>OW119924.1:72890344-75887844 GCA_933210815.1 Meta bourneti | reverse complement strand
ATATTTTTCTAATAATATTTTTAAATTTATTTAACAATAGAAAAATTCACAACTGGTGAAAAAATATCTTTAAAATCAATGCCGGGTTTTTGCTTAAAACCTTGAGCAACAAGACGAGCTTTATACCTTTTAGGTATATTGTTTTCGTCCATTTTTATGCTGTACACCCACTTACTTCCAATTATGGTTGTATTTGGGGGTGTGTCCACTAATTTCCATACTTGCCTATCCTTCATTATGTGAATTTCTTCATTCATGGCAGTATTCCATTTAATTTTATCCTTACTTGCTTGCGTTTCTTCATAACTTTTGGGGATTTCGACATTGTAACATTGATCATACATGTCGTACATCTGTTGGTCTAAAAAATTAGATTCATCACTAGAAGTAGATGGCACATTAGAAATATCCACATTAGGATGTTCAGTTTCTGGCTTAAAATTGAAATTTACAGGATCAAACCTAATCTTATTTTTAGTACAGTACTTTTTAATATCATTTAAAGATCTCATTCTCAAATTTTCAGGAGAATAATAGTATACATCTATCCTATTGCTTTTATTTCTAGGTTTTTCGATTCTTCGCCAATTTGAAATGTTAAGACATTTTAAGTTCTCAGTTTTAACCAAATCTTTAGAATCTAAAACTCGAGTTTCACTTTCCGATTTTACTTTTATATTTTCATTTGATTGATAAATAGGAATATTAGAATTAAGATCGAAAGAAACGTACTCAAAGTTTTTACCAAATAGTACATCAACAGCTTTCTTACTTTCGTCGATATGAACATGGACTGTTTCAATTATTCTCTTCTCGTTTGGGATATATATTCTGTAACCTTTAGTTTTCAAACCATATCCTGTCAAAATACCAAGTTTTGCTCTGGGTTGTAATTTATTTCTCTGTATTTTAGGAATATGAACATATGCCAAAGAGCCAAAAATTCTAAAATGTTTTACTGATGGTTTGAAACCAGTCCATATTTCGTTAGGAGATATACCCTCAGTTAATTTGTGTTCGCATCTATTTTTAGTGTGAATAAATGCTAAAAGCGCTTCTGACCAAAATTGTGGTTGTAAACCACTGTCTTGAAGCATAGCTCTGACACAATCCATGGCTGTTCTATTGAACCTTTCTGCAACGCCATTTTGTTCAGGGGTATAAGTTGAAGTTCTTTCGATTTTTATTCCTAGATCATTTAAAAACTTTTTAAATTCTTTGTGACAAAATTCTAAACCATTGTCAGTTCGGACACATTTTAACTTAACATTTAGCTGTCTTTCAGCTTTAACCAAGTATTTTTTAAAGTAATCAAAAACTTCATTCTTATTTCGAATAATATAAACAGTTACTTTACGTGAAAAATCATCAATAATAGATAAAAAGTATTTGTTTCCACCTAGAGAGTTAACTGGAGCAGGACCCCACAAATCCATATGGATCCTTTCCAAAACATTTTTAGTTTTCCTTTCGTACATATAGTTTCTTTTTAAGGATATTCTAGTGGATTTAGCAATAGCACAAATCTTACAATTTTTATCTATATTCTTACAATTAAGTTTTTCAATTCCTTTTACACAATTAATTTTACTCATATTTTCAATTAAGGGCATGTTAACATGACAAAACCTACGGTGGGCTTTTTCTAGATCTAAACCAGTTACATATGTATAATTTTTAATCTTGGGATAACCTTTTAAGATATACAATTTTCCAATTCTGGGAACAGTAAACAAATATTTATTATAACTATTATAAATAATCATTTTGTTATTTCCCCATTTAATTTGGTTTCCCACAAGGTCAATACGAGCACCACTAATTAAATTTTTTCTCATATTAGGCGAGTATAAAACATCTTTCAAAGTTAAATCATAATTTCTGTTTCTATCTAAAACTGTAAATTGAATATCACCCATACCTAATACTTCCGAGGTGCTGTCCTTGTCTCCGACTAGGATCTTCTGTGGTGGTAGTTTTCTGAATGTCGTAAACATATCGCGTTCTTTACAGAAGTGAGCAGTTGCAGCAGAATCAATGAGAAATTCCCTCGGTCTTTCATTTGGAAAATTTGAAACTGCATAGGCACGTTGAAGATCAGTTTTTGGATTGTCCTCCATATAAAATAATTCACCACCAGGTTTCTGCCGATTGCATTTCTTGAAGCACTTCGATTCGTAATGTCCCGACTTTTTGCAGTAGTTGCAGAATGGTCGCGGCCCCATACGACAAACTGTCGACTTTCTTGGGCTTGAAGGAATTAATTCAGGGTCCAGTACGCATCTGCTGTGATCAGGAGTAGACGCCCGTGTCTCCTTGTATCTAGATGACTTGTTTCTTGTAGCATAAGCATCGGCCACGATACTTAATTTTGTGCCTTCGTCTTTCCGCTTCAGCTCGATTCGGCTGGATTCTGTTATTAAATGTTTAGACAAATTGTCTAGCGTGAACTCGTTGTCATCCATCCTGTATAGCAGTTGTACCAGATTATCGTATTCGTGAGGCAAATGTCTTATTAGTTGAAAGCAAACTAAGAGGTCTGGGATTTCGAATCCACATTCTTTTATCTGTAACAGCTTCTCATGCACTCGTTTGCAGAAGAGTCCAATGGATTCGTCCTCCGGCTGGTAGCGGATTGAAAAGAACTCGTCCACAAGGCCTGCCAATCGTGCTCTAGATGCTGGTTCAAAGTTGGTCTTTAATATATCCCAGGCTTCCTTACCGTCCTCAGTAGATGAAATTAAGACTTGATATTTTCTGTCTATGCCCTGGTAGATAGTTGTGTATGTCCTCTGCTTCCTATAACGATAGTCTCTTTTTTCTTGTTCTGGAGCATCTTCCAATAATAGAGGTTCCGTTTTAGTGATAAATTCCCAGCAGTTCCGGTCCATTAGCAATACCTTCATGTCCGTCTTCCACGTGGCATAGTTGAAATCCGATAACTTCGGGAAGGAAAACATGGACATTTCTTGAATCCCCATCATACTGGATACCGGTAGTGGCAGAATTCAGGTTCAGCTTAAGGTCTGAGGCCCATAACCAATTGTTGGGTTTTATCGATTGAAGACAGAGTTTTATACATTAAAAATAAATTTTATTACGTAGCCAAGTCTTATGGTTTAAAAACATACTTTTAGAAAACAAGAAGTCTGATCAGCTCATGATCCCCAAAAATCTTCACACATTATCTCCTCTTTTATACATTCTTTTTTTTTGTTATTGTTATTTCAATTAACGTCACACTGGAGCAACACAACGGGCTATTGGTGACGGTCCGGGATCAATCCCAAAGGGAAAGATCCGAGGACAACACCACGTAATTTTGAACCACGGTCAGATGACGAGGCAACACCTGAGCTGGCACCCCACTCTCCAAACTTCCACACCACGCCAACGTGAGGACATTTTTTATACATTCAGATTTACACAATTTTCCATATTGATGTGCCCCACACGGCACTATAATTGGAGGTTTGAGACCGATTCCAACACTGTACACATCGTGGCATCGAATCATACAGATTCTGAATGTCATGCTGAGGAATGGCATTCCAGATGGTCTCTATCTGATTCAAAACCTCTGCCTGACGAGCGGTACGAGCGAGTCGCCATCCGATGTAATCCCAGACCTGCTCAATGGGCGACATATTCGGGGAACGTGCAGGCCATGGAAGACGAGGAACCTGTCGTGCACTGAAGAAGGTTTGTACATTCCGAGCAACATGTGGACGGGCATTGTCTTGCTGAAATATAGTTCCGGGAATGCGTTGCAGGAGGGGTAGGACTCGGACTCCACAACTTCCCTGATGTAGCGCCCGCTGTTCAGGGTCCCCCCAATTTGGAGTATGCGGAATAGCCCATGATATCCGATAGCACCCCAGACAATAACGTCAGGCGTTCGTCCAGTATGACGCTGAATAAGACACTCCGGGAGAAGGCGTTCACCTCTGTAGCGCCTGACGAGTACGCGTCCATCGTTATAGTCCAGATTGTAGAGGGACTCATCTGAGAAGACGACTTGTTGCTAATCGGCACGCCATTGGCTGTGTTGGTGAGCCCATTGTAGCCGGAGGGGTCGGTGGTTCAGCGTCAAGGGAATCCTTGCGCGTAGCCCATGGCGCAGCAGACGTCGACGAACCGGGGGGGGGCAGACAATGACACACCTGTAGACGTGCTCCAATGCTGTGCCAACGCACGAGAGGACGCTGTACGGTCCGTCACCGGCATGCGGATGAGGTGTCTGTCGTCCCGTGGTGACGTCATATTGCGTGGCCCACTGCTGGGGTTTCGACTTGTCCGGTTCTCCATGGTCCATTTCTTCCACATACGCATCACTATTGTGGTATTACGCCATGTGCGAGTGGCGATTTAACGATACGAAAGTGCACCCTCACGGAGGCCGATCATGCAGCCCCGTTCGAACTCCGTTACTTGCTCATATGGCACTCTGCGTTTTTTGGTGAGGTATATTGACTTCTAATCAATTACTTACAGCAGTCAAACGACGATACACACATTTTAACGCACTTTTATAGTGCTTTTTATACACGGCTCACTTTGAAGTTTAGAGGATGTTTCTCGGCCCACACATGCGTGATCGCTTTGTAATTCTAATCATTTGCATATCCTAACCTGTTTTGTATTTCCTCCAAGTTTCGTTCAATTTGCGCGATTCCTTCATGGTGTTGGAATTTTCACAAACAATAGTGTTGCTGCATTAAAAAACGATAAACATGACAAAATGATAAAGATCTGGTGCTAATTATGTCATTGAGTAACAGTTTTGACAGTTACCACGGGACCCGATTGGTGGAGTAGCTGATTATCAAGCGTTTGGTTGCGAGTTCGAAACTCGTTCCAACAAAAGACAGGTGTGTACGTGGGGGTGGTTTACGTTAAATCTGTCGTGGCCTCTAATGTCCTCACGTTGGGGTGGTGTGGAAGTTTGAGCAGTGAAGTGCCAGCTCAGGTGTTGACCTCGTCATCTGGCCGTGGTTCGAAATTACGAGGCGTTGTCCTCGATTCTTTCACTTTGGGATTGATCCCGGACCGTCACCAATAGCCCGTTGTGTTGCTCCAGTGTGACGTTAATTAAAAATACCTACCTTATTATATATTTGTCATATCGAGACTAAAACATTTTACAGCCTTCCACAGTTTTGGTGATGGAAGAATGACTTATGTAATCAAGATTAACGTAACATAAATTTCACCTTTGCGGAAGAGTCTTACTACAATCATTGACTATCAAATAAGTATATAATATTAATTTCCTCTTTCCCATCTATTCCACTTTGAAAAAACCCCTCGGGGGCACATCTTTAGGCGTGTACCGGCTTCACGAACCCGAGGTGCACGAGTGAACTGCTTTTCTCCCATGGGGTTTACTGTCTTTGGTAAACACGGAAATCGCACACCCGGGGTACCCAAGCGATCTTTTCTCTTTTCCTCCTACTGTTCTATCTCACACCCCCTTTTGTTTTTCCCTTTCATGTGTCTTGTGAACAGCATTGTAATTATTAACAATTTTGCTTTGAAATCCAATTGTCATATATCGTCATCAATCATATCCATATCAAGATTCCATTTTGAGTTTTCCAATTTGATTTGGGGCCGCGGTGGCCCGGTTGGAAGAGTAACGGACTAGCAACCGAAGGGTTGCGAGTTCGAATCCAGCCAAACACCGTCGTGTACAAAGGGGGCTGGTGCACGTTAAATCTGTCGTGGCCCCAAACGTCCTCACGTTGGCGTGGTGTGGAAGTTTGGAGAGTGGGGTGCCAGCTCAGGTGTTGCCTCGTCATCTGACCGTGGTTCAAAATTACGTGGTGTTGTCCTCGGATCTTTCCCTCTGGGATTGATCCCGGACCGTCACCAATAGCCCGTTGTGTTGCTCCAGTGTGACGTTAATTGAAAATACCAATACCAATACCAATTTGATTTGCCTTTTAAAAAAATTTCCATCACTGAGTTGTTTAATTTTTACTTTATGAAATGTCAGTACTTTTTCTGACCCGCATGTTTGCCGTGTGCGGGGGAAAATGGAATCCTGGGGTACCTGATGCATGCTCTTTGGCCCATGCTTCAACGTAGACGGGTGACCAGAGTGAGCCCGCTCTGGTCAATCGGCTCACTTAAGTTCTCTGGGTTTCACCACTTCAGAGTGCTTAGCCCCTCTGTCGTGCTGTACTTCACTGGTCTTAATTTTTTGGGTTAGTGCTGCAGCTAGGGATGCCATGGGTGAACCGGCGGATATCCACATCCCGATACTGTAGCACTATATCATGGTGATATCTCGAAGTGTGTGCTGAGGCTAGAATGTTCCAGAGCCAGTGACCACTTTCTCTTGTTGGACTCCGTGGTGGGTATGGGTCCACCATGAAGAAGTTAAATATTCAATCTATGGATCCAAAAACTTTGTGCCCTAGAGGAAGCCTAAATCCCTCTAACAATGTTAATTTCTTAACACCTAAATTTTTAATTATCAATAACCCTGAAGGGAAACTTGCAACCTTTTAACCATTTGCTGTACAAAAATATATTCAGTATGCTGCTGGAGAACCAAAAGCAATAAAGAAATTGCGGTCTGGTGATCTTTTCTTAGAAACTATCTGCATATCAATCTGAACAACTAATGAAATTAAAACAAATTGGCGAACTAAAAGTTAATGTAACTCCACACAGAACTCTAAATTCTAGTTGTGGAGTTATATCTGAATCTGATCTTTTTAATGTATCTGAACAGGAGTTTATCGAAGAATTGAAATCTCAGCATGTTTGTTCAGCCAAACGCATCTGCATCAGGCGAGATGATAAAAGTATTAACACAAAGCATGTAATATTAATATTCAACACACCAGACATGCCGACATCCATTAAAGCAGGATACTTAAACTTCTGCGTTAGACCATTCATTCCAAACCCCCAAAAGTGCTTTAAGTGTCAAAGGTCAGGCTTCATGCCGATCACCTGCAATTTGTGCCAGATGCTCAAAACCCGAACATGGCGAAAACTGCACTGATGAACCTGTATGCTTCAATTGTAAGGGAAATCATCCTACTTACTCCAGGTCTTGTCCTCAATGGAAAAAAGAAATCCAAAGTATAAAGATAAAACAAAAGATTTCATATCTCGAAGCAAAAAAAAGTCAGACACCAAGAGCAAATATTTCATACGCATCTGTAATTAAAACGATAAATCCGTTGCTATCCAAACAGATACCATTCCCAATGAAGAAATTAAAAATACAATTGTACAAAACAAAGAAACAATCGTCCAAGAAAAAGATACAACCATTAAAATATCAACAAAAACAAACATTCCCAAACCATCTGATCTTAATCTTAAACACACTTCAAAAACAAAATCACAAATGAAATTAGATACTACAAAATCTAATGAATCGATGAAAAATACTGGAAGACCTATTCTTCATCTGACTCATCTGGTGAGAAAATGGAAAGAGACAAATAAAAAGAGTAGGCACAAACCCAAAAAATCTGAAAGAATATAATGGTCAAAATTGCAAGGGCTGCCATAACCATGTTGAGAATGTGGAGACTGATTGTTGCCATCCTGTATGTCTTGGTCTGCAGGAAACTTTTTGACACCAGCAGTATGCACAAAAATTGGAAGATATCGCAAGAGATTATTTAAAAACAATCATGCTAGTGGTGTTGCGCTTCTGATTTGTCTGGATTGTCCATCTTCGGCTGTTTAAAATTCATACTTTCAAACATTTATGCATTTTTATTTTGTACATATGTAAATTAAATTCTCCAGTCTCATTAGTTATGCCTCAGATGATGATCTTGTTTTTATTGTCTGACTATTTAAATACTTTTATTGTCATATACACATTTTACATGTTTTAATTTACCTTATATCTTCTTCTTGGACTTCATTTTTAAATGTTCTGCGCTTTTATTGGGCTATATTTTGTCTTGTGTTTGGCGCAGCTTGTCCACTTTTGGACCTTGCGCCATTAAACTCAAATCAACCAACCACTTTGAAAAACAGCTGTATATGTGTATCTTACTTTTCTTGTTCCTCTAATTCCACAAAAGCGTGACAAAACCATGACGGATTATGCACAGAAATCTCTTCTAAGGACGAATCTTCATGCATCAGTTCTAGATCTTGGATTCGTTTTATTGTCTGGGCACAAGGGCATTTCATAATCAGGGATGAAAGAGCTAGAAAAATTCTTTTTAGAAATTTTTACATTTTTCAACGAAAAGGGAAAAACATTTTCATACAATGTAAATTACTTCAATGGAAAATAGTCTAATCAGCCTTCGTATAGAAAAAAATGACGTACCAAACAAACCTGTCATGGAAAACCGAAAATCTTGAACTATAACTCGATTTGGTCAAACATTTGGGGACGAATGTTCTTGTGCTACTTAATCCGATGTAGTGCAACGGCATCTGTTCCGTTGTGAAGCTTTGAAACACGTTTCAATACCACTTTTCACCAACTATTGTACACTTTTATCGTGTTAATTTGTGTAGAATTTTTCTAATGCTAAAAATAGCATGGAACGAATTAATATTCACCATTTTTACTTTTCATTGGAACATTAAATCTTTGATCTGATAATTTTCATTCATTATATTAAAAATCTCTTACGCAATATTGTGGACCGCTGTTGCCCAGTTTGAAGAGCAACGGATTAGCAACCAGAGGGTTGTGAGTTCGAAACTCGGCCCAACCAAAGACACCCATGAACACGGGGGACTGGTGCACGTTAAATCTGTCATGGCCTCAAATGTCCTCACGTTGGTGTGGTGTGGACGTTTGGAGAGTGGAGTGCCAGCTCAGGTGTTCATCACGTCATATGACCATGGTTCAAAATTACGAGGCGGTGTTCTTGGATCTTTCCCTTAGGGATTGATTATCCCGTTGTGTTGCTCCAGTTCGACGTTAATTAAAGTACCTACCTATCTACCCTTTGGGATTGATCCCGGACCATCGCCAATAGTCCATTGTGTTGCTCCAGTGCGACTTTAATCAACGTTTCGTACTTACCTACGCAATATTATTTTCAGTGTTGGGGCCCACCTTTCGGCAAAGAGGAATTTAGATATACAGGTTATAAAGTAGCAATATATATTACAGGTTATAAAGTAGCAATATGTACTATTATAACAGGGTAACTAGACCTCTCATTAAGTTGCATGGAGGATATAATATACTAGGGGTGTTCAAATGAAAAGGTACGAAACGACACTGTGGGTATAATTGAAGTCTTTATTCAAAAGTAATCACCAGAGGACTGAGCACAACTATCCTACTGTTTCACGAGCCGAAGGATTCCCTGTTCCCAGAATTCCCGTGGCTGTGACAAGAGCCAGTCCTCCACTGTGTCCTTCAGTTCGTCGTCCGAGTTGAAGCGCTTCCCTTTGAGATGTTTTCTAGCGGACAAAACAGATGGAAGTTGTAGGGCGATATGTCCGGGCTGCAGGGCTGATGCTCATGCTGCTCCCTCTTGAACTTGGCCAGTACACTTTGTGTGACCCTGGAGACGTGTGGACACGCGTCATCGTGGAGCAGAATCACTCCCTCCGTGAGCAGCCCAGGCCGTTTGCTCTTGATGGACTTGCGTAGGCTGCGGAGTGTCTCACCTACCGGTTTAACACCTTCCGCAATCAGAAATCTGATAACACCTCGCTGCTCCTCAATCGTCGAATTTTGCAATGTGAACGCCATGATCTCCTCACAAGCACTGCCGCGTCAATTGGACGGAACACACAACTGCATACTTCTCTTCTGCGTCATGTGCGGGCGCCCGCGCATGCGCACAACCACGCCGGTACTCGTGCGTTCGCTTCCTTAGATGTCTCACTACGTTATCCCAAAGCGGCATATTCAAATTTCAACCGGTTTGGTTTTTACGACGTTTCGTACCTTTTCATTTGAACACTCCTCGTATTTAATTTGGCCCTTCTAAAATAAATATTACAAGCATATCGAAAAAAATGTTAATGATCGGTATGAACAAAATAAATTGTTCTGAAAACACGATGCATATGAGCAACAGATATATTAGCAAACATAAAGTAACACAAGTCTTGTCGGTCCCCTGGTTAATTTCCTCAATTTGGCGCCATTACTCTTGTATTTTGGATGTGCTTGATCAAGGCTATCTTCCATTATTACTTTGTATTCACTAAATTTGTTATTCCATTCAAATAGTTATAGGCAGTACAGGTTCGGAATCCTTCCTGATTATATTTCTCTTTTGTGTTAGTAAAACGTTCCTAGTATGTAAGTCCATTTACCTGACGTTATTTGGTGCAGCTTGGCAAAATATGGCCCTTGCACCATAAAACTCACCCAACTATCCTAAAACTCGGTCTCACACTTAACACGCAATTTTCACCATAAGTTCCTGTAGACATTAGAAAAGATCCGATAGGGGTGTTTAAATGCTTACTATTAAAACTACTTACTATTAAATAATTAAACCTTTTAATCCATTTTAGAAGTTGAAAGTTCCCAAGTCGCAGACAGGACATATCACTTATGGAGTATCTACTGTACACAGCATGTCTCCCCATCATAAGGTGTACTAAAAATAGTTACATAATATTTTTTTATTAACGCAGACAGCACTTTCACTAACTATTTGTTTCCAATAACTATCCGTGTAGCAAAAAAATGACCCTACGACAAACCAAACTAAGAACTATGAGATAGCTGAAACTTGATAGTTATGTTAAGCAGAGAAATACAGTTCGTTGTCCAAAATGTCTGATTGTCGGTAAGGTATTTAATTAACTCCTCAACTGGAGCAACACGACTCAACTGGGCTATTGGCGACGGTCCGGGATCAAACCCGAAGGGAAAGTTCCGAGGACAACACCACTTAATTTTGAATCACGGTCAGATGACGAGGCAACACCTGAGCTGGCACTCCACTCTCCAAACTTCCACACCACTCCAACGTGATGACATTTGAGGCCACGAGAGATTTAACATGCACCATCAACCTTTCTACACGACACTCTTTGGTTGGATTCGAACTCGCAACCCTCCGATTGCTAGTCCGTTACTCATCCAACCGGGCTACCGCATTATGTGGGAGATTGATTGCAATAACATTGTACCAGAAATAATATATCACTGTCTTAGAAAGGTTTTTTCGGTTAAAGGGGTGCTCTTTAAAAGAAAAATTAGGTTATCCAAAAAAATATCCAAACTTTTACGAGAAAACAAGCTGGTTTTTAATGCTTTTGTAGCATGCAAAAACGACTTAATTTTCTAAATGATGTTTCCTTAAAAAAGATGAATAAAAATATTGGATACTGCTTTGACTGTTGAAGATTTGAGAAAAAATTAATTTTTCTTCTGCAATACACTGAACTTAAAGGACGCCCAACTACACCTTTTGCATTAAAGTGAGAAAAATTATCTGACAGTTTATTTTGTTAATGTTCTATTGTTAATTAATAAACCTTGAATTTCACATTGCAATTTGATGTGTCTAGTTTAACAAAATTGGATGTAATTCAATTTGTTAATAGCTCGTACAGATGAAAAGTCGTATATTTAGCAAAAAGTTGCTTTTGTTTGTAAAAAAAACTAAGAAAATTATTACAAAAAGTACCAGTACACAATTTGAAAAATTTGAGGAATACTGAACCTAATTAAAAGGGATTTCCTATGTGGGAGATCCCTTTGAATAACACATCACTTCTACTGTAAAAAATCTTAAGCAACACGATAAGTCAATTGAGTCATTCTTTAATAACTCTGAGTTTGAATTGCATAGTCACTATAAAAAAATGCTCATAAATAGATGCGTATTATAATACTTACTCTTGAACTTTTTTGATCCAAAAGTTCCTTTCCGTTTAGTAGCTTTGGGGTTTTGAGTAGCATGAAAATTAATCCACGAAGCTGTATGAGCAAGTCTACAAAAATGATATAGGAACTGCGTGGAACCATGAATAATCGTGTTACTCGGTCCCCACGTATGCGTGGCCCATGGGTAAAAAGTTGATTGGTTTGGTTTTCATGGCGCAAGGGCCAAATTTGCCCAAGCTGCGCCGAACACAAGACTACATAAAGAAAATGGACATACAGAAGGAGCTTTACTGACACAGAATAGAGAAATGCATCCGGGGAGGAATCGAACCTGCGCCGTCTACAACTCGCAGGTTGCTACCAAGGGCAAGTTTTGGTACTGTAATGTGCACAGTATGTGTTAAAAAGTTTAGACAGTCATATTTTATAATAACAAAGGCCTGTAATAAGTGTAAAGGAACAGGAGAAACATTCCTTTACACAAAGTAATCAATGAGCAATAATTAACACCAGCACATGCCCCCGTACCTAGCACCGAATGGCACTCAACCAGTTCCACTTAAGATGCCAACGGCTCGCGCTGTTCCAAGTGGTCACCCTCCCAAATACAGATCGAACCCGAAGATGCTTAACTTCGATGATAGGACGAGAACCGGCGTGTTCGCCATGGCAAAACAATGAATGATTCGTTTCAACTGTCATCGGAACCCGTCTTCGAACATGGTACTGGGGTCCAGAGTGCAAATGACTGATTTTCTTCATCTGAATATAAATTTTTTTCTAGAAATGAAGATATCGGAACTTAAGCAGGTGCTGAGTGTCATTGAAAGGGAGTAGTATTTGTCTATAACTGAAAATAAAAATTAAGAATATTAAAAGAAAAGTTTTAGAGTAAAATACACAACAAGTAATAGGAAAATTATCAGAAATGCACCTAAGGTTATAGTTTCTTATACTAAAAATAGACTTCATGTAACTCGATTTTACTGTACTGGTGAACATACAACTTTTTTAACAACATAATTTGTTATAGCTAAAGTTGTATTATGGCTTTTTAGTAATACTTTGACTAACATCAGTACCTTTATGTGTGCTACCTGGCTGTACTGATGAAAGTTATTTGTTCTGACTAGATCTTAAGACGGAATTGTTCCCTGTAAATATGAGGACTTGAGGGGAAATAATACTAGATTTGAAAAATGTAGCAATTGTTCAGTTAAAAAAGTGTGAGCGAAAATCTACCAAATCTTACCATTGATGACAATTAGTTATGAAATTAAGAAAAGGTAATTTTTCTGAAGGTGTAATTATTTTAAAGTATGTGTGTTCAGGTCATTTATAATGCCCAGCTTAAAAATGTCATGGAAACTGTTATGATTTCGCTCAAATTTTTAGGTCATTCATTTAATGGCATTTTTTAGGAATTTTTCATGTCATGAACATTCGGATCTTAGCTATAAAAATACACGCATATGGTTAAAGATTTAAGAAAAACTGATGTTTCGTATAATGTTGCTCCTTTAAGTGTTTGCTCTTTCACTTAGCTTACCTTTACATACAGCTACAAACAGCTATTTGAAATGTACATTTTCTAGTTTCACTCGCCCACTTTTAGATTTTTAATTTTCGGTCACAACGCAATTATTTATTTTAACAATGTATTTCAATTTTGTTATCATTGATGTTCTCGAAGTTATAGTCGATTCATCGATTTTTTTTTTTGCAGATTCTGAAGTACAACAAATTCACCATGAAGTCACTTCTGAAGATAGCCAACCTCTTTGCCTGCGTGTATCTAATCTGTGGCCAAGGCAAAAGCAAATTTGATGGAGCATTTGAGCCACCACAGGAGGAAGAGGATTACGACAGACCAACAACCACCACCGTTGCTCCCACAGAACCTCCTCACGTGTTTTGTCCCACCAACCACATGTTCACCTATCCCTGCACCTGCGAAAAAGGAAGCACGGAAGGACTAACCGTGCACTGTGAGAATGCTAACTTAGCCATGATGGCCTTGGGTCTTGGAAACATCAAGGACAAACTGATTCATACTTTGTTGATGACAAAAAATTACGTGAGGCGGTTGAAAGGGGGCATATTCCATAATGTAACTATCACCAATTTGGAAGTGAGCTATAACAAAATCGAAGACATTGATACCGATGTATTCGATACACTTGGAGGTAGCCTCCTGTATTTAAACTTGGAAGGAAACAATCTGAAAACAGTACCTTCAGCTGCTATCAACAAGTTGTCGAACTTACAATACCTTAATCTAGCTCACAATAAGCTATCTGTCATACCAGCCCAAGCATTCAGTGGCTTGCCAAATGTTAAAGAACTTAGAATCGATAACAATGAAATAAATAAAATATTTCCTGGTGCATTCACCAACATATTGAGATCTCTGGATAAGTTACACATCCATCATAACAAGCTCCAGAAGTTCGAAAGGAATGTCTTCAGGCAAATGGTTAAAATGAAGTACTTGGATATCTCGCATAATGAGTTTGCCAAGTTCGAAAAAAATTACTTTACTGATTTGACAGCTCTTTGGTTTCTGAACGTATCGGACAATCATTTGAAAGAATTTCCTAGATCAGCTTTGACAAGAAACGCACAGTTAAGAGTTCTGAATGCTTCTAATAATAATTTCAAGGAAATTGATGCGTATCTTCTCAGAGGGTTACGATTGTTGAGGGATCTTTACTTATCAGGAAACCGAATCAAAACCATTGCCCAAAGAGCTTTAATAACTCCAACAAGGTTAAGAACCCTAGACTTATCTCGAAACATCATGGAAGATATCGGATACGAGATGTTCAAAGACATGAACTGGTTAGAAAGATTGGACCTAAGCTACAATAAAATATCCAGGATAGCAAGTTCAAGTTTCCAACGCATGTTTCAAGTTGTGGTCGATTTGAGCCACAATAATATATCTTTCATAGGTAAGGGTGCATTTGTGGAAATGGCCAACGTGACTGTGTTTGATCTTTCGTACAATTTAATTTCAGAGTTTGTTCCCGGGACGTTTCAAACGAGTGATGTAAATTTATTGCTCTTGAATCACAATAACATTAGTGATTTATCGAAGGTTTTGATCACCAACTTGACTGGTATCAAAATCCTGAATATAACACACAACAGGATCAATAAAATCGATCGTAAGTCCTTCACTACTAAGAAATTGTACGAGCTTCATACAATTGATCTGAGTTATAACAACATAACCGAAGTGACTGGCAACGCATTTGAAAAGTTTGGTAGCATTCGGAATATCATATTGCACCACAACAAGATTCAAAAAATTGGATATGGAAGTTTCGGAACAATGTCCACGTTACTTGAACTGGATATTAGTCACAACAACATAACAGAAATTACATCTGGAGGATTTAGTAATTTAGTATCAATTCGTACAATATATGCCCACCATAATGATATCAAAAAGATGTTCATCATCCCCATAGCTTTGAATCAGATACATATAGAGCACAATTCTATCTCGAGAATTCCTCCGGGTATATTTCCCTCCATGAATTCTTTACTGCATTTGTACTTAGACTACAACAACATTACTCGTTTAGAAAGGGGTTCTTTCAAAGGGCTTTTGACCTTAAGGACCCTTTCTCTAGGATACAACAACATTTCTGAAATTCCATGGCAAGCCTTGGAAGATATGAGTTCACTACAGTATCTCTCCTTTCATGGTAACAATATAACTGAACTCAATCGAAAAGCTTTCGGCAACTTACCTGTTGTGTTTGAGCTACGATTAGACTACAATAACATCCAGAATATTAGTGTCAATGCTTTTGAGGGAATGCTTCAGTTAATAATGCTTAACGTAAGTCATAACAACATTACCTTTATTCCTCCATCCGCCTTCAGGGGTTTGGTCTCCTTGCGCGAGTTGGATATTTCCCACAATAGAATATCGTCACTGGAGAACAAGACACATGGTCTACTGGAGGATTTGTTATCTTTGAATGTGTTCAATGCTTCTCATAATCATTTATCCTTCATATCAGACAGGTCATTTCCCAAATCCCCTTATATACCATACAGGATATTTCATGTAGACCTGAGTTATAACTATATACCCATCCTAACAAAGACCTTCGATGATGGTTTGAGACAAGTTGAAATCTTGAAGCTGCAAAACAATATCTTAAACGAAATTAGACCTGGAGTGCTAACGAATCTCACTAATCTCCGCCATCTTGACATGTCTGGTAACCAGCTCCAAAAGTTGACAAAGGGGACGTTTGGCATTCTGGAGGATATGGAGGAATTGATTGTTCGAGACAACAGGCTGGGCTCTATTGAGGTAGAAGAGATACTTGCCATGAAGAAGCTACAAATGCTGGATCTGCGAAACAACAGGCTCACAGCTTTCTACGAAGAACTAATACCAATTATGAAAGAAAATTTTACGGTTTTGTATGAAGGTAAGGTATTTTTTTGTTATGTGTATCAATAATTATTTTAAAAATGATACTGTAGACTAGTCCAATTACACTAGAAAATCCTTGGGAAGGTTGTTCACCTTTTTCATGTAGAATTCACGTTTTATATGAATTTCTCAGTTGGTGGGTAAGTCCAAATGGAAGAGCGTGTATATCAATAAGGGTTGGTCTCAAATTTGTCTGGGGAATACAAAATGAATTTAATTCATCTATGGAGCTAGTAAAATCTTTATCCATAGTACTTGAAGTCGTAGGTCTTGACCTAATTAGCCCTCGTGTAACAAAAAATAAAAGAAACTATACGGAGTCAAACTTTATCCATAGAAAATAATTATTGTTGTAAAAAAGTTTGCAGTTTTCTGTAAACTTAAGTTTAAAAAAAATTGTAGTTTAAAAGTTGCGCGCGCAATGTCTTGAAGCAAAAAGAGTGATTTTATTTGACTTATCTGTTACACTGGCGCTGTATGACTTTAGGTCCGTGTGCCAATTTTATAACTAATAGCATTACATTATTTTGACTTATAAGTAATCTAGTCGATAATGTAAGTTTAAATTATATATTTACGAAATAATGAAAAGTCATCAACGAGGCTGAAGTTTATCGAAATAAATATAAATTAAATCGTATTAAGGGGATAAAAAGCAAAACGAACGTGGGAAAAATGTCAAGTAAACAAAGAAATCGTGCGAGTCAGCCACATACACTTAACCATATCACACGCACAATATTTTAAAATGCAAATATCGAAGTAGTTCACACACAGGCATTTTTTCCTTTCAAATTGTATAAATCTTGGTCACTCATTTATCTTCGACTCTCGTATGGATGACTGCATCAATTCGGAGGCAGGCGTCTACTGTGACCTCTTTGCCACTTATGCCCCAGTGGGAAGACATAGATATGATTATTGATGGCGAGATTGAGGTCATTCGAATAGCACTTTCTCAGCTTCAGTGCGGGGCCATCGTGAAGAGAACGGGCATGAGTGCAACTTCTGTGACGTCACGACGCGGGTCCCTTGGTGGGAAGAATCCGCAGTCCGTGCGTGATCGGATGGAATGGATAGGAAAATCTCGATATAAGCAAATCCCCATCAATACATGTTTTCCAAGATTTGGAATAAAAACAGCTTACATGCGTTTTGTGTTGTCAATTTCGGATTAATTTTACACACAAAAATATTTATTCATTTGTTTTTCCGGAATTAACATAAAGTGTTTGGAGCTATTTCCTTTAAGCGGACACAGTACCATATAATTTGTCAAAATATTGAATATTCAATTACCTTATACACTGCTGGCCACCGTAAATGCAACACCCTGAAGGAAGCATGCAAATAATATGAAATTTACAACATGCATTAGCGGAGGTGAGATATGCAAATGATTAGAATTTCAGCGCAGACGCACATCACGCGCGCCTGTGGCGCCACTTCAAAGCGCTATTTAAGGCTTGGAGATTTCGACGATTTCAAGTACGGCAATTGTGTTTTTCTTGTGGTTTTTTCAAAAAAACGATCAATTATGCCTCGTAGAAAACAGCGATCATCTTTTGATCAAGTATCCGAGTTCGACAGAGGAAGGATAGTGGCCTACCGAGATTGTGGATTATCTTTCAGGGAAATCGGTAGTCGTGTTGGACGAAACCAAACAACTGTAATGCGGATATGTGATCGTTGGATGCAGGAGGGTACGACGGACCGACGTGTTCGATCGCATCCACCTCAGTGCACCACTTCACGTGATGACAGGCATATTGTGCGTATGGCAGTGACGGATCGCTCAGCCACATCACGAACCATAGCACAGCACATTCAGTCTGTACCGCATCATCCAGTGTCTGCGCGTACCATTCGACGCAGTTTACAGCAGAGTGGTCTGTCCGCAAGACGTCCATTGCTTCGTCTACCCTTGACGCAGAACCACAGACGTTTCCGCCGCCAATGGTGCGATGAAAGAAGGATGTGGACGGCAGAATGGAATGAAATTGTCTTTACTGACGAGTCACGCTTCTGTCTGGAACACCACGATGGTCGGATTCGAGTCTGGAGACACCGTGGAGAGAGGATGCTGAACAGCTGCGTTATGCACCGCCACACTGGTCCTGCACCGGGTATTATGGTATGGGACGGTATTGGATATCACTCTCGCACTCCTCTAGTACGCATTGCCGGTACTTTAAACAGCCAGCGTTACATCTCCGAGGTGTTGGAACCAGTTGTCCTTCCTTACCTTCAGGGCTTGCCCACAGCCATATTTCAACAGGATAATGCGCGACCACACGTGGCACGCATTGTCCAAGGGTTCTTCGTCAATCGCCAGATTGAATTGCTTCCCTGGCCAGCTCGCTCTCCGGATCTTTCGCCGATAGAAAACATGTGGTCCATGGTTGCTCAACGATTGACCCAGAATACATCCCCAGCTGCCACACCAGATCAACTTTGGCAACGTGTGGAAGCTGCTTGGTCTGCTGTACCCCAAGAACACATCCAAAGTCTCTTTGAATCAATGCCGAGGCGTGTGGCAGCGGTGATCTCCAACAATGGCGGCTACTCTGGCTACTGATTTTGGCAGGAACCGCACTTCACAGAAGTCTATAAATTTAATCATTTGATACTTGGTCAACATGTTATCTACAAAATAAATTTTGTTGTGATATCTCTTGTCTTTCTTGGTGTTGCAATTTGGGTGGCCAGCAGTGTATTACCGGTTTTGACCTTTAAAAATAAGCGTTAAATTTTAGAAACAGTAGGAGCAATTTTAAAGAAGTCATTCAGTATTTAGGCAGAAATTTAAAAGATTTTAATGGCCATACTGATATGAAATACTGGGAAGTGAGGGACTAAATGGATTCAGACTTTTCCTTCTATCGCCTTTCGTTCTGCTGTTTGGCTTCAGCCAGTCTTTTCCAACTATCACCCACCCAATTGGAAATAAAAAAGACATTTATGTCATTCTCTTCCAGGAAACAGTCTTGTATGCGACTGTTCCCTCCGACCCCTCAGCTCGTGGTTGAGCAACCAACTGAGCACATCCGCATGGGACAACGTCACCTGCCACCTCCCTTCCTTGTTGTCTGGCAGACACGTCACATCCATGAGCATCGACGAGTTCTTGTGCAAGGGTGTGACTTTCGCCGCAGAAGTGATCATCAAACCGGACATCATGATCAGAGGAAGCGAAGTCTTGAAAGACCACGGCCTCAGAGTGGTTTGGTACGTTGCGACGCGTGAAGACGTCGCTGGTTTCAAAGCCACCTTGCGCAACCAAACCGGAACGCTCCACCAAGAAGAAATGATCCCTTACAACAAGAGGGAGTACGTTTTTCGCGATCTGGGGCCGGAGGAGGTGTACCACCTGTGCTTCAGGGCCGTGGATTCCTTGGGATCAGAAAGAGAAGCTTTTGAATCGCAGTGTACTGATGTAGGACCTGTAGGAGAGGGTACGAGACTAGCAAGTTCGCTTATGAGTGTTCTAGTGCCAGTTTTATTAGGATTAGCTGCCCAAATTTTGTACCTTTATCTGTGATATTTTAAATTTTTAAATATTTTATGAGATGTGGATAAAAATGTTTTTTATTTATTCATTAAAGAGCTTTATAAATATTTAGAATTTCCTTTTCCTTAGTTAAATCATTTTGGGGTCACCTTGATTCCTTATATGTGGTATTTCAGAAAGAAACCTGATCCCTTAGAAGACATACAAGTATAAGCTATTGATCAGGGAATATAAATGACAAGCAAATGTTTACTAATATATCAATATTTATAAGTTCAATAAAATGTTTCCATAGTCTGAAGGGTGCAACTTAAATAAAAAATAAGGATTGGGCTGGAGCATGTGATATGTGAGGTGTAACGTGATGTTCCAGGGTAACGCAAAGTAGTTCACATATCCTCCCTTGTACCATAATGAGTTAGGTTCAATGGAGTGGGCATTAGAACACTTGAATTTTAACTAAACTAACCCTGTTTATCCGCTTTTGTTAATTAAAAAAACTTTTATCTATACATATATAATTTTTATATTTTTATCTATACAATTAAGAGAATACTGTTAAATAGAATTATTTGGATTTTCTAATTATCTTGGGTTTCCAATTGCTAATATTTTTCAAAAATGTTCAAATAGTGCGAATCTTCCATTAGTAAAATGAGATTGATTATTTATTCGATGAACTTTGGAAGTTCTATTAATTTCTTTAATGCACTAAACTATAGTCCCTCTGAAATCTATTCCCGGACCGGCACATATAGTGTTCCTCCAGTGCGACGTTAATTAAATACCTACCTATCTGAAATCTACTTTGTACTGTCAGATTTTACCTCAACAGAAAAGTGAATGATCTAAGTTTTCACAGGATTATATCAGGTTTGGTTGACGGGGTGGGATTTAATAACACAAAGACCATATTTGGACAAGCTGCACCAACGTCAAGTGAATGGACACAAGGAAATCTTTACTGATACAGAAGAGAGTAATTCACTCAGAAAGAATAGAACCTGCGCTGGCTACAACTCATAGGTTGCTAGTACAGTTGGTAAACCTACTAATCCACGGAAATCCCTGATCATATTAGGATCAAGGAAAGGTAGGCAGTTGAATTTGCATTGCATGAGTAACAACGGGCTATTGGAGACGGTCTGGGATCAATCCCGAAGAGAAAGATCACGGTCAGATGACGAGGTCAACACTTGAGCTGGCATCCCACTCTAAGCTTCCACACCACACCAACGACAGGACATTTGAGGCTTCTACAGATTTAACGTGCACCAACCATCATGTAAGCGAGGGTATTGGTTGTATCGAGCTACGAACTGCTCGATACAACCAAATGCGATGCTCTGGTTGCTATTCCGCGATTCGACCCATCATCTGACCGTGGTTGAAAATTACGAGGCGTCCTTGGGTCTTTCCCTTCGGGATTGACCCTGGACCGTCACCAATAGCCCTTCGTGTTGCTCCAGTGCGACGCTAATTAACTACTACCACGACTTGACCAATTGGGCTACAGCGGCTCCTATAGACAAGCTCCTATAGTAGAGATGAAATTGGTTCTGATGGATTAGAATCTCGAGGATTGGTTAGAATCTGGTTAATAAAAATGTTTAGTGTTACCATAGTGTGACAAGTTGGAAATCAACAGACAATACAGAATGGAACGATTTATAGCATAGTGAATTGGGAGGGGTCAAGCAGCCAAAGAATGAGATGAGTAGACTTGCCTGGCATTGGCCAGAGCATTGCGTATGAAGCTGCATTTTTTTGGAGTGGAGCTACTGACAAAGAACAAAACTAGGAATCTCGGAGGAACACCAGACATCTGAAAAGTGCTGAGAGTGGGTGACGGGAAAGGAAAGCTCGAAAGCTAAAAAGTAATTTGTGGTTCCGTAGCTTCGTCATTCAGCGTGCCCTGCATCAGACACCCCAGTGCCCTATGCTAAAGACCAGTCGGTGAGTATCACTTTCTTGAACTTCCCATTTACACATATTTGACTTCTCACTATACCTGTATTAACCATGATGCTACCTACATGATATACCTGTATTAACCATGATGCTACCTATATGATATACCTGTATTAACCATGATGCACACCAATACAACAAATATAAAATGGTCACGAACTTAGTGCTTGTATGATCAATGGAGATTCAATTCAGATTAGCATACGGCATCTTTATTCGATGTAACGTTAATCCTCTGTACATATATGTATAAGCATAATTTCAAACAATAAAATAAATTTATATCAAATTTACAACGCAATGTACGCCGTTGACATTTGGCTCAACAAAGTCCCGTACTGGCTTGGTAGGGAACGTGTTAAGGACGTTTATAAGTACTGGACAAATTTTAAAAGTATAACTTTCCTTACAAGTTGTTTACTATTGCTTTCCTATAATGAGCATACTTTACATCAAAACACTCCCCCGGTTTTTTGACTAGATTTTATTCGTTTTGGATATTGATCGGGAAATGCGAATCGTTGTGTTCGAGGTTAACGAAAGCCGTCTGGTCATTGTCTTGTCTGTTTTGCATTGAAATACACTGGTTGTGTTTCATCCTCATTTTAAATAATGTTACAATCACTGATGCATTGTCATTTCTAACAATATTATATTGCAGTAGATAGGATTCCTTTCTTTTTAGATTTCAATACCAGCCTAAGTCATGAAGTACCGATTAGTTTTTGAAAAATTCAAAGCATGTTTTTTTAATTGGAAAAAATTTGTAACCAACGATGCATTGGTTGATCTTTCGCCAGTCAGCTATTGGCTAAGGAATCTCTTGCGTCGACTTTCCAATGACATAGACGGAGTTCGTACACGCAGCTTCATGCTATTTCTTCCGGTCGCTCGGTTTGAATATCTCATGTGGTTGAGGAAAAACATGAATTCTTATTATTACTGATCGGTTAAATTGATGATAAAAAAGCTTCGATAGCCAATCGGCTCAAGGCGATTCGTAAACTCACGTGGCTTACACTTCTGAGATCTTACGACAGCGACTCCGTCCACATGCTCTGTGTTTCATTTGTAGGTCGATACTCGGTTGGTGTTCAGTCCATTTTGATCTAACCGGCATGTTATCCTAGAGGTTTCAGCTTTGGCCCTCAGTTTAAAAGGTTAGTTCGAATCCCTGTCTGTGCATGGATGTTGTTAGTGGTTCAATTTTAAGCCGTACATCCCAGTCAAATTTTACTTCAGTTGTAGAAAATGAGCGACAAACCAACCAATTTTGATCAAATCTCATGGGCAACACTGAAATTATCCTATTTAGACACGTCACTCCTACATAACTCGAATATTTGAAACGGTTAATTAGATAAATCTCAACAACTTAAGATAGGAGGGTGAATGCTTGTATTCGTCTTGAAATAAAAACTGCGATTCACTAAACTTTCATAATAAGAAAAGGATCACTTAGCAGTGTAAATACTCTAATAACAAATCTGCAGTTACGGAGCACATGACTAATCATCTTGAAGATAAAATGCAGGGAAATATGTTGTACGAAATACTTCCATGAAATATTTAGTAATATTTTAGAAAACGTTGTTATGTTACAAAAATGGCACTTTAACTTTAAGAAAAGATTAATTTATTATAATAAATATGTTATAATTTAAATCCTTTACTAATTTTGAGCATTACAATTTACGTTAAGCATTATGTTGCTGATCAGCATATTTTAAATCAAGTTTATTCATTTCATTCTAACAATTTTTTCATGTTGACCAACATGTTTTATGAATTTATTATTTATTCATGGTCTGACTACTTTTTAAAATTAGATTTTACTTTTGATACTATAATATTCTAGTTCTTGATTATATCCACTTTCTCTTAATGTTTTTAATATATATTGATTTTATTATTTTATTTTGTAATTGGTGCAGCGTGTTCGTTTTTGGACATTGCCGATATAAAATCCGAACCATATCCATTTATCGATCCTCATCTGTTTCTTTTTCTATAAACTTGATCAAATTGATAGTACAAAGAGTAAATAAAAAGAGAATTCCTAAATTTTAACCATAATTAAAATATGTAAGTCAACTCTTGTGTTTAATTGTATAATAAAATAAAAAATCTACTTTCTGACAAATTTATGTTTAGAGAAAGATTTATTATTTCCTATCGATAAAAAGATGATTGACTTCTTTAGCATCATGAATTCCCCCACTCTTTTAATCTTTCATGGGGATTGTCCTGTTTTCTCGTTCGGAAAACATAATCCTACGCAGCAGTGCCCTCCAAAAGGCTTTTCCATGTCAAGTAAGGCTCAGAAGACGATCAATCATTGGTCAGAGCGACGACGAAAATGGCTTATTTCATGGTATCCCCCTCTCTTCCACAACATTAATTTTAATCCCTTCAGTCGTTAGATATTTTTTAACAGTCGAAGAGACAAAAGCGATATTGAGGATGATGACGCTCGTGGTTTGTGCTGCCATCTACATTTAATGAGTAGAAACACTTTGTTTCAATTGATGTGTTTTGTGGCGACATCTATGGGTAATATATTCTACCATTTTAAATTCAGGATTTAGTTTAACGGTTTGATTTTACTAGGACGCGATCAAGTCAAATTTAAAGACTTGTGGAAAAATTCGAAAAACAAGTAGCTTTCATAAAAATGTAAATAAGTTCAGTTCAGAAATAGTCCTAATTCTTTATTATTTTGTCTATGAACATATTAAACTACTAGGAGAGTTAATCTTTCAGATAAATTATAAACCATTACACAATTTAGTAAATACTAAGCGCTGACGAACACTAGAATTTAAAAATATTTGTTTTTGATTACATGCAATAGGTTTAGTACGAAAATTGAATACCTAGTTAAATATTATTGAACTATTATTAAGTATACAAAAGTACATATTTAATAATAGTTTAATAAATAAAGTAGAAGTTGAACATAATTCAAGCGTTAAATTGAATTCTGTTTATGAATTAACGAAAAGTTATTTCTGATAACAAGTATTAAGATAGTTTAGGAATTCGCTCCTAGTAGTTTTTCGTTTAAACCTCACACACCAATTGTTTTTACGGTTATCCATTTTTAGATCACATGAGTACTATACCATTCAAACCATATTTGGATCAGATGATAGATGATGATCAGATGATGCTTATAACCTTTAAACCTTTTAAAAATATTACTGGTATTTAAAGGAGTTCTACCACATATCTTAAAAATATGTTCAGCAATTGCTTACATTTTCGGTTTAAATTAATTGTTTTATTAATGTATTTATTATTATGGTATTTTCTACTTTAAATAAATGTAGATATCAAAGCAAACATCGTCTGAAGTCCATGCCTTAAAAAGTACTTAAATTCAGTCAAGTCTTATAGTCATGCAGGCATTATTCCCAACTATATCCTGCAGTTTTCCCAACATGATCTTAACAAAACAGAAATTTTCTATAACCCTTTCACCAATATCATGTGACAATTTAGTCATTAAATGTATTGTAGGGTTTCAACAGTAGGCAGCTCTTGGAAATCTCGTGACTCGCATATATGAATTCCTATTTCCTTTCAAAGTTAGAGGTTTAACTAATTTTATCAAACAAAATAGTTTCTCAATTAAAATTGAGTATTTCGAATCTAATTAAAATTGAAATTCGACATATTTAGAAACACAGAATGATAGTAATTTTATATGCAAGATTCTAAAGTTATTTTTTGTCATTCGTAGTAAGATGGAGAGTAAGAATTTTTAGTGTTCATTATAAAAACATTCACTTTTATTATAGATGTTTAGTAACTGCATTTTGTCATACATGTATTTGTGCTTCATCACACTTTAACTTACCTTTTAGTGATTTGACTGTTTTTGTATTAGTGAAGTCTATAAAAGCTACCGTTTTCCAGTGAGAAATGCATTATTAATCTTACAATGCAGCGTCAGTACAATCTCCACGATTGTAGGCTATTTTTTAAATGAAA
The DNA here is from genome assembly GCA_933210815.1 of Meta bourneti. Classification (NCBI taxonomy): domain Eukaryota; kingdom Metazoa; phylum Arthropoda; class Arachnida; order Araneae; family Tetragnathidae; genus Meta; species Meta bourneti. Next base: position 75,862,095 of record OW119924.1, on the reverse strand, counting down.
CGAAAATCGAATCCCCATCCTACACTAGTGTAAAGTCTTCTAAAATCTACACAAGAATAGATTTGAGTATTTTTCAGATATCTTATCAATTTCAAAATGATTCAGTTAAATGATCGCCATGTTGCTTTTGGGGTATTTCATGTACTATGTAAATCTTAGCCACTACAAAAATAAACTTACAATATGGTAGTGTATAATATTAGGGAAACGATTCTCAACCATGAAGTACTTTTCGGTGGACTGAAGTTGCACTGTGGTTTGCTCCATTGGTGACCTACACGTAATCATGAAAACGCGCTCTCTCAAATATGCCAGATGGCACTCGCTACAATCGGCATGCACTTGGATGGTTTACGATGAAGAATTCAGAGCTATCACTGCAATACAAACCAATTCCAACTGTCTGAAGTTCTGTGACACGACACTGCTTCTATACCTATTCTTAGAAATGGGAATGGTGAATCACTTTTTACAGAAATTTCGCTTTATATACATAATCTAATTCCTTTAATGTTTCGTGAAATAAAAATATACTAGGAGCCCCTCGCATACCTTCCGCACTAAAGTTTCCTTAATTGGTGACCTTTATTGATGGCAGTGTCGTTACATTTAATACCCTATTTAAATCCATTTATAATGAATATACGCATAGATATGCACATTTCATTCGTCCAAATGAAATATAATTAGTCAAAAATATAAACGGTATTTTGTTTCCATTTTTCAAATATACCCTTCCTGGTGTTAACTCTTATTTCTATTAAAGTGCATGGTAAAAAGTTTACTCTTAAGTCATGTTGCGACAATAAGCTCCTGAACGTTTACTTCAATTGCATCTCCTTCCCTTGTTCAAAGGCGATTCGATATTTTTTACCTAGAAACCTATCGTCGGGTTGGCTCAGATTTTCTTTTCGCTAATTCCTATCTTCCAGATTTCTCATTGCCTTCTGTAATCAGATCTATAAAGAATTTCATTCGAGCAACGAGATCTCTTCAAAGCATCTCTTCCAATATTATGCAGCTCCTAGCTCAAATTAGGGGCCGTCGTGGCTCAGTGGGTATGCCCACTGCGCTAGCAACCTACGAGTTGTAGGCGGCGCAGGTTCGATTCCTGCCAGGTGCCTTCCTCCCTGGGTGCATTTCTCTCTTCTGTGTCAGTAGAGCTTTCACTGTGTGTGTCAATTACTTGATATTGTATGTCTTGTGTCAATTACTTGATATTGTATTGTGTCTGGAGCAGTATGGCCAAATATGGCCCTTGCGCCATAAAACTCCAAACCAACCAACCTAGCTCAAATTAAGTATATTTAAACTTTGTGGAACAATTGGCGAATTATTTTTGTAGCATGGTTGATTTTTATATGCTCTTGTTGCCATTCGTCAATATACAAATAACATAAATTTCTATGCTGCATTCGTTAGTGAAATTTATGTATAGATATATTGTTATTGGAGAGTTTAAATGTCAAAATTTTCATAATTTTTCACGCTTACTAGCAGTTTCAAAATGCTGGGAACGTAGACTAATGTAATTTTGATGTGACGGTGGTGGAAAATTCATCTTATGTTACTAAGAACCAATAATTATATTTTCCAAACACTGAAATTGTGTATTTACATTTCCCCATGGAACAGAAAAAATGAAATTAAGATTCCTTTCAATTTATATTAAACTAATTCAACATGAACCCTTAATTCACCAAGCGTTTTGGTAATCTGCGTGCGAAACGTTGTTAAAAAAGTTTCGAAAGAACTTGTGTTAGAATATAATAGAGAATACAATATCAATCAGAATATAATTTGCATCTGGATTTGACGCATTCTCATTTATGAGACTCATTAAAATAATATTGGTAAATTGCTAATCGTTTCTCGATAAATTATAAACTATCGGTTATCACTTTACTGTAACAATAATTTTTTTGCAGCGTTTTCCAAGATTAGTCTCTATCTAAGATTTTTATTTTTAACTTTACATTTCGAAGATCCCGCTAATTTGTACTCGTTTATTTAATGAGTGGTACTGAACTGTTAAAAATAGTGTTTTGAGACTTATTGTAAGCACGATGTGTAATTTTGAAAACAGGTTTGAAATAATAAAACTCTTAAATGAGAAAATACCCTACATATTGTTCAACTGATTATCGATTTTTGTAGTCGAGACTTTTGTAATTGAAGTCACTACATTTCAAATGTACGGTTTTGTATCCGATGCAAGGTAGGTAGGTAATTAAATTTACGTCGTACTGGGGAAATACACGGGCTATTGGCGAAGGTCTGAGATCAATCCTTAAGGGAATCCGAGGGCAATACCTCGTAAATTTGAACCACGGATAGATGATGAGATCAACACCTGTGTATCTAATTCAAAGGTAATGTTCAATTATAGAACAAAACAACCAGAGTATTCCAGATAGAAAAGATATATTAGACTTGTGTCTAATTTTCTTATTGTATACTCATTTCAATTTGTATTAATAACAAACAACTATACGCATGCCTTGAGATTTTAAACGTCATCTCTTGTACCTATTAGCATGGCCAAATATGGCCCTTGCGCCATAAAACCCAACCCAACCCAAACCCAACCAACCCAAAAGCACCAACTTGTATCTATTAAGGGAAAGGGATTCTTTGACAGTTTTATTGTTACTACATTTTGCATATGTACAATGAAATTTCTGCTTGAAAATTGCAAAAAATATGTTATGAGCTTGTATGGAATAAACTACTCTATGTGACTAATTATAATTAAGTTAACATTTGTAGAGTACTTCTTTGAGTTAAATAATGTATTCAGAGATTCTCCAAACTTCCTTAGTAAACATTGACTTAGGTATAGTTTAAAAGAAGATGATCGGAATTTTACTTGGAAAAACATTTTAATTAATCTAACAGCACCACGTTTTTATGTCATATCAAACCTTTCTATATGAGTAGTTGTAATTAGTGAAATTTTTTATTTGCGTAATACGCCTGGAGAAAACACTGATTTATTTCCGTTAGCACTTTAGTCTCTGGTTTAAAGGATGCTTATAATTTTTTGAAAGGGGAAATTTTTCTTACGCGAACTGTTATTTGCTATCACCAGTTTTCATTCTCTTTTGCACTCCTTATCCAAATTCCCTCATGAAATATAAATACTCATTCCAAGAAATTGATTCACAAGCACTTAATAATTATTGCACAGTTAATACAGCTGTAAACTGAATTTTTAAAGTATTTTTTCTGTTTGAAAATAATCATGTAAATAATTTACTGATTGGTGTACTGAAAAAAAGGGTTAAGGATTATTTTAGAGCCCTGTGGCAAGAGCTCAGATCGCAAGATGGTGGAAACACCAAAATCAATTAATTTCTCTAGATATCTCGGTCAAATCAAGCCTCGTGTATCAAAAATGACAAAAAAGGGACAAAACAAACCAGGAATAATTGGGAGAGGTTGTAGAGTTTCCATCATTCATGAAATTATACGGGATTATACGTACAAAGTGTCTAAAATGACGATGCTGTAAACTGAACTGAAAAGCTGAAGAACGCTCTCTTGCAAATCCAGCTGACCTACGGACGCATCCCTATTCGAACACCCTGTATTTTTTACAGTATGCCCTTCTGATAACAGACATTTTCAGAAAGACACCACATCGAACAGTCATGATCTGTTTTCAGGAACATTTGGTGATTTGTCAGACTTGTCGGGGAACCGTTCACAGTACTATCCAAGAAGCTCGTCTTTTTCCGTTAGGATCCTAACATTCGTGAAATGTTACGGGTTGTCCGGGCAAAGTTTCTAAAATGGCGATGGTCCAAACTGATCAATTACAAATCCAGGTCACCCATGGACATACATCCCTATATGAACACCCTGTATTTATAACCTCAGTATACCATTCAGATAACAGATCTTTTCAACAAGACGCCGCACCTTGTTACAAGAGTCGTGCAGTCATGGTCTGTTCTCAGGAACGCAACGAGTTTATCTTGCTTTGACCTGTTGTCCCAGAATCTGAATCCTACAAAGTGTATATGTTACCGTGAAAGACCGAAATTGGAGAATGTCGACTTTCACCGGTGAATGTCGACACATACCAAATACGTCGGTGAAAGATCGAATATTTCATTACATTCTTGTACATTCGGACCCTCACCGGTGTATGTCGACAATCACAGATATGCTCTGGTGGAGGTCGAAAAGAGAGGAGCCGAGGTTTTTTTTCCGATACCCTAATTTATACTGAATGGATACTGCAGTGAATCGTGATCTTTTTCTTGAAAAGTTAAATGCATTAATTGCGGGTAAACGAGAAGACAATTGTTTTTATTTTTCTCAAGAAAAGTACTCTAAAATACTTTCTGAAATGTTACGAACCTCACAAAAACAATTTCCTCCTGCTCAAATTGGTGATACTGTACGAATACGAGTCCCTGATGTCGACCGTGGTCGTACAGATGGCCGAAATGTGTTAGCGGTTGTTGTTGGAATAGAAGACTCCGACTTCTATAAACTGGCAAATAAAAATGGTACCCTCAAGCAGATTTACACACGTAATCAGTTCGTAATTTGTAAAGAAAAGTTACTTTCCATAGATGAGATTTCTTTTCAAGAAATGTCGCTGAGAGAAGCAGCTGCAGCTAATTCGAGAAGCGGGGGGCAAGGCTATACACGCTGTCATTGCAAAAGGAAGTGTTCCACAAATAAATGCAGTTGTAAAAGCAAGGGACTCTTGTGCAATTCAAAGTGTCATATTAGTTTAAGTTGTTGCAATAAATAAGATTTGAATCACATAATTAAGTAAGTTTTTAATTTCTATTATTTTCTTTTCTCATTTAGAATGTACTGTTTGTTTTAAGTTCTTGGTCACTCCTCTCAGAAAGAGAGGCGAAAAAGTTACGTCACCCTTGTGACGTTTTATCGCGACTGAAATACGGAGAAGAAAATATAAATCTCGGACATGTTCAACATTCACCATTAGTGCATGGTGAATGTCGACATTTGCCGGTGTAAGTCAGAAATAAGGGTATTTAGCAAATATTTCGGACATACACCAAGCGACTATGTGAATGTTGACATTCACCGGTGAAAGTCGACATTCTCCAGATTTCGGTCTTTCACTGTAACATATGTACGTTGAGATGGAGTTAAGCATTTTAGGGGATATTTGTTCACCTTCAATTCTTAACAGAGGGAGGCTATCAGTCCGGGGCAATATTGTTGGACGAACCTAAAACGTTGCGGGAAAATGATGCCATATTAATTATACCTATCTGTATTGTTCTATATTATTTACTCAAGACCTATTTTCAGAACGAAGGTATTAGGGTCAACGTGTTCAGGTCCCTAAAACTGAGCCTATAAGCCCTCTTGTGGTGTAAAATTAAATGCTCATAATGTTTACAAATTTCATTATCAGAATATTATTTTCAAAAGATTGTATAAGAATAATTTGATTCTTTACTGATGTAATTGAAATTAATCAATTTTTTGTAATTATATTGTACTTAGTTCAGCCTCTTTAAGGAAACCCTGAAGATTAGTTTGTTCTTTTTCTTGGTCTCAGGTGTTCTGAAGCGACAAAAAAGTTAATTATTTTTTGGAAAATAGGATGTTGAGGATCTTTATAGATTCGCGTCACGTTGCCCAGTAAAATCTAAAATACTCACTAGAAACTCGTGCGATGTTCATTATCTTTGTTTATTTTCAGACCTGGGATGCTTATAAAACAAAGTTGCTGTTAGGTTTTAGAAAAACATAACTATTATTCAGTTTATGTATAATAAAAATTATTAAAAGCATTACGAAGTATAATTCTGAATTTCCTAATGTTTTGAGGCATTTTATACATTTATAATATGGCCATATTCAAATTAATTTTGCATTTAAATTAACGAACACTTATAATCAGGTAGGTTGGTAGTTGAATTAATGTCCCACTGGAGCAACACAACGGGCTATTGGCGATGGTCCGGGATCAACCCCGGTCAGATGACGGGGTCAACCCTGAGCTGGCACCTCACTCTCCAAAACTTCCACACCACTCCAACGTGTAGATCCTATAGGACGGTGTCTAATGTTTTACAAAAATAATTAGTAATTCGATTTCCTTATCGTATTTTCAAAAAATATATTTAATTTCCTTCTAAATACGAATTAATATATTTTAAGTAGCGTTGCAATTTTATACAGCAAAGAAAGGTCTAGAATTTAAAAAATAGCCCTCAAGAATGTTCCCCCACACATTTAAAACTTTTATATCTGTATTGTCTTTGGAATCTAATATAAAAATCTTACGAAGCCGAATTTATCGTTTTCTTAATTTTACACTTAGAGCACGAGACATTAATATGCAGTTAACCCATGATATTAATGGCACAATTTATTAATTTCAAGCTATTCTAAATCTTGAAATCCGAGTTTTGCTTGCAGTTTGGGAGCTTACATTCTGAGTTATTTTAAACCGTGTAATTCGAATCTGGATGCAAATTATATATCTGTTTTTTAAGAGTCGATCGTTCAAAACAACATTGATACGCAGACGTATAGACACTCTTCTTAGAGTGGCCATACATTTTTAGTATTGTTTATTTGAGTAGCCACAATTTTTTTATACTTATGTTTACATTCTCTATCAATTCGAGTACCGTTTTGTACGAGTATACCCATGTAAGCAATTTTGTACACAGGTTATGCTTTGTAAAGTGGGTCAAAAAAGTATCCAAATACCTTTTGCCATTCTAGTTCATGGAACCACAGTCAAACAAAACGTGTCATTACACTTGAAATAAAGCCTACTACGAATAAATGTGCACTCTGTTCTCATAAGGGTCTGTCTTCAAATTAATAAAGAAATTATTTTCAAAATGTCAAAGGGCCGAGGAAGCTTGGTTGTAAGAGAATTGGATTAGCAAAAACGGAGGGTTGCGAGTTCGAAACTAGATCGTATCAAAGACCGTCGTGTACGTGGGGAGGGTGTTGATGCACATTAAATCTGTCGTGGCCTCAAATTCCCTCACGATGGCGTGTTATGGACGTTTGCAGAGTGGGGTGTCAGCTCAGGTGTTGACCTCGTCATCTGGCGTTCAAAATTATGAGATGTTGCTCTCTGATTTTTCCCTTCCGGATTGATCCCAGACTATCGCTAATAACCCGTTGCGTCGCTCCAGTGTGACGTTAATTAAACCTACCTACCAAAATTTCAAATAGCAGTATACACTTTTAATGTCAAAGATGTCCCATATAAAAAATACACTATAAATTTTGTGCGAATCGAACCCTAATTGCCGGAAATATAAGAGAAAAAAAGCATAAGGGGTCTCAATACCTCAATAACCTCAATATTTAGAAGTTTCAAAATTCAGGGTACGTATAGTTTTTAATATATTTCCCAATCTGGCATTTGATTCTTCAATTTCTTGGACTTTTAGGTTTTGTTTGCATTAAAACTAGTGCCTATTTGATTGAAATTTGGAACATTAAGAGTTATTTAAAAAATGTCCGGATTGAATCCATCGTCCTTTTTTTACGATACATACAATCGGCTGATTGAATTCCGTATCTGACGGTTCAATCAAATCCAAATATATTAACTCTTGTATTTGAGCTTTCACCTGTGCTTGCATTGGCATAAGTACTTTGTATTTATGAATCGTTTTTAACTAGTTTCCTTCCTTTACCTTAATCTAATGCATTCCAACCTTACTCCTACCTATTTCTCTAGAAAAGAAATTAGGAAACTGCAAAAGAACTTTACTTAATTGTGATCTTTGATGATTGTTAAGCTCATTTGTTTTCTTCAGCAATTTCTCTAGATTCTCCCGAAATTGACTTTTCTCTACTTTACGCGGTGTTCCAATAATATCTGCAAATTCTCTATCTTCATCTAAAAACTATACCAACTACAGAACATGAAACCTTAAATTCCTTTTCGTCATCTGACCTTGGTTCAAAATTACGTGATGTTTTCCTCGGATCTTTCCCTTTGGGATTAATCCCGGACAGTCACCAATAGCCCGTTGTGTTGCTCCAGTGTGACGTTAATTAAAAATACCAATAACTTAAATTCCCTAATTTAACTTATGAAATATTCGTCTTCCACCATTCGGCATTTTCTACAAGATAAGTATTTCGTTTTATTCTTCCTAATACTGTTATTGGTCCTTGCCATAGAGAATATAATTTATTTGTAGTTAGGGACAAGTTACTTGATCACTCTCTTTAAATTGTTTAGCTTTATTTTCCTGAAATAAATAATTATCATATTTCTTTTGATTAATTTTGGCTTTTATCTCGGCTTTTCCGGATATCTCTTCTAACCTCTCCTTTAATTCTACTAAATATTCAGATGCAGCTGTGGTCATTCCTATCGGTGGTGAAATTTAATTTGTCCTTTTGTGTCTTAAAAGATTAAAAACTCGTAGTTTTCTCCCAAACCACATTTCAAATGGTGAATAACCAATTATAATGCTAGAAATTTCATTATACGCCCAAAAACAAAATGGTATGCTTTTATCCAAATTTTTTGGATCTAGCCTTTGGCGCAGCTTGTCCTGTAACGGATCTTGTGTCATAAAACCCCAACCAAACCAAATTTTTTGGCTATCTCTCAATCAAACCATTACTTTGTGGATATCCTGAGATATTAAAACGTGGAGCTACATTTAATGTTTCCTGTAATTTTATTGTTAACTCGTTTGTGAAATTTGCTCCTTGATCAAATACAATAATTTCAGGAATTCCATACATTTGAAAATTACTTAGCACCGCGTCGCAAGTAGCTTTAGCAGATAAGGATTCTAAACGAACAGCTTCTGCGTAATGAGTATTTTGGTCTATTATAGTTCACACATACTTATGTCCTCTAGTAGGAGATGAATTTGCCCATTACAATCAACATTAACAATTTTCCAAACGTTTTTAGGTTTTTCTACCTAGTTCAATCGGATTTAGTAATCTTCCTTATTAATTGGCAGAGGCCGTCGTGACTCAGTGGGTATGCCCACTGCGCTAGCAACATGCGAGTTGTAGGCGGCACAGGTTCGATTCTTCTCTGGATGAATTTCTCTCTTTTGCATTAGTAAAACTTTCCTTGGGTGTGTGTATGTCATTACTTGATGTCTGATTTGTGTTTGGCGCAGCATGGCCAAATATGGCCCTTTCACCACAAAGACTCCAATAAAATCTTACTTGATAGCTCCTTGACAGCCTTGCAATTCTCAGTCTCGTCTTATTTAAGCCTTCATCCCAGGCCAGTAAAATGCTAGTTTTATCCTTTCTTGAGTACGCTAAAATCCATGATGTGCAGAAGAAATAGCATTATGTGCTAATTCTAAAATTTCGTTTCTTTTCCCTTTAGGTAACACCAACTGACATATGATAGCATCCTGTATGTATTCTTCTTGATAAAGAAACACATCGCAAGTTTTGAATCCCCCTTTCTTCCTTTTTGCGAATTAAAACACTTCCCGTAATGAGCTATCTTCCCGTTGCTCTAATTTCAACTTCTCACTTTCCAAAATTTCCTGTTTGCCGTCTTCCTGTGATACGAATTCCGATTCTCCATTTATTCGACCACCCCTTCCCACCTCTAAACTATCCTGAATTTCTACCAAATCTGTTTTCTCTTCAAGCCCCTTACTATCATTGGAACTAACGTCTTCCTCCGATTCAACGATATCAGTAGAAGCTTCGGTTATCCCTTTTAAGTTTCTGTCGTGTGGTAACTACACATATCCCTCCAAACGATAGATCTGTAAACTCTCCCTTCTCTGTATTAAAGTGTTGAAATCATGCAATGACAATAATCCTTTCCAATGCAAAGTAGAACTAGTAGTGCATAGATTCCTACTCCCGAATCGCAATCGTTCTTTCTTCCCGATAACCTCAGCTTCAATAATTTAATATTCGCTCGTATTCGATTTCCAAAAGCTCCATCTAAGACCATTTGAACTTTGACCAGTTTCTTTGCCTCCAGAAATCCTCCAGGAATACATGTGATCTCAGCTCCATTGTCAACCATAAATTTAACTGAATCACTCCCATTCTGAAACCAAACATTTTTCGTTTCATTCGGAACGTCTTCCACCCCCACTGGTTCCGATACTGATCTACTCCCTTCTAAGCTTACCCTCGCAATTATGTCTTATCTTTTGATCAAGAAAGTCCGTTTCTTCGTAACCTTTTCGTTTCGATTGCCAGTTTTTATTTCGATCTTGAATTCCTCGACAAAATTAAGCCACTTTATTAGAGACCCATAAATAAAGCATCTCTCAATTAATAATTTAAGTAAATTATAGAAATCATTGACCTTCCTACATGTTAAATAGTAATGCAAATAGCGCTCAATTTTAGGGGCAAACTGATAAACTGATTCGTTCCTTTTTGTATATTGCCGAATTGATGTTTCAGATTCTCGGCAGAAACCTTTAGTTCGTTAAAGAAAGCCGCCTTTACCCTCCTCATAGTTATTAGCCTATTGTGTATCAAGTTTACGATAGATCTTTGCTAATTCCCCATCTACTAAACATGAAATAATAACACTGAATTTCCTCTGCCATTGAATGTGATAAAATTGCGCTCATATTCCAAAATATTACACTATTATAATGAGACCCCTTGTGAAGCAACTGGAAGATTACTAAGATTTTTAAATAGTCAGCAACTGAATTATGGCGAAGTACTGCAGTGTAACTGAGTCAATATTGGATAGATTGTTAAAACTTTGCAACTTCAATCGGTCTAACTTTAGCTTTTCAAGCTCAGTCTCAGGCTTTGCAAGCTCAATTTTCATTTGTAATACAGTTAACTCATTAATCACCATCATTATTACTAGATATTTCTCTTCTGGACTTCCTTTTTCCCATTATGGAACACAAAAAATAATACACCAAATTTAGAACATTACTCAAATCAAAATCACGCAATAATTAAAACAGCAATAACATAAACAAATCACAATATCGTCAAATAAAATCACTCTTCGGTTACACTAGAAGTTGACCGACTCTCGCAATGCACAGGGATTATTAACAGCGAAAACGAAACTTAATTCACCGGTCTATTTATGGTCGAAACTTTCCAACGCCATCCATAAAATACGTTAGGGACAAATCCACGGCTGCACATCTTACTAACTGTCGACACTCAAGGTAAATTATTTAAAAACCATATATCATTATCATGGCGAACTGCGCCAAAAGTTGTTGGATTACCTTTTTAGCTCGATATTTGATGAATTGGAGTCAGATTAGAAAGATAGCTTACTGAGAACGTTTATTTTACAGTAGACTAGAACATTACAAATCAAACACATTTAAAATTTATAATGGAAACGAAAGAGTAAAATAATGGAGCAAAGGACAGTGAATCTACCCTTCTTCGAGCATAAAAAGGAATTATCCTCTTCTCTCCACCTTTTCTCATACTCCACTGCAGCCTTTTCGGTTGCAGTTGGTGTGATGATCTCACACTATCATTAACTTTATGAAGAAATCTCATAATTTTTGTATCATAATATAGTGAAATCAATTGAAAATCTATCTTCAAGTAGAATAGAATGAAATTGATTCTAGTTTAACAAAATACCTCGTACACAATAGGTTTTAAACTTAAAACAATCTAAGGTGTAAGGCAAAATAGAAAAAATCTTATGGACAAATTTTGTGTTTGACATTTGTACTTTCTATAGTAGGTGTCTGAATACTTTTGTGTGAGATTTCATGGATTAAGTTGCATTTTAAATATTTCAAGCAAGACTTTTAATGATTATTCGATTATTTTGATTAGAGTCTAAAACAGAAAGACAGCTATTATCTGGTAAAACTTTAAATCGTAATTTTAAGTACATTCTTATAAAATTCATGAAAATAGTAAGAAACGTGAAGTGGACGAATAGTTTTATGAACTACTGTGCGTATATTTTTACCGTTGCGAGTATTCTAGATTAAGTGAAACCTAGTAAGAAATCACGGTTTCCAGAAGTAACGCATTACTCAAAACGTCAGTCAGAGTAGAAAGCTCTATTAAGAATTTAATTTACTCTCATCTTTAAGATTTGATTCGATTTGGGAATTTCAGTTCATTACTTAGCAGATCTAATTAAAAACATGTTCACAGAATGTTTCCTGCTAATCCATTACGAAGATTCACGCGTTTTATTTTCCACATTAATTACGGTAATTAAGATTCGTTATCTTTTCTTTATTACTTCTCAGCCGTTAGCCTTTTAACACGCTCTGACTTAATTGTTTTTCTAAGCATTTCATTAATAAAGTGCTCGCTTCCATTCGAAATATCGTCTGTGCGAAAGAAAGTGGAAAGAAAAGGAAAGAAATTAAAGTAAAGAGCGGCGAAAGAAATATACTGCACGTGCATAGAAGTATGAAGTTTAAAAATATAGACCATGACGATAAACAGATCGGTTTAAAATAAAAAAGAACTCCATTGTATATTTTCTTTTGCTTGAAGTAGTAACTAATTCTCACCATGATTAAATAAGTATTAAAATAAGATTCTCTTGATTAAATTTCTCAGAGTTTCTACGCTTTGTCTTTTTATTCTTTTACGAAAAAACGTACTCTTTTTGATTATGCTTGTTCTTTTTTGTCCACTTCTCCATCGATTAATTTACTCTTCATTCATCGCAATTGATGATTTGCTACGTTAACCTGAAGCTTTTTTCAGTGGCCTTTATGGGTCAAAAGGAAGGCAGTTTGTTGAAATCCAGCGTTTTCTTACAAATACGCAAACCAGTTAATTGAGGAACTGATACGAAAGTGATTGATTACAGGTAGAAGGAGTGAACTGCCACAGGGTTGCCAGCGGTAAATTAGAAATTACCGTCTTATTTATTTATTTAGCTTTTTTTTTCTTCGCCGAGCGTCGAGTGGCGGGGATTTTTCTGAATCCCTCGAACGACGAAGAATATTCGAAAAACGCCACCAATCGAGTTTCCTGATGCAAATTCGGATATTAAATTCAGTGATGCGTGAAGGGAAATGTCCTTTTATGGTGGTGTCGATGGGAATTGGAATGGGAAATAATTTACATGGTGGTAGAGGGTGTTTTTTAAAAGAGAGCTACATTTGAAAACCGGTTCGTAATTGAATTAGAAGAGTTTTACTCGAGAGGAAATATTTTATAACCTTTATTTTTTTAAGAATGTGGAGCTATTATATACAAACAAAATATTTGATTGCACGCAGCACAGGGATTGCATTAATTATATAAATTACTTTCGAACGTACCCAGATGACAAACATTTTTCTGTGAAAGAAATTCCAGTGAAAATTCGGGGTTTATTTGATTTCGAAAGTAGTCGAAAAAAAACCTTGAGGTATGGAACAAATTTTCTGATTTCTGGAGAAAATATGCTAATTTATCTAATTAAAGATTTCCTTTTTTAGAATCAAGTTAATAAATTAGATTACATGTTAAATATATTATTTATTGTGAATCCACTTTGATAGTAAATTCAATACACGGTATAAATCTATAACCACTTCCTTTATGTTCATTCGTTAGTTCCTATCTACTTAGAGGACACAAACTGTCATTTTACGAATTAAGTCAATACCATATTAAAGTGCATCTCACTGTAGAAAGTAACCTTGGTGGTCTTGATGCTATTTGGGTGATTTTGAATCTGATAATCAATAATTTAAAATATTTAAGGTTTATTGTTTTGATCAGTGAGTAGTACATTTAAATAGCAGATCCCTCATGAAATAAAAATATGCATATAAAGTACTCAATGTTAACTGTTCCAATTGTTTAATCTTGTTCTAGTTATCTTTTGCTTATTTGAACAACTTGATTATAAACTAGGTTTACTGCTTGGCTTTGTCCAAAAGTTTTAGCTGCTTCAGACAAACCGTCGCGCCTTTCTTTTCCTCAACAGTTTCTTGAGTCGACAAACAGCATTTTGAGTTACGTTCGCCTCACGTGATCGTGTTCTTTCCACTTCTCATTGCTCGGCTCGTGACAGCTCGGCGTATTATGTTGGTTCGAGTTTGATTTAAAACTGGTCTTGTCTTGAGAAATGTTCTAGATTAACCTTCCGAGTTCACGTGCATCCATACGTTTTTGAAACCTGCAGTTTCCCTGTATGACTTCTTACTAGTTTTGATCTTGGATTCTTTCAACCAATGGATGTGGTCCATTATGCGTGCTTTTGCTGGGAAAGTTATATCACACTACTTGAGAATCTCGTGACGCTCGGAGGGTTAAATTTTACTTCCAAGATTCTTAGGGTAGGTAGTTGATTAAAGTCGCACTGGAGCAACACAACGGCTCTTGGCGACGGTTCGGAATCAATCCCAAATGGAAAGATCCAAGGACAACGTTTCGTAATTTTGAACCACTCCAAAGTTCTTTGGGAAAGAAGTAGTGAGATGAAAATAGTTGCAAAAATAGATCTAGAAATTCCAGACAGAATAGGCTGGAATGGCACATTTCATGACGCCAGAGTCCTCGAGAATATTTGAGAATCAGATAAACAGATTTTCTGCTTTATATATAAAATGCAATGATTCATAACATTTTAAACTTTGGAAACACTACATTTGTGTACAAAACTTTTCACATTTACCAGATCCTTTCAAGCCCTTTCCCGTTGAATGTGGGAAGCCTGTGTAACATTGCCGAAAGAAATATTTTTGTAAAACAGTGATGCATAATTCTTATAATTAGCAAATACACGCATAGCATCAGCGCTAAACTTCCTTAATTGCTTATCCATTGATGGCAAAGAAAAAGCGTCGCTACTCCCATTTCATTTCTTATTTCAATTCATTTATAAACGCACATCCACACAGTCTTCAATAGTCAAGGCTCTTAAGTACCAAATGTAATCGAAATGCATAAGATTCAATTTGGAAGAGGTGAGCGTAAGGGCGAACAAACTAAAGAAATTTTTCATCCCAAGATAGGTCTTCACAGAGAAAAGAATAGCTACCAAACAAATATTTAATTGAAAGTTGCTTCTCTATCGACGATCTGTCCACTTCAATTGATTAGTTTCCAGACGACACACACCTGTGGTCTCTGGAAGGGCAAATAACATGGGATGGCGTCGACGACCTTCTCTAGACTGTCTCCATTGACTTTCATGAAATTCATGACTCTCAGGAACTTCCATTCAATGACTTTCAACGAAATTCGACCTCTCTACTTTTCTTTAACTATTCGTTATCATTTGGACCTATTTGGGAAAATTTCTAATCAATTCAACTTTTTCCCCTCTTTACAGCCAAATTTTAGCCATATAAAAGTAAACCATATGCAGCCATAAAAACTAGAAAACATTTTACTCTGACAAATATACTTTACTCTCGGAAAATCAAAGGGCACCACTGCAAAATAGTATGAATGTTGTTGGAAAAAGGTAAAATTTTCCACTAGGTTGAGATGGGGCTAGTGCGAATCCAAATCTTCAATATTCATATTGAACCAATTACTATTCTGTCCTCAGTAATTTTAAAAAAATTCTTATTTTTACCATACACTCAGACTACTAATATTCTTACACCCTATTTGTTTAAACTTACCACTAATGTAGTTAAAAAATTACTAATTATGCCCTTGCCCCATCATGTGGTTTAATGCGACCCCATGAAATAGTACTAGCAAATTTGTGTACTATACTATTGCACTAATATTATTGTACTAACTTTCGTGTACTAATACCTTAAAGATTGGTTTCTTGTTTGTAATGTGATAGTATTGTGAGTGGGGTAAGGGCATATCATTTCATTCTCATCTTTGATCTGCTCAACTTTCCTGCCATAAATCTAAGCGCTCTTGCGGTGAAACTAATCTGTATGACTATATCCTTCAAGTGGCAAACACTACTTTGACTAGACACGTTTATATTCAGTGGGAGTACGTACACCGCAAACACAGTTGTCCCACTTCACCCTATATAAATCTGTTGATACATAACAAATAATGAAATCAAGGAAAAATTTGAATCAAAGTTTGTAATTTTTATACCAAATATATTGTCAAAATGATGTTAGTGAATAGTAGATAATAAGTATCCGTAAACATTTTCTTAGAATTACAGACTATTCTTGTCATCATAATCTCCCAACAGTGAAAGTAATTTATAAAGTAATATAATTATGCAGAAAGAAAAGAACATGCGTAGTTTAAGGAAAAAATGAGAAAGCGCATATGCATTTGTGACGAATTTAAATTCACTCCCCTTCTTACCTCCAATTTACATTCTTTTTTTATTTTGTTTGGCTCATGTGCAATCATCATTCCATCTTTCAGATTCCATATTCAAATCCCGTGAGAAACGAGATCTTCAAACTATCGGATCTTTTCAATTTATTCTAGTGTTGTCAATCATGCGATGAGATGGTGCAAGCCGTTTGAGCACTGATCCTCTACAGAGAAATTTTCTTCTCTTTCATCTTTAGCTCTTGCACTGTGCAGTAGCTTTATAAATGCAACAGCTCGTTTACAAATATTTTTAACAGCTCCTTTACAGAAGTTTCTAACAGCTGCTTTATGGATGTTTCCAACAACTCCTTTACGGGTGTTTCTAACAGCGCCTTTATAAGTGTTACGGGTATTTAGTTACATCTTAGATTGTCATTTTACCATAATAAATTAACGTGTATTTATTGGGTCGGTGCGAATGAAATTTCCGGAAAATGACCATCATACTTCGATGGCGATAACTGAAAAATACACTACCTGACCTACTCGAAATAATCACCCTCTGAATTGACACACTGTCTGAATTGTATGACAAGGCCATGATCCCGGAACGAAAAATGTCTTGTTTTCTGGGATGCGAAGAAATCATCAACTGCACGGTGAACCTTCGTATCTTGGGTGAACTGTTTGCCAGACAGAAAGCGATCCAGGTGATGAAACAGATGAAAATCTGTAGGTGATAATCAGGGGAATAGGGGGATGAGGCATCGCTTCATAGTGTCCAACTCACGTAGTGTCAGCATCGTCCGTTGTGTGACATGAGGACGGGCGTTATCTTGCAAGAGGAGAACGCCATGCCTGTTTACCAAAGCCGGTTATTGCACCATCAATTTCCGGTGAATCTCGTAATTCATCACAATATCGTTTTGAAACGATAGTTTGGCCACTTGGCAGGAAACTGCGATGAATTATTCCAGCTGTAGACCACCATACAAGAAGCATAACCTTCCTGGGATGTAAGGGTGGCTTGGGATGGCGACCAGATGGCTGTGCTTTGCTCAACCACTGTGCAGATCGTTTCCAATTGTCATAGAGGACCCCGTGGTTCTTTTTTCAGGTTCATATCTCCACTTCGAAACTTCGCAAACCATCGACGAATGGTTTGTTCATTGGCTGTATTCTCCCCGAATGCTATGCTAATGTTTCGAGCAGCAACTGCAGCAGAATGTCTCAGTTTAAATTCGTAAAGGAAGATGACTCTCAAATTTGAGTTTTCCATGCCGAATTTGGAAGCACCTTACGCCCAAACAAATTAAATCTGGGACTTGTACTTCACACGCGTGATAGCTATTTATAGTAGCTCTGTGACGTAAGATGCCGGAAGTTTGTAGGTAATTACTTTTAGCTGTATGGGAGTCATTCCCAAAGCTATTTCTCATCGAACATTTCATTCGCACCGACCCAATAGTTACATCTTAGATTGTTATTTTACCATATTCAGTAAATTAACAATATTTTTAAGTGGCTCCTCATTAAAATACATGTCTGAGAAACTATTGCAAGCACTTTACATATACGTATAGGGAAAACCGTGACGGGACTATGCGGATACGTTAGCCAACAGTATATAGAGAACACTATGGAACACACATATTTTCCCAAACTTTTGTGACTTTTTACACATTTTTAATTCTAAGTATCATGAATTTTATACAATTTATACGAAGAATCGAAAAAATAGAAAATATTTACTGTCTACAAGTTATTTTACGTTGTCAGTTAAATCTTCCATGTAAGCAAAAGGGGTTAGGTAAAAATGGCTACTCTTTAGAATCTTCAGTTGAATATTTCACTCTTTCTCACAAATATTCAGGAAGATACAGAAACATACCATGGTAGAAATAATTGTAATTTAGATTCGTAGATTAATTTAGTTTCGATTTTAAGAATATTATAGTATTTTTTAAATTAATGATGCATTTGACTCCTTTGGACGCATCAAAAAGCCAGAATTAATCCCTTTTGCCCTGACACGGAAGAAATGTAGTTAAACATTTTTTTTTTTTTGGGGGGGGGTACTGGCAGTAAATTATATTTTACTGACAGCAAAATATAATTTGCCAAACAGTAAACCTTTTCTTTAGTTTTTTAGTTCTTTCCATAAATTTTGCAAAATTAATGATACTCAGAATAAAAAATGCTTCAAAAAATTTTCAAAATTGTATGTATGTCCCATAATAACTCCATATTCTTCAGTCCTCTCGCGATATATTTTTCAAACTATCAGATGGATGACCATCGAAATCAAAAGAACGCCTGCTTTGCTACATAATTATTATATTCCGGCATCAGTGTAGAAGTGACGTTGATCAGTTGAAATTTAGAAAATTTTTACCGTGGTAACTAAACTTTTTTCATTCATAAATAATTATTTCGGATTTACTTGCCAAAAAATGTTCCATTTTTTTCGGGGGAGGGGGCGTCGTGGCTCAGTGGGTATGCACACTGCTCTAGCAACCTGCTAGTTGTAGGCGGCGCAAATTTTATTCCTCCTTCCATTTATTTTCTATCTTCTGTGTCAGTAAAATTTTTCTTGTTTGTGTATGTCCGTTACTTGAAATTGTCTAGTGTTTGTCGCAGCATGACCAAATATAGCCCTGGGCTGTAAAACGGCACCGTTCCATTTTGGCTAGTTTATTCGGGAAGATTGTTGAGAACTTTAATTTTAACCACTTTACAGTGTTAACATTTGTAGAAACATTTCATATGGGTTTGAAAAACAATGAGGCGGCATATGAGGCAAGTTGAACCACTGATTATGAGACTGATCGTTCCAGTGGGACATCATGCCCCAAATCCAGAAAACTCCATGAGCAGTATTATTTGGAACGATACGAATCTCTGGGAAAGGCGTTCTAAAAAGTCAAAGCCAATAAAACTCGGACAGTTGAGAAGAAACGAATTTTCTCTGAATTGACCAATACAACCAGTTAAGGAAACACGAAAAGAGCAAATGAAGATAGAAACAAGATTTGGTATCTTTTTGACATTTTGATATTTATTCTGTTATTTTACACATCTTTTAGCTATCAGAAAGTCAAATAAATTATGTGGGTCAACCAACTCCGATGGATGGGTTTACTTATTAGCTTATTAGTTTCTCATTTTTGCAGTATAACAGAATATTTATTTTTTTTTTCGAATTTTCTCACAAGTATCTTACTCTTTATTGCTGCTGCTAATAGTGAAAGGTGAATCTCTTAAAATTTTGAATTCAATTATAAAAGTAAAGAAAAAGTTTAAAAGTGGCGTGAACTCCCTATAAACGAAAATTCAGGAAGATAGGATATATAAAATAGGATAATCTCTATCTATGCATTTCACTAATGTACATAGTACAGAAATTGAAGTTATTTGTTCATTGTTGAATGGCAACAATAGATAATTTAAAGAATTTAAATTCCAATACTTATATTTGAAGTTATTTTTAAATTTATTTCCAAAATATCGATGCCAATGGCCAGTGTTGTTTTATGTTGCTCCAGTGTGACGTTAATTAATTACCATTACCATTCTATCAATAATTTATAAATATTTGACAAATTTGAACTGATTAAAAACATTTAATTTTACATAATTTACATTTTGTAACGAAACGAGTCTATGTGAAAAGCACAGGCGAAAAACGCACTAATAACAAGTGCTAATTTTGTTACTTGGTATCTGGCAACGCCAATATTAATGTTTCATTTTCCTATTTCATACCGAATTATTTATTTTATGCAAAATATGGGTAAAGACATGGGCTCATTTCTTGGCAGTATATATATGTGTGTATATTTCTACCAAATTTCCATAAAAGTCATTGATTAAATACATAATGATCTAGAATTCTGTTTCATAAAAATAAATCAAGTATACAAAACAAAACCTTTTAAAATATCTTACTTTAAAAAGAGGTAGGTAGTTAATAAACGTCACGCACTGGAGCAACACAACGGGCTATTTACTTTAAAAAGGGGTAAACCTAAATTGAAATTATTCTAAAATAAGACAATTAACTTAAAAATACGAGAGATAACCAAAGTAAGTTGACGCTGTAATTCAAAGATTTTTGTGACGATTTTGTGATTGTTTTGTCTTATGATTTCAGAACAAGAAACATCGGGGAAATAAATAAATATAGCGTTGTATAGACAAATGCTATCTGCACCTGACCTGACTTGACCTTCGGATCGATTGCGCAGGCGCATTAAGCGACGGGAGTATGTCTGCAATATGCCGACATTCTGCGGTGCTGGGCGAGTTTTGGGCCAATGTAACTTTGAATTGCGTAGAATGAGGACTACGTAAATGGTGTCATTAGAAATCTACCAAACTACGCTACAGTCACAGGTCTTTAATCAATTTTATTACCCTTCAATACTAATATAAAACTGCATTTTAAAAGCTCAAACTGTAAATTATTTGTTGAATATATTCATAATGAACAATCGTTCAAACTCCCTGTGTCTGCTTCGTTCATTCCACAAGCCAATATTAGTCCCGTGTATTCACGTCAAAACTACGGTTTGTGTCCTCGACATTACTTACCAATTTTTAAAATTTTAACGTAGGTTTGCATTAAAAGAGAGGCAATTAAAATCAGTAAAACATTTGTTTTTCAAGTTTACACATATACTATTGGATTGCATTGCAGGTTACACTCAATAGTCAAGAAACAACATAATTCTAAGTAGGCACGTAGTTTCCATTTAAATAGAGGATCTCTGAATTGACAAAAAAGTGCCACAAAGAATCGATTTAAAACTGCATGCCAGTTGGAGTGAAGCGAATTTTAAATAAAACTTTGCTGATCTAGGAATAATATCGCCGTTATAAAATGTTCTAACTAGGCTTTTGATAAGTTGAAAGTTCTCGTTTTGTTTGACAGAAAATCGAGATTGTTTACGTGTTGAAGTTATTCTTATGCAACATTGTTATCTCAAATATTCGTTGAAAACATTTTTCTACGTTGCGTAGTGTGTAATGCGAATGACAGACACCACACAACGTATAGATAAATGGATTTATATTAGATATGAAATGTAAGTAACGACACTTTACCATCAATAGATATAATCAATTAAGAAAGTTTAGCTCAGATACTGGGTCTGGATATTAAGCATAAACCACCAGATCACGCATTTAAAATAACAAGACACATCTTTATTAATTCCGGGTTGAGCTAAGGCGTTTAAATTAGTTTGGCTCACGTCAACTGTAACATATTAATCAAACGAGATGAAAATCACGTTTTATAAAATTGCAAGTTTACTTGCTTGAAGGAGGTATGTGGGGAGAGCGTTCTTTCCCACAGACCTTTTAAAAGAATTTCAATAATCTCAAATAAAAACATACTTATCCGCAGAAACCGGTGAGGCCCTTGAATCCACCATTTAACACATTCTCGGAACGTTTTTATTTTTCCAGCTTTCAAACTAAACAAAAAAGTTCTCTTCGACCTTTTTATTCAGTTGATTGATGATAGATCGTTCTTTTCCAGTGGCAGTGTTCGGCGGCAAATGGTTATTTTCGGTTATTTTTATTTGGAGGATTCTGTGAGCAATGTTTCTCCTCCATCCTATCTCGCTCTATAGAAGAGCCGTGATGGATCTTTGCTGTGAAGATATAAGTATTCTAAAACTCCGTTTTCTCGCGCGCTGGAAGGGAGGTTTCTATTGAACTGTTTGGTTAATGGAATTACCGCTAATGGTTTTTACCAAGCCCATGTAATTCAATAAACATATTTGATTTTATGACTGATTCTTGGAGTTTCATTGAAGTTTAGTTATTGTTTTGTAGTTCAAACGAACCAAATGATGAGACTTTTAACCCTCTGAACATCACGAAATTTCCAATTAATGTAGTATTGTTTTTAACCCACAATATATATATAACTCAATTGCCACATCTATTGGTCAAAAAGGTTCTCGAAAAGGTTCAAGAAGGTCTTAATACTGGTTAGAAGTCATGCAAGAAAGAATGGAGGTTGTAGAACGGATGAATGTGTGAACACTATAGAGGGTTAAATGTTGTTTGGATTAACCCTAAGTTCAGATGGGTGCCAAATTGTTACCTAGTTAAAACCCTTAATGAGCAAATTGATAGAGTGGCTAATAGAATGAAAAGACTTAGATAAAGGAAAGTATGTTTTTTTTAAATATTATTTAGTCCTAAAAACATTCTTAAAAAAGTACTCAAAGTTGTAACCATAGTTTAATCCAATTCTATACCAACCATGACTCCCTTCTCTCTTACCTTAATTGGTCAACATTAAATCTCGTCCTAATTGCATTTATGATGAAATTGGCTCAGCAATCCATTATATAACGAACTTCCCCTTATTTCTAAATGTCATTTAAAATACTACTTGATGGTAATTTCAACACTTGGGGTGCAAATATTACAGAAAAAGGTTAAATACAAACCATAAACTATATTCGCTACAACATTGACAATATTTGGGAAACAGTGTAGAATGTCTTCCTCTTGATGCACCTAAGAGCATTGTTACATCTCATTCTTAAACCTTCACCCTAGGTAAAATTATCACATCCCAATACAGTTCCATTAAATCTTAAGCTTTGTAAGCCCGCACACTCAATTGATGTCACACTCAAATGATTAATTGATCTATGGTCACTTTTCTAAAAAAGGTAAACAATAATAGTCGGAGAAATGTTTAAATTTTCCCCTTAAAAATTAAAAATGCGCTATCCGTAATTTATCCGTCATTTAATTTTTAAGTTTTATCACATCAAATGAAGCAGTTTCAAATTTTGATATATTTTGTGAAAATGAAGTACATACCTGTAATGTGACTGTTTATACATACTTCTGGAAAGTCATATTTCTAATATATTGTTTTTGATTTATTCTATAAGATTTGTAAGAAAAGAGGATTTGGCAGTCTTTCCTCCGTTTCTGACGAATATGAATGGAATTGCTTACATCTTTCTCTTAGATTAATTTATCGTACAGAAATTAATTTACTGATTTTAATGAGAAAACTATTTTAAATAGTTCAATTAAAATAAAACTTTAGTTGGCGCTTGCGTTTCTGCTTCTTTCTACAGAAGAAATGGTAAATTTCGTGATGTCTATTTCTTATTGATGTCTTCATTTTACATCTGTTTTTAGTAATTGTTAAGATCTGGATACGTATTCACAGCTTTCCATTAGCTCTTCAATAATTCAATGTTAAGTATATCCAAGTATTACGCATTTTAAAAATAAAAGGTACGTTACCCGTTTCTCACATGCTTGCAAAAAATAACTATGCCGTCCGTAGTAAAATTATTATCTCATTGAATCCAACTTTTTAGCATTATGCTTTTAGAATTATGAAGTTTTGGCATCTTTAAAACGATAATTGTCTGAAATATAAGGTTAAAGATTCACGTTAAAATTATTAACCAAGACAAATATTTAAAAACAGAATGAAAATAGCATGAACCCCAAATGGATTGTGAGCTATGATTGGCTGACTGAGATTCTGTTTTCGCTGTACTTTTTTGTAGAAAGAGTTGGGTTACCGGAAATGACATCACATCACTTTGTTTGGAATAAAAACCTTTAAAAAATGCATTTAAAGAGGAAATAACTGGAAGAGGTCTTTTTTAGGTTCTGAAGGTTGTTTTAGGTCTTCAGGTCTTCTTAGGTGTTAGATCGTTTTAGGGTTTTTAGGTTCCAAATCTCGAATTAAGTATATTTAGGTGCTATAAAACTTAATATTTTATTCAGGATATCTCAAATCACAATTTTTTTACAGATTTGATATGGAAGGCAAGTATAGGTTAAATAGGTAAACTCTAAGTATCCGGAGTTAGTTATAACATATATGGCTAAATAATATAAATTACAACTATGGATAATAATATACATGTAACCAAAGGATGAATAATAAGGAAGAGAATAAGAAGGGGGAACATGGGAAAGAAAGAACAGGGCAAATAACATATGCACTATGATACAAATGAAAAGGTGGAAACATTTCATAGAGCAGAGAATCGCACATCCACTCTCCACCATTACAAGCGAAATATTTTTTCACAAAACTCACTCATCTACCTCGTTTTTTTTCTGATGTAATTTGGCAGGGCACGACTTACCTTTCTTCTCTCCTAAGGATCCTATTCTTAATCTTATCACAAATGAGAAATGTGTATTATAATTTTTGTCAGGTCGCGTTCATCTCGCACTAATTGCGTTGAGTCTTCTGTTCTGATTAGAGATAATTTCAATTAACTAATGTTCTGTTTTCTCTTTAACAAATGTTCATACGATGGCAGATGATAAATAATAAACTGCGGATAATATTGTTGAAGAACCACTTCATTTGATCAGTCTCAGTTTAGATGAGCGAATTTATGTTCTGATGAAAAATAAACGAGAGCTGAGAAAAGGACTACATGTTTATGATCAGCATCCACTTGCTTATGCAGATGAAACTGACATCTATTGAAATAGAAGAGATTTATGAAGAAGTATGTCGAACAACATTGAAAATAGTGCCAATGCTATATGCTCCAGGTGATAGTCATACTTGTTAGGAGTTATACCAATAAAAGGTGGAATATAATTTTTAGAATTGGAAAATGGGTATCATTCATTATCATCACAATTGTGCTGAATAAACATGTAAAATGAATAAAGAAAGTTTAATGCCCAATAAAAAAATATTTAATATTTATATTTAAAAGTAGTTTTTCCACTACAAAAAAATTAATACTTTGTCGCTTCAGGCTGAGCGTATTTAAAAACACTACTGTTTTAGAGGAAGTTCTAAGCTGGATGATCTCTCAAATATATTAATGTACACCTAATTCTGTTTTTGCACGAACTTTTTTAGATGAATTTGATTTAACACGAATTCAAAATAAGTGTTTCATTCTCTTTTTACGCGAGACATTTTGATTTAACACGAGCGGTCCAATCCAATTTCTAACAATTCTTTTTTACCTAAATTCTAAGAAAAACAAAATTTTATTTGTGGCGTAGTAGATCATTTCTATTTTCTATATGTATGAGGTGCACATATAAATTTTGCCGAAAGTCAATAAATTGTAAGTTTACAAATTTTTCATACTTTTATTTATTAATTTTAATTTGAGATATTTTTCGGTAGCCCTTATATAATGTCACATAATTCACCCATTACCAAAACGAAAAGGAAAGCGATTTCTTTGGAACTTAAAATTCAAATTTTAGATCGTCTTACAACTGGACAAGGTGCTATGTCTGTAGGAAAGCATTTTGGTGTACATGAAGCTACCATAAGAACAATTAAGAAAAATGAAGCTGAAATTAGGAAGTCGGTATGTTCTGGAACAAAAGTAAGTGTTAATTCATCACCAAATACAAGAGATATTGTCAAGGAAAAGATGGAAAAGGCTCTGGTAATATGGATAGAAGATAAGTCACAAAAAAGAGTACCAGTAGATGGAAATGCCATCAAGCAAACAGCACTTAGAATTTATAGACAGATTAAAGAAAAGGAGCCAAGCACTTCATCTCAGTTAAACAGAAAGTATGAATTTTCTGCAAGTACAGGTTAGATGACAGGGGATGTAAAACAAATTTTTTTTTGTTCATGAAGAAATTTTTTCATTTTCATTACAAAGTATTACATGTGTATTTTGTTGAAATAAAATTTGCTTAAAACGAATATTTTCATATGTTTTTTTTAAAATTATTTTTACTGATTTTTTAGATCCGGAACCAATCTTCTTTTCTTCCATAGATACAATGTCTTTTTTTACACGAATTTTTTTACACGTATTCTTCAGGAACGTATCTATCGTGTAAAAACAGAATTAGGTGTACTTACAAAAAATGCCAATAGTTTTTTTGTGTATTGTAAATATCCTCCTCAACACAGTTATTTTTTACGAGTAAGGTTTATGGATTAGCTTTAGAACCGCTGGTATTCGTTTTCATTTTGATTATAACTCGGGATCTATGTCAATTAATATCTGATAATTGCTGCTTTAAATGATCTCTCTTAAATACCTCTGCATATTAACCAATGGGTTTTTCAACTCTGCACATAGTAATGATTATGAAATTCTGATACGTAAAACGACCTTTTCCACAGTGAAGATTGACATTAATCCTCTAAATGATTTCGACGAGATATCTCGTCCATCAAGATCTGATCAAATTTACTAATGACGAGATATCTTGTCATCAAGATATAGCTGATTTTTTTATAAGATCAAGATATAGTCAATTCTTTTTCTAATGACGAGATATCTCGTCTATTAAGATCTGGTCAATTTTGCTAATGACGATATGCCTCGTCGAGATAACCACCAGGAGGGTTAACTAACAACGCTACATGTTCTGAATTCGTCTACGGTTCCCACTTAGCGGTAAACCGGAATATCGTGTGAAACAAAACATTCCATATAGAATGAGCAAACACTCATGCTTCTGCGTGTGTCACTTTAAATAAAAATCGTTGAGCAGTTCTTATTCCGAATCATATTCAGATACATATAGAAATGTCAGATGTGTTGACAACTAGCGTTTGTCTAGCAATGCGTGTCTTTATATTGTAAATAATTGCAAGTAAATTAAATATGGATCACGCATCATTTATTATTTCGCTCAATACCCTTCATATTTCTCCACCATGCTTCTTCTATTCTTTAAGTCAAATAAATTATTTAGGAGTTAAAATTTCGCGTAATATTTATTTTGAGCATAATATCGTAAAATGCTTGAGTTTATTTCTTCATATGTACATATTTCAAACAAATTTTCTTTAAATTCTTTGTTAAACACATATGGTAGTAGAGTTATGTTTCATGAAAAAATATAATATGCAACACATCCTTTTACAATGCCTGCCTAGCTAATCGTATGTCGTAATTATTCAAATATTTCTTAAAAATTATAACTTAGGTTTCCTTCCAAGAAGATTAATATATTTAAAAGTTACATTTGATTTTACGTTTCGAATTGAATTATTTAATTTTATTAAAAATCGTACTTAATAGGTAAGTGACATCATTCTGAACATGGTTTTTCATTCAAAAACCGAATTTCTGAATTGAGAAAAAAAAATGATTTTAAAGGAATTTATTTGAAACTGGATGTGACTTAGTGATTCAAATTTTAAATGGAAGTAAACCAATCTTTTTGAACATTACTGTTAGGAAAATTCGAACTGGGACATTTGAAAAACTCAAATTCTTTGTCGTAAAGAGAAAATGTAGTGGTTGTAGGAGTTTCCTACTTTATGAATTTAAACAATTCTTAAGCACAACTTATGTGAGGATTTTTCAGTAAAGCTAATTGTAGATTGCTCTAGTGTTTTGTTGTAGAACGTGTTCCTTGTACGTATTCCGGAAGTGACGTCTTTGATTATATTTTAAAGTAACTCCGGTTATCTACCGATCGACAGCATTGCATAACAGGAATCTTCGTATTCCAGTCGTTTATTTACACTGTAAACCCTCATCAAGTTACTCATTAAAAGTTTGTTAAAAACTGTGATTTTGGAAAAGCGCTATGAAATGGAACTATCGTTTTTAGAAAAATGTGAATCCGTTATCTTCGCTTTGTCTGTAGTAAAAAAAAATTAATTCTGAAACATGCTCTTTACTATTCCACGTACAACTAAATGAAATTTTCCAGAAAAGAATGTTTTTGCTTAAAAATTAATTCATGAATAATCCAGGAAATCGTATAAAATTAAGTTGTCATCCTTTGGTAGTGATATTCGAAAATATCGCATCCGTGATACAAGAGTGTCATAAGTTAAAAATATTGACAATAAAACTGAAACTATTATGCATACATTTGTAATTTTTACGATCTGGATTGTGGCAATTTTACGGAAAACGAATTTAAAAGGGGGCATTCATAATTTCTCCCAAATGCACAATCAACTTTTTATGTCATCTTAGTACCACCTTTTGCAGTTTTGTCTTATACCAGGGATACGATTATATATGAATGGATTATACGTATTTGCGTCCAATGTAACGTGTAGTAACTATAGAAATGTTGAAACAGTGTTAAAAATATTTCCCGTACACTTACATGATATTTGCATTTTCTATGAAAGAGAAATAATTATTCTGATCGATTTCTCAATATACAGTTAACCAATGCAATCCGCCAATTTTGGAACTGATCAAGAGCAAAAATAATTGAAAGCGTGTCAAACTAATTATACCTTAGATAATGTGGATTGTTTTTGAAAATAATGGATTGATTTTTCACAGCTCTTATTTTTGCATATATATTTTTTATTCAATAAAATGCATCACACCCAACATGAACAGTTGGGTAGACATGCCTTCCTGGAGAGCTTTGGAGATGCTATCCCACGTTAACCCTCCAAGTGGTTTAGATGAGATATCTCCTCCATCAAGAACTGAGCAATTTCGCTAATGACGAGATATCTCGTCATCAAGTTAATGCCAATTTTTTTGAGTTCAAGATCTGGTCACTTTTGCTAATGAGACGAGATACCTCGTCGAGACAACAACCAAGAGGGTTAAGCGTAGTTTTGAAGAAACCAGGATATTTCAAGCCACCAACCCGACTTCGGTACAAACAAGATTCGAGTTCGTAACCAAGTTCTTCAGTCTACCAGTTCCTTAACCCTCCAAGTGGTTTCAGCGAGATATCTCGTCAATCACGATCTGACCAATTTTGCTAATGACGAGATATCTCATCAAGATATTGCCGATTTGTTTATGATAACGAGATCAAGATCTGGTCAGTTTTCTTTTAATGGCGAGATATTTCATCAAGATAACTACCTGGACGGTTAAGAGCCTTTGTCCGTTTGGCTGTTTGGCCAAAGTGGAGTAATTCATTACGGAATATACATAATTCTGTGGCTTATGGTCCGAGCAACATAGTTATCACTATTGCCCGGAGACCTTCAATTATGAGATATGTACGCATATTTCTTTATATGCAAATTGAGCGCAACTAAGTTATGAATAAACTGTAAAAAGACCTCATTTTAAGGTTCTGCATCTTTCGCAAATGTGTCATACCATAAAAGTTTAACATTATGTAAACAAAATCTTGTAATAGGAGTTTGGCCCATGTTATAAAGAAACGCATCAGATTTTTATAAAATTAAGATGCGTAGATTCTTGCGTGTGTAAATATTTTAGGCGATAGAAGAGGAAAGCGTGATAAAAGTTAATAATTAATATTAATAATTCAAAGAATCTTTTGGTGCCGACATTTTCGTGGAACCTCATTATTTTCCTCTTCTTGCTGACACATAGCAAAATAGAGATAAAAATATCAATAGAGATAAAAATCTGACTAATTATTGCCTGTAATATATATTAAGAATTTTTACTTTTCGAGAATTGCTGGTAAAATATATTCCTGATATTTTACTCAAACAGGTGTAATGAATAAGTGTTTTCTCTTTATGTATACTTTTGAATCTTAACTTACAGCTTTAAACAGCACCTTAGAAGTCAAACATAACGCCGTCAACAAGTGCTGCTGTTTTACACTCCTTGTACCGAATGTATGGGCAAGGAGCCGCATTTTTAATTAACAAATCGAATTTAAAACTTTGATATTTCTTTTCTTGTATGAATCGACACGCAAACTATTAAACTATTAAAAGAAACAAGTTTATTCAGATGGTTTAACTGAATAAACAGAATTCATTTTGCAATTCCTAAAAGCAAAGAAAGCTAAAATGTTTTCTAAAGGATGACGTGTCTTTAAACGCGTTTGCTTCCATTCATCATTGGCAACACTATTTTTCATTGAGCTTAGTTTAAATAAAGCGAAAATAAAAAAAAGCGAAAAATATTTAATATGGTATAGCTTCTATAAATCATTCGAGAACTTTGCGAGAAGCTAACATGGTTCTGCTGTCTACAAGAGAGATATTAGTAATCAGTTATACCACGCAGATTTCTCCTGATTTAAAATCCATGAATATTTCTGAAATATTGTGTGTTGATCTCTTCTTTAAAGAGAACTATAATATATTTAATTTATAGCTATTTTTTTGATTGAAACAACACTATTTTTAATCTAAAAATGAATGAAATTCGAGATGTTAAAATAGATCAAAATTTATATTGGTTTATTTCGTGCTAATTTAAGTGGGTGAAAAGGAATGTGGTGAAACATTTGATTTCTAGAAATCGGAAATTCATTTCTCTGACTTTACTTTTGAGTGGTATTGTTTGTAAATTAACCTTTGATTTCTGCGTAGGATTTCATTAAACAAATTCTTACACTGAAAGATAATTCAGAAGTAACATTTTTAAAAACGACCTATTGAATTCATACTCCTAATTAATACAGTTATAATTTTATGAAGTTGTTTAATGCACTTGTTATAACTCATAAAAATTTGTGCGAAATGAGGGTGGGCTAAAAATTCGATTAATGTAGTTCTGTCTTTGGAATTTTGTAATAAGTACATACCTTATTTAAGGATAAATTAATTTTTGAAATGTGATATACATGACATTAAATGTGATCCGTAAGTATGCATTATTGGAATATGTAAGCATTGTTGTGATTGTACACATTATTGCAAACAAAAATATTAACTTAAGAGTTACTACTACTAGTTTTAGATGAAACCATATTAGTTTGCAATCCACTACGGAAAACCACAATTTCTGTTGCAAATAGTTGCTGATAAAAGATACCTTAATTTCCTCAAATACCAACCTTACTAATTTGAAATTTTCAAAGGAACCAGATTTTAGAAAATATCTTCCCATTTATCGTTTTTATTTCAGATTCATTCCTAAATGAATAGCAAAAGGAAACTTTTACTAAAGCATTTGCTCTGTGCTCAGGTAAGATATTTCAATTGATTAAATGAAGTATATTTGCATTAAATCTTATAAGTGGCATGTAAGAAACTTAGTTTTTGTTTTGAAGTACTAAAAGTAATAGAAAATATCAAATATCAGTACAATAGTTTATATATTACATATGCGATCTTACGTAATTGGATATATAATATTCAAGTTGATTTAATAATGCTCGATCTCCTTTTCTCAAATGAAATAGCATTTTTAAAATAATTTCAAGCCTGGAAATAAATATTTTAGGTACTGTTCTAAAAATGAATTATGTAACAGCGTAGTAACTAATTAAAAAGTAGAAAAAGGAAATATGTGTTCGACTCTTTTTAGCTTTCTAAAATACTTTTTCTCAAATGGTTTGAAATTCATTGACGGACAAAACTGAATCGTTAGCTTTTTCCATCATTCAATGTTGTCGTAATTTCCAGTGAACGCAAACGCAATTAATTTCGATCGAAATGAATGTCTGAAATATTTGCGCCGAAGTTGCCATGAAACTTATTTGGAGTCAGTTTGAACTCTTCATTTTTTAATTGAACAAAAACATGAAAAGTAATTTCAAGTTAATCCGATACAACAATTTTACAGCCCGAGTAGTTTCATCATTTATCACTATCAATGATGATTTTGTCATTCGTCATTTCTTCACAAAGTTGTTTTTTTCCACCCCAGGGAAACTGATTACTGACCAAGTAAATCTCAACGTGAGTTATCACAGTTTCTGAAGTCTACAGAAATCATTTGTAAGGCTGTCAGTATTATAGAAAAATAATGGTATTTCCTATACATGGAAGCGAAATGAGATTTGGAAAAAAAAAAAAAGATATTTGTATTTCCTAGACTCTTAAATCGTACTTGAAATTCGAATGCTAACGCCATATTCGTAATTTTAGCGTTGAAAAATCAATTAGTAAAGTTGGATATTAAACTCACATGTCTTATGTTGGCATGCTTTTAATTTGTATCGATACATTGGAAAATTTATTACGTAATTTTCTTTCTTTATTTAAGAATCATTTGTCATTTTCTGCTATTAATTATATCCATTCGATAATTGAATCAGGTGACATACTTTTAACATTTTATTTAATGTTTTAACTTAAGTGAACAATTAATTCGAAAATGAAAACAACGATTTTAAGGAAATGGGTTACTTTTGATCGTACTATCTGTTACCTACAAGGTCAATGATGATTAATTCAAAACTCACTATATAAAAATTTCGTAGATGAATTTAAGCATTTTGTATAAAAAATGTCAATAAGTACTGTTTATTCTTTTTAGCGCTGCACAGTATTATTGAGAAGTTGAATCAAGTATTTAAAGCTCATTAAAATTGAATTAAAGCACATTGAACTGGCATCTTGAAATCATGAAATTAGCTACGAGGAAATAAAAACATAGTATTATTTACCTCACCTATCCATAAATATATTTGAAGCACTTCGATACAGTCGATGTATAAAATCTTTTCCATACCAACCAACCGTAGATCTGGATCTTTCCGTTTCCAAATCCTTGATCTGGATCTAATGAGTCGTCATTTAACAAAGTGACCGTAGAATCACAAACCAAACCTCACGAATATAGTACCCCACACACGATAGTCATGTTAACAGTTGAACATATACACGAACAAGTGTATTATTTGAAAATAACTGTTACAAGTCTTCAATACACCAAGTCATCACTTTCCAAAAATATGGAGCCGTTGAATACCGACCGGTTTCTGGTGATGAAAGATTTGGATCACACGAATGCGAGCTGCTTGCGTTCCTTAAGACATAAGGCAGCCCTTTCAAAGCTTGTTTAGATCACTACTCCTTTTTATCTAAATGTAAATCCAAGCGGCTTAGGCTCTTTTGTTCTTCGAAATCCTATTCGAATAGCTTCTTTTATATTATATTAAATATTTTAAACAATTGCATTTAATTAACTAATTGTATCAATTTAACTCCCAAAAATTGTACAATTGGAATAACGAACAAACATTCGTGAATAAAAGGAAGAACAAAGAACGTTTATTGTAAACCGCAACATTTTTTCCTCAGAAATATAAAAATAAGATTACAGTTTTACTGCAATACATAGTCCGGACTTACCACTTCTTGAAACTCGAAAACCGAAGACACAACTGATTTTCCCTCCTATAATGGCAATGATTTTATAATTTTTGTCTCTTTTCTTACTAAATGCCCATCACTCCCTTTTCAAATAAAATCCTCTTTAATTTTTCGAAACTGGAATTTCAGCCATTATTCACCTCGTATTATACAAACAGTGATCTCAACCAATGACATTACTTTCATAATCAAACACATTTTTTATAAAAATATTCTTAACAGCAAATGATTTATAATTTTTTGGTTCCATATCACGGAACACCTAATATTCTCTCGCGGAACACAGAGGAGCAATCAAACATCCACGACTCCCCTGGTGAAAGGTCAGGTCTCCCTTGAGAGCCTTGACTTAATTTGGAAACTGATATAGAGAAATAAGAATCTATGTTCGAAGAATATGAACTGTTCCAATATCTCCCAGCGCCATCAATTCAACAGAGCGTCCACATCGTTTTGCCACATTGGAATGAACATTGTGCATACGGTGGAGTAACCACCTTAAGCTTTACAATTGGTGCTCTAAGAAACGTCGACAGCAAGCGACGTTTACATTATGCTCTTGTAAACATGCTTCAAGGTGGTTCTCACTGCGATGACTCCTTTGATCATTCCTCCACAAAACAACGCTTGTTATACTAAAGTCAAATAACGGTGCATATATTTAAGTTACCTATCATTATAATCGCTATCTCTTTACAGCATTGCATACAGCATTGTGACATAGAAAGACTTTCAACCAGAAGATACGGGAGAGGTCAAAAAACAGAAAATAATTGAGAGACGTTTGAGTGCACTCACTGGCATTGGTCAAAACATTAAAAATTTCACTGGGGTTGATCCAGGGAGGAGCTTTACGGTATGAAAATGGGAATTTATCATTCTTGGGTTAGAGAGATTATTCAAGAGGCTTTTGGTATTTTGGAGAGAGCTTTGTCTGCTTCTGGTGGAGAGGAGACTATCACAACCTGGATTCATGAAGAGGTCTCCCAAATCTGAACAACGGCAGAGAAACAGCCCAATTGGGTATCACGCTCCTTTAACATCCTCGAACATACATTACCACAGACCCTTACATGTAGTTAGAACAACACCCAGGCACCTGCTAGAGGGAGTTATTGTACAACACTCTAAAGCAAAACCCTTATAATAATTAGCACCAGTAACTATGCGTCGATAGACATGTAATCTAGCAAACAATTAATCCAGATTTGCAATGGATACAGACACCAAAAGTATCTCCGAGCCTGTCTTTTTGGAGGGCTCATCTGTTGGATGGGCTCTTCTCGGAAGTTTATGAAAAGTAAAAGGATGTATGAAATGTGGCTTCTGAAGAAAATCACTAATGTACATTGCAACTCCTTTTCACAAAAAGGGTTTCCCATGAAGCTAACTTTTCATAATAAAAATGATTTCCAAGGAAATATAAACAAAAAAGATGAGAAAACCTCCATAATATATCACATATAAAGATTAAATAACTGCTGTCATTTCATGGCCATGCCTCAGCATTAAATTTATCAGTCAGCAGATTTGTTTCTTTGCGCCTTGGTAGCCCAGCGCCATATTCTTCCAAGCACTGTCCTGCCAAATTTTGTAACAGCGGCACGTGAAAGATGGTCGTAATGGGGAATCGGGTGGCATAGTGGAGAGACGATCCCAGCGAACCACAAGCACAGAGTTCTGATTTGCTTTTGCCGAAACGGGAAAACATATTGTTGAACTGGACCATGGCCAGTGAAAAACATGAGTAGCCTGCTGTTTTTGATGTTGTGTGGTAAGATATTACGGGAAGAACTCTGAAAAGAGGTAATCTCATATCTTCAGGTTCCCATATACTTTCTCTCCATTTCATACTGATGAGCTCTTTCATAAAAAGTTTTAAGGTATCTGGACGGTTTGGGGGGATGAAATGAAATGGAAACAGAAAGGTCGTTGGTTTTTAAATTAAAAATTGCGATTTGTTTCATTGGAATTTATATTTTAATTCTTCTATTAAAAGTTTCTAACAGTCAACCCCCAGTGTATTTCTTAATGATTTAACCAATGCCAGTGAGTCCATTCAGAGAACTCAGTCAATTGTTTGCTGTTTCTTGACTCCTCCCGTATCTTCTGTCTGAGAGTCTTTTAATGACACTGATATTCGTCTTTAGAGCTGACCTATACTCCTTACGACACTATTGCCACTACTGTATTTATAATGATGACAGAAGCAAATACATTACTTTTCTCTTCAATGGGTCGATCATATCTCACGGAGCTTTCACTTAAATTTGATTCGATATACGATGAATGCTCTACTCGTCCTGAAAAAATGTTCATTCTGTTCTACACTACAGTGCCGTTCAAGAAGGCAGTAATTTCAGTATATAACTTTGAACTTTGGGGTTAACAATTACTGAAATGTTATGTTTAAAAGCATAGGTCAATCATGTCTCAGGACCACTTTATTTAAATTTGAATCTCTATCGGCGAAAGCTTTTCTCGTCAAAAAGAAATTTTCATTCACTTCTACATTAGTGTTACTCAAGAAGGAAGTAACACCATTATCTCTAAGTTTGGTCTTTGAAATATATATATATATATATATATATACATATATATATAATAAAAACAATCAAATTACAAAATATACAAAACATTAAAACGTAAAATAGTAGAAAAGCAGACCAGCAAAATGCCAAAAGATCAAAAAGTCAAAATATCAGAAATGCAGACCAGCAAAATGCCAAAAGATCGAAAAGCAGACAAGTAAAAAGCCAAAAAGCCAAAAAAGTTGGGGGTAAAAAATAGTCAAGCAGAAAGCAGAAGGCAGAACTCTCCATGTA
This sequence comes from Meta bourneti, assembly GCA_933210815.1. NCBI lineage: Eukaryota > Metazoa > Arthropoda > Arachnida > Araneae > Tetragnathidae > Meta > Meta bourneti. The sequence continues at coordinate 75,826,113 of OW119924.1, read as the reverse complement.
TGCGCGCTAAAGCTGCAGACACAACATGGAAAGTAAAATAATTCAAAATTACAAACCAAAACAAAGAGAAATCCAAAAATTTTAAAATCAAGAAATTTAAGAAAATTTTGAAAAAAATTAACACACTTCTTAATAATAAATACCCTCACTCTTTTTATAAGATTATTTTTGAAAGATTTAAGATAACTAATATTATTTAATAGTTTATTTCGGAGACTTTCCTGTTGACTATCAATTTTATAAATTTAAAAAACTGAATTTGAACACTATTTTTTTCGACTTCCGATTCCGATGTTCGGAATTCCGAGTCGGAATTTCGAATCGGGGTTCCGTGTCGGAATTGCGGTTCCGATTTCTGATATACGGCGTTGTGAATGGCATTTGTTGGCGGTCCTCATGTAGTTTGCGGCGGGTTGTTGTCGAGCTTAGGTCAATCTATGTGGGTAAGTTTGTTTTCTCCTTTTTAATTTAATTTAATTTTAATTTTGTATTAAATTTATCTTTGGTTTGTGTCTTTGGTTGTCCCTGGTTTTGTTTTTCTAATTTTTGTTTTTCTTATGGTGTTTGGAGGAGTGCGTGAGCTACTTTTGGTGTACTGCCGCTCACACGCAGAAAACACCATATTGTGTTGACCGGGTGAGGCTCCTCCCTGATGACGCCCTGATCCACCAACACTTCCATCATTTTTTTCAAAATTTTCTTAAATTTCTTGATTTTAAAATTTTTGGATTTCTCTTTGTTTTGGTTTGTAATTTTGAATTATTTTACTTTCCATGTTGTGTCTGCAGCTTTAGCGAACATACATGGAGAGTTCTGCCTTCTGGATTCTGCTTGACTATTTTTTACCCCCAACTTTTTTGGCTTTTTGGCTTTTTACTTGTCTGCTTTTCGATCTTTTGGCATTTTGCTGGTCTGCATTTCTAATATTTTGACTTTTTGATCTTTTGGCATTTTGCTGGTCTGCTTTTCTATTATTTTACGTTTTAATGTTTTGTATATTTTGTAATTTGATTGTTTTTATTATTATTTCCCTGTCAGAGTTAGTTGCAGCTTTTGCGCACTCCTCTGTCAGTATGTCAGCATGTTAGCATGTTTTTTTAACTTTATGTTGAAAAGTACAACTAATAATATCAACTTTTCAACATAAAGTTTTTATGTTGAAAAGTACAACTAATAATTTAGCGCCTGGCAAGAAGGACTTCCTTTCATGTGGTAAGTCCTGTGCTCGGTACATGGGGGTTTTGGGGGACCCCCATGGATCGAAATCAAGTTACCCTACTGATAACAATTTCGAATCTACGAATAAACTTAAATTTTATAAATGTAGAGATAAACGTTGTAAAACTTGCCCTCAACTGAATAGTTCCACCATAATGGATGATTCTAGCTCCGACGACTCTGCTTTGCCTGTAAAGTCTCATGTAAAGTCTCATGTATGTAAAGTCTCAAATGTCATCTACTATTTAAAATGCAGCCTTTGTGGTATGGGTTATATAGGTCAAACCAGTAACTCCTTGAACTTACGTATTAATCTTCACCGCTCTAATATTAAAAATTATAACTCCCATTCCCCTTTTAACTTAGAGTTCCATCATTTCTCATTACATGGCTTTAATAATGCAATTATACTTGAAGTTATAAACAATACTGAATTACGACTGGCTAAAGAAAATATTTACATCTTAAAATACAAAACACTTGCTCCTTATGGTTTAAATGATTTATTTCAAAATTCACAAGTTAATTTAGGTAACTGTAACACATATACTTTATTCCACACTTCAAGAATCAAAACGAATAGAGGTTGTAGGGGTAGCGGTATTAATAAAAAATTAAAAAACTCTGAAAGCAATAAACAATTTGCAGACATTACTAAATATCTAAACACTTTAGAAAAAAATTTTATTGAAAGTTTTAACTTTAAACCCTTAAAAAAATTTATTTTTTCCTTGAATGACAAAACTTGTCTCAAATTTAAAATTTTATTCACAACACTAGACTCTCTTAATCCTCATTTTCTACTTTTACTACATGATATTTACAAAGCTCGACTTTCTAAAATTAATATGAAAAAAAACTATTAATAATGATAATTTAATTTACATGAAAATAGAATTTAAACACCCAATCTTTGATAAATTTAATTTCAATAAAATTATAAATAATTTAATGAATATTTTTCCTATAAAATTTCATACTATAAAAAAAGGCTTTAAATATGATATACCATTGGGTAGAAAAATATTTAATTATAATCATTTTTGCAGTAAGGTTAATTTATATAGGGATAACTGTGAATGCTTTTGCAACGATATAAATTATAGGCCTTATTTAAATGATAGTCTATGACATATTGCAACTGGCAATCTTGGAATTATTGATAATGAACAATTAAGGGAATTAATGTATAAAGGTACTAAATTCAGACCTATTTATAATATTAAAAAAAGTTTTAAACTTAAAAGTTTCCTCGAAGACATTGATAATTTTTGTATTTTGACTTCTACTAAATTTAATACCCCAATTTACCTCTTCACAGAATGGAAATGGAAACTTTACAATGACTTTAAAATTTTTATAAATGAAAATCTCCCACTTTCTGGAAAAAACACTGATTACTATAAAGCAATAATGCTAGCTATAAAAGACTTAAAAAATAAATTCATAATAACACCGGTTGATAAAGCATCAGGTAACTATGCTATTATCTGTAAAAAACTATACTTAAATTTGCTAGATACTGAGCTTAAAAATTCTGATACCTATAAGAGAGTTCTGCAAATCCACATATACTACTATTGTTAAATTATTTCTTCAAATAAAAGGTTAAAAATTTCTAATCATCACATTATTTTACCTTACATAACTGTTGTACCTAAATTTCATAAAAATCCTATGAAATTCCGATTTATTACTTGTGGTACAAATTCTTATATGATTAAACCCGGTATCTTACTTTGTAAATATCTAAAAATTATCCTCAATGCCATTATTGAAGAAGGTTTCACTAGGATTACTAGTGATAATAATAACGTTTTAAATTATATAAATAAAAATATTATTAATAATATACTAACCTACGACTTTAAAGACCTATTTACTAGCATACCATTGGGCAAACTTAAAGATGTACTTAACTACTATTATCATGACTTTAAAAATCTGATTACTATTGATTTTGAGGATTGGGAATTTTTGGTAAACTTCTGTATCTACAATAATTTTATTTTTAACGGTGAGCATTTATTTATTCAAGTTAAGGGTATACCCCAAGGTTCCAATTTTTCTTCCATTCTTGCTAATTTATTTCTTCATTATTATGAAAAAATTTTTTGCCTACAAATTAATTCTGCCTTTAGATATATTGATGATTTAATTGTTTTCAATGATATGAATTTTGCTAACCTTTGGAATTCGATTTACCCTGATGAATTATATTTATTGAAAACCAATTCAGATAACAATAAAGCCGTCTTTCTAGACTTGAATATATACACTTTAAATAATAAAACTGATATTAATATTTATAAGAGAGATGATTTTGAATTTCCGGTTTTTAAATTGATATATTGGGATTCTAATATTTCTAAAAAAATTTATTATAATACAATGCTGGTCAACTGATACGTTTCAATAAAATTTGCAACTCTAAATCTAACTTTCTTTTGCAATGTAATAATCTCATTAACACACTTCTTAATAATAAATACCCTCACTCTTTTTATAAGATTATTTTTGAAAGATTTAAGATAACTAATATTATTTAATAGTTTATTTCGGAGACTTTCCTGTTGACTATCAATTTTATCAATTTAAAAAACTGGATTTGAACACTATTTTTTTCGACTTCCGATTCCGATGTTCGGAATTCCGAGTCGGAATTTCGAATCGGGGTTCCGTGTCGGAATTGCGGTTCCGATTTCTGATATACGGCGTTGTGAATGGCATTTGTTGGCGGTCCTCATGTAGTTTGCGGCGGGTTGTTGTCGAGCTTAGGTCAATCTATGTGGGTAAGTTTGTTTTCTTCTTTTTAATTTAATTTAATTTTAATTTTGTATTAAATTTATCTTTGGTTTGTGTCTTTGGTTGTCCCTGGTTTTGTTTTTCTAATTTTTGTTTTTCTTATGGTGTTTGGAGGGGTGTGTGAGCTACTTTTGGTGTTCTGCCGCTCACACGCAGAAAACACCATATTGTGTTGACTGGGTGAGGCTCCTCCCTGATGACGCCCTGATCCACCAACACTTCCATCATTTTTTTCAAAATTTTCTTAAATTTCTTGATTTTAAAATTTTTGGATTTCTCTTTGTTTTGGTTTGTAATTTTGAATTATATATATATATATATATATATGGAAACAGTTAGAGCACACTTAATAGTGAGTTCAGTGATCGTACTGTTATCTAGTGTCGTAAGTATTAGATATTTATTAAGCAGCATGAACAATTTCCAAACATGAAGATACTGCCCTTTTGAATATAGCGACAGTACACCGGGGTACTGATGTTTACGGGATTTATTACCTTAACCTTGTCGCTGGAAGTGATCACAGATTTTCTGACAAATGCAAGATCTTCAATTTAAACAAGAATAAAAAAATCTGCATGCACAAATTTCAAAGTTTCTATTTGCAAAATAACTATGCTTTGCTTTGCTATTTTTTTACATGGTCGGCGAACCAAATCTATCCGGAGGTCCATATCTTAACCTATCCAGAACGCCTTATATAGCCTTTATGCGGTTAAGTCTAACCGGAACGCAGTATCTGGTCTGCGGGCAGGTTAAACCTATCCAGAGGGCCCTATCTGTTCTGCGGACCGGTCAAAACTATGCGAAGGTACGTATTTGGTCTGTAGGCCAGTTAATCTTATCCAGAGTGCCCCATATGATCTATGGACCGGTTAAACCTATCTAGATGGCCCTAGATGGTCTGCGGGCCTGCTAAATCTATCCGTAGGACTGTATCTACAGGCCACTTATCCAGAGGGCTATATCTGTTCTGTGGGCTGGTCAAACCTATGCGGAGCGCCCTATTTGATCGTAGGACTTTTTGCTAAAGACGAATGTATAAGTTTTGAAAATTGGAGGATTTAAAATTATTTTACAGTAACGGAAGACATTTTACCATTACACAGAATATTTTGATTACCTTCTTTTCTCAGATGATAGTTTTAAGTTGCTACTGAAAACATTGTTCTATCGAGATGGTAACAATTGTAAACGTGTTGTGAGGAAATCACAACATTGTAAACTTGAAGGTATAATATGGAGATTCTTCGTGTATTACTGGAGGGGAAAAGCCATTTATTTTCGGAGATTAGGGGAACTTTAATCCCGATGTTGTCTGGTACTGGAACTGATTTCTAGCAGGAACCCGACAGTGCAATTTCTCCCAGAAAAGGCATAATCTCTTAAACCGGACTCTTTCTTCCTGTCATTGCTGTCTTAGCCTAAGAATGCATTTTCCACATTAATTCAATATATATAATGAGCTTAAAGGACCGTTGCAAAGCGAACATTTCTGGAAAGTCCTTCTCAAGGGGGCTGAAGGACATGGGTTGCGAGGAACTGGATTAATGTGATGGATCCAACGACGAATGAATAAATATTGTCTGCGTTATCCCCAAGTCGCGTTCACTGGGGTGCACTAGTAATTATGCAGACGATAAATCTTCAATTAATGGATTTAATTTATAGAAACTGGAAGGTTTCCCTTTGCTTGAGTGTCCCGGGAACTTTCGATGTTGTGGGATTGCTGTGGGACCATTATTATCAAGTCCTTGTTGGATTTAGGAATCATTACGGGATATATAATTCCCATACAAATCATTACTAAAGGAAGATCTAAAAAAGAGCTTACTTGCACACTACCTTAAGCCAATTTTAATAATTAGTTTATAGGTCAACTTAAAATATCTTTTACTCCCTTCAGTCCTTTAGTCATATTTTAAAAAATTTCGAAAGATAATGGATTGCGTTTGTTTATTTGTACTTAAAACTAAAGCTTATGTTTGTCGAAAACTTCTTTTAACCATTTGAAGGGCACTAAGCTATGCGAATTGTTTTAGAAATTTTCGTTTATTAGTAAAGACTTATTACCGTATAAAAAATGTAGTTTGCACATAACACAAATTTAGTTTATTAAGGCATGGTGTACCCCTCATGTCTCATTTCCCATTTAGACTCCAAATGAGAGAATATTTAGGTAACTTGGTAGAAAAAAGGCCCATGCCCATTTTGCAAGCTTTTGGTAACAGTGATAGTTTGGATTCAGTGATTGTTATTAGTTTAATTTTTAATGCAACGTGCTAGAAACACTTTCCAATGTTTTGATACTTTTATAATGTATTGACAGGAGAACATTGGCACTTTTTACTACAACTTTCATAACCTTGAAGACATTTGTTGATCTAACTCACAATCAGCGAATTTGGACATTGGTTCTTTTTCTACCAAGGCACAGATTTATAGATCATAGTAGTTTTAATATATGTAACCTTAACCACTTCAAGGGGGAGAGATTCTAAATGTCCCACCGCCTTTTAGAAGATTAAAGAACTAAGGGAGTTGGCGGCTCAACATTACGACTAGAAGGGCAGAAACTCTGAAAATGACGGGAAGAGCATCAAGGGCTTACTTCTTTCTACTATACTTTTTAATTAAGAATATACGTCAGCGAAAGGAATTTAATAGGTTGTGATCACTGCAGCTATGTGGTGGCAAGGTCCATCAGACACCTAATTTTATATTAAAATTTCCGAAAGTTTAATTTTTTTAAGTATAATTGACGACAGAAGAAAATAGTGGCTCAGGATGGATGGGTTCTATGCTTCGAACCAATTTAACTTGATTATACGTATTTGTACCAAAGTGGATTCTTCGCTATAAAAAGATAGTTCTTGAACACTACAAATAGCTGTGGTCAGTGATGGCTCCTCACACCATTACATTAAGAGACAGAACCATGACAGAAGCTCAACAGAAAACTGAGAAGGGTTTCCAAGCATCGTCGACTGCATCTGGAGTGATGCCGTGTCCAATATCAACAACAGGCACGGAATGACAGCGTATCGTATTTAGTGTCTAATCCTATTTCTTCCTCAAGGCAGATATTCACCGTATTCGCGTGTGGCAGTGACCTGGCTAGCTCTATCATTCTTAGTTTACTTTCGAGCGCCACTCCACTGTAACTCTTAGTCTAGGGTGTGGAGAGCCATCACTTACGACAGCCGGTCTACTCTTGTATTTGTACAAGTTAGTTTGATAACAGAGTGATCCAACGGATTCTACAATCTGTTGTCCTTGCCTCTCAAATCATGTTTTCAAAGGGCTATTTACCAGCACATGATACCCGACCCCACATGGCCCGCCTCTCCTAGAAATGCCTCCACGGTCTTTAACAGTCTCCCATTGAACACGTTTGGGATACGCTAGGTTGACAACTGTACCATCCTCAGAATTTAAGGGATTTGGTTCAGCAGCTGCAGAATGCTTGTCATAATTTGCCCCAGGATAGCACATGGACTTCGTTTGACTCCATGATACGCTGTATATCAGTATGTATCGCCATCAGAGTTTTTTACAACTTACTGATATGTGACCTTTCTGATATAACTCTTCAATAATAGTCCCCTAGATGTTATATTGGATAATTTCTTTACCTTTTAATATACATGACACATTGCTACGTTTCATTCCGATTGAACAGACTTCTGGGTGGTTCAATTCTTTTGGCGCAGAGTGTACATTTTAGTTTTATTTATTGGAGTAATTTCAAACTCTGACATCAAAATCAGCCGATAAAATCAAAGCGTAATGGTTGAAATTTTCGAAACCCAAACATGCACACGGGAACAAGATGGTGTAAAATAGATCTTCAATACAATTTTCTTTCACTTCATTTTACTGTGATGTAACTATTTTGATTCTAACAAGTCAAATAATTTTAGTTTCCTCATGAATGACAAGCTAAAACGTTTGCTTTTTTTTAAAATCTAACGAAATTGAAATAAGTGTTAGCTATTCTGATATCATAACGCCTCATAGAAACTATCTATGACCGATTATATGAATGCATCTGATATTATCTGATTGGACGTTCTATGTAGCTGCATGATTTTTCAAGTGTTACCATCTATAAGACTTGTTAGTCTGCCTATGAAGGTACATTCGCTTTGGGATAATTGTTCAGAGTTTATGAAAGAGATATTCTTACAAGGTATAAAAGGGTGGGAGAAGAAATTAAAAATTGAATACTTTTCTTGTTAGTCGTAGGAAAAAGTTGTTTGATTATTATAATTAACAAACTTTTCTCTTCAACAAGAGTTATTCGAGAAACAAAAAGTTTTTTCTTCTATAATTGGAAGGGTAACATTTCTTTTAATTTTGCCATCCCTGTGCAAAGTTTTCAATGCAAATAAATTTAAAAATTGATAATGATGTTCTATTCAATGCACATTTCCATCAAATTTTGGAAGTGTGTAAATTAATTTGAGGACTTCGGTAACTATTTCAATCATTTCATTTTAAATATAGATGAAATAAATTCAGTATTTAGCGAAAGATGGGAGGCACATTTTTGTGGAGTTGGAAAAGACAAGACTGAATAAAGTCATTCTTTGTCAATTTTTCAGTTGAACATCGGAACCTATTTTAAATAAATATAAGAAATTTAACTTTTTTTTAAATGATAGGATGCGATGAAAAATTATTTGAAACAAACATCTTTGTTATTCGAAGTTCTTTTCCGAAGATGAACCAACTGTCAAATGATTTTAGCTTTTAAATTCCTCTATTTGAGTAGTAATCAAGACCAACAAAAATTGCTTATTTTGAATCATTTATGAAAGAGTATCAGTAAAACGACATTAAAAAATAAGCACAAATGGACTCAGTTCTGATTGCACCGTCAGTTTTGAGCATATGACTGTGACTTGAAGATCGGAAAGTTGAGATGAGTTAGTCGAGTATGGCTTCAAAGCGTTTTTAAAATCTCAAGTTCAAGCCATTACAAAATATTTTTCATATATTTGAATAGATCCTGACGAGAATTTTAAAACGATACCACGTGCAGTCATGTTGCGCTCACGATTGCCAAGATAGACTGAGTGAGACCACGGAAAGGAAGGGGAGAGTCGCATGCACGAAGTATTGCGCTGTATGCGAATCGAGGTACATTCTATTAGAATAAGTATTAAAGTTTGTTATCGTTTACTTAAATCCCTCGGAGAAACCGCATGTACAGGCTAGATTATTTTTTAATGATAGTATTTACCCCAAAAGTGAATAGGGTGAACTCTTACTATTGATCCAAATTCCATCGAGGGGATTTTATCTGTAATTGATTCCATTCCATGAGCGATTCATGTTTTCTAAAAGTTGTTGCACCATACATGAAACATTTCTTTTAAATCTGCAGATTAAATCAATATTTTTCGTTCTCTATTCGTCTGATCTTCTTGTGACACCAGTGGTTGCAAATATGACACTTCCTTCTTCGTTCCTTGCACTTTGAGTTTATTCGAGAAATACTAAAATGTAGTGAGAGAAAGCACAAAAAAGCATTTCCGCTTCCATTCCTTTAAATGTATCTTCTTTTTTGTCTGCTGGTGAAGTTAAAGACTGGAGGATGAGACGAAGAAGAATAACTGGGGGTTTATTCTGTCAAAAAGTTGTGGCCACGCTCTGCGACTTTCGTGGATACTCGGGGATTTCCTTAAATCAAAAGATTCGATTTGAGGTTTGATATTTTTCTGCTCGTGCAACTATAGAGGACTTTTTTGGTCTCTTTTTTGCAAAATTTCTATAAAATAAATCGTGGATTTGATAGATAGAACACATCCATTTTCTTTCCAATACAAAGTTGTTTAGCAATCATTTATACATTTGGATGAGTATGCATTTTATGGAGTTTCTGCAGAAATACTAGAAAACTCTACTTCTGAATAGCTTTCTTTTTTGCTATGTACACCAAGACTGATGTGCTATCTAGAGAATGATTTTAAAATCATAGTAATTAAAACTTTTAGAATAATAATCAATAATTAAACCGACGAATAAAATACATTAAGACAGGTGTTCTATTCTTGATTCATGTTTATGTTATGTGCAGTTATGGCAGATCAAGTGTTATAACCATTTTTTAGGAATTCATGACATTATAAAGATTGAATAGTTATTGTGGCAAAATCTGCACAACTGAACGGACGTGCCAGTTACGGAGTACCTAACTAAATTCAGTTTGCCTTCACAGAATAATTCGTTATTATTTTAAGTTAAGAAAACAAATGTGTATCGGTACTTTTCATTTTAAAGTTTCATCTCGGAAAAAACTGATAAATACTGAAAGTCATTCGCTCAATTTGGATCGATGCACTGTTTCCAAAAGTTAAGTAGAGCATCAATTAAATAAAACTAGCGAATATTTCACAAAGAATTAGTCGCAGTAGTACGAAATCTGACACGCGTGTGATTAGCCTACCGCAAGAACAATAACAGAAAAACAAGCAATTGAAAACCTTTTGTAGCTGTGCAAAGTAAAAATATCTTGATTACATAAAAGTTTATGTATATTTCAAGTTTCTGTTGAGATATTTTAACAGAATTTTTCATGCAGTTATTTAAAAACAGAAAAATAATAATCTTCAAAAAATAAAATCAAAAATAATCTTGATCGTCATAATTTATAAAGAGTTGTTTATACCTTTCACATGCTAACAAGGCGTGAATCAAACCCTCATATTTCTTATGTTGTCCACGATAGAAGTTAAGTGCAGTGAAACTTTTGGATTAACACTCTGAGCATCATGTGATTTCCGAGTAGTGTAGTATTGCTTTATCACCACAACACATATCATGACTAAATAACCACATCTGTTAATTGAATCTTAGGAGAGATTCTAGTGTTTTAGAGACGATATCAAACCTGGTTAGAAGTCATCCAAGGAAGACTGCGGGTTGCAGAACGGATATTTTCGTGTAGAGCCCTCAGAAGGTTGAAAATAAATTAGTGAAGGTTTTGTTTGAGACCACTCCTCTAGAAAGTAATTTATAGCGAAAGGACATTTCGGAGGAAAATTGAATTAGGAGGGTCGTCAACCAAAAATGACAGTTAAAAACATTAAAAATGTTGGATTGGATTTTGGGGTTTTATGGCACAAGGTCATTAAAAATATTGGAGAAGGATTCTATGAAGGTATAGTTTAGATTTGTAATGATACGGTGAAAATGTTTTCAAGAAGTATAAGGATGTTTCATTTTTAAGAAATAACCAATTGCTAAATTTTACTTTTATTAGGAATAATAAAGGTAGCTTAATATGGATCTTGTAAGTATGTTATGACTTTGCGTTTAAATGGGGGATCGAAATCGCTTGGCTTTTATCTCACTCCTCATAGATTTTTCAAAAACTTTAGTTAAATTTAGATTATCATTTCTGTCGTCTTTTTTCGTTTCCGAATCTTCAGTTGTTTATACTGCTTCTCATAAAATTAATATACAGGAAATGAGTTGTTTTAGCTGAGATTCTACAATTTCAGATGGGGTCTCAGGAAAAGAATTGGGTGAAAGCAAAGAAGTAAGCCTTATCGGCTCTTTTCGGGGCTCTTGTTTTTATTTCCACGTAGTTTTTACAAAGAACCGTGATAGTGTCTCACGTCGACTGAGACTGAATGATGATCAAGAAAGGGGTCAATTGTTCGTTACAATTGGTTAACATGCTTTCAGGAAAGTGATAGAAACAGCCTTCTTTTTTTCGTGCTCTTACTCAATTTTATTTCTTCCTCCCTATTTTTCTTATTTCGCGCGCTTCTGTTCTTTAAGAGGTAGTTTCTTTGTTTTTGTCCCGAGTTTTTCGTTCACTTTCTTGGATTTGTTTTGTGGATATCTACGTCAAATGTCGAAACTTCTGAGACAGATTTGCGAAACTTTTTATTCGCTTGTTGTCGCAGTTTTTCGTTTCATCGACATTTCTTCGCATTGACAGGGCGCTTTTTTTATCGTCCACAATTTATTCCAGAAAATATCGAGTTTAAACAAAACGTTCGAAAGCGCATTTACCAAATATTAGCTTCAAGTACTTTTTCCGAGTTTACTTACCTTTTTAGAAACAAAGGAATATTTCAGCAAAACAGATTGAAGAATATGGGAAATTTTTTTCTGAAGAATGGCGAGCATTTTTTGATTGATAAATAAACAGATGAAAACATTAATAAAAATTGAATGAAAAACCTTCGAAACAATGACTGATAATGATTAAAAAACATCGCCAATGCAAAAAAAAACTTCGTCAATATAAAAGATCGTCCATGACCATTTCGGTGGAGCAAGGTTAAAGGAACTGCTAAAGCAAGGTCCTGGTGATTGTGACCATTTCTGTCCTCAATCATCAGGAAAGAAGTAATCTTTGAGACTTACTTCTGTCCTGACGATGGTTTGCGATTTGATCCTCCGAAATGGTCATTGATAGTATTTTACATTGACGAAGCATTTTTTTGCATTGATAAAGTTTTTAAGTTGTTATTGGTCATTGTTTTGAAGGTTTTACCATTTTTACTACTAACACTGATTGTTTAATGAAATAAACAGGCATTAAAAAAATGGAAGTTCGCACTCTATTTTGATTAAAAAATCCTTTTGAGAGCTCAAAGTTAGGATAATGGAAATCTACCAAATGTATAATGAAATGATTAGGCTTTACTTAAGACTTTTACTTCAATATGGCGTAATGGGTATTCATTAGGGTTTAAAAACCGGTACTGAATTAACAGTATTTACGAGTTTGGAGATTGGTGAGAACACCACTACCGGAACATCTTCACCAGTTTTCTTAGTCGTATTATTTAATTAGTATTTTAGACTTATTTAAAAAAAATAACTTTAGGAACTTTATACGAAGGATGTAGTAGAAATGAAGTTAATTTAGTACGTGAAATCTTTTATGAACAGCAACTTTTGTCGTGAGGTCTAAATTTAAACAGAAAGCGGAAATCTATACCCACTATATACAGGGTGTCTCAAAAAGGTTGTTCTGCAATTTATCTTTTTACCATTTGGAGATAGGTAGGCAATGTAAATTGCAAAAGTGCACCAAATAAGGCAAGTAATTAAGATATGTGAATAAAATTATCACGTGATAACAATTTAAGCGGATACAATTTTTAATTTTTATACAGCCCCTCTAGATAAAAATCCGAGATAGCAAAAATGTTCCTTACCTGCATCCCTACGTTAGCAGAAAACTGCATTTCTGTAGGTTGAACAGTAACGGAGGCATAATGACGCAAAAAAGTTGACTTATACCTCTTGTGCACAGCTGTTCAAGCAGTCAGATTAGGGTCCGTAAACACAATGCTAAAAAGCACTTTTTCGGCCAGAAAGTGCAACATTGTGCAAAGTAATGTAGTATTGCAACTGCAGATAAAAATCGCACTGAATAATAGTAGACAATGTAATCTTCAATAAAAATATTGTATAAAAAATGGTTTAAATAAAAATAAAAAGAAATGTACAACGCATGTTCAAAATGTTTTCCATCTGCAGCAATGCAGAACTTCGCTCTTCATTTTTGGCCATCGTTCTAAATTAGATACAGCCCCCTTAAAATGGAAACTCTTGTATCTCCGTTACTATTCAACCTACAGAAATATGGTTTTTACTAACGATAGGGATACAGGTAAGGAACATTTTTGCTATCTCGGATTTTTATCTAGAGGGGTTGTATAAAAATTAAAAACTGTATCCGCTTAAATTGTTATCACGTGATAATTTTATTCTCATATCTTAATTACTTGCCTTATTTGGTGCACTTTTGCAATTTACATTGCCTACCTATCTCCAAATGGTAAAAAGATAAATTGCGGAACAACCTTTTTGGGACACCCTGTATATCCCTCAACAAGGTGTTCTTTTATATTATTATTGCCTCCATATGTGTTATGAAGGGACCATTTTACCAAAGTAAGTGAGAATTTATTAAGGTTTAAAGTTAAGAAAATGGTGTCCTACTGAATTCTCAAACAGTTTAAAAACACAGATTTTCAATAACACGTAATTTTGTATATAACCTTAAAATAACTTAGTTAAATTATAAATCTGTTCTAAAAGTTGCGTCGGTAAACTAAATAGAACTTATGTTCACAATAAGCATTAAAATGTGTTTAAAGTAGAAACTCAAAGTGAAAAAATGTATGTGATCCTAATCCGATATGTGTATTATCTGTTTGGAAGTAATGTTTTTCTATATGACGTGATATCTTTTTGTTGTATAAAAACTCACATTTAAAAAGTTTTCATTAAATGCTGCAACAATGAGCTGTTACCCAATTAGGTAATGTAATCAAAAGATGTCACTACTTTCCACAAAGGAATTGAGTTGAACCAAGGGTAGTGAGAAAGTCTGTAAGTTGAAAACCCTAACCCCGGACACGTTTCGACCCAATAGCTGAAGCGAATTTCTCCAATGTGCTATTTCTATTTAATTATATAAAATTTATATACAAACACAAATGAAATAAACCAACCAACAAACGAATCAATTTCCAAGTAATAAATTAAAGAAAATATAACTGTTTGCAATGCGATAACTAGACTTATTAGCAAGACTACATCCTGAATTATTCCTCCACGAAAGTAACTAACGTCTTAAAGGTCTAGGGGCGGAAAATATGTATTAAATTGTTTATAAAATGCAATAAATCGAATAAGTTTTCCTAGATTATAAAAGACTAGAGCATAAAAAGACTTTCTAGAAAAAAATGCATGTAAAGTAGAAATTAAACGTTTTTATAAAAAGTGTAGTTTAAACAGAAGCGCCGGATTTATCCCTGAAGCTCTCTCACGCAAAGCTAGTGCTATACCACCTGAGCAAAGACCCCGTCTGCAATTAAAACGTGGCCAAATTGCAGTTTTAACTCTTAAATTTGTAATGTACATTTTCGGATCATGAGCCATTACTCCCAAAACCAATCCGATTCTTATATATATAAATCCATTTGAAAAGAATTTGACAAATTGAACGTCTATTTTTTAAGTCGCTTTGAGAAATTCCATAGATTCCTTTTCATACCAACGCAAAAATAAGATTAAGGGAAGAAGTCGCGTGCAAATCTGAATGCGATAATTCTGTCGTTTGTATTTTCTGTTCGGAAAAGTCAAATTCCTATATAATCTAATATATTCGTACAGTAACCCAATTCACATCTGAAAAGTTTTCATTGAATGATGCAACGCTGAATTATTACCTGATTTAAGTGATGTTATCAAAGGAAATACTTCTTGCGAAGAAATAAGTTAAACAGCATAAGTGCATTGAGAAAGGCAAAACTTCTAAACAGAGACCGAATAAGTTTCAATTCCGTAGCTGTAACGAATTTCACAAAAGTTCTGTCGCAGTTGAAATCTAAGAAATTTATTTAAAAATGTTAAATGAAATAAATCAAATCGATTCCAGCAAGGAATTAAAGAACACAAAGCTATTTGCAATGAAATTACACTTAAATATGAAATATTAAGAATACAAAGAAATATAACGATAGTTGTGAAGCTATTTCCGAACCTCTCGAATGCAAATAAAACACTCTACCATGTGGGCCACTACTCTCTGCTTCGCAATCATTTTAGTGATCTAGATACACAGGGAAACCATTAATCCACTTCGAAAACAAAAATAAAATGAATTTCTTTCCTAGTAATTAAAGGGTCCGTCGTGTCTCAGTGGGTATAATCACTGCGCTAACAACCTTCGAGTTGTAGGTGGCGCAGGTTCGATTCCTATCAGGTGTATTCCTCCCTGAGTGTATTTCTATCTTCTGTATCAGTAAAGCTTTCATTGTGTGTGTCAGTTTGTTACTTGATATTGTATGTCGTGTCTAGGCGCAGCATGGCCAAATATGGCCCATGCTGCGGACAGCAGACAAAGCAAGTGCTCTACCATCTTATGTTACGCCCCTACACCCATAACTCATAATCTTAGAGCCTCTTTAAACTATTTTCAGAAAATTAAATTAAACCGGGTTCATTTCATTTAGTTATAAAGTATGGTAAGCCCTTGCGCCATGAAATCCATCTCAACCAACAAAGTAAAAACCAGAATTTGATCATCATGCTGTTACTTTTCTGTAAAGTAGGTAGTTAATTACCGTCGCAGTGAATTAACACAACGGGCTATTTGTGACATCTGGGATCAATCCCGAAGGGAAAGATCCAAAGACAACACCTCGTAATTTTGAATCACGGTCGGATGGCGAGAATAATACCGGAGCTGGCACCCCACTCTCCAAACTTTCACACCACGCCAACGTGAGGAAATTTGAAACCACGACCGATTTAACGTGCACCTTTGTAAGCCCCCTTGTAAGCGACGGTCTTTGGTTGGATTTGGACTCAGAACGGAATATTTCATAAGTATGACTGATGTGACTCACAAGTAAAAAAAAGTCACTGGAATTGTTTTCGAGGTCTATATGCTCTAAGAAACCCTCAATTCAATTCGAAAACTAAGAAAATAAATAAAATTGTTTTTAAAAGGACTATCTGGAGGCACCGGGTATCGATCCCAGTACCCGGTTCCGGAACTTGATGTCCATTTTTAAATGGACATCAAGTTCTTCGAGCCGTTAAAATTTACTTTTACAAAATGATACAAAATTAAAAGTTTCATTCAATTATAAAGTGTGGTGAGTCTTTCTGAAATCGAATTTTCCATTTATTCACAATTTAGCAAAATTTAATAAAACTAAAAAGCAGCTAGATGAGCCGGTGTCGATCCTGGTACCTCTCGCATGCTACTCGAGCGTACTATTACCTGAGCTACGCTCCCATATTTTGCAATGGACTTCAAGTTCATCGAGCGCTTATAATCTATTTTTAAAAAATCATACAAAATAAAGCTTCATACAATCATAAAGCATGGTAAAGTCTCTAAAATCGAATTTCCAGTTATTCACAGTTTAGCAAAATTTAAGAAAGCTAGAAAACAGCTGGAATCGCTGGGTATCGAACCCGGTACCTCTCAGATGGAATGAGAGGTTGACCATCTCGGCTACATCCCCACGTCCACATTTAAGTTGGGGACATGGTAGCCCGGTTGGGAGAGCAGCGGATTTGCAACCGGAGGGTTGCGACTTCGAATCCAACCAAAGACCTTCGTGTACAAAGGGGGCTGGTGCACGTTATATTTGTCGTGGCCTCAAATGTCCTCAAGTTGACTTAGTGTGGAAGTTTGGAGAGTGGAGTGCCAGCTCAAGCGTGACCTCGTCATCTGACCTTGGTTCAAAATTACGTGGTGTTCTCTGATATTTCCCTTCAGGTTTGATTCCGGACTGTCACCAGTAGCCTGTTGTGTTGCCACAGTGCGACGTTAATTAAAATACCTACCTACCACATTTAAGCTTTGTATAGTTAAATTGTAGTTTTAACTTCTATATTTATTTTGTCCATTTTACAAACTTGCGCTGGACGGTCCTATTATTTAAATGAATACTCATGATTCTAAATGATTTAAAAGGTTTGAATAATTAATTGCAAGTCTACAAGAACGCTCTTTGGGAAATTCAATAGATTTGCTTCGTATCCCCGCTAAATATGTCATCAATGGAGAAACTCACGGTGAAACCTGAATGTGATCATGCTGTTTTTACTTTTGTGCATGGAAGAAATTCATTCCTACATGACACGATATCTTCGTACAGCATTCCGCTTGACATTTGAAAAAAATTAATTGAAGGCTCCAGCACTGAAATATTACTCTATTTAAGTAACATCCCCTTGAGTCCATATTTTCCTTGAAAGAAATAGGTTTATTAGTATATAGCATTGAGAAAGTTGGTAATTTCAAGCTATTAAGATTGTCTCTTTCGACCCCACATTGCATCAAATTTTACAAAGGTCCATTCTAAGTTGAAAAATATTAAATTTGCTTATATAAAGTTAAATGAAATGAATTACGTCTTTCAAGTGAACGAATCAAGGAATCATGTTTACAATGAAATCAATTTAAACATGCAATAATCAAAATATAAAATTTTTTAAATGAAATTAAATACAACTTGGAAGAGCCGATCCCGGTACCTCTCGCATGCTAAGCGAGCGCTCTACCATCTGAGCTACGCCCCACATCCATGTTTAAGCTTTGTATTGTTAAATTGCAATTTAAATTTCTAAATTTGTTTTGTTCATTTTCACAATTTGGAGTTGGAAACTATTCAAATGTATACTCATGTTTCTAAATGCATTTAAAAACTTTAGTTAATTGCTAGTCTGTCCAATAACTGACTGGGAATTTCAATGGATTTTTCTCATATCCTCGCTAAACATGGCACTAATTTAGAAACTCAAGCTTAAACCTGAATGTGATCATGCTGTTGCTACTTTCTGTACGTAAGACGTTCATTCATACTTGATGCGATACCTTCGTACAGCATTCTAATTGACATTTGAAAAAAATTTATTGATGGATCCGACACTGATTAAGTAATATAATCCCCATTATTTAATATTTCCCGCAAATGAAATAAATTGACCTATGTATGGCTTTGAGAATGTCATTTATGAGATTATTTCAGAACGTAATTTTACCATGATACAGACTTTGTTTCATCATAACTGTAGCAAAATTTCAAAGGTCTTTTCGCATTAAGTTTGTTTAGAAAATGTTGAATGAAATAAAGCATTTTTCCCCAGTAATTAATTAAAGAACGTAATGTTGTGCTTTAAGAAATTATTTTTTAATGTTCTACAATGAAAATACAATAATTTTTAGGAACAATAAATACATACTGGAGGAGCTGGTTATAGATACAATTACCCCTTATTTGGCAGAAGCTACATCACTGCAGCAGTAATTAGAGTTCCAAAGATTTGCGAGCAGTTATAATATATTAATTTGCTCATAAAATTAAAGCCAATAGAGTTTTTTCATTTTTGTGCGCGCGCGGTCTCTCCCTTCCTTAGTTTAACGCTTGAAAGAAGACTTTCTCAAAAGAAATTGCATGCGATGTAGGAAGTGGTATATTTTTAAATGAAACTAAGTGGATCCAACTATAGTTGGAAGCACCGTTTATGGATCCCGATACCTCGCTTGTGCAACGCATTTACTACCTGAGCAGCCCCCACAGAGCAACGAAATATTTTAAGTTGTATGAGATATTCAATCTATACCCGATTAGAAAAGGGAAATGTTATAAAAATAGATTTCTCTTCGTCATATTCTCTGGGATATTCAATCTATATATCCGATTAGAAAAAGGAGTTATAAATAGATTTCTCTTCGTCAAGATTGAAAATAAGCTTAAGAAATGTATTTACGTCGTAAATGAACTGTTCTTAACAATCGAAATTTTTATGAAAAGTGAAGTTTATCTGTAGTTAATGGATATTTTCCCTTTACCTCTCATATGCAAAGATGTCGTCATCCGAGGACAACGCCACGTAATTTTGAACCATGGTCAGATGACAAGGTCAACACCTGAGCTGGCACCCCACTCGCAACCCTCCGGTTGCTAATCCGTTACTCTTCCAACCGGGAATTTGTTTTGGAAAGAAAAGATTAACTAGTCTTCGGAAATAGATCTCGGTATATCTCGCATGGTCTGCCACCACAGCTATAATTTAATTTATAGAGCGTAATCGCAGTGTCAAGTCATATTTGTTTATTCACTATGAATCAGTTTGATAAATGTAAATAAATTTTAAAAGTTGTGTAGAGGTATTCAATGTATTTTGTTTTTTTATAACTTTGTTTCAAAATGTGGTTAAAGTAGAAGCTTGACCACAAACCTGAATGTGATGTGGATGCTATTTGCATTTTTCTTTTTGGTAGAAACGATTTCCTATACTTGTTTGTTATTTTTTGCAATAACCTCTTTCACATTTGAATAGTTTTCCTTGAATTCAGTCGTCATCTGACCATGAGTCGAAATTGCGAGGCGTTATCCCGGATTTTTCCAGTTTGGACTGATCTCAGACCTTTGTCAATAGCCCGTTATGTTGCTCTAGTGCGATGTAAATTTAACTACGTACCTACCTTGATTACAGCAACATTGAACAATTACGTGCTACATGATTAATCGCCAAATGCAATGAGTTAAATCAAATGAACGGGTTTAACTTCACCCAAAACAGTCATTACTCTAGAGGCATTTAGTGGAATAAGGACAACAGATTTTAAGCTTTTGCCATTGATCAACAGTTTTATATTGAACATCTCGATCGATTGATTGAGAAACTGAAAGAACAAATATATTTTTTGGGCCATCGAAAGGATATTTTTTTACCATCAGAACAGATTCTCATATTATAATATTCAATCACATGGACTACGCGAGGAATTCTTGAGGGGAAAGCTTTAATATCCCCTTATTTTCTTGATCTTTCAGATTACTACACATTTTGAAGTTTACATCTATGATGAAAATAATACAGTACGTTAGAGGCTCATAATTCGACTTAACGTGACTTTATTGCTTCCATGGTTGTAAGACTATATTTGTTTTAGATGCTGAAATAAATCTTACAAAATGGAAAATATTTAGCATTATGAATTTTCTTCACCATCATCTAATCATTGGGCGAATTAGATATATGGTTTTCAAGTATGGAACGTTTCAATAAAATTGAAGCTATTAATATTCGAAAGAAAAATGTACAAATGTGGCACTTATTTTGGGACAGAAGTAGCAAGTTTTATTCACATAAAATATTGCCCGCACAATTATTCTTACTCACAACTTCAAAACTAAAGTCAAAAACGGAAACTTATTTTCCAATATCCTGCGAGGAAAAAAGAGCTTTAAATGCATTTGCATTGGTTCTAAAGACACACCGAAATTAGTTAAATACTATAAATAATCATTTAAGAACTCGGTCGTTTAGGTTTGAGGTGGACTCTTCTGTGATTTCGCACCCCAACCGACACTGTACTTACGAAGTTACTGCATCCTCAACCCAATCACACGCACTCCGTAATTCTAACACCTGTAAATACAATGTATATACGATGTCCTTGTTATTAATGCAATGATGCTATGTGAAGCATTTTCTGGTAAAATATAGAAGCTGTAGTATTTCTGCGCCTATGCGTGTTTCCTGTATGTATTCTGAACGTTACGTCAGTTGACTTGTTTTTCGAATATGTTTTCAGCCGTCGCCAATAAAACCTCCACTGAATAAATTCTAATTGAAATGATTGGTCAACGCCAATTAGATTAAACGTCAAACGTTGCTAAAGAGGCCATAAATTACATATAAGGTAATCCAAATATGAGTCATATGAGAGCATTTGGACAGCTGAAGTAAAATTTTCACAGAACCTCTGGTTTGTTACACTGAAAATCACTGTTTGTATTCGAAATCACTGTTTGCACTGAAAATCACTGTTTACACTCAAAATCACTCTCATAGCTTTTAATAATAAATATGTTCTGTGTTTTTACTTGAGCTCACTTTATAAGGGTTATTTACACAAAACAACCCTTATAAAGTTAAAATATTTATCAAAATTACTTTGCAAACATGTATTGAAAGTGTAATGATGTCATCTGGAATTAATGCCTTCAAAATTGTATACATTAAGAAAGAAAAACAGACGTACGTGAAGATCCCTTCCAAAAGTATTCTAAAAAGCAGCCACAAGATGTGGAGCATTTGCTTTTCAGTTGTTCTGCATTTGAAAATTCAAGAATGTGCCTTCAAAATGATTTGAGATTAGGTAAAACATGGCCTGTGAAACTCAATGTTTTCGTTGAACCCAATCTGCTTTTCTACTCATTTGTTAAGTTCATCAACTCTTCTAATTTTAGTTAAATTATTTCCCACTGTTTCTTTGTTAATTCAATTTACTTCTGTATGTCCCGTGTTGTACTGTGGTGCACGGGGAGTTTGCTTTTGTTCAGTAAAATAACAATACTAATTATAATCCTGAAACTACAATAAAAGTTAAATGCTGTCTTAATATGTAATATTTAATCATGTTTGGAAACAAACATTTTAAGTTGCAATTAAATGTTTTTATTTTCCATCTTTTTTTACAAATGTGGCAATTATTTCGGAACAAAATTCAAGTGATAAATCTGACACTAATTTTGGGGCAGAGATAGTATATTTTTATTGATCTTCACACATGTAAAAAGTAAAAGTGGATGAACTTTACATCTGTTTCTTTAAAATCTGGAAAACCAAACTCAAAACATTAAAATAAACATGACCATGGAACGAGATAAACTCGGCGTCTCTAAAATCATGAGTTTTATTTCTGCAATTTATAATGGATATATTACTTAAGCATTGAATCTATGATTAATTCAAATAAAAATATACTTTCTTGAAAATATGCAAATTTATTTTTTATACCTGTAGATAAGATTGTGTATAATTCGAATAATTACAATTTAAAATTATTCTTTCTCACTATTAACAAGGGATGGATACAAAGTAGTGGCAATACATCGATAGATCTGAAATGCCTTTATTATCATAGTTAAAAACACTTACATTCCTTCAATATAATCACCTCTCATATCTACCACTTTCTGCCAAATGACAGGAAGACGCCGTATACCATCAGCACATCCACTTCTGTTGATGTCCCGCATCGATCGCCATACAGCACGGATAACCTCCGTGTGTATGGCGATCTGTTGACTGGATCCTTCATGGATCCTGTATGGACTGTTGAAATGGATCCTTCAGATGATACAGCGCTGGGCTCACCTTCTGTGGACGTGACGAACCAGGATGTCTCCATTCAGTGGATTGTCGTTTCAAACGTGGTTCGTAGGAGCGAGCCCACATTTCATCCATTGTGACGATCCTTCGAATGAAACTGTCACCTTCCCTTCGGTATCGGTTCAAAAGGTCCTGTGGAAGTGCATAACGGTGCTAACGTTGCACATCGGACAACGTATGGGGTATCCATCGCGCTGCAATCTTGCGATATCCCAGGATGTCTTGCAGAATGTGAAGCACGGTTTTGTGGCATTTGCCTACCTCAGCGGCTAATTCTCGAGAAGTCCATCGTCGATCAGCTTCCAACAAACCAGCGACGAGCTGAATTGTTTGGTTGTCAACCTGGCGTCGTTCGGAACGATGTTGATCCTGAGTGACATACCTTCCTTCACGAAACATTTTCACCCATCGTGCCACTGTACGGTATGACAACAACGCAGCATCGCTACATGCATTCCGCAGGCCCTGATAACAGTGTTGCGCATTATGGCCTAGTGCAACTTCGATTTTTATCCAAGAACGTTGTTCCTGCTTTGTGAACATATTGTTATGGCGCTTTCACTTTCGCTCCGCAAGTCAAGCCACCTCAAAATACTATGGAGTCAAAATCACCTGTCACAGCACAACCACATGCCGTCACGTGACTGTCTTTTATCAGCTCAAAAGATGCCAGCGCCATCTGGCGCGCATACGTCGAAATACAAAGTTATTGCCATTACTTTTTATCCAACCCTTGTAATTTATACTCTAATGACTGTTTCTTATGAAAATTACAATTTTATACTTTGCCACCAGGGGCAAAATACACGAGGTGAGCATTGTGTAGAAATTTATTTTTAAAAGATTATCTCATAAAATAAATATGGTTTTCACTAAGCTCCTATCTCATTTGAATTAAATACTTGCCTTTAGGCAGCGCGAGTTCTTCACACACAATGTACATATATAATAGAATACTAAATACCTTGTTTATAAAAGCATTAATAGATTGAATTCATTTTACTACTTTCTTTGGTAATCAAATGCAAGGAATGAATTATTTATAACTCGCGTGCAGTAATGCAAACAGAAATATTAATATGCTTACATGGCAAAAGAATGTCCTAATAATTTTTAAAATGGGTGAACATCAAGAATTTTATTAAATGAATCACAATTATTGGAGTAGCATTGATAATTTACTTGAGAAAAATAATTATTATTTCCATTCCCTAAACGTCTTAAAGAATTCAGAGTAATTTCTCAATGTTTTCTTATTCCTACCTCATCCACTACTAATTTTAATGGCTGTATCTATTTTTTTTTCTTAATATTTGTCTACTTAAATCCATGCTATTACACAACACATACGTTATGTATTTTAAAGTTACTACTTAAGAATGGGGTAATTCTGCAATGGGAATAATTCCGTAAGGATTTCTATCCTGGGAATTTTATAACCTGCCCAGGTAGTGGTACCCTAATGAGGTGATACTTTTTAATTATCCCCTTATACTCTCCCAACCAAGCTACCACGGCCCACGATATTTAAGTAGAATTAAGTAGAGTAGTAAAAGAATCTTGAACAGAAAGGGGAATTCGAAAGTTATTCAATATATAAGTAATAAAATATCATTCAGCTGAACAAGATTTAAATTCACAATTGAATTGAGAGTTTGTATCGCACACAGTGGATGTTTACCAAATTTTAGGTAGTGTAAAGAATTTATGTCAGGGACAAAATCATGTCAGAGTCCTAAATTAAGAAACGCTTCTTGGCAAAGCAATAGCTGATTTAAAAGGCTTCGAACGGCTCTTTCTTGATAGTTCCATAGAACAGCATCACGAGTACTTTACGCACACGATAAATATGTAAGCTGAAAAATCTTCGAAAGGTATGATATCCATAGCTTCCACCATAATTATTCTTGTTTTTTTGTCTCCTGATCGATAATAGTATTGCATCAGATAATTAATGTGTGTCATGTCAAAACACACTAATAATTATTTAAAACCTCATACCCAAGTATCGATGAATTTATAGTTATTTTGCTATGTTTATTATGTCCCGTTACTATGTTAGCAATTGAAGAAGCCCTCCTAGCTTTCCCCATATTACGGCCATAATTGATAATTAAGGTGTATTGGATATGTATCTGTTCGGAAATAAATACATTTTATTTTATAATCGTTTATTCTTGTACAAAATTAAAGATACAGTTATTAAAAAATGTGCAATTTAAAGCTACATATCTTGCCTTTCAAATTTAAAATTTATATTTATGTTATGAATTTTATCTCATTTCAAATGTTTTCTTAGTAGGCTGTGAAATCTCTTGAACTGCAATTTTTTATATACTGATGTTTGGTAAGTTATCTGATTCTGAAAAAACTAGAAAATTTAAGGTATACACATCGCGTTAAAAGAAGAATGAATATAAACACTCAAACACGCTATGACGACTTGGTAAATTAAAATAATGATTAGCCCACCCATTAAAAAACAAATTTAAAATTAGTAACTTTCAACGAAACATGTATCCTGAACCCTCTAAGGTGGGTGACACGAATATATTCGTTCTGCAATCTGTAGTCTTCCCTGAGTGACTTCTAACCAGTTTTGAACATCTGGACCAATAGAATATTTCCTTGGATTCTTTCAATCAATACCCAACCAGAACAAGCAGTTGTTTTTCCATCGCAAAAAGGGAGCAGCTGTCTCATGCACGTCGTAGTAACAGAAATATACTATCAATTATGTCTTTATTACATCTTTTATGTCACGAGTTGCAAACGCATCGCGAACCACCACCAATAAAGACATCGCAATTACAGCATTTATGTTTCTATCTATTAAGGTTAAACTGTTAAGTTTAGCACAGCTTCGCCGCTGTCCGTCTCATTCGCGATGCAAACAGCGTAAATATAATAGGGAGAAGAGGTAGTTTGCCATTGATAGCTGAATACATTGGTTCTTTAGAAAGATGTGGTTATTTACTCATTAAGTGGTTTGAAGGGTAAAGGAAACACTACACTCGTGACGCCTAGTTTTAAAAATCGTTTACATCTTATATATCAAACTATATAATTTTCAATGCAAAATCTGGACAAAATCAAAAGCTATTTGTAAATATTTTCAAATACTCTACTTTTATAAATAAAAGACTTACTTTTATTTATTTGCAAATGGAAATTAATTTTCATGACTTTATAGTGCGCACTACATACTACATAGAATTCCGATAGTGTATAATGGCCTGGAAAGAAATATCCAAGACAAATTCAACAAGAAAGCACATACATTATGTGAAGAAGCATATGCACACATACATAAAAATATGCAACCCTCCCCGGAAATCACAGGGCTCATTTTTTACGACAGAAATATTTTTTATCTCTTTTGACAAGTCTTTTCATCAGCGTCATTTCATAAAAAAATGTATCAAGAGTTTTGAAGCCAGGGTAGAGACATCCGATTTTATACACATACAGAGCATTAAAGACCTAAAAATATTCAAGGCAATCCTTCCCAATAAGCACGTGAAAAAAGAGTTCATGGACGAGGAAAAAAATATGCGCAGTCGCGTGTTAAAAACTTCAATCACTTTTAAAAAAGCTGTAAACTTAGGTGATCATACTAAGACCGATGCAGAAATATGTAGGGGTTGTCTACTTATTGAGTTTTGAGGCATACTTCTTGTAAAGCTTATTCATCTACACCAAGGGAAGTATTAGTTCAGTTATTTGTGTATTAAATTGTATTATTGTTTGCTTTATTGTTTCTAATCTTAATATTAGAAATTTTATTACTATTAATCAGGTAATTCTATTTTCAACTTAATGACATTTTAATATTCGTAGGTATATCAGTCCCTACTCGCTATTGCTCTCACATCCCCCGAATTGCTATTAAATTCTATTTGGTTTTCTGCTTGAACTAAGCTGGGAAACGCACAATAGAATGTGACATAATACGCATTAGCATCAGAATCTTTAAAAATTAATTTGTTAAAAACAACAATTGTAATTTAATGCGCTTGAGTAAATAAAAGCATAAAATTACCAGTTTGAACTTTTTGACGACACAAACCAAGACTTCTAAGCTTATGGTGGACCTAACCATTTATACAGAAAGAGTATAACCATATCAAAAAAGGTATTTTGTCTTTGAAGACTATGGCAAGCAGTTACTTTCAAACATCTTGCTGATATTTTTGAATCGATTGAATATATTAAAACATGACGATATTAGGTAGGTAGCTGAATCTACGTCTCACCGGAACAACACAAGGTATTGACTACGGTTCGGGATCAATCCCGAAGGGAAAGATCCGAATACAACACCTTGTAATTTTAAACCATGTTCAGATGACGAGGTCAATACCTGTGTGAGCTGGCACACCACACTTCCACACCACACCAGCGTGAGGAGATTTGAGGCTTTTTAATTCAAATCTTTAGAATATTTATCGACTTCGATTCGTTATTAATATTAGTATTATGATATTCATAACTTGAACTATATATTAAATGGATGACATAAAATTTAAATAGACACTGGACAAAGGTTCTTTCAGTAAATCCCTCTATTTCTTGGCTGAAAATTATTCATCTTAACTTATCATCTTATTCCCCATACAGAATTCAAAGTAACTTAACTTGTTATCTAATTGTCTTATTCTTGAATAGGGATTAGTTTAGCAGAATTTGAAATAATATTGTTCAATGAGAAAAGTAGTTCCGAGGGTTCTAATTTTTATGTGTATAGATTTGGACGGATCTCTTTTTACATTAATATCTTTAAACTCAAAAGTGGTGGTACAAAAGTGGTGGTACATGGTACACAGTCTGCAGTACAAAGAAAATTACTATCACAAATTTAAAAAAGTAATATAAAGATAAATAATACACGATCTCAGTAATAAACAATACCACTGTCTCAGTAAAATCCTACTCTTAGCTTCAAAGCAGAAATTTTTCCTTTCGGCATCATCATTCCATTTATACTGTTTTTCGTCGAGTCTGTGAGTTTCAGTATTTGGAAGTCTCAATATTTCCCTATGTTTACACATGTAAAATATTTGAAATATACTATAACAAAGTAAAATACGAAATATAAAACAACCTATTACTAATGGACGTAAAATCGATCAAATTATACAAAACAATTTATATAAAGTTTTGGCTTACCTACGCAATTATTTTTCTGAATCAATAACACCAGAAAATAGATTTTATACTTAAATCCTCTCAGATCTCACAGTCAAATTATATTTTTTATTGTTTTTTACTTATAATTTAAATTGTAAATTAATATTTTTTTTATGGATACACAAATATTCTTTTAGTTTTTGAAACCACTTATATTTTAACAAACTTCGTAAAGCGTATGAATAGTATCACATAACAAAATAATATAACATTTCGTCGATACACATATTCCTAACAAATTCCATTAGATTTATTTGCTTTCGTAAATTATTGAGTAAATGTAAATAAATGGTTTTTAAATCTGTCCAAAACTTAACATATATTTAGATCATATCTTCAAGATACATATGTTGGATCTTTCTCTTCGTGTTTGATCCCGGACCGTCGCCAATAGCCCGTTGTGTTGCTCCAGTATGACGTTAATTAAAATACCTACTTACCATCAAGATACATATAACAGAAATTGATGTGTGAATATGTGCATTCAGGGTTATAACTTGGAAATTAGCGCGTTATGATAAAACTAGATTTAGGTATATTAAAATATGTTCCAGATTAGTTTAAAGTATATTTTCGAATTATTACGTCAATTGAAAAATGAATTATTAGTTTATATAGGTTAATTTGAATGTATTGGAATGTTTTGTAAATGTTGACACATTTTATACACTTTTTATTAAGAGAAAACAAAAATCAGTTTTTTAGTGACGAAGATAAAATTATACTCAGATTAAAGCTATAGTTTAGCATTAGGTACTTTATATTTTATTTTCCTATTTTGATGTTTCCATTTTTTTGGGGGGGTAAATACTATAATTGGAAATTATTTTGGATTAAAGACCAATGGGCAAATCAGATCTTTCGACACTAATTAAAATTCCTAATCTGGTTCTTTAAAGTAGAGGGATACACTTAAAAAAATTATTTTCAATCAAACCATCATTCAAGTGTGATTGGTCATCGTTTGAGTACGTGCAGCTTGAGACACTAAAAATATTTGCTTAAAATAAGCAGGGAACAGCTATAACCTAGTTGAAAATTCAAGAAGAGTGGCTGATTGGATTGATATTCAGTTCATTAGATTCTGTGAGTCACGATGATTAAATACATTATAATCTATTTCTAGAAACTGAGTAAAACGATATAAACTTGCCGAATTACCAAAAAGAAAATTCATACTTTATTTAAATGTACAGCTCCTTTAATTTAAAACTTTGTGTCTTGCTTATAAACAATCTAAAATTTAAAATATACGAGGCAAACGAACAAAGTAAAACACTTAAAATGTACCAACCTATTTCCTTTCTAAGTCACGTAAAAACCAATCAAATTATACAAAATCAATATTCATAAGGTTTTAGCTTATTTACGCAATTATGTGTTATGAACTAATAACATCAGAAATTATTATTTTATATTTAGATCTCATTATATCTTATCAAATTTAAAATAGGAATGTTTTGTATGTTTTGCTTTGAAAATGAAGGACGCGCGTGAATGTCACAGTAGTACATGAAAAAATAATTAAACTAATTAAACGCCACGAGCGATTAATTTATCGTAATAAGACAAACACATCCGTAAAAACTGGTTCAATATTTAAATATAAATATTTACAATAAAATTTAGACAAAACACTTATGTGTGGATTCTTTAAACGACGCTTGAAGCCTTTTGCAAGCAGGTTCCCTTGATGTGGGATTTGACTTAGAGACCACCGCTGAACTCCACATACATTAATAATATGCTGTTACGTCAAATGTGAAAATGTGAATAGAATTCAGTACCTGTAGAGAAAAACAGAAGGTTTTTTTTCTCTCTCTCTTACTATAACTTTATTATGAAACAGATGTATTTCTATATGGGAATAAAAGCTCTAAAAACAAAGTTTTCTGGAATAATTTTCCCAAATGTCTGAGTAAATATAAAAACTGCATGATCCAGAATCGTAAAACTCAAAAGTTCTGTAAAGAGATTTGAGTATAAATTTACATCCCATCCCAACTATATCTTTTGATACCAAAATATTCCAGAAAAGTGGGGGGGGGGACTTAAACAAATATTTTTTTTAACTTTTAAACTGATAGACTGAGACTGAAATGAATAAAAGATATCAGATTTTGAATGTAGTAAAGCGTAGGAAATTGTCCATAAGGTTGTGTCGCTGGGATTAGGAATTTTCATATATATTCTATGATGTGTACAAACAACATGGTCAAGGAATGATTGCAATAAGGACTTTTATTAGTTTAAGAAAAATTCAGTATGTGTATTTTATTGTTAAAATGTCTAAACTTCCATCATGGTGTGATATATAAACAATATGAATAAGCTTATTTTCTATCATAAAAATCACGAAAACACACATATTCCCTAAAGCTATACGATTCATAATACAATTCTCAACACTGGAATCTCGCGAAGCTCAGAGAGTTAAAAAAGGCAGTGAAATATCTGAAAATTTAAATTAATTTGAAATCATTAAAACAAACTTTATACCATAAATACTACATTAGTACGTTTTTTGAAAGGGAATTAACAAACCTTTCAATCCAAGTGAACATAATGGGTATGGTAATTACTGAATTATGAAAGTGCATTTATTGCCCTCGCAAAAAAATTGACACTTACAATGAAGACTTTTGTTTTTCCATTTAACAAACTTTTATATCAAACTCAAACCATGGAAATCAAATCAGGAAATATTCAACAAATTTGTGATTACGAAATGAACGGAGTCAACGAATTTTATATCGGGAAAGAAATATGCTCTGTTAAAAGTTTCACTCTTTTGGTTTTATTTTATTCTTTAGAGTTGTACCACTTTTCTTTAGGATGTGAGACGTGCGTGCAAAAGATATATCAGCTTAACGTAATCAATTACTAAACACCGACAACATTGATGGTTTTGGACCTTTTAATTTTTAAAATAACATTAAAGTGAAAATATGAATGTCGTACTAAAAAAAGGAGGCATGGGCCTTGTAACAAGTGTTAAAGCCCCCCGAGATATCAACCCTGTGAGGGGTTTGCAAGCATATATCAGTCCGGCAACTTATATTTTTTCTTTTAACCAGTTTTAAGCCTTTTGAAACCAATAGAATCTTTCTTAGTTATTTTTGTACCAATCATAACGTGGTTATGTACTCAATATGTGTGTTGTGAGATAAAAACGGCACCACACTACTTGGAAATTTCGTGAAGCTCAAAGGGTTAAGGCATACAATAGCGTCTATGCATAGTATGAATTAGGCATAGGGGACCTGGCAGACGTCCGAGTTGCACGAAAGTTAGCGAAAATATCTGTGAACCGGCAAGCAGAACATGTGAAAGGTACACATACAGCAAATTTAGAAAATCGGTTAGAGTCCTCTGACATAAGAATGAGGGGATATTGACTAAATAATGAGTCCCTGCCTGAGAATCCGATTGAGAAAAAGCAGTAATTATATAAATATAGTATTTTAACCCTCTGAGCGAGAAGGAATTTCCAAGTAGCGTAGTATTGCTTTACCCCACAACATAGATGCTGTATAATATCACATCTATTGGTTGAAAGAATCACATTAAATACTCCATTGGTTAAAAACGTCAAAACCGGTTAGAAGTTAGGCAGAGCGAATATATGCATGTGAACTCATCAGAGTGTTAAAGTGTGTCGGGGATTTTGTTACATGATTATGTTCCCGATATAATAAATTAAACTTAAATTCAGGATATTTACTAATGGATCATTCTAAAACAAATTAGCTAAAAAGTAAACTTTGACGCTTTTTAATAGGCAATAAATAAAAGGTAGACAAAATATTACATACAACATGCAGTGGCGTGATCTGATCTAGCTATTTATCTGTTCCCTTGGTGCAAGAGTAAAAGAAGGGGTTGAAGACTCACTGCGTGGAAGAAAGCATCTGAAAAGGGGTAGAACGAGGGTGGATCGTTCCAGATGAGTCTTCCCTCCCTCCCATAAAGCCCAAGCGCGTGACATTATCAACGTGCATGACTGGTCTGCGAGATCCCTGCAATATCCATTTTTGAATCATTGCCAAGAAGTTTTGAGTCTTTGTCAGTAGTGGAGGCACTTTTGATTGAAGTTGGGGAAATTTTCCTCTGCGCTCTTCTTTTTCCCATCGTGTGCTGGGGCAGGGGAAAAAACATCCATGCAAGAGTCGCTCACGATGTGCACCTACTGAGATACTAGAGATAGGATCTTTTCCATTTAGGAGTGAAATTACTAAATAAACATTTCAAATTTCCTTACCGATGTTTCGGATAAAAAATGTAGGCGAAGTCGGGAAAAAAGGAAGGGGGAACGTGAAATTTGTTTGAATCATTTACGCAGTGTTTTGAAAATTACATGCGTGTTTGGTGTTGTGGAGACTCAATTTCAAAAGTCGTCTGCTGGATGCAGATAAAGTTGTATGTTTTACATTGAGTTTCGATTGCTTGTGTATATCATTATGTGCAGTCAGTAGGCAACTGAATTAAATATGGAATGTTTCGAAAAAGAGACGTGTCTTATTTTTCCTGTTGGTCGTGCCAAATTATCCTTCTGTTCACAATTTTTTTTATTTAATTTTGTATATCTTCCACTTATTGATTTCATTCAAACCTATACTGAGAGGGCAGATGCAACCAATTCTGCAAATAACGTAAGTGGTTCAACGTAGCTAAGACATTGTCTCAATCGTTACTTTAAAGTATGTGTCAGAACAATTTCTGATTCTTAATTTCAGCAGATGAGAAAAGTACATCCCGACGAAATTTTTAGAACTTATTAATTTTTAGAATTTGTTTAAAAAGTATGCAATGAAAAAGTTAATACTACATAAATAATTATATTAAAGGCTGAGAAAATTAATATGGCATTGTTCAGTAATGAAATTACTTCCATATGGAAGAATATCTGGAATCAGGATCGTGAACAAGCATTCAACAAAAACAAGCAGAACAGACTTTTTCGACTCCGAACTGATACATTTCCCCACCCCGTTGGGTGATTCTAGAAGGGTGACTCTACTGGGTCATGCTTGCTGGTAAAAGGATTCGCAGCTCAATTGGGTTTCTGTCCACCTCTTGCCAAAATTCTTAACTTTTCGTATTTTTGAACCTTAAGTTCATATATATCGTAATGTATTATGTTACCTCAATGGTTGTTATTAAATATGTTCAGAGTTTTCTAATGTACGTTTTCTGCCTCGGATTATATTTCTAGCCTCTCGAGATAAACAGGAAGTAGGTGTAAGCATCCGATTTCAATTATTTCATTCTTCGGGATAAGTTAATTACTCGTATTTACAATTCATGTGCACATAAATCGAATTGCATCAGATTTATGTTCGAACCTTAGGAAATATAATCATGTCTATAAATATGTACCACAATCTTAAAAAGACGACAGGAATTATATCTTAGCTGTATACTCATCCACTTGCAGAAGCATATAAAGTTTCAGATAAATTTAGGTTAGTTCAATGCGAATAGTTCATGACTTTGCTGTAACGTACAGCATCAAATAGCCTAGAAAAGGAATTTATGTGAAAAAAGCTGAAAATGCACATTTGAGTCTTTTAGGTAGTTCCGACGATATATCCTGAAGTGCCAAAAGTCCTGGGATACCTCTCTAATATCGTAATCTCTAAATCTAATATCTCCTTTAGCTTGGTGAAGAATAGAAACTCGATGTGGCATGGACTCAACTAGTCGGCGGAAGTTGCCAGGAGAGATGTTCAGTAATGCTGTCTCGATAGCCTCATAATTGCGTGGTTGTGGGAGCTGGATCTTGTGCACGAATGGCTCTTTCCATCATATCCAGATATGCTCCACGGGGTTTATATCTGGCATCTAGGTGACCAAATCATGTACTGGAATTATCCAGAATGCTCTTCAAACCAATCGCGAACAAAATGGACCCGCTGACATGTATTATCATCCTGGATCATCCCATCACCATTGGGGTAAGTGAAAAGGCTGCAAATGGTCGCCAAGCAGTTGAACATAGCGATTTCCTGTCAATGACTGGTTCAATTTGACCAGAGTACCCAATTCATGCCAAGTAAACACTCCCCACACCACTACGAAACTACCACCAGCTTGCACAATGCCTTGTTGACAAGTTGGATCCATAGCCTAATGTGGTTTGCGCTCACCCGAACATCAGCTCGTACCAACTGAAACTTGACACCGGAAAACGCTATCTTTTTATAGTCATCTAGGGTCCAATGCATGTGTTATAGTGAGCCCAGGTGCGGTGCTAAAGCCGATAATGTGCTGTGGGTAAGAGCACTCGTGTAGGTCTTCTGCTGCTATGTCCCATCAGCATCAAATTTCACTGAACGGACCTCACAGACACGCCTCTAATGCGTCCCTCATTGAATATGGCAGTCAGTTCACTCTGTGTCGTTAGTCTGTTAGCACGGACGCTTCTGCTCAGACGTCGAATGTCTCGATGATTCAGCAGACGTGGCCGGCCACTGCGCTATCCCTTGTGGAAGGTAATGCCTTCCATGAGGATACTCTCGATACACCTTTGACACTGAAGCGACGAATCTTAAAAGTCTCAACAGCTTTCGAAATGCTGCGCCCCATGCTTACAAGACATTCAAGAGTCCAAGAGAGCACTGATAATCATCTGATTCTTTATATCTTTTTAACGCGATGCGAGCGGCACTTGTAAATTTGCATACTGCTATCCTATGACTTGGCACATCAGTGTATATTCAGACTTTCATGGTTGAGGGGATCCGCTTTTAAATTGTCGCGAACAATGAATCTCCAGAGGGGTAGATTTTAATGTTTTAGAATAGACACAGGTACATAGAGCGCAGTACAACACAGGGTAATAACAGCACGCAGGTTATTAACTTAGCGAGTATTCACACTGAACCGAACTCACTGTTATTGAAACTGCTCGCTTTTAGCGAAGGAGGTCGTAGTCTACGAGTGTACGAATTGGTAATTGGTTGGTAATTAATTAACATCACACTAGAGCAACACAACGGGCTATTGACGACGGTCCGGGATCAACCCCGAAGGGAAAGGTCCGAGGATACCACGTAATTTTGAACCAAGGTCAGATGACGAGGCAACACCTGAGTTTGCACCCCAGTATTCAAACTTCCACACCACGCCAAAGTGAGGACATTTGAGGCCATGGCATATTTTACGTGCACCAGCCCCCTTTGTACATGGCGGTTGGATTCGAACTACGAGTGTACGAAAGAGCTCATAGTTTGTAAATTATCTAGTAGTTAGAAATCTATATATCTTAGTAGTTAGAAACTTGTAAAAATGTTAGTTATAACTAAATTACATGCTTTCTCACATTTAGATATCACTCAACGCAATGCAAGCTAGAGGTAATTACTACGAAATAGATGTAATAGTTTCCCTCTGTTACTAATTAAGGGATTAAATTAGTAAGTATTTTAATCCCTTAATTTTCAGCAATTCAAATTGGGTGTTTTAGATGTCACATCTTTTGATTGTAAAGTCTTATCTATTAAAATAAAAATTAAGTGTTTGTACATTGAATATTTCACCCCATTTCAAGTTATTTATCCGTTTTGGGCCATTCTATTGCAAAATCAATGGTTTCACATTTCTTGTGTTTGTCTAATTTCATTGCGTCAGTCTGTTTTCCCGTTTTATGTCTGTTTTTGTGTAGGTGTATGTTTCATAAAATTTATTCAAAATAATTTATGAAAATGTTAAATATTTTATAAAACGTATGAGATTGAAAATACAGTATTTAAATTTTTTGCCAACATTTTTAGTCAAGTTTCACTCTAAAACAGCTGAATACTTATATTTAAATCAACCTTAATCTGACAGTTTTGGAGATGTAAATTGAGCATTTAATTACTTGGATTGTTTTATTTGTCGGCAAAGCAATTATTTTTTCAAAAATTATTTTTACAGAACTTAAACTCTAATTCCTTTTTTTTATTTTTAGCCTAATTTTCCTTTACGATATATAAACAATTAGCAAATATTTGGAACAGATGATATAAAGAGAATAAAACATTCAATTTTGCATGATAGAAATTAACCATTTTATGTCTAATATTGATGAAGACGTGTGTCCATTTGCTGGACGGTATGTGTACATTTCGACCAACTACCCTCAAAAGAGTCCTCGGCTTAACGTACATAGTTGTAGAATTCGGTTTTATGAAAAGAATTAAATTTACAACACAAAAACATTTGATCCAAAACTGGTGGCTAACCAAATTTATTTAAAATATAGTTGTAGTTATAACATAGGTTTCTTTTAAAAACTATTAAGCTTATTAAAACTTGCATTTCTTTCCATGTTTTAAGTAAAATTACTTGGTTTTATTGAAGCTGATCTCAATAGGCAATTACCACTATCATTCCCGTTTTAAATAGGTACGAGGTTTCCATTTAAAACTAAGCACACAAATTGAAGAAAGGTATTTTAAAGTTTAGCGTATGCTCAACGAAAGGAAAATCCTGTTCGTTGACCATGTACAGTAATATTGTTTTCTGATTTATTCGCTTGGAATTAATCTCACATTAAAATTCTTTTTCTAATTTTAGTTGCAAGTTGGCAACAACTATGTGTGATCACGAGATAGAAAAAAAAAATTCAAATTAATACCTTTAGTACAATATTTTCCCCGCAGACTAGCTTTATTTTGCTGTTTTCTGGGGTTGTAAATTTAATAATTATTTATTTTTAATAAATCACAATTCTTATTCATCACACTCAAAAACATCCCACAAAGGATTCGATTTAAAACTGCATTCACGTTAAAGTAATCAAAAGCAAATTTTTTGCCTATATTGAAAGAATATTTAATATTGAAAAATCCGAACTAGGACTTTTGAAACATTTAAAATTCTTTGTCGTAGTGACAGGTAACGCTTGAATACTTTACAAATTGGAGCTATATTTTAGAAACATAGCTGTTAAAAGTTTGCTGAAAACAGTGATTTTCATTAAAAACCAATGCTGTCAAATCGATCCATTTTTTGAAAAACGCCAATCGGTTATCTTTGCTTTATCTTTTCTGAAGACATTCAATTGTAAAACAAGTTCTCTGGTGCACCTTCCACTACATGGAATTTTCAAGAAAAAATATATTCGCCTTAAAAAAATTCAATCATGAATATGTTTGAAATCATGAATATCATCGAAAACCTCTGTACAAAACAGTGATAGAAAGAATGTTAAGTCGTGGTGCAGTATCTACCCAACTCAACGAACTATAAGAAAGATAAATGGAATACAAATAACTTTTCTGATTTCAATTACAGGCAGTTACAGAACAACGCACCCATATTGACCCTGCAAACAATTACGGGAATTCCACCACTACATCTTACACTTAAAAAAGAAGCGGTGTGATGAGAATGAGATAAGCACACATTTTGGAAATGCAGATTACGAAAAAGATGGCTACGAGGAAAGGGCAATAGGTTGGTCTATACATTCAGCTAAAACACCTTCAAATGACAGGATAAAACCAGCAGTGGGATTACCTCATTCTGGTGTAAGCTACTTTACCCATGACTCCAAAATGTGAAATAGAGTGGCAAGTGCTTTTTGCTCTATATAAGAAGGGCGTATAAACCAGCGGTGGTCCACGAGGATTCAGGACAATAACTACGGAGCCTGAAGTAACTGCGGACAATAACTGTGGTTCTCAAGTGAGCTCTATGGGATTCTAGCAGCCACAAAGCAGCACCCATAAATCAGCTAAAACAATGTACAGATGTAATAAGGTATAGATGTAAAGATGCATAGATATAAATGTAATAGATGCATAGATGTAATAGATGCATAAATGTAAAGATGTATAGATATAAATGTAATAGATACATAGATGTAATATGCTCTAACATTCTGATTAGACTTGCCACCTTTGTGGCATGTTCAATCATCCCAACCACATTTAAACTGATTGAGTGTCTCACGAAACTAGGTACAGAGTGAGTGTTGGTGTTGATCAATACAGATCTGATCAATTTTGCGACGAGATATCTCGTCATAATTATATTACTGATTTTCGGATGATAGCGAAATCACGATCTTTTTAGTTTTCTTCTAATGACGAGATATTTCGTTCATCAAGATCTGTTCAGTTTTGCTAATGACGAAATACCTCTTCGAGACAACCAAGAGGGTAAAAGATAGTGAAATTCGAAAATCTCCTGGTGTATAACTAAAAAAAATATTAATAGGAAAACTATAGAGTTCCAGAGTATTTGCCGTAGATTCGTCTTTTTAAGAATTGAGTTACAGCAATCTTACAGGAAACGAACTTAAGAAGGGGCATTCATAAACTCCCTCCCTAAACTCAAAATTGACTTTTATAGTAGTTACCTTTCATAGTTTTGTCATACAACAAGAGTGTGATGTATGTGAAATGTGGATGGGTATACATGTATCCGATTTGCGTTT
Organism: Meta bourneti; assembly: GCA_933210815.1. Classification (NCBI taxonomy): domain Eukaryota; kingdom Metazoa; phylum Arthropoda; class Arachnida; order Araneae; family Tetragnathidae; genus Meta; species Meta bourneti. Next base: position 75,787,778 of record OW119924.1, on the reverse strand, counting down.
AAATAAGCTGTAGAAATTATAAAAATATCGAAAAGGAGTAAAGATTTATTTTCTTGATATTTTAATGATGTTGGCATTTTTTTGTGAAAGATAAAATTATTATTCTGGTCATTTTTTAATCTACAGTTAACCAATTCAACCCGAGTAAGATTATTTTCTTGATATTTTAATGATGTTGGCATTTTTTTGTGAAAGATAAAATTATTATTCTGGTCATTTTTTAATCTACAGTTAAGCAATTCAACCCGAGTAAGATTATTTTCTTGATATTTTAATGATGTTGGCATTTTTTTGTGAAAGATAAAATTATTATTCTGGTCATTTTTTAATCTACAGTTAAGCAATTCAACCCGAGTAAGATTATTTTCTTGATATTTTAATGATGTTGGCATTTTTTTGTGAAAGATAAAATTATTATTCTGGTCATTTTTTAATCTACAGTTAACCAATTCAACCCGAGTAAGATAGCTTCTAGGATCTATTCTGCTAGTATCTAATAAGATCATTGTTCGCTTTCTGTATATTCAACTACTACATAATAAGATGTTAGGTACGGACTAGCTGATAACTACTAGAAACAGGTACGAAAACGTTTCCCTGCTGCTAGTAGTAAGCATTTTGTTCCTTTTATTTCCAACCAAGTTGGCTTTTATACGACACATCTTTTAATTACAAAATCTAATAGCAGCATATTGCACATTTTCTAAAGTTAAAGTCGATACCTCAAACACTTAAGCCATGTGCTTCTATACATTCAAATACTAAAGTTAAGCCCATTACAGAAGTTATCCGATTGACATCCATATGTCTCCTCAGCATCATTGCCACCTCCCCGACTGCAGTCGTGAATTTTCAATTTACAGCCACAACCGGAAATTTTGAAAATGAGCCCAACTCCGAACTCAATTCATTTATCCCTAGAGACGTCAGGTCCTCTTTCCCCCCTACCTCCAAAAGTATCATGGAGGACAAATTTTGCAAAAGCCCAAGGATAGGAGTATTAACAAGATTACTTTCCCAATGAGCGGCGGAGCATGGCAACGCCGGGCGATATCGCAACCCCCGACCGACCCTTAATTGCGAGCGTCCATTTGCGCCCGAGAGAAAGACGCAGTCGCTGACGTATTCCATTCACCATTGCGAGCACTGCGATTCGAGCCATTTCACGGTGGAGTGCCTAAGCCCACCTTAATGATTCAGCAGCGATGTCGCCTAAGCTCCGATGGTCGGGTCCGCCCTGATCGAATCGGTCTGGGATTCCTGATGGGTCCCGCGATCGGTTACCAGACGTAGTTAAGGACTGGTAATGAAGTGCGCGGCTGGGCGTGAATCGCTGTGTAAAGTCAAGCGCGGACGCTGAATAATTACAGCCAAATAAGCTTCGACTATTGTTGTTATTGTTGGACTTCTAAGTGATGGTTTTGGAAGCCGCGGGATTCGGTTTCATAAGCTGCATCGGCAGCTTATTTTAAGGTGATCGGGAAGAGCGCTTTTAGGAGGAAGAATGAAACAAGCAGTTATTTCAAAAAAGACGCGATCGATTACCAGAAATAGTTAAGGACTGGTAATGAAGTGCGCGGCTGGGCGTGTATCGCTGTGTTAAGTCGAGCGCGGACGCTGAATAATTACAGCCAAATAAGCTTCGACTATTGTTGTTATTGTTGGACTTCTAAGTGATGGTTTTGGAAGCCGCGGGATTCGGTTTCATAATCTCAGAAGAATAAGTCATCTGACCTTTCGAATCGACTTGGACCGATGGACTATCGAAACATAGAATAATGTTTGTCATCCGACTAGATAATCAAGTTAGCTAATCAATAATTTGTTCCTCAGTAAGATTCATGCTTTTCACCACAACCACGTAACATATCTTCAAACCCAGCTACCGGAAGAAATAATATGAAGCTATGAACACAAACTCTGTCCATTTCATTATAATGTCAATGCATATTTGGCCAAGCCTGGCCGAACACAAGACAAACATCGTCAAATAACTGGCACCATGGAAAATTTTACTAATAAAGAAAATGCTTTACTTAGGGATATTATCTACTTATGTTATCAGTCTACGAGATGAAATCTCGAATTCGATATCTGTCAATTGCTTTGGATGTATTTTGCTCGTCTGAGCCAGAAAATAGCTTTCTTATTGTCTATTAAGGACCACTTAGCGGTCTTGAGATCAAGGGATATATTGATTAATTTTGCACAGAAGAGGGTACAGCGAATATAAGGGATATTGATGTGAACGTGTACAACGATACCTTAGGTTATTCTCATAATACAGACAGGAGATAAAGGAGATAGGTGCTCAAAATATTGTTATTGATTGCTTCATTACCCACACTGTATTATTAGATTTCAACCCATCATGGCTTACTACTAAAATAAATAGAGCCTATTGCAATTGTGGGAAATTTTATGTGAGCATCGTCTCTCTATCGAATGCGAAGGTGCTGAGTGCATCTGTGGTTTCAGGAGAGAATAATACTCTTCAGAATTGAGGTTAGGTTGGGTAGTTGAGTGTCGCACTGGAGCAACAAAACGGGCTATTGGCGACGGTCCGGGATCAATCCCGAAGGGAAAATATCCGATGACAACACCTCATCAATTTGAAAAGCGGTCAGATGACGAAGTCAACACCTGACATGACACCTCACTCTCCGAACTTCCACACGACGGCAACTTGAGGGCATTTGATGCCACGACAGATTTGAAGTGCACCAGTCCAAATACACAAGTGTCTGGTTGGATTGAGTTCCGAATTCAGACCCCTCCGGTTGCTTTTCCGCGACTCTACCAATTGTATTATCACGGCAGCTAAAACATGAAGAAAATTCAGAAATTTCGGAAGAACGTTTCCATGACAACAGTATTTCTCGTAATTTAGAAAGAATCCTTTCTTTTTCCTTCATACCAGTCGCGGATTGCAACCGAAGGGAATTGTAATGCTCTTCTGATATCATCCAGCTCATTCAAGCTCAAGCGGTCGCGTCACAAGATAAAAAGTATACAATCTGTTTTTTTTTGTTTCTTTTCCTTTTACGTTTTTTCCCATCCGCCTAAACAAATGTTTCAATGATAGATTAATTAATTGCAATTACAACTGTAATTTGTTCCTCCACTTATGGAAATGAATGCTATATAAATAAAAATGGAGTGTTTGTGCATTGAATATTTTCAACTAATTTCAAGTTATTTATCCGTTTTGTGCCCTTTAAATGCAATATCGGTGTCTTGCGTGTTTAGTGTCTACCTTGCAATATGTGTGTCCGTACTACGTCCAAACGGCTGTGGATATTTTCATGAAACTTTGCATACTGTTAGTACTTACATTCATTTAGTGACTGAACTTGGTTGCTTTGGTGTGTCTTCTAGTTGTGCGTCTGTTTTTGTGTTAGTGTGTTTGTGCATACAAAATATTTTCAATATGTTTTAATACAATATAATGTTCTTATTTGATAAACAATATTTCAATTTAGTGAATACATTACTTCACAATTTCTTTTGCTTACATATTTCAACAAGTTTCATGCTAAAACATCTGAATAAAGTGTACTTAAGTTAACCATAATTTGATAGTTTTGGAGAAGCTAGTAGGTATTTTAATTAACGTCACACTGGAGCAACACAACGGGCTATTGGTGACGGTCCGAGATCAATCCCAAAGGGAAAGATCGAGGACAACACCACGTAATTTTGAACCATGGTCAGATGACGAGGCAACCCGAGCTGGCAACCCACTCTTCAAACTTCCACACCACGCCAACGTGAAGACATTTGAGGCCACGACAGATTTAACGTGCACCAGCCCCCTTTGTACACGACGGTGTTTGGCTGGATTTGAACTCGCAACTCTCCGGTTGCTAATCCGTTACTCTTCCAACCGGACCACCGTGGCCTGGAGAAGCTGGGAAGTATTGTATATTGAGCATTGCGAAACTTGGATTGTTTTACCAGTACTGATGAAAAAACAATTATTTTTCTAAAAGTTATTTTTTACTGAATTCTAACTCTGATACTTTATTTATCTCCTAAATATTAACAATTTCCGAATATTTGGGACAGACAATATTTTGAAACGAACGGAAACGAAACGGAAACTTGTGTTCGTTAACCATGTGCTAATACTCTCTTTTTTTCCGATCAGGATTAATTTCGTATTTTCAGTCAGTTTGTTGTTTTAGCAGGGATGTGATATATGTAATATGTATTACATGGATGCATATGTATGTATAGGATTTGTGACACTCGTGCGATATAGAATGATACAAGTATTAAATTATAAGGTTATATCTTTTTGTCTTCTATTATACAACAGAAATATTTTGTGGCCCTTTTTGTTTTAGAAGATAAAATCGGCGTTATTATATACGTCTAAAATATTATTCGATCAAGCAGCGGTGAGAAACCGTTGAAGCCCAAAGAGAATTTTTCTCGCTACCTTCGACGAGTGAAAGACATTGCTCTTATTTTCGATGGTTGAGAACCAGAATTCAGTGAGTCATGAAGTCGGCAAAATGAAAATATGACAACCAAACTTATAAAAATGTCACAGAAGTGACATTTTTATTGAAAATATTTTTAAGTGCGTTCGGATGGTATATTTAGCGTTCAACTCAGGCACGAAATTAGAAGGAATTCTTTTTTCTTCGTATGATCCACAGAATGATCTAGCTCTTACATAGGCTGAAATAATATTTATGTTCTAGGCCGACATAAGTATTCACTTGACAACCCAATAATAGAATTTTACTTAGAGAAAAGCATATGTTCGCAAAAGGCCGCATACCATTTATTTAGTTACGTCAAGCAAAAAGTATAGTAATGTTTGACTCCTTCCTCAACTCACATTTACTTTTATTCCCTTTATATACTGGAAGTACCCTGGATTAGAAGGTTTGCTCACTGAGATAGCAACCTGCGAGCTGTAGGCGGTGCATTTCCAACTCCTCCTTAGGTGCATTTCTCTCTGTGTAATTAAAGCTTTCCTTGTGTGTGCATATCCCTTTACTTGAGGTTGTTTTGGCGCAGCTTAGCCAAATATGACCTTTGCGCCATAAACCTCCAACTAACTAACCAACCCACTTTATACATTGCTTACAACATAATAAACTTATTTGATCGTATGTGCTAAGAATTAACACATACTATCAAATAAATTTATTATATTGTAACAGTTAAGAATTAACACATATCAAATAAATTTATTATGTTGTAGCAGTTAAGAATTAACACATACTATCAAATAAATTTATTATGTTGTAACAGTTAAGAATTAACACATATTATCAAATAAATTTATTATGTTGTAACAGTTAAGAATTAACACATATCAAATAAATTTATTATGTTGTAATAGTTAAGAATTAACACGTATTATCAAATAAATTTATTATGTTGTAACAGTTAAGAATTAACACATATTATCAAATAAATTTATTATGCTGTAACAGTTAAGAATTACCGATTTAAGTGAAAATTGTTCAAAACTAAAGTTTCGTGACAAATGTATTTTTATTAATTAGAAATGTATCCTTACTTAAGCATAACTTGAATATTCATTTCGGAATAGATTTAACTATCTGTTTCTAAATTTCGTGGTTAACGTTTTACGTTCCTCCTTCAATGAAGATTTTAATTAGTTTTTATGGTGTGTCCTATTTTCTTCTCTTGTGAGTTCGGAATTCGGTCCAGCCAAAGACAGTTGTGTACACGGGGGCTAGTGCACGTTAAATCTGTCGTGGCCTCAAATGTTGGCGTGGTGTGGACGTTTGGAGGGTGGGATGCCAGCTCAGGTGTGATCTTGTCATATGATCGTGGTTAAAAATTACGAGGAATTGTGCTTGGATCTTTGCCATCGGAATTGATCCACGACCATCGCCAGAGTACATTGTGTTGCTCCAGTGCAACGTTCATTAATTACCTATCTATTGTCTTCTCCAATTCATCTTTATACTATTATTTGAGTTGATAAGATAATGCTGGATTAAGGATGTATTTTAATTATTTCTGTCAATTTTAAAGAATCACAAGCAAACATTTGAAGCAGCATGTTTTTAATGATCATTTAGTAAGAATTTGCCTACTATGCATTTCAAAAGTTTGGCCAAATAGTAGGTAGGTAGATATTTAATTAACGTCGCACTGGTGCAACATAACGGACTATTGGCGACGATCCGAGAAAAGATTCAAGGAAAACACGTAATTTTGAACCACGGTCAGATGACGAGGTTACATCTGAGCTGGCACCCCACTCTCCAAACTTCCACACCACGCCACGTGAAGACATTTGAGGCCACGACAGATTTAATGTGCACCAGGTGCCATGTACACTACGGTCTTTGGTTGGATTCGAACTCGCAATCCTCCTGATGCTTGTCCTTTTCTCTTCCAACCAGGCTATTACGGCCCTAAGAAATTAGATTATCATTCAAGTTCTTTAAATAATTATGTTTGTACATAGTATTTTCTATGACAATTGAATATTAATCGTTCTCGAAGAAAAACTTTTTCGAAACATTATACAATCCCCCATTTTGACAATATCGTACCATATTTTCAAATTTGATGATTTGTTGGTTTTGGGCAAAACATTCTTCCATCATCTGACTCAAATATGGTTATACTTCGAATTATCAAAACAATTTTATTTTAAGTATTCATATTTCGGTTTACCTCGTTTATGTAAAACGGCAACCGTTATTTTTTTCTATTCTCCATGACACATTTTTGTTCCATCAATCGTCCTTGTTCAGTATTTGTCTTGATGAGTCGTCTGATTGTTTCAGGAAATAGAATTATATCAAAGCGTCTTCTAGCACTGCCGCAAATTTCAAGAAATCATGAAATAGAAACTTGGAATACTTTACGGATTGCACTTTCTTTTTTAACAGTTTTATCTTTTAAAGCACTGAAAAAGTTTCTCACCTTTGTATAGATATATTCTCTTAACTTTCGTAAAGTTATTATCACTACCACAGTGACCGGTCGTCCACTTTTAATGTTAAATTGATTGATCAAGTTTTCTGCTTAAAATCAAGCTGATCAAACTGCAGGTTATTTTGCTATTTTTTATCAATTACAAATAAAGCAGAAAGTAAATTATTCGTTTGCAAATTTTTGAATTGCATCTGAACTAAAATATGATTCATAAGCAAAATTACCAGGCCTCACTCAGGTTGAATTGGTTAATTATACATTGAAAGTGACCAGGATAATCACTTTTTTTGTAGAAAAATGCCAAATCATTCAAGTGTGAGTAAACTAATTTTTTAACAACTTTTCGACATTTTTATAATTTTAACAACTTAATTGGGACACAAATCCTATAAATACATATACATCCATTTGATACACCGAAAAAATTTGTATACTCGATCAATCAATAAATTTCTCGACTCTGTTTAAAAATATTTTTCAGTAGAATAGATATCTAGAATCCAAAATGATTGGGCGTGAACGAAATTTACAACTCTTTTCCTACCAAGATTTTAAAGCGGAATTGCGACCAATTAGGGTATTGGCCGAAATATATCTATGACGGCCTAACTTAAAGCTACATAAGTCGTCAATTAATTACAATACTTTTATAAATTATGCATTTTCGTCTACCATATTTGTCACATACCACATTTGCCTTAGCGTAACTTTATAAAGACTACTTTATAATTGTTTGTCGAGCATAAGGAATTCCACTCTTAATCTGATTTAAAATCTGATATAATTGTAATCTGAGCAATTCAAGTTTGGTTCCAGTTGGATGATTTAACTGTTCGGTTTGATTTGGAATACCAGACGTCGCAAAAAGTCCAGACAAATCTGGGATATACTTGTATCTCCCGGATTCCACCGATAATTAAGTGTCAGGATTTTTCAGGTGATTATCAACTCAATCCAAATGTTATGTTGCTTGAATAATTTGGAATACAAATTATGCAAATTGTACGTGTAGTGTCAGATTTATTTTTATTTTTGAGTTATTCTTTATTTGTAATTTTATTTCTTGTTTGTAAAAATGTATATTTCAATGTAAAAGTTTTTCTATTAATACTCCCACAATTGAGTTTTATTTATCAGGATTTCCCCTGAAATGTCAGGAATTATAATTTAGTTTGTCAGAATCTGTTTGAGGTTGAAAACGGCATTAAAAAATTACCTTCAGTTATCTGTAGGGTGTAACAATCTTTCATTTGAGAAAGTTTTCCAATAAAGTGTCTCACTTTTGTAATTTTATCGAGTGCTCCATTAAAATATACTCATGCAACACAATCCCTTGTGTTCTCCACATTCAAAGTTTCAATAGAAAGTTTTCATATTATATAGTAGCCTTTTATATTGTTGTAGCCTAATATAAATTATTTTCCAATGTTATTTACAATATGATGTTTCAATGTTATGTTTACAGTTATCTGATGCTCTAATGTGATGTTCCAGGAAAGTGTTCTAAAGTTGTGATTGATTGTAGTCTGATATTCTAATGTCACTCTCATGTGCTACTATTTAAATACATAAAATGGTAGTCCGATGTAATATGCCAATAAAGTATTATAGTCTAGTCTTCCAGAGCGATGTATCGATTTTTAAGTTAAACGAATTCAAAACAAAAGAACATTCTTGAAAATTTTAGCTAATAAATATCCTGATACTTAGATTAAAGTAGACAAAATTTTTAACGTCAATCAAAATGCATCAATTTATGTCCAGTTTGATTGAATGAGTCAAAAATTAAAAAGTATGATTCATTTATCATGCTGTTCGTGTTCTACTATAATAAAAATTATGTTGCTTGGCATATGTCAGAAGGATGTGATTAATCTTAGTACTATTAACGTGAATGATGAGTAGTAAAAGTATTAAATTTCAATCAGAATTTTATTTGAATTAAGTTGTGCCAGTTTGATGCCCAATCTTTAGCTAGCCTTTCCATGTGAATGTTTTCTTTTTCTGACCTAAGTAATAAGCGTATCGCATTAAAAATGCTAATGAAATTTTTTTGGATTCTTCATTGTTTATATTGAGTAAAAGTGATTTAGAAATTTTCTTATATAGTTATTTATTACCTTATTCCTCAAGGAACAAATTTATTTATCCAATTACTGTTAATCATGACTCTTTTTCATTGATTTTCCCTCTTAAGTATTATAAGAATTGCTTGATTTTATAAAGGATTTTACGATTATAAGATTTATTTAACTTTCATTAACATAAAAATTTAAAATGTTTTAAGCTACATAGCTTAAAACTTCCCGGTAGTTTGTTCTTATTTCATTATGCTGTAGTTAGCGTAGATGAAAGCTTAGAACAAATAATCTGGCATGCTATAGTTTTATTTGAGCAGTTAAGTAACAGTAAACAGATTTTATATTAACTCATTGGAAACAGAGAGCTATCTATTTATGAGGACTCATTTAAATTAGTGTTAATAGTTACTCATTTGCACAAATTAGACAAAAACCTTTTCAGTAGAAAGAATTAGCTCATTAGTACTCATTTAGTATTACTAGAATAATATCTCCTATAATACTGGATAATATTTCCTATAATACTGGATAATACAACCAGGTGACACATTTATTTAGTTCAGTTTAACAACGTAGATACATCACTCACATTTATTTTAATTAATGTGATTTAATTATTGTAATTCTAATTTCAGTATAGTACCAACATATCATATACTACTGTAAACAACCTACGAGGGTACATTAAGTAAGTAACATATCATATACATTCATTACCATTTCGGAAAAACTCTTCACAAAAGTTTTTTTTTATTCACAACTTTACATATTTCGTGATTCCAGAACTGCTAGCTCCAATTAAACGGTGTCTTACATGCTTATACGCATAAAATGCAATGGTGATAAAATTAGAATTATCTAAAATAGAAACAGCTGACTGGAATTTCACAATTTTTCCAATTATCTTCTGTAGAAGTTCTCTCCGGTGCAGAAAAATAAAATATATTCCAATATCTCTTTTTCCATTGAGCAAACAAGGTATTTGTCCGAGTCTACAAGATGAGACCTGTGCAAATAAGCTTGAACATAATTTTTTTGTCATTTATCCGTAAATAAATAATCAAAAAAGAAAAATATATCCCCATCCCTGAAGATGTTAAATGCACTGAGAAATATGTAATTCTAATTTGTGGAAATTTGAAATAAATGAAATGAATGGGGTAAAAGTTACAAATCTCTGGCTATACGAGTTCTCTTTTTCTGACAGATGAATCAATTACTTTAACCATGAACATCTTCATCGCAATAAACTCGGATAGAAAAGTGAAAGTGAAACGAATTGTCTCGCAGATGAACATGACATATACACCTCACAAGTAATAATAGGGGGATTACGTGATATTCTCACGCATGGGAATCGCACGCATTTCACATCATGGCTGAAAAGAGGCAGAGTTCAGAGTTATGATGTGGCAACGCTTCCGGGACTGACGCTGGTACTCTCAAGAAGCACTAATACGCAGCTAAGGTGCAGGAAGGCAAACCCCTTCCTTCAGAAAGTGGTAAGAGTTACGATAACTCAATTAACATATCCAATCGCGTGCATGAATTGGATGATCTCTTTTCACTTAATTAAATTAGAAGGTAGTTGCATGATTACTTGTAAGAATCGTCGTAAGATGTTGCTGGAATTTTAGGATTTCAGCTTTGAAATATTTTGATGAGAGATATTAATCAATCTATTTATTCCAAGCAATTTATTTCAAGAACTCTTGCAATTCTGCGTGTAGAGCGTGCTTGAAATCGTCGTTCAATAGGTGCGTAAATGATTTTCTTCATGACTTGCGAGAAATGTGACTTCTTGAAAATGCTGAGTAACAATCTATCAAGGTTATATCAGGGAAACCCTTTCATATTACAAATTACTTGATAAATATAATTGATTAAATTTTAGGGGGAAAATAACGTGGAGAAACAATTTAATGCTTATTGAAGAGATAAAACATTCATTTAGGCTGATGAAATGAATAGTAACAAAGCTATGATCCGACCAAAATGAAATTATTTTTTGTGATTATTTATCACTTCACACTCTCGCCAAATGAACTTGAAATTACTTTCACCTGTTTGGGTTCCTACGAATATTTTTAATTAAAAAATTTATAAAGTTGCAAGAGTCATCAGGAAAACAAATTGAACTAAGTTCTGCTTGTTTCATGTAGAATTATACAGATATTGCCTCAAAAGTCTCCGGACACCAGTTTCACAAAATGTAATTTTTATTCAAATAGAATGTTGGTTCACCTTTGGCGACGATTACTGACTGGTAGTTTGCACCATTCGTTATTTGACATGGTAGCTAGCTCTCACAGAAAAAGATGAATTGGAAAAGCTCGTAACTGGAGTTCGAGTTCATCCCAAAGAGACTTGATTAGATTCGGTTGTTGCTTTGAAAAGACCAAGGCGTATTATCTACATATGAGCCATAAAATTACTGCTGAACGGACCTTGCAGGAAGACATGGTGCGTTATCGGGGTGATAGATGTATGGCCCTCCTCCATGCTGTGTGTGAAGAACAGCGTTCGCATAGCAGAATGGCTAGAACGACCAAGTTTGCTTTGACCCTCATGATAACAGTTATCGGAACTAATTGTTCAAGTCCAGTCTTGATACACAGTTCCAAATCATCATGCTACCACCACCGAACTACACAGATTCAAGATACACAATAACAGGTAACATTAACTAGATATTAGCCCCATACTCAGCAACACCCAGTGTTGTAACAATGTGAAAAATGATTTATCAATCCATACAATTATTTCCATTGATCCAGCGACTATTTTCAATGAGTTTTGAAGCTAGATATAGTTGAGAATTTTAGAAATTTGCATACAACCGGTTGGCCATGGAAATTCAAAAAGTGCAGTTTCGTTCAAACCTTCCTACTGCAAACAGAAATATTTATGGATTCTTAGAAAGTTTGATAAATGGTAACAACACATAAATAACGAGATCAAACCACATATTTCATAGCTGATGAAATCCTTTCCGTCAGTTTTTATAATCTGCCCTACAGATTATTGATTGTTGTGAAACCTTCATTCTCCCGTTTGCATCCTGTACATAGGATACAGTGCCTGGGCGCTTAAACGCTTTTGTACCGATCACACGAGGAGAAATTACATTTTCCTTTTCCGAATCACATGTCCGGTGACTTTTTTCAACATTATATAATGTAAAATAAATTGGGTGAAGAATTATTTATTTTTCTTTGGCAATGAAAGTTTTAGACTTGCTAGAAAAAATTCATTCTATAGTTTAACTTAAAAGTGTAAGAGTTTGTACAAGGTGAGTGCTTTCCCCTTATCCGGTCAATTGGTCACTGCAGGGGGTAATTTAGTCGGGACCATCAAAAACGTGCGGAGACAGTAGTTTATAGCAAAGCCAGGGGCTATCTCCAATTTCGAGGATACCCAAAGTAAGATAAAATTCGTCGCAAGAGAAACGATATTTGTGGGAATGATTTGCAATATTTCAAATAGTGCGGTAAATCAGATTATACACATATATTCGACCGATCCATATAAATATTTTTTCACTTATTTACAAAACAAATATTTATGATAAAAAAAGCAAATCTCTGTGAACCGCAATAAACTGAAGTAACAGGACCATAAAAATGGCATACTCTATGGATTTATTTGTACCCAATTGGAATTTAAGTTTCATTGTAGCTGCTGAAACTTCAAGTTTTTGGCTTTCCAATGGATATGCGTTTCCTTTATAAAATATATTCAGAAGAAACTTGAATAAAAATTAATGTAACTGCAAAAAGTATTCGTATAGAGCCGATTTTCAAATATAAATGTTTAGTGTATGATAAATTCGACAAAGTTACTTGAAAATTGAAAAATTATTAAACATTATTTCGAAAATGTTTTGAGTAAAAGATATGATAAACACTACATTACTTTGTATATAACACAACTATGATTAAAAAGGGCATAATGAGTCCATAAAAAGTAATTTTCACTAATTCAAATAATCTAAGATGTCAGGAGAATCATTTTTCCCAAGAAAACCTACAAGATTAATAGATATTTCTGAAATACCACCCATCTAGACATTGGCACCCGGGGCTGCTGACCTTGTCACGCCACCTTATCTACACCTCTGAAGGTAAAAATTTAGACTTGTGTAAAAAAAGTTACAACAAAGATCGACAAACAAAACCAGAGCAAAAATCTGCCAGTAAACATTTCATTTCGTGACTTGTGACTTATTTTTTTAAACTGTTAAACCTATATTGCTGTTTGTTGGAAAACTATATTGCATTTGAGAAATTATTGAATAAATTAAACTTTTTAAATATACTAAATGATGCGAATGCGATGCTGTTGAATTTGTGACATTAGACGACACATTTGGGCAATTAACGATTCATAGACGCAAGATACAAAATACAAAACAACGAGGAATTAAGTAAATTCCAAAAATTTGCGAGTTGTTTCACATATCAGTTTACAAGCAAATATAAATGCTTGAAAATAATTTTATGAAATTAGCAATGACAACAGTGTAACGGAGGCACAAATAGTTTTTCAAAATAAAACATAAATCTGAACCAGTGTTTTAGAAAGTTTCAGTGTCATTTATTTCGTCTCCAAGAAGGTTTCCCAACCACCAGTCAGCGGCCCAGTATAGGGCCTTGGCATCTGTGGCAACAATCATTAAGCAAATTTTCCATAGAGGATATTAGGGCTGAAACTGCTGCATATGTGCTATTCTCAGGGTGGATAAGTTGTTTCAGTGTGCCAGATGTCATCACATCTGTACAGGGCAGGCAATTTGAATGCGAACTCTTTAGATTCCTTGCAGTTTGCTAGGAATTAAAAGCGTAAGTTTCACGCTTTATCACCCAGCTGCCAACGGAATGGTTGAGCGTTTCCACCGTGATATGAAATATATTAAGCCATGAAATGTCTTGGGGACACTGTTAACTAGACTAACACTCTGCCAAGCGTTCTTTTAGGTTCGCGCTCCTGTCTGAAGGAACACATGCATGCTTCTTCGGCTGAGCTGGTGTATGGTACTACTCTACGTCTTTCCGGAGATTTCTTCCACTCATCTGAAGAGATCCAGGCAGATCACCTTGTCCAGCAACTTCGGAATTCCATGTCTGAATTGATATGTACCTCTCCACGACGACACGGAACACCTAAAGTCCCGGAGCTTGACAAGTTTTTTCATGTCTTTATCCGACAAGACGGAATGAGAAAACCACTACAAGCGCCGTACGAAAGTCCCTTACCTGTTCTTGCAAGGCATGAACGCAATTACACTATCCAGATTGGCAACCGACAGTCCAGTATCAGTGTCGACCTTTTAAAGCCGGCCTTTCTCTTGGTGCAAGCTCCTCCAGAAGTGGTTGACAAGTCCCAGCATGGTATGAATCTACGTCCGAGGATAAAAATGACTTTCACTGTGAGATTCGTCGTTGTAAACCTTCAGTTCACAACTGGGGAGGTTGTTATGGCAACAATCATTAAGCAAATTTAAGCACGCTCGCACGCTGCTGTCATCTGACAGCTCTGCCCGAAACCAAATATAAAGTCGCATGTGCGCGTGCTATTTCTTACGGAAGCCAGAGCCGGAACCACCAAAGGTGGTGACCCCAAACATTCATTATACCTGGTCGTGAGAGGTTATCCTGGGATTTGTCATTTTTCATTTCTAAGCAATTTTTATGATGAAATATGTTATAGTGGAAATATTCTGAGAATAATATTCGTGGATGTGTCGAAATGCTCAGACCAGAACTCCTAAATAACATCTGTGTAACAAACGTCAGTGATCAATCAGGAAGCAAGTATGAAGAAAATTTTCCACACTGAAATTGAAGCAAGGCGGTCTATATCCGATTCTCATATACGTATATATTATAATACCGAATACTGTTTCTTCGCAAGTTTGTATTGCGGTATGAAAGTGCTTGTTTCGAAACCCGAGTGACGTGATTTTTTAAAAGTAATAAGACTATAGATTTAAACTTTAATATGAATAAGAGACAAGAGACTTTGTATAATTTTGGTGTTAAGTAATTTCGTGTAGATGTTTAAGACTCAACACATAAAATTGTGGTGATCATAATTCGATATTGTAAATAAAAATCAGCTCAAATTATTTTAATGATGTTGACCTGAGGAAACTATAATACGCTACAAGATTTCATTAGCTCATAGATTGATAACTTATTTAAATGTGACATCAACATCGCATACATAAGTGTACTTCCCTCCTTATGACCATACCATAATTAATACTTTGATTAGTTTAATATATGAACTCAAAAAAAAACCGGAAAGGTTTATACGAGTAAATTTGTTGGAACCGGGTCCTCATCTTAAAAAACAGAATTTACAGAACCATGTTCTCACAAAGGTTGAGAAAAATTGGTCTTCTATATGGGCATATAATACCGAATATGTTTTTAATTCATTTCAGAATTTTCAAGTGACTGCATAGTTTCTAAATGTTGTTCTTTAGGTGCTTTGGGTTACTCAGCAGGGAGCATTCAGTAAATTTTTCACTCAACAACTTCTGTCCACATGATATCCTTTTTGATCGACGTTGTCAGTTCTGTGTTTGGCACAGAGTGGGAAATGTAGCCACCATACGTCATAAAACCCAATCACCCAACCTTCTTGAGAGACAAGAAAAAAGCGTGATACATCGATGATCGGGAAAACCGTTCTTATAAAATGAGATGTGGATCTGATGTCTTGAGAATTAGTTTTGAATTTCCATGACATTGAATTTTATATGTATAGCATCAGTTTTATGTCAAACATTGCAGGATCATCAGTTTTATATCATGTATTGCAGGAGCATCATTTTTATCACAAAAGATAGTTCAAGAAGCCTTCCGCTTCCTGGCTTGTATTTTGTTTTAAGTTTTTATGACATTGAATTTTTGAAAAATTATTTTTGTAGAATTCAGGATGGTTTTCTGACATTTAAAAATATGTCTAGTTTTGTAAAAGAAAAGAAATTGAAACATTTTTGTTTTCGAATACCAACTAAAAATTGGAATAAAATATTTATTATTAAATTTAGTTTTTCCCTTTGTTTTACAAAGTTTTGTTAAAATTAACAAGGTGGTAAATTAAGTCATAGTTGAAAAAAATAATCACGTTCACAATCAAGCAACAATTTCAACTGAAGAGAACCTAAGTTTTGATAGTATATCATGTATCCAGAAACATTCGTTCCGTTTGAATGCACCTTTTATTGTGTCTGATTCGCAGAACTTTTGATACCAAAATTAACTTTTTGCTCTTCAAAAACATATGCATATTCTTGTGATATCTTTACTCAAATACATACCATATAATCTATTATGGTATCCATACAGAACCCATAATAGATTATTTTCTTATATTTATGCAAGTTTTGTATTTAGAATATGTTGGATTATTTTTGGTTCGACATCTGATGAATTGGCATCAGATTAAAAATAGAGCTTTCAAAGGACAACGCGTTTATTTCTACAGTAGACGAGGAAATTACATCAAACACGTAATAATATCTTAACGGAGCAGGGGGCAGAACATCCATCCTGGCTCGAGCACAAACAGGAAGCCCGCTTTCCTTCGCACTTTTCTTCCACACCCCTCTGCAGCCTTTCGGTTGAAATTAGGGGTGGTGATCTCACAGAATATATATTTTCATTGGCATAATTAAAACAGATAATAACAGAAGGAAATTTGCAAGTAGTGTACATAAGTAAAAGCCAGTATTTATCGTGAATCAAGAGTTTCAAACAAAACTTTCTACATTGCTCCATCACCCTTCCTTTGCAAAATTGAAGTAGTTGATTGATTGTAAAATTAAATGTTTGCAAATGAATATAGAAATTAACTAGTCTATCTTCCATTTTACTCAAACAAACGCCGATCAGATCCAAAAGATTAGCAGTTTATTATATTACAAGTCAGAAACGTCTTTTACATAATGAAAACACTGAACATAAATATTTTTGTGCAATTCATTTTTCCACTGAGAAATGGATTTATTCTTTGAAAAATCATTTTATATCAAAATCAATGGCTACATATTTATGTCTATGAATGTTTGTGAGACAAAACAGGCGAATGAATTTTTATAAGACATAGTATATTACAGTAATATTGAATAGACTACTGAATAGATAGGCATTCAACTCAATTGAGGATTGAATATTAACCAAAAGCTTTAAATTGTATCTGTAGCTATTGTATTGTAGTTGTGCAGCAAATCGTTCTTAAAGGTCGGCTATCACCCTAATGATTCCTGTTTACAAATTGTTGTTGAACTACAGTCAAGGCACGTTCTGCCAGAGAAATTGATATATTTACCTAATATATCTATACCTTTGATACATTATATGTATCAAAGGTATTTTTATTTCTTATTTGAAATGCGTATATTAAATCTAAGTATATGACAGGTAAGAAATTCTAAACAATTATGATTGGAAAAATTCAGATTTAAAATTTAGTCACACCTGTTAGCAGAATGATGATGTGAAAGAATTTTAAAGACAGATACGTAACAACCCATTTCCTGGTTCAATCACTCCAATTTATTTAATTCTACATATATCATTCAGAATCCCAGAAAACATATCCATTCTTCACTGTACATACGTGTTCATTGATAAAATTCGTCTTAAATACATTAAAAATCTGAGTTTGAGGAGCATTTGGTTTCTTAAAAACAAAATAAAAGTAGTTTTTAGAACGAGACTGATAAACAATTGTTAACAATGACTGATGTTAACAATTTTAAGGCAGTGAGACATCTGACATCTCATCTGCTTAAAATGGTAAAAACTAGGTACAGAGATATTCTAGGCATATTAAGACTATATGTATTCTATCATTTGATAATATAATATCTAGGACTAATTTTTTCAAAATCCACAAATTGTCGCGCTGCTTGATATTTTCAATGCGTTGTGAAATGCAAAATTAAACAATTGTGCGTAGTTTGAAAAGTATGTCATGTGGTTTTGACAGCAACAAAAACATACCCTTTATCTTTTTACATAGTCATTTTCTCTCGATTTATATGTCACTTCGTGTTGTAAATTGTTTGTTTCCTTTTTGTTTCGTAAATTTCTAATCATATATCAGATGGAACATTTTGAAATGTTTCACTTCAAAAAGTATCAGTAAAATAATAATACGTTCCAAACTTTCAATGTAACTTATTTTTTGGACATTCCATAGGTAGAAGCTCTCAAAGACGGGAATTACCTGTCAATGTTGTGATACTCAAACGTAATACGCGAAATGTAGAGAATTGAAGAAGTGCCTTTTCGTGATTGTCCGCTCCCTTCAGGATCCCTCGCATAAAGAGTCTCCAGTCATTCCCTCTCATTAGAGGACACAGGAGGTCGAGGGGGAAAGAAAAATGGTCGATCCAAGATCTTCGTGGTTGACAGATACGCATGCATTTTGGTTTCCGCGATATCTCGGATCTGCTGATTTTTGTACAGAAAGTTGTGCGGATGATTATCTGACGGTGACATTTGGAGGATTTCAGAAAGTAAAATTTAAGGTACTACAGTAAAATTTTGTATAAAGAAGCTTTTGTGATTTTGATCCTTTTTTCATAGAAATACATGTTTACAGTGAAGGTAAAGGGCATATGATGTACAAGAAACCTAATGACTAAGTTCATATACATATCTGGAAATGTTAGCTTCCTTTACGAATTGACAGCAATGTTCCATTGCCCATATTCAGCAGCATGCTTGAACTTTCTACACCATACACAGGTTCCCCATAAAATAAGTCAGGTTGCTACATCAGTAATAAGGGTCTTTCCCACACACTCTCCAAGACAAAGAAATACGAATGCATCGCATCTCTGCCCACGGCGAACTCTCGAAAGTTTGAAATTAAGCGTATCCTTAAGTATCGGAAAGGGCATGGTGGGCCGGTTCACTTCTAATTATTCTAAGCCCTTTCATTCCCCTCTCATTAAAAGCCTCCCCCTCCCTGCCAATCAAGCGTCCGTAGGAGGAAGGGGATATTACGTAGATTACTGTTAAAACCATCTGTCCGTGCTTGTTTGACTATTATTCTGTTCCCACAAATGCTGAAAGCCCCTTGCATCGGAGCAGAATCAAGTCAAATGAAATGATCATTATGTCTGGAAGTACAGTTGCCAATTCAGAACTAAGCTATTTTGCAGCTGCGCCCTTTCGTTACAAGTCTGCCACGTGTTTTTGAGCAGGAGAGGTGGACTAAAAATCTATAGACCATCCCTTTGTAAGGTTGTAAGCCATGGTGGTATTCTACAAGGTGTTTTAAAAATTTCAATACTAACCTTAAAATTGCTTGGGTTTTATGGCGCAAGGGACTTATTTGGCCAAGCTCCGCTAAACAACGTCAAGTAATGTACATACACGCAAGAAAGCTTTACTGACACAGAAGAAGAGAGAAAAACACCCTAGTAGGTATAAAACCACAAACTTTAAGGAGAAGTAGGAACACAAAATAAACCATATTCACACATGTATGCCCGCAAGGGTCACATTGATATGCTACATGTACAATACGGCAGTTGACTGGTTTTGGACATCGTCGTTTTGGTAACTGTCTTTGTATGTGTAACATGCATCATTTCACGAATTCTGAGAAGGTTCACATACACCTAGGATATGGTGCGGCTAATGGAAACAGACGAACGATTTGTAAGATAGTGGAGATTGAGAGATTGTATCGTGAACCTGTAGGACATTGATTTTTTCCTTTGGGGATACTATTTGTCTGACAGGTGAACTGATCCATACACAAAGTCAAGGTAGACTGTCACTATAGAAACATGTATAGCACATTTGGGTTGGGGATGAGTCGGGTGAGGATTTGGCGGTGGGTATTTTGATTAAGGACAGTAGATGATTTTGTAACGGTGGGAGAGATATAGATGCCATCCTCAAACTCATCTCACAAACGTCTGGAAAGGAAATCGTCACTAAGTGTGCCAATGTGACTAACTCAAATACTTCAAGAATAGCCTATAGATAATGGGTCCAATCTCGTTCCTATCGCAACAATCAGGTACATATTTTCTGTTTGGAGCAGTTCTCATGGTAGACAGACACTACTTGAAAGTCATGGTGTAGGAAGCCTCCATTAACTCGGAAGCTGACCTCATAGCAAAAACTACTGTCACGACTGAAAGTGTCTGCCAAAGGCCAAGTATTTTTTAATAATGTATGACAATCAATGCGCCGATAATTTCAAGCTTGCATTATTGTAAAGTGGTTGCAACTCTGAGCACCTACTTTGGAACTGAAAGCGTACAGCCAGTAGGGCAAACCGAAAAATTAGGGCATACAAAAGTTGCTGACACTCTTGCTGTTCCATTTCTGCACGTTAGAGCCGCTTCGCTCAAACCTAATCCGGGCCAATTTGAATTAATCCTAATCCAATAGAAACTGACTAACGTAGATTTGGTAACATCCGATTCAGGCAGTTAAGACGAACGAGCTATTTAGTATGGAAGAGGCTTTCCTGAAACTTCATTAGCCAGTTTTTACTGGATTCAGATTGCTTTGGATTGACCCGGATTCTATTGGTGTGAAGCGACTCTGTATACCTTGCCCCAGTATATATGTGTGCTCCCCATCTCCCTTTAAAGCTTGTATAGAAAGTTTGAAACACCTTGTATTATCTGCATGATAAGATTAAGTTATGGAGCGCTTGTTATAATGCCCAAGTGGAAATTGAACAAATAGATTCTTGGGTCTCTCGTTTCAGTACTTTCTCTGTAATTACTTATCCAATAGAGATTATTACTTAGTAAACAATCCGACATATAGTAGGATTGAATACTCTACATAAGTATCATTCTTTGGTAGACGCATTGGATAGGGATTTTATTGGGAATGTATGTCAATAATCAAACCAATTTTAGATGAACTACAATGGAAGTGTAAAAGATTTGAAACTTCGAAAAAGATGTTCGTTTTTGATAGTATTGGTGATGGGATAAATTAATGTTTTAAGTTATTTTTAAAATAAAAATAATGCTATAGTGAATCAACCAACGCTAATTATATTTTATTCTTATTTGATAGATTCTCTGGCGCTGACATGGATAGTAATTATATACATCAATACATAACTTCTGTGTAATTATAAAATATTAGCTATATACTAGTTCAACTAAGCATTGCCTACTATAACTTTTTATTTTATAATAATCTAGCATAACTCATAAATATTAATTGGTATTTTCTGTATTTCCCATCTATTTCCAGACGCAAATTGGTCCTTTGTTTGATAAAGGTTGTATAACAAACATTCATTTGTCAAATTAAATTGACCATTAGGAATTTATTTTTAAAATGTTCAACTGAATTCTAGCAATTGTATTTATTTTAAGTTTAGAATAGGTTTTCCTTATGCCTGTTATGTTACTTTTGATTGTATGTTTTGTGTATGTATGCTCATGTGACAAATGAGAACTTCCCTATTAATATTTGTAATATAAAACTTTTGTGTTAAGCACTGAAAATATTTTCGCGATATCTTCCACAAACATTAAAAATTTCAGTCTGCTTTTAACCACGAGAAGTCCTTATTATTTCATTTACTCATGTTTTTTGTATAATAGAAGGAAACTGAATGAAATATTTTAATGAAGAAAGGAAACATATTTTACTATGTATCAGTTGATGTTTTATCAAATATTTTTGTGCATGATACGCATTCAAGAAAAATAGCCTGAACGATATACGCACTAGCAAATGTATTTCTATGAGAGGCTTTTTCTCAAAAACTTAATGGTGGCGGTAGTGTTTTTGTGGTGCAACATGTTTCCTGTACGTATTCCGAATGATGTCACTTGGCTTGCTTTTCGAAAAAAAAACCGATTTCAGCACGTCATCAATATAGACGCGGTTTGACAAGTTCCTGCCTGATCAATCCTTTTCAACTATAATTCGTTTGGATATTGCAGTGAAATATTTTCGACGAAACACCCTATCGAGCTGAGTAAACAGATAACCATCTATTGCGTATGGGATTATTAGTTTGTACTCTAACTTTTTAAGTTAGTCCTAGACAGCGCGGTGTTTCACGTATTCGATGCTCAGCATCCTAACTTTAAGCCGTTTAAGTCGTGGAGTCAACCCGCTAGGCTGAAAAAAGTTAATTCTAATCTCCTTCACACAACATCCTGTGTGTGTTCTCGAAAAGGTTTTTGTTTGCAATTCAATGTTTGTTTTCTCTCTATTTTATGCCTTGCCAGAACTTTTACCTAATCATATCATATTCCACTTATCCTCTAAAAGTGATAAGTACCTACACGTTTTCCCATCTTCTAATTTGTGATCAAGATATTGATAACTTCTTGATTCTACATTGATTCATATTGATGCCAGATTTCTTCTACTTTTTGGAAGCGGTGTTTCCGAAAGACGCAAGGATCTCCTTAGGACGAATTTGATCAAATACAGCATTTTATGTAATTGAAGTACTACAATTATATACAGTTAACATGTAATCAATAACATCTCTTATCAGGAGAGATAGACTTACAACGCATGCAAAGGCTCTTGTTGCACTTCTTAATAATAATAAGCTGCATTAAAAACAATCAAACAAGAAACCAGATCATTCATCACATTAGTCCAGAGCATTTTTCTGGAGCAAGAGATTTCAATTTGCTCCATTAAAGGCGAACTAGCCGAAAGTCAAAGGTTTATCGGAACTTGAAAATCAATTGACGCAACTACAGCACATCAACAAAAATCGCAGATAAAGTTAAAAGCATGCCTAGCATTAAACCCAAAAAACACGAACACGTCCTGGTAATAAAAGCGACTGATCCTGAACGCTCTGATTAGCAAATTAGAAGCCAGATCAGATGAAACTTTAAAGTGTAAAATCATGGAGTCCATATAAAGATATATTTATTAGTGAAAGAGAGGAATTGATTGTAAAAATTGCAGCAATCCAGGAAACACTTGTCTCAAAGGACGTTATCCGTTGGAATTGTTCAACAAAAAACGGTAGGGCCATAATTTTCAATGCGCCTAAAAACATCGAAGACAGAAATAAAAGAAACTCTGCACAAAATCCTTCAACTTAAATTCGATTGCCATATTAATTAATTCGCCTAAAAGGAGATTAAACTAAAAGGAACCTCATTGTAGAGCTTTTTGAAGTGTATTTAATAAAGCTGCTTAGAACAAGAACTTGTACATAGAGCTTTAGGTAATTCGAATAAAGAAATTTTACTCCATTACGAGGTGTTTCAAATGCTAATGTTTAGGACACAACCGTTTTAAATCATAAAGAAACATGCTAAGTCAAGTGCACCAAAGCACACGACACCAAAACCTGCACAGAAACTAAGAAGTGCAACAACTGTATCACTTACTGTAATATAACTGGTAAATCGATTGATACTAATCATTGCGCAAGTGACAATTTCTATCCTAGCTATCGTTATGTAGTCAGATTTGTAAGACAAGACCAACAAATCCAAGACTGGCTAGAACCTCTCAAGCCAAGTCCAACTATTGACATTTCCTCAGATGTTATTCCTTTGGCTACTGTAGCAAATTAACTAATTACACATCACTAATAAAAAAATTCATTCAATTAAATCTAAGAAATAGTCGTCTTGCAACCTTAAATATGATCATTGATTTAACTGAACTCAATATCGATATTACCCTTTTACAAGAACCTTACACATACAAAGGATTCATGCCAGTGTTAAAAAAAATTGGATCTGCTTTCTGTCGCATTCAGGACTTGGAGTCCTCCTTGTTAATAAACACAACCAGTACAAATTGAAAAAGCTTTCAATCATGTGGTCATCTAAACTAGATTTACAAATAAAAAGCAGTCATTGAATCAATCAACTCCTCACCTTCAGGTGACTTAAATGACAGAACTGGCATCTACAAGTTACATCGTCTCATTTTGTATAGAGATTGGAATGCTTATAGCCCTGTGTGGGGTAAACCCAACGAAAACGAAAAAGGCCATTTACTGTTCGATTTTGCAACAGTTCATAGATTAATTTCTTGCAACACAGAAAACTGTCCACCCACATTTAATGCAGTACGTGGAATCGGTTGGCATGACATAACGCTTGCATCAATACATTTTATACACGAAATACAAAAAGTGGAAAGCCCTAGATCGGGAAACACTTGGCGATCACAACATGATTATATTTGAACTTGCAAGTACAAAATAAATGACTCCATGTACTGCCAGATTCAAATCAAGATAAGGACACAATATGTTTTTCACTTTACTCAAATCCAAAATAAACACACTGTACATCTTCTTACGCAAATGACAATAATGTACAATAATTAGATGACGCTACACATAGATTCACTAAGGTGATGCAATTCAAAAAGGTTACTGATGCTTCCGATCGATCGTTCAAAGAGAGACCTCATCATAAAACTAGAAATTCAAACTGATGGAATCAAGAACTCCAAACCCAGAAAAAGGTTAGACTCAAAAGTGAAACAGATACCACAACTAAGGAACACTAGAAAGTCACTAGACGATAACTTATCATGAGGACCCCATGTCAAAGATCTAAAAATCTAAATTATCAAGAGATCCTATTTAGATTTAAATCCGAAAATCGGGGTATTTCCCATCATCTCATTAAAATTTGGTATTCATGGGTTGTCGAGAGAATCATATGTCATGTGCTGCCAGTATTTGGTAATCCTCTGGCACCTTCAGAAATACTTAAGTGGTCTACATAGACGAATGACACTCCTAATCACTGGAGCCAGCAAATCAGCGTCAACTGATACTATCTGTGTTTGAGCAGACCTAAAACCAATTAATTTAACCATAAAAAAGGAAGGAACTATCAGTTAAGTATTTGCCCAGAGACACGAAAATGGTTCAAAACTGGCACCTGAAGGATGACTACTAGGGAATCACGCTCAAATGGGTAATGGGCTATAGAGTAAAATTGCATTTAAACAAATCAAGTCTGATACAAATGATTTTAACATTTATACCGACGGTTCTAAAACCGACACAGGAGTCGGCCATTACATACAAATCTAGAATTCCATATACCAGTTGGTCATCAATTCTTGATGCTAATAACAGTCTTCCAAGCCAAAATGTCTGCAATTTAAGAAGCTGTTAAATGGTTATCAACATAAAAAGTAAAATGTTTTAATATTTATTGCCAACGAAGCAAATTTAAAAGTCATTGACAATTTTTCCAGCAGCAACACTATGGTAAAAGACATTAAAAATGTCCTCAGTAACTCACAGCACCAAATCCAAATATACATCAATTGGATCAGAGCATACATTGGCATCAATAAAAACGAATCAGCTGATCAACTGTCCAAATAAGAAATGAAAGGCACAGGCTCTCAACCCCCCTCAAATGGCCAAAGAGCGCCATCTCATTAAAACCCAATAAGCAAATTACCTAATGACAAACAGAATGGGAAAACTTAGATAAAGGAGGACACGTTTTCCAATTCTTTAAAAAACCGAATAACAGCGTTAAAAGTTGCCACCATAGATTAACCTAGTTCTACACCAACCATCGACCATTCCCATCTAATCTTAATAGATTTAACATTAAATCAAGCCGTAATTGCGTTTGAGGTGAAATTGGCTCAGCAATCACTATGCAACTATATGTTCCCTAACTTGTAAATGACATTTAAAAGTGATGATAATCTCAACGCTTCATGTGTAAATATTACCAGAAACAAGAAAGCACAAAGTCAAATAATAAAAACCTTGAATTATCTTTTCTACAACATAGATAATACCTGTGAAACCATACAGAAGTTCTTTCTCATAGTGTCTCTAGCAATTTTACATTTCATTCTCAAACCTTCATTCCTAGGAAAATCACCACACCTACAATCCAGTTTAATTAAACCTCGAACTATCTAAACATGCATATGATTTTATCTACCTCATTCAATAAATTAATTAAAATAGTCACTTTTCTTTAAAAATTAAACAACAATCGTTAACGGAGTACTGCACAGTCCAAAGGATGATTCCGATGATAGAAATCAGCAGACGGACACTTGTTCTGATTAGTCTAGGATATGCGAAGCCAACTGAGTCAACGTCGCCAACAGAAATTTCGAAGAATGAATTCCGAATTGATACATCATCGACTTATAGCATGAACTTATTAACTGAAAAAACAAAATTTTTACTTTACAGTTGCTTAAAGGCTAACTACAAGTTTTTATGTCAAAATATAAACATTATAAGCTTTTGATAGTATCATATACATTTTTAACAGATTATACACTATGACTATGCATTTATAATCACCATAAAATAAGTAGCTAACGAGTTGTGCTCAAAGGTAATTATTATAGTCAGTTGGTAAAATTCAATTACGTTAAACGCCTCACGTCCCCAAAAATGACGATAAACTGCAGTTTAAGGTAACCCCGACATGCATCATGCGAGAGTATTTCGGTAGTGGAAGTAAAATCTCAGTTTCCGTCTGGTTTGTTTGTACTAAAATCCCCTTTCATAGAAAAGAAAAATAGCAGTGATTGAGCTTGAAGGTAAGAGAGCATCACACCTCCTTTCAAAAATTCAAAAGCATGATGGATTGATGAACCAATGCAAGAGAATTTCAAACGCGATTTTCTTTTATTGAATGCCATTGAATATTTACCCATGAATTTTGAGTCACATGTTCACAGATATGCAACATCTTCACCGAATAATTATCTTTCTTGATGATCCAAGTAAATTTATTCATCCCTGTGTCTCCGGGACATCAAACGCAAGAACTATTTCAATAATTCGTAACTGCAGGTGTATTTTGTTTGGACTCTAGCCATTATGAAAAGTGAAGAAAAACCATTTTTCCAGGACTCCCCCAAAGAATTTCAATCCCTTATCTTTCTCGTGAACTAATATTCAAAAGAACCCTTTGTCGAATTAATTCCGTTCGATGGCAAGTGCAGAAAATTTTTAAGAACCGTGTCTTATTAAAATTTCTCCTGCAATATACTTCCTCTCCATCTTTTTTTGGTTCTACAATATTTCATGCACATGCTTAATTTGTAATCTGTGAAGAATGTCTTTAAACTATGCGAGGACTTCGGGGGAATTCTTCATGTTTTCGTTTGAATAATCTCGGCATCGGCTATGGTTGGCATTCGGTCGAGCGATGCCGCTCTCTTTAAAAAAGTTTTAAAAATATGCTCCGGAAACATGCTAGAGGCGGGCGAGGATTCCGCATTTCCATTTGAAGAAGAATTCGACATTATTTGGCGTTGATTTTCTCTTTTGGTTTGTGTAATTATGACGTTTTTTTGTCGAGAACTCTAACACACGAAAGTCTTGACGTGACTCATCGCGTTGTCCTCTTGTTTGTTGGTGATTGAAGATGAAGTGTGTTTTTCATCGTGAAATTTAGATTTACTTTATTGTTGTTATGTTGCGTAATATTTCGAAAAAGGGTGAGCTACTAAAGTCGGAAATGACAAAGTATTTATTGGAATATCATGTTTTAACACAGCTTTTATTTTATTTTAGAACTTTTTTATTGCTGTAAGAATAGTTTATATGTATGCAAATGGTTTGAAATTAAATAGCTATTTCCTCGCCACAGAATGATGAATACTTAAGAAATTCGTTACGTTGTTAATTACATTTTACTGCGTTAAACTAATGTATGTCTGGGAAAAGATTTCGCAAATTTCACTTAATTCTTATGTACTTATTGCGTTAATTAGGTTTTGTGACATTTTTCTAATTGAAAATATGTAGCTTATAATATATTTGATTCATGTAAAATGCATAGGATTTCTTCAAAAAAAGAAAATTCATAAGAATATTGACCGATATAGGATTCTCTCTTTCGAGTTATACACCATTCATTAGTTTGTACTAATGCCCTTCAAATTAGTCCTCGAGAAAAAATGACCCGTTAAAACATGAAATAAATCATTAGTTTTCATCATTCACAAAGACTTGTTCATTCTTAAAACGCATTTTTAATTTATTGCAAAATCTCCATCCTCTTTTAGCACCACTAAATATACATAATAAAATTTCCTCAATATGATACTACCTATAGAATTCTCTAACTTTATAATTGCTCATAATCTTTCAAATGCTATTTAAAGAAATTACATTCCTTAAGTTCTGAGTTTTGTGAATACCTTTTTGGTACTAATTGGTATATCAATATACCCTTGAATGTTTTTAAAAATATTTTTGTTAAATGGATTTATAATACTTTAAACATGCTTTGGAAAATGAATCAGGCTCCATAAGTAGAAACCTAATATTTATGAAGATGTGATGGAAACGTTTTTTGATAAACTAGGCAAAACCTGTATACCTTTATATATCTCGAGTAGAAAATTAATAAGTATTTGTCAATCAATAGTATTTGCTAGAATATGGTAATGTGTGCACTATTCAAATACAGTAATTCATAATAACGTTTATAAATGTAAAATATTCTAAAACATATCTTGCATATAACATATTCTGTATTTATGTTGTGCTATTTAGATTTCTTCACACGTGTGAGAAAATGTTCACAGAGTGAAAGAATAAAGACAGGATGATAACAGGCAGATTATTCGTTTTTGTTATGGAACAAAGCGATGTGAACCAGTTTCAAAAGGATTTCGCATGGCAGAATCAATTTTCTTTTATCAAATATTTGAATTTCCAGGCCCAAAACACTTTCATTCAAAGAAAATCATATGCCTCTGTAACAAATCATATGTCTCTTTGTAACGTAATTTTGTAATAAAATGGTACATTCAACTTTCTTTTGCAATACAATATATCAGATAGTGTAAGCAAGAAAATATAGTAAATAAAATGTACCACACACATTTCTGCAAACGGATACATTCAAGTTTCTGGCAGGCTCCTGTGATCTCATTAAATAAACAAGAACTACGGCAGAACTACAAGACTACTACGTAACAAGAAATAACGTGACTTTTTGCATTTTGCATAAAAGCTGTAAACGGGCATGTTTCCCGGGTTTTACTTGGGAATAAGCCAAATTTCAGCATTTAGATATTCTTGGCAGGACGCTTTTCAATTCTTTTGATAGTAGCATATATTGTAAGAGATGTTTTTATTTACAAAAACCTTTTATAAGACCAAACATATGAGTAATGATATTCCTCCGTTTCTATTTATCATATAGAATAAGACGGTAAACTGCCAAGGAGCTATTTGAAATCTGTAGATGGATTCTACGAAAAAATTAATTAAAGTTTATTTTATGTTACATTTTTATATCAAGTTTACAAAACCGATAATTAATCATTTTTGTAAAATGAACTGTTGGAATTTTAATTTGATATCACTAAGAATAAAAGCACATTTTTTTGTGACTCATACATATTTATGAATACATTTTCGTTGCATTTTTCATGAGGGGACATTTTTCAAAACGTGTAACTTTTTGAATTTCTAGATATATATTGTATTATTTTTATGATACACTGATTAAAAGTATTGAAATCGAAAATTCAATTTTTTGTTACTGTTTTCCTGAAAGTTATTATCTGATAGAATTTTACATAAGAATAATTTAAAACAAACATGAGGGTGACAACAAGCATAAAGATGTACAAGGATGATTTTAAAAACGTTCATATTAAAAAGTTTAATAGGAATTGTGAAGCGTATATTTGAAGCGAAAAATAAAGGATTCAAAGTTTGTTCAGTAGTTCAAATGATGAAAATTGAATGTGCTCATGAAAATTTTCATTCCTTTTAAAACTCTGCATGGAATGTAATTTGGTTGAATGGAAGCAAAAAGAAAACAGAGTAGTAAAAAGTCGAGTATTTATTACAGTTTGGTGTTACACTATCTCAGAGATTCTTGTTCCTCGAACTCTTTACACAAAACACATTTCTAGACGGGTGCTTTTTGAAGTCTTCTGCAATTGCCAGACAAACAACATAGATCGTGTGCGACAACATTCGATCGAACTCCCTCCTAGAAAGACTTCTACTCAAAATATCTGTTTGGCACACTTTTAAAAACTTCTATGGAAAATAGTTTTCCCTCGGTCTTCCTGCGAAATAGGAATGAAAGAGAAAACAATGAACAGATTTTAACATGAATTGAAAACATTCGAATGTCCGTGTTACTTCAGCTCCAGAAGTTTCTAATAGATGAATTCCATACGAATTCGGTGAAACAGCCATTTTGTGTCGACGGAACCCATCTGAAACAAAATAAACGTGAGCATCTTAATTTAAGTTAGAAAACTTATATTTATATTAATGTTTATTGAATTGTGTTTCTCTACAGAAAACCATCCAATTATAGAGAACAAAAAATGATGTCAAGAAAAGATCATACACAAATATATTTAGGTAAGAAATGAAACAAAACACTTCATTGAAAAGCATATTACTTATAAATACTTACTAATATTACTTAATAATTGAATCATTAAAAATATATTAGCCACCGAGGAAGAATTATGTAGTTTAAAAATATATTTGTAGTTAGCGTTACATTCTTTTTTTAAGTTTTAACAAAATATAATTTACAGTTTTGTGTTTTCCAACAAGTTAAACACAACTTAATCTCTTGAATTTTGTATTAAATCATTACTTCAAAATTAGCATGGCGTACATTTTCAAAATTTATTCGGACAACAAACATTTCTAATTCACTAATGCAAGTTTATTGAAAACATCGCAAAAAAATTATTTCTTATTTCAAAAAATAAATCCCTTTCATTCTGTTTGAACGAAATATAAATTTCGGAATTATTCAGTGTTGATTCATAATTTGTTATTTTTCCTTTCAACCAGCAATATTCCCTTCTAATGCTGTAAATTTATAAAAAATCTGAGAATAATTCTTTCTTTGTAAAAACTTTGCTGTTCAAACTAGACCTTCATGTTTTCAATTAATCAAATATCATTTGGATATCCTGTTTAGCTATTTTATGAGCAAACACTTTTGAACAGTCTGGCTAATTGACTTCAAAGAACATGTCCTGAACAATTTAATAAAATTTTAATAATATAGTTTGGAAAATTCAAAAGAAAATTATAAGTTTAGTTATGCTTTCTGCAAAGAAACATAAGACTAATTTTAAAATCATACGAACTATTTTCGTTCTACCTAATGATGAAACAAATGATAGAAAAACTCAATTAGGGAAATGAAATGTATTTTAAGATTAACATAAGATCAATTATCGACATGGATAAAATACAAAGGTAAGTATAAGCTTGAGGAAAAACTAGAAATAGATATAGCGTGACTACTCATTTAAAGCAGTATTTGCATAACATAAAAAGGAGATATTATAAACAGTAGTTGTACCAAACACACACAGATGTATATTCTAAATATCAATCATATTTACTATGCAAAATAAGTGAGCTTAGACGAAAATTAACGAACGTCATAATTTTATACAAGAATGACAGCAATAACGCTCTTCAAGGAATTATAAGGTAGAACTCAAAATATTTTATTGCATAAAATATAATTAATACACTATTGTATATTTAATAATTTAGTTAAAATTTTACTTCAAAAAGTAGTCCCACATTTTTTAAAAATTTTAAACATCTAAATATGTGCTATAAATGAACATTATTGCAACCCAGGGCAAATATGTATATTCCGCTGAGTTTCAATCTTTCGATTACTTTGAATGATACATAAATGAATTGTTTTATTTTTATCTTAATTTTTATCAAATGAATAGAAAATGTTTTATAAGCAATGTGCATTGTTCTAAGAAACTGGAATATTATGTTAAAAGGTTTACTCAAAAACAAAACGTAGCACTACAACTCTTAAATCAATTTAGCACATTTAAAATAGAATTCATTAATTGCCTATAAAATACGTGCATGTGGGCATTTAACGCTACTCTTACTATAGAATAGAAATATGAAATTAATATTGTCAAGCAAACAACTTTAAAGATAAATTGTCGACAGAGAGAATCTCATTTGACTGTCGAAAACTGCTTCAAACACTTAAATCAGAGAAAGAAAATAATGTATTCCGATTTATAGACAAATAAATTGGACGTACATATTACAAAACCGAATGTAACGTGATATTACGTAAGATATCAATCAGTTTAGAAGTATAGTATGGTAAAATGTAGTGATGTTATAGAGTTGTTTTATCAGGTGAAGTTATAAAAACCTTTTAACGAATCTGCCCCATTAACTACAATATTAACAAGCTGAAAAGATGGCATGAACGTGATTAATATTTCATCTCTCTATTCTGATACTAATGATAAATATTTGCTTTAGTCTCAAAAAGATTAATGTCTTTGACAATTTCCTTTGCTATTTCTTTTTGATGAAATAGTTGTTAGAGAAGTACGATAGATACATGTTTGCTGAAAGATCAAGTGGCCCTCTTATTCAAATATATCTTTAGCAAAGTATCTTTTATCTATAAGTTTTCATGAAACTATTTGTCTCTTATTAATGCATTTTTTATTGGAAGAGATAATGAAATGAATCATTATTTAAATAGTGTAATAATTTTACACACTTGTTTTAATTTACACACTAGACAATCACTCACAATAAAAGTAGAAAAATAGTATCCCTATTTTACAAACGTGCTTTATATTTTAAATTTTGAATCATGTTTTCATAACATCATGTATGTTGCTCGTAAATTCTAACAACATTATTATTTTGGGAACTTATAAGAAAACTGGTCTTGGAAATATAAATTTTAGACTGTTTTGGACCTCTGTTTCAAAATATTTATTCGCGGAGTTAACGACAGAAAAAGAGAACGATAAATTAGAGCTTAATTTAAAGGAACTATTGTTTATATAGATTTCTTATGAGAAACACTATTTGTTAATTGTCTAAATAATGTAATGTTACGGTTTAACAGATGAAACATATACTATCTCTTACAAAATACAGATTAGTTTATTTCTGTTATGGACGGTAGGAGACTATCACTGGATGTTAGAGAATTCCAAACCAGACTGTATATCAGCCCAATTTATCGTTTGGTATTTTAACGGGGTACATTAGAACGCGTGAATGCACTCCCCACTCCTTTGAATTCCTTGCATCTTTTCCATTTTACTTCACCAAGACTATTCAATTTTAAAAGGAGGAATGTTGATGGTTTGCCAAGAGGCTTGTTTTTGAAGAATATTAAACCAGTTTTAATCCTATTTCTCCTTAAACAGTAAGCAAGGAATAAAAATAACCTCTATATTTCGTGAGATGAATTTTTTAAATCTGAAAATTATGGAACACTGTCTAATTTTTAATATTCCAATGTGTATACAGGGTATTGTATATTTTAATGTATAAGTTCTCTGGTGTTATGTTGCTTAGTACTCAGAAAACAATAATTGTTGAAATTTAAAACTCTAATATATCTAAGCATGTTTACATAAATTTCAATAAATGGTTCTTCATCAATAAAAGATTACTTGGAAATATTGACAGTAAGTGTTTTGAAATGCTGCTTTCTACAATACCAAACAGATATGATAAACAATACCACCCAGTTCTTCGTCGCAATTTAAAAGGTTTGTGTGGTACTACGGATTTTACTTCTTAATAAGGTTAGAGAATACTTGAAACAAATTTAAATACTTAAAACAAATTTAATTATATACTAAATTATTAATATTTTAATAATTTAGTATAATAATTAAGTGTATAGTTAAAAAATGCAAACAAGTAAAAAGCCAAAAAGCTAAAAAGTCAAAAAACCGGGGTGTAAACATTAGTCAAACAAAAGACAGATGTCAGAACTGTCCATGCATGCGGGCCGAAGTCGCAGACATAGAATGGCAAGCAAAATAATCCAATAATTCAATTAAAGAAAATCAAAGGGAAATTTTAAGAATATTTCAGAAATTAAAAAGGTGGCGTCATCTGGGAGGAGATTGATCCAGACAACACAAGGTGGGCAATTTTTGGCATACCGTTGCTCACTTGCAGAAAACACCATCTTGCGTTGTCTCGGTCAGGCTCCTCCGTGATCCACCAACAGCGTTTCGTTTCATACATACATACATACATATATAATGAACGATTATTCTCCAGGAACATAGTTAAGTCATATCAATAACCACAGACACATTCTGCCTTTTTTGAATTTCACATACCTATGTGTGGATTGTCCTATCACCAGTAACTTGCCATATTATTTTTAAAATAAATTATATGTTTTATAATTGATATCAAATTTCATTCTTGTAATAATTGTTTCTGACATTATAAATTACGTCTTTACATTTTTAAACATCAATAAATCTATAAATCTGTTTCCTCTTTCGAGAAGTTCATAAATGAGTTCCTAGTCAATATCTTCAATTTATACCATAACAATTGAATAAATCGTCAACTTCCTAAAAGTAAATTTCTGTTATACTTGCAAAATATTCAGTTTTACAACACATTTGGTCAATTTTTAGTTCTTATTATAGTTTATAATTTTCGATTATTTAAAGAGTTTGGTCAATTTATCTAATTTTATGTAATAGAATTCATTTGTTTAAAAATGTATAAAAAATTAATAATTAATTTATTATATTTTCATTATAAAATATTAGAAACTTAATGTAGAGCTAAAATAACAAATTCACTCTGATTTAGATTCAACTATAATGTCTATGCGACATAGAACTGTAATGAAAATTTGAATTTATTCAAAATACCTTTGATTTGGGGAAAATTCCTTTTTTAAATACATGTATTAAGAAAAGCAAGATTTTCAGAAGTGTCCTAAGTTTCAGGAATAAAAAGGGGAAATGTTCGAGAATTGTAAAGGGCCAAAGAATAAAGTTTCCTTCCAGTCTATTTTCAGTCTGGATCCTGGAATGTGCCCAAAAAACAATCATTAATAATTGTTGTCGTCTTAACTTGAAAAAGAGTGGAGATTGCTATGACAGAACAAGTTTTGGAGAGAGGGAAATACTATTTTTTATTTATATTCACATTTTTATTTTTGACGAGAAAACTAAATTTTCACTCAGTTGCAGTTTTCTCTTTTTTATATTCCTTTTTCATCTTCTTGACCAAAACTTCTGTGTGTACACTTTTTGAAAAGAGCAAAAATATACCACTAAAGTTGAAGAAAGTTAAGTTACTGAAGATCCCATTGTCATTCAAATACTTTTCTTTGCAGTCAGGTCGCTTCTAAGTGAATAAGAGTTTTATTTCAATAGGGGACTTGACACAAAAACGCTGCGGTTTATGCAAGAGGAGAAAGAAAATACTTTATTTACAATGGACCGTCTATTGTTTTTTAAGTTGATGGAGATCACATTCATTCAGGTTTTGAGAAAATTTGAGTTTTATGTAATAGAAGGAATATCTGGAACTATTTTATTTATCACGACGTAATTGTAAAGTAAGTTCAGGCTGGTATATTTATATTACGTTCATAAGTATACCAGCTACTAGAATAAAAAGTAGTTTTACATGAAACCATACAAAAATGCAATCACCAAACTCAGACTCAGATTTTTAAATGTGTTATTTTGTATCCTGATTGAAAAGAGTTAAACTAATTCAGTGTAATTGCATTTTAATGAATATCTTTTGAATTACATGGTATACGTTATGATATATGGTTATGGTATATTGTACTTGATATCTAACTTCTATATTTTATTACTAGATTTATTTTAAGGCTGTGCAAAAAGTAGATGGAATAATTATTAAGAAAAGATTATCTTATGTGAAACTAAGTAAAAATACATTATTTTAACTCAGTTTTTGAAATGAGCTCTTTTGTAACATGCTTAATAGGGGTTAAATTAGCACAACACAATTGCATTTTAATAGGCAAACATAAGCAGAAATGCTGCAAGGGTTAAAGTTAAGTGCAATCAATAAATTTTAAGGTATGGACAAATGATAGCCAGCCTTACAAAAAAATTTGTTTGGTGTCTGGAATTTTTTAACTGATATTGACTATATTTGATGGTGCTGGTTTCAAATAGGAAAACAGTTTTCTCTATCAGCTCTACTTTTTGAGATTCAGCGTAGCTAAATTATGAAATATTTTATTATGCTACTCATTGGGGGAGTAGTGGTTAAGTTAAGTTTTTTATGTGGATTGGTTCCTGCTGTTTTCATCCTTCTTCTCTGTACCTCTATCAGCTGATTGTATGAAGCCATATTTGTTGACATAACCTAGTGTTTACATCTAACATAACTTATAAAGTTCGCTGTTTTGCAGATTGATGAAAAGAAAGAATGGCATCCAGTCGAAGAAGTTGTGTTAATCATCCTGATGTATTTTGCTACATATGTGGTGAGTACACCCTAAAAGAGAACAGAAAATCCATTTCTGATTTTGTTAAAAGAGCTTACCTTGGGTACTTTGGCTTGAGGATCAAGATAAAGTTTGGGCTCCACACATTGTGTGCAAAACTTGTACAGAACACCTACGGCAGGAACCCATAAACCACTTTGATGACTGTTATTTTTGTATTGTGAATATTACCGACATAAACCGAAATAACCACAGCAAGTGGACATATCCTGATTTAGCCCCTGCAAGACGGGTTGTTCCTGACTCAGACGAAATTCCTATTCCATCGTTCTATCAACTTCCAGAGATCTCTGAGAATGAATTTCATCTTTCTGATGTTCCTTGTGATACGGACTCAGGTTAGCGATAGTGATTATGAGGGAGCATCATCAAGTCCTCAACGTTTCAATCAAAACGAGTTAAGTGACCTGATAAGGGATCTAAATCTCTCAAAAGAAGTATCTGAATTACTTACTTCTAGATTAAATGGTAAGAATCTACTTGATAGTGGAACAAAAATTACATTCTACCGTACTAGGGAAAAGGATTTGATCTTTCTTCTCTCATGAAAACGATCTTGTGTTTTGTCAAGATGTTAGAGGACTTCTAATAAAAATTGGTCCTCCTGAATATTTCCTAATTGATTGGCGACTGTTTATTAACAGCTCTAAGCGGAGTTTGAAGCGTGTACTTTTACACAAAGGCAACAAATACGAGTCAATACCCATTGCTCACTCAACCAAAATGAAGGAAGAATATGAAACCATAGCTTTGGTCATGGAGAAGATTAAGTTTCACGAACATCAATGGGTAATTTGTGTGGACTTAAAATTGGTTAGCTTTTTCCTTGGTCAGCAAGGGGGTACATGAAATATCCTTGCTTCTTGTGCCTAAGGGATAGCAGAGCCAAATAATACCACTGGATAAGAAAAGAGTGGCCTACGAGAGAGAACATGGCTGTTGGAGAAAGAAATCTCATTCGTGAACCCTTAGTCGGACGAGACAGAATCATCTTGCCTCCGATGCATATAAAGCTAGGGTTAATTAAACAGTTCATGAAAGTTCTTGATCAGGATAGCCCTTGCTTTGGACAAAAAATGTCTGGAATAAGTATAGAAAACTTAAAGCTAGAATTTTTGATGGTCCTCAAATCAGATAGCTCATAAACGATACTCATTTCGTGGATTCCATGAATGAAACAGCGAAAAGCGTGGATCTCATTTATCCTTGTTGTCAAGAACTTTCTGGGCAGCCACAAGGCTTAAAACTATGTTGAACTAGTTAACAGCATGCTTAACTTCAGAGACCTTGGTTGTAATATGAGCATAAAGGTTCATTACTTGCACAATCATTTAGATCATTTCCCTGAAAATCTTGGGATACTAGTGAAGAACAAGGTGAACGATTTCACCAGGGCATAAAGACAATGGAGGACCAATACCAGGGCAGATGGGATACTCATATGCTCGCAGATTACTGTTGGAATTTGCAAAGAGACTGTAAACAAAGTTCACTCAAGAATTTCAAACGAAAGAAGCTTTCAGAGTGGAACAAAATAACTTTTCCTTTTGTTTTTATTCGATTCTTCTCATTTCTAATTTTTAATTAAGCTATTGTAGATTTACAGGAGTATTGCTGTGTTTTTCTTCAATTAACTAAAATGTTTTACAAAATTTATTAAGGAAAAGGCTTTTAATGTAATGCCTATACCCTAAGCCTAATTTAATGTGCTAACGTAAATAACGCTACTGCCATATCTCATAAACAAGAGGTGACGGGCAAAAACTAAAGTCATATTTGTTTTCAGCACAACAAATACACATAAATTCAGTTTAATAAAACCCGGCACCAAAGTATGTGTTGGGCTGTGTAATGCTTATCATTTCTGATCCTTGGAAAAATGACATTTTTGAGTGACAAACGAGAAACAGTCTTTTCATAGAACTTCACTATAAAAAGCGAGATAGGGCTTGTCATTTTTGTGTAATCCTATGGCTACTTTTATTGTAATAAGTATTTATAAATGTTAGAACAGTAGAGATCAAGGAAATCGAATATTTTTTTGCACTATTTGTTGTAAAGGGCTTAGACGAACTGGATACGAGATCCAAACAGTCTGGTGGTGCAGTGTTAGTAACAGATTGCCAACATTACATTACTCTTTATGTTTATAGTGATAGATTGCCAACATTACATTACTCTTTATCTTTATAGTGATAGATTGCCAACATTAAATTACTCTTTATGTTTATAGTGATATATTGCCAACATTACATTCTTCTTGAAGTTTACAGTGATATAACTGACTTCGTGGGTTATATATCGAGGGTAAGTGTTAGATAAATTAATTTATATCTTAATAAGTTCAAAGAATTCTAACTACAACTTAAAAATTTTAATGTAGCAGGAAAATAAAGCAGGAAAAGTAGAAGTTTAATGAAGCAGGAAAAGTAGTAGAGTGGAATTTAATTTTGTTGATGTTTGAGTAATGGCGTTGGTAGATCTTCTAGTTACAATTTCATTCTTATTACGAGGAAATGCTTGCTACCAATAAAATAGTGGTTGTATGTCTTATGTTACTGATAAAATAGTACAGATTATAAAGTGATTTCTTTCGAGTAAGCGTTTAGTGAAAATGTATAAATTTAATGTAAACAATAACTACCTGTCTCTGTTTTCTCACCCACACATAACACTGGCGTGCAAGACAGGGCACAGTATGGTTTTCAGTTGCTACTTTGTAGTGAAGTGACATGGATTTGGGAAAATGATACAAAATATACGTTGAGACTTAACAAAACAATGAGTGAATGCAAAATTATAGGAAGAACACAAGCAAACAGTAGAAAGAAAAGTCTTCGAACTGAAGAGGTGATACTGCACTGTGTGCCAGGAGACTGAAGGGTAGCTGCGAAATCTTTAAAAGAGGGAGAAAGCTGTTTGTAGGATGTATGATCACTCGAACGCTGATGCCAACCTTTCACCGTGTTTGCAGCGAATGAGATTGAGGATGAAATCCTGCGATTGCAGATCTTCCTGTGTTAGAGATCCCTGTGTTATCAGTATTCTACCGAATATTCTCAGTTATGCAAATCGCCACAGGCTGTTCGTTTAGCTTTGAGGTTATAACCCTTAAAAACAACTTTTTTAAGTTTTGCATGTCAGTGCACATTCAAAAGTCTGAATATTGATAATTTGATCAATAAGTATATTACTAATAATACATTATAATAAGGGATAGTTTGATCTATAAATACTCTGATAATAACTAAATTTTGAATTTTTCAGTAATCAAACTAGTTTAGTTAGACCCGTTAATTTGGTGTAAAGCGGATTAGTACATTTAGTTCTACTTCACATATTTTCTGCTAAATATATATTAGTTTTAATGCTTATCGTTTAATAAAATGATTCTTTGATTGCCTAAAACGGTAAACACACCCCTGTAAGTATTAACGGAGCGCTTCTATAGTTTATTCTAATAAGTATAAAATCATTTGGATCATGATAACACAATTCACAGTGGACATTACTGGTAGACAAGGGAACTTTGGGATACCCCGAAGCTTAGAAGCTTCTCGTATTTTTATTTGATATATTTTACCTTAGTTGTATGCTGTTATAATTCTTGTTTTCGTTTGTGTGTACGTTTGGCTAAAGGATTTGTGTCTGTAATGACTTGATGCGTTGGAAATAAAATAAACTATTATCAGATAAATGCTGCCTGATTAGTGGCAGCTGCTTCGGATAATACATTGTCAAGGATCTTTGAACTAATTGTTACTTACCAAAAAAATAGTTGTGGAAATAAAAAGCAATTTACCAATTAGTGATCCCTTTAACTATATCCAAATATCAATTTAAATGTGATAGACAAGAAACAATATGTAAAAGTGATTTCAAATTTACCTTCATATTGCACCATCATTAGAATGCAACGAGATGCCATAAGAATTTCATTGCCATAAAAGCTGCTTTATTCATCTATCTGGTGCCGACTCCTCACTTCACCAAGTACTTTCAGTTAATACTGTCTTTGTATATAAAAAGGATATTTTTTACAGTCATTTATGTACAAATTCTTCAGAACTATGAGTGAGCAAACGCAATTGTCTAAAATTGATACGTCTTTTTCCTACTCCTTTACAAATCCAAAATGCATTCTCAAAATATACGACACACATATCCAGCCATCCAGTGGTTTGAAATGTGTACATAATAGCCACAGAAATCCCTAAGGCTCTTGGATGCTCGAGTACCCTGACAAATGTACCTGTCCAATTGTTATCCAGGGTAGGTTATGCGTCGGAGGTTAGAACTCATTAGTCCTGTCTTGAAAAGAGCACAGCGCACTCACATCGTTCATTAGCGGAAATTAATTCCTCGCAATTCCTCTCCATTAGAAGATTTAGCACTTGAAAAGTTTCCCTTCATATCTCTGTATGGTAATACATTCCTCACCAATAACGCAGCAACTTGACTTCGAGTTGGTAACTGGGACAAGAGAATCGCATGTGTAACAAATAGATCCAGTAAATGCGATGGTGGGAATCATAATGCAGAAGTTAAAAGTAGTCATTTTGTGGAATTTGGTCTCATTTGTTGAAATAGTTTAAGCGACAGGAAAAGAAATTAAAAGATTTCAAGCAATGATAAGCCTCACTAACTTCTGGAAAACTTTGTACAGCATTCATGTAAGAAATCTGAGTTTATTGATAATTGTGGCAAATGATGCCTTTCACCATTAATCATGTAACTTAAACGCCACTTTAGTTCGAAAGACGAATTATTGTTGCAAGATTTTTGCTGTTACAGCGCTGATCACAGGTTTAATTTTGACACTGCGCCAAGAATTCTTGGTTTAACTTTGGTCTTGTTATGATTAATGATGGTATGCGCATGCCAAGTAATAAAAATTTCATACTGTGGTTAGTTAAAACAATTCCAATATGTATGGAGAATATTACATCGATCATATTGATGAAGTCATGAATTATTTCAAAAGCATAAAGTTTCAAACTAGTATGCCTTAGTTCAATATAGCTCCATATGACTTTTTTCTATTGATTGATTGAAATACGGTCACGATCATTTATCTAGCAGTCTCTTCAACATCTTACTTGCATATGAAAATGATGTGCATTAACTAATTTCTTATGATACATGGTTAAACGCCGTGAACTGTTGGTTTTAGTAAAAAAGTTTGAAAATGAGTTTTTGAAAGTTGAAATGTAAAAAACATGGTAGTAGGTTTTTAAATAATTCAATCATGATTATTTCCCGTAAGAAAATTGCTTTTATAATGAACAAGTTCAGCAGAACATAAGCAAATAGATGACGTTCCGTAAAGGATATGACTAAGTAAAAGTATAAATGATTCACATTTTTTTTTTTACATTCTGGAAGATTTCGTTAAAAAAACTGGCGCGCACCGCAACTGAGTTGCTGTGGTCAAAACTCATGAAAATTTCCACAGTTCAAAGAAATTTTTTTCAACGTCCTGATTGATTATATGGCGTTTCATTCCCTCACGGAGAAACCTTTGTGAGCTTAAGAACATATTCCATTGAAAATGATTGCAGTGTAACACAAACAGTGATACATGCTTGATGAAACTGTATAAGTACCTCATATGCGATTGAGTGAAATCACGAATACACTCCCTCAGAAGATTGAATGGAGAAATGGCGATAAGAAATATACTCCTGAGGCACATCGTTTTTGACTGGCCTTCGCCTCCTGCGGCGGAACTTGAGAGCCGTCAAGAGGATCGACAACGTAAGTACTAGAGCCGCACTGATGCTGCTACCTAGGATGATTCCTAGAGTGGACAAAGTGATCTTCGTTTTGTCCGTCTTTGCCAATGTCCGTATTTGGAGGCACTTTCTGTTGTTGGCGGTCACTTCAGTAGTCCTTTCGTGTTCGGTGACATAGGGTATGGGCTTGTTGCCGTACATTCTCAGGTACTTGCCAGTGGCTGTCACGCAAACTGTGTACCACGTTTCTGGGATGAGGTCCTCCAGGTCGTGCCTTCTGGCAGTGGCCTGGAGGTTGGCAAGGACCACCGGAGACCGGGAGGTGGTGACATGGTAGGTGACGGTGAAGCCACCGATGAGGGTGCCGTTCTGAACCTCCCAAGCCACGGTCAGGTGGTTGGAGTCCAATCTCTGTACTTCCAGGTCGGATACTAAAGGTGATGGACAGATGTCCGAAGGGTGTAGAGTGAGGATGGAGTGATCAAGAAGTTTCTCTGGGTGCACGCATATCAGAGGAGCATCTTCCTGGTGTAGCAACCTGACGTGGTCTTGTAA
Organism: Meta bourneti; assembly: GCA_933210815.1. Classification (NCBI taxonomy): domain Eukaryota; kingdom Metazoa; phylum Arthropoda; class Arachnida; order Araneae; family Tetragnathidae; genus Meta; species Meta bourneti. Next base: position 75,745,155 of record OW119924.1, on the reverse strand, counting down.
CCATTCCCAGAGACTTAGCATCAAGCAATCACATTGGAAAGGATTGCCTAGAAAAACAGTAAATAAGAAACATTTTAACTGTACTTCTAATATGCGAGTGTTTGTGCGTATATGCGTTTAGATATAAACTTTTTCCTTTTAATACATATTCTTAACACCACTTTTGTTTCATATGTATTAAAAATATCTAAAAATTGTAATGGCTGGATTGATACAGAAAAGCTACTTAATGAAACATTTAGTAATTAATAATAAAAGACGTAATATACAGATATACTGAAATGCCAGAAAAACTGATAGAAGCGCCTATGCAAAATACATAGCAAAGCCACCTAAGCATGCCATTGGTTACGTCTACCAGTGCATATATAAAACGATAGATATCTATTGCTTTATACATCTAAAACTATCATGTGGGAGCAGAAAGAGATATCTCCGCCTTGATAATGGCACATTATTACGATTTGAGCGACTTCCCACGAGGTTTAATAGTTGGAGCTCGTGAGATGGGTCATGCATTTCAGAGCTAAAATTTAAAATTTTCAAGTTCTTCCGTTTCAAGGGGTTACCATGACTACAAGAATTCTGCAAAAACCTAGCAGTATGGGCGTAAAATGATTTTTGGTATACGTAACCATCATTGACTGGAAAAATCGACGCGATAGGCTTGAAACACTCCCTAAAATTACATCGGAATTCAATGCTGGGTCCTCAACAAACATCAGGGTGTAAACTGTAACGTTCCCTCAAAGATATGGGCTTAAAAGCCAACCCCCAACTCGAGTTCTCTTGATGAATACTCAACACACAGCTATTTCCCTCGTTTAGACTGCCACTGGACCTTGTTACCTGCCACTGGACACTTGTTACCTGGATAAGAATAGCCTGGTCTGACTAGTTGCATTTCCGACTGTTTCGGCCAGATGGAAGGATCCTTGTATGGAGAAAACCCGCATGGATCCCGCATGTCTACAGGGGATTGTACAGGCTGGTGGTGAGAGAGACTACGTAATGGTATGATGTTTGTTTAGCTGGTATTCAATAATCATATTGTTATGATTGGGTACGTCTTCGTACGTACCCTGGTACGTCTTCAAATGGCTCTGACACTAGGTGAACTCTAGGTATTCATCCTTTCTGACGATTTAACCCGTTCATATCCTGCGTTCATTCTGATGGGTTTGGTCACTTCCAACAGGACATTGTGCAGCTACGCAAATCTATACATACCAAATAATGGTTAGAGGAACACTAATCTGACTTTGGAGTCTTGTCATTCCCAACTAAATCACCAGATCTCAACGCTATAGAACACATCTGAGATGCCATGCAACTTGCTGAGGAAAACAGAAATCCTACACCTAGGAATACAAAATAATTGTGGACCACTCTGCAGGAAATAATATGTTCTGTGTATACAGAATACTTCTACAAGCTCGTGGAGTTCATGCCCTATCAACGTTTTTTGCAGTTCTACGCTCCTGTGGGAAGCCACCAAGTATGTGTGGTGTACCAGTTTTTCTGGCACTATAATACAAAATCTTTAATTTATTTTGGGTTAGTCAGATAGAATATTACGATGAATATATACTTTAATAGTAGTAAATTCTTTCACTTAGAAACAAAGTCATATTTAATTTACTCGAGGCGTATAAAAATGGGTAATTCAGTTTTTAGTTGTATCCATTATTAAACACTTTCAACTATAAAGGATTCTTCAATCTAGAAACAAAATAAAAGAATCGTATTTTAAATTGGATAACTTATATGCTTTCACTATTGTCTTGGCAACTTCTTTCTGACTAAAAATACTACTTTTGAACCACATCTGTAATTTTGGTTCAATCATTTGGATTTGAATGTTTTGGTTTTAGAGGTTAGAAATTTTAGAATAACAATATTTTTTTAAATAAACATTGAGCATTTGTTTCACGCTTTAAGTATTTTAAGAATGCAATTACTGCAGCATTCTTCATCTGAATGCTGATTCAATGACATTCGCTTTTAGATTATTCTACAATTGCCTAAAAACCGTTCCACTTGCTACTTAAGAATTATTTATATTAACTTTTTATGTTGTTATTTAAGTAGAAACCTTTTGATTTTATTTGTGAATTGATCTCTCACTTTCTTATAGTTGAAAGAAAAATATTGAATCTCAAAATATACTTTTGGGATTGTCTACCTTAAAAGTAGTAATTTTGATATTCAACGTCAAATATTTTTAAAATAGATGTAATGTGATTAAAATACAAAAAAGTAATATTTCTTACGAATTTGTCATCTCGTGATAAATATTTAGACATAAATTGCAATTTAACGAAGCTTTGATTCTCTAAACTTCAAAATGCATCATACCTGAAATTTTCAGCGATGCTAATCTTATTTCTGCAGGTGTCAACACATTGCTGCTTAAGTGCATAATCTGGTTATCACTAATATCTAATTCGGCCAAGCTTGTTAGATTGTCGAAAGCGCTGGGTGAAATCCAAGTCAATTTATTAGACCTCAGATTCAAGGACTTCATGTTATACATCTTGTCGAAGTTATCTCCATCAATCTTGATGAGCTTGTTATGAGACAGATCCAACTTAGTCAAATGTTTAAGATCTTCTCGAACTGATGGAAACTCTAAGAGGTTGTTATGCGTGAGATTCAATGATTCCAATCGCATCAAACCAAAGAATCTTTCTTCAGGTAAAATATCTAATTCGTTATATCCAAGATCCATACTCACGAGACGGCTGAGGGGTTTAAAAGCACCAGGGGAAACTTTTGCAATGAGATTGTTGCGAAGTGACAGTGTGAGCAAGTCTGAAAACATCAAAAAATCGTGTGAAGCGATCACTGTAATATTGCCATGACTGATGTTCAAATGTTGGATTTTATGAAACGTTTCAGTGGAAGACATGTCTTCCCTTATGCGAAGACAACTATTGTCGTCAAAAGACAAATCTCTTAAATTTGGTAATGGTGAGAACAGGACGGCATTGGGTATAAAAGCAAATAAGTTCCTGTCTAATCTTATGGATTCGGTGGATGTTAGTGAATCAAATATTCCTGCTGGAAGTACCATTAAAGAATTTCTGGACAAGTCTAAATCCGATAGTCTGGATAGATTATGAAACGCTTTCTTCTCGATGACGGTAATACTATTCCTAGAAAGATTTAATTTGCGCAAGATGGAGTTATCACTAAATGCCATATTGGGAATAATCTTGAGCTTGTTACCTGCCATTGAGAGCAATTCAAGTTTAGGTAACTTTCTTATCGCTGTTTTAGGTACAGATAAGAGTTCATTATAGTCCAAATAAAGTTCTCGAAGCGAAAGTAGACTGAATAGCAAATTGGAATCCAGCTGTTTAATTCCGTTACCACAAATTCTTAAGGAATGTAAGTCCGTTAGCGATTCGAACAGGTATCCATGTATTTTCTCTTGACCTATATAATCTAGATTCAAATGTGTGAGACCACTGAGACCTTGAAGTTCTATACCATCTCTATCAGTAAGGTTGTTATAGCTTAAATCCAGTTGTCTTAAATTATTGAGGAAAGTTACTTTTACCGTTATGAGACGATTCTTACTCAGATCCAATTTTATCAGGCTCATCAAGTGACTGAATGTGTTGTCTTCAATGCTTTCTATCATAGCATTTGAAAGGGTTAACTCTTCTAATAGATTCGCGCCTTCGAACATGTATTTACGGAGGACATAAAGTTGATTTTGTGACAAGTGCAAAATACGAAGATTCTGGAGATCTTTGAAAGAAAGAGGTTCTATATCCATGATCTTGTTGTGCGAGAGGTATAATTCTTCCAAAGTTGTAGCACCGGAAAATAAATTCACATTTAAGTGATTTAAGTTGTTGAATTCCAAATTTAAATAGTGTAAGCGTTTCATTTGGGAAAACGTGTTATCTTCAATGACAGATATTGCATTATGATCCAGGTAGATTGTTTGAACTTCTGTCAAATCTTGAAAATTCTCCCTCTGAAGCTTTTTGATTTTGTTGTGATCGAGCCAAATAATTTCCATTTTATTCAATCCTTTTAGACTGTTTTCGTTCAAAATAGCAATCTCATTATGATTTATTTGCAACGAACGTAAACTAGATGGAAACCTGCTTAAAATGTCACCCATTTCGATAAGTTTATTGCCTTGAATATTCAGATGTTGCAAATTCGCTAAGCTTTGAAGGGCTTCTTTCTCTATCATTTCTATTCGATTGAATTGAAGATGCAACTCTTGGAGATTAGGAAGAGAATAGAAGCTCCCTTTTCGTATTCTCTTGAGCAAATTATTCTGTAGTCGAAGATCGCGGAGTTCAATTAACTCTTGAAAGGACCCTGGCTGAATATCTGTTATTAGATTATTATCCATAGACAAAGAACGTAATTCCCTATTGTTCTTGAATAGCATGGGATGAATTTCGCGCAACTGGTTAAAGGATAACTGCAACTGATAGAGGTTTTGTAATGAATGAAATGACCCTGATTCGATTGTAATGATTGCATTATTGTGCAAGAACAGCACAGAAATCTGAGAACTGTTGTATAAGGTATCATTTGTGATTTTCAAAATGTTATTGTTGGATAAGAATACCTCTCGCAGTTGAGTTAGGTTATGAAACACTCCACCTTCTATGGAATGCAGATGGTTGAAACTCATGTCGATTGTCCTTAGTTTGTGCAATGGACTTAACACACGCGGGTTGAGCTTGACGACTCTGTTATGGCTTAAATCCAGACTTTCGAGTTCGATCAGATGGATGAAAACTCTATCATCCAAGTTAAATAGTTGGTTCATTTGCAGCGACAGAACCGTCAACCTAGGCATGGTCACGAAGCTACGATCATGGAGTTCTTTTAATCGATTCGAATTCAAATCCAGTGTTTGGAGATCGGTGAAACGAGTAAACCCATCGTCCAAAATATCATCAATGAAATTCTTCACCAGCTTGAGAGTTTTGAGTTTTCTGAGTCTTCTCAGCGCACCCAAGGGGAAACGAGAAAGTCTGTTGTTGATGAGAATCAGCTCTTGGAGGGTGTTCTCCAGACCACCGTAAGCGTACTCGGACAAGCTTTCGATCTGATTCCCTTGTAGATTGATAGTGGTCAAAGGAAGGCCATAAAAAGCATAACTTTCTACCTTCTGTATCTCGTTGGAATCGAAATCAACAGACGTGAGCGCCTTTAAGTTATTTAACGCCTTTTGCGGAACCTCTTTCAGTTTACTGTTTACCAGAGACAAACTGTCCAGGCTGTTTTCAAGTCCCTCAAACGCCTGTTCATCTAAGCTTTCAAGATTTGTGTAGGACATGAGGAGATGAGATATGGAAGCATTGACAAACACTTTGGCAGGGAGTTTTGTGATATTTCTGTCTAAGTGATAAATTCCTAAGGATTTCACTGGAACACTGATCAAGGAGAGTGTCGTCCGAATTTCGGATATCCCCGTTGTCGGGCATTCCAAGAAAACACCATCTTCGAACTGGTAACACGGACACCATGGGCTGTCATCGAACTTAGGACAGTCTTCGGCGTCTGGTGATAGCTGGGCTAGAGATTTGATGTTGGGAACGGCGTTTACATTTAATAACGTAAGCTGAATAAGCATCACCACAGCAAGAACCGGGAGCCAGAACTGACCAAGGAATAGGCCAACAGAGCATTTCATATCTCATCTCTTGACGCCTGAAAAAAAATTCAAAAAACGTTAAAATACTGATTGATGAATAGGATGTGAAAATTTGAAAATAGTTAGACATTAATATGTTTTAAATAATCAAGAATTAAGAATGATTTCCAAGTTAAATGTGTTTACTTTGCACTAAGTATTCTAAGCACCTACAGTCAACTGGAGATGTTAATATGCATACAGTGAATAAATAGGAATTTTAATAGTGATTCAAATTTTTAAGTTTTTTGAGTCCTACTGAATACTACAATCAAATTAGACCTCTAGCTTGAAGGTCACTACCGATTAGTAGAAGTAACTTGAGCTAATAGCGTTTTCTCATCTTATAGAAAATCTTCAAGCAATAAACGAATCCCTAGATTTAAGAATTTATCATAAATAAAACTATTCGATGATATTCATAAGCTTCTATTTGGGTACTTAGTGGTATAAAACTTACGAACACGGTACCGATCCCTCGCCAAATTGGCGACTGAAATTTTCATTGCCAAACGGCTATTTGTGTAAGCTTATGATGGGTAACCATATTTCATAATTATTGGTAATTGACGATGGTACAAAATCACTAGTTGGCATTGGGACCATGTTTTTGAGTTTAACCATCCATGGTTACATTTAAAGCTTTTGAAATGTTATTGTCTCAGAATGAAACTTCTTATTGTGTATTCCAAAAATAATAAATTTAAACCAGATTCAGTATATTTCTGAAGCTAGCATTAAACCGTCGTGCAATGAATAGGAATACATTTTTTATTATAATAACCTAGTGACCATACTGGCATGAGAGAGATTTTCGCAGTAGACAAACCAGATGGTCTGCGATTATTTTTCTTCTGTTGTCCAAATGCTCTCGCATGATACATATCGGGGTTAATCTAAAATGTAGTTTATCGCCGTTTTGGCAACTTTTGACGCGTAACTTAATTGATGTTGGAGTATCAACTATCATATCAATTCAGAATTTATTCTTTGGAATTTTTATTGAGTTCTGAAATCGTATTAGTTCTGGAATCGTACAAAGCAACAGACATCACTAGCAGAATACGCACCAGAAACACATATTGCCGCAGAAACACTGCCATCAGCTATATTTAGCTTGGCAAAAAATGCCTCTTACAGTACGATAGAATTTTAAATGAAGAATCACTTTCTGAGAGGGATACATAGTTCGCAGATTCACATTTCCTTTCGGAGAAAGAACTATAAACCAAAATGGTATTCCATGAATGGTATGATTTCTTAAGCGATAAAATTTTCATTCTTACGACGTTACATATTACTTCACGAAAGTTTTAAATAAAACCAAGCACGCGTTTTTCAAAATAAATAAAATTAATTTTACACATTGCGCAGTGAGTGGTGCTGGTTATGTTGGTCAAATCAAAGGATCTTTTAAATTCCGGTAGCAAGAAGTTGTCAAATGGAGGAAACAAATCTGCCATCGCTCAACACTTTTGTATAAATTGTTTTCACAAGTTTCATTTCACACAATCAAAAGCGATTCAATCTCCGAGAGTTGTTTTTGAGTTGAACTTCAGAGAAGCTTTATCTATTTTTACGTTATCAAACACACTAGGGATAGACGCTAGTGCTTCTCGGCTTTTACACGCGGTCTGGAAAGGCTTAGTTTAAAAAGTGAATTGGTGGTACCACTATTCTAGAACAACATATTTAAACTCGCTTTCTCTTCTTCTGTCCTTATGAAATGGACGTATTGCTCCACTGATTGACGATTTTTTAATCTCTTTTAGTTTGTTTGAAGTTTTGGATTTTTTTCTATATCCCATGATAACTGTTTTAAAATTGAAATCTATAATGCTTAGTTTTGTTAAGTCATAGATTTTGTTTGTTACGTGTGACATGCTGTGCAAATTTCAAATCCGAACAAATAAATATATGGCTTGGAAGAGTGCTTATTTGTCGTAAAAAGTACCTATCTACAATTTGATCAGATACATTATAGATTGCATCAGTTGCAGTTTTTCATTCTCATATTAGCGATTGTTTCGAAATTCATAGAGCATGTCATAAATCTAACTAATTTTTCAAGTTTCCAACTTTTACTTTCAACTAGGCTTACGTGTTTAGGAGAAAATATATCTTTTTCTTCAATAGGCCATAAAAATTTTGTCAGCAAAAAAGATTCAGTGTTTTTATTTATAAACGTAAAACTAAAAATTTACCATTCAATGAGACAAGCGGAATGTCTATCATGTCCAAACAGAATTCAACATTTCCATTTTTCGTATCCACCAGTTAATTAAAGCATAAAATTTTTACGATTCTTTGCAAACATTTATTAGAAATAATTAGCGCCATAAAGAAACATTAGAAAGTCACATCGAATGAATAAATCACCAAAAGGCACATTTAAGCTCATTTCGGAGTTTTCGTGATAATACTTCATAATTAACGATCCCCTTTGTTTGGAACAAAAGGTAATGTTCGAGGAATTCTCCAGATTTATTAAAGATTTTTCCGGAAAATTAGGAGTCGGAAATTAAGAAGTTCCAAGAGGATCCGGGACTTCAAAGGGTACAATTAATTTAAAGAAAGAATCATTACAATCCTTTTCAGGTCAAAAGCAAATGCTATCGAATCGACCACGAGCTAATTTCGTGAAATGAGGAGCGTAGTGACGTGAGTTGTTCCCTGTTTTATATCCGGGAAGATATACGTAGAGGAAAGTTATGATGCTCCTTAATGACTTTGAAGATGCCCCAATTAAAGATTCTTGACATAGAAAAGTATAAAATGAGTGCTATTTGTGAGAAAGCAAATCACAACTGTTTGGAATGTTTGAATATCAAATGAAACTGAAAGTTGGTGAAAGAATTCCAATAAGAGTTCGTATCCTATGGAATTCTATTCTACATTTATTTCTATTCGTTTTTTCATTCTTTACCATTTTTATTTGGATTCGGGTCAGTTATTCAGAAATTACAGTTGAAAATTTAAAGGTAGATAGGTAGGTATTTTAATTAACATCGCACTGGAGCAACACAATGGGCTATTGGCGACGGTCCGGGATTAAACCCGAAAGGAAAGATCCGAGGACAGCACCACGTATTTTTGAACCATGGTCTGATGGCGAGAAAATTTATTTAAAAGTATCTTTCAAAGTAACTATAAATGTTTTAAATTATGATTATCTTTGCAGCATAATAACGTAGACTAGTTATGATGAAAACTGATTTATCGAATCTGTTCTAGAAGCATTACAGAAAAAGAAGGAAATTTTCAAATTCAATCATCTAAAAGGCATATATTCATAGTAACTCAATTTCGTAAGATTATTTTTGGATTAAACTCTAGGTCAACAAAAATAGTTAAATTCGTAAGAAATGACAGTAACAATGATGAAATCTGAGAGCATTTAAATAAAGTATTTAAAGAAACTTAAATATGGCTTGTGCAAAACGTAATTTGGTTTGAAAAATACTATTCTTCCCAGATTACCTTTAATTCTTTTAAGAACATGACTTCAATCCACATGAGCTTTAATTTGAACTTATATCTAAGGTCGGGCATATCCCAAGACACGAAGCATGTTTCATACCGTACCAAATGATGATTCATAACCTGAATTGAAAAGCACTTTCTATCTATCACTATTTTTCCTAAAGCACCCGAGTTTTAAATTTATTTTTCTGAAAACGACCATTTTGGAGATTTGTTGTTTTGGCGTGATGCCGACGATATGTTTTTGCTCAACTAAATCGTCTTTTAACTAACCAAATGAAGACAAATGGATGCATACTTCAAAATTATCGATTGTTAGATTCCTTTTATTTTATTGAATCATAAAGAATGCTACTATAATTCGGTATTATAACAACTAAATAAACACAAACGTTTCAAGAAAAATGTAATGATCTACAGCCTTTAGAATTTTTGAAAATATATTTGTATCCATAGTTCAAAATCATTGTTGTGGCATACTCCATTTAACTGTTACAACCAGTTTCACAATCGAAAGTTCTAAACATCAAACACTTAAAAGCTCTTGACATGGAGTTATTTTTACTCTGTCAGAACCATATGCCCGAAACAAATGTCGACATCACACACAAATAAACAATCCATGCTTTACTATCACAATTCTCCTGGTAATGTCCTACATCAGCTACAAATTCCGAAATAAATCAGATCGAGATTTGGATCTAGTGTATTGCCATTTCCAGCAGCCTCATAGCTTGCTGGAAGTGCCTCGGTAGAATGTTCAACTAGCGTGCAGGGCACAAGGCGTTGATGTGAGCAACATAACATCTGGCATCACGCAGAGGTCTCACTGTGATTGGTCGCGCTAATCTAAATCCTCTTCGCTTCAGACCGAAGAGGAGCTTAGTTGCGTGAGGGCTTCTTGTCAACTCCCTGAGTAATGACGTCTATAGACTAGTTTACTCATGTTCTACGACGAATTTGACTTGCTTTCGCCCAGGAGTTGAGGGGAATTTGAATGGATGATGTTGCCCTTGTGTGTCTGCTGACAAAGCGAAGTTTTGAGTACTATGTATCAGTTGTTCATTACATATGGAACAGCATTTGTACTGCGAAGACTCTGGGGTCATTTGCTAACAGGATGTTGATGAAAGTTCTGAGGTCTGAAATCAGACCACATATGCTACAAAGTGAATCTGGAACATTACTCCCAGCTTCCTGAATTTATATGAACTTTCACTTAAGCGATGGCACCACTTCGCATTGATAAAACAAATCTGATTCACACCTAGAACCTAATTTTTCAATATCAATTACCGTGGGTACTAAATTCTTAGTTGAATGAATTTAGAAACTTTATAAGTAAATTGCTTAACCCTCTAAGGGGCCGACCAGCATTTATCGATTCTGCAATATGCTGCCTTCCTTTCCCGACCTAGAAACAGTTTTGACCTTCTTGATTAATAGAATCCTTCTTGAGATGCCTTCGACCAGTAGATGTTGGTCATTTTGAGCTCAAAGGTTTAAATAATCATTAAATACGTTACTGTTATGCTATGATGGATGACTTAGATTTTATGTATTTGTTACTGTATTTTGGTACAGTTCTTTTTTGAGTTAATATATTTCTTGCGAAAGCAAATTATATCTAAATGTATTAGAAATAATGTTAGAGAAAATTTAATCACAACGATTCAGTTGAAAAAAAATAGCAATGTGTGTGTTTCCTGCGTAACACTTTTTAGAATTCTTAATAGCTAATAACATTGTTTATAAACAAGATTGAAGAAGAGGAACGAAGCTTTGCAAACAACGGTGGAAAGGGAGTAATTAGAAATATTTTTGAAATAAATGTATTGGAACTTAATCATCGATTTAGAAGACAATATAGAAGGTAGGAAAGGGAAAACTGTTGAAATGATAAATCATAATATCAGTGGACAGTAAAATTTCAAAGTAACTATTACTTGGCAGGGGAAGTAAAAATTATTTTTAGTGTTTAAAATTTAAAAACGAAACAGAAAGTTCTTTTATATCTGACTCTGATGCACTGATGTTCTATTCAGACGTAAATAAAATTGATATAAGTGAACATGGTGGTTTGGTAATTAATATAGTAAGCAGGCAAAACAAATTCTATCTCTCAGACAAGTAAAAGAAATAACATTTCTCGCACTTTATAAAATGAAGCTTTTAACTTGTATAAAGGGAACTTTATGCGTTTAAATAGTTTGACGAAAACCCAATTTAAAATTCATGCACTCGCGCATGAATGAGCTGTAATGCTTTCTTTATAAATTGGAAATCCCTTTTGAAAAAAATTGAAGCGCTTGACATTAACGTTAAATATTTTCGCATTTATGTAAAATCCGACTAGTACGGAAAAGTCATGAAATTCAAATGCATAGAAGTTTTAAATTAAAGGAAACATGTGTGTGCCTAAATATGCTGGAAAAATTGTGTTGTCATTTCGAGCCATTTTGTAAAAGATGTTATTCTATCTAGTAATAGAACAATTGAAACAACTTGAAAAAAGCAGTGGCGGCAAGGAAAATGAGAGAAAAATTCAAGCAATAGATCCAGCATTGTATGCTTATACGCTCTGTGTATATATATATATATAAGTTTTACATTGTTCAAAATAAATATTTCCATTTTTCATACGACGAAAATGTGCATGCAATGCCTTCCTTCACTGAAAATAATTTAAGATAGAAACGAAGAATGAAAAATATTTCGTTCCTCCTTTTTCGTAATATTGTATCGAATGAAGTATTTCAAAAGGAATGACGATGTAGGTTAAGATAGAGCGTAAAAAGGGACAGGGTTGTTAAACATAAAATGTAGAGAAGGAATGATTTACGTTAGAAATTTCTATATTTCATATACCTGCTCCGGGAATGCATATTTACGTTTTGCATTTTCTCGTACACTATGCAGAACCTCATAGAATTTCTGTAAGGTTTTCCCAAACAGGAGTCGGTCGAACGATTCGAGAGTATTTAAAGTTTCTATTTCCTTATCTGATGTATTTACAGGGGAGTAAGACATCGCCAGGAAAGTCAAGAAAAATCCACAACCCAAAGAAAGTCTGACGAAAAGAATTCATGTAGCATTTTATTTTGTTTGAAACCGCAAAATAAATTCTTATGCCTCAAGATATGATTGAAATTACTGAGCATTTGAATTGAAAAACACATTTATATTAAACATATTTGAAACATACTGCGTTACACATAACGGCAACGTCGATTGTCTATTGCCATTGAATGTGAAGTCAAACAATAATTATTTAAAAGTATGACAGATTAAATACTTTACTGATTGGAGGAAGGATTCCTATGTCCTGGTACAATGTAGGGACACTACAATTTTGAAGAAATCTGCAAAGGATATAGGACACAAGAGATCACGAGACAAAAGCCACAATTACGCTAGACTATCAAAACACAAAGAGAGAGAGATTATAAACGAAATACTTCCTATCTCTTTTACTGAATTAAACTATCAGGCAAATATGCCGTTGGCTCTTCTAAAACATAGAAGGAAAACACTTGAGAATGTACTTTCTGGAGGACGTTTTAGCTGGCCCGCAATCACCTTAACTGAAATGTAGTACACAACGCCTTCCATTTTTCAAGCAATACCAATCTTTAATCAAAACAAATAGATGCACAATGAATTTTATAACTGTCATCATAGTGTGGCAAGTTGAAAAGAAATAAACAGTACGAAATGGAACGATTTACAACTCAGTGCATTGGGAAGGGTCAAGCAGTCGCAATGATTGAATATGGGATGAATGCACTTCCTGGTATTGGGTATGAAGTTGGATTTTATTCGAGGTGGAACAACTGATAAACATTTTGCAACCTTGAAAAATGTAGGAACGCTACAAATGGTTTTAAGATATTTTTCATTTTAAATAAACGTAAAGAAGCCAAAAATGTAAAAAATGACATCTACGTGGGGACATTCTTCTGCCTTGCATTTTGGAGTGTAATACATTTAAATTCATCTTTAACCTATTCGTTCTAGAGGTGGAAGTTTGGTTTTGTCTCATAATAAGCATTAAGCCATGGATTCTCTATCGAAACTGATTATTCACGTATTGATATGTTCAATGAGCATTCATAAATGTGAATCCATGATTACATTATAAAATTTTGTGTTTGGTTGGGTCTCAACAGGTAAAACGGAAGGACACATATATGAGACTAGACAATGAACCGTGTTAGAGACTTTCAATCGTATTCTGTACATGGAACTTTGCTTGTAATTCGTTGGAAATAGTTCAATCTGTTAATGATTTATAAACTATATAATTTTATTATACATAAATGATTTATGCTATTATTATAGATAACATATATCTTTAGAAGTTTTCAGGATGGGGTAGTTGAATTCACGCCACGCTGGAGCAATACAACTAACTATTGGTGACGGCTCGGGATCAATCGCGAAGGGAAAGAACCGAGGACAACACCTGGTAAATTTGAACCATTGTCAGATCAGGAAGATAATACCTGAGCTGATACCCCACTCTACAAACTTCCACATCACGCCAGCCTGAGGACATTTGAGGCCACGACAGATTTAAAGTGCACCAACCCCCAAGTACACAATGGTCTTTGATCGAATCGAGTTTCGAGATCGCAACCCTCCGGTTGCTAATCCGCTGCTCTTTCTACCGGGCTACAACTACAGCAGTATTGTTTTCAGAAATATTCCTTCTTACACCATCACCACCACCATCTTTAACCCAGTCAACACCTGCACTGTATTGCTATCAAGCGCTGCCGAAGTTAATTCGATACATATATCCTGCCGTGACATCTCAAGCTCTCCCATCACAAATTACGCGTCTAAGAAATTAGTCAAATGATAACGGACGCATAATCATTCAGTTATGGGATATATCTCCGGCCGTCATCTTGGAATTAGATAGGGAGCCTTCGGCGAACGAACAATTTACACTGTCAGGGGGTGCACAAATATGTCCGGAAGGAACTCGCAGACGAGAAAGGGGTGAATGGTCACCGATCCATCCTACTATATGTCACGGCCGACGCAATAAACCCCTGCCACATATCTTTCCCAACCAGGAATTAACGCCCCAGCCCTTGCCCACGCGATATGAAGCTTCAATAGAAGCTGTCATTGGTTCCCGGGACGTTGATAAAGCCTTTTACTATTTCTCTGACCGCCGCTGGATGGACCATTTGTAGCGGGCCGCACAGATGTCAATTGTTCCCTGCCAGCGATAGATTTCGAATAAAGATACAGAGGACTGTATTTGGAAGGGCTAAGTATATGGTGATTAAGGAGTCGCGGGACGAACCAAACATGTCGTCGGCACTAGATAACAGAGGAGGGTGGAATATTTAACGATTTGGGGTGTGTGTGGCTGGACACGGCTGTTAGGCGGTTTTTGCGTGTTGGTTATGTAGTTCAACTGCGAAATGTGATGTAAAAAGCACCATATCTGAAGATCTTTGAGAGATATTGGATTTGTTTCCAACGAAATAATCAATAATTTGTGACGCTTTTATCGCATAGGTTTAGATTGTCTTTATACCTGCGATTTTCAACCGGTGTGCCACAAAAACGGAACTGGTGTGCCTCACGGATAGTGAATAGCGCAACTTGTCCTGCTTTGGACCTTGCACTATACAATTTTAAATCGAATCCAATTCTACGGATGGTGAAACGGCTTAAACTGTGTAAGATTTATTTCATTTCAACGGTTAGTTTGGAAACTTTGACAAGTGTATTCACAAATAATTTCAAACAGCAAATGTATAAATAGTTTTGAGTTCTATCTATTAATTGTATAGTATTATAAATAACTGTTTCAAAAATATTTTTTAAAAGACACTTTAGAAGCATAAAGGTAGGTAATTACTATTATTATTTTTTGTAAATCAAAATTATACCAATTTTTGTTTACTTTGTACTTTTTATTTCTGTAAGAAATAAAAAGTATTTTTTGGTGTATTACATAACAAGTAATTAGCTTATGCTTGCCATTAGATTGAAATGATTGGAAATAACTGCTCAGTGAGAGGCCTTTTATGTCAAGCTAAATATAGAAGGCGGTAGTGTTTTTGAGGCAATATGTTTCCCGTATGTATTCTGAACTTGAGTTCAGTCTACTTGTTTTTCAAATGTTTCAGCACTTCTCCAATAAAAATGCCAATGAATGTATTATAAGTTATTGATGAACACCAATTAGAATATATTAACAAAATAATGGTATACATTTATAGGTACCTCCGATATGTGCCATGCATTTGGACAGCAGAAGTAAAATCCTCTCAGTGTTTGTTTACACTGAAAATGTATCTCATAGGTCGGTTTTGGTCTTTTAACTATACATCTAGTGTTATACACTTTAGCCAGAAACTACTACCACACTCAACTGTTTGAAAATTTAAATTAATAAGAAGAATAACGTTTGAACCTGCACGATAAGTCTATAGTTGTGTGTTCTCTTTTCATAAGCCCTCTAGGGCTTTATCCTAATACAGTGGTACCTTGAGATACGAGTTTAATTCATTCCATGACAGAGCTCGTAAGTCAAAATGCTCGTATCATGCTGCTCAATGCTAATCAATTTTCCCCGTTGAAATTAATTGAAATGAGATTAATTCGTACCAGCCCCCAAAAAACCACTGCAAATTTTTTTATAATAATGTATTTATAATGAAAAAATGTTGTAGCTGGAGTTATAGCCTTTATCGATTCGTTCTGCTTCAAAATAGTACATATCGTAGAAGTAGTGCGATCGTACTGCGCTGCCGAATCTATTACTCTTACGGCTTGCTCACGTTTGTCTATTATCTCACTCTTTAATTCCATGGATATTGCCTTTCTCCTTTTCTCACCACTGTTCTTTACACTCACTTACTCAGAATTGACTCTGAGAAAAGAAAAAAAAAACGGACTCTGGCCTCCCGGTGGCAGTTGACTATAAATATCAAACCAAATTAAGAAATTGATTGATTTTTTGACAGACGTTAACTGTCATCAGGTGAGGTAAACATGTGAACTGAACGACGCGCAAGACTCGGGAATTTGAGTCGAGTGGTGGTTGTGACGTCACCGAAGCAGGCTCGCGCGTACCTCAAATTCTGGTTCGTAACTCAAGGCAAAAAATCGACCTAGTGACGGCTCGTATCTAAAAAAACTCGTATGTTGGGGCACTCGTATCTCAAGGTATCACTGTACCGTGTTTATGTGGTGTGAATCAAAACTTCGTTTTCGTGAGTACTAAAAATGTTTCTTGTGTTCCCTCTGACTCAATTATAGACATACATACTACCACAATTACATTCTTACTGCGTACGTCAAATACAATATTAAACAATTCTAAGGAATACATAGGTTTATTTTGTTGACGTTTGCTGTAAAAAATATTATTGTTGTTTTATCAATCAAAGTTTTAAGTTAATTATCTTCACTACTCGACTTTTTAAATGGAATAAAATAGTATGAACTGGATAAAGATGTAGGAAGGAAACATTTTTGCATGAGATTATAACTCGGAATAATTTGTATCATACATACTATTTACAACATGCATACATGTTGGTTTCCCATGTGGTTACAAGTCATATCCCACATCGATGAAACCTATTTTCAAAAGGCTTCCTACTTTTCTAAAAAATCCTGACACCAGTTCTTTTCCTAACTTTTATTCTAATCATTTTTATACACAGAATTCTCAATTTAATGTATTTGCTCGTACTTCAGTGCGAAAAACCAAACGCTCGTGGTGTTGAATTCTATTCACAATATTTACAACTCAGACATTCTTGACCTTTCGCGGAAAGTTGGTTTCCCTTTTCAACATGACTGGTGTCGCGGGCGCATGGAAAATCCACTCTCTCCACCTCTTTATATAAAGAGGAGTTGGTGTCTGTTCGCTATAGAAATCTACATCGTTCGTCAATTTACAACAAATTTGATGCGCTTGACTCCAGAACCCTGATGATACAATAGGCTACATATTAACCAGGGCTACATATTACATTGGGTGTGCTAAGGACAATTTGAAATTGAAACATTGAAAATAATTACGATTGCAGTTGAAACTAAGTATTGTTGGAAAAATTGTTTCTGCAGAATCAAAATTTTAATACTTTATGTATGTCTGAACTTGTTTTTTGGTTTTTCTAAAATATAAATAATGCATGAATATTTGATCGATGATATAATAATATTTAAAATATTTAATTTTGCAAAACTTACATTTTGTAATGAAACGAATCTATTTAACGCGAAGAGCACCAGCAAAACCCCACTGTTCATAAAAGTGTAATTTTGCTACTCGGTATCTAGCAACGCCAGAGTTAATGTTTTGTTTTACAAATTTGATTTAGAATTTTGCGTTTCGGATATCTGAGTCATGCTTTACATTTCTAAGTATAATATATTTGTACGTTCTTTTTTACAAATAAATCATTATTATCTGTAATTACTGTTCAAGAGTCTTTTTTCGAATCGCTTTATTCTTGAATAAACTCAAGAAGTCGAAATTCGACATGTTTGCTCATTATTCGTTTTTCAGAATTCTGCACATTTTAAATGATCAGAATTTTATTTACGTTTGTTAGGCTGTTACTTCTGTATTTATGTATTCCAGTATTTTACATGTTGTAAATAAATTATTTAAGAGTTAGATTTTATTGAATTTTTTATTTTCTTCAAAATATTGCTTAAGACATGGGTTCATTTCTTGGTGGAATTTGTATATTTTGACCAACTTTCCTTAAAGGTCTTTGGTTCACTACATAATACTTTGTAGAATTCCGTTTCATAAAAATTAATTAAGTATACAAAACAAAACTTTTTTAAACCAGGTGGGTAACTTATTTTAAAATGACCTATAATATTAAAAATAAAACAATTTTAAAATAACACAGGTAAACTTTGAAATAAGACTGGTAACGTTGCAATTCAAAGATGTTTCTAGATTTTGACATAGATTTTAATTACAAGACGATTAAAATCAATTGAAATTACATTTATTTTTCTGTTTTTTTTATGTACTCAAGAGGTCAAGTAACTAAATCTATGATTCTAGGCAAAAAAAAGGGTTTGAAAAAAGGGCTATAAGGATTCAATTTAAAACTGCATGTAAGTTGGAGTAAAGCTAATTTTAAAAAGTGAATTTTTAAATTAATCACTGAATATCGTATCAATTTAATTTGTCATTTCTCTCTTAATGATAATGACATTCGGAAACATCGCATCCCTGGTGCAAGAATACCACACGTCAAAAAATAGTAATTTGAAAACTGAGTGTAAGACTACGTCGGAATGCTCATCATGTTTACGGGAAATGAACTTAAGGGGCATTCATAATTACTCCAAAACTCAAATTCGATTTACATAGTAGTCGCCTTAGACTAACTCTTAGTAGTTTGTCTTACAACAGGGATGTGGTGAATGTGAAATGGATTATATGTATGGATATATCATACATCCATATTTGAGTTTGAAGTAAATTGCATAAGTTATGGAAGAGTTAAAATGGTGTTAAAAATTTTATTTTCCGTCACTTAACTTGTATTTTTCTATGGAAGAAGTGATGTCTGATCAATTTTCGATCAACATTTAACCAATTCTAGCAATATCGGGTATTGCTGCTAGTATTCATATAAAATAAATAGCGTGTTGCTCCAGTGCGACGTTAATCAACTACCTATCTACCTCATATTAAATAAAAAATAATGTATTTGCTAATTATGAGCCTATTTTATAACATGTGCCGTTTGTTACACTTACTTACAACGTGGAATTTCATATGATATTGGCCCTAGGCTCACTAAAGAGAACCAGAAAAGAGATTAAGAGATGTATAAAGCTGTAATTATTATCTCTAGGCAAATGTTTTCAGCAATTACACCCGAAAGAGACATTCATTTAACGTTGCCAAAGTATGGGCTTTTGCCAACATTTTAGTGATTTCTTAATAACAACGGAGGCCTCATTTTTTATTTCGAGTGATCCAATCACTCCTCAGCTACGAGCGAAGCGATGTAAAGAAATTTGTCTCCTCGCCTTAACACGAGTTTAAATGCATGCGTCGCTTCACTTCCTGCATATTCACTTTAAGGTAATTACTCTCGACTGGCAATTAGATTAGCAGTAAAGCACAGGGCGGAGGAAGGGCTTCCTGCGCTATATTCAGAATGTGATTTCGTTTAGGCTTTTAACCTGCGAACGGTAGATTATATGCGATTCGGTAGTCCTTTAATTATATGTGATTGTGTTGATACGAAGCGATTAAGGTTTGAGGAAATTGCTTTTTATTGTTCTCTGCCTCGTTTATTGCGTTGGAGTTTCGCAGAGTATATCTACGGGGCTTAGGGACTGCGTGTTGCTAAGTCATGTAGTATTTGAAATCGAAATGGGAATTTTTGATGAATTTTCAAAGGCAGCAATGGTTGAAGACATTTTCACAAATGCAACCCGTTGATAAAAAGAAAAAAATAGTAACTAAATAGAAAGAAGCATATATATATATATATGCTTAAATACATGAGTGATATATTAGAAGACGAAACTCTCTCTTCATGCTATGCTTTATCGATTCGAAACCAGCATTGTAAAAATATAAATAGTATTATATAAAGAGTAAAAATAAAGTTTTTTAAAAAGGAACTTGATCATAATACTATTTAAGTTATAGTGCGGGTCTGACAAGAAAACTGTCGATGTTAAGTCAGTCTAATTTTGAATAGGTGTAGAACCCTGTTATATATAGGAGAAGGTTACAATTTCAAAAGCATGAAGCACACAATTGCCGTTGATGGTTTCCCTCCACCATCAACTGCGCTAACACTGCTGTCGCTTTCAGCACCGAACAATAAACTGAGACCCAGAATCCGTGTTTAAGATGCTAATTGTGGAAGCAATTTGTTTATGTTACCACCAGCCTCCTAATTCAACTACTAGACTCGTTCAAAACCAATTCCTTGTACTCTCAACTCCTGTGAGGTGGCTTATAGAAGAGGCTTAGGAGTTCTTTTCTGAACTTGATGCGTAACCAGTTTGCTGTCTAGTAAAAAGGCAAATTTTTGTGGCATCAAATCTTCATTTTGGTGAAATTTTTTCTTAGTCGATCCTGACTCTAAAAGATCCACATTGTGATAGACATATTCTTTGTTATTCAGTCATGTTAAAATCTGTTATGTATTGCATCTGATAAAACAAAAATACATTTTCGGAAAGTTGTGTCTCATACAAAAGGGGTCAAATGCCAAATTATACGAGTATTAGACTATAAAGCTGTATTATTTAATAACTTCTAGAATTTTCAATTACAATAAAGAACAATAATATTTAAATGCTAGAATTACTAAGCTGATAAATCATTAAAAACAGCAATTTTTAAGTATTACAAATGAAGAATAGAAATTTAAAATAGAAATTTAGATGTAATTATATTTATTAAAACAATAGAAACACGGGTGCTTCACACAAAATAGTATTTACTATAACATATTTTATTTGTTAGCTCATAGCTTTTTAAGAAAAATGAGAATATAATAGCTGCGACAATGTAGATATTAAATTTCATAAACGAAACGATTCACTGCTTTACACAAACTGTTGTCTTGTTAAGAACTAGAAAGAGAGATAGAAAGAGGCACACGGAGGAGCTAAATTGCATTCATTGTTATAGAAACCCACAATGTCTGTATGACAAAAGATTTCTTCTGTTACTGTTTCAGAAAAGTGTTTCTCCGAATATCTTATCCTATCCCATTCCGTTCAAAATATCTTTTCAAATTATAATTATACCACTTTAGAAGTCATGGAATGCACAATTAACTTTGACAGAGAAAGGAAAGCAGTACATCTGGGTGAAAACGGCAGATAGCAACACCGTGGAGTCCGCACGAAAGAAATGTTGGAGTTGTTTAACGAAAGTAATTATGCATGGGGTCGGGGAAAGAATTCTCTTCTTGTCTCCCGCGTGAAGGTGCTGTAAATTGGAACAATACTAACTCTCTACGACAATGCCTCGTGTCGTTTAAAGATGTAACTTTAGAATGGAGTGAGGAAAGACTAACTGAAGCCAAGACTTGAATGAATTGGAGCAGTTTCAATTTCAGTTTTTCGAAGCATAAAGATGGTATATTACATTTAATAATGTCTCCTTAGTTCTGGGTCGAATTCAGGAAAAATAGATTACATGCCGGTGTGTTGATAATCACAATTGAGTTTAAAACTTGTTTATTTTAATAATGTAGGTAGGTAGTTAATTAACTTTGCACTTGAGCAACACAACGGGCTATTGGAGAAGGTCCTGGATCAATCCTGAAGTAAAAAATCCAAGAACAATGCCTCGTAATTGTGAACCACGGTCATATGACGAGAACACCTGAGCTTAATAGGGAAATATAAAGAAATAAATATCACAATCTAATAGTACCGTGTGTATTTTATAGAGTTTTCTTTCAACAATACTAAACATAGTAGAATCTTGATTATCCGAGCTCAGATTAAACGAGTGACCGCGTTATCCGAGCAGAATCTAGCTTCGAGCACTAGTTCGTCTTTTGTCCAAAGAGACGAAAAAAATTCTGCGTAACAGAAAAACTTTGAAGACATTTTCATTAGAGCTTAAATGGTACGTAATTAAAGTCTACATTTATTGTAAAAATTGTCGCCATAAATACATCCTGCGACACAAATCTGAGTATCGATTATTGTTTATTAGGTTTTAAATATTTAGCATCATAAAAATCGCATACTGTAAACATGAATTCTATCCAAATTAAATTCGATGATCAAAATACAGTAGACTCTCGATCCGAGGTCCGATTAACTGTGTTCGTGTTAACTGAGCCAAATTGAATAGTTTTTTAAGCTTCTAATATTGCTTCCAGCACGAGTGCGCCCACTTTGTCCAAAAAGACTAGTAAGTGTTGCGAAAGAAAAGACCGTTAAGGACTATTTCAAAAGACTTAAAAGGTATGTAATTCATGTCCATATTTACTGTAGAACTTATCACAATAAATCTATAGCGTGACACAAATTCAAGTATATATTATCCTTTTTATTAAGAATAATCTGTACTCCAATATTCCTATAGGTTTATGAGTCTTTCAGCAGCAGTAACTTGTGCAATATATTTTTTATACTACATATAGGTTGTTTTGTGTGAAAATTACGTCTGTATTATTCTAGATGGCTTCGGTACTCCATATTATTTCAGCAACCAAAGTGCTACTTTATTATAATTCCGATAAGCACTTATCTCTCTTCTGTTATTCAAGAAGAGTTTACTTGAAGAATTGACAGTTGAAAACAATTTTCTCTATGTGTGGTCTAGATTCTAAGAAGGCAATGCACTTTGAAATTTCAAGTGCGTTCCAAACCGACATTTCTTACCTTTAGGCCTATAATCAAAAATTAAATTGTGGTCCATACCCTTTTCTAACCAGGTGTTTTATTCTTGTCAATATGGTTCAAAATACAGTAAAAATTTAAAATAAAATAAAAAGTAATTCTCAAAAAGAAAGGTGTGGTGAATTAACCCAAAAAGTAGCGACAAAACCAACATAAAGGAATCTGTATTGCGTCGAAAAGAGAGTAACGACCACTTCTAAATGTCATCTAAAATATAAACAACACTTTGATATTTGGGTATAACTTATCATAAGTTATTTAAAAATGCGCGAAAAATTTTCGACTCTTAATAAGTAAAATTGAGATGTTTTGACAACTATAGTACAATTATTCTTTTGAAATATAATTTGAATGAATTAATTTGTCGATTTATTACATAAAAATCAAGTATTTTTGTTATAAGTGTTGGTATACGTATCCTTCAAACAATGCATTCCAATTGCAATGTTTAGCTAGTCCTAATCGGCACATATATTTATCAGTACTGCTCTGAACAATTTTCCTATTTCGATTGTTGTTATGTTTCCATATTCTACCATCATATGCATAGAAACGTGAATAGGGCCAGAAGTATTCAAATATCGATCACTATTATTGCAAGGAGAATCTCCATCTATTCGAGTGATCAGTGCAAATGACCATTATTGACGAGATTCATTTCAGACTAATAGTGTTTACATGTCCTCTATGCAATCACACACAAGATGTAATTCGGTGGAGCGAATTCAGAGCTTCTTGACATATAATGTTGTAGTTTAGTGTAATGCAATATTGAAGCATAAATAAATAAGTATTGTATTATTAGCCCACTCTATAGAGAGTGTCTAATCTTTAGTTTTTAATATGTTTTAAAGAAAACTATAATTGTGTTTTTAAATAAAATTCGTAAACCCAAATTATCACAATACAATACAATGAATACAATACAATGTTTCTGCATCTTGGTAACCAACTCTTGTTTCGTCGGTCACCTGGAAGAAATATCTGATCTTCTGTTATTGCGTATATGTACCATTTTTTGTTCAAAAACTAAAAGATGACTATGCTTAACCTCCCCTTAATACATATAGTATATCCGTTATGCAACCTGCAGGCTTCCCTGCATGACTTTTCTTGCCAGTTTTGACTTTTACCAATAGAATACTTTCTAGGATTCTCTCAACCAATAGATGTGATTATTTAGTCATTAAGTATATGTTGTAGGGTAAAAACAAAACTACACTACTCGGAAAAATCATGACACTCAGAGTTAAAACATAGAAATATATTGGTGTAAATGAAGCATGGTAATTTGAATAGATAGGTGCCAGATGTCTGAGAACGAAGTTTGGTTATAGGTTATCAGTGCTAGATACCAAACCCTATATGTCTGGGTTCCAAAGGTGCAATTATTCGGAATTCATTTCAAATTTTTCCAATATTCAGTGTACAAGAAAAATAATATGCATATTGCATGTTCTTGTAAATAGTCTTATTCAATGATGATTGTGATAAGTATTAATAGTATATTTATGTGTGTGTGACTTTTTAATGCTAGAAATTTGCATTGCTAGATTCAAGTGTATGGAGCTGTGTTAAACAAAAAGACAATATGTATTAGGTAAGGATATTCTTGCATATTTCGTGATTGTTATGCGATGTGATAGTTCACAGGTTATTTAATCATATCAGGACATTTTCTTGTCATTTTTTATTCATCGTTTTGAATTTGTTTTATAAAGGGACGTTTTTGGATGAATGTATTTGAAACCCTATTTCCATGAGCTCCATGTTCCCCACTTTTGATAAACTTCTCTCTTTCTGAAATTTCATGACACTAAACAAAGTAATTTAGTCAATCTCGAATGTATTCCTGTAATTTTTATCATGATGTCAGAAGTTGAAAGAAGCTTTCAGCTTGATACTTTGTTGCAAGATATCAAAGAAATGTTAAGGGGGAAACAAAAAAAATGAAAAAGAATTATTAATCAATTAATTAAATCAACAATACAATAATATTTAATTAATAAGAGCTGAAATTTGTTATTACAGGTGTTAATTTTATTTAGACATAAAATTTTATAAATTAAGAAATGCTAAAAAAATTTTAACGTCAAAGAAAATGCTTAGATTTCTCAAAATGAATGTTTTTTATCTACACGCTTATTCTACTCAACTCATCATTAAAAATTTATGAAACATGAAACTATAGATAGAATAAGAATTAGTAGAGTTTAATTAGTGGAAGGGGGTTTGTTAAGTTGTAAACAAAGTTAAACAGAACCGTACTCCAATGAATTACTATTCTGACTAAACTATTTGTTTCATTTGCATCAGTCAAACGCCAAATGTATTAATTAAAATTGTTTTAAAATTAAAAGTATCCTATTCTCTACAGTACTATTGTGATTAAAGCAAACTTCATCTCCTTCAAGTAGTTGTAAAAACTGATGTTATTTATAAAACTCTAGAAATTCATGTTTTCAAATCAAGTGTACCAAATGGCTAAAATAAATTCCATTATTTTGCAGAAAATTATATATTTTTAACAAAAATCTTTAAAAAAATTCATCATAATAAATAACGAATAACTGGATTCGTATTTCTTTTCGGCTAAATGTATTTAATCCTCCAGAAGAATTAAAAATATTTTTATAGTATTTGTTATGCGATAAACACATTCATTTAGTGAATTCATTTTCATTACAACAAAATTACTATCGTGTGGCTCAGAAAAAGCTTATATATTATAATTTGAATTATATAAAACTACAGAGATGTATAAAATTACTTTCCAGCAATAATTTCAAATTTTACCCTCTATCATCTTGAGAATATTAACTCAACTATTTTTACATACAACTATATTTAATTTAATACAGGAAAAATCTTATTTTATTGCTTTTAAAATCTGTTAGAATACAAAACCCCCATAAACATTCAAGTTTTCAAATCCAAGCGTTACGAATATATAAACAAAATTCTATCATTTTGCAGAAAAATTATAAGACTGATGATAATCTTTTCGAAAATCCATCATAATAGATAGCGAATGAAGTTTTTTATTTTCTGTCTAAACATGCTTAATTCTCTATAAGAATATAACTTTTTATAGTATTCGTTGTACGATAAGTATTAATTCCATGAATTCACATTCAGTATGTCTAAATTTTATCGCATGGCGAATGGAAATTATTTTGAACTATAGAAAACTGGCACAGAGCTTTATTAAAAAAATGCTCAGCTAAAAACTTTATCCTCTGTCTCCATCGAGAAGATTTACTCAATCTATTTTCGCAGACAATTATCTCTTTTTTTACAAGCAATATCTCATTTTGTTTCTTTTAAAAGCAGAAAATTCCAATACTCATCACGTATAAATCATTATCCTTGCGCAGCCCTTAACCAGAACCTCATGCAGAATCTTCCCTGATTACCTTAGTGCTTTAAACTTTTTTTCAATAACACTGGGGTGAACGCGATACACACCCGGCTCGAAATCGAGTCACTTTTTTCTCGTCTCGCATAATCGATGGCTCTAAAAACGAATAAGAGCGAAAAACACGAACAATTTTTCATTTCTCTTCATGGAACACGGTCGAACAATTTGTGCGATATGAAAATCAACAAAGGGTTCTTTGCCACAGTGGAGAAGCAGGAGAGGTAGGACTAGGGAGGGAGACAAACATTTATATTTCTCAATACCGAACATAAGCGAAACATCGTACCTACGCAAAAAGCAAACAAATTGGGCATCCCGTGCAAGTAAAACTCATTTGTCAATGGGAGAGAGACAGATAACTATGAGAATGTGATGCCGGAGAGAAAACCTCAGCAGAGGCGAGAGGGCCGCTGCAGAGAGCGCACCCCGAAGGCAACACTAGCTGTTATTGGAAGCATGAGTGATTACCGATGTGGACGTTAGAGGTACAGAACCCCGCTGATTCTTTTTTGGAGGCATCCGAGACAAAGTATTGGAGCGCAAAGGGAGGGGAAAAAAGGAAACGACGAAAACTAAGAGAGAGAGAGAGAGAGAGAGGACGGATAGAGAAAAAGAGAACAGTAAAGATTGGAAGAGAATAAAAATTAGTTTTGTTGTTCCCTTTCTCTCTCAGTGAGGCTTAGTTCCAGCTACTGTATCTCTTTCAATAGAAATGTATTTGTTTCTAGATGAAGTATTTGTCGATAAACAGCGTGTGATGGAGAGCAGAGAGGGAAATATACAAAAAGAGCTTCTCTCCCCTGGTTAACTTTGATACAGAATTAGGCCAATCGTTTTGCCCTCGTTTGGATTTGGAGTTCATTGGAGGATGAAAAACCTTACGTGTATGAAGAACAAAGGGAACAGAGGAGTTAAATTCAATTACGACTGCTTTTGTATTCAGTAGTTTAAAACGAGCAATGATTGTAAAGAAACATAATTCGACAATAATGGATGTTCAAGAAACTTGAGATAATCATACCTTCACCTTCAGTAATGTAGCAATTATTAATCAATATTATGAAACTAAAAAACGCTCTTAAAATAATATTTCTTTATTCGGATGATAAAACAATTGCTTGTTAAAATAGGGAATACGGGTCGAATAGAGATTTATAGGCAACTTTGTTATAAATTTGTAAAAATGCAAAGTTACTTCAGGATTTATATTTTATTATTTTATTATAAATTGAGCAAAATAAACATTGTTGCAAAACATATTTCTAATTGTTGCGAGATTAAATAATTACTCTGGTATATTGATTCATTGCAATTTTACACTTTTAATACTTGTTCACTGATATCACTACATCTCTTTGGTATTCTTTACATTAGTTTTATTAGCATATAAGTATGGATTAGATGTCACATGGATTACTTCATTCAATTATCTTTACGATAACAATTTAAACAACAAAATTACACCTTTGTTTTTTATAAAACATTTAACCAAACCAATTTCGAACTAGATAGAGAAACTGTCATTTCAGTTTGTTGCATTTAAAAATTTTGACATATAGTAAATATTATAAGAAATATACGACTGGCTAAATTGAAATGATAAATAACTACTTTCATGCAAATAATGTTTTATTAGATTACTTATAATTCTTATCACTTACAAACTTGACACTTCTATTCGGGTTTAAGTAAAACCTTTTTATGTATTTAAGACAGATAAGATGATTCTGGTTTCTGATGAAATAACATGATTTTAAAAGTTAAAGGTATTTGTTTTATAAAATCAAATTATATATAGGTACGTAAATTCCAATCTATCATAATTTGAACATGAGTATTATTATAGACCTTTATATTTTTTAATTTTTTGCGAAGGTAAAGTCGTGATCCACAAATTGCTTAGTACGATATTAGATGTGATTGCCTGTTCGTCGTTGCAGTTTACAACTGCGTTTACTCCCAAGTTATTACTCATTACCAATTAGTTTCCTTTCACAATGCATTCAGTTATACCATTATATTCTTGGACAGATGTTACTAAGTGCTTCCAAACCAGGCCCGAATTATATACCGATCTCTCGTCCACAAGAGTTGCATGAAGGAAACACTCGCCTGGTTCCTGTTTTAATCAGCAAGTACACGCGGTGTTAAGGAATATGAAAGTTCGAGATTTAAGTGCTTAACTGTTTCCCAACTGTAATATCTTTACATATTTGTTAAAGGGAGGAATTCAAAAATATATTATTAAATATATTTTCGTGATTTTTAATCATTAATGTGGATCGTTGTCAAACAATAAAATTAATAGATTTTGTATTGTTCATGAAGATAAAATATAATTAAATAAACGAAATAGTATTTTCCAAACGAAACTGAAGAAGAGAAACATGAAAACCTTAGTCAAAATAAAAATATTAGTTGTTCGTTGTCGAACACCCTAGTGAATGACGCTAGTGTTTCTCACCTTAATACACAGTCTGGAAAGGCTTAGTTTAAAAAGTGAGGGGTGGTAACACTAATTTAGAAAAACATATTTAAACTCGAATTTCTGTCCGGATGATTGTGGACATCTTTGTCCCACCGAAATGACATTGACAATCTTTTGCATTGTCAAAGCATTTTTTGTATTGGAGCAGTTTTTCAATTGTTATTAATCATTGTTTTGAATATTTTTCAATTTTTACTATTGAATTAGAGGGGCGAATAGAGATTGAAATTATTATATCATTATCTAAAACTGAGGTGAAAAACTAAAAATATTCAATTTATTTATATAATAATTTTCTGTAAGATATGCCAAAAATGTTATTACATTTTATTTATTAACAACAAACTGTAATTTAAATAACCAAATTGCACTAAACGAGTAACACAGAGATATTAGAACTGCTACATACATATATACAGTGAATGTTTGTTGAAGGACTCTTGAATATATTTAAACATTTTTCATCAGTTCTGTTAAATACACTAAACAGAGAAATACATATTTATGCAGCTTGGAACATTTCGCTACATAAATAAATTAAGATATTCTTTGACACGAATCACTTCCAACTAAGCATAGTTATGGACGTTCAATTAATTAAATTATCAATGATTAAAAAATATGCACGTGTTAAATATATCTCAGATAAATTTTCAGCTAGTCTTTCACTAAGTTGTAGCAATCCGAAGGTTCTCAAAGTAATTTTGAAGATAGAGATAATGTTACCA
Source organism: Meta bourneti (assembly GCA_933210815.1). NCBI lineage: Eukaryota > Metazoa > Arthropoda > Arachnida > Araneae > Tetragnathidae > Meta > Meta bourneti. The sequence goes on along the minus strand of OW119924.1, from coordinate 75,715,951 downwards.
CACACATGCATAGTTTTAAATCAAGTCTCACTTTCAAAAATTTCTTTGCTGAACTTCATAAAAATGAATTGTTATAATTTCTCCCTCCCAAGTGAAATAATTCCCCTTTCCTTCGAGCTTCATTTAAAAGAGAATTTAACTGTACTCATTCTAATTGTATTTTTTTTAACGTAAGAATGATGGAACGTGCTTTGAGTGGACGGCAGGGGGTTGTGAAAGAACGCGATTAGTCGGTATAACAATACATAAAATTCTCGAATAAATCGCGTAAAAAACGCACATTCAGACAAAAACGAAACAAAAAATACATGAAATAATGAGGGAAAAATAAGATATTTAAATAAAAAATATTCAGCTTTGATTAATGATGCTCTGAGATGTATTTAGAAAAAGACAGATAATAATAAAAGCGTAAAATACCAGCATAAGACGTTAGGAACAAAAGCACATTAAAACACCTTCATTTTTGTGAGTTGTTCTTTATTCTCCCTCTAATGCGAAATTACTTTTTGAGTTTATTTATTTCGGAAACCGAAATGTGTCGCACTCAGATTCGCATAAAAAATTTAAGAGAAATGTTGAAAAAAATACGAAATAGCTTTGCTGGTTCGCTTATAATGATGTGTATACATCATGAAGAGCCTTGCGAAGCAAAATTGTTAAAACGGTAGAACCATTGTCACGCTATGCCTCAGGATGGAATGACGCTTCTCAAGATCCAGATTTTCTTTTCCTATGAAAAACATAGTATTAAAAATACCACGGCATTGGAGTTATTAACGAGAATTTATTTAAAAGTTCAGAGGAAGAGGAGGGAGGCTTTTCTTTTGGCACTCACAGTTTCTGCGTGTTGCCACATCCCGAGTTTGAAAATTTACTTAAAGTGCTATTGATAAGTTAGAGGCATGCAATGTTTTGGGCACGAGAGATCTTAAAGGAACCGTGAAATGATGTTGCATCATGCAACGGCCATTAGTTTAGGGTATGAAGCTTCCTGTGCACATGAAAATCCTTAGTCATTAGTTAAACATTCTAGTTTAGTTTCTTATTTGTAAAAGAAAAAATATGGAGCGTTTAAAAATATAAATACGTCAACCTATCTATTATCTTTGCAAAAGCTTTATGGCTGCTTAATTTTTGAACTGTATTTATCAGCACTCATCTTTCTTTTAAAAGATGTTAAACGTTAGATATATAAGTATGGATAATTTTTTATGAGAGGAATTTTCAGCGTGAACAAATTGAAACAGACGATTTTACTTCCGCGATATGCCAAGTGATCTCGCATAATATACATATGAGGCTATCAGAGCAATAGTGGTCTAACCCACAAAAACCCGAAAAGGCCAAAATAATTATTTCTGGCACCTGCAGTGCCTTCTCTTGGCATTTAATGCGTTTGCAATACAAATTTTAATCCACCTCAAATCATATTGTGGATAAATAAAAATATATAAAAAAGGGTGCCAAGAAAATCGCATATTTCTCCATTGGGTATGTTGGTGGGTTAGGCCACTCTATCTGTGATAGCCTCGTGTATACATCAGGATTTCTTTAAAATGCAGCTTATCATGCGTAGTTTGATCTTAATCTAATTGGCGTTGACCGATCAACTACCATACATCAATTTGGAATTAATTCTTTGGAATTTTTATTCGCAAAGTGCTGAAATCGTATTCGAAAAACAAGCAGAGACGTCACGTTCGGAATAAGTATAGGCAACACATTCCACAAAGAAACATTACTGCCACCTACATTTAGCTTGACAGGAAAAGCCTCTCATAAAGATAAATTTTATATTCTATTTGAGTTGCAACACCCTTTTATCCAATCAGTTAATTTGTGCGGCTATCTAGATTTTGACCTTTGTACAATGTAATTTCAGATGCCAGACGAAATACTGAAGCATTGCTGTTGTACATGAAAAATGCCGTTTCAATTGCACGACTCAAACTTATCCATTAATACATGGTTATATCCATACTTAGATGAGATGGGAATGTGTATTAATTATCATTAAATGCTTGATCACATCACATCTAAAATACTCTTCTAAACCTCCTAACGAAAAATCCAACATTATGACTTATCAAATACATTATGATCCAACATTATGACTTATCAAATACATTATGCATGCATTTTTTGTCAAGCTAAATGTAGGCGGTGGTAGTGCTTTTGCGGCGGAACGTGTTTCAGTACGTATTCCGGATCACTTGGCTTGCTTTTCGTATGCGACCTAAGCACGTCGCCACTAAAATACCAAAGAATGAATTCCGAATTGTTTTTTAAGCGTCAAATTCGACAAAATGGCTTAAAACCACATTTTAAGGCAGCTCCGAAATACATCATACGAGAGTATATGGGGAGGAGGAAATAAAACTTCTGATTTCCGTCTGGTTTGCTTGTTTACACTGAAAATCGCTCTTATACGTTATATGTGCTGTAGACTAATTTAGTATACTTTTTTTGAACAAGAAATGAGTCCCGAATAAACAAGAATATCTTGGGAAATTCTTCATAGTATTTGTTCAGAATCCAGCAATTTTACAACTTGTCTCGAGATATTTTCGACCCCTTGGAAAATAAATTCTGTTCCAGCATCTACCTACACCTGAGTTAAACTTTCTTCTAATTAAGTTCTAAAATAAATCACAAGAAGTATATGTCATTGGCGGTTAAAAAATCACCATAACATCCATTTTTATTACCTTGTATGTAGTTAAGTACATTGAAAGGAAAATAGAAAAACAACACCAATTGTTATTTCATTAATATTCATGTTTGTTAAACTAATGTTAAAAAGTATCTAAGGTTTCAACACGCATGGGCAAGAATTGATTTTTCTCTACGAGTAGTCTATTTACAAAGAAAATAGCTCTACACAATCATTTTGTGTCCTAACATCGAATCGAATAATCCCATTTAAGTTTCAAATACAATTATATTATACCTACTAGCGAAATACGGAAGCATGGAAAAGGGGGGGGAATTTCAATTAACGTCACACTGGAGCAACACAATGGGCTATTGGTGACGGTCCGGGATCACTCCCAAAGGGAAAGATCCGAGGACAACACCACGTAATTTTGAACCACGGTCAAGATGACGAGGCAACACCTGAGCTGGCACCCCACTCTCCAAACTTCCACACCACGCCAACGTGAGGACATTTGAGGCCACGACAGATTTAACGTGCACCAGCCCCCTTTGTACACGACGGTGTTTGGCTGGATTCGAACTCGCAACCCTTCGGTTGCAAGTCCGTTACTCTTCCAACCGGGCCACCGCGGCCCACGCATGGAAAAGGCTGTCTGAAATAATTAAAAAAGAAGCAGTTTCTTAAAAAAAATCGTGAGTTGTGAAGAATATGGGTATCAATAACGCACTGAAGAGCAGAATATCCACAATTTGAAGAAAAAATATTCAACAGACATGGATGGGTATGAAACCTGAATTTGAAATAAGTTGTTTTCTTTATCTATGTACGTTGAAAGTAGTATTTTGAGAAAGGAATGATAATATTAAAGGAACAAAATTGCATTCCAAGAGATTGGAAAGCGAGATAGAAAAGTCTGATTTTCTCTAGCTTCGAAAAGATTCTGGTCATTGTTTTTTCTGATGTAATGAAATAAAAGAACTTGAGACGAAACGAGATTTTTATTCACTGAATGAGAAAATAACGAAACAACCAAATAAAGTGGTACGATAAAAATACAATCTTAAATTAGTATTAAATGCTTTTTTATCTGACATTAAATGGATTAGTGTTAAATGTTTTTTTAATGTCGCTAAGTGAATTAGAATTAAGTAATTTTTAAGTAATGTTAAATGAATTATAATTAAATGTTTTCTACCTCGTATTAAATAAATCAGTATCGATTGATTCCCTACTGATATTAAGGTAATCTCACAAATTTTACCTATGCGTTAGTGAGAAGTAATACTTTCTATATGCTTACAGGTTCAACTATCTGACATACCGATATATCTACTATACCATTTTTCCCTTCATTCAATGGGTTCCTTGACAATTTACTATTCGATGCACAAATTTGATATGAATGAATCGCTTGAAATTTCACAAAATAATTGGTTGAGCTTTCGTGTTTTGGTAATTTGACCATTTCTCATGTTTAATTTGCATGCAGTCACACAAATTCAGTTTATCCATTTCGTTTTAAAAGCATGCCAGCTATCATAGAAAACTGACTATATATACAGTATAAATACTCTGAATAATGCGTTTTTAACAATTTATATCATAATACACAGCATGACGAAAAAATCGACAGTCATCTAATAAATCAAATATTAACAATTCTTGAAAGAACGTTAATATAAGCAACAGCTTAATTGAACATACACTCCGGAGAAGTGTTCTACCTTTTACTGTATATTTTTAGGACTATTCAAATGTAAGTTAAAGGGTTTTGTTAATACAATGGTAGATCGATATAATTCGAAATGCGACGACTTTACAACAGGTAATAAATATTCTTCTGAATATTTTTATTGCGCTCAAATACTAAATAGGAATTTTCGATGTTCCTAATTCGTTCCCGGAGTATTTATATAGATTCAGTTTGAGTGATTCCTTTTAAGCTACTTAGCGTGGCGCGTAAATATTGTCAAAAATAAATTTGAATATTGCATATTCTTCAAGAAAATGGAATTCCTTAGTTCCAGCTTTAGCAATGTCTGTAAGAGCAAGTGAAAAGGCAAGTCGAATTTAATTTGGAGTCTCTTTATATGTTTATTTTGGTGATATTAATTTTTAAGATTTGAAAACATTACTTGTGCTTAGAAACAATTTATTCGTGCATATAACTTTTGATAATCTTTGGAACAGTGATTTGGTTTCACTAAACCTTCACGGTGTACTTCCTGTGCTTTTTCGCATCGTTTTGTGTGCGTGTTACTTTGTGTGCTTTTCAGAGACAACTAAGCATTAAGTTTACGTAGAACACGTTATACATAACCACTTTACGTTTTCTTCGTCGGAACAGATGCAACATTTCCATTACTTTGGCTTCTGTCGTACGTTTACTTTCCTAGTAAAAAACTGTCTTGTAAACCTGTTGGTATCTTTTCTGTTTTCTATTTCTCTTTCATTCGCAGTGTGTACCTTGACTCTACTTATTTCAAGGGGTATTTTTGTATCTGTTTCCTTCACAGGCACTCCTCCAGAATGACGAAGTTCCATTCCTATGTCCTGGTTTCAAAGCGAATTAGTCATTTAGCGAGGAGCTTAATAGGTTTTATTATTTTGAATAAAAAAAAGATTTTCCCACACACCGGCATTGATGGTATCCATAACTACTTTATTTTGGGGACAATCCAGGAATCTGGTGCCGCTGAGCAATCATAACAGGAAATGATAGTAACAGGGTAAGCAACGGGTACTGATCCCTAATCGGCCATGTAATGATAGCATTTCGGCTTAAGATTTGTTTTCAACGATGGCCGTATGAGACGGTGCCTGGCTTTACCTACAAATCTGCCGAACTGGGCTACGCATGCAAAACCCATTGTATCCAGTGGGGCATTGGAGAACGGTTCAGGCATCTGAACCCTGACAAGGCGTGTGGGCTCACATACGTCTAAACATTGACGGTCGCAGGAATAAGACATAGATGCCTATGTAGAAATTCCGTCAGCCCTGCAAGCTTAAAGGTAAAACAGGCTATAAAACTAGGATGGACAAATAGAGATAAGGCTCTATCCATTCCCAGTTTAAAACCAACGATTAGGGTTCATGTAAGGATGACCTAAAGAATACCTACCTCCGGCTACACGTGTATCCTGAGAAACTTGACAGCCTGGGGTTGATAAGCGATGCCTTTATTTCGTTTTCACAACGACCAAATGAAAAGTGAATCTCGCAAGTTACTGACGAGACCCTCAGCCGAAAACTCTCGGGGTCTTCCTTATATCCGTAGTGACCTCAGTTGGTCGGAACGGAGAGGCTGCGCCCCAACTAAGAAGGTGCCGGCACTGCCACCAGTTCCGGTTTTGTAAAGAGAATTCCTTGCACTGGAGTCTCGTATGCCCGAGCTGAGTTAAACAGGTCTGATAAGTGAGGAGTACCTCATAGAGTGGAATAAATTGGTATAGTCCCAAAGGAGAAACAGTGCCTATCTAAGGTTTCCAATCTAATCAAAGACGTTTCCAGCAGTTACAAATTCTATGGTTTTGTTTGTCTCTCAATGGTCAATATTTGCTACACAAGATGTGATTCAGCCTGCATCTGCATTAAAAATTCTAGTACCAGCTTAGATGCTCCTTATGAAATAAAAATATTTGTTCCATGTACTCATGGTTAGCAATCATAAATATATACTATTTTCTGTTTATTTGCATGCTGTTTCAACAGCTTTATTGTTCTAAATAAAGTAAAACAAACGAGATTTAAAACTTAAAAGCTTAGAAAATAGACTGCTTATAGCAGTTCAGACATTTTTCATTCTCCTTGAATTAGGGTGCAGAAATAGACTTGAGGCGCTTTTTAAGTCCAACGTATCAAAACAATTAATTATTTAAACTCTTTTCTTAATTAAACAACCCACCAAATGACTAGAAACCTGAATTAAGAACCGAAAAGGATTGTTTTAATAACAGGTATACCACTGCAGAAATTAAGATTCAGCCGATAAAAGTAATTATCACCCACGGCTTTTCTTCACAAAAAATACTCAAACACCACATTCAAGTGATCGATTTTTATGGCATTCGCACAATTCATCTAACTACCAAGCTCCTTTGGCTGGCTTAAAGACCTAAAACGACCATTTGAAAAGCATGCTTACAGTCTGGAATGATGGGCGTCTAAGAATAACGTACAAAGGAATTCACGACCTGCTAATCACATTCCATCCAAAACGATCCCCAGTCTCCCCCAAAAGAACGAAAATCGAATGACTAGCAATTCATTCCTCACCTCATTCACACTTGCCGCTGGACGCCCCCCATACCACTTTTTCAACGTCACACGCGCAGGAAATAGGATTGGAAAGACAGACAGCCAGACACCGAAACTCTCTGGTACCGGAACCAGAACTTGCAGATAAAGAAATGAAGGTAGAGGAGAGGACGGAAGAGAGGAAGGGCCGCAATAAGAAGGGGGTGCTGGGGAAAAAAAGACGAAGTGAGGGCTATTATATCCGGCGGCCTAGAGGGCTTGCTCGAGGACACTTCCTTCCCCTCTTTCCTACGGGTTGGGGAAAATCACGTGACACTCGTTTTTCACGCTTGTTCTTTTCTCAGCTTGGCAGCAAAGAGGAAGAGCGGCTCTTCGGGATTTATTCTCGAATTTTTATTGCGTTCGAATTTCTTGCCTTTATTTTTTTCTCCACAACCAGAGTTCTTGAGATTCCTTGGGTCTGATGACCCCCCGGAAAAAGATCAGGTTTTTATTGGAGTTCGCATCTCGATGAGCAATAAAATGGACTCTGGGTTTTCTTATCGGGTTGCAGATGCGAATGCAATTTGGTAACTATGGGAATTTTATGCGAAGGGGGTTGGCATAGGTGTTCGATTCACTTCACGTCGGGATTTTCTCTGTTTTTTTCTTTCCCTGAAGCCGTTCTGATGGAGGTTTTTCAGAAGAAAAATTCATCTTTACTTATATTGCCTAGTTTTCCCCATATCTATAGGTACATAAATCGTGTGAGGTTCTCCCACTTGACGTTATTTGAGTACCATACATGCTATATTACTTTCAGTACCTTAATCTTCTAAAACTACTTAAATAAAGCCTTCAAATAACTATTTTTTAGTATACAGTGGGTTACAAAAACCTAAGTTTCAATGTGCAAATACTAAGGCTCCATTTGTATGGATTGACATCTTTAAATGAAATTTGAAACTTTTTGGATGTAAATTTGAATTAAATTACAGATTTTGGTGCACCATGGCGCAAAATGTTATGCTTTGTATATAAAGATGTTGTTGGCATGTAAAGTATCAAAATGACTAAAAATCTGAACTCAGCTTAAAGATTTGTATTCTGTTATTCCCTTTATAAAGAAATCTAAAGCACATTTGTTTCCATAAAATAGTGAAATCCACTGAACAACTATTTTCAAGCTAAAATGGAGTTCCAGTTAGATCAAATACCTGGTGCTAACAATAATATTTTGACATAACAATCTAAAATGTAAAGAAAAATAAAAAAAGGAATATCTTATAGATATGGATTTGAAATTAAGGCTAAATAATTTTGCGTCTGATTCCATGGGATGTTTCATTTTATATATTTTATGGAACTTTTAAACATTACTCAAATATTGTAATGGGTGGCTAAAATAGAAAGGCGATCTTTTAAGTGACTAAATTTTAAATCGTTATTTTAACTACATTCTTTTAATATTCATGAAAATAGTAAGAAACGTGTGTGGACGAATAATTTTGTGATCCCCACTGTAAATTATATTATTACAACACATGAGATAAATCATATCGAAAGAAGTAACGTAAGCGATGTTGAATTTTTACACTGTTAAGCTAATTGAAATAAAAGCAATGGTGGATTATTATCTTACATATAGAGTATTTCGTAACAACATCTGTTGTTGGTCGAACTAACTGCTATATACAGCATTTGAAACCCAAAAGTTTGGCACACTTATAGGGTTTGAGTAGTGCTTTTTAAATTGTCATGAGTTTAAGGGGCCGCTGTAGCCCATTTGGAAGAGCAGCGGATTAGCAACCGGAGGGTTGGAAGTTCGAAACTTGGTCCAGCCAAACACCGTCGTGTACACGGGGGCTGGTGCACGTTTAATCTGTCGTAGCCTCAAATGTCCTCATGTTGACATAGTGTGGGAGTGGGGTGCCTTCAGGTGTTGTTCTCGTCATCTGACTGTGGTTCGAAATTACGAGGCGTTGGCCTCGTATCGTTCACTTCGAGACGGATCCCGGAACGTCGCCAATAGCCCGTTGTGTTAATACAATGCGACGTTAATTAACTACTTACCTACCACGAGGTTAAATAAAAGTGTAGTTTAGATTAAAAGTAAATTAATACAAATGTGAGGAATGGTTCACTAGAAAGGATCTATCTTAGCTATTACATAAGTGTTTGATTCTCTGCTAAAGTCAGTCAAATTTTTTATTCGTGACATTTATATTTAGTTATTACAGTAATTCCTGTTTTCATTTATTATATTTGTGCATTTAAAAATACTCCATTTGGAAGTTACATTCTAGTTATTCCTAAAGAGTAACTAGACAAGGTATCGAACCACAACCCCAGGTAATTTGCTTTGTATTTCAACCCTTAGAAACAATGCTTGAAATTTCATGTTCGTCTTAAACATTTCAGTTTACACTGCAATCAACGCAACCATAGCCCTGGATTGAGTCAGTATTTTACAAAGTTTTATTCAGTATAATTGCTGACTTATACTTTTGTAAGTGTTATTTCAGAATTATATCTGCTTGCATTCCTTTCAGAGCAATATTAAAGGAGACTGGACAAGAGACTAAATCGAAGAAATATTTCAATTATTTGTATTAGTTGCCAAAAATATTTGTTCTTCATTCCTACATAATTAAGCCTTTCTCTGAATTGTAAGCGCTTTATATTGAAATGAAACAAACTAAATTATTACTACATTGGGAGCAAAATGCGTTTCGGCCTGTTCTACTCTATAAGCTACTTTGTGCATCGTATTAACAGTTGTATAGATTACAAACTTATGAATAAAATTTTCAACAAATATTTAAAAGTTAATATTCCAAATGTTAACTATCAAGTAACAGCTATGCTCTGATGATTATATCTATTTAGACTAGCTGCCTGCTATTAGGTGTGTTACAACAATTCCATTCCTCTGACTAACGTTTTGATAAAAGAAGTTTTTACCTTTGATTGAATCCATATAGACATGTTAAACTCGTCATTCCAGTTTCATGAGCTACGTGTTTAAGAAGTTTTGCACATAAATGTACAACATTATGGATACGTATTTTACTTATTTCAATTAGATTTATTTTAGAAAAAAGTATATACATTGTCTCATGCATTAGATCTGTACAAAATATATGTCTGCAGGTCAGGGAAGAGGTAACTTCAAAAATTCACTCATTAAAGCACTATCGATCACTGATGGAAGGTGCCATCAGTTAAGGAATCGATATTGAATTAACTTTTGAGAAAAGAAAATCTTCGAATTTCGACAGAATGAAATAAATGCAGTCAAATTGCATTGCCTCCTTTCCAAGTAATGATTTGTGTTTTTAAACTTTCTATGCTTTAAATGATCATGAGATTTAAAAAAAAATTGACAACTGTTAATTGTCTCTTTTAACTATCAGAGTGCTAGAAGTTACTTTTTCGTTAGAAGATAATTCGACTTTAATTTTGTCGTTCATCCCAAATTTTATTCAAATTCCATTAAAGGATGCAATAATTGCACACTGCAAATAAAAATATCAACTGAGAACGAAACCCTTGAACAAAAAAATGAAAGTGTGAGAACTGTAAACTGTAAACGATTTATTTTATAATGCTGTGACAAAAGACACATGAATTCTAAAATCATTTAATTAATTTTGCTATTAACTTGATAATTTTAATAGGAAATCTCTTTTTTTTTAAATTGGTAATACATTCCTATACTATGTCAAAATATACTTTCGTCGTTTAATATACATGTTTTATTTAAAAAATTTAGTAGTTAACATCTATGCATAGGTTTGTATTGGAGATATATCAATAAGAACTCATAGATGAAGCTTCGTTCAGTATTCCGGATAAGATATACTTTGGAAATAATTATAACAATGAAAGCTTCATTTTAATTAATATAATATATAATATTACTTTCTGTATATCAAGGAAAAACATTATAATCTAATAAAATTACACTCGATTGCTTTAATTATTTGCTTTAAATGACTGTCTTTATCAAAGTGCTGGTGGAGTCTCATTAAATAGTCATTTAAAAGCTCATACAGATTTGTAGTGTGATAAAATACTACATAAACATAATCCTATTATGAAGAAATGTTTAAAACCTGATAGTTTATATACAGTTATATTTGCAATTTGAAACTATTTTCACTATAGATACAAAATATTAAAATAATGCTCTTTCTACGTGATAAAATTATACACCACTTCTCAAATGTTCATTTAATGAAAGAATTTTCAGAATCTAGCTAATTTGTTTCTAATCCAAAGTAATTGAATTTTTATTTTGTGTTTTAATAGTATGTGATTATATTATATATATAAGGAGAAAAATAGGTATGGATCTCGAAGAGCTCACTTTATTTAGTTCTAGTATATGAAAAATATTTTCCTATAAATTATATCGCCTTAAAGTGGCATAAACGTAATATACCGCAACATACCCTTACATCTCTTTCTGAAAAGTTCTCGTTAGCCGTTTTAGAAGTCTGGAATGAACGGCAGAAAGCCCTATTTGTAGTTACTTTTTTCACTTCCATTCACTGTAAGCTAATAGCATACATGTATCGACATTTTTTCTATTCGTTTTTGGGACAGAGAATTCTTTTTTACGGTGAACGACAAAGTTGAATCTAAGATGCAAAGTACGATGGGATTGTTAGAGCTCAAGAAAGCCATTGCGGATGTATTATACTTTTTGCCAACTTTTGTGTCGTTTATTTCCCTTTTTGTCTGCTATCATGGTACGTACTGGTAAAAAAGCATTTCTTTCCAGCGCAAAATTTTTTTCAAGAAAGTAAAATTTTACGACTTTTCTCAAGCATAAAAAGGCACATTATTATGAAAGTCAGTTTTATAATGGTTGTAGAAAACTATGTAAGAGAAAGCAGTTATGAAACGAGGCTTGAAACACATCATAGTTTAGTATTCAAGACAAGCTATGTTGAAAAAATGGCTAAAATAGGGAAATTAAACTTTTAGAACTGATCTATTTTATTTTATTTTGTTTAAAATTTATTCCGTGCAACTATTTATTCGCTTAATTGTTAGTTATTCCTTTACCACCATAATGATTTGGATGAATTCATTTTTATGCTAGTTTAAGTTAGAGAAATTGTTGTCTCTAAATGCTTGACTCTGAGGGTCACAAATTTCCAGTAGCTTAGTTGTATTGCTTTTCCCCAAAACATACATAATGACTAAAAAATACACCAATTGGTTGAAAGAATCCTAGGAAAGAACTATTGATCAAGCAGGTCAAAATTGGTTAGAAATCATTCAGAGAAGTCTGCAGTTTACAGAACGGATATAAACATGTTAACTCTTCAATAGGTTAAGGGCGAAAGTATTCCAATGTGAGTTAGGTCACTTAGGTGGTTAGTTGGGGATTTCATTAATGGTCATCTGATAGCTAATTAAGTCGAACAACTTTTAGTCCAAAAGTGTCAGCAACTCCCATGGTGCCATGTGGGTGATGCAGTGGCTACCACGTTCTAGCTAATTAATACTTGAAGGATCATACGATCCATAAGCTGATATTAGAAAAAGAACTTTTCATCTAAATGAGTTGCGAGGTGCTTCCAATCAAAAGTACTCGATATAAATTATCAATCCTGTCAGTCATCAAGTCCCATCGCCTATCATATTAGTCAAGAAAATTGCGAATGTATCGTGAAAAAGATATTTCTGGCCAGGCCTATTAAAGTAAGGTTTAGAAGACCACAGCTTAGAAGGATTGACTGTGTACACAAGGACTCGGATATTTGAAAACTTAAGAACTGTACTTTTGCCTATAGGAGGCCAAGATGGAAAAGAATCATCGAAAAGGCCAAAGCCCAAACTGAGCTGTCGAGCCAATGAAGAAGAAATATCATTATTTAGAAATTGTCCATCCATAAGGTATATTAATAAACGGTCTTTTTCAGCCAAACCATCGGTTATAGGAGTGCCTCACAATGATATGTGTAAGCCACGCAAAGTAGCCCAGTAAAATTCCATCAAAATGTATCTCAAAGCAAGAATGGGAAATCCAACAAAATTTCACCTCCCACGGCAGTCTATCTGAAAATTCCCTAAGCTCCACGTATTTATAAAGAACTGTCCTTTCTTGTGTTTTATTTCTTCCTTTGTGTGTGCGTAAAAAGGGAAGGCGTCTCCCAGCGTCCCATAAAACCCTCCCTCTGCTGACGTATAGTGGGGATATTACGTGAAATGTGAGCCGGGTCGTGCCTGGTGTAGTAAAAAGGTTTCTGCAAGGGCCTTTGCCTTGCAGAGGGAAAATAAAGGTGGAAGACTCGTCCCCTGCTGCGTTCGGTTTGGCTAAGGAAATTTAGATCTTGTTCTACGTGTAATCGGGACTGCGCGGGTAACGCTATTCAAAAACTCGTGTCAGCATACATACGAAAAACGAGGGGAAAACGACATGTAAGGATTTTTAAGGGGATAAAAGGACATGAAGAAGACAGATGAATTCTCTTTTGTGTCTGCTTTTCCACTTATTTAGCATAGTCGCCTGACGTATAGTGGTTGTCGAGTTTTTCTGACATCCAGTAGCTCCTGATTGGAGCCCCTGTTGCAAGTACATAGGGGTCGGTGATTGTCCCTCTAAAGATTTTTGATTTGAATTCAGCTTTAGGAGTAACGACGGCTTATCCATCGGATGCTTCTTCACTAGTTTAACTAGTCATCAGTTTACTGCAAAATTAACTAATCGTCAGTTCGCTGCATGTAGTGCCAAAGAGGTCAGTGATCAGGCAATAGCAATAAGAAATTATTAGTCTAATTTAATAATTAGTTTTACAAACAGTATAGAATTATTTTATTATAATTATTAACTACAAACTCATTAAAATTTTACAAAAAACAAATTATAGTATCGAAAGATTTGGCATGCAAATAGCCCATGTCAGTAATATGCCGTGATCCGAATTAATTGGTCCTTACCAGATCTCTAGACTCGTTTAGCAACTATAATGTCAAATGCTATATCATTAAAGGTCCCTTTCAGGTAAATATTCGCAAAATTTATCCTTTCATAAAGGATAATCTTCTAGAAAGGAAACTTCTAAAAAGATACGTACTATTATATTGATTTACACATTAACACATTAAGGAATCTACTGTCTGCCTACCACGAAAGCTTACATAAAGTCTACCCCTGTCTGCTATCGTAGAAATGGAGCCAAGTTTGTCACATTGGCACCTTAATGACAATTTAGAATTATATTTATTAGGAATTTTATATGTAGTCGAGAAGATCTACTAAACCACCTCTTTTCGCCGCCAACCATTTGAGAAAAACAAAATAAAATTAGGTCTCTCCGACAGTCACCCCTACTCAAAATGAATGAGCCCTGTTTCCTAAGTGACCGCCACCACCCAGACATGGTGTCGAGAGCAGTTTTCGTGATGGAAAGACTGTATGCGATAGTCTTTTAGACAAATTCTCTTTATGAAATTTCAATTCGGGTAATTCTATTTTCTGTGATTTTTTTTAAGATTACTCCCATGGAACTTTGACAGCTCAACTTTACCATAAAATTGTAGACCAAACGTGGTTTAAATGCGTTGCTTTCTGATCTGAAACCAACGGGTTGTCCATAAACTCGTAAAATGTCACGATAAAAAATTGATAAACACGTTTGAAAATTTCTTTCCTCTTAATGACCTGACACAATTTTCAGATTAATCATGTGTGTAATCCCCTATGTGATACCTCAAGGGATTCCTGTCTACATTTCCATTAACAGATTTTATACGGTATGCTTTACCAATGTTCTTTTAATAGCTTACATCAAAGAACATTGCCATAATTCTCCCTTCGTTTGAATAAGCAATATACGGAATCCATCCGACAATCAGTGATTTTTTATTGTATATTCAATTAAATTGCACTATGTTCTACCAAACAAGTTCATTAAAAAGTAAGGACACATCACCATTTGCTGAAGGACCCTCACTTTCATTAAGCTACGTGAAACTGAACTAGCAGTTTTGTACCACAGTTTAGATCTAAAATCATTGCTAAAGCGTTCTTATATTTTAAAGATAGATACACTACATTATTTACCTAATTAAAATATATTATATGACGTAAATTGTATTATCAGTAACACATACTATAATACATACGCCTCCGGTTTCATTTATATTATAATAAAAGGGTTAATTATGTGTTGGAATTAATAATTTCATTTTTGTATTTATATACTGGTACTGTTTCATCATCATATTGCAGACCTTCGAGTTGTAGGTGGCGCACAGATTCCATTCCTTTCAGGTTCCGATTCCTCCCCTGACCTTGCGCCATAAAACCTTAAAATTCAATCCAATCCGATTCCTCCTTGTGTGTAGTTCTCCCTTCTGTGTCAGTAAAACTTTTCTTGTGTGTGTATGTCCATTACCTGATATTGTCTGTCTTGTGTCTGGAACAGCATGGCCAAATATGACCCTAATAAACTCAACCCCTCATTAACATATAAGGGAGCTGTGGCTCAGTAGGTTTGCCACTGTTCTAGTCACTTGCGAGTGGTAAGAAGGTTCGATTCTTCCTGAGTATATTTCTCTCTTCCGTGTCAGTACAACTTTCCATGTGTGTATATGTCCATTTACTTGGCTTTGTTTGGCACAGCGTGGTCAAATTTGATTCTTGCACCATAAAACAGCCAACCACCTTCATCATATCTACAATTCCGAATATCCTGATTGTTAAAAAAGCTCATAATTGAAAACTTAACTAAAGAGACATTCGATAGCCAAATATCGCTCGACTGGTGTGGCCTGCTCCTAGTTAAAATTTAAAGCCTTAAAAATGCGTATTTAGAAATGACAGACATGGCAGGTAGAATTTAAAACATGATAACACGTTTAAATTACTAAGAATAAATTATACATGACTCATTTTAATCCTTCTGTTAAGAGCTTGAGATAAGTCTATTGAATGAGCACTCATGAAGAAGATATGTTTTCAATTAAAATGTTAGTCATTTTCTAAACGTGTAATATCCCACTTCATTCAAAAATACAGCTTAATTTCAACATCAGGCATCGTTCTCTTGAAATATCTTCCATCTAATCTCTTCAGCATTGAGATAAGGTGGCAAGTTCATCTCCTCCAAGTGGAATTCATGATGACACGAGTAAATGCCAACTAAGGTATTTGATGTGATATCCGATCGGTCTATGCGTTTTAATTCCCACATCAGTGAAGACACGAACTTTAAGTAGCAAATAAAGGACCCAAGGAATTCAAAGTTGTAGTTTAAAGGAGGATTATTAGGGACTTTCTTTGATAGCGTTAAGTCAGTTTCAGGAAATTTGTTTTCAGAAAGAAAATTGATTTTCAGGTCTTTTAGAGAGTGAGTTTACATCTTCGAAATGGCTCGAAGAGCATGACATTTAGGCAGCATTATAAGGATTAGACATTTAAATGTGTCATTGCATTGGAGAAAAGAACGTAGTTAAGTGATTAAATGATTATTGCGTTTCCTTTGAATTCTTTTCACAGAGAAGGGGAAGCAGGTAAGCACCAAATCTTTGCCAATAGTGGTATATTGTATAGAGTTGTGAAAGCGAAGCGATCAGGATTAATCCTTTTAAGGTTATATACACTACTGTTGTGAAAATTGCAACATCATGAAGAAATCATGCAAATTAAACGAAACTTTCAGGAAATGCAAAACAGGTTATGATATGCAAATGATTAGAATTACAAAGCGATCACGCATGTGTGGGCCGAGAAACACCCTCTAAACTTCCAAGTGAGTCGTGTATAAAAAGCATTGTAAAGGTGCGTTAAAATATGTGTATCGTCGTTTGACTGCTGTAAATGATTGATTAGAAGTCAAAATGCCTCACCAAAAACGCAGAGTGCCATGCGAGTAACTAACGGAGTTTGAACGGGGCCGCATGATCGGCTTCCGTGAGGGTGGACTTTCGTATCGTGAAATCGCCATTCGCACGGAGCGTAATGCCACAACAGTGATTCGTGTGTGGAAGAGATGGACCATGGAGAATCGGGCAAGTCGAAGCCCCGGCAGTGAGCCATGCCAAATGACGTCACCACGGGACGACAGACACTTCATCCGCATGGGGGTGACAGACCGTACAGCGTCCACTCGTGCGTTGGCACAACATTGAAGCACGTCTACAGGTGTGTCATTGTCTGCCCCCACGGTTCGTAGACGTCTCCTGCGCCATGGGATACATGCAAGAATTCCCCTGCACAGAATTCCCTTGACGCTGAACCACCGAGTTCTACCTCTCGCTACCTCTGGCTACAATGGGCTCACCAACACATTCAATGGCGGGCCGATTGGCAAAAAGTCGTCTTCTCAGATGAGTCCAACTACAATGTGGACTATAACGATGGACGCGTACTCGTCAGACGCTACAGAGATGAACTCCTTCTCCCGGAGTGTCTTATTCAGCGTCATACTGGACGAGCGCATATGGTCTGGGTGCATTTGAATATCATGGGCGATCACGCCTACTCCAAATTGTTGGACCCTGAACAGCGGGCGCTACATCAGGGAAGTCGTGGAGCCCAAGGTCCTACCCCTCCTGCAATGCATTCCCGGAGTTGTATTCCAGCAAGACAATACCCGTCCACATGTTGCTCGAAATGTACAAGCCTTCTTCCATGGCCTTCACGTTCCCCGGATATGTCACTCATTGAGGAAGTCTGGGATTACATCGGATCGCGACTCGCTCGTACCGCTCGTCGGGCAGATAGTACGGCTGAAGTTTGGAATCAGATAGAGGCCATCTGGAATGCCATTCCTCAGCATGACATTCAGAATCTGTATGATTCGATGCCACAACGTGTACAGGCTCTCATCGTTGCGCGTGGCGGCTGCATAAGATATTGATTTTCGGCATTATTTTTGTTTTATTGCTCTGTAAATTTGATGGTTTATTTAAACTACTATAAGTAATACGTGGAATAAATTTCATTTATTTCTGATGATTCTTTCATAGTGTTGCAATTTTTACAAGCAGTAGTGTACATTAATTACCGTGAGCACAGAACAAATACGAATTAGCCCTCTGAGGAGTTGACGCGCATATGCCCGTTTTGCAATTTTCAGTTTTCCCAGCATGACTTCTAACCAGTTTTGTTATCGTCTAGAACAATATAATGCTTCCTGATTATTTCAATCAATATATATGGTTATTACGGGATTACTTGTTTTGTGGGGATATTACACTTCTCAAATATATCTTGATTCTCAGAGGGTTAAGATCCACCAGAAAAATCACAAAACGTAAATTTTTTTTTCTGTTTCAAGTTCAGACTGGTATTCGAACATTACTATTTTAAATACACTGATCAAACAAAATGCTCAACACCATGCTTCCTATTATTTACTTGAATATATACAGCATTCAACACAAGCACCGTTAAGCTGAAGAAACTGTATTCACTTCAGGGAAAACATATAGCTATTTTTTTAAATGAATTAAATTAAAAACTCTATATTAATTCGTGTTTCATTTTTTTCTGTTCGAGGTATTTTTTATAACCAAGACTTGATTATGCATGCAATTTTTTTAATTCCTAAAGTATAAGATTACCCTTTTTATTTTAAGTTCTAACAAAATACAATAAACTTATAAAAATACGACCCATTCAATGATAAATGGTGTACGTTAAAATAAAAAGGAGTGCTGTTTGTCTCATGCCATGGGTAATTTTAATTGTATAATGAAAATTCTTTGAGAACGAATAGAGAAACACACATTTAAAAAATAAAAATAAATGTTAAAAAGAAGGAAACCTTTTCTTACTAAAATAAATATAAACCTTTCATACAAGTATTACAGATAAAAAAATAGACTTTGAAATAAGGAAAAAACATTGATAGCATTGCTATTATACTTTGTTTTGTATTCATAAAGATGCTTAATTATTTCATTGAAAACTGATTAAATTGTAAAAACATTATTATAGGAAATATTTTTATAAAAGTTAAAATGGAAAATTAATGCCAAGATTCAGGAAATGCAAGCCTTACTATTGTATACCTAAAGTATCTTCGGAATAACAATATCTTTTTTTATAAATTGCCTTGAATATCAAACGTAAGTTTTAAATACATGCAATTTTTCTCTTAATTTTATTTTATTTGTACTAAGATTGTAATAAGAATTTAATTAAGTTTCCTTATGATGTATCGATAGTGTTATTAAATACAAACTTCTACATTGCTGGCCATCGACAATGCAACATTATAAAGGAAAGCATCCAATAGCCTTAAGATTTCACGATGCGTAAATTATGGAAGTATATGCAAATGATTGGCACTGAAGTATATGCAAATGATTGGCACTGAAGTATATGCAAATCATATGCATTCAGTAATGCACCCCTGTAAGCAGTATAAAATGGGAGAACAAAGAGCCGGTTTTAAGTATTAGAATTGTGTTATCCCTCTGTTCCTGCTCACAGTGTCTCAAGATGTTAGGCACGGGAATGTGTGGTGGTAGTCAATATAGGAAGTGTTGAGTAACGCCAGAGCCACGCCGAAAGAAATATGAGCGAGCGTTCAACAGAAACATAAACAGGACAAGCGTTCTGACTCCGAGCCGGAACTTTTTTCTACATCCTTTAGTGGGAGTTCAAGAAGGGGCTGTGGGGTCAGACTTGCTGGAATGATGGAGGTGGACAAACTTTGGGATTTGTCCACCCTTGCCAAATAAAATTCAATGTATTTTAAATTCAATTTTTTTCTGTGCCCAGTATTCATTCTTTCCTCTTGACACTTTCCACCGGGTATATAATGGTAAGTATCCAATTCTCAATTATTCGCTACTCGAAACTAGTTTCACTATTCATATTCAATATTTATATGCACATTCGATTCACATTTCATTTATGTTCTAATCTCAAGGAACCGGAAGCTTAATTATACCTCATTAAAACATACCACATCATACATACAAGTACGTATCTGAGTTTAATTGTGGGAAGAATTATGGCTCATCGCTATCGATACTAAATATTATTCTTCCGAGAAACCGGTTGTCCGTGTTGGACAAAATCAAGCCAGTCATGCGAATAAGGAATTGCTGAGTGCAGATGGGACGAACTGGCCGATTTGAACGATTGCAGAAGTCTCGCCACATCACCGAACGAGAGTTCAGATATCCTGTCGTGCATGGCTATTACAAATCGTACTGAACCCTAGCTCAAGATTTAGTGCGATTCGGCATTGTCTGCAGCAGAGGGGAATTTTTTCAATGCACCCATTGCTGAGAATACTGTTAACTCTACGCCACAAGAACCGTAGAACGCTACACATGGACAAACGAATGCATGACATCGTTTTTTCAGACGAATCTCGATTCTGCCTACAGAACCTCGATGGTCCCATCCTAGTCTGGCAGCGGAGACAGACTGCTCTTCTCTTCCATTATGCATCGCCTTACCAGTCTGTCACCTGGCGTTATGGTATGGGACGCCATTGGATTCTACTCCATCACCCACATAGTGAGCATTAATAGTACACTCAACAGACGCCGCTACATCTCTGAAATTTTGGAACTACTTGTCCTCTCTTACCTTCAGGGCTTTTCTGCGATCAGTTTTCAACAGGACAATGCGCGACCGTTAGAACAATTTCTCAATGTACACCATTACGCAGGTTTCATTTCTTCCATGACCCGACCGTTCACCAGATATGTCGTTCATCGAACACGTGTGGGTGATCGCCCAACGACTGGCACACCACAGACCACCCGCGGCTACACATTATGAACTTTGGAAACATGTGAAAACAAAATAGATTTACATACCCAAAACACGCACCCATAGCCTTTTTCTTTCAATACGACGACGTGTGATTACAGTTATTGCCACCCATTAAGCTACACAAAACATTGATTTCTTTGCGTTCCGCGAGTCGAACGGAGCTGTATTTCCAAGCATTTAACCATTTTGCCTTATGCTGTTTGTATAATATGTCTTGGATGTCCCTTGGATATCCCTTGTCTTTCATGATGTTGCATTTTCGATGACCAGCAGTGTATATACATACTACTACATTAATCTTCTGAACGTCACGAAATTATCAAGTAGGGTAATTTTGCTTTAACCCACGACAAACCAAACTGGATAAAAACAAGAATTCTAGGAAAGATTCTATTGCTCAAAATGTTATAATGTATTAGAAGTCATGAAGGGAAGACAGCAGGCAGCAAACTGGATATATGCGTGTGAACCCCTCATAGGGTTGAATAAATATATGGATTTTTTAAATTAAATAACTGATTTTTACGCTTTTTAAACAAATCGTGAAAAATAAATGTCATCAATCATGTCTGTTGGCTATGTTGTTCGAATAGTCACGCATCGCAAGGATGAAGATGGATGTACCTTATTAGCATCATTCATAATTGCACATGAAACAGATTGATGAAAGAAAATTCTACAAATATTCGAGTTTGAATTGAAAGATTGAGGGAAATGTTTTTTTCTGAACGAATCTGACGATGCCTAGAGATTTCAGATACACGTTGAGCAAGTTTTTATAGTTTTTCTCAGGCCTTATTCCATTAACGTTTAAAGAATAGTAGTACACACACCGAAAAGGATTTAATGCTATAAAGAGCTCTAAACTGGATTGTGTTTGTTTAATTAGTAGAAACGTGTGTATTTCGAGTATTGATTTCAACAATAAAGATAATTTGAACTCAATCCGTAGAGAAAAGCATGAACATATAGCTGGTTGTAGACGGAATGAGTTAGCAACTTAAAATTGAATTCTGAAGATTAAAAATATATGCACATAGCTCACTGTATATTTTCAAAATTTTAGAAAGGATAACAATATTTTATGACTGATAAGCTTATTTTAAAAGGATTATAGAAAATCATTAATATGAATTGCAATTATATATCCTGTTCAAAACGTGATATTTTTAAAGTGCCTTATAGTTTTCCAACGGCTAAAACTTTCTTTGTGTATTGAATAACATATCAATTAGCTGTGGTAAAAGCTGACCAATGTTCCAGTCGGAACGCTTGCTTCTTGATCGAAAGTTTCCTGGTTCGAATCAGGATGAGACATAAATGTTTATCCACCTGGAATGAATGTGTGGTTTCTATAAACGTGTTGTATTTAGAATATGTGTTATGCATGTGAGGTGTAACGTGAAACTCCCTTCATGGTGAACCAGGGTAATACAAAATAATTCACAAATCCGCCCTTTTAGTAGTTCCATAATGGGTAAAGTTCAATTGGCCGGGTATTAGAGACAAAGTTGTGATGGTATAGTAAAAGGAACCTCGCTCCTGTTGGTATTTCACATCAAATATGGAGTTTAGTATCAAAACCCTAGAGCCGCTCCAGCAAGAAGACAGTCAAAGAATCACTGAGGAGATTTCTTAATCGGTGAAGACATCCTTTGGTTCCGTTAATATAAATTGATATTAACGGAACCAGAATATCAATTTACACTGCTGGCCACCCAAATTGCAACACCAAGAAAGACAAGAGATATCACAACAAAATTTATTTTGTAGATAACATGTGGACCAAGTATCAAATGATTAAATTTATAGACTTCTGTGAAGTGTGGTTCCTGCCAAAATCAGTAGCCAGAGTAGCCGCCATTGTTGGAGATCACCGCTGCCACACGCCTCGGCATTGATTCAAAGAGACTTTGGATGTGTTCTTGGGGTACAGCAGACCAAGCAGCTTCCACACGTTGCCAAAGTTGATCTGGTGTGGCAGCTGGGGATGTATTCTGGGTCAATCGTTGAGCAACCATGGACCACATGTTTTCTATCGGCGAAAGATCCGGAGAGCGAGCTGGCCAGGGAAGCAATTCAATCTGGCGATTGACGAAGAACCCTTGGACAATGCGTGCCACGTGTGGTCGCGCATTATCCTGTTGAAATATGGCTGTGGGCAAGCCCTGAAGGTAAGGAAGGACAACTGGCTCCAACACCTCGGAGATGTAGCGCTGGCTGTTTAAAGTACCGGCAATGCGTACTAGAGGAGTGCGAGAGTGATATCCAATACCGCCCCATACCATAATACCCGGTGCAGGACCAGTGTGGCGGTGCATAACGCAGCTGTTTAGCATCCTCTCTCCACGGTGTCTCCAGACTCGAATCCGACCATCGTGGTGTTGCAGACAGAAGCGTGACTCGTCAGTAAAGATAATTTCATTCCATTCTGCCGTCCACATCCTTCTTTCATCGCACCATTGGCGGCGGAAACGTCTGTGGTTCTGCGTCAAGGGTAGACGAAGCAATGGACGTCTTGCGGACAGACCACTCTGCTGTAAACGGCGTCGAATGGTACGCGCAGACACTGGATGATGTGGTACAGACTGAATGTGCTGTGCTATGGTTCGTGATGTGGCTGAGCGATCCGTCACTGCCATACGCACAATATGCCTGTCATCACGTGAAGTGGTGCACTGAGGTGGATGCGATCGAACACGTCGGTCCTGCATCCAACGATCACATATCCGCATTACAGTTGTTTGGTTTCGTCCAACACGACTACCGATTTCCCTGAAAGATAATCCACAATCTCGGTAGGACACTATCCTTCCTCTGTCGAACTCGGATATTTGATCAAAAGATGATCGCTGTTTTCTACGAGGCATAATTGATCGTTTTTTTGAAAAAACCACAAGGAAAACACAATTGCCGTACTTGAAATCGTCGAAATCTCCAAGCCTTAAATAGCGCTTTGAAGTGGCGCCACAGGCGCGCGTGATGTGCGTCTGCGCTGAAATTCTAATCATTTGCATATCTCACCTCCGCTAATGCATGTTGTAAATTTCATATTATTTGCATGCTTCCTTCAGGGTGTTGCATTTACGGTGGCCAGCAGTGTATATTAGGAATAAGAAATTGATTAAAACTGCTAGCAAGTAGATTGTCCATTTATGCGCGGATGGATAGAAATAAAATCACGTGCTTACCCATTAGGTTATCCAAGTTTCAGCTTGCATAAAAATTTGAACTGAACACAATACTGAGATTGGCATTCAGAACATTTTGTCATGTGCTTCGAGAGCAACTTCTGGAAGGGGATAGAAAATTCAGACCGATGTATTTAGGTCGGGGCCGAATTCTCTCGAAGTATGAAAGTGCAAATATGTTTACTGCAGTTCACTTCTATCACATTTAGAAACAGGTGCATCCCATTTTGAATAATTCTAGTATAGAGTATGAGACATATTCTGTCAAGCTAAATAAAGGTGGTGGTGCTTCTGTGCCGTAATGTGTTTCCTTTGCCTAATGTAACGTCACTTGGCTTGTTTTCCCGAAAATGGTTCCAACACGTAGACAATAGAAATTACAAATAGATTCTGAATTTAGAACGAGAAACCGAGCTAGGGACACCAATTGCGGAGAAGGGATTTGTTTACGTTACCACTAGTTCCGTAACTTAACTAATAGAAACGTTCAATACCACGTGACACAACTGCTTTCTCCCGGGGCCACAATATACCGAAGCATTTGAAGACAAGAAATCACGTACCCTCACTTGTATAGGGAGTTCAAGGAGCATAAAACGAACTCGAAATTCCAGCCCTACCAAGGCGGTACCATAAGATATGAAATGAAATGGCAATTTCATTTTCACACATGGATTTGATAAATAGAAATAAAATACCCAAGGAAAAAACTCCCAGAATCCCTCTTCCTTCGCCGCTGACAGAAACAGAAGAAAATAGTAAGGAAGGAAAAATAAAGAAACCCCAAATAACAACACAAAAAAGGGTCAAAGAAGTACACAAAAGAAATACTCTGTATAATAAAAGTCTGGAGCACAATGTAACGGTAATAAGATATGGGATAGGAGTTAGGTATCAGAAAAGAAAGGAGAGAGAAAAAGATACCGCTTTTGGGGATAGGGAAAAATAGCCTCAATAAAATAGGGGAAAGTAGTAAAATGCCTGCGAATAGAGGGAAGAAAATTTAAGAGATATTTAGGATGGCTTCAGACGCGATAAAGACACAGGTGAATGCCAATAAAAAGCGATCATGGATTTCCCTGAAATAAAATTACGATGTAAAATAAATCTGGGGGAATTTGGAGATGTTTTATTAGGGGAATTTTATTATGGATATCACCTCCCCTTTATTTTTGTTCTGCTTTGCTTGGGCCCTATGAGTCAGAACGAATGCAAAAGGGATTTAAATTGTTTGGGGAGGAAAGAGGGCACGGCCAAAGTGGTTTAAAATTACAGTTTGCTCAATGATGCAGAAGATATGAGGAGCATTTGATGTATGAGGTTGATACCGTTATTTATCATTCATCTGTTCTTAGGAGGGATTTTTATCGCTGTCTTTCGGCTCGGAATGAACTAGGTATTTTAAATTTGTGAGCTGCTATTCAAATTTCAATGATGTTGAAATGGGATTTTTACGAAAGATACTTGATGGATGAAGGGGATTATTTATGGAAAAGATATGAATAGGATAGAGGAAAAAATTGGTAAGAAAAATATCAGAATTTCTTAATAAACGTTGAAAAAGTATGAATAAGAAAAATACCATTTTTTACTACTATATTAAACGACTCATGAGATATTCTACATTTTTTGCTATGCTCCAAAGTAGCCTATGCCAATACAATTTATTACAGCCACCCTGATGGGTTGGTTTAAACTTGTCCAATTTATCATATGTGGTTTGGTTTGTCACATTACGGTTATTTTTGGCTATACGAAATTATCGATGAATATTATTGATGGAGATATAATCCAGCACCATCCAGTCCTAAATTGAATAGTTAA
Organism: Meta bourneti; assembly: GCA_933210815.1. NCBI lineage: Eukaryota > Metazoa > Arthropoda > Arachnida > Araneae > Tetragnathidae > Meta > Meta bourneti. The sequence continues at coordinate 75,690,270 of OW119924.1, read as the reverse complement.
AATGCTCGTTAAATGTGTTGCATTATATCATCCTGAAATTGAACAATATTGAAGAAAGGTATGGTTTCGAAGTTTATAAATTAAACCTATGATATCTATGTCAAAGTACATAGAAGCTGCTGTATCGTCATAGCAAATCTCAACTGAAAATTAAAATAATGTAATTTAAAGTTCCTTTAGATTACCTTTAGTTATTTGTTATACGGGAAAAATCAGTCAATGCTAATTTCATATAATCTAATTTTTAAAGCTGTCTTCTTGAATGATGTTCAATAACTTCAAAGTAATGTTAAAAACAGTTGACTGAAAAGAGTGATCTGAATGGACTGTATGATCTTGTTTACTTTATGGTTCACAGAGCTGCAGATTGTTTCGAATGAAGGAAAAAAATGTGATTGTGGTATCGGGATTGTATGGTAAACATTAGGCCTCTATTTCAATACTGTTCATGAAATTTATTGGAAAAGGATGTCCACGTAACTAATATAAAGATCTTTTATACCGTAATTTCTGAATAAAGTACTACTTTACTAAACTAAAAGAGTTAAGAAGTTTTTAAAATAAATCTACGATTCTCCCCAAACTAAAGAAATGTTAGATTCTGCTTCGTAAAACTTTTGTTTTTAAGACAGGAAAAAATTAGTAAAAACCTTTCATTTGAACATATACAAAAGTAAATTAGACCAATAGAAATATTCTTGAAAACATCTCATTAATGTAATTAGAAAAAGTGAAATAAATACCTCAAAATATATTTGGTAAACTAGAGGTAGAGACCATAACCTAATTAAATTAGCTTCCGAAAAATCGAATTCATGTTTGGCTACCACCCTCAGACCATGCATAAGAACGAAGTAGTGCTTACCAAACAACATATACTTCAAGCAATCTTCTAACGAAACTTGAAACACAAAATTCCATTCAGAAAATTTCGCTAATTGCTTTCCAGAAATCGGCAGCAATATTTCCCATAATTAAAGAATTCCCCGCGGCGTCGCCAACTAAGCTCCGCGCTGAAACAACTTCTTGAATTCTAAACCGGAAATAAACAACTTTCCGGAGAGGCAGGTGTAATCTTCTGGTAGGGAAAGAAGATTAAAAAAGAATCCACTTTCAATTCTCTTCCACCGAAACAAACGCAAGTGTTCCCGACCCATCCGTTGCTCGGAGACTTCATTATGTTCTCTTTGACTCTAGAAACCTTCACAGGTAAAACGAAGTAAGTCCGAATCAATTAGGTCCAAGATTCTAAACCGACGTATATTGCTTTATCCCGTTATCTAATATCGGTCTTCAGCGATTTTTAATGATAAGGCAACATGTGAAGCACTTCCTTAACGTAAGCTTATAAATGAATTTGCTCACTTTTGCAAAAGCAGAATCAAGGAATGTACACGAAGTAAATACTACATTAAACCATTTTGTAAATTAATATTCTAAACACCGACGTATGTTGCTTTATCTCGCTATTTAATATCGGAGTATTAGTGATTTTAAAGGTAAAGCAATATCTGAAACACTTTCTTAACGTAAGTTTATAAACGAATTTGCTCATTTTTGTAAAAGTAGAATCAAGGATTATTCACGAGCTGATGAATTATTAATTTAAGTCGTTTTGTATTCCTAAATTGTTCCAACCAGTTTAACTAGCGCTTATATTTCAAATTAAAGCGATTTTTGATAGATTAATCATTGCATAAACTTTTCTTGAAGGCAAGCTGTTATAAATTAGTTTTCTTAGGCAAATAAACCACATTATCTCAAACGTCTGCACAATATAAATTATTTAATCTAATTTAAATAACGGTAATTTTTATGGCGAAAGAAAAACTATATAAGATAGTTTAAGCAATATATTTTTCCACGAATATACCGGTCTTATAAAAAGTATCCAACATTTGGAACAGAAAAGTAAAGTTACTTTACATATTTAGTTCTGTCGTAAACCCCTTCAAAACAGACATTTTTGAATCAACAAGATTCTCCAAGTGATTCTTTTACACTTGAAAGATTTTTGAATGCCAATTTTTGGTTTCTCACAAGGTACTGTGCAATTGTATTGATTTTTTGGGCTGTCACACAAAAATATCTTTCAGAAAACAGAAAAAATAAAAAAAAATTTCTGGCTGAAAATCCCAATAAAAGTGAACAGAAAGTCGTTCACGAATTCCCGGAGTTGGCAGGGACTTAGCATTATTTTCTACGAACATTCATCGGCTAAGCATTTTCAGAGAATGGGATCCAGTCGGGATCCTTGAGGACAGCAATGGAAGACACTTTTGTGCCTAGGAGTATGAAGTGAGAATCCACCTCTCTTGAAGATATCTCGATATTAGATGAGAAGAAGAGAGAGGAGTTGAAGTCGGAGAGCTTGCCAAATAAAAGAGGCTACTAAACTCAGTTGAAGTTTCCCTTGATGTCAATAGAGATAGCCACGCTCTACCTACCACTTTCCTTATTACGACGTATGGAGTTTTTGGTTGAGCAGTAGGAAGATAACCGAGCCAGTGCATAGCCGCATTCCGAAACATTCTGAACAAGGTGCAAAATACGTGGGCCAAAAAATTGTGATGAGGAATCTACTGGTCACCATTCTCTGTGAATTGTGGTTTCTTTTGTCCAACAATTTATGGTAGACGATGGAAAACAGTCCGGTAATATTCCTCGTTGGCAATTTGTACCCGAATACCGTATTTGTGTTGCAGTAAGTCCTATTTTTTCGAAAGAATTGCTAACAATATTTACAACTTGCTTCATGACTGTGGATGACGTGTCTTCTTTGAACCTGAAGAAGACCCTGTCATCTACGAATGAGACGACCGATGCCTTTGTTACGGAGTAAAACATAGATCTATAGTCCCTGGATTCATATATCATGATTTGCTCATGAAATCTAAAAAACATTGGAGCATTCCAGCACGTCTTGTGCAACACTTATGTTAACTGGAATCCGAAATATGATGATCTCAGAATACATGTGAAATTCTAACGTCCTCTCAGTGACCAAAGTATGATTGACCAAAGTATGATGAGGTTGTATGATCTAGAAAAACTGGACAAGTGCATTTGAGTCTTAGGGTGCATGTGTTAAGTCCTATCCCTAGCTACTGCTAGCTTATTTTTACAAAACAAGGTATGATACTTTTAGATTAACATCATACGCTGTTACGAATTATTTTTCTCACTTTCATGAAACAAACATCAGGGGACGAGGAAACACACATTATTAAAATCGTTTATGCATACTGGTTTCCGTATATTAAGGAACACATGACACAGCTCACACGCATGGTATTGCAAATTTGTCTGAATGGATTCATGAGACTTCGGCCGGCAGCAATGAAAAAGCACTAACAGCAATAGTTCAGCAACCTAACTTACCAGCGATTTGTACTTGTTGCATCAACAGGGAAGATGGTATTACCGTCTATAATAATTAGAAGGATGAATGAAGGAGGGCTCTACTCTAGGTGACAGGTAATGCGCTTGATCCTTACTTCCCATCGAAGGAGGATTCGTTTAAATTGGGTACGAATATATGCCAACTGGAGTTCACTCCAGTTGGCCAATAGTATGATTCAGTTGTTCCAATAGTATGAGGCCAGTTCCTCCAATAGTATGATCATTGGATGTTCATACTATTCAAGGTTGATTCTACATTTTATTTTCCTTGATTCTCGACACATTTTCACCTAGAGAGTCTGGGGCACGATATCACCCCTCTCATTCCAATGAAAGGGACATGCATGCCAGTGGCAATGTACTCATTTGGGGAGGTATCACTTTAGGTGGACGAAATGACCTCTATGTATTTCTGAGGGTAGCACGAATGCTCACCTTTATAGATATGTGGTTCTAGAATCCATTGCCATCCAAATGCAGTTGAAATAGGTGAAACATTTATTCTGAAAGAAAATAATTACCGTCTAAACATAGCTCATCTTTCATGACTGTTTTGAAAATGAAATTATTGTTGGTATGGATTGGTCGGCATACTCTCCCGATCTGAATCCCATTGAATATGTATGGGACGCCGTTGATATAAATGTGGCCCTCGACTCACCTCTTCGATCCCTGCAGGGACTTCTAATGTGTGGGAGTTTCTGCCTACAGACTGTATAGGCAACCCTCATTAAGAACACCGAACATCGTTATGGGCCCTGAATGGAGTGGTCCATAACACCACGCGTGGAGAAAAAAAATTACCTCTTATAGTGCAATTTTATATTTAATTTGTAAATATGAACTTATGACTTGTTCTGTCTCCGACGATATATATAAGACTTATCTCATATGCTCTCTTTGTGTTCTTGTTCTTCAGAATAAGGATATGACAAAAAATTTTACGAAATATTATTCGAATCGGCATAGTTGTTTTTGAATTAGACCGATTTTCATTTTCCCATTTGTTATTTAATTTATGAAAAACAGAACATTCCCATTTGAACCCGTTTGGATAATCTTAACACATTTATTTAATTTGATCACTCGAATTTTAATTTAAGATTAAAAGCACATATCTCATATCCAAAAACGTTTTCACGAGTTGAAAGAAGTTTTGAGTATTAACAAGAAATGGTACTTCAATAATATTTAGGTACTAAACAGGAATTAAGATTTAGTAATATTTCTTTCATACATTATTAAATTAAACGTGGTTACAGTTTGATATGTCGGCTCGCGAAAATTTCGCTTCATGTATATATCTTCTTTTTAATGCATCTTTTAAAATTAAACATTCACTTTATATAACTCGGGATGATTTTCTTCATAGTTAGGAAAAATAATTAACAAAAATAAGAAATTACTTAAAATTTTCGATAGAATCTTAATAGTGTGTTTGACTTCGTTAGAAAACGCAAATACTGTTAAGGAATAAAGATGTTAAAACTAAAATAAAGAATATTTCTTTTAATAATATTTAATCTTTGTTTAAAAATGAAAATGGACTTTTAAAGAAAACTATTTCCATCGACGCGAAAAGGCTTTTAAAGTAAATAAAGATGAAATGCTATTCCCATTCGTTTTAAATATTGGATTTTCATTCTTTACAATTATAATTAAATGTACCACAGATGGATATAGTATGTTGTTTAAAATATAAAAGTAAAAGTTTAACCTTTTCTCTTACTCATATTCAGTTGCTTTTTCGCATTTTCGTGTTTAAATAACACAATATAACTTGCAAGTACTTTTGATAATACTTAAATCAACATAAAATACATCTAATAATCTCCACATTATTAAGGTAGCTTTGAAATCCCAAACATTCCCATAATCAAACCAGATTGACTTCTTTTTTTATTAATATTCTACAATTTCTATGGAAAGAATATTGTACATATTATTTAATTATGTTACAGTGGACTAGGCCCACTTTTTTAAATAACGGTTATAAGAATAGGAGAAATCGTCTACAAATTTTCGTATTTTCGTAATTTTCGTAATTTCGTCGAGTCTGCTCATATAGGTAATATTTTTAAATATTGTACTTTAAACACGTAATTTCTCTCTAAATTTGAGCGATTAAAAATAACTAAAACTTCGCTTTATTCGTTTCTGCAAACGTGTCGCTTCATGTACAAGTGTAGGAAATGAAACGGGTTATAACTAAAAATGTGTTGCTGCATTTTAAAGTACAGTACTTTAAATACGTGAAAGTAATGAGAAAGTTTTTCTGAATTGTTTTACGTGGGAATTTTCTAACATTATTTACGTGCAGACTGATAGTAATATTTCACAATTTTGTTGCAGATTTTCTGTTGCTTAAGCATGTAATTATACGTATATATGTTCCCTGTATGTACGAAACTATATTTAATATGAACAAAGTAAAAAGTTATCTGAATAACTGAAAAGTAAGGGATCTGTGATACAATCCTTCAAACTTCTAAAATGTTTCAATTATTAATCTTTACTTACACGAATTTCATTGTTATAGGTTTAAATTAGTATCTGTAAAGAGATTTACGGTGTGTTTTAAGCATTTAAGTATTTCTTTGTGAATATTTTTTCACAAGCTTGAAAAAAGTATTATCCGTATATTGAGTGGTTAAGAGCTGTTTTGTAGTCTTTCAAACTTCAAAAATGTTTCAAATATTAAAGCCTACTTAGATGAACTGTAATGCTATGGGCTTAAATAAGTTTCTGTGAGGCGTAGTATGACTAAATTCGACTATACAGTTTAAACTCAACATAATCTCTATAGATTTTCTGGGCTACATAACCAGATATAAAAAGGTTCTTCAAGAATCACAGGTTCAACAAACCGCGTAGGTGAAAGTCCTGTGAACGTAATGCACCAGAAAAATTGCAAACCGTCCCCACTCAACTAGAAGGAGAGGAAGTTTAATTAAATTCCAGTTTTTGAAAATTCAGAATTTAAATTCCCGGAACTCGCCTTAGAGCATGTACCCTCACGCTGCTCTGTTCTTTAGATATCCGGTTCTCGAGATATTAAAATACCGCCATCTTAACTTCAGAAAAACTGAGGGGAATGATTGAACCGAGGAATAATTTTCAGGGTGGGCGAAATCAGAAATTCCACTGCGAGAAGCGGCCTTTCTTCCATTCTAGTCGCTCAGCATCTAACTCTTAATAACGTGGACTGTGTTAGGAATTTCTGTTTTATATCGTAGACGGAGGAATTCCGTATTACTACGAACTCGAATCTAAATTGGTTAAGCAAGATGTAGGTTTGGCGTGTGTTGCAGACAAAATTGTCTGTTTTAATGGGATACTAGCGTAGTAATTCTCAAATTAAGCTGTGTCGCATTTCCCAATGGTGGAAAATTTCTGAGATGCATTTGCTTAATGCGATTGACATTCCTCTTATGAAACCAATAAACACACTAGAAATTGGCATCTGTACTTTAGATACTGATTTTCCTACAAAGTAAAGTTGAATTAAATACTACCTTTCAATTCATTAAGTTGTACATGTAATGTGGGCAGCGACAGATCTCAATATATAACATTTCTTAAAAGGATATGAATTTGTTTAAGCGAATAAAAGTACAGTAGAACCTTGTTTAATAGCTAAACAAATATTCGAGCCCGAGTATGCACACTTTGTCCAACGAGGCCAGAAAATGCTCCGAAACAATAGACCGTTAAGGATGTTTTCTAGAATTTAAAAGGTACAGAACTGACATCCAGATTTATTGTAAAAACATCGTAATAAATACATTTTGCGACACAAATTCGAGTGTAGATTATTCTTAATCCTACCTTTAAGAATCTTTTAGTAGCATTAGTTGTACAATATATTTTTCTATATTTCGCATAAACTGTTTCATGATAGTATGTCCGTATTATTCGAGTTTTCTGGTTATCTCAAAAGGCCTCGATTCACTTAACTTCGTATAATCTAGGTTTTATTGTATTTAAATTGTAATATCTCTGAAAATTTAGTTTGATGAAAGAAAATTGGACGAATCATCTTAAGTTATTTCTCATGTGTGGTAAGTAATATTTCCTTTCCATTAAATGAAGAAACGTAAAATTTGAAACTATGAATTGTATCAGATTAAGATAATATAAAGGAGTTATTTCTCTTTTAATCCATCTGTTTTACTATTCATAATTTAGAAATAAAGGAGCTAAACTGGTCTGACGTATCAGTATTGAAAACATGGAGTTTGAATTCTTGTGAAAAATATTGATTATTGGAGTTAAAATATAATTATTATCATTATAAATCTGCAAAATAACTACAGTACGCATTTTATAATGTCATGAATTGAACGAAATGCAATTCAATATTATTAGAATAAGTCCAGAATTTTGCCTTTTTATTTGTAAGATTTTGTGATGCCAAATAAACTGATTTGATTTCTCCAGAGAGTATATAATATCTATCCTGTTACTTCAACCTGTATTTAACAATTTGTTATTTCCACCTGACGAGTCAGCAAAAAGGTATATGCATCACCACAGTAAAGGTTTCCTTTTACAATAGTAGTGAATAACACATTAATGTAAACAGAATTTGTTGAATATCACAATTACTATTTTAGCACTTGATCTGCTTAAAAGTTTTTTATTAAGTAAGATTGGTTTAGAAATCTTACTATAGCTGTGATTGTGATATTAAATGCATATATATATATATAGACTCCATGAATTATTTTAACCTTTACAACGATTCTATCGCTCCTTTCTATAAAATATAATCTCCCTTGGAAATATTCTATTGCTCATTTCCGCTAAGGACCAATATCATCTTAGAGATATAGCTACTTCGAAAGATTTTATCTGTTCTTTCTTTAGAAAATAAACCTTTGCAAAGTTTTTATTGTGTTCATTTCTTTAGAATACAATCCTTTCGAAAGATACTATTTATCCCCAAAAGTCAAACTTGTTAAAATTGACGCGAGGAAGACAGCAAGTTGCAAGGTGGATTTATGTGTATGAACCCCTCAGAGGATTGAGTTAATCTTTAATAATACGCAGATAATATAAAGGAGTTATTTCTCTTTTAATCCATCTGTTGTATCAGATTAAGTATCAGATAAGATAATATTGGTCGATTTACCCTAATGGAGAAAAATATATTTTTTTCATCAAAATTTTCAAAACTAATAATCATAATATGAAAGACTGGAAAGAAGAGAATAATTATGTAAATATTTTCCTCTTCATTGCAACAGAAAATGTTTTATTACAACTAAGATCACATTTTATAACCCTCAGAAAATGTGTGAATTACACAGATGATTTCATTTAAAACTGACTCAAGAACCCGCGAGTTGATTCCGATAAAAAAAATCACGGTTTCCCTTTACAGCTGATAAGCATAGAATTCCGTGTTCCAGTATAATATGAAGGGTAATTATTACCATTTTATGCATATCTAAATTCAGTGGATGATTACCTATTCCATACAAATTCTAATTTTCATACCCTCCAACAGCTCAATCGACTGCCTATTCCCTCATTAATATTAAAATGAGTTTAACATCGTTACCCATTTCATCTTCGTCTGCGATAATTAAAATTGAAAAGGCTTAGGTAATTAAAATTTAAGGCACACATAGGAATTATAAATACCATTAGTAGTCGTTAACTTTGTTTTAATTGGAAGTTTCCGGACAGAAAATATTTCGAGGTTAAATGTATTTTAATTTTCATCTTTTCTCCTTGGAGAATTTATTTATAAATAAGATTTATTAGTGCATTTTAATGACTTTTATGTGCTTATTTAATATATCTATGCTCCGAATCGGCGAAAGAAAATACAAATTACATTTATGTCGTTCACTAAATTGAAATTTCATAAATACGTAGATTTAGTTGCAGTTTTATAATTTTAAATTGGTTGAACAGTTTTTAAGTATTTTTATTCCTCTATAGTACAATAGAAAGACTCGCATATTTTATAGGCTTGATCTCGATCACATAATAATATTCTGTAAAAAGATTTGAAAATATAATTGATAGTGCTTGTTATTCCTAGTTAGGTTTTATTTCCGAATTGCTTATCAGTTTCAAGGTTTAACGAAGCTAATTTGGAATTCCCTCACATTCGTATTAAGTACTTTAATGCAGTACGAAAAGTCTTTCCCTTTCATGTACATGCATCTTGATATGTATAAAAAAGAGCAAACTGGAAAAAATATGTTCATACGTATTTGAAACTAACATAGAACGTTATAAATAACTTTTTCGCGATGCGGTAGAAAACTGATAATTTTAGAAGAAAACAGTTAATTTCTGAAAATATTACTAATAAAAAATTAACATAGACTTCAATGATGTATTTTTAATTTTTTCACCATAACGATTCGTTTTGTGGGTATTTATTACAAATCTCTTTAATGACATATCTATTGCAAAGACAGAAATAGATAAAAGTTCACGAACATACAATGGGTCACAAAAGTATTCGTCCACAACACCCTTATTACTATTTTCATCATGGATTTTATAAGGATGTGGTTAAAATTTCAAAAATTTTCCACATAAAAGCTGTGTCTTTCTGTTTTAGCCTCCCATCAAAATAATCGAATGAGTTTTAAAAGTTATGTTAAAAAAATATTGAAAACTACCAGACCTAAGTATATCCACTGTGCTACAGTTTCTTGATTGTTAATATTTATTGATAGCAGTGTCGTTACCAACATTTCATACCTTATTTAAATCCCTTTACAATGATTATATGCATGGATATGCGTATTTCATGCCTCTAAATGAAATAAATATGCAAATCAACATTTCTTGTACTTCTTACTGGTCTTACTTATTCTTGCTTCCAAAACAGTGCATGGCAAAAGGTGCCCATCTCAGTCATGCCAGCAATTAGCTTCTGAACATGCACTTTAATTGCATCCCATTCATCAAGGAGATTCGGTAATTTTTAACACCTGTCTTTTTACTTCTTATTACTGGAATTGCTTGCGATCCAATTAGATCTTCAATATCTTCAAGAGTTCAATGCGAAGCTTTGAGAGAATAGTCTGGGGGTCTTCTCTGCCACCATTTTACCCAGGGAGGCACCACACCGGGCTGAGTGCAGACGTATTAGTCATTAGTCTGATGGGTTCTCCAAATTCCATTCATATAGACTCCAATTTTCAACACGATTTCATCATAGGTAAGTCTGCCGTAAGATGATAACGCATCTAGACTTCCCTCCTTAGCCAAAAGATTGGTGTTTTTGTTTCTCTACAGATCCACATGTGAAAGGATCCATTGAAGATGTTTCATGTTCCTCTCAGACGTCTCATTTTGTTGACGATGTTTCTACTAGTAAGATCATTATGTTCCCAGCACTTTCTGAGATGTTGCATGGAGCTTCGACTATCTGTTAAGATTCAAATATCTTTATCAATCTGATGATGATGATGATTCGATGTATCTTGAACTTCATCGATGGCCAAAAATTTCGAGTGGAAAACAGAACAGAGATCCATATTTCTTTTACTCAATCATAATCTTGTTTGATATAAATTCCACTGCCAGAAATTCTTTCTTAACCCTTGCTGCTATCTGAGAAAATTTGTTGCGCATCAGCAGGAATGCTCTCTACAATCTCTAATGCTAACTACATGAGGTATTCAGTGTGTTGAGATTCTTTGTTTAACACCTCAACCTATTTTCATATTCACTTACATTTTCTTTTCCTCACTGATTTTAATTTTCCTGGATCTTCATTGCTTTTTTCATCAGAATGATAGCATTAGAAAGGCTAGCTCTTCCGCGCAGTTTTAGCAACATCATGAGGATCCAATAAAGCTATTAAAATTAAGAGATAAAATTTAGTGAATGAGCAGTTGATTCCATATTGTTTTAGAGCCGCGAGTACTTCTTTAGAATTTTAGTAATATTGTGCAGTTCTGTAACTCAAATTAAGCAGTTCTGAGTGGTTGATTTTTGCTGAAGTTCAGTGGTCGTGAATAAAATGAATAGATATATGTTTTTTTACTATAAAAAATGAAAAAAAATACTGTAAATGTAGAAAAGAAAAAGTAATTTGTGACATCTAATGATATAAAACACATACACGGCGGAAGTTGAAACTCAAATTCAAACTGATGGAAAAGCATACGTCACAAATAACTCATCTCACGTCTTGCATGTTGTGCCCCGTGACATCAAATTATATTCACGATTGGTTATAATTTTAACAATTCTGCATTGTTTATGGGTCATCATTCCATGGAAAACAACACAATCCACTAAAAAAAACCCTCCAATTTTTTAAAACTCTGCCTGATGCTAAAGGTACGCTAATTAACTTTGTTTTCTGAAAGTTTCAAGTTGGAACAAGCATGAATTCGTAGAGAAACAATATCCCAAATAAAATCAATAAAATATATATATATATATTGAAAACTGCGCTTTCTCTTAATTGCAATTTCCTAACAGTGGCAAAGAATTGAGCTGTCTTATTTTCATCACATATCAGATATACAATTTTTTATTATAAGTTAGCCATTAAACATTAGCCCCCAATTCAGGGTTATATTAATCTCCAGTAACACAAATCAGGACAATTATTAATCAAAATGGTTCAAATGAAAATATAAATCCTCCTAATAATCTACAAAAAAAGAAAAATATGTAGTACTAATAATTTTACTTTTTTGTCTACTTGTTAGATATTTTTTAAATCAACCACACACATGTATATGCAAAGCAGTACGTTTGGTATTACTGTCATAATGCGCCCAAATCTTTGCTTTAATTCAAATTTATAGCCAAAAATTTTTTAAAAAAGATTAATGTACCAATATTGAATTATAGTGCTAGTAACTCTCATTTGAGATTCTTTTAAATTAAAAAAGCACTGATGAATTGAAATGTTGACAATACATTTTCAACGCTGAGTTTATATTCATGGAAATTTATGCAAACAAGAAGAAACGTTAAGTGAAAGAAGCTCAAATCAGAGTTCAGTCAGTATAATATCTGCTCAATTGTCAAAATCAGAGATACTACGAAGTGATTGGGGTGTGTATTTGACGCTACAGTAGATACCCTTGAAATTTTTACTAGTACCAAGGTTTAATATACATATACTAATATACTAATATATTTAAAAATTTGTAAAGTTTTAGTGGTAAATTTGGATGAAGTAGAGTTTTTGGTCTACCATATCAGAAATTCAAAAAGTAGTGATTTGTATATAAAAGCCTGGTGTGTATATAAAATATTAAACCGACTTATACAAAATATTAAGACTCTCATTACCTTTATGAAAAAATATGATGAAATCACTCCTTTTTTCATATAATATCATAAAATAATTAAATCCATTAAAAATTCATGTACTAACAGAATAGAATGAAATTGTTTCCAGTTTGATACAATACCTTATGTAAAGAAAGGTATTGAGATTTAAAACAATCTAAGGTGCAAGGCAAAAGTAAATCTAATAGTCAGTGGTTTTCACGATTTTGAGAACATTTGCTTTTTACGGTAAGTAGCTGAATTCGTTTGTGTCTGATTTCATGGATTTCGTTTCATTTGAAATATATTTTATAAAAGATTTAAAAACTATTCAATTATTTTGGGATGGGAGGCTATTATAGAAAAAACGAGCATTCATGTGTTAAAATTTTTAAACTCCATTCTTAAAAATTCACGATAATAGCAAAAAATGTGAGATGGTCGAATACGATTGTGACCCACTGTGTATATATATACACACAGTGGGTATAAACACACACACACACGCACACACACACATGCACACACACACATATATACGTATATATATGTATATATATACGTATATATATATATGTATATGTATATATATATATGTATATATATACGTATATATATATGTATATGTATATATATATATGTATATATATACGGTTTAAATTATTCTTGTACTACAAGGAATGAAAAAGCTTTCAAATAATCGATTCGATCAACCAAGAGGTTATAAGTGCAACTGAAGACCACCTAGGAAGATATTTGTTTGATTCAATTTAATTTAATTTTAAATTACAATCAGACCTTGCGCAAATGACAATGCTTCTCTGAGATTCTAATATTTAATCTAAAGGATTAAATTTTCGTAGGAAAGGAAGACAGACAAAAAGTTAGGTTTTACGAGAAAGGATTTTAAGTTGAATAAAAAGTAGATATTTATATACTGACCACAAATACATACCATATTGAAATAGTATAGTTCCAGAATATATTTCTAACTAATATTTTTTATAATTCGAGAATATTTACAAACTTATCAATTTTACAAACATATTAAAAAATCTGAGAATAACAAAACAACAAATATTAGAGATAAATCTACGGTTCATCTGAACTGAGATAATAGCGAAACAATGAAAAGAAAAATCCTGACCAACTTGTAATGTATGTCTACACAAAAAATGTATCTCAATTTTCATAAAAAAAATCCACAAAAAATGTCTTTTCTGCTTAGCATTCCAATGCGAAAAGGTAAATATCTGCATTTTTTTGTTTTCATGGAAAAATTCGCACAAATCCCTTTGATGTAAATGACTTCGGGTATCGAAAACCCATGAATTTTTTGAAATAAAAACTATTCAAGTGTCGATGGAATAATTCATACATGCTATCATCTCCTATCTTGCCTTTCCAGTTCCGTGTTCTTAAAATAATTAGATTCACCCGGTACTAATTTTTTTATTCGGTTCTGCGTATGATTGCTCTTTTCACATGGAAATGCAAAAAAAGTTTTAATGGTTATATTTCATTTCTTACTTCTGCATTCATTAAATTATAAATATCTGCACAAAAAATTAACCCCATTGTCGCTACTAAATAAGTTTTCAGTTTTGTTGTTCACATGGAATCAATTAACAAGCATACAGTCCTGATTAGTTCTTGATTTTTTGCAGATTTTCCTTTTCCACGAAATTGTGGAACTTTTTTCCGAATGCCAATGAGGTATAACGATGACTCTTTTAGAACTTATCTTAGAAGTTATAATTGAAGTTCTCAGGTTTAAGGAGGAGTAACTTTTGAACATTTTTGATTTGATTTCGAGGTACTTTTTTTGCTATTTCAGAAATGATGATTTTTTTTGCGCTAGAAGAACAAATCGGTGTTATTTTATATTAAGAGAATTAATTGTAATAGTTCGATTGGGGATGAAGGTAGAAAAGCTAACAGAATGACAAGTTATTAAACTGAAGTCGATTTATCAGAAAATTGTGGAAGAACGTATTACCAAGAAATACGTTGAGGAGAAAATGTGATTTTTTTAATAAAACAAAAAAAAATTTCATCCAGATAGTTACAAATACGACTTTTAAACTAATCTTAAGAAAATTGAATGCTTTGTATTTATCCCAGAAAATTTTTATATTGAAATTATGAGGACATAATTAATAACATTCTATTAAGGCGAGATTGGATTATGAACAAGTTACAGAATGACTACGAAAATTGTTACGACATAATCTAAAACTTCTTAGTGAGGCATATAGTGAAAGACTCAAAAATTGGTGTATCATAATAATATAAACAATAATTAAAAATATTTCATTTTTGTAAGGGATAGTTAACTACCCTCACTAGTTTTCATTTATTAGTTTGATATTAATAGAAACTTCGATAGTCTTGATGGAAATCAGATCAGAACTTTTTATATAACTGCATGATTTTAGCTCTTTCCTCGCCGTAACTTTGTCATTATAGTAAATTTTGTAATCGCTATTTTTAGCCATATTTTGTATAAAGAAATGAAAAATTTATATTAATAGGAAACACAAAATTATGCTCTCACAATAATTCTTTTGGATCGATTTACAATTGAAATATGTCTAGGGCGCTATTTACAGTCTTTTAAATATTAATTTTAAAATATTGCATGTAACAGATTATTTTAAAGAGTCGTTTCTTGGCATTTTGTTTGATTTCTCTAATAGTAACACGAAATAGAAAATCTCAGCATGATGGGATGTTTATTTGGGAAAATGTGAATACTTTTGGAAAATTTAACATCATTAGCTCAGACTTTGTAAGCTTAATGAATGAATCAAATGACTTAAAACTTGATAGTCAATCTTAATTTTTTAGAAACATTTGTAGGATTTGGATGCTGTGATCAGAAATTATGAAGTATGCCATAATTTTAAATCAAGACGTCCTTTATGCAAATTTTAGGCAGATATAATTACGGAAGGTGTTATTTCCTAAGGAGTAGTATCATTGAAATTGTTTAACAATGAGAAGCTTCTTCTGTGAAGCTAAATGTAAGTTGAAGTAGTATTTTTTGTGATGCAAGAGCTTTACATATTCCGGACATGACGGATTTTAGCACGTTGCTAATAGAAATTCCAAAGAATGAATTCAGAATTGATGCATTAGTTAGCTGATTAACACCAATTAGATAAGGTACCAAAGATAACCAAAATGACGGTAATCTAAATTGTAAGGTGACCCGATACGATGTTATTTGAGAGCATTTGGACAAAAGGAAGTAACTTCACCTGGTTTTCTTTCACTGAAAATACCTCTCACAAACTGAGCCGAATAAAGATTGTAGTTTTTTCTCCGCTGTTATCAGTTAACTTCATTTTAGAGAAAAATATTCAATAGATAGTTGCTTTTTACATTATTGATTAATTTGTATTGAATCAAGCTCACAAATAATTGAACATTTTAAAAAGTTTAATTATTGAAAATTGAATCTTTATTGAAAAATCTTTAGGGTTAGTTTGGTACAGTGTGAGTTTAAGGAAAGTTAAAGCTTGAGAGTATATTTGAGATTCTATAACGAGCATTAAATTGTTTGTCATTTAAGATAGTAAAATGTAAATTTTTGACTAATTTTTTTTATCGAAAGTAAAAGTTAAAAACAGTCAGAGAAGAATATCACAAAAATTTCTTTTTTGCCCTCGTGGAATGTCTTTTAAAATTTATACATCTACATTGAACATTAGCGTATTTAGAAATGCATTTATTTTTACTTTGACTATAGAAGAGTTTATTCCTGTTTTATGTGAAATTCGCTATTCGTTGAAGTCATTAAATAGGTCATCATTGCATAGGAAAGTTGCTTTTATTACCTTCGTAAAAGCGTAAAATATGTCATACGAAAAAGTCATCTTCGCAAGTGGCGTCAGTTGAAATGAATTGGGTAAGAAAATCTCGATGTCTGGATCGGTGCCAACACTGTGAGGGAAATAAAGAGCACGAAATCAAAGAAAAGGGAAGTTACTGAATTTTGGTGTTGTCTGATAACTGCTTAGATTACATACGAATTTTCATTAAAATGATTTATTGTAATGTGTGCTTTTATGTATTAATCTCTTGACTGAACTTTTCTTTTCTAAATACTTTAAAGTTTTGAGAAATTTTGTTTTAGATCTATATTTCAAGTTTTGTACACTAAGCGATTAAAATATTTATCTGGAAATATTGCTTATAGTCATTTCTTTGTGCTAGCTAGATCAGTACCAAGCACATTATTTAAACATATTTAACCCTCGAAGTGGTTGCGACGAGATATCTCGTCCAATATAAGATAGATTTTACTAATGGCAAGATATCTTGTCCATCAACATTGTTCAATTTTGGTAATGACGAGATGAGAGAAAATGTCCCTATTATTCCAGAGGGAATGAAAATCCAAGGAGAAAAACAAATTGTCCCTTGACCAGAACTGGTGGCATCTTAGAAGAGGATTTTATACCAGAGGCTGGCCACTACAGGTCAGTTTTCAATGCGAAGATGAAACACTAGCGGGGTTAATAAGTAAATGGTTAGTCACTGTAAAATACTTATGATTTGATAATTATTCTTTTCTATGCATTAATAAGGACACGGAACTAGACCGAAGCAATGGTATGTACTCCATGTCTTTTAAATAATTTAATTTTCAGGTGATTATAAAAATTGAGATAGAATCTGATTAATCTCAAAGAAAAATATAATTATGTTTCGATAAAAATTATCGATAGTTTATAATCATAACAATACGAGGTGATACAAAATTCAAATACTGCTCTAAAAGAATTTTTGTAAAATAATATAAAATTTATTAATATTTGCATTTAATATTTAAATTTGATAACAACATTTGATATATTTCGTTAATATGTGCATTTAATATTTAAATGGAATATTTGATAACCAAGCTGAACCGAAACTTTATTTGACGGTCCAAAAAGACATAATTTATCACTAAATTTGCAATCGACCTCACGTAATTTTGAATTTATATCATTGACTACTAAATTGCATGTAGAAATGTCCCGACGATCCTAATAGATAATATGTTTTGCCACAATGATCGCTAAGTACATGTATTTAAATACTGAACCCGTAGATCTGATACACATATCATGTGTACGGTCCAGTTAATAAGTCGGAAGGGTATCACGTGGGAGTACATAATTCGGTTTATACCATGATAAGATAGGAAAGGCTTTAAGTCATTAATGCTACGTTTAATAACCAGTGGTATTTAAACTAGTTAGACCAGTGTTCTTTGTCCTCTTATTACTACTAAATTATCGTGGCTGAAGGGATTCAAGTTTTATATAATGAAACAATGCTTTCAAGTACCTGAATTGAAGTTAAATGGGTTAGGTTAAGTTAAATGGGTAAATATGAAACACTGTATAACAATATTAAACCGAATACAAGTTAACGATGATAAGCAAAGTACATATACTTGTACATTTAAAATATACAAGAACTATATATTAGAATTTTTTATTATGCGTTAACAAATAGACTAAAATCTTTGAAAGTTATGTATTCATTTTTCCACCATGCAACCTGCAGTTTTCCCTACATGACTTCTAAACAACTTTAGATTTCTTTATCAATATAATAATTTCTACGATTACTTCAACCAATAAATGTGATTGTTGAGTGTGTTATAGAATAAAAAATACTACACAATTGGAAATCTCGCAACGCTCAAAGGGTTAAGGGAAACCCTGTTCTATACTCTTCAAGCAAACATCAAACCAGCTTGCCCAACCATCAAATCCCCAACAGCTACTGGGTTAGGTTTTATGATTACTACACAATTTTTGTACAATAATTATATTAATCATTTTTAAAGAAAATACTTGTTTTAAATATAGTGTGGTCCTTAAAATATTTATGGACTCGTGTAATGACTTTGCACGTATACATTTCCTAGCCTCCTATTAGGATTTCACACGTTCGGATAAGTAAGACAAGTTCATGTCCAAATCTGATCAGCACTGTACGAATGGATCACTAATCTGCTCGTTTACTATGATGAGTTTATCTGCACAACCTCCAGTCTCGTAACATGTACTTAAAGGTGCGGTATGCTAGTGATTTTTTTCGTGTTCAGGCACATCTTTCTGCTCGTGGAAGAGAGAATCATTTCGTAAGATAGTGTTCCTTAAATTTCTTGGATATTGCTATGTAATTATGATTTACCAAACATCAGAGTAAACTTAGTTTCGTTTCTAATTATGTCCAAAAAAATTTTGGATCTTTAGAAATGACGAAACATTATGTATGAGTTACAGGACAGATGATAGGATTAAATCGTTACATTTCTTAATATATAAATAGGATAATTGTTTCATATATGAAACAGTTTTCCTCGTATGTGCAATGTGTTCTTCGATTATTCTAGAGAGTTTCTCAAAACTGATGTTCGATAGCTGTTTTCAGGATTTATTCGGAAGCTGGTGTTTGTACTGGTTTTCTAAATAAAGTAGGAAATGCTCTAAAAAGACATGAAAAGAACTAGTGAGCAGATAGGTTTTCTATTTAACAATAAAATACAGTTTGTAATAACGAATTGATAATGAGAACTACTAAATCAAAAATGTAATTTATAAGCAGAAATTATATTAAATAAACAGCAACAGTGATTTATTAAATATACATATATTTTATGGCATTTAATGATGAGTACAACATAAACCGTAATACTTAATTGCCTGATTACCATAATACTCGTTAAATGACTCATTTTTGAATAAACGTGTTCATGTTAATTCACTTTATCAAAATAAGATAATGGAATTTTCTTTTCTATAAAAAATAATTGACTTTTAATATAGGTACGTAATGGAACTTTCCTTTTTATTAAAATAAATTCACTTCTTGCCATCGAATTTAGATAGAAAATTTTTATTTTCATAAATTATAAATTCTCTTTTTAATCAAAATTATATAATGAAAGTCCATTTTTTTAAATACTTTTAATTACCTGTTTTATTAAAGTAATTATTGTATCACAAATCGATATGAGAAACAGATAACGAAATCTATTCATCACCAATATGACTACATAAATCAGCAGGAAGATTCTTTTTAAATTTTAGATAACAGTGAGTTCTAATAACATTATTTTCTGAATGTAATCGTATAGTGTTTTCTGTTATGGGAGAACATAGTAAAACAATTCGTCTAAAAGTACACTTATTCTCAATTCATATCGCAGATACATTTTGCTTCATAGCTAATCTATAGAATTCCAGTCATATACGGTAATCCTTTTTGAAACAAACCTTCTCCATGCACATAATATCGAAATACTATGCTCTTTTCGGTGCCATCTTCACTAATCTTTGCAAAGACGTGTGCTAAATTTGGAGTCCCGCCAATGACACCACTTTGGAGGGCAATAGGGCTGGAAAGAAAACCCAATATCAACAAAATAGCCAACGGAGAAGAAAAAGAGCTTTCTCTTTCGCTGTGGTCTTGCAGGTCAAGCGAAAAGAAATCACTACGTCTCGCATCATCTACAAACTGAATTATTGTACTTCTCTTCATCGTTGCTTCTGAGCGATTTCGTTCGTGTTGGAAATGCTACGGTGGTGGCGATGCTTTTAGCGAAACTTATACTCTTCATAAAGGGTGAAAGAAATATGCATTATAAAAAATAACAGCGTAGTTTTGATGATTGACGCCATCTGAGAACTCAAATATTTCATAAAACTAGGGTTCTACATTCTTTAACTATCCAATATATACTAATGGTATAAGCATGGACGTTCGTAGTGATTCGGAATCCACTCTGTAATAGCTTCCGCTCTAATTAGCATGCTCTATTCCGCTCTAATACATGAAATGTTATAGGTACATACGTGTAGCACAAAATGACCGCAGTGTGATGTCAAACCGATACTTAATGTGTTGTAATGATAGTAAAAGGCATTACTTCTAGCATTAAACTGACATGAATACTTGAATACGCTTTAGCTGTTTAAAATGTCTTTTTGTGCATATATATCTCGATATTGCTGATGTAATCTTTCTAAAATGTTTTAACACTTAGAGAAATACTAAGTTTTTACTACTAGTTTGACGGAATTCTTAAATATTGTTAATTAAATACACTTGCTATTTTAAGAATAATTTAGAATACGCATTTTAAATATAGATATTCGTTATCTTTATACTAAATACATCTTTAAGCGATGTACCTTTTTATAATGGTAAAATATAGGTACATGCGAGAATTAAATCTGTATTACTCTTTGCAATTCAAAGAAAATTTGTAACTTATTTCAATGATAGTTTTCACAAACTATGCTACCTTGCGCCATAAAACCCTAACATCCAATCCATGCTATGCATTTGTTTACTGGCTATGTTGTGTGCCACATGCAATTGTAGATATTTGCTGTATGAAATAATTATATGTAAATTTACTTTTCTATAATTTAACTTTTATACAAACGCACAATCTTTCGTATTTTTAATAAAGCTATTATAAATGTGTTTGTAAGCCTATTCGTTTTTGAAAGTGCTAGTAATACATGAAATATTATAGTATTATTATGTGCTACAAATATAGACTTATTAATAATATTTATTCAATTATTGTTCCTCTAAAAATATTCAATTCCATACAGCAAAAAGAAAGTGGATTTTTTTTCTTGTTAAATTACAGTTGCAAAGATTCAAGAGCGCTCTGCGTAGAAAAATACATTTTTTTAATTTTTAGTACAAACCAAATGCTCAAAGTCAAAGAAATTAGCCTAAGAATTGTTCACGGTCTAGAAGTATTTACACAATTTCTCATCAGTGTAATCTAATTGGATATTCTAATTCTACCTTAGAAAGTTAACATTACGCAATACCCTTCAGGTAACAATTATTTTTATACGCTTTAATCATTTTATGCTAAATGTAACTGAATCACCTACGAACGAATCAACCATCCTTGATAAAAAATATCATCTGTGGTCACGCTACCGTTAGGCATCATTTTACACCCCCCCCCCGAACTCTATTAGTGTTTCATCCTTTTTACTAAAAATATTTCTTTTTGCACATGTACCTACGTAATCAAGAAACCGTGCTTTCATTGAACAGAAACAAAACGAAATTTACTCACGCCATTAGAGCAATTAAAATAAATCATTTCAAATGGTGTCTTTCCATCACACACAAGAAAACCAGCTAATTTGGAAATGGAAACGTTTCACTCTAAATTTTTTCCCTTTTCTTTTTCAAGCGAAAAGGATCAGGGTGGAAGGAATGTTTAACAATTAATTGAAGCTCTCTTCCTTACATAAAACATCCCACTAAACAAATTTATTTTATGCGCCACGCTAATGATCAAATCTAAAGATAATTATTGCACCGTTAATGGAACGTAAAGGGAGATCATTTGAAAAAGAAGGGAACGAAAAGCGAAGAAACGGAAATGCACTCGGAAGTGTTAAAGGGAAGAGAATTATTAGTCTGAATACAACAGGCATAAATGAAACACAATATCCCGTTTGTTTCCCGAATGGGCCATTTCAACGTCCTGTGCATTTAAACCCAGTGTGGGCCGTTGAGTGGGTGAAGCCTATAAAATATCCATTTCCACTTAGTGTTGATCCATAACAGGCATTAGAAACCCATTAGTGCTAAATCGCCTGTGATACCCAATGGAAAATCACCGGCCCCGCTCAGCAGACGTATTTTACCGGGTAGAGTCAAATTGAGTTGTGCGATAAACAGTCCTTCGTAAGGTTACTGTCTGTAAGCCGATATTAATGGAATTAGACACGGCGATGGTAATGCAAGGAAACAGCAACGCAATGATATAACTTAAGTTATGCACCCGCAGAAATGTTTTATCTTTCCTATCTGGTTAATTACGTGCGGTTTCAGCTGCGATCCGCTATTATTAGAACCATTTAATTTAATCTTTTTTCATCATACGAAAAAGAGTTTGATGCAAATGTATACATTTCTTTCAATTAATTGTTAAATATATCATACACAATTATTATAGTGGATGATCATACTATTAGAGTCAACTTTATAAATTAACAACTTTACATTTCAACCAGCTAATACTATAAAGAACATCTGATTACAATAATTCTTTTATTTTTCCGACTTTTGTTAACGTATTTTAAGTAAATAGTTGGCTACAGTATTTGTTTCGCAGACTAATCACCAACCTCCGCCATCCATTTTTATCCAAAACTCAGAAAATACATTTTTATGCACTGTTGCTCTTTTATTTGATCACCCACTGTAGATGCCATACAATGGAGAGATGTTTAATTATTTTCACTCGTTCTGATTTTATAATTTATGTCAATTACATATATTTCTAATAGATATGGATGAACATCCAAATTTTAATATCAGGAGCAGCATAAAATTTAAGATAAAATGATTTCCTTGTTTATGGCTCTTTTATTTTATCTGAATTGTTGAAGATATCGAAGAATTATTGAAGATACTGCCCACAATTTCTATTTTATATAATGTTTTCAGCTGCACGTTAAATGTGAGACTGGAATGTATCTGTAAAGTAATTTTTTAATCTTACGCTAAATATATACATATTTTAAGAGTATTTGAGTAGAACGTTAATTTATATTTTATGAACAAAAGATAATTCATACTCTAATATGCAAATTAAAAACTTTTTGTGGAAAACTATAAATGGTATGATGTTGCTTCGTTGTTTTCTTTTCCTCTCTAAAATATTTCAAACAAATGAAAAAGAAAATAAAAGAGAATATAATAATTAATCAACCTACAATAAATTTATCTCGGAAAATATTCTGCATTACGGACGATAACAATTGAAATTTTCAGCCAGCCGCTGAAATTTGTATTACAAGCGATATAAGATACAAATGCAAATGAACATATATATGTGTGTGTTCCAATGACTTTAAGAAGAAAATTAGTTTGAATTGAAAAATGGATGGTTAGAAACATCTTAATCACCATGAATAGTTACTAGTGGTCTTTTAACGACCACCAAAAAATTATTCTGCTTTGAAAGTACAAAGAACATGGTTTCCTTATACATTTATTAATAATATAGATTGACAACCATTAGTTAATCCTATAGCACAATATTTATGTTAGAGATATCTATCGCATTTTCGCCTTACGGCTAAAATCCATTGATCAAGTATATAATACATCCTATGTTATAAATATCTGTTATTATCCTTTGACATTATACGGATTCGACTCTTGTTCAGAATCATAAGTTATAATTTTATCTTAGGATTGTAAGGAGGGGATATTAATTTTTATGTGGCATACATAAAAGTGCCAGGAATGTAATGGGGTAATATTTTAGAGCATATTTATAATAATTTCAAGAATTAAAAATGACATGCTCTTCTCTGTTATTTATCCTTTCAAAATATAAATAGAAAAAATAAGGCGAACTAAATATCATATATTAAAAATAGATTTCAACTCTAGCTTGATTAACCTCATTTTTTAAACAAACTGATAAATTAATTTTCAAAAACTAAATTTGGTGTTTCCATTCTTTCTCTTATTTCGATTAAATTTGAGTATTTTAAATACGATATTTTATGGTTCGACTTTTCCTTGCCGCCGTCTACATTTCTTAAAAACATGAAACTAGAGATATAATTTAATACCAAATGTCTTCCTTATGTTTAGATTGATACCAGTATCCAATAAGATTACATCGTTCTTTAATTTTGATACGTTGTATGAAGAATTGATTTAGTTTGTACGTAAATTATAGATTTTATAAATAATGGTGGTCATTGTATTTGTAAGATTATTTTCAAGTCACATATAAAAGATATTAAGCCAAGAATGGATCCCAAAACTGAAAAAAAGTATTGTAATTTTAATTAAATGCCTTCTTAGTATAGGGAAGTCATATTTAAATGATTTTACATTTTAAATATTTATTAGAAACTACGTCTCACATGCTATCAAAATCCAGTATTTACTCATTATAATTACATCTTATTTATTAGGCAAGTGATTTAAAACGTTTTCTGATAGAAAGAAGCTTAATGGATTTTAGGTGAAACCCTTTAAACAATTTTGTAATGCTTAGTAACGCTTGAAAGTGAACTGCATTAAAGCTTTTACAATTTGAATGACTACACTACTTACCATTTGTATTTAGTTTCGGTACATAGGTCTGAGAACGTTTTGCGAACTCATCAAGGAGCGTTTGAATTAATAAAATACATTTAATAATGTTTTTTTGCAAGTGCTAAGTATGGGAACCCTTTAATGTTTAGATCAGAAGCAAAAATCAATAAAGCGGTGGGAAACGAATATTTCACTACTATTAAAAGGTCAATGAAAAGTCTAGACAAAATAAACACCTTAAAAGCGGTTGATGTTAACGGAATAGGTATTTGTAATATTTTACAAATAGAAGTTGCTGAATTTCACAAAAGAAATTCCAACAAGACCACATTTTTGGAATCCGACGAAGTTCCAATCTAGAACATGGCAGCGTTTTGAGATAAACTCATGAAGTTGCTAAGCAAATCAAAACTACATTCTGAATGTGGTTCAAAAGATTTAAACACGATATTAAGATAAAACCAAAAAGATTTTATTAGTATCGTTGTTAGAAAATTATAAATCTTAGCAATGTCAACTGTTCTTATAAAACACGAACTGTTCCTAACTGAAATTAAGCAAGCCTCCAACGATAAACCGAGGAATTTTAGAAATAGAGTTGAAATTCCGAAAGCATGCATTTTATTTTTTACGTCATTGTTTTTAATTTCTGAACTTGGATAGTTTTGAAAGAGTTTGAATTGTTGCATGTCTAATCCTACAGTACCCACACAATTAACTTAACTTTAGAATTTATTTTAATTTTCACAAGTTTAGTTAAATGTTTTGCACGTCTTAAAGATATTTCGAAGTTCCACGAAAATAGCGTTCAATAAAAAAGTATTTAAGTGGACTAGAAAAAGTAATAGACACTCATTTATATTTCGGTCTGATGTAAAGGCCTAGCATATTATATTTAAGCGCACCAAACGAGCGTTCTGATTTAATATTGTTTTATTAAAACGTTCATCAGCAGAGGCACTGAACGTATTGAAGTGTAAATTTCTTCCCTTTTGCAAGGCATACCACAATGCCTCCATACTCTCTCGTTTTAGAAAGTGATGAATGAGAATAGCTTATTGTGCTACTTGATTCATTCACTAGCTTCGAAGATAAATACCAGTATACTCATCAGGTTAACTGTTCATAAAAAGTTAGGATAAAAAAGTTTTTCTTAGAAACAGTAGCATTTTCTAAGTGTGGAATACAATAAGATTAACTCATATTATGTATTACACTGATGTGAAGAGTTTTCTCCATTGAAAAAAATTAAGTAAATTTTAGACTTTTATTAGCAGAGCTGAAAATGGAGAACGTGTTCATTGTAAGTTCACAGGATAACACTTGTTAGAATAAGAAACTAATCATATGGAAACAATATTTAAGCATGTACAAAGGACTGTAAAATTGTTGGGGTTTTAAAAACATGCTTAACCAGTCAGTACTCGTGCCGGATGGCTATACAACACCCCATGGATCTAAAATGGATTCTTACCAAACTCTGCTCATGGCAGAAAACTGATTTCATCAGTAACTGACTTTAAGAATTCTATATTAGATAACGAAGTGGTTTAAATTCTCTGACTTTTTGTCTGCATGAAAGACAGGTTTTTGACCAGGAGATGTCTAAATCCCTTTTGGAAGATTTGTGTTCCGCATTCTTCATTTCCATCCCTCCAGCACATGCGATTCTATGCACCGTATGAGAGAGTAACTGGACATAGACTGAATAATTTACATGCACATGTCTCATAATAAATTCTTATTGTTTTAAAGATATATCATTTGATATCATTTACGACAAGCTGAAACGAAGTGAAATTGACATAATAGCAGTAATCCAGCTTTCTATGATAGTTTCAAAACGAATTGTGTAAACGTACCTTTGGAGAATATCTTACTACTGCCTAAGAACCTGCTAATAATTAATAAAACCCCACAAAATACCCTAACTTCTTGCACTTTCCAAATGGAAATTTATGGCGAACAGCAATCTGTTGATGACTAAAATTACAGTTGTGAAATTTATAGTTTAAAAATAGCATTCTCTATGGTGTATGACAGGCTAATATCCAACAGAGTAGCTGGTATACGAGCTATTCACTAGCAAATGTTAATTTAAAATGTTAAATTTATGATATTTCAATCACAAGTACTTATAACAGATTTTTATTTAAATTAACATTCGAAGTAATTTTAGAAGAGAAAGATACCTTCTTTTCGTATTAAACGTTTCACACTTGTTGGGATGGCATACCACTTCGCGCTAGTACCAGCATAAGGAAAAACAGCATGAGTTGCGCCGCGTTAAAACGGGTCGATGTGCTGCATTTGGTGTTTCTCAGAGTATAATTAGTTGAGTGTATTAGAGGGGTTTAATTCAACAAGGACTGAAGATCCACGAAGCAGTACAGTCACTCAATGTTTACCACTACAAAGAGGACTGCTGTCTGACATTAAAAACCGAGAGGAATCCAAGCATTACTAGACATTCCCTTTGGAAATCACAATGATTTTCTGCGAATGTAAGGATTTTTACATAATGTACGAAAACTAGTATTGAACTCACTGCTGTGAAAAATATTCCTTGATACAGAAATACGAATCATGAGGAAAAGAATAGCATGGCGCACTTTTTTAGATGAGTCTCTTTTCCCTCTAATCTGTTAGTCGACGCAGATTTGCTGCACGATTGAAATATTCTTCCAAACACGTCTGAGAAATATCGGTGAAGTGTATCTAGTGTAATTTGTGCATTCGCAATTCAGGCAATCAGTTTTAGTGAGAGTAGAATTTGTCTGGATGAATGTATACTAAATATGTTCATAAAGACAAGTATATTATTCACGGAAACAGGGAAATCCTTCAGTGTACCAAAACTATATTCGTTTGAGGGCTGTGACTCTTTTTCATGCCATGACTCTCATATGATTCGTTTTCAGTGGCCATGATTTACACTTTGTGAACGATAATGAAACCAGTCATAGTGCAAAATTTGTACTTCTGCAAATGGACATTCAAGATATTTATACAAAAAGCTTTCTTCGAGGTCCTCTGACATCAACCAGATTGGAAACACCTGTGATGCTTTGAAGAGAGGACTCAGTATTTATGTACCATATAATCAGGCATTTGCCACATTTTACCGATAACTTGATACGCTGTTGCAGATCAAGAAATTACGTCATTTAAACCATATATCAGAAGAGCCAATATGCTATTCGAAGCAGGAAACAGTGAAAAGGTATCAAATTGAAAAAATACATATTTGCGCAATCCTTTCACATTAACAAATGTCATTTTCACAAATGAAACATTGATTTCCTAAACACAATTTGTCTTATGAACTCTCCATATGTCACTAAAAGGTAACTATATTCATTTCAAACTATTAATCTTTAACCTAAGAAAATTCCTTCCAGTTTTTAGGGCAATATCCCTAAATCTTTGTAAATAGTTTAATCATCTCTCTATCATATATTGCAATTAGCTATATTCACCCCTTATAAATACCATATCGTCACTTGAAGGCAAGAACTATGTAACTCAATTTTTTTCGTATTTTTGAGATAAAGGGAAAAATAGTTTTCACTCCAGTGCCTGCTTCATATGTACTTACATTTTTTATTAACCAATAGAGCTTGTGGTCAAGACAGTTACCTGGTGTATGCTATAAATTCTGTATGATCTCAACTTTATTAATTTGAGTGTAACTCAAAATACCATTTTTCGAATTACTAAGTTCTTGCATTCAGGTTACTATATATACACTGCTGGCCACCGTAAATGCAACACCCTGAAGGAAGCATGCAAATAATATGAAATGTACAACATGCATTAGCGGAGGTGAGATATGCAAATGATTAGAATTTCAGCGCAGACGCACATCACGCGCGCCTGTGGCGCCACTTCAAAGCGCTATTTAAGGCTTGGAGATTTCGACGATTTCAAGTACGGCAATTGTGTTTTTCTTGTGGTTTTTTCAAAAAAAACGATCAATTATGCCTCGTAGGAAACAGCGATCATCTTTTGATCAAGTATCCGAGTTCGACAGAGGAAGGATAGTGGCCTACCGAGATTGTGGATTATCTTTCAGGGAAATCGGTAGTCGTGTTGTACGAAACCAAACAACTGTAATGCGGATATGTGATCGTTGGATGCAGGAGGGTACGACGGACCGACGTGTTCGATCGCATCCACCTCAGTGCACCACTTCACGTGATGACAGGCATATTGTGCGTATGGCAGTGACGGATCGCTCAGCCACATCACGAACCATAGCACAGCACATTCAGTCTGTACCGCATCATCCAGTGTCTGCGCGTACCATTCGACGCCGTTTACAACAGAGTGGTCTGTCCGCAAGACGTCCATTGCTTCGTCTACCCTTGACGCAGAACCACAGACGTTTCCGCCGTCAATGGTGCGATGAAAGAAGGATGTGGACGGCAGAATGGAATGAAATTGTCTTTACTGACGAGTCACGCTTCTGTCTGCAACACCACGATGGTCGGATTCGAGTCTGGAGACACCGTGGAGAGAGGATGCTGAACAGCTGCGTTATGCACCGCCACACTGGTCCTGCACCGGGTATTATGGTATGGAGCGGTATTGGATATCACTCTCGCACTCCTCTAGTACGCATTGCCGGTACTTTAAACAGCCAGCGCTACATCTCCGAGGTGTTGGAGCCAGTTGTCCTTCCTTACCTTCAGGGCTTGCCCACAGCCATATTTCAACAGGATAATGCGCGATCACACGTGGCACGCATTGTCCAAGGGTTCTTCGTCAATCGCCAGATTGAATTGCTTCCCTGGCCAGCTCGCTCTCCGGATCTTTCGCCGATAGAAAACATGTGGTCCATGGTTGCTCAACGATTGACCCAGAATACATCCCCAGCTGCCACACCAGATCAACTTTGGCAACGTGTGGAAGCTGCTTGGTCTGCTGTACCCCAAGAACACATCCAAAGTCTCTTTGAATCAATGCCGAGGCGTGTGGCAGCGGTGATCTCCAACAATGGCGGCTACTCTGGCTACTGATTTTGGCAGGAACCACACTTCACAGAAGTCTATAAATTTAATCATTTGATACTTGGTCAACATGTTATCTACAAAATAAATTTTGTTGTGATATCTCTTGTCTTTCTTGGTGTTGCAATTTGGGTGGCCAGCAGTGTAGATACCCTTTGGAAACGTAATGTGTGTCTTTCGAAGCAAGTCCTAAGTATTTGGTGAAACATAGAATGCTGCAGTGTTCCAATTGAAATTTTACACTTGTTTGGTCTAATCCGATAGCATTTAAGGGTCAAATCAGCGTCAACAGGGAAAGTTCCATAAAAAATCGATCAAGTATTAACATAGATATGACAAATTTCTGATTTGGTTGTCAGCGTCTTTGATGATATCACAGTCTCAAAATATATCACGTTGTCAATGACCAATATAGGTCTAAAATGCTTTATAGGATTCCTACTACGCATTTCCGAAAAGTCTTGTGAAAACCCGTCTTAGTAAATATATATTATTATAGATATATAAGTTTTTTAGTGGTCTAGCGTCCATCATACTGGATAACGTCCTATCCGTATAATATCCAGGATGTCCGATCTGCACCAGGTCATAAATTATTTCTAAGGTAGTACTAAGCATTTCTGAAAAAATTCTCCCTGCTCAAACATTCCTATAGAATCCTAGTCAGATCTAGAACTATGAGTGAACTTTTCAGTGTAAACAAACCAGATGGAACGTGAACGTTTTACTCCAGCTGTCAAAATGCTCTCCCTTGATATTTAATGGGCTACCTTTAAATGTAGTTTATCGTTTGGATTAATCTAATTCGCGTTGCCCAATCAACGTTCATAGGTCGATTCGGAATCCATTCTTTGAAATTGTCATTGGCGAAGTGCTGAAATCGTATTTTAGAGCAAACCAAGTTATGTCACTTTCAGAATGCCTACAGGAAATACGCTCCTCCGTAGAAACACTACTATCACCTACATTTATCTTGGAGAAAAGTGGTTTCCAATAACACTTGCTTTTGAAATTGAAAAATACTCCAACCATAACCTTAACGGGCAGCCTGATTGAATAGTACAACACTAAAATTCTCAGTTGCAGAGGCACCAAATGCATTGAAGTGTAAATTCCACTTTGCGCAACATTACAAAAATGTCATCCCAATTCCGCCCTGTTTCTGAAATCTTGATGAAGGCGAACAACTTCCCGCCCAAGTCAAGTGGTCACACTCGGAATAGACACAATAAAAACGTCCTCCGCAGAAACACTACCACCAACAACATTTATCTTGACAGGAAAATCGTCTTATACTGTAGCACGCACTTTGGAAATTGAAAAACTCAAAGCAAACGCAGTAAAGTGTAGCCTGACTGAATAACTTGATACTAAGATTTTCAGCTACAGAGGCACTCGAACGCATTGAAATGTAAATACCTTATGCTTTTCACGGTATTACAAAAAGTTACCCGATGCCGTGTTTTAGAAACTTTGATGAAGGAGAATAACTTCCCGCGAGGTTTACGAGGAGTTAAAATATCGCGTTACCACACTCATTC
The DNA here is from genome assembly GCA_933210815.1 of Meta bourneti. NCBI lineage: Eukaryota > Metazoa > Arthropoda > Arachnida > Araneae > Tetragnathidae > Meta > Meta bourneti. The sequence goes on along the minus strand of OW119924.1, from coordinate 75,658,925 downwards.
ACTCGCTTCGCTGATGAATACCAGACTTGTATGGGCTCATCAGATATTTATCTCACTGATTCCTCCCTCGGAGGAGCTCGTTATATTTTTTCGGGGTGCAGATAACTAAGAGCTCCCCGCTAAATAATTATCGCCCACTTTTGATTGAGTTAGGCTGAGGCGTACTCGACTAGTGCGAGGCGCGATCGCGTAATTTGGCAAATATTGGCGCAAGAATCCGTCGATAATTATTCATTAGCGTCAGGAATCAGCAGGGCACTGCGACTTAGGCTAGTGGTTAATTAATGAAGCTGAACTATCTGGTTTTGATGGAGGTTAGGGAGTTTGATTTATTAAAAGTACACACCAAGTGTTCGTGGGAGGTGGGGGTCGGTTTGAAGAGGATCGGAGGAGTTTGGTTTTTGAAAGCGGAGAAAGTATTCATGTCGAGAAGGGAACACGATGTGAAGAGTTGGGTATTTGAGCAGTTATAAAATGGGTGTTGTAATTCTATCTAATCTTAATCTTCGATCGTGGAATAAATAACGGTATGCAACGCGTTGTTTTTGTAAAAGCATGTTTCGCAAAAGCAAGGGATGAAACACTTTCCACAAGCTGAAGGTACATCCGTGATTACTCAGTCTAATTTGTTTGTCAATACCTGCAATTAAAATTTCATAAAACTGTATACATTTTTATGTTTCTCATAGTTTTATATTTATTTATTTCTAACGCCCGACCAGTGACCTCTTCGGTACAAGGAGTTAACTGACATATTTTTCAAGGATCATCCAGTGCGTAAGTCGTCGGAAATAGTAACAAGGACAATCGCCAGCATCCATACGCATTCAAATCGGGATTCGAACCAGAACTGCTGAGTGGCAAATAAATGCTATGATCGTTATACCAGATAGTCAGCTAATCAAAACATTGAGGATGAATACAATTTTTACAACTATATTGACTAATCTGCTGCTTGTAACAGTTCTGGATGACACACGAGCGCTATTACTACTGTACCAGTTAGGCGGCTATATTTCTATGTAAAATTCATAAAAAATATAATTAGACATTATTCATAACTTTTTATATATAATCATGACACATGAATATTTCGTCGAAAGAGGATTCCGTAATTATTCTGGTAAAAAATAATTATGGGTATAGGTTATGTGTAGTACTTCTATAAAACTACGTGAAATTAGCTATATTACAAGATTTATAAAACATATACAGTACTATAATTGTATATGCATGCACAGTTTTGAAGATAAAATAAACATACATTATTTTTACGATACATTTTTTGTTACATTATTGTATTTTTATACTTAGCAAAATATATTAATTCGAACGCTGAGAAGAGATAATCGATTCCTTGGAAAAATGGCACAATTTAAAAAAGCATGTTTTGAGGTAGGTATTTTAATTAACGTCACACTGGAGCAACACAACGGGCTATTGGTGAAGGTCCGGGATCAATCCCAAAGGGAAAGTTCCGAAGCATGTTTTGAGAAAATGTAAAAATGTTGAAACAAACTTTTCAGTCTCGATTGCTTACAGTGGAAGAGTAATTTTATGATGCTGTATTAAAATATAGTACACTTTTGCCTACGTTTAATGCAAAAAATAACAACTAAATTTAGATTGTGCCAGTTTCCTGCTAATATAGCGATATATAACGGTATAAAACTACAGTTTATGAATTTTTAACTGTGTATAATTGCTTAAAAATACATAATTTTATAAACATAGATTATGTAGCAATGTTAAATTAAAAGAAAAATAAATTCTAACTCTAAATTATAAAGAGGAAACGGTCATTAGGATTTCTTTGATGTCCTAGAACTGGCATATTTTCCGTGAAATACTATTACAATTTCAGCTTTTGAAATAGTTTTTTCTTTTTACATAGTTTGAAAGGTTACCAAACACATCAGCGTTTTATTTCAGAAACAGGTGCAACTGATGGTAGATATGTTTATTTAGAGTAGCTATAACTTGCAGCTGTGAAGAAGACCTTTAAATGATGTTCGATCGTAAGGAATCTTCGAAACTTAAAAAGGATAAAAAAGGAAACGCATCATAAAAGGTGACGTGTATTTGAAATGATTGTGACGTTCTTACATTTCCTAGGGCAATGTAATTACCAACACCAGAAAACATTTATGTACAGCGTTATATTTCATTAGTCAGGTACATAATATTTCAATGCGCATAGCATATAGTGTTCTTGCAACTTTAAGAATATTTTTATTTAATTCCAAATTTTTTCGAGAAAGTGAAGTGTATACATTCAGTATACATCAATATTTTTTCTTTCCAAAAGTGTTGACAGTTGTAAACTCCATTTAAGGTTAGGTCATCAGTGATCTGCCATCGTTTACCATCACAGGTTCGAAGATTTAATGAAAATGCAACACCGATAAAGTATTGTTGGATAGATCGCGAATTCGAAAGACGGGTAGTGTTTCATAGCAAATGTAAATGAATAAAGTCTGGGATGGGTATGTAAATAGGATGCGCACTCAATAAAGGCAGAAATGTGACTCCGAAGATTTAAAAGAATTCCCCAAAGAAGGAAATTTCAAACATTTTCTCAGTGAATTCGATTGATACTGTTCTGCTAGTACGCAAACATGCCTCGTCTCTAAATATGAACAGTTCTCGGAGTTTGAAAGAGGAAGAATTATTGGGTGCAGAAAAGTTGTTTTGTTGTATGCATTGGGATAAACGCTAGTGCAATCATGATTACTTGGAGACAATGAGCAGAAGATGATTCAACGATAGTTGTGAGTAATCTGGAGCATTTATGATTACGTCAGTAAAGGAAGATGAACACTTGATTACACATGGCAGTGACTTATCGCACAGTGACATCCACAAAGTTAGCACAATTGATGCATTTATCAGACGACTTGTATCCAGGACTTGTAGCTCGGCATTCCCTTACTGCTAATTCTCCTTTAACTCTATAAAATAGACGTCCGAGGTTTCAATGGTGTCAAGAACGAAGACACTGGAATGCTGAATGGGAGCAAATTGTGTTTTCTAATGTGACAAGAAACAATTTCGTGACCCATAACTGCCGGTTCCTTGTTCGCATATACAATGGTAAAGGCATCTGGAAAGGTGCATTGTAGAGTGTCAAAGTAGTTGTATCCCAAAGATAATGGTTTTAGACTCACAATCTTACCTTATACGAATTGTAGGCACTATGGAAAGTCAAAGGCACATCACAGAATTCTTAGAAACATGTTTTACCCCTCGTAGATACTATATCTTGAGCTATCTTTCAAAGGGACAATGCCCGTCCCCATGTAGTCCGAATTGTCCAATGTTTCTTCTGTGACTATCGAATACTAATTCTTCCTTGGCCTTCTCGATTGCCCGATTTGTCCCTTATATGTGGGATATGAATGCTCAAAAATTGATCCGTATGTCATCACCAATAGTCATAACTGTCAACAATTGTGGATGCTTCTTAAATATGCGTGGAACCATCTTTTACAGACAGCCATCCAGAATCTTTCTTGGTCAATGTCACGCCCTTGTTTAAGCAGTTATAAGTGGTAAAGGTGGACACGGAAATTACTGATTTTTAGCAGGTTCATTTTTAATTACAGTTTTGCAATTTCGGTATTTAACATATTGTACCACATATGCTCAAATGATTTTCATTCCTGCAATGCAAATATTAGTTTTCATTGCATTATAAATGAACATCAGTGTATAATTCACCAAAGTTTGCATCTTGTGTGCGCCCAACGAAGAGTCGTATCAATAAAACCAGATCTCAATAAACTAAAGGATGCCGTTTGGGACATAGAATAATCACACAGAAAATATTTATAAAAATTTTAACCGTTCATCATTGCTGGAAGACTGGAAATAAATGACCTATATGTGAATTGTAGTTTAAATATAAAGAACATTAAATATTAGTTGCTAGTATTTAGTTATATACGGGCTCTATAAGATGGAATTTCAGTGTAAACAAACAAAACAGACGGTGTGGGAATATTTTACTTCTACTGTTAAAATGCTCTCGGATCATACATATTGGGGTTATCTTAAACTAGTTCATCGCCATTTTGGCAACGTTTAGTCTCTAATCGGTGTTGACCAATCAGTACATATATATTAATTCTGAATTCATTATTTGGAATTTTTATTGACGAAATGCTGAAAACGTATTTAAAAAACACACCAACTGTTGTCATGTTCATAATACGTATAGAAAACACGTATTACCACAGAAACATTATCAACAACTACATTTATCTTGAAAGAAAATAATTTTCTTGCCAAGTATGAACTTGAAAGCAAACATTAATAAACATTAAGAATTTATGTGTTTTCTTGCGGATCCAAGACGAAATTTGAGTAATCAAGTTTTGAATTCTATTTTTACCATCTATATGCTAATTTTTTGCAATGCTATTTGATGCCGTTTTTATAGGATTTGCTACATTTTCGCTATTTTTTAAAATATCGACGTTTGTCTTGAGGTTATTAAAATATTTAAACATAAATTCTGAACTTAACTCTGATTCATCACAACCTTTTGCACATTAAAATGCTTTATCTAGTGATATTTTCGAATTATGGAGCATAAACTTCTCAAATTTTAAGCGTCACGTGACCCATGGGCTGTTTTTAACGATCGTAAAAGCGTTTTTCGTTCCAACTGCAAGCTGCAAAGAAAACACCACCTAGAATAAATAGTTGTAGAAACTTTTCCTGTTCCCAATTTCAAAAAGGCAAAAGGATTCTTCGTAATGGAATCCAAATCTTTGAAATTGAGCATTTTAAGAATTTCGCGAACACATCCTTCCGCTTTTCAATAGCAAAAAGCAGAGGAATGTAAATAAATAAATAAGCAAACACGGGAAGAAAAGGTAAAATTCAAGAAAAGGATTAAATCCCTTTCAACTGTAAGTGCAGCGAAGAAAATCTTTTCATGTTTTTAACTCATAAATAAATTTAATAAAAAAGTTTCAGAAGACCATGATGCTTACTTATGATATCATTCTGCTTGCCTTTCCACGGTTGCATCTTCCAGAAGAGGAAAATGGGGTTTTCAACTGTAGATATGAAAGTCAACCAACTAAAGTACTTTGTGGAGCTGCATTAACTTGGTTTGAGGTCTGGCTGTTGTTAAGGCGATAGAAAAAACTTTCAAAATATATTCCTGCTTTATATAGGACTATTTCAAGGCCTTATAATTCTAGTCTCAGTATCCCATTCTGAATTTGAATATTTCCCTTCAGTTTTAAGATTTGTCATTTTATTCAATCTTCGAAGACGTTTTGAATATTTTTGTATTTTAAAAGTAATTCTGAAATCCATATGCACAGCTGGGAATATAGAAAGAACCATCTCTACTATTTTTGAGGAAAATTAAATATGGCGCATTTGACCTAGAATAAAGTCTTCTATAAATTCATATGCATGATATTTACACAAAGGGACTTCTTCATAGTAAATTGTGTATCAAATTTTTTTTTCAAGAACAAAACGTCATTTTTACATTATATTTCGGATTTATATCAAAATTTAACTTCAGATACCAAATTTCAGGTCATTTGATCCAGTCGTTTCAAACCTATGAGGATAGAAAATTTGGAGCTCCTTAAGTGAAATTAGTTTCAAGACTTGTGTTCATATTTTCAGAAATAATATTCCTATACCGGTAATATTTTATGCTAGTTTAGTACTAAAGAAATCAAACAAAATCTACCTAAAATTTTCATTTTTAAATGGTTTTTAATATGCAGTACTTATACTATCTAATGAATCGAAAAAAATATAAAAGGAACCTAGATGTATTTTGATCGAAATCAATTCTGAAGGACTTTTAATGCGAATGCAAAATTTCAGCACTTCCTTTCACAGTGATTTAACCTATATTTAAATTTTAGTCGCTATGATTATTTAATTGGGCATTCAAAAGTTGAAGAAACAAATGAGTAACTTGATGAATATGTAAAGTTTTAAAAACATTTCGAAATATATAATTTATTTGTTTGCATTGACATTGCAAACAATCCATTAATGTGATATTGATACAAGAGATTGGAAAACTGTTATTTTATAACAGTCTAAGCGGTTATTTGTGAAATTTGTAGGATGGAATTAAAAACAAAATTCATCTCAAACTTTTTCCGTAGTTAATATATAAAAAACGCAGAGTTAAGCACTGAGAGGAAATGATATAATACTGATGCAGGGTATGCACTCTCAAAGATAGACTTAATATTTACAAAATCAAAGCAGTAGAACTTCAAAGCCTTAATTCAAGACACGCGTGTCTTCAACTGTAAAAAGGAAAACATTGAGGCAAGTAAACAATTCTGCATGCCGTGAAAAATGCATACGGAAAGAATCGGCGAGTTTAATTAGAAATCTTTGCCAATTTCTCCTCCTCTCGACATTTTTTCCGACAGCCCTTAACAAGTTGTTGCGTAGCTTCGTTAAATCGACTAATTGTGGAAAAGTTTGTCGTTAATTAGAGTTTTCCCCAAAAGCTTCCTTAATGCACTACACGCTCACTTACGTTCATTTTCAATGTCGTTTCTTTCAGTATCTAATTTGTTTTGTACATTCCAGAGGGACTCACTCTAACGTTTGTTTCCGGCTGTGTTATTTCCTGCGTGCTGTTTCGTGAAAACTTTGTGGGGCAATTGTGTTCGGATTGAATTATGAAAATTTGATAAATAAAATTTGTTTAGAATTTCTGAGAAATCGAGTTAAGCTTAATAATTTAACTTCCTGAGCCTCCAATAGTGTAGTGTTACATTTATCACACAACACACACACATAATGACTAAATAATCACATCTGTTGGTTGAACGAATCCAAGGAATGATTCTATTGGTCAAGAAGGCTAAAATTGATTGGAAGTCATGCAAGGAAGACTGCATGTTAACATACATTCTGAGGGGTACACACGCATTTATCCGTTCAGCAAAATGCAGTCGTTCCAGCATGATCTCTAACCAGTTTTGGTCTTCTTGACCAATAGAATAAATATTTCCTGGAATTCTTTCAACCTTTAAATTTGGTTATTTAATAATTTTGTGTTATATGGGGTAAAAAAAATATAACACTACTGCGAAATCTATTGATGTTCAAAAGGTTACAAACGCATATATGCGTGTGAGCCGCTTATAAGATTAAAACTAAAGTAACAATTATCTCTGTCAGTTAAGCAGTCGTCAGACCCATGAGCTTTCTTCACAATACTATGAAGAGCAATACCAATCGAATTCACCGACACGATGTTTGAGATTTGTTTTCTTCCTTCATATCCTCGGAGTCATTTCCGTCTGTATCTGACATTCTATTTTCATATTCAGGTGAGGTTGAATCATTTAAATTTGTCATGATAAACTACCCATCTATTAAATTTCCGGACAATCCAACATTTCTCACATGCATTTTCAATGGAACACAGTAGTGTTCTTCATATGCCTTCTTTGTTATAATTTTCCAGATAATCTTACTTTGATTTTATGCTATATTATATATATATATATATACACTGCTGGCCACCGTAAATGCAACACCCTGAAGGAAGCATGCAAATAATATGAAATTTACAACATGCATTAACGGAGGTGAGATATGCAAATGATTAGAATTTCAGCGCAGACGCACATCACGCGCGCCTGTGGCGCCACTTCAAAGCGCTATTTAAGGCTTGGAGATTTCGACGATTTCAAGTACGGCAATTGTGTTTTTCTTGTGGTTTTTTCAAAAAAAACGATCAATTATGCCTCGTAGAAAACAGCGATCATCTTTTGATCAAGTATCCGAGTTCGACAGAGGAAGGATAGTGGCCTACCGAGATTGTGGATTATCTTTCAGGGAAATCGGTAGTCGTGTTGGACGAAACCAAACAACTGTAATGCGGATATGTGATCGTTGGATGCAGGACCGACGTGTTCGATCGCATCCACCTCAGTGCACCACTTCACGTGATGACAGGCATATTGTGCGTATGGCAGTGACGGATCGCTCAGCCACATCACGAACCATAGCACAGCACATTCAGTCTGTACCGCATCATCCAGTGTCTGCGCGTACCATTCGACGCCGTTTACAGCAGAGTGGTCTGTCCGCAAGACGTCCATTGCTTCGTCTACCCTTGACGCAGAACCACAGACGTTTCCGCCACCAATGGTGCGATGAAAGAAGGATGTGGACGGCAGAATGGAATGAAATTGTCTTTACTGACGAGTCACGCTTCTGTCTGCAACACCACGATGGTCGGATTCGAGTCTGGAGACACCGTGGAGAGAGGATGCTGAACAGCTGCGTTATGCACCGCCACACTGGTCCTGCACCGGGTATTATGGTATGGGGCGGTATTGGATATCACTCTCGCACTCCTCTAGTACGCATTGCCGGTACTTTAAACAGCCAGCGCTACATCTCCGAGGTGTTGGAGCCAGTTGTCCTTCCTTACCTTCAGGGCTTGCCCACAGCCATATTTCAACAAGATAATGCGCGACCACACGTGGCACGCATTGTCCAAGTGTTCTTCGTCAATCGCCAGATTGAATTGCTTCCCTGGCCAGCTCGCTCTCCGGATCTTTCGCCGATAGGAAACATGTGGTCCATGGTTGCTCAACGATTGACCCAGAATACATCCCCAGCTGCCACACCAGATCAACTTTGGCAACGTGTGGAAGCTGCTTGGTCTGCTGTACCCCAAGAACACATCCAAAGTCTCTTTGAATCAATGCCGAGGCGTGTGGCAGCGGTGATCTCCAACAATGGCGGCTACTCTGGCTACTGATTTTGGCAGGAACCACACTTCACAGAAGTCTATAAATTTAATCATTTGTAACTTGGTCAACATGTTATCTATAAAATAAATTTTGTTGTGATATCTCTTGTCTTTCTTGGTGTTGCAATTTGGGTGGCCAGCAGTGTATATATATATATATATATATATATATATAAAGTATATATATATATATATAAGGTATATATATATATAAAGCGGTATATATATATATATATACCGCTTTATTCATATATTTCAGGTAGATTTGCAATTTTCAGACATGTATGATGCCAAAAGTCATGTAATTCGAGTATTTTTCTAAGAGCCAACCCTTATTCTCCAAATCCCGACAAGATCACACTGCAACTTCTTGCGTGAAAAAATTTATTCCTAACCGGAGTTCCACGCGGCTTGGATTTCACTCAGTTTAAAATCAATAACGTGGAAAAGGAATTCGGTGATAAATAAGACACTCAGATTCTCTACTTTCGTTTGCATTTCTCCCGATTCCTGGATTCTTCAGCGTCTATTTACCGGAATCGATTGACTCCTCTCTTTTATTTCTTCCCGTTTCATAGAAACAAAGAACACTTCCAGAAAGAAAGCTTTCCTTTAAAACACGCTAAATTTTCATTTGCCCTTCCTTACATCCTATGTTAAGCCTATTTCTTTTATTTGTGTGTTCTTATGCCGCTCTTCACTCTTTCCACTTTAAGTAAATTCCGTGGCACCTGTCTCCATATTGGTGGAATAGGATTCTCAAGTGATAGAAAGTAAGTAAATAGTGAAGCGTCTACAAAAAGGAAGATTCCTGCAATTTGGTTGAAAGCGCTTCTCTTTGATATCGAGGTTTGAAGTTTTTCTGGTTTCTGTGCTTTTTTTGTTGAGATGTGTTCAATCTTCTGCCTCGTGAGATTTGAGTTTTTTTTCTCTTAGCATAGGTGTTATAATTTTTCATTTGTTTTCCTTTGAAGATTTCCTTTCGATGAAATCATAACGATTGTTATTTGTTAAGAACTAGAAATTAATTTTATCAATTAGGAAATTCGTTATTATAAAATTACATTCATTTGCATGATTGAAACTCACAATCCTTCTTCGTATTTTTATTGTTTAACTCAGATTCCAATAGAAGAATTTGTATTTAACATGATTCCAAAGGAGTACATAACGATATTAGCTAAAAATTCTGACCATTTTGTATGAAAATAATAGAAAATGCTAATTCATCATAACCAACATTTTTGTATTATGAAAACGTTTAGAGATAATATAAAAAAAATTAATGAACTTTTGTGTGAAACGGGATGGCAGTGTAAAAATATTTGAGCTAATTTAAAATTAATTTGAGCACCTTTTATTGTTCTGTAAGAACGCACTGCCCGTTTGTGCGTTGTTTAAGATACTAATGTTTCTGGTATTGGATATATCTCTTCGCATTACCTGTTTTGATTGAAAAGTGTATAAAGTTAGATTAAAAGTTACAGGTATTTGGTTAATATTAATAAAATAAGAAAATCTAAAATTTTACTCTTCATAAGTCCCTTCCTTTAACACTGCAAATACCAAGATAAAGATTGATAATAACCTTATTCGAATTCGAATTCTTATTTTATATCACTGGGATTTCAATATAATATTGAAACTTTCTATATTTTAAAATAGTTTGCTCAAAGAGCGCGAAAACTACAGAGTATTTCAATCGATTTAAAAAAAATATAAAAAAATAATGCTAAGTAAGTTAGATTAGAAAACCGACAAATGTAATTTTGCATGTGATTCATTTCCACGTTCTATGGTGCGAATAATTTATCTTCCATTCGCCTTTAAATTACTTTACTTCGAATACTTCGAAATCGGAGGGAAAAAAACATAAAACTCATTTAGCAGAACACCCAAGTTGCGATTAAGATTAAGATCAAATGGAAGTGGTATAGAATGTCTTAAAATAAATGAGGTTTCTAGAAATGGTGAAGAATTCTCTTTTCTACTTTTAAGTATCTTCACTCTAAATGAACTTCGTGAATTTCTTAATGTTCTTATCGAATGATTAGATATTTCTTCATTAAGATTTTCTATAATATTAAGTAAAGAAATAAGACTTTATTCAGAGACCGTTAAAGAAGTAATAGTATATAAAGTTAAAGATATTTTTTTACCCAGCAGTATGCCCTGCTCCTATTTAAAGGTACGCAATTCAATATCAAAGAAAAGCAATAGTAAATTACACTTAACCCACTGAGCGTCACGAAATTTCCTAGTAGTGTAGTATTGCCTTTATCACACAATGCACATAATGACTCAATAGACAAATCGATTGGTTCAAAGAATCCTAGGAAAGATTCCAAGTTCAGATGGTTCAAGATTGTTCAAGATGGCTGAATGTAGATGAAAGTCATGCAGGGAGCATTGCAGGTTGCACGACCGATATATGCGTGTAGACATCTTAGAGGATTAAAATGGATATATCATCAAATTAGCAACTGTTTATACTCTGATGCTAAAATTGAAGTGTTATGTCTGACACATGAAAAGGTTTCTAAATGCATTATAATATATTTTTTAGTAAATTGATTGACACAATAATAATTTTTCTATGCCCATCCAACCATATTCAAATGACATCAACTGTGCATTTATGTGTAAGTTTAAGGTTAGTGGATTGGTAGGTAGTTGAATTTGCGTCACACTGGTGCAACACAGCGAGCTACGATCCGGGATCGATCCTGAAGGAGAAGAACCGAGAACAACACCTCGTAATTTTTAACCTTGGTCAGATGGCGAGACTAACCTCTGAACTGGCACCTCACTCTCGATACTTCCATGCCACATCAAGGTGAGGGCATTTAATGCCACGACTGAATTAACGTGCACCAGCCTCCATGTAGAAGACGGTCTTTGGTTGGATCGAGTTTCGAACACGGAACCCTCAGGTTGCTAATCTCTGACTCTACTAACTGGGCTACCCTGATACCAGAAGTTTAGTTTCGTACTATGAAGTCTTATTTTATTTTATTGTAAAAAAGAGCAGTGATTTTTCTCATGGAACATAAACTAATTACAAAAATTCTGCTGCACACCAAATAAATTTTTTTGCCAATTTTACAAAAAATAGGCATAATTTTCATCAATTCACAAAAATAATATGACATTCCTACTCTTTTTGCACGAAAGTGGCCATTTAAAAAATCTTTTGAGAAACAATTTATTTATACTTTATAATAAAAAATGATACTCAAATCTTAAAAAGGACAATAAAATGTGTGTATTATTTGGTATAATTGCAAAAGCACTTGTCAAAAATCAAAACTAAACAGTTGAAATACAATAAATATTTCATCAATTTCAGCCATTTCACCACCCATAAGGCACACCCGTTTTATACTGACGGCAAATCGGTTGAAAATCGCTGGTAAATAGCTGCAAGGTATAATCAGCATATGGATAAAATATATATATTATGTATAGCATAAAAGGACACAAAAGAGTGACAAACTAAACCAAACAGTTGCTTTTATAGTTTATCACTTTATTCGGAACAAATACTACAGACTACTTGGATAATATTTGACAGTGTAGAATAATCGATTTCGATTCGAGAGACAAATTGGGTATTCCGAGTACAAAATGCGACACTGCGTTAGTTCTAGACGTGAAGACTTCAATACAAAGATTCTGTATATGTTATCATTTTTCTTACAAGTGAAAATTTCGAGGAATGAGCTTTTTAACTTTTATAGACTAGAATGTGGTGATCTTTAGACTGTGTGTGTCCACTAATTTATTTTTTCTTTGCATGAAGGTTACATTCCTTCATGAGAAACATACTTAATGAGTAGACTGGAGGAGTGGAATTTTCCCTTTCGTTTTCTCAGAATTATTTTCTTTGACTTAGTGTGTTCCCTTGAAAGCTGGCAATATATAGCCATGTTGTATAAGGAAACGGATATAAGGTGACACTATCCCCTCGACAGGACCCGTATCTTGCATTGACTACAAACTACTGTGGACTGAAAAAAATCAAATTTTATAGGAATGAATTCGAATAGTGAAAAAGTACATTAGTCCACCTGAAATGAGCATATATATTAATTTTTTCGAAATTAAAAAGTTTGAAATTAAAATAAAATTAGTGAAGAGATTGGCGGTTGAGGTTTTCGAATTGTGGTGTTTTAGCAGTCTCGCAAGACATCACCGGAAATCATCCCACCCAATGTGTTTTTTCACTTGGTTAGAGTTAAACTAACCTAATTAGTGGTTTTAAGTTGTATAAATTCCTAAACATTTTTAGGAGTTCAGTTTCAGTCAAACATTAAAACCTAACTTGACCCACACTCCATAGAAATGCACACATACAGAGTGGATTTGCTTTAGAACAAACTAACAGGACTATTAGCGTGTCCATTAAAGTTCCGACCCGGTTTACTTAAAAACATCTAATATTTAAAGTGCAATATGCAATTCAGACTTGTTCCTGTGCTTTTACAAACCCAGGATTCACTACGGAGAAGTATCCAGACTGATTTCTACCCATTCCCTCTCATCCATCTGTGGAAAGTAAGTAACGAATATGGGAACTATCTAGTCGAACTTGGAGTCAATTGTGGATATTATTTCTTTTTGGAGAGTGGGTTGTAGGTTCCCATTCGTGGATCGTATGTTCCCTTCACTGTATTCTGGGAGACTATGCAATATTTCTACATTTTAGTGTGAAAGGGTAAGTATTGAAGATTTTTTAAAGTAGTAACATTCGTTAAAGATCGTAAACGTCATGACAGGAAATCAAGGGATCAGTGAATACATTTTTCATCCAATTAATACTGTCAGTGTTTAATAAGTATTGGAAATGTATTATTTCTTCAGATCCTTAACGGTCGTACTCGATTTTCTTTCTTGTCTGCAATATTTGGTTTAACTCTCTGCTGTCATTTTTCTGAATGGCAGTGTCCAATACAAATTCTAAGCTAGTGATCCTTCGTCAGTCACCGTTGTGAGGACGATTTTCTCTACTCGTTCCCAAAAGGAGTTTCTCCAAATCATAGAGTCGAAGGTAGTCTCCTACAGGAGACAGGTAAAAACCTACTTAGGTGCATCATCAAATACTTGTATTCTGAACTATCATCTCGTGTCACATGGATCTTAAAGTTTTCCACAGCTTTATCCCTAAGCATGTATGTTTCATTTTGTACACATTTCTTGAATGTTTTATGCGTGACTCATTCAATCGCAAGGATTTATTTGCTATTGTGAGCCACCTTGCATGTGGTGAGTTTGTGGGCCTTACTTTGCCACATCATTATATGAACAGCTGGTTTTAACGGCGAGGCAAATCTGATACCGATAATATTCATCCGTACTCTTATCTGAAGGAATTTTGGAAAAGTTGGTATCGTGTTAAAATTTTACGACGGGGAGTTTTACGATTATGGATGCTTTTTCGATAAGACGTGAGTACCTAATTTGGTCTTTATTCTATCATTAAGAATAATAAACATATAAATAAAGGCACTTCGTGCGCGCGTGAGAGACATGGAAACCATGCAAGTGTCAACATACCTGGTCTTCAAGTTTTCTAGTATTTCCCTCTATTGTATCTCGCGTTTGTAAATCCTCATCAGTTCTATTACATTGAAGATGACGTATACCCAATACTTAATTTTTCAGGAATCTCTATTCGTACATTGCACCCTAAATAGTTCATATTTCAAAGAAAACCGGGTAGAAACTTGCATAGATGTGTATTAGTCCTGTCCTGTAAATCATCATAAGGCAAAAACATGGTATGCGGCTATTTTTAATGAAAGTGGGTTAGTTTTGTTTCTAATGTTTAACAACGATTTAAAGATCTTAAAAACTGTTTTACGAGTTTCTGTGACTGAATTCTATTGTCACTTAGGTCCTTTTAACCCTGCCTGATCATCAGAAAAAGAGCAGGACAGATTGCAAGATGCGTCTTGCAGGAATGTCAAAACACCAGAATTCGAAAACTTCGATCAACTATCTTTTCACTTAGATATTTTATAATTTCAATACAAATTAACAGATATGTTCATATGAAGTGGAGTAACAAATGTTTTTTTATACTATTAGAATTTGCTTCTGCGAAATTCGATTCGTTCGGCTCATGTTACAGCATACAGTCAAACCACTATGTGTAACAGGATGTTTTTTGTGACTCACTTCCGCGTCAGGAGGAAAATTTCACGAAGTACTTTTTAACCATAGGCTAAGAACTAGTTTATTTGTTCCACGTTCAGAAGTTTCTTTTACATTTGTTCCTCCAACACAGATCGATTTACGTAGCTGATTTGTTCTTTCTCAGGGGTAATCACACCGAATGTATATCAAAATGAACCAAATATTTTCAGTTTAGTGAATTCAAAACAAAATTTGGTTAATTTTTTAACTTGTAGGAGAAATATATTTTACTGGCTTTTTATGTTCTACTCTACTTACGATACGTTATTTCATGAGTCTATTAATTTTTATGTGAATCCTACACTTTGTTAATGATAATTTCATAAGTATGTCGAACATATTTCACCTTTGGCTTTGAGGGAATATGCAACTTATTTAATACTCCATACCAAATACAGATTAGAGCCTATATTGTGCTATGTTCCTTCAAAAATATTTTGATTTAGCATTCACACACATGGTAGTTTTCTTTAAACCAGAAACGTTATATACATTTAATAGAAGAAATTGATTACTTTTATGAATTCATAATATATACAAATGTTTCCTGATAAAATATATATAATACAAAGTATCGATATATTAAAATCCATTTGAAACCAGAACTTCAGTTTTTCATAAAATTCATAGTTTATTTGTTATACAATCCAAACATTGAAATAATCTAACTTAAAAATACAGTAACCAACATGCCCAACATGCAAAGACAAACCAGGTTTTGGTAAAATATTCACTGCCAACAAAACTCAATAATCCTCTTTCTCCTTTTGTAGCACCAAGAGAGTCAGAGAATGGAAAGGCCACATCAATACTTACACTTAAGCATACGGATCTGCAGGAGGGTATCATTGGAAGTACCATTCAGCAGAACACCGAGTTACCCTGGATCACATGACGATGGCCGTAGAAGTCAAAGTACTTTTTCCCTTCTTTTCATCCATCTACTTATTCTTTGGTGGCCTGGCTGCGAGATGAGACAGGGTTCTCGAAAGATGTCTGATTATCATTTGGGGGAGTGGAGCCAATTTATCAAAAAGGCTGCCGATGTTCGTATTCGACTTTTTTTGCCATTCTTTTTATTCATGTCTCGGATTTTTGTTCTCCATTTCGTGGATGCACTGATGCCTCTTTTTCCTGGTTATCTGTTAGATATGCTGAAGACTCATGTGCGATTTTTCGAAAGTTTTGAACCCTTTTTTTAATGGAGACTTTTCGTTAGAAACGCATTTTTTCTCTCACGTCATATTTCAGTTCTTCCCATTGTAAGTAATAGTTATATTGCTTTGTACGTTGGAATTTGCGTAGTAGAGCTCCAGTGACGAATTATATTTGATGAATTCTTTAAAATCCAAAATGTCGGTACATGAGCAAGTATTTTAAGTTATTTAGTATGCCGATATTTTGACTATTAAGTTTTTAACCTTCAATATCACTCATGAAATACATGGATTCACTAATTTCAAGCAATACACCGTGCACTGATATCTTAGTTCTTTCAAATAACTATATATGAGAGATAAAGAGCGAGAGAGAAAGATTAAGAAAGGAATCACTGAGATTGAATTCAGTTTTGAGATGTCTTTATTGTATATCGTGTTAAAGTTATGGGACCAAATTGTTGGTAAGGGTAAAAATATTTCATTTTGGCCAAAGATATCTCACTTGGAGAAGGAAGCGAATTAAAAAAGGAAGAGTATTGAAACAATGGTGTAGAATTTGCGACTTAAGGGTTATGACCACAGATGAAACATCAGATCGTTTCAGAAGCTCTGATGTTACTCGGAAAAGTATTGGAATGTATTCAATAAACCCTTGTACAAAATGAAATTTATTACTATTGATTAAATATGATATATATATTAAAGGTTAAATTACTTATGAGTACTGAATTAAAAATGTAAAATGTTAATGGGGAAATGTAAAATTAAAGATATAGTAAGTGGACTAGATGTAAGAGATATTAGCGCATATCTATAAGTCTAATTAGTGAGGAAACATTCTTGAATGGTCATTGAGTGTAGATTAAAAAATGATTTGGGACATATTTTATGAGATTGTAAATGTAAATTGTTTGAGAATATCACTTTATCTGATAATTTACTTTTATACAGAAAATTATATTACTTGCAGATAAGTTGTATTTTCAGAAACATATTTTACACAAAAATATTTGCCATGAACATAACGCATAGTTTCTGTAGAAGAAACACTTAAAACTATATACTTACAGTGCAATTCACTGAACATAACGCATAGTTTCTGTAGAAGAAACACTTAAAACTATATACTTACAGTGCAATTCACTGAGGTAATTTTCAGAAATAAGTCCTAAACGTAAACCAAACTATGATAGAGCTAATTATCCGCATAAAATAATTTATTCCAGCAAATATACAACTGCTTTCAGTGGATGAATACTTAACAAAACCTAGGAAATTTTTAACTACACTTACCAGTTATGTAATTCACACTTTCCAAAAGTGCAATTTGGTAATGAACCCTAACCAAGACCCGAATCGTAATTATTATTAACAGCGCTCTTTTTTGATATGGCTTGAAATATTAAACATTTTAATTTTATCTCCTTTCGTGAGCTGTCCATTCCACGGCGCTTCGTAGTACATTAAAGTTGATTATCGTCTTTTCACTTTCTGCCATTTCACCTTTCCTTTCTGTCTGTATCTCGCCCCTTTTCAGATTAATATTTTTGGCAGAGTGTGAAAAGGAATACTTAAACCATGGAGTGGCTTAATTAGCACATTACATTATTTTTTTCTAAAAGCCTTCAGCTTTTTTCTCACTCTTGGTTAAAGCAATAAAATCCCTCAGTTGATGTTCATGTGTTTTTTATGTAGCATCGGAATTATGGAGTTATGAAAGGATGCAAAGTGCTGACATTTGAGAGTACTTTCATTATTATAGAATATAATTTATACATATTAAAAATATGAAAATTGCAATTACCGCTATTTTATTGACCATAGTAGTATGCGTTATTTATTAATTTTGTAACGCGTAAAAGTGTAGCACGATTGCATTTATAATTTTGCATTTTTAATTAGCATTGCATTTATAATTTTATGATATAAATTACAAAAAACCTTGGAAGTGAGATTGGTTTTCCTTTAGCCTCTGTTCTTCAGAGTGCAAAACAAAAACAACTTGTAAATGTTTCGTTCAATGGCGTATTTGATGCATAGTCAAAAGTGCAAAATAGAATATGCTGATTCAACAATCATTTGATGTGATTGGAACCTCTTTTAATCTATCTTTTTGAAGACCAGCTATAAATACCTTTTACAAAAACCTCGGAATCCCATTATTATTCTTATTCTTCTCTGTAACTGATGTACGAGGAGTGTTCAAATGAAAAGGTACGAAACGTTGTAAAAACCAAACCGGTTGAAATTTGAATATGCCGCTTTGGGATAACGTAGTGAGACATCTAAGGAAGCGAATGTACGAGTACCGGCGTGGTTGTGCGCATGCGCGGGTGCCCGCACATGACGCAGAAGAGAAGCATGCAGTTGTGTGTTCCGTCTAATTGACGCGGCAGTACGTGTGAGGACATCATGGCGTTCACATTGCAAAATTCGACGATTGAGGAGCAGCGAGGTGTTATCAGATTTCTGATTGCGGAAGGTGTTAAACCGGTAGGTGAGACACTCCGTAGCTTACGCAAGTCCATCAAGAGCAAACGGCCTGGGCTGCTCACGGAGGGAGTGATTCTGCTCCACGATGACGCGCGTCCACACGTCTCCAGGGTCACACAAAGTGTACTGGCCAAGTTCAAGAGGGAGCAGCTTGAGCATCCGCCCTGCAGCCCGGACATATCGCCCTACAACTTCCATCTGTTTTGTCCGCTAAAAAACATCTCAAAGGGAAGCGCTTCAACTCGGACGACGAACTGAAGGACACAGTGGAGGACTGGCTCTTGTCACAGCCACAGGAATTCTGGGAACAGGGAATCCTTCGTGAAACAGTAGGATAGTTGTGCTCAGTCCTCTGGTGATTACTTTTGAATAAAGACTACAATTATACCCACAGTGTCGTTTCGTACCTTTTCATTTGAACACCCCTAGTACTTAAGAACTGAATCTTATAGAACTGATAAGAAAAAAGATGATGTTACATATGGATACCTTCATTTAGTGGTCTTCATATCAGTAAGTAATGAATCTATCTATGTATGGAATAAAAAAATCACAATTATGGACAATTTTCCTTTTCGAGTTCTCTTAATGCAAATCTCTCTTCCACTGTTACAACCTGCGTAATACCATTTCTTGTTTGAATATTGTTCCAGGGGACCATAAGAAGTACTAATTACTTCACAGTTTAATACTCTTTTAGGAGTAAAAATTTGTTTAGATGCATCAAATTAAAACTTTATGGATTACCTATTATTGGAAAGTAAACAAGTATTATTTTACACCGAAACTGGATTATCACAAAATGACTTCTGAAAACACCCATCCTAAGTAATGAATTTCAGGAAAATATAAGCAAATCTTAAGCGAATATCAAAAATTACATATTCGAATTGTTTAATTTGATTTTTTCTTGCCGAAATAATCATCAGTTTATGATCTCCAATCTTAAGCGCAATAATTTCCATGTGCTAGTCACGTTTAAAAGCTCATTTAGATAATACGTATAATCTAAGAAGCTGGGTTACTCATCTGATGTTTAGGTTCATTCAAACCACACGTCATCTCATCAAGATCGGGAAGATGCTGAAGAGGATCTCAAGTTCATGGTCTTTTAACTACGCATAACGACATCTAGCTTATGGTATACACAGCGTCATCTACATTTTTACACAATCATCTACATTAAACGCCAGTAAAAACCGGGCGCACAGGCCGTAATTTCCGCAAACTTCGAAACCACCCGTTCCACCTTAACGATCTAATCTGTGCGACACTTGCCATTCGAAACGACCCCATTGGACGAGGGAGAAATTAACCCCTTCAATTTCCAAGGACTCGTTAGCGAGATTTTATGACGAAGTGCATTATCCCAACGGCTAGGTTGGTTCCCCTGGTGTCAGGAAGGGATATGGGAACTCTATCAATGACAACGTGGTTTCCGTGGACTAATGGACTTTGTTGCACCTTTTGGAAAACTTCCTGTAACGCAATTAGAATTGTCGTTGTTTTGCGACTTGGGTCCTACGCTGGATGGATGGGACGTCGCGCGCTTAATTAGATTCGGGTGGTCGGTCGGACAGATTTCGAGTTCCGATAGCAGGAAGAATGGATGAACGGCACGTCGTGGGTGTCTTCTCAGCAAAACTGATGCTTTATGACAAAGTGGAACGTCTGCCGTTCATTCGGCGTAAATGGTGAATGCCCTACCATGGGAAAGTGTCATTATTCACCTGAACAAGTCACCGCTTAGGGGGGACTTGTGTTACAAGCATCGAATGGGTGTTCCTGTTTGGAAAAACGTTAAATAGGTCTGTGATGGATTAAAGTTAATGAAGATGACTGATATATAATGCCACACTAGTTAAGAAGTCAGTATCTCTAAGCTCCGTCATTTTAAACTGATGGTTGTTCCATGCTACGTTTCTCCACTTTCCTATGTTTCCATGTCCCACAAATTATCCATATTCGTGAATTCCGTTGAGTTTCTGTCGGATTAGGTTTAACGATTGTATGTGTTTGACAACTCTCCACTAATCAATAGCAATTGTCTTGAGGTATAGACGCGTTTTCCCATAAAATCCTTTAGGGAATTGGTGGTGTGGATTTTGCGTTGTATAAGAGCCATTGCAAGCATTGGGTTGCAATAACTTTCCTCTGTGCTCTGAATGCAATTGAGCTCATGCTTCTCGCGAACACATGCCCTGTCTCGGCAGTCTGTCAGGCCAGCTTACTTCTTGAGGGTCTCACAGACTAAGAAAATTGGTGTAATTTATT
Organism: Meta bourneti; assembly: GCA_933210815.1. Classification (NCBI taxonomy): domain Eukaryota; kingdom Metazoa; phylum Arthropoda; class Arachnida; order Araneae; family Tetragnathidae; genus Meta; species Meta bourneti. The sequence goes on along the minus strand of OW119924.1, from coordinate 75,638,024 downwards.
TGTACTTAGGAGATAAGTAATAATACACATTATATTTGCAAATATTCTACACTTTAACAGCACTAGATCACAGTATATCACTGACACAACATCTAATTGAGAACTTGAACTATTGACCCAGCTCTATGGGATATAGCGTGTAATGAAATTTTGCCAATAAACAAACTTGGAGGTACTGTCTTCTTAATTAGTACTGCAATAGATTAAAAGAAACTTAAAAAAATTAATGAATTCTTTTATCCTGTACCGTTCTTAATTTAATCCTTATGCCATAAAACCCCAACAAACCAACTAACCTGCAACGTTCTAAATCCTTTTATTTTCTACTAGCAGGATATTAGCAGTCGTTGCTCAGGTTGAATTAATGAACCTTTGGCTAATAGGCTCAGTTTTCCTAACAATATTTTGATTTGCAGCACTTTTACATCAGAAATATGATTTTCCATTTTTCCTAATTTCACCATAATTAAAGAATGAAAGAGGATTAATTTGATACGATATTAATGAGTAATTTATTTTAAAGTAAATATACATCTTAAAAATTCCATTTACTGACACATTAACTAAGAAAGAGCTTGTTTTAAAATTAACTGTCCACTCTGTGAGAGTGTTTTTCTGTAAAGTTAAATGTTGATAGTGCTAAGTGTGTGTGTGTGTGTGTGTGGGGGGGTTATTGTAGAGTTTGTGTGTAAGAAAACCGCTGTTCTCAACAAACGTTTTCCGGGTAAGTTGCAAAAGAGTAGTTTCATTTTTTAAAGTCAGCAAGTTTCGTAAAGTATCTTCTGTCGTGAAGTCAATTTTTTCAATTTAAAAAAGTCCGAATACGGTTCTATTATTTTCTGACATTAATAATCTTCCGTAACCTGTTAAGTTTCATTTAAAAATTTCTTTAGTATAACTGATGCAGGTTCAAATCAAATTCTTGTAGCACTGAAATCGCGTACCATATCAGAATTATATATTTAGCTGATTGACTGTTGAATACATCTTAAAAAACAATATTTAATTTGAAATATAAAAATTAAATGTCAGTATAGGAAATGCCTTGTATAGGAAACATAAATCAAAATTTAAAAATTCAGTAATCCCAAAGCACGGTTAGCTAAACATTATTTAAAAATTTATTGCGAATATTTTATTTCGTTCTATAAAAAATAATTATATTGACTTTTAGGGAAGTTGGTCGAAATACACACATAATATCATAATATATGCTACTTTTGTGTAAAATTTCAGGTTTCCACTTCGAGTATTTTTCTGCATTGTAAATGACAGACACAACGCAATTTCGTTTCATTAATAAAGATTATGATATGCAACATGTTAAAGACTGAATAAATAGCTAAAATAAAAATTCGATTAGGTTAGAAGGATTTAACTTCTACAGCTGTAATCGTTTTTCTTTGTTATTTAAAGTTATTTAAAGTTGTTAAAGGAGTTTTTTAATTAGAGTTTGAAAATATGCACTCCATATTTAATAATTTTTCATTATGTCTTCTTATTTAATTATAGATTATTATTATTTCACAATTTAATGGTTGATATTTTCGTGTTTTGCGGTGTAAGGGATATATATGGCCAAACACAGGACTGATAATGTCAAATAATGAAGATACACTCACAAGGTGTTGTACTGGAAGAGAAGAGAGAAATACGTCAATGTAAAGTTACAGGAATCGAACCTGTGTAGCTACAACTCGCAGGTAACACAAAATTAAATGGTAGGTAGATAGTTAATTAGCGGGCTATTGGCGGCGGTTCGTGATAAATACTGAAAGGAAAAATCCAATGACAACGACTCGTAGTTTTGAACCACCATAATTAAATAGAAAACAGACTAAGTAAAAACTTTGTGGTATATCATACTAGCAGTACCTGCACGACGTTGCCCGTGACATCATTCTTGTTATGTCCTCACTGATTCTGATAACATTAAAAAGAAAAACAATATTTTTAAGAATGAGTCCCACCACCACCCGACATGACACGGGAATGATACAGAAATTATACATATTCAAAAGTAAGTTATGAAATAACCACTACTGAAATAAAAATGAGATTGAATCTTTAACGCTATACTTTTAAAAAGTCTTGTTATGTCACCCCACTGATTCCGACAAACAAGCTAAATGACCTACAATGTCAGCGAAATGAAAACCAAATTAAACAGTAATAAGCACTGTTACTTCAATTCATGTAATTTATTAACACAGACATTATACTATTTGCGAAAAATACCCAAACAAAAATAGAAAGCAATACAAAAAAATTAACAAAGTTAATCAAGAGCGCTTTGAATACTTTCAATCTTTTAACATTTTTAGGGAAGTATCTGGGTTGAATGCCCTCTATCTTCCGGTTGAATAAAACATAAAATCAGAACGATGTTTGAGTTGCAAAAAATTTCTTGATGGTAGGAACTTGGCACTTGAAGTCGAACATGTAGGGGGATAGAGCTTCAGTGGTTTGCTTTTCACTGGTAGTACGAAAAAGGACAAAACTGTGACAATACAGAGAAACCAGTTTCAGAATTGAAAAAGCTACATAAAATCAATTAAATTTTCAAAAATAATTATTGAATTCAAAAAATAAAAAATAAAGTAAAAGTACAGAAAAAATTGGAAGGATTAGAGTGCACATTTACTATTTTTAAAAAATATAGAGGCGAAAAAAAAATTATCTGTCAACCGGGTTCGAGCTCAGGAGGTCTCCCTCCAAACCACTAACCACTCTTCAGTACGTCGCTTTACCCACTACACCAGCATTTCTACATGAGTAGGGGTGTTTTTAGTGAAAGATGAATTTGTTCAATCTAAAAAATTACTTTGCATAGTTGAGAATGGCTCTGGGCCGGTATAAGTTTGCAGGAAGACGATGGTCATACAAAGCAATAATAGAAGTTAGCATGCGCGATAAGTATGTTTGTCAGATAGGTCTGCGCAGATACGTCATAGTGGAGAAGGGGCTTTACGCGCAGTGCAAAATATTAATTACAAAATTTTCTAGATTAAATTTTAAAATTCGGGCTTGGAGGGACCTTTAGGACATTCAGTCACCTTTAGGACTACTTGTATGCCAAATTTTATGGCTGTAAGTACTATAGATTCATTTGGACACCACGAATACACACACAAACACTTCCTTTTACAATAGTAGAGATGCCTTTAGGGAAATAAAAATAAACATGAAGGGAAATTTCCATTTTCTGAAACCCATGCTTTAAAATATATTTTTCAATAAAGTTCTTACATATTATAAGCGCGTTGGAAATAATGTACTATTTTATAGATGCAAAAAGTACGTTCAGGAACATAAAAACTGTTCCTTATTATAGATTACCTTAAATCCTAAACACACACACACAATGCGGTTTGTGTTTTAAAAGATAATTTTTTCCAGTTTCGCTATCGGCAATAAAACTAAAAACGACCCAAAAAGCATCTCCTAATTCCAACATAATGAAGGAACCCTGTTCCAGATTTCTTTTATTTTCCTTCCTTACTCTACGTTTCAATTTGTCTCTCAGTATCAACGTTTTTCACAAACGAAGCTCGAATCCCCCAAATACACGCATCGCGTTCGCTTTAATCCCCCATTTTAGATACAAGAAGAAACTAACGACGCATTAAATATAAATCAAGAAATAAATTCCTACCGATTTCTTCCCTAAACTTTGAATAATATTCTACTCCGCCTTTCCCGTCTGACTTCGGAATGATCGAGGGAAACTTCCCGTGGAAACTGAAGTCGTCATTTCCCTTTTGACAAATTGGATGCAGTAGTGAGATGACTCTCCGTTCGAAGGAAGCTCAATTCCAACTGGATGGGATATAATAGATAACGTTGACAAATGGCAGTTTAAATTTGTAGCTAGCAGAAGAAAGACAACGATGGCAGTTAGAAGTAATGTGAGTGAACGTTTCTCCTGAGGGCCTGGTTGTCGGTTTCAATACAGATAGTTAGAAGGAAATAATAGTTTGAGAAATTTGTAATGACATGATATTCATTACAAAGGGTATCGCTATGACTCAGTGGCCTTGTCCCTACGAGTTGGAGGCGAATCAGCTTCGATTCCTGTATTTATCTCTTATTTGTTGATAGGATTTTTCCTGTGTGTATGTCCATTTACTTGACATTGTCTGTCCTGTGTTTGGCGAAGCTTGGTAGAATATGACCCTAGCCCCATTAAATCCAAACAAATGAACCTTCACATAGGTCTTGATAATGTTTGGAATACAACTTCACACAAAACATTTACCTCGCTATTGAAATGGTGAAAGGATTGTTTCTAGGATGGTTATCTTAGATTAGGGGGTGGCACAGACGTGCCAACCCCTAATAGCAACCTACGTGTTATATGTTGATTCACGGAATTTATCTGGGTTGTATTTTTCACTTTTGTGTCAGTAAAACTTTCCTTTCTTGCGTATGTCCATTTACTTGACGTTGTGTGTCTTGTATTTGGTGCAGCAAAATTTTAAAGTAGTTTCAGTAGGAGTAACTAATACCATGTTCGTTCAATTATAAAATAGCTTAAATTCTGAATGAACCGGACTTCATTTCATTCTTAATCCCTAATTATGCAAAGAAACTAAGATTCCAAAAAGAAAAGCTTGCGTTGCTTGAAAAAACATCCCCATCATTATATGCATAAATATTCCATTATATATCGTACATGCGGGTGCATCAGCTTTTTGAGAACAAAATTTGACTTTGCAGAAAACAAACATATTCCCTAAACAAACAATATATATTCATAGAATTTAGTACATATCTTATAGCATACGCTTACATAAGTTTATTCAATAAAACTGCCTTCAGCTTTGATCAACACCTCCAGGATAGAAAATCCTCACAAGATTTATGACGTCATACTACTTGGGCCTAAATCTAGCTATCTCTTTTAAATCTACAGCTTTTAGAGTTTCTTGGATACGATACAGGTTGTTAAAAAGTCGCAAGCACAATATTTTCAACAGTATCCGCAAAATTTAGGAGCTTAAATAAAGAGAGGAGTGTTAAATGATGCCTGATTTGCAATTATAAAATGCGATAACTGCACTGAATGATGTAGTACACACAAAAATGCGTTATTTTGCTTTAATGCATACATATTATCAACGCCCAAAATGAAGTGTACATTATATACAAGGAAATACCCACCTTTTGCTATACATAATATGCATGCATATGCTATAGCAAGTAAAACAAAGTCAACTTTTTTCATTTCATTAAAAACTACATGCTGTAACAGGAGAGGAATATAATTGTAAAAATTCAATTGGAAATTAGATTAAATGAATCTTTCAAAATGACATTTTAAGAAGATAAGGAAGCGCCCATTAATTTACATAACCATAGGTGCTATTTCTTAAGATAAACTTAAGTGAATAACATATAACGAAACAACCATATTTATATAGCTCAATGTTAGTTTTCTTATATTTTAGTTATCTCTACACTATTATGTGTGGAGAAATAACAAAGAACTTAAAGCAACATTTTTGAAAGGTATCAATCATAGGTATTTGCATTTCAAATAACAACTGCATTATTAAATGATAGATCGGGGATGTTATTGCCAGCAATAGTAAGGATCATCTGATGAACACTTGTAGCTATTTCTTAGTTTTGTAAGTTATCTGTGTTTACATTAGCTAAATGCAACTGACCGTTATTTTGAAAAAACGAACGGTTTTAATCAGTTTCTCATCAGCTCTTTAATCAGTTTTAATCCAGTACGAATCTATGAAAAGAAAGTTAAAAAAATATTTGTCATTTCAGCTACCCTAATTAAAGCTTAAGTTGAAAAGTGTGCAAATATCCCGTTTATAATATTCCAATAAATTGATATTTCCAAATAAAAAAAGGTTTCCCTTCTAGTATAATTCGAAACCATACATGAAAATATTGCAAACCTATTGTAGGTGGCACGGGTTCAATTTCTGTAGCTTACCCTGGGAGAATATTTCTCTTCTGTGTCGGAAAAAATGTCCTAGTGTATGTTTATGCATTACTTTACGTTCTTGCCTTATGTGTCTGATAAAATAAAGTTACCCTTTTCTTTTACATATCCAGAATGCTATTTCATAAGAGAAGCCTAATCCAATGACACAGAATGTAACAAATATCTATTTACGCTTAACATATTAAAACTATTAGCTAAGTGAATGACACAGAATGGAACAACTAGTGCACAGCTTGGCCAAATGCGATCCTTATGACATAAAACCCGACCCAATCACCAAACCGCCAAGCTGTTTCAGCTTGCATGGAAAACAAAGTGTTCTATGTAATACATGTATAGAAAAACAATGTAAGGGAGATAGTTTTGGTATACCGTATATGAAAATACTCCATAGCTCTTTGCATTTCACCTATAATAGCAACAATAGCTCAGAAAATCGAAAGTGGAACGCCACAAAGCCAGTCCCAACCAGGACTCTTCCAAGTCCCCCTCTTCCTCCAGAAATCCATTTACGTTGGGTAAAAGGTAGGGCTTGTTTATTTTCTAACAGTTAATGGAATGGTCGGGAAAAGGCCTCCTGCACCCAGACCTCTCTGGCACTCGTGTGAAGGGATTGTATTAGGATGGCGAATGGTCGGAGCAGATATGCCATTACCATATCAAAAGTATTCTGGGGACTCCGCCGGTAATTGAATGACGCTTATGGGCGTAGGCTGATGGACAGAGGTTTTATTCGGATTGACTTTGGTCTTTGTTTCTTGGGGTTTGTTCTCCTTTCGTACTTTGCCATCGTTCCTTGTCCAAGGAAAAGGCCACGAATTTTGGTCCACATGCTGGATTGAGTTTGTTTCTTCTGTGGGCTTTGTAGGGCAAAGCTGAAGAGTTATGAGAGATATTCGATATAGACGAAGAAAAAAAGTGGTGAAAACAACCCAGAATAATCGTTGTCATTGTCAGAGCACTTATTATGAGGCTGGTGTTCAATCGGGGTGAATTCGGTAAGGGAGAAAAATTGGATATATATATATATATATATATATGCTACATATATATATATATATATATAGATATATATATATATATATCTATATATATATATATATCTATATATATATATATATATATATCGAGGAGCACTTTCATCATAAGTCTTATGATTTTTCCTAGGGAATTCAGAGAGGGAGAGAGAGAGAGAGAGAGTTACAGAAGAGATGACGAGAAGAGGATAGCGCACGGCCATGCATAACGAATATCCGATGAACAATAACTTGTAATGTTTGAAAAACGATGTTTAACCTGTAATTATTCCCCCTTTGCTTTGTAAATAAATGTATTTAATTATTAATTGTGTCGTTGTTATCCCTTTTGCTAAAGTAGAGTTTTACGTATTCTATATGCTTCATCCTAAAGTGTTCTAAGCATTCTACATTGATTTAGATTTTTAAAAATTCGTTTTTCTCCATTCGGCAATATACAAAACACACCGATTTCTGTACCACATACGGTAATAAAATGAGAACAATTGAATATGCATTAATTTATTAGGATATATAATTCATTCCCTCGTTTCCTCTACACACATGTAGAGAGAATGAATCATTTAATCATACACGCAACTCAACCGTATGATTGAACTTTGATATTATTCAGGAAAATGTGATTGCTTTCCTAATAGATTATAGCCTTCCTCTACTATTATGATAATTAAGACGGCTTCTAAAAAAGATTCAGGAGCACATCATTTTGGAAACAGTCATTAAGTTTCTCAGATTAATTAGTATAGAACTGAGGGGTCAATGTTCCTCATGAAGAAGTATTTAGAGTCGACTGATAATTTAAAACTGTCTTCTAAGTGTTAAGTACGAAATGGAAAATTTTCAGACACCGGTAAGGTATGAGTGGGTTAAGAGGGTTTTACTGCATGTAAAGGGCTTTGGAGAATCATTGATTTGAATAGTAAATACTAAAACACTCAAGGAGTAGCAATTGGTTTCATCCAAAACCTAAATTACAAGTTTAATTTTGTCTTGCATATACTTTAAGAAAAACAATTTGAGTTGAAATTCAGAAAATATTTTTCAGAAATGTTTTCCTTAGGTTTTTGAACAGTTTAGGTTAACATGATATTTAGTTTGGTCAGATGATTACTTTGGAAGGAAACGAAGAGACTGTAACACATTTAACACAAAGTCTGAATTTCAACACCTCATAACTCATCATGGATTTGAACAAAATAAATATATTTTAAAGGAATTCTGGATATTTGATCCAGAAAATCAGCATGTCTAATCAAAATAGTAATTACCTTTATAAATTGAGTTGATACAAAATTTAATATGAAGACGAACCCCTTTGCAATAAAATCCATATTTATTCATACTAGACATTATTCCAAGACAGATGACACTTTTGGTTTGATTGTATGATTCCAGGGACCAAATTATTTGAATTTATGTATCTTCAGTCAGTTCGAATTCTTTTTTCAAAAATGGGAGATTATTTTTCCCATACAGAATAAACCTTGTGCAATAGTCCTGGTGTGGCAAAATATAACCGCATGTATGTGGAAAAGTCACCCTTTATAAATAAAACGTGAACTTTATTGATTATAAATCAAACGCATATCACACACACAAGTCGTCTAGTCAATTATTGTATGCTATCTCATTTTGAGACGCTTTCTGATATATTCGATCTCAATCTCACCCAGGAATCTGTAATTAAACACAAGCTCCAGAACAATGAACATGGACAGAGTGGTTGCCGGAGTCTGAGATTGAAGGAATATTAAACCTGGCTAAAATGTATAAATGGGCAAATATTTAAGAGGAATTTGCTATTCACCAGTTTGACAGATATATAAAGAGGATCAAATATGTTGACTGGAATATCATTTTCTTTGAGGACCATTTGTAGTAGTACGATGGAATAGGTTTAAGCCAAATTATGTGTATAATATACAAAATGACTATAGGAATAAATGATCATATAAATGAAATAAATTATATATTTTCTTTTGACAGTGATTTGGATATATCTGTAATGTATTTCTATAATCGCTAACAGTATACAAGATCTGGAATAATCGAAAATAATTTCAAAGGAAAAAAGGGATAGAATAACTATTTTTATTGACTGTTTTTTTGCTTTCATTACTCTTCAGACATGAATAAGGACGAGGCTTAGAAAAGTATCTCTGGTTTTAAAATTAAACTGGAAAATAATAGCATTTGATTCCAACATGATGTCGATATTGGTATCTAATACTTTTTATTAAGTTCCAAAAAATGGCTTCTTTTGGCTACATTTTTCTAAGCACCAATCAAATTCTCCAAACTGCCTAGAAATATCGGCAACCTTATTGCCTTAAGAATATGACTTTATTGTGGAGATCTAGTGGCGTCGCCATTTTGACGTCGTTATTAAAAGGAATTACAATGTAAACACAAATCAAACATAATACGATTTTACTCCCCCTACTCAAATGCTCTCATATGATACGTATCGGAATGATATTAAATCGAAGTTAATAGCCAATTTGGTGACGTTCGGTGTTTAGTCTAATTGTCATTGACCAATCAACTATCATATATCAAATCGCAATTCATTATTTGGAATTTTTTTGGAGAAGTGCTGAAATCATAAAAACGCAATCCAAGTAACGTCATGTTTGGTGTTCGTACAGGAAACACGTCCGCCAAAAAATCACTATCACCATCTATACTTAGCATGACAAATAATGCCAATCATTGGGTTTCCCCAAATGAGGCTGAAGGAAGAAAGACTTACAGAAATTAAATCTTCGTTTCGACCTCAGATATACTTCAAGATATAATTATCTATTTTACGAAAGATGATCAGGTGTTGATTTATAGACAAATCAAAATGAAACGATACTCGATTAAATTAAACTAAATTTTTTGCAATTTGGAACAGTTAAAAGTTTGAGACCTTCACGTGGTAGAAGAAATTGAATTACACCCACACGCACACGCGCAAGCACACACGCACACACACTCAAAAACATATTATTTTCTTTGGTTCCATCACCGGAAATACTGTCCAATATTTTCATTACGTATTTAAATATGAGCGTAAATTTTACAACACATAAAAATATATGATACATTAATATAAATGAGACACGAATATATAGTTAAAAGGAATCAAATAATCATATTTCAAAATTCAGAAAACTTAAAATAGGCATTTATTAATCCCAACATTTATCATGACTGGTATATTCGTTTGAAAAACCAACTATCAATTACCCATAATCTACATTACAATAATGATTCCAAATAATTTTCGAAATAATCAATGTAAATGAATTAAAGTCCATCAATTGAATGACGATTGACTTTAATGACTTAAACAAAGTGCTTAAGGATATTTAATTTTATTTTGGAGAATATCGTTTATACCTCTTCAACTAACCTCTTCTCTATATCTCGTCACACTTAACTTTAATAAATGTTTTCATTCCCTTAAAAACAATCACAAGGTAGCTTTAAATTAAATATTTGGGAAGTATGTGACTCTTTCGTATAATTAAATTTGTTAAATCAAATTAAAATGAAGAAAGTTTCAATAAAATAGCACTACACAATTTTCAGTGTAACAAAGATACTTTCAACTGTTTATTCTTCAATATTTGATTAATCTTTTCCCTTACCTTCTTTTCATTCAAAAAGAGGCTCTTCATTCTATGTGCACTTTTCTCTTATTTGTGGGCCTCATTTAACCGCTATTCAAATAGCAACACAATATGTCTCTTGAGAGCTTTTTCATTAAAAATCGCTGAAACATTAAAAAAAAAGAGAACTACTAAAAACGATTTAATTTTGAGTTCTTAGTTCAGAAAAGAAATATTAGCATTTCTTTGCTTGGACCTTACATTTTTTCGAAATATTACTCCATTGTTTGTAAACAAAAATAAATAAATCTTTAAAGCAGCAAACTCAGATAACAAGATTTTTTATACGTTCGTCCTCGCCACTCTCAGCTTTCATTATGCCCATTATCTGGAATTTTTACACATAAATATCTCAGTGTAATACAGACAAGGTTTAATAAAAAGTAATCGCAAGCCATATTTAAATATAGATTATGTAAATTCGCTTTGTGCTAGAGGTTACCACATGGTGCAGACATAAACGACAGCAGGTATGTAAACAACTTTTTTACCAGCCTTAATTTTAGTTTGACAAAAATTCATCTCATAACGGTTCACTAATAGGTACTCGAAGTAATTGAAAGCGACAATTGGCCTACACGCTTAAAACCTTCGGCCCTTTTATGGCAGTTGCAGTCGCAACTTCAACAGTTATAAAGTCAGCTCCGGAATCAGTGGAAGCCACGTACATGTTGCCTTCGAGATGCCCCATATGAAGAAATCAATACTTGATCAATCGGCAGATCGTGGTGGCCAAGCAACGATTCTAATCCATTGAGTTCAAGAAGTACCATCGGGGGCTTAAATTCTTTGTGAGCATGGTTCGATTTTATATTCTTTACTTCCCCTTAAAGTTTGTATAGGAAGTTTCTAAACAACTTGTAGAGTAAATTCTTCTTATACTCAAAGTAATATCGGTATTTTTGTTGGACCCGTAATTTTAAATGCTGATACCGTGGGAGGTTTTAGTATTTGCTTCTTGTCATCTCTGAGATTTCCGAACAGCGTAGAATTTCTTTTCTCACAACAAACGTAATGACAAAAAGACCACATCGATTGGTTGAAACAATCTTAGGGAAGATGCTATTGGTCAGGTAGGTCAAAAGTAGTTAGAGACTATGCAGGGAAGACTGCACGTTGCAGAACGAATATGTGCGTGTGAACCCCTCAGAGAGTTAAATATCGTTTATGAGTAGTTCCAAAATTTACAAGCAGACTTAACCGAAAGTATGACAACCACATCGATGCTCTACTCTTATATTATATATACAGCTGAATTAATACAATATAACACTTTCGGAAGATGCTTAATCTGTAAGCATGCGTCATTAAATGCAAGTAATGTCCTGTTTTCAACACAATTGTAATTTTATGTCTCATTAAATAAAAACATAGAGATATGTATTCATTGAATTCTTTTACACTTTTATTATGGAAGCAAAATAAAAAAATGCCTATGCAACGTGAAAATTTTCTATGGGTAATTATTGAAAGAGGATAAATGCTAAGTAGCAGAAATGAAAATAAAACAGAGGAAAAAAGAAGCAACGGGAATAAGTTATCTCACCTAGGCAGTAATTGAGAATATTTCAAGAAAAAAAGAGAAAGCCCACAGAACTATCACAAAATAAAATAAAAGAACCTCCATTTATACAACTTTTCGCTCATGATGACGCAGCATTTATCTAAGCAGTCGTCAGCTGCGGGTAATTTTTACACCGCATCTATCCAGATGGGAGATATCTTTACAATCGCATCGCAGAATTTAAGCAAACGAAAAATGAAAAAAGGAAACACAAAACATCCCAATAAAACGCCTGAGCACGGGAGCCTTAAGTGGAATTTCATCGCAACTCACATTATGAATCACATGAAGGGGTGGCTTACAGAGGTAGTATACCAGAGGGACGGGGGAACTAGGCTAAATATATGACATTCCTCCCGCGTTCAATGATTAAATCGGGAATTCCCAGCAGTGGGAATATTTCGTTTTTCCGTCATACACAGCCATTCGCACTCTTTCCTTTCCCCCTCTACGTGGGTATCTTCCCCTTGCCTCGTGGGGCGCATTTACCAGTTGCAGACAAGGTGGTGAAAAGCTGCCGTACAAACGAGCACACTATTAGCGTGAGGAAATAAATCTAGCCCCCTTTTGCTTTAAATCGCCCCCTAATTGATATTAATAGTTTTGCTTTTAGCCAGATACTACTGGAAGAGGTTCGGCCCCTTTTTAACGGTCGAATATATTACGCAGGTCGGAAAGTTTAAGGATTGATGATCCAGGTGGTTGTCTTCACAAGAGAGAAGGATTGCGCTACTTTTACTCGCGAGAGGGAATCTACTTGTACAAGTTTCGGAAGGCTGGTGTTTAGCGATGGTGAAGGTACTTCGTAGGCTTGGATAGTCTATTTCACTCCGTTTTAGAAGATAGTATTGCTACTAGCTGTCTTGAAACTGGACGTATATATTCAAATGCAGTTTTAGTCTTATGCATTCATTGTCAATACGTACCTGTAATTTACTCATGGTGTAATATCTTTCTTCTGACAGTTTGCGTATGTCTATAGACGTCTGCTTTGACTTTCTTGTGTAAGGAGGGAATCTATTTGCGCAGGTTTCCGAAGGTTGGTGTTAAACGATGATGAAAGTGCTTCGAAGGTTTCGATCGAGCTATTCTGAATTAACAGTTTCAAACTTCCTTATATTGGCCGAAACGCCGTTGTGGAGTGTTTCGTTTGGATCCTGAAGTCTACGACTTCAATTCCTCCAATTATCACACTTACAATTTAAATATTTGCGTCCAAATGTAATACCACGTACTGCCACCTGTAACTTCTGATTCTATTTGTGACTGGACCATTAATATCACAAATTAACTTCTATTAAATGTAAATGTAATACTATTTAACCTTTATTTGACCCCATCCCTAATATTTTAGTTTTAACGTGCTCATCCAAAGGTATCAGCGGCGGTTGAGGTCAATAATTAGGAGGGCTCTCACTTGAGTGCTGTTTCGGTTCGAGGGTGTGTTATAGTAAAATTTTGACTCCGCTGATTAATAAGCTATCCAGCTCATTCCATCTGTTTTAAACAAAATTTTTTCATTATGAATGCTAATTTTTATGATTTTTCTCTTTTTATGATGAGATCAGCTGCTATGTGTGCAGTGGCTGGTCCGTAAGTATTATATCCAGTCCAGTCGAAGGTTTGGATAGTCTACTTTACTTCGTTTTCGAAGATACTGTTGTTATCAGTTGTCTCGAAACTGTATATGTGGATTCGATTGTAATTTCAGTCTTATGCACTCCTTTTTATTCTGTTCATGTAACTTACCCAGTGTATATTTCTCTATTCTGTGGTGCAAAACTTCATTGTGTGTGTATGTCCATTTATTGACGTTGCCTGTCTTGTGTTTCGCTCAGCTTGGCCAATATGGCCTTTGCACCATAGAATCAAACCAATGATTGTCATTCTGCGTAAGAATAAGTTAATTCCATATTGAATTGATTCGTCGCAGGAGATTAAATTACTGATTTAGTATATTTTATTGATGTTTTGATTACATTCTACAAATATTTATTGTCTGAAACTCAGCCCTCGAGCAGTTATGTGAAAAGTAACGTAAATTATTGTATGGGAAATACTTCATCGCAGTACCACAAACAATAAAGAACAGCCTAAAGTGCAAAAATTATGTTCACCATACATAAATAGTTTTCTCCTTTTCAATATCCTGATTTAAAAATGCGTTTTTATTAATCAATTGCAAATACTGTCAAGGCCGAATTTATTCTTTTGCCTCCAGTTGTCTATTTAGTTGATGGTTTATAATTAATGAATACAAATTTTCACTCCCTGGAACTGAAACATCAAATATTTCGTTAAATAGGACATATTATTTGCATAGGAATTAGTACATATGGGCACCACAAGTAAAAAAGCAGCCTCAAACTATGGAATTAGCTGTTGTTTACGCATGAAAAGTTTTTTGTTACTCAGTATCCTGTTTCGAACATCATTTAGTATTAATTGATTATATAGAGCCAAGGTTCAAGATTAAGATACAAGTGTTAATTTGTAATTCCCCTTAGGTTTCGTTGCATAAGATCTGTCATCCATTAATCGTCGATCAATCACAACAGAAATGTGAGTCACAATTTTGCGTCGTGTTTATAAGCTAAATTACTTATTGCTGCTTTTATTAAATAAGATTGAAATGATATAATTCGTAATTTCGGTGTATTTTAAAACATACTTTTAATTACTATTTAAAAGTATTTCGTCATCGTATTAAAAGAAAAAACAAAAATTTTGCTGTCATCGCTCTTAGCTGTATCATATTAAACCTGTTTAAGAATACATCATGGAGAGTATAGTTGGAACTAAATACAAAGAAAACAGAAGTGTAAAGAAAATGTATATATTTAAGTAAAACATGGAGAACAGCTATGAATAATTACTTCTTAACGTAAAAGTTATTTCATAAATCGTCGGCTTACAAGTGAAACAAGCATTATCTATCTTTTGAGATATGACTTTTTTAGATTTTCTAGACCAGAATGTGGTGATCCTTAGACTGGTGAAGTGTGTCTACAAAGTTATTTTGTCTTTGCATGAAGGTGGTTTTTCTTAGTTTACTTTTCCTACTACTCTTTAAATTTTCCTCTTAGTTTTTCAGAACTACGTTTTTTGACTTAGAGTGTTTCACTTGTAAGTCTACAAAAGGTGACCGGGATAAGCATATAATTAAGATGGATGTTTTTTGAATTGATACAGATTATCAACTTTATATATGTGTTACTGGTACCAATTTCTGAAACGTTTTTCAACACTAAAGGAAGGTGGAATACTACATTATTAATTATGCTTGCATCTTTTTTTAACCTTTTATCTTAAGCTCAGTCTATTAGAGTTCAGTTATGCAAAACTATTCGTGTTAGTGATGTTGCAATGTAAAAGGATATTATTTTTCATCATCCAAAAGCAACTCACCAGGCACCAACATCAACTAATCTTTCGCTTCTAAGACTTCGCTAAGATTCTCATGAAAAATCAATGCTGCTATGCCTCCACACTCTGAAAGAAGAAAGAATAACCATATTTATAGATAGTTGAAATCATTTGGTTTTTAAACAAATTTTTTCGGTAGAATAAGAATATAAAAGACTACAATGATAAGAATTATAAATCATGTAAACATTAAAAGGGAAATACATTTCTAACATTCTAGCCCTTTGAAAGGTTTACAGGCATATTACCTTCTTAACCTGCAGTTTTCACTGCGTGGCGTTTTACCAGATCTGATTAAAAGAACCTTTTCAAAAGATTCTATTCTTAGAAAACTACCAATGCAAGCTTTCCAAGTGGTTCCTTTCTTAGAAACCTACTAATAGAATCTTTCCAGAGTAACCTATTCTAAGGAAAGGACCGATAGAATCTTTCCAAATTATTCTAATCTAAGAAAAGGAGCTTTGTAATATTTTCAAAGGATTCTGTTCAAAGTAAATGAACAAAATAAAAAAAAAAGAGTTTTCTAAATGTTGAAGTAATCCATGGATTTCTTTAACCAATGTATGCGGTTATTTAGTCATGTGTTTTTTGGAGGAAAGCAATGCTACTCTAATTCTCATGCCACTCAGAAGGCTAGAATAGAAACTGTAAGTGAGCACTTGTTTCGAATATTACATTTGAAAAAAATTAAGTATTGAATATATACTAATCTCAATTATGGAATTTTAAAATAAATTGTTGGGAAATATGAAGATATTTACTTGAATTTCATTAATCCTCAGACTTTTTGTCTACAAATCTTTGGGTGAAATAGTTACTCAACAGACCATATTAGTGACTAACTGCAATATACAATAAACCATAGTCGAATAAAAGAAACTGCGTGGTTAAAATTTTCTATACTAGAAAAAATCTTGCGTTAAGCCAGCATTTTATTCACTGGATAATTTTAAATCCATTTTAGGTATTTAAAAATTCTAAACAGTATTTCGTCAGAGCAAATTAAAAAGTTTTAAATGCAAATTTGAAAAGTATATTTTTTACTACATGTAAATTAGATATGTCGACTGGCCTTTTTGTCAACACAGACATTCTCAAATCTCAAAGCAATTAATTAATGATATGCATGTGAATAGTAAAATAATGACTCCTCCTTTTGGATATATGAAGAGGATATATTTAGTTCCACCATACTTCCGTTATCATTCGACTGGCATTACCTGATGATTAAAATAGACAGAATTAATGATATGGCCTAGGATGGAAATCTAACTTGGTTCAGTTAAGCTGCTTCACTCCTGGTATAATATTGAATTCGATCTCAATAATCCTCCAAGGCTGAAAATTGATGGCAGATGAGGATGATAATGACGATCAGTTTTCTTATGTTAACTATATCGTGTTCCGAATCTGTACTCCAACATTTATTGGCTATTGAACGAGTTGTAAGAAGGGCAGGTAAGCATGGTACTCGCTCTGATTTTAGTACTCAGGGTGCTGTACACAATACAATATTTTAGAAGGTATTTAGAAACTTTTTATTTATCGGAATACCAAAAATATGTTTAGGGAAGCATTCACGTAATGAAACATGAAATTCTAAATTGGCTGAGCGCATTAAATATGAAATATTGAGGATAATATCCGAGTGATTCAGAACATATCCTCAATATGATAACTTCTACAGTATAAATGATATGTTTGAGGTAGGATTTGTGATATCGTATTTCTGAAGTTCTAAATTGACAACTCGCTGTATGGATATCAAACAGTTTACTAAGTGGATTTAGCATCATTCTGACAAGTAAATTACGTTTTTGTTCTGAAGGATTACGAGTGAGTTCACATTCAGTGGAAAAAAAGCTTACGTTTGAAAGCGGCTGTATGAAAATCTAGATGGCTTATAGAAGAGTAAAACTGCTCCTCGAATGAAAAAGAAAATATTTATAACATTTCTAGGGAGCGAGAAACGAGTTTCCCAGAGTCTAAGCCGATTAGGGGGATGAATAGAGAAATAGCTGTAACTTAGTAATATATCAGTGAACCTTCTGGAATAACTATTTACAAATCCACTTTAATAGAAACAAATATTAGATATATGATTGTTTCCAGTTTCGCATCAGCTTATCTTTGATTTCGTAAATAAATGATCAATTATGAGGACCAAATAAACATTTATACCAGATTATTCTAAATTAAAAGTAATCATTGACAAATTACAACTTGGCTTACAATGCAATTGTGGATTATTATATGACCTCTATAAATGCGTTCTTTGAAACCTGAAAATATTTTTACGCCACCCACTAATAAAAACTTTCCATTCCTTGTGCCTCAAGAAGACAAAAAAATCCAACGCTTCCAATTAAACACTTAATGGCCGAACATAAATATCCAAACATTTCATTAAATTTCCAAACAAGAATCATCCCTTCTGAGATAAACCTATCGAGCTGGGGCTGCTGAAGAAAAATGAGTTACTAAACTACCGGAGTGGAACAACCGCCATCTTGCTTTGGCGCGATAAGCGCTAAAAAAGAAAAGCCAGAAGTATTAATTACTTTTCCAGTTAGAGCGGAAGAACGCTTAATAAGGTGTGGCTGAGTGCTCGCCCGAGATCGAGCCACACAGAAGACGCACTTTGCATAGCGAAATTTCGCACTTTGCTCGGTTATTTTTCGTCGATTTATTTGTAAATTGCACAAGAGTTCGGAAGACTTAAGTTTTCTTTAATTGCGTCTGCGGGACGGCTGTAGAGACAGATAAGGTGCAACGCTTTTAGTTTATTGAGGGAAATGGAGAGTGGTTGAATTTGTTATAGCCTTCCGATTTCTTTAAGAGCTGGAAAGCTACTCTTTATTTTATCCAAATAATAGTCAGCCCAGAAATCAGTTATTTTCGGATGTCAAAATACTTGCTTCGAGTTTGTTTTGCAGATAAGTTCAAATAGATGTATGCATTTTTAAGTATATATTTGCTGTAAAGATTCTAAATGTGTGGATGGAAGAGTATTCTCTTTAATATCTCTCTCAAAATTGAGATCTCTACTCCTATTTTTATTTCTAAAACTCACTACACCTGCTTCGGCACAGTATATTTCTCTGATATCTACCTTTTACCTTTACCATATTTTTATGTCATGGCTAAATGGTACCATATTTCTATACTAGATCTGAGCTTTATATCAGTTTCTTGTTGCATGATTTCACACACTTAGATATATCATTTTAAACATCTCAGTAGAAGTTAATGCTTTAATTTAAGGTATGTATATGTGTTCCAGACGTAGATTTAAAAAATCCCATTCCATCTTTAAATCGGTTATTAGACTGCATTTTTCATAAACACAAATCACGAAAAGAAAAAACAGTTTAAGGAATAAATTGACTTGAAAAAGGAAGAGATTTATGATTGCGAAAAGATTTTTTTTATGGTAAAACTGGATTCTTTAAATACTATTAAAATTCATAGAATCGTATCTTTTCGATTACTTGACCCAAGTAAGATTTGAGGAATGTGCATCTGCCATTTTTATATTACATATACAATACATTTTTTAAAACAATGATACTTAAAACAGACATATATAAAACATTATATGCTGTAAAAATATGAAAATAAACAAACCAAATTTTCTACGGCTCAAGTAGAATCTCCAGAAATCTAAAACAAATACCAGAATAAGTCTTTCCTCATATAAAAGCAGATGTTGACCTCGTCATTTGACAGTGCTTCAAAATTACGAGGTGTTGTCTTTGGATCTTCCCTTTGTAACTGATCCTGGACCAAAGCAAATAGAACGCTGTGTTACTCCCAGTACGACGTAAATTCAACTACATACATCAAGTAAAAGTCGAGAAGTATGCGGGACAAACATGCTTTCTTAGCCATTTGTTGGTTTAAATGGGCAAACCTCAAGTTTTTTGTCAATGAACACAAGTTTTAATTAAAAAGAACTTATAGAATTAAGCCAAATACATCAATAAACATTCTTTAAATTTTTATTTTTAAAACGATGCATTGCATTACAGATAACAATATATTCTATTACTTCCTGTTTCATTCATGTTTCCTTAGGATTTTATACTAGCTCAATGCTCTATATCAGTTTCTAGCTGTAATTTTACGTTAGCTTCAAATATTGCATGTGCATTTGTAATTGTTATTACAACGCTTATGATTTGATCGATGAAGGATATGTATTTTTTGAAGGATCCTACGATTGTGTACCTGGATCTTACATCTATTTTCAGGTGTACTATTTGTAACACTTTTATTACTGTAACACGAGGTACATTTAACGTGCATGTATTTATCGATTCACATCAAATACCAGGTTTTATACCAGGACCTATTTGAAACATTTCTATTGCTATACTACAAGGCATGTTTAATATTAATGTATTTACCATGCTTATATTTTGAAAAGTACTTATACTAAACGAATAACTATTAAAAATAATGTTTTACGCTTAATAAATATGGCTGAAATACCTGTAACTAAACCAAACTATATTGGATGTATCCATAACATTAATAGTAAATATTCAATTTTAACCTGAGCTAATTTAACTAGTTTTAAATAGTACCATATCGAGACTGTACCAGTGAAAGCGTGTATAAAAGGGTTCAGCTGTACTTTACAATAGTACTCAGCAGCTGCATTTAACAAATGACAGATATAACTTTAATGCGATTGTGATGTGGAAATTAAATCAATCTTGAATCATGGTACTAGCGCAACTGACGATCTAAATATCGTTTGGAGATCAATGTCGCATCATGCATTAATTTGACCATCTGTCTTTACTATATCCCTACTATTCATCAAAAATAATTAATTTATTCTGATTTTACACATATAAATTGAAATTATTTGTTGTATCTTAAGCAATACTTATTTTTAAATATATGAAACTGCTTTTTACGAGGGATTAGTAATTACTGTAATGTTCTTTTATTAAAATAGACTGGATTCCACGAGACAGAAGGAAACAAAACCTATTTTTGCTGCTAGATTTGCAATTAGTTTCCGAAATGAAATTTTAATTACTAATTACTTCTTAAATGTAAATACATTCAAAATTGAGGTAATTATTTTTAGAGTAATGGATTCCCCGCTTTATAAGTAAATTCAATTAAATGGAATAGCGATGTTTTGTAATTGATTTTCAAGACACAAAAGATACTCAGCATAGAGGTTAGATAATAAAGATTTTGTTATACGCAATTCTATTTGTTAAGGTAGTGGAACGACAACTGATCAAAACTTATGGTTCTGAAAATTCTGTGTCCAAATGAGAAAAAAAACAGAGATATTTTGTTTGAAAAAATTTTTCTCCATGAAGATCTAAATCTACTTTTTAACTCGATCCTATTACATGTTAAGGTATTTTCTACGGTGAACAAGTTTCTAAATATCATCAACCCATTCTGCTGCCATAAAGTTGCGTACATAAATTAGTATTAACTTCATTCATCACAATTTGTCCAATGCCGATAAATTAAATTCATAGGAAAGTTAAATTGTTCCAAAATCTTGTGCACTGAACTCAAATCTGATTTTCTGAACTCCTAATATAAAATAATTGTTTTAGTTTATTTATTTTATGTATTTATAAAATTAATTGCTTAAAATTATTTATTCGTAATTTAATTGTTTCAATTTACTTAGTCATGTTTCAGATTTGAAATTTCAACTGAAGTAAGAAAATAATACATACTCCTCCGCTGTCTCCTATTGAGAATGTCCGAATGGTCTATTGTACCATCCCTCGAATATAAGGAATCCATAACAATAAACGGTAGCAACTGCAGAATGCTTGGTAAAGTTTGCTGCGTGGTAAGGTAAGTGCTTCATGCGATTCTTATATGTACATGTATTGCGGCCTCAAAGGCGGCTTTAAAATATACTAATTTAAGACTTATCTGATGTACTTATGCTAAGGTAACTTTAGTACTTCTGGCTTTGTACTAAAGGGTCCTCTTAAGATTTGATATTATGGTAATGTTTTAACTTTTCATATACATCACACATGTTGAGTTTCATTCCGATCGTATACAAGCTTTGGGGTTTTTCGGTTATTTTCGGCACATACTGTATATGCTAAACAGATCAAATTCAAAACATATAACTTTAGAATGTCCAATTGAATTAGAAAATCAGTAAATTCAGTAAACAAAATAACAATAAAACATCAAACACAAAATTAAATGAACTCAATAATTGTATTTACTTTCTGGTAAATATTGAAATGCTTTATTTTGCTTTTTACAAAAACATTGTACAGTGAAAAAGATATTTTTATTAAGGCAATAATACCTACTCGTCAGGCACTAGTGATTTTTGTGCTTTGATGTGTTTGGATTAATATTTTTTAAGGTATACACTTTGAAAAGATCTAACATAGCTCATTGTTTTATAACTAAATATTTCAGTATCAAAGTCAACGTTGTAGGCAATTAATTATCAAATACTTTAAAATGAAAAAGTACTAAAAATAATTTATTAATGCATATGAACAATCTTTTTAATATTTATTATTTATTTTGCATAAGGAAAACAGGGTTTACAATTTTTTAATCCTGGAAATTAATTTTTTATATTTCTGGGGTAATATCAGTTTTGTGGTAACATAAAATCTCAATTTTAATATCGCATTATCTTTTGCACAGGAATTGTTAACATAAAAGCATATAAAATGCAAACAAATTGCTCAACGTTAATAATTAAATCGTAATTATTTTAAAAATAATTTTCATAAGACCATAGTTTGTATTTATTGGCGTAATTCTATTAGCTACCGTGTAGTAAAAAAGTGAAGTTTAGTGACAAAGCAAATTAATTAATGTAATCCGACTGTAAAACAGTTGTTTTCTTATATTTATCCTCACTCTTCGAAAAAATATAAAGGTTCTTATTATTATTTAAACATTAAATGCTTTTAGAAACATCAGACTAAATCTCTTTTCAAGAAATTTTAAACAAAACAGCTCTCAAATTAATTTTTCTCTAAATTTCAATTTAATAATTAAAACAAACGAAAATCAATCATTTAAATTTAACAAAAAAGCCTAAAACCCATTTCCCCCCACACACCACAAAGCTTTAGACATAAGACAGACGTATATAGTACCATTGATTTGAAACAAATTAATCTGGTAGAGGGCCAGAATTGTGACGCTTGTTTATCAACTTAATAGTATATTGGCGTTCAGTATTTCTTTACATGAATTAACATTCTTATATCATTTTATTTTAAAAGAACATTTTTCTGAAAATTACTTTAAATAATATTCAATCCTCAGCATGCATTGAAATAGTTATATTGGGATGCCAAGATTTTTTACGTTTACGTAGGAAATATTTCTTTGCTCAAGTTTTTGAAATAATGTATATATTTAACAAACTCAAGTAAATAAAACTCTTAAATATCAAACATATTGTTACTAATCTCTTAGGTTGAAGTTCAAAAGACTGGGATTCCGCGGAAGCCAAATTTGTCTTGGATTATCAACCGGAGAGTAGCGAGTATGAAACTAGATCCAACGAAAGACCGTCATTTGCATAGGGGGGTGTACGTTAAAACTGCTTTGGCCTCAAATATTAACACGTTGGGGTGATGCGGATGTTCGGAGAGTGAGGTGCTAGCTCAGGTGTTGACCTCGTTTTCTGATGTGACCTCAAAATCACGAGATGTTGTCCTCGGACTTTTCCCTTCGAAAATGATCCCGGACCGTCGCTAATAGCCCGTTGTGTTACTTCTGTGAGACGTAAATTATATTACCTACCTAACAAAAGATTTTGGTCCCTGGAGTCATACAATCAAACCAAAAATATAATTTCTCTTGGAAAATTGTCTAGTATAAATAAATATGGATTTTATTTGCAACGGGGTTCGTCTTCATATTAAATTTTGTATCGACTCAATTTTTTAAGGGTAACCTATTTTTATTTACAGATGCTGATTTTCCAGATCCAAATATCCAGAATACATATAAAATACATTTAGTTTGTTTAAATCCATAAGTTGTGAGTTTTTGAAATTCAGAGCTTCTTATGCTAAAGGTATTATAGTCCTATAGTAGTATAGTCCTATTCTTTTCCTCCAAAGTAATCAACAGTCCGAACTAGATATTATACTATGTTAAACTGCTCACAAACCTAAGAAACACATATGTCTTATTTTGGGGTCAAAGCAACATTCTCTACTTATTATTAATTAATTAATTCATAACTGATAAAATAATGAATCGAAAAGTGTGTAGATTTTGTCTACAATCGACACAAAGGTGTATCAAACCTAGGTGTGGAATCTTTTAATCCGTTACTTTCAATAGATAGTCCTTTATTCAAACCTGCATAGTTTTGATTTGCTTAAAATACTATAAAACAATATAAACATGCGTCACTCTTTTGGTCATTTCTAGTGCATTGTGTCTTGCAGGTTGCTAGGGTTCTTGTAGCTTTTTTGTTTTTGTATTGACGAAACTAGGCAATAAAATAATTCCAATTTTTATATATCTAATTACCGTTTCAGGTTTTGAAACTTTTTTAAAATCAATTTAATGAAGAATCATGCCTGCTAATCTAATTTTTCAAATTTTAAATTGCATTTGGAACACATGTTCTTAAGTATCTAAAAGAATAAAGTTACGTGAAAAATACAAAATCTATTTTTTGCAGAAAAAAGAAATTTATCTCCGCCTTTATTTAAGAAACTTTTAACTGTACCACCAAAGCTACCTCTTCTGTGCTTCGGTGCATCATTTTGTATTTTTAGAGTTATTTGACGTATAAATTCAGCGCATTCGCTATATCCTTCATTGAAATAAAAGTACTCTTCTGAGTATGTTTTCTCTCCCGAAGCACAGATTTTCTTAGAAAGCAAATGCTTGAGAAGACTACACAAGTCGACCGTAAACTTGTCGAACTTCTTTTACTTCCCAAGCAATTTCTTTGACACGGGGCAAGATCCATGTAACATCTTACATTACCAGAGCCGCTAAAAGAGCCCTCGGGGACTGATTCCCGAAGAGCTGTCCAACTGGCGTCTCTCCCAAGAGATTTCAATGACCGCTCGAGTGAAAAAAAACCTCTGAAAATAATTCTTTACTGAGTCAAGGATCTCTTTTAAGGACACCTACCGGATTTCTTAATTAAATTATTTGGGAAATGTCTTTGACCGGTGTCGAGTTGTTCACTGTGTGGGTAAGAGTTTAACTTAAACAGAATACGTCGATAGGCAAAAGGAAATGGGAAGTAGTTGGACATGGTGATAAAATGAAATTAAATATTTTTACACCAATGAATTAAAATGATAAATCTAAATATATTTTTTAAAAGAAATCGTGCAATTTAAATACAATTTGCCATTTCTTCGCTTTATGTGTTAAAAAGTTCAGGTGGCAAGGCAATTTTAATTTAGACTTGCTAATATTAAACTTAGTATGTATTAAATTTGTTGATAAATTATTTTTTGGATATGGGTTACCATACTCACTCCTGACAAATTCAGCCTAGTGGAAAGGGAACAGCTTGCAAAACGTCTCTGAAAAAACTAGCAATCAATGTAATCCAACCTACCAATCGACCATTCATTTATGTATTGCGTGAGTATAAGTATGGTAGACTTTTTCTGTCAAGCTAAATGTAGATGGCGCTAGTATTTTTGTGAAGGAAAGTGTTTCTTGTACCTATTCCAAACTTGACATCACTAGGTTTGTTTTTCGAATACGGTTTCAGCACATCAAATTACAAAATCCCGTTTCAATTTCAATTCACGTTTCAATTCAATTTAAATTTCATGTAAATTGCAAAATGCATTTCAAATTCTGAAGAATGAAAATAGAATCTATGTATGATAGTTAATTGATAAGCGCCAATTACGCTTCTACAAAGTGGCTATAAATTACGTTTCGGGATAACCCCAACATGTATCATGAGAGAGCAATAGGGTTACAGGAAAAAATATCCTCGTCTTCTGTCTGGTTTGTTTTTATAGAAACTCTTTCATGAGTCCTTTCAGGTTGCGCAATGCTAAAAATGTGTAGTTGTTATTATTCATATAAAATAATAACGCATGAAATTAAGTTCCGTTTCTAAACCGTACAACTTTTTTGATTTTGTTATTCAAATTTGTAATGCAAATAGTCATTGTAATACGTAAATTACAAAATGCATTTCATTACCAAATATTTATATCATTATGGTAAATTTTAAAGCTTATTACAATAATGAATTAACTACTGTGTTCTTCAAATAATTATTAGTTTTGTAAGTATTTAAATGTTAAATATAACCTTGTCATAGACTGTCAATAACTCATTTAATATGGTCAAATCTTTTTATACTACTAACCTTAAGCATTTACCCATCAGTGTGTTCCATGTATTCAAGGTATCTAATTACTATTTGTCTGACTTTATTAGGCAAAATGACGTCAATTTACTCAAATCTGCTTCAAAAACATTAGTAATTAGTAATGTACCACACTTTCTACTAATATACTAGACAAACAAAAACTGAAAATCTGGGTAATGTATTTCAATACAGGTAGAATATTTATTTAAGTAATCTATGAGAGTATAGCAACGGGATAAAAAGGAAATGGTCTGAAATCTCTGATAACCTCACTCAAAATCCGTATACAAACTGCACCAAACGTCTCTGACAACCTCACTGAAAATCGGTAGGCGAACTGTACCCAAATATCTGGCAACCTGACTCAAAATCTGTAGACGAACAGTATCAAAATCTCTAACAACCTCACTTAAATTCCATAGACGAACAGTATCAAAATCTCTGACAATCTCACTAAAAATCCATAGACGAACTGCATCGAAAACCTCTGGCAACTTCACTCGAAATCCGTAGACGACCTGTACCAATATCTCTAACAACTTCACTTAAATTCTGATACAAACAGTATCAAAATATCTGGCAACCTCACTCAAAATACGTAGACGAACAGTATTTAAATCTCTGACAACCTCACTTAAAAGCCGTACACGGACTGTTTCAAAATCTCTAACAACTTCATTTAAATTCTAGATACAAACAATATCAAAATCTCTGGAAACCTCACTTAAATTCCATAGACGAACAATATCAGAATCTCTGACAACCTCACTAAAAATCCATAGACGAATTGCATCAAAAATCTTTGGCAACCTCACTCGAAATCTTTAGAACTGTATCAAAAATCACGTAATTAAGGACACGTTCCGAGTCCCATAACTCATTAAAGAAACGCTTTCCCAGGTCAGCAACTACTAGCCCACCACAAACACGTAGATCAGCAATTCTTTTCTAGCTCTCCTCCAACTTTCAAGGTACTTTAAAAATACTCCCTTGCGTAACATTGCGTCGTTCCCGTTTCCTTATTCCGTCTGAATAGTGAAAAGACAATTTATTTCTCTTCGATCCCTCTGCCCTTGTTTTTGTTGATTTCTTTCTTGTTTAGATCTCTGATAATATTGGAATGCTTTCCACGACGGCGCTTTCTAATAGTGTGTTAACGTGAGCGCCACTCGCTGCCTCACTGGTGGGTACTTGTGTAACTTCGTTTTCCCCTTTCTTGGTTTTTATGTCTTTCATCTTCGTTTTCCTGATCCCTCGCTGCTGATTTAAAGCGGGCTGAGGTGGGGGAGCATTTAAGCTTTTTCTCTTCAGGCAACTGTGTATTTTTTACTCGCGTCTTTATTTTTTTCTTGTATTCCGTTTTTGCGGGGGGAGAGAGTGATGAGAGAAATTCGTAATGAGATTTTAGATACGATCTTTGGGAAAGTAATAGGAAAATAAATCCAATCCCGTGTCTTGAGTTTTGTGCGAACTTAACCTTAATGATACAAAGAATAATGCTTACGAAGTTCCGATGGAGCTTCGAGAAGCGGTTGCATGTTACGCGAAGCGCTTTTGCTTATCGGATGATATTTTGATGAATTCAGTTTTAAATGCAATTTTGAGTGAATCCATTGGAGTGAATGCACTTTTTTGGGTGGACTGGTGGGCTGTCGTGAATAATATAAATGTTGGATTATTATACATTAGGAGTTGAGAAAATATATAAATTGTTTATTTTCTTTCCTTTCATCGTACGAGCTCTCTTTAGCTTTCGATGCTTTGACATTTTCTTAAAATACAGCTTATGCTCTCACGCCGATTACTGGCATAGTGGTCATAGCGCTTGTCTGCCATCCAGTAGGTCGTGGGTTTGAATCCTGGTTTGTAAACACATGGGTGTTAGTAGTTGTCTTTGTTTGGAGTAGCGGTGGTTCACCTATTGGGTGCTCTTCACAAGTAGCCGTCGGTTCGCCCCTTTTAGTACCAAAAGCAGTAATGTCAGAAGTCAGGCTTAAGAAAAGAACTTTTACTCTCATTCAAAAGGTAAGTGTTTCTCATGAATAGCGGCTTAAATCGAGTTGAATATTTTCATTTGAAAACGATTCCAATTAACTCGAACAAACCGTTCATATCAATTTTAAGAAAAGTCTGTATATTTTTAATAGATATATCTTGAACTGGTGAGAAACTATGTACTATGTAATTAACGAGAAATTACTTTCCCAATTTGTATATGATTTCTTTCTCAACATGATCTATAATCTTGCAATCCTTTATAATCACGACGGTAGATGATTCGATAAATATATGAAATTAAACAAAGTAACACATCAAATTTGATTAAAGAAACGAAAAATTCTTTACACCTGATTTCAAATTATATTAGCAATGTTTCAACCAAAAGAACTTTATATATAATCAATTTCAATTAGTTTATAACAGATTTTCGGCTATAGAAATGTTTATAGGTTATTGACTTTATTCCTAATTAAGAACTTGGTCCAACCAAAGACCTTCGCCTACGCAGGGTCTGGTGAACATTTAATCTGTCGTGGCCTCAAATGTCCTCATGGTGGCGTGGTGTGGAAGTTTGGAGAGTTTGAGCAGCTCAGGTATTGACCTCGTCAACACCTCAGCTGCTTCCCAGTTTTGCTTGAGTTTCTCTCCACCTTTGTGTTGACCGTGCTTCAAAATTATGAAGTGTCCTCAGATCTTTCCCTTTGGAATTGATCCCGGACCATCACCAATAGCCCGATGTGTTGCTCCAGTGCGACTTTAATTAACTTCCAATCTATTACTAACTAAACTATATCCCTCAATATTACATTGATATGGCTTATAGATTTATTAAAACGGACATGGAATAATTAGAATCGCTTAACAAACCAGAGAATGGTTTAATATATATTGAAATATCGCTAATTTTAATGTGACCTCGTTACCTATTTTAAAGTGGAGCCACGTAAATACAATGGCCGTGCAAAAAATTTAATGTTGAGGAACATTAACCTTTTCAGCTGCTAATTTGCATTGACGTTACCTGGATGTGGAAAAAACAAAAAAGATTCGAGAATTATTGAACCGAAGATACAGAAAAAGAAAACGATAACAATACATTAGTGAACATTAGAAAGAAGTCCTTGAACTGAAATGGTGCCATAAGACAGGAGGGTAAATAGGAAAACTTAAAAAAAGAGGTGGCTGTAGACTGTATGACCACAGCTTTCTACTGTTCAGTTCTATCTCCAGTTATGCAAATCCCTACAATCTGTTTAGTTTATTTTTGAGTTGTAACCTTTAAAAATAATGGTAATCTTTATGTTTTTGCATGCCAGTGTACCATGTATAAATTGAAAATTAATTTCAACAAATTATTTACAAATCTGAACACAGCAGAAATCGCCTATTGCGACACACAGGATTTTAAAATAACAATTATCTGGGTTTTATATAGATAAAATGTCAAACAAAAACATAATCATGAATGAATTACTTTATCGTGTTTAAATTTTAGCTAAAGTGAAATTTTCCGAAATAATGTTGATGTCCTTCAGAAACTACCCATTCCTACTTGACTTATCAACCGCTTTATAGAAATGGTGCCAGAAAACCTATAAAATGCATCGTAGATAATTGTTAAAACTGACACTCAGCTCTTTCATGCTAATTAGTTTATTTAACTATCTCCTTCTTCCCCTACTGAAATGTAAGTATTTTAAGACCAAATGTATTTTAAGATGACTTTCTATGATACCTATGAACAATTCTTCATGTTCAAGAGAAAGATAATTGAGAATATATAATTTTAGATATAACGATTCAGATAACTTTTTATTACGGGTTTTTAATTTGGTTAGATTACCTTTAATATTAGAGAGAAAAACATGCTTGTTATTCGTTCATTAAAAAGGAAGGAAATGAAGGAATGCCACTTTTACGAGGCAAGAGTTTCTCTCAAAATAAGCTGACTAAAACAATTCACCTACATCAGATGTTTCAGATATTTATACATATTTGTAATAAAATATTATCTGATGAAGCTTTACATCTGTCGTTAAAAATCAGTTGGCTGTTATTTTAAGCATAAAAAGTTACGCATATACTTCGAAATTCCAAGGAATTTATTACTATCTTTTTATCTCTTCATAGACATAGCAGAATTTTTTAAATAATTGTCATGAAAACTTTGGTATGAAATATATTTTAACATATTTTATATTTTGCAGCTATCGAAAGTTAAATAAACCGCGATTAATTTGGAATATAAAATGAGTATTGGATTAAGATATTCAATAGTTCAAATAAGGTAGGCATATGTTCAAGTAAACACACTAAGTAAAAAAACATAGCTTTTAGGAAACGAACGGGGGAAATTCTACTCACTAAACTACCTCATCAAGTGTGTTTCTCAAGAAGAAATCTATCTTTCATGCAGACTAAAAATGGCTTAAAGAACTTCAATAGTCTAAAGATAACAACGTTCTTGTCTAGAAAAGCTAAAAAAAAATTTGACCTTTAAAGGCAATGAGTGGTTATCTCAAATTATCACTACAGCCCAGTTGCAAAACATTGTAAACGATTAAAAATAAATCACTTGAGATTTTGAAGTTCAATTTGCGTTTCTTATTTCCATGTGCCATAACAATGAAAATAGTGGTGCATTCTACAGTGAATGTTAATTAACCATTAGCCCTGGGGACATAAACGCAATAAAAGATAGTTTTCGTGTTTTATTAAGGAAAAGAAATGTAAACAGAATGCAGCTATGGAGGAACTGCAATTCTCAATGCAGTAATTAAAATTAAATTGTGCGATTTTTATTTTATTTAAAACATTCCTTTGCAGCTTGTTTGAAGCAATAGTCTTTATATGGTTTCTTTTTCTTTTCTTAATGAATAGAAACCTACATTTTAAAAGTAATTATGCGTTCAGTGAAGCTTAGAAAATCTTTTTATGAAATAAAAACATTTTTTGCATCACAACTGTTTCTTACTGTATTTTTTTGTTTTGTCCTATTTTAATACATTTATTTTATGCGGCAATGAATTCACTGAATTAGGACCAGCAAAAATCAAAAACTAAAATGGTATGGAGAAGTCTGGATGTTTTAGTTTTGTTTCATAGATTTTCTCTTAACGCTCATTAACTCAAGGTTATATATATATATATATATATATATATATATCTATATATATATATATATATATATATATATATATATATATATATATATATATATATATATATATATATATATATATATATATATATATATATATATATATATATATATATATATATATATATATATATATATATAGAATATGCATCCAAACAGAAAAGAAAATCAATAATTACCTAAGTGAAATTGTTTTAATGTAGCTCTATCTCAATATTAGCTCTGTTATGTACCATATCAGAGTAACAAAGTGGCTCAGCGGGGTTGTCCACTACGCTAGCAACTTGGGAGTTTTAGGCGGAACAGGTTTGATCTTACCCTTGGTGTATTTTTCTCTTTCGGGTCGGTAGAACTTTCTGTGTGTGTATGTTCATTACTTGATATTGTTTGTCTTGTCTGACTGTACCCTTTCTCCATAAAAACCAACCAACAAAGGTAACAAATGAGAATAACAGCACAATAACGAATTTAATGAATGACAAAGTATAAGCTGTAGTCATAATAGGAAAAGTAAATTATAATTAAAAAATAGCGTAACTCTTTCAATAGTCGACATCTTCAGAATTTAATTTCATAAAATGTTAAAAAGAGCCAGCGAACTAACGAATGAAACTAAATTTCTTACTAAAATGTTCAAAACAACTAATGAAATTTAATTTTAATTCATCAAATTTCTAAAAGATCCAATGAATTCTAAACTAAAATTGAATATATAAAGTAGTGGAGCTGTTTCGGCAAATAATCTGTTCTAAATTTGGTAACAAATATTCAAAAGAACCAACGAAATTCAAATTTTTGGAACCATTCAAAACGTAACTTTGAAGTACAGAGTGTGTTAATATCACAACATGGTATTGTTTGGAACGCTACACTTAGCACGCTCTTTAAATTACGCCCATCTCTAACAGACTGTATCACACTGGAATCGAGTTTCGGTGTCAAATGGCTATTCCGCACATCTTCCACGATGTGTGTTTCCAGATAATATTCAAGCCCACAACCAAAGCAGTTAAATCACTTCACTTCCGCCCAACAGTTCAGAACCCGATAAAAATCTAACGCCATTTTGATTCCCCTCCAAA
Organism: Meta bourneti; assembly: GCA_933210815.1. NCBI lineage: Eukaryota > Metazoa > Arthropoda > Arachnida > Araneae > Tetragnathidae > Meta > Meta bourneti. The sequence continues at coordinate 75,605,764 of OW119924.1, read as the reverse complement.
GTTCCATACAGCATTACTCCAGACCCAAACCATGAAGTCAACTACCGTTATCAGCAAACCCACCCTCGGATAAAAAAAAGAGCAATGAAGGGAAACGCGTATCCCCTGATCGAATAGCCGAAACCATGGCTGAAGTCATAAACTCACTTTCACTCAATTCCACACAAAAATCTATTGTTTCGTTTCATTCCCTCTTTTTTGTGCTTGTTTGGGACTTTTTCGTGGAGGAGTAGTATCCAGAGAATTCGCTTGGCGTTCATTTATTGAATTTTCCGACACGTTGAATTTTCTTTCGCTCAACTGGCTACATGTATTATGGAAGATGGGTCCCTGATTCGGTTTTTCTTTTCGGACCGATTGCCCTGTTTGTGTGTCTGGGCACATCTTCATATTCTGTATTCTTGGTGGAGTCGAGAGAAGTGCGTTTAGAGGCACGGTTTCCTGACTAACTGATTCGAGAGTCTGGAGTTGGGCAAATATTCGGAAGAGGGAAAGAAGCCGTCTCCAAGAAACGCACACACATAAATTGGCTTTGGGGGAAATTTCTGAGCAAATAATGTGCCCTTTGTTGTTTAGAATAAGGAAGTTGACAAACCTGGAAATGAAATGTCTGCATTTTGAAGAGAAAGCTGTTTGATTTAGTATTCTTTAAAAAGGACTTTGCGAATATTTTGACGTTTAGCTGTAAAACTATTTTTGATTCAACTCTCCCTTTCATTCCGATTCTCTCTTCAGGCTTTCGGGAGATTGATGTAAATATTAGCAAGCACAAAAAAGAATTTCTCTAAAATAAAAATTTGTTGGGTAGTTAAATTGAAGAGAAAATAATAGAGCTGATAGATGAACCGTTGAACCAAATTCAAGCAATTTCGGTATGCATACTTTCAGGACAACGGGATTTTGATTTCTCAAATACAAATAAATCAAATCATAAATACTGTTCCAGTCCGAAATTTGATATTGCCACTTCATATTAAGGTCGGCTGGAACAATTGCAAGCCTCGCATCTTTCAAGTTCATTCTGAACCGATAATCTTTCTGTCGGTGGTAATTAAAAAAATCATATTTTAACCACACCCTTTATTGATATGCGTTTACACTCTTGTTTATTTAACCTTACCGCATTGATATAATTTAAAAAATACATTCCAATGCCGTTCCATGGACCGTCTTCTTATTTACAATGTAATAAATATTTAGTGGGACAAGAGAATATCATTTCATTCCTGTTCTTTAGTCTGCGCATCTTCCCTGACAAAATTCGAAGCTCTCTAATGGCAAAGTAATCTATAAGACTCTTTTAAGAATTTCCAACAGGAGGTAGCCCCTACTTTAAAAAGACACATTTTATATTCATTGGACGAACTTACACACGTAAAAGCACTTACCCCATCTCACCCTACACAAGTAACATTATAAAAACTTCACGTATATAAAAGGTCGCAAATAATATTTATCAGTTAAGATTAGCTACAGGTCCTGATTCTTATGCATTACCTTATCGAACATAACTCGTTAAACAACGAAGCAGCAATGATACTGCCACACTCAAGGAATTTCGACATCAAAAAGTCTGAGTAATCTTCGATAAATGATTTGAGAAATCTTCTTGACATGATAATAAAATATGCATACAAAAGTTTGTTACATTTGTTTTGACAGTTATTTTTCATAGAAATCTTATTTACAGTTATGTTTAATTTTAATCCCCTATTTATGTGTTTTATTAATTTCTTTTGATTATTAGAATAGAAAAATGAAACAGTGGTATGAAACATAATAATGTGGAATTTGTAAAAGTTCAAAATCGTTTTAATTAAAAAACGCAATTTTCTATTATTCGTTTGTTCAATAATCGTTTTCTTCTGGATGCTTTATCCAAAAAAGAACGCATGATGTGCATGCGTCTGTCTATTCAATGTATGAAAATTGTAAACAGTCTGTATAGCTCGAACAATGGAGCAGAGGGGATTTTAAGGTATCCGACTACCTTTAAAACGCGATTTTCGGCGGAAATTGCGATTTTCCAAATTTGATATAATATGAAAGCCCGATTTCTTATCTTTCCAAATCTGTTTAAATTTTGTTCCTACCATGCATAGAACGTAAGATACAGGTCTTTTAATACTACATAGTCGACACTTTTTAAAACCGGAAGTGCCTTTCTGCAAACAGGAAGTGAACGTAAAAGTTTGTTTACATTCTTATTTTAACAAATTAAAGCGTTAAAATTTGCTCTGAAGTGTGGATTTTTTTTTATTAATTAAAAAAAATTAATTAAAAAACTACTTTTTACACAAAAATACATCTGGCAATCATGTTTAACTTCACAATCTGGCATCAAACTTGAGTTTCAGTTTGTACACAATTTGAACTCGTGATTTTCGATCGTGCGTTCAAAAAGTTCTACAACTTGATAATTCTTCTTGCATAAAGTGATTTTTCTTTACAAAATGGGAAAGAGTATTGCCAGGAAGAAGAAACACCACTTCAAAGGTAATCAACACTCTAAAACACTGAAGACTAACAGTCTTGAAGATCCAGTGTGCACAGCCAGTGCTTCAAAACTGCAAGCATCTAGCTCTTCCAAATTCGAAGTTTTGAATGAGGAACTGTGTGGTAATCGGATTTTCGACCTGGAAACTTTAATAAATATATTTTTGGTGCTTCCATGTCCCAAATGCTTTGCTTCTGGTTTGCATTTAGTTGAAGACTCCAGGTATGGATTGTGCTCACACTTCTCTTTGAAATGTCACAATTGTGATTTTGTAAAAGGCTTTGCCTCCTCCAAAAAGAACAAAAATGTACCTGAAGTGAACTCTAGAATAGTTTATGGGATGAGGCAGATTGGAAAGGGATTTTCTTCAGCGTATAAACTGTGCACCACGCTGAATTTGCCACCAATTTCTAAAGCTGCGTATAACATCCATGAAGAGAAACTCTTGAAAGTTGTGTCCGAGGTTGCTGAATCTTCAATGTTAAAAGCAGCTGATGAAGTTGGTTCAAAGGGAGAAGACAGTGAATGCGGCGTGTCTGTAGATGGAACGTGGCAGCGTAGAGGGTACACTTCTTTGAATGGTTGTGTTGCTGCCATTTCAATTGACACGGGAAAGGTTCTCGATTTAGAAGTCATGTCCTCATACTGCAGAATTTGCAAAAGATTACAGAAACTGAAGAGAAACCCGTCATTTGAATCACAGGAAGCTGACCATATATGCCAGTGCAATTTTAAAGGGTCATCAGCAAAGATGGAAACTGTTGGTGTCGACAGAATTTTCAAGAGGTCAGTGAGCACTCGGAAGCTGAAGTACACGAAATACTACGGTGATGGGGATTCTAAAGGCTATTTGTGCGTCCAAAACACATATGGCGAAAAAAGTGTTTCAAAACTGGAATGCATTGGGCACATTCAAAAACGGGTGGGTACACGTCTGCGAAAATTGAAAAGCAAAACCAAAGGTCTGTCTGGTAAAGGCAAGTTATCAGATGTCTTTATCGACAGACTACAAAATTATTATGGCATTGCGATTCGCTCTAACGTGGGCAACTTACAAATGATGCAGCAAAATGTAATTGCAGCTTTGTTTCATTGTGCTTCATCACCAAAGAAACCGATGCATGGCCAGTGCCCTATTGGTGTAGACAGTTGGTGCTATTACCAGCGAGCTGTAAGCGAAGGGAAAGAACCAGAAAAGCTCAAGCATTCTGGTTTGCCCAACAATATTTTAAATGTAGTCAAACCAGTGTATTTAGAGCTTTGCACCAGAGAACTTTTGAATAAGTGTCTGCATGGCAAAACTCAAAATGCCAATGAAAGTTTCAATGGTGTTATTTGGCAGAGAGTTCCGAAGGAGGTTTTCGTCAGCCTAAAAACTGTAAAATTAGGGGCTTATGATGCAGTAATACAATATAATGATGGATTTGAGGGTTGCACCAGTGTTTTAAGCAAGATGAACATTGAAAATCTTGGTTACTTCACATTAAAAGGTTACCAAAGTTTGGATCGCATTAGAATCAGTGATTCCAAGCGCCATACAACACCCGTTTCAAAGAAGCGCAGGAAGGTTTTGAGGGCAATTAGGAAAAAAAAAGTAGTTGATTTAACTTCTATAGAAGGTGATCTTTATAAATCAGGATCATTTTAGAGCTACATTTTCCATTTAAAGGTAAGATTCATTATTGAATTTTGTTTTTAGCTTTTTCTTGAAATTGACATTTTAGAATTTTGCTTTTACGCAAAACATGAAAACTCAAAAAGTTATGCTTCAAATGTTATGAAATTTGGTAGGAATACTTTCAAAGAGTTTATAAAGGGAATGTACCACTTCTGTAATTGTGCATTAATTAGTTTTTTTATTTTTAATTATAAAAGTTATGCGTTGCTATAATTTATGGAAGATTTTCTTCTTGGTTGTACTTGAACCTCTCCAGTTTTTAAAAGAACTGGTTTACAATGATGTGAGAGGTACATTCCCTAAAGGAGGTTTCAATCTTCAAAATAAAATTTACAAAATAAGAATATCTTAATTTAAATTTAAGTTATCATGTTTTGCGGTGGTGCTAGTTTTTGTCTATTTTTCACCCCTTTTTGGGGTTTAAATTTTAAAAAAATTATTAATTATTTTTTTTATATGTTATTCTCTAAGTTTTTAACCATATTCTATAATATAATGCACAAAAAAAGTCAAATTTCAAATTATTTCAAAAAATCCTTTCCGAAGGTAGTCGGACACCTTAATGGCTGCATCACTGTTTAATACAGCAATTGTAAACAAGAGAGAACTAGACTGTTACATAAAATTATGGAATCGTAAGAAACACAATTATTTATCTTAGCAAAAATATAGTATAACTTTCATTGATGAAATACAATTAGACTAAAATAAAATCAGTGGTAATAAATTTATCATATCATCCTATCTCGTCTAACAAACATTCATGACGTTTTGATTGTGTAAATTAATTTGCTTATCTTTTAATTTTGAACCGATGCAATGACACGAATATCGCACATGCATTAAATGCATTTATATTATATAAATTTTGTTCTCTAGATAGAAAAATACGGCTCCTAACTTAATCCGTTATCTCTAGTAACAGATTGTACGTTCAGAAACAAAATCAAGCTAAACATATTAAATCATCGTATTTTATTAGTTTAACTTCGATGTTAGGATAGCAAAGCTTAATTTGTTTCATTAATCCTTGCAGATGAGCATTATACAAATGTTTTAAATAAATATTTTATGCAGAATAGGATATTTAAAAACATTTTGGATTTTCTTTTGTGTGTGTTCTAACATAGTTTATATTCTCGAGAATTGCATATGCATATCACGCTTTATCACATTTTAACAATGCCTTTTGAATTTTCTCATTTACTTCATTTAATACGGGTAGTACATGTAAACGTGGTCAGTATTCTAATTTTAAACATTCGCGAGTTTTATATTATTAACACACTTTTCAGACTTAATTTATGTAGTTGCATCTTTGTGATTTTACTTTCTGGTAATTCTTAATTGTTTTTTATGCATTTATTGTATCGCATTATATTTTTAGATTTCTTAATGGGTGTATTTCGTTATTAAATTAGTACATCACTTAAATTTGCTACCGATTATAAAATTATAAGAATCTGTAAAGTTAACAATTTGTATAATCTACTTATAAAACACCTTTTTGTAGGTTGTATCACGATATTTTAGTGAATATTTTTCTTTCATGAAATCCATCGATTTAACAACTTTTAATAAATTTAAATTTGCTTTACATTTGTTTTGAATAATGAATTTTGCTACAAGCATAAGAATCTAGTTTGTCCTCCAATTTCTACTTTTAAGTTTGATAAGTAGTAGTGACGTACGATTTCATTTGCTTTTAGAAACTCGCATGCAATTTACAAATGAGTCGCTTTATGTTTCTAAATATGCATGCCTATTGAAATTTAACACATCAGTTTAGGGCGTTTTAGTGTTAATCAAATAAAATTTACCCCATGATTAATAGCCATTTATCTCTTCCTCAGTCCCTAGACATTATTTTTAAGCGGGTTTCTAAAAGCCTTTCAAACACTAATGTGTTAAAGTACCCAATAAAGTTAAAATCTGAATGTTTAATTTTTAAAAAAATAATTCAAATGGGCGAGGGAGGAATTTCCTCAATTGGTCCATTTTTATGAATTGTGAGAAGTAGTTTCATAAAGATTTCAATCTTGTACTGTTTGTCCCTATTTAAACTTTTCACTACTGAGAATACATGTCGTGAATACCGTTAGATTAGGGGTTTGGATTAGGTTCGTTTTTTTGGGGGGTTTATGGCACAAAGACGATATTTGGCCATGCTGCACCAGACACAAGAACAAGCAATATCAAGTAATATACTTACACACACAATGAATGTTTTACTGACACAGAAGAGAGAAGTACACCCAGGGAGGAATGCACATGAAAAATGAATCGAACCTGCTCCGCCTACAACTCGAAGGTTGCGAGAGCAGTGGGCATACCCACTGAGCCACGACGGCCCCATCCTTAGTATGAAGTAAATTCAAATTGTTGATCCTATGTACGTATGTGATTATGCAAGATGTTAAATACCGAAAAACCGTACTCTGTTACGCTACATTAAACGGTATACCGAGTAAAATTATGTACAGAAAAAAAAACGAACCACCCCTCCTCATTCGAGCAATTTTAACAGTAAAGAAAATTCAAAGATGCCATTTGACAGGAACTAACGTCTTCTATAAATTTTAATTGCTAAAATTTGCATATGGGTCCGTCTTCATATTAAATTGAGCACCAACTTTGTAATTTTGCAATAGAAACCCCTATTTCGATACACAATTTCAAATCTATATCAAAATTTAACTTCAGATACCAAATTTTATGTCATTAGGTCAGACCGTTTCAAAGTTATGAGTACAGAAAGATTGGAGCTATTAATGTTAAATTTGTTTCTTAGACTTTTATGGATATCTTCCTAAATATTTCTATAGCGCTGATAATTTGTATCATGTTACTGTTAAAGAACCCAAACAAAATGCACCTAATATTTTAAAAAATAGTTTTTAGTGTGCAATACTAATCATTAAATTAATGTTTGAATTGGAACCTTATTATATTTTGATGGGAATCGATTCTGAAGGACTTCATGTATGACCATGCAAAATTTCAGCTCATTCCAATCGTTAGTTTTTGAGTTACATTAAATTTTCCTCATTATTGCGATTTTAGGGACAACCAAAAGTTTAAAAATACATCTGACAAAACTCGGATATTTCTCGGATCGTTTGCACATGTAATTCTCCAATCGTTTTCACTTGCATAATCAATATAATAATTCTCGAATCGTTTGCATGCGCTGACAAACACGTTTGAAATAGAATTCAAATTTGAAATTCCGGTAACAATAACTACAATTAATATCGATCTACGAATAGCGATTTTCAATGTAGAGATGATCCCTGAAATTGACAGCAACTTTAGAATTAAATATCTGCGGATATAAAGATAGTAGAGTCGGGAAATTTCATATTTAGACTAATTTAACGATGCGGAATATGATTAAGTCATCAAAACATGGTGTTTCGATTGGAAATTTTGTTGCTTATTAAAATTGGATATGAAGACTGCCTCTAATACAATGTTTTTGCATTCGAATTTGCAGTGGACGTTATTCCCTATTGAATGATATCTTTGAATTTGCTTTACTATAAGTAGTGCTCGAAATAAATAGGGGTTCGTTTTTTCCTCGACTGTACATGCCACTTTAACTTTATAATATTTGAATATAACAAGATTAATCTTTATATCTTATTTTACTTCTTCAATAATGTTTCAAAGTTATATTTTTTAATTAATATTTTACGTCTTTGATTAGCTCTATAATTAGATTGTCCAAACATGCCCAAACACTTAGAATGACATTGAATTCGTACTAAGTAAGCGCATTTGATCTCAATTTAACACAGCTTGCTTGGGGTTCTCTCGAAAGTTATACTGCAGCATACACACCTCCACCAAGAACCACACAAAAGCTAAGGCACCATCCTGAGCGTGAATGAGACTCATTGACACAGGAACTCTTGAACAGCCTAGTAGAAAGCTTTTTTGTACTTAAAGAGGCCTGCATTTAGGTCAGAAGCCGCACGTTCCCTATTAGGCTGCTTTAACAGAACAAAAAATGTTTTTGGTAGTAAATTAGAGCATACAATGAGTTCATTTTTTCATATTTTTTATTTCCTTATTTCCCGGTAGCACGTGGAGCCATTTCATTTTCATTTTCCTTACTTTTTGTACATGTGTGCAATTGAATTTCCCTTTTCTTACCGTGTTACATTTGACAGTTGTTCAAAATTACTAGGTGGTGTCCTCGAATCTTTCCTTTCGGTATTGATCTTGGACCGTCTCCAATGGCCTCTGTGTTGCTCCAGTGCGAAGTAAATTCAACTACCTACCTACACAATTATACATGTAGAAAAAGTATCACACATATTACTTCACTGATGTCCAATCTTAGATTAATTATACTTCCGGAAGGTGCAAGAACCCATTCTTCAATGCAATTACAAATCCTGAAAATGAACAATCCTCTGCGTCATATTAAAATAAGTCGTTTGCAAATCGTGTACTGGGTAAATCTATACAAAGTTAATGCATAAATGATTAAAAAAATTAAATAATGTGATGATAAAAGACATAAAAAAACGGACTCAGTAAACATACGTATAGACTAATCAAAGTTTGTGGTGAACACTTCAAAAATTAACTTAGTACTTAACTTATTTAAATTAACTGGGTTACACTGTTATATATACATATCTATCGCTTCAATCTGTGCACACTTCGGTGACCACCAAGGTAATGAATGTTCTGTGATGACATAAAATATTTCCACTCCTATTATAGCTTCAATATTCATTGTCTCTCAGCCTCATTTCAACAAATTACCGGAAAGGTATTTCAATGCAAACAAACAAACCGCCGGAAGATGAGGAAGTTACTTCCGGTTACCATCACAAGCGTTATTTTGGTAGAACGTCTAGAAATTGTGGAATACCACTTCTAACTGATATGCTTACGCTGATCACATGATATATTAAGTAAATGTTCAAGATAAACTGTTTTTAGTCAATCTTAATAATTTAAGTCACGTCTAAATAGCATAGTAATGTTAGGTTAAGAAGTAAAGGATTTTAGCTAAACCGCGGATGAAATTTAATATTTGCTTATTGTACAAATTAAGATCTTTTACCAAAATGTACTCTAGACAGTAATATATGCTAAGCTTTTACCATTCTACCAGAAATACATGTTTCAGAGAACATCAATTTCCTCCGAATTCATATCCATATATTTAACTAAAATACGATACGTTTTCTGAAGACTGGATGGTATTATGTAAAAATTATTGTTAATAGATTAAAATAAAAAATAGAAACATCTTTAACGCTTTTCATGATTAACATGACCCAAAATGAGGAAAATTTGGAAAAGATATGAACTTTGATAGTATCTTTTAGTATCTTCAGTAGTAGTTTAATTTACATCTAGCACAAGTGCTTTCAATTTCTTTAAAATTTAATTGGGACACTACTGTGGCCGATTTTAATCATATTTAGACGAGAAAATATATTTTTTGCAACTCATTACAAAACTTAGATAAACAATCTATTGTCTTTCAGAAATAATTGAATTCGTGTTCAGACATTAAATGTAAACTTGAACTTATAAAAAATAAACTTTATAATCTCAAAATCGTTAAATAAAACTAATTAAAGTTTAAATGAAAATAAAGGTTTTAACGTCCATTATACAAAGTCAGGTCGAAAGGGTTCTTTGACAAAGTCTTCCCTATCAAGAGCATTCTGACGTTTTGGTCGATACAAATAAATTTGTTTAAATTCAATAAAAACTATTTTTTTCATATTGAGAACATAAAAATACACAGAATAAAATTACCATACTCACAAAAACTGTAATAAAAACCTGATTTCATTTGCTGTTAAATAATTCGCTGTGTTTACTTTATTAATTCTTTCTTAAAAAGAAAACATGGTTCATTTTTTGAATTGGATATTATCTAGCTTCAACATTTCGATGGGGAAAGTTTAAGTAAATTGCCTCAAGTTTATTTATGTATCGAAGTTTGCGCAAATTAATTAGCGTTAGCAAAATAAGTTGCCGTTTGGATCCAATGAGGTAGAAAGCATAAAAAAACTACGTTTTTTACACCAAAATTTTCAATAAAAGAACACGTGTTTTGCAATATTTGGCCCCCAGAGAAAAATACGCCTTAGGGGAGGAATTTATTTCTTCCCTTACCTTTTAAATAAAGCTACTAAATACATATCATTTTGCGTATATCACCTAAGAAACCTGATGTTGAACTCATAAATAAAAACGAATACGATAAGAGGAATGAACGGCATAAAAAATCGATATAGGGCGCATAAAACGTTAAGGGAATAAAAAAACGAAATTTGAAGAGGAAAACTAAATAAAAAAATGAAAGAGAGAGCCGTTATAAAATACGGCAATCCACGATTTACTGTTACTACTGCTCAATAAAATACAAAGATACATGACTCTCATATTTCACTTTTATGTTTTAGAAACCGAAACCCCTTATGCAAGAACAGCCCAAGGCGGGCCTTCCTCTTCGTTGGAATGGGTATTTCCTTTTGGACATTTTATATTAAACTGGAAATCAATGTCGTATTGTTTTGGACAGCTGGAGAGACAACTCGTGTTGTATTGCAACCTTTTGAGAGGACAGAGAGAATTCAAGTACCAAATTAATAGTGCAGAATAAAAATTCATTACATTTCTAGAAACCAGATTGGGTTAATTTAGAATTTAAATTTTTATGTGTATATGCATAACGAAGCAGTTACTAGTAAATAAAAAAGCAGATTTACTCAAATGTTATGTTTTTTACCCTCCAAGTGGTTTAGACTAGACTTCTCGTCCATCAAGATCTAACCAATTTTAATAATGACGCGGTATTTCGTCGAGACAAAACTATCCTATTATTCCAAATAGGGAATACGAATTGTCTTTTGCCAAGAACTGGTGTCAGTTTGGAATAGGTTTCTGCATCAGAGGCTGAATACTACAGGGCAGTTTTCAAAGTGATAAGCGACCAGAAGAATTAAATTTCCAATGGCGGGTCATAATTACAAGACTGATGCCAAACAAACAGAACAAATAAAAACAAATGGCAACAATAGAAAAAGTCTATGGATGACTTTGGCATCACTCTTCCCAGTATCGCTTCCACATTGAACTAGAAGTGAGCACAGGTGTTGTTGATAAAAGGGTAAAAATATTTCCATATAAAAGAACAAAACAAACATCTGTTTCGGCTGAAGAAATGTAAACGCGTGATACAGAGAGTAAGATTTTAACAGATCTAACATTTTTAACGGATATAAAAAGTCATTTTCTTAAACTTGTTTAATCGTGCTGAGCGAATGAGTTTGATGACATCCGAACATCATTTCGGTTCTATTACCGTACGGGAATACATTTACATGTTCCGATTCCAACTGGTGTATATGGTCAATATCTTCCTGAAAATCGCAGATCTTACTAAGAGGATTGTTTAGTATGGATATGCTTGAAGATGTTTTACAAGATAGTATTAACCAGTAGCATGGTGGAATTTAGTTATGGCTCTCTTCCGTAGCCAATCAGGATGGTTTGAGTTGTCCTACCTCATCTCAGACCATCCTTATTGAACATAATATAGCATTATTAACGTCAATGACGAATTGTGGTCCAGGGACTCAGGGTGGACTCAGGGAAGTACAAACTGCTTAGAGGTCAAAAGAGATGAGAGAGAAGCATATGTGCAAAACGACAAGCAGAGCGCGAGAAAGGTGCTGAAAAATGAAATTTGGAGGTTGGTTCTCAGGCTTCTGACATACGAAAGCAATGGCATTGAATTAATAATCTGTGCTTGGGAACTCTATCGAGAAATGAATACTTAATATAAATAGCCTGGTTCTAAGAAAAGTGTTTCGGGATTTTGGCTATACATAAAAAAGCATAAAGTTTCATTAATCCTCAAGATGGTTGCCTTGCAGAGGCATCTTGTCATTTACAAAACCAACCAGATCTTAATGGAAGAGATATCTCGTCATTAAAAAACTGACAAGATCTTGATCTCGTCATCACGAAAACAATGGTAATATCTTGAATACCAGATATCTCGTCATTAGCGAACTTGGTTAGATCTTGCTGAACGAGATATCTCGTCCACTGGGAGGTTTAAAAATTATATTTTACTGAGAGCGTTCATTAATACACTTCACACAAACTCTCGACTTCTGCTCTTCAGGCCTCAGAACCAAATTTGATGTCTGACGCCAGTACCAGTTTAAATGACGGGCCCTACAAGAGATAAAAATATGCATTCCAAGTTCTCACAAATGTTTATTTTTCTCTTTTCCTTTATACAATAGTTGCACACCTGTGGCACAAGAGCAATTTTAGTTTGAAAACACAGTTAAAAAACTTCTCGTTTCTTTCTTATATCTTAGGTCCTGGTAGGTTAGTACGGGCAACTGCTCCCAATGTGGGCGCTTTACATTAAGATTCGAAATGATGTCGTATTTTTCAAGTGTTAATTTTTCTACTATAATAAAATCCACTGAAAAGACTGTTATACTGAACATGGCAATTCAGTTACGGCTAAAATGAACAGATTGTGCAAATAATGTTGTCAATTCACTTGTTTTAAACGGTATTTTCATTCAGACATTACAAACCAATTGAAATTTTCTTTCAGACATTCTGCGCACGAAAATGCATTTGCAAATAAGTCTAAATAGTATGTAACACATCCAAGTGGATTGAAGGTAAACTTAACTTTATGAATTTGTTCCCTACATTCTTTGGGGAATAAGTCCTGATCCCATTCACCAGACCAACTATGAATCAAGTCTCTTTATTTGAAATAGCTTCTACTTAACAATTGAATTACAATTAATTACACAATTATCAGGAATTAATTGACTATACTATGAAGTGTAGATAATTATTTTGTAATTACAAAGCTATATAGAGAAAATGTGGGCTTAAAATAAATACTACTCCAGCGTCATTTTGAAGTAACCAATGACATTCTTTCAGTTGCAGAGATTTGGAAAGCTTTCGAATTACAAATATACAATTTTCTCAGTAAATTCTTAGGCTTCGGTATCTTGCTTGTATAAATTCTTAAGCTTCTTACATATCGGTTAGAATACAGATACAAATGTCAATTCAAAAATTATTACCAATTCGTATGATTTGCATTCCATTAAATGATATCAGCAGCAAGTTAGTCAATTTAACTAGAAATTTTTTATTCCTCCTGATTATTTTAGTGGTTCAAAATTACGGGGTGTTGTCCTCGGATCTTTCCCTCTGGGATTGATCCCGGACCGTCACCAATAGCCCGTTGTGTTGCTCCAGTGTGACGTTAATTAAAAAATACATAAATACCTGATTATTTTATTATAGTAAAACATAAATGTACGCTGATTTTTTTTTTTCCTCTTTTTTGATAAAACAAATTATTTTTAATAAGGTGAGCTTAAATATCAATTTAAATTGTACCTCAAGTTTTCCCCAAATTGAACTGTGTTTCAATAACTTAACGTTTGGTGATAATGCTGTTACGAAATTTTAATTATGTTATCTAGCGTAGCTATTATTTTAACAGGATGGTTCAAACAGCAATTTAAATTGTACCTTATATTTTCCTATAACTAAAAATGTGTTTTAATAACTTAGCATTTGGTGTAAAAAATGCTCTTAAGAATTTTTTATCAAATAATATTTTGTGTATAATGAGTTAATCATAACACATTACGTGCACAAAATAAATTTATCATGAATTACAAATTTTTAGAATTTAAATATCCTTTACAATCACATGAATATGTGGTTTGACTAAAAAATAAATTTCGGACATTTTATAAATATTTAGGAAAAAATAAATTTTATTTTTCTCTTAATTTCTTTCAGGTAAACTTTGTTTCATTTTTGATTTCATGATTATGTTCTTGGAAGGAAATTTATTTGCTTTCTCAAATTCACCAGGCTTCTAAATAAAGACTATTTTTGTTTAAATTGATTATACTTTATTTGCATCGGCATTAACTTAGGATCTTTCAAGTGCATATGCTTAATTTATTCAGAAAAATATTTCGCATTTACTGATCTAAACAAAATGAAATTGTGTGAATTTTTATAAATATACGTATTTGGAACAATGAATAAAAACTAAGAATGCACTTAGTTTCATGACTTACAAATTAGGGTAATATAGTTCTTGAACAAAATGTTTTCAGAAATTTTTATCAATTTCAAAGGATATTCGAATAGTTTTATAAATCTTCTATTTAATCAAATAATAATGTAGCACAGATCTAAATGGAATCGCTTGAATAAGTTTAGTCCAGTCCATGAATCACAAAATATTCAGTAAACTGATAACACAAAAATTTCAAGTATTACTAAGGATTAATGATAATTTTAAAAAGTAATGTATTGTATGGATTTAGCTGGGTAATAATAGAATAGTGCATTGGCATAGTAACATTTGTCATTTTGTGCAGCTCAGTCTGCTTTATAGAGTTTGGAATTGCTCATAAGAGCGATTTATCCCTCTGAGGGGTTCACACGTATATATCCGTTCCGTAACCTACAGCAGTCCATGCATGATTTTTAACAACTTTTAACTTTCTTCTCCAATAGAATCTTCCCTAGGATAATTTCGATCGATATCGTGTTTATCGTGTCATTGTGTGCTCAAAGCAATGCTACAGTGCTTGGAAATCTTGTGATGAGAAGGTTAAGTAATAAAATATTTCTCATTTAATTACTTTATGCGAATTTTTATATTCTTTATACTAGTAAAAGTAATAAAATATTTTAGATCTTGTACACATTCTGAAAATTTTGAAAATGAATAATCTGATTGATACTGTTCTACGATTATGTACCCTAATATTTCTCACTATATCCACGAGGTTTCTCTAATAAGTTAGAATGCTGTGACGACCATTAATTTTGTTGCTGGCAGATATTTTGAGAACGCACTTCATAGGATGAATTTCACAAAGAATTTATATATATATATATATATGTCGTTTCCTCTCCCCACCTACCACCGAAAGGCGATGGAACTCTTTACTTGAGGCGGCGGAGGACACCAACGCTAAAAGGAGTGAAGAGGATTGATCCTGCCGGCTGCGTAGAGGCTTCAGTTTTTTGCTCCTGAGCGAGAGCGAAACGATACAGGACCTGTGTGGACGATCGTCCGTTTTTAGAACTGGAGAACTTACTAGCTCCATATTAATCCTCTGTGGATTTAAATTGTTACTTCTGAATGTTAACGTCCGATGTGGACTCCTGTCAACCAACGTCAATGTGCAAATTAAATATTTTCGTAATAAACGCTCTGTGTTTGCAAAAAGTAGAACTCTTTTGAAAGCAACTGTTCCTGTTCTATCCCACTTCAGACACTTATCCCACTTATATATATATATATATATATATATATATATATATATATATATATATATATATATATATATATGCATGTTCATTGTACTTCGAATAAACGTGAAGATTCAAAATACGTCTAACGTCAAACTTCGAAAGAGGGAGAAAAATAGAAAAGCATAGTTTTCGCAATAAATATTTCACATGAAACTATTCTTGATATTATTCTCATTGAAACTCCATGATATATGGAAATAATTTTTTTCTTCCGTCCATGTGAAGATTTCACTGAAACATATTTGATAAATCACATCAGAAACTATGCTTTTCCTTCAACAATAAAATTAATGCATTTTTCAGAGCCGCATACCATTCTAAGATTCTTCTAAGGATAAATTATTACGTGCCACTTTCATGTCTTGCAATTTTCCTTGGAAATATGTTTCTATATAATACATGTTTTCAGAAGTAATCATAATGTTTTATAAGATTTATACAAAGAACTATTTCTACGATCGAAGAAGCACCGTTCTGACGTGGTAAATACCAGTAAGATAAGCAGAAGAAACACAACTTTCGGAGATGCATCACTTCTGTGTTTTTCATTTTCGAGATAGAAAGTCCCTAGATTGAAGTCGCAATCTTCTTCAAGGGTCGTAGGTCAATAATCGTGATTTACGTTCACAGGTGGCAGCACAATCGAAGATATCAAGCGCCACAAGGAACAGTTTCGACGGTTTCGCTTGGAAAAACATGTTCCCGCCAAATTGTATTTTTAGTCTGTTGGGTGTATTCGCTACAGATGCCTCTTTCCTCTCGGTTTCTCTTTTTGTGAAAATCTCTTCCTTTTCTTCAGATTTCTTTTGTTTTCTCTCTGTTTCGAGAACGCATTTCCACGGGAGAACATTTTCTGCTGAGAAAGTCAATTTTTTATCCGTCGTCAAAGGATGTTCCAGGTCGCTTTTATCTCCTTGGCTTTCGTTCTGCTGGATGTGGGGGGAAAAGACGACTCTTTTCACGCTCCGATCCATAGACGATATTTTATATTTGGTAACACTGTCACACACACACTCGTCCATGCAAATTTCCCGCCTCCATGTTGATTTTTCCCCTCGCTATCTTGCCACGCAGGAAAATGCTTCTGTTTTACGTCATTTGATTAAATGTATTTGTTTTTATCTTATTTTTCATGTATTGTACTTTCTACTACATTGGTTCGACTACTGTAACAGCAGCCTGTGAGCTGTTGGCGTTCGATTCCTGTAACAACCCTAGGTGTATTTCTCTTTCCTGAATCAGTAAAAACTTTCCATTCACGTGTATAGAAAACATCGCTAGGTGCAGCAGGGTGAAATCTAGCCCTTGATTCATAAAAAAGTTAACCAACCAAGCTTTCATATATATACGAGATACTCATGTCCAAAAGTTAAGCATAATTGCTGTTTATGTGAATATTTTCAGAAATCTACATCAGAATGGAAGGAAACACTGTATACGGCTGTAATAGGGCTATAGAAGAAAACAATGTTAAACAGGGATAATAATGACTTTTATTATCCAAAGAAAAGGGTTCACAATACGAGTGTCAACTTTAGTGAAACAGAATAATTAAAACAATATGATGCTGAATTTAATACGGTGTGTGGGAAACTCTGCTGCACAACGATTTCCCATACTTTCGATGAGGGTGTGAGTTGTGTGCTCAAAGAGTTCCAAGCCTTACGGAGAACAGTTTTCAATTCCGGAACGGAGCTTGGTGGATGGAGGAGGGATGCAATATGCCTCCCACGCATGCTCTATAGAATTTAGATCATCAGAATTGGCGGCCACTACATGCGGTGGATATCTTCATTTTGAAAGAAGGCATAGATCAGGGCTGCACGGTGAGGAGGCGCGTTATCATCCATAAATATGAAACCAGGACTATCAGGACCTCGAAACAGGCGAACGATAGGCTCAAAGTCTTCGTCTCTGTATTTTTGACCGGTAACAGACCCCGTGTCAAAGATGTGAAGGTCTGTGCGGCCGTGCACGTTCTCTCCAGATCGTGGTACGACGAGAATCAGTTTTCAGACTAAATCTGGACTCGTGATTGAACATGATATTGCTCCACGGTTGTCGATTCCACTGCCGATGTACCAAACTTCACTGTAAGCGCGCGACTTTCTTCGCAAACGTCAGGGGGACGTAAACTGCTGGTCGTCCGGCATAGAGTACAACGTGTCTGAGTCTCCAGTAAACAGTTTGTCTCGAAACTATGACTCCTATGTGGTGGCTGTCAGGGCTGAACCCAGTTGTATGGCAGAACGGTTCCTCTGACGTCGAGCAGTTATCGCCAAATATCGGTCTTGCCGAGCGGTTGTTACCCTTGGCCGACTTGGTACTGGTCGTCGAGTAACATCTTCAGGGGTTTGATAGAAAATATCTCTCGTAGGTAACTTCATCGTATAGCCGATCTAATTATCCTTCGTGTAGTAAAAATTAGCCGAAGAGAGACGAATCAAACAATTTAGAAGCCCATTTACAGTTTCTTTCAAAATAAAACTTCATTGTGTGGATTTTAAAGTGGAAAGTTGCATCATGTCACTCTCACTCTGAAATACATTTTGCGCAACTAACGAACTAGGCTTTACATTACCTTAAAGGTACCACCTATATTAATATTTTCACATCGAACTTTGTGGGGAACATCAAAGAGAAAAACTCAGAGAGAATTCATTTGCTTTTGTATTACTCCGAAAAGTGACTATTAGATGAGCAACTACAAATATATGCACAAAAGTATGTTTACATAACACGTAACAATGTTAATAGCGTTCGTGCATCATTTAATAATACACTGCTAGCATGGAACATGCGCATGATTACAGCTACCATCATGTTATACGCTTACTTGACTTGTGATGTGGCTGGCCCATATCGTATTAGTATGCAAACATACAATTTGTAGAAAATTTTTATGCATAACACACACGTGAATACCTTCATATATATATATATATATATATATATATATATATATATATATATATATATATATATATATATATATACGCTTAACTATAATTTCCATATAATACTGTGATATGTTTCTATGTTCAGTTCATATACAATTTTTTATCACATACAAATAAAATAAGTGGGGTGCCAGCTCAGGTGTTAACCTCGTCATATGACCGTGTTTCAAAATTACGTGTTGTCCTTCAAAGATCTTTCCCTTGGTATTGATTCGGGACCGTCTCCAATAGTCTATTGTGTTGCTCCAGTGCGACGTTAATTCAACTATCCCTTCCTTTCCTAAGAAAATACTTTGGCGTTTTAATTTTTATAATATCAGTTTCTGAGCATTCTGAAATTCTATATTAAAAGCAAATTCTATCTACTTACGCATTCAACATCAATCTAAAGCTGCTGCTGGAATCAAACTTTTTAAATGAATATTTTCATTCACAGTGGTATTATATAATATATCTTCAACTATTTATTTTATTACTATGGAAACGTACAAAAACATGAACTTCAATTTAATACTTTTCTTTTTTTTTGCCTATAATCTGTAAACTATCTTTTTACAATCACGGAAAAATAGACAAAAATATATTTATCAAGATTTAGTCACTTATATTTCCTAACCTAATTACGACGTATGTCCCAGAAATCATATTTTTTTCCAATAATTGGACATCGCAGAGTTATAAAGGACTAGGAGAGCTGCTACGAGCTCAGAAGAAACATATATACTCTGCTAACTTAAGCGAATCATACCCTCTTCACTTACAATGCGATTCCTGCTGCATAGTAACAATTACACACAGCCATTCAGTACCTTTCTAACCCAAGTTTTCCGCTCACATATAAAACTACAACAAAGCGGCGACTTGAGTAACGATTCGGAGATTACACGCCGTCGGCAAATGTTCTCGCAACAACCGCGTGTTTAATCTCAGTTTGAAAGATCAAAAGGTAGCTGTGCTTGTGTTTCTGGAAGCAAATGTTTCTCAATTGGCTAGATCCGACTCGTTTGAGGTCACTGGTTCTGTATATATATATTTTGTGTTGTTAGTAAATTAATAAGTAACGTGTGCTATTGTGTTAACTAAGTGATAAAACGTTCTTTAAATTATTTTAATGTAAATATATAATATAAAAAGTTTAAAAAATATAAAAAATGTACAAAATATGTAAAAGTTTTTTACATATTTTGCCATACTACATTTTTCTGATTTGCCTATTGTTAATTAGAAGAAATTTCTTTGTCTTGTAAATACTAGTATTGTCTTAAACTGGTTGGTAAACAAATAAGAATAGTTGCCCTCCCTCCATCAACTATTTTGTGCTAGCAAAAACAGTCTATCTGTTCTACAACTAATATAAAGTTTTGTATTGATTCCATACAGCAATTATTTTCAATGGAAACAAAATCATTTTCTGAAACGAAAACACATCCCTATTCAAATTCAAGTAGAGTTATTCTATAAAACTCATGTCTCACTTTACTATGAATTGTATTTTTCAATAAAACTTAATAACTAGTTATAAAAAACGGATATCAGATTTAATTTCAATTTATTAAATTTTTTTACAAAATATTATAAAAAGGAATAAATTAACCATTCAAGCTTTAGCTTTGTAAATTTTTGTTTGGTTTGTGACGTTACGCTCACATTTTTTGTTTTGCTACACTGAGGGACAGTTAGACAATGGGGACAATAATTGGAAATTATAAGGAAAAAGAAAGGAGTACTATAATCTTTTCAACGGGTTCTATTCTACAAAATGGGCCAATAGAATCTTTTCAAATGATTATATTTCAAGTAATGGACCAACAGAACCTTTTAAAAGATTTTATTGGTCCTTTCCTTAGAATGGAAACTTTTTTTGGAAAAATTCTATTGGAACTTTCCTTGGAATAGAATTCTTTGGAACGAATCTATTGGACCATTTGGTAGAATATAATCCATTGGGAAGATTATATTGCTCATTTCCTTATAATAGATGCTTTGGAAAGATTTTATTGCACATTTCCTTATAATAGAATGCATTAGAAAAACTATCGTTTTCCTTTCCTTAGAATAGAATCCTTTGGACATTACATTGCTATTTTCCTTAGAATCTTTTGCAAAGATTGTATCGGTCCTTTCTTTAAAATAGATTTTTTTGGTAATATTCTATTACCTCATTTCCTTAGAATAAAATCCTTTCCAAAGATTGAATTCGGCAAAAAGGTCAAAGCGTGTTAGAAGTTGTGCAAGTTGCAAGGTGGAGTCGTGCGTGAAGCATTTCAGAGGGTTAAATTTCTTACACGTCTTATTTCATATCTCCTCTTAATTATATGTACCCGAAACTTTGGAAAACTAAATAAGATTTTGATAGAATGTACTAGATTTTAAATTACCTAGACACAGGATTTATTACCAGTTCCGTTTTAAGAGAGTCTCAACGAAACAAATAATGTTATACAATTCAACCATGAGAACATATAATGCCCATGTGGATACCACCTAAAAATTTTATAACTTTTAACGGTATTTGCCTGGTTCGCTCCAATGTTAAACCTTGGGTTTGGGTTTTGAATCTCAAAGAACACATTATAATTTTTAATTCCATTAAAAAATGCGATGCATTTAATTAATTTACACTATTTTATTCAGAGTTTTTCACCCTGCACTACAAATACGTGTCATTTTCTCATTTTCTGCTTACTTAATTGATAACTTAACACAAAAACCAATGGATACATTATCCCACATATTTACTTGATAAGTGAGGTTAGCTATATCTTTATATTCTCGGAGGGAAGTTAATTTTGTGGCAGATGAGTGACAAATAGTATTTTGTGTTCACTTCATAAGTAAACCTTCACGGCTTTAGCTAATACTTCTCATTTCAACTGGTAATAAATTTTCATCCAGCCACAATAGGCGGGCGCCAAACTGCCGCCATCATTCAACAATAAGCGCATTGGATTTTCGCCAAGGATTAGGAAGAAAAAAATATAAATGACGTCAGCGAATGGTGGACGTTTCTTGGCGAGAACGCAACGCACTCCAAAGTTGCTCGAAAGAGAAATTGAACTAAAATAAATATAAATATAAGTTTCGGAATAATCTGAATTCCAGTGAAATACAAATACGTTGAAGTAAGAAGAGAAAAAAAAATTCCTGAGCATAAAAATGAAACCTTTCCCGGTAACTGGAAACATCGTTTTATTATCGCTTTGAAAAGCAATACAAAATGGCAGATGACAGCGCCATTGGCGCTTTGTTGTATGCGTTAAGACGTCAGTGTTGCCACTTCTGTCAGAGAAATAAATTGGTGGTAGAGGGAATTGTGCTTTTAGAGCTGTCAATTCTTAAAAGGTTGAAGTAACAGGAAAATAAATAAACATGACAAAAAAACATTCGATACCACGAATCGTTTTGGAAAAGTAAATATTTCTTTTATTTGATTTGTAGATTTTTTCAAAATTAAAGATGAAGGTTTGAACCAAATAAATTACATAAATGTTTCGGAGGTGGGAAAAAGACAGCCACATTCAGTTATAAAAAGGAGCCCTTCCCCAAAACATTTATTCTATTACTTTTTTCTTAGAAAAAATTTACGCGATTTGCAATACTCAAATTTCCAGTAGTATCCTGTTTTATTAGTATTTGTTATTAACAAATCTTTATAATTATTTTTGTGTGTATGGCTTTATTACTTAAGTGCAACTAAATTTTATAGACAAGAAAATTCTTTGCCAATTTTAAGAATCAATAACCTTAAAGACTTGCATCAAAAGGAGCTTCAGAAAACGTGTTTTGTAAACATTGAAACTAAATTCGAAAATACTTCGCTTTTAATGTAAATATATCTTTCAAATTACCGTATAAAATAAGTATCTAACGGCTCGTAAAATATAAAAAAATGTGCATTGAAAAGTGCTGGTATAGAAAAAATTGTATGTCTGCATTTCATTGCTTCGTGATTAAAAATAAGTTTTGAAAATAATCTTAGAAACTAACTACCACACATTTAAGACTGTTTTAAATGTCCGCTGCAATATTAAACAGGGCACGAGAAAAGTTTATTTAAGGTACATTATATATAAAATACGTAAATTTTAATTTCTCTAATCCCATCTTAACACTGTAAGAATTTGAAAATTAATGCTTAAATAACCTTAAAACCTTAATTAAGCTAATGAGGTCCCTTTGAACTTATGCTCTGTTGCTTATAATAAATTTAATTCAAAGCTTTTAACGTCTTAACTCCAAGTTCTAATTTCCATTTAGGGTGTTTTTCCGTGATGATTTGAAAAGTGCCGTAAGGTGCACTCAGCGAAATAATTTAATACCATAATCTGTTATTAGTAAACATTATTTTAACAGCATTATCATGCAGTAGGTACGTATTAACGAACAGTAACGTATTCATATTAAGCTGCTTTCCTTCTATCTACAGCCATTTGTAAAGTTAAACTCCCATGAATCAACAAAATAGTACATGTGTGAAGAACAGCCGTTGCTACTAATAAATAATATTGTGCACAGCACAGGATATATATCTTAAGTAAGGGCACGTTTTTGAGTTTGAATAACTTTTAAATAAAACAATTTTTATTAAGGTTTTGTGCATATCATTTACACAATTTATGACAGGTTATAGAATATGACATGGGCAAATAATCACTTCTGGTCATGCTGCAAATACAGGCAGTTCGATCACTTGATTTGTTCAATTTCTTATCGCTTTATTTCGACATCAATCACAATGATAATGGAAATTAATAACTTCGCAAAGGTCTGGGATCAATCCCCAAGGGCAACACCTCGTAATTTTAAACCACCGTCAGATGACGAGGTCAACGCCTGAGCTAGCACTCCACTCTCCAAACTTCCACACCATGTGGACATTTGAGGCTCGACAGATTTAACGTGCACCAGTCCCCCCCGGTTACACGATGGCCTTTGGTTGGACCTAGTTTCAAACTCGCTAACCTCCGATTGATAATCCGCTAGTCTTCCAACCGGCTCGGAAAATACGGGGTTGGTTCATAAATGACTTCTTCAGCCCCGTAGAGAAATTGTTTGGGGTGCAATTTGGAATCGAAGCATTATTCGATCATTTTGTTTTCGAGAATGCTGATGAAAATGCGGTTAGTGTCACTTGTGCACAGTATTGTGTGGTATTACAAAATTTATTTCTCCTTGCTTGAAACTGATCAAAACTTTTTATGTAAGAGCTACTTAAAAGAATGAGTCTTCACTAACAACAGCTTAAGCAAAAAATTTGTGAAGAAATTGAACAAATCCCCTCGGGAAAATGCTCAAACGTTATGAGAAATGCCCGAAATTTGCAGGGCGACCAGAGGTGATCATATGACCGAACTCATATTACATATTTCATAAATTTTCAATCATTGAGTAAACAATATGTACCAAAAATTAATTAAAATGTTTTATTTAAAAGCCATTCTAAAATAAAATAGTGCCCTTACATAAAAAAACCACCTTATAGCTTACCACAAGACAGTACATTTTCAAACTTTTCAGCTACACCATTAAACCAAGTTGATCATTTCGAAAAACTGATGGCTGGCATCATGGATCGTATATGCGTTTACTTCTTCAAATAACAGAATTAAAACAAATCTGAGTCTCGCAGCATGTGTATCCATTGATAAGTAACAGTAAAACCTAGGAGTTTGGAATACTAATACACATTCCCCCTTCCGTACTTTTGAGCTGTGAAGATTTGAAAACTTGCACACAAAAAAGAACCTGTTATTGTCAGCGCCGCGTACCACCAAAATTTTGACGGGCGAATAAATTGGTGACAACATGAAAATTGAAATAGGCGACCTGACCAATGCAGGAAAAGAAATTCACGGACTTTTAGTGAACCTGAGAGCTTTTCCTTTCTAGCCTTTCCTCTTCTTACAACCAATTTGAAGTCGAGGGGTTATCCTCAAAATATGGAATTATGGTATGACCATTTGCAAGTTTGATGCAATGTGTGCACTATATATTTGTATTTCAGTTTAACTTCCGTTCAGTTTCATATAATCGTATTTTAATTCAAAAAATAATCCCATTGGTTAGTTAGGTTTCCTGAAAAATATTTACACAAAATAATGTAGATTATTGAGTGACGTGCTAATATTACTCTCATTACTAATCAAAATTACTGTTGTGCTTAATCTTTTAGGGTTAATATCTCTTTAAAATCATACTCTTTTATGTGCCGTAAAATGAAATTCATTATCTTTATATAAATTTGAATAAATAATTTTATTTCAGACGTTCAACAAATTTAATAGAAGTAGTAAAATGGAAGAACCCAGTTTATTTATTAAATAAAGAAACATATTAAAGAATTCAGATTTTTCTTTAAGTAAAAGCTATATTAGAGTAATTTTTATATATATCTAATTTTATGCAGATGTAATAGGGTATGATTTATCAAAGTTTAAACTAGTCAAAATAAAAATATAGTTGTTTAAATGATAAGGGAATTTGGTCTTTAAAACAAATGATAAATGGACTCAATAACATTTAGCAGGTATAAGAAAATATTTCAAAGTTTAAATAACCAATAACGATAGGAAATTTGCATATTTTCTTAATTTCTTAAATTGTTTTTATCTTTTCTGCCAAGAAATATGCATTATCTAAACGTACACAGTGTTTAATATTAGTATTGTTTGATAGATCGATATATGGAGGTTAATCCTCCACATATATTTAATAATTATCGTACTTAAAAACAAATGCTTTCACGTGATAATCTACACATTTTTCAAAAATGTGCAAATACAAAATACAGTACAATCTTGATTATTCAACGTAATGTAGACCAAGACCACCTCTGATAACACGGAGTATGTCAGCTATATGTATATACGTAATAACACAAAGCAGACTATACAAAATACACAAAAAATGTAATATGCTACTTGTTACTACTACTGCTACTGAAGGATTGTTAATGCAAGATCTAAGAATAATCTATACTCGGATTTGTGTCACAGTATGTATTTATTGGGATAACTTTGCAACAAATTTGGACACGTGAGTTACATACCTTTTTTATTCTCTGTAAAATGTCCTTAATGTGCTTCTGTTTCGTAGGACTTTCTCGCCTCTGGAAAAATATGCTCACTCCAGCTCACTCGGTTAATCGGAGCTCGGAAAATAAAGGTTCTACTGTATTACCTAATCACTAAATTATAACATAGGTTGGTAAAATTAAACTTCAAAAAGTGTTTGAAAACTTTTTGCTTGCATTTTGAAATCACTTGCTACACGATGACTCATAGCTGCACTTTGATACAGCTAATAAATACATACACTACTAGATTATTTGCTTTCTTTATATTGCCTTATTTAATATTACGTATCCAGTCGAATGCTGTCTTGATAGTCTATATATTATAAGAATATATATGTACATCACAGACATTAAATGAAGAATGTATAACTTTAAGTAATAATTTCCCTATTGTTAAAAAACCTGATCTGATTGAGAAAAAATGGCTTACATTTTCGAATTCTTCATTCAAACCTACAATAAAATCGCATAAAAATAAGAACAATTTTTTCATTGTATGCCTGTGTAATTCACAACCTACAAATATCATAATGCTTTCTTCTGCAGATATTTACTTTTCAAAATCGATATCGCTAAAAGAATTGTAAACGACGCCAACTACCCGATCTCTGCATCACGGTGGAAACACTCCAGTGATACACTAAGAACAAAAAAAAGTGTACGTGTTATCCAAACTCTAGTTCATCATAGACTGTCAAGGGATCCTTGCTCTTTTTAAGCTCGGAAAACCACTCCGCGATAAACCCATTTCTCCTACTGTCACTCCGCATTCTGCCACAATCCTTCACACACGGTAGGAGTGAAAAATAGTATCAATGTGATACGAAAAGCTCGAACAAAATTAAAACGACAGGTTCTAAACACAATTTATACTCTCTACTGAACCGAGACTGCGGAACACTATCTTTAAGTCTTCAGTGTCGTCTTGGAAGAACTTTTTTGACAGATAAATATATTGCCGATAACACTTCGAGATACTTGAAACATTGGTCGTCTGTAATAAATGCCTTAAACCGAAGGAACGGCTTTTGGTGGAATCAATGGTCTCTCTTATTTTTTGCTACCTTTTCTCGTTTCGGTATTAGGTAAAAAAGAGAGAACGAAAGCTTTTTAACTTAGTTTCTTGTTTTTCAACAGTTGGGTAGAAGAGTTATTCTTGGGAAACTAATATTTACTGCTAATTACAAACTATCTGGCTGCACCTATTACGAAATTTATAACGTTTACCATTATAATTACGAGGTTTAATTTATTTCTCATCATGAATAAACTAGTCTTAGATAAATCGGGTAAAGAGTGCGGTAAATGTAACAGTTTTGTTTAATATACCACACCCAAGTTATCTGGATATACGTATGGTGTCATTTATATCTTTAATCATCACTAATGCGAGATTTATCTTACCTTTCATTATGGATTCATAAGTCTCAAAAATCGGTTATATAGTGCTGAAAATTTGTTCTTCAATATTACACGTGGCATTGCTACATTGAGTTTGACAAACTCTAAATTGATCTGAAGCCAGTAGAATGTAGTTAAAACTTATTTCTTGTGATACTAATTGCAGTGGACATGTACACTTGTGTAGTATGTACAGCGTTTTAGGTAATAATTGGTTGTGTCTTCAAAGTAATAGTCAAAAAGGGAAATATAATAATAAATATTCTGTGTTAAAAATATCAATCAGTAGATATGACTGGGTCTCGCATTCTATATTACAGCAATCTGACTTCCTTCATCTATTCTCAAACTTTGATACGCGTGCAACTATCCACAGTTTCGATTTCTATAGATTAGCATTAATTTGTAAATTCGATCCACAATTTTTATAATATTTGTTATTTAAAATTACATCACTTCATTTTTCTCACATTTTAAACAACATTTTGTCATGTCTTCTCACACAGTTCTATAAATGTTCCATCACAGATTTGTGGTGAACTTGTGCAGTGATACGTTTTTGGTGGTATAAGCCTTCACTATACAAATTAATTTAAAATACAGTAGTTTGTTTAGAAATGTAACCTCTACCATGAAGTTCATTTAGGTAGACAAAGTTGCATTGACTTTCTTCCACACGCTTTGTTAAATTGGTGACTGGGGGGGGGGCATGATTATGAACAGTTGCATTTTCAAAATCCAGCCTGATGGCGCTTCTGAGACAAATACTAGATGGCGCTTGCAACAATCGACACACACACTTCGATGGAGAATCCAGGATGAAGAATTGTTTTGCCAATACGATGCCAAACATTTCAAAAACTGTCTGCAAGTCTGTTATGATACTACTTCTATTCCTCTAACGGCTTCACTCTTTTTTGTCACTCAATCTTCTTTTCTCCAGGCGCTTCACACTCGGTTGCTAGGGGTCAAACAGGACAGTATACGGTCGTACTTATCCATTGCATGACAACACCAGTGATTTTAATCCAGCTTTCCCAGTCTCACGCAAATGGCACTATGTCTTTGCAAGTGGCAGCATCTATCGACTTCAGTCACTGCTAAATTCTGGTGTAGGAGTATTGTGATGGGAACATAGCTTCCACTTCAAAAATTAACTAACAATATAGCAGTATATATAGTAGTGTTACCTATCTCCACAAAGAAGTACTTTTTGATAAAGAAAGTTGCATTGTCTTTCACACATCTTGCTAAAGATTTAAAGGTACTGTATTTCTTCGTAAAGGTCAAATGCGTTTGGCACAATCATTTACACTTCTTGTTTATCGATCTTCTCAAGTGCTCGATTGCCCTTCAGAGGTTGTCTGCGTTTTGAAAGCAACTCATCTGTAGGGATTCGATCGAACCTCAGTCATAGTAAAAAGATGTATTCTCTCTTAGACTCTGGTCGCATGTAATAAACTATTCCTGACGAAGAGGGTTTCTAAGGGTGGTAAATGTACTTTAATCAAATTAATTCAAATTTTACCAACCGTTTTAGTCTCTAGTAGAACCTTTCACTTGTCTTTAATATAATTCTTGAAATAATAGTGATTAAATGGCATTTAAAATTATCAATGTACCATATATTTCAAGATATTTGGTTTGAAACAAGTACAGCATTTATTGAAATTTTTATAGAATTGAAAGCCTTAACATAGATGGATGTTTGTAGTTTTCTTATTTCCTGCTTTGTTTTGACCAATTCACAGTGCTTTTCTTCTATTACGATCAAAACTTTCAAATGCAAGCATATCTTCCCGCTTAAATCATCACGATATAAGGCGATAGCATTATGAGAGTTGAGTCAAACAACATTATAAGTTCAACAAATTCAATTGCACATCAGTTCGCATTTAAATCCCAATTCCGAACTATTTCAAGCATTTTCCTCTAGTACAAACATTGATAGCTAGACAAATTGGAAAAGCTGATACTCCACATCCTTTATTTAACAACTACACATAAATATTTATATTGAATTTTAGGAAATGCGGTACTCACTCATACACCCATCAAAAAATTAATACCCAAATACAAGCCATGCACCCTTGGAAACGGCAACTTAATCCTGATGTATATATATTCCCGTTTCGTTACCGATATCGAATTGCTTGTGAAGGGTGCAGATATATTTGGTAGATCATTGATTGGATGCTATCGGGGAATGTAAGCTTTAATTTCGGAAGGATCCCATGAATGTAAAAGCTCTGTATGCCGAGTTATGTGGGATATGTGATTCAAGTATTTGTAAGCAATTGTGATTTGTTCTCTAATGAAAATCAAACGACATTCGCATTTGGGATAGCCTACTGAATAGAACTTCGAGAAGATTCGTTGCTAATATTCAAATGGATAAGCTCTTCAGCAGATCTGAATATGATACGTTTCACAAACTCTAAATAATTTTAAACTCTTGCGTTACATTATTGCATGTAGACATTTTAAATCTGAATGAGAAAAAGTAAATAAATTTTTAAGTAATAACAGTTACATACAGTTTCGCTAGTGTCTGATATACATATCTAAAAAATATTAGTAAAAGTTTAACATTTAAAATCTAACATTGATTGCATGTAACGAAAAATGCGCATTAATTTGTAAACTAAACGAGTAAGTATAATTAGGTACAAAATATCAATAACCTAGTTGAACTTTATTTGCATAAGCAAATTTGAATACATTCTCCTAAAATACAGGTATTAGCAAAAACGTTAATTGACTATTAAACCACTATAAACAGTGCAGTTGGACATTATAGATAAGAATATAATTTCTGGAGTTTTATTACAATTATCGGGTATATGAATTAAATATTTTTTGACCAGATTATTTTATATTTCCCACCATATTTGCAACCATATAAGTCCACAAAAATTTATTATTTTATTCGTTGGCAGATTATTCCAGAAAATGTTATCGTTTCTTTTTATGTCCTAAGGAAACAAAAACTACTCATTCGGTTCAACGTATTTAAAGGATCTCAAATTTTTTATAATTTTTGATAAATATGTGTAGTACTTCTAAATGCATTAAACATTTATGCCTTGGTATTTAATAAAAACCAGCACGTTACAAGTAAGAGAAAGAAAACATCCAAGTTTTAGGTAAACAAAATCAATCTGTTTGAAATATACTTCTATTTCACTTTAACGTAGTCAGAGAGAGAGTTTTCCACTTAAATACAATAAATAAGCGGAACACAATAAACTGTTTTGCTACATGGAGATTAAAGTCGTTCATCTTTTCCAAACGTAATTTATTCTGTTTTCAACAAACACCATAAATTGACATCTTGGAGTATCTGCTCTTTATGTTATTTTATATTTATGAAAGGAACAGAGTTTAACAATAAAGAACGTTTCTAACCTCTTTCAATATTTTACTGACCAATGATGTCAGTAAAAGTTGCCTGGGTTCTAACGTTAAGTGCATTTTATTTTTAAACAACACACCTGACATGTAGAGATTGCCATAAGAATATTACGATACGTTTTTTATTAAACAGGTTTCAGCGTTTTGGGCTATAAATGGGATACAAATTGTGTATTAAAGACTTTTACCTATAAAATTTAAATATTTAGCTGAACTAATATATTCTTGCAGTTCCCAATAACGGTTATAATTTTAATTACCTTTTAAAGTCCTAATGTTAAATATATATATAATAAATGGGCGTGTTATAACAAAGACAAAATGAAAATCATAACATTATATTTTAGTAAAAACAATGAGTAACTATTGTATGAAATTATACACAAAACCATTACATTAAAAAGACTTGCGCTGAGACAAATATTTAAACATGAATTTTGATAAGATTAAACAGAAAATATATATCCCCTTTTATTTCACTGGGCAAAATTGTAAACTTTAAATTGTATTTCTATCTTTCTTTTCTGACTGATTTATTCGTGTTGGATAATTCAATGTATGATTATGATTAGGATCATCCAATCAAAATAATGAACCGCTTTCGTTTTACAAGTAAACATGTATTAAAATAAATGTTATGCCAGGTCATATATCACAGAAAATCATTTTTAACAACCTAATTTGAGAACGAAAATATACAGCCTTTTACTATTTGAATGCAAAAAGAACAATTTTCATGGCATTTGGCCAGAAAAAATCATTAGAAGCAGTTCAAAGTAAACTATTCGTAATTAATATATTTTTAAAACCAGAAATTATAATAAAAGTTTATTTAAATGGTTTTAGATTATGCTTCACGGAAGAATGACCATAGAAATATTCTACCAATGAAGGTAGAGTATTTCTATGGACACACGGCATTATCATTGTAGTCCTGAAACGAAAGTATTTAATCTGTACCTTGGTAGAAAAAGAGCCAATGAAAAATTTTCAAATTTTTGATTAAAAACACCTGATTTAGTAGTGTTTATCTTTTAAATGTTTAATACAGCATACGATAAATACTTTCCAATGTTTTGATTAGTTCATCAGGAGTTCATAGGCACTTTTTCTTTTTTAATTTTTATTCCCTTGAAGTGATTAGTAGATGTAACTTAAAACCAGCTAATTTTGAAATTGGCCCCTTTTTCTACCAAGGAACAGAAATATGAAATATATGATAGACACAAAATGTGCAATTAGACTAAAAAAAACAAGTTGGCTGTATACCAATAAATACATTGACATCTAAACATCTTAAGTAAACAACACGAGCGTAAATATAGATATACTAGCAGAAAAACCCGGCGTTACTCGGGTTGAATTGGTTAACTAATTTCCGTTTTCGTTAATAAATTGTAATTCCCATTAATCCCATGTAACAACTACCACACTCTAATAAAGGTGCACAATTGTTAAATACCCAATTTCACAAATGTAAATAAATGTCATATTTAACATTTTACATTTTTGTAGAATTTAAATTTTTAGTACGAAAGAAGTCTCTGAAGTGTGCCAATGTTACCCTGAATGCATAGAATAGTTCAGAGTATGAATATAAATGCCTCGTATGTCATTTAAAAACAAAAACGTTTTCCAAAATTATCATACAATGATTAAAAATGTTTTTAAACCTAATTAAACCACTTACCTTAATTACAGTTATTGAACGAAAAACATCCAAATTCAAAATCCAGAAATACAACTTAAAACAGATTTTAAAAAAGCTTCGAACGAAAAGTATTGAATGTATATTTGTTTTCGCTACAAAATGGATTCTTGGAATATAATGGACACAAATTTTAAAAAGGAACGACTAAAAAATACCAAGGTTATCATGTTAGCTACCGGTCCTATTTAAAACTTTTTGTTTTGTGTAGTTTTATTCTCTTTATCGTCTGTCAAAAATATTCAGAATTTTTTATATTTCGTAAAGGAAAAATAAGGCTCGAAATAAATAAGGTATTATAATTTCAATTCCGTAAAAATAGTTTTGGAAAATAATTGATTTTTCAGCAGCACTGGTAAAAGAATCCAAGTAATTGCAATGCTCAATATACCTCCCAGATACTCCAAAACTACCAAATTATGGATTATGGTTGATTTAAGTATAGTTACTCAGATGTTTGAACTTGAAACTTGCCTAAATATGTAAGCAAAGAAATTTCAAATAATCCATTCACTAAATTAAAATGTGGTGTATCAAATATAAAGCATCAATTAAAATGTTTTGATAAATATTATGTGTTACTTGTGCAAACACACAAACACAAAATAAGACACAGAACGGGAAGACGGACTGACAATCGCAACCAAGTTCAGTCACTAAATGAGTGTAAGTACTCACAATATCCAAAGTTTCATGAAAATATATTCAACTGTTTGGACGTAACACGGACACACACACATACATACGGACAGATGGACAGACAACCAAATCCGCAAGAGACGGATTTTGCATCAGAAGGGCAAAAAAGGATAGAAAACTTGACATGGCTCGAATATATTCAATGTACAAACACTCCATTCTTAGATTTCATTTACTACGTAGATGCAATCCAGCTTAAAAATTTAGGGAAAGTGTGCAAAACATAAAATGTTATGGGAATACCAACACTTCCTTTTCGTTTATTGGACAACCTGACATTGCTATGGCTACTGGTTCATTTACAATTCGTGTCACCTTCCAGATATGTCCTTGTACTGTAGCGAAATGCAGAAATAATTCTATGGCTGCTTCTTTCAACTTTCACATTCAATTTCGCGAAGAAAAAATATTAGTCTTCCTTACAGAAAAATGAGGCAGCGGAGAAAATGTAAGATTTCAATTCAATCTCCTGAAAATCTGCAATAGGTTCTATCTATTGTGTGTTGCTTCATTTCAATGGCTAGGTTTGATTTAGAAAATTAAATGAACCAGGGTTCAAATCTTGTTAGGAACTATTTTCAAAGTGTGGTCCTTCTGAACACATTTTAACTGTTCCTTGCAAATTTTATAACTCTCGATTCTGTAATGATTAATTAGAACATATGTTATAAACTAATAAAGAAATACAGCTACAAGAAGTGATTCTATCACAGCGCTTTTGAGTGGTTTTATAGGTAATTTCTCTTTTCGTGGATTACTCTATGAAACTCATTCAAGTCACGTTTAACAAAACCTTTTTATCTATATGAAGCTACTAAAGTCTCAGAAAGTGATTGAAAAGCCAATCCCACATATTCAGCTGCAGTCTTCCCAAATATCCAATAAGCTCAGGAAACAAAATATATTTCAATTCTTCACCGAATTGTTTTCGATCGAGAATATTTTTCTCCAGATGTTAGGCTGATGCAGTATTCAATTTATGGATGATTCGTTTCCATATATCAAATATGACTAATATATTCTGGGAAGCTGTATGAATTTTCAATTCAAAAATACGATAGCTTGTTACAGTTGTTGGACTGAATCTATTCGCTTCATGGACTCTGGGATAGGGAATACGTAGCTGGTGTAACAGAGATTAGGATTGGATAAAAGTTTTAGGAGATCATTCTCTTTTCGCTGCGTTTTTATCTATAAAATGAATATAGTTACCAGAGACAAAATGTGGTGGTACATATTTTTAAAAATTGTGAATCAAGATTACATGTTTTTTTCTGGAATGTTTAAGGTAGAGCATGGATTTGGATGGATTGCCTTGATTCCATCGTACGTAAAACACTGTATTTGGCTCGCGTAATCTGTTTTGCAGAAACTAAACGTGGAGTGCAAATGTGATATCTTTCTTTTCCCCTTCATACATTTTTATGTATTTCTAATGTCGGACTAGTGGCCTATTTGGCGTTCGGCTCTACGAGGAGCGAACTGACGGCTATTTGTGAAATAGCACTCTTAGTACTTAAGCTGCTGTTGCTACATATATAGTCACCAACATCTATATCCGTACACAACAAGATTCGAACCCTGGACCTACTGGGTGACAGACGAACATCATAACCACTATACCAGATAGACGGCCCCAAGATGCATTTATAAAACTATCTATAATTTCAAAAATATTTTGGGCTATGATTTAAACAGTACTTTAATATCTTAAAGAAAATTAGCATATTTCGCAGTTTAAAGCATTTGGATACTTGAAGTCATTACAGGTAAAGATGTTTAGAGATGAAAGGCATATAAAAATAAGTAACACTTGTTTAGAATAACTTTTGGTTCATTGAAAGAAAGAAAGTTCATAGTGTTCGAATAAATACAAAATACTCAACGAAACTACAAATGATTTGCTTGAAACAGAAAGTATAAAATTCCAAAGTTTATGGCTTAAGAATCATAAAACCAAAGACCAGGAACTACGCATTTAATAAAATACTCACCACACAATATATATTTTTATAAATAAATATATTCTAGGATACTTTTGTATTTGATGCATTCTACTAATCCATATCATCAATTTCTTTCAGTAAGTTAAATTGGCAGTTTGGCAACAGCATTCTATGATATAGATCATCCATCTTTCCTTCCAAATAAAATTGAAATTCCTAGAAACAGCCGTCTGCAGCAGCTTAGTCGCAGCCAATTTGAGACACTGTCGTTTTCTTTCTCTGGTTGAGACACCACCCCTATATCTTAATCTGAATACATCCTCTTCGCCAAGAAAGAGTAAACAAGATCACTTTCCGCCCCAAGCAATGTCTACCCTGTCCATTGCGACACACAAGATCTATTCGCTTTCGCCCATAATGATGTGACAGTATATTTGATCTCTTTTTTATATAGAAGTGAGTGCAGAGGAAAAGAGAATACAAAAAATAACGGAACCATCATAAGTGTATTTTATCTTTCGGATTTTCCTTCGGGAGAGGTACGAAAAGCCTGCCCGGAGAGGACGCCAAGGTGAAGATTTCTCCGAAAAATAGGATAACCATCAACTTTTTCGGATGACATTCCGGACAGTGCGAGTTGTCGTCAGTTTCTTTCTCTGCTGTCGCGTCGTGGGGATTCAGAGACGGTCGCAGTTAGGAAATCGATAGGTTGCAATTAAGTGAGAGGCTTTAGATACTTTCAGGGGAGAGATTGAGCGGGAAAAATGCGGTCGCTCTTTTCTCTCCCACTTTTCCAGGAGCAAAGGACGGAGGAATTTTTCCCTCTGAGCTGTTCTCGGACATGTGGCCACTGATGAATAAGCGGATATGTCTCAAAAAGTGGCATCCAATGTCTCCAGACTGAATAGCAATACTCAATCTACTCATATAGGATAGCGGATAAGAAAAACACTCAATACTCATAGAAGGATTGTTTATCCATAGTATAAGGAATATTTTTTGTTCAATTATGAGGGCACACCTGAATAAATCCCATATTCTTCCGCTTCAGTTCCTTTTATTTGGCACGATTGAAATATGGACTGGTGTATAATCTGATACGTCTCAAAAAGAGGCATGCTATGTCTACAGACTGAATAGCAATACCTAAGATACTTATATACACTGACGTCACAGAAAACCTGGTACAGCAAATACATAACAACACCACTTATGCATGCCATTGGTTGCGTCTGCCACTGTATGTATAAAGCGATAGACATTTGAGGAAGCATCTTTAGCTTTTTCCACCATAATAATGGCAAGTTATCATTATTTGAGAGATTTTCAACGATTTTTAATAGTTGGAACTCGTGAGATGGGTCATAAAGTTTTGGAGGTAGAGAAATTTGGAATTTCAAGTACTACCGTTTTGAAGCTGTACCGTGAATACAAGAATTATAGCAAAAGCTGTAATTTCAGATAGCAGTGTAGCCGTAAAAAACTTTGGGTAAACGTGATCAGCGTCGGATGCCAAGAATTGTTCACGCGATAGGCGTGCAAGACTGCCTCAAAAAACATCGGAATTCAATGCTTGGGACTCAAACAACAGCGCGAGGACTGTGTAATGCTCCCTCAAAGATACTGGTTTTAGGAGCCGACACCCCACTCGAGTATCCTTGATGAATACTTATCACACAGCTATACGTCAAAGACAGACATCAAATTATAGTTCTTACAGGAATACTCATCCGAGTTTGGGGTCTTGCCATTCCCACATGTCACCGATATGAACGTTATTGAACACATTTGGTTTACCATGCAACGTGCTGTGGAGTACAGAAATCCTACATCTCGGAATACAACAAAATTGTGGACCACTTCTGCAGGAAGTATCGTGTTAAATGTTTACAGAATAATTTTCCAAGCTCATGAAATCCATGCCCCGTCGTATTTCTGTAGTTCTACACTCCCGCGGGAAGTCAGCTAAGTATTAGACTGATGAACCAAGTTTTACTGGCAATGCAGTGCAGGACAGACAGCGTATGAATTCAAACGTAAGTTGCAGAGGTATGTTCTAAATTAGACATTGCATTAGAAAGCAATATCGTAACAAATCGCAGCTCACAAAGTGGTGCAATTTTTTTCCCGATCAAACATTAATGGAACATGCAAAACACTTAGGAAGACCTTCTGCCATTAATGGTGAAGTTATGAAGTAAACAAACCATCCACTTGCATCTGTGTCAACTAGGAAGGGCATGAAAGTTCGGTAAATGGGTCCTGCACTATTTATGAGCGATGAATTCTCTCCTATCATAAAAATGATGCATTTTTAGATATCTTGTTTGTGTTTGATGAGAAATGGATCCAGTACTCCAGCAGCAAGCGGACATATCATTGGATGTCACCGAAAGACCCGATTCCCCATTTGAAAAGACTCCATAGCATCCTAAGAAGTGTATGCTTTGTGTACGGTGGACTTTGGCCGGTATTGAGTACGAAATTTTCCCTGAAGGTAAAAAATTTACATCTGAAGTCTGAACTTGTCAACCCGAACCTTTGCAAGATGCATTATAAACAGCCAGCATTGGTGAATAGGAAAAAGTGTGGTTCTTTCAAGTCCGACACATAACGAAATTTACCCATATTTTGATTGTTTCTTAAGAATGTGAACTATTGCCCCTAACCCATCTCTGACTTTCCTTCAGGTGATTATCACATTTTTCTTGTTCTGGATAAATACATGCAAAAGAAACTGTTTAGAAATGGAGCAGAGATAAAATGATACTTGGAGATCACCAGGTATTTTTTATTCTAAAGACAATACATTTTATATGAACGATATACATGATCTTGCATCTCGTTGAATATAGTGTTTTCCAATATGATGGTGCCTATTTTGACAAGTAAAATTATTTTTGAAATAATTCTATAGTATATTAACTTCTATGCAAAAAGGGGCCAAACTTTTTAGTTAAGTATGTATCTCAAAATAATCCCTGTTTGGATGTAACAAAATGTAATACGTAATAGATCATTCATCAATGATGCATCAGATCATGCAGTGAATATAGAAGCATTTTACCTATTTATAGCGTAACATAAATAATCTGGGTTATATGTGTGACATAAAAATGTAATCGATCCATCTATAAATTGCTAAAAATATCTGAAGCGTCCACCTTTACAATTTATCTAAACTAGTTCCCATTAGCATTTCATAAGATCACTCAATAAGGACTTTCATCTCTGTATGTTGAAACATCAGATGAAATCATAAGCTAACATCTTAAATTGCAATAATTTCTAAATAATTACTGCCAGTTATTCATCTTTATAACAATGTTCATCTAATTTACTCTGATATTTATGCAGATAGACAATTATTGCAATCCCAAAGCTGTTATATTTTATTACTAATAGCTTGTAAGTGATGTAAATTTTTTTCATTTCATGCATTAATACTATTTCAAGTCATTTGCGTATAATTTAATACTAGAACATAACTGGATTGTTTTCAGCACAAAGATAATAGCGAGGAGCAAGAAAATTGAGATGAAAAAAGCCGGCTTTGTTTCTTCGTACAAATAAATGCAATGGAATAGAATAATTGTAAGCACTTAACTCGTCCCATCATCAGATAAATACAGTTTTTTAGTGTTATTTACCGATGTAAAACGAATGTTTAATGAGGAAACTGATTATATTCTACATTCTCTGCTACGCACAATTTAGTCATCTTACAAACCTCGATATTTACGAAAATGTAATGTGTAAGAGACACGACGCAGTATATTAATTATCTTACGAAAGATATCTTAACAGTATAACTTGTTCTAATGTGTCCACGCAATCAATTGTTGTGCCACTAATAACAAATTTCTTTTCCCCAATTTTCTTCTGCAGTTACTCCAAAGCAAAACTGAAGTATTCACTCTGATTTATCATTATTGCAAGGCCACACGAATTAAAATGCGATAGAATGATTCTTTGAAGCAAGGTGATATGCATTTGAATTTAGGGAATCATATTGTCTTGGTTTTAAAAGGAAAAGCCTATAAGTAACTATAAATTACCGTAGAAGTGATGTTCTATGTAGAGCTATATTCAGGCACACACAAGTATGAATTTTCTGATACAATAATATAAGATTGACATTTTTGTAGGTCATGCAAATTTCATATAACTCGTAAATATAGTCAATCTCAGTAAACCAACAATTTCTCCTGTACTAGGCAGTGTATCATTCATATGTGTCTCGTATAAAAATAAATTACATTATTTGATATATAAAATGACCAAAATATCGAAAAAAATTTTATTGCTTTATTTTAACTATACAACTCTTCTGAATATGTATGCAAAATTTCATAGCTCTAGCAACATTATTTTAGGAGTTATTTAAGTTTTTTCTCTTGGATGTAATATACCGAAACCAAAAATGAAAACTTTAAATGGCTTTTTCTCAGCTTTCTGGTTTTTGATGACTATGAAGTGCTCAAATTGCTAAGGCTTTTTTAAAATTTAATTTAGAGGTTTGAAACTTTTTGTAGTTGTTCACAATAGTGTATTTGACAATTCTGTGCATGCGATAAGAATTTAGATTAAAAGTTGTTTTTTTTTTAAATTGCCAAACTAAAATATTCATGTTTTTTTTACAGTTTTTCACAGTATTTTTTAGAAAAAAATTCTAGAAAAATAAATAATCAGAATACATTTTACACAGAATTGTGTAAAATACTGCAATGAATAGAAAAGTGTAAAAAAAATTTTAAAAGATGATATTTAAAAAAAGTATTAGGGATTTTAAAATGTTGATTTTTTTTCAAAAAAATTAAATTTCTGAATTATTGCTTTATTAAAATTAAATTTTTTCACCTGAAATATTCATTTTATGTGCATTTCAATATAGTATACTAAAAAATTTTGCTACACATATGAAAACAAAACAAAATTGTTCAAAGGGTACCGTGTCCCCTTAAAATATAAATTTAAATTCTTCGAATTTATTTTTTGCTTTTTACTACATGTATTTTTATTTCCTAATTAATTACAGTTTATGTTTTTAGTATTATTCTACTTAAGCCCTCTAAGTGGTTTTGACGAGATATCGCTTCCATCAAGATCCGACTAATTATGCTAATAATGAGTTATCTCGTCATAAAGGTATTGTCAACTTTTTGACGATGACGAGGTAGAGATCTGGTCACTTTTTCTAATGTCTAGATACCTCGTCCATCAAGATCTGGTCAGCTTTGCAAATGACGACATACTTCGCTAGACAACCACCAGATGGGTTAAATTTAATTTTAGGTTCTATAAATATTTTAAAACTAGAATAGTACAAATATGCAGATAATACTTTATCATCATATTCAAAGTAATGATTTTCAATTGAATTTGTTAAATCCGTGGCCGAAAACGGTATACAATTGGCTATTTAGGAGCTATATCCTAATATTTAAATTCAATGAGTGCATGGAAATTTGATTTGAACTACCAAGGTTATATCTTTCCTATTATAAATAAATATAAGGAATATGAATAATTTTATAAGATAATATTGAACAGTTTTGTATAAAAATTTTATTGTAAGAAGAAACATTTGAACACAAAATATAATATATTGTCACCTGAGTGCAAGAGGCATGTAACTTGCAAAATGACGTATTTTGAAGCTGAAATTAACAAAGCTGAGATTATATAGAAAATACTAGATAACTTTTTGACTACTTACGCTCATCTGTCGGCTAGTGAAAATGTAAGTATGTATGAAAATAGGATTGGTGGAAAACAATTCATCTCTTTTTTCAAAAACAAAAAAATTCAGTTACGTAGTTCGTGCATCCAGGCAATGATACTACGAAAAACTGCTGTGTTTGTAATGTCGTCACAGCCTGTTGCTATCCAATGCGAGAAAATCATATGAAACACGACATCAGTCTAAATCACGTTGCACTTCAAATAATCCTTAAACTTAATATAAAACAGGGAATTGAACTTCATTCCAAATTGAATCTATCCCGGATTTCATTCCAA
Source organism: Meta bourneti (assembly GCA_933210815.1). NCBI lineage: Eukaryota > Metazoa > Arthropoda > Arachnida > Araneae > Tetragnathidae > Meta > Meta bourneti. The sequence goes on along the minus strand of OW119924.1, from coordinate 75,564,980 downwards.
ATTCAATACTTCGAACTTTATACTCTCCGAAGAAGAATACAAACACTCTTATAGTGTTCATAAGCTAAGTAAATACAGCCCTTATACGTATCCAGAACAAACAAACAAGAAACTAAAACAGTTCCTACTCCAAAGTCCACTTTGCTTCAAGGCTTATTAAATATTCAACAACCGTAATTCTTTGATGTTTTGATGCAACGCTCAGCTAATGCCTTGGAATGACATTTCTCATTAAGACACAACTCTTGATCGTCACCGAGAAATATTGCATTCTCAAAGAAAAGGAAGGAATTTTCCTTTTATTAAAATTTGTCTATATCCAGAGAAAACTTCGACAAAGAACTGTCACTAATAATAAAGTGCTTCTTCCTCTGTCTTTGTTTTCTTCCATTTTTTTCGAATAAGCGTGTCAGTCCCAATCATTACGCATACATTTCTCTGGGAAGGAACGCAAAAAATAAGGAATAGTTTTGGGAATAAAATTTTCCAATCAGTCGAGCAAAAGGAAAAAAGGAGGAAATCCTCCATTTTATATTAATTTCCCTTTTTACCCGCCCCTTCCCCGTGGCCTTCTTTCCTGGTGTCCGTCCGTCCTTGTAGAACCATTTTCTACTCCATTGATTGAACCTCGGAGAAATGTTCGCAATAGCGAAAAGGGAAATAAATAAAGCGGAATCTGATGAATAATGGAGAGTTCCAATGTTCCATTTTTATTTTAATTACAGATTATTGGGGCGCCCTGCTGGAAGTCGGGTTCCCTTTGTCTCCTCTCTACAAATATGAAATGAAATATATACGAGTTAAATAATGATAAGCAATTGAATCACTTTTTGATATTGCCGTCATTGTTTTATTTCCTTTAATGGAAGTGGTAAAAACAATGCTTCTGACATTCGAAAACGTGTCGCTTTTATTTTTCAATTTTCCGTTTCGAAGAGAGAGAAGTGGTGATAACTTTTATCTAGTATTAGTAGAGAGAGAGAGAGAGAGAGAGAGAGAGAAGATGGTTTGCAGAGAATGCATTGTTTTTACGCATACGATTATAGTTATGTTAGTTGATTATTTTTCTGCAGAAGTTTATAACATTTTAGTTGCTTTACTTTATACTTAATTATTCCCTTTTCGTAAGTTTATTCTTAATCTTCTGACTAGAGACATCCCGTCACTAAATTTCCGAGTAGTGTAGAATTGCTTTTAACCCACAACACACACCTGATGACTAAATAACCACATTTATTAGTTGACAGAAACCTAGGAAATATTGATTGGTCAGAAACGTTGTGGCGAACTTAGTTACCGATACAAGAATTAACTTACGATACAGTAGTATATATAGCAGTGTAACCCAACTCTACTATGGAGTACTTTTTGGTAGACAAAAGTTGCACTGTTTCACACGAGCTTGCCAAATTGGTGACCGACGAATGTGATTTGTACACGCAAACTTTATAAAAAACATTGATGGATGGTCCACGATGAGTAGTTGAATTGCCAATGCGATGCTAATCAGTCTCAACAACCGTCTGAGGCTCTGGATAGCAGATACTGCTCATATTACTTTCACGGCTTCACTCCATTCGGTGCTGTCCAGCCTTCTCTTCACAAGGTGACTCACACTCGGCTGCTTAAAGGCAACACAGGAGCTTGATCACTCATGCGAAAGTACACCCGTGATCTTAATAAAGCTCTCACGTCCCACGCAAATGGCAATCATTCAACTAGTGGTATCTATCGAATCCGGCTACCGCTAAATTCTGGAGGGGAGTATTGTGGCGAACTTAGCTACCACTACAAAAATTAACTTACGATACAATAGTATGTATATATAGCAATGTAACCCAACTCTACTAAGGAGTACTTTTTTGTAGACAAAAGTTGCATTGTTTCACACGAGCTTGCCAAAAAAGCAAAACTGGTTAAGGGGGTCTGGGACTCAAAATTCTAAAATCTTCAATTTTAAAGTTTTTGTTCTGAAATTTTTTCTATAGGTATACATTGTATTTTGCAATTATAATAACTGTTTTATATTTTCAAAACTTCAAAATTTTTTTTATTAAAATTACAAAATTATAAAATTTTGACGTTGGGCAAAATTTATATATCTTAAAATATTTTATAACTAATCACTTCATTTTTGCACTAATTGACTCCTAAAAGTTCATACTTTAAACTGTCTTCGTGATTTTTGATTAAAACAGTTAGAAAAATTAAAAAATATATTTTGTTCAAAAACTACATAAAACACATAGTATACAAAGTTCGAAAAATTATAGAAATAATAATAATATATATATATATATATACACAATTGCTGAAGACAAATTAAAGAAATATATTTGAAAAGTAATTGTAGAAAACTTCATTCATTTATGACAAGTAGTTTTTAAGTTATATCCATTTTTCACTATCGAAATCCCATTTAACAGAAAAGGAGAAAAAGAGCGTTTAAAATTATGAAAATATTCAAGTTATTAAAAAGCACTTTTGCATACTTTATGTTTGTTTAAAATCCTCCTGGATAGTATTGTGTATTACTTCTTAGTTTTACTGCTTCATTTAATTTAACTTTAGCAAGTTGGATCTTTTTCCTATACCTTTTAAAAGTATTTGTGGACTTCATCGTCGCTTTCCTGAACCGCCTACAGTCCTTTATGGAAAGCGTTATTGAAGTATATTGATAGTACAGAAAATTCGAAAACGTGCAAATTCAACAATAAAAACAGTGAGAATATTACGATAATCAATTCAGATCACTTCAAAAGTGTTCGTAGCGTAGTTTATTTGAGTTAGAAAAAAATAGAGCTGAAACAGTAGAAAGTAGACTCCAAAACAGTTTGTTTACATTATATGATGGGTGAGGCTCGTTTGATTTGCAGCTGTCATGTTATAAAAAGCCGAATATTTCCGGTTCTACTGATGGTAGAAACAAAATGTAGGTGTTATTTTATTCAGAAAGATCTATATTATTTTTTAAGATAATAAAAATTTTTTTTTGACATTTTTTCATATTTTGAGTCCCAGACCCCCTTAAAAGGCATTAATAATGCTTCCACAACAATAGAGTAATATCAGCTGTATGACTTGATTTACCTAAATTATTCGTTTCAAAGTGTTGGCTATTTCATTTATTCGATTAATAAAGAAATAAGGAATATGCCAACACAAGCGGGGGTATTTGGTCCAGCACCTCAAATAAAGCTGGAAGCGAAACTAAAGACGATACCCGTGGCATCAGGTCGAAACACATGGAAGCCGCAAAATTAACGTATATTGAAATCGTATTGACTCTCAACAAACTGTAACTTTCAGGACATCCAAGGGAATTGTAAATCAATAAGCTAATGCATTCGCAACTCACTCGGCGGTTAAGTGAATTTTAATTTAATCAACTTCCCCTTTATTCAAATAAATTCACTTCAACCGTAACATTATAGATGAGAGAGAAGACGGTAAAAATGCTTAAATACAATCAAATCGATCTCAGAGACCACATTCCGGGATATGAAAGGTTAATTAGAGTAAATTTTCTCGAACGTTAAAGAAAGCAAATCTTTGTTTTATTTGACATCGAGTGAAAAAACAGATTCGAGGACGTTTAATTAAGTTGATAGGGGTTTAGTGTTGGCGAAATTGTTAATCTCGTGTACATTATTTTAAGTCCCTTCTCAGATTAAATTGAGCAGAGCAGAAATGTACATGCATATCTTCTTAATGAAGATAAGGCATTGAAATTTTAGTTTTTAGTCTTTTGATGTCTTAACGGATTCTTTCCGGGTAAAAAAATCTTTCTGATTTATTTCATTTATTTTGTGTACCAATTGCTTTCATTGCATAATGAGATAGATTTTCAGGTAAAAGAAAGAAACCAGACGGAGTGCGAAGATTTTATATCCGTAACTAAATACTATAACATGATACAAATTGCACTTGCCTTAAAAAATTTTTTACCACAATTTGGGTGATATTTTGGCGTTTAATTTTATCAGCATTGACGAATCACATATAACAAATCAATCTGGAATTCATTCTTAGGAATTTTTATTGGCAAAGTGCTGAAATCGTATTCGCAAAACCTCCATTCAACTTGACAGGAAAAGCCCACATGAATGTTAGTGTAATGAAAACATAACTGAAAAGTAATTCTGTAATCTGTTCCATTTAAGCAAATAAAAGCATTGGAAATAAATGTTCGGCAAAACGGACTTAATGTTTATTAAATGGGAAAAATGTAAAATGAGCGTCATTGCCTGATTGATTGGTTTATGTCTTATGGTTTGTTGTTTTATGTTTACATTTTATGTTGGTTGTTGGTTATGTTTATCGGACTTATTTTTTGGCGCAATGTCCGATAGTGGAGAAGCTGCGCCCAACGTATGATTAAATACTAACCAAAAAAAAACTTAGAAACCAATACTATATCAATAAAATGTGAATGGGGTTTCCCCATGCACATGAAACATCAGGACATGACATGACAGGTGCGTCACCTTCAACCTACTTTCTATTACCTATTTTCACCCCTATTTACCTACTTTCTATTTACCTATCTTCAACCTATTTTCTATCAATTATATATCATGTGATCAGCTATTGAGCTTTATAAATGCAACATACCTATTGTTAGACTTCCTTACCACTATCGACAGATATACGCATTCGCAAACTAAACATATCCAGTGGCCTTGGTTCTACGTGTCTAGCAAGCTTATCGAAAAGGTTTTCTACGTGTTGTAACAATTTGAACAAGTCAAAACTACAAAAGCGACGGAAATGAGATACAACACATTTGAATATTGAAAGAGCAAAAAGATAAAACAAAGCGTATCCTCTCTTCCTTCACCCCTTCAAGAGTTTGATTTCGTCTTCAGTAGCTAAATCTGTCTTTCACGGTCGAAATTTAGCTAAAATAACTAATTATAAATGAAAAATTGAATAAAAATTCTTTAAATTGAGATATTTTATATAGGAAGATAACCAGCTTATCTTTAAAAGTTAAGTAAACTTTATTTGCTAAGCGTAAATTCCCTGTCTTAATGAAAGGAAAGATATTTTACAACTGACTGGTTAATTAAAATATTAGGTGTACCGGAAAGTTCTGTCCGTTCCGGTTCCAACAAGTTCCAACAAGTATGCGCATATTCATTTGACGCATATTTGGCTCTCTCTTTTTATCACTGAATGTATACATACTAACCTACCAAATGAACTAAAACGAAGATGATTCATGTTAGTATTAAGTGAGACACGATCGTGTACCCATGACTACTAATAAAGTTCATTTACGCCATTGTATTTTGTACGAATTCCAACAAGGAAGAAATGCTACAGAGGCGTGTAGAAATTTATTGAGTGTTTGGTGAAGGTACAGTTTCTGATAGAACATGCAGAATATGGTTCGAAAAATTTTAAATAGGTGATTTCGACCTTTCTAATAAGCCACGCTCTGGGCGACCATCTTTGATCGACGACGATACTGTCAAGATCATGTTAGAGCAAAATCCTTTTTTGACAACATCGGAGATTGCGGAAAGGCTTGATACAGCTCAACAAACCATTTCGGACCATATTCGGAAACTAGGATTGGTGTGGAAATATTCGAGATGAGTGCCACATGAGTTAAGAGAAGAATTTGAATGATCGAGTCGTCATTTGCACATCTCTGTTTGCACGGAACAAAATCGAACCCTTATTGGACTGGATGATAACTGGGATTAAAAGTGGATTACCTATGAAAACATCGTAAGGAAAAGGGCATATTTTGAATCCGGAAAACCTGCCCCCTCCACCTCTAAACCGAAGTTGAGCCTGAGTAAGAGAATGTTGTGTATATGGTGGGACATTCGAGGACCAATACATTTTGAGCTGTTGAAACCGAACGGAAAGTTAAATTCGGAGAGGTATTGTCAGCAATTGAATAATTTAAAAACAGCACTCCAAGAAAAGAAGCCGGAGATGTTCAATTGGAAGGACATCATACTGCTTCATGATAATGCCAGGCCACATACTGCTTTGGGGACTCGTCAGAAACTCGCAGAGCTAGGCTGCGAAATCTGTCGCATCTACCATACTCACCGGACCTAGCACCCTCCGATTATCACTTGTTTCTGTCCTTACAAAATTTTTTGCAGTGCAAAAAATTCAAAAACGAAGAAGATATCAGACAAGCACTGGTTCAATTTTTCGCCTCTAGGGATAAGGCATTTTTTTAAAAATGGGATATACAAATTGCCATCACGCTGGCAAGAAGTCATAAATAATGATGGAAATTATATTATTCAATAAAGTTTATTCAAGGTATGAAATATTTATTATTTTGTTTTATTCTAAAAACGGATAGAACTTTCCGGTAGACCTAATAAAATAAATTCGTTTTGCACATTAATAAACAGTTAATACATGTCGTAATTATTTTTCTAATTAAATGAACGAAAAGGAAAAATATTTATAACTGCGAAATACCAAATAATGAATGGAAAACTGTCTTGAATGCAGTGTAAAATATTCATTTTAACCATCCGCTTAATCACTGAGGTGAATATGTCTCTAGTTTAACTAAACGCAGCGCCATTTTAATTAAGATTCTTATTTAAGTGAAGATTACCGTATTATCCCAACACACTGCCTGCTTTCACCTTCCTATATGGTGAATTAAAGCACTCTAAAATACATTTTTTCATCTCGGGAGGAAAAAAAATTGAAACTCTTCCAAGAAAATGCTTAATTACTATTTTAATTAAAGTACTGGAATCTCCCTCGGAGAAGGCTCATTTGTTCATAAGTTATTTTTATTTATGGATGGGTAATTAGCCATGTTACACAAAAGCACACCACCGAATGGATGCGGTGTTTCTTCTGCAATGGAGGAATGAAAGATAAGTGACGCAGCTATCAAATAGGGCAAATAAGCTCCCTTTTAAGGGGAAATTTTAATGGAATTTGTGAAAGCCGTGCTTGTGAAAATTGATTACCGGGTATATTCGTTTTGTCGCCAACGGGCGATGAAGCTTCGGCAATTTTGCATCCATAACTCTTATGCAAACTCGCACAATCCCTGCGCTTTTCTTTCTGTACAGTTCTGAAATAGGGAGCGTGGATAATTCAATTGTTTATCGTTTCGCATAATCAAATTTGTGAGAGGTTTTGTTGGATTTTCTTGAAAAAATATTATCTATATCTAATACCATGATATTTATTCGTAGAATGGGTATGACATAAAAAGTTATACCGATAAAGGAATATTCAGATTTCGAAAAGCATATTCACTGGTGGTTGTTTGTAGTTGAACTTGGTACAAAACTTTGTGTATGAAATACAATTATATATGGCAGCATTTCAATGTCTAATAAAATCTCCGATACCTTAATTAATACTGATATGATTAACAATATAAATAATTTTACTTTTCGTCCTTTTTTATCTTGTCATTGGATTGAAGAAAATAATCGAATACTGTTACTGTTAATCATTTATGTATGCGATGAAATTTCAGCAATTTTATATCCATAGAACTAAAATAAACAAACCCACTCAATCTCTGCACATTTCTTTCTTTACAGTTTTGATGGAGGGATCTGGGATAATTCAATTGTTTACCGTTTCGTGCAGTCAAATCTGAGAGGGTCTTTTATGAGCTTTCTCTAACAAAAGTAGAATTCTATGATATTTATTGGAAGAATAAGTATGGCATAAAAAGTTAAACCGATAATTAAATATTCAATGGTGGTTGTGTGCGGTTTATGAACTCGGTATAGAACTTTATATCAAAAAAACGTTTTTATATGGTAGCATTTGAATCTTATAGAGCGTCTCTCCCTGTTGCCTGAAAAATAAGAAGCTTAAGTCAGTACTATTAAGTAGTACCAATGTGAATATTTGTAGTTTTATGTTATATATTTGGGTATGAGATTGATGTTGTTTAGTTGGATTGAGTTTTATGGCGAAAGGGCCATTATTGACCAAACTGCGCGAAAAATAAGAGATACAACAACAAGCATTAGATGCGGGTAAAATATGAGTTTTACTGGCACAGAAGAAAAAATACGATCCGTGTAAATTACAGGAATCGAACCCTTTGGGATTGAGAAAATGCTCGAAGATAAACATTTAATCATTTATGTTTTGCTGACCAACAGGTGGGCCATTCGAATATAAAATTAATTTGTAAAACTATTTCAGAAACGGCGAAAAAAGAATGCGTAGAATAAATATGTACCACGCAGAATTCAATAATTCAATCCAATAATATTTTTACGATGCAACGGTAATTATTAGCATTTTAAGTAAGTTATTTTTAACATGTTAGTTGGAGGTTTCATAAGTACATGTATCTTTAATTCAATATAGAATTACAAATTCCACGTTGCATCAAAGACAGCTTCAACTAAAGGACTCCCGGAAATGCAGTGACAAGCCACATAGAAATTTTCCATAATGAAAAAAATACAATATTAAAGAGGATAAAAATTATTTTAATCTAATTTTTAATGATTGCTTAATATTTCACTTTTAGATAGCATGACCTTTGAATAGTGGATGAACTATTATAATTTAAGAATTTCTTGAAATTTGCAAATTGTTCTGACAAATTTGAAAAGTGGCTTAAGCTGCCCGAAGCCCTTCAATTTGGATATCTTCTTAATTCGCTTCCCCAAAAGACCGTCGTTTATGTGGAGGCTGGAGTACATTAAATCTGTCGTGGTCTCAAATATCCTCATGTTGGCGTGGTGTGAAAGTGTGGTGAGTGAGGTGCCAGCTCAGGTGTTCCCTCGTCATCTGACAGTGGTTCAAAATTACTTGGTGTTGTTCTCGGATCCCTTCCTTGGGGATTGATCCAAGACTATCGCCAATAACCCGCTCCAATGTGTTGCTTCAGTGCGACGTCAGCTACCCCCTCTTCCCAGAAAGGAAATGGACGTTTCTCTAACTTTTCGACAAATTTAAAGGAATAATTTGAACACTATCTACTTACAATCATTCCTGTATGTTAAAAACAACTGTTACAAGTTTTAAGACTTAGCATGTATTAAAACAACATAAATAAGTCATTCCATTTTCCTTTAAAGGTGTTCAAACACACATGAATACCTTTTAACTTCCATTTCCGAGGTACTAAATTTTTTTATCATAAGCAATAAATCTTTACTTCCCTGCAGAAAATCAAATTTATCATTATTGTCCAAAAAAAGTCAAATCCTCATTACTTACCTCAGACTTACTTAGTAGGCTATTTAGCAAATAAATACATTTCCCGTTTATAGCACACTTAAAAAAATACATAAACATCCCGATAAGAAAATTCCGGCGACAGAGCGACTTAAAATAAAAATAAAAAAGGTACACGAAGACAGAAAAAGGAGAAAGAAAAGGGGGCATGAACGACAGGGAGGGGGAGCAAAGATTAAGAAAACTCCGGTAACGGGTATTTTAATCAAAAAGATAAAGTACATCAACTCTGATTATTTGAATTGATGCCAGATCCGCGAAGTGCGTTATTAAAAGCTTCTTATCAACGGGACATTGCGTCCCACCCCTCCAATTGGAAAAGAGGAAAGGAGGAGATGAAAAAAGGAACGCAGAATCGATAGTTATGGTGACGACCACCGAATTTAAATCGATTAAATTTCAAATAACCTTTGATGGCATCGCCACTCCACTGTTGCGTTACCAAAACGAAAGTGATAGAGAGATGCCTATCATTTAAAATTTATTGTTACCTTATCTTTTTTTGCTCTCTCGGGTGAATTTCGAGATCGAGGGATCTTTCAGAGTGGGCGGGGGTAAAACGAGTTGGGAATAGACCGTTGCCATCAGATTGTACTAATTCCGCTCGATGTGTTTTCGCTGTTAATGTGTTCGGTCTGCGGTTCATTTTTATGAGGTTATTTTTTCAGAACGTTGCGCTTTTAATTCGAACATTTCTCATTTTGTGTGGTTTTTATTTTTTGTTCCAGTAAGCAATTTCGAAAGATTAAGGTTCGATAGAGCAATAATTAGTTTTTTATTGTTGGGATATTAATGCGTAGTTCTGGAAACCGAGTATGTTTCTTTACCGATATTTGCTTCGCTCTACTGTTTCTATTTTCTTATTACAAAAATATTACTGATATTTTGATGTTTTAAAAATTAAATGAAGAATTATTTATTAAATGAGGTAACTTTAAAGTAACAAAGTTAAAAAGGGACAGTACATTGCATAACAATGCTATGCATTTTCTGAAGTGAAACAAATAAGGCATTTAAAAAAAATTAAAATGTGCCCAATTATTTTATACAAAAATGATAAAGAGAAAATACTGTTATCATTACACATTTAGTCCTGAAAAATATTTGAAACTTTAACTTACGTCACTGCCTTGCTTGATATAAACTAATTAGAGTCAAAATCCATCATTAGATTTGTTCTGTTCAAAGCATGTAAAACTGTAAAAGAAATAATGTATATCAAACTAATATGCTTAAAATATTTCAAAACATTATGCGACATACGTTTACAAATATATAGTTGCTTTTTGCACACAATTTAGGGGTATTCTCATTTATTTTATTTTAAAAAAGGAAATACACATGACATTACTGATTATTAAAAACGTTTTTGACACCAATAAATCTCAGAAATACATTAAAATTAGGAAAATACATTTTAAAAATTAAGTTTTAATCTTCAATTTTTATCCAATTTATTCCACTTACTACATTTTAATCGCATTTTATATTACTCAGGAATATTTCTTCACACTTGTGAGTCTAAAAATTTATTTACGCAAGCATCATGTATCCTATATTTATAAAATTAAAATACGTATTTGAAAAGAAACAATTTCTCTTCTTGAAGATTAAACATTTTCTCGAATTGACGTTGAAATTAACAATAATATGGACGATGAAAATAAAATTAGGAAATGATCTTAATCAAAAATGCTGATCTTCCAATCTAAAAGGTTCATTTTTTAAAAGTTATTCTCAATGGAAATTACAGACACGTTTTTATAGTTGAACCAAAAGATCATTTCAAGCAGTTTTCATTCGTCCTATATATAAATTATTTTCTAATCCTTTTAATTACTTTTACATCAAAATTTTGCGTTATCCATTTCTTCATTATTAATACGAATTTAGCGCTGTTCATATAGCTTTCGAATAAAAATATACAAAACATTGTACACAAAATGTACTCACCTAAAAATAACTGAGTTTTCAAATAAAATTTTTTATATACAAATGTATCTAGAATTTTTTCATGGTGTCCAAAACATATATAGATTGAAATTAATTTCCAAACTTATGCATTTATATATATTTTAGTTTTTCACAAGAGATGACTGCAAAGAATTGACATCTTCCCTATATGACAACATAAATCTAAAAAAAGGCATTTTTAGAACGAAGCACTTTGAACAAGTCCTCTTTCATCCTATTGCTCAAAATGAGCAGTGCAATTTGCATAGAAAAAGAAACAGTTGAATAACACCCACGTATTAATATAATTGATAAACTTCAATAAAGAAAGGTATTGACTTCTCAAGGACTTGAAGCAGGAACTTGTTTTGCGTTTGTCATACTCTACTAAATGCACAATATTATCCCATAAGGGTGGGTCTGTTTTGAAAGTTTGTACTTCTGACAGGACACAAATTCTCTAAATATCTTACATAACATGCTTCTTCGTATATAAGAAAAATTCGTAAAATATTAAAAGCTTCCAAAAATGACTGATAAAGATAAAACAAGAGGTTAAACAAAATCAATAGCCATTTCGATGGAGCAAACCGTCCGCTATCATCAGGACAAAAGTGCCTAAATTAGTCAAGGCATTTTTTTCTCGCGCCATCTTTATAATCGTATAATCTTTCAAGCACTAATTAAAGAGAGGGTGGCAATCTCTATTTACCTCAGAGCACCATGGACGTGCCTTCACGTGGAGTCCACCATAAAAAGTGAGGAAGGGACATGCCTCTATGAAAGACCCTGAGGAATCTGGCCTGCATTTAGGTATCGTCTTGAAGAAACCTGTGAATTTCACACCGCTTACAGGATTACGGCACATACGAGATTCGAACTCTCAATCAGGAGCTTTAATCCATCAGGCCGGTCTGAGTGTCCAGAAATATTATGTGCCTTAATGTTTATTGACTATTATTCCTATTTATAAGTCATACATATATAGCAGTAGATATTTTTCAAAAAAACGTTATCCAATCTTCTCCCATTGAGAGGGAAAAAGAGCGTGAGTCCAGGATCCAATAATTCTTTAATCACCACATTTTTGAATAATTTCATGATTCCTATTTTACAAATTATTCGAATATCATGATTTCCGTTTTGAAAACCATACATAGCAATAGATATTTCTGCAAACATGTTATATCCTCCCATCGAGAATTAAAGAGAGAGTGAGTCCAGCATTCGGTAAGCTTTTAACAACCTAATTTTTGACGAAAATCATGATTCATTTTTAACAAATTATTCGATCATCAAATTTATTACGAAATTCATGATTACTATTTTACAAATTACTCGAACAATGTAATATGCATCAGGAAATTCATGATTCCTGTTTTAAAAATTATTCAAACACCATGATTCCTAGTTTACAAGGAGCCGTGGTAGTCCAGTTAGAAGAACAACGGATTACTAACCATAGAGTTGCGAGTTCGAAACTCGGTTCAGCCTAAGATCTATGTGTACTCGGGGGTTGATGCACGTTAAAACTGTTGTGGTCTCAAATGTCCCCACGGTGGTGTGGTGTGGAAGTTTGTAGAATGGGGGTACCAACTCAGGTGTTGTTCTCGTCATCTGAACGTGGTTCAAAATTACTAAGTACTGTCCTCGGATCTTTCCTTTCGGGAATGATCCTGGACCGTCGCCAATAGCCCGTTGTGTTGCTCCAGTGCGACGTAAATTAATTACCTACCTACCATCCTAGTTTACAAATCATATACTATATATATATCAATAGATATGTATGGAAACATGTTGCACAATCTTCTCCTATCGAGAGAGATAGAAAGTCGAGCATCCTATAAACCTTATGCCCGCGTCATCTTCGACGAAATTGTTGATTCGTATTTTACTAATTATTCGAACATCACAGTTTCTCTTTTACAAATCATATTAAGCAATAGCTATTTATGCAAACATGTTATCAAATCTTGTCCCATCGAGAGAGAAAGAGTGAGCCCAGAATCAGATAAGAATTTGACCCACCTCATCTTCGACGAAATTCTTGATATGTACTTTATAAATTATTCGAACACCATAATTCCTATTTTACAAATCATATAGATACTTATTCAAGCATGTTATCCAATCTTCTCCCATCACGAGAGAAAGAGAGAGTGAACCTAGCATCAGATAAGCCTTTAACTACCTCATTTTCGAGAAAAATTGCAGTATGGTACCGCATTTTAAAATCTCTCATAGTATGAATGAAGTTTACCGATCGTTCTAAGCAACCTCAGCGAACCAGCACGCTCTGATAGGTCTCCTTCCCCCGAAATTAGCATCAATAAATAATGCATTAGCTGTAACATGTGTCCGCAACTTCGGGGTGAGCGTTTAAGGGGGACCTGATCGTTTGTGGGTGGGACATTCTCTGGAAGCCCGTCTGGGACTCACGAGCCTGAAGGGATGCGGGTAAAAATTAAAAGCATTCTGGGTACTTTTAGTGTCTGAATTGATGTAGTTTTAATGGCGTTAGGATTCAGTATCCGCAAATGGAGTGCTGTGCGTTTTAAGAGGCAAATTAAGAAGTAAATCGATGCCTTTTAATCAATACATTAACTGCCATATTATTTTGATGATTTTAGGTACGAAAATGCAGTGCGTGTGCATTACGGAAATAAAATACTTGTTACTGATGAAAGAGAACAGAGCTGTTGAAAGAAAATGACTGAGCTTTTGCTTAGAGGGAACTGCTCATTTTACAATGTTATAGCTGAGGAAATAAGTGGTACATTATATTCGTTATGTTAATCGCCTAACTAACAAACTAAGTTGACGATTTCAGTACCATTACGTAAATTTTATTACAAAAAGAAACGTTTATTACTGATGGAAAAGGGGGGATTAATTAGAACAAAATGATAATCTTGAGCAGATACGTATATAACAATTTTTAGATACTAAAAGTTTACATACATGCATTTTGGAATGTTGATGTGATCTAGTATATACTGGAAATCACAGTTAAACAGGCGAAATCTACATTTATGCATTGAAGATGAATCATTGTTTTTGTATTTGGCTTTTTATCATCAGAATATTTATACTGTAGTGTTACTAAATTCGTTAGGCTTTGAAAAATAGTATCAGTAATCAATGGAATGAACATTTCCAAGAAACACTTTTAATTTTAAAACAAGATGGATGAAACAGCAACTGGAGAGTGACGAATTAATTGACAGTTAAAATCATTCTTTAATTAAGCTCTATGAAATATTCGGTTAGTCAAAAAGTATTTGGAATATAAGTTTTTCACGGTCCTTAAGTAATACGAGAATGGATAGTTGTGTTACAAATTATTTAACATCAAATTGAAAACTTAAAATTACCTACTTAGTTTAGACTACATACACGGTGTGTGAGAAACACACATTTTGTTTTTGGGATTTCTGTGAATCTGTAAAGATACCCCATAGTTTCATATATTTGCGGTTCTACTAAAACATGTCCCAAATGAATGAAGGTAAAATCAATTTCTTCAAATAAGTTAATCTTCAAATCATGAATAATGGCGGTGCAGAAATATAAAATATACAGGTAGGAATTAAAACTGGGCGTGAATTCAGGTTGTTCTGTACAACCCACCAAACATCTGGAACTATTAAATTTATTTAATATTTCTGTAACATTGTACTTCCACTGCGATAAAGTAAAAATATAAATTAAACGATTAATTTTCACTTGTTCAACTATCCTTTATTTAGATACTCCATCTAAATAAGACCACGACCCTCTTATTTAGATACTCCATCTAAATAAGACCATGGCCCTCTTATTTAGATACTCCATCTAAATAAGAGGGCCGTGGTAGCCAAGATGGTAGAATCGTGGATTAGCAACCAGAGGGTTGCGAATTTGAAGTTCAATCCCATCAAAGACCGTCGTGTATGTGGGTGATAATGCGTGTTAAACCTGCCGTAGCCTCAAATGTTCTCACGTTGTGGGGGTGGACGTTTGGAAAGTGGCGTGCCAGCTCAGGAGTTGACTGCGATTCACCTCATCATATGACTGAGACTCAACATTACGAGGTGCTGTCCTCAGATCTTTAGCATCAAGATTGATCCCTGACTTTCGCTAATAGCCGTGTGTTGTTCCAGTGCGACGTAAATTCAACTACCTACCATCTGAATTGCTAAAAATCATAAAATAGGAAATTCAGTTTATTTCTCACTAAAGAATTTCGAGTCCTGGGATATTCAAAATTTAATGGCTAATTAATTGGTAATGCTGCTTTGTAAAGATGAAGTTTTAAGTAATTTTAAAATATCGTCTCATTACAGTATTCCCCCGGTTGGAAGAGTAACGGATTACCAACCGAAGGGTTGCGAGTTCAAATCCAACCAAATACTGCAGTGTACAAGGGGGTTGGTGCACGTTAAAACTGCCTTGGCCTTAAATGTAAGACTTTGGTGCGGTGTGGAAGTTTGGAGAGCGATGCCAGCTCCGGTGTGACCTCGTCATCTGACCGTGGTTCAAAATTATGTGGTGTTGTCCTCAGATATTTGCCTTCGGGTTTGATACCGGACCGTCGTCAATAGTCCGTTGTGTTGCCTCCAGTGCGACGTTAATGAAATATCTACCTATCTACCATTACCAGTATTCTTCAATACATATAATTACATATGTGATACGTTCAAGACGATCACCATTGTATAACTTACGAAGTTACATTAAAAATTTTTGATAAGATTAAATTTCAACAGTGTTCAGCACTAACCAAAAATACTAAATTTAGCATGATGGAAAATTAATCTTCGTATTTCAAATGGAGAAATGAAATTCATATGAATAAGCTTGAAGAAGCTTTAATTAATAATTATTTGACTATTATTAATTAAAGCACTCATACCAGTTCACCCTTATGAAAATGATAATATAAAATTAATAAATTAATATTATCTAAAAATGTTAAATTAAATGAAGAATTTACTCGTCTGTATGCTATTTAAAAACTCTCTGGAAAGGAGAAATGCCTTAGAAGTTTGAAAAAATATGCTTCTACTATTACTACAATGATGCGATGTAAGCTTAAAAATCAATAGTTAATTAATAAATGAATTTTTGTTTCTATGTTAATCAGAGATATTTTAATTAAAGTTGATAAGTAAGAAGATACGGAATTTAATTTAATTGAAACAGAATGGAGAACAAACACATATTATAAGGCAATCTTAATTTATAGCATTAATTCAAATGTATTATTTAAGCTTTCTGAAAGGTGCATGTTAATCTGTTGAGCTTCGTAAGATAATATATTTTTGACTTGTTATTTTTTGTAATGTTTCAAAGTTTATTGTTATTATATGCAGTACAAAGCTTAAAAAGATAAGACTATCCAAAATCGATGTACTTATAAGCCAGAAAAGATGTATAATTGTTTGCAAATTTTATATTTACGATATTGAATTCTTTCAATCTTGGCTTTGTATCATATTGTTAGACTACTTTAATTGTTTTCCAGATTTCCAAAGCATAAAGATATGGTCAAAACTCATTCCGCTGATGTAAAAATTAATAACCCTTGAATAATGATACATGAATTATATTTTCTTTACATACTTTTTCCATACTTTGAACAGTCTAGGGTAATTTTCTTTGTGGTTCGGAATCCATTTTAAACTGGATCTATCAAATCCTCGAGTGGGTGATGAAAAGGAAGAGCCACAAATAAACAAAACAACCTAATACACACTTGGCATACACATTTAGAAGCATGAGTGCTGTGGTTTACTTTTAGAATTTGGTTCTTTCAGTTACAGAACTCCAGAAACACAAGTTGGTTGGGTTTAATGGCGCAAGACCTACAAATCAGCTAAACGGGTGATTACGATTTCTCTTGAAAATTAATTCTTCCTTTTGAAAAGTTAGTTGTTTCAGTTCCAGAAGTTCCAGAAAAACGGGTTGACTGGGTTGAACGGTGAAACGCCAGTAAACCTATAAAAACGAGGTATCGTAATTTCTCTTGAAAATTTAAAAAGCCTTGCATTGGAATTCGCCCTAAACTGAATTTTATAAAACAAGTATTTGGGAATAATAAAAGACATTAAGAAACAAAAAAAAATAATTTTAACAGACAAAAACTGATTAACACTTTTTTGTTCTGATATGTACTCTGCTAAAGTAAAATCCCCTCTATCCACGATGTTACGATTATTTTGACCCAACCTCTGTATATCCGCGTTACTTAATTAAGAAAAATCACTTTCTTTTATTCAAAAGCACAATTGATCTATGCAAATTAAATCCCCAGTAGACAAAACATACAGCCTGTTTCAATTCTCTGATCCGAGAAATTCAAAAAGAAATTAACAGCATTGAATTTGCCTTCAAATTGTTTTCAGATTGAAAGAGGCAGCGTTGCAGATAATTTCAAAATCAGCATCAGTGTTTAATCCTCTGGGTATACTGGGTTGCCGCTACATTTTCCGGCGCAATGGAAAATCCTTGTAAAATGTAAATTAGAAGAAATAAATGGTTTCAGAAATAACTTAAAGAAACGCTTAGGGTGATAAAATTTTTCTCCTTGGGATCCAATTAACTGACTTAATTAGACGAAGTAAGCTAGTCTTCTGGAAAATTCAAATTTCGCTCTTGACACCTAGTAGTCGTTTGCTGTTCCTAGCATTGATTCGATGTACTAACCAGCGCTAGTGAGAGAATATATTTGCTTTCACATAAAATATAAGGTGATGAAATACATTATGTGTTCCAGTATGCAGCACAAATATTACATTGTTCTATATCATTTTATTAGAAATTTAGATTGTTCTCGTATTTATAAATTGAAAAAAATCAGAAATTCAGTGTACTAAATAGAGAAATATCCGTATTATGTTCTCCTGATTAATTATGCACTCAGACCTGTTTTGAACATTTGCTTTTTAACTCTCTGAGCGTCACGAGATTTCCGAGTAGTGCATTATTTTGCATTTCCCCCACAACACACATAATGACTAAATAATCATATCTATTGCTTGAGAGAATTCGAGAAAAGGTTCTATTGATCAAGAATGTCAAAACTAGTTAGAATTGATGCAGAGAAGACTACAGGTTGCAGAATGGATAAATGCGGGTGAACCGGTCAGAGGGTTAAAAGCATATTTTAGGCATTTTTTGACGACAGAAAGAGATTTTACCAATGAAATCCTCTCGGGAAGGTGATATGAAAAATTACCTTTAATCGAACACTTTTCTAATTTAGGTCCATAAATACAAATAATTCAAATAAACATGATTAATTTGTTAAAATGCATCGATTTTTTTGTGATGTTTATAATGTATTGCGTAATTAACTGTTACTGTATCTGATTAAACATGTCTCCTAGCGAAATGTGATTTTTTTGTGAATGCCATTGAGGACATAAACTCATAACAAGATTTTACGTATCCAAATACATTTTAATATTACATAAATTCGATACAGAGAAAGAGTGGCCTATTCTTTAGCTCGCATGAACGAAAACAATCTATGATGGAAACGAGAGGATTTGATCAAACTGAATAAAAGAGACCTATTGCCCTATATTGCTATATTGCCCTATGATATGTATTTTAATATTTCAACTACTCTGTTTACAAAACCATGTCAATGGCGACCCTGTAGTAAATATCAAATTACAACTTTTGTGATTCCCGATTGTTCTAAATATTTCTATAATGTATATAATCGAGTATCCTGCAAATGATTACCAAAAAAATCTAATATCACTGCGTGAAATTAAATGGTTGTTTTAGTGTTATAAAATTCAGACTTTTCTGATGACTTGACCAATTAACATCAATTTCAACTTTCATTGGAGCTTTTAAAGCTTTTTCGAACAACCGTTTCTGTATATTATATTAATTACTAAGTCTATATTTATGTTATTTAAAAAAATTATTTAATTCTGAAATTGTTTCAGATCGTGGTTTCTTGTAATGAGTTCCAAATAAAAGCTAGTACTATATAAAATCCGTATCGGATTTCTATTAATTTTATCCTCATTTAAAGTATCATAATGCCTGCGAAAGTACTGTAACAGTAGAGACAATTTCGCGAATCGATTTCACAGAATTTTCTAAGGTAAGCTGAACATCCCTTAGTGAATCAAATTTTTGAATTAATAATCTAAACAACTCTTATTTGTAAAGCGCATTACATTCACTCTATGACAAACAATAAAATGAACTCTTAGATTATACCTCAGTTGGAATATTAAAATAAATAAATTACATATCGTTTCTCTTAAAGAAAGAAATTAATATTACTAAAAATAATGGCAAACTCTAGAGACGTATTTTCGTTCAATTTATATATTCAAGCTTATATAAGATGAAAAAGCACTATTGATAAAAGTAACAAAATTATAAGAATAAAAAATAGGCAACATTTTTTCAACTGAATTAATTAGCACATTTCGCTAAAACTCAACTGGAATAATGTTTCTTCATTCAAGCGTATTGGTATTGTTTGATTGAAAAATCGTGCAACCTGATCTTCAAATAACTAATATCGTGTACAACGTAGCCACCAAATATTTGTCTTAACAAGGCGACAAGTTTGTTTTGCGGCTCATGTTACATTAAACTTCAAAAAGCAGTCTGAGTGTTGCAGTAGATAATTGTTGGCTTGTTTTCCTCGAACCCAGCGTGTATTCGTTGTTGAGTAGTACTTCACTACTAACTCTTGTGCGAGAGTAATGGAAGGATTTGGTCAAAAATATCTGAACGCAGAACCTCCCAAAAATCCTGCAATTGTAGGATTTAATTCCGATTTTCGTGACACTGGGCGTGTTATGAATAGAGCACATGCCATCGTCTTTAACATTAGGCATTATCCAACAGGCATTGTGATTATGACATTCTTATATATGTATAACAATGTAATTTCTGTACTATTATCCTACTTGCTAGTGAACATGGTGGGTTGCGTGACTTTCAATGTGATTGGGCCTGTGACCTTTCGATTGCACATCAGACATAAACATGCATGTTTTATTATCAAATATTTAGTCTTTAATCATACTACACATTTTTATAATAATGATATCCGTGAAGCACATTTCAATATTGTATACTAACTGTACAACCAAACTATACACTATTTGTATATATTTCTCACATTTTTTTCAATAATTTGTGAGGATGGTAAGTGTCACTTAAAACATCTAGATCTCCAATATTTCTTACGCACAGTAACTTTTAATAATTTTATAATTTTAACGTATGAAAACTGAATTGTTTCACTGAAGTTATGTTTCGATCGCAATTTCTGTTTTTTTCATCCGTATTGTTCTATGTAATTTTTCTTTTGTGCTTATGTGATGTACTTTACGTTGTATAATTGCGCCGTTTTCCCCCTCTGTTCCATGTTTTGAACTTTTTGTCTTTTTCCCGCTGCTATATAACTGGAGTAACCTGTTTGACAGCCTGAATAGATAAATAAAAAAGAAAATTTCGCCCGTTGTTTCGTGTTTCATAGCATAAAAACTTTCAGGCAAGTTTAAAAGAGGCATTTTTAACTTAATTCACCCACATAGAAAAACGGGAACAAAAAACGCGCATTTTAATGTAACAGGATAAATAAAGAGGCAGTTAGGAAATAATTTTGCTAAAGAAAAATAATATCCAGGATTAGTCGAAAGCATAAATTCTGACAAAAGAATTTACTAGAATCAAAAATTTTCCCTTTTAAATACAATTACAGATATGCATATCAATTGCGAATGTGTCACTCTTGGCCATTTACATTTTTTTCAAAATCTCAGATAAAACTGTAGATTGTCAGAAATACAGATCCAAACTCTTACTTAGTTTCTTCTTTTGTATCTAATCGGAAAATGCAATTTGTTTTATTTCCATAAAGCCCAGTGGGAAATAATAACCTCACTTGTTTCGCTTCCACTTTGACAGTCGAAACACAATCAAAATGTTTTCAGAGGAAAAATAACTAGACGAGCTTCTGTCTTCAGGCAGTATTTTAATCTAACAATGAAAGTAGAAGTTTCGCACATCTATGAAAAGAAAAAATATAAGCACGATTTCCGAATTTAAATTAGATATCTGTTTCGTTACTGGAAAATTGTGCTTTAATAAAACAAATCGAAAACGGGAAACTATTTCAATTTTATCCCAATACTCTAATTGACGTGCTGATCAACTGCTCCTCCAACGTTAAAATTGGAATTCCATGAGAACAACTACAATTGCACGAAAAATTAATGATATTTTTATTTGCATTAAGCCGTTTGTAAGAATGCAGAACAATGAATTTAGAGTTAATGAAGGAAAGTGCATAAGTATCATTAAAATCATGATCCCCGATATATTACTTAATGATTACGAATATAATTTCATCGCTTACGAATATAATTTCATTGCTTACGAATATAATTTCATTAGTTTCCCACCCTAGCTGGAGCTCATTAATTTAAATAATATAGGATAATATATTACTTCTGAGCGGATGGAAAACCTTTCATTAGAAATATTTTTAATTAAAGACAGTTAAAAAATTATTGAATATAATTTTATTCATATATTTAAGTATTGATGAGTAACTTCGTTTACCTATAGAAAGGTGTAGCATTTACCAGTTCTCAGTATTAAAATGTGACACAAACTAACAAAATAAGGTTAAATGATAAAAATAAAATATAAGAGTCTTAATTTCCAACAAAAACATGCTGAATGTGTGTATGTTTAGTGATATGTTCGAATATTTAATTTTTGTTAATTAAATATTCTGAGATTAAAAATTAAATGAAGAAGTAAAACAGTTAATTTTAAAGCTCATGCTGTTTTCTCTTCGGAAAGAAAATACTGCTTATTTATATTTTTTAGTTACTCAATTTCGGACATTAACATTATATTGATAATTATATTTTTCATTTGATTTGCTATTTCACTCTGGTATATTAGATCAATTTCCTTTCCTAAAGTTCATCATATGAAATTACCAAGTAAGATCATTGAAAAAAATGCGTGAAAAAAATTAGTCAGAAGTTTGACGAGCAACTCATCTTATCAGTTTATTGTTTTGCTTCACGGTTCATTAAAAAGGTTAAGAGCAGTGTTAGTATCATACTCTAAAAACTCACTCATCGTAAATATTCTCTTGGGTACACACATTCGTTTTCTTCTACGTTTCAAAAACATCTGACATCCTAAATTGTGATCGATTAGAATTCAAGGTTGTTAATTGAATTTCTTCTAGAAAGTGATATCACCCACTCTGCAAGGGACTTAAGAAATAAAATTTAAATATCTAGGTAATTATACACTCGAATTCGTCCATTTAGAAGTTCATTGCTAAATACATAACCGATTTACCATATTCTAAAATTAAAAACTTGAATTTGACCTATTAATGTTCTTTGAGTACTTTTTCCACATTGGTTCAACCTTAAACTCCCTTTATGTTTTGAAGTCTAATTAATCACCATCCAACACAGCACATTTAGTAATTTGATGGAATCAAAGCAATAACGCATATTAAATTACATGGTTGGACGCACTAAAAAACCATGCACAGAAACAGAGGAAGAAAAACATAAAAATATTCTTTTCAAGCAACAAAATCAGGAAAAAAGAAAAAAAATGGTCGCCAACAAAACCCTTCTTCTATTCCTGACAGACCAATGATAGATCGTTCCATCTGAACAAAAAACGGAAAAAATATGGGAAAACAGTGAAAAAATCCCTAAGAATAGAAGCAAAAGTAAATCTTTCATTTTTTACTCCTGCTGTTATTTGTTTAATTTTTTTCATACCCTTGGCATGACCTAAATATAGCACAATGAATGCGAGCAACAAAAGTGTTTTTGACACAAACATCTCGCTGGGACCCAATATTTTCACGATATTTTCCGATATCGGCTTCCAGTTTGGGGGACAAATTATCGTTAGATATGCGTTAAGCATCTTTATTTACTTATTTATTGACTCAAGCATCTTTTTCATTGAAAACAAACACGAACCTGACAAAATGGGTCTTCATCAAGTAAGTTTTTCCAGTCAGGAAATTTTTATTTTTCCTGCAAATATTTTACATGCCTTGTATTTTAAACAATTTTTCTCAACAACAATGGTGATGGGAAAGCATGTTTTTTAAGATAATTATATCTAAAGTTTCCTATTATGTTGTGTACTTTATCCCAATAGCTAAAGCAGCATCGTTTTCAATAGTTTAATAAATGTAACGTTTTAGTTTGGAAATAATTGTATGAAACTGAGTTTTTTGAATGATGTTTTGACTGCTTTCCTAACATAATTCACAAATAAATATCTATTTGTAAATATCTAACGGTGAAACTGAAAAATTCCTCAAGCATTTTTACATGCGTTAATACGTATACGCTTGGCAACGTTTTGTATTTGTGTGCAAAAGTTAATCGCTACCACTAGTCTAGTGTCGGTGATCAGGCTGTGCACAACCAGTAATCTCAGTGTTTGGAAAAATTATAGTTAGTACAAGAGAACTAACTAAAAAGGCATAGTACTACATGACTAACTATACCTTGTTTCTGGATCACTCACATATATAAATAAAACGTATTTATATATGTGATGATCCATTCTTATTTTTATTGTATGTTGCATTGTTTTTTATTTGTATGTTGTTTGCTCTGTACTTTTGATCTTATTTTCTTTGGGTCAGTAAATTTTTCAAAGATATGAAAACTTGTTTGGTGAAGAATGTCATACATCTGAAACATGAATGACTCGACGCGGATGGTTTTCTCCCTGTCGTTACGCTGGAGTCACTTCGTTGTTCTTTGGGAGAGCGGTAATAAGTCAAAGGTCTTACATTCACAATTGACAGTGATGTACCTCTGTTGCTCGGACTATAATGGCTCAATCGGAGAACAAAATGTCCTGCTATTCGTATTTGAAGCAGTCATGCAAAGTGTGGAAGCTAAAATTATGAAGCCATTTCTTTGGCAGTGTTATTCGGAATTTGCTAGATTCATCCATTAGAAAGAATGATAGAAAAAAATGTAAGACCAACATTTACAATAAATATTTCTGGAAAACATTTCTCGAAACTGATCTGAGTTTTCTATGTTCTGAATTTTTAGTAAAGCACAACTCAGTGTTCAGCAAATATTACTTAATTTTTCATGATTTTTGTATTGCATTCTTTGTGAGAAAAGAATGTTTGCCTCATCTACGGAATTCAATAGGTTCGGAGAAAAAGCTCTTATTATTCTGCTTACAAAATACTTTGTTATTTTAAATGAATAGAGTTCCCGTCAATTCTCGTTATGGAATCTTGAAAATTGTAGAGAAAGTAGTCGGTTGTTATTCTAATAGTTGCTGGAGAGGTTTCAATTCATTTTAAAAATCAGTCTTAGGATTCTGTAATAGTTAAAAGATATATATTCCCCCATCTGAATTTTCTTATCAAAAGAGAGAGGTAAATACGCATCCTAGTCTCCAACATTTTTACCTATTTTCAGTATTCCTATATCGGCCGTGACGTTACCATTTCATTTAAGAAAATAATGATGAAATGATTGAAAGATGATTGAAAAACCATCTTTAAATATGAAATACTTTTGGGATCACGGTTCCGTCTAAAACTAGTATTGAAAGTTGTTTATGAACAGTCAAACCGTTGTGAAAATAAATTATTGCTATATTTTGAATAAATTTAATCAAATAATATAATGCATCGTTCCATCCACCATTATGTTAAAATCATGAAAAGTGAAAGCTTCTTTTAGATTCAAATAGCATGAATGCAGCAATTCTGATGTTAGTTACTTAGCAATTTTGATGTTACAGTGTACTTAGAAATAAAATATTCTTATAATATAAATTATTCAAATGTAAATAAAGTAAAATTCAACAATTACAATGTTTCCATATATCCGTTCTGCATTCTGAAGTCTCCCCTGCATGACATCTAACCATTGTTAACTTTCTTGATCAGTAGAATATTTCCTAAGATTATTCAAATAGATTTATATGGTTATTTAGTCACAATGTGTTCGTTGTCTGGAAAAAGCAATATTATATTACTCTGAAATCTCTAGACGCTCAAATGTTTAAATAAAATTCTACAATATTTATTTAAATTATAAATTATTGACTCGGTGATTGTATCTTAACGAGTTAGTCCAGATCTCGATGGACCAAATATCTAGTCATAACAAAACAATTGACCAGATCTTGGTTTTATCATCATAAAAAAGACCGCAATCAAAATTTTGATGTCAGATATCTCGTCACTGTCAAAATTGGTCAGATGATGATGAAAGAGATATCTTGTCGAAATCAATGGATTGTTAAGACCACATTAGTCACAATGTGTGGTCTTAAGATGGAAGGCGAGGAAAACGGACGCGTCCATTTCACAGACGTACTAGTAAACAAATCTCTGGACACTAACTATACCCAAATTTAACTGCATTCGATTCAGAGGATTAAAGACTAGACTCGGTTAAAAGCACGTGATTCAAATGAAAATTCGCCGGAATCGAACTACACAAGAGTTTCCAGAGTGTTCCCAGATTGAAGTCGAAAGGCCAAAAACAATTCGGGAAATAATGTCATGACAACGAAGTGCATTAAAGCGGAACGCATTGCTCGAAAGTTATTGTGTCTTATGAAAACAAGACCTGTATGGTTACCATGTATTAAGACATACGAATGAAGTTTCAACTTCATCGGGATAGGAATAGTAGAGTAGGTTAACATCTGATTCGCATTTATTTCTTTTCCGCAAAGACAATACAGCACAAATAATTTTATCTCTTAGTTAAAAAGGAATCCAAAAAGCGCAATTGCGTCCAATCTTGTCAAATTTGTATGAACTAGATCTTGAAACTTGAGGCAGTCATTTACAAAGTTGGAAAAATGAAGAGAAAATGATAGACCGTGGGCATAATGCGCATATTACCTTGAATGGATGCCAATATCAATCGTAGCATGAGGAGGAGGAACGGTCTATTTGAAGGTATCTATTGTGCATGACAAACAATATTAATTATTCATAGTAAGATATCATTAGAAGCTGAAATTATTGGGCGTCCGTATTCCATGGTTGATTTCTTGCATTGAAAATTTAGAATATTAAAATAGAAACTGCTGTATCACTCAGATTTATCTTTCAATAAACATCGTCAAGTTTCAGAAATCAGATTACAATTTGTTTTGTCAGAGAATTAATTTTTTATATGGGAATACCAGGCTTTTTTGCCTGCTTGGAAGCTATGACAGTTAATAGGAGTCTCTTGTATTGGAGAAACAGCAGAGCCGGCGGAAAGCGATCCCACGTTATTGTACTATGGCAGGTATCACACATTGTTAACAAGAACCGATGAACTCGTCAGGCACGCTAAATGTATTCCAAAGTGATAGGTTTTCTTGTGGAATGTTTTTCTCGCAGATCTTGTATGTCCCCTTTAGCTTTAAATCTCCCTGAAAGTACATCGTATTGAAATGTTTACTATCCATAGCAAGTATTCATTCAGGAACATCAGGTCAACTTTTATGTTCGATAGATTACAGAAGAATGTAAATGAGTTTGTCAAGTTTCCATGCCCAATTATTTACAAGAAAATTAAATTGAGTTTGTCAAATTTCCATGCCCAGTCGGTTACAGGAGGATGAAAATGAATTTACGGAGTTTCCATGCACCACTAATTCTTCATAAGACAGTTCCATTGAATATCGGTAGGATGAGGTTAAGCGATCTATTTTTGTATGAAAACTGTACATCAATGTGCAGCAATTGCCCTTGAAGTATTGACGCATTTTCCTGTAGAATTATTTGGGGAATTGGTGGAGTTCATTCTCGTTTATGAGAGTCGTAATAACAACTAGAGAAGGTCTGATTGGCTACTCTCTGAGGGTGCCTTGGAAAATAGTTCAGTTGAATATTAGTGAGATGAGATTGAGCGATCTGTTTATGTGTGACAACTGTTTACCAGTATGCAGCAATTGTTCTCGAAGTAAAGACGCATTTTCCTGTAGAATGTTTGATAGTATCAATGGAGTTGATTCTTGTTGTATAAGATGCATAATAATCACTAGAAAAGGTCCATTTCGGTACTCGCCTTAATGTGCCTGATAAAAGTGTCATCAACCCTATGAGCGTCATGAAATTTTCAAGTAGTATAGTATTGATTTTACCTCACACACATGACTGAATAGCCGCATAAATTAGTTTACAGAACCCTAGGAACGGTTTTATTGGTCAAAAAAGCTAAAATTGTTAAAAAGTTATGTAAGGAAGGATGTAGGTTGCAGTAAAATGTATAAAGGTACACACTTTACCCTTCAGAAGGTTAAATGTATGTTTACGAGTATTGAAAGCAATCTGTTCGGTTTTTCAGAATATTGCTTTTTACGCTACAAATATAATTTTGCTCCTCAGCGGTTAGTCTTTTTATATAAATTTATTCTTAATTCAGGATCATCTCCTCAGAAATTTTAAGCGTATCCTTCTTTATTTTTGTGTCTTAGAAGTTAAAATATATTTGATAACCTCCATTGGTAAAACTATAAAATACATTCTTTTGTGGTAAGCGGAGTAAGCAAATGTAGCTTACTGCATGTGCGATGCTGAAATTATATCGCTGTGAGGCATATGGGTAGCTGTTAACAATAATATGAATGTGAATATTTTAAACTTAGTTCAATATCGGTGCATTCCACAATCACACATAGATTTTAGTCATAAAAATGGCTTTATTTTATTGTTTATTATAACTCCACAAACCTATAGAACATAAAATATTTTGCCTTCAAGTAAGCTTATTTCAAATATTTGGATATATCTACCATTTTTGAAATAGAAAAAGAGCCAAGAAAATGCCAAGTATGGGTCATTTCTGGTCACATTGAGATATCCCATACTTGACGGCTTGAGAATTAATAAATAATGAAGAATAATAAAGATACATCCATTTTTATGTCAAAAATGTGTGAGTGATTGCACATTTCACCCCCTTCCCCCGATAGTAACTCCTTAACTTCTTTAATGACATAATTAATGTGCAAATACCAAACACTTTTGAAAAACATTTGTTGATAAGGTTTCGAATTTATTTCTATGTGATCATTTACAAGTTTAATATTCATAATTTTTCTGTTGAACTGTGTAGATAATTAAAAAAAATATTTTTGGAGAAATTATTTTCACTATTTCACGAATAAAGCCTTTTTATGTAACTCATATTTGTAATCAAATGAAAATTTTTAGTAGCGAAACAGTTTGAAATTATAAAATATTTTTTGCAGTTGTAGTAAAAAATAACTATTTGAGAGAGAATGTTACATTCCGCATCTTTATTACAATTGCTTTAAAGGGAACTTTGATGTTAGAAATAATGAAATCGTTTTTTATCTTTTCTTAACAAACATTTACAGAATTTGATATTGCAGTGTAAATAGATTGAAGCAATACATGAGTTAGAAATGGCTGGAAAATTTGTTTGATGAGCTAAGAAAATGTCATGTGGAGAACTTTTTCATTTTTTCAACAACAATATTAAGATAAAAAGATCATTTGACGGAATGGCCGCCATTGAACAATAATATTGGTTTTGGACCTAAGTACAGCTATAAAGCATTTATGCTCTATCTTCCAGGTATAGTTAAACTGAATGATTTCCGATAAAATGAATTAGTCGTTCATTCTACCCAGTAGGCGGAACAAATTTGTTGCTTTTCCTTACTGTTATAAAAGGTCCATGTGTTTTCATTATCTTAGTTTCTTGTATTAGAAGACATAACAATGAAAGTACAACGTAAAAGTACAGACATTTATAGACGATATAACATCATTATGTTGTAAGATAGAAATTGTCTCTCTAAAAGAGTAGTAAATACTTACAGTGGTGAATTGAGAACAAATCTAATTTCTTTATTAAATAACATTAGTCAATAACAAATAAAATTCAATCTAGGAGTTTATTATTTCTAATTACCTGTACAGATTATGGCGTTCGTGAAGGTTAAATAAAATGGAAACTAATCGAGCCTCTTATACTCTATTAAATATATATTTAAAAAATACAAATACTGTCAACAACATGTTTTGGTTTTATGATATATTCTAGTGAATCTACAAGTTTTAAATATAGTTTTCAAATTGTATTTAAATGGACAATATAAAAACTTTTTAAAATTAATTTGAACCTATAGGTCATTTTTGAATTCTAAATTATGTAATTATTCAGTTTTAAATAATGTATCGATTGTATCAGTTTATATGATTTGACTGCTTTTTTTGGATCATTTTTAGTTTTTCCAAGTATTTATTTACAAAGCATGATATCAGATAATTTATTTATTCTTACTTTCTTATAATAGTGGTATAGTTTTATTCCTCTAAAATATGTTTACAATAAAATAGAAGTCTATTGAAAAATTCGACATCATATCTATAAAATGTTGAAAAACACACATTAAACCTTTTATGTTCATAAAATTAGCATTTATATATTTAAAAACACCCACAATAGTATATTTATGAGTGTACTACTTCTTAATGTGTGAAATGACATCATTCACTTTACGAAAAGACTAAAAATTTTATTTTTAAGTAAACGTGCGAAATTAAATTTTATTGACATAATGTTTAATCAAAATACTAGTTGAATACCAATGGGGCATGATCATAACAGAGAGATACACGGAGTTGCTACAACACAAGTGTGTAATCTATCTAATAGCATGATATAGAAACTCCAAAAAGCCATTAAAAATAGAAAGTTTCTAGTTTCCTCAACTCAATTTAATGAAAAGTTTTAGTGATTAACTAAAAACGATGGAGTCCATTAATTGAATAAATACTTGTTATTAACATTATAGAACAACTGTATAAAGTAGTGGTACTTTAAAGTGTGTTATATACAGATTTTATGACCTACTCTACAATTTATGGAAAAGAATAAAGATGGGAGAAATGAATAAGTCTTCAAATTATCATTCAGATTTTCTATCCAAATATTGATAAAATTTTGAATATTTTTCAAAGCAAGAAATATGTTCTAATATACTCGGCTAATTTTGAGGAAAATTACCTATTCGTATGCATATTTGTATTTTCATTTTACAAATCTTAGAACTCTAAACATACTGGTGAGATTTTAAAAGTATGATCGAGTGATTTTATAGTCTACTCAGTAGTTAATAAGAAAGAACGCAACCAGTGTAATACAAAAAATTACACTGTTTAGTGTTCCATGTATTATTCAGAATGGTGTTTTTTTATGTATAAGACAAAAGAGAATATGATAGGTTACTACAATCGTATAACATTCTAAATCAGCATCGAGCAATTCTACTTGTCTTTATGGCACGTATAGACTTATGAACACAATTGCCATGGAAATTATGCTTGTCACTTTTTAAAATGCTTAACTTGAAAAACAGTATATTTGAACGTATTTAGTATGCAAACGTATGGGACTGGAGTATTTTTAACTAATAAACCTAGGGAAAATATTCTTTGAACTAATGGATTATAAAAACTAGTATCGTTATAGATAATATAGAATTTTTAGATATTGCCAATAGACAGCTATGTCATGGGAATTATCAATCTTGCTATAAACTGTTAGAAAATATGGTATCATTTCATGTTTAGAGACGTAATAGACAAGCTATGAGTTTGAATATTTTATAGTGACTATTTAGAAAAGGTCTTTCACTTGCTGATATTAATAGATTTTGTCATGTTTATGTAACTCGTGTGTTTAAAAACTGAACTAATCTCAGATGCCATGTAAAAATTTTAAAAGCTGGAAGAACTTTGTGTGAAACAGTTTTAGTATGCTAGTATAATACACTATACATAAATATAAATAATATTAATAAGAAAATATTTAATGAGAATTAAATACAGATAGTGATAAAATATCTAAAGAATAACTAAGAATAGATGGTAAGAAATAATTTTTGGTACTTAAATTGCCTTGTTTTTTAGTGTTCTTTACGTTTTTTTTTTCAAATAAAATTCTAACACAGATAAACTTGAAATTAAAAACGACCAATAAAACATTTTAGTTTTACTTGTATGCACTTGGTAATTTCAACAAATGTACGAGGGTTGTCCAAAAGTAAGGGCCGTTTGGTCATTAAATAAAAAAAGGCTTTCTAAATCACCTTGATTTTCATGAGTTTTCTTTTCTTGAACCTTTGTTTACTTTTCTACACAATCGCCGTTCAATTCCAAGAACTTGGTGTATCTGGGTACGAGTTTTCTTATTCCTGCATAAAAGTCCGCCACCTGAGAGTTGCACCATTTCTTCACCGCCGTTTTCAGACTCACGCTATCGTCCACCAAGCCAATTTTTCAAGTAGGAACAAATGATAGTCACTGGGTGCAAGGTCAGGGCTGTAGGGAGGGTGGTCGAAAAGTTCCCAGCCGTATTCTTGAATGCTTTCAATAGTGCGGGCAGCCGTGTGAGGGCGCGCGTTGTCATGAAGAATGACGATTCCGGAAGACAGCATCCCACACCGGCGGTTTTGAATGGCACGTTCAAGCTTCGCGAGTGTTTCACAGTACACAACTACTGTGACTGTTGTATCGGGTTCCATGAAATCCACGAAAAGAACGTCTTTTTGATACAAAAGATAGCCGCCATATTTTTTCGATTTGAGAACGTTCGCTTAAACTTCTTTCGTTTAGGGAACTCGAATGAAGCCACTGCATGGATTGTTGTTTCGATTCTTTATTGTCATAATGTACCCAGGTCTCATCGCCAGTCACCACATGTGAAAAGAATCGACCTCCATCTCGTCGATAACGGTCCAAAAAGACCTGTCCAGATGCCATCCGCTTGTTTTTGTGTTCATCGGTCAGCATTTTCGACACCCATCTGGCACAATGTTAAGACGTGATTACCCAACTTTTCCGTGAGAACTCTGAACACGGTAGTTCGAGAAACATTGGGAAATTCTTCGGCAAGACTGCTGATCGTGAAGCGTCAGCCCGGACTTTTTCATCCACTTGTTGGACGAGATCATCCGTCTGAACACTGGATCTTCAACTTCGTTCTTCGTCGTGCACGTTTGTACGGCCCCTTTTGAATTCTCGACACCACTCTTACTTTTCCCTCACTCATAACACCAGATCCATAGATCTCACTCAATTCACGGAGAATCTGAGCTGCATTAACACCTTTTGCGTTTAGAAAACGAATAACGATGCACTTCACAACTGGCGGGATCGCTTATTTTCGACGCCATTGTTACGCTGCGCCAAATATAAACTATTGACGACTGGCAGTCGACAGATCGGTCGGTTGGTGCTTGATGAACCAATAGAGGGCGCTGGGAGAGTGAAACTCCAATCAATGCTGCCAACGGTTTTTTATTAGCGAACGGCTCTTACTTTTGGAATTTTAATTTTTCTGGTTTTTTTTCTAAAATATTCCCAGTTATTATTTCAACCTGATTTTTATTCATTTTTAATTCATTCCTGCTTCTTTTTCACTGTTCGTTCTATTTAGCAAAACATTGCCATTGTTCCCTACTAAGCTAAAATGTGTTTTTAGTACCATTTTAAAATTTTAACCTTACATATGTTTTCCATTTTTATCCCAGTTAAATGCTTATGAATAATACACAAAATATTTCTGAACGTTTATAGAACACTCCGTGTGTTCTAGTTTCAAAATTAAATACAGTTTATACATTGATTTTGCTTAACACTAAAAAGTTGCAATAATACAAATAATTCTACTCTGTCACTGATAAAATTTTTTGTATAACACGATTGTTTATTTTTATATAACAATGTGAAACATAATTCGAAAGTCACATAATTTTGTTTTAAAACACTTGTTTTCAAGAAAGTTAAATAAATATAACAATTGTTTTTCGTAAACGTACACCAATACTAACTAATTTCAAACAATAATACAAAATACGTTATATATATAGTACGAATATTTTATTTCTTCATCTTCTTACAGTTTAAAATTTTTTTATATGCATTATCATACATTCAAAGCACAGTTTAAATGTAATACTATTCTCAAATAGGAAAAAATATTTTCCCGCAAACATTTGTTTTATTGAGTAAGAATTAAAAAAATATTCCTGAGAAATTATAAATTGTTGAGTAAATATATCGAAAGTTTACACGGCACCCAAATGGATTTTTGTTTTCATAGAAACTCTCGAAAAGCATTTATGCTGGCATAAATCCAGTACATGTGTAAAATCCCGTCGACTATCCTCGCCAAACCAGAAAGATATCGCCAAACGATGCGATATTCCACCAATAATGTAAACGTGAAATCAAACACGGTTTTTCTCATTTTGCTTGTCGCCATTCGACGTGACGGCCAACGAAATGATTGGTGTAAGTTTGGCTAGAATTTACACATGTACCATAAATCCTTATTAATAAAATAGTGAGTTTAGCTTAATTCTCATTTTATAAATTACATCCTAAAATAAAAGCTGCGAAATACTGCTTTTATTATTTTAGAAATGTGGGGAAATAAAATATCTGAAAACTATTGAGATTGCATTTCACGACTCATTTTCTAGAGTGAATAATAACGAAAGTTCTATGAGAATACAGATTCTGATTAGTGCAACCAATAAGCGTAATTCAAATGTAATAGTTATCATACAGCGAGGCAACAAGAATTGAATATTTTACTAGCATTCAAACAAGGGATCTTATTATTACGTTTTGCTGCCAAGAATTTTGTACTCTTTTATAGAAAAAAGTTTAGCTTTTTAAATCGAGATAGACGTTTAGACCAGTGGCGGCTTTTCAGGGGATGGAAGGGAAGTGTCACTTACCCAACATTTTTCATCAAATTCATTTTACAAATTAGTCTTTTTTTAGTATTTCATATATATATATACATTTTCAATATTTCTACCTAAAATTTCTCTTTTTTTCTTTCACGATTTATAAATTACTAAAGGAATTACAAATAGGAACGAATTTAATTTCACAGAGCGCGTCATTTAATACACGGAAAATATTTTACAATGCTTACGACTGTAGACAGTGAAAGCTTAGCACGGAAGTTTTTGCTGAAAAATATCTGCGCATATTCCGTACGCCAGATGAATGCTATGACAACATCCCCATTAGCAGCCAAAAGGCATTTAGACTATCGGCTCCAAAGGAAAGCAAAGCTAGAAACGCGATTCCCCTTTCTCTATAGGGTTGCCGGTTGAAATCTAAAAGTAGATGTCCCTCGTTTCCCGTTGCGAGCAGCGAACACAGGAAACTAAGAGGAAGCTTTAGCGCTAAAAAGTCTAGCCAATCGCACCGAAACTGCCGAATATCATTACATGAAATAGAGCACTGATTTTGTTGATCATTTTGTTTAGATTTTTCAGTGGAATGAATCCAATTAATGATATTGTGTGTAATTTACTGGAAACTCCATTTAGCCGGTGGAAAGACGATGACAAAAGGGACGTATTGCGTCAGTCACATTCAACGGATTTATTGACGACTATGGCCAAAAAAGAAATTAAAAAGAGCTGTAAGTCGTACAATATTAGTTTTCAAGAGTGTTGGTTTACTCAGTTTAAATGGCTATGCAGTAGTATAACCTTTAAAAGGTTATTTTGTTGGCCGTGCTTGCTTTTTAGTAATAAACATTCTATTTGGAATAAAGACGGATTCGCAGACTTATAAACATAACACGAGCACTCCATAGGCACGATGATACTGCTGAACATCTGAAGTGTGAATTAAGGCTAAGAAATTTTAAAAAAATCAGAACACGATTGCCGATGCCCTGAGGGAAAATGCTAGGCTTTTTAAAGTCATTTCAAAGGAAACGTTCGTTTGAATAGACTGTTTCTACAAACAGTGATTGATGCAGTAATATATTTGAGTAAACAAAAAATGGCATTCCGGGGCCATGATGAAAGCAGTGACTCCATAAATCGCGGAAATTTCAAGGAATTACTAGGATTGTTGATATGAAAAAGTCCTTTAGAAATTCAAAATCATTACAAAGAGATAAAAACATCTTCACTGGTGACTCCAAAACTATTCAAAATGAAAGGATTGAACGTATTTCCGATTTTATAAACGATCACGCCAAAGATGAAATACACGGGGCTAAATTCTTTTCTATTCAAGTGGACGACACCACTGGCATAAATCAGACTTCCAAGTGCTCCTTAATATTAAGATTTGTGTATTGTGAAGGCGTAGTTTTGAGCGATTTTGGGGTTTTCATGATGTGAGTGAAGATAGAACTTCAGAAATGTTATACAAAATGTTGGACAAAATTTTGGATCCGTTTGATTATCAACACAAATTAATGGTACAATGTTAAGATGGGGCCAGTGTAATGTCTGAATAATTTAATGGACTCCAGAAAAATGTCAAGGATAAAGCTCCTCAAGCCGTTTTGGTCCATTGTCTAGCACATCGTTTCAATTTTGTATTGCAGCAAAGTTTTTCTAAAATTTCTGTGTCAAATTTTTTTTGCAAGCCTCAGGGGCATTCCTTTGTTTTTTCATCACTCGGCGAAGCGATATTATGCTCTTACATCCAATTCCGCAAAACGCATACCAACCATAACACAAACTCGATGGTCCTCCAATTCGAAATTAATGAATGTGATTGTTGAAAATTGGGATAAATTAAAAGAAATATTCGAATTTATGACAAACAGCAAACATTCAGACAAACAACAATTCAATTTGCAAAGGGATTTTTAAATTATATGAATTTACATTTCAGGCAGTAGTATTCAGCGAAATTTTTGACCCTACTGATATATTCGAAATTCTCCAGAAAAACCACTAGATTTAAACCATTGTGTATCTCAAATGAAATACACTCGTGAGCTATTGAACCATAAAAGGATGATGATATTTTTAAAACACTGTTTGAAAACACGCGTAAAATCTCAGAAATAGTCCAATCTATACGGGAATATTCCGCCCTTTCCCTAGAAACTATTTCTCAAAATTATAAACAGCTATATTTTGAAATTTTAGAACACATTCTGATGGAATAAAGATTTCAAGATTGTGAAAAACTTCAATTTATTTGTCTTGTTCATACAACGAAATTCGAACAATTTAATTTGCATTTTCCCATCTCAGGCACTTGAAAATATTCAACAGTTTTACGGCGATGTGTTTAAAAAAACCATCGCCTTAAAAATGAACTGTCTTCTATATGCCGATGTCTTCTATATGCCCGATGGATGTCTTGTCTTAACAATTCCATCTACAAATGTATCAGTGGAAAGGAATTTTTCTTGCCTCCAAAGAATAAAAATTAAAAATTTACTCAAGAAATACCATTTCTACTAATTATTAATACTAATTTTCGGAACTGCTATCTTTTCATATCACTGGCATAGCCAGGATTTAATTTCGGGTGGGGGGGGGGGCTGATTCCGGGGAGGCCTTGCCCTATTTTTCCAACCACGAGCCGCCGCTGGTTTAGACACGAATCAAATCCCTTGCTTAATATGAACGCTTTTACTTATTAGTTATTTAAAAAAGGCCTTAATTCGCAAAAAAATGTATTTAGTAATTTATGAATGGCATCGAACTTACGAAATATGTAAAAGTAACTTCAATGTTTAGTCCCTGAAACTCGTGTGCATTGAAATTTAATTAATTAACTTGTACGGAAAACTATTTTAGAATTTCACAGATCACTGAACTAGTTTTTTATTTATAAAATTAAAATCGTTTACAAAAAAAACATTATAAATCAACATGAAACAGATTTATGCAATTATGCAAAACAAAGGAAGTTATGGAAAAAGAAAATAAAAAAGAGTGTCGGTGTTAAAAACACAAAAAAAACTCAAATCTTCACAAACTTCTATAGACTTCAGCCTGCCTTTAAGAATATCAATATTCAAAACTTTAATGATCCTTAGGATCAAAGCAGATTTCCATGGACAAAAAATGATGTTCGCTTTAAAAAAGTCTCATTTTCCAAGAACACTCTGATAAAGAGCTTTAATAGGAATTATGCAATACTCTGTAATGAACAGTCTGCAAAAAATCCCCATTTCAATATTTATTTTACTTATGCTACAGATTCCTCAGCTCTCGAAGAGTCGAATGACAATAGACGAGCTTGAAGCTTTCAGGATAAATTTGATATACAAACACTTGATTTCGTCTTCATTCCCCTACTTAGCATAAATGAGTAATTTAATTTCCCTTCGTCATTGCTTTTGAGTTCCTTTCAACTCATTAAAGGGGGCATCATTATTTAGTTGAAGTGTGACAGAAAAATCTTTAAAACATGTTTTAACGAACTCTATGTGTATTATTTTATGTAAACAAAGACGAAAAAATAGATGTGAGGAAGAATATTTTAAAATTTACTTTTATTGCCTGTCGAAATATTATCTGGCACATGGCGAAGGACTTTAAAGTTATTAAACTCATCGTGTTGCATATTTTTGGACTTGAGTCAAAAGCACTTAACAGCGATTTAACAAAGCCTACTTGTTCACCCATGATATAACATGAATATTGAAATCGGCTGATTAAGGTTTTATCTTTCCATTGAGTTTAGAAATTTGATCCATGTGTGGATTTCAAATAGCTTTTAAAAAGTCAGAAATTTAGACCTGTGTGCTTGCTCTCAAAAGTTATTTTAAGATGTTAGTTAGAATCGGCATAGGGGTTTAAATTCCATTGAACAATAAGGGGGGCGGGTGAATTCAGAACGAATAAATCTGTTTAATATTTCATAGATATGAATTTTCACCTTTTTAAAAAAATTTAGAACTAAGTTACCAATGAAATGAATTATTGAAATTGACAATCTATGAAATATTTTAAATTGAAACAATTTTGATTCTATTTCCAGTATCAAAATATATTTATAGTGTAACAAGTTTTGTTTTGTAAATTTCGGTTCAATCACTAAGTATGATACATACGCATATTTCATATAAGTGCTTTTAAATCGCTGAAAGAAATTGAAAAACTTTTACGGATTAAGGAATATGAACGTAGTAACATTCTGTCACGAATTACATACATATCGTAAGCACGAAAAAAAACATGCCCTTTTATCTAAATGCTCGAATTAAAACTGATATTACACAAAGTATACTCAACATTCCCGTAACGTAATACGATTTTTCTGTGTGATGTCTAGCTATGCACTATATTGCAAACCCTATTCAAATTTAAATTAATTTAGTTGGCTAACCTATGTTTTTATATATAGGTTTCATCTTGGGACTAATGATTTGTGCGAGTGTTTTAAAAAGCAGCCACAAGA
Organism: Meta bourneti; assembly: GCA_933210815.1. Taxonomy (NCBI): domain Eukaryota; kingdom Metazoa; phylum Arthropoda; class Arachnida; order Araneae; family Tetragnathidae; genus Meta; species Meta bourneti. Next base: position 75,526,555 of record OW119924.1, on the reverse strand, counting down.
TGTTGAGCATTTGCTTTTTAGTTGTCCTGCATTTAAAACTCCAAGAATGTGTCTAAAAAATGATTTGAGAGAATTAGGTGAAGCATGGACAGTGAAACTCAATGTTTTTGTTAAATCTAATCTGCTTTTCTACTCATTTGTCAAGTTCATAAAATCTTGTAATTTCAGTTAAATTGTTTTCCACTGTGTCTTTGTTAAATCAACTTACTTCTGTAAGCCCCGTGTTGTACTTCTGTGGTGCACGGGGAGTTTGCTTTTGTTCAATAAAAAAAACCTATGTTTTTATAATACGTCATCGGGTCTCGGGTAGGCGAGTACTGATACAGTTATACTGATATATCCTTTACGATAGTTCAAACTAAATGCAAATTTATGTTAGTTTACGTGGTCTTGTGCTGTGAAAGATATACTTTAGCACCAGAGTTTAAAAACAGTCACAGGGTCAATATATAGGAATGTTTAATTACACAGGACCCCTTTTGTTACATGAACACTAGTGTTTCTTATACAGCTCCATTGCACTATGTTCCGTTCCTTCCGACTATGTTCCCCCACGGAACACCCGAGCTAAACCGATTGTCTTCCCCTTTGTCCAAAAATCAAATTCCCTGACCCCTTCCGATAAAAAATAAAGCACATCAATTATTCTTAAACAGGCGGATATCTCACCCTTCCCTTCTTCAGACCCGTCCATACATCATGCAAGCATGAGCGAATTCGCCCCCACGCCCCTAGGGACATTCGCGGAGACCTACGCCACTTAAGTGGCTGGGATGGCACGTGCCCGGAAGGCCTGTCTCTTCTCCGGTGGCCCGGTGACGTCACGACGAGGGGCTGCAGATAATTTGGGTCGTTGATTTGCAGCTGTGGAATCGCTTTACTATGATTCATTTGTGAGAGAATCATCTCTTTCCCCTCGATATTTTTTTCTGATTGCTAACAGCCGTCCACAAACATGCCGATTAGTGACGGGTACCCCCGCTTTCCGTATCCAGTGGTGTGAAGTGTGTAATGCATTGGATGTTGGTGGCAGTTGACTGTGAGCATTTTGTTGTCTATTTTAGTGTTCATTGCATTTACTCATAAAGGTGTGTTAATTTTAGTATGGATTTACTCATAAAGGTGTGTTATCTATCTAATGAGAACTTAGTCATAAATGTGTGAGAGGGATTTCCAGTACGAACAAACAAAACAGACGAATGCGAAGATGTTGCTTGCGCAACCTAAATGCATATCGGGGTTACCTTAAAATGCAGTTTATCGCCGTTTTGGCTTTTGTTCGTTAACATTTAATTTACAGCTTCCGAATTTCGTAAGTTACTCATTAGATCAGCAAATTGACATCTTCCGGGTGAATGGAGTAAATATCACCTTGACCATTGGAGAGGCAGTCCTTTCAGGTATTACTACAATTCTGCTAGATGGGTTTTCTTAGGGAATGGTTCTAGAAAGCGTTTCCTTCTAAATGATGGCAAATTTTATCTGGTAAAAGGAAGAACCTTGCATCAGGACAATTTCAGAAAGCTCGCGAAATGTCATTGAAGTTCAATTAGGAAGGAGTAAGAATCCAAAGTACAGCATCTGTACTGAGCTGCTCCGAATGGAGATGGAGGTACAGGAGCTGTGCCGCCGTAATGTAAAAGTTCATTTAATTGGCGTTAACCAATCAACTGCAATATATCAATTCGGAATTCATTCTTTGGAATTCTTATTGGCGACGTGCTGAAATCATAGCGAAGTGACGTCACATTTTGAATACGTATATGAAATACGCTCTGCAGCAGAAACATTATCATCACCTATATTATGTTCGACAGAGAATGTCTATCAGATATACCAAACGTTAAACAATGCTCTATCCTTGATCAGGTTATATGAAGACCTTTAGTGTATGCCTCAATGGAAATCCATACAAAATTCAAATATTAAATTAGAAAGCAATTTTGACTTCAGGTTCCCTTAAAAAATAGAGAAATGTCTTCGACAAGAACAAATCACATATTGATGCAATTTATCTAAATGGTCGAATGTTAGTTCACTTCATTCTGTACTGATACTGTTGACAGTCGTTGCTGTACGAGTCGCCCTACTTATATTGCCCCATAGTTTTAAAAGGCTACAACATCTTAAACCGTAAACTAGAAAATAGCCAGTTAAAACCTTTTACACAACTTTTCCCGACTGATCATTGCATTGTCAGTTTACTTAATATCAGTCCTTCAAAAATAATCAATATGCATTAATTATTGAATTAATTACAATGATTCTTCCAAGTCTACAGAAATTTGCTGTTTAATTATTTTAGTCTATAAACCAATTTTTAGTCTGTGGCTAAGCATTACAGCCTATATGAATAAGATTGACTTTATTGGACTGATTTATTCATGAGATAAATACATATATAATATTATAAGTTATTATAGGAGCATTACCGTGCTTGATTATTGCGCTCATAACGTCTGAAATAGAAAATGGGACTTAAATGAGAAAATGAAAGCTAGTAAAGCATCGATGTGACTTAAACAACAGAAAGTTGGCGATACCATACGCAGTCGTTTGTACCTTGACCATTTCTAAATCTTGAACTCAAAAATTATGTCTCTTGAAATATATGTCTTAACTACGTCCTAAATTTAAAAATAATATAATGTAGCATATGCATGTAAGTGAACTAGTGAACTAATAACAACTAAGTAACTAAGTGAATAAGTAAGTGGGTACGTATCACTACTGATTCCAGGTATTGATTACTTTCTCATGCAAAACTGATGACAAGTTGACGATGTAAAAACATTTTTAAATATCGATGGAAAATTTTCCGCTTTGTTTCTTTCGCAGGCGGAAACCAAATGAATAGCCCCAAAATATGCATCCTTTTTAACGGTCTTAGATTATGGCAAGCAGCGTTCGACGACTACATTTTCTCATCTTTTTAATGTTTTTGAGACAGACTTTAAGATTTTTTTCATGTGGGGAACATTTCTCGATAATGAAGCAATATATATTCAGCTTGACGTTAGACCAATTCTGCGTTTCTTTCTCTTTTTCTCTACCCCATTATTATTTCTTCTCTGAAAAACAGTATGAAAGTCTACAGGAAATGTATAAAGGCATGTTTGGGTCGAAGCCGTATTGCTGTGTGAGAGGCTTTATTCTTTCGTTGGTCCATTTCTCTCGTACAGATTGTAAATCACTGTGTTTTGTGCCCTTATTTTTCAAATTTGAATGCATGCATCAAATTTTTTGGACATCTCGGAAATTATAGCGATTTATGTGCGTTAGGGGAGAATTGGTACAAATAAATTAACGTGGCTTTCCGCATGAGTCCTGTAAAAAAGTAGATCATGTTCTTACCCAACGAATTCAGTATTTTACTTGAGTATAAAATGTATTTTTAACAAAAGGAACAGGGAGAAAATGGACCTCAATAGGATGAATTGAAATATAGATGTAATAGTTTTCGTATGCGTTTCCGCATTAACATTTTTGGGCAGAAACTTACCTGGCCTGACTATATTTTCTTGAGATGAAAACGGGACATTTGGATGGCAAAAACGGGTTATGCAATATCCTGTATCAAAGAAAAGTAAGACGATAAATTCTTTCTGGGGATCGTCATTACAAGTGTAGTTCTCTCTCTTTGACATTGCTAGGATGGACTACAAGCCTTAAAAATAAGAATTAAAACTTTAAAAAATATTAAATTTAAATTATGGCTTGAATATAAAAGCTAATAATAAAAAGTTTATGAAAATGACATTTTAAAACGAAAGATGTTGGGATTTGAATGTTAATTTATAAAACATCATTCTCTAATTTTTTGGTATATTTTGATTTAATTTAATTTGCAGAATAACTCACGAAAGTGTTTCTCATTTTGACGATAATGACTAATTTGTTTGAGAAGAAATATTGTTAGACTACCTTTCATACTTCAGGAAAAACAAGTTCAAAAATAATTGGTTACTTAAATTTAGAAAAATGTGTTAACTACTAGTTTTTTTATTTTAAATTAACCTCTCCTTTTTATGGATTAAATGTGCTGTAATCAAGTGCTGATATTTTTATGTACTGTATTTAATTTTCCAAGGCGTTGTAGATAAAAGGGCATTATTCTTTATCGCTCTTAACGACTTGTAATTATTTTTCTATTCATCGTCATTAAACAGTACTTTCTTAATGCAATAGTTATCATTGAGTATAACAATTATTTATCTTTTATTAAAAAAACTCAATTGTAAAAGTCCCAAATACAATAGAACTAACTGTGGCAGCTAAATCATTTTTAATATAAAGTACTATCCCTACTATTGAAATCAATAATCATGGTAACTACTACAAAAATCTAATGAAGACTCAAATTATTTTTTATCTGTTTTACTCGAAAAAACCACAGCTTCATTTTATTCAAATTACAATAACCAGTACATTCACCCTCCACGTTGTTTCGACGAGATATCTCGTCCATCAAGATCTGACCAATTCGATTTTTTTATGATCAGTTTTCTTCTAATGACGAGATGCCTCGTCAAGATAACTACTATGAGGATTAAGTGATTTTGGTGCATTAAGCTGGTTGCATGTTGTACTTCAGAAATCGAGTCAAATCCCTGCAGCCAGAATTACTCAGAAAATAAAAATCATGAAATATTTTCATTAAATCCAGTTTGCTATATTTATCTTTATTACTAATAATACTAGTACTTCTACCAATATTATTATTACTATATTACTTAATATTGTCATTCTAATATTGATATTAACCCTCTGACGGATTCACCCGCATTTTACCTTCGTTCTTTTAATTAATTTTCTTCAGTCTTCCTTGCATGACTTCTAACCGGTTTTGTATATCTTGACCAATAGTCTTACCTAATATTCTTTCAACCAATAAATGTTATTTAGACATTATGTGTATTGTGGAGAAAAAGCAATACTACACTTCTCAGATGTGCCTTGACGTTAAAGGTAAACAACAGCGCAGTGTTTGCCAGTTTGACAGTCTAGAATATACTCTACTATATTTGTAGAAAAACCAAATGTAACACGCTCTGGAGCTAGGATTTTTAACCTAAGGGCCTAAATGAAGTTATGCTAAGAATTATCAGAGAAAATTCTACTTGATGTCAATAATATTGACTAAATATGGCCCAAACTATATTTCTTTGATGCTAGTTTAGCTGCAGTTTGTCAAAGCCGTTGCATCATAATGTGCCACATTATGTTATGCAAATTGAAAGGAATTAAATTAGTTATTGACATAGGATGATGAATTTGAACTTTTTCAATAAATATTTACATAGGCACATGCTATAGTCGGATGCTAACGGAAATAAAATATATGGCTAAAACAGGAATTCCCATTACAAATATTTATACAACATAAAAATGTGCAAGGGAGGTTTACAAATACGTTACGTGCTTTAATCCCTTTAAAAGTATGGACGGAAGAGGTCAGATCCCAAGTGAAGCATTTTGAAATACCTTCTTCAGGTTAACCAAGCTTTCGAAATCCAGCAAAGGCATGCAAATACACAGAATACATTTCAGATTTCTGTAACCTTATAGGCTGGATTCCACCCACGGGAATCGTGTATTACCGGTGGTCTAGTTTTCGTCTTTCCATCCTGTGAAACGTGTCTAACGCATGTGAATTCTGAGCTTTACCTCTTATGCCATTCAGATACGAGGCCGATATGAAATACCGGGAACTCCGCGATGCGAGTTTTTTGTCGTCTTGGTGAACGTTTGAGGCGAATATGACCCGTTATTCAGATGCGGGAGAATTACACGAGCCACGCGTTGTACGAAGCCTATTGCATTTTTCGTTTCAATTTCAGCCGTTCGGATATCTTTTTTTTTCTGCCATGCAATGGGATAAGAGTTAGGAAAGGATTGAAGTCTGGGAATTCTTGCCAGACAAAACAGCTTGCCTTGCTCTGGAGAGGGAAATATATGTACTGGGGCTTGTGAAATAAGCATTTGTGTGCAGACGTATGTGAATGTGTGCGATATTTGTCTGGAATTTAAAAAAGGATTTTGGAATGGAAGGGAAATTTGTTTTCTAAGGATTGTTGTCAATCAGGAATGTAATACAACCGTATATTTTTTATTCAAACAGTGAATAAGTGTGCCACTGGTAAATTTCCCATTAGCAATACAAAATGTACTAAATAGTCATCGTTTAATTACGCAAGTACAAGCAAATTACAAGAAGCTAGACTGCGCATTAAATGTAGCATATGGCAGTTTTCGCTTTAATTTCTGCTTTTAACATGCTTTTTTCCCGCGTGCGATAGGATAAGAGTTAGGAAAGGATAAAAGTCTGATAACTCTCGCCAGTCAAAATAGCTTGCGTTGCTTTCGTAAAAGGAAAAGTCTACTGGCTCGTGAAATGAGTATGTATGTGCAGATGTATGTGTGAATGTGTGTGATATGTGTCTGCAAATTGTAGAAAGGATTTGAGAATAGAAGAGAAAATTGTATATTCACAAGTTTTACAATTTCAAGAGTGCATTGCAACTTTATATTTCCAGTTCAAACAGCAAGTAAGTGTTCAATTGGTAAGTTTGCTACTAACAATACGCATTGGAGTAAATAGATAGTTTAGATGTACAAATTATATGAATTCCAAAATAACCTATTATATTTCAAAAGTCTATTAGAAGCAAAAAGTCCTCGACGATAACAAAAATTTAATGATTGTCTGTCTCAGCTTCGTATTATACAGCATACTCGTTTTAAGGTCTTGCTGCGATATAATGACCGATTGAGAAGGGTCCGGAAGTTCTATAACAACAATGTTATTTTATGATCGATATAACGACGAGAAAATGTAGAAGTTTCGATAGGGAGATCTTGAGTCGGCAATATTATATGATTCATTGAAACAATTTAGGTTTCGTTGATCCGTTGGAGGTTTTTCTATTCCCAATGTGGCGGTTGACAAATGCTTGGCTTCGCTTAGGATTCTCTTTACGTATCAATCACGTTTCATTTCAATAGACCAGGCAGCTGTTTGCCACATATCTAGCAACACCACCTCTACTTATTCAAAAATAAGCACTTAGGTTTGTCCATAGAAACAAAAAAAATCTTAGGAAACTTTGATAAAAGACATCTTTCGAAAAGGAGATTGCTAAAATTTAAATATTCCGAAAAGCACTTTTTTTTTATCATAGTAAAGAACAGAGAAACCATTTCGCAAGCTGAGATGGTCCAGCAAACAAGATGCTGAGCTGGGAAGAAAATAAAAACTTTTGATAGAAAAATATTTTTTTTGGACATAAATTTATACGTTGCCTACATTCAAGATCATTGCATGATAATCACGAATAAATACGCATAATCCTGTGAGTCTTACAAGTATGAAATCTAAACTATTTCATCAAAATGTCTACTTCTAGAAAAGGCACTTTAAGAGTGGCTGAGGAATATTCGCTGGAAAACATCCTTATTAATGGCGATGTTTTAAGGGAAAAACAAACTTTTTCCTTCAAAATCTCTATCCCGGCGAGTTGTAAATAAGGTGTAAAAATCGGCATTCCCTTTTCCACCCCACCCCTACCCAAAATGGGAAGACAATACATTATACGACGAATTAGTATTCGATATAACGACCATTTGATATACCTCGAGCACAAGTTCCCTCAGAGTCATGATAATGCGAGTCTGCTCTATTTGAATTGCAATAAGCACAAGACTACCATTAGAGTGTTTCTGGTGATGTTATCGATTTAGCAGCTTCTGTTGACCTTCATTGTATTTTAGCAGATTATTCATACTTTAACTCCGTAAATGCATTAATATTTGTTTTTATATGCATTTTTGAACAAGAGGGTGTCATTAAAATTGATAGATCAAAGTATTTAACTAATATAATCTTTTTCTATTGAATTTAGATTTGAGGAGGTGGTTGCATATACTTTAGTACTAAATCTTCATTTTCCTTCAAATAAAACTTAAGGAAATATTAAATCCATTTTCATAAAACAACAGTCAAAAAAAGACTAATGCTCACAATTATCCAGAAACATCAATTCATGATAGCGCTCTTTCTGAGATATGTTACTTACCAAGGGTATGTGAGACACATGCAAGCAATATTAATAATACATTATACTGAAAATATACATTAATATTAAATAATGATAAAATAATTACTTGTTTTGTAATATTATATATACAACCATTTTCATTAAGAGTGTATTTCTGTCTGATTCAGTTAGTTAATTTTGTTGTAATATTTAATGCATTGGAATAAGCTTAAAGGCATTTACATAAAATAATAAGTTTTTAACCTCAGACACAAGTACAAATTAAAGCCTTTAAAACGAAACAAAGCTTATTAGATCATTTAAAATCCTATTTTATAATTATCAGCAAAATACTGTCTAACTATTTTCCTGAAAATATCCTTTAACTCTTTTCTAAAGTAAGAACACACACACATACAATATTTGAATTTAGTTCAATTTCGTGTACGATCGCTTCTTGCATGGCAAAGTTCTTTGCGGTCCTGACCACAACGGCTGTTTGCTGCGAATGATCTCCTTTCACTCTATCTGTGGTGCAAACGTGCAAGTGTTTGGTGATGGGGGTACGCGTGTCTTTGAGAAGAACCGTTCACGGTACAATCACATGGCGGCTTGTCCGTTTCCATTCGCTGCCCCATATGCTAAGTGCATACCTACTATATCAGAAGTACTGAAGCAATGCATCGTACTCCTACCAAGGCAACGACTAGAATGATGATAGCTCGCGCTGCTCAACTCAATTTCTGACAAACAAAGCACTCTATCACACACGCGTGGTGTTTACCGCTATATGTTCCTTTGTAAATATGATTTGAATTTAGTATTCCTGCCCTACCTTTAAAGTTTGTCTAAAACCTTTTGACCCTTAGACAAATTTAGGTGTTTTGCATCCCAATTTATTGCTTATCACTTTATTTTAGAGACCATTATAAGCATACAGAATGCTCAAACTAAGCATGAACTATAAATGTCATAAGTTTGTTTTTAAACACTCTTTCTAAAACGGTGAACAAATGTTACATATTATACAAATTTTTGTATTGCTGGCGAAATGTCTAAAATCGTACGGACTAGAATAATACGGACATATTAATTCAAAAGAGCCAATACGAAATACGGTAAAAAAGTTAACGCACTACATATTACTACTACCGCTACTGAAATATTCATCAAGCAAGGAACAAAAATAATCGATTCTCGAATGGTTATTTGTGATGCACCTTTTAAATTTCGTTGGAAAGGTTGTTATCGGTATTCTGTTTTGCAGCCCTTTCTCCCCTCTTTGGACAAAATGCTGGCATTCGTGCTCAAAGGTTTTTTTAAAAGCTTAAGTAAACTCTGTATCAAATTCGACTCGGATAACACGCAGTTAATCGGAGCTCGGATAATCAAGGTTCTACTCTATATGAGTCTGATACCTCAAATTATTCCATCGAAAACTAATTTAGGTAAGTTTAATTTTTACCTTAAAAAATTAGCAAGCATACAGACGCAGTTCCGCACAGCAATCTGTCACAGTCCCACCAACGTGTTACGTATTTTACAAAATATGCAACTACTTAGAAATGAAAAACCATTAAGCGATAGCCCTCTTTCAACAAAACAACAAAGATTAAAAGATTATCAACCAAAATAACACATCCTCTACCCCAAACACACACTATACCATAAAATAGTGTATAATCAATTTTATGTCTAGATTTTTCGTACACTATAGACCATGGTTAGTTTGATTTTTGTTGTTTAAATCAACATACAAACACTATGTATTGTTTGAAATAGGCATATTTGGATACACATGAGTATACCTACAAGTATTCTATCGAAAATAAAATTCCTTTTAACTCTCAAGAAAATTAACAAACATATCCATGCTGTAATTAGTTACAGTCCTCCCATCATGTGATGCATTTCCCTGAATCTGCAACTCGTTAAAAATGAAAAACCATTAAAGGATATCCCTCTTTCAACGAAGCAATCGCTACTATCAACCAAAACAACGCACCCTCTACCAAATTAGCTCTTTAGACAAAGAAAAAAGCTTAGCATTTAATGCGTTTCCGATGGCCAACAAGACAACGACACACAAGCCCAGATCACGCGTACAAAGCAGTCCGTGTCCAACCAACCTGATTCCGTTTTACAACAGACCAGTAGAAACTCTTACCACTTCACTGAGAAAATCAATGCAATGAATGAAACTATGCGCCCTCCCCTCCCCAGAGATTCAAGCCGAACGTATATCGCGGTCGATCGGCCAAAGTTATAAACCTTTTCCCGATATATTGGAAGCTGGGGTTCATCAATATGGAGTATTTGACTCTGGCACGTAGTTCCTCTTTAACGACTCCAGACCAGGGGAAAAGGTTACTTACTTGGTGGTTTGTGAAGGGTTCACTCGCCCCCTTGGCTAAGGGCGATATGTCATGGGGACCTGGCTGGCTGCCCCTTGTGTGTGGCACTTGGGAAGAGTTTCGGTTCTTTCGCGCTGGAGATGGAATTTGAAGTGTAAAAAAACTTGGGGAACTGAAAAAATATGGTGGACGGTTTTGGCTTTGTTTTTTTTATTTTGACTTATTTATTAGCCCACAAAAAAACAATTTTTATCGGTATTCGACATCTGATATTTGTTTCTCATTCAGTATTGCAATAAAAAATTGTGTATTTATTTCATTTCTAGAATTCGATATTGCTGACCTATTATTTTTTGTTTATCATGCTACTTCTCACCAGCTCGAAACGGTTAAAGGTCTTTTTAACTTATTATTTTATAAAATTGTTCATTTATTTGTTTTATAATGGTAATTTAATGTTCTTATTGCACAATTTTATTTTTAGAATATTATTCAGAAGCATGTTGTAACTTTAAAGTACGTGGTTCTTTTTCTTTTGGGGTTAAAGTATCGTAACTTTTTATTTCAACTTATTAAGTCATTCATTAATTTTTTCTTTTCCCGGATCAAAATTATATCAGTTCCATGATATCTTTCCTGCGAAAAATGTCCAAAAGATGTCTCGAATTATTATGAATGTTCTTCCATGAATGCCAGGATTAGCCATACTGTTAACAATTGTGATAGTCAGTATAAATCGTTTTTCCCGCACAAATTGCACAAATTTCGTAGTCAATAGCTTAAAGTACAATAAAAAACTTTGGCCCGTAACTTGTATATTTATATACCCTTACTATATTTTTTAAATCGACTACCTCAAAACTCGTTTAATTTCTTCAAACAACTGTGTTTCGTCATAAATAATCAATTATAGAGCGACGAACAACACTTCTAGCAATGATAGAATGCATTTCGTTAAGAAATTCATAGGTATAATTCATGTAAATGATGATAAAAGTAATTTAAATTTATTTCGTAGAATATGCTCTATAAAAATAACATGATCAATCAAAGAAAAACTTCACACACACACACAAAACAATTATTTTTCTATTAAAAGAAATCTGTAAATGCTGAATTTATGAAATCTCAATTGTAAATATACAGATTTACGACTGTGATTAAAGTCACTTATTAATAAATAAAAAAAATTATACACGAAATGTAACTTCTTCATTCATCCCTTACTCAAATAAATTATAGTAGAAAATCGATCGTATATACTATTCCCCTTCCGAGTCTTGGAGATATTTGAAAATTAATTCTGAAAAGATATTGCAAATTCCTTCAATATTAAAATTTAATATGCATCATTTCCTTCCCCGACATGAAAACTAAATTAAAGTAATTTCCACCCTCAAGAAATAAGATCTTAATAAAGAAAGTAATATGCATCACTTCTAATGATTTTTGCTTCTCTTTGAGATATGGCACAATTGCGCTCATTAAAAGTTACTTCAGTTACTTTCGCAAAAAAAGAGCCTTATTGGAGATTATTTTGACATAGTTCCAAACTATGAGGAAATAAGAAAACAGATTAGTCATCCTCCTCCACTTCTATCACTGTCATTTTTTATGGAAGTAGCTGCTGATTAGGTAGAATTAATGTCAAAGGGATTCATATTCTCTCATCATCAAAAGGACGTTTAATTAAAGTACAAATACTATTTTTCTGCAATAGAAAATTAAAGGGGAATTAAAAACTATCTTTAATCTTAATTTTACGATGACATCCAAATTTTTGAAGCTCAATTCAAGAAAATAAGTATATTAGTTATAATTAAAGAAAAATCAATGCTTACAGGTCTGAATAATTATATTTATACCATAGGCATATATTTCAAGAGCGATTGCATATTTCAATAAAGTTTGCTAATGATTGCACTCACTCAATGTATCTCATTTTGTTTACTCGATAGACAATAAGATTCTATCACATGTTGAGCATCAACTCGGACAATTATTCTAATTTTTTAAGAGGTAAATATGAAATTCTAAAGTATATATTCAATAATTAACGGACTTGAATTTGATACATGTCTATATTATAAACAAGGCGTTTCAAAACTTTCTGTAGTAGGAGTTGCCATAGCTCAATGCATTTGGTTACTGCGCTATCAACCTACGAGTTGTAGGCTGTGCGCGCTCCATTCCACCATGGTCCATTCCACCAAGGGACCACCGTCAATTATAGCCAAACATTATATACATCTAGGACATGGGACACTATGCTTTTTGTATGTAAGTCATTGTGGTAAAACAAAAACGGTCATGATAAACCCGAAATTAATAACGCGTAAAGGTGAACTCGAACCTTGAAAGGCGATACTACTAGCCAAAATACTTTTACTTCGCAAAACAATTGACAAATACTCAGTCGAAAAATTCCATGTTATTACTCAATCGATCATATTAATATACTACTATTGGTATTGTCTGTCTACTGCAGTAACAGCTCTCGCAACAAATTCTGCTATTTTTGTTGTCGTAGAAATGGAGATCATCATCTTTCCGTCACCAACATTCTCCAAGCATTAAATAAAACTAAGATATCTATAAGTCTCCTACTCAAAGTGAACAAGTTCTGCCCCTATAGCAACTGATACTAACGACAGCAGTTGTGTGAGCAGTTGTCACTATAGACAGACAGAATGTGTTCTTGTTAAAATCTTATCGTCATAAATCGTGTTCGTACCGTGCGTGAAGGGTGCACAACAATTGAAAAACAGACCCATAATTATGAATATTACTTTAACTTGAGTCTATCAGTCGTGACAGAAGTTTTTACACTCGTCTTGGAACTTGTGTTTTATTGTATTTGCATTCGCTTAAAGTCCTTCGTATTTTTCTTATTTTGACTACGCTAAAATCTTTTAAAATTAAATATATTTGTTCCATCTCTAAACTTCCAACAATCTGTAAAAGTTTGAATACGTGGATAAAAGTATATTGCCATGCCTTAGATGGGTTTTATATCGAACTGGAATTCCTGTTAAATTTCCTAATCATTACTCAGGGCACCATTGATTAAACAAACATGAAAATTCCTTTTTTGTATTACCAAGGTATTTAGACAAACGCATCTACTAACCCCGTGTGTCACTATGTGGCACACCAAGTTAGAGTTAGAAAAAAAAGAAAGGTAGAAAAGATGGAAACTCCAGTTGCTTCAAAATTCTCGATCCTCCCAATAGCGGGCATAAGCATCCTCCTATTTTAATGATGAACATTCCAACAGGCACAGTCCATATCAGCCATCTTTATGCGTAGGGTATATTTCGGGCTATTATAGATGCCCAAACGATGCAAATGCTTGGCCAAGCAATCATGTCCTATCAATAATTTAAAAACCGCTAACACCATATAGAGATGTCATTAATGAACCCACATTTTTTATGTTTTACTTATTAGCCACTCTGAATTCATGTCTCTTTTAATTTATTCCTTATTCGAACTCTGCAGATCCCCGGGGTTAATAAAGGGAATTAATTAATCCCTGGTATCTTGGTATAACTTGCTTACATGTATGAATGGCATGTGTCTCCTTTTGGCGAGTTAGTCCACCATCTCATTTCCGTAAATACATGAGTGAGATGCTGTTCATTGCAAAACAAATTCAATACCTCGATACTACAGGGTCACTCGACAGTTGAAAATTCATTAGAGAATCATTTCGTTGACTTTCAAGTGAAACACACTAAGTCAAAAACATAGTTATGGATAAAAGGAAGGGGGAAAATTCTACTCCCCATGCTTTAATCATCATCAATCAAGAAATAAAACCTTCATGCAGGGAGAAAATGATTCAGTGAACATTACTAGTCTAAAGAACACCGCATTCTGATCTAGAAATATTAAAAAACTAATATTTGAAAATTAACAAACGGATTACTTGGCAAGAGGGGTAGAGCAGTAGTTCACATATTCTAAAATAGATCCATCTAGTATAATTTCATAAAAATGTACAAGAAGAATCAGAATATTTTCTACTGAAAACTAAAACTAGAAACTCACAATTAAACCTTTACTTATAAACCATAAATATATCCCCGATTTTATGAGAGCAGTACCTGTTCCAATAGCCCGAATTCTGACTGATCACGATTGCTTGACTTAACAACTTGAACGCCTAGAAATTCTATATAGCCCCTGCTACCCCCACTTTTCTAAATTCCAAAAATGGACATCCGCCACCTCCAAATTTATGTCATGCTCTCTAGTCGGGACCTCTAAGGTCAATACAGTGAGACTACAGGACGAATTTTAATAAGTATTTTTCCAAAAAAATGAGCAGAAATTTCAACAATGCTACATCGTTTATAAAATAAGTAAAGTCTTTTTGCAGATGGTTGCTTTGTTTGGTCAGGCAATAAAAAAACTGTCACGATAAATAAAAAAGATTATTCCATAAATTAATAAAACTGTTTAATTTAGCAAGGTAGCTCTAAAAACCGGGTAAGTTTTAATTAAGATACCAAGATTAAGAGCTTAATAAAATCTTCATAAATTAAGAAAAATGCATGTTGAAAGAAAAAAAACGTGTATCTCTCAAAAACTGCAGAATGGCGTAAAAGAATATAAAAATGTACTTTTGTTTTGAATAATTCATTAATGTTTATTAACTTCTGAGGGTACGTTCGCACAACTTTCATTCCGTCGTCAGTATCGTAATGAATAGTAACGAATATTGGAAGTGTAGAGAACACAAAGATAAAACATCTTCAAAAATACGTAAAACATTTGCGAAGAGCATTTAAAATTGGTCTTTTTCTAATTCAATCTTTTAACTTGAAAAACTCAATGGAACTTCCAAGAAATATTTTTCATTCTAGAGTTAAATCTTTTCAAAAGAAAAATAGTTGTAAACTATGGCTAACTAAATACGACACATAACAATCCAGCTGCATGACATTACTTGGAAAGGTCACTAAATTTTTAGCTATTTCTTCAGTTATTTCTGATTATAACCAGACGCCATCAAACGTTTTCTGCACTATTTGTGTGTAAGTTTGAAAATCAGCACAAGGAATTTCCATAATCTGGATATGAATGTAACAAGTATGTTTTTCATCTTCATAAAGGTTATGGTTTCGTAAATTTCTGTTTACAGTAGAGATAGATTTATCACTTATCAAATTCCACGGCGGTAATATATGTATATATAGTACATGCAAACAAACACTCACTTAAAGATAACAAAATCTATAAGAGTCAGTCAGGTTTGCAGTAAGTTAAGTATAAATACCATTTCAAATGTTGCACATTTTAAATGGTCTGGTTTTTCGGTATATTTACAATTAAAATTATGTTTCAAAATTTAGTTAGCAAGCTAATTTAAAAAAGAAATCCACATCCTTGTTACCTGACTCTTGATAAATCCCTTAAGTTAAAATAACTTTAAAAGCGTGTTCAAAGCACGCGTTAGTTTTCATATACTATTTGCGTTATTATAATTAAGTGTGTAATTCCATTTGAAACAGATAAATATATATATTACTTTAGCATTGGGGTTGTGAGTGATGCTTGAATCCAAAATATGTGTCGTTTTAGAGGTAATGATTCAATTTAAAATAGAAGCTAACTAATGCTACTTGAATTGATTTTTCGCTTCTCCAGTAGGATGTCAATGTCTGCATATAAAATTAGTATCATATCTGATTGAATTACGCACTGTGTTAAATAATTCTGACTTCTCTCGGGTTCATTTAAATCTAGAATTATCTCAGCTCAAGATGATTTAATGCAGAGATAGTAAGTAATTACTTCATCGATCATCTTATGAATTAGACGGATCATAAGCGATGAGCTGCATGTTATTTCTCCGATTGCTCAGCTTGAGGTTCTCCTGGGCGAAGGTACGCGGTATTGGAAGAAAACACGGACCCATACGTAGTCAGATGAAAGACACTAGTTCAATAGCCAATCGAATCAAGTCGATTCCCAACTCCACAGGACCTATACTTCTGAGATCTGACTGCAGTGACTCCACCCAGATGCTCCCTATATGTTATTTAATGGTCAATAAACTACTTATACAGACATCATGATGGATGTAATTTTTGTCTATAACTAGTATTTATACATGAAGTAGGTCAGCAAAAATAATCAAACTAAAAGTTTTACTCATGCTCATCGCTCTCATTTATATTAGATAAGTATGTTATGTATGGAACTTTAAGTGTAACTTTAAGCTTCCAAATGTTTTATAAACAAAACCATTTTTTTCTTTGTAAGTAACAGATAAAATAACGCGTGAGGGAAAGTTAATGAAATAAATTAATATTAATTAGTATAGACATATCTGCTCTCACATGGACTGTATGGTTAAGGAAATGTATAGCTGGCATCCTTGCATTAGAGCGATCTCATGTAGTTGTCTATAAACCTTTTGTATGGATAAGGTGATCCCTGAGATTATCGACAGGTTTAGAACCACTTCAACTTCTTCACTAATTGAGTATATTCGGGCACTTATGGATAAATATCGGTCCTGTTGTGATACTTGGGTGACTTTTACCATATTGTCTTTGAGCATCTTCACCACTTTGGGATCCTCTCCGTAAGTCTACCTATGACGCTCGGTGGAATATTGACTTTCTGGACACTTTTATCAGAATAAAACCAGACACTAATTTTTAGATGATCCTGTCGCACGTAATGTAATCTATGTGGCATCTTTGGGCCATATTTGTTGTGTAAAAATGGTATTTTCTTGAGAAAGGCAATTGAAACGCTTTCACATGAACTAATGAGTTCTTTAAATCCAAACTACGAGAACGGACTTATTCCTCCTGGTGGTCAACCTTCGCATTGATAACTGTCCTGAAGTCCCTTCAACCTCTGATGTCTGCTTTAAATTGTCACTAATTGTGGGCAAAGGAAATTTTCCTTTCCTATCTGGATATCCATTCCCTGTTGGAGTAATAGGGTAGTTTTGTCTCGACGAGGTATCTCGTCATTAACAAAACTGGCCAGATTTTAATAGACGAGATATCTCGTCATTAGCAAATTGGTCATATCTTAATGGACGAGGTACCTCATCGAAACTACTTGGAGGGTTACACCAGCAGTAAAACAATTCCCTGATTATTAACTTGGGATAACGACCCTGAAAGGAATGTTGGAAGGAACTTCCATCATTCCTTTCAGGGTCGACAGGTAACATTGCTATTAGCTTCCTGTTTCAATAAATACAACAGTGGCAAATAGGAGCACTGGGAAATTCCTTAAATCGTGGACAAGAATGTATATTATCTCCCTTGAAATATAGGCACTTCATACTACACACATCATTTTCAACACCAATCTATTTTAGACGTATCTAGTAAGTATACAGCATATATTAGTTGTCTACGCCCATTTCGGCGATATTCGTGAGCCAACTGCCCATAAGTGTCAACATTTGGAACAAATGGAGCAAGTGAGGTGAAAGCCGATTCTGCGAGGGTGGAGCACGGAGCAGTAGATATTGACTAGAATTAATTCATAGAACATCATCTTTGGTAACGAAAAGGCAAACGTCTCAAAATCTGGTCATCCGCTCTTAGCGTAGCAAGACGTGTATGTCCATGGTCTGTGCTAACATATCCTTGAGAAGTAAATTGATTTGTTTTTAAGTTTGCAAAAAGTACTTGCCTATTTTTGATCTCTTAAGTGCTTCCAAAATGTGGACGACTGTGGTCCTGTAGAATCAGATAGACAAGTATTTTTTGTAAACGATGAATATCGCCGAGACGGGCGTAGACATCATGATGATAATTGATTAAGTTGACAGACCAAGGGAACAATGAAAGCACGGAGATGAAGAGCATTGCTTAAAAGTTATCATCTGATAAATTTTGTTAAATGATCGTCGGTGTTTGAAGCAATGAAACGAACGGGAAAAACTGGTAAAGGACAATTTGATAATCACAGTCATATTTGAATTTTTTATAGAAAGACCTACTAAAGAATGAGTTTTAGCAGCAGTCGTCAATGGCTATTAGTTGCTTAAGGTTCACGGGAAATAGGCGGACTTTATTGCAGATTATGAAACTGGCCATTCCTTATCGTCTTTCGGTTTGTTGTATGTTATGGCGTAAGGGCTAAAGAAGCAAACGTTATGTTGAAAATTCGTTCCTTTACTCAAAGAACTAAAAAGTAATATGTATTCACTCACATGAACGTATGGAATAAGATAAATATCTTACTTTAAATACTAATCGATTTTCTGGATATTAAAATAAATGTTTGAAAAATACTACCACTACTAATACTATAAACTAAATATCGATGAGAGATTCTACTTGAAATGATTAACCACACAGTTTTGAGGGAAAACTTAATATTTTAAATCCATGGGTCATTCCATGTGAAATGAGCAAATATCAGAAAAAACCTATGACCGTAGGGTGACAGATTTTCATGAAATTTGCTACAGGGGTTACGTTTACGCATAAATAACGATATCCAAAATATTTCGGCTCAAAATGAAAAAAATTGGAAGTTTTAGGCATTTTAAGGACTTGCAACATTGAAGAGCAGTCGTGGAATCGCTTTATGTTTGAAGATCTCTTTCTCAAAAACTATCTAACGTAGACAACAATATTTCATATTTTAGTAATCTATGAAGAATTTTCTTTTTATCTATTTGGAAACAACAATTTTAAACATCATATTTAAACTAAAAATTAGTAGCGAAAAATGGAAAATAGTCGATTTTGATAGAATTAAAAAGGTTTCTACGGGCTGAAGCAATTTAAATTCATCGTTTAAATTAATGCCAGATACAGTGCTAGGTATGATAAAACTACTGCTGAAGTTTTGAAGTCGGCTTTCATTTCCTTCATCTTCCAAACAGCAAAGAAAAATTATAAAATGACGGTTTTCCACTTAACATAGGCACACAAAATAAAATGAGGGACAGCTCTGATGACTACTATATTTTGGAAGAATATAGTTTAATATGTCTATTACTTGTAATAAAAATTTAGGATTGTATATTTTGAGTCCAAAGCAACAATAACAACATTAGTAAAACGCAAAAACACGTTCTTGCCGATTGATCAATTAGCGACTGAAAGATTCGTCGCCAAATGACTATTCGGATAGGTCTACGACGGATTACCATATTTTATCAGTATCGCCCTAACAGGTAATGTTTATTATAGTCAATCATAGCATTTCCTTCCCATTCTATGCAATTACTCGTTTCAAACGACAACAATGAAATGGAAACATTAAAACCCCAAATCAACAATTGAATACCAAATTAATTTTAACTTTTGAAGGAAATTATAAAAGCAGGACATCAAATCACAATTCAAAAAAATCTTAACATTTAAAACTTTTACTTGATTGTCTTGTCAAATTCACTTTCAACCTGATAAAAGTCCCTTGTTCAATTTCGTAGTTGCTTAAATTGAAATTTTCCTAGTGCTGCCGTATTCTTGAAATCTTTACTTATTTTACTTGTGATAAATATGGAACAAGGATTCATGAGTTATGTACATTTGGGAGAATCGGATATAACACAACGATGTTTAAATTGTTTTTTACTCTCAAAATTAATTTTTACGTGACTAATAATGTTTCCTAATATTTACAAAACGTATTTAATATTCATAAGTAGTAGCATTTAATACTTACGTTACCAAAGGAAAAAGAAAATCGAAAAGACTTCTCTAACAAAATGAACTTTTCACCTATTATTTCACTGATGGAAACACTTCTCGGATTAAGTAAAAAAGAAATTTCACGTGAAATTTTGCATGTGCACCATAATAATAGTTATTTCATTCTTATATTACATTTTTTACATCATCGAAAGTTATAAGTCATTATCAGCTGCGATAAAAAAAGTAAAATTTACATCTAGTTAAAAATTTACATGAGACAAAAATAATCAAATTACAATTATGAAAATTTCTGGACATATAATAGACATCGTGCTTTTTTATGTTGAAAAGTTTTGATGTTTTCGGAGCATTCCCTCACAGTAAAATATACATTTTTAAAAATTGAAAAGATCACATTTTTCCATAATTTTACTTTTAAATGTTTTTTCTTTATAAAGAAGTAGAAATACAATCACCAAATTACGCCACGCTATTTGCTAGGAAAGGCTCTTCATTAAGAATAATTTTTAATATTGTCTTTCCATTTCTAGAGATACCAGAGCAATTTGAAATTTGTAATAAATTGGCATAAATTCTATTTTCGTCAATCTCTCAGATTCAGCAATGGCGACTATTAAATTATATTCTGACGTTTCCTAAGACCTTTTTCTGAAGAATGCAACGATATGAAAATTTTAAATGTGTGTCAATAACTTATTGAAATATAGTGTCACAAACAGGCCACTTTTAGTGCTAGAAAAATCTAAATTTGTGCGGCCTTGAACTTTAAATGTCAATAACTAACAAAATATAGATTTCTGAAACCTAATATTCTGCAGTTGGCCATTACTATGTGACCTATTTAAAAACTGATTTTCATTAAAATCGGTGTTATGTCAGCCACAGTCGATTTGCTCATTTTGCATGGAATGACCCCCATATGTTAATTTTAGGTACAAGCGTCAAATGTCACAACTTTTACAGTTACAGCATAACTTAAGAAGAGTATAATTTAGATAAATTTCAGGTAATTTTTAACATCTAACATGTCAAGGAGTTTAAATTGTAATCAACCAGGTATTAGTTGGACAGATGTGAACGTAATCTCGGAATGTAAATGCTTGTGTCTTAGTGGCAAACCCAATTTAAGCATTGCTAAGATAGTCAACATACAACATGTGAAGTAATAAGACACCCTCAATCATTGCTAAACATAAACTTAACTCTTAATTATAACTACATTAAAATATGTAACACTATACACAATCATGACATTTTAGCTGCCATTCCAGGCTGAGTAAGCTGCAAGATTACTCAAGTAAGAAAATTAGTCTATTTCATAATGTTGAAAAGCTACGAAACTGCTGAAATCAAATCAACTTTCCGATTTATATTGGACTCCAGACATTCACTGTAATGTCCAATGCAGCATATAGAGTTAAAAACCGATTAAAAAGATTCAATATTTCATCTTCTATTCGTAAAATGCACAGAAACTGACTGAATTACTGAATGCTGTATATGAATGTTAGCTACGAAAGATCTGATTATAACAGGGTATGAAACAGCTATCTGAGCAAAAATATGTAAAATCCTTTATGAGAGGCAAATTTTGTAAAGCTAAATCTAGATGATGGTCAAGGTTAATGTAACGTTATATTCTATAAACCTTATGTGGTGGTAATGTTTCTGCGGCAAAAAGTGTACGCTGTATGTTTCCGTGTCTTGGCTTGCTTTTCGAATATGATTTCAGAACGTCACATATAAAAAATTCCAAAGAATGCATTCCGAATTCATATATGATAGGTGATTGGTCAACACCAATTCGATTCAACGCCAAAAGCTAAATGTTTACACTATGAGATTTCCGAGTAGTGTAGAAAGCTTTTGCCTCACAAAACACTAAAGAACCACGTCTATTTATTGAAAGAATCCTAAGAAAGATTCTATTAGCCAAGATTAAAACTTATAAGTCATGCTGGGAAGACTGAAGGTCAAGAAAGGATTTATGATTGTGAACCTCTAATAGTGTTAATATAATACCGATATGTATCATGCGAAAACATTGGGTTAGGGGAAGTAAAATCTTCGCATCAAGTCTTGTGTGTTTGCTTACACTCTCTTAGAGAAATGACTTTTCCCTTAAAATATTCAAATTACTTACACACCAAACTTTTAATTACATATTCTAAGTACCATTTTTAATACACACATATATGCTTATCGTACTAAAATAGTATTATTCGTTAAATGAAAATCAAAATACAAAAAGGAATATTCAGATAAATCCAATAGACAGTTGTCGAAGACGACACATTTTTTCTATTAGCTTTGACTTCAACATGAAATCCCTCTCAATGTTTCCTTCAAGATTTCGTATTTCCTCGTCACCAAAATTCCCACAGTCACCACTGTAATTGATTGCCACAATTGCATGATACTGGGATAACTCGTGAGCGCCACTTCCCCTTCACCGAAGACCCCTTCAAGACGAATGAAACACACCCTGGTAGCTCAGGAACCCCAACGGCAGCAGAAGGAAAGATAATTAACACTAGAACGCTGGCACTTCTGTCCTTGAACATGTTCAGTAATTTCCGAATAAAGCACTTGGCAGTCAAATGAGCGCTGCCTATGAAGGTGCTATCCACAAGGCGCTGTCTATGAATGTTAGCTACGAAAGCGTTGACTGAGAAACATGCAAAATCTTCTACACGGAAATAATTTCCCCTTAAAAATTAAAATTGCTTTCTCATCAATACCTTTACTTTAATTGCTAATTCTGAGTATCTTTTTTAAAGGAACTTATTGTAAGTAAATCATATCCATCCTTAAATGCAAATTAAAAAATATTCAGAAAAATCCAACAGACAACTGCAGATGGCACATTTTTCACTTTCCTCTATTCTTTCAAAGCTAAATCCCCTCGATGTTTCCTTCAAGATTCCGTATAACAGGTTAATTCCCTCGTCACCGAAAATCACACAGTCGCCCCTGCGATTGATTGCCACAATTACAAGACACAAGGATAGCTCGCACGCGCTACTTCCCCTTCGAGAGGACGAAGGAAGCACATTCCGGTCGCTCAGGAACCCCAACTAGCAGAGGAAGAAAAGATAATTAAGAAGAAAACGAGCGCGTTGCAACTTCTAATTAATTTAAGTCGTTAAGCTTCGGAATGAACAAGTGAGAACAAGAAAGGTATTTGTCCCCGATCTGCAATCTCTGGTAACGGCTAGATATACGCATAATTTGCGGTACCTGGCTCTGGCAGCCTTCCGAAGATTTTTATGGTCTTGCGTAAAAGCCACCAGACATTGTCGTCATAAATGTCTTTTTCAGTGTGCATTTAAAAGCAAAATTAATGCGTTTTGTTGGAGGCGTTTATATGCACGCTGTGGCTTTTTGTACGTTAGAGTATTGCTGCCTATAATTACCGCTGGGTTCATTGAGGAGGAACTACAGGAAAGTATCGGGTTGTTTTAAGAAGAGTGTTAATATGTTTCAGATGGATTTTAATTTGCCCGAGTAATGAAAGATTTAAATCTTTCCTTACCGTTATGTGTGTAATTTATTTCACTATAATATGATTGCATTTATGGATAGTTTTTTTTAGCTTCAATTTTGCATAAAGTGTAAAGGGCATCGCTAAATAGGTTTTTCAGTTTCCGTAATATCAAAATAGAGCACTTCTCGACAGTGAATTATCCTCCGTTTTCTCAGGTACCATATTATTTTCATTACATGAGGTTGCCTTATAAAAACATACTTCCATTGGTTACCTATTTTATACACATTATAATAAGTAAACGACTTAAAGATGCCGTGCCGCGGTCAGTTGTATGGTTCTTTAATTGCCGAAGAAATTAACAGGAATACTAAACACGTTTTATTTAGCTGAGACGAAACATAACTTAACGCAAGCACATCACAATGAAATATTTACATGAATACACTAGTTCTCAGTCAACGACAAATCTACACGAGACCTCCTCAGGCGTAAATGTTTCGTACTCGCTAAGTACATTTTCAATCTTAGTTAACAAGGAATATTTAACGCCAGGTCTCAACGAAAGCCACAAGGCTTCCAGCATTTTTGATTTAAAAGTCCCCGTTTTGCCCAATTGCATCCATGACTCTTTTCATCCATCGACCTCAAAATGAAATAGACGGAGTATTTACGAGCAGCTTTAAGTTATTTCTTGCGGTCGCTCGGTTTTAAAATCTGTCTCGCGGTTGTGGGTGAAATCATGAATCCTAAATTATTGATTGGTTAAAGTGATTATCCACTGTGATCAAAAACACTAGTCGGCGCTTCGATAGCCAATCGGCTAATTCGATTCGTAAGTCCACGTGATTTACCGTTAAGAGATCTTACGACAGTGATTACTCCCACATGCTCTGTCTCTTTCATTAAAAGGTCGATCCTTTTCATCTCGATTGCGTCATCTGGGAACGAGCACTGCCCCAGCCCAGATGGCGCCAGACACTACAAAAGAGACACTACATTTCTAATCGATTATCAAATGAGACTTGTACAGTCCGAAATCTGGAATAATATATTGAGCTCACGAGGACTCAAAAATAAAGTGTAAATGCTTTTTAAGTAAATACTACTAAAATGTGGACTAAATGAAAACAACTCTATCAAGTGGTTGCAGTATAAGATTGTCTTTCATTATCACAAAGTTTAAATTTTCCTATCGAAAAAACTATAAAGAAAAAATTGTGATTGGAGGATACGTAGGTATTTTAATTAACATCGCACAAGTGGAACATAACGGGCTATTGGTGACGGTCCGGGTTCAAACCCGAAGTGAAAGATCCCACGACAGCATCCCGTAATTTTGAACCACTATGATTGAAGGGAGATTTGTTGGATATAAAATGTGTGGATATGAAGGCTTATTACTAGAGTGGCTTCTAAGAATAAAATACTTTAAAAAATTCCAGACGTAAGAAAATAAAAACATCTAATTAAGTTTTTGTATACTAACAACTGCTTACTGCGTAACTAAATTTGCAATCATAAAAAAGGATTTGATGCTACTAACTATTACACACATATAACTTAATTAATGAAAAGAACGAAAGAAGTATTCTTTTGCTATTCCCAGAAATGATATATAATCAGAAATTATATATAATCATCAGAGATTCTCAGAAAAATGTCTAAATGGGGTACATAATTACAGTGATAAAATTGATAGTAAAATTCGGAGAATTGAAATTTGGAATGATTACTTTTTCAATGCCAGAAATAGATATGACGGTGTGCGAAACATCCGTTTTGTTATTTTAGAAACAAGTAAGATATAATGGTTATGTTTCATTTTTATCTTTGGATGTACTTGAAATAAATAACTAAATAAATTTACTTAGCAATATAACACGAATGATTTTTTATAATTTTGTTTTTTTTTAGTGATACAGTAGCGTATAAAAGGATATCCTTGATGACATATCTACCAACATATTTTAGAAGCTATTTTAGAGCAAGATGTGTAATACTGAAGATCACCATAACGTGAATATTTGGTAAAACAAAAAAGATACATACTATATCAGCCATTAAATAATAGATGGCTAGTTTGGGGTACAAAAGATATTATAATCACATACTTTTAGTACACACATTTGTATTAAGTCATATGCACATCATTTTTAAAATGTATTATGACACTTATAATTAAAGATATGTAATTGAAGGATTAAAATAATGGTACACACATCCACAAATACACCTGTGCAATATTTTACTTAATTTATGATATTTTAATTACGAAAAAAACGAGCATTTATTTCTAAATAAGTATTCATTTTTTTAAATGAACAACTGAAGTATATTAAAATTATGAAAGAGGATGAACAATTGAAATATACTAAGTTGATGAAAGAGGTATGTTTTAAATGTAGAAAAATAATCAAACACACACACACGCATGTGAGGGGTCAGCTACGCGAGTTCTATAGTAAGGAAACATACCACGGGCTTTTTTACCATGTTGAATACCAAATTTTAATAGCATTAATTTCATTTGTGGTATTCTTAATAGGACATTACAATCCTTTTTGTAACCATAGCAATAACTATGCCTATCTACAGTGTGGAAACACCCAACTAGAAGCGTGGCTAGTGTATTCTTTAACAGAATCATCCTAAAACAAAAACTAGTTAATAAAAAGTGCTTTTCATAAAATTTCAAGCACCTTAGAACATGCTCCTTTTAATATTTATTTGTTTTTTGAGAAGAATTAGTTTGCTAAAATATGGGCTATGACAGCCTTTCTACCCATCTCTTAAATGCCATTTCCTTATTAATATCTGCACAAGAAATTTATCTTTCTGTTTTCTTATATAACACAATTTGTCTTTGTAAACGAACGGTGCAATTTATATACCTCGACTAGATACATTGGGTAGGGCCATTCCTGAGTTCTTGTCTGGATATGAACTTATTTGTACGCATTCAGGAAACACAATGGTGGTCATTCTAAAACAAAATTAATTGGTGGTAGGTAGGTATTTAATTAACGTTGCACTGGAGCAATACAACTATTGGCGACGTTTCGGGATCAAATCCGAAAGGAAAGATCCGAGGACAGCGCCACGTAATTTTGAATCAAAGTCAGATGACGATTGAACACCTGAACCACCCCACTCTCCAAACTTCCACACCACGCCAACGTGAGGACATTTGTGGCCACGACAGATTTAACTTGCACCAGTCCCCTTTGTACACGGCGGTCTTTGGTTGGATTCGAACTCGCAACCTACCGGTTGCTAGTCTCATACAGCATGAAGAAACAGCATCGGCTATGTTTGTTTATGGAGAGCATTATTAACAGCCTTCAACAAATGTAATTAGTCTCCTCGTCCAGCCACTCCAACTGTGATTGAAACAAGCTATTTAGTTTAAATTTTGATAAAAAACAAGTTGTAGTAGATAATGTACATAAATGTTACCAGCATGCCCGAGGCCGTGTCAGGATAAATAAACTCTTGCTAGTCAATAATTTTAGTTCTTCCATGCGATTGTCTTTTTGAAAATCCATGTGAATATTTGAAAATTCTTACATAATTTTTAATTTTTTAACATGTATTTTTATATATTTGCCTGTAATTATAAAAAAGTACTCATCAAGAGTACTTTGGTCCATCAGGTCTTTGAGAAAAGATGAGGGGACAGCTTGTTGAGTTTTACACGTAGTCTGACAATATCCCAAGAAAGTCCCTGATTGGGTTGCTTTTATACCGAACGGATTAAGTCATTGGGCTCGAGATTAAAAAGTCGTCGTTATTACCTCTGCTGTATCCCATCGAATTGCGATATGGCTGTCTTCATCCTCGTTTTAAATGATGGTCCAATCAATAATGCATTATCATTTCAATCTGTACGATTTTGTGTTCGAGGGAATTTGTTTCTATTACGATTTCATTAAAACCAGTCTAAATTCTGACACACCAATAAATTTTTTTTAAATATCAAAGCATGTTGTTGAGTGCTAACGTTTTGTAAACAATGACAGGTCTGTTGATTCTTCGCCATTCACCTATTGGTAAAGGGAATTGCTTTCTTGATGTTAACGTCATCACTGTCTGGTCATTGGCATCGAAGTTACTGGTTCGCCATTAACTCCAAAAAGCCAATATCATACTCTAGCATAATCCAAGACGTGTCCTCAGTCACAAACCGGAGATTAAATCTCCCCTCCAACCTCATCCCTGCCAGTGACAAGACCTCCGACGACCTCACCCCGTAATTAGTCGTCGACCCCTTCCTCCTGTCCCACGTCGGTCCCTGAATCACCAAGTCTCATTAACAGTCTCGGATGCCGAGGGACCCCACCAAAGGAAAAGGGGAAGGACCTGCATAAGTAAAAGCCTTCCTCTGGGAAAAATCATCTAAACTGCATACATATCCCGAGACGATTAAGGTTTCCAGGATAAGGAATACGTAAGCAGGCAGGAAACAGATCCAGGATAAAGGACACAGGGAACAGAAAAGAGAAGCGAAAGCCCCCTTTTACAGTGTATTTCGTGGGTCGATTTGAATGAGGCATTATCGCGGATACAGTTAATGCAAATCGAGACGGTCGATAGAGAGCTGGTTTTTTTTTGTGTTCGTGGGATAATATGGTGGCAGACAGCCTCGCCCACTGTCGAGTATTCTTTGTAAGCTTTCTCATAAAGAAGATTCATCTCTGCGCTGGATTTCTACCGAAGACGGAGATATGCTTAATGTCCCTAAATTTAATTTTAATACACAAAGCGCGGTGAAAAGGTTATTAATAGTGGCTTGTTATTTATCAGGAATGTCTGGGGAAATTGATGATATCAGGATGGAAGTATTGCTGTTTCAGCGTGGAGTGAAAGTTGCAGGATTTTGTTGATTGTGTTAAGTGTAATGAATGCCTGGTAATGAGAATATATGAATATCAATCTGTAGCATTTAATTAAATATAAAGTTCACATATGAGTGTAAAATTTTGCTACAGTACTTTAGTCCTCTTTGAATAAAGTTCGGCTTTTTTTCGTTATTTATGGTGGAGAACATTAAGTTTAAAATCTTTTGAAATCTTTGATATAGCATTGTGTTATAGTTGTTCCTTGTTTTGCTATTTGAATTCCTTACTTTTGTTTGTCATTTTACTGGTAATATATGATCCAGTCAATGGCTACAAAATGTTTGAGCAAAAGTGACGAATTACATTGTGTCCGATTGCATATAATCTGAATCAAGGACCGATACTGAATGGCATGCGCCTTATATTGATCACTCATTATTATGTGCAGATTGGAATATCTATCTTTAAGCAAAATCTATCTACTACGAACATGGAATACCTCCATTTTGCTCAAGAACAGAATAAAATAAATGAGTGAGAAAGATTAATGTTGGCCAATGAATCACGTTTGCATGCAGATTAAGGGATGATGACCGAGAAATCTAGAGAGCATGTATTCTTACATCGCCACAAATGCTGGAGGCTAATACATTGGTGATTAAGGCAAGTTTTCTAAATATCATTTAGGCTCTTTGATAGGTGTGAAACAACTTGTGACCATACAAAGATATTTTAATATCTTTACCGACCGAATTCATCCAGTTATTTTTATAGCTTATCCCTATCCCACTCTGTCCCAGTAAGTGAATAGTTAGTTCTCTCTCTGCTGCATTGATCTCCACATTCTCCGGAGCGTAATCTCAAGAAGGAATTTTAAAGCAGAATCAGTGGTAGCAGCCTAGGGAAATAATTGAGAGGAGGCAAGCAAGACCCAAATTCCTCCATAGACAAACGATTTTTTGAACATCTTATTTTTTTCACAAATCACTATCACCATTATCGGTCTATCTGCGTATCCTTCAAATTTCGGAGATTGCAGTAGACCAGTTGGTAGAGTCAACAAGAGGTTAGCAACAAGAGGATTCGAGGTCGAAAGTCAATCTAGACAAAGATAGTCGTGTACATGGGGTATGGTGCCCGTTAAATCTATCAATGCTTCAAATGTCATCACTTTGGTGTAGTGCGGAAGTTTGAACAGTTGGGTGCCAGATCAAGTGTTGACCTCATAATCTGACCATGGTTTAAAATTACGAGGTGTTGTCCTCGGATCTTTCACTTCTGGATTGATCCTGGACAGTTACCAATAGCCCGTTGTGTACCTCGAGCGTGACGCAAATTCAATTACCTACCTTCATACTTGGGGCAGTGAAATCATAAAAATATTAGGAATTAAGAAGTTTGAGCGCCGTTAGGACTGGTTTCCTCTATCACAGGATCATGACAACCATACAACTTAATGAATGACGCCGAGCCACTCCCCATATTCATCTAACTATATTATCTCCACATTTGTTATCTTTCAGAAAGACGGGTTACAATTATTAAAATACTGTATGGGGAAAGGGAATCTAACTCATAGGATTTGGTGCCCCTGAGTAGCATCATAGAGATGCATCCTGTGATATCCACACTTCATGTCTTGGAGGACATTTTTCACTGCTTTGGAATAAATCTTAATCGACACACTTAAAATTTACACGAAATCATTCATATTTATAAAAAAATCAGTCAAAACTCATGCTTAATACACTGTCGAGTTCGACAACTATTACAATATTGATAATTACGATTGTAATTATCCACTATTTTACTGTCGTAGTCTTGTGATATTTTTTATTATAAACAGAGTGATATCATTATCAACATTTTCTATAATTTTAATGAGCATTGGAAAAACTGTAAAACTTCAAAACAACGACTATAAAAGATTAATAATAATGAAACAAAATTATGATGGCCATTTCAGTGGAGAAAGACGCCAACCATCATCAGAACGGAAATAAGTCACAAGAAATAGAAGTAAGGCATTTATGACTTACTTCTGTCCTGATGATGGTAGACGTCTTGTTCCATCAAAATGGCCATCGACACTTTTTTCATGCGCAGTTGATTTTTATTTTCGTTGCTTTAAAGTTTTACATTTTCCAATACCAATTTCACTAACGTTTTCGCGTGTTTATCTATTAATGAGAATATTGCATTATCATTCAAATAAATTTTCAAAGTCAAAATAACATCATCTCACAAGAAGAAGTAATTTAATATGAAGAAGCTTGTTCGAAGCAAGATATATATCAGTGTAAAAGACGGGCTTACTCTGCGGAAAATCGCAGCAAGACGAAACCAGCTCCCCAACAATACATATACAACAATTGCCTCCAAACAATTGAATCCGTTAGGCGCTCCTGAGATAACTCGCTAGAAATGACACATCGCTTTCCAGCACCACAAAAAAAATACACAGAAACTGGAAAGAAAATGTAAGAGGGCGAGAAGTCATCGATCAAAACCATTAGTATTGAACGTTTGAAGAGAAAAGGGGCCGACAATAAACATCCCCTTTCTGAAAACAGTGGGCAAAACGAAGAATTGTAGTAGCAACGGATAGAAAAAAAAAACAAAAGGCGAAACACCCCCGTTTTGCATACGGGAGAAGACCGTAAATTTACGACGGAGGTGCGTAATTTTCCGGAAAGAGGCGGATCTGGTCTTGTGCGGAGCCGTTGTTCTTGATTTCTTTAGACTGTTATGTGGACTCGCAGATAAGCTCGGAGGGAAACGGGTGAGTTAAGATAACTCCCTTCCTCGTGACGTAGGGATCGTTGTTCTTGAGATTTAAAACAACGCCTCGCCAATGAAGTTAAGGAAATCGTCCTTTTCCTTTGAAAAACTATTACGGAAGAGTTCTTAACTCGAGATTTGTTTTCTGGGAGAATATACGGTTTTTCCGAGGTACTCTGAATTCAAGCATGTATATTATCTAAAGCACTATATACTTTTCTTGAATAAAATTTCTCTTAGCTCGCGCATGGCTTTTATGACGCATGCAGTATAAAGGTGACTAACCTTTACTACAGTTTATCGTAAATAAAAATGTTATTTGTACGCTTTCAATATGTAAGTTTTTTCCATCATTGACACATTACGAATCATCATAGCCATAAATGATGAAAGTATATCGGTGTAAATAAATAAAAAATTCCAACTTTTTAAATGATTGCTTATAAAACATGGTATGTTATTTGTAACAAGCATTCTTAGCGTCACATGGATGACTAGGTAATGATGACGTTTACGCAAGTACAGTCTTATGAAATGGCTTTAATGGCAATATCAATCATAATAATTTCAGTTACACTCCAGGAAGCAAATAAACTTATAGAGGATATAATTAACATTTGAAGTCCAAGAAACTTTCGAACACGATCACTATTCTCCCAGTAGCTACATAGAGCTCTTTATATCGAAAAGTGAAACAAAAACATATGTTTTCCTCGTCAAAAGCTAATTAAAACTCGTTTATCGTAACCCCCCCTCATTCTTGGTTTCCTGGACTGCCATTGCATTTCAAAAATGCATGGTGCAGCAGACTGGTCTGGCAAAACTTAGAAGTTGGCACGCCAGACTTTCGGGATAGGAATTAAGAGTACTATCCAACTTGTCTATTGTTCAATCCCACAACTACTTCCCACATTTTGGATTGTAACCGTATGTCCGTGGGACCACTCCCGATTGATTAGGAGTTGGTCACTGCGCGAATTATGCAACATGGTATTTTTGACTTTTATAGGTTATACCGTGACCAAGAAGATTGTCAAAAACAACAAAAATCGTTACGCACAATTCTTTTCTCCATTTAAAATTTGTAGAATTCATTCATATCTTGATTAAAATAGTTGACTTACTTCTTGTTTTTATTTGATTTTCATGGCTTCTTCGAATTTGTTATAATCAAAGGAGTAAGCTTATGCTAATTTTAAACTATTGAAGAAAATAGCTCTTCTGGAACATCATCTATATTTTTATTATCGATATTTCTATGCATTTGGAGAAGAAAAACCCGCTCATAAATTATAAAAATCAAAATATATTTAATTCGTGTCACTTTTTTCGTTAAGTCACAAAGCAGTACACTGCAATGGCACATTTTACACAAACCTTTCGAAACCTACTTTTGCAATTCGAGATGAGACAAAAAGAAAGCGGCACAAGAATAAACAGCATGTAAATCACGCGGATTAAATTGAACTAATTTTTTTAATGAATGCACCGAAGCAGAAAAAAGATCATCTTAACTTCCCAGGAAACTGAAGGCGGGAGACTTAATGCTGATTCATTCCATCGACATCTTAAGCTTGGAAATTTGCCCCAACATCGTTTTCTTTTATACCTTTTCACCCTTCTTATGCCTCACAGATGATGCATGGTGACGTCCTTTGTGTCTAACTAGTCGACCGTGCTCAAAATTTCTAAGACGTAGGAGTATCTGGCAAACCCTCCCCCTCCCCACCCTCATCAAAGGATTTGCGGGGTGACTTTTCTTAAGGGAAATTTTCCCACTATTCTTTCTCCCGTCTTCTTTTTTTCTTGTGTATCCCTTTTCATATTGTAGCTCTTAGATCTTTTGTATTTCATTTTCGAACGGGTTCGTGTTGAAAATGGATTAAGTCTTCTCTTTCGCTTTTGGTATGTTACGAGAGCAATCTATTGGAACGAAGTAACTGGGAACACGACTTCTGATGCTCAGCATTAAGCTTCTATCGTAGGATTCAAGGACAATGTTTGCTTCTGAGGTACACGGATGTTGTAGAGAAGAAAATTAAGTTTAAAAGTTATAGTGGAAATGAGATTTCAGTTTCATGGAGGGGGGGGGGGTAAATATTAATACTGAGGATCTGAAGAATCTTGCATCGAGGAGTTATTGATTCAATTATGTAAACTGTTTTATTTACTTTCCCATCTCTCCGATGAAAATCCATTTTGTTACTTTCCTGCACAATAATCCTGCCTCCACGAACTCTCCTCCCTTTCTGACCCCTCATATTTCTTCTGTCAAATGTTTTAACCCTCCTGGTGATTGCGAAGTTTCTCGTCATTAGAAAAAAAATGACCAGATATTGTTCTCGTTATCGTAAAAAAATCGGTAATATCTGGAGTGACGAGATATCTCGTCATTGGCAAAATTGGTCAGGCCTTGAAGGACGAGATACCTCGTAGAAACCACTTGCAGTTTTAATACCGATAATAATCTGTCAACATTTTGTAAGAAACTTATTTATGTATTATATGAATGACTTAGAAGCATAAATAAAACACACTTTTTATACTTCATGTTTTAAACACGACTAAAAGGAATGGACGAAAACCTACAATGCTATTTAAAAGAAATGATATTTGAATTACATTTTTAAGGAAAATTATAAAGTTATTCTCCTAATACAAAATAATCTTCTTTTGTCTTTCTTTTGATGTACTTTTTTGTACTGTCTAAAAAAGGGAAACTTTTTATGATACGTGTATCACCTCAATTTTTTAAATTTAATGTAGAGTGAGGTGGGGGACAAGTGGAAACCCAAAAGTTCAAAGTTCATGTTGAAATAATCACTACTTTGTCCCCCAATCATTTTTAAAAAGTCATACTTGTAACATACACACACTTACTTCACAAACATATTTTCACTCTTATTTGTTTAAACTTACAATTGATGTAATTTAAAAATACTTTCCAATGCTGTTTTACGGGATTGCACTTGTAAGTACTTTTGGGAAAGTACATACACTTAATTGTTTCCTCGTTTGCGATGTACTAGTGAGGGAAAGAACATACCATTTCATTCCTGTCTCTTTAGTCTCCTTAATTTCTTTGCCCAAATTTAAAGTGCTCTAGTGGTGAAGCTAATCTATGGGACTCCTTCAAACATTTCCAGCAGGTGACACCTTCTAATTTAATTACAGACAAGTTTTAAATTCAGTAGACGACCTCACCCCACCTCACCCTATTTCTTAAAAACTGACTTGAGGTTACTTTGATGAGACGTTTTCCCTACAATCAAAGGAGTAAGCTTATGTTAATTTTAAAATATTAAAGAAGTCGCTCTTCTGGAACATCATCTATCTTTTTATTATCTATATTTCCATGTATTTGGAGAAAGCAAAGATAAGTCAGCTCTGAAAACAAAACCTTATACTACCAATGGCGCCTGTAAAATTTGTGAGACCTTTATAACGTTCATTTTTTGTTGGAGAAGTTGACGTTTTTAGAATTTCGATAGACGTCAGATTGATGTTTCTTTTCGTGCAAGTGCCATAATTGCATAAAATTGTATGTTTGTTTACAATAAACGACTGATTTGGTGACGTTTTTATCATAGAAAACTAGAAATTTATTGTGTCTCAACATTTTTGAGCCCATAAATAATCTGCTTGAAATATTAAATGTTTGATTTTCTCTAAAGGTTAAAAATAGACATAGGCTGCAGATTTCCATAAAGGAACTGCCCAGAAATCATCTGCTTGAAATATTAAATGTTTGATTTTCTCTAAAGGTTAAGAATAGACATAGGCAGCAGATTTCTATAAAGGAACTGCCCAGAAATCATCTGCTTGAAATATTAAATGTTTGATTTTCTCTAAGGGTTAAGAATAGACATAGGCTGCAGATTTCCATAAAGGAACTGTTTTACCCGTATATTTTGCATTCATCGACGACAACGACATTACATTTTTGAATTTCAATCGGTTAATTTTGAGCATAACTTCGTTTCTAACCAGCAGATTAGTAGTTTTTAATTTAAAAATAATTAAATTAATGGGACAATATTAGATGAAATATAAAATTTTTAGTTAACGATCCGATAGGTTTGGTCAGTTGTTTAAATTAAAATAGAGCTCTGTTCAGTATCCAGGCTGACATGGCAAAATATTGTTTTTTAGATATCCGTCCTGAGTAATCGAGGAAGTTGGTTCCTAACATTTCGTTGACTTTTTGCTATGAACTTCCTCTTCCTCATCAGACTATTAACAAGCCTTGGAATACGTTTTGAGCTTCAATGATACCTTATCAGATTATTTCCGTTAAAGGAAATGAGGCATTAAAAGTTACATGTTAAAAGATGAGGTGAGGGGTAAACTAAAAGAGATAGCAGACATTTTTGTGTGAACATAAAATATATAAAATACGAAAGAATGTATATTATGAAGTAGCATTATTGAAGTATAAAGAAAATATGTAATTTTCACTGTGTGTATTGAAACTTTTATCTCTTTTGGAACTTCTGTAGAATCTTGTTCTTTATAAACTACATATTTTTAATTTAAGTATAAACAAACTGTGGAATGGGTAGTTTACAACTTACAAAACACCAGTGTTGAATAACCCAAATGATTTTACCCAAGCTATATTAATAAGGTTAGTAGCATATTTCTAACTATTTCCACTTGAAATTATCACACTTAAAATCAATCGTCTAAGCCCCGGCGTTTATTTAAAAATTATAGAAACATGTTAGTAATGGTTATCAGAATAATTAATTATTTATGTCGTTCACTACACATCATGTGAAACACCACTGTAGAAGAAGAAAGGTATAATGATATCAACTGTAGTATGTATGATACAGGTGTAAATATATTTGAATCTTCTCTTTGTGGGTATTTACGCTCAATTAATACACCGAATAAATATTAGTGTATCAAACAAATGTCCTGTACCCTCTATCACTGTATCTAGAGTGATGGCTGGCAGTTGTATTCTTATGAAACTATTACATGATTTAATATCCCTATAGACATCAAGCATCTAGTATTCGGTGACGGAATTATTAATTATAAATACCCGAAATGCATGCTTTCAAACAAATAAATGTGCTGTGCAATATTTAGTTATCTAATTAATGATCGATTTCAAATTTCTACGTCAGAATAATCATTCCATAACATATATTAGTAGCTACGTTCCTGGTTAATATTTTCTCCCAATTATTCTTCCTCCGGTTACAAACATCAGTATTAGTTTTTCCTCCCTATTTAGAACGAAATACTGCTGTTTGTAACCTAATAAAAATCTCTCTGACAAGGCTAAGAATTTAATGTAGTTTATAAAAATATCTATTGTAGAACACTACACACACATGCACTCAACTATCACATACTAAGAAAGGAAAATTTACTTTAAAATTACTTTAAAATTTTTTTTTCTTACTTTTACTTACGCATGATTCACATATATGTTTAAAGCATTTAAGCCACTGAGACAGTTTAACAATCCAGGTGCATCTCACACCTTTTTGCCAGTTAATTTAAATAATTTTATAAAAACTGATTGTACTACATAAATTAATCAAGATTCTACTCTGTTCTAGGGACAGTTAAAAATTAAATATAAACAGGTCTTTTCAGAAAAAATTCAGTTTTATCGCCTGAAGATGATAAACAATTTTAATAAATGATGGGATGTGTAAAGACGCGCTAAATTCTCGTAGTTGAGACAGCTCGAGTAGAATGCCTTAACTCCGTCACAGATTAACATGATCCCCCTCCCATGCTAATCACAAAGGCACAAAATTTATACCTGGAGGGCGATCAAACACTCTATGGGCCAACTGATCAATGTACTTACGCCACACGTCCTCGCATGATTAAAAAATCACCCACTACCTTTTAAAATTAAAAAGAACTCTCTTTATAGAAAAGAAACAAATGAAAATAAAAACTATAAAGGGAGCACCAAGGAAAAGCGTCTCGGAGATAAAGGAGAGGGACTGTATAATAAAGAAACAGCTTTCCAGAAGGAAAGAAAAAAAGGAAAAAATGGAAATAGGAGAAAATCCCCTCCATTGTTGAAGTTTGCTTCTGCGTGTCCGTAACAGTACTGTATTACATTCTTCTAAATGTACCAGAGAAACAACACCCACAACAATAAGGAGGAAAGATTCAAACAAAAATTGCCTTTTCGGAAGTCGCATGCAATGGTGTTAGGGTGGTCCCGCAACATTCACACCAGACGCATTTCTGAAAAGTAAGACAGTTTCTCGCAGTGTTCAAACACGGATGAGATTATAATTTCAATTGGTATTCCCCCTTTCACATAACGTCTGGAGGTTTATCGCAATAACAGAAGGGGATTCGTTGAATGGATGCATTGAAGCATTTCGGGAAGCAAAAAGAATTTTTATATTATTGATTTTCAACTCTCGTCTCATGAATCTACCTCTTGGTGCCTGAATTCTTCAAATGGAAAGTGATAAATGATTTATCTTTATAATAAATGGGTTGCGGAGGCAACAAACACCATCTATGAAATTCTCATGCATTTGAACTATAAAAATCGGCAATGTGGAATTGAAAATACGGTTGGGCACTACCAGAAAATTGGATGAATTTCGCGATGGTATTACAAATTGCTTCAACTTTCGCTCCAGATGTTTACGATTCATTGCTAACAGCTATGCTTTTTCTTTTCGTGCAGATGCGCTTTACCTGACCTAGAAATGCCAAACTTTCAAGATTTTGGCTGTGTCCTTAAGCTTATTTCAATGCATATTTTAAAGAGTTCGTTCCACAATTTATTGCAAATAAGAATTTTGTAATAGATATATAAGATAAAATTAAAAACGAAATCTTTTTTGAATCGTTGCTGAGAGTTAAATGGATCTGCTTTCGCGAAGTTTCATTAGATGCCTACATTAGGGGTCTTATCAAGATAGAACGGTAAGAAAAACTGTGAGTTGAATTCGGAGACAGGCTTAACACTAGGGAATCCAAATAGTTGTAAAGAGATGAAGTCAAAATGTACTGCGATAACAACTTGACTGTCTTCAAAAACAATTTTCATACTGAACATAGTTTTCACTTAACTTCTACATAGTTTTTCGAACAAAACTCTACTAATATTGAACGTTACATTCAAAAATAAGAAATAAAATACATAATTTCAATCATCATTCCAAACCTGTATAGACATACATCTCAGGACGATATTTAAAGCACTAGGACAATTTCCTGACGTAGTCTCCTGCAAATACACATTTCGGAAGAAGGTATTTGCACTTTTAAGACATATGAGTAAGATAACTATCGACACCACACACATTTCAGCATATTTATAAAATATCTTGACTGCTGAAACACTTTTGAAATTTGGAATATTTTGTGTCGTAAATGATTCCTATCACTCGCAGAGAACAAACTGTTTATGTATAAAAGGGCATCTTGTGTAACAAAGCATAGAATATCGTTAAAACAGTCCAAAAACATTTAATTATATTAGTATACAAATATCTTTTGATTGATCTACAATTACCTTGGCAAATTGTCACGTATCCCAAGGGTGATCCCTGGACTGTAGTTAACCCCTAAATAAGACAATCGTTCAAAGTGCCTAGTTTAATCTTGGCTTTCTCGTACAAAATGTTTCCTGGTCTACGCCACTAAGTTACTATCGCAATACATACAACTTTTTAACAGCTAAGATGGGAAATCCTGAATGTATTTCGTTAACTTAGCACGTTCTCGATGATTACGGCATCATATAACGCTCTGAGTCAGGGATATTTTAAAACAAGCTCATTAAAGCAGCATTATATGTGTAACGGGTAGTATTTCAACAAGCTATTACCTCATTCTACAGGAAAATTATACATCTTTCTCGGAGATTATAAAATTGAATATGTTCCTTCCAGT
This sequence comes from Meta bourneti, assembly GCA_933210815.1. Lineage (NCBI taxonomy): Eukaryota > Metazoa > Arthropoda > Arachnida > Araneae > Tetragnathidae > Meta > Meta bourneti. The sequence continues at coordinate 75,487,501 of OW119924.1, read as the reverse complement.
CGTGACCTCACTGCTGTCCACTTTAATACACCCCTATCTCCTCTTCCAAGGATAAGGCTAGCATTTGGATCAACTTAGAAATATATGTATAAGTCCTGATTCCAGCAGAGCGTGGAAGTCCCCTTTGGACCCACGAATAAATTGCATTCTACCTTTCCCACCATTCCGCTGCAGACGCATAATAACTGGAGCTTCTTCGCGTTTCTAGCCCAAAAGCATCTCTGCCTTTCGCGATCACGGCGATGGAAAGACTCGGATGTAGCCGTTGGAAGAGGATTACCTCGAGGACGGCATTCGTTGAGTTAATGGGGTTTTCGGATGTTTTCGCAAGATATATATTTGGGTTCCTGCTTCCCTCTCCCGCTTTCTGTGGTGGGGAACATCGGGGTGGACAGGATTGGCGGCCCTTTTGTTGATGAAGAAATCACATTTATCCTTCTTTGAGATCCGGGAAATACGAGCTCCTTGCGTAAATATTGTGTGACGGAGGTTATGTTTTCAAGTGTCCTGTTCCTCGGAATGGTGAAATGGGTCCTGAAACGGTTAATGGAACATGTGATTGGAAATAACTAGAAAAATGGGCGTGGGAATGATAGATTGAGGTTCCTAAATTGTTATGTTCCCGCGTAAAATAGTCTTAGGAACTATCGTCGGTTTACAGTTGATTAAACGTTTTCAAAGGCCAGTTTCTTAGCTTTCTAGAGCTGAATGCAATAATCTATAGATTTTTAAATCCACAAAGTCATTTTTTTGCTTGAAGGTTTGATTTCGTCTTGAGATAAATGTAAAGAAAAATTATAAATGTACATTATTTATTATAATTTATTAATAAGTTTATATAGCTATACATAATTATTTTGTTAATAAAGGAATGACACACATTTAACCTTCTTTTATGATCGGACAAATGCAACATCCTTCCATAAATGTTACTTGACTAAGGTTAATGTTATCAAATGTCCTGCTCCTCGGAATGGTGAAAGGGGTCTTGTAACAGAAAATGGAATGTGTGATTGCAAATAACTAGTGGACTTGGCAGGGAAAAAGTCGATTGAGCTAACCGAATATTGCTGTTGCAGCGTAAAATAGTCTTAGGAAATATCAGCGTTTTATAAGTGAGACACACTATGTAAACAATTTTCAAACATGATTTTATTTCTAAACTAGACTGTGGTAATCTTTAGATCAGTGGTAGGTCAAATATTCATTTCTATTTGCATGGAGGTTTGATTTCTTCTTGATAAACATATAAAGACATGAATCAAAGTACATTATTTGCTATAATTTTATTTATCAGTTACTATTGCAATACATAATCACAATGCAAGTACTCATCTCTGAACAATTGATTAAATGAGTAAATAAAAGAAGCGTAATAAATAACTTCAAAATGAAAAAAAATTACAATTTTTGTAGAACTTGAAAATTAGAACTATTCCTCTTCGTTTTTCTCAGACTTGTGTTTATAGACTTAATGTGTTTCACTCTGTAAGCCGACGATATGAAACATGTATCAAATTTTATGAAAACTTTCATAAAAATGTTATGAAATTAAAATCCTAAGCCGTGTGGTTGAATTGGAAACAATTCTTTAAGAAAATAAATATGCTTCTGAAGTTAGTTTAGCGATTGTATGAGGGATACACTCCCAATTCTGATAACTACTTTCTTTTTGCGGGTTACCCCCCTAAATGGGTTACCAGAATTAAGATTGGCAACCACTTCTATCATCCTAGGCAACGAAAAAATAACACTGAGCTCAAGGTCACCCTACCGTCAACTAGATTACAATCCTTAATTGCTTGAAGGTAATAGTTTCCATACTGCGATTTCAAGGAAACATTAAACATCAAGCATTTAAAGTGAAGTACGAATTAGTTATACTTGATGACTTCAAATGCTTGTGAAATCAAAAACTAATTACTCGCTCCATAAGTTCATATCTCAAGTTAAAAGGCAATGTAAATAGAGCAGACATGTTGGTGACAAATTTTTTAAATGACATAATTTTTAAAAATTTTGGAAGTCTGGGCTTGAAATTCTCAATTTGTGACGTAATGTATATGCGTACCTGACAATATTTCCGGATTTCCTGGCTATCTGGACGGAAAAAAATATTATCCGGAATTTTCTTTATTTAGAAATTTTTCAAGTGACGCCACTTTCAGTTTTTGAGCCACGCCATGACAACCATGAAAGTTGAACGTCTGTATCAATGGTAGCTAGATTGTGGTGAAAACCTTCTTTGGGGTACCAATTTTCAAGAAACATCTAAACATATACCACCTAAACAAAAAAATAAAAATTATTCCTAAAAGTTTAATTTATAATTTTTGCATTTATTTGGCACCATTTTGTGTAAAATATCACCCAATATATTGCGCCGAGTTCGAGCTGCCGCCAAGCATATAACAGTAATAGCTTCAGGTTACTTTTTCTGTTTTGAATTGTATTCATAATACTCAATTGGGCGCTAATAGTGTTTTTTAATTATTTTGCATTTTAATAATTATATTTAAATATTTTTCCTTTCTGATAGACGCGTGGTACATTTTACGTCGTACAAATCTTACAGATTTTATTTCTTGGAATTTGGCAAGTAGGTATGTTTAAAAAGCTTTTGAACTTAACAATATATTTTTATATTTTTGGATGAAAAAATTTAAAAAAAAATGCTAATACTTTAATAATTCGTCTAGAATTATTGGAAATTAAAAAAGATCAAGCTACAGAAACCGACTTCAATTGAAATTTTTAAAATATTTTTCCTTGTAAAACAAGCGTGATCATGTGTTATTTTGAGGCCAAAATAATTAACAACAATGTTTTGAAAAATATGTTAGAACCACTGAAATTTTTCAAAATGTATTTATAATAGACTGATGGGAATTCCGAAAATTTAATTTCTTCTCTCCCCACATTAATATTTTTCCGAATTGTGTTTAAAAACTACTAAAACAAAAGGTAGCAGTAGCGACCTACCTGATACCTGAGCCGAGTGGGTCGGGACAGCAGAACGCCATAGCTGCCAAGACCTACTAGGTAAGTACGGGACTACTAATAAGAGTGCTGGAGGCACAGTTTGCGTTCTTACACGCCTGCGAAGTGTGCGACATGTGTTTCAAGGTCGAACTGAATTCCCCACCTCTTCACTAAAGACTATACCATTTGGTGAGTTGTAGAGATGAGGGTCTGGACGGTCGAACTGAGTCTCCTCAGCCGTCGATGTTGATAGCATGTTAAGTCCCTTTCAGCTAGACAACGATTACGTCTTCAGCATGAGCATAAAGAAAACACATGATACTTTTCATATCATTGCTTTATTCTTACCGTGTATAATGCCATTCAATCTGTAGAGTGCATTGATTTGTCGCCTAATAAATGATGATTGCATGCACAACTAATTTCATTTCTCAACACCCGACGTAGTTCTACGTAAAAATATGCAGCATAGTAAAGCTGTGCATATGTCTATTTTCCGATATAAAATAAACATTCAAGTTTGAAATCCTAACAAGTCAATAACACATTTTAAGCACAAAGACAAGCACTTAAAGGGCGCATTATTTTATCAATAAATGTCCCTCATATGCCTAGCTGAAATCAAACAGACCAAGTGTATTTATATTAATCCAGATTTAAATAGATATGTATCTACAAATCAGTTACATAAATATAATTATTTAGACGAAATTAGAAATATGACATTGAGTACGATACAAATGCCAAATTAAATTTACTTTGAAAGCTTATTTTCATAGTCTCAGTCTCATGAATAATAAGGCCGCCTCCAAATAATAGTCACAAGATTCTTATTAGCGTGAAATTCTCCTCATAATTCTACAAATCCACCACAAACTGGAAATTATCTACCATTCCATCTCACCATCATTAACACGTAATCCAAACTCCAAATTCTGACCCCCTTTTAAAAGAGTAATAGGAACAGGACGTTTTGACCAACGGGTCTCTCCTTTCCAGTTGCAATCTATTCCAGGGTCCCAATTCCGGGACATCGAAGTCAGGGACATGGTCCGAGCTTTTCCAATTCTCCTGGTGTGCCTTTCTCATTAGCATACGTTTAAGGCAATGGAAGGGCACTGCGATAATTACCATTAGAATACTATTAGATGGTTGTAGCGCAGTGCGAGGTGGTAGTGAATAATGACTTACCGCCGCAACACGAAGCTGTCAGTGTCCAGCCCATGTCTTGTCCGTGCAGGCGGTCCATGTTGATCGGGTGGGATGGTCCAAGGGAAATTTTGTTAGTCAGAAGGGTGGATGCGGCGTTTTAGAAAGCAATTTTAAGACTTGTTTCGAAATTGGTTGGGCCGTGCTGCTCTATTGGACATTCCTTCGAAATAAGGATCGCTTTATTCTAAGTTACTGTTAAAGGGAATCTTGAAGGACGACTAATTTGCCCATTGAAGTCCATTTATAAGATTTGTGAGGGTTTCTCTGAGTCACGATGATTGCTTTTCTATTAGACAAAGAATGCCAGTTTGCTGGGCAGTTTCTTAAATCTTTTGTATGCACAAAGGCTAAAACCATTCACGATTCGTCACTAATTCTACTTTTTGAATAATTAGGTGACTGAAATTTGGCACACTTGTACCTAAAATCTCACTGAAGAAATTTCACAAAGCATTTCCTATTTGTTGAAGTTAAGGGTTTTGATTGGAAATTTAAAGATCTAATTATCTGGTAAATAAAATTGCAGATGGATTAATTTCCAATAATAACATTGTGAATTATTCCAATCCCAAAAGGTATTTTTCAGTTGAGAAAGAACGTCAGCTATGATACAGAGGGCAAGTAATACATTTTTCTCAATACAAATCAGATTTTATTAAAGTTTTTACATCATTTCTATACAATCAATTTAAAATTGCATAGTGTCTCGTCATAATAAATGAAAGACACGGCAATTTAATTGTTATCGTGAATACATGGAGAAGTATTTTCAGAGACAACAGACATTGGAGATTTACACTTAGATGACCTCTTGCAATCTTTGCATTAATACCGTCAAACGTGCTCCAACAGATTCTTTCAAGTGGAACGACACTTATATTGACCTGTGATTTTAGCGTAGTTTGGTATCTTTCAAATGACACTACTTACGCAGTCCTCACTATATACACGCTATCCATCGTAGAATTTCGACATATTGCGGACCCCTTCCAAGCGATTAGTTTGCCAGCGCATTTGTTTCGAAGGCCATATCAAATGAGGACATTCTTTTTCTACACGGAGCTATACTTATCTTCAGGATTAGGTTCTGACATCATAAGACAAAAATGATTAAAAGCAGCAGGTGTGTACAGGTATGCAATACAAGGCAACCCTACCCTCCCAAATCACCGTAGCTTTTAAACGAATTTGCTGCTGCTAACATTTTTATTTACGGAAAACACAAATCAAATTTGCTTATCTTGGATTTGTAACTGTATAACAAGTGGATATACGCTCTCACAATTTTGATATCTGCATTCCTTTCAGTCAATGCTCGCCTCATTTCACGAAGAACATAGTATATGTCATCGGAATCTGAAATGCATTGTAGCATCGACGGAAAGGATATTTTATGTGTAGTAACGCTTTGGCACAAAATCAAAACCGACAAACCGGGGGTACGAGAGTTGGGCTATACGATAATTTTTCGTGATTTGATTATTCAGGCAGTATTTCTTTCTATTTGTGCCCCGATTAAGAATTGACTGCTGATCCTCACTTATTGCATCGCTATGACCATACAAATAGTTTTGAATCATTCCGTCGATTCCATTTGGCAATGAAATGTCGCCACCTCAAGTATAGAGAAATCCACGAGGCAATTCACAATCAACAACAGTCTTTTAGATACTAAGACAATGTAAACAAGTTGGATGCCACAAGAATTAAGTCAGTGAGTGCTTTAAGAATTCATGCGAATCCAGGTTTTGACTCTCGTAATTTAAGTATAGAAGATAGATATGTTGGAGTGTTAGTAAGGATAATAACCCATGCGTAAAGGTAGGTATGTTAGTTAAAGTTTCACTGGAGGAAAACAACATACTATTCACGACCGTCCGTGATCAATCCCGAAAGGGAAGATCAAGGACAACAGCTGGTAATTTTGAACTGCAGTCAGATGACGAGGACAACACCTGGGATGGCACCGCACTCTCCAAACTTCCACACCACGCCAACGTGAGGACATTGGAGGCAACGACATATATAAATTGCATCATCCCCCGTGTACACGACACACTTTGGGTGGACAGAGGAGAACCCTTCGGTTGCTTATCCGTTGCTCTTCCAACTGCGCTACAGCAGCCCTCCCATGCATAAAGATTATAAAATTTTGGTTAAGAATGAACTAAAGTAAACAATTTTAAAGTTTCGACGAACATTTTAGAATTAGGATTAAAATAATATGTTTATTGAGTCTATTATTCGTTGAGTTGAGTAAGGGTTGTAATATTCGAATATTTTCTTTTTTGTTTTGTTTTCAAGCTCATAGCTTCATTCCTTGTTACTTTCTACCAAAAGTTATTCAGACAGACATAGTTGAGAATGGATGAGTAAAGTTAAAAATGTTAACATTTCGGAGAACATTCGTATTCAAAAGACTAAAACGATATATTGTTTGCATCTGTTACACATTGAGTCGAGTAATAGTTGTAATAATTGAATATTTTCTTTGGTTTTGTTTTGAAGCTCGTATTATATTATAGCTATCTACAAAACGCTATGCATACATGGACGTAGTGCTCCTACAATAATAGTAAAAATTCAAAATGTATACTTTTAAGTTACTCTCATAGGCATGTGTGAAAATTTATCTGTGAACGAAAAGTGATATTTATCTAAATATATTTATGTAACACCAACTTCACAGTTCAAAACAGCAGAATTAAAATTTAATATTTTCCCCGAACAAATTTCTAATTTTTGAGTTGCTATATTTTTTGGAAGCGTCATAAAACAGATAAATAGATCTGGTCACTTTGAATAGTATATCAACAAAAAAATTCCTACTTCACTTCAAAATAATCTATTCAAGTTGTATCATATATCTTAAATTTTATTCTGCGTTGAGGTTGCATTGTATTATAAAATTGAATAAATGGAATGACAAACTCCAACAAACCCCCCTTTCATTTAAAAAAGCAATGAAACTAAATAGTAGAAACAAAATGCTGCAATTCCAATCTTATTATAAGATTTAGGGTGCCAAAACTGAGACCTATAGCTTCCAGACTATAGCACGTAAACACGATATTGGAATGGAATTTTTCTCATTTCCCATTCACCTATCTAAAAATGTACATGCATATTTATTTATCATGTTTACATCGTAGCGCAAAATGAAATATTCTATTTATCACCTGTCACTACAGGAATAAGTCCGTTTCTTTTAAATTTGTATTCTGCACAATGCAAATAAAAGAATGACTTCTTATTTGAAATACGACTGAAACTACTACTTTTCAAGAAACAATACATATCATATTCAAAATACATAGAAAGTGGAAACATGTAATGACGGAAAAGTGAAATAAAAGAGCGAACGAAACGAGTTTTCGCAATATTAATATTAGTAAACAAATGAAAAATTTTGTGTGTACCACGGATTGTTTTTTTAGAATGAAATTTCTTTCTCAAATCTGTCTGCGCTTATACAAATAAATAGGAAAATGTCAAGATTAAAATACGTTATTAAAGGTTTAGAAGCAGATAATGGAAAACCACGAACAGGCAGCACTGCTACGGGGTGTCTAGTGGGCTGGCGGCTTCTAATGGATACATCTAAAGGGAATACATTCAAAAAATATTTATTTAAAAGTGCAGTTTTTAAAACAATGTTTTATAAGAAGTTAAGAAAATTTTGGCCCTTGTCGTATATGAATTTTCCAGTATTGTACGTGTGATGTATTTTATGCATTCCATCTTAAACCTCATGGTGGTTGTCTCAATGAGGCATCTCGTCATTAGCAAAACTGATCAGATCTTGATGGAAAAGTTACCTTGCAATCGATAGAAAAACCAACTAGATCTGGATCTCGTCATCATAAAAAAACGGCAATATCTTGGTGACGAAATATCTCGTCATGAGCAAAATTGCGAGATCTTTATAGACGAGATATCTCATCTAAACCACTTAGAGGGCCAAACAACGTTTAAAAGTCAATACTTCCTTTGAATTAACCCCGTGCAATCATTTTACCATTGAGAAAAAAGAGAAGAGACAAAGCAATAAAATTATCTTCTAGATTATATTTAGAGACCACAAACGAAGAGAGACAGAGCCAATTCTAACTTCCGTCCTTGATACCCAATAGTAGAAAGCATTACCAAAGCTTTTCCTTTTGCTAATTTTTACTATGGTAGGTAAAAAAATTACAACCAAAAAATTAGCATTTTTTTAACAGTAAGTTTTTACAAATATGGGTTTTAATTAGTATATTTTATGTTAATATTTAAATAATAAACTTTATCACCACTTTTTAAATAAGTAAATTTTGTTTCAGAATAAAAAGGTGGCATTAGCCCCTACGGTCCCCCAAAAGTCTAGCTTCGCTTCTGATCAAAACTCGCTAAAATAAACTACTTTTGTGCTTAAATTGTTCTTACAACCCCGTTAAAAAGTTAAAGCCGTGGTCATTTATATTTAAACTTCACGAGTTGAGCTTTTATTCTGTATGAGCTATATTATATTGTATTATGCTATGGTCAACTATAGAGAATGAAATCTGAATCCTTCTTTTCCATAACCCATAAGTATACAGAAAGAATTAAGAATTATTTTGCAGGTAATTGTTAGCGTCTCTAATTAGTAATTGAAAACTCTGATACAATATACAACGAAAACACAGATTCAAAATAAAATAAGTACTAAGCTTTAGTAAGGTAATTTTGTATTTAATGAGCAGAGCAACGTGAAGTGAGCTTAAGATAGAAGATTTTGGTTTATAACTAGTGCTAAAATATTTAAAGTCATCAGTTCTGTTGCAACCTTTTGTTTTTTACATAATTTTTAGGACCCTACTCTAATAAGCGTCTAATTAGCTATCTTGCAACATGGAATGACGTTGAGCGAACCAAAACTAATGATATGTAATTTGAATCCCAATTGATACTAAAAGTTAGAACGTGAAGTTAAGTATAAAATTTTAAAATTTATTATCTACATATTCACATATACGTAAAATTTTAAAATTTATTATCTGCATATTTATGTGTGTAAAATTCTAAAATTTATCAGCAATCACTACCACAAAGTTAGCTTCAATGAACTCAATTTAAAATTATGAAAATATCGAAAAAATGGAAAAGTTCGAGCACAATCCTATTCAAATTTTAATGTATCAGCTTTAAAATGCTTTCTTCTATGTATTGTCATTTGGTAGGTAAGTACTTTTATTGACGTCGCACTGGAGAAACACAACGGACTATTGGAGATGGTCGGGGATCAAACAAGAACGGACAGATCCGAGGACAACGCCGCGTAATTTTGAACCGCGGTCAGGTGACGAGGTCACACTTAAGCTGGCACCCCACTCTCCAAACTTCCACACCACGCCAACGTGAGAACACTTTAGGCTACGACAGATTTAACCTGCACCCTTTGTACACGACGGTCTTTGGTTGGATTCAGACTTGCAACACTCCGGTTGTTAATCCGTTACTCTTCCAACCGGTCTACCATGGCCCGTATTGTCATTTAGTGAGGTAGAATCTCACATTGAAAGGTATTTTAACCCTCTAAAAATCACGAGGTTTTCAAATGGTGCGGTATTACTTTTACGCTACACACATCTATTAAATCACCCCAAAGATGGGTTGAAAGAATCTAAGAAGAGGGTTAAAATTGGTTAATCCAGCATTTAAATGCAAGAAAACGGGGATGTTGAATGGCTCTATACACTGTCACCAGACCACGAGTAAAACCATCTTTTCAACAAGACTGAATGGAATGTGCAGAGTATGCATAGGTATCAATACTATTCTTGAGTAAAATGGTTCCTGAATTTAAAATGAAAAAATATTGCAATAGGATATATGAGGAAATAGGGGGAAATGGCCAAGACTGATCAGTCACGAAGGCTTTAATTTATGACTTGGAGAGCCGAGACGGCAAAGAGGGATTGGTCAAGATTAAGACCACGGCAATGATCCATCTCGCAAGCATCCATCACAGCAGCCCACCCTGCTATTCCACCAATCCAATACCACCAAACGATCGTGCTAAATTACTTATATGGGGCTCGAGGGTGGGAGGTATTTTTCCAATGGGAGGGTGGAAATGGGTCCTCACCAGTACTTCCTGCAAATTGGCTGCAGGGACGCCGAAATCATATTGCGGGATTGCCTGAGATGTGTATAACTTTTTGCGGAATTTCCTTTTCTCCTGCTATGTGACTTCCATCTAGGTGGTGAGGGTATCAATGATGAGTAGACAGAGGGATCAGAGTGGGTTTTAAAAATTGGATAGGATAGGTTCGTGAGAAATGTTCTCGGGAAATGAGACTGCTTCGTGATCATCGTTGTTTCCAGCAAAACACACCACCATGAGGGAGGTATCTGGAAATTGAAGTCGTCGTCGGAGATCAGATTAAACTGTTCCTCTTGAGGAGACAATAACTGTTTCAATAAAATGCATCGGTATTGGTGGAAAACAAAAGGCATAATGAGGACTTATGGCTTGGAATTTGACATCGAATAGCGAGTTTGGCTGTGGGGAGGATGAGAATGTTTTATCCATATCCATTATCTCTCCACTGATAAAATCAAATATTCGAAAACTAAAGTTTGGCTTCCAAAATATTACGGCATCCATGAAATTTTTGCTTTTGGTGAAAATTTAGAAATTTCTCACCAATTCAAAATAAATGCAATTCAATCGTCAATTTATAAATTCAGCAATTTATCACAAATGATACTGCTTTTGAGTAATCAAGCGTTTGCTCTTTTGCAGCAATAAAAAATCACAATCGTAATTAAGTCGAAACTTGTTCCATGAAGTAAATATTTTGAGTAAAATTTCGCACAAAATGATAAAAGATTATCGGGCAGTGTAAATAAATTAAATTTGGTGATTGAGATTACGTTTAAAATTTTCAAAGTTTTCATTATAATCAATTGCTATTTAGAGTTATTCAAATTATATCAGAAACTTAAATGTTTGTTACGAAACTGCATACTTTGAAACAAAACGCAATTTTAGAATCCAGAACTTTATTAAATCTTAAAATTTTACGACTCAAAACAGTTCTGTTGATTCTACATAATTGTTTGATTGAATGCACATCTGTAAAAGTGACGTTTCTTTATATTACTCTACAGAGAAAGTAAAGTGTTTGCTAAAAATTGAATTTTATTTTTTAATGATGTAAATGACATAATGATGTAAATGATGTAATTAGCATAACCAAATTGATGTTTACGATATGTATATTAAATATGCATACACAATTATGATAACAAATAAAATAGAATAAACTACACATTTCGCTAAAAAGTGCTAAGAATAAATTTATAGCTCTTCCATTAGCTGCTAAGATGCAGATTCAATATATTTCGGAGATTAAAATTAGGTTAGGTAGTTGAATTAATGTCGTACTGAAACAACACAATGGGCTATTGGCGACGAGATTAAGAATGACTCATAAAATACTTTCTTCGTTTGTTTTCAATCTTTGTTTCATATCATAATGCCTATTCGTCCGATTGATTTAAAATCGTGTTAATTTTCTTTTTGTGAATTAGTAAACGTTTTAAAATGATAAAATAAATTTTCCATATTCTAAGAAACATGCATTTATGAACTATCCTTATTCGTGCGATTGGTTTAAAACTGCGTTAATTTCTTTTTGTAAATAGTAAACGTATGTTTCTTACAATGAAGAAATGAATTGTTAATTTGTAAGCGCTTATAGTAATTAGTTTTACGATATGCATTTTTGAATGACATTATTAACTTTTAATATAATGGCCAATAAACTAATATATACCTCATTATTAATCTAAAATAGGCAAAAATTACGTTTGGTGTCATTTGCTATGAAAATCCTGCTGTTTTCAATATTATTTAAAGTGCAAACAACAAATTTCAGTATGACTGTAGAACGCCCGTGAAAATAAAAAAAGAATGTTCAAAAAGTAATGTCAACAGTAAATGGGCTTTCAGGAGTGATATTTATGTATTAGAAACGAAAACGGAAACATCAAAATAGTATTTGTTCATGAGATTTCCGTAAATATTTGACATTACAAAGTTTCAAAATATTCTTCTCTTGGCAAATTCAAAAATACCTATGCTCAAATACATAAAACAGAGCAGCAAATTACTTAAATATTTGTTTATCTTTTGCCACTCAAAAGACTACATTTTTCTCATTTAGAACGATTAAAATGAAACATTAAATCATGGAATATTTTTAAAAGTAACATTTCTTCATTCTACGTTAAATATTTGTCGCAGTAATCGATTCTTAACGTGCTTTGCTAGAAAATGCTCTCAATGCCTTATGATTTGAAAAAAATTTAAGAGTGATCTTCATTAAAATTTTTTATAAATTCATGGTGGAATTACTATTTATACGTTATTAAAATTAGTATGATGACTTAAGTATAAAGAATGATATAAAGACTCATAAAGGCAATATGTGTAAACCATAAACTTCAAATGGATTGGGAATTAGAAACGGTATTCTGTAATTTGAATTTAGGATTTCTTATTCGTTTACATTTCTGTAACGCATACTTACAAGGAAATCAAAATCTTTTTTATCTAAAGTACGTCAATTGGCATAAAACAATAACAATCAAATGTTTTTTTGCACTGAAGACAGCAAAAACTTGTGGAACATAAATAAATAATCAAGCATATGGGAATTTTACAATTTCCACAATGATACAGTAACAAATTACCCTCAAGCAAATGTATACTACTTAAGGCTACAATGTGGAACGTGACGATTTGGAATTTACTTAGAATGGGGTAATGCATACAGTTCGTTGCAGTCTTTGATCAATAAATTGCTGCAGTGCATGCTTACGGTACTTGGTCGAATAAAGTTATCTTCTATGATACATGCATGTTGATTTCAAATGATATTACAATTTTTTCTTTGAGCAAATCTTTTATCATGGAGTTTTATATGGAGTTGAGGAGCAATATATATAAATACAAATTTCTGTGAATAATATTCAGATTATACTGTATTCTTCGGATACAACATAATCAAAACAATTTTGTTTGATTGGGCTCTTTTTAAAAAAGCACGATAAAATAAATCTTTCACAAAACCAGAGATCTGTTTCACCTAAATACCCTTTTTGAAATCACGAGATTTCCATTTAGTTTCAATATGACTCCTTAGAGTGGGTCTTATGGCGTCGATGGAAAGAAAATAGACATCTGGAGAATAGGAGGATTATAAATTCAAATGATTTTCTTCTTAATGAAGGTAGCCATCTGAGAATTGTGTTTTGATATTTCAAATACGATTTTCAGGTTATTTGATTCAGTTGAAAGATTTTAGAACTGAAAGCGTTGAGGTGAAAAATCTTAACGTTCTCTATAGAAAGCTTCTTTTGGATTGGATACATAGAAATGAACTTCTTTCAAATCCATGGAGTTAATTCTTTTTTATGGAATACCTGTAAAACTATAGTTTGTGTGAGTTAATATTTATTTACTAACCATATATGATACATCTAATGCAAGAACAAGCAGAAAAATTACTTGAGTGCGTCATCATTATTTTAACAGATTTGTATTAATTTTTCCTTCTTGCATTTTTAATGTTTTCAAGTTTCTCAATATTTAAATCCTGGCTCTCATTAAAATAATATCGTCTTCTATCTGAGCAGATCTGACCCCCTTCTGAAATTCGTGTTTTTCCCAAGAGAAATCTATAAAATTCTACAATATATGTGTATCAGATCCATTCAAAACCATGCAATTGAAAATCAGCATTACAATTGCATATAGTGTTAATTAGAAATAAGTGGAATTGAAATACTAAACAATACAAGGCTGTAATCAATGATCAACATAAATAATAAAATTACAGTACATAAAAGTACTTAAGGGGACAATGGTGGTCTCTGAAACTTAAGGGGTTAGAAAAGCACACCAAAGGAAGAGAACAGAAAACAATGCGCGTATTTTCCTAATCGCTTAAATGTGAGCAGGCTTGAAAGATGGTTAAGTTTTTATGCAAGATCTTGATAATGTGCGACATTGATATTGTGAGCAAATAGTGACGGTTATTTTATGTCTCAAAATAACACTAAAATTTCTAGCGTAAATGGAATAAGAATTAAACATTATGCACATTTTTTCGAGTTCTATTGACACGGGGATTTGAAATAGTGAAAAATGTTTTCTATCTCCACTTTGATATGCCAAACTTTTAATGTACTTTTAATTTTCTCAAAACTATTTTTAAATGCCATTAGATTAATAGGAAGAATAAGTCTTAGAAGGAATTTTTTCTTTACCAGCTTTCTGTTTGGCATAGCCAAATATGACCCTTGTGCCATAAAAAACCCCAATCCAACCCCTTATATATGAGGCACATTAAACTACTAAGTTTATTTTTATTTTGTAATTTTTTCTCATAAGTTGTAGCTCAGGTTGACATAGGAAAATGTTAAATTTATTTAAAATATATCCTATTTGTTTGAGCAGATTTTTAAATAACATTTTCTATAATTATTTGTCTATGGAACTACACTTAGAGAAAAGAAAATTACACAATTCATTTTTGTTTTGCAATGGCATTTGATACACATTTTTTTTCAGATCGCCAAAACAGTTTCTTCATAAAAACTTGCTTAATTTTAATATTTTAATTCCATGTATTTTAATTTAAATACAAGAAACATTTAAATTTCTTAAGTACTAAAAACTAAAAATTAAATAAATTATTTACGTGAAGGGTCAGATATGTTTTAGGTTGAGTAAGGATACTAACCCATCCATAAAGATTATTAAATCATATAGCTATAAATGCTTTTAAGAATGGATGACTAAAGTAAAGAAAGTAAAAGTTTTGACAAACATTTCAATTCGCAGGATTAAAATAATACCATATTGCTTGGGTCTATTATTCGTTGAGTTGAGTAAGGGTTGTAATATTCGAATATTTTCTTTTTTGTTTTGTTTTGAAGCTCATAGCTTCATTCCTTGTTACTTTCTACCAAAAGTTATTCAGACAGACATAGTTGAGAATGGATGAGTAAAGTTAAAAATGTTAACATTTCGGAGAACATTCATATTCAAAAGATTAAAGCGATATATTGTTTGCATCTGTTACACATTGAGTCGAGTAGTAGTTGTAATAATTGAATATTTTCTTTGGTTTTGTTTTGAAGCTCGTATTATTATTGCTATCTACAAAATGCTATGCATACATGGCCGTAGTGCTCCTACAATAATTGTAAAAATTCAAATTGTATACTTTGTAAGTTATGCTCATAAATGAGAAAAATAATCTGAGTGGAGAAAAAGTGACATTTATCCATATATAATATTTATAATACCAACTTCCCAATTCAAAGCCACATAACTAGAATTTGATTATCTTTCTCCAGCAAATTTGTAATTTTTGAATTACGATATTAATCTGGAAGTGCCATAAAACAGAGAAACATATCTTGTCGCTTATTATCAACAAAAATATTCAAAGATTTCATTTTAAAATAGTCTAGTCAAGTTGTGTCATATTCCTTAAATTTCATTCTGAGTCAAGATCTTGCATCATATAAAATTGAATAAATGGAATGGCACACTCCAATAAACCCCATCCGATCATTAAAAAGAGCAATAAAATCTAAATTGTAGAAACGAAGTGTATCAATTCCAATCTGATTATAAGATTATTGCGTCAAAACTCAGACCTAAGGCTTTCAGATTATAGCAAGTAAATACGATATTGTGATGGTATTTTTCTCACTTCCCATTCGCCTATCTGAAAATATATATACATACACTGCTGGCCACCGTAAATGCAACACCCTGAAGGAAGCATGCAAATAATATGAAATTTACAACATGCATTAGCGGAGGTGAGATATGCAAATGATTAGAATTTCAGCGCAGACGCACATCACGCGCGCCTGTGGCGCCACTTCAAAGCGCTATTTAAGGCTTGGAGATTTCGACGATTTCAAGTACGGCAATTGTGTTTTTCTTGTGGTTTTTTCAAAAAAACGATCAATTATGCCTCGTAGAAAACAGCGATCATCTTTTGATCAAGTATCCGAGTTCGACAGAGGAAGGATAGTGGCCTACCGAGATTGTGGATTATCTTTCAGGGAAATCGGTAGTCGTGTTGGACGAAACCAAACAACTGTAATGCGGATATGTGATCGTTGGATGCAGGAGGGTACGACGGACCGACGTGTTCGATCGCATCCACCTCAGTGCACCACTTCACGTGATGACAGGCATATTGTGCGTATGGCAGTGACGGATCGCTCAGCCACATCACGAACCATAGCACAGCACATTCAGTCTGTACCGCATCATCCAGTGTCTGCGCGTACCATTCGACGCCGTTTACAGCAGAGTGGTCTGTCCGCAAGACGTCCATTGCTTCGTCTACCCTTGACGCAGAACCACAGACGTTTCCGCCGCCAATGGTGCGATGAAAGAAGGATGTGGACGGCAGAATGGAATGAAATTGTCTTTACTGACGAGTCACGCTTCTGTCTGCAACACCACGATGGTCGGATTCGAGTCTGGAGACACCGTGGAGAGAGGATGCTGAACAGCTGCGTTATGCACCGCCACACTGGTCCTGCACCGGGTATTATGGTATGGGGCGGTATTGGATATCACTCTCGCACTCCTCTAGTACGCATTGCCGGTACTTTAAACAGCCAGCGCTACATCTCCGAGGTGTTGGAGCCAGTTGTCCTTCCTTACCTTCAGGGCTTGCCCACAGCCATATTTCAACAGGATAATGCGCGACCACACGTGGCACGCATTGTCCAAGGGTTCTTCGTCAATCGCCAGATTGAATTGCTTTCCTGGCCAGCTCGCTCTCCGGATCTTTCGCCGATAGAAAACATGTGGTCCATGGTTGCTCAACGATTGACCCAGAATACATCCCCAGCTGCCACACCAGATCAACTTTGGCAACGTGTGGAAGCTGCTTGGTCTGCTGTACCCCAAGAACACATCCAAAGTCTCTTTGAATCAATGCCGAGGCGTGTGGCAGCGGTGATCTCCAACAATGGCGGCTCCTCTGGCTACTGATTTTGGCAGGAACCACACTTCACAGAAGTCTATAAATTTAATCATTTGATACTTGGTCAACATGTTATCTACAAAATAAATTTTGTTGTGATATCTCTTGTCTTTCTTGGTGTTGCAATTTGGGTGGCCAGCAGTGTATTTATTTACCGTGATCAAATTCTAGCGTAAAATGAAATATTCTATTTCTCACAGGTCTATTTCTTTCAAATTTGCATTCTGCACAATGAAAACAAAAGAATGACTGCTTATTTGAAATAAGGCGGAGACTTTTCAGGAAACAATACAACTGAAATGCAATGTAAGAAAGGAAGTGGCAATAAATAATGATGGGCAAGTGAAAGAGGGCAAACGAAATGAGTTTTCGCAATATTAATATTAGTAAACAAATAAAAATTTGTGTACCGCAAATTGTTCTTTGTAGATTAAAATTCCTTTTTCATATCTGTCTGCACTTTTACAAATCAAAAGGAAAGCGTCATGATTAAAAAAAATATCAAAATATGGAATCAGAGATGTCAAAACTCGTAGGGGCATAGCTACGGAGTGTCTACTGGGGTGGAAGCTCTTATCTAAAGAGAATACATTTCGAAAACGTTTATTTAAAAGTATACTTTTCTAAAAAACAATGATGTATCATTTTAAGCAAATTTTAGTCTATATTAAGGAAGCATTTTCCAGTGTTATAAGAGCGAAGTGAATGCTTTCATGCATTTCACCTTAAAGAACGTTTAAAAGTTAATCCTCTCTTTGATGTAGAAACCTGCAATCGTATTCATCACTCAAATAACATTTATTGCGTGAATAGAATACAAAATAAACTTTATATAGTGTTTTTACGAGTACCATGGACATGGAGAAATTAAAATGCTAAAAAATATTTTCTGTCTGAAACTACATAGTCTTAACTTTTAGTGCATTTAAATTTTTCTCAAAACTATTTTTAAATGCCATTAGAACAGTAGGAAAAATAAGTCTTAGGAATTATGATTATTTTCAATTTTCGAATCGCCTCATGTATGAGAGGCTAGAATCTTCCCTAGTGTTCTTATTTCTACTGTATAAGTGAAACTTTCCTTGTGTGTGTATGTGCATTATTTGATGTCGTCTGTCTTGTGTTTGGAGCAGCATGGCCAAATGACTCTTGCGCCGTAAGAAAACCAATCCAACCCCTTATGTAGGAGATTGCGCATTAAAGTAGCCGGATTATTTTCATTTTGTAATTTTTCTCAAAAATTGTCACATTGGTTAGCATAGGAAAATGTCATATTTGTTTAAAATATGTCTTATGCGTTTGAGCAGATTTTTAAATAGCGTTTCCTATATACTTATTTGTCTATCAACTACACTTAGGGAAAAGAAAATTGCCCAATTCATTTTTGATTTCTCAATGGCATTCCTTGCGCAAAATCTTATTTTTTTTGGAAGCCAAACAAAATTTCCTCAATCAAATCTGCTCCATTTTAAATTTTCTAATTACCCGTCTTTTAGTTTAATTACAAGACACATTAAAATTTTATAAGTACTGAAAATTAACAAATCAAATAAATTATAAATGGGTAACTATGACCTGTCATAGTAACTCTTTTTATGTATATTCGACTGAAAACGCGCCAAAAACACAAAATATCCAACTCGTGATGCATAAAAATACCCGTAACATCATGCATCTAAGCAGATTAGACCTACACTCGCGTTTTGGATCGGGAAGCCCATTACATATCATTAAAGTTACATCAAGCAAGCAAGAAACCCGGCCGATGCGTCTCATTCCAGGGCTCCCATTCACTACAGTGGGACGGATTCTCCTACAAGAAATGGCGTGCCACTCGAAGAAAAACTCCCCAAAAATCCGGAAGTTACTTTCCATTTCCTCTGCCGGTTGTAGTCCGCATCAAAGGACACCAGTCGTAGCGAACTATTTTATTTCGCTTTTCTCCCTTCACCGTCTCAGAGCAGCAGCTTGTAAAATTGCCCCAGCTCACAATACTTTCAGAGTCTCATCAGTAAACAATGTTCATCCGATGGGTATATAAGGAGACATAAAAATATCTGGATGTATCCATCCTTTCTGTCTTTATGCCTTTTCACTGTTTCTGTTTTGCTATTTTTATAAATACATCGTCTCGATCTTCAATCTTTGCTTCCGATACTATTCAGCCAATGAGTTTCCCGCATTCTCTTCATTATATTATCTTGTAAAATGCTATATTATTTCTGTCTACATGTGTTTCGACATGCATATCCTACACCTAGAAGGAGACTATCACAAATCAACAATTGAAAATCTAAGTGAGAAAAAAATCGAAATTGGGATTACTTTACATTGGATTGTCAAGGCTATAATTACCATTTTAATTGTTATTATGGTATTTCCTAAAGAGAAAAACAGATTTGAGAATTGACATATTTGAATTTAGGCGTAAAGAAAATTTTGCATATAAAAGTCGACTGAATTTAAACCGCTTGCTTCCCTTCAAATTTCTTGGCAGTCATAAATTGCATGATTTGTATGATTTTTCGTTGCAGTAAGGGTTGAACCGATAGGAAATTACGCCAGGCATCTAAGTGCTGTGGGGCTGGTTCTCTGATGCACTATAACTTCTGAGACTACTTTGTTTGGCCAAAATTGAAAAACTATGATACAAAAAATGCAATAAATATTTCTTAAAACAAAATTGAAGTTATTAAGGATCATTTGATAAAAACTTTTGTCTACGTTTGGCCAAAATTAATAATTGAATTTAAGGAAAAATTTATTAGTTTTTCTTTAAACCAAATTAAAGAAATTAGGTTAATTTTATATGAAACATTTAAAAATCAATCCAATTTAGGTAAAATAGGTTTATTTATGTACAACAAAGCTTTTATATTTTATTTTCTAATTCTATTGTGTCTAAAATTAACAGGTATTATCTCCTAAGGAAACATCATCTTCATTCTCCTTCTGGTTTCGGCTCTAAGGACTATCAACTGCGTCAGAAAGAAGTTATAGTCTATCATGGTGATTTATTCGTTTTGTAAAATTATATATGAAAGCAAAATATCTGGATTTGTCAATTGCTCTATTTAAATTATCATCGAAATTGTTTTCTCTACTTGTTTTTCTAGAATTGGAATTATCTATAGTGCTTGTAAAGCTTATCTCTTGCTTCAGATCCTTCTCCACAATAACCTACTAGTAATGAAGTATTTTTCATTATCTGTCGACCATGGACAGGAACTTCATGTATGGTTACTGTAATAGGGTACCAGGAATATTTTATCACGTATAGCTTAGTAGTTGTGGGACATAGTCTTCAAACTTTTGTGGTTTTGACAGGAAACGTAAATTAACTTTTTTTGATAATTTTAATTAATTTTTTATCAACATCTGAAATTATTGAAAAATGCGCTGCATTTAAATGCTCGATATGCAATGTTGCCGTCTTTTTACCACTAAATCCATCGGATTAGGGTTTGTCCACGTGCAAATGTAATTGGGTTAAAAAATGCTCTTGTACAAATTTTTTTTGCCGTTGAATATGTCTTTACTTTGGTTCCCACTAACTTGTCATATACATATGTCATATCAATAGCATATGTGAAGTATACATTCAAAGAAACGAATGTAAGCATGTAAAGGACTTGAACTATATTGCAAAGTATTTGTTTTGGGGTCAAATGATTTTGTCATTTACAAATCCTTAACTTTTAGAGAAGTGGCACCATAAAGAGAACAAGCTTGGCTTTATTTCGTTGATTAGATTGTATTTATGCCCAACACTTTATGGTTTGGAACAGATCTTTTTAACGTATCAAGATATTATTTTTTTTGACTATCTCGCTTCTTTAATATATGTTATATATGGCTAAGCAGAAGATGTTGATGATTCAGGTGATCTATGTATTGGAAGAAGGTGCTAATTATGCTGTTTATGATTTCAGTCAGCCGAGAATATTTTGATAGTAACGAATTTTTTCCTGAACAGGCTTGCAGAGTTACCTTCCTATTGATTCATTCTCACTTGTTTTTTTTTTTATCACACTATCTCCACAGTTGACAACCCTCATCCGTGCCACCATTTTTGGCCAGAAGAACAAGGGGAATTGTCTTGTTTGTCTGAAAAGATTTGAAGTATTTGAAGCTTGTCTTCAATATTAATCTTTGTGGATACACACCTATTGGTTAAACGTCAATATTAGTTTCTTTTTATCCTATTTAAGACTGTTCTATACTCATTTCATACTCATTGCGACTATTTTGACAATTAACTAGTAGCCGTGACTGGTCACACGGGATTTTACATATTTTCTTTATCTCCTTTATTTGACTTGGAACTTCATCGTTCTTCTTCCTCTTCCATCGTAAAATTACTTAGATGTTTCCTCTAAAACACCATTTTTTTCATTTTACAAGTGACCTCTTTCTCCTTGGATTAACTTTTTCCCTCTTATACTCCCACATATCAACAAACAATCGGAAAATCAAAAACAACTCCCAACTAGGATGATAACATCACTATCACGCTACAACTTTTCTGGTATCAAATTCAAGACCATTAACTCTTATCGCATAAGCTTTCATTACCTTTGACCGTATTAATGGAAGACAATGATATCAACAATATCAACGAGGCCACGGAAGAACGAGTCACTGCAGCCCTCTCAACCAATACTCAGTGGCCTTTGACAAGGTAGAGGCAAAACTAAAACTTTTTCGTTACTGATACGTCGAAACTCGAGAAAGAAAAAGAAAACCAAATAAGATTATTCTTCACAGAATCAAGAAATATTCTATTCTTAGCATTACAGGAATTAAAAACAACCTAATCATCATTAGTGGAAAACCAGAAGTGTTTTAAAACATCAGAAAACAACCTCAATACACACACTTCATTTGATTTCCTAATTGATTTTCACTACCAATTCACAATCCATACAGATCCATAATAACTGAGCATAAAAATCCAGTGTATTAAAGTCTTCCATAATATATGGAAACCAAAGCTGAACATTTCGTCCCTTTCCCACACTGCTGATCTACCTAGGAAACCAAATCCGTACTATAGAATCGGACTCATATCTCAAAAGAAAATCATCAGACTCGGACATCAGAGATACGAAGCAACATCTATTGATTACCGGTAATGGTACAGAAAAAGCTAGAGTTGGCAGTTCACCACATCCTAGAGAACAATGGTGACCTAGTGTTAAGATATCCTGGTCGGGCAAGACGTTCAATCTTGAACCAAGGAGTCCCAGAAGATGGCACTCCGTTTTTTCTCAATTAGAGGACATTACCTTTAGAAAGACGGAAGGGGCCTTTTTGGCCCCTCGCGTTGTTTCCCGCCTTGAAACTCCCTTGCCCATGGAATGAATAAGTTGATATTTCATGACTTTTATTTATTTAGCTCATACTTAATGTGCATTCAATCACTTTGATCTAGCTGTCATAGAAGCGGAGATAATGAACTGTAAACAGCAAGACGAGAAGGGGCCAAAATGGTCCCTATCGCATTTCGCAGTGATAGTGCGAAATTTTTCCGATATAATTACCTTGTAACGACATTGAAAGTAGTTTTATTTTATCCTATCCTCTACATCCTATTTACAAGCATTAAATGCCTCCCCTGCTGTGAGCAAAGATTAGTAGTACAGTGAATGTGATTTAGTAGTGATTGGCGATACACATTGGGAAAAGGGAGAAACATCACTACACACACACACAGGTAACTATTTTACATCCTTAAAACTGTGAACAATTGAAATCAAAATGCCTTGTAGGAACACAGAAAAAGCCGCAGAGAGATGCCACCAACAGCAAATTTGGGAAAACAACCTCTTCATTCCACAGTATTGTTCAGAAGACTCAGATATAAAACGTACTGCTTATCAGGGAAATATGAACAAAAATGTTGTTATTAAGTTATCTTCACCCTACTATTACCATCAATAATAATAAGAAAACACCAGAAACAGTAAATTTTTATAACCATACTTAGTACGGTGTCGACATTGTAGACCAAATGGTGAGCCTGTACACTAAAAAATCAGGCCGCTGGCCTATGCAAATGTTTTTTAATGTTTTAGACGTGTCTACGATAAATGCTTGGGTTTTGTATAAAGAAGTGACGGGAAAGCAGAAACTTAGCAGGAGAAATTTCATCCTGTAGCTTTGTGAAGAGCTTCCTTCTCCATAAATGGCATCCAAAATTATTGCAGCAAATACTTAGATTTTGTCGCAAGTAGTTATAAAAATAAACATCACCAATAAAAGATTGAAATGCAGAATGCGGAGATTTTTCATGGGAACCATTCAAAAAATAGTTCACGAATTGCAAAAAGGAGGTATGCAGGAAATGCTCATCGAGAGAAGTAAAATACGTTGATTGCTTCAACGAATGAACAAAATAAAATAATTTGAAAAGCAGGTCAATGTGATAAATTTTCAATTTGAATACTAGTATATATTCTATTACTTATTGTCTATCATTTGAAACCTAAAATAAGCTGTGTAGTATAATTTAGCGCCCAATAAGAGCCAGGGTCCCAATTGAGACATTCCGTCTTTGTAGTGTTAAAAATAACGTATATAACCTTCGAATTTACTGATAAAAATATCAAAACTCAGTTCCAGCAACCCACACACTATGAATGGATTGTTGAAATAGAGAAAGTTCTATTAAACCACACAAAATTGTTGGACAACACATCTCTATTGGACTTTCCCTCTGTAGAGTTGGTAGAGTTGGAATACACTACAGAGTAGAGCTTTATTTTTCAAGTTCCAACTAATTGCTCACCTAAACAAACTTTAAAAATCAGGAGAGGTGCGAATGCTGTGGTACAGCACATACGGACCAGCTATGTGAATACTCCCCTGTCAGCATCAACTGTAAGCAATTCAAACAACAATACAAAACAGTAAATGTAATCATCCACCCAGCTTATCACAAAAAGTGCTAAGCATTCTTTCACACTCTGCAATATTTAAAAGAGGGCAAATCACAACATCCCCACTCTCAAATTCGCAGAACTCAAACTAGAATAATCGGTACTCAACTAGGAATACCAATAACCAGAACATCTCAAGCCCCAAGAATTACCAGTTTGACAAATATGAGCTCTTCCTAATTCCCTACAATCAAATCGTTCCACATTTTTCAGATCAACTTCTAGAAGTACAGTCATGCATCAACCTTTCATCAAATACGGTCAAGAAAATCGATTTAATACTTTCATAAGACCACTACCATACCGGAGAAAGGATGCCTTTCCCAGTTCATGCCAAGTCCTTCATTCCAAAATTAAGAATGCAGCCATCAAGGTAGTTAACCTCTCCACTTTTCCCATCATTATCGCACAACAGGAGTGAACTTGCCATATGGGTTGAGACAAGAGAAGACCCCATCCTAATTGCAAATATATTCCTTTCCGAGATTTTCCTCCCCTCCGCGAAGAAAACTCTACTATCCATAATCTGGAAGATGGTATGGATATGTTACAGGTGGTCCTCTGGTTAGAAAGCCCACATATCTAGGTGGGCCCAAGAACTAGCAATTAAACAGAAGAGAATCAGAGCCTTCTGTCGAAGACACCAGAAATCTGAAGAACAACAGGAGAAACGACTATAAAAATAAAATATCAAAAATTGAAAGCAGAATGCAAGGAATAACTAAAATCTGCCAGAATAGCAGCCTGGAAATTAATGCCTTTCAGAACGATAAACCGCATGTTCAGGAAATCGCTATTACCGATACATTCTCGGCTGACTTTTGTGGCCAAAATGGAACTACCACACGCTCTGAAATAATAAATAACACAATTAACACCCTCTTCCCAAACGCCCCACAGATTCCACAAGACAAAAACAATTAAGATATTTTAAGGTAACTGTTATGTATCAAGGGAGAGGTAATCAAGCATTTGGGTAGGATGAAGTAAAATTTCTTTGCCGTTTGATTTGTTTGTTCGAACGGAAAATCCAATCATATTATTCAGTATGTTTCCAATACTATGCAATCAATGAGTTCAGTGTTACACTCTCATAATTCTAATAACTTGAAACACATTACTTTGTTTCTGTTCGTCCTACTCTGAGACGGATTTTCAGCTTAAACAACCAGACGGAAGAAGGGAATTTATTTCCAGTTACCCAAATGTTTTTTCGAATAATAGATATCGAGGTTAGCGTACAATATAGTTTATCGCCGTTTTGACAACGTTTGACGTTTAATGTGATTACATAGACAAATTTACTATCGTTTTTTAATTCGAAATTCATTTTTAGGGGACGGCTGAAATAGTATTCGTACCACAATCCAAGTGAATTCATTTCAGGAATACGTACAAGAAACACACTCCACCATATCTGTGAACTTCATCCAAAAAAAAGCATTTAAAAATACACATTATCAGGAGAGAAGAAAAAACATATTCTAATCCTCATAAATTTGTGAAGTAGTTTATTGATATTAGAATTGTGATATTTGACGCTGTTCCTGACAGATATATTTTGACATAGGACTGCGTCTAATTTCGTGAATTGTATGGGGTGACTTACGGCAGACCACCTAAGGTAAAAGTACGTGTTCCATTTGAAATAGTTATATCTTTAAAAATATGTGTCAAACTGTAATGGTGTTAGCATATTCGTAAGCAGCATGGTGTCCGATTCGCATACTGCGCAATACATCGTGCTCAACGTTCCTTTCCCACCACGTGGGACGGGGACATGATATAATATTTCTGGGTTTGTCACCATGTTCTAATCAACCTATCTCGGCAACCGTTCGCTCAACACGACTATGCGTGGTATCGTTCAAAAGCTCTTGACAAAATCTATTCAAGTATAAAAAGAAAAACTTGAAGTAGTTTGAAGTGAACTTTTAAAAGTCGTATTCCTACGCTCCAAACTGACGGCCCAATAAGAACTGAAATTATATGTTTTTTTAGCCTTTTATCGAGTGGATTTGATTTAAAACGAGCAGTTTTGGAATTTTGACGCTATCCATCTAGAAATGTTTCTCTATTTCACTATAGAAAACTGCACACAAATACTGTATAGCGGCAAATAGTAGTCAATTGATCTTGAATCAATTTTCGATCTACAATCAACGATCTACAATCAACTATTATTATTGAACTCTTATTGAAAATCATACTTCGCTTCATCGTGTATTACAGCGTGGTAACACATATTAAATTATCAGTTTGTAAAGCATAAAGCTGTATGGATTGTAAAATCGATTATTTCTCAGTCACATAAATTATTCATTCATCAAATAAATAAAAAGGAAACAAGCAAATCTATTTGATTCAATAAACAAATATTAGACCTTATACTATTTATTAAAGAATTCCTCGACAGACAATACTTTCTAAAACAAGTTCTTACAGTTATGAGATTTAAAAGTTAAACCAATTATAAGAAAAAAACTGACAAATAGGGGAAAATGCGCTAATAGACTGGCGTCCTTATTTATTTAAAAGCACAGAGTATATCTTTAAAGTCAAAATATTTAATCTCAATTTTTAAACGATGTATGAGTTTTATAATATTTCTAGTTAAATTTAATTCTCATATACATACAAACTGAAACTCGAAATCAAATAAAGAATTATATTGTATTTATTCTGCCGTGGCTTATTTTAATTGAAGAACTTCCCAAACAATTTCGTTACTTTCCGTCTCTCATGTACTAGATTGAAGTCCACATATAAATAGTTTTTTGTGGGTCATAAAATAAGGAAAGAAATATGTAAACATTTTTCAAAGTACTCATTTTAAGGACGTATGTATGGAGAATAAGAAAACGAGATATCTAAGTACTTATTGCAGAAAATTTGACTCATTGTTTTTTAAGGTATAAAAAACGTTTTCCTTCAGTTCTTTAAATGTTGCCAATTTTAAATTTGCAGTTTAACTAGTCATAAAATTCATGTTTCCGTCGAAAGTGAGATGCAAATAAAAGTTTATCTCTTTTTCGTGAAAAAGTCGAAACAAGAATTGCTTCCAATTCATTGGAGAGCTACGTGAGGTTTGATGGAAAGATAAATTAAACATATCATTCAAATAAACGAAACGTTTTGTTTATTTAGATTTGACCAACCTTTCGTAAATGAAAATATTGAATAAATGATAAATTACTAATGCTATCTTATATAATTTGAGTTATTTTTACTTTTATAATTTGTAATGTTTACTTTATTTTACACAACTCGACAATTTTATGTTATTTCAAAACACAGAATTTTAATAAAACCTTTTGTGAAGTTACTCTTTTACTGGTCAAGCAAAAATATGATTCAGTCTTCTATTCGCTGCCCCTATTAAATAGCAGAGCAACATAACTCATCATTTTTACGCTGAAACTAGTTCGCTAAACGAAATAAATGGGTCGATTCTTCAACGAAAGGAAGTTAAATTTACAGTAGAGCCCATATAAAAAACACCAATCAAAAAGCCACACCATACTAATCAAAGCAAGAACGACTTCCTACTTCACACACTATTTTGTCTTTTCAGGTTACCACGAATAAATGCAGACAAAAACTCTTCTCTCCAGTACCTGCAAGTCTAATAAGATAAACATTGGTGAAGAAAAGCAGTCCGCAAGAAGTAATAAAATTAAATAGGGTGTATTTCTTGGGGCCGAGAACGTAATTTCTTGGCCGCAGTCTTTTGTCTTTGCGAGGAACGTGTAAATAAAACACGCGACTTAGGACGGAACTGAGCACGGTGGATGGGAGCTCTTCGAATCACCCAGGAGAAAGACTAATTGGCTTATGGAAGTTTTACGGTTTACTTTTCTGCGCTGGGTTTTGCTTCTCAATGTGGATTCAATGTAATTGTATTTCTTGTTTGTGTGTTTTTCAATTTTCCTTTTAAGAGCTAAGGCGTATGAACTTGCGACGAAACTAGTGGAATAATAAGTTTGTGGCCGTGCGTGAAAGATCAAGGGTAAGAGAGTGGAAGTTTTCGGTCCAAGGAAGCTTGATTGCTGCAACTATGGAAACTGGGATGAAAACATTCCCTAGTCTAGATTTTTTCAAACTTTTTCGTTCCCAGCTACTCTTACCTCAGCGACTCATTTGAATAAAAAATTACGTTTTGATTAAATTAGGTGTTTAAAGTTTATTTAATTTTCCTAATTGTATTAACTTTGTCGTATACACATGACCAAAAATTAAGAATGATGCAATCTATGATGAATCCCATGCCGAATTGGATGAGTTTGTAGAATAAAATAAAAATACCTGTCTCTTGGTGCTACTGGGAACTGGGGAAATTTGAAAAGAAATGGTTTGGTGAACAAATTGTAGGTTGAAGTTATGCTCTATTAAAAGCAACCTAATAGGAAATGTGATCCCATGTGACCCTGATACAGACCTCACAACGTACAGACATGCTTCATACAAGGCTGTTCAAGAGTTCATGTTACATTAAATTCCGTTCTCGCTCTAGAGAATGCTTTTGCTCATGTACGGTTCTTGGTGGTTTTGTATAGGCTGCAATGCAACATCCACAGCATCCCAAGCATGCTGTGTTGCATTAGGATCCGGTAATCGTGCTTAATACGAATTCAGTATTACCCTCAACTTTTGGACATGTTTATATATGGGACTGAATCACTTGTATTTAATTCCATAAAACTTGCTTTTGGTTTTATAAAAGTTACATTACATGACATATGCAGTCAATAGGAAACATGAGACTATCTTTATTAATTCTTTAATACAGAGCAGAAAGTAGCAAAATATTTGCACTTCTCTTATATTAACTTGTCCTTATTTTTTTATGACTTCCTTCTTTTCTTAAAATGTGTCATACCAATATCAACTCAAGTCATGCTCAGTTTTTCAAGACTGAACATGAGTCAGCCTTCATCCACGTCATATTATCCCCACAGTGATCTTAACAAACGATGAAAAGATCAGTTTTGCATAAAATATTCTCAACAAGGTATTTGTAATGATTTTGCTCAACGGATTAGAGGTTAGAAGGCAGCCAAACTTCTACGGCTCCCCTTACGAAACATTGTGTTACGTACAAGGAATGTGCCTCCAAAGGGAGCCACGACACCTCAGAAGTTTGAAAACCTCTGCTTTAGTTGATAATTCCTGCGATTTGAAAGCACATTGAAATTTTACGAATTGTTCTCTCCTACTATGCTTAGGTTATTAGCTAAGTTTTTGCGTTCTGAATATCCTTTAAATTCAAAATTGTAATTTTCAGCTCTTATATTCTAAAATAGATATGAATTGTATGGATAACTATCCTGTGTCATACAATATTCATAAAATTCCCGTACCTTACGTTGTGTAAATTATTCCTTCATACTTTATAAAAGTTATTTGCTGAATTGTTTTTCATCTTCTGCATTGAAATTTCTCTGAATCGATACTAGGTACTGAGATTTATAAGTTAGAAAGTATTGTGTATAAAAGTTATTTTGAAATACATGTAATTAATTCAAGATAATTTAAGATTTTGGAAAAAAAATGTTTTTACTATGTATTTACGTACAAGAATATAGAATATACGAGGTTAAATACCGAAAGACTTCTTTAAATCATTCTACCTGTATTTGCTATTCATTACTCAATCGAATTACTTTTTTTCCTTTCTAAGACACATAGACGCAATCCCTAAATTTGCAGATAGTGCACCGCCTTTTCCACACTCTGCTTGTTATTTCGCAGATAATATTTTTCTTCTGACTTTAACTTTCTCGTAGCTTGAACATCTACCTCATTGGTATGATATTCGTAATTTATATAATAACACGCATTTCATGCATTATTCATTAGTAATTCATATCCATATCTCTTAACGAACCACCTTTTTAATAAGGACCTCTATTTCCGTAATTGCTTTGTTTTAATACAGCACGTATGTGTGTAACCACTTAGTAACTTCAAAATATGTGCAAACAATGCACAATGTAGGCAAAATTTGCAAGCAAGGATATCATGTGTTTTAAAGAACTTTTAGCACATGATTTTCAATGTAAAGCTAAAAACTAATTTTATATTAGATAAAGGGCAGTAATGAAAAAAATCATAACTATGATAAGTTTACTATTGAATATTTTAAAGACCAAATAAAGGATAAAAGCTCTGGTTTAATGCATGGAAATCTGTGGCAGTTAAACATTCAACGAAATGGAAAGCTTTTCTAGCATTCCAAAGTAATTCACAAAATAAACAAATTTTCCATGCAAGGATTTCATGAACACCGTGTATTCTAATAAAATATTAGCACAGCATAACGTTCAATGTATAGCTAAGCACTCCTTTCACGTTATATAAAGCGTAGTAATGAGAAATCAAAACTTAAAAAGTTTAACTAGGAATATTTGAAAGGCCAAGTATATGTATATATACACACATTTCTTTGAAAAGTTAATCACACTCTTATAATATTTTGTATGTAAAATGTTATAATATATTGGTGCAATGATTCCATTTCAAGATACCTCACAAGATATCAGCAACCCAGTAATTCCCATTACTCAGCCTGCTTGCCAAACGTACAGAAGCAAGCACTAACAAGTACAAAAACACACAGATGGACTTCAATCAGTTACGTTCTGCCACAAAAAAGCAAAACAAAAAATACATCAAGCATATCAGATCCGCCACATGTAATATTTGTATCATTAATCATTGGATCAAAGGTGAAACATAATAGAGGTAAGGAAAAAGGAATATGATAAAAGACTTGCTCAAATCTGTATATATAGCGTCGTATCCAATCGCAGTTAATCATGACAGCGGCCTGTACATGAAGCTTGAATTAGACTTGATAGGCTAGATTGGTTGCAATTCGGGGAGGTAGTTTTTTCCTCCAGATATCTGTTTCTGGAGTGATGGGTTGTGGTATGCCTCCAGAATGGATGCTTTTTTTCCTTTGTGTCTTTTTTTGCACCGTTTTCATTCATTTTTCTTCTAGTTGCTGCAGCATCTGAGCAGAATGTGTGAAAAGGAAAGTGGAGCTTGCGAAAATGTCCTTCACTTTTATCATTACTTACCTTGTTCTTTGTCTGGTTTTCCAGTAGGTGAGTAAGAAGTTGACTCATTCCCTTTATCTTAAGAGTATAGATTGAGGTTTTGTTTCTTTTTATTCCCAATAGTGTTTGTCTTCACAGGAATAATATGAGGGACTTCTTAAATGTATATTCGTCCTTATTTATTCTATTCGGGGAGAGGGTAGCCCTGTAATCCAGTTGGAAGAGTCGCGGATGAGCAACCGGAGGGAAGAGAGTTCGAAACTCGATCCAACCAAAGACCGTTGTGTACGTAGGAGCTGGTGCACGTTAAATATGCAGTGGCCTCAAATATACTCTGTGGAAGTTTGGAGAGAGTGGGGTTCCAGCTAAGGTATTGACCTCGCTATTTGACCTTTGTTCAAAATTACGATGTGTTTTCCTCGGATTTTTCCTTCTGGACCGTCGTCATGTTGTTTTGATCCAGTGCGACGTAAATTCAACTACCCATATATACAGGGTGAGGGTCGCCGTGTCTCAGTGGGCTTCCCCACTGCGCCAGCAACTTGCTAGTTGTAAGCGGTGCAGGTCCATCTTGGGTATATCTCTCTCTTCTGTGTTAGTAAAGCTTTCCTTGTGAGGCGATGTCCATTTATTTAATGCTATTTGGCACAGCTTGACTTAATATGGCTCTTGCGCCATAAAACTCAACCAACCAACCTATACATAGTGTTTCAAAACTTATAGGTAATGTTCTTCAGCTTAAAGTTTTCAAAAGGAAATACAAGGATAAATCTAATAGTACAAGTGTGAACTTGTATAATGCTACTTTATCAGAATGAATCTATTTGATGTATCTGAGAAAGCTGGCCCAGGGTTGAACATTTTGACTAGCTACAAATAATTCAGTTTGATGCAACCTTTGAAAGAATCCTTTCTTTTTTTTAAATAAGGCATGAAGTTTGAGTATTTCTCACTAATTACATCTGCATTTAGTAGCCAATACTATGCATTTCAAAGTACCTAAAATATCCACAAAGAAAGTTCTGAATTTAAGTATAAAACTATTATCT
Organism: Meta bourneti; assembly: GCA_933210815.1. Taxonomy (NCBI): domain Eukaryota; kingdom Metazoa; phylum Arthropoda; class Arachnida; order Araneae; family Tetragnathidae; genus Meta; species Meta bourneti. The sequence goes on along the minus strand of OW119924.1, from coordinate 75,455,198 downwards.
GTATTTCCTCAGTCTACTTCATTTCTACCTAACGGAAAAACATCCGATACAGTAGCTCCAGATATATTTAAGACGAAAAATGCGAGGGAAATGATTAAAAATTTAGAACTTAAAATGTATACACTTATTCTTAAACAAGCAAATTTTAAAACAGTAACTCTAAGTCCTTTTATTCATTGATAATATTCGAGTTCAAATATTGCAAATCTTTATGAGATCGAGCTGTATTAAACTGAACTCGTTTTATGCTTTTATTTTCAAACGAGAAGTAAATATCTGCAATCAGACATTTAGATTTGTAGACTGAAAGTTCCTCTTACAAATCATCAAATATATTTGTGTTTCCATATTTCAAGCAGAAAATGTAGAAAACAAGAGAATGCCTCGCAATGTTTGTTGGCAATGCAATTTTAATACGGAGCTCCTCCATCGTTCTAAAATACAGCTTTACATTTGCTTTTTTGAACAATATTTGAACAAGAAATCACATGGATCGGAACAGAAAGTATGAGCACATCATTCAAATATTGAAAAAAAGCGTCTCAGAAAGGCAAAGTTTGCTTGTAAACAAACGCTTTTTTAACGTTTAAATTCTTGTATAAATCGAATATCACGGGAAAATTCATCTCTATGTCACACAGGAGACACAGTGAACTGTCTTTTTATTAAGTAAAAGCACTTTTCCTGAATTTTCCACAGTAAACATCGGACCGAATAGCGAAGTACATATCATTGAATGCGTTTTCGAAATGTTGCCATTTTGAAAAGCATTCGACGCATACCCACTTAAGGGAAAAGCACGGCACCCCTAAAACACTTGACGGAAGAGGCAAGAAATAAAATACCAAGTGCATAGAAATATTAAGCAGAAAAATGGAGTCAAAAAGTTATTTCCCGATCTCCAGGCAAAGGTATATTTAAACTGCCTGAGGTATGAAGATGGAAGAGGTAGATGCCCACAAACCAGAAGAAAATAATAATAAAAAATATGGAAGCAGAAAAAGTTAGAGTGCAAGATAGATTTTTCAGCTGCACCTGCAACCAACTCCTATCGATTAAGTCGATGTATCGGAAAAAGAATCGTTTGGGCATGGTCATCGATTGCTGCCGTTAAGCCATAGAACCTGGGTAAAAACCGCAGCGGAACTGTCACAGCTGACATTCGGTTAAAAGAATAAAGTGGGAAAAAGAACTTTTATGCAAATCGGGAACTTGGAAACAATCAAATTATAGTTTGAGAATCGATTTATCGAGTTGGAGTATTTTAATTAAAGGCAAACGACTATTGAATAGCTCATTTCCGTTCCATACTCGTATCAAGAATGAAGCATTAGTGTTCGTTTAAGGGAGAGGCGAATTCCTTCTTTTCGATTTTTCTGCTTATTTGTGTTGTATTCAGGTTGTATACGAAATTTTGAGAATAGTTTCCAATATCGATGCCGATCGTGGAGAGTACGTTTAAGTTTTGAACAATGCTTTTATTAAATACATTATTTAAAAACAAATTTTTATCCTTATTTTTCATGTAGTGATTCGGATCAAGGTTTCAGATGTGAAACACTTATTAAATAAAACACCTAATACAGGGGTCCATTTAATATCCTGCCACTGCATCGTGATTCCAATTGCATGGACCCTCTAATTTACATTTTGTATGTATTCGTAAAAATGGGTTTTGTTTACATTACTTTGAAGAAAAATCTCTTTACACACAGATGTTTATATTTCTTCAAATTCGAAGTTAAAATGATTCCACAAACACAAAGCACGGTACATGAAGTATTCCATATAAATGCACCTTATATGTAGTACCTGATTTTAAAAAGTGCTAAAATTAGGTTAATGATTTTTTTAAATGAATAAAATGCCGAATAGTGACCAAATTAACTAAGATTCATATGTGAATAGTCAATTTATAAAAATGGAGTTAACACAAAAAAATGTCATAATCATCAATTCGAAAAATACTATCTACTCTATCATATACTATGTAATAAGAAACATCTAAAGGACTCAAGTATAAAAAAAATTCATTTTTTATATAAAAAAATATATATTTAATTAATGCTTGATTACAAAAAGACATGAATTTGTTCCATTTTTTTTAAATTTACTTTTAATGTATTAACTTATTTTACATATTAGAAAATGTTTGGAATATTTTCAATACTTTATTCGCATAGTAGATATTTCTTTTTAAAGCAGGAAAGGAATATTTTTTGTTTTGAGAGTGATAAATATATTTATTGTGAGAATACGCGCGCGCGCGTATTGAAAATATTCCTTTAATGACGGAAAAATTGAGGCGTTTTATAAGGAAAAGTAAATTTAAGAGAAAGCTGGTAATGGATATTCACAGAAAACCCGCAATTTTTGATAAATCATCCGGTAATAATATTTTTAATTTATTTTCACTTAAATTAACTTTCTTTTAAATGACTTTCTAAATGAGCTTCTAAAGTAAAAGCATCTTGAAATGCAAAAATGTTTTTATTTGGAAGAGGATTTTTAACTGGCGATCAAAACAGAATATAGGCACTTACTTCAAACACAGATGCTTTTCATATAAATTCCGATAGATTTTGATACTTAACTGTCATGATATAATAGTGTTATTGATTACGCACTGTTTCATATTACGTACATTTAAAGTATGTTTTCATAAAAAATGTTTCCATGAATATCCAAGTTTTGTTCGTCATCTTTCCTACACGAGGGTGTTTAATAAGTAAGTCGCATATCAATCCGGTATATTTGTTAGAATTGGTTGGGTTTATGACTCACGGATCATATTTGCCAGGCTTCTCCAAGCACAGGGCAGACAAGATCAAGTAATGGAAATATACATAAGGAGATATTTTAATTATACACAGAAGAGAGAAATACACTCAAAAGGAATCAAATCAGACAAGGATCGAACCTGCACCGCCTATAATCCACAAGCTGCTAACACAGTGTTAGAGACTTCGTATTTGTTAGAGAATTAGTGAAAATGTTGATGGATTCAAGAAGCTTCTTAATCGCAGCTACAAGGAGTTAAATGTACTTGGTGATTACGTCAAAAATGAGCGTTTTATTACCTGTTTTACTGCATCAAATTCCTGCTTGGAACTTATTCCCTTACTGTTCATATGAACTAAATCTCTTTAAAAGCCAAGAATAGAAGTTACCGCCATAATTTTTTATTTAACACTTCAGTCTAAGCCTTAGTAAGTGTTTAAAGTATAAAATAATTAATTTTTTAGTAATTATGTAAATGAAATTATCTGTACATTTATTCGCAACAACAAATAGTTTTTTTTACTGAATCTCGGCATGTCAGGCAATGCGTGTTCTTGAGGATAATGTACCCTCTTAATTTAAATTCCTATATTTTATTAAAACATCATTTAAAAGCAAATCAGGAAAAAGCAGTCACAATTGAGCCCAACCTCTGACCTCTTTTATGAAGGAACAGACTGCAGCCGTTACTATTATAATTACGTACATCCATGCTCCTTTAAACCGGGATTCAAACCCGAGACTGACTGGCAAACAAACGCTAGGATAACTATACCAGATCGACAGGTTAATTAACATTTAGTAGTATAGTTTTAAAAAAATCGTTTTTAAGGTTAGTTTGTTTGGGTTTTATAGTGCAAGGGTCGCGTATTTGGTTGAGCATGATATTTTAAGAATACAGGAAAATGCAAAGAAATGTGTTCAGTTTTTTGCTGAGCAGGTAAGCACAGGGTGTGCGTGATGAAAAGTAGAGTTTAAATGAACTATTACAAAAATAAATTTATCTATGAGTCATTTCATTTGCTGAAGGATAGATAAATGTACAATTCCATTTTAACAAAACTGAATTTTGTGTCAACATTCGTATTCTTCATTTTAAGGAATCGAGAAGTTTTGACCTCTTTTTGAAATACAATTATGGTCTTGAAAAAGGTGTGAAAATATTTTGGAAGCAGTTTCTATAACAGAACTAACAAAACTTTATTTTTTAATATTTGAATGAAGGAATTTCTATTTCTAAGACGAAAAGACTCTCAGAAATGAATTTGTGAGCATTTATTGTATGTATGCATATTTATCGGTAGGTTACATTTTTACATTTTTTGCATTTTTAATCAATGTTAAATATACCACATATTAAATGCCCGGATCTCTCATTATTTTAATAATAAGACAATACATTTCATTAAGAGTTCTATCTAAACTGATATAACTTCGTTTGAGACGCAACTATCATTTATATTTCCCTCAAAGGAGAAGTCGGGAAATACGTTTTTAGAGCAGTATTTTTCTCAGAAAAGCACATTGTCTCCAAAAATAAGAATCAATGATTCAATTACCAATGTTCTAAACGAATATCTTAATTTAATTAAGTGATTAATCCACATTACCTCTATTTATCATGTTCTCATGAAAATGTAGGAAATTATTTTTCCAGACATGTCGAATAAATACATTATTCCCTCGGAACTAAATAAGAATGAATATCATTCACAATGATAGAATAAGTAACAGCAATTTTGATTTAAGAGTAAAACTTGAATTATAAGCTCGGCATTTCCCCGAAGTAATGTTATTACTTAACAGAAAAATTACTAATTAAATTCTTATTCAATATAAGAGATCTTGTGCCGTTGATTTGCCAAATAAATTGTTTTATTGTTTTGAAAAAGTTTGATAGGAAAAAAGAAATCCTATACAGATTCTTGAGTAGAACGTGAGCGTCATGCTACGTCCAAATGGCTGGGTATATTTTATGTAATTTTGTACCACTAGAATACTTAAAATAAGTTAAAGAATGAGTTACTAAGAGTAAGTTTGCGACTCTAGTTTCAAATTTAATGCCTTCATGTATGTTTGCACAAGTTCAAATCTCACTTTTGTATCATAAATTCTACATGCTTTGTGTAATGTATTTTAACTTAGTTAATAAGCTATTTAACATTTTTCAAGCTTAAGATTTGAAATAAATAAAGCAAAGCATATAAAAATTCCTTTATTTTGTTATATTTTTATCATATTTTACCTACGGTTTGAAAAACTCTAGCAAACATTTAAAGAGTTCTGAGTATTGATAATTGAGCATTCAAAACTAATGAATATTTGACTTGTACTTAATTATTTTCGTGGATTAGGTTTCACAGGATCTCCAACAATGCCAATTGATTCATACATATATTTTACCATTGAAGCTGCAGTTAAATAACAAGCAGAAATAAAATTATTAAATTTATAATTAACTGTTTTTCTTCAACTTTCAAAAACAGCCCATTGTGTTGCTGAAGTACGAAGTAAATTTATCTACCAACGACCTCTTATTTTCAGAAACGGTAAATCCATTCATTGTGTATGTATTAAAGATAATTAACTTTAATCAGATATTTTTTTGTTTCGAGTGTCATTACAAGGAGTTTTTCAGTGTAAAATAAAGAAACCACACAGTAAGAAAATAATACTTCCGGTTAAAACTGGTTTTATTTATCGCCGTTTTGGCAATGTTTGATTAGTTTTTATGATTCATTCTATAATTGACTTGTTCAATTGCATTCGAGTAACTTGCTAAATGAAGTCACAAGGTACGATAAATTTACGAAAACACTAACTCCCTCTATAATTAGATTTACACAAAATATCTATTACACCGTAATGATATAATGAATATCGCATCAACCTTTCGTTATCCTTCTTTTAGAACGCATTCCTGAGATTCTGTGAGTGTAATGAATTATATGGATAAATGCATGCGTTGTGGAAATTTTTATAAGATTGTGATTCAGTTATTAAAATTATTTCTTGGAGACTTGAATGATAGTCATGTTTTTCTATGAAATAGAGAGAAGAAATTATTCTGATCACTTTTCAATCGACATTGAATTAATCCAACCCCTGTTATATCGGATAAATCTGATAGCAGTATACAAAGTTATGCATCATCCATTCATTTCTGTCCAAAATATTATTCGCAATATTCCATTTATTATTGAAGTCTCTTGTACTGTTCTGTTTTCATAAACTGTTGATTTAAATCATCATCAGGAAGAAAATGTTAGAAGGTTTAAATATTTGACACTACACTTATTTATTATAAAGTAATAAGGTTACAGAATATTGGATGGGCTTCACATTTAAATTACAGTTGAATGAACACTAATTAAATTAGTAAATTAGTGACAAATGCTTCAAAATATTTTCCACAACATACAAGTTTAATAACTATTTTGCCTATATATAATTGAGGAGATTGATAAAATGTAACTACAAAATATCATCATCTGTATTTTATTTCATGTAGTTTTTTCATGCTTGACATTTGGATGTAACGTTCAGTAATGAATTATTTGGAGACATAAATTGAATTATAATGGAAGGTATTTAACTCTATAGGAGCTAAACACGCTTTTAAACATTTTAAATATTTAAAAGCATGACAGAAGGAAATAGTTAATCCCTTACAAAATTTACATAAGTAATTCTTCTAGAATTTGGTGTTCTTTTCTGCACAAGACTTACTTCCAACTTGGAATAAAATTTCTGACCGTTAAAATGCTTAAAACGTTTTACTCCAGCATTCTAGACAAATAACTAATTTGTCTACCTATAATTGGGGGACAAGCCTGATAATATGTAGCTTCAAAATATCGTTGTAAATAGTTTAATCTATGTACAATCACATTTTGATATGACATTCATTAAATAATTGTTTGAAATCGTAAATTTAGTTGCAATGAATGCCCTTTAACTTCGAAAGAGTTAAACCTAGAATATCTAGAATTGTTTGAAACGCGTTTTGCTACATGCTATATGAATAACTATTTTGTCTTCCTAAAATTGACATGATTGCCAATATACAATTACAAAATACATTTAACTGTAGTTCAGTCCATGTACAATGATATTCTGAAAATTGTTTGGAGACGTACATTTCATTACAATTGAAGCCATTTAACTTCATACGAATTAAAATTAGAATATCTAGTGGTAGGACGCGTTTTTAACTATTTTAAAGTCTGTCAGAAGGAAATCGTAAATCCGGTACGAAACTTACAAAAGTAATTCCTCTACAGTTCAGTGTCCTTTTTCTGAACTAGAACTACTTCCTCCTTGGAATGAAATTCAAAACTCTGCACGCATAAACCCAATACCAGTCTCAATGGGAAATGTGAGGAATCCGGGAAACACTGAGCATTACGTTCTTTTTCCTAGGAAAGTTTTCCAGCCTTTTTCCCGTCAACGCCCAAAAGCAGTGAACAGGAAGTCTCCAGCATGAATCAGCATCTGACAGTCGAATGCCCTTAGCCTTTTAGAATATATAGTGAATATTCATTCAAGGTTTCCTTTTTTCTGTTAGAGGCGTTTTCTTTGATTTTTTTCTTAAAATCGATAGAAGGGCATCCTATGTTTTTAAAAGATCTTTCCGCATAGGAATATTTTCCCTTTATTCTTCTGTTAGAAATATTCACGACGCTTCCTAGTACAAAGAATTTGATTTTAGTTTTCTAAAATATTATTTCGAAAAAGGAGATTTCGGTATCTGCTTTTTATTGTCTTTGTTTAAAAAATCTGCAACCAGTACCATCACATCCCAGTACTTTTTGTAAAGGAATCTTCGTGGCTCAATGGGTTTGTTCATTGCAATAGCACCCTGCGAGTATTCGGCGCAAGTTCGATTCCTACCTGGATATATTTCTGTTTTCTGTATTTATTAAGCTTTCCGTGTGTATGTCTATTTACTTGACATTGTTTGTCTCGTGTTTGGAGCAGCTTAGCCTAATATGGCCCTTTCACCGTAAAAACCAACCAACCAACTCTTGTGTAAAATTCGAGATATATTTTTGATTACACCATACTGTCATACAAAAACTTGTAAGTATGGTACTGATCGTAATATCCATACCGTACCATAATTTTGAATACAAATGTTAAGATTTTCACATCACAAATGATAGACAAACTGGATGTATCTTATTACTGAAATTTTACAATATTTTTCAAATAAAAAGTCTTAAATCGGTAAATGTCTTTTTTATGAGTTATAGTAATAGGAAAACATACGAACATGCACTCTATAACATAAAAATTCGACGCCCCAAGAAGGATTTATCCGAATGGGACGAAATTGTTTATGCACATACCTTACGATAGAATATAAAAATGATTAGCTTTTGGAGGCCAATGACTGAATAGGTGGAGCTCCAGCGTATTGCAACGGAGCATCCGAATCGTGTATAAAACAGAGGACATTCCAATGCTAGGGCATAACTTCCATGCGAATGTGGTTCCGTCGACTTACGTGGACTGTACCAATGCCTCGCAGACGGGTTCGTGAACAGTATGAGCAGATGTCACCATTTCAGAGAGGACGTACAATTGGGCTAATGGAAGCAGGATGGTCAAATCGCAGGATCGCTTGATATTTGGGTCGGAGCGATGCTACCATTCGGCGATGTTGGCAGGAATGGGTGAACCATGGCCGTACAGAGCGTCAAGAAGGTAGCGGTCGTCCAAGAGCGACGACCGAACGCGAGGACAGAGTGATCGTCCGATCAACGATCGCAGCACATTATGCCTCCTTATCAACGATCCGACGTGTAACTGGGACACCAATGAGTGCAATGATCATTGATAGATGAATCAGTGAACGGGGGCTGAGGCAACGGAGGCCATTGCGCCGACTTCCCCTCACCGTTGCACACCGCCAGGCGCGTTTGCAGTGGTGCCGGGTGCATTCGACCTGAAATCTCACGGACTGGAGCAGAATTGTTTTCATCGATGAGACCCGCTTCGAAATGAGCCCCGATGACCAGCGAAGACGTCTCTGTAGACGTCCAGGACAGCGGTGGGTGACTGTCGTCCGCCACACAGCCGACAACCAGGAGTTATGGTATGGGGTGCCATTTCATTTGATAGCGGACCCCTTTTGTTGTCACCCGCGACACCCTTACAGCAGGGCGGTACGTCGACGAGATTCTACGCCCCGTTGTGTTGCCCTTCCTTTCACGGACCCCTGGACTTACATTCAAACAGGATAATGACCGGCCACACACGGCACGTCTTTCTACAGATTGTCTTCGTGCTTCTCCTACATTTCCCTGGCCGGCGCGATAGCCAGATCTCTCCCCAATAGAGCACGTTTGGGCTCTGATGAGCAGACGTTTACGACCGTCCGTGGATCGCGCCGATCCAACTCGCCAATTGGAACGTATATGGCAAGCAATCCCGCAGGAGGACATCCTCCAAATCTACGAGTCAATGTCCTGCCGGATAATAGTTTGCATCAGGGCCATAGGTGGGCCAACGCATTATTGATATTTTTGCTCTCGTATCTGTATTTCCTGAATAAAACATTCAATTCATATGATACTGTCATCGTTTCGTTTTCAGTACATGTGCATCACATCTACCGATTTTTAACCCATTCGGATAACTCCTTCATGGTGCATCGATTTTTATGTTACAGAGTGTATTTTTACGTATTTATTTTCACAAATTGGAAGACACAACTAATATTTCATGCGGTTACTTAAATTTGTCTATAAAACAAAAATTGACAGACTGAATTGACTGACTGCAAATAAGGAAAAAATGGTTTAACAAAGACTAATACATTAGTTCTTTACTTAACGCTTGACACAATACATTCGTCTTGAATCCAGTTCAATTGTAATCAGTCATAAAGTCCGAGAGGAAGCATTCATTAACTTTTCGCATTGCTCTATTGTTAAACAACCGCAAATAAGCACATAATTCAACCTATTTTCTATCAAACGAATTCTAAAATGTAAGGAAAACGTGTATCATCCATTTAGAAATGGAAGTACGGTATAATTAATTCGTCGTTGGTTTTAAATAGAACTACGCAGACGAGTGGTGTAAGTTTAGCATTCTTTCCAACAAACTGCAAATGATAGCTATTACACAGAAAACACAATTAATCAATTTTCATTTCGGGATACAGATATTTTCTTTTTAAAATATTGTATCGCTTGGAAATTTTCCAAAAATGGTATGTGTTATGAAATAACGAAGGAATAAAAAGTTAAATTGTTATAATAACAAAGATGTAAATTGAAATCCTTAAAGGGTTTAATAAAGATGCAACAATACAGATACAAAGAGCAAACTCACTTTCATCACATAAGCGATAAGGCCCAAACAATAGGAAACAAACTAAAGTAAATGTTTAATTACCATGAGTGCAAATTTGTTCACTTTGTGATAGTTTGTTTTCTTCAAAAGCAATATTTTGAAACGATAAATGTAAAAACACAGCACTTAATTTAAGTAAAATATCATAAAATAAAAAGTATACACGCTATTAAATTAACTAACACTACGGGTTATTTGCGGCGGTCCGGGATCATTCCCAAAGGGAATGATCCGGAAGCTAAATACGAAATAAGCGATGAAAACAAATATATATACAGATGAGCCATAAAATATCGTTCACTCTTTGGTGGTATCTGTAGATAAATTGAATGAACGGAATGGAACCAAATTTGGAAAAAGACTTGTAGACAGACATGTATTTTGTGAACAAAGTTTTAGTTCCATAAGTCAGAGAGATAGGGGGAAAATTTTGCGCTGTTGAAATCGAAAACAGTCGAGCAATTGCATTAAACGCAGATGAATTGAATTACATTAAGTTTCGACTGCGTATGTGACAGCAGCGCCACTGAATTCCACCCAAAAAAGTAATGGGAAAGCTCAGGCAGTAATTCAAATGACTGACGAGTACTCAATATGAGCCCTACCTTGTTAAGTTGTTACCTTTAACAGTGTAACGCCCGAATGGCTCTTATAGAATTTAGAAGGCTTTATTACCAGTGTCCATGTCCTATGTCAGATGTTGCATTGGAAGAAGATTAAGAAATTTGAAGAAACAGGATCACTTGGATTTAGAACTAGCAGAGGCCAGTGCAAGGAGAAACAAAACCAGAAGTTAGCCCTGTAGTGTTAGAAAACACAGGGACTCCCGAACAGGCTGTATGAGAGATATCTAGGAATCTTTCTGACCAAGATATGGTTTTAACATTACTAGGGGGAGGGATGGGGCACTCCTGGGAAAGGCAAGTCGTGTGTGGATGGATGTTAAAGTCTTCGTAAATAGCCCCTTGGATACTTAGAAAAAAGCAAGAATTAAAGGAAAACAACGGGGTATAGGATCTGCTGGGCGTATCGCTGTGCTATCAAACTACTTCGTATCACTACAGGAGGGTACTACCAGCTGCTACTTGTCCACGACTCTCACGCACTGTCCCACTCCAGATATATCCAATGGTGTTCGGTAGTCAAATGCAGACCTCTTAACGAACTTCGAGTCTGCAGTTCTTCCTACACCAGGTGCCTAGCAGTAATTTGTAATATTACGGGAGGATGGCACGGATTTTTATTTTAAATGAACTACTGGAAGACAAAGTTCTTACATCCTATTATTAAATTCGGAATACGTACATGAGCACGTTCTACTACTAAAACAGTAATACCATCTACATTTAGCTTTTCGTAAAAATCCTCTGGTGGTGGACGGGGAACTATACTACTGGGGGCAGTTTCAGCTTGTAGCTCTATCAGCATATTCTCCCTAGCATATGATCTTCTGGGCCGACCAATTTTGAAGTGCATGTGAAGCTCTAGTGGCCAAAACTGTCGTCAGATTCTGTACGTACTTGATGATGGGCGATTTGACGACAATACCAACTTGTTTTCCGTAATCGCACAATGAGGCCCTTTTCAAAGTCGTGCAGTTGAGTATAGTTGTTTGAATGTTTGTCCACGCATTGTTGGTCGCAAATAATAGCAATTTAACGACAACACAAAACCAGAGTGTCACAGAGAGCCTTCAACACTTATTTAATAACCCTCTGAATGCAAGCTTCCTATAAGCCAGGTACTCTAGAAGTTCATGACACCAAAGCAGAGGATTTCGCATACCAAATTTCATGGTAATTGATCGTTCTGGTGATTCTGGTTATTGGTTGTTCTGGTGTGTGTGGGTGACGTTTCTGAGTGTTCCAGTACTTTTGGAAAAAAGCGTATATAATACACTTGAAGTTATGCAGATTAAATGATGAAATATACAAGCTCATTTTGAATATAATTAGATTGCCACTTTGGTACCAGAATAGTTCTATTACTTTAAATAATTAAAAAACCGAAATAGCTTTTATTTTAGTTTAAAATATGCGAAATAATTTAAACTTTAAATGTCTCATGAATACAACATTTTGTGTACAAAATTGTAAATAAGTGTCAAATTACATTAAATGCTTTTAAAATAAGAAACATTTAAGCAACTTTCGAAACGCAAACGTAACTTAATTTGAACTTTTACGTCAGATGAATTAATGCATCTAATACAAACAAACTGAGTAATAAATTGTACATTCATAAAAAAATTACATTACAATACCACTACCTTTGAAAGTATACGGAAACAATTATCATAATGGTGGAAAACAAGTACTAAGACACCTTTGTGATATACACGAATTATTAACAATAAATGAATATGAAGATTCTGAACGCACACTGCACAATTTGACAATATCTCATTGGATATCAAAGAAATACCAAACCATAACACTACATTGTTGTCAAACTGCGAGTCTTATTCAATTGGGAAATTAACAGCACCTCACATGCAATCAACAGGTTGATACAGAACATTTATTCCAATGGGTTATCTATAAAACGAAGCGGGTCTCGTCAAAGCTTCCTCAAAGAAACCTCCCCAAACTATTTTAATTTCTGAAAGGCTAATATTGCACGCATCAGTTATCTTTTGAAATGAATATCTGCATCCAGTGCAAACTGTCCACGCTGAGTGAGTTCCAGAAGAATTAATGAGCACGAGACACAGCACGAAGTAGTTCTATATGAAATCCCTCTCTCTGGGGTCTTGAGGGAGGCAGAACTCTCTGAAGCTGTAAGGATTGTTCTTCCACTATACACAACATACGATGGTTTACATAGGAGAGAATTTCAATTTACAGAATCTCTGGAGCGTGCCATGGAGAGAGATGGAATAGAAGAAACCGGCCTTCCTCTCCCGTTTTCCGAAATTCTTAACGTAAACAGACTTTGCAAGGGGTTTGGAAGGGGAACGAGGGAGGGATTCGGGAAACACTTTAGAGCTAAATTTATTTTCGGGTTGTCGTCTTTCATACACCTCAAAATATATTCGGGAGTTTCTTATTCCGTTTTTCTTTTTCCCCTCCCTGAGGAAGAGGGTATTTTTTACACTGAGTAAGAAATGAAAAGGAAAATTCTCTGACTAAAGCTTACAACGTCTTTTTCTTTTCGCATAGCTGGAAACAACCTTAAACTTCCGAAAGTCTGGAAAGGAAATGCTCATGTGGAAATTTTAGCTCGCCATGAAGTTCACTAATTTTTCAATAAGTTTTTCAAATTTCGCTTGACTTCGTTTTCTTGAAAAGTGGAAGTTTCGGTTGGTTTTTCGCTACGGTCGTTTCTTGCTAAAATGGAGATCCTACTAAAGGGCAATCTATTATGGGTCAGTCGAATTTTGAAAATGTGTGAACGCTCGTTGTGAGAATTCTGCCATACGTAAAAGCAAGATTGGTGATCAACGTGGATGTTTTTCCTTTGCCAACTTGTAATACTACTGTCACTTTCGGTCTCAAACAGTAAAATTACAACCAGTATCCTAGCTAGAGACCCCAATTTTGGAAGCGTTTTGCTTTCGCTTCAACCTATCACGTAGTTTATAGAATAGACTCGTTCAAATCCAAAAAAAAAAATTTAAAAGCTTGATTTTTTAGGCATGCCATAACGACATTATGAACATAAACTAGGAATAGTAGATCCAGGGATTAGAGGTCCAAGCTGTAAATAAGTTAAATGCACAAGAGTAAGAGAAAAGCATCTGAGAAATGACAAGCGAAGTGCTCAGTCATCAAATTCAAGAGTTGGTTCTCAGGCTTCTAAAAGCGGAATCCAATAGTAATGAATTAATATGAAGTTTTTGCTTGGAAACTCGATACAAAAATAAATAGCAAATAATGAATGGAAATTTAAAAAAACGTGTTAATTATTTCATAATTAAACTGGTACTACTCAAATCCATCTATAACTCAATCTAACCACCTGGATGACATAATTTGGTAGGGGGACCAATTAATACATGGGAAGAAGGAATACACGTAAAAAATTAGTAATTACAAGAGTAACCGATAGAGAAAATGTGGCGTTGTGCAAAGGAAGGCAAATGAATAACAAAAACGAAACTGAACTGAATCATCGAGTTTTATTCTGCATATTCACTTCATGTGAAAGTTAACCCGCTTCAGTGGGGTTACCGCTCTTGTGGATCTACATTCTGTGAACAAAATTCTCTACATACGAACTTAACATGTCTGAAAGATTGTTTATTACAGTCCGTAATACATTTTAAGGAAATAAAGTTCCGTACTCCGTCTATATAGACTTTGAATTTCAAGTAACCCTACAACGAAAATTCCCATGGCGTTAGGTTTGGGGAGTTAGACAGCAATGTAACTAGAAAAAAACAATTGATAATTCTTTCGTCTGTTAAGCTTGCCGTAGAAGCTGCTGTTGCAATCGACTAATGTGTGGTGGTGCATAAAAATAATCTTTGCAGGCTATATTTGCTATATTTACTGAAGATGTGGAATAACGAAACTAATCAGCATATCGCGATGTTTTTCTGTGGTTAGTGAACACGTTACTGGTCCTGTTGAAATAATGTTCTGAAAAAAGAATCGTGAATGATAGTAAATGTATATCAGGCTAATAGATTTTTCATGACTTTAAAACTAGCTTTCCAACATGCTTTGTATAAAAATAAGTCCATCAGAAAATTATCCGATACTTACAAACACTACACAATGTAGATATTTATATTTATACATGTGTTCAAATACTTTGAAATAACGAAGTTCTAAAACATTTATTTCTTTACAAAATGCTTTTTGTTAGTGTCGTCGAATGTTTGGCCACAAATCCTTTTCTCTATTTTACAAGGATTGATCATTTAATACAATAGTAATGTCTTTTTCTCATCAATAAATTACTATAATTATACCTGGATCCGATTTTCATTTCCCTTCAAAGAAACTATTCAGGAAATGTTCAAACTCAGAACAAAGAATACTTGATATACATAAAGTATTCATCAAATATCTTGGCTTTCTATCAATGTTTTTGAAGGAAGCCAACTTTTTTAAACTGCATATTTTCTTGTTAGTTTTCTTACGAAAATAATATATGCTGTAACAACGAAAAATAAATATTTCCCCATAAATACTAGCATATATATAGCACCCGTTTTCTTTTCCTTTTACCTGTCATGTTTCCAAAAAATTCTTAAGTTATCATTGCTTGCATAGGTGACTTAATTAAAAGTCAATATGTCATAAAAACTACACTCATGATAATCCTTGTAACTTTCATAAAAGCTATATAAGTCAACATAACTAGATATCAGCAACCATATACGATAATGATAACATTGGTTCAACTTTAATTATATTTAAAGCAAGGAGATCACCATTAAGTATAACTTACTCTTGACGATCCGTTTGATTTTCTTTGTTAATTTTGTTAGGCAATTTTTAGTAAGATAAAATAGTTCGTATTTGTTAAAATAAGAATAACAGAACCCAAAAGCTAAATATGAGGATGAAATGTACTTTAACTTTTATATTAAAATAGATTATGAAGTTTGTGTTTCAGTGAAATTAATACTTTTTTGTTATTTAAAAGAATATTTGATTTAACAAGTTTACAATCTACAATGAGCAATATGTTGACCCAATCCTGTCAGATAATTCTGTCTAGTTTTATAAAGATTGAAGGTAGGTAGATAGTTGAATTTACGTCACACTGGGAGCAACTCAACGGGCTATTGGTGCAGTCCCGGACCAATCCCGATGAGAAAAATCCGAGGACATCTCGTAATTTTTGAATCACAGTCAGATAAAGAAATAAAGATTAAAATGAAAATGGAAATTAAATAGTCGAATTATGGATTGATCTCAATATTTAATATCAAAGAATCGTAACTTTAAAATAAAAATTATCTTTAAAATTTTTCGTTCAATTATAACGTGATAGATTTATTTGTAAGTAGATTGGGAATTGAAAACGTGGCTGCATATATTAGCTACATCATTTAAATAGTTCACTGATCTTCACACATACTCCTACGTACAGTTTAATTTTACAGTTATTACAGATTATCGACGCGTGTGACATTATAATATGTTTTTTCGTAAAATGTGTATAGGAACAGAGGTAACGAAACATTACTGACGTGAAGTTCCCCTTTCGATGCACTGGAACTGCAACATTCACCCAATTTGGGAAACACGCATTCAATTTCAACACTAATTTCCGTTCCAAACTGATGTATACTTTTCAACTTTAGAATTCACATCCTTGTTTCAGATACATGCATAAATATATACATACTATTAGTATTCATTTGCCAAGTATAAATACATTTCTTTCGAGAATATTATTTTAGTTTACAACCATAATTATATATTTGTAATGCTTCATCCATGCAGATTTGCATACCAAGATCAGCTAATGCATTTTATTTTTGGGACTTGAAAAGAGCATCCATTAAGGGTAACCGGAGTTATATTGTGGACGAATTTTGATTTTTTTATTAACGTCGTACATATAAAACAAGCATGTAACATTACTTAGAAAATGAAACTTAATTTAATCTATTTGGCAACACAGATTTGCTTAAGATATACAAATAGTATCTTCATTAGTCTGAATTACAATATGAAGCTTTGAACAAAAATAGTATTACCTGACCAAGTTTTTTTTTAAATGTTTAAATTCGTGATAAAATTTACTGCTAATTTGGCACGAAATATATTTTGAGACAAAACTTTGAATTCCCAGAATTGCATTTAATTTGATTTTATAGCGGTTACCTTGTTCTCTATGTGTTTATATAAATATTAAAAAGCACGCTTCATAACATAATTAATGTATATTAATTTCTATTAGGATGTAACATGTTACTGTACTCTTTTTATCATACTAATAGTGCTTATAGTGGTATTTGATTTATTAAAATTAATATCAATACGTACTTACAGTGCTTTTATATATTCATCACTACATGATGAAAGTGAAAAAAACTCCTCTAATATTAATAAATACGATTATCCGTCTCGAAAGCATATATACTCTTTTTACGTGTGCTCAGAGAATATGATTTAAACTTTGAGATAAAGAGAAAATAGTATTATTTTCATATAAAGAGATAAAGAGAGAGTCATTTATGCATATATTTCTTAACAAATATTGATGGTACAAATTATATTCAAGAACTGTGTCAATACTTTTATACTCCTCATGTGATCTGCCTTTCAAAAGAATTAATCCCAAGTAGGATTTAAAATAATTAAAAAACACCATTTTATTATTATCCATTTCAGATAATAAATATAAAAATATTTCCCATTTTCCCATCTTATTTGCACACAACTCGCAAACATAACTAAACTCATTAACAAAACATAATAAAATATCCGTTTAAATGTGCATCGTATATTTTCAAACTCTATATGCAAAGAAAAGTATCTTATTTTAAAATTTTTTGCTTACAATTTCTTTAAAATAATATTAAAATCTAGTTCAGAATTCTATTTACATCATGTAATATACTTGTATACAAATATAAGAGTATAAAATTATATAATAAAAGTATAATTGCTTTACATACACAAATATACATTATATCAACTTACCCGTTTGGACTCTTGAAATTTTTGCTTTAAAGTATCATTATTTCACCAGCTTATATTTCCCAACAGTTCGGAAAATGTTTAAACGGATCACTCTCATACCGACGTCAATTACGATAAAAACAAGTTATGTCGCTCCGAAAAACCATTGTCTGTAAGTAAACAAAACTTTTCCCCTAAAGTCACCACTCCAAACAAAAGAAGAAACTCGAGTTGGAGGCACACAAAAAAGTAAGCCGAATGAAATACCGATTAATCGATGAAAAATTGCGGATACAGGATCATTTCCGGCAATAACTAATTCTCCGGAAACCGGCGATGTGGGCTGATGTAAAGTGAAAAGTCCCGCTCATCACATGGAGGAGGAACTATGATCTGAGAGAAGGATGGGTTCTCCAGCATCCCTTTATGGGGTTGCCTTACCAATACCCCTTGTTCGGCGCCAAGAAGGACGCCAAGCCAGCTGCCGATTAAAGAGCAATAAAGTTTTACCTCGTAATGTGTAGGTCGAATACGTGTGGGTGTTTCATCTGCGCATATACACATTTTTCGTTATGCATCATTATTTTACTAATTAGGTTTTCGCTTCACTTTTTAAAGTGAAATTCCCTTGCAGATACTTTTCAACATAAACGGATTTTATATTAACGCACTGTCACTCATTCATGTGATTTTATCCTTTTATAGACTATAGTGTTATAGACTATATTTGTTTATTATATACTTTAATTCATTATAATGTACAACTACACAATTGTCATCGTTTGTATCACCATAATTTTTCTTATTTACAACATTAACTCTTATTTTCATTTTCAATTTAAACTATAACTATTTAATACACTGAAATATTCACATGCATCAATCCGCTCTGCAATTTTGTCTTCACAGCATGAAATTTAACCAGTTTTGACCTTCTTGGCCGATAGAATCTTTCCTAAGATTCTGTCAATGAATCAATGTGATTATTTAGTCATTAAGCGTGTTGTGGGAAAAAGTTAGATATCCCTACTTGGAAATCTCGTGACGTTCAGAGGGTTAAATCTCAAGAATGTATGCTCTTTTTGTATTTCAAATGGCCTTTATAAACCCTTACAAACAAATTATTTAAAAATATTATCAGGTATCAGTATAACAATATTTACATATTATAAAAGTATTGTTATTTTTAGTTTAAAATTTAAACAAACATTTCTCTAGTGATCTAATTAATACTTTAGGGATAAACTACTACGTTCTCGTATGCTCGTTTAGATTAAAAGTTCTAGTTTCGAAAACCTGTCACATAACCTATTTTGCCTAGTTAATATGCGCTTTAAATTGACTGGACTTTTTGCCGTACCTCATATTTATAAATTGTATCAGTAGTTTGTTGATATTAAATAAAAAACAATTATTTTAATTCGGTTGCTTTGCTTAATTTTGTCTGTAGTACATGATTCAATTTATATGTAGTTGTTTGTATAGTATATCATTAAACATGTCACACAATATATTGCTTTTTTAATAAAAATAAACTTAAGTATATAAATATAAATTAGATACATTCGGAGGTTTGGAAATATTTCATTTTTCAGTTGCATAACAGGACAGAAAAAGTGTAACATTATTTATATTATAATTAGCCTACCAGTAAGTTCAATACTTAATGATAAAAACTTGATAAATGATCTATTGTCCTTTACTATAAAAATATATCTATTGTTGGGTGCATCATTTATTAGAAACAATTCTTTATTTTCGTGAATTTTAATAGTGAATAAATACACAATTATGCTTATAGCCTCATGACGTAAAATTGATAATTTAATTAGAAGAATTACACCCCCTTTAGAGATACTTTTTTTAAATCACTAATTCTAGATTATACTTAAGAACTCAATTTGGAATCCCACAATGTATATTTGTAGGGCATGTAGAAGAATACAAATTATACAAAATTACTGATATAGTTATAATTTTTCTCCGAGAATTGAGTTCTACAAGCTTTAAAAATTTGCAACGCCATTGGGTTAGAAACTTTATTTTATCCATAAAAGTCTGAGAAACTGATTTAATATTAAGAGCTCCAATCTTTTTGTACTCATAGCTTCGAAACGGTAAAACCTAATGACATGGAATTTGGTACCTGTGGTTAAATTTTGATATATATTCGAAATCGGTGTGTCGAAATAGGGGTTTCCGTTGAAGTTTGTGCTAAATTTATATGAAGACGTCTCCTTATGCAGATTTTATGCATTTGAATTTATATAAGAGTCGTTACAAGACGTTAATCGTTACAAGTAGGACAATACGTTAATTCCTGTCAAATCATCTTTGAATGGCTCTGCTGTTAAAATTGCTTGAATGAAGAGGGGTAGTTCGTTTTTTTTCCGCGACAGTACATCAAGTCCAGAAAGATGACAGTTGAGGCTAATAGAAACCACAATACGCTAGCAGTGGCAATCAGGGCAGTCATGTCCGGCTAAAAGTCGAAATAAAATAACGTCTTTTCGAAGGGGCCTTTTTGGCACTTTAATCTCTACTAAGGTATTCTTTCAAGGGAATCGGATCTTTAAACGCCTTTGGATGTTTCGAAAATACTAATTTGAGTATAAAAAGTTTAGCTGATGGAATTGTCAAATGGATCCAACTCGATGGACGAGGCTAAATTAAGGGTGGGTAAAAAAACTTAAATGATTCATTGTAGAATGAGTGGACTTACTACGATTGGTCAAAGCATTATAAATTACATTGAATTATGCGAGTATTGACTGAGGAAGGTGTTACGAAGATAACTGAATTTGTCGCTTTTCAGGGAAAGATCGTTTTTTCTGGCGGAGGCTGTGGATGAGACGAGCGAGTTCTTCAAGTGCTTAGTGAAAGAGTGGGGACCACCACCTCCGGGAAACCCGCAGCAGTCGACCATTACCAAATCCTGCCCGAAAAACAACCCGATCATTCCAGTGAATACCACTCTCTTTTTACCCACCGGTGGTTTATCATTGACCTCCTCCATACTAAACACCGCTAATCCTAGAACCGAGTCATTCCTGGCATGTAATACTACACGACTGAATGGAAGCAACCTTGTGATACATTTCCATTTCAGGAAGCAAATCATAGCAATGCGTAATGAATTGTCTAAGAAATCTATTATCCAGAACTCTAATATCTCCTTATTTAATACAATTAAGATGTTAATCTGTTTAATCGGGTTATAATTACCATCACATATCATACAATGCATTTACTCTACTGTAGCATGAATGATGTTTTACAACTAGTATGCTGCACAGCCTCAGTACCATTTTTGCCAAAATACCAGCATGTTCATTTCCAATCAAATATGTCCTGATATCCACTTGAGTACAATGAGTTCCTCTTATTCGTAAATTTGTGTTTCTTCCAAGTTTTTCAATTTTGAAAGCTTCTTAGATGTACAGATACTGACGATACAATGGTAACACAGTCTGGAAAACTGATATGTTCCAAATTTTCGATGAAGAGCATCCATTTATACACTTGAATAAAAGCTACTATGTCATCAAACGTGTTCTTCAGAGATGCTACTGGTAAGTAAAAAGGAAAAGGTTTCATTCCCCAATCTACATTTTTGAAAAAGATGGATGATTAAAATTTTCTCAAGGCTGTGTTGACTGGTATCACTATCATATGTGTGCGCACTTTTAAATATACATATAAACAGCTATTTGAAGTAAGGGTTCATAAGAAAATGCAATGTTTTATGAATACTTTTTTTATGGACAGCGAATGAAAAATTAGCTTTTTCGGAGACGTACTAATTCTTAAAAAATAAGCCAGCCAATAATAATAATCAAAGAAGAAAAATAACAGCAAATATAAATATGTATAAAGAATACGGTGTAATAAAGATATAAATAAGTATTAAATTGTAATACAAATATAAATACATAATGAAGAAAATATATATTTAGATGTAATAATGATTAATATAGAGAGGGCTTAATAATAAAAACTTGATTATTAAATCTTGAAAGTTAAAAGTAAGTTCAGATTTTGTCTTAAATTTGCATATAAATGTCAGTGCAAAAAATATTGTTTGCGTTTTCTTGGAACTAGCCATAGTTTCCATTTCAAAGGATGCTATGTCTTATGGTCTACTTGAAAAAGTTAACAGTTAGTCCAAAATGAGATAGTTCATATGGTGTCGACTCGGGTCTCAAAACATTTTTATTGAAGAAAGAAATTTCTTTTTGCAGCATTAAACTTTCGACGGAAGTGATCAAGTATTTGTATGGCTTGAAAATTGGAATGCGAGACTGACTTCAGCTCTCGCGCATCACTTAGTTTCATTCTTTCGGTTAAGTAAGCCTGTTTTCGACGATATTCTCCAAATTGCATGCTACATTCATCCTTAAGACTGGAAGTCTAAAACCACTTTTTCCTCTCCAAGGATTCTTTTAGAAAATGATATAGATCTTGACCAGAATTTCTCTGGAAAATCCGACCATTCAGTGCTTCTTTCCAGTATCGCTTTTTGTGGTGGTGTCTTCTTGAATTTTCTATTGGTTGAATAAAACTTTCGCCTGGTACTTTATTCATTTCTGTATCCACTTTTGTTTTGACCAAATACTCTTCTAATTCTACAGAATCCGTTTCCTTAGACAGGATAACAAAAACTTCTCGAATTAACAAGGTCTTTTTAAATTTTTCTCTTCAGGATTCTTCTCAAAAGATGCCAATTATATGAGTCTTCACCAAAACATCATTGGAGAATCTCATCGTTCATTGATTCCCATCAACGATTGTGTGAAATCGGTTTTAGGTTAAGTTTCTAAAGTGGTTTTTATTTACTATTAAAGTCTTGCTTTTGACTGGACTAGTTTTTCACTCTCAACCTCTTGTTTCAAAGATGAAATAATGGAATTCTCTGACTCCTTTGTTTCAAAGCAATTTTTAGGTTCAATCAATCTGATCAGGGAAAAATCTCTTTGTTTCAAAGCAATTAGGTTCAGTCGCATTCTTTTACGAGAATCTCCATGCTTGCAGTAACCTTATTTATTTTTCTAGAACATTGGAAATTTAACATTAAATTATACGAGAAAGTGATGGTTTACATGATAGCAGAATGATATGCCATTGCTTAATAAATCATACTGAATTTTAGGCTGTTTCGAACAATATTTGTGAACATTTCAATGTTTATATCGTTCTTTAACTCGGTAAATAAGCTTGATAGTGATAAAAACACATTCTACAATGAGATGAGATCCTTCATTCTTTTGTTTTCAAGGAGACATTCTTGATTTTTTTCTAAGTAGAGTATTTGAACGAATTAAATATATTTGTGAAAATTCATGCACATATAAAACATGCTCCTCAATCGAGCGAAACATTTATTTTCTACAATTTTTTAAAATGAAAAAAATTTTAAAAGCTTTAAATTTTTTTGTGATAACATAAACTCTTAAAGTATTGTCCTTCAAATTATAAACATAATTTGGTATTTATGATTTTTAGAATTAAATGTAAAACACTTTATACTTATATGTATACTTGTAATAAGAACTTGTAAAGATACCTGCTAAAAATTCATTAATTCAGTTCTTATGTATTTAAAAAATTTTGTTCCATTTATTAGTTTTCCCAAAGATGAAGAAAGAAGATCACTAGTAAATGGCTATATGTTTCTATATGAGTTTTATTCAAGGGATTTAAAATGTGATGAATCTGACAATACATTTTTTAAGTCTACTGTTTCTTATTTATCCTTCGTATTTATAAAATATTGATTTTACACACACAATAAGTAATACAAATTTAATATTAAAAATCCTGCACTTTTGCACACACTTAAGATCATAAAAATTGTCAAGAGTTATTTGCATGACCAATTTGATAAATTTATAATCCAGATATAGACACACGCACGGATGTGATTTATTTAGTTTTTTGAACCAGAAATTTAAAATTTGGCAAAATACTTAACAACTTCATGGTTAAAAATGTTACCTTCCATCTTGTAAAGATTATATGTATAACTTTTCATGTTAATAATATTTTTATGCGTGACTGTCCTAAAATAAATTTGCGTTTACGAAAACATAAGAAATTAATGATCCATAATATAAATGAAAGCTTTCAGTGGTGACTCGGACTTGACTTGAGTAGGCAACTTTATCTGTTTTCACCCTTTTTATTTTATGCATCAATCAAATATATATTGAAGCACTCATTTTCAAACATGTGCATTTATTTTTCAATTTGTTCCAACTTGTGTTAACCTCATGAAATTTAAACAAGGAAGTTTGAATTACACTCAGGAACATTGAAAATAGCGCACCAAGAAGGGAGCATCGGATTAAAATGAAATTTAATACACATAATGATACAGATGAGAGATTCACTTGATCCCAAAATCAAGACAATTAAACAAATACAGTGTGTACAATTAGGCAAATACAGTGCAACTTCAATAGCGCGTCGGACCGCCTCCTACTGCAATACATGCCGCAACACGGTCCGGCATTGAGTTGATTAGACATCTGATGTTGTCCTGAGGCAGATGGGCCCACAAATCTTGACCAACCACCTCCAAATCATGTACAGAGTGACACGGTGGCATCTGGCGTTACAGCTGGTCCCACACATGTTCTATAGGGGACAAGTCCGGGGAGCGGGCCGGCCACGGAAGAGTCTGAACATGACGTAGGAAGTCTTGAGCAACTCGAGCTGTATGCGGACGAGCATTATCTTGCAGGAAAATTGCCCCTGGAAGACCATTTAGGAAAAGTCCCACGTGGGATCGAAGAATGTCATCAACATAACGCTGGCCCGCTAAGGTTCCACGTACCACAATTAGAGTGGATCAGTTATCATAGGCTATGGCCCCCAGACCATTACGCCTGCTGTGCGGGCAGTGTGTCGTGCGACAGCGTGGGTGGAATTGTACCATTCACCAGGGCGCCTCCACACCAGTACGCGGTTATCATCTGTCCCCAAAACGAACCGGGATTCATCACTAAACACCACGTTTTTCCAATCAGTGGCATTCCACGTCGCTCTGGCTTAGCACCACTGCAGACGGAGTCGCCGATGTTTCGGTGTTAAAGGCAGTACATGAAAAGGGCGCTTGGATTGCAGATTCGCTTCCGCAAGGCGTCTGGAAATGGTTTGTAGAACAACTGGCACCCCTACATCTGATTGTATCGTGGAACGAGTCACTGTGGGATCCACGAGCGCTTGCCGCACGATCCTTCGATCCTCTCGCCTCGTCGTATTCCTGGTCGCTCCAGACCCGGTACGCCGCACGTGGGTACCATCTTGTGTCCACTGCTCCCAACATGTTGTGACGGGACACACCGAACGATCGACCTGGCGAGCAACACGGCGCGTCGACCAGCCTGCGGTTTTCATGCCGATGATGAGGCCCCTCTCAAACTCGCTGAACTGTGAGAAATTCTTCTCACACGTCTACCTGGCATTCTTCGCTTACTAAAGTCCTCCTAGAGTCTGAATGGGATCGTTTATGAATCTTCCACTATGCGCCGGTCCCACTTCCTGATTGCAGCGCCACTGCAGGGTGTGTGGTCATGAGTATTGGCACCAAACTTGGATCATTTGCATATCGGATCTCACTGTACTTATTTGCAATGTTTTGCGATTGTACCTTTCTTCCTTCTTGGTGCGCTATTTTCAATGTTCCTGAGTGTATTTTCTTCTATTAAATCTTTAAGATAATTTCCCCAACACTAAAACAGGTTAAAGAAAAAATATATAATATATTGAATTAATTAAAGAACGTCAGGTTTAGGACAATTGTCTTATAAAGAATTTTAACCAGTGACGAAATACTTGTGAACATCCCTACCTCGTTTGACACGTTCTCTCTTTTCAATAGCAAAGGTAACAAACAGTCGAGCGATAATAGAAACTTGTACTACTGGGCCGATCTTGACTGCGGGCCTGGTAACTTGTGCGGAGGACCGTATCTGAACTGCAGGCTGGTTAAACCGAATTGGAAGGCCGGGCGTGATAAAAATATTTGGCAGATTGTATCTGGATTGCGGGCTAGGTAAAACTGTCCTGAGGGCCGTATCTGGATAGCGAGCAGGTTAAACCTTTCGGGTATATTTGGTCTGCTGTCCTAATGAAAATATTTGGATGACTGCGGGCCGGGTAAACCTGTTCGTAGAGTCGTATATGAACTAAGGTCCTGATAAAAATTTGGAAGGCCGTAACGGGTATGCAAGCCGGGTCCAGTTAATCCGATCCAGTTAATTATACCAATTAATCCAAATACAGTTAATCCGGGTCCAAACCTCTCCACAAGACCGTATCTGAACGGCGGGTTGGTTAAACTGATCTCGAGGGCCCGGCCTGGTCTGCGGGCCTGATAAAAATGTTTAGTGGGCCGTATCTGGACTCCGGGCCTGAGATCAATCTATTCACTACAACCTATTTATCTTACGCATACGGTTTTTCGTATACGTGCTAGTTAAACTTGATCCCAACGAGTACTTCAACTAATTATATAACAACTCAAATAGCTAAAAACATTAAAAAGTAGCACAAATTCAAGAAATATTCAGTAGTATATATATTCGCATCGCTTACAATGTTAAAACGTAGCTCAAATTCAAGAACAATTCAGTATTATACACATTCGCATCGCTTGCTTTTTATAAGTTAATGTTATGTCGCCAAGAGAAGCGGTAAAAAGCCAAATCAATCAACCAACTTGAGTTTTCATGTCGCAGTCACTTGACTACTAGCGAAATGTTGGTCCCACTTTTTAAAGCTCTTATCAATAGCGATACTCAGTCTACTTATATTTCGCTTCTATGGTTTGATCCAGGACCGTCACCAATAGCCCG
Organism: Meta bourneti; assembly: GCA_933210815.1. Taxonomy (NCBI): domain Eukaryota; kingdom Metazoa; phylum Arthropoda; class Arachnida; order Araneae; family Tetragnathidae; genus Meta; species Meta bourneti. Next base: position 75,428,605 of record OW119924.1, on the reverse strand, counting down.
TTGTGTTGCTCCAGTGCGACGTTAATTAAAATACATACGTATATGCTTTGTATTCGTTCACAATTCCTTCACACCTAATACAAGCCGAGTCATAATTTAGAAAATCTAATTTTATTTACTCTGTTTTATTTTCAAGCTAGTATACTATCTACTAGTTTATAGATGATTTCACAACATAACTTGTTGAAATCTTCAAAGGAATAAGCATTAGTTACTGCTATATACTCTGCTTCTAATGACAGTTATATTCAGATTATTAACGTCACCAATATCTTCTACAATCTCAATACAAAATATTAATTGACTTGTCTCATGATTTTTGAACTGAGAAAGGCTATTTTAACACATGAAAACTATCGAAGCTCAAATTAAGTACTTTTGAACAACAGAAATTCACTCTTAAAAATTTCTGCTATTGCATGACATAATGTTTAAAATTAGTTGGTTCTGAATAGAAATACGTTGGCACTTGTGTGTGGCCTGTTATTATTGTAAAAGGGATACATATAAGTTGGGATACATCTGTAATGAAAATTGGAAACGAATTAGCAAACACCAAAACATATTAACATGTAATATAGTATGGTAAAGTGACTCCTCTCTATCTCTCACTCCACGTTTATTTTACACTTAAAAAAACAATACTTCCTTTCAGATAACCATCATATCCCTCAATCTCCAGTCAATGGCTCATCCTAAAATCTTTACATACCAATATGTGTTGACCACTGCATCCGGTAAGTGTTTTCATACTTGTCTCCGCGCATATATTTAAACATGTGTTTCGATTCCATTCAACCAAATAAAATCACCATGTCTGTCCTTTTGAGGAAACGTGAAATTAAGATTTATAAAAGCTAGTGTTCCGCTTTTGGGGGTCGAGGGCGTTTGACCATGTGCCATGAAAAGACAAAAGTATGCAAGTACCGAAAAAAAGAAATGGTTTTTAATTCAGCATATTGTGATTTTAAATTTAAAATCTTGGGGAAAACCATATCAGTTTCATCAAATATTCTTATTGTGTTGAAGTAACGAATATCTTAATTAGATACAGTGTATTATTTTTCATAATATTCTCAGTGTTGTTATTTTACATGTCCCTTTCATTGAAATGATCTATTTTCTGTCTTTGACTCCATATCAAACCTTATTAATTACTATTTGTTTGTCAAAGCATGAAAATATAATAAATTCTGTTTTTAATATGTTTTTTACTTGTAAATGCACAAATAATTTCATATGTATATATTATACTAACCACTACGCGCATTTTTATTATTGCAGCCCTCATCGTCTAATTGATACCTCATCATACATAGCAATTTATTCTCAGCTGAAAGAAATATGTTTCCCCAATTGCTAATTTTACTTTAACATAATTAGTTTCAATAAAAGTAATAACGGTGTTATATAGCTCCAAATGTGAACAAAGATAAAATGCACGCTCGTCTGGAAATATAATACAATCGGTAAAGCAGATTAAAAACAGAAATAAATTACAAAGACTTGCGTAATGATTATTTAGCAGCATAATCTTCCATCCAAACAACAGAAAAACTGAAACATAGTAATTAAAGATAAAGAGAGACATAAAAGTCCGTATTTATGGCCCAAAATCTCTCATAAAATCGATAATAAAATCAGAAAAACATAAAGGCAATATTAGAATTCTGCTGTTAAAATCTTGAATAGAATATCTTGTCAGTCCACCATTTTGTAAGTAAGAGTTATTGAAAACGAAATCACATTAAATTTTGAGGATGATCTGGAAGTGTAAATAAAAGATCTTTTTAATTTGGAATTATGAAAATTGGTTTTCCTAACCATTATTCATGTAACAATACAGAATTATTCAAATTTGCTATTGATTGCATTATCTTTCATGATATACTGTATACGCTACGGTTTGAAGACAATAATATATTAAAACTGATATTTGAAATGTAAAAAATGACTTTGATATGTTGAAATCTAACTACTAAATTGAAAGTTATAAATCATGAAACCCATGCAACATCTCGTAAAATTATTTTCTCTCAGCATTAAATTATGACATAGATACAGACCTACTTTGCATTAATTTCTTAATCTGTACAATAATCTATTAATCTATTTTAATTTACACCCTTGGAAATTCTCATTCAAAATGCAACCTTTTGACATTGCAGCTCAGTTCTCATGGGATTTTGACTCGCATCGACTAGAATGGACTCAGCATTCCTTTGAACTCTAATGTTTTATTTTACTCAGTTATCCTCATTGGCTCTCATCTCTTTGCAGGCAACAATTTTTTCAGACCCATCTTTTCCAACTTAAGTTCTCTAAATACATTCTACAAGACTTGGACTTATATGTGCTGATTCAAGAGCCATTTATTTGGTTTTTATTAAAATGTATGAAACCTAAACTATTCTCACTAGATTCGTTGCTTCAATTTTACGAACATTTAACGTAATGAACATTTCGTCATTTATAAAGCACATACACTACTGTTTGTGAAAACTGCAACACCATGCAGGAATCATGCAAATTAAACGAAACTTCCAGGAAATGCAAAACAGGTTAGAATATGCAAATGATTAGAAATACAAAGCAATCGCGCATGTGTGGGCCAAGAAACACTCTCTAAACTTCCAAGTGAGCAGTGTATAAAAAGCACTGTAAAGATGCGTTAAAATGTGTGTATCGTCGTTTGAGTGCTGTAAATGATTGATTAGAAGTCAATATACCTTGCCAAAAACGCAGAGTGCCATACGAGCAACTAACGGAATTCGAACGGGGCCGTATGATCGGCCTCCGTGAGGGTGGACTTTCGTATCGTGAAATCGCCTCTCGCACGGGGCGTAATGACACAACAGTGATGTGTGTGTGGAAGAGATGCACCATGGAGAACCGGACAAGTCGAAACCCCGGCAGTGGGCTACGCAATAAGACGTCACGAGGGGACGACAGACACATTATCCGCATGACGGTGGCGGACCGTACAACGTCCTCTCGTGCGTTGGCACAACATTGGAGCACATCTACAGGTGTGTCACTGTCTGTCCCCACGGTTCGTCGACGTCTGCTGCGCCATGGGTTACGTGCAACGATTCCCCTGCGCAAAATTCCCTTGACGCTGAACCACCGACGCCTCTGGCTACAATGGGCTCACCAGCACAGCCAATAGCGTGCCGATTGACAACAAGTCGTCTTCTCAGATGAGTCCCGTTACAATCTGTACTACGCTATCTACCAATAAGTATTTGGACACCCATACAAATGACGATATCTGCAGTCCTGATATACGTCACGCCCTCCGCCGTTAAATATCGTGTAGGAAACAACATTGGCATTAGTCGCATGCAAGATGCCACGAAGTGCAGAGTTATCTGATTTCGAGAAAGGTGTAATCGTCGGGTATCACAGAAATGGCCGATCCTTAAGGGACATATCTAGCGAGCTGAATTACCCAAAATCGACAGTGGCCTATGTGATTCAGAAGTAGAAGGTGAGCGGTGATTGTCGGAATGTGCCCCGAGTTGGCAGACCCACGAAACTGGGAGATAGAGACCGACGGGTGCTGTCCAGAGAAATTCGGAAGGACCGCACCGAACCGATGGCCCACATAATCCAGGAGCTTCAACAGGCATCCGGGATTGTTGTTTCGATGAATACCATCCGTATGGAAGCACATCTGCTTGGTTTTCATGGTCGTGCTGCCGTCCATAAGCCTTTGATCACAAAGTCCAACCGCGCTGCTCGGTTAATGTGGTGCAAAGCACTTCGAAAGTAGACCGTAGATCAATGGAAACGGGTTCTCTGGAGCGACGAATCAAGATTCACCCTCTACCGTTTGGATGGCAGGGTCTGGGTCTGGCGTCTGCCTGGAGAACGCCTCCTGCCAGAATGCATTGTGCACACAGTAAAGTTCGGCGGAGGTGGAATTATGGTCTGGGGTGTTTCTCCTGGGGGTGTTTCAAATGACTGGGACCCTTGGTCCCAATTCATGGTAAGCTCGCAGCATCGCCGACGTCTACTGCATTATATTGGATGACAGTGTGCTTCCTACGTTGTGGCAGTTTTACGGGTTGGACCCATGTTACTTCCAGAACGACCAGCTGTCATGTTGCGAGGTCCACCATGGATTGGTATGGTGACAATGGGGTTAACCGAATGGACTGGCCTGCGCAGAGCCCAGACCTGAACCCTATCGAGAACCTCTGGGACGAGTTGGATCGCCGAATTAAGGGGTGCAACATCCATCCAAAATCGGTGAAGGAACTTACATGTTTTCTCGAAGCCGAGTGGAAGAAAATACCACTAGCCGTCATACAAAGACTTGTGGAAAGCATGCCCCGGAGGGTTGAGGCTGTAATTGCCTATCGTGGAGGCTCTGCCAACTATTGAATATGAATAAATTTTTTTTTCCTTTTCTATCACAGGTGTCCAAATACTTATTGGTAAATAGTGTATAACTATGGACGTGTACTCCTCAGACGCCACAGAGGTGAACGCCTTCTCCCGGAGTGTCTTATTCAGAGTCATACTGGACGAACGCCTGGCGTTATGGTCTGGGGCGCTATTGGATATCATGGGCGATCATACCTAATCCAAATTTCGGGGACACTGAACAGCGGGCACTACATCAGGGAAGTTGTGGAGCCCGAGGTCCTACCCTTCCTGCAACGCATTTCCGGAGCTGTATTTCAGCAAGACAATGCCCGTCCACATGTTACTCGGAGTGTACAAGCCTTCTTCAGTGCACGGCAGGTTCCGCTTCTTCCATGGCCATTCCCTGGATATGTCGCCCATTGAAAATGTCTGGGATTATATTGGACGGCGACTCGCTCGTACCGCTCGTCGGGCACAGGGTACGACTGAACATTGGCATCAGATAGAGGCCATCTGGATTGCCATTCCTCAGCATGACATTCAGAATCTGTCCGATTCGATGCCACGACGTGTACAGGCTCTCATCTCTTCGCGTGGCGGTGCACAAGGTATTGATTTTCATAATTTTTTTATCGTTATTAGATGGATCGTTTACTTAAACCACTATAACTAATACGTGGAATAAATTTCATTTATTTCTGATGATTCTTTCATAGTGTTGTAATTTTCACAAACAGTAGTTTATTATAATTTCTCCTCGAAGAAATACTCTATGGAGTAGTTTTAATATTTTTAGACCTGCATAGTGGTAAAAAAATTAAAACATCTTTGATATGTTTTGAAAATTTTCGAGAACACATCCGGATATTTGCAGTTTAATTCATTAATAGAAAGCGGAAATTGTATCCAAATTCCATGATCAGTTTTCTATCGTACTAAATGATTGCCAGAGAACAAAATAAATAATATATACTCAACTGATGCTATTCATACGTTCTAGAATCTGCGTTGCTTAAATCACATTTAAAAGCTTAAATTGGAAACAGACAGTCTATAAATAAGCCTAAAAACATACAGCTTTAAAGTAGCAAGATATTTTCCAAAGGAATAGGTGCATATACATGTTATTAAAACATTCGAATATACTTTCCTCCAACGAGAAGACAAGGTGAAGTCAAACATTAATTCAAATTATGAAGCAATCTGTATAATTGTGTAAAATATACAATAAAATATATTTCGAGACTAAACATCAAAATCTTTAAAACGGAATGACTTAAAATTATTTTTTATATGAGCAAACAACAGATTTAAACAAACCTAGAGACATTAATACCAGAAGAAATGTTTTAAGCAGTATTTCATCTAATAAGTGGCCATTCTACTAAAAATAATGAATATTCTTTTTCTTTTTTTTTGGTTTTCTTATAAAAAACTGTTTTTATTAATATAAACCTAGATGTAACTAATGAAATTTATAAACTAATTTCCAAACTAAGATTGAACTATTTTAATAATTGTTAAAAATTTCTCCATGAAGGTGTCATGATGTATCACGTCCGTGAATTGACTCAAACTCATAAATTAAACTTGAACTGGATTTTACCTCATAAATTAAACAAAAATTTAACTCGAAATTTACATGTCAGATTAAGAAATATTTTTAAAACTTATTCTAAGATTTTAGAGAAGTTATATTTGTTGATAATTTTAATTCCAGTGACCAGAGCAACAGGTCGCATTTGTAGCAGCGAAATAATTGTCTGTAAATTCCCATATAGACAATATGTATTGAAGGATCGATAATCAGCTTACTGATTTACAAAGATATAACGAAGCAAGTGTTTTTAACTTAACCGAAGAATTTAAGGATTTACTGATCCAATCACACAAGTTTAAAATAATTTTAGCTATATTCAAAATAATAAAATTAATTTATATTATTAGATGCAACTCTTTATTTCTGAAATTCTATAAGATAAATTCAAAAGAACATATTATTAAATGTAAAATGTGTAACCAGTATACATTTTCATAATTAAAAAAAATGCAGACTTTATTCAAATATTTTAATAACACGCATATTCACTTGTTCCATTTAATATTCTTAAAAGATGTATGTTTTTAGATTTGCTTATACCGTATCTTCACATTTACAGCTTTTGAACCTGATTTAAATTACAAAGAACCAAAGAAATATTCGAGAACCCACTAATAACATCAGTTGGAGAAAAATATTTGTTTTATCTTGTGGAAATCATTTAGTACGCTAGAAGTACAATTTCGTATGTAAGTTGACCATTATTTCTGCTTTCTAATGTTAAATTAAGCATTCAAAACATGCCGAAGTACAAACATTACATACTTTAAAAACCAAATACTGACATATATCATAAAAATTATAAATCACTTTAAAGTCGTTCTTAGGAAAATCGAGAATTTTCAAGGTTTTTGTTACATCCTCCTACTATTACACTATTTTCCTACTCATAATATAACTATTATCCAGATCAATCGTGTATCTTTTTAAGTTTTAAAATGAAATCGAAAATGAAGTGAAACATTTGGTCGAATAATTTGGTTCACTTTCACTGAGTAGTCAAACAAATTTTGGCTGAGTTTTATGGCGCGAGATCCAAAAATGGATATGCTGCGTCAAAACCTAATCCTTCAATTTATTATCTTGTATGATATTAATAAATTTGATATTAAATTCTTATTTTAGAAGTATAACATGTAAGGGTACATCCTAATTAAAAAGAATATATGACGTTCTGTGGTACTGTTCGATAGTACTGTTAAGAAGAAAACCTTAATGTTAATTTCTTTGTACTCGAGAGCGGCCCTCAGAGGCCTTTTTAACCTTTCATCGTTTCCTCCTATCAACTTCTTTTTCCTCGAAAGTTTCCGCACGAGGTTGTTCCCCTACAACCACAGATAGACTGGTTCCTGGTTCCAATCCGGGTAAAGGCATGGATGTTTGTCACTCTGGTGTGAATATGTGACCTGTAAATGGGTTTCACTCTGAATGTATGGCATATGAGGTGTAACGGGACCCTATCATCGTTATGCACCAGGGTAACGCCAGGTTTCACAATTACACCCTTGTAGTGCATGATAACTAAAGTACTTCTAACAAGTTGAAATTGATCAGGCATTGGTAAAAAATAATATAAATTTACCATCACGTAATGCAATTGTATAGTATTAAAGATGAAATAAAATTTTTTGTGGATAACTTATGTAAGGGTCTTCTAATAAAGCTTTAATGTCCTGATGCGTAAGTTTATATTATTTAGAGCATTTTAATGAAGAACACAATGGCAGTGACTACTAATCTTCACCAGCATCGTAGGTTGGAGCATCAACTACGCTAATTAAACACTGCTCCAAATATACTAAATTCTTAACAAATCAATTCAATTTTTCAGAAAGTTTATAAGCAAAATGTTCTACGCGCTCACTAAGTAAATTATAAATCACGTTTAGAGTTGCCTTTAGATAAATAAATTATTCATTGCTTGATGCAATTTAAAGAACTGCGATCTTAAAATATTTCTGACGAGTCTTCAGCTTTATTAAGATCCTTTTGTTTGAGCGCGAAAGTTATATAAATTTACAATTACATGGATTTATTCTGGTAAATAAATTATGCGAAAACGTTTCCATTCACACGTCGTTCTTGATATTTATTCTGTTATTCATGATATTTATAATCTTTACTTGATAGAGTATTTACCCACGAGGTATCCAATTTCGGGTTGACACTTGAATTACATGAATCTTCTAGATTTCAATTATGAAATTATTTGGTCTGATTTCTGTATGCTATAATTATTTGAACATAATAAATGCCAATATGATAACATGAGTAATAAAGGACCAGTTCTGTTTGAGCCTCAGTTTGAACCATTTGGAATCGTAGGGCTACGGTTTGCAGATCGGAGAGTTGAAAGGAATTAGTCGAGTATTGTTTCAAAGCTGTTATTTAATTTCACAAGAACACAACTCTTAAAATATTAATGCAAACCACTGACAAATTTTCTTCATTTGTTTGAATAGATTTTGACAAGAGCTCTTAAATGACACCTCACACAGTCGTGCTGCGCTTACGGTTGCCGAGATAAGTTGTGTCAAGCGTGGAGCACAAGCCAAAAGAATTTTCATTTCCCCGGCCCAGAGAGGCGGGAGAGTCGCGCGCACGATGTATTCCACAGTATGCTAATTGGACTCCGAGCTGTTTACGAATATGCTAACACGATTATTATTCGGCAAGTATTTATAACAATATAACAATTTAACTGAGACTTAATTTTACCACAGGCGGTCTGGCCGAATATTATCCGTGGAGTTAAGTCCGAGTTTTAAGTCAAAAACATTTCAATTACAATAAATGTCTTCGGTAATGAGTGTATTTTATTTTCATAAAAAATAGAATCGAACAGAATCAAACATGCATGACAGAATTCTCTGCACAATAATATTGATTGTGGAGAATAATTTGTGATTTGATACCGCTTCACTTGCCAAATTATCCAATAACAACCTGGCAATGAAAAAACTAAAATTGCTTCTAGAATAATATGACAGGCTTAACAAGCTTAATATAAAAACAAGTTATAAAATATTCGTATTCGCATCAGTCAACATCGGCTTTGGATTCAAGTGTATGTATTTCAACATATTTCTCAGGCGAAAAAGATTAGAGCATTAATGGAAACGTAATATAAATTTGATTTTTTTGTTTAATTGTTATTGAGTTTTATATTGCGTAAGTGGTTTTTAAATTAGAAATAGATATTATTTAAATTTATTTGTGAGCAATAATTTCGCATATTGAATATCAGAAGTTGATTTCTAAGTTGACGAACATGACCTTAGATTCAGTCGAGATATAATCTTGGAGACTAAAATTCAGTATTTAAACTTATTTGTGAGCAATAATTTCGCATATTGAATATCAGAAGTTGATTTCTAAGTTGACGAACATGACCTTAGATTCAGTCGAGATATAATCTTGGAGACTAAAATCCATTTCTACACGTTGGAATTTGCATTTGCAGGAAATTATTGATTTATGCTGTGAAAGTTTGCTTAGTTCATGATTAGGTTATTTACCGACAGATATACAAATTCAGAAGACACATTACAGGAAATTCCTTTATCTAAGATCCAAGTTGGAGAGTGGGGTGCCAGCTCAGATGTTGACCTTGTCATCTGACCATGATTCAAAACTACGCGATGTTATCCTCGGATCTTTTACTTCGGGAAAAATCCCGGACCGTTGCCAATATCCCCCGTTGTGTTTCACCAGTAAGACATTCTACTACCTAACTTAACCGTTCCTCTGAGACATTGCAAAACTGAATTCTAATCATTATTGTTCTACGATAGGGAACGGATATGGATGCATGACAATATACACAGGTCGATAGTTTCATGCATGGAACGATATGAGTCATCTTCAAGAGGCGTTGATCATCAAGTAACAAGGCTTTCTTACGGTACAATGAATATAATAAAATTGAAAAACCTTCAGATCTGCTAAGAAAGATCAAAGAAAAGATCGTCAAGGACCATTTTGTGGGAGCACGGTGTCCACCAACATCAGGACAAAAGAAAGTCATAAGCAGTCGGATTTTAAATGTGTTGTCCTAGAATAGTGTTACCACAACTTTTAATTTTTCAACGAAGCCATTTCAGTCCGTGTGTAAGCACAATGAAGCACTAGCATCTTTCACTGGTGTGTTTGACACCGTAAAATCAGATAAGGGTTCTTGAGAATAGATCTTGGAGACTGGACCCCTTTTGCTTGTTTGAAATAAAAAACTGGAGAGAATATATCCAACAGTGTTGAGGATGGCAGATTTGTTTAATTCTTTATTTTTAACACACATTGATTAGTGTTCAACATTTATAAAGGCATGTTAAAAATAATATTTAAACTTGTATTTTAAAAATAATATTTAAACTCGTATTTTAAAAATGATATTTTAACTCGTATTTAAAAAATAATAATATTTAAACTTGTACTTTAATAATAATAATATTTAACCATATATTTCATCCTATGACTTACTACTGCCATGATGATGACCGTCTTGCTACACCAAAATAGATCATTGATCTCTTCTAAGTTTTTATTCTCCATCAATGGTGCTTTTGAAAAATTTTAAACTTTTTTTATTCATTTGTCGAAGATTTTCAGCATTTTATATACAAATAAGGTATTTTATCATGAAACATTAATAAAGTATTTAAGTTAATTATGTTACTTATATGAATAGATTTTTAACACTTATTAAACTGCACGAAAATACGAAATTCAACATTAGATATATTCGAGATAGTAAAGTATTCAATCTTTTAAGTAAACAGGTTTCTAACTATTGAAATTTATTTATCAATACCATTTTTAAATTTTGAACATCTAAACCCTGAAGTACGCAACTAAGTATTGTATCAATTAATAAATAATGAAGCTTTGTAAATATTGACCAAGTTATAAGTTCGAAAATCAAATCATGTTTTGAAAGGCACCTAGTAACGTAATCTAAAATAATCAAGAGCAGATATTTTAATGAATATTCACGTCATTATCAATTAACTCTATTTGTGTTAAATATTTAGCAGTGACGAGTGTAAATTAAATATTTGTAATTACGAACCAATTTCACGATAACGAATTACTTGAAAGAGAATTCCAACAATTATTTCTAAGATACACATTTTTTGCATTATTTCCAACGCTACAGTAATATTTTTATTAGTTTAATTTCAAATATGTAATTTAACATTTATTTATAAATATAATGAGAGCTGAAACTGCGGGATTGTGCTTCTTTCCCAATTTTTTATGTATGGAAATTCTTAAGTATAAGCAATTTTTACATTTCGATTCATTTTAAGTCATTTTCACAAATTTTGATAAAAATTGCGTATTGCTATAATGATTTTATACGAGAGGACATTTGACATCGACATTTTTAGCTCATTGATATACGGAACTTTAAACAAGCAATTAGCGTTGCATCTAATGACAAATAAACGAGAAAATATTCTTATTTTAAGGTGAAAAGAAGAAATGTCTTGTTAAAATAAACAGACGTAAAAAAAAGTTACTGGTCCTCATATTTTCAGTATTACACCTCTTACAAAATATTTAGAAAAGCAACAAAAATTAAAATTAGATTGTTTCTTAAAATATATCATATCAAATAAACCAATTATTATGCATTGGTATGGGTTACCTTTACTTGTTATTTTGTAGGTTATACTGATGATCACGGATAAAATAACCTCGTTAAATAATGAGTGCAGTGAAATGTAGCGGTTTGAAAAATAACTCCCTCTGTATTTTGCACTAACTAAACTTATTCTTTATGGTTCAGAACAAAATATAGTAATCCAGCTAATGAATTATTATCAACTAAATCAACAGACCAGAAATTCAACTGGTTGAAAATGTATTCATGTTTTACTGATTCGGTAGCTAAAGGGGGTACGTAGTGGCTCAGTGGGTATGCCTACTTCGTTAGCTACCTTGGAATTATAGGTACCGCATGTTCGATTCCTGTCAGGCTCATTGCTCCCTGGGTGTATTTCTCTTTTTTGTGTCAGTAAAACTTTCATTGTGTGTGAAAGTGTATTATTTGATATTGTATGTCTTGTGTCTGGTGCAGCATTGCCAAATATGACCCTTGCGCTACCACAAAGCAAACAACCAATCGGTACGTACGTGGTTTTTGTATTTACTATAGACCGTGTGAGACTCATATCACGTGCGCTCCATTGTATGGAGGTGATTTCACGTGGCGATGAAGACTGGTGAAATGGAAACCTAGTAGATAAAAATATAAATTGCCTAGAATCCAATAAACATAAAATGCTGACTAGTCTACCAGCATGTGGCTTCAAATAAAGGTCACAAAATAAATTAGGCGATTCTAGTTTAGAAAAGTTTTAGTTTAGAACAGATAAAATCGGAGTGAACTATGCAAGGTCATTTCGGCATGCTTTCCTCTCTGTGTCCACCACATTAACATCTAGCATTCCGGTGGGTCAGATAAGTGACATTGTTTTTTAGAAGAGGATCTTGAATCGGAAAGAGGAGACGAAGCGCCATTTTGATTTTGGAAAAAATCGGATGAGAGGAATAGGACTGTTGCAAAAGTTTGGATCTATCTGCATCTACTATAGTATTTTGTGCATCGGAGAAACAAAGAATAAGTTTGGAGTAACACATATATTAATTACAAAAAAGTAGTTCTTAATAGGAAAATTGATGTTTGAGCTTCAATTCTACCTTCAAGGAATCTGGACTGATTATGGAAAGGATCACTGCTCATCAACAGAAAAAAATGGTGAGTGATTATTACTTTTGAAGCTAAAAGCCCAATTTTATGTTTTAATTTAGTCCTAATGTGGTGCATTTTTGTTGTGTTACACGAAAGGAAAGTAATTGAGTTAAGTTTGTATTGATACTGTGTTACTTTCATGGCTTAGAAGGGCTGTTCTTGTGAAAGGAAGAAAACATGAGTTAATAATTTTGGTACTTGAACTAAGGTAGGAAGTTCCTCCAAATTCTAAAATTATTGAACTGAAAAATTAATTGTGGAAGGATAAAATTTTGACGAAGAAAAAAAATTCATTTTTCAGCTTTTCTGCTAGGCTGTCCTAGGAAGAAAAGAGGAGTTAATAATTTTGGCCCTAGAACGAGGGATGGAAGTTCCTCCAAAAATTAAACTTATTGAACTGAAAAAAAATTAATTGTGGGAGGACAAAATTATGACGAAGAAATTAATTCATTCCTCAGCTGCAGAAAAATAGTGTAGGAGGAGGATCATGAAAAGCGTAAACCAAAAAACAAAAAGCGAATTCAGAACATGTTATAATGAAGCCTATTGAAAGACAAGGCAGAAGTTGTTACTGAAAAAATTGTACTCGAAGTAGAAACGGAGTCAAATAGTTGAAAGGGAAGAGTACTAGGTAGTCCCCTGTAGATGTATTCCGACGCACACAAAATACCAATGACTCACGGCGTATTGAATGGGAATTGGCGTCGATAGGCAAAGGCAACTATTTCCTCCCTGGGTGTATTTCTCTCTTTTGTGTCAGTGAAACTTCCATTGTGCGTGCATGTGTATTACTTGATATTGTATGTCTTGTGTCTGGTGCAACATTGCCAAATATGACCCTTGCGCTATAAAACCACAAAAGAAACCAACCAATATGTACCGACGTGGTGTTTGTATTTACTACAGAACGTGTGAGATTCACATCACGTGCGCTCCATTGTATGGAGGTGATTTCCCTGGAAGATGAAGATTGAGGAAATGAAAAGCTTGTAGTTAAAAATATAGATTAATAAAAATTGAATAAACATAAAATGCTGGCAAGTCTACCAGAAAGAGGCCTTAAATAAAGGTCGCTAAATAAGTTAGGCGCTTGCAGTATTTTTAAGTTTTAGTTTAGAATATATATTCGAAGTAGCGCTATTTACAGACGGTAGGATGTCTTCAGTCTGTAAATAGCGCATTGTACATATGTATATAATAAATCATTTACGGCAGGATTGCGTTCCTCTCTATTAAGCACAGTAAATCTAGAATACTGCTTGTTCAGATCTGTTACAGTGTATTGAGCGTGAGATTCGATATTCAAAGTACACATTGAATATTTTGAACAATACCTAATAAGGCACCGATCCACGTTTGTGTTTGGCAGACTAAGTAATTAAGATACACTGCAAAATAAAATTTTGCTTTAACGTGTAGTTTTTGTTTCGTTACGAATGATTAGTCATACCAGAAACAACGTTAATTGTGTAGTTTAATTAATTTCATTTGGCAAAATATTTCTTCGATATTTTAGTGCATATATATTTTGTTGCAAGAAAGGTTTATAATAGTTTTCTATTTATTGCATATCAGTTTTAACACTCGCCCTATTCTTAGTATTGTCATTGAAAAGTTGTTATCATGAGAATAGCAATAAAATGAGCAGATACATTTTTACAGACTGCATAGTTACTTGATTTCAGATCTTATGAACACATGAACCAAATAACTAATTTACAGAGCTTTAATTAAGTCTGAGCTGCCCCTCATAAACTTGGACTATGACCTTGATTATCTAAATTGTTTTGCAGATCTTTGATAGAGATATTTTAAGAATCATAGTTGGTGGTATACAGACTCATGAGTGTGGCGAAGGTTTAATTTCGAGTTATACCATTTATTCAAAGAACCAGAAATTGTCAAATATATAAAATTACAGGGAATGAGTTGGGCATATCATTCGAATGCCCGATAAAATAAGTACACACAAATATTTTGGCCAGGCCTAGAAGACCAAAGCTCATGGATTGACTGTGTTGACAAGGAATTGGAATTTGAAAAACTAAGATATATTTTCTCAGTAACAGGTAAAGATGAAAAATAGTCATCAAGAAGGCCAAGGCCCGTACTGGGCTGCTGAGCCAATGAAGAAGAAATTTAATTGATATTGATTGATATCATAAAACTTTCCGTTGAATAAATAGTTTCACTACTTGGGCGCAATGGATCTTCTTGTGGTGGAAGTTTGTGTATTAATTCAATTTGTTAGAAATTCGCGATACAAAGTTTAAGAAATATACCATAAAATAATTATTTATAACAATAAATGAATTTGTAACTTTTATTCTATAAAGGAAATAATAAGAAAGTATAATATTTTGTGTATATACATTCCCATTTCCTGATACATTTTTTTATTTAAACATTTATATTACAAAGATGTTTCAAAAATTTCTTTTCCATTCTCAACGGCCTAAAATGGTAATAAAAACAAAATCCTCAAAATATATATATTCTGAACTGATTTCCAGTGAAATATTTCTTGTCGTCCACAGTGCCAATAACACGTTTAAAAATGAAAAGATAAATAATTGCATCCCATCCAATGAAAAGGAACATCCCAAGATAAATCGGATTTAATAAAGAGAGCAGAAGCAACCAATTCATTTATACACCATTCCCAAAAGATACAGCTTCTTTTCATCAAGTCTCTTCAGAAATCGAAAATACCCTCTTCAGAAATCTCTCGTCGTCCACAATCATCTAAAAATGGCATCGTCAAGAACTTTTGGGAAAAGTCAGGAGGGCGATTTGTCGCCAACCATAGCCCCCCGCTGGGAGAGCAAATCGCCATCGATTTGACACTATCCATAGTAAGCGTGAGACTCGAGAAGTTAGGGATCACGCATGCGCATTCGTAAACCTTCGACATGGATCCCTAAAGGGAAGAATAAGTATGGAGAGGGCCACTTTTGACACAGTTTATTAAGCGACTTTATCGATTAGAAAGAGATGACTTAGTTTGCAAAACTGTGTAGTTTAAAAACACTTTTAGACCTCTAAACATTACTTTTTTCACTTACCCGTTTCCAGGTTTTTATTATAGTTTGTTTGACATATATCACTCTGAATTTAAATATACGTGTTTCTCATTAACATATAGCGGTAGAATTTAAATTTAACACAGAAAAAAATTTCGTCTCTTTTTTTTGTCTCCAATAAACCTCGTGAATTTTCAAGAGTTATTTTAATTAAATTAAGTTGAGTTAATTAAATAAATTAATTAATTCAACTTTAAAAATATTTAAGCTCACACCCACGTGTAGACCAATCCGCTATGCGTAGGCGCTCACTAGTGTATCAAGACACAATTGCTTTTTAAAAAACGATTTTAAATTAAAACTAAAATTTACCTTATTCTTAGTAAAATTGTAAATTATTTTGGCCTTCACATTTTGAATAGAAAACAAAAGTTTTGAGCAATTTACTTTACAAAAGAATTAAAACTCTACTAAACATCTTATGCTTTAAACATGAAATACGTACTTAAGCTACTGACAAGTTTTTTGTGTATTTCAGAGGAAAGCAATTTGCATATAGCACCTCCGCAAAGTTTGGAACAAAATAGAGGAGTTAATTTGAGTTATGAGATGTCATGTCTAATTTTCAAGTTTTATCTCAAAGTGAGCAATGTTGATAGATAATGAACTTAAATTATAGAAATACTTAAAACAAACTTAAAACGCGCATAATGTTATAATTAAATATTTTCGAAATTCATTCGGCATGATCTTTGAATGATGAAAATTATGTTCCATAAGCCATTTGTAAATATGCCGATTGATAATAAGGACAATAGAGGTGTAGCAGATAAATAAACTGCTCAATGAAATTAAATGGTTCGATTCAATGCTACTTTTCTACATATTCCGTAATGCTACTTTTATGCTTCATTCTGTATACATATCTTTTAAATGCAATATCCAGTAGAGTAATCTATGTATTAATACGTGAAGAAAAAACTTTGTACCCCTTTTCAAGCACATTGCGCGCACTGAGGAGTAAGAGATTTGGCATAATTTGCCACCACATAAGTTAGTATTGAAAGTTAATTGCATCGTTTTGCTGATCAGAAACTTAAATACAAAGGAAGCATTAGTCAATGGAACAAGAATGCGCATGAAATTTATACATCGTAATACTATTGATTGCGAAGTTTTAACTGGAACCGCACGCAATAAGAGAATTTTGATTCCACGTATAAATTTAATATATTCCTGAACTATTTTACCATTTAACTTTCAAAGAACTCAATTTCTAATTATACCTGCATTTGCGATGACAATAAATAAGTCTCAAGGACAAACATTCGAAGAAATTGGAATTTTATTGAGGCAGCCAGTTTTTACACATGGTCAATTGTACATCGCAGCAAGTAGAGTTCGATCATTCGATGGTTTGAGATTTTATATTTCAGAATATAACGGTCAAGGGCATTTAGCAAACGATGAAAGGGTTTTTACAAAAAACATCGTCTACACAGAAGTTTTGAATCATTAAATTCATTGTCGAACTATTTCATGTTCAATGGACAACATTTAGTTTTTTAACCACCCGGTTTTTTTCGTTTCAATAAAAAATATATTAAAAAATACGAAGCACGTATTCCTTATTTCATTTTTCATATTTTGGATTTATTTTGTATTTAAATTTTATATAATTTGAAAAGATAGGCAAATTAACTGTGTAGCCTTGGCGAAACCTGTGGCCAGTATAGCAATAAAAAAAACCCAAGAAAATGTCAAAAAACGCGTTATTGTTTTTTAGATATGGCTTAACCAAGCTATACCGCATTTTTCCTATGACGTATTTGTACATGCTCGCAGCTTACGTAATAGAACAAAATTCAAAAAAATTATATGCAATGAATATAGAGGTATACTCTTTAACAAAAGAACCTTATTATCTTTCAAACTTAAAAATTAAATGAATTATGGTCGAATTTCGACCACTGGGCGACCACTAGTACAGTATAAATTTCAAAAGATAGTACTTGGAATTCTATTTCAATGGAAAGTCAATCTATAATAAATATAAAGTAATCCATCTACACTAACGATTTTTATCCTTTATCAACTAATGGCACACATAATCTAATTACTAAAATTTTAAAATTTATCATAATTTATGCCAATCTGACAAAAAAGCAAGCATAGTTTTCATTGATTTACAAATAAAATAATAATTATCTACTCTTTATGATTCAAAGCTACTTTTTAAAGACATCTTTTCGAAGCAATTTATTTATGATAATCTGTAGTAAAAAATAACTCTTAAAGATATTGATAGGATAATTACTTGAAAGCATTCGTGAACATATCTGTCAAAAGTTCAAAACTGAACTATTGAAATGAATAAATGTTCCACAATTAAACCGTTGAGCTATACGTAAGTCACACTTGTGCCATTCTTGCGGCAGAAGCGGTGTGCCATGGCACACAGTTCAAAAATTGCTGATGTATACACACAGTTATTGTATGCGAATAGTTATTACTTAACTATATGATAGGTAGGTTATTGAATACAGGTCGCAATGGAGCAACATAACAGGCTATTGGCGACTGTCCGGGTGGGATTAATACCGTAGAGAAAGATCGTACTTGACTAGATGAGATGGTCAAAAGTGTACAAAATCCTAAGTTGAATAGAAAAAGCAAAGGAGTCAAAAGAATGACAAACTGACATTTAAAAGTGAAGAATGTTTACACAAATTACATACTCCCGAAAGCAGACACGACGCGACACCATCACCAGTGGAGATTATCCTCAAAAGAGTTCTGCGTGACTGACCGTTGGCTAAATGCTAGTGTTCCTACAATTTCTTAATTGAGGGAAAGGAAGATCAGATCGCGTGATACGGGAAAACCCGTCTAAACGTGAAGGAATAATTTTCCTATCAGCAGCAGTCTTTGGTATAAACCAGAATGAGACTAATCCCCAAACTAGAGGTTTTCAAGCAGTGATAGCGGCTCCCAAAGGACCACAGTCATCCGCTAGGAGATTTTATACATTGTAAAAAAATTAAGAAATACATAATAATTCAATTGCTGCATAAATTCAAATATTTGAAGAGAATTTCGTGGTGGTTTTAATTGAACACTTTTTTGTGAAACTATGGACACTAACAAACAAGTCAACTGAAAACAACTAAACGTTTCAAAACAGTTCTTCGACTTTCTGTATGCGATCTCCAAGTCGCATCCCTACGCTCCACACTGACGGCTTAATCAGAACTGAGCCTAGTTATTATTTTTTCGATAAAACTGAAACATCATCATCAATACATCGTATCAAGATGATTATCGAGCAAAATGATTCCTGAATTTAAAATGAAACTAGAAATTACAGTAGTATATGTGAGGAAAGGGCCAAGACTGATCGGTCACGAATGCAATAATTTACGACTTGGAGAGCTGACACCAAACAGAGATTGGTTAAGATTAACAACACGTCCTGTGATTCCTCTCGTGCAAAAATTCAGCGAATATTTTTGACAATATCGCGATTTATCTGGACAATTGTGTGTGTAACACGACTATACGTGTTAGCGTTTTACAGTTTTTGACGGGATCTATTCAAATATGCGAAGAATTTTGAAATTCTGTAATCGAGATTTTTGAATAAGCCCTTTGAAACAACACTTCTCTAGCTCATTTCAAAACTCCGATCTACAAGTCGTAGTCCTACGTACTGACAGCTCAATCAGAACTGAATCTAGTTTTTTTGTAAACTTTTACACATTCTGCTGTATTTTTGGAAGACGTAAGGAGTTCCTGTAGAATTCACTTGTAAGAGTACATTTAAATACTCCTTTGTGGATTATAGTAATTAAGTAAAAAATTAAACAGTATGTATTAAAAATTCGGTTAGACTTTGCAAACAGGTTCAAATAGGTAGTTAATCAAGGTCGCGCAGGAGCAACACAACGGGCTATTGACGACGGTCTGGGATCTATACCGAAGGGAAAGATTCGAGGACAACACCTCGGTATTTTGAGCCGCGATCAGGTGACGAGTTCAGAACCTGAACTGGTACCCCACTCTCCAAACTTCCACAACCTGAAGTGTAGAGTGCCAATGTCAGGACATATTAGACCCCGACAGGTTTAAAGTGCACCATCCTCAGCGTACACGCTTTGCAAATATAGAGTGAGTTATATTTTTTGAACAATTATTATTTCCATCTGATACTGAATTGATTATGAACTAATAAATAATGATAAATTTAATAACATTTAGCATAGATTAAAATAGTTTATAAGAGCAGTATAGATGAGCTTTCTCAAGGAAGTATGTAACATGGGGCTTAATAACATCAAGGATTTTAGATCAAATCTGAAATTTAATCTGTCCATCTTTCTAGGTTTCACTTCGAAATCTTCACAAAAACCTTTAAGAAGTATTTCTAGCGTATATATTATGTACGTAGTATGTGTTGGTTGCACCATCTTTCATACATGAATTCCTGTGGGGCATAGGGGGAAAAGAGTTGAGAGTGAAGTTCTGAATAATGTTTCTCAGATGTCGAAAAGGGATTGAAAACCCAGAGTTTTTAATTTTCTTTAAAAATATCCTGACATGCTCAGATTCGCAAAGCAATTTTTATGAAATATTTCTGTATCCCTAAACTGTTTATTTAGTATAGTAATTTAAGGGGTAAATTTAGCTGAGTAATTTAAACGAAAACTTTCAGAATTCTATTATTTTCTATAAAGTAGGTAAAACTTTTAAGTTATCTTAACAAAGCGTATATTTTGAGATTATTAAGTGATTCTTAAGTAGGGGAGACTGTTGTACCTTTGACATTACATACCTGTGAACATATTTCAGTTTTGTAGTTCTTGATTCTCTGTGAAAACACACACACAATCCAAAACTACCTTTTCAAATGATCTCTAGAGATCACTGCTGTTTACTAAAGTGTTGTTCAGAAAAAGTAATGGTGCTTAGAGAGAGTTTGAAAACTTTCCAGAAAAGTTATTTATTTTTAATAACTTCGAAAAGTTATTTATTTTTAATAACTTCGAAAAGTTATTTATTTTTAATAACCTAGAAAAGTTATTTATTTTTAATTATTTTTAATATAGCTTTAATGAAATTTTATTCCACTTCCAAATAAAGCTTTTTATTGTGGGCATTTATGTATATTTACTTTTATGTTTCACATAACTAATATATTGAATTAACTAATAATATGAAACGTGTGACATCTCTTGTAACAGAACACAAGTTTGTCATGAACCATTCAACACTGTTCAAAGGTACATTATTGAAAAAAGGCTATCACATTTTTAAATAGTTCTTCAATCGAATGAAAAACGCGTTTTATATATTGATTATTTGTCCTAATTTGTATTTTAAGAATGCCAAGAAGCAAAACCGGCGAAATAAAAGACATGATTTATGTAGCTACTATGAGGGCTGTTGTAAGAACTGTAACTGCTTCCTAGTAAACATATTTCTTCTCGTCAAGCATGTAAATTTTACGATGTAAAATTAGGTGCACTTAAATATAAACGTGTTGAATTTTAAATTATGTTCTTAAAACTTTTTCAGATCATTAAAATTGAATATTTGATGTGATAAGGAGGATCTGGTTTTAAAGTTTCAAAGACAATTTAAATACGGCACAGCAAAAAGACAAAGAGCAGAGTTAATTTTCGAAATTTATTTGTGCAACAGTAAATTTAATGTTAAATGATAAATATCAAAGCACAATTTTGTTCAATTATTTTAACTTGAATACTCTTCTTTACTATAAATTACATATAATTTAAAATAAAAAATATTTATGAATGCATTTTTCTGTTGCTATTTATTTAATATCCTCCAAAGAAATTGAAATACGAGTTTGTTCAAAGGTACAACCGTCTTCTCTACTCATGTAATTCATGAAGCACTTCATGACTGTTCTATCTAAAAAAATACTTTTGATTGGCGATGTTGTTTCGCTTTAAAACAAATTCGAATAAAAGTGTAATTGAATTCCATAGCGGTGTCCCAGGATGCATTTTATTCCTAAGTCAAATTTTTCGTCATTAATAATAGAAGTCAAAATTAAAATCGCAAAATATGTTCTCAAAAAGAAATAAATGGATTAGAGAATAATTCTTGAAATATTTTCCTTGTTTACTCTATTTACCTTATAGAATATTTTATCAGAATTTATAAAAAAAATACTTTAAAAGATAAATAAACTATTATAATTTAAAAGGGCGTTATTTCCACCAAGTTTTTAATCAGAGCACTTGTTATTCTGCGACTTGAAAGAATAAACGTTATATAATAACTTTTTATGTCCAGCTTTTATTTTCTTCAAATGTTTTCATCAGCTCTTTCTGTGTTTGATCATAAACTTCCACTGTTTGTCTTATAAAAGTGTTTCCTGTCTTCTCTTTATTCTACCCATACGATAAAAGCTGGTGAATCGATTATGCGTAATCGATTAAAATGAATCGACGATTCAAAGAATGAAGGATAAAGGATAAAGAAAGGAGAATTTAAGGCACAAACTAAACGAATTTGAAATGAATTTTTTTCGAGGAAAATGTAAAACTTTCTGTCCTTTTTTGAGTGCACACTAGCATTATCTCAATACTTATATATACTCAATAAAATATTCAAAAACTTAAGTAAACAATGTTTTTACCTTTCTTATGAATTCATGTAAAGATCTTGCCCATATTAAAATGAAGAAGAAATTCTATATTTAAATTAATTTTAGAACACGCTAGAAATTATTTTTTTAATTACAAAAATCGCCCAGCCATAAGCCATAATTACCAAGTAAACCTAGGAAATCAACATATTGCTCCATGTTATGTCACTTTTTAAGAATTGATGAATTTTCTGGAAACAATGATGAGCCAAACTTCAAGTTTATTAGAGTAATTTGCAAGTCTAAAAAATTCCAAAAATAAAATGGTTCATAAACTAATCAAAAGATCATGTTATCATAAACTTTCACGTATTAAGCACTCATTTAAACAATCCGAAATTCTTTTGAGCCACTTGAACACTTTGTTTTAGATTTTTTTCATTACGGATCATATATTTCTATGGCTTATCACTACGTTGACAGAAGCCCTTGAATCAATAATTGGTAACTGGGAAGGAGGATTAAATTATAAATAAAAATCCAGTGTGGAAGCAGACTAGAAAATGTTTATTCACACAGAAAAATACGCCCAAAATAATTTTTAATTATATTTGATGTTTGATATGCGTTATTCGAGAAGTAAAAATATGAATTTCAGCTTTACATTTTTCAGTACAGTTTGAAAGATACACTCTATAACATAAAAATCGACGCACTATGAAAGAGTCAACCGAATGGGTTGAAAATCGGTAGATGTGATGTACATGTATTGAAAACGAAACGATGACAGTATCATAGGAATTGAATGTTTTATTCAGGAAATACAGCTACAAGAGCACAAAAAAAATCAATAATGCGTTAGCCCACCTCTGGCCCAGATGCAAGCTGTTATCAGGCTGGGCATTGACTCGTAGAGTTGACGGATGTCCTCCTGCGGGATTGTTTGCCATACACATTCCAATTGGCGAGTTGGATCGGAGCGATCCAGGGACGGTCGTAAACGTCTGCTCAGCAGAGCCCAAACGTGCTCTGTTGGGGAAAGATCTGGCGATCGCGCTGGCCAGGGAAGAGTTGGAGAAGAACGAAGGCAATCTGTAGAGAGGCGTGTTATTAGCGGTCGGGCATTATCCTGTTGGAATGTAAGTCCAGGGGTCCGTGAAAGAAAGGGCAACACAACGGGGCGTAGAATCTCGTCGACGTACTGCCATGCTGTAAGGGTGTCACGGATGACAAAGAGGTCCGGCGATCGAATGAAATGGCACCCCATACCATAACTCCTGGCTGTCGGCTGTGTGGCGGACGACAGTCAGGTGAGTATCCCATAGCTGTCCTGGACGTTTCCAGACACGTCTTCGCTGGTCATCGGGGCTCAATTCGAAGCGGGACTCATCGCTGAAAACAATTCTGCTCCAATCTGTGAGATTCCAGGTCGAATGCACCCGGCACCACTGCAAACACGCCTGGCGGTGTGCAACGGTGAGGGGCAGTCGGCGCAATGACCTCAGCTCCCAT
Organism: Meta bourneti; assembly: GCA_933210815.1. NCBI lineage: Eukaryota > Metazoa > Arthropoda > Arachnida > Araneae > Tetragnathidae > Meta > Meta bourneti. The sequence continues at coordinate 75,404,723 of OW119924.1, read as the reverse complement.
TCGCTGTTTCGCCTATCAATAGTCATTGTACTCATTGGTGTCCCGGTTACACGTCGGATCGTTGATAAGGACGAATCAGATGCTGTGATCGCCGATCGGACGATCATTCTGTCCTCGCGTTCGGTCATCACTCTTGGACGACCGCTACCTTCTTGATGATCTGTACGGCCATGGTTCACCCATTCCTGCCAACATCGTCGAATGGTAGCATCGCTCCGACCCAAATATTGAGCGATCCTGCGATTTGACCATCCTGCTTCCATTAGTCCAATTGTACGTCCTCTCTCAAATGGTGACATCTGCTCATACTGTTCACGAACCCGTCTGCGAGGCATTGGTACAGTCCACATAAGTCGACTGAACCACATTCGCATGGAAGTTATGCCCTAGCATTGGAATGTCCTCTGTCTTATACACGATTCGGATGCTCCGTTGCAATGCGCTGGAGCTCTAACTATTCAGTCATTGGCCGCCAAAAGTTAATCATTTTCATATTCTATCGTAAGGTATGTGCATACGCAATTTCGTCGTATTCGGATAACTCCTTCTTGGTGCGTCGTTTTTTATGTTATAGAGTGCATTTCCCAATTTGAAGAATCAGTTTAATCGAATATTTTCAAAAGTACTAAAAATTTTACTCAATGAAAAATATACAGCTGGTTAAGTATTTATATTAAAATTAATTGTCGGTTTAGTTCGTTAAAATATTTTTAGTTAAATTATGATTTATATGTAATATTTGAATTACGTTTCTAAGCATACAATCCTTGTACCATGATTTCCTCAAGGATGCTTGAAAATATTAATCAAAACCAATGGATCAAATTAAGGTTGCTAAGTTCATCAAATCTTGTAATTTTAGTTAAATTTTAAATTCCACTGTTTCTTTAATAAATCAACTTACTACTGTAAGCCCCGCGTTGTACTTCTGTGGTGCACGATGAATTTGCTTTTATTCAATAAAAAGTATAGACCAAATTGGTTTTTTTAACACTTGAAAGAATCTACGACAGATCTGGTACAAAATAAGGTAATAGACGCTATTAAACTTTTTGACATAAAGTAACAACCACTTAGTAGATTATTATTACAGTGGAATTACTAAAACCGATTCGAAGGCAATTATTCGTAATACGGTACCTACTTTTCATAAGTGACAGTTAATTCTTACCCACGCGTAATGCAACTTCATTTGAATGTCTGAAAACACGATATTACCTAATCTTTTTAATCATATATCTATATTTTATTTCTCATAAATCAAGCTGGGATATTCCTCTTAAAAATTCCATAAAACTAATTTATCCAATTTATCATCATAAACAGTGATAATCACCACACTGTACATTAGAAGTGAAAAATAATTGCTTATATAAATGAAATTTACCTAATAATACCAACCTTAAAAAGTTACTTATTTTTTGTATTAAAGACATTTCAATATTTCTCTCATTAATTATTTTCTTGCTTAGTAAGAAGGTTAATAGGATAAATTAGCTTAAGCCATGAAATGTGTTAATTTTAAGGATCCTTTACCTGTCACCGGTGCACTTTTTTCCCCAAAATTTAAACTCGGGTGCTCTTGCCTGAATTATATTCTAAACGGGTTCGAGGAATTAAAATGAGCCACTGTAATTTATGGCCTGTTGCGCGCATTATCCGTGTTATTTTTCTCTTCTTGGGGCAGTTTTTTTATCGCTACAAACGCAGCTTTCTTTTTATAATTACTTCAATTTACTAGTGTCACCAAGAATAGCAACTAAATATTCGGAGTGCCATCATGTCAACACATTCTCCGTTACTCTGATGGGTGGGGTATGAGTTAAAACATTACGTGAAATGAGGCAAAAGGAAGAAGCCTTATTTCACAGATCACTTAGTAAAATTATGAAAAGGAGCTGGTAAATCAATAATTTCTATTTAATAGACGTGCTTTTCAGAATGATGTACCTTGCATGAAATCGGCATGCTAACCTAGTTGAGGGAAACGGTTATTTAGCATAATTAGTGTAGGAAAACTTAATACGTCATGATTGATGTGACACTTAATTGCTAGGATATTAAATTAAAGTATTTTAGAATTTAATAATGTTATCGACAAATGTCGGTAATTTGGTCACTTTATTACGTGCTCTCCAATCCGTTTTCACAGTGAAATTCAAAACCACCAGTGCAGGGCACTCGTCCAGATTTTCACCAGACATAAGCTGCCCTAGGTCGTACAAATTAGTCTGGGGAATCAGGAATTCCTATTCAATGTAGATGGGCCTGGAGAAGCATGACTAGTATTATGAACATGGCAACCGCTACTCATCGGGGAGTTTTGGACAACAGAAATGCTATTGCAGATGACGTTGCAAAGCCTTCGTTCACGGACAGTGAGAGACTCCCCTTCAAATTGTTCCCTATGATTCAGTTTGATGGGTTGTTTTGATGAATTAAATGTCATAGGCCTTAAGCACTTATGTACCACCAGAAATTTTCAAAGCTTTAGACTTTTCATATTTATTTAGTAGTTAAAGTATTTGTTCAGAAATTGTAAGCTTTAATATTTATTCTAAGCAAATGTATAAATATTAAAATGTCTTTTTTTATTTCTGTATTGTCTCGAGACGGAAATGTTCCAACTTCGCTCGTAAGGCTCAATACATGACTGCCAAACAATGGTGAAATGAATTATGCAGTGAAGAAGTCGGTTCACTTGAGAAGGATGCATCTATTAAATCACAATTTCAAAACATCAGTGTACAGTATCAAGCATTAGAAGACAGTTTGAAAACATTATTGAATTGTGGCATGGATATTGAAGGTTCCTCATTACTTGATAAAGGAAACCGAAGTTCTAAGAGGACTTGAGAGAAAACTTACTCTGAATTTCTTGCAGAACCCCTCCAATTTAAATGGGAAATTGGTATGTATGGGGAAATTAGTATATTAAATTATAGAATTAGATTAGATTATACAATGTTTATGGGAAATTAGTATTGGGGAAAACATGGATCTTATCAAAAATGAATGTCGGCTGTTTGAAGGAAGATATAATTAAAAAATTGACGGCATACCATCAAGTGCCCCAACAATCGTGATATAGTAGCGATGAAAACTGCAATACATCATTGCGGTGTATGATGCATTTTCAGAAATTAATCTCGGCACACTTCAATTTTTGGAAAACTTACAAATGGGATACACTCCTAGTAAACAGACAGTTTAGAACATTAATTGTTTTGCGGAATTATCAAAGGAAGAGATATAATGACTAGCAGTATATGCAGTTGTACGAAAGAAACTTGCATAAACCAAAAAAAGCGCGTCTAAATATCTTATTGATTAAAAAGAAGGCGTTAAATATCAGGATGATGCTTTGACGTGAGTACGTCATAAGTATGCCATAAGTATATTATTTCTCCTATCATCAGCGTTAGTAAATAAAATTGTTCGTCACTTATAACCAGACTTTATTCATTTACATATTATCCTTTGTCTAATAACACAAAGAAGAAGGAGTCACGCCATAAACGATTGTGTCCTCGTACACAATCTATTTTTGAAGAGTTCTGTAATGTTTTTAGCATAGCTTGATGATGCAATCTTTTTCCTAGTTTTAAAACATAAAACTCTCTAAAAAACCAGTGCACATTATAAGGTCATTTATATTTAAACAAGTTTATTTACTATAATAATAAGAAATTATAAATTTTATTTTAAAATAACTTGAAAAATAATATTTACATCAATGAACAGTATATATTAAACTTTCCATTTATTTAACCGAAATTAAATGTTTTTAAATGCTTTAACACCTTTTTCTCTGGATTAAATAGGATAAGAACCAACAAAGATCTCCAAAGATCCATCTAATATATTTAAAGATTTAGAATATATTTTCATATGCCCCTGAAGTATTGTGGAAATTTAATTTGAATTTGATCTCGTTCTCAACCTAAAGTGATTGACAATCTAAGTATTTCCATTGGAAGAAGTATTTTAGCCACTCGATTAAACTTTTAAGTATATGGAATTACTTATTTAGTTTGATTTTCTCACGCATATAATAGCTAGAGGTGTTAAGCCTATAAAGTCTGAATTCTGTCGTAGTATAATTTACCAAGTTTGTATCAACTTTAAAATTAAATTATGTGTGAGCGTTGTAACTTTTAACGAAAAAAGTATCATAATTTAAGGGTAGGTTTTAAGGTAAAAACTATGTTTTTCCAAAACGCTTGTTAAGCATTATAAAAATTTATTACTAATTAATTTGCGAATTTTATTCTAGAAACTTCACATTTTCGTTTATACTTAGTTCTGTTCGTAAATAAAATTATATGAACGATCAACTTCCAAATGAAATTTCCACTACATCGCTTACGGATGGTTTCAAGGCACTTTTGAATTCCTAACTTAGATACAACCCAAATGAATTTGTATATAATACTTGATATAGCTTCATGTGTTTGCATCTACTCACTGAAACACAGTACAAATGCCATGTACGTAAAATTATTCTCCTTACATTAAACATCAAGACTGGTTAATCAAGTCATAGAAATTTAATTTCACATTAAGTGCAAAATTACATTGTGACTTAATATAATATTCGGGGAAGAATAAATTATAGGGGAAGGTGCCGTACCTTGGGACAGTTTTAAACAAATATTTTTCCTGGGCAATAATGTAGCTGCAGTTTCTTTTTACATCAGCTATTTACATTCATTACTTTTGAAAGAATTTACCTTTTATTTATTTGTACCTCGAACACAAACTGTTTAATAAATTGTTTTGTTAAACTATGCATATGTCCAAAGGTTCAACATGGTGTTGTACTTTGGGATACATGTTGTCGTACCTTGGAATACATGTTGTACTTTGGGATGCATGTTACCTTTACAGTAGGCTGCAAAATAAATCAATTCCATCACATACTAAATTCGGTATGTATTAAAAATTGCATAGTTTCAACATTCATAATAGTAAATAATGATTCTGAAAATTACATTAGCCTCTTTTTAATAATACAATGTTAGAAATCAAGAATAAAGCCATTAAATTAACTAAACTTAAGATTTTAAAAATCCCAAACTGAGATCAACTGTTTAGTAAAATTATTGAACCTAATAAGCATTGAAATTAACTGCAAATTTCAACAAATTATTCTGTGGCTCTGAACTTCCTGCAGACGATGGGAATGGTAGTTTGCAGATTATGTCACATTCATCGATTTTATAGATTGTTTCAATTTTAAAAACAAACGTATTTTTGCTTTTTTTTAACAAGATACTTAACCTCATAAACAAAGTTTTCTTTTTTCACAATTTGCCACACCATAATTAACTGTTTTCTTTTTCCAGTCAGTTTCACTAATGCATAATCCCCTTCCTCTATTTCTTCCTCAAAATTTGTAAACCCAAACAGTTGTATCAGAGGACAAAACAAATTTTGTACCTTGGGATGTCACAAGGTACAACATTTATTTTGTCCCGAGGCACAACTGGTTGCCTTTACAAATGAAACAATCTATAAAGTACTATCAGGTTATGTTTATATTGAAATCATACGATTTCAATATAAACATAACCTGATAGTAGACATCATTGAGTAGAACAGATTTTTAACTAACTTTACAAACCCAAAAAATAATATAATTATAATCAGTGAAAATATAAGGATCAAAACGAAAAATCCAAAACATTTACTTACCAGAGGACGTATTTCAATTAATTGTTCAGCAAACCCAACAAACACCTGTGGAGTGCCAATTTTTGGGAGAAGGTTCTCTGATGGCAGATGTTAAACTACAATTTGTTATTTTGCTACTTATTCAAAAGAAGGCACCACAATATAAACTGTTTCAAGGTACAACTGTCCCAGGGTACGACACCTTTATTGTGATGCATTATAGGGGAAGGTGTCAATTACATTTTTATTACAATTTTACCGGATTGCTCTTTGTTATACAATATCTGTCTGATGTAATATATTAGGGGGACCGAAAAGTAATGTCGTTTCTGCGCATGCCAGTATTTGTTTACCATTTATCAGCTCATTGTGTACTTCAAAGTCGTGCCAAAGACATTTTAAGGTTAAAGTGACTTGTTTACTTGTAAATAATTAAATCTTAAATTTTTTTGCTATTTTGGGTGAAATGGCCTGCCAAATACCAGAAGAGGTACATATCCGGCATTGTATGCTTTTTGAGTTTCACAAGGGTAGTAACGCAACCAGTTGCTACCAAAAAAATTTGCGATGTTTATCCAAGTGCATTAGACGTTCGTAAATACCAAAGGTGGTTTTCTAAGTTCAGATCCGGTAATTTTGATATTTCCGACTCGTATCGATCAGGAAGACGAACAACATTATACAATGACGTGTTAAGGGCGGAAGTGGAATCAAATCCGTGTCAGGCAATCGAGGAACTGTCAAACACTCTTAACCAACCTTGGTCGACCATCCAAGAACATTTGCAGCAGATTGGTAAAGTAAGCAGAGCAGGTGTTTGGGTCCCCCATAATCTGTCCGAAGAAAACAAAGCTAACCGATCCACCACATGCAACTTATTGCTTCAACGGCACAATACAGAAGCGTATTTTGATCATTGGAGATGAAAAATGGGTCCTCTATGATAATCCAAAACGCAAAAGGCAGTGGCTCTCTCCGAATGAATCCAGGTTTACATCCCAAAAAGGCGCTTTTGTGTGTTTGGTGGAGTATTCGTGGAATCGTTCATTTTGAAGTGTTGAAACCTGGACAAACTGTGAATGCAGGCCTTTACTATGAACAATTGGATCGAGTAAATCAATCTTTAATTGAAAAGTGTCCAGCGATATATATTGTCAACAGAAAAGGCGTTATTCTGCAACCGCATAATGCAAGACCGCACTGCGCAAGACGAACTCTGGAAAAAATTAATGAATTGGGGTGGGAGGTACTGCCTCATCCACCATACTCATCCCGACATTGCACCATCGGATTTCCATTTACTCCGATCGCTACAACACTTTCTATGTGACAAAAAATTTGAAAATTTGGATGATATCCAAAATGCCATCTCCAGATATTTTGCTCAAAAAACAATTGATTTTTATCGATCCGGCATTGAAAATTTGCACACTAGATGGCAAAAGGTTGTTGATAACGAGGGCGATTACATCACTGATTAAAAATAAAAACTTGTTAAAAATTTATTAGTTTGAATTTAATGTAAAAAAAGACATTACTTTCCGGTCCCCGTAATATCAACCACTTCATTTCACCCTGGCCACCCTTTGACAGGCCTTAAGCCTTTTGTTGGCAAACCGGAGGGTCTGAGTTGTAATAAAAACCCACTTATTTCGTACTTCGATTAGTCAGCAACTATTTTTATTAAATAACAACGTTTCAACGTTTACGTAATAGTACCAAAGGCTCTTATTCGTATATGATGGATATGCATTCCAATTTATTTTTAATCGTATTCACAATTATTTTGTGAACACGTTTGTATTACAAGAATAATCATATATCCGACTGAAAACTATTTTTTTATCAATATTTGTTTTCAAATTTCCATTTTAGTAGATTGTCGAAAGGAAATTTTTAAACATTTTAGATATTCAAATATCTATTTGATTAAAGTAAACGAAATCGTATTTACTTTCTATGCTAATGAATTCACCATACTACAAAAACTATCCTCCATGAAATATTTCGAAATTAATTCATCTTTACTTAAATATTATTTGTCACACTTCTCTTCAACTTGGGTTTAGTTTCAGATCGAAACATCTATATTTTAAAATTTACTACTTAATTTGTAGTGTTGTTATATGTTGGCAATTAAGATAATTATATTAACTCAAAACATGATATAAAGGGTCTGGAAAATATCACATATATATTTTCAATTTATTCAAATTCTTTATAATCGGACCAATACCATCAAATTATTTATTAGTTATTAGGTGATAGTACATTCTAAAACTCGATATGAGTCATATTTTTACTTTTCTATTCGTAGGTGTGATGCAATTGTAAGTTTCACAAAAGAAGGTAACGGGCAAATTATACGAACAACTAAACTCGATGTACAAGACACATAATAACGATATTAATTACCACGAAATTGTCGGAAATTCTTGGAAAAAATATCGAAAAAAAAACAAATAACAGATTAAGAATATCACCGTATTAGGATTCCAAGTCCTTTGATGTTAGTCTAGAATCTATGCCTCTGACAGGAAAGACGCTGGGAAAAAATGTCCATAAAGTCCGCTTGCAAGTCTCAGAATTACTCCTTTTCTCTAATCATCTCCGCGTCAAGGAAATAAATATAAAAAGGGAAAGTCTTTTTGACAAAATCAGAAGCATTGGGGGACTTTAATTATTTTTCTTGGTCTCTAACAAAGGCTAGAAGATGCATGAGAAAAAGAACCACGAATATGCGGCTAAACCGGTTTACAACAAAGACAGCTGTCAGGAAAGTTTTTCCCTCACTCCTAATCAGAGACGCACTGGGAAAGCTCCGAACAAAGAAAGAAGAGACTAATATTCCTCAAACAAATTCTTAAGGCTCATAATGACATTTGGTATCATTTTCGAGGAATTTTGTTTCCGATATCAAAAGCGATTTCCAATCTTTTCTCTTTTTCGCATTTTTCGATTCGTTTTCTCATCCTTTTTGGGGTTTAATGGCGCTATTTTTTGTTAGCGGGATTCGAATAATTTTTTACGTGTGCCTTAATGCTTTGAGAATGTAGCCCTGGAAGGGTAACTGCATCAATTGGGTGATAAATTGTTTGTGATATTGAAAAAATGGATCCCGTCTCTTCTATTTGCTTTGTGTTGCAATACGAAGCAACTGCCTCTAGTCTCAGAGCTCATACTGTTTGTGTAATTTTTTCATTCATTTGTGCATATAGAAAAAGTTATTTTTGTCCATTGAAGCATCCAGTAAGAGTGTCGTTCAAATCAAAAGGTTTCGTCTCTATTATTTTTCTTTCGGTAGTTGAAGAGTTTCAAAATATATGAGATCATCACCCCTAGCTGAACCTGAAGGGCTGCATTGGAGTGTGGGGAGAAAAGTGTGCGTAGAAGTAAAAAGGACTGCCTATTTGTGTTGTTCGAGGCAGGTTGGATGTGTTGTCCCCTGCTCTGTCATGTCCCCTTACGTTTTCATTTCATGTAAATAATAATAATTGTTATTGGTCGTAATGTAGTCGTCTGCCGTGAAAATAAACGTGTTCGTCCTTAAAAGCTCTAATTTTAATCTGACATCATAAGAAACGAAATGTAATTCAACAATGGGGCTCTCTTTTGCTTGCGTGATTGGAATGTTTTCTATGTGCGCCTTAATGCTTTCAGAATGCAACCCTTGAAGGATAAATGCATCGATTGGGTGATAAATTGTTACTGATTATTGAAAAAATAGATTCTGTTTTACGTCTATGCTTTTTTTCTGTAATGCAATGTTTCTAGTTTGAGCTCATTGGTCTGTGTAAGTTTTCATTCATTTTCGAATACAGAAAGTTATTTTTTGCCTGTTGAAAGCATCCAGTAATAATGTCGTTCAAGTGAACAGGTTTCGCCTCTATAATTTTTTATTCGGAATATACGTATTCAAAATATCAGTTTTGCAAGCATGTTATCTAATATTTTCCATAAATGTACTTCATGAAACTGAATTTTTTTTATTTCCAATGCAAATTTTTAAGAAAGTTAAATGCTCTGATTTCAATTTTTTAATTTTAAAGATCCATCACGTGTTTTTTCGAAATATTAAAGTGGGTCTGAAAACTTATAGCACAATAAATTCAAATTATCTTTTCTTGCTCGGTACACACCCATTCTAGAGAAACACAGCTTCCTAATCAGACTGACTAATGCCAGCAAGTCTACTCATCTCACAGTCAATTATTCTGACTTGTTGACCCCTTCTATTTTCTAGTAGTTACATTGACGCAAGTCCTTCTATTTCTAATTTCTTCAGAAACGTCAGTCTGACAAATATCTTCTGTAGTTGATTTAAAACTTTGAGTATAACATGTAGGTAGAAGACTTAATATCATTATATATACTTGACTCATTATCAGTTTCATCTAAAAATGTATTATCAGCGTATGAAGATGTTATAAAGCCCCATTTATTTGTACATTTTATTTAAATTAACTAAAACGTCTTCCCTTCGTCTGAAAAAAGTCATATATGCTGATGCACTAGTTGTTAAATAACTTAAGGCATCTGGATACGAGTATAAATTCCAACTGTCTTTCATGATCGTATTTCTACATGACTTCAAACAAACCAGAACGATTAATTTTTTATTTAGTTCGGTATCCTAAGGCGTAGTTCAGTATCTTTAGAAGAGAAACGACAGTTACGACTTCAAAATCTGAATTTGAAGACCCGAGGTATTTTTAATGTGAGCGTATCCTCATTTTAAAAATAAAACAGCATTTCAAATATTTTGTTTGTACATCCACGAATATCAACCTACTTACTTAATCCCAAGAGCGTCGCGAGGTTTCCGAGTTTTTAGTGTTGCTTTTATCCCACAACACATTTAATGGCTAGATAACCACATCTTTATAAAGAATCCATGGATTCTTTCATCCTTCAAAGACGGAGAGAAAGAGAAATGTTTTATTGTGGTTATTTCCTTAGGATACAATCTTCCTTCTATTACATTCATCCTTTCTTTGGTATATAATACTTTGGAAATATTATATTGCTCATTTCTTTCGGATAGGGTCCTTTGTAAATATTCTATTGTTCATTTCCTTAGAACAGAACATTTGAAAAGATTATAGTGGTCAAGAAGGTCGAAATTGGTTAGAAATCATGTAGGGTAAGGAAAATTGTGTTTGTGAACTTTTTGGAAGGTTATGAGATTTTGGAGGTCACAAGACATGAATGGTGTCATTAAATGAATTGAAAATATGTCGTTCGCTTCATTAAGTGATACCATCAATAAAAATGCAGAGAGGTGACTTAAGCAGGAAACTTTTTTCTACCTGTAAAAATATCGACTCCTGTTACTACAATAAGGACTTCGATTTTATTTTTTATGAAGCGTAATTGAAATATTCTTCAACATTAATATTTTTACGAGATACTGCAGCAGTTTTGCATGTAAAAAATATGTTTTGTGCAAATTTCGAATTCAAATTGAATTTTTACCTTTCACTTCTTGATCTCACTTGTTAAAATGAATCCTTCGCTTGTTTAATTCTACAAAATGAATACACACAATACTCATTTTCATTTCCGAGCTATTCAGTTTCTGAATAGAGCAAATATTTATTTTACACAATAAAAGCATAAATAAAAATGATCGTTTGCAAACATTTCAGTTGCGTGCCAGAATTATTTTGCGAGATTAATTTTGGTAGGTATGTAGGTAGTTTAATTGAAGTCGCACTGAACAACACAACTGGCTAGTGTCGACGGCCAGGATTAATCCCAAGAACTCATTTAAATGAAATCACTCACACGATTCGTATACATATTTTGCTTCACGCAAGAATTAATTAGCTTTAATGATTAGCATTTCACTTTAAATAATTAAATAAATTCGTCTAGATTTATTAGAGGCATTAATAAATTCAACACGTCTCATGAAAAGTAAAACTGCTAAAGTATTTCTAGGAAGCCAGGAGAGTTGTTTCGCCGAACCCAATTTATTTTAGTTAAAAGCGTCAAGATGAATCAACAAATATTTGTCTTTCATTTTCTCATCTTGCCGAGTGTGATAACCGATATGTGGCAAAGTGTGTTTATGTTACTGTGAAAGACCGATATCTGGCAAATGTCTATATTCTTCGGTGATTCTATGTCAGCATTCACATAGTCGCTTGGTGCATGTCCGAAATATTTGCTAAATATCATTATTTCTCACTTACACCGGCAAATGTCGACATTCAGCATGCACTGATGGTGAATGTTGAATAAAAATATTTTTTTACATTAAGACAAAAATGCAACTTTTAAAATCATACTTTATTATTAAAACATATTATGATATGTGTCAAAATAGGATAAAGCGTGAGTAACAGCACATGTAATTAAACTGTTGAACCTAAAACGAACAGTACATTCTAAATGAGAAAAGAAAATAATACCAATAATAAACTTACACATAAATTATGTGATTAACGTTATACAATCTTATTTATTACAACTTAAATTGAAGGCGGAGAGGCCTCTCCGCCTTCTCGACTTCTCGTTTCGGCCCCCACCGGAGCTAATCTGTGCTTGTCGACATACACTCGCGATGGTCCGAATGTATAAGAATATAACCAAATATTCGGTCTTTCACCGACGTATTTGGTTTGTGTGTGTCGACATGCACCGGAGAATATTGACATTCTCTAATTTCGGTCTTTCACGGTAACAATATATATTTTGGTTGAGAAAATTTGACATAGCGTTTAATTAGTTTATTTATAAAATGTTCAATAAATTTTTGCTTCTGGTCTAAAGACTATTATTTTAAACCCCAGAATTTTGTTATATATAATTCACGTGTCACTACCATCACCAAAATTGTAACTTTTAAAATTTGGAACCAAAATAGTAACTGCCCTCAATTTATCAACCGTCAACACATTAATGGAATTCATAATTGTAAAAACAATAATTTTTGGAACTAATGTGATTCGTATACACAGTTGTGTATATATCCACATCAAATTCAATTGTGAAAAATAAAAAATACTCAAATTGAAATATTGAAATCATCGTCTAGACATAAAATGATGCTTAAATTTTTTATGAAAGTGATGAAAGTCAACTCACACTGCATTAATTCAATCCAAACCACGCTGAGTAATTCTGTTGGTATATAATGAAATGTGAACTGTTTCTTCTTAATTAATTAGAATTATTTTAATAAAAATGAAAATACATGATTTTTCAAATCCGTCATTATAATTATATTTCCAATAGAATATAAAAATTAATTTATCGTAAGAAAATAGCAAAAGGAATTGAAAATTTGAAACGACTTTAGTGTTTAACCAATTAATTTGAGTCTGATATAAACTAATGCAAATGAATTCGTTAATTTTATTAATGCATCCGAAATGCAAATCCAAATCTAGTGGGAACGTCTAAATTAATGAATTCATAAGGCAAAAGAATGAAATAAATTTTTTGCTTTGGATAAAATGTATGCAGTTTAAAACTTACTGTAATATATGTACAAGCTTTTAATAATGCAGTGAAGTGCGCGTTTACATTACTTTGATTGTCATATTTTAATTATCACATTGTTATAACTTTACGTCGAATTCAATTCTTGTCAAAAATGCAAAACATACCTAAACATATATCGAAGCAAATCTCCTGTGGGTGCGAAAAATTATTTGTTTCTTTATTAATACATTTTACACCAAAATCATGTCCGTTATTTTTCGATGTATTTCCTAAAAGGCAACTTAGTGCTTTACGTTATTTACCAAATCAGATAAAATGTATTACTCTATCATATAATGAGTTAAGCATTAATGATACTTTTCTAGTGTTCCAGTCTATCCTTATTCATTTTTTGTTTTATTTTATATTGCTTTTTAATTCCATCAATGAGATTTAATTCTTGTATTTAGCTATTTTTTCTTAATATTGCATTACGAATTCTTTTCACAAAACAATTGTACACCCACTGTTTCGCTCGTCCTCTTAAACACATGCATATCTATATATACCGTTAGAAACGAGATAGTCCAAAAATACATAATGGTTGCATACATAACATGATAATACATAATATGTTTCTAGTATACATAATGATCGTATTGCGATAAATTTCTACATTAAGGGATGGTTGTATAAATCCATTGAACACGATGTTTGAACAGCTTGGAGTTCATCCGTTGGAGTAGGTGAAAATGAGCGGTAATGATGTTGAGCATACCCATATCATAAGAACGGAATGCTTGATGGTAAACAAATGTATTTCGAAGCCGAGCTTAAAACAATAGAGCGTATGTGTAAAACAGTTACTGTTCGGTGGTACAAATTCAGTCGCACCAATCAGAAACCACTACGGTTAGACACAAAAACGGGATACTATCGCCAATTGGTAATAATTTCAATCGCCATTTTGTGATACTATTTGAATATGATGACAAGTCGTAGGCTTGCTACATGCACTTTGACTTACGCTCAAGTAGAGGGCATCCCCAATTAGGTGGCAAGATGACCATCCAAATAGCAATCAAAATCATTTTTCTTGGGGCCCTCTCTTCTTAATGGGGTTACTAGAATTCGTATCTCAGATGATGCAGGGTATGATGCACTGGAGTGAGTTTTTGCTCAATATTTAGAACATGGCAATGCTGTTACATGGGATTGCTGAAAAACTAGGTCTCATTATCATTAATTAAACAGCGGAAAAGTCCGTATCTAAGGAATAAGTTCTTTCAGTAAAGTAGCTGTATAATCTTCAACAATAAACACCCATCGCATTCCATTTGGACTTATGGGTCAAACAGATCTACAGCCAACGCTTCAAAACGTTGTGACGGAATAGGAGTTTGAAGCAATCCTGCAGGTTTTTGATTGGAAGCTTTATACCCAATGCTTTCAATTATACCTCACAATGTAATTATACCTCAGGTATGAGCAGCTGTAGGAACATCATGATATTCCTTTAGAATTTTCTCACACTCATGGGAGGGATTATTATTTGATCTTCCTTGGAATCACTATCTGGTGAGTATAGCAATCCTTGGTTAAGGAAATATCCTCGACTTGACCACCTAGTAAAATAAATACTTTCACACGATGCATCTTCAAAACATTCATTTACTTTTCGAAAGTTATCTTTCAATCGTTCATTTCTTAAATCCCTACAGGTCTGGTAAAAAGACCAAAACTATCTTTCACAGGTGTTTTCATGTCAGATAAACTGTCTGCAATAACGTTAGATTTTCCTGGAATATAATCTACCTTGATATTGTAAGATTAAAGTAGAAGTGCCCATCTAGTTAATCTACCTGAAGATGATTGTAAGCACAGCAGCCATTTTCGTGACTGCTGTACATTGTAGGTTCGGACTTGACTGTCGTGGTCAGAAGCGACAGTCAAGTCCGAATCTACAATGTACCCACGAAATTTGTTCGACACCCATACCATTGCCAGAACTTCAAGGTCAGTGTTAATGTAATTGCTTCCTGAAGTGCATAGCATGTGACTGGCATACTCAATGGGGTGTTCATCAAATCCTCCTTCTTCCAAAAGTACAGCACCGATAGTATTACTACTAGCATAGGTTCTGATGATAAAAGGCTGGCCTTCGTCTACTTATCATAAAAAGCGACCAGTGATTAGGCTACTCTTGAGATCTCCAAATGCACTTTGTTCATCTTTCTCCCATTTCCACTAGATATTCGGTTTTGTTAAGTTAGTTAAATAACGAGATGTATCAGAAAACTTTGGGATGAATTTTCTGTACCGACTGTTTTGCAGTCTTTAGGCTAGCCATTTTCAAAATAGTATCCACTTTTCCAAGATCCAGTAGTGCCAGAACTTGTAATCCAATGACTTAGTATTTCACTTTTAAACAGGTGAAGTTACACTTGTCACGGTTAGTACGAAGATTAAACAATGAAAGTCTTTCAAATACTGCCTTAAGATCATAAGATGATCTTGAAATCTTGCTACTATGTCATCTAAGTAAACCAGAGTCCTTATGTCAGGCAGTCCATCAGTCTCTGGAAAGTCGCGAAGCATTCTGCAATCCAAACGGCATGCGAATGAAACGAAAGGTTCCTATATGAGTCACAAAACATTCACCGACTAATATTCAGAACGAGGGTCTGTGGTAGACATATACGAAAGTAGGTACGTATCATGGAATATATCCTGTATTCTGGGTAGAGGATAACTGTCAGTTTTAGTAATCACATTTAATTGCCTATAGTCAGTGCACTGTAACGTAGTGGGCCGAGTGGTGCGCCAATGAACACAACGACACAGCCTAAATTGCTAATAACTAACATTTATTTGCTTTACACATACTACAATCTACACTAAATACAATCAGGGAATTATTTCCCTAGATCGTGGGGCTGCAAACAGGGGAAAATGGAATCTCCTTAAATGGACTGCTCGAATGAGCACACAAAAAAGACACCTCTCCTCAACTGGACTGGACATATCAATTTCGGAGCACCCGCTGCAAAGCAGCTCATCTCCGCATCATAAAAATATTACAAATTTAAAATAGTAACAAGTAACATAAGGAGGGATGAATTGGTGGAGATGTCGAATCCGGGGCACTGACGATTTATTGCCAAATATGGTAACCAGTGCAAATCCAGTTTGATCCAGCTTTATGGCAACCCTATGCAAAAGGTTGGTTTTTCGGAAAGAAAGAGCGCTTTTTTATAACGAAATTCCGATGTATTGCGTTCTACGATTGGTCACCGTTTTAAAATTTGGATTCTTTTTGTGTTCTATGATGTCTTAGCTTTTCAGAATGATTTTAATTGGTCACCGCTTAACCGGTTCATTTGAGGTCGCAAAGGATTCTATCAGTGTTTCTTTAGTTTCTGTGCTTGCCGTTGGATTTCTAAAATTTTGATTACAATTTTTTCACGTAAGTGGCACATTTCTACTGATATATATATATATATATATATATATATATATATATATATTAATTTTTAATTAGAAATTAAAATAATTAATTATCGTTCGTGATATTACAGATTTATTAGCCGCTCACTTACCCTTGATTAGGTATGGCAATGGATGGTTTGACTGGACGTATAAATGCGTATTTTTTTGGAAAATGTATGATGAATCTTCAGCGAATTCGGAGAGCTTGAAAGTGATTGAATGATGCCAGAAAGTTGGCTTGATTGCGAATAGTGTTAAATGTTCAGAATGTGGGAGTGAAATGGCTTTGAAAGACAGAAAGGATGCGGGCGATAGGTACGAATGGTTGTGTAGAAGGGATGGACATAAGCGAAAGCGATCGGTGGAAAAAGGAACATAGTTTGATAATAGTAATTTGCATATGTGTAAGATTTTTTTTGATTACGTGGTACTGGGTGAATGAAACGCCAATTAAATGTGTTATGAGTGAAATGGATGTGGCGACCTATACGATGACTGATTTGTATAATTTTTGTAGAGAAGTGTGTTTGGATGCTTGCTTGAAATTTAATGGTAAGATTGGAGGAGAAGGGGGGTATTTCAATTAACGTCACACTGGAGCAACACAATGGGCTATTGGTGACGGTCCGGGATCAATCCCAAAGATTGGAGGAGAAGGAAAGACTGGAAATTGATGAGAGTAAGTTTGGCAAAAGGAAGTATATTGTTCGCAATTACAACACAGAGGAACAGGATTAAATTAGACCGTAAATTTCATTTTTCTTTACTTTTTATTGTTTATTTGTACATTCCTCATTTTCACTTGCGATTATAACAAATCAAATCGTCAAGATGGCCGCCATACTGGTATTGGACGCCATCTTGATTTGGCCACAAAAATTGCTTGTCGACAAACATGCCCCGGATTCCATATCTTTACAGGTGAATTTAAAGGAAAATGTCGATCAGGGGAGCAGAAGAGAACTTACATGCTAAAGAAAATCTATAGGCCCCGCCCAGTAGCAAAAGATATAGAAGGTTACCCTCCCATCTGCTCACAGCGACCGACGGTGCTTAGGTTTCGGGTCAAAAGGTTTGTTCGGGACGTATCCCCTAGACGGCTGCACGATCGCACAGAAGAGCGTTAGCATTAAATAGATAAAGGAAAGGTAGTAAGAGAAACTAGAGAAAAAATAGGAATTGAATGATAGAATTTAACTTTAAAAGTGACACAATTAGAATTTAACTTTAAAAGTGTCCAATCGAGCCATAAGCTGATTGTTGGTGTTCAGAAATCAAGTTGGATTGGAAATTAGTGGGGGAGAGAATTAACGGAGTTGAAGTCATAAACTTAAGGGTCCAAGGAACACCCCACATCGGCGTTTGGACCTTAGTGAGAAGGTGTTGAACTGTTTGTGCAGAATAGCCTCTGCTCAGATCGAGCTCTGCAACCGTTCTTCTGTGTCACCAGATTTCACTGCGAGAAAGTTCAATCACAGGGGGAGGGTGGCGTCGTGCACCCCTAAAACTATTTGGACTGCAATTAGACCACCATGGAAGACCACCCCGATAAATGTTTCGGGGTTTTCGGCCGGAGGTCAGTGGCATTGACCTCTGATCTCAAGCTTGATGCTTGGGACGTTACAGCACAGACAAACGTCACCACTCGGTTTCTGAACTAGTGCAAATGGGGCAGCAAAAGGATACTCCCATTCTTCGATGATTCTAGATTCTAATAGTTTATCCAATTATTTACTTCTTTCATAGCTGGAGATATAAGGAGGAACTGCAAGAGGAACATGATTCTCGTTATTTATTCCGTGTTTAATGTAAGGAATAAAGCGTCCCCTGGATGAGAAATGTCTTATAATCTTGTAATATGAGATTAAACTTCTTAATTTGATGGTTAGTTAATTCAAGATCTTCGTTTTTTTACGTAAGAATAAGAGATTCACTTTAATGTTCTTGTTGTTTTTGGCAACTTTTGCTTTTAAGATTTCAGAAAAACAATATTTATCACTACGATTACCTTCATAAAAACAACCTTTTATTTTTAAAATCTAACACTATCCCAGCAGTTTATAAAAAGTCCATACTTAAAAGAATTCTATTTAGTTTGGATTTTGGTAATACAACTAAGTTCAATTGAAACGATTTCCCTCGGACACTAATCTCACATCAGTAGTTAAAACATCATTGCTGGATTCAGATTCATTAGCTAGAACCAGTTTAAGATCCGTTTCTGAAAAACAATCCCTATTTCCTCAATTCATGATTCAAAATCTCACCTGCAATCAATCAACTGGCACCTGTGTGCAAACACGTTGTTCCATTTAATCCATTAATTGTAACACCAAGAGTTGCTAGCATTCCACCACGCATCACATTGGAAAATATATAAACAGCATTGAATGATTCGGGTTTTAGTTTTGCTTGAGTACACTTTGGACATCGGGATCTTATGCAATCATGAATTATAAATAGAAGGCCTAACATCTTCCTAGAAGCTTGTTATTACTCAAAGCTTTGTTTTCGTTTTGCTTACATATTTAATGTTTTACAAGAAATTTATTTCTTCTCTGGCATTTGAGTTTGTTTTTATTTTCGTATATTTCCTTACAGCTTCAAATGGAGACATATCATCTAGTTCTGCAGCTGATGCGACGTTTCTCCGCTCGCCCAAAAATCATCTTTGCATTCAATTGGAGTTTTCTCCTTAATTTGATCTGTAATCATCAAATTTTGCAGAAGTGCAAAGCTTTCGTCCATAAATCCATCTTTCAAAGAAGTTATTGATATCGAAGTCGAAATGTCTCCAAGTTTTGTCACTGAATTTTTGATGCTTACAAAATAGTTGCCTGAACTGGGATTAATTTAAATACGCGTAACAGAAAAGTAATGCAATAATAATTTTGAGATTTTCCTTCCGGTTCGCTTGCAAGAAACTAGCGATATCAGATGGTAACACTCCAATTAACTGAGTGACCCAAACGTCCTTGCAAATATTCATACATTTAAATTGTCTTTCATATAAAAATAAAAATGAACTTAACGTCATCTTCATACGGATGAAACTTCGGCAAAAATGCTGTAAACGATATTGTACATTCCTTTCAACCTCGGAGTTTACATTTTTTCCTGTGAAATAGTCTTTACAGATGCCTCCAACTGCAGCTTTTCTAATTCATAAGCTATATCTTTTTCTTCCTTTTCAAATTCGTAAGCTCTGTCTCTTTCTTTTTCTCTAATTCATAAGCTATGTCCTGATATTGTATCCGTTGTTGTTCTTTCCGTTTTTCCTTATCCTTTCCGTCATTGATAAAAGTCCTTAACAACAGTTTGACAATATCTTCCTCATAGTTCTCACTTTAGAATATTGGGTTGCGCAAATCAATAATTCTATCATCAGGGTTCACGACTGCACCTAGTTCTTCAGCTAGAAGTTTCGTCCGCTTTCAATGCTTTTCCAAAAAGCCATGAATTCCCAAACGATACTAAGGCAACAACGTTTCGTTGTCTCTTAATTCACTAATCAATCAGCCCTAAGTTTGGGCCACTAAGTTGGTAGTCAGTTTTTTTATAGCAACTTGTCAAGCCAGCTTATAAATAAAATAAAATCTCAGGACGAGACCAGCATTTATAAACAGACGAAAACAAAATCACACATATATCAAAACGATCGATTGCTCTCGTGCCTTAAAACAAACACTTCTGTTTTTAAAACGAGACACATACGCAGATGATAGCACGATCACGCGCACTTGAAATCAACTCATATAACAGTCCGCTCTGGGAATTGACACGTGTTCCCTAACATAAGTATACTTCATAATTTTATTTCATTGAATAAATTAAATTAGTGCTTTTTTCAGTAATGTAGTTTGAATGAAAGTGTATTGATATTGTTTGAGAAAACATGTGTTCAATCTAGAATTTTTTATGAATCTTACTTTTCTTTTTATTTGTGGTTTTTCTATTTTATTATTGAAAAGGATTTTCAAATTTATTAAAAATAGTTAACAGGAACTGTTTTTTCTTTGGTTCATAATTTTTAAGTTCTTATTTAGTTTAATAAATATGATTCAGCTTATTTTGATTGACCCAAGAACCCAATTTTATAAAATTATTATGCACAAAATATTTAACTGTTTCCATATATATTTGAAGTATGCATTTTATACGTGTTGGTAAAACGCATGACTATTTGCTATTATGAATAATGCTCTAATTTGTAAATTCTGACATTTTATGCTTTGTATATTGCTTATGCAGATGAAAAAAATTCTTATTCCATGTGATTGATTCACGTGGACATGTTGATTTTGCTGGAGAAGTTTGCACAACTGTAAGGCTGCTATGTGACGGAGCTATTATACTTGTTGATGTTATCGAGGGAATTTGTTCTAAAGTAATTCAAGTTGCTTTTATTATCTTATCTAAGAACAGTATTTTCATGCGAAAACTGCAAATGTTAAAATTGTGAGTTACACACAATTTTTTGTATATGTATGTAATATACCGGACTCCTAAATCAGGGAAACAATGAATTTTTATCAGACACAAGCCACACCATTAAAAACAAACAAAATTTTATATGAAAAAATTGGAGACCTTTTCAAAATTATTACAAATAAATGGAAAGCCTGCACCAAAATATGGATTAACAACCATACATATGTAATGACAGAATTAAAAATTTAATTAGCTATACTTGTGTATCAGTTCCATTACATAAATTCTATCTGTTACAGCAAAACTAAATCAATTTGAATGCACGTTAAAATTAATTTTTGAAGGATTCGTCAACAGCTTGTTTTAAAAGTTTAAAATAATTATTTATAATTAAATGTTTTGCTTGGTACTCAACTAGTTTTAAAGTTCTGAATGAATATTTCGCTCTTTGTTCTGATGGCTAAATGAATAAAGTATTGAATAGTATAATCAGCAATTTTTCTTGCAGACGTTATTGAGTAAAGTTACTTTAGTACATTTTATGCTCAATACATTAAGAAACATCAAATATTATCAATTGTTTAATCCCTCACCAGTTTTCATTTGCCACTTTCAATTTGATTATAACTCTAAACTCATTATCACTTTATCACCTATAAGGGAACAATGACAAATTAATTTGATAAGATATTCATCACTAAGATTTTTTAAAGTGAATACATTTTTCCTTGAAAAATTTTGTGGCACGTGCAAAGAAAAAAACTTGTTTTAAAATTAAATGTTTTCCGTACAGACAAAGCAAAAGTAACCTACAACCATTTTTTTAAAAGAGTGAATCGATTTGACACTTTTTTAAAAAAGAAATCATTCTGTTCAACAAACTTTTAAAACATACAATATGTTTCTTAAATATAGATTCTAATCATAAAATAAGGCACCTTAAGACCTTCTGTCACTTTGAAAAATAATTTTTTAAATTTTAAAAGTCCTAGTTCGGATTTTTGTAACATTAACATTCTTTCAATAATGCTAAATTCCACCTAAAACTTGCTTTATTCTATCTTATATGTTGCTTTAAATCGAATACTTTGTGGTGTTATTGTGCATGATTAAAGGGAATACAATTTGGTTAAAAATTAAATATGTAATAAATTTACAACATAAAACAGTAAAATAAAACTAAAGCAAAGTTATCTGAAGAAAAATTGCTCTGAAGATATTAATTCGTGATGTTTTTATCTCATGATCTCGAATAGTTGCCGCAACTTACAACTAAAATAGAACACATTTTAAAAATGCGAAATTAATTCCGAGCAAAAAACTCCAGAAAATTTATGATACTTGTACAAATATACTATCTTAAAAAAAGACATAAAATGGGAAAACAGAAGACAGACGGAATGAAGTTCAGTCACTAAATGTCGTTCGCAACTTCACAGTATTCGAAGTTTCATGAAAATATATCCAGGCATTTGGAAGTAGTACGGGAAGACAGCTGTATACTTATATCAAAACCTACTTTAGCAGTGTTGGAGATGGTGGAATGCAAATCGTCATTGTAACTTCTCGGATTGCTTTACCAGTAGAGCTGGTAAAGCAATTAGTTTTACGGAATTTAAACAACACTACTTCTTGTGAAAATTGCACCACTGTGAAAGAATCATCAGAAATAAATGTAATTTATTCCACGTATTACTTATAGTGGTTTAAATAAACGATCAAATTTACAGAGCAATAAAACAAAAATAATGACGAAAATAAATATCTTGTGCGGCCGCCACGCGCAGCGATGGGAGCCTGTACACATCGTGGCATCGAATCATACAGATTCTGAATGCATTCCAGATGGCCTCTATCTGATGCCAAAGTTCAGCTGTACTCTCTGCCCGACGAGCGGAACGAGAGAGTCACCGTCCGATGTAATCCCAGACATGCTCAATGGGCGACATATTCGGGGAACGTGCAGGCTATGGAAGAAGCGGAACCTGTCGTGCACTGAAGAAGGCTTGTACATTCCGAGCAACATGTGAACGGGCATTGTCTTGCTGAAATATAGGTCCGGGAATGCGTTGCAGGAGGGGTAGGAACTTGGACTCCACAACTTCCCTGATGTAGCGCCCGATGTTCAGGGTCCCCACAATTTGGATTAGGCAGGGTTGCCCATGATATCCAATAGCGCCCCAGGCCATAACGCCAGGCGTTCGTCCAGTACGACGCTGAATAAAACACTCTGGGAGAAAGCATTTACTTCTGTAGCGTCTGACGAGTACACGTCCATCGTTATAGTCCAGATTGCAGCGGGACTCATCTGAGAAGACTTGTTGCCAATCGGCACGCCATTGATTGTGTTGGTGAGCCCATTGTAGCCTGTAGCGTCGGTGGTTCAGCGTCAAGGGAATCCTGCGCATGGGAATCGTTGCACGTAGCCCATGGCGCAGCAGACTTCGATGAACCGTGGGTCACACCTGTAGACATGCATCCAAAGACACATCTGTAGACGTGCAGCAAAAGACATACCTGTAGACGTGCTCCAATGTTGTGCCAACGCACGAGAGGACGCTGTACGGTCTGTTCACCCCCATGCGGATGAGGTGTCTGTCGTCCCCTGGTGACGTCATATTGCATGGCTCACTGCCGGGGTTTCAAACTTGTCCGGTTCTCCATGGTCCATCTCTTCCACATACGAATCACTGTTGTGGCATTACGCCTCGTGCGAGTGGCAATTTCACGATACAAAAGTCCACCCTCACGAAGGCCGATCATGCGGCCTCATTCGAACTCCGTGAGTTGCTCGTATGGCACTGTGCGTTTTTGGCGAGGAATATTGACTTCTAATCAATCATTTACAGCAGTCAAACGATGATACACACATTTTAAAGCACCTTTACAGTGCTTATTATACACGGCTCACTTGGAAGTTTAGAGGGTGTTTCTCGGCCCACACATGCGTGATCGCTTTGTAATTCTAATCATTTGCATATCCTAACCTATTTTGCACTTCCTGCAAGTTTCGTTTAATTTGCATGATTGCTTCATGGTGTTGCAATTTTCACAAACAGCAGTGTATAATACCGTCCTTTATTTTAAATCTTATTTTTTCTTTGCGAAATGTAAAAATAGCGAATATTTGAGACAAACGATATAAGGAGAATAAAATATTAAGTTTTTCACTAGAAGAAAGTAGACATTAATTATCTTATATCCAATATTGCTAAAGGCGTCTGTTTATGTTCTAGACATGTGAATATTTCGACCAACTTTCGTAAAAAGTCTTTGGTTTAACACCCTTGGTTGAATAATTCCGTTTAATTAAACAAATTAAAACGTAAGGCACAATGCATATTGTACCAAGGCTGGTACTAATCGAGTTTATTCAAAGTATTTTAAAATTTTGACATATAGGTTTCCTTTACAAAGATTAAATTCAGTAAAACTTGCATTTGTTCCATGTTTCAGAGAAAATTACTTGGTTTTATTGAAAGCTGCTCTCAATAGGCATGTAGCACCATATTCACATTCTAAATAAGATTCTGGTTTCCATTTAAAACTAAATCTCTGAATTAAAAAAGTGCTTTAAAGTGGAAGCACGTGCTCTACGAAACGGAAATGAACGCACTGTAACCACGAGCAGTAATATTATTTTCTCCTTTTTTCGCTAGAAAATAATTTCGCATTTAAAACGTTATTCTACTTTAGTTGTAAGTTGTGGCAACTATGTGTGATCGAAATAAAAATAATTTTGAATTTATATCTTTGAAACAACATTTTTCCGCCGACTTTATAATTTTTCTCTTTTGTAAATTAATTAATTATATAGTTTTAAAAAATTGTAATTTCTATTCAGCACATGCAATAACACCCCACAAAGGATTTGATTTGAAACTACAGGAAAGGGAATTTTAAGTACAACGTTGCTGATATTGAAAGGATATTAATGTTACAAAACATCCGAATTAGGACTTTTGAAGTATTAAAAATGTTTTGTTTTAGTGGCAGATGGTCGAGGTTGCCTACTTTACGACTTAAAGCTCTATTTAAGCAACTTGCAATATCTGTTAAAAATTTTCTGAAAACAGTGTTTTATGTAACAAAAAACGCTGTCAAAATGGCCTAACATTTTTTAAAAACGTTATTTGGTTACTTTGGCTTTGTCTGTACTAAAGGCTACTTCAATTAAAAGAAAGAATTATTTTGTTATTGCGTGTATCGAATTTTCAAGACATGCATTTGCTTAAGAAAAAATTAGCCATGTGTATCTTATCAAATTAAAATTTTATTAGAACGTTTGAGCTAACATTTAAATTAAACTTTGAAGAAAATTAGTATATCTGTCAAAAGTTTGTGTTGAAAGCAGTGATTTTCTTTTCCAAAAAACAAAACGCTGTTAAATTAATCTACTCTTTTTGAAAAAATGATAGTAGGTTACATGTGCTTTATCTGCACTTAAGACATTCAATTTCAAATTCAATTTAAATTATTAGGCATGGCCTAAATTTAATTGCTGTAAATATTATATATAAATATTATATATAAATATATATATATATATATATATATATATATATATATATATATATATATATATATATGTAGACAGTATGTTGAAATATATTGAATAAAATCTATGTGATACTTGTACTAACACAAAATCAGACATAAAACGGGAAGACGGAGAGACTAACGCAACTGAACTCAGTCACTGAATTAATGTAAGTACTAACAGTATGCAAAGATTCATGAAAATATATACAACTGTTTGGACGCAGTACGGGAACACAGATACAGATAGACAGACATAGACAGATACCAAAAGCGCAAGACACCGATTTTGTATTAGAAGGGCCCAAAACGGTTAAATAACTTGAAATATGAGTAGAAAATATTAAAAACGCAAAGAATACATTTTTATTTATATAGATTCATACACTGATGACCATCAAAAATGTAATAGCATGAAGGAAGCATCCAATAGCCTTTCAATTTGCATGATGCCTATGATCATGGAAGAATATTTTAATGATTATCACAGCAGTGTATACAGAAATCTTGTGCGCCAATAACGTCCCGAGTAAGCTCTATAAGAATGGAGAACAAAGTGCTAGTTTAAAGTATTTGAATTGTGTTTCCTTAGTGGTTCATGTGTATAGGAAGCTTAGTGATGCTTCCTCGAAAAAATACGGCAGTTATACGAACACGTTTTAGAATTTGACAAAGGAAGAATTGTGACTTATCAAGATTATCCTTCTTAGAAATCGGTGCTCGTATGAGACGAAATACATCAGATACAGAAACACAGATCTGTCACCCATTCAACATTTCTGGTCGATGATCACTCAACGGCTGGCATTCCACAGACCACCCGCGGCTATGCCAAATAAACTTTTTCAACGTGTGGAACAACATGGACTGATATACCCCAAAGACACATTCCAGGCCTCTTTTCTTCAATGCCTAGACGTGTAGCAGCAGTTATTCCTTCCATGACGCCTACACAAACTGTTGATTTCTTTACGTTCCGCAAGTCGAACGGAGCTGTATTCCAATCATTTCACCTTTGCGTGTTATGTTTTTTATCATAAAATTGACTTTGATATTTCTTGTCTTCATAGAGTTGTATTTTCTATGCCCAGTAGCATACTTAAAACTGAACATAAAGCTTAAACAGATTATGAATCATACTATCAATGTTAAAAGGTTAAATAAACAAATAATTATTAATTTTAAAAATATTACACAGCATATATATTCTTATCATTTAAGACATCGTCAGACTGTTTTTGGACTAAAGCACGTTTCTGCGTAAAGCACGTGTTCAGATTTAGATAAGAAGGGTTACTACTGCTTAAAATGGGGTATTTACCACCCCTATTTATTAATACATATATCTTGTACTGATACTTTTTGCACTGATACTTCTTGTACTGATTCTTATTAAAATATCTAGATACCTACTCAGGCAATTAATATCTTTCATATTGTCATCGAATTACCTTCATGATTTATCCACCTATTCGAACTGCATTTTACACTATGATCTGAAGAGTGGACAGAATCAAGTTCATGTTGATACATGAAGTTTCATAACATAACAGACAAGCCGTACGTATTTATTGTATGCCCCATTTTTCAGAAAATGAGATGTTTAAGTTGTTACGTTTCGCTTAAATGGTAAGAACTAATTTGAATTTGAAAATTTCCTAGTCAATTAATGGTTTCATTTGTTTAAAGGGTGTAAAATGATAAATGATAAGGGTGTAAATGATAAAATGATAAATGATAAAATGTAAAATGATGTTTAAGTTGTTACGTTTCGCTTAAATGGTAAGAACTAATTTGAATTTGAAAATTTTCTAGTCAATTAATGGTTTCATTTGTTTAAAGGGTGTAAAATGATAACCGGATCGATGCCCAACTAATTTCCTCCGTTAACCGGTTATATAGGCACTTTTAAACAATGGGGTGAAAATTAATACAATTGATGCATAATCTAAGGCAGCTTTATTTTCCTGACCCCTGTTTCATTCTCACAGGTTTCATAAAGACAATTAATCTCAAACTACTATCTAAAACATTTTCCATATGTTTTAGAAAATAACAGACAATCGTATTACCTTTTCTCAGACAAAATTAAATTCGGAAACAATCGTCTCACACTTATTCTAGAGTAGACCTATCAAGAAGTAAGATGCTATGTTAGATAAAAGAAAACATTTCAAATTTTGATAAAAACTTTCTTCATATCTTTTGATGTTAGACTAGTCACTGTACTCTGTAATAAACATAGGACATATATTTCCAGGGAATTTTATTTTTAAAAGAAAATGGTAAGGTACGTAACAATATTTGATTGTCAGATTAGGAAAAGTTGGAAGTTTATCTTTACAATAAAGGAGCAAGTTTTTCTCTTTAGATTATGGATTCAAAAGAGGACTGGAAACTTCAAATGGCTTGGTTTCGAATTCAAAATAATTTTTAAACTGCTGGCGAGAGTCAGAAGTAAAAATGTAAAAATCTTACTTAAGGTGTATGTGATGTCACTCAATACTTTTGAATTTTTCATTCCCTTTCTTTCATTTTTCATTTTCTTTCTATAAAAGGGGCTTTCAATTCAACTTTTCTCTATTTCGAAATTCTTCAAAGGTAATGTAAGAGTTTTTAATTCTCTTCGATAAGGATTTAGTTTTTAGTTTCAGGCATTTACGAGCACTATTTTTCAGGCATTATTTTTAGTGTAACGCATTTTCTCTAATGTAGGATGAAACTATTGTACACATTTCGTACCACCGTTAAGCGTTTGGTCTATATATTAAAGATCTCAACACAAAACATTACTTTTTGAATTGAAAAAAGTAATGTTCCTTTTCGAAATGTGTTTACAGATGAAGACTAGATTGAGAAGGATTTATAAATTGTGAGTTTTGAGTTGTTTAAATCTGTGTAAAGGTTTGGATGACTTTGGTTAGGTATTATCTGCTACTAAAAATTTATTTGAGGTACGAGGATGAAACAAACACAAAAGAAAGCTAAATAACTACGCGCAAAAATGTACTTATATTTCGCAAAGAAAAAATAAGGTTCAAAATAATTTCTTTTTGGAATTCAGTTTAGAATTTAAATTTTATAAAAGTAATTTTTGCAAAAATATTGTAATTACTTTTCCAGCTGTACTGGTAAAACAATCCGAGAAATCGCAATGCTCAAATTACATCTCAGCTTCTCCAAAACTGTCAAATTAAGTTTGATTGATGGTGTAATTAACAAGAGTTTGGGGACCTTGGTAGTCCGGTTGGAAGAGTAGCGGATTAGCGGTTGCGAGTTCAAAAGATCCAACTAAAGACTAGCATGTACATGGGAGCTGGTGCACGTTAAATCAGCAGTGATCTCAAATATAGTCACGTTAACGTGGTGTGGAAGTTTGGAGAGTGGGGTGCCAGCTCAGGTGTGACCACATAATCTGACCGAGGTTAAAAATTACTTGGCGTGGTCCTCGGATCTTTCTCTTCGGGATTGATCCCGAACTGTCGCCAATAGCCCATTGTGTTGCTCCAGTGAGACATTAATTCAACTATCTACCACAAGAGTTTGGAACAGACCGAGAAGCATCGTCTTTACTGAGCTCTTAGAAATACGTTTTCAGGATTCTTTGAAGTCTTGCGCATTGTAGTAGCCTATCATTCCTGCTCGCAGAACATAATCTTCTTATCATTGACTTGACATCAACTGCCTTCGAATCATACCAGGAAATTGACATTGACTTTTCACCATCGCAAGGGACCAGAGATATAGACAAGAACCTGCATGAATTGCTCCCAAAAGAGAGATGTGAATTAATCTTTAAAGACCAGGACCAAAAAGAAAAGGATGAATGCTATCGAGCCTGTGCACAATCCACCATTCATCTTCTCCATCGATGTTCAACGAAAGCCAATAAGCCTCTCTAAGAAATCGCCAAGCAGAAACTAGAAGAGGCTTACAACATCCTCAATGATGCAAGAAGCAAGCTTTTGTTATTTGGTGCCTGCCTCATGTATCACTCTAAAATACACTACCCAACCAGTAACAAACGTCCCATTTCTGAAATTCACTTTCCAGCCCTTCCACAAGTTGAAAGAGTTATTAATAAAATATTTCAGATCCCTACAAAAGAACTTACTGCCAAGCCCCTAATTAACCGGCCAACACAAGCTGAATAGTCCTGACTCAAAATAGATTTCAAGGAATAATTTATCTAAACCTTATTTTTCCACCAAAATTAAACCTATTTTATGGTTAAACTATTTCAAAATTAAACACAACTTTTGAAAGAAATAATGCAAAAATTCCGTGGTGACATACAAAATAAACCTCTTATGAATTCCTAACAATGATTGGAAAAATTCCTAAACAAATTTAGAAGTTTACAAAATAACCCATCCTATGAAAGACCAATAAAAGTAGTGCACAAAGGCTTGCAAAGAGACTTGAAACGCTAAAATCAAAACCTATCTAACTGAAAAAGGATACCCCAGCAATAAAGTTGCCCAACTCACCCAAATTCACATAAAACCCCTCTTCCTATTTTTCTTATCGAACTTTTAGAACAGAAGCAGCAGAAGACATGTTCAATCTAAATTAACATCTGTACATGAATGTTAACTGCCGAGATCTTCCGAATAGGATGGAAGACCATCACAATGGTCTAATTGTAACGGATTCGGACTTAGCTCAGCAAATAACTTGATGAAAACCAGGTGTCTTAGATGTGTGGTGAAGCACACCGCACCTTCCACCTGCAAAATACCCCATAAAAAACCAAATGCATCAACTTCCAGGAGTTTGGCTACGTCGTCTCCTGGGGTAGATGCCAAAAATCCCTAGGAAACAACCTCCCAGCAACCCCAGAAATCTTCAAAAACTTTTTCAAGTAGATCTATCAGTCAAAATATTTCTTTGACTGATATCATTACGCAAAACCCCGTTGAAATCCGGATTATTCCCCAGCCCCAGACCATAAATCAAGTACGTATAAGATCTACCCCTCAGCCAATAGTTCCAATAATAATAACGTAGCTCAAAACACATTCTCAGTCCAGATTGCTGAAGCCCATTTTAGGGCATTAATGACGTGCTCTTAAGCTTTCGACAATTTTCCAGTCATTTGGAGGGATTAGTGATATTCTGAAGTAGTTCTGCGCAGTCCAGAGTCCCATCGACAAGCTTTTTGTTCTCACTGAATTTTTATCCTCTAACATCTGATGGATCGTACAAACTTTAGGCTTTGTATGTGTCTATGGAACGGCAGAGATATATGTAACAAGATTATCAAACTCAGATAATTCACGAACATCCACAACCCTGACGTGATTTGTCTGCAAGAGAATCACATTATAATAAACAAAAGCATAATATTCCAAGCTACAACGGTTACAAAAATGACTTTGACGTACCCTCAAACCCAAAAGTCAAAGAAGGTACTGTAATTTTTGTCAAAAAATCTATCTCCCACCATCAAGAATTTACCCTCCACTAAACTATATCCAAGCAACAATTATTACAATTATCCTTCCAAAATCAGAGCCTATTTCTATTTACAACTCTACCAGTGCTACTTTCATTAATGATATTGAAAAACTGCTTTGGGCCAAGAGGTTGTCATATGGGCGATTTCAATGCAAAGCATCAGTTCTCGAACTGCAGATATAATTCTAGAACGGGAGAAAAAATTCTTAAACTTGCCACACAAATGGGTATCACCATTGCAACATCCACCTACCCAACCAAAACAACTCTACATTTTCTAACGTCATTGATTCTGCCCTCTCAAAAGATTTTAATTACAAGTACCCTATTGATTCTATACCTGAACTACCCTCTGACCTGTCCTTAATTTTGAATTCCGCATCCACCCTACTATCTCAATTTCCAACAGAACTACAAATTGGAACCTTTTCAAACAAATGCTTAATGCAGCTGTCCCATACCAGCAGACAATCCAATCGAATTTCTAACACAGTTGAAATTGTTGAAACAACAACGAAAATCTCTAATCAAATTTTCCAGGAACAAAAACCCTCTTCTAAATTTACCTCCTACAATACTCAAATCTACCTCCCCGCTGAAATCAAACAACTTATCACTATAAAAATCAAATTAAAAAATGCTGGTAAAAATCTAGACCCCGTTCTTGAATCCTACTCAATAAAACTCAAAAATAATTTTGTAAAAACATCCACTTTTCCCATTGTCAGTACTCCTAGAAAAATCACCTTGTATCGCTAAATACTGGAGACAAGTCAGTATGGAACGCCACTAAACTTTTCACAAAAAAATATTTTTCCTCTCACCACTCTCCAAACATCTGCTGTGTCAGATATTGATAAAGTCAACCTGTTTGAGATAACTTTGAAGAATAATTTGAGAAAATTATATTAATCATACAGAAAACACGAAAACAGTTATTGAGACTTAAATAATTCTATAAGAAAAAGAAACTATTACTATTCTTCCATCCGAAATCATTATTCTCATTCAAAATCTTAAAATCAAAAAAGACCCTGGAATTGAAGTTCTCACAAACAAAATGGTTCAACATTCCCTCCTCAATATTATCCTTATATTTACTCAGATTAATACAATTTACAAATTCCAACACTTAACTACCCCTTCAGGAAAACAGCAAGTATTATCCTTATTCTAAAACCTTATAAAGCTCCTCAAATCCCAAATAGTTAGACCAATATCTCTAATTCCCACACTAATCAAAATCACCGAAATGGTCATTCTTGAACACCACAAATAATTTATTCGTACGAACAACATCATGATGCCCCAAAAATTTGGCTTAAACCTGTACCTCTCCACTAACCGCCAACTACTGAGTCATTAACTATATACATTAAGGAAGATTACAAACTAAACCAGACACACAAGTGCTATTTTCGACGACATTGAATAAGCATTTGACAAAGTCTGTATTCAAGATCTAATCTATAAAATGATCAAATACTATTTCTCCGACTACATTATCCACCTTATTTCTTCCTACCTTATCAACGGAAATTATTTACTCAAAATTAATAATCACACGTCCTTTAAAAAACATATATATTCGAATCCCACAAGGATCCAAGCTAGATCATTTTCTTTTTAACTTTTACTTTTGCATAGATGATATCCCCCAAACCGACAACACCATAATTAGTATATTTACAGATGACTGCAATTATCACACAAGAAAAATTCCAAAATTCTCCTGCCGACCTTAAATTATGCATATTCTACCTTGAATGCTGACTCGTTAGATGGAAAATTAATCTCAATGTCGATACGACTGCGGTTATCATGTTTTTATGCAGAGAAACCAGATGCTAGAATTGTTTTGCGTTTTATTGTGTTGCCAGCATTCTCAATTTATTCGAAGCAGGTATGTACAATATTTTCTGTAAAATGTAAATGACTATTTTTGTGTATCTTTATAATTTCAATGCTTTTGTTTTTGACAAATCAACTTATTTCTGTAAGCCCCGTGTTATACTTCTGGGTTGTAAAAGGAGTTTGCTTTTGCTCAATTAAAAAATGATTTTGTGTGTTTTCAAATAAATTTTACATGTTTAATGCTTTTGTGCATCCAAAGGAGTCTGAAATTATCCTCTTATAAAGTTACAAAACCCTAATTATTTTGCAATTAGCACAATATTAATGAAGAGTAAATTAAACATTTAAATAACAAATTATAACTGTTTAAACATCTTGACAAAACGTGTACCCTATTCAGGAAACTTTTAATACAAGGTATATTGGCGGATATATTCAGAAGCAACCTAATCAGTGCAACATATACAGTGGTCACAAAAGTATTTGTCCACTTGCATTTCTTATAATTTTCTTGAATTTTATGAGGATGTATAGGGTGATACAAATTAAACAGGAGCTTATACCTCTCTGCAGGAAAAAGTACTGAGCGAAACGCAACCAAATTTTTACATTATTTCCTTAAGTATACGGATGCAATTTCTGAAGGAAAAAATACAGTACAAATTTCGTCTGCTAGGGTAACATTTAGCACTGTGGTCCAGGTTAATTTTGCATATTTCCGAAATAATCTAACAAGTATTGTCAAGACAAGACTTAACGTGCAAACAACTTTATTTCAATCACATGTGGAAATTAAATAAATAACAAATATCGGCAAAAAGAGCTGAGCAATAACTTCATAGCAATTAGATATGGAATCACACTAACATCTCAGATGTGGCTCTAAGTGTCTTCCATCACCTTGCACTGTAAATTGCATTTGTTTCACAACCTACTCTACAGCGGAACGCATGTGTTTAGCATTGATTTGTATCACATGCTGAGACATTTTGTTATTTAACACATCTAAGTTCAAAACAATACCTTGATAAACAAGGCCCTTCAAAAAGCCCCACATTAAAAAATCTCAGGGGTTCAAATCTTCCGACCGGGTTGGCCTAGACGTTTGAAATTATCTGCTAAGTATTTTGTCGACTGAAAAGTTTTGCCATAGTAAGGCTTGCACAGGTAAAGATGTGAGAGGGGCACAATCGTTCATGAAGATTGTGTTGTCAAGACAATTCTCCTATGTTGAAGTAATGGAATTAGAAAATTTCGCAGTATATCTGCAGATCTTGAATCATTAAAAGGACGTATCACTGGCTTCTATGCATGTTTTCTTCAAAGATGTAAAGACCAATGATTAAGGATGCCGTATAGCCACACCAAACCGTTACTTTTGGTGCATGCAATGGAAGTTGTTGATGAACGTAGGGATTTTGATCGGACCAGATACAAGTTATGAGTGTTTACATTTCCTGCTCCCCGCATCATTTGAAACTTCTGCTCTCTGCAGTCCAGTTAGCATGCGACCTCATCCTGGTTTTACAGAAAAAGTTTCTGTCTGTGTTCAAAACGCAAGATTTTTTTCCGACGATCAGAAATCGTCAGTGGACTCCTTCGTGAACCTTTTAACTGACGAAATTCTTTAAGTGCAGCAAAATTATTGATGTTTGTTGAAAGAAGAGTTTAACCAGAACGCGTAGGACGAGCTTCATGACGCTAAGCTATAGTATTCGATTAGTGAAAAATGATGTGTGACTCCTTATATAGGCGAAGGATATTAGATAAGTTCGGCAATATATAAATTACCTGACCCACAGCACCAAATTTCTTTCCTAGAGACCAAAATTTGAATTGTTGTGTTTCTTCAGAAATTCAAATCTTATATCCAGAAAAGTATGTGTATAAAATTTGGTTGCGATTCGTAAGTAGTTTTTCTATATGGATGTCTAAACATCTCCTGTTTTTCTTCATCACCCTTTAGTTAAAATAATGATTTGAATTTTACCACATAAAAGTTCTGTCTTTCTATATCAATAACGCATTAAAATAATTGAATCGTTATTTTTTCTTAAAAAGTTGCGATTATAGGGCAAGATGATATCATTTTATTTAATATTGCACAAATTATTTCTTCTGCAAATATATATGATTGCCCTTTGGAATTCTGTTCATTACTGAAGGCAGTCATTTCTTTTGAAAGGAATAATTAACTGCTGATTAATTCCTAAATGTAGTAAACATGTGTTCGAATAGGGATGTCACAGAAAATGAAACGTTATTGGTGCCTTCCCTATAGATCACACTGCAGAATACCCTACACAAAAAGTCCCACTGTTGAAAATGAATTTCCCGTTGCTTTCAGCTTCCATTTACTTTTAGAGCAGATGCATCATCCACAGCCGTATAGTTTAAAGTGCATCGAACAAGAAAATATTATAAAAATTGTGTGAATGTATATATATATATATATATATATATATGTGTGTGTGTGTGTGTGAGCATTGTGGAAGAGTTAATTACTTAAATTATAAGTATAATTAGGCTAACTGCATTAAATAAATTTACAAACAGATATATTTATCAAAAATATTCATTCCCAACAACAGCAAAAGTTAAGCTGTTTAAGTTATGGTGCCCCTTACCTAAAGAATCTAATACTGAACTTACATAAACTAAATATACTGATTGCTCAGAAAGTCTTAAGAGCAGTTTTAAGCATACACTTGTCATCAGATTTCTAAATTTGTTGACTTTTAAAACTATTTTCGGAAATCTGATAAAACGAAGTTGTGTGGTGTCTCATTCGCAGTACAAACATTACTCAACGTAGAAATCTAAAATTTCTGCTCATAGGTAGCTTACATACCCAGCATGTGCATCGTGGGCTTCGATTTTTGTTTTTGTGAGTTTAAGATACGAAAAGAAGTGGGTAAATCTCGAATGGCTTTTTTGTGTACGCTATCCACAGAAAAGGGCGGTTTCGGCACGAGCACGATACATAAAACCAAATTCTGAACTTTCAGAAGCTAAATATTGTTTTACCAGTACAATAATAACAGATTGATATACCAGTTTTGCTGTCGAATTCTTTCCAAAAATTATTTTTACAGAATCTAAATTCTAATTCTATATGCTTGAACTTATTTTTTTATTCTTTATAAAATATAAACAATTTAGTATAATAATATATTTTTACCACAATTGGCAACTTTACACCAACTGATTTAACTTTAATTTTGAGGAAAGGAATCTTTATTTAATCAGAAAAGCATAGGAGAAAAAAAAAACCACTGAAAACATTTTCATTTTGCTACTCGATGTCTAGCAATACCAGAAAAATGTACGTTTTTATTTATAATTATTTATAAATATTCGGTATCTGAGTTAAGACAATGAAATGCGTTCATAATTGAGCATTCCTAGGTATTATGAATATGTTCTGTTTGTAAATACATAATCTATTTTCGGTATTTATTCGGAATATTTTTGGAATTGCTCCACTCCTGAGTAAGCCTGAAGTTGAAATCTGATACGTTTGCTCACATCCTTCGATTTTCAGAATTGTACATTCTTCGAATGAGACGAAATTTCATTTCTGTTTGTCAAGGTGCTACTTTTACATCCGAACGATCAACACGAGATTCGCAACCAGACACTGAGGAGGATGAGTCAAGGAAGTTATCCCGTCTCCACTGTCGGCACGCCGCCAAATGGCCCAACAGCCAATGGTGGGCGTTGTCTAGCAAGCAAGCACTTTTACATTTATGTGTTTCATTATTTTATGTCATAAATAAAGTAATGAGAAGTTATTGAAGCATTTATTATTTTGTGCCTAATATCGCTAAAGACGTGAGTTCATATTTTGTAGGTATGTGTATTTGGTTAAATGGCAACCAATTTCATTATTTTCTGCTTGACGACAGAATTTCAATAGATTTCACTATTTTATTACAAAAATATGCAATTTTTCATATTTCGTCATAAGGGTAATAATAAGATCCAAATGTTTAATATTAGATCAGACTGTCTTTTTAATATTTTCTTTACCAATCACAGCTTTGTATGCAAAACTCTACATATTGGATTAATGTCATGCTGGACAAAAATTATACTTTTGTTCATATATAAAGCCAAACATTTTCAAACTTTTTTGAAAAAGATACATGTATGCATAATGAACTTTAATATTAACAATAAAGTCAAGAGTGCCTACTCCACACATTCCGATGCACATACTTAGACCGTTACAGAATATGCACTGTATTTGATAGTGATCATTTAACAAACTGTGATTACAGCTTCCTTCAAATTGAAAGGCGGTGTTCAATGATGGATTAAAGCGTTAACAATCAATTTTAAACGCTGAATTATTGTTCTTAGCAATTTATTCAAACAAGAAAACTCAGGGAAAGAAGCTCAAATCAGAGTTCGGTCAGTGTTATATCTGCTCAGTTGTCAAATTCAGAGATAGTAGGAATTTATTTTTATTTGGGGAGAGGTAGGCAGCCGGAGTAAATATGCTTGAATTCATTGCTAGTCTATTGATCTTTGTAAAAGAAATTTGAAATTTGTTGTGCTGTAAATTTGAATTAAAGTACAGTTTCGTCTAACATGTTTGTATTTTAAAAAAGTAATGACTTGCATACAAAGGTCTGGTTGTTACATAAAAGATAGAAAATGGGTGAATATTTTGCCTCATTTTAAAGACTTTTATCCATTAGTTTTAAGAGCCATTAGTTTAAGGCACCATTAGTTTTAAGTGCAAATCTGAAATAATTAAATCTCTAATTGAATTGAAATCTCTAATTGAATTGAAATCTCTAATTGAAATTCTACATTTGTATATCATAAAATAGTGGATAATAATATCGAAAATATATCTTCAATCAGAATAGAATGAGATTGATTTCAGTTTGACCCAATACCTGGTGTAAGAAATCATATTTAATCCTCAATCTACGGTGTAAGAAAAAATGCAAAACGATGTTATAGACATTGATTTTCATGCTTTTGTTTAACATTTGTACTTTTTATGGTAGGAGGCCGAATACTTTAGTATGTCTGATTTCTTGGAATTCGTTATATTTTAAATATTTTTAACAAGTCGTTTAATAACTGTTTGATTATTTTGATGAGAGGCTAAAATAGAAACATAAATTTAAAGTAGCAAAATTTTAAATCGTAATTTTAACTATATTCTTATAAAATTTGTACTCAAAGATGTACTCACCAGCCAAGTAACAACGTATATGTATAATTCAGAGCAGGTACATGATTTACACCAAGAACCGAATCTCTCAATGGATAAAAGTGCCACAAGGATTTAATTTGAACATGCATGTCAGTTGGACTATAGAAAATTTTAAAGTAGCTTTGCTGGTTTCGGAAGATTGTTAACGTTAGAAATATATGAACTAGGACTTTTTAAAAATGAAAAAGAAAGCCTTTACGCAACAGAAAGTCTATGCTGCTACTTTACTAGTTGAAAGGATTCGCATGCAATCTACCTGTAAAACTGGAAAATACCTTGTTGGAAACAGAATTTTCTTACAAAAAATGCTGTTGAATGATCTACGTTTGCTGGAAAAATAAAAATAGAATACTTTGCTTTGTCTATGAGAGGGATTTTCAGTGAAAAAACTAACCACCGGAAGACGTGTATTATAGTTCCGATTACTCATTTAAGAATACGTACAGGAAGTACGTTCTACTACTAAACACAAGCGCCATAAATATTTAACTTTATATAAAAAGCCTCTCAGACAGAAAACGTTCAATTTTAAAACAAACTCTTTGTTATTTCACATGTCAGTGAATGTAATTTTAAGATTTTTTAATTTTAAGAATGTAATTTTTTTTTGAAAAAGTATATAATGTGTTTACACATTATATACTTTTTCAGATTTATTCTTCCTTTACAAATACATATATTTCTTCCTTTACAAATTCTGAAAATATATAGAATTGTTATTCTCCCTTAAGAAATTCTCGAAGGATATGGAATTGGGTCAGTCGGATATAGTGGAATTAATCCGCAGTTTAGGACTCTTCAAAACAATCATAGTGAAATTTGATTTATATATTTCTCGCAAAAACAAAACGTTTTATAGCCCTAAGCGCTTGAGCCAAGCTAACTTTCCATCGTTTAGTATTCTCCATGTTTCGACAGTTGAGAAAAAGAAACAGAAACACCGATAAAACCCCAAGCGAAAGTTTTTATGTCAAGGAAAGAGAACGCATCCTCAAAAATCTGCGCAAGACTTTTGAATCAAAGAACGCTGTTTTACGGGACTGACTACAAAACAGATTCGGAAGGCGAAAAAGATGAGTCCACTTTATTGCGGAGCCTGAGCGATCGTGATTTTCTCGAAGAATTTTAAACTATCAATTTGGGAAATACACTTGGAGAGTTCAATTCTCCCGAAAATCTCTGCTTCTATCGTACGAGGCGAAATGTTGAATAATAGATTGGAGGGATTTTATTAGTTGGAAATTCTTCAATCGCGGCCTGCAGATCATGCGAAGGAATAAAAATGCATCACGCCTTCGATGAGAGTTTAAAGCTTCTGGTTAATCTGAGAGGGAAGATGGGGACACCGCCAACTGTAAAAAAAGCTCCCAGGGCTTGCGAATGGTGGGTCAAAACCGATGCTTCGGATTTTTGGGTTTCATAAACTAAGACTGCTGAATTCCGAAGAACAAGGTATAAAGTTTGGTTACTCTATAAATCATGTTTCCAAAAATATAAGAAAATATTTGAGATGAAGATGAAAATATTTAGATATAAAAAAGGATGGATATTTAAGACTGTGATGCCAAAGTAAGAATATAAAGTTAGTTATATCTTAAAGTGCTTGTTCTCTTGAGATTTAGAAATTGTTTTTTGAAAAATCGATTGATACGTTGCTGTTAACTAATTTGGCATAAAATATTTTTTATTTTTAGCATTTGAGGGTTTCATACTGAACACTTTTCCTGTTCATCATCCAGTCTCCCCTGTATGATTTCCAAACAATTTTGATCTTAGTAAGACGTAAAATTGAAGTAGTTAGTTGTTAGTAGTTTGAAGTAAAGGGTCCACCAAGAGCGATTCTTAAAGCATAATTGCAAGTCACTTCTAGAATTTGTTTCTGGGATTTGCTGGCGTAGTATGTCATGGTGTTTCCGTAGTCAAGAAAGCTTCGGACGCAAGATTGTACCAATTGATGTATATGTTTGTATCTTGCCCCATAACTACTGTTGGAAAGTTTTTTTAATAAGTTAATTCTTTTGAAGCCTTTGGTACGAATGTAATTGAAATGCGGTTCGAATTTTCCTGTTTTGGAGAATATAACCCCAAGAAATCTCAGCTGGTTGTCCAAGTGATATGTTTGTCTCCGATTGTTAAGGAATAGTTTGGGATCCCTCTTTGTGGGAAAGGTTGATCAAATGGTATTTGTCCGGACGCATTTCCAATTTCCAATAATAGCATCATTTAGAAATTTTGTCAAGCGTGTTTTGGAGAATTCGAAGTAAATATTTTTTAAGATTGGATATGGTACAAAAATATAAATGTCTGCATAAATGATGATTTTTAGACCTTGAAGATTGATTCCATATAAATCTTTCACGTACATCGTAAATAAACATACTGCTAGAACGCCACCTTGCGCTAAACCTCGTCGCGAGGAGTGAGCTTTGTAAATTGAATTTCTCCACCTGACTTTGACATTCCTTTCTTCAAGTCATATTCTACGTGAATATTTAAGGATATTCCTATAATACATTCTTTTTATCTATTGCTTTCTAAATTTCTTTATAAACTTGAGAAATAGTTGACTGTCTCTAAAGGGTAAGAATCCGAGATGGAATTTTCAAGTGTCTCTTTAAGGACTGTGTTTTCTATAAGGCGTTATAATAGCATAAGTTTTCGAAGTTTTTGTGGAGACCGAAGTTAGACCGATTAGTCGGAATGGTTTAATTTCTTCTTTATGTTTGTTTGATTCGTGATTAGAGACGATGATATTTGTTTTCCAGGTCTCTGGGATATCGTTGCTTTGCCAAATATGATTGAATTATTTAACAATTTGAAGAGATAATTCATTCAGATATTTTAAAAGAATTGCAGAAATCTTGTCTTCCCCTGGAGTTGAAATTGTTGCTTTTCTGATTGATTTTTTAGTTCGTCGAGAGAAATCGCGATTCATTTTTATATCTCACTAGCACATAATTACTCTGCGTTACTCGGGTTGAATTGGTTAACTAACATCCACTTTCGTTAATAAATTGCTATTCCTATTCATCCCATGTAACCACCAAACTCTAATAAAGCTACACAATTGTTATATATATATAATATATATATATATATATGATATATATATAATATATATATATATATATATATATATATATATATGATATATATATATAATATATATATATATATATATATGATATATATATAATATATATATATATCATATATATATATATATATATATTATATATATATATGTATATATATTATATATATATATATATATATATATATTTATATATATATATATATATATATATATATATATATATATATATATATATATATATATATATATATTATAT
The DNA here is from genome assembly GCA_933210815.1 of Meta bourneti. NCBI lineage: Eukaryota > Metazoa > Arthropoda > Arachnida > Araneae > Tetragnathidae > Meta > Meta bourneti. The sequence goes on along the minus strand of OW119924.1, from coordinate 75,363,254 downwards.
GTATATTATATATATATTTATATATATCATATATATATATAAATATGTATATATATATTATATAATATAACACAATTTCACAAATGTAAATAAATGTCATATTTAACATTTTACATTTTTGTAGAATTTTAATTTTTAATAAGAAAGAAGAGTCTCTAGAGTACCAACGTGTTACCCAGAATGCATATAATTGTTCTGAGTATGCATATAAATGCCTTGCATGTCATTTGAAAACAAAAGCGTTTCCCAAAATTATAATAGAATGATTAAAAAAGTTTTTAAAACTAATTACCTTGATTATAGCTATTGAACGAAAAACATGAAATTGAAAATTCAGAAATGCATCTTAAAACAGATTTAAAAGAAACTTCAAACGAAAAGTAATGAATGTATTTGTTTTTTCACTACAAAATATAGATTCTTGGAATATAACGGACATAAATTTAAAAAGCAAACAATTAAAAAAATACCAAGGTTGCCATATTAGTTAACAGTCTAATTTTAAAAGGTCTTGTTCTTTATACTTTATATTGTTTTATTATGCTTGTCGTCTGCCCCAAATGTTCAGAAGTTTTTTATAATTCGTAAAGAAAAAATTCGGCTCCAAATAAATAAAAAGTACTATAATTTAAATTCCGTAAAAATAGTTTTTTGAAAAATAATTGATTTTTCAGCAGTACTGGTAAAACTATCCAAGTAATTGCATGCTCATCATACCTTCCAGCTACTCCAAAACTATCAAATTATGGTTGATGTAAGTATAGTTACTCAGTTGTTTTAACATGAAACTTTCTTAAATATGTAAGCAAAGAAATTTCAAATAATGTATTCACTAAACTAAATTATGGTGTATCAAATATAGAACACTGCATTCAAATATATTAAATAAATTTTATGTGATACTTGTACACACAGACACAAAATTGAACATAGAACGGGAAGACGGACAGAGAGACTAACGCAAATATGTTCAGTCACTAAATGAATGTAAGTACTCACAGTATGCTAAGTTTCGTGAAAATATATTCTACCGTTTGGACGTAGCACGGGAACACACGTCAAGATAGACAGACAGATGGACAGACACCAAACGCGCAAGGGATAGATTTTGCATCAGAAGGGTCCAAAACGGATAGAAAACTTGAAATGGGTCGAAAAAATTCAATGTACAAACAAACACACCACCGTCCTAATTTATATAGATTGACCTCCATAATCAAGATGGATTGGTTCATGATCGGTCACATGACTGAGACATTTTGTAAATATTTCACTGTTCATTTGCTTGTGTAATAATTTTATTGTTGAGAGTTAGTAATTTTTGTGAGATTTGTATTGCTGAAGATCTATTTGAAATATTTTTAAATATATTGGATGGAAATTTTAAATCTTTTAAGTTTGAGCAAGTTTTATCCCAATATTGTCTTGATGCATTTTTCATGTTCTTTTAAAGTATATTTTTTTGCTTGCTTGTGATGATATTTTCGTTTGCAAAAAAAGAGCTCTGCACTTAGAAATCGACCCATTTGGAAAATCTTTGAGTTGAAAATTATGAACTTTTTTATTTTGAAAGATTGATTCTTCACAGATATTTTGATTGACAGGTTTTCTATTTTCAAGATTTTATTATTGACTCATTTGCAAATGTTGTACCATCTATATCTTAATCTAGTTTGATAATCTTTATTGGTTTTCCAATTGTGATAATAATCGGGTACTGATCACTTCCAAAGTTATCTCCTGCAATTTCATGCTTTAATTTGAAGGAAAACATCAGGTGAGAGAGAGAGAGAGAGCCTATCGAGAGATCGATAACAGAAGTGGATACGTTGGAGATGTAAGTGAGGATATGATTATTTATTAGGCATAGATCATTTATGAGAATCCAATTTGCAAGATTTCTCCTTCTCTAGTGTTGATATGAGCCTTCCAAAGGGTTATGGTGGGCGTTGAAATCCTCTAGAATGAGGGTGAGATTTGAAGTTAGTATAAAATGGGTCTACCTGTTTTGTCAACGATTTCCCTTTGGGGCAATAAATATTGATGTTTAAGCATTCATTGTTTGATTCGTGGATGGTAATTCCTAATATTTCTTTATTTATTGATGAAGACAGAACATTTGAAACATTTGTTGACAAATATTTACAAACAGCGATGTGAAGTTCTCCTTTGCTGTTAGATGTCTTTTCTGAATATAATTTTATTTTTAACATGAAACCTTTGATCAGGCTTCAGATCGTTTCTTGAAATACTCATATATCTGTCGAATTAAAGAGAGAGTTCTGTATCCAGATTCTTATTCCGTATACTTCTTGCATCTCGCTGAACAATTTTTTCAAATTGAAAATAAAGCCAAGGTAAATAAGAGAAGAAAGACCTACCTGGAATTAGACCATGGCTAAAGTTTTCTTAGATTATTTCTTTCAATTTGGTTGTTTTCTGTTTCTTCGTATTATTGTGTCGTACAAGTCAGTGTCGTTTTCCATTTCCAAGTCATCTTCAATTTTGCCTTTATGTTGATAACATTTTTCTAGGACGGATGATTTTGGATTTAACTTTTCTTTTCCCTTCTAGACTTGTAACATTTTGGGATGGTTGAGAATGCTATTGAGATGATTATGTGTTTCCTTTGATGATTATTTGCATTGATGATTTGCCGAATTCGTTCAAGTTTATGATGGATCGTGCTATTCTTTCAATACTCCAGTTAGGATTGTTTTGAAGTTTGTTACAGTTTCTTGAATTACATTTTGATATTATAAGTTAGTTGGTTTGCTTTCTTGATTATTCTGTATAATTTGTGGTAATATTATTTTGAGGTTCTAGGCTTTCTATCTAAGAAATTTGTGTTCTTGGCGTTTCGAGTAGTTAGGGTAATCTGCTGAATGGTCTTAGCAATTACAGCATTGTACTGGATTGTCACATTTCGGGTTTTCATGGTTTTGTCTTTGTTGCATGATCGAATGCAAATCATTTTTGGAATTGCCTTGGTTTAATCGATGAAAATTGATATTTTTAATAGGGTAGCGTAGTTTAATTTCAGGAGGTATTTTCGTTCCTATTATTGTTACGAGGGCCGTAGAGGTAGGTATTCGGTTGTTTCCTATTCTTTTCTGAAATCTTCTGATTTCTAGGACTTTTAAGTCGTTTCTGTTTCTAGTTCTACTAATGTTCAGTAGTTCTTGAAAGTAGGCCATTTCCGTCTTTAGTTGTGATGATGATTCTGTTGTTCCGTTTGAATCGCATCCTTAGCTTGTGTGTGAACTTTCTACGTTAGTTCTTTAAAATTTCTTGAATACTGTTGAGGTATTCCATTTCTATGGTCTTTTGAACAGATGAAAAGGCAATATTTTTCGGTTGCGTAGTCAGAGGCTAAGGCGATATGTTCTGATGTGATTAAATTATTTTCCACGAGTTGTTATCAGTTTCCATGCTGCAATTTGAGTCAGGTCTCGTATCATTCAATCCTTGGTTATGCCAGTTACGATATCCTCGGAGGTTGTGGAATGGCCAGCTTGGCCCAGTTATTAAAATGTTACTGATTAATCCTTTATTAAATTGTGTTTACTTACTTCACCAAATAGGAAATGAGGCGAAATAATTTGAAGTAGAGAGAAACATTTAATGAAATAGAAATATGTCAAGTTTCTAATCAAAGTATCACAGTCTACTTCGAGGCTTAATTCCAAACTCTCTTTTGAATTCTAAATCGACCTTTATTTGGCAGTGTTGGAGAAGCTGGAGGACTGCGATTACTCGGACAGTTTTACAAGTACAGTTAGAAAGTAATTATATTTCCAAAAAGTATTTTTACAGAATATAAATTCTAATTCTTTACTTATTTTAATTCTTTTTCTATATCAATAATTTGAAAATATTTGGGACAGATGATATAAAGAGAACAAATTCTATTTTTCGCCAGAGCTAGGAAGAAATTAGTTATTTTATGTACGCTACATTGCTAAAGACGTCAGTTCATTTTTGGATTGCATGTGTACATTCCAATAACCCTGAAGACCAACCCTCTTCCAACAAACTTCCCTCGAAGTCCTTGGTTTAAAACACAAGTAATTTTTAAAATCCATTTTAAGAAAAAAAAGTAAAACATACAGTAGAAAACCTTTTGAACCTATACAGGTAAATTATCAAATTCATTCAAACTATTTTAAAATTTTGACAGATTTCCTTTACAAAACGATTAAACTCATTGAAACTTGCATTTTTTCCATGTTACAAATAAAATTACTCGTTTTATTGAAAGCAGAATTCAATAGGCAGATAACATCATTCTCATAAGCAGGAACATGATTTCCAATCAAACCTGAATCTATGAATTGAAAAAAGTGCTCTACGGCAGTGGTTCCCAAAGTGTGTTCCGTGGAACCCTGGGGTTCCGCGAAAAAATTTAGGGGTTCCGTGTGACAAATTTTATTTCATTAAAAAAAATAAGAATGGTGTTTAATATATTCACATTTTCCTCGGAAAGTTTACAATCGACCACCAAATTGAATTTAAAATTTTTAAATAACGCGACTGAAAACATAATAAAAACAAATAGCAATTTGAACTCCTTTGAAAATTTATGTATTTTTTTGTGCAATATACCGGTGTATTTGCGCCAATGCTATTGTGCCCTTGTATAATTAACGGTAACTGTCATTCCAACCAGAATGTCAGTTTAGGAACATTTATACTGTGTAGGTACAGGTCGACCATATAATTCAGATCGTAAACAAAGTTTCAATATCAAAAGAAATACCGTAATATATAAAACATACATACATATGTTACTACCGCTAACCTATACAATAATGTTGCGCTCTCGCTGTGTGAATTGTTTACACTCACTCAGCGAACGGTTCTCGTAGCAATCAGTTGATTTTCGTACGCTGATCGTGAGTTAGGCTGTTACTTTAAATCTAGCATAACTATTTTTTCAAGTGAACAGAAATAAGTATTTTCTATATCTCTTGTGCTTTATAAATCAGGTAGGACTATAAATATTTTTTATAATTTATTCATTATACTCTGTAATATTTTTACCATTTTTGTTTCTTTAAAAGAGAATTGCCCTTATAAAATGGATCGATGGTTAAAATATGGGTCGTTAAAGAAAACTGACGTTGTTAGTAGTAATGCAGAAATCGCGGAATCTACAGATACAGGCATTCTGGAACCCGTAATGCCATCAACTTCTAGTTCCGTACAGCTACAGCCTCATCTTCTAACTCTGCCAGCAGCCAATTTTGGACAGGTGGTATCAACGAAAAGACGTAAATATGGTACTAGTTACCTGTCGTTTGGATTTACTAGTACTGGTGACGAGGAGGCTCCAGATGCGGTTTGTTTGCTTTGCAACAAAATATTGGCAAACAGCTCCTTAGCACCAGCAAAACTACTGAGGCATTTGGAAAAAAAATCACCCAACAGATAAAGGCAAAGATATTTCTTTTTTTAAAAGAAAACTTGAAAGCCATAATAATTGCAAGAGTTTTATGGTAAAAAAAATTCAGAACAGTTAATCAAAAGATAACAGAAGCGTCGTATAAAGTATCTTACCGTATTGCTCTAGCAGGCGAGGCACATGTTATTGGTGAATCACTTATCAAACCTTGCGTTCAAGATATCGTTTCGTGTGTATTGGGCGAAGGGTATAGTAAACAAGTTGAAAGTGTGTCTCTTTCTAACAATACTGTAAAAAGGCGTATTAACGATATTGCCGATGACATTGAAATAGAACTTATTTCACGGTTGCAGGCGTGTGACGCTTATGTATTACAACTAGATGAGTCCACAGACGTTGCTGGATTAGCAATTTTGCTTGTTTTCGTTCGGTATGATTATAATAAAAAATTGAAGATTTGCTTTTATGTGAAAGTGTGAACATTAACACCACGGGGGAGAATATATTTAACTGCATTGATAATTTTATGACAACGCTTGAGATTAACTGGGAAAAATGTATTGAAGTATGCAGCGATGGAGCAAAAGCAAGGACAGGAAAAGTGAGTGGTGCTGTAGCACGGATTAAAAATGTTGCAAAAAACTGTAACAGTACTCATTGCATCCTTCACAGATATGCATTAGTAACAAAAATGATTTCAGTGACATTTAAATCTGTTCTAGACGAAGCAGTGAAGATTATTAATTTTATCAAAAGTAAACCATTGCAATCACGTATTTTCAAAGTCATGTGCAAAGATATGGGTAGTCTTCACACCACTTTACTTCTCCATACTGAAGTTAGATGGTTATCGCGTGGTAAAATATTTGTGCGAATATTTGAATTGCGAAAGGAACTGTTGGCGTATTTTATTGGTCATAAATTTGAATTATCAGACAGATTAAATAATATGACTTGGCTATCTACACTTGCATACCTTGCTGATATATTTGGAAATTTGAACGAATCATGTTTGGCTTTGCAAGGAAAACAAGTCAACATATTGCAAACAAAAGATAAATTGATTGCTTTTTCAAGGAAAATACAATATTGGATTTCAGCTGTGGAGCAAAATAACTTCGAGTGTTTCCAGACGCTTAGTGATTTTCTCGAAGAATTTGAAGTGGATTTAGATATGGAAGTCCGTGATGTTATAAAAACACATCTGTCCAGTTTACAGCAATCACTCAGTGATTACTTTCCAAACCTAGAGAATCAAGATAATTACTGGGTACAAAATCCTTTCAAAATAAAAGAAAAACCAAAAGGATTTCATTCCATGGATTATGAAAATTTGATTGAATTGAGTTCGGATACACAATTAGAAGCCAAATTTAGAACAGTTTCATTAACAATATTCTAGTCAGATGTATTCGATGAATATCCAAATTTATCAAAACAGGCTATTCGAATTTTATTGCCGTTTGCAACCACTTATTTGTGTGAAGCTGGGTTTTCAAAATATGTTGCGACAAAAACCAAATATCGTAACAAACTTGATGCTGCACCAGATATGCGAGTTCAGTTATCAAACATAACGCCCAATTTTTAGAGAATCATGGAATCAAAGAAGCAGGTGCATTCTTCACATTAAAGTTTTTTTCATTTATTTTAGTTTATGTTTTGTATTTTTATTATTTATTTCTATGATGAATTGGTTTTTTTTAGTCTTGTTTAATTCAATAAAATCTGAAATACCAAAATAATACTTGTTTCATTTAATATCAGATATTAAATTTTGAAAAGTCGTTGTCGAAAAAATATTCAGGGTTCCGCGATCATTGGCAACAAATTTTGGGGTTCCACGACCAAAATAGTTTGGGAACCACTGCTCTACGGAATTGATTTGAAACCGTATGCAAATTAGAGTTAAGAATATCAATATTAAAACATATCCCGAACTGGAACTTATGAATTATTAAAAATTACTTGTGGTAGGGACAGAAAGATAAGGCTGCTTACTTTATGAGTTTAAGATATATTTAAACAACATATTATACCTGTCAAAAATTTGTTTAACGCAACTATTTTCTTTTTAAAAAACGCTATAACTCAGTTACCTTTGCTTTGTTTGTACTGAAAGATTCAATTTTAAAACATGTTCTTTTGTTATTATAGATGCCATTAAATGGAATTTTCGCTTTAAATAAATTAGGTCATGAATACCTTATCATATAAATTTGTCATCCTTTCCTTAGAGCTGATGGAATTAAAAAATGTTGCATGTCTGATGCAAGGGTGCTACCTCAAAAAATATTGATAGGAATAAGATTAATTTGAATTAGGGCAATTTTACAGGAATCTAACTTAAGTGGGCAAAATACCTTTAAGATTTTAAATCAGGAGGATAAATAGTAGAATTTCGATAAACTGTACCTCCTAAAGTTTGCCTTATATCGCAATGAAACTTTATATACACTAATATAATTGAAATGAGTAAGTTATATTTTAAATTAAGACCAAAAATTATCTCAAGTAACAAAAAATATGAAATAATTAATAAATATAACTGATTTTTAGCAAAATTTCTCTAATTCTATACTCAAAATTTTGAATAAAGTTTTACCTTTGTGCAAAATTTTGGTGTTAATCTAAAGCTCTAATGATAATTAAACTTTATTCCAAATCCATGTGTCTCATTTTGATAGTTTAATTTAAATCTTAGAAAATTGTGATTAAAGTTAAGCTGAAAGGGATAAGGGATCATTAAAACTTAATTGTGAACGAAACAGTTCGAATTTTTTCGTGTTCTTTCACTAGAATCAACATTGTCATCAACATATCAGTCTTCTTAAATTCATGGAAATATTCAAATCAATTTTTTTGTGGTTTTAAAGGTACTGTGCCCCCAAAAGAAGAGAAATTCATAATCACCCTAAAACTCGAAGTCGACTTTTGAAGCTGTCTCCTTAATATCACCTTTCCGAATTTTGTCTTACAATAAGGATACGATGTATACAAAATGGATTATTTGATGGAGTATTAGTATATATAGCAGCCTAATCTATTTCCCCCATGAAGTACTTTTCGTCAGACAAAGGTGCACTGTCTTACTAAATTGGTTACTGGTAGAAGTGACGTGAACAAGCGCGTTTAATAAAACAAGTCAAGTGGCCCTTCTGACAAAAAATTCTAGATAGAGCTCACAAAAATCAGTATGCAATCCGATGCATGGTGAAAAGTTGAAATGCCTATACTATGACCACCACTTCATTCTTAATTACCACTCGGCCTTCTATCCATACGGCGCCTACACTCGACTGCTTACGATAGCACAGGACATTTCATGGAGACAATCATTCATTGCATGAGTGTACATACAGAAGTATACCCGTGATCTCAATACAGCTCTCATGGACTCACGCAAATAGCAATCTGGCAACTAATGGTTGCATCTATCGTATTCAACCACTTTTAAATTTTGAAGGGAGTACTGCAATTAACTTCGTAACCTATCTTCACCATGGAGTTCCTTTTGATAGACAAATTTGCTCGGCCTTCCACGCGTCTTTCTAAAGATATGTAGAATCTTTCCTACGATTCTTTCAAACAATAGATGTGGTTATTTAGTCATTAAGTGTGCTGTCACAAGTGAAAACAATGCTACACTTCTCGAAAATTTTGTGATGGCCAGAGGTTTGAAGTATTTTGTTTAAGTTTGGTAGTTGGAAATAAATTTGGGTAGTAATAAGAATTCCCCCCTAAAAAAATTAATTCTGTAAGTGCCCATGCTTTACATTTGAGTTTTGCGTTCTTTGTCTGAAATGATACAAAACTGTTAACATAAACATGGGGAAAATATTAAGCATTCTATAATTATTTATGCTGTAAAATTATGAGTTGTATCAAACATGGATAATAATAATTATAAATTTGTAAGATGCATATGTTTACTCAAGAATTTGATTTTTCGAAGAGAACAATACATTTCTTATGCCAATTTGTGTCACGAATCAATGTAATATGCTGCTATTTATGATAGAGAAAGACATTTATCTTCATTTTTCATATATATAGTTAATCACCGAGATTAATGGAAAGATAGGATTGTAAGTCCATAAACATTGCACAGAATAGCTTCTATCTCAATACTTATTGCAAAAGCGTGGCAAAAATTTCAAACCTTCCTATTTATTAAACTATTGCTATCAGTTCCTTCCTATGAACTAAATTTCATTAAACTCATTTGTATCTGCTTCAGATAAGTGAACAAAATCCGAGCAAATATCACACCATGCAGGAGGAAAGCAATCGGAACATAGTTTTTCATATGTATGGACGACACTTATTTTTTCAATTCCCCAAAAAATTATGCTCGAATACATAAACATAAAGTATTTCAGCTTGTGTTTGTTCTTTGAAAGTGTACTAAATTCAAATAAAATTACTATAGGGTAAATCTTATGAAATTTACTAATATCATAAGATTAACTTATGTAATTTACTATACCAATGAAAATAACGTGTTTTGAATTTCTTGTTAATGTAGAATATTTTTATTTGGAAGCATGTTGTAGTTGAAAAATGCTTTCAATGGAATTTAAATGTATACCACATAAATTAAGTTTTATGATAACATGAATAACATATTTAGTTGACTGCGTGAATTTATTCGATATTCCAAATATAAAGTACATTAGGGTTTAAGTGTGTTTTAGTTTGAAGTGTGTTTGGTTAGAAGTTTGTATAACTTTACAAGAATCATGTTTGATATAGATCAATGGAAGCGTAAATGTTTAGTTCTATCTTTGAGATCAAAGCAACAGTAGAATACTTCCTCAAAATCGTATGTTAAAATGAATGCTTTCATTGATTGCCCATAATTCTTATCGGAGTACTATTCATTACTCAAGTTGATGCATATTTTAAACTAGAACACGGATGAAAATATAGAATGCTTTACTGCTTTTAAATTAGATCCTAATTTATTCCAAGGATACTTGAACATCAAATCTCTATAAACTCTATTTTTCAAAAGTATCCTACTTTCAAGCACTTATGGATTTGTGATGTCTATGCTTAGACTAAGCGTTCGTTTGCGAAGGAAAAATTTAGAACTAGAAACAAACCTGACATTTTAATCAGAAAACTATACTGCTGTACTTAACATAGATATATTTTGTAAAGCTATTGAATTAGAAAACCAATAAATTAGCAACTTCATTTTTTGTCTCCTTAAAACAGTTAAAACTATTAGGTTAGTGAGCACAGTATACTAATAGCAGAGAACAATAAATATTTAATCGAGATACAATAATCTGCGTTAATAAATGCGAATATAATTGCAATAAATAATCATGTTTTGTTCTCTTTGTGTGTTATATTGTAATTATAACTTTGCAGCTTATTCTACTTTTATTCTAGGTTCGCATTGTGCTGTGTGTTACACATGAAGAGCAATTATTTTAAAATTATGATCTGGACATTTTTGTCAATAATATATAATAATGAAGTAAATATAAAAACTATTTTTTATAAATTAAAATGAAAAGACACTTAACTTGCAAATTGTAACATTGATGAGATCGAAATATATGTGAACAAAGAAAACTGATTTTTAGCAATTAGCTTTGCAATATTTCTTTAATGTATGATAATTTTAATATTTTAAGTCCACACTAAACTTCGAGTATATTTCTTAATTTAAATTAAAAAACTGAGCTGAGAATGCGGTTTCATACAAGTAAGCTGTGGGAAACATAGTTTATTTCAAAGATTTTTTTCTACAAGTTTAGGATAGTCAGTCATTACAGATAATCAAAGTCGGTTGCACTTATGTAAAATTTATTTTTAATGAATTGTCCGTAGAAACATTGGTCAAATAATCTTGTAGAATAAAAGACAAATTGGTAGATAGCCCATCAGTAAATAGTTGCATTATACACATATCGCCCTTCTCACTTGCTATACCACCATATTAAAAAATATTCTAGTTTTATATTTAGAAAGACTGAATACATGTTACAAACTTGACACAACTGTGAACTCCAGCAGAAGGCAATTTTACAGCATGCCCAATAATGTGGGTTCGGGATTAGACCTGTTGTAAACCAGAATCAATTTGACTAATGTTTTCATATGTTTATCCACTAGATGTGCATATAGCTAACTTTCGTGACCAGAAGGATTTTTTTGTTAAAAATACTCATTTACATACAACGAGCAATTCCTGTACCTGACAAAATACATTCGGATGAAGAACCAAAAATATCAGGCATTATGGACGTAAGCTCTACGATATTGTGCTCATTCACTTAAATATTGTCAAAATAACTCACACGTGTGTTCACGCCTAGCAAATAATAAAAAAAACGCGGAATCTGTGTTTTCTAATGATCCTCATATACATCTTAACAGGCTACATGCCTATTTTACACGACACCATAACACCATATGGAATTTATCAACAAAGTTCCCAAAAGTCTCATAAAAGGTTGCATTATGGTCGCTTGAAGACACAAAAAGAATGCTTAAGCACAACCTCAATCTGGTAAATGTCCCTTGATGCTCGCTCACCGTACATTTCTGCTTCAAAATCACCTGATTTCTGTTTTTCAACATTGTGTAGGCGTATGTTCGCACTTGGTGATACGACGATCTATTGTATAATGTTTCGAAGACACCTATCGATTTCATTCAGAATTTCTTTGGCATCTGATACATTCAAGTTCGAATCGGCTCCGCCCTCTGATCCGTCCAGGTAAGAAAGTGTTCCATAGGGAAATGTGCTGAGGATAACTAATTTCTTATTATGTCCTCATTCAACTACTCCATCTCTTCAGGGTGCGTGGATGATCTTAGCTTCATTGCCGAGCACAAGGTATATGGTATGTCAAACGACATATTCAGACGCATATTTCTTGTTTGACAAAGATGAGTGTCATCAATGGTTCCAGCTTCCGCGCAAAATATATTCTACTTTCATTTCTGTCGAGTTCGGAATCTACTTTCTGATCTATTCAGAGATTTTCTTGGGGTATCAGGATATAGGTTGTGTAAAGAGTATGATTTTTAGGTATAGTTTTCGACTAGAAACTTACTCTTGCGCTTTATTCTCTAAAATACTTCTTGGGAAGCGGAACAGTTCACTATGCTAAACATCTGGTGAGCTATAATTCGTGCAGAATGGATTATGGCTGTGTAACCTACGGCCCCACCCGTCCTTTTATGTTAAATAAGCTCGATGCGATACATGACTCTGCATTTGTGGTTTGCTCAGAAGTTTTTTTTTTACTTCACCCGTCAAAAAGTTTTTCTTTGCCATGAGCTGTCTTTGGCTACCACTAGTCTCATGTTGTGGCTGCGACTATACTGTATATTTTAAGTCATCCACTGCATGATTTACTTCTTTAATCATCAATCGTCCATCTTGCATCCTACATTTCAGTTTGTGCACTGCAAGCTTTTAACTGCTCTGCGTGATCTCTGTTTAACAGGTGAACTTTAAGCATTATAAGCAGCATCAAAATGGAAACAAGCCTCAAAAATGGTAAATTCAATTTCTATAGACTTAAAGGGTGTCTTGAGCTGTTTGTCATCGGTTTGCTCTCATCTTCTGCTGTTGTGTTAAAAGTACATCGTCAACTGACCCGTCGTTTCTTGGACATCCTTTTCCTTTGCATACTGGGTTATTGCAGGAATGAGTGGACTGATGCATGAGCAAAAAACGCTGGAATCTCTTTGAGACTTTCCTATAAGATGAATTCTGATGAACTGACCAATACAGTATAAGGAACGAGTGGCAAAACAAATGGAGCACACAAATGATTAACAAGCTCAGTGTATTTCAGAGTGGTATGGTCTTCCATTTCTTCTAGACATTCCGATGTACTAAAAATTCACCACCGCATCGGACACACGCGTTTAACTCGCAGGCATCTTTTGTTAGGAGAGAATGACCCTGTGTGTATTCCATGTGTTTCTTTTCTTGTTCATCCTATTTTAATCGATTATTTAATTTTTAAACGTTATTGCCTTCACTTTTGTAATAGTTATGCTTTAAATTTGTGGGATTTGATTGAGAGAAACCCCATTGATATGTTTTTATCTTTACATCGCATTAGATTTTTAAATTGTATTGTATGTAAATTGTAGAGCAAGTTTTAGTCATTCTTGTCTTTTATCACTATCTCATACCTACCATGACGTTCGATGTTCATTTTAAATAAACAGCGATCAAAAAGAAAAACTAATAATTTAGAATTTCATGAGAGGACAAATTCAATCATCAACGATTAAAACCTTAGTGACATGGTATCCCTACGAATTGAAATGTTTCGATTCCCACCATGGAATTTTCCATCCCTTAGTTACATCAACCCCTTCACTCCGTACCCAAGTCTGACATTGCTCCATCTATATTTTACAACTATATAGCTTACACCGTTGTCAGTTTTATACCAGTTTTTGTGAATGGGTCTAAAGGAGGGAGTTATGCAGCCTGCAGAATAGTTCTTCTGAATACTATTTATATTTAAAGCCTTCATGCTCCGTATACACTGCGGAATCAGTCACAATTTATTGCGTACTTCAGCAGATATCTTATAGTACCCAACAAAGTTTTGGATTTACACTGACAGCATGAGTGTTTTACAACAGCTGGAGAAATATACCATCACTTGCATCCTGTCATGTCAGACATATTTAGCATCTTGCGTACCTTGCAAAGCAAGGGATTTGATATTCTGTTTTGTTGGGTCCCAAGTCACGTGGGCATCAAGAGTAACGAGCTTGCTGAGAGTGCTGCTAAGGCCACTTCCATTCCATTTCAGCAAGGCGTTCTTTTTAGTAATATCAAGATGTCCAGAAATTAGTTCCTTAATTCTATGTGGTAAGATTGTGGAACGTGCAAGTAACCAATAAATTACATTCTATAAAACCCAACATTCATCAGTGGACAATGTCTCCAATGCGAAGAGCTGATGTCAAATTGATCAGCCTTCGCATTGAACACACATGATTCGCCCATTGTCATCTATACTAGAAAAGAGGGCCTACAATTGTAACTCATGCTTAACTCCTTTTTCTGTTAATCATACTTTAACTATCTGTCCTGTCTTTAATCATTAACGTCTTAAATGTTTTGAAGTGCAATTTTGACTCTGAGAGATTTGATTAGGGAAAATCCCCTTTCATATCTTTTCGCATTTTTAAGCAAGTGGTGTTTTAAATCACTTCTAATTCTTTTTTCTCAAATTCAAAATGATTCATGAATCTACTTTTTCAAAATCTTTTAACATTTAACCTTTTAAATTCCATACTTTTAAAATTTTATGCATGTAAATTAAATTCTTATACATATCTCTTGATACTTGATACATCATTTTTAGCTTAACGCTGCTTTTTTTTGTTCAAATTTATAAAATTGCGTCTTCAAATTCAATCTACTTCAATCTCTATTAAAATTATTGATTCCTCCTTTCATCAAAACAAACCTTATTACGAGCTTAAATGTTTCGGTGTACGTAAATTCTTATACCCCATTTTAAGTGAAATGTTTATTAAAAGGTTTCATCTTTTATTAAATTTTTTTAAAATAAAATTTTTAATATTTTATACTTATTCACATCGTTCTTGACGGGGAAAATCATGTCTGCTCAACTGCTTAGCAAACAAATGAGAGATTTTCTGGAAATATAATTGAAATATAATCCTCAAAAGTATCTGACATACATAAGATATGCCCCAAAAGTAAAACAATTTACACGTGTTTTAAATTTTAACGATATTAATTGTATTAGCATTACAAACTTTTAATATAAGTTGTATATCAGATGGTGAAAACATTTTAGAAAAGAAGAGGGTAAGGGAACATTAGGTTTGGGACTTATGCGGACATTGAAGAAATTTACTTAAGAGCTGGTAGTATGTAAAAATGCAATAAAAGTTACAGATAAAATAGGCTATTGATGATATTGTTCTTTTCAACGTGGGTGTATTATTTTACCGTTAAACCTTTTCAGAGCAGTGAGTTTATCAGACTATGTACGGAAAGAATTATATAGCAAGTTTTCAAGATAGTACCTACTCTAAATTGATACATGAAATGCCATGTATTAAGATCAAACATGATCTTATAATTATAACTGTAAAAATAAATTTATTATGATTAGTATAAATATATGGAAATGAGTAATGCGAAATTAAGTATTTTTTAACTTGTGGGAGTGATATAAACATTTATAATTTCAAAGTATCAAGCCAATTTTCTTGAAGTGCTGTTTTCTTTTCTGATGTAAGTTTATTTAGAGACTGCGTCTTGTTGGTTAATTTTTTCCCAATGCGATGCAAGAAAAAATTTAAAAAGTAGAAAGTTAAATTAGTAATAAAAGAAAAGAAACTACTTAATTAATGAACATTGAAGGGAAAAAAGTGGTTTGATTAAATGTGAAGATTTTTTTTCCTTCCAGGTTTTACAATTTATTTTCTGGATTCCTAATTAGTGCTATGCGGGGCGTTAACGAAAGCGAAATTTTATACATTTGCAACTTCATTAAGAATACTTTAGGGTATTCATTTATATAGTTAGATTGAAATGTTTATGAGTTCTTACGTGCGTATCTGTAGTTGGCAATTAGAACCAGTTTATTTCATATTTAAACACTAGTTTCGTGTTTGTTTTTAGACAGAATTTAATAACCACTAAGAGTATATTCATAGATACTGAAATTTACTTTTAAATGGCATGATGAACTATGTAAAATAATTTGGAGGATTGTTCGGATGTTTCTCATTTTTTCTTAATTTAATGTAATTATGATTTAGTACTCATATATTCCGACTTGTGTGATTGATCTCAATGATCCGCTTATAAATCGTCGTCAAGTAATGGACATATACTCACACAAGGAAAGGTTTACTCACACAGAGGAGAAAAAATACCAAACGTACTTGACAGGAATCGAACCTGTGACTCGCAGGTTGCTAGACAGTGGGAAAACCCACTGAGTCACTGCTGCTTCTAATGCAATTCCGAATTAAATCAAATCTTACATGTAGTTTCTAAAGTTTGGTCGAATTAGTACCTTTCAAACTGAATAAATTACCTCACGCATTATATTAGACACCTATGTTTTGTCTGAACCTAAAATACATTTTAATTGAACTAAATTCTTTTCTGGAATATACTATTTTTCTGCGTTAAAAAAGGAAACTTTATTGCACACAATATATAACATCGATTTTTCTACTTTATGCATTAAAACTTTCTTATATGTTGTAATTTATATCATTCCTCTTAATTTGCAGTTATAACAAATCCCACGGTTTCACTAAAGGTTGGTAAAGTTGTTTTTTTTAACTTGATGTCTTTAAACAAAACTTAAACTATTGCAACTATAGCTATCGGTTCCTGTTGAAAGTGACTCTTCAACAGGAACCGAATGACCTTCAGAAAGGTCCCCAGGAAAGTTACCACCTCTGCTGCCAAAACTGGAATGAACAATATTGGAACTCAGGCCTACTTACATAGATTCCACTTTACTGATTCAGAGCAATATCTAGTTGAAGAAGAGAAATAATCTTTGGATTACATATTTTTCTTCTGTACTGGAGATAACATTTATAGGAAAATTATGACTGGACTATATGACTCACAACCCATTGTTCCTTTTTTTATTTTTATGTACATATTTTATTTTTGTGTAAGGTATCATGATATTGATGCTAATGCACCAGACTCATGTACCAAGATGTAATATAATTTAAGGTGACAGATCTAATATCACTGTTTCAAAAAGCAGTTATTTTACAAATCACACATCGACCTATTTATTTCGATTGAATCGGTTCAAGTTTTTGCTGTGTGTGGATTGATCATCTTAAAAAACTAATTTTTCTATATCATTATTGAAAAAGCTAATTCAAACACATACATATTTGATAATTGAAAAATGAAATTTTGCAAAATTGCACTCAGATTGTTTCTTTGTTTTAGCTGAATTCAGTGTAGGTACCTTTCGAGCCACCACAAATGTATTCAGTACATGGGATAGTCGATAGCAGGGTCAAAGTTTTCAGATATGAATACCGAGGGACTTGCATCCTGTCTTCCTTCACTAAAGATCTTTTAAAAGATCTCGAAAGCTCTACCTCAGAAGTTGAATTTGTGTCAGAGATCTTGAACAAAGTTATAAATCCTCACTCACTAGGCTAGATTGAATTGTCTTGAGAGGCACTATCTGCCAAGTTAAATGTTGGTGGTGATAGTGTTTCTGCCGCTGTTTGACTTGTTTTTCGAACACGATTTCAGCATTTCGGCAATAAAAATACTAAGGAACGTATTCGGAATTGATATGTGATAACTGATTGGTCAACGGCAATTACACTATACTCTAAACGTCAGCAAAATGGCAATAAACTACATTTTAACGCAATCCCAATATATAACATGCCCGAGCGTTTGGGTGTCGAAAGTTAAATCATCGTATTCAGTCTGAATTGTTTGCTTCACTGAAATTCCGTCTCATGGATTCTTTTATATCCATCGATTATTGATTAAACTACTGCGTACCGAGTTGTGCAGAAGATAAGAAGGTATAAGTTTAGTTGCATTGACGCCGTATTTAACAACACAACGAGATATTGGCAATTGTCCGGGATTAGTTCCAAAGGAAAAAATCCGAGGACAATCCGTAACACAGTCAGAAAAAGATCAACACTTGAGCGGGACCCTACTTTCAAAATTTCCATACCCTTCTAACGTGAGGACATTTGAGGCCACGCCAGATTTAACATGCAACCCCACGTACACTACGGTCTTTGATTGGATCTTTACAATTCGCATCCCTCCGGTTGCTTATTCTCTATTTCAACAACTTTGATGCCGCGGCCCCACAGAATATAAATAATTGAAAGAATACAAAACAGGTAGGTATTTTGATTAACGTCACACTGGAGCAACACAGCGGGCTATTGGCGACAAACCCGAAAGGAAAGATTCAAGAACACCACCACGTAATTTTGAACTACGGTCAGATGACGAGGTCACACATGAACTGGAACCTCACTCTCCAAACTTCCAAATCACGCCAACGTGAGGATATTTGAGGTCACTGCAGATTTAACGTGCACCTGCCCCTTTATACACGACGGTCTTTGGTGGGATTCAAACTCGCAACCCTCCGGTTGCTAATCCGTTACTCTTCGAACTGTAAGAAAACAAAAATGGGTTCCAGATTCAAAAACTTCGTCAGATTTTAATAAAAGACGATATTGTTTTCCCAATTATTTTTACACTAAAGTTGATATTTTTTATAATGACATCGTAGAACTTTAAAGAAGTATCTTGTAACGAAAAAATCATAAAACTTCAAATGAGGTTCATTATTTCATATTACTTTGATCAATTTTTGTTTCTGTAACTTGGTAGAAAAAGCGATTGTAACCAAATTCACTGATTTTAAGTCATCCACAAAAAACTAGAAGATATAAAAATAACAGAAAAAGTGCCAATGTCCTTATGTTAATATATTAGGAAGGTATAAAAACAGTGGAAAGTATTTTTTGCCCACTGCAATCCAAATGAAAAATTTAAAAAGTACTAAAACAGGTGTTATCAACAACTTACATTGGCCCTTTTTGTACGAAGACACAGGTTTACTATTCCATTCCACTTTTTTTCTGTTTTACTTGACTGTTTTCTGCTACTCTTTCCAAAGAAATCTTTAAATTTGCTTCTTTCGAATTTTTAATAATTTCTACGCGACAGAATTGTATCAGGAATACTTTTTTAATGTATGAAAACTAAAATAAAAGAACTGGATTATTAATACAATACTTTTTGTGTTTATTTATCTGCTTTTGTATTTGTAAACAAATTTGGCACTCTCACGTGTATTTTATAAAATATTCACCAGTGTATTATGTGTAACTTTTAAATACCAGAGCATTATGAAGAATACCTATCGGAGTCTAAATTTGTTATTTGTACTCGTGTAATAGGATTTCGTATCTCAGTGTACTATTGAATCGCTTGTTTATCAAATGTTGTAATATTGGAAGTATTCTCAAATGCTTTTCTTTATTTTCGTCAGTATACGAAAAGAATTCGTATATTTTCTGCTTGCAATGAAATTTGGAGACAATTGAGAAACGAAGTAGAGAGAAATACTATAAACAACTTGATACCAAATTAGTTTGGTCTGTCTGGTTGGTTGGGATGTTTCGACACCAGGGCCATGATTGGACATGCTGCACAAGGTATACAATATATCAAGTAATAGACATACACACAATGAAAGTTTTAATGACACAGAAGAGAGAAATGCACACAGGATGGTATTGCACATGACATGAATCGAAACTGCACCACCTACAACTCTCAGGTCGCTAGCACTGTGTGCATACCACACATACGGTAGGTAGGTATTTTAATTAATGTCGCACTGGGGAAACACCACGGGCTATTGGCGACGGTCCGGGATCAATCCGAAAGAGAGTTTCGAGGACAACACCACATAATTTTGAACCAAAGTTAGATGACGAGAAAATACCTGAGCTGGCACCCCACTCACTAAACTTCCACATCATTCCAACGTAAAGACATTTAAGGCCACGATAGATTTCGTGCACCAGCGCTCTTTGAACCCTACTGACTTTGGATGGATTCGATCTCGAAACCCTCCGGTTTCCAATCCTTTACTCTTCCACCTGCCATACCGCCATACCCCGACTCCCACACATACGACGACTCAAATTTGGTTTGGAAGACGAGAATAAGAAACATACTTATGATATGAACAACGGTTGTGAATGTATTTCTAGTTTTATTCAATAAATGATTCTTATAATTTATTCCCTCTACCAAGTATGAATGTATATAGTTAATATAAACAGATCCGCGCACATTTTCGCTTTAGTTTCTTAATTTCTTGAATCTATTGATGGCAGCATTTCTCGCATTAGCTATCTTACTTTACCTTATTTAAACCCATGAATATAAGCCTCGATATGCAGATAACATTAAAGTTGGTCGGAATGCTCAGATGTCTAGAAAATGAACATATGTCTTCAGCAATGTTGGATATAATTATTGTCTACTTTCCGATAGTACAAAACATGTTTTATTCCCTTCATATTGTCTGTCTCAAATATTTGGGACCAGTGGTAGTCCGGTTGGAAGATTAACGGATTAGCAACAGGAGGGTTGCGAGTTTGTATCCAACCAAAGATCGCGTGTACTAGGGGAGATGGTGCACGTAAACTTTGTTGGGGCCTCAAATGTCCTCACTTTGGCGAGGTGTGGAAGTTTGAAGAGTGGGGTGCCAGTTAAGGTGTGACCTCGTCATCTGACTGGTTGAAAATTACGTGGTGTTGTCGTCAGATCTTTTCCCTTCGGGTTTGATCCAGGACCGTTGCTAATAGTCTGTTGTGGTGCTTCAGTGCGACGTTAATTAAGTACCCAAATATTCGTTATTTTTTATATTTCGCAAAGAAAAAATAAGGTTTAAAATAAAAGTTATATAGTTTAGATTCCGTAAAAATAGTTGCTTTACCAGCTCAACTGTTAAAACAATCCTAGTAGTCACAAAGCAGAATTTGCATTTCCTTTTCTCCAACTATATCAAATTAATGTTTAGTATGACTATACAGCTCATTAACATCTAGTCATTCATTAGATTCGGTGAAAACTGACCAGATCTTGATGAACGAGACATCTTGTCATTAGAAATAATGTGACCAGATATTGATCTCGTCCTCATAAATAAATCAGCATTATTTTGATAACGATAAATCCCGTCATTTGCAAAATTGGTCAGATCTTGATGGATGAGATATCTCTTCGAAACCATTTGGAGAGTTAAAATATGTGTTTATTTTCAGGACACGTGTACATTTCGATTGATTTTAGATGGACTCAAACGTCCTTCGTTTTGTATATGTTGTCGTAGAATTCTTTTTATAGAAAGAAGTAAAACATACTGCACAGTAAAACTTTTGAACCAAGGATGGTAACTAATCCAATTTATTCAAAGTATTTTAAAATTTTGGCATGCTTCCTTTTCAAAATTTTTACCTTTTAAAACATGCATAACTTTTCCAATATTTAAGTAAAAATTACTTAATTTTATTGAAAGTTGCACTCAAGTAAATAGGCTCAAAAGGCATTCTAAAGAGATACGTGGTTTCCTTTCAAAACTTAATCTCTGAATTGAAAAATGTGCTCTAAATGTAGGGGCGTGCTTAATAAAAAGAAAACTCGTGCTCGTTGGAATATGTAGTAATGATATTTTCTGATTGTGATTTCGATCGCATTTAGTTTTGCACTTTTAAATTTTGTACTAATTTTAGTTGTGAATTGTACAAATTATCGAGATTACAAGATACAAGGCAGTCATGAATTAATGTCTTTGGTACAGCTTTGTATTCCACTGACTTTATTTCCGTTTTATTTCGTTCTGATTTCTGTGGCTGTGATTTTAATAAATGCTTTTTAGTAAATTGTAATTTCTATTCATCACACGCAACAGCAATCGCATAAATCATTCGATTTGAAACAGCATGCAAGTTAAAGTAAAGGAAGTTTTAAATGGAAATTTGCTGATATTGAAAGAATATTAATGTTGCAAAAAATCCGAACTAAGTCTTTTGAAACATAAAAATTCTTTGTTGCTATGACAAAAGGTAAATGTTTCCTTACAAGTTGAAGCTATCATATATTTAAGTAACTTTTTATATCTGTTAAAATTTTGTTGAAACTGATTATCTGTAAAACAGAACGTCTTCAAATCAAACTACCTTTTTTAATGGTATTCTGTTATCCTTTCTCCAAAAAAATTATAAAAATGTGTAAAAGATGTTGAAAAATTATTTTCCTCACACTTAGAAGATGTATTTTCTAAGAAAGAGAAACTTGATTATGTTTTGGTCACTTTATCAATCTACAGTTAACCACTTCAACCCGAGTGAGGTTTGATAATTCTGTTAGTGCTGAATATATTTGATGTGATACTTTTGCAAACACAGACTAAAAAACAGACATAAATTTTAAAGACAGACACGGGCGCGAGCAACGAAGCTCAAGCGCTAAATGATTCAATACTCACAGAATTCCAAGTTTGATGAAAATATACCCAGCTGATTGGACGTTGTGCGGTCACACATACAGACCACCAAACGCAAAAACCTCTGATTTTACATTGAATTAGAATGACCCAAAACGGATAAATAACTTGAAATTGATCAAAAACATTTAATGTACACTCCATTCGTATTTACAAATATTACAACACACATATGCAGAATAAACGCATATCTAAATAGTTTTAGATTCTGAAAGTGTTCTATATCATCCCAATATTGTTACAAACGATTTGGTATTTTTCGTAATCTAAATATTATTTTGTGTTTGCTCAAATTTTCTTTTCTGTCCTGACGTATATAGACTTCATGAAGAAAGGAAAATAAATTTTGTTCGTGCTACTTAAAAAGTTTCAAATTCTTGTTTACATGATGTACATTATTATTTACATGATGTACTTTGATTGCCCGTGAATGCTATCGCCTTTTTTCAGTTTTTTATCTCCGAATCGGAATTTTTTAATTCCGTTCAAGCAACAATTACTATAAAAGCTTTCTAAATCAAAAAAAGAAAATTGAGCCAAGTCGTATAATCAGACCATCGAAAACAGTCATCCCAAAGACAAACAAGTTTCCTCTTTTACCAATTCTTTGCAGAAAACATTTCGTGTTCAGCTGTGATAGAAAATAGTTCAATGGTTGGATGTGAAATAAATTCGCAATTATCTTCTATCCAATAAAATAACAGTTCTTAGAAATAGCAAATATTTTTTTTGCCTTTGATGAATAACGATTGAAAGTATTTGTCGCGCTCAATTTAGTTTTCACTCGTAAAAGGCGATGGCTAAGCTGTATGTGTGCATCTTTTTCTTCTAAGAATCTAAATCAATTGTTTGCTCTAAAATGTGCGAAGTATTGCAATAACGATATTAACTAATGCTATTTTCAACATAAAGGGTGAAAAAACAACTATTTTCAACATAAAGAGTGACTTAAAGCTTCGGCGAAAGTGTTTTATTAAAAATTACATAAATAAATGCTGAAGGATTAGAAAAATGTTTTTCGGATGTTTCACAATGTGTCGAGGGTTTTAACGTTATCTTGGGTATTTACTCACATTTAATATATTATTTAAATCTATTTATAATAAATATAGGACCCATATTCACATTTAATACCTCCAAATGAAATAAAATGATCGAAAAGTATGTAGCTTCATTTCGTATACTTTACTGGTGTTCATTATTTCTAGTAAAATTCAAGGCAAAATCTCAATCCCTCAGTTGTGTCACCTCAAATAATTTCTGAATGCACACTTTAATTTTATCTCATTCCCCAGTTCAAAGATAATTCTGTATTTTTTGACAATAAACCTATTTTAGATCAAATTTACTTTTCTGTGCTGATTTCTATTTTCCAGATTTTTCATTGCTTTCTGTCATGAAGCCGCTGTTGAATTTCATTACAATGGCGAACTTGTAATTTTAACAATATTATGCAGCTTCGTAGCTCAAATCAAGCGCATTGAAGCTGAGCAGAAAAATCAGCAAATGAATCTCGTTACGGTTAATCTTATATTGTTTATATCCACTGTTGCCATTTTGCAGCAAAAAAACAATGTCGATTTTTGTGCTACGTATGTTAGTTCATACATAATAGAAATGCTACCGTTAGTGTGAAATAATGTAAAGTTTTCTCACAGTAGAGGATTCTCTTATTATTTGTTGAGAAATACCATTAAAGTAAAATTCTGTCAGCCATAACTTTATGAGGTGCTCTTTTTACTCTAAAACACATGAAATGTTTTCCACTTTATATACATTAATTTTTATACAGATATACGAAATACGAGTACATCATCCCTTGAGTTTTTACTTGTACCGAAGCGTTTCATAGTTTTTTACAGATGCTTAAAATTTCTGTTAAGTAAAATAAAAAAACCGCCTAGTGTTGTAGAAGCTTTTAAAG
This sequence comes from Meta bourneti, assembly GCA_933210815.1. Classification (NCBI taxonomy): domain Eukaryota; kingdom Metazoa; phylum Arthropoda; class Arachnida; order Araneae; family Tetragnathidae; genus Meta; species Meta bourneti. The sequence continues at coordinate 75,338,824 of OW119924.1, read as the reverse complement.
ATTCTGAAGTCCATTTGAACTCAAGAATAATACAGTAAGAAAACAAGAATTCGGAAAAATAAATAGTTTCAAAACCGATCGTTTGTACATTAATTCAATTTCACTTTTGAAATCCAGTCAAGAGTATGTTCTTTTCAACAAAACTCTTAAAACCTTCACTTGAAATACATAAATAAGAATGCGCTTTGACTTTTATTCCGTTTAAAAGAGTTTCCTTTGATCCCTTTTCATTCGTAGAGATAAGTGTTTTGATAGAATACATTTAAGCGGATAAAATCCTCACATGTCAAGACAACCGTTTCAAAACATTGCTTTTGCTGAAGTTGTCTTACAAAAGAATTTCAAAACGTACCAAGTTCAATTTGGAAAAATGGTTCTGCTTAGAACACATCACTACCTCTAGTTCGTTTTATGTTTCTAAAATGGAGTTGAATTGTCTTAGACAATAGTTTAAGACAGCTTTGACCGTAACATATATGATGAATTCCTGAAACAAATTTCGTCAGTACTAGACGCGTAAAAATAAGTTGCACAGAAATGTAAATTTTCATGTTTGTTTTTTAAAAGTACATTTAATACTCACACTAATTTTGATGACTCTTTTAAATTAAAATAATATTTTACTTCAAAATAAAAGCCATTCAATTTTTAAAAAAACTAAAGCTGACGTATTTCATTCATTGAGGTACATTTATATACATATACCGCCCGCGCGTGTATTAACATTGTTAATAATATTAAAAAATACCCGTTTATAAGATTTTAACAAATTAAAGATACCTTTAATTCATAAGTTCAGACCTATATTAGAAAATATTTGTGTGATAATTCGTTCATCTGCTTTTTAATAGTCATTCTTTTAAAATAATTTAACAACCCAAAGTTTATTTTTTAAATAACTTAAACGTATTTTGTTAACGATGTATTAAAATAAAAATTGTTTGCAATAATCACCTTCAGTTGTATTCCTTACGTCACAGTAGCTAAAGTTTGTGTTAAAAATATGTACGTCTGACTGAAATCAATAAAATCTGATGTAAAAACAATTTTTTCAGAATTTTTATGAGTCTCAATCCATTTCATCATCATTATTTTCATAATTTAAGTTTGAGGATTACAGAAAACTAGTACATTTACTCATAAACTCGATTTCCACTATGCAATTATCATAAGCTTTTCAAATTGAATTACTTTTTATTTAATTCAATTTCATATTTTGAAAATGTCCTTAATCACGATAAATACTTAAAAGAAAAAATAATCATCTAAAGAATTCATTCAGCTTTATTTGTGCAGTATTTCCCTCCCAAAACTTTTTTGCTTCAGCTCCCAACAAATAACAACTGTCGGTTGCCTTACAAGTCATTTGCGTAAGTAGCGAAAAGAATTTGTACGCTCCATAAAACAAGGTTTGAGAAAACAGATCCCAAAAAAATAAATGACTCCCTTGCTCCCTTCCAAGTAACTTTTTTCAGCTGTCATTAATTTCCAAAGTAATAAATTGAGTACGTTATTAAAACTCAGAAGCAAAACATAAATTTAAGCTAGGAGGGCAATCTGTATTATTACCTGGCATGAAAAAAACTAATTAAAATTAATCCCGTCTCTACAAAAGAGCCTTATTTGCTTAATTATCCGGCAGGATGACTTTTTTATTGACTAATGTTCCTTAACCTTCAACAGGTATTTAAGGAAGGCAATTTGATGACATTAGCTTCATAGTAAAAGCATTTCGGGAAAAAGTACTGAGATTACAGGAGCTATACTTGATGGATATTCAGATATCAAAAGATATATCATTAAAATATTTGAGCTTCGATAAAAACCTTTTTTGTTACTTTTACCTTTACCAAAATACTAACGAAAATATCTTAACTATACTGAGTGATATAAAAACATGTCACTCCTATTTAAAATGAAATTTATGTTTTTTTTATTTCTTAATAGTAAAAATAGATTTATTTTGCATCCAATTTTATTCTATACAAATATGAATGTAAGCATGCTTTTAATAATGTAGAATTCAAATAGAGGAGCAAATAATGCTTTACGTTGAAAGGATTCACATTTACGTGGCCTACAGCGGTTTGCACAAAGTCTATGTTATGCTAAAATGAAGACTCGATATGTTTAAGGACATGTCATTATTATATAACTTCTTTTTATTCGGATAGAGGATTATATTCTAGAGGAATATGTTTAGATTAAACAACAATATTGTCGTGAAAAAAAAAGGTACCGAACTTTACACGAATTTGATCACAAAAATCAGGTTTGGGGGAAACTTCCGATAGTGTGTAATTATTGCAATTATTATATCTAAATATTACGCATTTTTGTGTTTTATCTCTAGGTTTTAATACAATTTTAAAAAGTGAAAAACACGATGGTGAGCCAGTAATTATTCATAATGTCATTGTATTTGTGTTTTTGAAAGTAGTACTACATTTTGTTTCTCGTATCCTTACTGTCCAGATATTAAAGTTTCCAGTTCAGTGCAGTACGCATTGCCAGGATAGTTAACCAGGGATGCTTCGCTTTCCGTTTGCAACTCTGAGAAACATTCACTGAGTAGATTTTCTGTTCTACAGCCAAATTAGACCAACAAAGCTACTCTGTAGAACCAAAATCATTCAAGCAGTTTATTATCAATTGCGGTTTAACGGAACGGAGTATCATCGAAAAAGCGGAATGTCTGAAACATTGTTCCACAAATCTTAAGTAGAACGGAATCGGAGCCTGTCCTCTACTAACAACATAGATTACATGGTGATTTTAGTACTGTGACATTTGACATAATACTTTGACATTTCTGTCAACAAACCATGTTTGAAGTGGTAAATCATCTGTAAGGGTTATTCATTCACCTCGGGTCAATAACTTCAGAAAGCAGTGTATGTGTGGCTAGCTAATTAGCTAAACACGCTTTTTTTCCTAAGGGCTTGTGCAACAAAGGTTATTGTAAGTTCAGTATTTTAATGAAATAAATTTGCAGCTGTATTGTGAATTATTGACTCAATCTAGTTTCACAGTTGACGAATACTCGTATCTAAAACAAAATAAGATGCGAATATGCGAGCTTCAAAAATTTCTATAGATTGTTTGAATCAGGACAATTAACATAATTTAATTGATTAATTAATAAAATTGCTATTCAATGAATAAAATCATGCTATATAAATTAACGACATTATAGCCCACTACTAATTTGAATATCTTGTTAGCATTAATCACAAGTAGCGAATTTGAGTTTAAAAAAATATGCTCTACGATGGAATTCATTAAGTCTATTTACAGATCTATAAGACTATCCTATTATATAGGCAGCAACTGCTTATAATACTTCAAGTCTTGTAATCAATATCTTTGCAAATAAATAATCTTTACTAATTTATGCTAAGATTGTTAATAATCGCGAGTGTTTAAGCATGTAATTGCTTCGTTATAAAAGCGTAAAAACACCCATCTATGCGGTGATAATCTGATATATGAATCCCTTGACTTGGAAATTACAGTTCAACGCTCTAATGGATCATATTCTATCAATAGGCTTAACAGATAAGTCTCCTAAAATATTCCACTTTCGTACCGCTTAAAACTTTTAAGTAATTGAAAACTAATTGGACAATTTCTCATGTAATATTTGTACTCGAAATTTGTTACATTCTATTAAAGGGATATATTATGGAGATCAAAAGGACAAAGGCAGACGCATCAGAAAACGTTCTAAAATTTAATTAATGAATAAACAAAAAGCTCAGGATGGTAGACACAATATTAGTTACGAATATAATTATGATCTTCATATTCAATCTTCAAGAACCGTCAAAATATTAACTCGCTTGACACCTTTACATATGCAATCACGACCGCACTTGTGTCTCTGAGTGTATCTCTCGTGAGGTATGCAAAGAGCTCAAGTCTTGCTCAGCTCCCATTCAGTTGTTGTTATCATATATTTCCTTTAATTTTCTATAAAAAAATTCATTAATCGATATTGAATGAACAAATTGGATGCCCAAAGGTAAAACACAATTCATATTGTTCAGTTGAAAATGAAGCTTCACATGAGTATACTGAGAAATATCTCGCCCTCTTGGTAGGTAGTTAATTAACGTCGTACTGGAGCAAAACAAAGGGCTATTATCGACGGTCCCGGATCCGTCCCGAAGGGAAAGATCCAAGGATATCCCCTTTCAATTTTGGACCACGGTTAGATGACGAGACATGAGGACATTTCAGGCCACGACAGATTAATGTGCACCAGCCCCTGTTTACATGTCTGTCTTTGCCTGAACCGAGTTTCTTTCGCTCTTTTGGAGTTAACCTTCCAAGTGTTTCGACCACTAAATATTTCGTCCTTCTAAAGTTTTGTTAATGACGAGATACCGCGACGACACAAAACTGCCCGTTACTCCAAGGGGAATGAAGATCATGTAGGAAAACAAATTGCCCCTTGCCCAGAAATGGTGACAGTTTGGAACAGGTTTCTGCACCAGAGACTGGAAACTACAGGGCAGTTTTCGAAGCAAAGATAAACCACCAAGAGGGTTAATATACCATTACAGATGAACACTATTAGACTTCGTGATAAATTAATATGTTTTTAAATTTATTAACGTGTTCTGTCGTTATTTGCAATTCAATATTTTATATGCTCGTTATTCATTTACTAGCTTACTAAATCTCGCCTAAATAATACCATAAAGTTGAATAACTTTGCAACAATACTACATGTGTATCTCAAAGCATCAATCGTTAAAGTTGTGATCAAAGTTACGGAATTTTCTTCGAGTTTTACATTAAAATAAACGTATGCTTAAAACTGTGAAATTCAAATTTTATAAACTCCAAATATGTATCCAGATTTGAGATGACTGTCTTCAAAATATTTTTAAACAGGGCAATTGAAAAACGCAAAAATTAGTGCAAATATTTGACGCATTATTTTTCTTGAAATAATAGCTGCACTTTGTCTTTTGTGTACAGAAGTGGCCCTGTTATAAAAAATGCTAAGTTGAATTTTAGAAATAAAATTCATACATAAAAACTATAGGAAGACTGTTACCGTTGTCAGTAGATAAATATGTATACTTTCTTATGAAACCTGACAAATATAGAGCTTTATTCTTTCTATTTGTTTAATATTACTGGCAAATTTATTTTCCCATATTTTCGGTTTTTGTTTATCGTGTAAAAAATCCTTATAAAACGAATTTCTACCAATAACTCCATATGTCGATATGTATCATATCTATGCATACATGCACACGTTACTAATGAATTTACGTAAAGGAGATAAACAGAGATATATTTTACGCTTTCCTCACATAAATGAAATTCCGAGTGGTACCAGTTCATGTACTGTATAACCCACGTGTCTTAGGAAAAATAAATAAAAATGTTTATTGGATTAGTTATCATATCAAGAGACATGAACAAGACATATTTATTTTCAACATCAAAAGTAGAAAACAACTTTTGGTAATTAATCAAATGAAAAGGACACAATTTTATTCCCAGCACCATTTTCGGGTCTTGCCCTTCGAGATTTGGACCGTCGCCAATAGCCCGTTGTGTTGCTTCAGTGCGACATTAGTTAACTACCTACCTACCTATCCTGCACCATTTTTAAAATGCTTGCGATCAGATAAGCAGTCATCGTATCAGATTCTTCTACAGAAAGACATTTCTTTGTGTTTGGTTTTTGAACTATACTAAGCATACAATCCCACTTTTGTTTTTCTCACAAAAAAATAATTTCCATGAAAGAGATTATATCAAACCACAAACAACCGAATAATATAAAAGAAATATAATTTTTTTAATTTGTAAAAACTAACACCATTTTGCGATTATAAAATCCTCATTGTCAGAACAAATTTTAATTATACTGTCCAAAGAATGAAATAACTGTTATTTAAAGCGTTTCATTTCAAAGAAACTGGCAACAACAGCTTTTTTATTTGGCTTTTCTTTATTTTTAAACCCCCTCTTTACCAGAGTGTTCTTTGTCGACGTGATCACGTGATATCTTCCACCCGAACTGGAAAACAAGAGAAGGAAAGCACCGCCCATTTTTTTTCTTCTCACTTTTTGTCATCCTGTTTAATTGGGTGCATCGGATGTAATGTTGTGGCTTGAGATTAACCCAAGTGGATGGAATCGACTTAGATCCGTACGTGCGTAAAAAGTATTAAATAAAGGTTTATGGCGTTGAAAATTATAAATATTGCTGTTGCACAGAGTTGGGAGGCCTTGGGTTAGATAAATTGCTCCTGCAACGCGTGACGCATATATTAAAGTGTCAAGTAGAAAAAAAATGTTTGTGTGATTCTTTTATGATTTTTTTAAATTATATTAACATTTCGAAATCAATTATTCGAGATGATATATTTTCTCATTTTTGTGATACGTCAACAGTTAATTTAAAATTCACGCGTGGTAACTGTGCAAAAAAAGGAAATGCTAATAAGATCTAAACACATGTTGGTGAGGCGATGTTGTTATCTATTAAACTAAAAATGGTGAAGTGGTATGCCTAAGGCTAAAACTTACATACTCTAGTCTAAAGAATCAAAAATATGCTTCCAGTTTACAGTCAAACAGCGGTATCCGGTAACCTTAAAATCTTAATAAAGTTTTTTATAAATAAATAAATCTTTATCTACAATCAAAAATGCTAAAACTATTAATAGATATAATTCAAGATAATATGAAGAAAAACAGTCGTGATCCATTTCAGTACAAGTTTGGTTTTATGGAATAGTTAAATTCGATAAATGCCTTTTTTCCGCTTTGACAATTGAATGAACCGGGGTACTATAGTACCAAACAACATATATTTTTTAAGTTTTGATGAATTTCATAATTTCATTTTGAGTGACTAGAATGACGGTTCAGTATTGCAGTCTTTAGAAATATATTTCATGCTATTTTTATTTCTGAGATACGCTTTATACAGTTAAAATTTATATAATTATGCAGTACAGAAAGTTGTGAATTTGTGTGATTATTTGTTCACAGATTGACTTCAAGCAATCATAAATGAGTCTCACTTCAAGAGAGATTAAAGTTTACAATATGAAAGTTAATGTATCTAAACGAATTTTTATTCTCCATAAATGTATAAGAATAGATGCATTCCGTCTCGTTACATCTGTAATTTCTCTTATGATCAATGTAATTCATTGATTGTTAAGTTATTTGATAGCTTTACTCATAAAATATTTAATTACCATCTCATTAATTTGATTTTATTGTTCATAAAGTTATACATTTACAATATACGTACATCAAATGATCAAATTGCTATTAAATAAACAGGGTACCGTAAAAGTTCAGAAACAATTCTTTGATGGGCGAGAATAACAGTACAAGTAAAAAAATAACACTTTTAGGAGAACAAAAACCATTTAATATTCCATATTGTGAATGAATAAAATTTATAAAATCAGTTCTGCACCTTATGTCTGACAACTTTAAAGGGGAAATTAGGAGACATTTTGGATGTGGCCCTGTAACAAAATTAAGTTACTTGTACTGTTCGTACCAAGAAAATAGTGCACATCACAACTGACTTGTACTGTTATTCCCGCCCATCAAAGAATTAACAAGTTGAAACTAGAGATTTCAGTCAACGGCCTTGCATTACTTTAGTCTGTGTGGGCGTAATGTAAAGAAAGTATTCGAAAGGCAAGGAAAATTATTTAAATTGAGGAATCATCGAAAAAGTAAGATTTGATTAATTAAGGCAAGTTAGGGCCAATGCACATTTTCTACCTTTTGAGAAAAATAACTTCAAATTTGATAAATTTATCAAATCCCTGAATAATATGTTTGTGTTTTCAATGGTTTCGCGGCACAAATATAATACAAGAGAACTTTAGTATAACAAGCATAGAAAATCAACGCGCGCAATGACAGTAAAGTCATTTTAACACACTCATCGAGTTATATACTATCACACTTAATGTAATAGTATATAACTTCCGATATCACACTGAACAGGATAGCTTAACAACATTTTACTTTACAAAACTCTTCAAAACATTTCAAAAAGAAGATTTTTCCCATCATAGATATACCACTTAGAGTTCACTGCATAATATGTATACCGATACTTTACAAGAGCAGACGTTAATTACTAAGCACTTTATCATCTTTTCTTAACCGATACTCAATTTCAGGTGATCCAACAAACCCTTCATCGTCCTATAATCATGTCGTAGCAGATATGACATGTTTTTAGCACCAGCGGCGTTAATTAATTGAGCTATACGAGCATCACCCTTAGGACGAAATTGTTTCTCCATAATAACGACTTAATTTCTGTAGTGCAAGTAACCTTCAAAAGAGTTCCTCCACTTCATGGGTTAGAAAAGTTAAAAAATAATGTGAATTTTATTTAAGACTTCTTTTCTCGCCCTATAGTTAGTTTCAAAGATAGATGAAAATTAAAATAAATAGGGTATTACACCTCCTGTTCGCGCTCGTTCACCACTTCGTTAAGATTATTTAGTACTCTTTATTGGTTCGCTGCAAGAATTATGCTCATTTTGTTCGCTAGCCATGCACCACCGTAATATAAAAACACTTGGCAGATATTTGTTAAATAAAAAATACAGATTTAGAGAAGTTATTTCAAAAGCGTTGATTTAAACTCCTTAATTAGATAGGACGCCAATATGCACTTTTAGATATTGAACCCCACAGAGTGGCTAAAGATGCCGCTCTTGAGAAACCAGTTGACTGAAATGCTTGGTTACGAGTTCGAATTATGTACCGAAGTCGGGTTGGCGGCTTAAGTTTCCTGGTTTCTTCAAGACGATACGTAATTTTGGGCAAGCGTCCCCGAAGTCTTCCAGGAAAGCCTGTCTTCCAGGTTCAATGTGGGTACGATGACCTCTCATGGTGCCCCTGATAAACACTGAAACGCGTTCCAACGCGCTCTCCACAATCGAATGCTTGATGGAACATACGTCCATAAACTGGCATTAAAAAAAAGTTAAACTTTTGGGTTTGTAGTGGATGATCTCCGACCAAATATCCTGAAGCAGTATGACCAATTCCAAAGAGGAATTTATGTAGATAAAAACCTTACAACATTCTATTTTAAAATTTAAGTAAATTCTATAGTTGGTTTGGTTTTATGTCACAAGGGCTATATAGGCCAAGCGTCAAATATAGAAAACACAAGACAGACAACGTCAAGTAATGGTAGGTAGGATTTTAATTAACGTCGCACTGGAGCAACACAACGGGCTATTGACGACGGTCCGGGATCATCCGATCCGAGGACAACACGTAATTTTGAACCACGATCAGATGACGAGGTCAAATAATGGTTAGGTTATTAATTAACGTCCCACTAGAGCAACCCAACGGGCTATTGACAACGGTCCGGGATCAATCCCGAAGGGAAATATCCGATGACAACACCACGTAATTTTGAATCACGATCAGATGACGAGGCAACACCTGAGCTGGTACCCCACTACAAACTTCCACACCACGTCAACGTGAGGACATTTCAGGCCACGACAGATTTAACATACACCAGGCCCCTTTGTACACAACGGTCTTTTGGTTGGATTCGAACTCGCAACCCTTCGGTTGCTAGTACGTTAACTCTTCCAACCGGGCCACCAGGGCCGCGGTGGCCCGGTTGGAAGAGCAACGGACTAGCAACCGAAGGATTGCGAGTTCAAATCCAGCCAAACACCGCCGTGTACAAAGGGGGCTGGTGCACGTTAAATCTGTCGTGGCCTCAAATGTCCTCACGTTGGCGTGGTGTGGAAGTTTGGAGAGTGGGGTGCCAGCTCAGGTGTTGCCTCGTCATCTGACCGTGGTTCAAAATTACGTGGTGTTGTCCTCGGATCTTTCCCTTTGGGATTGATCCCGGACCGTCACCAATAGCCCATTGTGTTGCTCCAGTGTGACGTTAATTGAAATACCCCACACCCGTCACCAATAGCCCGTTGTGTTGCTCCAGTGTGACGTTAATTGAAAATACCAATACCAATACCAATACCTTTGAACTTCAGACAACACATACATTAAAACGTCAGAACAATCTAGTTATTTCGGATGAATTTTACTATCGTGGCAGCACTTCGTGTAGTTTGGAAAAATTATAGATTTTACAGCAAGCTCCGCGAAGTTATGCGAATCATGCTTCGATACTAACATCAATATCGCGATTGATGCACAAACGTTTTACTCTGTAAATTAACTTTTCTGTTCTTCCTTCGCACTTTTAACATCTTTCCTGTAAGGATCTATTTGCTGATCGCTCGTCATCTGAAACGCAGTTCAAAATTACGAAGTATTGTCCTTCGATCTCATAGGGACTGATCCCGGACCGTCGCCAATAGCCCGTTTTGTTGCACCAGTGCGACGTTAGTCAACTACCTACCTATTTGCTGATCTATTATGTCTATGTTTGTTAAGAATGTAGCACCAGATAGCAGAAATTAAAAGTATTTTTAACGAGAATTTAAAGCAAATCACGCATTGCACTTGTTCGGATTTAAATCCTATTAAGTATTTAACTAACGTCACACTGGAGCAACACAACAGGCTATTGGTAACAGTCCGAGCTCAAACCCAAAGGGAAACGTACACCACATAATTTTGAACCACTGCACTGTCAGATGACGAGGCCACATCTGAGCTGAGACCCCACTCTCCAAACTTCCAACCACTCCATTTAAGGCCACGACAGATTTAACGTGCACCAACCCCTTTGTTCACTATGGTCTTTGGTTAGATTGAAACTCCCAACCCTCCGGTTTGCTAATCAACCGGGATACGGCGGCCCTTTAAATCTGGGTAAATTTTTCATTTTCAGTCTAATGATTTGATTCGCAAACGGAATACCGTGATTTGTAATTTAATCTCGCTACCAACGTATAAATACAATTTCAGTCTTTATTTTGTGCCACTTAAGATAGGTAGGTAATTAACGTCAAACTGGAACAACACAACGGGCTATTGTTGACGGACGGGGATCGAACCCGAAGGGAAAGATCCAAGAACAACGTTTCGTAATTTGAATCAAGATCAGATGACGTCTGGTCTGACACAAATCCCCACGTTCATCAACAAATTCCATTGTATGCAGCAATAGTAACGGCTTAGTGTACCTTGACGGCATTCTTAATCATTACTTCTTACTTTGTAGCAAACACGGCATTGAAGCAAGTGACACATTCTGTTAATAAATCCAGATATTCACATATGCTCTGGAACTTTGTAATTTCATCACTTCGACAGATGTCTTGACACCAAAATCTGCATGCAATATGTTATACCCCTCATATCTCTTTACCTGTGCAAGTCTTACTATGGCAAAACATTTCGGTCTACAGAGTGCTTAACAGATCATTTCCAACGTCACGGCAACCCATGTCACAAGATCTGAACCCCTGGAATTTTTGGCTGTGCGGCTATTTCAAGACACTTGTTTATCAAGGTAATGTTTTGACTTAGATGCGTTAAATGAGAAATTGTCACAACATGTGACATAAATAAATGCGAATCTAATGCGTTCTACTATCGAGTGTATTGTGTAGGGAATTCTATTCACAGAGCAACGTCATGGGGACATGTATAGTTGTATCTCTGATGTTAGTGTGATTTCATATGTGATTGCAATGAAGCTATTGCACAACTATTTTTTTGCGGATATATGTGATTAACTTAATTTCCACATGTGTTGAAATAAAGTATTTGCACGTTAACTAGTTTCTTGACTTTACTTCAGAAATATAAACCGCATACTTTCGAAAGTATGTGTATGAAATTTGGTTGCGATTCGCCCAGTAAAAAAAAAAAGTTTTTTTCCAGAGGTCTAAACACCTGTTTAATTTGAATCATCCTGTATAAAACACACTTCTCTATATCTATTTAAGGTAATAATGAAAAGGGTAAATTCAGGACCAGTACATAATTGAATGAAAATCTAACCTGAAATTCCATCCCATGTTTCAAATTGCTGTTAGTTGAATGAAGTACGGGAGATACGTCCATATTCAAATCACCGCAATATTTATCCCCAGCGTTCGAATCCCAGTGATTCATTACTTAGATTTAAATTGGCGTGTTTGCCAATACTAATGTATGAACGAGGAAGCGTGAATATATTATATATGTCGCCGTCATCAAGTAGAGGCCTGCTGCGATTTTGTGGGTTATTCAGTTCTAGTTTAGAGAATACTTTCAATTTACATATGAAAAGCGGTTTTCTATTGATTGCTAATGTAGCGTGGTTGCGAGCAAGAACATGATGCTGATGCTAAGGTGAGCTTTGACTGGATACTCGGTGGATGATAAATGTTCAGAATACAGTTTTTGAATTTCCTAAGATTGTTATACTTACAAAATATGTGTGTTGTGTTTTGAAATCATACAATCAATCTTAGATGGGAAGACAGATGCATGTACGTTAAAAGTTTGATTCCTTCCTTCGTTTTCACTGCAGTATAAATAAGTAAATTATATATATATGCATAGATAAATTAAAGAAATCGTACATTTATTATGGTAATATATGAAGTCTTATAAATTGCGGGAAATTGTGACAAAACAATTTAAAAAATACATAATTTCTGATAAATTTAAAAATGAGTTTGTTAAAATATATAGATTGAATGTTGAAAAAATGAACACTCAGAATAATTAATTCATCGGTAACTATGTAATTTTCACTGAAGCATCTTTGTCTCCTTCAAAACAATCTTCTACTGCCAGTCTGCGTTCAGTCTGAAAGGGAAGAACTCAGGTGATCGGTAACCTAGTGGTAACTTTATTTTTGAACCAAATCTCCAGGAAAGGCTCTTAACTATGATACACATTCTGAACAAACTTTGTCACCAGCAGATTCACAAATTCTAACATTTGATGAAGCAGTCTTACAGAGAGAAGAAAAAATGGAGATAGAATTAAGAAGATACATTGAAAAAAGTTTATCTGAATCAGCTAAGGGATATATTTCCACACAAGTCATGGGGAATATGAATCTATGAATCCACACAAGTCAAGGGGCCGTCGTGGCTCAGTGGGTCACTTCGCTAGCAACCTTTCAGTTGTAGGCGGCACAAGTTCGATTCCTATCAGGTGCTCTTCTCTCTTCTATGTCAGTAAAACTTTCATTCTATGTGTCTATTGATATTGTATGTCCTGTGTCTGACGCAGCATGGCCTAATATGGCCCTTGCGCCATAAAATCCCCAAAACCAACCAAACAAGTCGAAATAAAATTTGATGATCATAGGGTATCATAGGTGATGAAGAAGAGTCAAATGTCATCTTTGAAGGTGAGGACGAATCAGGTAACAGAAAACGATCGAATCGTAGAAGCAACAAATGATTTCGTTCAAGAAATCAAAACGATCACGATAGACTATTTGAGTCTTATGCAGGAGATAGAATTGGAAAGAATTTTATGTAAATTCGAGGCACTTTTTACCCGATCGTATCAGTGTAACCATCACAAAAAGTTCGCATTAAGGACGATTCCGAAATTCCATTCATTCCCTAGGTGATGGATGCTTTTGCCAGCTTCAAATGAAAATTGCGGAACATGCAGCGTTGGAGAAACATTGCAAAAGGCCAATTTCTAATTTTCATTTCATGCTAGGAAGAGTTTAAGTATCATATTTGGATAAATGATTTTACTTGTATTGGTAACTGTCTATGACATGGAAAGTTTAAAGTACAAGAATAGTATAAATAGTGGTCTACTTTACATGTATGGTGTTGTAAATTATTTTGAAATAATTTGTGGTGGATTGAATCAACTTAGAAGAAAAGGGTACTGGCATTTTCTCTCGAGAGATAGATATTTTGCATGTTTGTATCGTTTGATTAGTCGTAGTTTGCAGGTTGATCGTTTTATTAAATATCAAGCTTAATACAAGTCTGAAATTGGATATAATGTTCTACGAACCCTTTAACCGTAGGTATTTCTTTGAGTATTAGTGTTTATTATGCATTATTTTTAGTATTGATGATCCCTCGATTTCTCTTGGTTTGATGGGCAACCACTCTTGATCTGAATGGTTGCTTTCTATACAAGGGTTTAGACTTCACTCGGACTAGTAGATTAGTAAAACAGGCTTTTGGAAAAATCTGTTTTTCCCTTGACTCCAACGTGTGAGCTCGTTCAAGTGATCCTGCTTCTAATATACTTGTAAACGTTATTGTGTCTTGATGTTTAGTAAACAAGTGCGCACCATAATATTAGTATTCGTAATTATGCACACTCAAACTATGATATTGTGAATGTATTTTTATTATGCAGGTGAAAAACTGGGTGGAGATGTCGAATCCGGGGCACTAGCGATTTATCGCCAAACATGGTAACCTTGGTGTTTTGATTCAGCTTTATGGCAACCCTATGCAAAAGGTTTTTCGCGTAGGAAAGTCTACGTTTTTTTTTTTAATGAACATACTGGCTTTGGACGCCATCTTGATTTGGCGACAAAAATTGCTTGGTGACAAACATGCCCCGGATTCTACATCTTTACCAAAAACTGTAACCATGGAATTTAATGTGATAAAAGAAATTAATTTGGAATTAGTGAAAAAGAGTCGTTGATCTTTGTAATTTTGTACCGACTTTAATTGATATATATTGAATTTTTTCTAACAAGCGTTCGTCTCTATGTATGCAACCCAAAAGCTCAACTAGTACAACTATTTAACCCAATCGTACAGGTTATCTGATCATCCAAAAAGTTAATAGAGTGAGTCTTCATCTCCCATATAAGTTAGACTAGGATCACAATGCTACATCCCATCTTTATCTTCCTTCCATTGAGCCTGTCTGTAATATATTAGGCCTTTGATAACACCATCCCTTGAATATCAGGGATTGGTAGCAGCAGTTGTAGAATTATTGGCATAATTTGTCATAGGATAGCATAAAGGTTTTGTTTGACTCCATGCTACACAGTGTATAGGTTTACGTTTTTTCAGGTGTAACAATAAAGAGTCCTCTAGATTGGACATTGTGATCTTTCTCGTCATGTACATCTCACATGCTAAGCTTTATTCAGATCAAAAAGTGGCTTTAAGTTGTTTCGATTTTTTATATGAAGTGTACATGTAGGGTTGGTGGAATGCTACTACGTCACGAATATATCCATGGCTATATCCGGCATGTAATTCTGACTATATCAGTCATATATTCCTAATTATATCAATCACAAATATATTAGTTTGATATCAATAACTTTTCTTTAGATTTTATCATGAACATCAGTTTAAATTCTTCAGTTTATAAAATCCGTTATTTTGTGAAAGAAAATACTTTATTTTTGGATGTTTCATTGCGATGCATTGATGAAAATGTGATCGCTTGTAATAATTTGAATCTGAATAAATTGTCTTATTCCTCATAAAACACGAAAATAAATTTCTTGCAATTCCATTAAACTAAAGACTACATTTTCGTTCCCAAAGTAGTCGCTTTAATATACTAATTCAAAGTTAAGAAATTGTACCATCCGTGTATTAAAATCAAGTTCTTTCACTGAAATTTATAAATTTTACTTGCTGTCTATAGTTTTGTAACATGTTTGATCTTGAAATGTCTGTGTTATTAGAAATTGTTTCATGAGCTAAGTATTTGGTACTACTGTATGTATGATGTACTTATTTGTGACTACTGTATTCATTATCACTAATTTATGACTACTGTATAAAGAGTGTAATCCTGTTTCAATAATTTTCTATACGACATGAAACAGTTATTAGTTTATAAAACTACTTTAAGAAGATTAAAAATATGCTTCTTAATCTTCTGAAAACCAATTTTTGAATTTTCCAAGTTTTAGCAGTTTGTTGCATAATTTTATTATACAACAAACTACTAAATGCTAATGCATATGTTAATCAATGTACGCTTATTGTATATAATCTCATGTTTATGCAATTTTACTTGCATACCAATATAAATATGCGTTTCATAACGTATTATTATATTAAAAAATAAATGAATTATTCATCAGTATTTCAACAATTATTCTTAATATTCTGAGCGTAACAAGATTTACGAGTAGTATATATATATTATTCTCCCCTCAACACACATAAAGACTAAATTACCATGTTTATCGATTGAATGAATATTAGGAAAGATTATATTGTTCTAGATGGTTCAAACTGGGGTTAGAAGTCATGCAGGGAAGACTTCAGGTTGCAAATAGGATACATGCGTGACGATCCCTAAGATAGTGATAGTTTAAAATAGAAAATTATTTCGTATCCATGAATCAGTTCATGAGTTGTTCTTTAATTCCTGTGATTTACTCTCAATATATGTACCAACTGAGATCGAAAGTGTCTCTTTAATGACAAATGCAGTGATATAACATCGAAATCAGAGGAGACGGGCATCAAACATGCAACATTTACGTCTACAGCTCTGGGTCAAATGTGCATAACCCTCATCCTCTAACAATGCATCTGAATCACTCCTGTATCGAGCAACGTGCAATGCAAAACTGACAAGTAACACTGTACCCAGAACACCTAACAAGTACCTATTCCATAATCCGACGCACTCACTCTCATTGGGACATGTCTCTCTCTAATTATTGCGTCCATAACGTCGTTAAGGTCCCATTCCGAAACCCAGGCTCCGGATTGATGCCATTCAGCGCTGCAGGTCCAACTGCCAACTGTCCCGCAACCTGATAACAGGACAAGAAGGAAACGGAAGCGATTCCGATGTTGTTTTGGGGAAGTTGGGGACGCCTTTATCATCGCTGGAAATGCTGCAGCGCCTAATTTTGACGATAACTGGATTTAGTTATCCTCTACCCTACCGTTTATATTGTAATCCGAAGATTGTTTGCGCATTCCGACTGTGCTCAGCTGGTGGATCTGCATGTGGCAAACAAGGGTGTTTATTAATATATGTGGCTAAATCTGTCCCATTCCAATGGATTCGGCAACTAATTAGGTTATATTTTGTTCGGTGCGCATAAATGGATTAAATTTGGTTATCCATATCTAGAAACCAATCTACATTTTGTCAACTGTGGCATTAATTCATTGCATCACTCGTTGCTGGGATTTGAGTAAAGCATTGTTTGTGATCTATATCAAAGGATATCGGGAATTGTTCTGTAGAATATGCCAATTCTATAGTACTGGTCCTGCAACAATTACAATTGTTACATCATAATCCATTCTACCAATAAAAACATATTGTCAACGGCATAATATATTATATACAGGGTGACCTGTAAAGTCCCTTTAAGCCATTTAAATTTGAAACAGCGTCGTCTCGTATAGTCAAGAAAGTAACGTGTACCTGTAGTAAAGTGACCATGCTGAATTTATTGAGACAGCTTACAGCGCTCCTAGCGGCAAAATAAGGAGATTAAAAAATAACTCGAAAACTAAAGGAGATCGGCAAAAAGTTCAATTAGAAAAATCTGCTCAGTACCATAATAAAAGCATGAAACTTTTTCCTGTGCCTTTATTATGGTATTGCGCACATTTTTCTAATTGAACTTTTTGGCCGATCTCCTTTAGTTTTCGAGTTATTTTTTAACTTCCTTATTTCGCCGCTAGGAGCGCTGTAAGCTGTCTCAATAAATTCAGCATGGTCACTTTACAATAGGTACACGTTACTTTCTTGACTATACGAGACGCTGTTTCAAATTTAAAGGGCTTAAAGGGACTTCAGAGGTCACCCTGTATATTGTAAGTACGAGGGTTATTCGGAAAGTAAGTTCCGTTACTGTGTAAAAAGAAAAGGAGACAGCTGTGGACAAAGATACATATTTAATAACGATTTACAAACATTTCACTACTTTTTGACATAGTCACCCAGCACATTAAGGCATTTATCGTATCGAGATACAAGGTTTTGTATGCCAGCATCATAGAAGGTGGCCGCCAATGAGGTTAGCCAGGATTTTACGGCATCTTTCACTACTTCATCGTCATCAAAACACTGGCCACTCAAGAAGTTTGGAGATCGTGAAACGTCTATTCGCATGAATTTTCGCATCAACTTGACGAACCAGTTCATCATTCACAGCAGATGGCCGGCCGCTTCTCGCTTCATCGTGCACCTTCGTTCTGCCTGAATTGAACAATCGAACCCATCTTCTAATCATTCCCTCACTCATAACTGTATCGCCGTACACCTCACAGATTTGCCTATGAATTTCGCATGGTCGCATATTCCTTGCATTCAAAAACTGAATTGCAGAACGAATTTCACAGTCGGCGGGACCTTCTATAGTCTTAAATATCTTTAGCGCAAGATTTACACGTGTCAATGTTTCACTCTACGAACTTTTCTGTTATGACGCATTCTTTAGTCATTGAGGACGCGATACCGCATAGGCAGATTAGCACCATCCGTCGGGTGCGGGAATTATTACATTCCGGAACTTACTTTCCGAATAACCCTCGTATTTTATAACGTTATCGAATTTGCGTAATTAATGCGCTTAAATAATTGAATAAACGGTAAAAATATTTTGCATACCGAGTATGACATAAGACCTTTCCAAAATGCTGTGATTCAGTTTTTAAAAATATTTTTCAATATGTATAGATGTATAAAATAGTATCATAAGCTTCTTGTAAAAGCAAATGATAAATAGAAAAATCGAATTGTCAAATATGTATGTTTTAGTGTCAGCAATAATTTAGAATGAATGTGTGAAAGGTATGTAAATCGTTTCCTTATAAAAGAATAAAATCAAATGTACTCAATGTTAACGGAATTTTGTAAGGGTGAAGATATCTCATAAAGTTTGTATGTATGAAAATTTCATTAATTCTATGAACCTTTCTATTTAAGAAATTTTGTGTTTTTGCTTAACTTGTTGAATGCCACTGCTGACACTTGTCTAAAAGAAATGCGGTAAGGTTCGTTACTTGTATCCAGCTTTACCAAAGACGGAAAGTAACACTGTAAAATTACAATTTTATGCAAACGAATTTAGAAAATCAAATATCGTTAGCAATATAGATTTTATTAGTTTGATGTTTTAGGTAGTGTGAGGTTCTCAGGCCAACACACGGAGGAACGTTCACCGGAATGAACCATCGGATTCCCGAGGGACGTTGGAAGGGGTGTCATTGAAGGGTCATCAGGCCTAGAAAAAAAGAGAACTGTAAGGAGAGGAAGGGAAACTGGATCAGCGGAGTTGTTGAATGCCACCACTGACGGAGTTGTTGAACTTGTTGAATGCCACTGCTGACACTTGTCTAAAAGAAATGCGGTAAGGTTCGTTACTTGTACCCAGCTTTACCAAAGACGGAAAGTAACACTGTAAAATTACAATTTTATGCAAACGAATTTAGAAAATCAAATATCGTTAGCAATATAGATTTTATTAGTTTGATGTTTTAGGTAGTGTGGGGTTCTCAGGCCAACACACGGAGGAACGTTGACCGGAAGGAACCATCGGATTCCCGAGGGACGTTGGAAGGGGTGTCATTGAACGGTCATCAGGCCTATAAAAAAAGAGAACTGTAAGGAGAGGAAGGGAAACTGGATCAGCGGAGTCAAGAGGACGGACGTGAAAGGTCCTTTCGCTATTATAATGCAAGATTTAAGCTGTAAATATAATTATTAATGGAATGTAAATAAAGTAATTTAATCAAGGACACATGAAGAAGTGTCACTTCCTGGTAACGCCTTTGTAGATGATAAAGAACCACAAACACCGCGTTGAAAAGGCAGTCGTTGTCACAGGTAGGTATATAGTTAATTAACATACCACTGGAGCAACGCAACGGGCTATTGGCGACGGTCCAGGATCAATCCCGAAGGGAAAACTGAGTATCCGAGAACAATAACTCGTAATTTTGAACCACGCTCAGATGGTGAGGTCAACACCTCAGCTGTGGCACCCCACTCTCCAAATGTCCACACCACACCAATGTGAGGAAATTTGAGGCTACTACAAATTTAACTTGCACCAGCCTCTCCGTAAACAAAAGTTTTTGGTTGTATTTAGTTTTTATTTCGCAACCCTCCAGTTGCTAATCCGTTCCTCTTCCAACTGGGCTACCGCGACTCCCGATGTTTAAGAATATTAAGAATATAAAATAAACCATGCCAATTTTTGCCAACTACAGGAAAGACGTGATTTTCTTCTGTTCATATCAAAAAGTGACATGACTTATAAGGACGACGTAAGATGCAGAAACGACGTAATGATTTTCTTCTGTTCATATCAAAGTTTAATGAGTATTTAACATACTAGGCCGTTTTTTCTTATGCATGAGTGGAATTAAGTTTATTTTGAATTTCCTTTACCCAGACTTCCAGTAAGGCAGTATCAGATGATCTACAGAAACTAGAACGTGTTATGGAAAAACTGATAAGCTTTTCATCCAGAAGAAAAACGTGTAGTAAAATTATACGTAACGTAAGGTACTATCATAAAGAAGGAATGCCAAAATTTATAGGTTAATTTGTCTTCGCTAGTGATGTTAGCGCCATAAAACGCGAAAACAGAAATTTAATGATAGGTAGATATTTTAATTAACTTCATACTGGAGTACAACACAACGGGCTATTGGCGACGATCCGGGATCAAATCCGAAGGGAATGATCCCAGGACAACACCACGTAATTTTGAGCCACGGTCAGATGACGAGATCACACCTGATCTCTCACCCCACTCTCCAAATTTCAACACCACGCCAACATGGCATTTGAGGTCACTACAGGTTTAACGTACACCAGACCCCTTTGTACATGACGGTCTTTGGTTGGATTTGCACTCGCAACCCCCTGGTTGCCAATCCGTTACTCTTCCAATGAAGCTGCCCCAGGATTCAATCTCAATCATCTCCGAGAATTCGTTAAAATGAGTATCTTAAGAAAGTACGCTGGTGGATCCATAACACTAACACAAGATATAAGCTATTCGCCGATTAAATTCAACATAACCCTCATGAATTTCCATTCACTTCCGTTTACTTAATGAAAAATTCTCTTTAATCTCCCCAGTCACCAGCAAGCAGACCTATAAGCAGGGGCCATGGTAGTGTCGTCTGGGGCAATTTCCTAAAACAAGCCTCAACGAGCGAAATTTCCATATCTGACATTCGCCATCGCCTTCTTCTGATGCCGTTAGCTAACTGCGCAATTTCGTCCGAGTCATTTGCACGTCAGAACACGTCTTCCCGTGAAAGGGGTGTACGGCTCATTTGTGAGAACGCCTTCCGAAATTCGGTATAAATTATTCTAAGTCATGAAATTGGGAAAACTCCGTGCGTGTGTGCGGTGACTTTGTGCGTCGAAATTTTTGCCTCATGGAGTGCATTGAGGAGTTGAAATATGAGTTCCTGCCGTGCTCGCCTCTTCGGAACGTCGACAAAGAATTCTAATTAAGAGAATTCAGTTTATTCTGGACTTTTACGAGGTTTCCGACTGCCTTTTCAACGCGTGCTCTGTGTGATAGGTAGACAGACTTAGAATTAAACATTGAAATTAGTCTTAGTGGCGTTCTGTAGATAAGTAGGTAGATAGTTAATTAACGTCGCACTGGAGCGACACGACGGGCTGTTGTTAACGGTCCGCGAACTATCCCAAAGGGAAAGATCCAACGACAACACCTCGTAATTTTGAACCACCTTTAGTGACGAGATCAACACCTGAGTTGGCATCCCACTCCACATACTTCCGCACCCCGCCAACTTGAGGACATTCGAGGCCTCGGCAGATTTAACGTGCACCAGACCCCGTATACACGACGGTCTTTATCTGGACCGAGTTTCGAACTGGCAACATCCCGTCGCTAATCCGTTGCTCCAACAGGGTTACCGTGCCCCAGGTGTTCTGTAGAAGATGGCTTTGTTTGATATATCTTTATTACTTTTTATTTAAGGTTCAAGGTTGTTGAAATGTACTCTGAATCATTTAGTTTACCAAACCAAATTCAGATTGGAATGTTTCAGCTTCTAACTTGTTGATGTTAGAAGAGGTTTCCCAGAAAACAGATTCGAATAAGAATGTAATATGAGGTATAACGAGTACAATATAACGAGCAACAAGTAGTATACGTATGCTCATTTAAAAGTTCAATTGAATAATTATTTTATTATTTGCGCGCAAATGCTTAACTCTGGTTCTGTGAAAGAAAAGAATAAACTATAAGAATTTATGGTATAAATACATATATTTATGGAATTTATAATATAAATTCATAAATAATGGGAGTTTTTTACTGTCAAGTTAGATGTAGGTGGACGTAGTGTCTCTGCAGAGAAACGTGTTTCTTGAACGTATTTTCCGAACATGACTTCACCAGACTTATTTTTTTAATACAATTTTATCGCATCGCCAATAGAAATTCCCTAATTGATCTATGAAAGTTGATTGGTCAACGCCAATCAAATAACGCACCAAACAGTGGAAAACTACACATTAAGGTAACCTTGATCTGTATCGTACGAGAGCATTTGGGTAGCGGAAGTAAAATCTTCCCTTTCCATCTAGTTTGTCCTGTTTACACTGAAAACTCCTCTCTTAGTTATAGATGGAAATATACATGCCATTTAATTACGAAGCTAATACAAAACTCTATACAAACAAAAAGTAAGATCTACCTACACGATGAAAATCGTCTTTTATTTCCCTGACTAGAATTATGTGCGTGTTGAGTCACTTGCTGGAGTCGACTGCAATGGAATCTATCAATAGAGGCCGTAATCGACAAATTCTGATGAATCCAAAACCCTGCTACAAAAGCATGATAATATGCATTCAAACACACGCAAACGTCAGTGATCAGTTGATGTTCACAAAATATATCCATTGAAAAACTGAAAATCCTTTATAGATACATAATATGTGTGTGAAGAAACAAAACCGTTTACATCAACACAAAATGTCTGATTTAATTAACTGAAGAGAGACACGCTACAATAATTATTCAATTGCATTAGTTCATTTCGTAAAAATAGCTGGAAACATGAGTGAGGATAGCTTAATTAATATATTCCCGTTTTCCTTTCAGCAACATAACAACACAACTATATTAAGTTAGTTATAGTTAACGTGAGCTAAGGTATTTCACATTTTTAACCTCAAGAGAACAATGCAAGAAATCTACATGCATATAATTATCCATACCCTTATAATTACTTAACAACTTAAAATAGTTTACTTGAATGTTATTCGGGCGCAATAAATCAATTTTCTAAAAGCAATCTTTATCTAATAAACAATCCATCTACTTGCGTCACAACAAAACGCAAACACGACTGTTGCTGAAAAGATCCCCAACTACATAAAATTTCAAGATACGAACATGTATTTATCAGTTTTTAAAAACCCCTTTGTAATCCCAAAGTCAAAAAGCGAGTATAATTATTTTCTGTTTACAAGCAGAACACAACGGGGCTATCCCCGACTATTAATTGTCGTATCTACAGAAGTATCTTTTTCCATTCTGTTTCCCTCAACAGTTTCAGTCGCAGTTTAAAAGGGAAAAACTGATAAATGATGCTCAAGTTCAGTGCACAATCCGAAAGTGGTGGGCCGTTAAACGAGTGATCTCGCTTCGGATCGCACAATTAGAGGGCATTGAAAATCCAATTTTAACTAATGCTTTTAAACTCTTAGCTGCGAAAACATTCGGGTGACACGAAGATGTGTGCCGAATGGGAAGAGTGGCGAGACAATGATAAATGGTTTGGTGATCCTAGGGCTCTTTTAACTTGCGTCAACCGTAATGCAAATAAATGAGTCGCGATACGCAAAAACGGGACTGACTGTAAAATAAGTTGTTTTTTTCAATGTCAACGCGTGCTGTGATGTGGACTGTCTATTCAAAATTCTACAGAATACAGAGCTTGTGAGATACATGGTATTAAAGGGTTTGGCCGTATTGTATTAAAGCATTCATCCTTTTGAAATATTATGTTTTAGAGCCGTACATTGCATTCAGTCAATTCTATATGTTATAAATCATCAAAAAGGCATTTCAAGCTACCAACATTATTTACATTTTTATTTGGAGATACTAAAAGTGTATAGGGTTTAAGAAAAGGTATATTGTTATAGAAAACTTTTTAATATGTGAGTCATAATATTGTTCTTTGTGAAGCCAGTATGGGAGGCTTTTTTCTGTGAAGTTAAATGTTGTTGGTGATTTATGTGTCGAAAACACGTTTACTGTTCTTATTCCAATGTCACGGATTATTTTTCGAACATGATTTCAGCATGTTCCAAAGAATAAAGTCCGAATTGATATGATAGTTGATTGGTCAGCGCCAATTGGATTAAACGTCATACGCTGCCAATTTGCGGTCAACTGCCTTTTGCGGTAACTCCGATATGTACTATGGAAAGCATTTAAGTAGCTAAAAATAAAATCTTCATTTTCCATTTGGTTTATTTGCACTGAAAATTCCTCTCATTATGTTACCGTGAAATTCTAATGGATTAATATAGAGTATATGTAAATAAAATATGGATTAATGATAGTAAATCCTAATATTTCCTTTAATGGATTAATATAAGTAAACCGTAATATTTCCTCTAATGGATTAATATAAGTAAACCGTAATATTTCCTTTCTGTGAATACTAAGTGATCCATTACACAAAATCCATGTTCATATATAAAGCATACATTTGTAGAATATGAAAATTAACAAATTTGAAAAGAGTTACAAGCTGTTTAGATAAACATTTAAAATAAGCAAAATATAAGGTTTAAAAAATAAAATTACCTCATTTCGAACTATATGTAATTACGTTTCTCAAATGTGCAGCGCATAATCCAATTATGTCAGTAATATGTCAAAATAAATTTCATTTTTCTGATAAATAGTTGAGTTTATGAATTTTAATACTGAAATATCAGTAAAATATTTAAATTCGTTGTCGAAGAAATTTTAACAAATCCCAAATTGAGTTTTAAGACCATCATTTTAAAAAGAAAACTAATAAATTCATCAAAGGTGCTGCGTGAAATTCAATACTAGGTATTCGAGGTTTTTCAGTCGTAAAAATACTTTCCAGGGAGAGTTCTGTGCTGGTTTAGTTGAAATGCCTCTATATCAATCAAAAAGTAACTAAAATGTACCAAAGTGAATTTCACAAATTATTATAATTCTGGAGCTTTCTATAATTCCTTAATTTAATATAAAATGATAAAATGTGAGCAAAGTGGATCGTATTTTCCGAGCAAGTACAAGTGTGCTTATAATGCAGTAGTTGCTTTCTTAACACAATCTATTTTTATTAGTAAAATGTTTTTAATTCATTGAATATTGGAGTATGAATATTTATGAGTAATGAGATGAGTAGCATATTCTAAACCACTAGAGGAATTTTATTGGGTAGCCATAAATGCAATAATTTGATTAGTCTTTAGAATAATAACAACTGAATATTTCAATCAAGAGAGTCTTATTGAGATATCATTTTAAAGTATTTTTGTGAGTATAAATCTACGCATTACTAAACAGTATCAATGAGCTTCTTGAACGTCTTTTGAAACTCTTGCTTTCATCACAGCTTCATTTGGCTTCATCAATGCAATTATAATTTGTAAGCATTCGAAGGTAGGTAGGTACTTTAATTAACGTCACTCTGGAGAAACACAACGGGCTATTGGTGACGGTCCGGGATGAATCCCAAAGGGAAAGAAACGAGGACAACACCATGTAATGACGAGGCAACACCTGAGCTGGTACCCCACTCTCCAAACTTCCACACCACTCCAACGTGAGGACATTTGAAGCCACGACAGATTTAAAGTGCACCAGCCCCCTTTGTACACGTCGGTCTTTGGTTGGATTCGAACTCGCACCCCTCCGGTTGCTAATCCGTTACTCTTCCAACCGGGCTACCTGGCCCAAGCATTCGAAGGACATACGACAATGTTGGGCTACCACACATTTGGATAAAATGATCTGTTGCAGACCTCATGATACAATTTCAGGTTGAAACCAGATGGTAATATATATCGATGTATACTTTATTGCAACATTGGATTAGCCCAACCTCTAGGACTAATAGGGAGCATGTCAATCACCCATTTCCTCTGATTTTAACAGTTGTAGTTGATAAGTAATGATGGCAGCAATGTCTTCAATCAGGGAGGATATATATCAAAGCAACCTTAAGCTCAAATCGAATAGTTGACTTTGCAGATCAGTATGTTGATTCATCATTCAATTGACAGATTATGGACTACGATTTCTTACAATATTCAATAAAAACACGGTAAAATTGAGCACTAATATATTTTGAATTATTGAGCACCTCCATCAATATATTTTGAAGTAAATCGATTTAAAACTTATTGGTTTGTATGGCAAGGCCGCTCAGCGCTCAGCTCACTTGCCTTCATTAAACTTTTCAGCAATGATTTCCCAACACAATAGATAAATGCCACATTATATAAATATGTTTATTTTGTCATTGCATGTCGTTTAACTTTAAAAATATTCCTTATCGCAGAGATAATAATATGGAGTCCTCAAATTTCCTACACGTATTAAGTTTTCGGGACATAATAATAATACATATAATCGGGTGACAGATTTTTCAGTATTATTAAAGGTAATTAAAACGCTGATACAGGTAAATTTGAATAAATGAATATCTAGACATCTCTTAGATACACCAACAGAGAACAATATTGTGTACATTTATTTGTTATTATAAGTGAATTCAATGTCCTAATGTTGAAATAATTGATTAAGTGCGACGCGTTAGATTAAGTAAATGCTATATTTAAACTAATCTCTATCATATTAATTTCCAAAATCTTGTATGCTCATGTAAATGGTTACTTAAATATAAATACTGTAAAATTAAATTAGAATAAGGATGTGATTCATCTGAATCTACCGTAGATTATCACTCTCGCATCCCTTCCTTAAACTTCAGTAAGAATCCTGACCGTCTCTACTTTTTATTATTAAACCCTACTTATGATAATTTCAAATTCTCCTCAGTTCTTTATCAACTGCTTCATCTCTTCCCCATTAAAAATGTCAATATTTTCAAAAGTTTTAAATATCACACCACACTCGGTCGGTCTATTTTTAATTACAACAAATTCTGCAACTCCACCAATCTTTTCCGAGACTCCTCCACCTGTATCTGTGAAGATAAAAACTACTCTAATTTTATCGATCCCCACCATAAACACATAATCACTGGTAACCTCGATATTGTCAAAAATGCATCACTTAGACAACTCATGTCAAAAAGCACTAAATTTAGACCTCTGCTTAAAACTAAAAAATCATTCTCACTCAAAACTTTTCTTAACGTCATAGACCTTTTCTGCCTCAAAATCTAAAACACATTTTCTTTACCCCTGGATTTTTTCACTGAATGGAAATGATGCCGTTACCATCTTTTTTTAAAATTCATCTCCACTACTTCTTTTAAAACTAGCACTTTCGATTTTGCAGAAATTAAAAATTCAATTAAAAACCTACAATCTATTTTTATTATTACTCCAATAGACAAAGCCAACTACAATTTCGGTTTCTTCTGCGAAATACCTTATCTTAACCTACTAGATTCTGAACTTAAAAACTCCATCACTTACAAAACACACATACTACTCATAATATTATTGTTAAAACATCATTGCCTTCAACAAAACTCTAAAGCTTAAGAATTACAATATACTCTTCCCCTATATTACCATCACCCTTAAATTTCACATAAACCCCATAGCGTTTAGATTCATCACTTGTGGCACTAACCAAAATTACATGTATAAACCATGCAAAATCTTTTTTTTTTAACTTTAAAAATCATTCTTAAAGCTATCGCGTTAAAAGAAAACTGTTGGATCATTAACAATAACACTCCAGTTCTTAATTTTCTTTCTTCTAATAACAATATCTCACAAATTGACTCCTTCGATTTTAAAGACCTCTTCACTAGCATCCTGCTCCATAACCTTATAAATGTCCTTAACTCCTACTACACTGAATTTAACCTTCTTAACATTTCTCAACAATATTGGAATAGCCTTATCAATCTTTGTGTCCTCAATATTTTTAACTTTAATGGTGAATATGGTTTTAATGGTTATATAGATGTATACATCCATAGAATTTATTTCACATACATGCACTCTATTATAAGATGAAACTACAGAAGTGATAGTGAGATGACTACTACAGAAGTCGTTTTTGAGTTTTGGAGTGATTGTAAATGCCCCCCTTTAAGTTGATTACAACCAGTTTTCTAATAAATATTTTTAATTTGCAGCATCATTCTTGCACCAGGAATGCGACATTGCCGAATTCCACCATCAATATGAAAGGCTTACAAATCATTGATGAGATTTTCATGGTAAATTTCTTTTCAAGCAAATACATTTTTTTGTTTGAACTTTATTTCTACAGTTAGTTTTAAGACGTTTGTTTTAAAATTAAATTTATTCTGTACAGATGAAAAGAAATCAACCGATTGCAAATTGTTTTAAATAACGGGAAGACTATTTCTAATTTTTAAGAAATAGTCTTCCCAGAAGAATTTTTAAAAAGAAAATCAATATTTTCAACAAATGTTTGAGATGGCAAAGTAGCATGCAAATAGCTCCAACTCTCAGAGTAAACAATCTCGATCTTCTGTCACTTAAGACAAAAACCTTCAAACATTTTAAAAGTGCTAGTTGGAGTATATTATAACTATGATATTATTCCAAGATCAGTAAAGTATTATTTAAAATTCGCTTTACTCCAACTGTCATACAGTTTTAAATCGATTATTTGTGGCACCTATTTTGTCAATTCAAAGATCCAGTATCTAAATAGAAAATTTATATACCAGATTAAAAACATTATTTAGAATGATAGATATTGTTTCTTGACTATATGGAGTATATTTTTCAATCCAATCAAAATAATCTAATTTGAAACTTGTAAAATAAATGTAAGTTTTATTGATTTTAATTGTCTTGTAATGGAAACCTACGACAAAATTTAATAAAATCTTTGAATTAGAATATGGTTACACGTCTTTTTAGCGTTAAAAGTCTTATTTTAGCTTTATACCCTCCTTTTACATTATGACATTACCGTCTTATTTAAAAAGGTTTTGTTTTGTAAGCTTGATTTGGTTTTAGGAAGCGGAATTTTACAAATCATTATGTATCGAATCAATGACTTACAGAAAGTTGGTCGAAATATACAAGCATCGCCATGAAATTAACCAATGTCTTTAGCAATATGTTGCACAAAATAAATAATTCGTTATGAAATTAGGAATTGAAACAGTAATTTCCGCGAATCAAATAACAAAGTAAAAGTTTTATTAACAGTGGGTTTTGGCTTGCTCTTTTCGCTTTAAATAGTCACGTTTCCATATAAAATGTAAGTTAAGCAAAATTAAATATTCCTAATAATTTCATGTCATTAGTGAAATATTTGTAAATTATAGACACTTTGTAAAGAAATAAAAAATACATTCAAACATAAGTAATAAAATTTAAATTCTTTAAATATAATCTTTTGGAAAAAAATTGTTTTAATTTAACGTTACCTATCTTACTTTAAAGAATTTTATTTTAATTTTACCAATTATTTTAAAATAAGATACACACCTTAGTAATTTTTTTTGTTTTGTTTATATTTTATTTATTTTATCAAACATAATTCTACAAACCATTACGTATTCAACCAAAGACTTAAGGAAAGTTGGTCGAAATGTACATATACTGCCAAGAAACTATCCATGTCTAGTGATATTTTGCAGAAAATAAAATTTATTAAAATTTAACTCCTAAGTAATGTTTCTGCAGGATGTAAAATACTGGAACACAAGAACAGAAACGAAATTCATATCCTTAAAAAATGCAGAATTCTGAAAAACGAAAGGTATGATCAAGAAGCGCGTCAAATTTCGACATCCTGAGTACATTCTGAAATAGAGAAATTCGAAAAAAAGACGTTTGAGAAGTATTGATAAAGACAATAATAATTTATTTACAAAAAAATGCGCATTTATAAATCTTAGAAATGCTCAAATATGACAGCAACATTTACCTGTTTGAACTCCAATACACTAATACGGAAATCTAAATTAAATTTATAAAATAAAACATTAATTCTGGCGTTGGCAAATACCGAATAGTAAAATTGTGCTTTTATGATCAATGAGTTTTTCGTTTGGGCTTTTCAGACTTGTTTCATTACAAAATGTAAGTTATGTAAAATTGAATATTTCAAAAAAATATATTTTTTCTTCAAATATTCATACATTATTTATTTTATGGGAAGGAATAAAAAATCAGTTAAATATAAGAATTTAATTTGTTTTGGAAAACATTGTTTTTCGAGCAATAGTGTTAAAACCAATTTAGTTGCTTAGTGCAATCGTTTAATATTCAATGTTATGCCTATGAGGATTTAAAATTGTTTTTAGCCCCCTCTGCACACCTAGGACAAATAGAACGGGGTTAATATGTAGCCTATGTTACCCGCAGGGTTCTAAAGTATGTGTATTAGATTTAGTGGTTTTTGAGGTTTTGTACCAGAATTTGTGGTTCTGTTCAAATGCGAAGGCTAATTAAACTATTTCCATAACGGGATGCATTTTAGAATTGAATGTAAATATTATTAAGTGTTATTTATATAAATAAGAATGGAGTGTTTGTACATTGTAGTTTTTCGACCCATTTCGAGTTTTCTATCCGTTTCGGGTCCTTCTGATGCAAAATCCGTCTCTTGCGGGTTTGGTGTCTGTCTGTCCATCTGTTTGTATGTGTGTGTTTGTGCCCATGCTACGTCCAAACGGTTGAATATATTTTCATGAAACTTTGCATACTGTGAGTACTTACATTCATTTAGTGACTGAACTTAGTTGTGCTAATCTGTCTGTCCGTCTTCCCGTTCAATGTTCGATTTTGTGTTTGTGTGCTTGTACAAGTATCACATATAATTTATACAAAACATGTTAATGGAATGTTCTACATTTGATAAACCATATTTTAGTGTAGTGAATCATTATTTTAAATTCATTTGCTTATGTATTTAAACAAGTTTCATGTTCAAACATCTGAGTAACTCTTCTTAAATCAATCATAATTTGGTATTTTTGGAGAAACTGGAATGCATAATATTGAGCATTGCAATAACTTAAATTGTTATACCAGTACTGCTGAAAAATCAATTACATTTGCAAAATTTAAATTTAAATTCTTTTTTATTTCGAGCCTTATTTATTTTTTGCAATACCTAAACTATTTCCGAACATTTTAAACAGACGATATTTTGCAACAAAACGGAAATTCGTGTTCGTTTGCCATGTGCAATGATATTTTTTTCGTTCCGAAATTATTGTTTTGAAATCCTATCTAAATTTTAGTTGAAAATTGTGTCAACATTGTAAGGTAAGGCGGAGTAACTGGGTACAGGGGACATCTGGGCACCCCCTTTGTATTTTTTTAAATGTGGATAGAGGGAATTGTCAAACTACGTATTGGCAACACTGGATATTTCTTTCCTCCAAAACAACTGTCAGACCGGCAGTGGCATTCCATCAGTAGAGAAAAGAAGTTATTCATAAATGGAATAGTTTTTGCTGCTTACAACTTGAGACCACTACTCTATTCAAGCTATTATGGTGAGTGTAATTTTACAATTACAATAAAAAGAACTACATAATTTTAAAGATTACACTAAGTAGATTTAATGTATATTAAATTTCATTTTTTTGTTTAGCATAAAAAAGTTATAAGGGGGTGTCTAGTTGCCTCAAGTCCAAAACTGATTAGTGGCAACAACTGCGTACTAGGGCTTGAGGAACTCGGTAGGGGTAAGGCCCAGTTGCCCCATACAGTACCCAGTTGAATTAACTCAGTATCCTATTGTTCAATCTTCGAGCATCAAGTATTATGTTCTAGTAATAACACATTGTTTTTGAGCACTGAACTTAATTTCATTTTTTCATGCAATGTAATAAGTTACTTTAAATGTTTTGCTGTTTAACTTAGCTTGAAAAATTATCTTAAAGATTTTGTTAGCAAGTTTAATTTTGATTTAAGAAAGTTTAAATAGGATGCATAATAATTTTCACTTGACAACGATTTCTGGAAATAATATGTTTATTTTAGGGTTTTGTAACCCATTTTTTAATAAATACCTGTTATAATCAAAAGTTATTATATTTCCTGCTGTTTCACACACATACACACGCGCAACTATGTGCACGAACACGAAATAATTGAAAAATAATTATATAACATTAAATAACTGCTTCATTAAAAGTCAGTTGAGAGTTTCTGAATCGTTGTCAGTCTATTTCTGAGGTACAGATCAGTGTACCTCTCACAACCTACAATAAAAATATTAAATTTTTTATTTTTTTAACCATGAAACCAGCACTTAAATATTGTTAAATAACACTTCAGATTCTAAAAAAAAATTATATTTCTAAATTTTAGGTGGGGTTTCTCACTTACCCCGACGATATGGGAATTTGGGTACCTGTAACTGTCCATATATAAAAATTTTTACACTTAAATAAGTGATTAGTCTCAAGAAGTTTTATATATCAGTTTAAAGGGTAAAATCTACTGAGCACTTTTATATATTACAATAGTACAAAAGAGGAAAATTATAGCTAGCAAAAATGTCCAAACTCAAAGGTAATTTGTGATGTAAAATCGGTACCCAGTTTCCCTGCTTTATCTTACCACACATAAAATATAGATCTAATAGCGTACTCAGCATTTTATAGAAAATGTTGGGTACGCGATTAGATCAACATTTTATGTTATTTTCGAAAATCATGAATTATTTTAGTGGGTTCGTTTTTGGGATACTAGAAACCACATTCCAATTTACTCTGAATAGAAATGACTGTAGAACAGGGTTAAGGGAAAATGTCCTTTTAAAATTAATCCCGACATTAGTTTTGCTTTTGTTATTTTGACTTCCGAAGACTTAAATTTAAACACAAGTTACTTAGGTCCCTAATGACTGAAGTCAGTCAATCGGGACATTTTAAATCAGCATTTATATTAAACCG
Source organism: Meta bourneti (assembly GCA_933210815.1). Taxonomy (NCBI): domain Eukaryota; kingdom Metazoa; phylum Arthropoda; class Arachnida; order Araneae; family Tetragnathidae; genus Meta; species Meta bourneti. Next base: position 75,305,813 of record OW119924.1, on the reverse strand, counting down.
ATTGTTTCTAGCATTTTTTATTACTCTATAAATAAAGGTTTTCTCATGGAAAAGGTTTTTGAAAGAAAAGAATGATTCTTGTTCTTCATAAAATGAAGCAAGAAAGATTAGTTGTATTATTGTATTTAAATTCAAACGAAATGTAAAAAAATTCCAACAGTTGTTAAAAATTTAGGGAAAATCTAAGGATCGCAGTAGTTCGGTTTTTAAATATCAAAAAGGAAATCCCATGTGTACTGTAAACATGTAATTTGCCTACTTTCGTGGAAGAAGTTTTCCAATAGCGGTTTTACTAGACTTCTGAAAAATCCATGTTTTGTAATTGAAACCTAATACCACTTTTCTGACATGATTCTGGTAAATGTATGAAACTTATACATATGTATTGAAAATGTTAAATGCTTAGTTACCAGAATAAATTTAATAAGTAATAAAATCTAACATAATTTGATCCGAAACAAGCTTATGAATTTTTTTTAATATCACACATCTCCTTACGATTTTCGAATTAAGTAAATTCTTATCACATTATAGCAATTCTTAATACAAAACAGCGCAGAGCATACCTCATACATTACTTTTAAAAAGCAATTTAGTAAATCTGAATCAAGAAAACATTAAAACTCATATTCAAGAGAGAAAATTGTTTTAATATGCAAATATTGGTGTAACTGGATAACATTACCATCTATATTTACTAAAGACTGCATCCAACAATTAGAACGGGTGGAAGAGTAGTGCATTAGCAACCGGAATGTTGCCAGTTCGAATTTCGATCCAACCAAAGATCGTTGTGCACGCGGGGCCTAGTGCACGTTAAATCTGTCATTTCCTCAAAGGTACTTACGTTAGCGAGGTGCGGAAGTTTGGAGAGTGGGGTGCCAACATCTGAATGTTGTCTTCGTCATCTGACATTGGTTCAAAATTACGAGCTGTTGTCCTCAGTTCTTTCCCTTCGGGATTGATCTCGGACAGTCGCCATTATCCCGTTGTGTTGCTCCAGCGCAACGGTGATTGAATTTACCAAAATTTAGAAGTAGGTCCTGGTCTAATTATACCTTCGTGTAGAAAAGAATGACAGCGCCATTGGAAAAACTTTAATCCAACAGTTCATACGTGAACATAGTCAATTGCTTTTCTGTCTCTAAATAGTAAGTGGTCGCCATGACTCAGTGGGTTCGTGCAATCTGCGAAGTGCTGGAAGAGCCGGTTTGATTCCTGTTAGGTTCGACGCATCCATGGGTGTATTTTTCTCTCCTGTGTCAGTAAACCTCGCATTATATGTGTATGTCCGTTAGTAGACGTTGTCTGTCCTGTGTTTACATATGCAGGGGTGCATTTCTCTCTCCTGTGTCAGTAAAACTTGCATTATGTGTGTATGTCCATTAGTAAACGTGGTATGTCTTGTGTTTGGTGAAGTTTAGCCAAACATGATCTTTGCGCATCTTAACCCAGGTCCAACCAAATATTAATAGTAAACACTTAAATCTAATCCGCGCGTTTTTTATCCGACTTTATCAATTAAAAAAAATCAAATGTTTGCTTAGGATTAGCGTGTTAAAGAAAATCATTAGAATTAAAGCACAAACGTTTACATTTTGGTTCTACAAATCTACAAATAATTCAGTAATATTTTCAGGATTCGGATTTTGGGAAATTAAAATCAATATTTTCCCACAACCGAATATCACGATTCCTTCACGAATTTATAGCAAATCATTAAAATTTAGTAAAAATTGTAAAATATATGTTATTCATAAGACGATTCATTAAGTTTTCAACTCATGAATTCTTTTAAAAACTTTAGAATGCACACATGTTCTTTTCCACTCAAAACTAATTCTAATTAAGTATTACTGTGAAGGTGGAGCAGGGGGAATTTAGGGGTAGTAGTGTGTGAAAAATGTGACATTCTAGATTGAGGTGAGACCTGTGAACTCCAAACTTACTGTTTGAAATGGTTATATGAACTAGATACAACCTTTTTCAGGACAGCAACCTAATATATGAACTGTAGATAAATCTGATCAGTAAATACAGAATCCCAAACTTTGGAGTGGTATATACATAGCCCTTCATTAAATTAAATATTAGCTATATTAAATTCCCTGAATAGTTTTATAAGACAGCATTTTCAACTAAAATTCCTGAAAATGTAAAGAATAGGGTCCTTCATCTAAAATATTACACTACATCTTAAGATCGGGCTTGAAGGTAAAAGAAAAGAAAGATCTGAGGAACCCCAAACATGTCTGGCTGATGAGGCAACTGGATAGATTTGTGTGAAAATGCATCACTCAGAATAAGAAACAAGTGTCTTACAAAGTTCAGCACAGATGGATCTATTCAAATACCAAGTCCATTAACTCTGAATGATACTGAGGATATAAGAGTACGTGGGCTCTAATTGAAATTGCCAGAACTACGAAGAGGGCGAATCATCAACTCATAGAGGCGTGAACTAAATTTTAAGTATGGGTGGGCCATTCGAGCAGGTGTCACCTTCTTTGAAGATGGAATGTTCAACAACATAACAAGTGGTTCACAAATCGAGGGATTAATCTGCCTACCGGCAAATTAAGTAGGAAAATACAGTACTTACTCAGGGAAAACTATGCTCAGACTACATGATTTAGAATTGTCCTGACTTATAATTCGACTTATATTTCTGACTTATAATTCGAAGATGTGTTTCACGAATTGAACTTATAGTGTTGACATAAATAAGACACAGCATGAGCATAGTTAATAGTAATGATTATTGTCTTATAATATTAACTCCTAAAAAGTAAATGAGTCTGTCCAGAAATTTGAATTTGAACAAGTAAATCCAACAACTTTTAGGGATACTTTCCTATAAAGGAACAAATTTTTGGGTTGGAGTATAGTGTCAAATGTTAAATAATATCCAGGTGAAAATATAGCTCCATTGAATACATAACTATAACAACAAATTGGAGTGAACCTTTCCTATCCGGTTTTGGAATTAAACACTGGGGCAACTTTAACCTAATTTATGGACCGATACTTCCTGTGTTCAAGTGCGTCGCCTTGCAAGGAAACTGGGCATTCGCGTCAATAGAATCTTTTGTAACTTGTCCTTATGCTGACACTGTTATGTGACTACGTATTTTTTGCTTTACTGTGCCGTATACTCTTGTCATTGTCTTTAAATAAGCTGTCTATGAACTGTTTTCTGTCAACTTTCCCCTTATATCCTGACCTTTGTTAATACAGATTTCTGGAAAACTCATCGTCTCGAGATAAACCGTAGTTCTGGAACACATGATATTAAATTAAAGTCTAGCCTTACGTTGGGAAGGTTTATTTGTAGTTGAGAAAGCAGGGAACCACGTATACAGATTATGGATCCTCAGATCCTCCATAAATCAAATGTCTTACATGCTGCGTTACTGCGTTATACGTGATCAAGGTTCTGTTCCCATTCGATATCGAATTGATAATAGAAGTACAGCTATTCCGAAGTTAAATACAGATGACACAAGATCCCAAGGCATTGTACATGCTATTATTAGAAATACTTTATCATTGGACTCTTGTAGATACATTTGGGAAAGAAAGAACACTTTTCGTGATCAGTTTTTTATTGTAAAACTATTTCTCTGTCAAAATATATTGTCACATTGTAAGGGAAAAAATCCCTCCTACGGTTAAAACCTTTTTTATCGATGCTAAAAAATAAAAAAGGCAAAAGCAACACACAGAAATGTGTCTCTTTACCTATCATCATCTGACAAAAGCCTTTCCTTCCTCTAGAATGTGAAAGAAAGAAAAAATAAATAAACTGCTATTGATTATTTAGAAGAAAGTCAATGCCGTAAAGAAAGACAGATTTTCCCCTGCATCGCCAAATAAAGTCGCAATGATCTTTGTTGGCTTAAGGCCAAGAAATGTTTTTTTATTCATTTTACAGAGTAGTCTCAATAATGCAAAGTAATGCATAATAGAATCTAAAATACATAGCTATTCAAAACTTTTTATTTCGTATTTTAACATACATACTTAATACTGGTTCTTTAACGTTAATTTTTCGATGGTTACTTAAAATTTTATTGCTGGGACCACGTAAAATGAATATAGTTTTCATTCGAGGCAACAAAAGTACTACCCAATTAGCGTTTTATTAATTAGATAAAGTTGTTTTTTACTTGCATGTCAGAAAGTTTTCACTTTGAATCGACATACTCATTTGTATTCATAAAATGTCATATACGCTATGTTGAAAATTCTCCAGATTTCAGAGTATTTGATGACGATCTTGTGTTCGCTCTCAATTCTCTGAAGGTCATGCACTCACTATTCCATCAAATAACCAATAGTTTTCTCTGCATGTGTTCCGACCAGGTTTAGGTTCAGAATCAATAAAACCCCTTTTAGGATTATTCCAACAAATTGATGCGGCTATTTAGTCATCGTGTATGTTAAGTACATGTAATACATTACTAAAATATCTCGTGGCACTCAGTGTTCGTACTTCTCGTAAATTTGTTCACTTTAATTTAATCTCCTAATAAGGACAAGCAGCAATTACAACTACTAACCTAACATCATACTTTAAAATCGAGAAAAGAATGAACCTAGCTTATAAATTATTACATACAAGTATATTACACCACGAGAAAAAGGACAACCTAAAAATGAAAAATTTATTTTTTCTACCAAGGGATTTAGTTAAACTACAACAAATCATACTGAACACTACGGTATCAACCTGCGAGGTGAAAGCGGTGCAGCTCTGATTACTAACTGTGTGTATTTCACTCTTCTGTGTCAGTAAAACTTTTCTTGTGTGAATGTCCACTTACTCGACGTTATTTGGTGTACCTAGACCAAATATGGGCCTTGCGCCATAAAACCCAACCCAACAAACTATGGAAGCAAATCAGAAAATATGTAACCAAATTTCTATCATACTAGAATTCAAGAAAATTCCACAAAATTAAGCTATGATAAAGATTTTCAATCCTTTCGCTTTTCCGAGCAATTTACCTTCTTGAGGCTGTGTCTCTTCGCTAGATTACGATACACTGATACACTTAGATTAAAATCATAACGACTACAAATTCCGAACATTACAACTTCACGTGTCAACAGTTTACACCCTCCACTTTCTCCGGCAGCACTATTTCCCCGACACCACAGAACCTTCCGCGATGGTGGATTTCAAAAGACATCGCCATCAGTTAACTTCGTTTCAGAAAGGGGCTGATTATCAAAAGCTGCTTACAAAAATTAATGATTGCACCGAAGCTGGAAGAGTTACCCAACTTTGCCCATGCAGCCATCGCCATCCCCCTTTGCACCACCCTCAGCTCTTCTTAAATACATGGAATCGATAAACTCCTTTCTATAAGGTCGTCAGAGGGGTAGAGTGCTGAGGCTGAAACACCACTGTTTAATAGTGCAGCGGATATTTTACTGCAGGAGAGTCTGGCGTGGCGTAATTTCATCACTCCAGCGAAAAGGGTATCGTCTCTTCAGCACCAGTCAGGAATTGAGGAAATCAAACTAAGGAATTCAATTTACTTTTCTCTCTTTCTCCGAATTATAACCGTGGCTTTTCTTTCATGGATGAAATCTTGGAGTGCATTTATGGATGCTAATGGAGGCCGGTTCTTTCGTTTTGCGAGGTGATTCTGAGGAAATGTAAATGAGGTTGCTTTGGCTCATGGAAGGCGCATTAAAAATAAATAAATAGTTTTGAAGATTTTGCATCGAAATGTTGGCGTATAACGATTTGGTTTCATGTGAAAATTAAATTCGTAGTTATAAATATTCATTTGCGCCTGATGAAGTAACTGAACATAATTTGGAGACTGAATTTATGTTTTATGAAAATTTTGTTTGCAAAGCACATGAACTTATCTCCAGCACTTTTTAAATTACAGTGGTAATCGACATGATTTTAATGAGAGTATGATGGATATACAGTGTTATGGTTACATTAGAGGAGCATCTTTTCATTTGGGGAATTTTCTTAAGTTACTAAAGTAGATAACTAGTTGATGGGCTAAAAAATAACTTATGTATTTGTGTGAGAGGTTGGGTAGATATTTTAATTAACGTCACACTGGAGCAACACAATGGGGCTATTGGAGACGGTCCGGGATCAAACCCGAAGGGAAAGATCAGAGGACAACACCACGTAATTTTGAATCACGGTCAGACAACGAGATCACACTTTAGCTGGCACTCCACTTTTCAAACTCCCACACCACTCTAACGTGGTGTTTGTTTGGAAATTTTATTTAGTTCTTAAAGAGCAGAGTTAATGTGGTTAAGCAATCGATTTGTTACAAATTCTTAAATTTGCTTTTGTGAACGCTATATGCCAAATATAACTTTTTAACTAATAAATCTGCTACTAAATGTGTTCAACTCTGTGTTTTATAATTGGATGGGTTGGTTGGGTTTTAAGGAGGAATGGTCACATTTGGCAAAGCTGTACCAAATTTTCGTCAAGCTACTGTTTGAATGAGATCTAAATTCAGGGGGGGGGGAATTCCATGTTAATTTCATCTCAAACATACCGAATATTTAATCTCTTTGATTTTCAATTCAAACACTTCATCCTTACAAATCCTAATTTTCAAATTAGAAACGTTTCACTTGTGGCTGGATATATTTACAACTTTTTACTTTTACATAATAAGATCGTGGAAAAGTTGGCCACCCTCCAAAATTACATATACAATGCCTACCTCCATCCAAATCTTTTAAGTCTTTTCCGAGATTATGGAAGAGCTTCATATTTATCAGATTCCTTTTTATGTGCATGTAGTATTAAATTCTCCAAACTAATGAGAAAAGCAATGGATGTACAGCACAAAGGATATTAAAATTACAGATTAAACGAGAAAAATAGCTGGGTTATTTGAAAGAACTTAATCCTGATTTTTAATTTTGTTTATTCTTTATTTTCTGATGCATTAAATCTTGAAAATTCAGCTTAGGCTTGTCAGATTTTAAAGACGATCAAATAAGCATTTAAACCGATAAAAATACGCTTCGCCTTTCTGCTTTTAATTTGATTTTTAAGTAATTCCCGTTTTGACATGCACTTTATTATCTGAAAAACTTATCAGTGTTACTTTGAAAGTTTTATTTATGATATAATCAGTTTTGATACATCTCTTTAGAGAAACTTGCTGTTGGATAATATAGTTTCTAGCTGTACAGTTAAATTATCCTCTACAAAAATCTGCCCATTAAATTACTCATATCTACAGCTGACAGTATTAATTCTTTTTCTCCCTAGGAAATCACCTCTTTCTAATTGTAAAATATTGCTTTTAGTGTAACTCAATATTTATTAAAAAATTAGGTGGAATCCCTTCTCCGAAAGGCTTTACTTAAGTCATGAACATCTGTCATTTGTCTCATGCATAGAAAAAACGTGTCCTAGGAATTATTTCAAGCATTCAATTCATTTTTATTTACACTGTTCTATCAGTATCATTGGTTCTATCAGTTCTGAAGTGGTACAGTGTTGTGACAAAATAGTTTTGCGAATGGCGTTGTAATTTTCAGACGTTAAATATGTGCTTGGGTCCTTTCATGTTGTTTTACTTAAAATTTTCAAGGATACGAAACTTGCATACGTTACTCATTTGGTATTATAGTATATGTATTGCATTACCTTTTAGTACGTAATATCTTTCCATCTCATAAATCATATTTAAAACCACCTTTGCAAGCTTATGCGTAAGACAAACTTTTACATGAAATATATCAAAAGGTTGAAATATATCAACTGGTATAGGGAGTATCTTAACCCTCTGAGAGATTCCTATGCATATACCATATATTAGCTTTGCAATCTGCAGTCTTCACTTCCTGACTTTTGACCAGTTTTGACTTTCTGGACTAATATAATCTTTCCTGAGATTCTATCAACCAATAGATGTAGTTAATAGTGGGTTGTGGTGGAAAAGCAATACTACGCTACTCGGAAATCACGTGCTCTCGGAGGAGTTTAATATAGTTATTCTAAGCAATTTCAAAGATTAAAATTAATTCTGCAATGTCCGGAGGAGATGAAATGATCCTTGTAGGTTTTGAACACTACTTGATCTACCTCTAAAAATAGTAGCAATTTCTTTAAGTATCTACTTCAACCTTTTTGTCTCCAAATGATATTACACAGTTTCTACAAATAACGTGATCAGTCAGTGTTGCTTTGATAAATTGAGAAACAAACATGTAGATCTTTGTAACTAAAAATTACTCAACAGATTTGAATGAACTACCAGGAAATACTTTTATATCTTTATATATCACTGAACTTGTTAAAGAATTTTATACTTACTCTAAGCAAATCGTTGATTCAAAAATAAAATATACACCAGGTTCTCAATATAGAGTGTGATCATCTCATACAGAAATACTATAAAGACAAAGATGCTCCGTGTGCTTTATGAGGATGACTGCAGTATACGTAGGAAGTAAAGTCCATTGTTATTACAAATTGAGGTCAACGCCTCTTCAAAAATATGGAAACGTTTTTGATGGGAGATTGAACTTAAGGGCAAGGGGTTTAAAAGAAGGCTTAAACGTACCCCAACATGACTTCCAAGATTGGTGATGGCTCTTGAAATTGTTAAAGACAATTCCAGTCACTTCATAGGGTATAGGTCTCATATTCAAGATATTTATACACAGAGACGTAACTAGAGGGGGCGCCGGATTGGGGGGGGGGCTAAATTGGCCGAGTATTTTTTTTTACTACATATATTTACGTATGATAAAAAATGAAGAGGAAAAACTTATTAGTAGACTACAAAAACCAAAAACTACAAAAGGAGCTAAATGCAGAATGTGTGAAGAAATAACAGGAAAGCTTAACCTAGATCCTCTTTTTAAAGAAGTACGGAGGAGGATAGCGGAGGTTTGATGAGAAGGGCGAAGTTGAAAGCTATGAATTCTCAGAAGAAAAAGTTCAGATTATTGATTACACAAATAATAGATCGGATTCTGAATGAACTGAGGCAAAGGTTTCAAGTCATTCAAAACATGAATAGTTTATTTGGTTTCCTCAATGAAGCTCGGTTTGAAACAATGAACGGAGAAGAATTGAAGAACCAGGCACTTGAGTTAGCTACCACATATAAAGAAGACTTAGACAAGGACTAGCTGGCGATAGAAGTGGAGAGTTTTAAGTATTATGCCTTGGATTTAAGCCCTAATATGAAAACGGCTACACCATCAGGTCTTCTGACGTTAATATATAAGAATGGACTTGAAGACGCGTCCACCAACATAACGACATCGTTGAGAATTTTCCTCACAATACCAGTCTCAGTCGCCTCAAATGAAAGGAGTTTTAGCAAACTAAAGATCATAAAAAATTAGCTCATAAACTTAACAGGACAACAACGACTAACCAACCTGAGCATCATATCAATAGAGCACAAGTTAGCTTCAAAGCTATCTATTGAGGACATTGTAAAAATGTTTGCAGCCGAAAAAGCCGTAAAGTTAAGTTGTAGTTCAAGCTTTCTATGTTTAAATTAATTTTTTTCACATTTTGTCAATAGATTAAGAGATTGTGAAAAATGTCTAAGTATAATTCTCAAGATAATAACTTGAGTAAAATCTGCTATTAATTCTTGTTCCACAGTTTTCCAAAATCCTTGAAAGGTTTTCGGTAGAAGTTTCGATAATTCTCTTTCTAAAAGTCCAAAATCACAAAAGAGGTGCTTTTGGACTTTTGTCTCACCCTTTCTCACAAAAGGGTGGGACATCTGGAGATTTAGCGGGAATATCAGTAAAGGGTATTTATTGACATGATACCAGTTTCTTCCATTTTTTCTACAAATTTAATAGTGGATTTAGATGTGTGGCTGCTTTCTTTATCCTGATGCATTTCTACTGATTGTTGGCACTTAGGGTAAAGATATAGTATTTCTTTTTTGAATATTGGGAATAAAATAGGGTCTTGATAATATGTGGGAGTTGATTTTTACATTCCCCCTCTTTTTACTTTTAATTTTCCATTATATGCAAAACCGGCAACAATCATAAATCTCAGAGAAAGTTCTCAAGTTAAAGTTACAAAGTTGAACCACGAAAAGACGAGATTTTTCTCCTCTTTTATGATAATATATTGTTATTTTTTATTGCAATCTTTTAAATATACCCACGCCTCGTCTATTGTCACAACATTTTTCCATCTTTCTCCAGCTAAATGCTTCTCATATAGAATTCTTCTGCGAGTTCTACTTTCTGCAATATGTTGTGGAGATAGACGATGAACATAGTATTTTTTGGCCTCTTTAAGATTCAAATCACTGTTAATTATTTTATTTACAGTTGAAACTGAACATTTAATGACTTTGTAATAGTCCTTTGACGACGGATTCTCTTTTAAAATTAAAGATCTTACCTTACAAATATTCTCAGAAATTTTTTCATTTTGGAAGTATTTTTCCACTTTTACGTTTTTTTCCTTTCTCATTAATAATATTACTTATCGTACCCTTAGATATCGATAAACCATGACTTTTACAGCGTTTTTGAATAATTGAATAAGCATAATTCTCTTCGGAAAGAGAGGAAATATAGCCTTCCATCCATTGGTTACTTAAAAGCGCTATTTTGAAAGTAAACACAATTCTGAGTTAGCAGACGATAAGTTATTATTTAACTATTTAACTGCTGCGAAAATAAAATTATTTCGTAGCATACAATTTTTTTAAAGCTCATCAAAAACATTCAGAAAATGTCCGAACAGCCTCTGTATTTATCATAATTAAATATCCTATTCTAAAGCAACAGTCTGTTGATTTTAATACAGCCCACACATATCCCGATATCATTTGATAAAACCTTTTAATTTAATTTGCAGCGGTTATAAGTATGAAAGAATATACCAAACATGCTACTCTTAGATTATTTGTCAATAAAATATCTTAGAATTAATTAGGTATTTTATCGTGTACTAAAAATGAAATTGTTGCAAATTAATCTGTTTATATTTGAAATTAAGCATTTACCATCTAAGTTTAATAAAAAAATTTGGACTAGTGGAATTAATGTGTGGTGGCGATATCAGGTGTTGTCGGGGAGGGTTTTCGTTTGGTTGGTCGGGGCGCCAAGGCGAGTTCTTTCCCCGGGTGGAAACTAGCCTAGTTACGTCTCTGTTTATACAGCAAGCAAGCTATGAACGACTCCTACCTTTCAGTATCAAGTATCCATTTTACACAATAAAATACATAAATTTTTAGTGTACCTGCACTTACAAGTATTTTATGTATAAGCACTCTAACATTATACGGGCCCTTTCACAGGTATTAGAGGGGTAGTAGTATTATACAAACGAGTTATCAGTAAGCCGTGCAGATCGAGTCATATCAACTCAAATACTGAGTGAGAAATAAAAATGTTCTCGGTAAAAGTTAAGAGCATACGTATTAGTTATCATTAATATACCTTAGTTCATGCAGTTTCTTGCATAGCGTAGCACTTGGTACTAACAGTCTGCTGCAAACAGATGCTGCATATGTGGAGCCATAACAATCTTGTTTCTACACTTAGTAGTATAAAACGGTCATTGCGAAAATAGGTATTCTAAACCTACCTTAACTGTACCCTAGGAAACCTGAATCTGCATTTTTAATGACTTCATAGCCTTTGAATCACAGAACGTTTAACCATATTGTTACATTCATCTAACCAAGTTTGAGCTCAGTAATAACTGAGTATTTCACGTCTTACAACTACTAAAAGATGTCCCAAGAAATTGAAAAACAAATTCTTTCAAAATAATTTCTTCAATCTTCACATAAATTTATAAATCATTACGAAACAATCATCCACAGTACATATGCGTTAACTCATGACAGAACTATTCATTTGAATGCCATATACTGAACAGAATTTCTGGGCCCAACTAAGCTTCGTGTATGTTTCACATGGTAATTAACAGTGATTTTTAAATGTACATCCTAGGTCATAAACACTGAACCACTATTTAAGTTCTTATTGGCTGATTCTACAATTTATTTATTTTTACCAGTATTTGATAAATATAAATTCTAATACTTACGATCATAATAACCATGATTTATTCCCATTCCTTCTATGCTTATATACTAAACACGACGACGAGGAAAGCTCTTGACAACTCTCACTTAGCTTAAATACGTTTGAAATATTATTTTTTACACTTACAATTAAACACCATTGTACACATTATTGCCATGTAAGAATAGAAAAGTGTTAATTGCAACCTCCTGTTAACGGTAATTTAACTGTTTCTTAAAAAAAGTGTATATTTTATCAAATATTCTTTATTCTTTCAGTAAAGAATTTCTTTAGTAATGAATCCCAATATAATATTTAGTTTGTGTTGCATTTTTGAAATACACTAAAACCTTGTTTGTAATACACTTCCAGCCTTGCACATAATTAATATAAATTAAGTGCAACGCTGGACAAAACGTGACAATTCACATTTTGTCTAATCAGTAATCATGAAATATTGAGAAAACACTATGCAATGCTATATTACAGTAGCATATGAAAAAGTTTTTCCAAATATGTATATTTTTAGCCAGGTAAATCTAACCTTACAAAGAGTTCGAACCATCCATTTTGTGCATTTAACCCAGTATAATTTGTTGGACAGATATTGGCTACTTAGGGTTTTCAAAGTCTAGTGTATCTCGATGTAAGTCTTGTGGTTCATAAGTTCACGGAACAAATTTTAGGAATGAATTCGGAAGTTCATTTAACAAAGGCTATATACTATCGTTGAAAAATGTTTTCTATATGGGGATCAGGACATCTATTCCATCTTAATTCATATCTACTCTTACCACTGCTACAAGAACCGAACAAACGCACTGCCCTTTACCATATTAATAAAAGGCTTCATGAATATATTTATGCTGTACGAACAATTTGAATACCTGGAGAACCTGCAGAGTATCAGATGAGAGAATGTTTGAAGTGGTCAGTTGAGTATGTGAAGATCAAATCAGAAGAGATCTCTTATCTCCACCAATGAATTAAGATATTCCTTGAATAGATATTCTGGGGGTTGTTTGATAAGGAGAGGCAGATACTCGTTACAACCCGAATGATATTCGTATATGGAAGAGATAGTTTAGGAAACTGCAGCGTCTAGGTATGGATGGTATTTCTTTATAACGAATGAACGAATTTTTACTTCGTGGTCTGTTGGACCTTAATGCTGGTGACTCCAAACCTTCTATTAGCAATGCAAAGTGGTTGGGGTTGTTTCCTGAAGTTGTCTTTTTACTTCATCTTGTTTAAACTATATGCTGTTGTTTATTTTAGATTTTGTGATATTTCGTTATTTCTACCTGTGTTATACTTTATAATCCTTGGTAATACCACCCCGGCCTTAGCTCAAATTTCGTATGGAAGTATGGAAACGCTCCATCATTATTTTAGAGCCACGGTCTCTGTGTATGTACATAGAATGTTGTAAATAAATAAGCTTTAAGTATACATTTCTCTTATTTGAACCTACTACATTGCATAGGACATCCCAAATCTCAAACATACGTAGATCTATCTGGGAAGACGTGTTGCTTGCTCGCCATCTGTACATTTTCATGAGAAAAATCTGCTTTAGTTGAAGCCCAATAGTGTCGATAGATAAAGTGCTAAATAGCATTTGTATAAATATTGAGCTTAAATTGCTGTCTGAGATATGCATAACCTTTTATGAAGGTACTGTGTTCTTTGTTTTTATTCCTGTTAGAAGTTTGATAAAGCACATTTTCAAAAGTCTTATATCGTTAATTAACAAAATTTTTCAATTGTTGCTTTTTCGTGTAAATCAAAGTATTTTTCTATGACATATCGCGATATTTGTTTAATTTATTCTCAGTCTATAAGAATCAGTGAAGTGTGTCAATGGAATTATAATTTTCTTAAAGTTAGATATCCTTCGCAAGATAAACTTAAAATTGGTAATGTATAATACACATTTTTGGAGGAAATTCATTGCCTACATTTTCAAACCTGAGAACGATAGAACTCTAAATTAAATTGTAATCGCATTTTATAAATTGGTAAAACAACGATGTTTTATACAGAATTGTTTTACGGAAAAATACGTTTTTGTTTTATCTTCAACTGCTGCAGAATTATATATTATTGGCAATATCTATTCACAATTCCTATTTTAGAGTTTTAAGTAATGAATTATAACTATATAAAGTTAAATAAAATGCAGCTGTAGAACACAGTGTTCGGTTTGTTTCAAATATGAGGTAATACTATAAGAGACTCTTGGTTTCGGTTTTATAGCGCAAAGACCATATTTGATCGAGCTGCATCAAACAGAAAGTAGAAAACGTCAAGTAAATGGACGTACACACACAAGTAAGTTTTATTGATACAAAAGAGAAAACACACAGGGAAGAAACGAACCTGACAGGAAACAAATGGGCGTCGGGTACAACTCGCAGGTTGCAGGAGCAGTGAAAAAACTCACTGAATCATTGTGACTCCAACTAAAACTAGAATAATAGTTAAGTAAGTCGCTATGATCAGATTGGATGATTTGAATTGTGTGCCCTATTGTGCTATTTTCTGTCATCTGTTTAAATGGAAAGATAAATAAAGTAAACCTAGAAGAAAGAATTCAAGGACATATTGAGTCTTTATACTTAGTTTCGTTAATTATTTCCGGGATACCTAAGGCGATCTTTTTCTGCTTTCATCCCACTACTGTTCCGCGATCCCTTTCTTTTTCCATTCACGATATTTCTTACTTGACGTTGTCTTGTGTTTGGCCGAGCTTGGCAAAACATGGCCCTTGTGCCATAAAACTCCAAACAACCAACCAAACGATAATTATATAAAAGGCATTCATGAAGAACACTTAAAAGTTCAAACGTGCTCCACTTCCACAATAACTCCATAACATCACTATATAGACGATGACTATTTTTAATGTAATAAAATAAATTGAAGTTAATCGAGAATGACGTATAACGCCTCACACCTAGGGAGACTAAGCAAGCAAAAAGTAATAAAGAAAGCGTTCATCCTGGAATTCCTTAATTTGGATGGCGAAGAAAGGCGCTGAAAGGGCGGATATGAATAAAAGTGGCACGTGACAATTACAGGCCCCTCATTCGATTAACGTGCCCATCGGGGCGCCATTGTGTACCGCGTGAGCGAATGCAAAGCAGAAGACAAAGACGCAGAACAAATCAACATGTCATTTCTTCCTCCCCCGATGGTGGGGCATTAGTCTCGTGACGCCGGAAATAACCTTCACGTACCCTCCCCCATTAACGGGCTTTTTCCTTGGGCCCCTCACCTTCCCTGCATGGCGTATCGGAAGAATAGTTAGGTTGGTATCGAAAAAGAATCATCCCCAAACCTTACCGTAACTTGGGCACATTTTTCGTATTTGATCTGTGTAACTCTAATAGTTAAATACAGTGAAGAATTGCTATGGATTTATCTGAAGTGGTGGAAGAAGATATTTACGAACTGTTATATTCGGGCATTACGGTAAAGGGAGTGTTAAAAACGATTGATCTGTCTTTAAAGACAAATTATGATGTATACTGGAAGATAAAATATGTCTGTAAATGTTTAAACTGGGATTGCAACGTAGGTGATCCGCCTAAATATTCATGAGTTATGCAGAATTAAGTATATCGTTGACTTAATAGCAGAAACTCATTAACTGATAAAACAATTATTTTACGTTACAATTATTCATAGATTAATTATTAGTTTTTAGATAAAAAAATATAAATAAAAGTAATGGTTTATAATTTTACACAGGTTACAACATGACTATTGCTCATCATGAAAATAAACATTGTGTGCCTCCGATAAAATGTGGGTTAGTGAGTTTCGGAACTGAGTCTATGATGTATGGATTAAATATATAACACCTAAAGAGGTTAGTAGGTAGTTAACATCAACAGAAGAAAAACACGGGCTATTGGCGGCGGTCCGGAATCAATCCCAAAGGGAAAGATCAAGGACAAAACCTTGTAATTTCGAACCACGGTCAGCTGATGAGTGCAAGAATGCCCCAAAAAGTATGTTTCTTCGTAAGAACCATTTTAAAAATTTAAAAATCAAGAAATCACTATGAGTGCAAGACTATTATTTGCCAAGGATCCTTCATACTTACGATTTTAGTTCTGGTAATCTTTAAGACATTAAGGCATTATTAACCATCCATTACATTGGAACCTTCTAATAGACATTGAGTAGCAATATTCTTATATCAAGATTAGGCTGATTGGATGGGTTTAATGGCGCAAGGGCCATATTTGAAGTAGCTGCACCAAACTCAAGTCACAAAATCGTGTTAGTGAGCATACAAGCAAAGAAACTTTTACTGACACAAAGAGAGAAATGAACCCAGGTTAAGTTACAGGAATTGAATATGCGCCACCCACAACTCCCAGGTAGGGACATCACTAATTCTTAATCAGTATCTCACAACACTGTGACAGTATGAATCTTTTAAAAGTAAGCTAACTTATTACAAATATTAAACAGAATTACTCGCTTAGGATCATAGAGAGATGTGGAAATGTGCTTTCATTTTGACTGCAAATTTAGTGAAGCGGATATATATATACATATATATATATATATATATATATATATATATATATATATATTATATATATTATATATATATATTATATATATATATATATATATATATATATATATATATATATATATATATATATATATATATATTATATATATTATATATATATATTATATATATATATATATATATATATATATATATATATATATATATATATATATATATATATATATATATATATATATATATATATATATATATATATATATATATGCAAAGTGAATTTGCGCAAGTGAATATCTGTGAAAATTTCTGCAATACCGCGTTTGATTTCAGTGTGCAAGGAATCAAAACGGCTTGTTATGGCTCCGAAGTATCATTCGGAAGAATCTGTGAAGTGGTGAGTTATCGACAGTTTAGAAGCAGGGTAGACAATCATGGAAGCAGCGAGATGTGTGAGTATTTCAAGACAGACAGTCTACACTATGGAAACATTTTCAGAATACTGGAACTGTTATAAGGAGGCCTGGACAAGGTAATAAACAAATAGCAACTGCTTCTCAAGATCGATATCTGGCAATAACTGCCCGTCGTAACAAGTAGTCTACTGCTTGGCAGTTAAGTTCAGAGGTTGTAGCCGCCATTAGAACTGTTGTATCACGGCAAACTGTATACAGAAGGCTTAAGGAAAAAGGCCTTTATGCCAGAAAACCAAGGGTATGTGTTTCACTGTCATCACAACAAAAGAGGGATCGCTTTAATTAGTGCAAAGAATATCAGAACTGGAGTGAACACCAATGGACCCATATTCTCTTTACTGATGAGTCGAAGTTTAGTTTAACATCGGATTCTAAACTTATTTACATCTGGAGGGAGTCAGGAACGCGAAATCTTCCTTCGAACATTATGGAACGTGACCGTTTCGGTAGTGCAGGTGTGATGGTATGGGAAGGAATAATGATCGATGGACGTACTCCCCTACACGTTTTCAACAGCAGATCTGTGACCGGCCAGAGATATCGGGATGATGTCTTAGAACCTGTATAAGACTTTTCAGAGGTGCATATGGATCTGACGTTTTATTTATGGACGATAATTCTCGTCCACATCAAGCAAATATCGTTGACGAATTCCTTGAAAGTGAAGTCATTGAGCGAGTACCGAGGCCAGCAAAATCTCCTGATCTGAACCACACAGAGAACTTATGGGTCTACCTTGGAAAAGCAGATGCACGGATACATCCTCCTCCTAGAGATATAAATGCCCTGAAGACCGCATTGCTGGTGGAATGGAACTTAATTCCCCAAACTGTGGTTAACAACATTATTGCCAGCATTAAAACACGTTGTGATATGTGTGTACACGTCAGGGGAGATCACATTCCATATTAAATTCATAAGTCTTAATTTTTTTCTGAGTTCTTTTTTCTGAACTCTTCGTCACATAATTTTGCCATTATTATTGTTTCATGCTACAGTTTTATATCATATGCAGTGTTCTTAAATTTTTTCCTTTGTATTTATGTGTTATGATGATGATATGTATCATTTCACACAAATCCATAAAATTATAGTTCATATATATATATATATATATATATATATATGAACTATTATTTTATGGATTCACTCCAGTTCTGATCTTCTTTGCACCAAATAAAGAGATCCCTCTTTTGTTGTGAAGACAGTGAAACACATACACTTGGCTTTCTGGCATAAAGGCCTTTTTCCTTAACAACCTCTGAATATATATATATATATATATATATATATAAGAAGGATCGAGCAGCAAATTAAATCCCAGTCAGCGCAAGCATACTTTCATATTAGACATGAAAACGCTACACTTACATAATATATCTTCGCTTTCATACATCATTCTGTTAGATTTCGAATATAAGTGTTCAGACGTGTTGACATGCATATTTGAAAAGCCAGACGAGAGAATTATGTAAAGGATTCTTTCAGATTTACAGCAAAAAAAATATTTTTGGACGAAAAAGACTTCAAAATAAATGCATCCCCTGAAACAAAGACTACAAATAACGTCATTCGGCGAAAGTCACCCCAAGCGAAGAGCGAAAATCATGTTTCTGTCAGCTTTGATTCATGGAGAGTATTTCGAGTATTAAACCCGTGCCACGTTGCACTTTGGTCTCTATAACAACAGCAACCGAGGAGAGAAGAGATATTCCTTCATCATTTTTACTACTTTTGTTTTTTGGTTTTATTTCTGGAGGATATTCCAAAATTTGATCTCATGTCAAATTTACCCCTTTTTTCTTCTCGCGTCTCTTCCGTCTGCCTTACTCTGTCATTTTATACACGTGAAAATGAAAGGAATGTGACAACGCGTCATAGATCGATGATGTTAAAAAAGAGACGGATGCATATTGCGCGGGCCTTGCAACAGCGGTTTGGAGTGACAACTAGGACATTAAGTCAAACAAAAAGAACGCGTCGTCCATGGGTATATAGTGAAAATGTCATGTTGTAAGGAGATTATGGATGATTACTTAATTAAAAAATTGCGTTCGTTCGGTAAATTTTCACTTTTCATCAATGCGAAAATACTTGTGAAACTTACTACCTGTATGTACAGCGTATTATTTTTTGCATTTACCATTTACAACATATTGTTTTCATAGAGAATAAACACAAGGACAAAGGCTATCACTAAACTTCGAATATTTTTATGTCATTACAAATTTCATCAATGTACACATATCAAGTCTAGGAATTGTCGGTGTAAGAAAATATTTTATTGCACCTTTCACTTGAGAAAAGTCACATCTGATGAGTTTATTCGACTCATTGAATTACGGTTATTATATTTTGACTAGCAACACATTTACGTTTCTGCTGTTGATAAAGACAGTCAAATGACGATTTAAATTAAATATATACTGTTGTGAAATCCATTGTAGGTAGGTATTTTAATTAACGTCACACTGGAACAACACTATGGTCTATTGGTGACGGTCCGGGATCAAACATAAGGGAAAGATCAGAGGACAACACCACGTAATTTTCAACCACGGGTGAAATCCATGAAATCATATCCATAATTCAGAAACGATTATATTTTTGGTTATAAATTTTAAACTATATAATGCTTTTAAACTTCTGAGGGGCTTACATGCATAATCCCACCTTGTAATCAAGTCTTCTCTGCATGATTCCTAACCAATTTTTACCTCATTGACGAATAGAATCCATTAAAAGGAGTTTTATTCTAAAGGAAAGGACCAATAGAATCTTTACAAATTATTCTAATTTTAGGAAATTCGCAATACAATATTTTCAAATGATTCTATTCTCAGGAAAGACGGACTGAAAATTTAATTTTACAGATTTAAATGAAACTTCTTCAATAAGTCAGTGAATTTACTTTGCACTGAAGCAACACAATGGGCTATGGTAACGGCCCGGGATCAATTCCAAAGGGAAAAATCCGATAACAGCTCGTAATTTTGAGACACGATTAGATGACGATGCCAACTCCTGAACTGGCACTCCACTCTCCAAACGTCCACACCAAACCAATGTGTGAACAATTTAGGCCACGATACATGCGAAAGTTCACCAGCCCCCACGTATTCGACTTTCTTCGGTTGAATGGAGTTTCGAACTCGCAACCCACCTATTGCTAACCCGCGTCTCAATTATCAATCAATTATAGTGTACATGAAATTGTGAACAAGAGAATAAGTATCATAATAAGTTTCTATGAATTAATTTACCGAAAATCCTATTTCATACAAACAAGAAAATTTGACTCGATAGCATTGCAATCAAAATGAGTAATAATGCATGAGTAACGAAAAAGTCCCTAATTAATTAATCTAACAACTGCAAGTTAAAAGTTGTTAATTTCATGATCCATCATCTTAACAAATTATTAAACTTTATTACAGAAAATTCTGAATTCAAAAAAAGGCTGAAAGAAACAAGGCAAGTATTGAATTAAAATTGTTTTACACTTCATATCCTAATTAATACTAGCAACAAAAGGCAGCTGGATCCTTAGCAGTTTGTTATTTTCACTCCTAACGTAATGAACGTTAAGTTCAAAGTTGCTTGAGCAAGGCAATTCATCTAGTACTTTTAATTTATATTCCAGCCATTTAGGGTTGAAAAAAAGCAAAGAATGGCAAAGGCTAATTGGCCATTAATTAATTATGCAAAACGGAAAAAAAACTTTTTCAACATAGATTTTGTAATTGTTTGCGCGTTTTAATGGATTTCCAATGTTTTCAGTGAGAAAACTAACACTTTTCAAGAATACGAAAATAAAAATCAGCACTGTTCAAATTTAATAATATTAATCTTACTTAATTAAACATTAGTTAGCGCTAAAATATCGGCTTCTTTATTTACAGAAAAGTGAGGTTTTTGTCGATGAATGAGCATGAAATATTCATTAAACTTTTTAGGCAGCGTTCTGATTTGCATTTTGTTGAACCGTGTTTGATGAAAGGATTGTAGAACATAAAAGAAATTAATGTTTTTTTTTCTACGTTGCTCTCTTTTTCTAAGTTTCTTTATTCTGCTGTCTATTTTGCTATGCACCCCATAAAACTATGCAGATAAAAATTAATTACTTAATAATCTATTATTCTTCATTTAAAATTAATGCTGATTCACTTTAGCAATTACATGGTTATCCGAATATTATTAATCGTTTTTAACATTTCAGTTCATATTTCCATTTTCTTAAAAATCCATATTTTTGATGTATACTATTATCTTTAGACTTTCGAAAATCTTTATAAAAATGAATCAAATTGACAAGAGTGTCTATATTTTAAAATAATATCTTTAGAATTTGTGTTCTTGTTACTATTAGAACTGTTCGTGTTAAGAACTACTTCAAGTAGCTGATGCAGATTTAACTTTATGCTAGAGAGCAAATTTTGTACGGACGAATGGAAGAGCTCCACATGGAATCATTATTTTTGAGCCGTGGTTTCCATTAATGTAAATCTAATTTTGTAAATGAATAAGTTTTAATCATACAATTCACTTATTTGAACCTACTACATAGCATTTGAACACATTTTGGCACGCGAGCCGGATAATTCTCTCTTTCTTGCAAGCGAACATTGATATCTTGAGTTGCGAAGAATTGTGTTACAATAAGTCTTTTAAGGTTGTAAAAAAATGTGTACGCAACCATCAAAATTGTAAAATTAACATAGTCAATTGTATATGCAAAAGCTGCCAAATGATATTTAAAGGACTATATCGGTTAGAAACATGACACCAGATGAACAAATATCCTATTATAGTGCGTATTATTTGGCTACCCCGTGAACTGATGCAGGCAAAGTATGGCCTTGTCGTTTGCCGTAGAAACGACCTTACCCTATTTTCCGTTGGGAGGTTTGAATAAATTTATTCAAGTTTGTCGCATTGTCGCACTTCATGACAAATTGGAAATGTTTTTCCTAAGATGTTACTTGTCAGCGAAAATATTTTCACTAGTAAACTACCTCTTACACGGCCAACGTTTGTGCAAAACTAAATAAAACTAAGCCATCTTAAGAGTCACTCCTACTCAAAATAAACGATCCCTGTTTCTATATCCACCACACAGACAGTGTCTGGAAGAGTTTTTGTGGTGGACTATCAGTAATTATACAATCAATAAAAATAAATGTGAAGGTAGAATATGACCAACAAACAATGAAGTTTAAAAAGTATGCTTAGTATCTACGATTGAGATGTTTTCAGTTAGCGCATGTTCGGTTCTCAATCATCTACAGGAAGTATGTTTCTTGGACAGTATTTTTCCTCGTTACCACAGAAATATTTCTATCAGCTACAAATAGAATGTTGACCTTAATCTACGATTATTCCAAAGAATATATATATGTTTTTAATGACCAACACTAAACTTGCATGAATATCAAATCAAAATAGAACCATTTCAACTTATTTATTTAATTCTAATAGGGACATTTTGACATTGACAGATTTGATTCTACGACTAATTTTGATAAATGCATCACCTCAGTTTTTAAGTCTAGAAAGGTTAACATAAATTCTAAAGAAGTCAATGTCGGTGCTCTACTTTAGGGGATATTGATACTTATAATTGTATATTTTTGATAAAAACAGAAATTTTCACAGGAGCTAAACAGGAGCACAGGATTTAAAATGTTTAATTCTTATTTTGTCGATAATTTTAGAGATGTTATGAAGCTATACTATGGAAAGCAAGGACCTTTCATTCAGTGTACTAATCTATTGAATTGATTTTAATACATTTAAAATAACAATTCATGCAAATTCAAAAATACACTGATTCATACAGACCTTGTGCAAATGGAATAATAATAGGTTTATAAGAAAGCACTCTACAAAAATATCTAGATACAAATCGATTTTTTAAAGCAATTTCCGCTCCGTCCTTGAAACAAAAGAATGGAACCTGCTTTTAAAAGCAATAAGAAAAACGAACTCTATACTCAATCAGGCATCTAACCCACAAAGTAAACAATATTAGAACTTAGTTTTGAAAAAAAAAAAGAATTTTCCACTCTAAAACAAAATGAAGTTTAAACCTTTTTTGGAACAAACAGTTTTATCAAAACTCTTTTTTTTTCGGAAAAGAAGTTCACCTTCCCTGTGGTAAACTATGTTCTCCATAACATTTCGAAATCAGTCTCGCCATTCATGGTCACATTAATTACGATGCTATATTATGAAGTGAGGCTTATTTAAGTACAATATTAGTAGGATTCACTAAACATATAAATTTATAAGTCATAAAAGTTGAAAACTAATGTTAAACCTAAAGCGTTATTAATCATGTGGCTTTGTCCAAATTTACAAACCCATTTTTTATTTCTAATAGCTTGGGCTTTTGAAACGAATGTGTTAAAAATTTGGAGACACCCTTCCATTTATTGATCTTTTTAACTTATACACGAATATGGATTGTGGAATCTATCTTTTAAATACTCTTTGACAGTAGGCATAACTAAATAAACTTGATTAAATTGAGGGAATCGACAATTCAAAGATAGCGAAAATTTATGTTTATTGTATTTCTCCATATATTCTGGGCTGGACGAACATTAGTAACCACCTAGAGCTTTATAAATCCTCAAATTAAATATAATTATAAGCGATAAATGATTACACTGTTAGTATGCCGAATAAGTGAAATATAACAGTTAACTAAAAAGCACTGAAAGCCTAGTCAACATAATCCTCTGAGCGTCACGCGATTTCCGAGTAGTAAAGTTTTGCTTGAGTCAACCTAAACCTAGCAGTGTTGCAGAAGCGGGGATGTAAATAGAGCATTTTTACAATAACGGTTGGAGCTCAGATTGTATTGCTGAAAAACCAATTTTTCGAAAATAATTTTTATAAAATTTAAGATCTAATAGTGTATGTTGAGCTTATTTTTTCGTTTTGTAAATAATTTTTTGGAGTATTCCATTTAGAGTATTTTTGGAATTACATATTTTTTAGAAGATTCTAAATCAAAATCCTGCACGCTTGCTCATCTTTGGGGGAATTAAAACTCTACTTTTATCCCCAATGATTGAAATTTGAATTCTGTATGTTAAGCTGTCTGCTGTAAATGTTTCCCATTATATTATATTAAAAATGTTAATAAATTGTTTACTAGTTGGCTTTTTGGTGAATTATTTATTTCGTGTTCAATATTGACAAAGAGCTGGTACATTGGCTATAGCGTCCGTCTAAAACAGTAGATTCCGGGTTTGAATCAAGATTTGAAATCGCACATACATTGGTGATTGTCCCAGTTGGGAATAACGGCGTTTAATATATTGGATTCTCCTTCACAGTCGTCAGTTTGCTTCTTTTTAGTCCCGAAAATCGACGAGGTCAGTGGTCGGGCATTAAAACTGAAAAAATGGTAATTTCTAAGTGTTTTCATTTTTAACACAGATGTGTATATTACTCAGCATCGAAGTATTTGGATTGAATTATGTGTTTAATGCAGTCAGAGATTACGCAACCTTTTCAAGGACGTTAGAGTATGTTTGAGAAACCATTCTTGGCCATTCGTGATTTTTTAAAGGCCAGAAGGGCCCAGCCACATGAATATATAAGTTGCTGAATTTTTTTCATAGTATGCGTTTCCCATTCTGAACTTCATTGTAATATTACAAAACTTATCAGATATCAATTTCTTAAAAAAGTTCTAAAAACGATGTTTATTTGTGATTTTCGTTTTTTTTCAAGGTCAGAGGTGCCCGTCTAGTTATTTATGTACGTCTCTGAAATGTTTTGTATAAAATAAGGGTCGCATTTATCAACTGTTTTCCACATTATTATTAACTACTACTAATAAAATATCTTTTCAAAACTACTAGTGGTTTTAGAAACACTGTTTTTTTTAAACCAATTTCGATTTCAGAGGATCACGGCTAGTTATTTTTGCACATCGATGACATTTTTCGTCTCATCTTTTGGACACACTAACCAAATTTCCCGCTTTAGAACTTCTCTAAGTTTGAAAAAGGGTTATTTAGCGCATCCTAGAGTATATTCTTTCTTTAAAAGTCATTGCCTTAAACTTGTGAGTTGTAGTCGGCGCAGATTTATGGTTACCTCCCTGGGTGTATTTCTTTATCCTAAGTTAGTATAATTTTCCGTGTGTGTGTGTCCATTACTTGATGTTTCTGTCTTGTGTTAGGCACAGCATAGCTAAATATAGCCCTTGCGCCTTAATACCTAATCAAACCAACCAACTTTGTTTTCACACATGTGATTATAGAATTATGTTTTTGAAAAGAAAATCATGCATACAGCAAAATCTTTTGAAAATAAGACGGACAGCTGGCATGTATGTTGCTATACTCTAATATTTTTTAAATTTTGACAACTATCCTTTACAAGACGATTAAATTCATTAAAACATACTTTTGATTTCCATGTTAAAAATTTAGTTATTTAGTTTTAATGAAAGTTGTACTCAATAGGCAAGCCACATCAGCAATCTCACTCTGAAAAAGTACGTGGTTTCCATTCAGAAACTGAATCTTTGAATTGAAGAAAAGTGCTAAGGATTCAATTTGAAACTAGATTTAAGTTAGAGTAAAGCACATTTTAGATAACATATAGCTGATTTTTTTAAGTATTCGAACAGACTTGAAAAATTCAAAAAATATGTTTTTCGGAGTGATAGAATGTTACGTTATCTACATTACGAGTTGGTCAGTAAACAACCTATATTACCTATTCAAAGTTCGTTGAAAACAATAATTTTCTCTACAAAAAAGCGCTGATAAATAGACTTATTTAACAGCGCTTTTTTCTTATAGACTTATTTAACAGCGCGCAAAAATAAACACTTATAAGCAGCCACAAGATGTAGAGCATTTGCTTTTTAGTTGTCCTGTATTTAAAACTTCAAGAATGTGCCTGCAAAATGATTTGAGAAAATTAGGTAAAACATGGCCAGTGAAACTCAATGTTTTTGTAAAATCTAATATGCTTTTCTACTCATTTGTCAAGTTCATAAAATCTTGTAATTTTAGTTAAATTGTTTTCCACTCATTCTTTGTTAAATCAACTTACTTTTGTAAGCCTCGTGTTGTGCTTTTGTGGCGCACGAGGAGTTTGCTTTTATTCAATAAAAATAGACTTATCTGCACTATTAATGTGTGATAGTTTGTCTGTTGGAAATCTATCTTCGTCTCAACCACAGCACGTAGAGATCTGAGAGAGGTGTCAAAATACGCACAATAAACTGGGAAAGTAATTCCGCCCATCTAAAATTTTCCAAAAGTTAAATTTTAACATAAAATGTTCAAAAAATTTCCTGATTGGACAGAGTGCCGTGACGTCACTGGCTGATTCCGTAACGCTTCCGTAGCTGTTTTTGCCCCAACTTTTTATTATTTTTTTTGTCGGACTTGATTAAATATTCGTATTAAATTCGAGAAAAAAGCGTAGAAAATGTTCAAAATTAAATATACAGTATTTTTTCGTGTCTTACATTTTATTGCTTTAAATAAACATTTAATACACTACTTTTTCGAGCTTTGTATTTTACTTCTATAAATAAGCATTATTTTGTATAATTATTTCACATCCAATACAGCAAACCTGTACAACTCCACTCTTAAATCCATCGTAATTTGGAATTTCAAATTATTTACTGCTGCCTTTTTTATAGCGATTGTTTTTTTGCGTTGTAATTACTGTTTTTAAGGACAAATGTTAATTTTAAATGTTTTCGCTTTGTAAATAATTCATTATTGTCTATCAATATTTTTCAAGCGTCTTTTTTGAATTTCTCTATTTCAGAATATTCTCATAACGTCGAAATTCAACGCTTGCTCAGATCTTTCGTTTTTCAGAATTCTACATTTTTCAATGACCACAATATCGTTTCTGTTTGTATTTATGTGTTCCATTACTTTCCATATTACAGATATATTATTTAGGAGTTTAATTGTAATGAATTATTTTTATTTTCTGCCAAATACCACTAAGAATGGGTAATTTCTTGGTTGTATATGTATATTTCGATGAACTTTCCTTAAGTCTTTGGTTAAATACGTTATAGTTTGTAGAATTCTGTTTCATAAAAATAAATGGAAACCTTTTTAAGTAGGGTGTATAACTTCTTATTTTAAAATGACTGGTAAAGTTAAAATAAAGTTATTCTAAATAAGATATGTTACGTTAAATCAAAACGGGTAGCCATACATTGTAGTTCAAAGATATTTCTAAATTTTGACATATTTTCATTACAAGACGATTGAAATAAATTTAATTTACATTATTCTCATTTGTTTTTTATGGGTATTATTGAAAGCCGTACTCCATAGTCAAGTAACTACATCTATCATTTTAAATAGGTACGTGGTTTCCATATAGAAATTGGGTCTCTCAATTGAAAAAAGTACCTTAAAGATTCGATTTAAAATAAATTTTTCTTTTGGGGTAAAGCGAATTTTAAATAAGACTTTACTGATCTTGGAATAATATAGTAAAGAAGTATGTAAACTAGGACTGTTGAAAATAGAAATGTTTTGTCTTAAGTGGCAGAAGGTCAAGGTTGCTTACTTGAAGTTGAAACTGTTCGTATACAACTTAAGTCAAACATTCATTGAAAGCAGTGATTTTGTAAAAAGTGCAATCGATTGAGTTTGCTTTGTCTACAGTGATAACGTTTATCTTAAAAACAAGCTCCGTTATTTCACGTGCAGCTGAATAGAATTTTCAAGAAAAAAAATGTGTGCTTCAAAATAAAATAACCACGAATGACGTAACAGTTTGATTTTCTATCCTCTCACAATGATAATGTAATTCGAAAACATCAAATTCATGGTGCAAGGATACCACAAATAATAAATATTGATTGGAAAACTGAGTGCAAGACTACGCTGAAAGTTCCTCATTTTTACTGAAAATGAACTTAATTGGCATTCGTAATCACTCCAAAACGCAAAATCGACTTCTGAAGTAGTCATCTCAGAAAAAGCTTCTGTAGTTTGTCTTACAGCGAGAGTGTAATGAATATGAAATGGATTATATGGATCGATACATTATGCATACATATTTGCGTCCGAAGTAAATTGTAGAAGCTATGAAAAAGTTAAAACAATTTTAAAAATTTTCTGTACACTTAAATGATGCTTGCTTTTTTCTATGCAATAGAATCAACATTTATCCAATTCAACCCGAGCATCGCGGTAATTCTGCTAGTTCGCTGAAAATTGGTAATATGTTACCTTTGATTGTTTGTATTGAAGACAGTTGTTTTAAAGGACTTTGCTATTGCAAGTGTCTCTAAAGGAACTTTCAACAAATATATTTGCATAAATATTAATTCTTAATATCTTTTTAAATTCATTCCTGCCTTAATTATGATGAAATTTTGAAATATCACATCCCTGGTGCATCTACCAGATAGCTAGAGCTCGTTAAATCTGATGTGACCTCAAATTCCTCACGTTGGTATTTTGTGGAAGTTTGTAGAGTGGGGTTCCAACTCAGGTGTTATCCTCGTCATCTGACCGTGGTTCAAAACTACAAGGCATTGTCCTTGGATCTTTCCCTTCGGGATGGATCTCGAACCGTCATCAATAGCCCGTTGTGTTGCTCCAGTTGGACGTAAATTACCTACCTACCACCCAGGGTACTTACAGGAATCTAACCTGCATCGCCTATGACTAACGCAGTGAGCAGGGAAACTGTGGCCCCTTAAAATTGTAGAAAATTTATTTGAATAACTAACTCCTTTCATAGATATTCATACTTCCATGAATCTAACTCCTTATTGGCAATTTTATTTCCTCGTTAGCAGAATTACCCGGCGTTGCTAGGTGGTGATTAAATATTGATTGCATCCAGTTTTAAATTTATTCTTTGGACACTTCGTTTTGTTAATTCAAAGATCCAATACATAAATGAAAATCATGTAATTATTTAAAATAATATATAGTAAGTAGACAATTTAATACAGATTTCGATAAAACCGTGCAATATCGTTTATACATGAAAACCAAATGTAAATTTAAAATTGATTTTAATCGTTATGTAGTTGAAACCTATGTCCAATTAATAAAAGTATTTGAATTGCATCATATGCTTACCCGTCTTATTTAAAAAATTAATATTGTTAACGCTACCTGGCTTACTTTGACCTTATTAGTTATTTCATTTTAAGGTTATACAGTCCTTATAAAAGATACACCGTCTTCTTTTAAAAAGTTTTGTTTTGTATACTTCATTTATTTTTATGAAATAAAATTATACAAACCATTATGTATTGAACCAAAGACTTTTAAGGAAGTTGGTCAAAATACATACATAAAACCGATAAAATGAACCCATATCTTTGCGAATTTTTGAACAAAACCTATAATGCGTTAAAATCTAAACCTTAAATAATTGTTTACAATACATAAAATAATGAAACATATAGATACAGTAGTACCAGCTTAACAAACAGAAAGGGAATTTTGGTCAATGAAAAAATCGAATTTTGAGAAACCATGTGAGAAAACTCATAATACTTAGCTTGAAATATGACCATAATGTTTTTCTGTCTTAACTTAGATACATAAACTCAGAATTCTAAATCGAATTAAAGAAGAAACATTTGTTAGGGCTTTGCCAGACAATTAGAAACGAAATTACATTTTATCATCAGTTGGTTTTTCCCTTGCGCTTTCTGCATTAAATCTACACCTTAATTACAAGTTAAAAGTTATTACAAATTGAATATTTAAAATTATATCATCAAAAAATATTCATTAAATCTATTAAAATTGCGAGAAAAAATAAAAAATGAGTTAAAACATAAGTATTAGAATTTAAATCCTGTAAAAGTATTTTTGAAAGAAAATGTTTTCTAATAATATTGATAAAACAATCTGAGCTTCATTCGTAATCAGCAATATTCAATGCTATTCCTGAGGGGATATCAATTAGTTTTTAGCTCTCTCTGCACACCCAAGACAAATCGAACAGGATAAAATATGTAATCTGTATTATCCACAGGGTTCTAAAGATTGAGTGAACCAAACTTGGAAAGGACAGATCAAAAGGTGAGGTTTTATATGGAGAACAGACAGAAGACAACTCTGCTTTTTTCTACCGTGTCAGGGCAAAAGGGGTTAAGTCAGAATGACTACTTTTCAGAATCCTAATTTGAATACTCATATTTCTCACAAATATTCTAGAAAGAAAAAAAAATCCCATGATGCAAATAATTGTAATTAGATAATTTTCTTAGATTAATTTAGTTTCGATTTTAAGAATATATTACTTTATTAATTACAATGATGCACAAACCTCCTTTGAATCCATCAAAAGTCAGACTCAACCCTTTTGCCCTGACACGGAAGATATAGACTGGCAGAATCACCCGGCTTGCATGGTAAAACGTCGATTAAAAGTTATCCGAAAAATCACTTTTCTCTATCAGAAAAATACAGAAAAAAAAGTACGTGAACTGAAAATAATTTTTAAAACTCCATTTTGGCAATTTTGCAACTCCTACAATTTACTTTAAATAAAATATGTATGCTTTTTTCATCTATCCATGTAATCCATTTCACATGAATCCCACAAAAGTGAGAAAAAACTATCAAAAATGATATTAAGGTGACTACTGCGATTTTGAGTTTCGGTGTTTTTATCGTGAATGTCCCTTACGTTTATTCCCTGTAAAAATAACGAACTTTTACAGCGTAGTCTTGCACTACTCAGTTTTCCTGTCAATATTTTTTTACTTGTGGCACAAGTGAATCTTTTAATATTAAAAGAAAAACGGAAGGTCAATTTTGCTGTGTTTATAAAAAAGGAAATCAAATTTTGAATGAATTTTCAAATAGAAAAGTTGCATAACAATACCTTTAATTCGTAAAAGTAAACAACCTCGACCTTCTCAAAGACAAAACTCTTGCAACTTTTCAAAACTCCTAGTTAGAATATTTTATAACCGTGATATCATTCCTAGTGCCATAAAGTTTTATTTAAAAACTGCTTTACTCCAATTAGGATGTTGTTTTAAATCGTTCCTTTGTGGCACATTTCTTTTGTCAATTAAGATATTTGTTTTTTAAATGAACCATGTAACTAGATAGAATTTTAATTGTTGTTTCTTGACTACTGAGTACAGTTTTCAATACAAGTAAATACTATAATTTGAAACTTGAAAACAAATGTAAATTTTATTAATATTAATCGTCTTGGAATAAAATGCTGCATCAAAATTTGAAAAATCTTTGCATTACAACGTATGGTTACCAGTCTTAATTTAACGTTACTGGACTTAATTTAAAATATAAATATTTTAAGGTTACCTTCGCTTTTAAAGTAAGACGTTACCGTCTTATTTTAAAAGGTTTTGTTTAATACACTTGATTTACTTTTGTTAAATGAAACTCTACAAAATCATTATGTATTGAACCTATGGCTTTGGTATCAAGTTGGTTGAAATATACACATACCACCAAGAAATAAACCCCTGCCCTTTGCGATATTTTGTACAAAATAAATAATTCATTAAACTATAATTCTTAAATAATTTATTTATAACGCATACGGAATTAGCAGATTAAAAACAGAAATGAAATTCAGATCATTGAAACAATGCAGATTTCTGAATAATGAAAAATGTGAATAAACGTATCAGATTTTGTCTTGAATCTGCTTTGGAAAAAAGCATTTCGAGATTGCGAAAGACAATAACCATTTGTATTTTCCAAGACTTCCAATTTTGATACTTAAAATGCTCAAATGTTACCGATCATTGCGGTTTTACCTAATAAACATCAACTCAGAAGTATAAAGTCAGAAAGTAAAACATTAATTCTGATGTAGCGAAAAAACATTTTTATAATCAGTGATTTTTGACTCATAATCGTATCCCAATTTTGATAATCGTATAAATTCGAATCGCAAATTTCGTATCACAATCGTGATAATACTGAGTGTTATTCTATGGGGAATTTGAATTGATTTAGCCTCCTCTGCACGCTTAGAACAAATAGAACGGGGGTTAATATGTAGTCTATGTAACCCGCAGGGTTCTAAAGAATAAATGTACCAAATTTGGTGTGGATTTGATATAGAACATACGGACAAACGCCCAATTTGCTTTAGATATATAGATACTTTGACCCTTGTATGCCTAAAACCATATTTACCTTCTTTTTCATTTATATTAAACATTTAAAACGTGTTTCGGTTTAGTATAGCCCATGTTGGCTATTGAATTAAAACAATTGTAACCTAACACCGTCAATGTTTCAAATCGCTATTTTAATTATGGGTTGTTATGGTTTGGGGGTAAGGAAACAGAGATATTTTCAAAGCTTTTAACTGCCTCAGCTTTTAACTCATTTCAGAGAATCTTTTTAGACAATAGACATTTAGTTCTTACTTCAGTCATAATATTGTCTCACTATTGTGTATTGTAATATAATGTGTCTAAATATTGTACAAATCTTAATGCTGTACTGATATATTACATAGATCATTACTAAACAGGAGTTTGTTAGACCATTTTTATTTAATATATGCGCCGTAAATTTTTCTACTTGCCATTTAGGTACATCTATTAACTTATGTGGCTAAGCCTTAAACTTTCAGAGTTCACACGCAAATATCCTTTATTCAATCTGCAGTCTCCCATGTATGACTTTGACCAGTTTTACCTACTTGACTACTTACTGTTGTTTTTATCAATAGATGTAGTTAGTTATTCATTAGGTGTGTTGTGGAAAATACAATACTACACTACTCGGAAATATTGTGAAGCTCGGAGTTTAAGTTTTAAAACTAGCTTAGGTGAATAAATGTGCAATTGTACTTGATATTATTACTGATTGTACACTAGTT
Source organism: Meta bourneti (assembly GCA_933210815.1). NCBI lineage: Eukaryota > Metazoa > Arthropoda > Arachnida > Araneae > Tetragnathidae > Meta > Meta bourneti. Next base: position 75,272,867 of record OW119924.1, on the reverse strand, counting down.
GTAACTAATTTTACGTTAAGTGAACCCTCATTTTATTCATATTGATTCCCTAAATTCGACTTGTAGTAGCAAAAACTGTAAACATTGCTATTGAATTTTAATACAATCACATTTCAGCTGGCAAAAATAAACTTAATCGCATAACAAGATTTTGGAATCTATATACAAAGATAGTAATTCAAATAATTTGGTTTTCGTTCGTAGAATCTGAGCAGTTTTTCAGTGTTTGGTATGGTGGGAAAATATGGCGACCAAGAGGTCCAAATTGTTTCCAAGTACTTTACTGAACACTACTTTAGCGTGAGATGGACGAAGGTCTCTGGGGATTGCCAGTAATTCCGAAAACTTCTTCCTTAGAAATAGAACAGTATTCCTTCCATAGGTTCAGATTTTTTTACCTGGTATTTCATTATCTGTTTGTTTTTCCAGCCTTATTGCGATGTAATTTCGTTCCTAGAGTGGCAGTTATCGGTCTTCTCACTAGAAGCATAAAAATTGTCAAGCAGTGTAGCATAAAATTCTGTGTAAAGGGGAAATGTATTGGCAATGACATAATGCTCTTTAAGGGGAAATTGGAAAATTGCTGCTTATTCACGATTCTCAGTAACAATGAGAATAATTACTGAATAATATTTATTGCCGCTAAATACATATTTGGGCCACAAATCTTCATTATCAGTGTCTCTCTTTACCTTTTTTCATAAAGTACCGTTTCTCATATTACAATTTACCTTAAATACCCTAACACCTAAAATTTCAAGACTGTTTAAAGACAATAATTCTGTAAAAGCAAATATTCCAATTATGTTTCGGGCGGTCGTGGTTCAATGGATCTGCCTAATATGCAAGTGACATGCAAGATGTAAGCGGCGCAGTAACTTAGCCTAGCGTAATGTAAGCGATTCCTGTAACTTAGCCTAGGTCTATTTCTCTAATTTGTGTCAGTAAAAACTTTCCTTGCGTGTTTATGACTATTTTTGGACGTATCGTATATTGTGTTTGGCGAAGCTTGGCCAATTATGTCTGCGTCGACTCAACCAACAGACCTACGAATTGTGTATCTATACTCGGAGATTTCAGGCTTTATAATCGATATTAAGACGTACAAATTAAAAAAGATCAAATACATTTGACCTCTCGTTATATCACACATTCGATTATATTGCTCTTATTTGCTTGTCTCCAGACTAATTTTAGGATCTTTCCTTTTGGGATTGATACCGGACCGTCACCAATAGCCCGTTGTGTTGCTCCAGTGGAAGGTTAATTAGAATACCTACCTACCAGACTAATTTTAAGTCTGGACAGTCTAACAGTCTGGACAGTCTGGACAGTCTTAAGTCTAACAGCAGAGAATATCTCGATCTGTTTCTAGTAGTGGGAATTCAAAGGCCACTTATTTCAAGGAATTATCCTAAAGCGAATTACACTGCTGGCCACCCAAATTGCAACACCAAGAAAGACAAGAGATATCACAACAAAATTTATTTTGTAGATAACATGTTGACCAAGTATCAAATGATTAAATTTATAGACTTCTGTGAAGTGTGGTTCCTGCCAAAATCAGTAGCCAGAGTAGCCGGCATTGTTGGAGATCGCCGCTGCCACACGCCTCGGCATTGATTCAAAGAGACTTTGGATGTGTTCTTGGGGTACAGCAGACCAAGCAGCTTCCACACGTTGCCAAAGTTGATCTGGTGTGGCAGCTGGGGATGTATTCTGGGTCAATCGTTGAGCAACCATGGACCACATGTTTTCTATCGGCGAACGATCCGGAGAGCGAGCTGACCAGGGAAGCAATTCAATCTGGCGATTGACGAAGAACCCTTGGACAATGCGTGCCACGTGTGGTCGCGCATTATCCTGTTGAAATATGGCTGTGGGCAAGCCCTGAAGGTAAGGAAGGACAACTGGCTCCAACACCTCGGAGATGTAGCGCTGGCTGTTTAAAGTACCGGCAATGCGTACTAGAGGAGTGCGAGAGTGATATCCAATACCGCCCCATACCATAATACCCGGTGCAGGACCAGTGTGGCGGTGCATAACGCAGCTGTTCAGCATCCTCTCTCCACGGTGTCTCCAGACTCGAATCCGACCATCGTGGTGTTGCAGACAGAAGCGTGACTTGTCAGTAAAGACAATTTCATTCCATTCTGCCGTCCACATCCATCTTTCATCGCACATTGGCGGCGGAAACGTCTGTGGTTCTGCGTCAAGGGTAGACGAAGCAATGGACGTCTTGCGGACAGACCACTCTGCTGTAAACCGCGTCGAATGGTACGCGCAGACACTGGATGATGCGGTACAGACTGAATGTGCTGTGCTATGGTTCGTGATGTGGCTGAGCGATCCGTCACTGCCATCCGCACAATATGCCTGTCATCACGTGAAGTGGTGCACTGAGGTGGATGCGATCGAACACGTCGGTCCGTCGTACCCTCCTGCATCCAACGATCACATATCCGCAATACAATTGTTTGGTTTCGTCCAACACGACTACCGATTTCCCTGAAAGATAATCCACAATCTCGGTAGGCCACTATCCTTCCTCTGTCGAACTCGGATACTTGATCAAAAGATGATCGCTGTTTTCTACGAGGCATAATTGATCGTTTTTTTGAAAAACCACAAGAAAAACACAATTGCCGTACTTGAAATCGTCGAAATCTCCAAGCCTTAAATAGCGCTTTGAAGTGGCGCCACAGGCGCGCGTGATGTGCGTCTGCACTGAAATTCTAATCATTTGCATATCTCACCTCCGCTAATGCATGCTGTAAATTTCATATTATTTGCATGCTTCCTTCAGGGTGTTGCATTTACGGTGGCCAGCAGTGTAGTAAAACTATTTAGGCGTTTTGAAAGTGTAAAGAGAAATAGTTTCTCTTTTCAAAATTATTGTACCTCATATTAGTACAAAAGTGAACTTTTGATAAAACTTGTAGTTATACATTGTTTTAACGTTCAACATAGTTCTGAGTAGTAACTTCTACCCCACAATAAACATCATAACTAAATAATCACATCGATTGGTTGAAAGAATCCTAGATAAGATTCTATTGGTCAAGTATTTCAAAGCTGATTAGAAGTCATGCAGAGAATAATGGAGGTTGCAAAACCGATGTATGCGTGCGAACCCCAGGGGGTTAATAAAAATGTATATTTTAATGCATAATTAGTGCTTCTTTATTTCTAATAAACATGTTTCTATCTCGATCCTCGCTATATCGCACTTTTTTCTTGACAGCGATATATCGAGTAATTACTGAATTGAGATATGTTAAAAAGTTTTGCGCAACTGAGTTCATTAAATTACACATTTAACTTTGTGATAACTAATTTCTTATGTAATAAACGTAAAAGAACTACTACTATTAAAGAAAACACTAGGAAATTACCTTATACACTGTTAGCGGCACATGTACAACGAGTTCAAATCTGATGAGAGGTGTTTGAAATTTGAATTTCTGTATTTAAAACTAATGGGCCTGAATCAAGCAAAATAACTGAACTATATGCTAAGCGAAAAACAAATTCAGATAGCCCATTGTCCTTTGCCAAGGAAAAACCACTAATACGAAAAGAATGGGTGAATTGTTATGCTAGCAATATGATTTGGTAGCCATTCACGTCCTCAAACCATGTCTTAAGTCGTGAAATGGCCAACATACCAGGCAGCTGGTTTAGGGTCTACACTTCCTCAGGAAGTTGGTATACAGTCCGGAAATCAGTCATGATCGTCAACTCCTTCTTGATTTGTGGCCAGTGGTCGCCCATTCTAAGCCAATAAAAACACCCCCGCACGAAAAACGTTCTCCTACGCACGCTAATTTGCATGCGGAGGGGAAAATCGCAAGAAGAATTTCTCCAGTCCAACGTAAGAGGTACTTAAAATGCAAATGATTTATTTGTTGCATAATAAAGCCATTAGAGTCGCCGACAGCTAGTCTAATGAGCGATCTTAAAGGCTTATTATAGAAACTGCATTAAACCGAGTGCTCCAATCTGATAGTTCGGAATGTTTTGATTTATGCAAGGATTTGCGTCTGGTCGCCTCCTCTACCACCGTTGCCAAATGCGGCATTGAAATACAGTTTATGTTTCGATCGCACCTCTCCAGATGGTTGGATGTGTGTTTTTGGTGGTTTTACAACCGTCGTGGCTTTATTTTTAACGACTCTAAATGCAGGTACTTCTTTTTCGTTATCTCTAGGAGAGTATATTTGATTGCTGTTGCATGATCTGCATCCACGCAAGCATATACATTGATGTTCCTGCTTCGTGGAAGAATTTAGCATGCAAAGAGGGTTTTACAAAATCAATTTTTCAAAAATTAATGTAAAACTAATTAAATCCAAGCAAATGCAACTCTGGTTCGAGACTTAAAGTGATATTTTTAAATGAAATGTCACACTTTTTTGTTCAATCGTAATCAAATTTGGTATACAAATTAATGTTTTTCATTGTCATGCATTTAATTGTAAATTGTGTAATACAATTTGATCTTCACAGACAATTTTTCCGAACTTTCATAATAATTTTCTGAAACTTTTGAATGGAATATGGAAGATATATGTCGAACCATTTTCATTTTATATAGTTCCATTAGTTGTATAAATATGATGGTCAAAACAAAATAATTCCGATTTCAAATAAAAATTAACTATCATTACCTTAATCGTTTTGAGAAACGTTATGCCCAAACTATCATGAAAAGTTTAGAAAACAGTGAGATGCATAATTTTTTAAACAGAGAGGAAAACATCAGTATACATACGTACGCTCAATACGTATATATTAATTTAAAATATCAGTTCTTTTCAACGAAGATGGTCTCACAGTGAAAGAAATAAGTATATATTTTTTGGAAAATGAAAAATATGGTGATCAAGAAGATATTTGTTGTTGAACAATTTACATTAAAATGCTTTATATTAAATATGAGACTATTGAAATGAACGCATTCTGATAAAAATGTCATGGATATGTTTAATATGATATAAAACATATTGAACAAAATTCATATGTATTATAAAGCAGAAATAGTGATAACTAAAGCGACATACTCATTAAACAAAGACTGCATATTAGATCGCTATAATTTATATGCTGCATATTGGAATGAGTAATGATGAGATACGTGTGCTCATGCATGCGCGCGTGTGATCCAAAATGCATGAAAACGTTTCTTTCGTCCTGATTGCTCATAATTAGAGAAATTGTATACATTCATATTAACATCATTGAATTGTAACATATCCTATACTAAAAAGAGGACGATGCTTATAAATTTTATCTTGAGAATGATTTTTCTAAGGATTTTGATGAAACGAGGTGATCAACCGTTCACTTCGTTTCATCCAATCCTTAGAAAATAGGTGTTAGAAAGAGATTTAATTAGATCTCGACTTAAAAAAATTTTGGCTGGAGGCTTCTCTGTTTGTATTTCCCCATGCGACACCATCCACAACGTAAAGATTGCACTAAAAGAACTTTCTACGATTGGATGAAACAAACTTTTGATGATTGAAGTGTACAAATTGTAACTATTCAACTCCATGAGTTCTCAAAAGGAAGCATTTTCCTTCACAAAATTTCTAATTTCAGCACACAAAAGAGTATAATGTTTTCTAATTAAAAAGTAGTAAGACCTATACATTTTTTGTATTTTTAATTCTCCAGTTGAATACATATAGAAGACGGAAGTACTTCCATCCAAATAGTATTCAGATAGAAAATTGAAAAATGGTAGTTAATGATGTAGGTAGAGCATTGAAAAGAAAACTAGAAGCATTTTATATGAGTGTGTTACAATGTAGCAAAAATATTACAAGAACACAGTTGCCCGGAAAGAATGGAGAAAAAGTATAAATACTTCATAGGATTTATTTAAACGAAATGAGACCGAGATAGGGAGGACAAGAGCAATTTAGTTTGTAAAACTGGAAATAAAACTAGACATATTTCATGGGTTTATCAAAGCGTAACAAGACTGAGCCAAGAAAAGGAGAACATTTTAGTGAGTGCTTCTCTGCCGAAGATTCATAGCTTTCAGTTATGTCACATATACGAGTACGATCTAACAACCAGAATAACGAAGGAAATAGTCTGGCTGAGATTTCATGAGAGTCAAAATACGAGAACTTTTCTCGTTATGAACTGCTATAAATTACTACAAATGTTAGAAATGGAGAAAATAACTACGTGCTCTTTTTAAGAGGGTAATTTGTTTGAGTTCAGCAGTTTGTGAGATTTTAAGGGAATGTGATTAGTATAAGAGAACAATAAAAATACACACTGATATCAAGTTATTTCGCTTCGATAACTCAAGCATTCATTATATCACTAAATTTAGAGTCCTTTTATGCGTTTATAGTTTGGAAAGTTAAGAAAATCCAGACTAATACATTTACTTTCTTTGATATTTGAATAAATCAACCAGAAAAAATAGAATAATCTTAGTTTATAAGATGTGTAATAATTACCATAATGTTACTATAGCTTTCTAAAATATTCTAAATTGTTTTACATTGTTTCCGTGATTTACAAGTGGAGTTTAACCCTCTTAAAGGTCCACATGCAGATATCAATTCTGCAATCTGCATTCTTCCCCTCGCAGGTCTTCCTAAACAAATTTAACCTTCTTAAAAATTGTATATGTTCTTGTATTTTTGGAAGAATATATGTTTCACTCTTTAAATGAACTCAATTTAACTGAATTTTAAAAATGTCACAATTTCTATAGTAATTTCGAAAAATAGTTCGATGCAAAGGTCTAGCAGAATTGTATATATCACTTTTTTATGAATGAAAAATCATTTGCAAAATTTTAAGCATTCTCTCCTTAGTCACAGTTTCAACCTCTAACTTATCGCTGCAATTGTTTAGTAAGCGCATGCGCACTTGTCTAAATAGTCACAACTAAGGTAGTTAGACTATGTATTCCTCAAAATTATGTCATCTGCGTTCGATTTTCGATTTTTTTTCTGTACATCACGCGTCTTCCACGATTGATTTGGTTCTCTACGGTTATTTTTTCTACACTACTGTTCGTGAAAATTGCAACGCCATGAAATAATCATAGAATTTGGATGCAATATATATCATATATTTCTGGTATTATTGTATGTAAACGATTAAATTTTTAGAAAAATACAACAGTTACAAACATACAAAATCAGTATGCTGTGAAGCTTCCAAAGTCAGCAATAAGAGTCGCTATACGTCGTAGCATCGGACAAAACATGGCTTTGTATGTGTTCATAGGAGAACTACTTGCCAGGCTGCTTACATGCGAGTGCAAAATTCATTGATAGTGGCTGTTGGAGGACTTTTATGGTCACATATGACATGTCTGTTAAAGGTCAGGGAAGAAGCGGTAACTGCCATGCTTTAGCATTCCTGGTAATGTGTGGTCTTTTGCATTGCTGCAACACTGTCTTACTAGAATATAGGGTCTGGAGTGCTCTGGAGAGTACGACTTCTACATCTATAACCACCCTGATGTAGCAGTTATTGTTAAGATTACCCTGAATTCGTAGCTGCCGTGAATGGTATCCAATCGTACTCCGCACTATCATGCCTGGCATTCAGCTATTATGACACTATATCCATGCTAGAAGTATGCACTCGCTCACCACGATCTCTTCCAATGCGTATGCGGCCACCATTGTGGCCCAAGTTGAAGCGAGACTCGTCTGACATGTTGTCAGTCAGCCTACCATTGCCAGTGTTCCCAGCCTATTGTAGCCTGAGACGTCGATGGTTCTAGGTCGAAGAAATCCGCAGCACAAGAATGCTTGCAGCCAGTCCTCTGTGAAGCAGCAGACACCGTCGAATTGTGAAAACAGATGACACACCTGTTACAAAACTTCATCATTGAGCTAACACTTGTGATGAAGCTGAATGGTCCGTTACTACCTTCTAAAAGAGATATTTGTCATCCCTTTTGTCGTCACGCTTCGTGATCCACTGCTGGATTTTCGATGTGTCCGGTTTTCTTCAGCTCATTGCTTCCACACATGTATCACTGTCATGGCGCTATAACCCTTACGAGCAACGAATCTTCATGCTGGCCGAGGATTCATCCTTGTTGAAACTGTCATTTGTTCATATTGCGTCCTTTGTCGTTGACGAGGCACAGTGATTCCTGGAGGAACGTTAACAGCTAGGTTGCCCACTATACACTATTTGTGTGACTCCTAACAGCGCTTAACGTATAATCCAAACACGACAGTTCATAGGGAGCTGCTGGACCCCAGGCATGCGCTATCACTCTGTAGTTCTAATCATTTGCATTTAATACCCTTTTTCTATATCATATAAATTTCAAATGAATAGTATCATTTTTTCACGGTGTTGTAACTTTTCACAAAGAGTAATGTGCAATACCATTACCTGATATATATTACGGTTAATAACATCTGGTCTCTCAAGAAACATGATACATAAAAATTTTTGTGAGCTGGCTAATTTCTCATTCTATTATCTCTCTGATTCCATCTACACTGCCGCATCTTCCTGGCTAGGAACCAAACGAAGCTCATCAACATTGCCACGGAACATGGCAAAAGCAGCGAATTCCATGATTCGACATTATGGCACCCTCCCCTCAGCAACGTCATCATCATCATCGCCATTACTCAGCACATAACTGTCCTCCCTAACAAGACGTTTAATATCAAAACTGAGAGACGTTAATTAAAGCCGGAAAAGTGTAAATCGCTTTCCCGTAAACACCCGGATCAACTTAATTATGCACCGTTAATGATGTAGAGGCAAACATCTGTAGACCCACACTTCGGGGACAGTACCAATCATTCTCTAGGCTTGAACAGAGGGGAGTATTTTTAAAATCCATGCCTCATCGCTTTCTCTGGAGAGCCCCAGCGAGTCTACCTCTCCATTGGACGGGGGATTAAATTTGGGGTCTTAGAAATCTCCAGACGATCAGCGTGATGACGTCGTGAGCCTTTTAGTCAAGCGTTAATAAAAATAACCGGCAAGGGTGTTCCAATAATTCTTCTGAAGGCTTCGGTCTTGTGGAATGTGAGGCCTGACTCGATTTCCTTCCAGCGTCTCTCGGAAGGCAAGGTTTGAGGGTTAATCCGGCTGTTTCTCAACAGAAGTACTTGTGGATGGAAGTTTTAATGCAGGAGAATAGATTTCGGAGATTATATTTTCGTCTCCGTTCGGGTGATTGAGCAAAGTGTGGAACAAAATTTATTTACCTTGAGATGTTAAAGCCTCAAGGTACAATCTTACACCAATGGTTTCAGTAGACATTTCTCCCCAACAGTAGGAAAGTGACAAAGATAATATTAGTATCCTGATCCACGTGTCGACAGATTTGTATCTTTTGTTATTTTGAAGCCATGTCCGTAGAAATCTCGAATTAGGTATTCCATTTGTTGAGTAACGCCAGAGAGAGAGACACGAGGGAGGAAGCGAAACAATAAAAACTTCCTCCCAGATTGCGAACAGAAACTTTCTCCAATCCCTTCCGGTGGGGTCAATTAGAAGGGTGACGCTACGGGGACATTTTTTCTTGGACGATGAAAGGAGTCGCGGACGATGAGATTTATGCACTCGCTAGAAACTAAAACTCTAAATAGCTTAAGGAAATCTCCTGTAAAGGATACAAGTAAACCAGTTTAAATTGTCATCTGGAGTTCGTATTCTTTTGAATCCAGTATTTTATTCTTACCTCTCCATACTATTTATCTGGGAAACCAGGAGTAAGTACTCAATTCAATTCTTAACTAATCGTATTCAAATTTGTATGCACATTCGATTCAAACTCTCCTTTGTGTTCAAAAGGAACACCATTTGAAAGATAATAATTATATTTCGTCCGTTTTCTAGGGTAGATTTACAGTGACTCAGCGAGTTTGTCCTCTATGTTAGGAACATGTGAGCTGTACCTGGCGCAGATTGGATTTTACCTTGGATGTGTTTGTCTCTTCTGTGCTAGTAAAACCTTTTTGTGTTTATGTCCATTTATTTGATGCTGTTTGGCGCAGATTGGACAAATGGCCTTTGCTCTATATACCCAAAAGCAATAAACTATTTTCTGGAGGTGAAATTCACACAATACGTAGCACATACGTACATACAAAAAAAAATTACTGTGCTATATGTTACTACCACTGCTACTGAAAGATTCGTAAGGCTAGGATTAAAAATAATCTATACCGGATTTGTGTCTTGTTTATTGTGATATATTTGCAGTATATCTGTACTTGTGACGTACCCTTTAAATTATTTTGAAAAAATCCTTAACGGACTTCTATTTTCCAGCACTTGTTACTTTTTTGGACAAAGTGTATGCATTCGTGTTCGAAGCTGTGTATTTAAAGCTAAAAAACAGTATCAAATTTAGTTAAGGATAACACGAAAACTTATTTAATTAGAGCTCAAACAATCAAGGCTTTACAAAAAGGTTTTCTCAAAATGTTTAAATCACTTGCGTGAAACATTTAGATGACATTGGTCCAAGCAGTGATGGGAAGGAGAAATGAGCTTGTTTGTGATAATGCTCTCCTACATTTGAATGTTAACGTAAATCAATACATATTGTGAGGTTCTCCTAAACACGCAAGATGCCTTTAGTAACCAGAACAAACAAAAACGACTTTCTCCATTGGCTTCGTTTACCAGAAAAACAACTACGTGCTCAGCAAAAAAACATATTACCTAACAGTTCTCTGAAAATGTCATGTGTTACGAATACGTGGAATCCATAATTGAAAACGACCTCTGGAAGGCTTCCTATTGTTATATATGCATATGGGTACAAAAAATGTACCAATGTGTTTTCAAACATATCGTTATAACACACTACAATAGAAATGTTTACTTATAAAAACTTTTTTCAGTCAAGGCATTTAGTTAAGATATATTTTTAATGTGAAGATAAGTAATTTGGTAAGAAAATTTGTTTATTGATATTTATTTTTGTGTATATATTCATTTACCCTGGTTCTCTGATCTATTGTGTTGATTGGTGTCGATAATTTTATCAAAACCTGGTTTTGAGTCATATGGAGGCATTTTTGCCAACTGGGGACACAGAAAATCACACTTGTTTGGCTCGTTGGTGACGTCTGGGATTGGAAGGGCACCAGTGTACCTATTACTATTTTTATATTTTAATTGTAGGACAAATGGTCTGACAATTTTAAACCGGTGGGAGGTGTGAGATTCTCTGGCCAACACATGAAAATTAGGCCAGAAGGAACCATTGGATCGCGAGGGACGATGGCGGGGTACCTTTGAACAGTCATCCGGGCCAGGAGGAAAGAAAAGGGAGAACTGTAAGGCGGAAGGGGGACTCAACCAACGGATGCAGAAGCGGACGGACGTGCAATGGTTCTTCCGTTGTCAATGTGCAGATATTGCTGTAAATATTACGTATTAATATTATGTAAATTAAGTCATGTAATCAAGAACCCATGCAGAAGCGTCACTCTCGTTGGTAATCTATACATGTATATGGATATGTATATCCATTGGAGTTTCCCAAGCAGGGCGTCTCACAGTCGCCCATGCAGAAATCGTAGAAATCTGGCGAGAAAAGTGGACGTTTTATCGTCTCATACATACATTGAAATTTCAAGAGCGAAATATATATATATTCTTAAGTAGTAGGGTCAATTTTAGAATATATTTCGACAAATTTTGGTTGTTTCGTCTGATCCCTACAAATGCCATTTACTCAAAATCCTTTAACAATTGATACAGAACGTAAAGTCGCACGTAACTTCTAGTTCGACTGTCTTCATAGCTCCTAATGCCGAGAACTATGGAGCGACGTCCGAGTCTTGGCTTCAAGACAAGCAAACACGAAATGTCGTCCACGCAGAAATCGCATAAATCTGGCGCGAAAAAAGGGACGTTTTATCGTCTGCCAACCACATAAGCGGATTACTGAAGAAAGATGTCGAAGCTTTGGTCGCGTTCCCAAGCCTAATCTGGAAAGATTATTTTAGCGAAGAGAAAATGTTAAAAAAAGAATGTGTTTGAAGGAAACCTTATACGTCTGTCCCAGAACTGGAGTCGATCGAGCGGAAGCCGTAAGAATCATTGCTGAAAAAAAGATTTTCGAACCGCGAAACTAAAAAGAAACAGAAGAAAACGCTAAAAAGTTCTATTCTCTGTCCTTTTTTTGTTATTTTGCTCTTACTTTAAAGTTCCTTTTGTTTGATATTTGGCCATGCACTTTCAACGTTTACCTTTTGATTTCTTTCATGCAACGTCGTGAGGTAGTGAAGGATTAAGAAGTTTGGAAAAGAATTGTAAAATTATAGTGGATGTCTTTTTAGATTGAAAATTAGATCACGAAACCGAAAAATAATATAGCAGAGTACTTGTCATATGGGTGAATCAATCAAAAGATGAATGATCTTTTAAGATGTGGTGAGTGTGTCACAATTTATACAACCATTTAAGATGTATAATGTGTATACAACTACGAACGGTTTATGTGATTTCCTTTGCAAGAAAATTCCTGTTCAACGTTTTAACCCTTTTGGTGGTTGTCTTGACGAGGTACTTCGTTAGTGACCAGATATTGATGGACGAGATATCTCGTAATTAGAAGAAAAATTATCAGATTCTGTTCAATGATCATAAAAAAATTGGCAATATCTTGATGACAAGATAACTTATCAAAATGATAAGTTATCTTTAAATGATATAACAAAATTGGCTAGATCTTGATGGATGAAATATCTCGTCAAAACCACTTGGAGAATTAAATCTCGCATCTTATTCTCAAATTACGTTTATCACGTAACAGGATATTTGCATTCTTTTAAAATTTAATCGTGATAGTACAGACAAAAGATTCCAGGAAAAAATAAACACGAATAAAACTGAAATTATTATATACTAGTAAAATTGCCCGACCTCACTCGAGTTGAATTGGTTAACTGTATATTTAAAGTGACCAGGAAATAATCACTTTCCTATTTCGTAGAAAAATGCCAAATAATTTAAATGTGAGTAAAATAATTTTTTAACACCTTTTCGACAATTTTATAATTTCCACAACCAACTTCGGACAAAAATCCTATACATGCAAATCCGTCAATGTAATGCATTTAACATTTATCGCACCCCTGCTAAAGTTACTCTGTAACCAGGTTTGCGACATTTTCGAATTTCAACATCATTAAGGGAAAGATGAAAAATTAATTTCATAAGATATTTATCACTAAGTTTGTTTAAAAGCGGATACGCATTGTTTTTTGAAAATTATGTTTTGTGGCATGTGCAATAACAAAAGAACTTGTTTTAAAATTGAATGTCTTCTGTACAAAGGTAACCTATTACCATTTTTTAAATGGTAAATTGATTTGATAGTTTTTCTAAAAAACAATTGTTTTTAGAAAACCTTCCTTATATCAGTTGCTTAAATATAGCTTCAATTCGTAAAATAATCCACCTTGACCTGTCGCTATATGACAAAGAATTTCTAATGTTTCAAAAGTCTTAGTTCAAATTTTTTTAACATTAACGATATTTCAATAATGACAAAATTCCACTTAAAATTTATTCAACATATTTTAATGCAATGTTCTGTGCTTTATAGACTGTATGTTAGATTAGTTAATACGCTATATGAATCTCCTTTGCTTGGATATTTAAATAGATTTCATGCTAAAACATCTGAGTTCATACTTTAGGTGTTTATGAGGTAGGTCATGGAGAATCTGGCCCATTCGTATTCTCAATCTCCAGTATTAAAAGTATTGCACTTGATAAATGGGCCTGCCTTGGTATTTGGAAATCCTAATAAATGGGTAGATTAAGAAAAAAACTGAATACATAAATATTGACAGTTTTTAGTATTGAGTTTTTATTTTTTCTGCCTCTAGGTTCAGTCCAGCACAAAGTAAATATGTTTAAGTGAAATCTTGAAAATGTTGAGCTTCGTTCGATCTGGATGAGCACTTGGGAGAGCTCCGAAGTGCTGATCAAGAGCGTTGAAATGGATAAGAGCTTCTCAATGACTGTACGAAGTGAAATGTAGGGTTATCATTGACGGTACGACAAATAGTAGGAGATTGAATTGGGGGAGTTGCAGGATTTCAGTCTCCAAGAAGAGTTTTGCGAGGTTTTTTGGGGGGAGAGTTCGATCATAAATTTCAATTTCTTTTACTGCAGGGTTGGTATTTATTTCAATTTCAGAGAAAAATGTGCTGGAGATTTTGTTAATGAAGTTTTTAGGTGAGGGAATTTCGAGGTATTTTCTGATATCGGTATCACGATAGAACCATCCGGCTTAGTTAATTTGGCGGTGGTAAAGACTATATGTTCGATTTTTTTTTAATTTTGGTTTCCAAATTGGGCAAGCGTATGTTATGATCGGTAGAACGAATTATAAGTAAATTGATTTCTTGTTTAGTGATAATGTTGAGCTACAAGAAGTAAGTAGATACATGACTGCGGAAGTTTTCCGAAATTTGTCTTGTATGTGTTCTATGAGCAGCTTCCAATTAAAATGAGAGTCTAGGATTACTCCTAATTATTTAATCTATAAGGACCAAGGGATAGGTTGTCCTTAAAATTTAAGTTGTGGTAATTTATTAGGATTTCTGCAGAGAAAACTATACTTAAATCAACCATAATTTGGCAGTTTTGGAGGAGCTGTAAGGTATATTGGGCATTGGGATTACTTGGATTGTTTTACCAATTCTGCTGAGAAAGCAATTATTTCTCCAAAAATTATTTTTAGGAATTTAAATTCTAATACTTAATTTATTTTGAGCCTTAATTTTTCTTTACGATACATAAAAAAATCTGAATATTGGAATTTTAATGGTCGTCCTATTAAACGACAAAATGCTACTGTTATGGCAGATAGTATGAATGAAAGGTTTTTGCCTGGTACGGTTCTATACTTATTGCTGACATAATACTGCATCTTCTATCCTTATATTTACATAATCTCTCTAAGCAGGGTTGCTAGTCATTCATGCATGTGTTAGAATTTACATTACAATGAAAAACGAGTTCTGGATGCTATCGTACTGAAGGATGTTCTACCTGTCACATACGTATATTTTATAAGGTCAGGTGAAAATGAGTAAATTTCTTACCCATCCAAGACCTGGAATATGTATTGTGATGATGGGACGAAAAGGACTAGATGAAAGTATAAAAAGCAAAATTAAACAAACATCAACGCCATTTATTGACAATTCCGAATTAAGGATAGCATATAAGTAAGGTGTAGAGTTCTGGTAATGTTGGGTACTATTAGGACATAGTTTATCAGAATATCGTTATACCTGAATTATACATTTTAGATTAATTAGTTTTTCACTGCAATATTATACGATAATATCAAAATGTCTGAATGTTTAGTCATAAATTAGTATAATTACTACTTATTTAATATCGTTAATGCAATTAGAATGATGCAAAATTTCATTTAAAGTTATCGCAAATATTTAATAGAACTAAAATCCATGCAAAATGCTTCACAAAAGTTATCAATACTTTTACTCTCAAAACTATGCATTAAAAAGTATTGTGAAATATGGTTATAAATCTAGGGAAAATACTACAGTTCATTGTGAAGCTGTAGCGAATTAAGTATTGATCCAGCTTATCATTGAAATAAATCTTTCTATAGTAAATTAGCAAAAGAGTAAAATCTATGAACACTATACACTTTAAAAATTTACTTTCGAAAGCTTAAAACATCTTTGTTAGACGTAGTTTTTAGTTTTCAACTGGTAGTTAAGAACTCTATAGTCATATCAAATGTATAAAGCATCGTTGCTTATGTGCCTGAAATGTACATTACGATCTTCTGGTACAAACATTGCTATAATTACACGAAGCTTGAACTGTGAGATTGATCAAAGATATTTCAAAATGCGCTTTAACTTAACAGTATTTACATTTTTAACGGAAAGTTAAAAAAACTTTCAAACAGTGCTGCAGACAGAGTAATGGAAATGTTTCTCAACACATTCTGCAAACAGTCTGTGCCAACACTGTATTGATTTTCCTTCCTGTCTATTGTCTTTCTTTGTCATTTCAGACACTAATCTACACTTGCAGTTGATAACTTTTTTGGGGTGTAATCGCTGTCCTCTCGCTCTCTTTCTGTTTTTTCCTTTACGTTTCAAGGGGAACGTACACAAACTTAGGTAACAATGCTTTCCAGCTTTCTTGCAAGAATCTCTGAAATCACAACATATATCTTGTGTCATTTTAGAAAGTTACCTTTCCAATTTCCTCTTAGTAAATAACTAGATGGCTAGATTTTAATATGTTTTGAATAGCAGAGTATGCTCTTTTTATTTTCCTAAGAATTTAGTTTTCTAAAGGAAGAAAATAACATGGAGAAATATTTCTTTATTGTTAAGAGAAACACAAGCATTAGTTATTTTACTAAACTGTTTCCTAGAAAGAGATTCGAGTTAATGTAGCTTACAATTTTTCATCAATTGATAAACACTGATACGATTTACCTTCTGAGGGAGTTCACACGCATTTATCCGGTCTTCAATCTGCTGTCTTTCCTGTATAATTTCCATACAGTTTTTAACTATTTGACAAATATACTGTCCGAGGTTTCTATCAACCAAGAGGTGTAGTTATTTAGTTATTACGTGTGTTGTAGGGTTTAACTACTATTCAGAAATCTCGTGATATATCATAATTGTATTATTTATACTTGAGTACGTGTTTCACTTGTAAGGCGACGGTTTTCGAACTTACTTTCTTATCCGTTAACAAGATCGAGCAACATTTACAGACTATTTTACTAAACACTAGCGTCCCTCTCCGATCGTAAAACGCGGTTTTATTTTAAAAGAAGTAATCTCGGTTGTGTGTAATGATGCTGGACACGGAGATTACAGGATTTAAAATTCTGGGAGCTTACAGCGAGTCAATAAATTCCCGAAATCATTGCTCTTGTGCTTGTAGAGTAGCATTTGTCCGAACTGATTTTAAAAGACATTGCATTTTCTATTAGAGGAAGCGTGTTTTCGAAAACATAATGGAAACTAAAAACCGGACTTTGTGATGACACTCTCAATAAAATTTGACATACTTAGTTATGGATACAATTGGAAAAATATGACTTAATATAAGACCCACACATAGCATTGTAGCTGAAATTTCAATCGATGGCAAAGTCATTACTCGCTCTCCATACCTTATTTAAATCCGTTTATAATCCATATAATCATATTTTATGCTTTAACTGGAATAAAGTTAGCCAAAAATATAATACGAAATTTAGTGCTATTCTTACTGGAGTCAATCTTATTTACAGTACAGAGCGTGAGGTAAAAAGTTCGTACCATAACCACAATTAACTTCTGAACGCCGACTTCAATTGCATCCCATTTAATTGAAAGGCGATTCAATATATTTTAAGATCTAAACCTATTTCCAGATTCTCTCACAATTTTTTTTCTGCTCTGATTTCTATCTTTCAGGTACTTCATTGCTTTCTGTCATCAGACGGCTTAATAATTCCACCAATGATGTTATTGCATTTATCACTTAGCATAAATAAAAAGATGTACCAAGTACTATTAGCCCGTGCGACTTGAGGACTCAAGAGCTAGCTCAGAATGATGAATAAGCTGGACTGAGGGACATCCGAGATAGATGATACGCTCGGGCAAAACCTGAGCTAAATGGAGTCTAGGCAAGCCAAACATTGATCCAACATCAGTCCTGCGACACTAAATTGGCTTTCTGTGCAGAAAACATGTCGGTACGCATGGTATTTCAACCAATTTAGTTTCGCGGACTGATCTTATATCAATGTGTGGCTTGCCGGAATTAAATCAAGTTATTTTAAATGCTTGATACCCAATTTTATTTGCACTGTACTCAAATGTCCAATGTAAAGTGTGGAGCCTGGTCTTTTTTGCTGCTCATTTTACCCATATAGGCAATGGGCAAACTGTAGGTATACCAGTCATTAGTTGATTGGAAGGTGTGTGACAGATGGCAGCAAGGATGACGAAGGAATTTCTGGTAGCGTATTTTATAACTAATTCCATAGCGAATGCTTCAAAATCAGCAACATAAATCTTGATCATTATTCTAAATTTCACTAGGAACTTTTGACCATCGATGAAGCTCTGGGACTGTTTAAAATATGTTTACGTATTAAATATTACAAATGTGATTAGGAATTTTCGGAAAAAAATCGATCGGTTTATTTTGTTTCGCAATGCTAAATAAGAAACACTCAGATAGAAATTAGGTCTGAAGGCTATAATGTTTTTAGAAGCTTTATTATTTCATTTATAAAGTGACTTATACAACAGTGCATTTTGAAGCATCTTGGTACATTCGTTTTGCTATCCAGAACTCAAATTCCAGTATTGCTGGAATTTGAGTTCTGGATAAGTAAGAGCTGGATCTGAGTAAGAATTTAATTTAAAATACCCATATTTGAACTTATTTCTTTCCACAAGATCAATAATTTCTAAATATTTGACTGATGATATGAAAAGTTAAAAAATTTTATTTTTGCATAATTTAAATTTTGTAAAGTAACGAGTCTACGCGAAAGCGCAAGCGATAAACCCACTAAATATAAAAATTCTATTTTGTTATTTAGTATCTGGCAACGCCAAAATCAATCTTTTATTTTCTAATTTTATTTAGAACTAGCATAATTACCAGACCTTACTGGGTTTGAATTCGTTAACTATGGATTGAAAGAGCGACCAGAATAATCCCTTTTCTCCTTCGTAGAAAAATCCTTTTTAACACCTGTTTGACATTTTTATTATTTCTACATCTTACTTTGGACACAAATCCTATACATACATATCTATCCGTATAATACATTTCACATACATCGCATCCATGCTGTATGACAAAACTACAAAATGACGAAAGATGACGCTCAGGTAACTACTACAAAAAATTATTTGATTTTGAGGAAGGAGTTGGATGATTAGGAATGCCCTTTTTTAAGCGCTTTTCCTGTAAAATTGCTCAACTCAATTCGTGAAAATTACTAATCTACGGTACTCTCACAATATTTTTTGACTTGAGTCCTCTTGCACCAGACATGCGACATTTTCGAATTTCCTTAAGGGAAAGATGACAAACTAATTTGATAAGATATTTGGCACTGAATGTTTTTAAAAGCTAATACAATTTTTTGAAAATCTCATCTTGTGGTACGTTCAATAATAAAAGAACGTGTTTTAAAATTGAAAGTCTTCGGTATATACAAAGCATATTATTAATTTTTTTAAATTGGTAAATCAATTTGACAGCCGTTCTTTTTTAAAGAAATCATTGTTTACAACAAAATTCTTTATGTAAGCTGATTAAATAAAGCTTCAATTGGTAAAATAATCCACCTCAACGTTCTGTCAATATGACAGAATTTTTAATATTTCAAGTCTTAGTTCGGATTTTTTTAACATTAAAGTTCTTTCAATAGTGGAAAATTCTAATTAAAAACTGCTTTATTGTAACTTATGTTACGTTTTAAGTCGAATGTTTTATGGTGGTGTTGCGTGTGATGAAAATTAATTACAATTTATTACATAAATAAATCTTTAATAAATTAAAAAAAGAAACAGCGAAATAAAACAAAAGAAAAATTGGTGGGAAAAAGGTTGTTCTGAAGATATTAATTCATGATTCTTTTTAATCGAGTGATCTCACATAGTTGCCACAGCTTACAACTAAAAATTAGCCAAAATTTTAAAATATGAAATTAATTCAGAGCGAAAAAACAGAAAATATCTCTGCACGTGGTCAAGAAACACAAGTTTCTGTTTCGCTTTCATTAGTTGCAAAATATCTTCTGTCCCAAATATTTGAAAATTGTTTAAATTTCACAAAGAAAAATAATTTTTGGAACAAAAATTGCTTTTTCAGCAGTACTGGTAAAGCAATCCGAGTAATCCAATGCTCAATATAACTTCCAACTTTTCCAAAACTTACAATTTATAGTTGATTTAAGTATAGTTACTCAGTGTTTTAGCATGAAACTGGACTAAATATGTTAGCAAAGGAAATTCAAATAATGTATTCACTAAACTAAAATTAGTGTATCAAATATGATTCGTAAAATATAGAACATTGTGTTAAATTATGTTGAATAAATGTTATGAGATACTTGTTCAAACACACAGACACAAAACAGAATTAAAACGGGAAGACATACAGAAGACCAACGCAACAAAGTTCAGTCACTAAATGAATGTAAATACTCACAGTATGCAAAGTATTATGAAAATTCATGCAGTCCCTTGAACATTGTATCGGCACACACAGAGACAGACAGACATCAAACGTGCAAGAAACGGATTTAGCATCCATGTCTTGCACGTTAGTGAATAGAAGGGCACAAAAGGGCAACTTGAAATGGGTCGAAAATATCCAATGTACAAACATTTCATTTTTATTTACGTATATAGATTCTGAATCTTAGTTACGACAGCGAAATGATGCGATCCCATTTGAATACTTCTAAAATGTATGTTTCCTATGTTTTTGGGTTGTAAATAAAATACTTGTTACATATAGTGAGATTTTACGATTTATTTATTATGCGTAAAACATCGCTAAAGTTCATTTCTAGGCGGTATGAATATATTTCTACTAATTTTCGATAAAAATCATTGGTTCAATACGTAACTCTTTGTAGAATTCTGTTTTATGTAAAAAAATATGAAGTGAATAAACAAAATCTTTTAAGATAAACCGGTAACGTCTTACTTTAAAAATAGGGTAATGTTAAAATAAAGTACTTTTAAAAATAAGAAAGTCATGTGGATTTGTCTTTTACTATTGATGTATGTGAAATGGTAAGTAGGCAGAGTTGAATTAACACCGCACTTGAGCAACACAATGGGTTAGTGTCGACGGTCCGGAATCAAACCTGAAGGGTAAGATCAGAATGTGTGAAATGTATTGTATGGATGTTATCCATCCATACAATACATTTCAATTAGCAAGTATACCTATTTCGCCAAGGTAAATGGTAGAACCTAGAAAAATGTAGAAATAGAGTTTAAAAAATTATTTTCTTCTAACTTTTGTTTTAATATTTGCATTTTCTGATAGAGAAAATTGATTATTTAGATCACTTTCAATCAACGTTTAACCTATTCAACCAGCCGATGAATTCTGCTAGTGTAATAATAAAAAACTATCTTAGTACTTAAAGTATCAGTATAAACTATCTTAATAATAAATCATATTTTATATATATCCAGTACTCTATATTTATATTTGTAAAAAATACCGTAGTTTACGTATTTTTCAACCTTTGTTAACATATATTTAATTATTTATAATTTGCAGAAATGCAAAATTTCAGAATTTTTTTATCTTCTCATGTGGCCTTGGAAAATAATATACCAGAAATATTTTTATTACTTGTTTGTTTACATTGTTTATACGTCGTTATAAGGTTGAAAGAATGGAATTGTTTATATGTCGATTTATAAGGGCTTTTTTTAATCAGTTTGAATGTGCTTGGATTTGTAACATTTTTATGGAAGGACATAGTTTTGCCATCTAAAATAGTAAAATATAACATTTGGTAGAGGGCACAAGAAATTGAAAATAAAAAGTGTAGGCTTATATTTGATAGTAAGAGGTAACCTTTCTCCCTATAGCAAATTCAAATTCGAAAGAAACATTTTTTGCCTATCTGAACGGCCTATTCTAATGCACGCCATGCCCGGACCACTTTTGATAAAATTTTCTTGTTCTTCATAACGATTAAAATTCCCCATAACCATTAGGCTAAAACATTTATTTATTCCTTATTATTAATTTTATTCAACTAGCTGACGTTGCAGAAGATCGTACCTTGCAGAATTTAATGAACTTTTTGAAATAAGTGAAAGGTAAGGAAATGGTTGTACTCGCCCGTACCGGGTTTGGAGGTAACCATATTCACAAGAAAAATAACAGTTTTGTAGAGGACAACTTGGAAACTTCTACAGCAGTTGCTTTGGTAAGCACAGAAACCAACGAACAGTCGGGTAAGAGGATTTTCAACTGTCTATTCTGTGATAACAGGCCCCCTAGCAGATTGTTATGCAGCAAAAAAGATGAAATTAGAAACAAAAGGAAATTTTTAATTAAGAAAGGTGCATGTTTTTCTTGTTTTAAAATAGGTCATACGGCGAGGTTTTGCAAAGTTAAAAATAGATGCTTGTAATATGATAAAGATAATCATAATTCTTTAATATGTCCTGATCGTAGAGAAACCACTAAAAATGAAGGAAATGAAATAGCGGCTACGAATACTTTATCCAATAGCTGCAAAATTGAAAATGTTTATTTGACGACTAGTGGTAAAAATAAAAAAAGAAAGGAAGGAATAAGAAAAAGAGCACTCTTAGACAGCGGATCTCAGCATTCCTATCTAAGTAAAATAATCGTACAGAAACTACGATTAAAACCGAAGAGAAAAGTAAAAATGATTCAGTCTGTTTTGGGGAAGGGAAACGAAACCTCAAGTGCATGATTTGTTTGACATAACTTTTTCCGCGTTGAATGAGTCCTTTTCTAGTAGTATTGAAGTTCTAGCTAAAGAACGAATATGTGGTGAAGTGCCTAGAATTAATGATGTTATGACTATCCTTGAATTGAAAGAAAGAGGAATTTGTTTAGCCGATTTGGAAGCAACTGATTCTGAAATCGACCTCTTATTAGACGCCGATGTTACTGGTGCGTTATTCATAAATGACTCAGCAAGGCTAAAGTCTGTATTGTTTATATTTGAAACACGATTGTGGGTTATACTCTCTCCGGTAAACAGAAAATCACTGAGGATAATTTTTGTAAAGCAGATACTGTTTTTATGACTCTTTCATTGCACATTAGTAATTCATCTATTCGTGAATTATGGCATCTTGAAACTATTGGTATTTTAGATCCTCCAGATAGTTCTAAGAAAAGGATAGAACATTTTGAAGTTTCAAATCAATTCAAAGATAATGAACCTGAGGATGATTCCCGAGACATAACTGATATGTTATGGGATGAAGTTGATTTGTATTTTCTTCTATCATTTGATTCAGATGTGCCGGATAATTTTACTCTGTTTTAGAACAGTGTTTTCAAGTGCAATGGGTTCTGTGAATGCTGTAAAGAGCAAGACAGATATGGATGTTGCTGATTTGACAGCAGATATTAAAAATCATGATGTATTATATGCTGGGAAGAAGCAAAGTAACGTGAATTCCTTGTTACCTGAAATTAAAGATTTTAAAGAAAATGATCAAGTATAAAAATCATGGGAGGATACTGCAACAATATTAGTAAAAATAAGAAGATCCAGTCGACATTTAAAAATCGCACAAAAATCTTAAGAGGCAAATATTCAAATGTTTCAGAAAAAAATTAAATTCTTAACGAATAAAATTGAAAAAAAATAAAAAAGATTAAAAAAACTGCTATCTATGTAGCAGCTAAAAGTAAAAAATGACAACTTACAAAAGTGGTAAAGTTGATCCCTGGAAAGGATGGTAAAGTCCGAATGGTGAAGCTCAAAACACAAAGCTTAGTAGTTTCTGGGCCTGTCATCCAGAAAGCACCATCCTCGGCTGACGACGTTCCTGGTTCCACATCGCGGTTGACGAGAGCAGGCCGTGTTGTGAAACCCCCAAAGAGACAACCTGTTCTTGACCGATGACGGTTTTGAGTGGACATCCGCCCACTCAGGGGAATTGAACTATTGAGCTATTTTGACGTTCATGTGACGTCACTTTCTTTTGTAATTAATATTTGGAACGAGAGGGGGGGGGTATTTCAATTAACGTCACACTGGAGCAACACAATGGGCTATTGGTGACGGTCCGGGATCAATCCCAAAGGGAAAGATCCGAGGACAACACCACGTAATTTTGAACCACGGTCAGATGACGAGGCAACACCTGAGCTGGCACCCCACTCTCCAAACTTCCACACCACGCCAACGCAAGGACATTTGAGGCCACGACAGATTTAACGTGCACCAGCCCCCTTTGTACACGACGGTGTTTGGCTGGATTCGAACTCGCAACCCTTCGGTTGCTAGTTCGTTACTCTTCCAACCGGGCCACCGCGGCCCTTGGAACGAGAGGATTGCATTTTTAGGAAAAATGTAACCAAACTTGTACTTTGTTGTGTTTTGTGCTATAATAAATATATGTGTTTGTAACCACTAGGCCTTTTTCATTATTCTGCTACGACATCGGTGATGTCCGACCTGCTCTAGATTTGGACATTAGTTCCAATTGTTAGGTTTTAATAACAATGTCAAATCTATGAAAGTGTCTCCTTGTTGTTATAGAATTACATCAGATGATCGTAAATTAGAAGCAGTATTGCTCTCTCTGACGGTGATACATTGCGATATACGTTGTGGTGCCGAGTCAAATGGAGTCATAATACCATCCTGCAATAAATTATTCCAAGCATTTTGCAACTGCAGCTTCAATCCTTTATATTTTGTTGGTGGTGCAATTAGTGGCGTAGAATATCCCAGACATGCTCAATGGAAGATAGAACTGGGGATTTCTCTGGCCAATGAAGGGCTTCCCTATCTTAGTAATTAGGAAGCACATGAAAGGCAAAATAACAACAGGTTCGAAAGGGAGATGGACGTATTCCTGTGCTGTTCAGCTATCTCGTAACGCTGTTAGAGAGGAACGGTTGTCATAAGTGATGCCTCTTCATATCATTACAATAGAAGTTACAGTTGTGCGTTGCTCGACAATAAACTAATAATGGTAGGGCTGACTTTAATTGGGTCTTCGTAGCACGTGTAATCGGTTATCATTTGATCCCCGAAGGTAGAAGTGGAATCGTCACTAAGCATGATACAATTCCATTCTATGCCTGGCCACGATTCTTGGACACGTCACCACACTAGACGGAAAAGATGATAATAGGTAGCCATTCTATGTTTATTGTCGAGCAGCACACCTCTGTAACTGACAAAACGCTTTTACAGTATTATACAAACTTATCATACATTTCACTTTATAATTAGTGATTAATTTTATAACATATGTAATAATCTTTCTTTCGAAAGACATTTTATATTAATAAAATTAATACCTATTTGCCCACAAGAAAAGAGTCCGTATTTTCATTATAAAATGTTGAATACTCATATAATTATTAGAAAGATTATTACGGCACTATAAAATTTGCGCTTTTTAATAATATTTATAAATATGCAATATTGTTTGTGGTGACATTGTTATATACAGATACATAGAATTTGAGTCCCAAAAATCGAAAAGTCCATCTTCTTTTAAATGTGAGTGCATAAGAGCAGATTCATTATTTTTAATACTTTTCCACTCCGCAAATATACCCCCTTTTGCAAGAACACTTAATCCTCTTATTGTAATGTTTTTCAAAAAATCACCTCCGGATTTTCTAAGTGAAAACAAATTTTCCACCATTTCAGAAGAAACAAGTGAATCCCTAAAGTACTTTTCAACACATAGAGAAATGGAATGCCTCCCTTATAGAACTACAAAACAAAATCCTATCTTCATCAGTCTTTGTTTCAGTTACGTTGACTGTCGTGACAACAGTATTTAAGAGTCCAATATTTTTTCAAAACATCAAAACTGAACTCAGAGGGAAATAACTCGATATGTGGTTTTATTTTGTTCATTTGAACATATTTGAGTTCTATGTCTTTGGATTTTATTTCTGCAGTAGCAGAATTACCCGGTGATGCTCGAGTTGAATTGGCTAAATATTTGATTCTATTTCATATAAAAATGCAAGCACCATTTAAGTGTACATAAAATATTTTTTAACATCGTTTTAACTTTTTCATACCTTCTACAATTTACTTCGGACGCAAATATGCATACATAATATATCCATCCATATAATCCATTTCATATTCATCAAACTCTTACTGTAAAATCAATTACAAAAGCTTTATCTGAGATGACTTGAGAAGTCGATTTTGAGTTATGGAGTGATTACGAATGCCAATTAAGTTCATTTTCAGTAAAAATGAGGAACTTTCAGCGTAGAGTCATGCACTCAGTTTTCCAAGCAATATTTATTATTTGTGCTATCCTTGCATCATGGATTCGAAGTTTTCGAATTATATTATCATTGTGAGAGGATAGCAAATTAAACTCTTACGGCCTTCGTGGTTAATTCATTTTGAAGCTCACATTTTTTTCTTGAAAATTCTATTCAGCCGCACGTGGAATAACGGAGCTTCTTTTTAAAACAAATGTCATCAATGTGGACAAAGTAAACTCAATCGATTACATTTTTTACAAAATCACTGCTTTCAATGAATGTTTCACAGGTACCTAAGTTGTATACGAACAGTTTCAACTTCAATTAAGCATCCTCGATATTCTGCCACTTAGGCAAAAATTTTTTATTTTTCAACAGTCCTAGTTTACATACTTCCTTACTATGATATTATTTCAAGATCAGCAAAGTCTTATTTAAAATTAGCTTTCCTCCAACAGATAAATTTATTTTTAAATCGAATCCTCAAGGTACTTTTTTCAATTAAGAGACTCAATTTCTATATGGAAACTACATATCTATTTAGAATGATAGAGGTAGTTACTTGACTATGGAGTACAGCTGTCAATAATACCCATGAAACATGAAAAACAAATGTAAATTAAATTGATTTTAATCGTCTTGTAATAAAAATACGTCAATAGTTAGGAATATCTTTGAACTACAACGAATTGCTACCCGTTTTGATTTAAAGTAACACATCTTATTTTACAATAACTTTATTTTAACTTTATCAGTCATTTTAAAATAAGAAGTTATACACCTTACTTAAAAAGGTTTCCATTTATTTTTATGAAACAGAATTCTACAAAATATAACGTATTTAACCAGACTTAAGGAAAGTTCATCAACCATCATACATATACCACCAAGAAATTTTCCATGTCTAGTGGTATTTGGCAGAAGATAAAATTAATGCATTACAATTTAACTCCTAAATAATATATATGCAATATGTAAAGTAATGGAACACATAAATACAAACAGAAACGAAATTCTGGTCATTGAAAAATGTAGAATTCTGAAAAACGAAAGATCTGTGCAAGCGTGTCGAATCTCGACGTCATGAGAATATTCTGAAAAAGAGAAATTCGAAAAAGACGCTTGAAAAATATTATTAGACAATAATGAAGTATTTACAAAACTTATAAATGCTCATATATGACCGCAACATTTCTGTCAACTCAAATACACAAACATGGAATTCTAAATTTTATTTATAAAATAAATCATTAATTCTGGCGTTGCCAGATACCGAATCGCAAAATTACGCTTTTATCATCAAAGAGTTTTTGTTTTGGATTTTCGTGTTCATTACGATATGCAAGTTGTGTAAAATTAAGTATTTTAAATATATCCATTTTTTATCATTAAAATATTCCTATATTATTTATATTGTGGAAAAACTAAAAAATCAGTTCATACACAATTATAATTTAACTAGTTTAAATATAACTTTTCGGAAAAAATTGTTTTTCGAGCCATACTGGTAAAACAATTTTATTAGAAAATTTGATTTTCGATCAATACTGGTAAAACAAACTGAATTGCGTACAGCAATGGTTTTATGCTCAATGTTTTTCCTATGGAAATTTCGAAATGATTTAGCCTTCTCTGCACACCTAGGTTAAAGAGAACGGGGGTTAATATGTGGCTTGAGTTACTCGCAGGGTTTCAAATTATAAGTGTGCCAAATTTGGTATGGATTAGTCAAACGGTGTAGATTTGTATAGAGAACAGACAGACAGACGCCAACTCTGCTTTATATATATAGATAATGTGTCTCTTCCATTCAAAGTCGGGCACGAACTCAATTATTGTGTTATTATAGCTTCAACAGAAGTAACTTTAATAAGTGCTTCGTAAGTCCGACACCTTGGTTTTATATTTTACTAACTGTAGCATTCACAGTTGCTTGGGATCAATTGCTTAAACTTGGATTGAAAAAGTGATCGAGTAGTTAGTACTCTTTTTCATAGAAAAATACAAATCATATTTTAAGCGTAGCCAAAACACTTTCAACGTCATTATAAATACGATTTCATCACTCGGTAATACAAATTTACAAAGAATGAGTCGTGAATAAAAATGGATCATTGGGTTTTCCCACATTTTGAGGTTATTTTTTCTTTACGAAATAGAAATAATTACGAATATTTGGGATGATGATAAAAAGAAAATAAAACTTCCAAATTTTGCATTAGAGTTTGCAGAAAGTTGTATGTTCAATATTGATAGACGCGCGCTCATTTCTTGACAGCACACACACATCTGTACATTTCGACCAACTTTCCTTAAAAGGCTTTGGTTTAACACGAGTGGTTGTAGAAGTCCTTTTATGTGTGTGTGAAAAGACGTGAAACATACAGCCCAAAACCTTATAAATCAATAACTGACAAATCGCAAGTACTCAAAGTATTTTTAAATATTTGCATAGGTTTCCTTTACAAATTCATTAAACTCATTAAAATTTGCATTTTTTTCCATGTTTTAAATAACATTACATGATTTTATTGAAAGCTGCACTCAAGAGCCATGTAGAGTCTCGGAAAAAAAACGATCCACTCCTCTTCATTCGAGCAATTTTAGCAGTAGAGAAAATTCAAAGATGGCGTTCGACATAACGTCTTCTATAAATTCAAATGCATAAAATTCGCATAAGGGATCGTCTTCATATTAAATTGAGCACCAACTTTACAATTTCCAATAGAAACCGTCTATTTGGACAGATAATTTCAAATCCATATCAAAATTTAACGTCATATATCAAATTTCATGTCTAGGTCTTACCGTTTCGAAGTTATGAGTACAGAAAGATTGGATTAGTTTCTCAGACTTTTATGGATATCTTCCTAAATAATATTTCTATTGCGCTGATATTTTGCACCATGTTACTAAGTAACCCAAACAAACTCTCCCTAGTATTTTATTTTAAAAATAGTTTTTAGTATGCATAATAATTACTAAATTAAAGTTTGAAAAACTATGAATTGGAACCTTACTATATTTTGATGGGAATCGATTCAGAAGGGCTTTTAATAATACCATGCAAAATTTCAGAACATTCCAATTGTTAGTTTTTGCATTACATTAAATTTTCCTCATTTTGGGGATTTTAGGGAACAACCAAATGTTTGCACTTGCATAATAAATGTAATAATTCTAGATCGTTTCCACTTGCATATTAAATATTATAATTCTCGGATCGTTTTCACGCGCTGACAAATACGTTTGAAATAGTGTTTAAATTTTATATTCGGGTAGTTGTAACTAGTTAATCTCGATCTACGAATAGCGATTTTCAATGTGGAGATGATACCTGAAATTTACAGCAACTTTAACATTGAATATATCTGGATATAAAAATAGTAAATCATGAAATTTCCTATTTAGACTAATTCAACGATGCAGAATCTGATTAAGTCATCAAAACATGGTATTTCCATGAGAAATTTTGTTGTTTGTGCAAAATTTATATGAAGATAGCCACTTATGCAGTTTTTTTTCATTTGAATTTGGAGAGGACATTATTCCCTATTGAATGATATCTTTGAATTTCCTCTAATAAAAATGGTGCTCGGAATAAAGGGGGTGGTTCATTTTTTCCGAGGTTATACACCATCATTCTCATTCTAAACAAATGCAGATGCTTCAAAACTGAAAAAGTTCTATTTGGTGCAGCGCGTTCTCAACGAAACGAAAACTCGTGTACGTTGACCACTTGCAGTGACATTATATTTTGATTTTTTGCTCAGATATAATTTGGCATTTTTAAATTATGATATGTTTTATGCTGTAAGTTGTGGCAACTATGCGAGATCACGATATAAAAAATAATCAGAAATTAATACTTTTGAAACGTTTTCCACTTAATTTTAGTTTTATTTCGGGCTGTTTTCTGTGGTTAAATTTAACAAATATTTATTTTTAATAGTTAATTGTGATTCGTATTCATCACATACAACCCCATGAAAAATTATATTCAAAACTGCATGCCAGAAATTTTCAAGAAAAATGTATTTGCTATAAAAAAATTAATCATGAATATCTTATCAAATTAATTTGTCATCCATTTCTAAAACACGGTGAAATACGAAAATGTCGCCACGTCTGGAGCAAGAGTCCCACTTACCAAAAAATATTGGTCGGAAAACCACAAGTTCTAGAGTATTCGCCTTAGATACTTGTCATTTTTACGAATTCCTTTCGGAAATTTTGCAGGAAACGAACTTAGGAAGGGGCATTCATAATCCCCTTCCGATATTTAAAATCGACTTTCGTCACCTTATTGTTACCTTTCGTTGTTTCGTCATACAACAGGGGTGCGATTAATGTGATATGTATTATATTGAAGGATATGCATGCATACGCGTCCAAAGTAAGTTGTGCAGATTGTAAAAATGTCCAAAAGCATGTATTTTCTTGACAGTTAAATAACATGATTCTACAAAAGAGAAAAGTCATAGCACTGGTCATTTTTTTCTATTTACAGTTCACTAATTCAAAGAAATGATTTAATGATATTCGAATTAAGATATGGAAAACTTGATTTTGTTTCTTTATGTGATTTTAGTGTAATTTTGAATACAGAAGTGGGAAATGTAAGCCATTTTTGTCCATAAGATCAGAATTTTTTACAATAGCGAACACATTTGAAGTTATACATTCTTCATTTAAGGTCTTTGATGTAAAATATATTCTCATTTTTAACTGGTGTCCATAAATTAAGGGTCAGTTATATTTTGAGAAAACCAAAATTCTGAAAGGAGGATGATGTTAAATATAACAATAAAAAATGTCAGGCAGCCTTCACAGTTTATCCACGCATAAACAAACTGAAGTGAATGTACGGTGATACATGCTAAATTAACAAAACGTACAATTTTTGATCGGCGTAGCTGAATCAAAGTGCCCATAACTTTTCGAAAATTGTCCCCTGTCAAAATTTAATTGAGTATATCTCCACCCATCACTGCAATGCACGAATTGTATCGGTTTAGCATGCTCTACATAAAATTGTCAATTAAATCTTGAGATAGGTTTCGCCACTCCTGTTTCACCGCAATAAACAGGCTTTTTTGGGGTCTGGATTCGTTCTGCCATGTGCCTCCAAAAACCATCTCATACATGTTCTATGGGATAGAGGTCAGGGAGATCGTAAGCCAATCCATTCGGTCTATTTCAGTGTTAATCAACACAGACCGAACGATGACAAAGGGGGTATCATTTATCAAGATCAAGGAATTTCCAACAGTATCACGAACATTGAGTACATAAGGAAAAATAATATCCTGGCAATAAAGTTGAGCATTTATGGTTCCACCTTACAAGTAAAGCCCAGTACGTAAATTCATAATGATACCGCCATTACCTCTGTAACCGTCACTCTACAGCCTCTGTAATGGTCTACTTCCAGCAAGTTGGTGGAAGAATATGCAGTGCCGGATTCACGCTAGATCTATTGGTACTGCGAATCGGACGACAAACAAAATCAAACTACTTTCTTCCGTGAACGGGCTCATCAGTCCAGTTGGCGTGTTCGTGACACGATCGAAACCTATGTGCTTTGGGTAATGTAGTCAAAGGAACGCGGTGTACTGGTTTGTGGGCAAACAAACTTACATCACTCAACTGCCTGGACACGATCTGGCGCAGTATTATGGCCAACTTGCATGCCTAAATCTCTCGTGCTAACATTCCAGCAGTTATGCAGCAACATCTTTTCGCAGTAACTGTCATATAACGATCTTCATCTGAGGTTTATTTGGGTGATCGACCATTGCTGTACCATCTGATAACAGTTCCACTTTCGAAACTAATTTCCACAGCGTCGCGATTATCATTTGACCCACTCCAAATTCATTGGCTACATTACGCGTTGAACGACTTTCCTTCCAATTTACTAACAATTCTTCCACGGGTATAATCATCGACATATGTTCTATGCGATATTGTGTCACTCACCATAACAACTAATAACTAACATAGACATTTAAACACATAAAATATCCTTCTCAGTCAACAGGCATTCACTTCACCTTTTACCACATTTTACCACATTATAGCAATCTTGTGCTCTCACGTGACTCCAACCAATAATCTATACATATAAAGCAGAGTTGGTGTCTGTCTGTCTGTTCTCTATACAAACCTACACCGTTTGACCAATCCACACCAAATTTCGTACACTTATATTTTGGAACCCTGCGAGTAAAGCAAGCTACATATTAAACCCCGTTCTCTTTAACCTAGGTGTGCAGAGAAGGCTAAATCATTTCGAAATTGCCTTAGGAAAAACATTGAGCATAAAATCATTGCGGTACACAACGCACTTTGTTTTACCAGTATTGATCTAAAATCAAATTTTCTAATAAAATCGTTTTACCAATATTGCTCGAAAAACAATTTTATCCGAAACGTTATATTCAAACAATTTAAAATTCTAATTATGTTTGAATTGATTTTTTATTTCTTTCCACAATAAAAATAATTTAGGAATATTTGAATGATGAAAAATGGATATTAAAAATTCTTAATTTTACACAGCTTGCATTTTGTAATGTAACACGAAAAGCCAAAACAAAAAACTCATTGATGATAAAAGCGTAAGTTTGCAATTCGGTATCTGGCAACGCTAGAATTAATATTTTATTTTATAAATTAGATTCACAATTCCGTGTTTGTGTATTTGAGTGACAGAAATGTTGCGGTCCTATTTGAGCATTTCTAAGTTTTATGAATTTGTGTTCTTTTTGCAAATAATTCATTATTGTCTATCAGTATTTTTGAAGCGTCTTTTTCGAATTTCTCTATTTCAGAATATTCTCATGATATCGATATTCGACACGCTTGCACAGAATTTTCGTTTTTCAGAATTATACATTTTTCAATGACCAAAATTTCGTTTTTGTTTGTATTTATGTGTTCCATTACTTTCCATATTACAGATATATTATTTAGGAGTTAAATCGTAATGAATTATTTTTATTTTTTAATAAATACCAAAAGACATGGGTAATTTCTTGGTTGTATATGTATATTTCGACGAACTTTGGTTAAATACGTTATCGTTTGTAGAATTCTGTTTCATAAAAATGAATGGAACCTTTTTAAGTAAGATGTATATTTTCTTATTTTAAAATGAATGGTGAAGTTAAAACAAAGTTAATCAAAATAAGATGTTTCGCTTAAGCAAAACGGGTAGCCATACGTTGTAATTCAAAGATATTTCTAAATTTTGACATATTTTCATTACAAGACGATTAAAAACAATTTAATTTACATTTATTTTTCATGTTTCTTAGGTATTGAAAGCTGTACTCCATAGACAAGTAACTACATATATCATTCTAAATAGGTATGTGGTTTCCATATAGAAACTGAGTCTCCCAATTGAAAAAAGTACCTTAAGAATTCGATTTAAAACTAAATTTTTCTGTTGGAGGAAAGCGAATTTTAAATGATTTTGCTGATCTTGGAATAATATCATAGTAAAGAAGTATGTAAACCACGACTATTGAAAAATAAAAATCTTTTGTCTGAAGTGGCAGAAGGTCGAGGTTGCTTACTTGAAGTTGAAACTGTAAGTATACAACTTAGGTACCTGTGAAACATTCATTGAAAGCAGTGATTTTGTAAAATGTGTAATCGATTGAGTTTGCTTTGTCTACACTGAGGAAATTTGTTTTAAATAAGCTCCGTTATTCCACATGCGGCTGAATAGAATTTTCAAGAAAAAATGTGTGCTTCAAAATAAATTAACCGCGAATGCCTTAACAGTTTAATTTGCCATTCTCTCACAATGTTAATGTAATTCGAAAACCATCGAATCCCTGGTGCAAGTGTACCACAAATAAAAAATATTGCTTGGAAAACTGGGTGCATGACTATACGCTGAAAGTTCCTCATTTTTGATGAAAATGAACTTAATTGGCATTCGTAATCACTCCATAACTCAAAATCGACTTCTCAAGTCATCTCAGAAAAAGCTTTTGTAGTTTGTCTTACAGCAAGAGTGTGATGAATATGAAATGGCATTATATGGATGGATATATTATGTATACATATTAGTGTCCGAAGTATATTGTAGAAGCTATGAAAAAGTTAAAACGATGTTAAAAAAATATTTTCTGTGCACTTAAATGATGCTTACATTTTTCTATGGAATAGAATCTACATTTAACCTATTCAACCGAACATCGCAGGGTAATTCTGCTAGTTGTTTCTATTTCTTATTTTTTTGCCACCATGAGTGATTTTTTGCTACGAAAGATCAACTTCCGTGTCCGCAAATTTGCATATTGTACATCACCCTTAATTTATGGACATCAGAGTAGATTAAGATAATATTTGACTATTTACATCACCAAATTCTATAATTTAAATAATAAATAATTTAATAGGTAAGGTTAGATAGGTAGTTGTTAGTGGTATCAAAGAGCAAATATGATTCATATTGCAGCAAGTGCCAAACTCAACCGAAGCATGTCCGAACAAGAGCGTCTTCAAATCAATTTTATTTCCTTGGTTAGTCATTTAGGGTAAGAAACATTTTCAATATCACCCTATTAGATGACTTGAGTAAATAACATTTTTTTGGTTAATATTTCTTGTGTTAGTTATTTATAAATTATGAACGCGAAATTATGAAATTATTATATCGCGTGTTGTGCAGTGGTTTTATGCATAGAAAAAATAGCTTGTAGAGGTTGTGTAGATAATCCTAACTATTTCTATGACATATATGGAAAGCTTGTTACCCTGAAGCAGAGGCAGAACATGAATGTGTTCGTGAAAAAAGCTTTATATGCCTGTTTTGGTGTGAAACTCGAATATACATTGGGTTCAAAGGGAATGGCCACTCAGGGAAGCCAAGAATGGAAAACATGGTACCAAGAATGTTATATCATCTTGGTTAACCCATAGAAAGTGCTAATACCACCCATTCATATCAAGCTTGAGTTGATGAAACAGTTTGTCGAAGCTTTATAGGAAAGAAAGTG
This sequence comes from Meta bourneti, assembly GCA_933210815.1. Classification (NCBI taxonomy): domain Eukaryota; kingdom Metazoa; phylum Arthropoda; class Arachnida; order Araneae; family Tetragnathidae; genus Meta; species Meta bourneti. Next base: position 75,237,828 of record OW119924.1, on the reverse strand, counting down.
CTTTTTGTACCAAATTAGCATGTCCCCAACCTTATCCGACGTGAAATTGAGGGAGGGAATATTTACTTCACCAAATGTTAGAAAACATCTGATTCAGGGTTCGAAGGGTCATGAATGTCAGAGGGTGTGCAGCTTAGATTTCATTCATTGTGATGAGCAATGAGTGGGAATCATGACGAAAGGTTCCATCAAGGTATTAAGGACATGGAAAGAGGTACCAAGGAATTTGAAATGTTAGCATGATGGCGGAACAGTATACAAAAATTGTGCCACTAAACGTTGGATATAAGAAACCAAGAAGTGAGAAAATAACACATTTTATGCGATATTAATCAATTTATTATGTTTCGAAATTTAGGCATTAGAAAAGCTACAGTGATAATTTGAATCATACAATGACATTGAATAATAATGAATGACATATTCAAAGTTTTCTTTTCGCTAAATACATTGGATACGACCCTTGAAACCAGCTTTATGCTAAAATGAGCCATGATAGAAATATTTTTAAAGATTGCTTTATAATCTCATGCGTGTAAGTAAAAATATCTTAAAATATTTCAAATAACTTTTGTGAAGTTAAATTTTATACCTGTGTTATTGCTTTAATACATAATGGAGGATATCCTTGGTGTCGCATTGCTTATATGAGAAACATTTGATGTAAAACGTGGCGATAGTAATCTTGTGGCGGAAGTGTTACCTGTAGGTCTTCCGAACATGACGCCACTTGGCTCGTTTTTTGAATAAGATTTCATAATTTCGCTAATATATATTCAAAAGGATGAATTCCGAATTATATATGATAGTTAATTAGTCAACGCAAATATTAAATTAAACGTCAAACTTCACTAAAATAATGATAAAATACTCTTTAATATAACCCTGATAACCGATGTCAGTGCATTTGTGTACTGAGTGAAAAATCGCTTGCTGTCTGGTTTATTTGTTTTTACTGAAATCCCTGTCATAGTCTATATTTGCAGACAATGAGCACATTTTAAATTTTCACATTATCACCTGTACAGAATTCCGATTCTGATAATAGGCAAACCGAACAACAGCATATTTCTAAGATAAAAGACGGCTTAGAAACCATAAAGCTACATCGTCTGAAAATGTAGTAATCTTTTAGGAAAAGATACTAATTTACTCTTAATATTGCAAAAAACGTATTTACATCTACTCGGGATATTTAAAATTCGATTTCAAGCCTTTAACAGTGTTTTACATTCTAATTCCTTCCACTAAGACCACTAATGTAATATGCATCAACGCTGCAGGGTATGATTCAAGAATTCTTTATGAAGGAAGAAATATTTCAACTTCAGATTTGTTGGAATTCACGTTTCGAAATTCCAAATGCTTTTTCGGTTGTGCTTTTCGTTGCTACTATATTTTTTACTTCATGAGTTTGTGCTAAATTTTTCTGCATTTCACGTTTTATTGTAATTTTAAAAATGTAATTTTTCTAAAAACATTGTAAGTCTTAAGAGCCATATTTTATTTTTGTGAACACGCATCAAGGCAACATAGATGAAGTATTCTCTAAAAGTCTAAACTAAATTAGACTGTCATTTACATAATTATATTTTTGCATGCAAATACGCCCTTTTGGCGTATATACTCATTTAAAAATGTTTCAAGCACCATTCCAGTTAGGTACGAAAAAATCATTTAATTCATGGAGCATTTCTGAGAAGCAGAAATTGTGATTTGGAACCACGGTAAAGTAATGTTAATATAGGTTAAATTAAGGTTTAAATTGATTGTTAAGATAGGATCTGTTAAGTTATGTTAAGATAGAAAAGGTAAAGCAGTATACATTCCTAACTTATTTTCCTTAGGTTACTTATATTTCATTACTTCAAAAAACCCAAGCACATATTTACTTGAAAGTGAATAAAAAATAGCTTATTAAATTATTCCTCTAGACTTAGGATGTAAATAAGAGTTATTTTAATAGCAGAATATACGAATCCTTTAATAAAACACTATTACGTAAATATATTCAGTCAACTAAGACTAGTTTTCACCTAGAGAGTTCATAGTAAAGACGAATGGATACAGAATCCATTTATCTTTTCCAGATACTCTATGGGATTGAATAAATAAGCGAAAACCACCAAATGTGTTTCTACGCATTACAGTATTATATGATGATAATTTGTTACACAGTATCCGAATCTAAAATAACTCATGAATTTTTTTACTCTTGTACTCAGAAATTTAGTGATAAAAATGCTTAACATTTAGAAATGTTTCTCGTTTCTTACATACCTTAATTTTAAAAAAGCTCATATATGATTAGTAATTAATCATTTCTCACAAGGCTACAGTTCGTGTATTTTCTAAAACAGAATTATATAATTAACACTACAATATTTAGACTAATTTGATACTCAACTTTATAAAATATATCTTACATTACAACTGAAGTAATTTTCTACCAGTGTTTATGTCTGAGGTGATCATATATCACCAATTTCCGTAGCTAAAATCGTGACTATGTGGTTTTGGCTACTTCACTATTAGGTGGCACAGTTTCGATTACTGTAACCAACTCTGGGTGTCTTTCTCTCTTCTGTGTCAGTAAAACTTTTCTTGTGAGTGCATATCCATAACTTGACACTGTGCCATGTTTGGAGCGGTTTTGCCAAAAAAATAAATAATTTCTGCCATAAAATCCAACGAATCAACTACAACTGAAATCACAATAAAGACAACATTTGATAAAAGTTTAACCAACGTACAGCATAATCAATAAAAACAATTAAATTTTTAACAGTTACTCATGCTTAACATAAAAATATGCTTTAAATTTCTCTTGACAGTTGTAGGCGCTTCAAGTTTGATTCTTGTAATTTAGACTAGGTTATGTCTCTCTTTTGTGTTAGTGAAACTTTCTCTGTTTGTGTATGCGCATTACTTGACATTGTCTTTCTTGTGGCAGCTTGGTATAACTTGGTTGAAGGTGGCCCTTGTGACGTGAAACCAAACCCCAACCAACCCTTCAATTTCTATTAATACTCATAAAGTAATCTAACTTTCTTTTGGTTAATTATATGTTGACATGGTTCGTAGATATTTATATATCTTTAGAAATGTAGATCAGTATGTAATGAGGGTACTAATGGCAGAGTTAAAGCTTTCCATGTGAAATACTTATAAAAATGAAAGTTTAAACTAGTGGTTAGTTAAGCTATTGGTGATTTTTTATAAAATGAATCAAATTAGTCTTTATAAATCATATAGTTCAACATCTTAACGCATAAAATATGTTGATATTTTCTAAGACATTTACAGGTACAATATAACCTTGATTACTCGAGGTAATGTGGACCGAGGCTACTTCGAGTTACCTGAAATTCGGGTAATACGGACTTAATAACACAAAACTTTTATGAAGTACCAAAAATTTACTGTAATACATGTTACTACTACAGTTACTAAAAGATTCATAAAGCATGGATTAAGGATAATGTATTCACTAATTTGTGTAATTGTATGTATTTATTGATGAAATTTTGCTATAAACATGGACGTAAGTTATGCACTTTAGGAATTTTGAAGAAGTCCTTAACGGGGCTTTCTGTTTCCCTGCATTTTACCGCCTCTTTGGACTGATTCCCACACTCATGATTAATGTTTTACTTAAAGTTTTAAAAAGTTTCAAGTTCGATTTGGTTAATACGGACACTTGGTTAATCGGAGATCGGATAATCAAGGTTCTACTGCATTTTGATCTGCGGCTCTAAGTTTGATAGAATTTATATTTATAGGTCCTCTCTCTCTCTCTCTCGGGCACATTATTTTTAGGTGCCTCTTGCCCTTCTGCTCCTTTTTTCATTTTACCATCCTGCCAGAATTTTCATTGTTAAACGTATTCTTAATTTACAACAAATTCAAACCAAGCACAGCTTTTCTTTCCTCATACTTCACCATTTTTAATTCGGGAGAATTTACAATATTTCCTGGGAACTATTAAATTGCTGAAGAAACTTTTTCGTTCTGAACTTCTAAATGAAGTTTCCTCGGAAAGCTAGACTGAACTTCTCACCTTCAACAACAATCGACTCTTTCACAGTTTCCGTCTTCCCAAACACATCTTTGGACACTTCGAGGGTCATATGATCCATACTCAGGACGAGAAAATCCTTGAAAACTTATGGGACGATTATCTATGTGATGTTCGAAAAATCATGATTAGTCGGATGGGAAGTTCATTCATACGAAACATTAAATTTAGACATTTGACAAACCGACGCTGACGTCGCTTACAAAAGTTTGTTATCTCAGGTATCCAGTTCGCCAGCAAGTTCCTGAAGCTAAACTGCCAGTCCTGCTTCAACTCCTAGGGGTTGGGACACTCTTAAGACCTCTCGCACTCCCACAAAATGCATTCGTTGTGCATGTTGAAATGTTGTGCTCGTTGTTGTATAGAGGTCCAATGGGCCATGACATCGATATTTGTTCTGCATTTCCTCACGGTATGAACTGTGAAGGCAACCATCTTGCCTTCTTCCCACCCTGCTCCAAATGGGTATATGAAAAAATTAAGTCCAATAAAGTTCAACACAATCTTTCTTTACCTGACACCCGAAAGCTTGGGGAGACCCGAACTCCCAAAGTTAGGACTTCATATGCATCAGTTAACGCAAAACCTAAACCTTTTACAACGATAGCTACAAAAACCAACCCTCCTTTGCGAATTAATATCCCACATCCAATCTTTACTAATCTGAAATTTCAGTGGCACATTAAAAACCTACAACCAAAAATGCAAATACCAAAAGAAAACGTCCCTCCTATATACTTGTATCTGGAGGGATAGCATCAATAAAAGGAAAATCTTGGGAAGGGGTGTTGCTCTTTGTACCTCTCTTGAATACCGATCTCTCATTACATCACTCAGCACAGTGTTACTAGCAATCCGTGTACGAATACAATTGTAACGGATGATAACGATCTGTACTCGACTTGTGACGAACTACTCCAGTCTAGCAAGAGCTTGGTGGATCAGCTGCCGGTGCCATTCATCATACTCGTTGACTTTAATGATCATGGTGTGCTTTAGGGAAGTAGTGATACTAACTCCCTTGGGCGACAGGTAGAACAGTTGATCACTGATCGCTGTCTAATGTGCTCAATAGCGGTGAGGTTATTTCCACGGACCACCCCAGCACCTTTCATGCCATAGACCTTGCCATCTGCTTCCCTTCCATTGTATATTTTCTATCTTTCTTTGACTATCGATTTGCGCAATAGTGGCTATTTCCCGACATTCGTTGCTCATAGCAGTGGAACTGATCATGTTGACCACCCATTTCGATACATTAATGAGGGAGCCTACTGATTTGTTTTTGCATATCAGCCTATTATACCAGAGCAGATGATAGAAGGCAACATAGACTTGGTAATAGCAGCAGCACCGTTGTTATGATTAAAGCTGCTGATACGACGAACCCCAAGAAATATACAATCTTTCACAAGCATTGTAAACCATGGTGGAATTCAGAAAGTATTGCAGCTATCAAGATCCAAAGTAGGGCGTGGTGCATTTTCCACCGATACCTCACAACTCAAAACTTTATTGTCTTCAAACGAGGGAAGGCTAATGCTCGTCGAGTGTGTAGTCAAAGTCAAAGGGATTCTTGGAAAAAGTACGTTTCAGGAGTAACATCTGCCACTCCTTACACACAGTTATGAGACCGAGTTCACAGAGCGATGGAATATATTCCAAAAATAACATCTCATTCATTGAAGAGAATGTCCAACACATCTCGTAGGCTGTGGAGAAAGGCAATGCTATTACACGAGATTTCTCTGCACCATCCAGTTCAAACACCTATTTGGAGGCATTTTAACATACAAAACATCGTGAGAAAACAAAGTCTTAATTTCCGTTCTCGCACCGAATTAGCCTATTAAGTGTCGATTTACAAAAGGGGAGTTGAAGCAATACCTTCAGAAAACCAGGATGACTGGATCTAGTGATGATGGTATCAGCTATATAATGCTTCAACGTCTACCTCATCACTCCTTTCATAACCTGTTATATCGTAACTTACATAACCTGCTATATCTTTTTAATCGAGTATGGGAGGAGAGTACTTTGCCTTTGACTTGGAAAAATACCAGTTTTACCTTTTCCGAAATTTGGAGAACTTAAACAATATATCTATCTGCCTATCACACTTACCAGATACATATTCAAGATTTTTGAAAGGATGAAGCATTATCGTCTCATTTTTATATTTGAGCCGACTTAAATATATAAGCCATATCAAAGCAGTTTAAAGTTTCTACTATAGACAACATCTCATCATTCGAAATTCAAGCTCGCGTACGTTTCTGCGTGAAACCATCTTGTCTTCATTTTCTTTGACAAGGTGAAGCCATATGATCGCACCTGGAGATACGGATCCTCCATCATTTACACTCTTTCAAGTTTCGAGGACATCTACTAATTTATACTTAAAATTTTCCAGCAACTCAGTAGTTTCAGGTTCGAATTAGCGTCCTTAGTATATATCTTTTTCTATCAAAATAAACAACATATTGAATCGACTGCCTCCGACTTGTCCAGGCTAATTTGTACTTCGATGATCTGAGATGTCCATGGAAAGACCTGAATTCGTCGAGCGACAACTTCAGACCGCCGTTTCTCGCTTGAGGGGACGGAGTGTTAAAACTATTTCAGCTTTTCCGTTCAAAAGATATCCTGCATTCGTTTCTGTTTACGTTGGAACCTGCATTCTGACCCAGAGATCTTCGTAGGTGATGTTAGAATCGTAATGTAAAACTAAATTCTTAAGGCAAGATTTTCAACCAGAAACTTACCTTCCTCCTCACGTTGAGCAGTTTTCTTGCGAGGAAAAAGCTCAATCTATGAAGAGTACCCTTTAATATATCTTGGGGGTACGTTCCTCCATGCTTAACATTTTTTGGGCTTTAATTCCTTTCCGTCTAGACTATAGCTGTGCAGCCTATGATTCTGCCCGTTAATCTGTTGCGAAAGCTCGATCGGTTCATTATAAGGCACTGATAATTTGTCATACTTCACCAGTCAAAACCCTAATTGTGGTTTGTCAAGAATCATCTTTGGCTTCCAGATGTCTTTTGTTGTCTTTATTACTCTACTACCGCATATTGAGTCATACAACTCACCCACAGCGAAATTCACTCATGGACAATTCTTATAAATCTCTAGGGTTTGATACATCAAATACCAGTCCGGTCATTTACTCCCACCTTTTTGCTTGACATAGTCATATGTTCAGAGACTAAATAGCGGTTGGTAATGATGGATCGAACTAAACAAATATTGACTGTGCCTTTATGTGTGGATTGATTACTGTAAGTTCCGCTTTACCATGTCTCCATTTTTACAGCAGAATTTTATGGTGTATATGACTATTTAAAGCACATATGAAAAGACAATTTTTTTTTTATTTATATGGACTCGAAAAGTATTTGGGAATGCTTGTCAGAGATCGCCCATATCGTACTGAATTTCCATCGTCAACTTACTGGGCGTGGCTATGGTATATCTTCCTGTTGGATACCGGATCTCATCGGGACTACCGGCAAAGAACCTATTGACACTGCTGAGAAGAATATGATAATCTTATTGAGTCCTCGAATTCCATATGATGATATCTGACAAACTATATAGGATAACAGCATGCGGAACGATTGGCGGAATGACTGGGAAAGCAGAGGTAAAGAATGAAGCGGTGTTGGTGGTTCAGGACGTCATCAGGGAGGAGCGTGACCCAGACACCACAAAATGGTATTTTTTGCGTGTGGGCAAGGTAAGCCAAAAGTAGCCCTCCTCCCCAAACACCATAATGAACAAAAGTAAAAAGGCAAATTAGGCAAAATTTCAAATCAGGCAAAAAGTCCATGCATGAGCCAAAATCAGAATATCAAAATATCAAAAGACATCACAAATTAAAAAAAAAAAACACAAATACAATACTGGACCGTAAAAATATTAAAAAGAATAAGGATGTATTAGCTTACCCATATCAGCAAAACATCAGTTAGAATAGTCAGCCACACTTCGCAAGAAGATCGCCATCAAATTCAATTTACAACGCCCCAAAATTTTAATACCACGGGACACAGTTATGAATCATATATTTAATATATTAGTAATATGTTGAAAATGCCGTGATGACTGTTCAATTACATAAAAAAGTAGTGTTCGATTAATGCTTTAAAATTAAAGATAGTAGGTAGGCATTTTAATTAACGTCACACTAGAGCAACAAAACGGGCTATTGGGTACGGTCCGGGATTAATCCCAAAGGGAAAGATTCGAGGACAACACCACGTAATTTTGAACCACGGTAAGATCACGAGACAACATCTGAGCTGGCACCCACTCTCCAAATTTCAACACCACTCCAATTAAAATTAAAGATCAAATACATAACAGATAGTGTTCAATTTCTGTTATTATGAATTGGTAGTGTTCAATTTCTGTTATTATGAATTGGTAGTGTTCAATTTCTGTTATTATGAATTGGTAGTGTTCAATTCCTGCTTTTAAGAATTAATAGAATTCCATTCCTGTTTTTTACATTTGATAGAGTTCGATTCCTGCTTTTTGGAATTGATAGTGAACAAGTACGTCTCCAAAAATAATAAGACATTAGGGTTAATCATCTGTTAAATAAATATTAGTATTGCTAAATCTTTCAAAAATAATTCTGTAAAAAGAGTAAGCGTATTTATTATTATGAGTATGTTAATGAGATTATTACATTGAAAGAGAAAGTTAGATTTAGAATTACGATTTTTTTAAACGCACCAGTTGACTAGCAATTGTATATAATAATTTTTTTACAAATATTTGAGTCCCTATAAATTAATTTAATAGTCGGAAATTTAAAATCAACTATTTTATTATAAATGTTACTATCAGTTTTATTGTTCAAAATAGATATATTCAAGTCTAAGAAGTCGGCTTTATTATTATCTGAATTTATTTTTGATAAGTACAATTCATCTGAATATACTTAAGTTACCAAAGGTTAGTAAAATTACCTGTTACTAAAAACAATTAAACCATCTATATATGTGAAAGCAGAATTTATTAGTAAGCAAATTGCTTTTTCAAAATAATGTAAAAATAAATTAGCAAAAATGGAAGAATTAGAAACTTGGGGTATACACACCGTTAAAAATAAAATGCTCACCGTTAAAAATGAAATTATTCAAAATACAGTAATTGTCCAAAAACTCCCATTCCTCAAAATCAATAGTAATTATAAATTTTTAAAATCATGATAATAATGATTTAGTACATCTTTCAGTTTGCCAAGTGGTATGCTGGTAAATAGGTTAAAGTCATAGGTTAGTATATTATTAATATTATCATTATTTATATAATTTAAAAAATTATTACTATCATTAGTAATCCAGGTGTAACCCTCTTCAATTATGGAATTGAGGATAGTTTTTAAATATTTACTAAGATGCCGGGTTTAATCATATAAGTATTTGCCAGCCCCTTTCACCTTTGAGCCTCACCTCAAGCCGTCTCTTTAACTTGGACCTCCCACGGACTCTCCTGCTTTGAAATCGCCATCTGTAAAATCACATTCCTCCTTAGTTAAACCACCGATTTCTACCAATGAACTTTCTTGTTATATTTCCTGGTCCAATATATTTCTCTTAATCCTAATCCCTCTAGAGAGATCATTGAAAACTATTCATTCTTTCACTAGCTTCTTGGGCTAAGGAGCCCTCAGAGCCGTCCCAAACTCCAAACCCTCAACAATTACCACGCCTTATGATGTTACTACTCATCTACTGAAATAATAAAGGATTGTTATGGAATTTCTGCCTCTCCATTTGTTACTAATAGATCATTACACTCAATACCAATGGATCATTCTCTCCAGTTGCCTTACACCACTCTTGTCACTCTCGTCACGACTGCAGGCTTAGGAGATCTGTTATTATGACACATATACTACTTCATATTATGAAGAATATTTCTTGTACTTTATCTTACGATCAGACAAGTCCTTAAACTGAATTTACAATCGCTTCAATATTTTGACAATAAATTGATAGATAAAATAAGAGATAATGTTTTGACTCCGACGACTCTAAGAGGAAATATATGCTCCCCATCGTATTAAAAGTCCACCTAAGAACCGAAAAGCAAACGTATTTATCATAATATCCACGATGCTCCTCCCCATGTGTACTTATCCATTTGATAGACTATCGAGAACTTATTTCTCAGGCAAACCTCTTCCCAGTGGCACCTCAGGGCACGGGATAAAAGTCCGTTCGATGTATAAAGCCGGCAGAGAGAAAAAATATATTGTGATATACCACTCTTTTCCGCTTCTTAAAGAATCAAGTGGACTTCCAGAAAATGTGGAAACCACCAAGAGATGGAATGAAATACGGGAGAAAAAAAATCTAAAATATATTCTGGAAAATAGAAACTCTTTCGTGGATGTAGATGAAATCTCGTATTGCAACCGGCTTCTTCAGTTATCCAACACCCTAGGGGGTGTAAGTTTTCCTTCCTTGGGAAAAGACCCAGCTGAAAGTATCCCTGGACAAAGAAATGGCGTTGATGGGAATGCAGGTGTGCAAGGAGTCGTTGATCCTGTTTGGGGCAGTTGATATGCAAATGGGGGAAAACCATTTTGCTTTGAGTTGTTGAGGGTTTCCGAGTTTCCCAAAGGGTTTTGTTTGAGGGATATAAAGTGGGCCTAGTTTAGAAAATGTAATGCTACACTCATGGTTTGGTTTCGTTGATTTTTTTTTCCAAACAAAAAAACGTGTTTATCCGCGTGGTTGGTGGATGAAATGCAGTGAACGAGAGAACATTAAGCGGCGTTCCTTGAGAGTGAGAAGTTGGGTTTGAGAATTCACGCTGGGAAATCCTGGACACATAAGGCCACAGAATCAAAGACATTTTGTGCTTTATAAGATGATTCACAACAGAGTAGATTAGTTTCAAGAATATTTGAAGGAAAAAATTAGGAAGTCTGTTGACATGAAAATAATCAAATTCAGAAATTCAATTCACATTTACATAAATATTTTAATTCAAAGGTTATATTTATTTATATCTTCAGACATCGAATGTAAATGTTTAATTTTCGGCAAGATGTATGAAAGGCGGTGCAACTCTGTTAATCCAAAATTTCTACTGGTTACAACGCTATTGTACTTGAAGTAAATTTTTGTAGTGGTGGCTAAATTTACCACAATACAACCCCTTCTGAATTTATAGTGGCTGAATTAGATAGCTACTACTAGTTGACTGGTTTCTAATTACAGGTGACTGTGAGAGCTGTATTAAGATTATGGTGTACTTCCGTTTGCAAGAACGTGCAATGGATGATTATGATCGTTTGACTGTCCAGTGTTGGCTTTTAGCAGCCGAATGTGAGTGCAGTCAGAATTTTGTTGAAATTAGATTGAGGCGCAACGGAGCTGTGATAGGAGTGATAGTATCCGATATCACAGAGCTTCAGACAGTTGTTGAAAGTGATATATGCATCACATTAGCAATTTGTGGACCATCCATCGAGGAGTGCGCCGATCGAGGCGAGAGCTATCTGGAATGTCTGAAAGTGAGCGTGTTCACATTAGTCTACCAGTTAAAAATTTTGCAAGATATGCGAAAGACAGTGCAATTTTGTCTATCTAAAAGTATTTCATGGTGGAGTTGGGTTGATATTGAAGAAATTGTGGAGTGTCTTGCCACTGAAGTATTTCTAACCTCCGATATGAAATTTAATGAGACTTGATATTTGGTTCTAACATGTTTCAAAAGCTATTAATTGGCCAGAGTTTAAATTGAATAAATTTTTTTTTGAAAAATGATGAGTATGATAAAAAGGGGAAATTTATTTTGTATGTCTTGATTTTTTGAAAAAAAATTCTTTAACAATTCAAAAAATACACCAGCCCAAAGTGCAAAGTGTAAGTTATCTGGTTATTAATCTTTAAATATCTATGATTTATTTTGTTCAATGTGACAAAATAAAGAAAGTTGCTATTTTAATTCTGAGAAGAGTGAAGTCTAAGTGATTTCGATCACAATGAGAGTCTAGAAGGGAATCCTTTCAGCCGCTGATCAAGATCACCAAGCTCGCATATGATGAGTAAGAGAAAAATGGGGGACTTGGTTTTGTAATGGAGTACAAATAGGGGTTTCAGGATTCCAATCTCCTAGGAGAAGGTTTCTACGTGATCTTTTGTTTTGGGTAACGTTTGGATCGTAATTTTCGATTTCTTGGATGGCCGGATTGTTACTATTATCAATTTTGATGATAAAATTACTCGAGGTTTTACTAATAAGATTTTTAAAGGAAGGAAATTTGAGGTCTATTCTAATGCCTTTATTACGGTAAAAAATCTTGCTTTGATAATTTGTCGGCGAAAAATATTCTGTAGAACTTTAATTTTTTAAAATTTGAATCGCAACTTTCCCCATACTGTGCAAGCATGATCGGTAGAATGAAATACACGTAAATGGGTCTTTTGGTGTCTAATGATAACGTTGAGCTCCGAGAAGTGAGTGGATACATGCCACGGGAGGTTTCCTAAATTTGTCTTGTATGTATTGTAAGTACGGCTTTCACATAAGTTGAGAGAGTCAAGGATTATACCTAAGTATTTTTAATCTGTGAGGACGAAGGGATTTGCTGTCCTTAAAGTTTAAGTTGTGGTAATCTGGTATAGTTTCTGAATTAACATGATGGCCGCATTGACATTGAGTTTCATTTTCCAACTGACAAGCCAGGATTCGAGGTAGAATGTATGTAATTTGAAAACTGCAAGTATCATTTGTGTGTGTGTGTGTGATATTTTTATATTGGTGAAGATTGAAGTATCTGTAAACATACTTATTTTGGTAATGTCAGTTTGAGAGACGAATGTTTTTAATATACAAATTAAATAAAAATGGCTTAGCTTGGATCCTTGTGGAACTTCAGAATACATTTTTATCTTTTAGGACACCTGGTTATTAATTTTGACTACACATTATATAATGGTAAGGTAAGATACGTAATGAGGTGAATGATAATATCTGGGAAGTTATATTTAATAATTTTGCAGATTAGTCCTTGAGTCCAGATTTCGCCAAATGCTTTGGCAACGTCAAATAAAATTGCCTCCTTGTGTTTGTTTCGGAGTGTGCTTTTCTAAGTTGTATGTATTCTGTGACTCTCAGCATTTGGTCGTTAGTGGAGTGGTGAGGGTGATGAGCCAAAATGATAGGGAATCAATGATATTGTTCGCGTGTATATAAAATCTTTGTAGTGTTCAAGAATAACTGCTTGGGTGACTTTGCTTTGCATAAAGAGTACAGAAATAGGTAGATAGCTTGTAGGCGTTTGAGGAGGTTTATCAGGTTTCAGAATAGGGATAATAATTGTTGTTTCCCAAGGGGTAGGGAAGTATTTGAATTTGGTATTGATAACTATATATAGAGTGAGGACTAGTATTATTTTAGAAGGTAAATTTTGGATCATCTTGTAAATGTTATACTAGTTTAATTATAGAGAGACAGGTGTTATAGAAGTCTTACTAGTATGTGATCTTTACAACGTTAGTCTCTTCTAATCTTACTTTTATTACTACTAGAACATTTTCCTTTTCTACACTCTATGGACATTAAAAATTTTCCACATCTAAAGAGATAATAAATACAAAGGGTTACAAAATTACTTAGTTACTTGTCATTTTAACTGTTTTCATGAATTTTATAAGGATACATTTAAAATTACGATTTAAAAATTTAGCACATAAATGCTTTCTTTCTGTTTTAGCCTCTCATCAAAATAATCGAATAATTATAAGCTTTGCTAAAAATACTTAAAATCTAGAATGACCCATGGAAACAGGCATATAAAGTAGATTTAAAAGAAATTTTAAAAAATTAAGCTAAAGTTGAACTAAAATCTAGATATTTGTCTACCAAGACAGCAATTCAAAAGTTACATGCAAAGGCCTGGGTTATATATATAGAACTACTCAAAATCTGACCTTATTTTTAAAAAAGGTATCCTGTCATTACTTTTAAAAGGAAATACGGAGAAATCACACATTTTGTATGTTATAAAATAGTGTAATCCATTGAAAATATGTCTTCAAATAGAATAAAATGAAATTGTTTCCCGTTTACCAAATATCTGGTGCAAACCATGATATTTAGCCTTATAGCAATCTACGGTGTAAGACAAAACGTAAAAAAGTTAGACATTGATTTTCAGGTTTTTGTTTAACAAATGTACTTTTTGCGGAAGGTGGCTGAATACTTTCTTGCGCCATACTGTCAATAGTGCCTTTAAGCCATATTTTTTCACTTCAGAACTCTATTCGGCTTTTTATCGGTTGATAGCCGACTGGCCGGGGACGGGTGTAGGATAAAAAAAATTTCGTGCTTGATTTCATGGGTTAGTTTCATTTCATATATCTTTAGCAAAACTTTTTATAATTATTCAATTATTTGGATGGATGGCCCAAATAGGAAAACAGAGCTCGTATGTACTTAAATAATAAATCGTAGTTTTGACTACATCAGTTAAAAAAAAAACACGAAAATAGTTACGAAATGTGAAGTGGACGAATATTTCTGTTACCCACTCTAGATAAATGAAATCTGTCCGCTTCTAACAATACGGAAATATTAACCTATTCCTAACTATTAACCAATTTTATAAAAGTTAATCACCAATTGTCTTACAAAACTTTTCCAAATATTTCTCTTAATAAGTCAGATGAAAGACTCCTAAAATGTACATATATACTCATTCCTTGGACTCACAGTTGTCTAGCATAGTGTCTTATAAAATTCCTCTGCCCAAACATGGTATGTAAGCAAAGTAATAAAGATATTGTTAAGAAACTATTAAATTCTATTTCCTAAGCAATTAATCTATTCCTAAAACGTAATTGCTTTCAGGAAATGTCTTGGTCAAAACGAGTTTCACAATTAATCCAAATAAATGCGCCTTTGTACAGCAGTCATTTTAAGCAGTGGTTATTAATCTTGTTAGTAGGTTGTCGCGAAGGTAAATTAATTACAACAATCAGTCTGCTTCGCAGGGAAATGAGTGAGTATTATTATAAATACTTAATGAGAGTTGAGAATAGATGCTTATTTCATCACCTATATTATTGAAATTTATTTTTATGCTCGTAATCTGGCAATGCAATAATCAATGCTTTGTTTTTAATTCCATTTAGAATTCCGAGTTTATGCACCTGAGTTAAGGCAACGAAATGCGTTCATATTTGAGAATTTCAAAGTGGGATGGGGTATAATGGGTTCTGTTTCTAATGTGGGTTCTGTTTCTAAGTAAATTATTGTTTTTATAAGTATTTATTTTTAGTATTTTTGGAATTTCTCTACTGCTGAGTAGATTTGAAGTTAATCCAATGTGTTTACTCACGTCTTCCGATATTCAGAATTTTACATTTTTTGAGAGACTAAAATTTCATTTCTGTTTGTTAAGCTGCTATTTCTGCAATTTTGTGTTCCATTACTTAATGCGTCATAAATAAACTGTTCAGGAGCTAGATTTTAACCAATCATTTGTTTTGCGCCTAACATCGCTAAAGACGTGAGTTTATACATTGATGTGACGAACTTCCCTCAAAAGTTCATGGTTTAATATTTGGAGAATTTCATTTCATGTAATTAAAAATGTGTACACAAAAAGCTTTTAAAATAAAACTTTAGCTAATCGTCGTTGTAATTATTCAGGTTTTAAATTGTGATGTAAGTTTCCTTTGCAAGAAGATTAAAATCAGTAAAACTTTATTTTTTTTAAGTTTTAAATTAAATTATTGAATTTTATTGAACGATGAACTCAACAATCAAGTAGCTACATATATAATTCTGACCAGGTACGTGATTTTCATTCAGTAATGGAATTTGAATTGAAACAAAGTGCTATACGAATTCGATTGTAATCAACATATCTTTCTCAGTTGTACTAAAGAAAACTTTAAATGAAGCTTTGCCAGTTCGGAAGATTAACTTACCAAATAGTTTCGTGAATGTATCTCGTTGATAAAATTCTCGTTGTATCAAATTAATTTGTCATCCATTCGTTAATGATGGTGAAATTCGGAAACATCGCATCTCTGTTGAAAGCATTTCGCAAGTCAAAATATTGATAGGAAACCTGAGAACAAGACTGAGTAAGGATTTCATTTCAACCCAAGCAACGCCGAGTAATATTATGCTAGTACTGAAAATATATTTCTGATTTACCGCTTTTAACCGTTACAGACTGAAAACGCCTTGACTCCAGGCTGTTTATTGACTGTAATAACATGGGTTTTTGTTCTTCACTGGAATCATCTCCTTAGTATCAAGTTGACCTTTGGGCCTTCTGATAAAAAGTGCTGATAGCTGAAACTTTATTGCTGAGTTCCCTTTTAAAATTCAGGGTTACTCTTGAAAGAATCGAATTAACTCCCCATATCCTTTAAACTGTAACTAAAAAATAATACGAGGGGGATTTTCAGTATAAACAAACAAACCAGACAGTGTAAGTAGATTTTACTTCAGTTGTCCAAATACTTTCACATAATACATATCAGAGTTACTTTAATATGTAGTTTATCGCTGTTTCGGCAATGTTTGTATCAAAATAATTGTCATTTGATTTATTGTGACTCGGATTCAGTGTCCTTAATAATTTATGCTAAAGATGTTTATGAAGGTATAGAATGTAATTTTTCCCATATTTATGGATACTAGCATTTTTTTGAAAAGGTAATTTTCGTATAGTGTTTTTTTTAATTTCGTATATTATATTTTGATAATTTTTGTTTGAAAGTTATATGTTAGTACGTACTAATGACAATGATTTTTCAATTATTGATAAGTAATATATGTGTTTAAATTTCTCATCGGATTTTATTTGACTTAAATTTATCAATAACAAAATACTGAAACACGTTCAAAGATTGTTCTAAATCATGAATTTGTGTTAAGTGTTTGCAATTCTGTTTGTTTAAATCGTATTATTACGGTATCTAGGATTGAAGAGTTTACATTTTAGTGATACTACCTTTTAATGATCTTATGTTTGTATGCATTTATTTATTAAATATGTTCTAACTGTAGCAAGTTTGCAAATATAATACTGATGGGACAGAATCATGCTGCTAGTGATTTTAAATTCAAACGCCATTCGTTTTGTTTCTCCAAATTGAAAACAACCAGAAAAAATTTCCGAACCCAATAATTGAAGCTGAAAATATTATTGTGTGAGCTGGAATGTAACTTTTGAAAAATTAGAAGACAAATAGGATTAATAAATTATTTATTTGAAGCAACCAATAACATTTTTTTATATTACAATTTCAAGTGCAAACAAGCTCGCAGGCATTGCTATTGCATTCATGCTTAGTAATAAACATATAAATTATTATTTATAAAACTCATTGAGTACAAATTGTACAAATTCTTTCATAGCAACTAAATTTCATCTAGTTAGAGAGATGAAATCATGTAGCAATTATCTTGAGTTCAGTGAAGAGATGTGTGTAACTCGTTCACAAGTTTATCTTTGCTTAAAAATTTGAAGCAAGCTATTTCTACCGTTCTTGAAGAGAACTTGTTATGTCGAGGATGAGACGATGAAAATTAAACACAAGAAACTTTTGGTGAATTGACACATCACCACTTCGTTTCACGTTTGCATATGGATAGCTAGCGGAAGTCTTGATCGACATTGAAAGCATAAATCATACTTCTTCTCATCGAATGTTTTGAGAGGGTTATGTTTACCGATATCTGTAAACAAACTTTAATAATTTTGAGCACACAGTTCTTTTATATAGCTGGGTGTATAAGCTGTGGTCGGGATCTGTACCACGTTCTCTGTCAGAGAAATATGACTTGGGTTGTAATTTTTAGTTAAAAGGATTCTTTTTAAAATTGACGTTGAATGCAGAATTCGACATCATATCAATACCATACCCAAAATTATTCAATTAGGTAGTGCACCGTTGACTACATTTGGTATCGCAAGGCTCTTTTGTCCTGAACTCATCGCAAATGTTTAAATTTCAATTCTTGTAAAAGACATTTGGACGAGGGATTGTTCAATCGCCTTCTAATATCCTACCAGTATCGAAGTTAAAACTTCACTACTTCTCATAAAGAAGCTAATATAGAAGATAATAATAGAAGCCTTTGTCAATAGAGTGAATACTTGTTTCGCCTTTTGTAGCTTTATGTGTATTGACTCGCCATTTATTGATAATTTTGATTGACCACTCAAATAGTAGGGGAAAAATAAAGAAACTGGATCACTGCGGATTGTGGATTTGCAGAGTGGGATCCTAGACAACTAAGGATTTGAGGAGTGGGATCCTGGACCACTACGGATATGCGGAGTAGGATCATGGACCACTGCGGAGGGTGTATATCTATAATTTCCAAAGGATGTATTAATGCGGGGGTGTATACCTTATCTCTAATTTCCGAAGGATGTATTCATGCGGTGGTGCTATCTGATTGCAATTTAAGACATGATACTATTTGCATACATGGGTTGCCAGCTTATCTTTTTTTCAGATGGATTATTTGGATTGTTATCTATGATTACACTTTAAGATTAGTTCTGACAGTGACACAGATGGTACACACGTGTGATTAATCAATATAAGTTCTAACAGCGACACAGATGGTACAAAGCTTGCTTGTGATGAAGTATCCAACAAACTAATTTTGGTTTCACAGCTTGCCCCGTGGGAATGTATCATGTCCTAGAATTAACTTAAAATTTCGTAAGATTCTAGTATAAATTAGCGATAAACCACTTATGTGCCCCGAACTGGAACTCAGTGTTGATGGGGATGTACACTAGACGATATTTGGTAAACGCTACATTTAATCTTTGTGCCTTTCTGAATATCCTTTTAGTGCTTTTTTTGAATATGCTTAAATCTTTCTATTTTAAATAAACGTTTGCGTGTCTTATCACATACACTGTATTTTAGATTATTTTTTATAACATAGTTTTATAATTTGTCTTTTAAAACGCAAGATCTGTAATGAAATTTTCTTTGCTATAAAGATTAATGTTTTTTTAAGTTAGATGTTTTTACTCAAAAATTAATTATACATTAGATGCTATAACACATATTTAATTGTAGAAATTTCGTTTTAAATAATGTACACTTAAGAAGGAGTAAAATTTTGGAAGCTTTACAAGACCCATATTGTGAACATGTTTCCTTGTACATTTAAAGAAGTTATAATAGTATTGAAACCATTTATCTTATAAATCTAAATCAAATGTTATTTTTTAATTATTCTTTCCTTGCATATTAAATAGCCCGTTGTGTTGCTCCAGTGTGACTTTAATTAAAATACCTACATACCTATCTGACTTGCATATTATTTTTACATTAATAAATCTTCCTAAACTTTAGTGATTTAATTTCTATTATATAGATTTCCAAACTGTTTTTTAATGAAATTTTTTTTCCATATAAGGATTTATATTTTTAAAGTTACATGCTTTTACTCAAAAATACATATTAGATGCTATTACACATATTTTAATACTGAAAATTTTAAAAAACATTTTACAATTTTTTTTGAAACATACATTAGATATTATTACAAACATTTAAATGCAGATTTGCTTTTTATTTTTTAATTTTACAATTAAGGCATTTTAAAAGTTTGATTCTAAAATTGTGTTTTATGCACAGTACAAAAAAATAATAAAAACCTTTTAGAGTAAAAAATATTTTTTCATTTTATTTCAAACTTTGCATGACCCATCCCATAAAGATGATTCCTTGCACATTTGAAGTAGTGAAAAATAGTATTAAAAACCGTTTGTCCTATCAAATCTAAATTGTTATTTTTTGCTTAATCTTTCCTTGGATGTTATTTTTTTCTTTAATTAATCTTAAATTTTAGGGATTTAATTTAAATGATATAGATTTACAAACTGTTTTTTTATGAAATTTTCTTTGATAAAAGGATTTATATCTTAAAAGTTAGAAGTTTCTATTAAAAAAATTATATATAAAATACTATTACACATATTTTTAATATTGAAAATTACAATTGAAACAAATTCGCTAGATATTGTTACTGAAACTTAAATGTAGATTTGCTTCTTATTTTTTTAATTTTTACAATAAGGACATTTTTAGAAGTTTGATTTTTAGAGTTCGTTTTATGCATAGTGAAAAAAACAATAAAACTCTGTAAGAGTCAAAATATTTTATGCATTAATTTGTGAAACTTTGCAAGGCCCATACTATGAAGATGTTTCCTTGTACATTTGAAGTAGTGAAAGTAGTAAATTAAAAACCATTTGCCCTTGAAACTGAATTAAATGTTGCTTATCTTTAAGGCTTTTGCAAACCACACATTTTACTAAACATGAACTTCTTTTTATTTATTTGAATCCTTGTGCTTACTGTACAGTTTAAATTGCAGCGCAAAATACCTATGCTGTACGAAGATATGAAGTATTTTACAAGATACTTTGTATTGTTCTCTTAATTTTACATGTAATTCATTTCTGCGTTAAATAGATAGCAAGGGGGCTTCCTGTTTTGAAAATAATGTGTACATTTATGTGCTGTTAGGCAAATTAATTTTTACACTTTCCCAATAGTTAATGCATAATCTAAAGATTTACTCACACCACTGATATTATTTACTATTACTCATGTATAAAACTAGCTGAAAATTTTAAATATTAATGAATTTTAAAATGAACAAATATTATTGAAATAATGAATTAAATCATAATTCTATGTGTTTCGGCCATTGAATATCTCAATAATACTCAAAACTCAGAAACTCTAGTGGACTGTTTATTACTCATTATACTCATTACTAATACTAGAAGATGCTCTCCAACACCTTCGCGTGGTACAGACAAGCTCAACTGGCTTGCTGCCAGAAGATACATTTTAAATTGCTCCATCTAGATGGCGCTTTACAAAAAATAGGAACTACACGCTTTAACATAGCGCCGGGCATTGCAATGTATGAAAGACATTCAAGTAATTGTAAATTGAAATGAAGCATTAAATTACATAAACAATAACAAAACATTCTTGGTTACAATAAATGAGGTGCTCAAAGATACATTAAAACACTAGAAATAAAGTAAATTAATATACAAACAATTAGTTATTTACAGGTAATAAACATAACTTCGAAATTGGTCGTTTATACTGACCAGAAGCTGTTTTAATTTCTGCTACCCTAATTTTACCATCAGTTCCTGGATACACTTCTGATATTCTACCTAATGACCATTTGAACGGGGGAGAATTATCCTCCTTTACTAAAACTACCTCACCTATTTTCACATTAATTTTACAAAACATCCATTTGTTTCTTTCCTGCAGATTATTTAAATAATCCATACTCCATTTTTTCCATATTTTTTGAAAAATGTGCGTGATTTTTTGCCAATTCCTTAACCTATTTTCGTTTATATTAGTAAGATCAGGCTCATTTAAAGAATGAAGAGGTCTGCCAATTAAAAAATGGGCAGGTGTCAAAACTTCTATCTCCTCTACATCAGAAGTTAGTGGTACAAGGGGACGGGAGTTCAACATTCCTTCAATTTGAATAATGATGCAGTTAAATTCCTCATACGTTAACTTCAAATTACCAACAACTCTTTTAAGATAATATTTAAACGACTTCACACCTGCCTCCCAAAGACCCCCGAAGTTAGGAGCTCTTGGAGGCAGAAAGCTCCATTCTATTTCTTCAGACCCTAAATAACCCGCAAGAATCTCATCTGGTTTACATACTAAAGTGTGCAATTTTTTAATCTCCATGCTAGCACCCACAAAATTTTTTGCGTTATCTGTGAATAATTTAGCAGGTTTGCCTCTTCTTGAGATAAATCTTTTTAAAGTTTCAATGAAAGAAGAAGTAGTTAAATCGGTAACACTCTCTAGATGTATTGCCTTTGTTGTGAAGCAAATAAATATACAAACATAAATTTTATGGAGAATACCTTTACGTTGATTTCTATATTTAATAGAGAAAGGACCACAGAAATCAATTCCAGTAATATTAAAAGGAAAGTTTTCAGTAACTCTTTCTTTGGGTAAATCGCCCATAATTTGATTTACTGTTACCGGTTTCACCTTGAAACAAACTACACAATTATGCACTATTTTCCTACAAAGATTTCTACCATTTACGATCCAAAATTTCTGCCTCACATGGTATAATAAGGCTTGTGGGCCTGCGTGTAGATATTTAAGATGATAATAATTAACTATTATTTCTGTTAAATTATGTTTAGAAGGCAGAATAATTGGAAACTTTTTCTCATAAGTTAAATTACTATTTTTTAGTCGGTCTCCTACTCTAATAAGTCCAAAGTCATCAATAAAGGGATTAAGATTCTTAATCGAACTATCCTTTGGAACCATATCTGATTTTTGAAGACCATTTAATTCAGCTTTAAAATACTCACGTTGAACTAACCTTACTAGTGTTAATTCTGCTATTTTTATTTCTTCTGCATCTAATGGTCCTACCTTCTTTGGTATGCTTCTACAATTTCTACAAAACCTAAGAAGAAAACTTATAATACGGATTATTTTAAAATACTTATTACTACAATTCAATAAATCATTAGTAAAAGCATTCACAGTTAAAGTCAAACACGGTACAAATTCAGGATCAACACTGTTTTTGAGTTTATCAGTGTTTTTCTCAATTACAGATTCAGGTATAACTCTAATAGGGTACTCATCTTCCTTTAGGAAGTCAGGTCCATCCCACCACAATTCACTTAGTAGCAGTTTTTTGGCGTCCATACCTCTGGATATAAGGTCAGATGGATTTTCTTCAGATGGAACGTAATGCCATTCTTCAATTTTGGTTAGATCCTGCAACTTTGAAATTCGGTTAGCAACAAATGTCTTTAGTAGACGAGGTTCTTTCTTAATCCATGACAGCACAATCATAGAATCACTCCAAAGGTGAATAGCCGTCACTTTGAGTTTCAATGATGACTGCACTCGATGCATTAATTTCGCTAGAAGAACTGCCGCGCAGAGCTCAAGTCTCGGTATTGTAGTCTTCTTTAAGGGAGAGACGCGGGATTTACTGCATACCAATCTCACTGACGTATGGCCTGATGCTGTTGTGGCTTTGCAGTAAATTACTGCTCCATAAGCTGCTTCTGAGGCATCTGAGAAGCCATGCAACTCTATGTCGTTAGCATTCTCAACTGAGATGAATCGTGGAATGGTCATGTCAGGAACCTTCTGCAGGGACTCGATAAATTCATGCCATTCTCGATTTTCTCTCTCCGGTAGTGGTTCACTCCAGTCTATTTTTAGCAGCCATAATTTCTGCATAAAAATTTTAGCTTTTGTCACAAGAGGACCCAAAAGTCCAAGTGGATCGTATATCCTTGCTATTTGTGACAGAACTTCTCTTTTAGTATATACATCCTTTTTCTCTGGTTTAAAACTGAAGCAAAAACGATCAGTTTGAGGTTTCCATAAAATGCCTAAAGTTTTAGTACTAGGAGTAAAAGAATATTCTACAGATGCATCAGCTTCATTTTTCAAAAGCGATGCATGATTCGCCGACCATTTATGTAGAGCCATGCCACCTCGATCCAAAAGCGAAATAAGTTGCCGTTGCAGTTCCTGAGCTTGTATTAACTGATCAGCTCCAGTAAGCAAGTCATCCATATATGTATCTGATAAGAGTACAGATGCAGCCATCGGGAATTGTGCTCCCTCATCATATGCCAACTGCTGCAATGTCCTGGTTGCAAGATAGGGTGCACTTGTAGTTCCATAAGTTACTGTACATAGTCTGTAAGTTTTGATAGGATCTTTCTCAGAGGACTTCCAGACAATTCTCAATAAATCTCTTTGACCGGGATGCATCCAAATCATTCTATACATTTTTTTAATATCAGCAACGAACGCAAATAAATGCCTTCGGAAGCGTAGCATTATTGCGAATAAGTCATCTTGATTCACTCCTCCATTGTACTGCAAGGAGTTTAGGGAATAACCGTTAGATGTTACTGCAGAGGCAGTGAACACTACTCGTAGAGGTGTAGAGCTGGAATCTGGACGTACAACACCATGATGGGGCAGATAGTACACCACATCTGGTTCTTTGCTTTCTTTTACTTCCTCCATATGTCCCATCCTTAAATACTCTTCCATGAAGGCTTTATACATGGACAGAATTTCAGGCTCTCTCACCAAACGCGCCCAAAGAGAATCTAATCGTCTCATGGCTATCTGCATTGATTCCCCTAGGCTAGCCGGATTATTTTTCAAGGGCATTTGTACGACGTACCGACCACTTTCATCTCTCGTATGGGTTTTTTGAAAATGTTCCTCACAAATAAGGGCTTCCTCATTTTTTATTTTCTCACACTCAATATTTTCAATTTCCCAAACATTTTGCATAATATTCTCTAAATCGATACAATCGTTAACAAGACCACACTGTACATTATCCTCAGTTATTGTCTGTACACTACCACTCACAACAAAACCGAATACAGTGTTTTGTAATATTAATTTAGTATTAGATGGATAAATTTGACCTGGTTTTAAAAGCTCATAAAAATTTTCTGCTCCTAAGAGTACATCAATGGGACCTGGAATGTTAAAACCGGTATCCGCTAACTTTATGTTATTTAATTCTGGAACGCAAATATCAATTTGCTTAGATGGTGTCAGATCTGTTATTCTTGGAACAACCAAAAATTCTAAATCTAATTTGAAATTTCTCAACTCATTAGTAATCTTAGCACTAACCTTAGATTTAATTGTTAAAGACAACCCATTCAAACGTCACTGCAATATTTATTTTTTCCTTTCTTAAATTAAGCTTATCTGCACATCTCTTACTTAAAAAGTTTGCATTAGCACCGACGTCGAGAAGACCACGAACGGGAAAAACATTACCCATATCATCGTATAAAAAACCAATAAAAGTGCTAAGCAAAACAGCTTTCGATTTAGCGGATGAAGTACTCGTCGCCACAAAATAGCTTCGATCCTGACTCAGTTGTTTAGTCTCTGCTGGTACGAATTCTAAAGCTGTGGGGGAGGGGAAGGTGGTACTTTTCTCTCTTAAAGTGTTTACAATATTTTCACTCGCAACATTTTGTTTTTGTTCGTATGGGAAATGTAAGGTCACATGATGGCGCCGCCTACAAAGATTGCAAGAATATTTCGACTTGCAATTTGATACTCTATGATTCCCTAAGCAATTAAAACAAAAGTGATTAGCTTTTACGAATTCTATACGCTCATCGACAGACAATTTTTTGTAATTAGGACATTTATATAAGGGGTGATTATCAATACATGAAAAAACACACTTATAACTCTTAACGTCTGACAAGAAAACTTTCGATGTATTTTTTGACTCGGAAAATTTATTTACCCTTGTATTTTCTACTAAAGTTTTACCTCGGGATGTAAAATATAAATCAATTTCTCTCGCTAACTCAGAGGGTTTAAACCAGCCGTCTGCCTGTCTTAGACTTATATGATAGGCGGTTTCTTTATCCAAGGTTTGACATATTTTATCTGATATAATTAATTCTTTGAGGGTTTCGAAATCAGTTGCTTTTCTCAACTTTAAATAATATTCCCAGCTCGTCGTTAATCGCGATGCAAATTGTATATACGTTTCATTGGGTTGGCGGTGTGTTTTCCTAAAATTTTCTAAACACGATTGGGGTGTAGGTTCAAACTCTCGAATTACTATTGCTTTTACTTTAGAATAATCATTTAATTCATCATCTTTTATGTAAGTTATCACATTAGTTGCCCTTTCACCTAACAAATTTAAAAGAATCTCCGCTTTATATTTGTTAGGTACGTTTTTTGATACAAAGGCCCTTTCTAATGATGAGAAAAAATAACCCCAAGCTTCAGGTCTACTAGGAATTTTAATTGTTAAAGTACGGACACTTTTGATCAGAGAGTCCAAAGATTCAGTTTGATGATTGTCACTAACATCATCAGATTTTGATTGCGCTTTTATGCGAGCTAGTTCTAATTCTGTTTTCATTCTCTCAAGTTTTAATTTTTCAAGTTCTATTTGCCGCTGCTCTTCAGACTTCCTTTCCTCAATTATCATGGTTGCTAACTCTACAACCCATTTTTTGTCTGTTATGTACTTCTCATTTTGTTTTATTATACTGCTTAACTCTGCAATAGTCATTAGCTCATTAACATCTTCTCCTAACTCACTAGCAATTGCTTTTAAATCCTCTTTCTTAGCGCCTTTAAACATTTTGAATAACTATTTCATAACAGGAATAATAACTCAGTCACATACCTCAATTGCGTCGACGATGCTGATATGAATAGCAATACTCAAGCTTTTAAATGGGAACTCAATTCACTAGTTGCTCCGGGAGACTGGACCACATGTTTCGGCCATTGAATATCTCAATAATACTCAAAACTCAGAAACTCTAGTGGACTGTTTATTACTCATTATACTCATTACTAATACTAGAAGATGCTCTCCAACACCTTCGCGTGGTACAGACAAGCTCAACTGGCTTGCTGCCAGAAGATACATTTTAAATTGCTCCATCTAGATGGCACTTTACAAAAAATAGGAACTACACGCTTTAACACTATGTATTCTTAAAACAATCTCTACAAGAAAACACAGACAATTTTAAAACAGATTGAAGGAAGCGACATGGTAACAAAGAACATTAAAACACTTTTTATAGATAAAACATCATGATTCATATATTTTACAAAAACAATACACATTGCAGTGCAAAAAAGAACTTATATTTTTTATATACTTGCATTTTTTAAGAGGCAGATATTTCCGACGATCCTCGTTTGATCCCGGACCGTCGTCAATAATCCGTTGTGGTTCTCCAGTGCGATGTTAATTTAAATACCTACCAACTGGCAGGCCAACTATTAAATGCAACCGCTTCAGCTTTTGGAGCAATGAAAATTGTTTTTGTAATGGCCACATGATAGTTTTTGGATATCTTTGTTCATAGTGCATCGAATTTTGGACACCCATATTGTTCCTAGTTGATGTTCGGAATATTCAATGCATGTAAGCGTTTCTTCTCCACATAACCACCTTTGTAAGCAACTAGCCCTCTTGGTCTGCTCGTACAATTCTAAAAGCTTAACCTAGACTTATTAAAGGAGACGCACATTCCCATGCCATGGGACAGAAACGGAGTCCACATACGTAATTTTCAACATATCGTGCGGTTTTGGGATCTTTGCCAATAAGTTTATGCTTATAAGGCGATAAGTTAAAACAAAACTTGAAGCTACTTGCGATTTTACAGCAATGTATCCATATTCATGTACCTTTTTGAGTCTGAAATCCATCAAAATCTACAATTGCACAAATATTAAGTATTGCTATTTAAAAGCGTTAGCTGTTCTTGGAAAAATAATTGCAAACTAGAGGCACGAAGAACTGGACTATATAACACCATACGCTTACTAATTATACTAATCAGTAAAGTTAAAATTTATTTTCTGCGTTCCATAGTTACTCACAAAAGATAAGACAAAGTGAAGAATGTATTCAGAAAATATGTGCTTGTGATAATGCGGCAAATACAATTTTGTGTTGTAATACAAGATTTTAACGAAAAGATATACTTGAATGCGCATGTGATTTTTTTCTTTTTACTTTATCAAGTTGATGCGCTGAATGCAATTTAATTCTACGACTAAACTTGAGCAAGAAAAAACTAAATATATAAGAGAAACGTATTTTTACTTTCTTTAAAGTGAGAACTTTGAAGTATACCGAATTCTCTTGGTTCTGCAGCTTTATTTTTCCAAAATTTCTTCTAATTTATTTTTCTAAAATATCTTCAATTACATCAGCAAATTGAATTATTTATTTGTAGCACACGTCTTTGCCTTTGTTGAAAGGATATTAGTATCTTTGACAAGTATCGGATTTTTAAAAATTAACGAAGAGACACTTTTCCATGGGATTTAACTCAATCTGCACAATAATTTTACACTTAAGAGTAATAGAGCATAATCTAGTTTTAAGGAAAATGAATGACCATTATTCAAATTTGAATCCAAATGTTTCAAGCATATCTATGCTCAATAAACGTCTATCTACTTTAGAGATTGGCCACGCAAAGACGTTGACGTTAGGGACCTGGCCGAAAACGGATTGTATTATACGGGTATCTTGGACGGGGTCAGGTGCTATTGGTGTGACGGAGGGCTTGAAATTTGGCAAAAAGAAGATGTAGTGAGACACGAACACAAAGCTTTATCCAAAATGTTTGGTAGCCCAACAACGACCGATTTTTGACTCTAGAGCAAAAAGTACACCCGTAGATAAAATTGTACAGGTGTTGGATGAAATCAACAATAATACCAGTGGTTTTATATAATCTGATGTAAAGCTTTACCCCTTGTGCAACGACAAGGACGAACGGCTTGGTAAAATTTGCATGGAATTGGAAATGATTTTTTTACAGGCCTTGCGGTCATCTGGCGACATGCATGAAATGTACGAAAAGTCTCTGAAAGTGTCCTATGTGCCAAACCAATTTTTTACATAAAATTAAACGTATATTTGTTAATAAAAATTGTCTACTCTTTATTAATACATGTAGCAGATGCAATTTCAGTGAAAAAATGAACATGGTGTCGAAGAAAATCCAATTGTCAAATTGGTGGTGTTGAGTTGAAATTCATGAAATTATCACAAGTGCTACAGCGAAAAGATTAGTAAGGAAGTTTGAGATTCTAAAAATCATAAGACTCTTAACAAGGACTCCTTGTGGGAGAAATCGTGTAGGAAATTACTTATGCACCCTTATCAATATATTGGCTATTTTAATTATTACTTGTTTGTTCATTACAAGTTGAACTTATTTACTAAAGAAGAATTTTAAAATGCCTTAAAAAGGAGTTGCTGAATGCTTTAGGTAAGATGTGTAAATGTACTCTGTAATACAAGAAAGAACGCTTGAATTACTTATTCATTTTTAGTGTTTCTTTCTTTTAGTGTGGGCTTATTAAAACTTTTGTTAAGACATTTAATATATTTCACATTTAAAAAAAATTTTGTATTTATTTTTATTAATTCTTTAAAACTTTTTACTTTTTTTTGCTGCTTAACGTTTTTGCTCTTTAACTTCTAACTGTTTAAATTTCTTTCTGTTCAACTTTTTTAACTGTTTAACTTTTTTCTGTCTGACGTTTTTTAAACTATTTAACTTTTTCTGTTTAACTTCTTTTATGTTTAACTATTTTTACTGCTTAACTTTTTTCTATTATAAAAATAGGTCCGTAAGATTATTCAGGATTTTTTTTCTTTAGAAATCAAAATATATTTTACCGAAGTTTCGAGTAACGAACCAAAGGAGAAATAATCATAGGACAAAGACATACATACAAATAATATTTTTATTTAAAATTACTATATTAAAATACATGAATTCTTTTTAGTAAACATTTTTGTAACATTCTTTTTTACAAGCATTTTAGAAACATGCTTGTAAAAAAGCACACTAGGATAACACACAAAATTGATTAAGCATGTATTTAATAGGCAAATTCATTTCTTTTACAGCACTGATAAACACATTAATTCCAAAAGGAACTTTCTTTTTATTTCTTAAATGGTATTTCTGAAACTTTCTGAAAAGTCGGTTGGCGGCTCTAGTACTTCTTCATTCTGCTTAACCTTCTCTGGATGCATCTTAGCTGTCTGATTTGGTGATGGAAACTTTACATAATTTTGCAAAGCTTGCACGTGTAGATGGGCCTTTTAGTTGTCGCTCAGATTTTTTTTGTCTCAGTATATCGTGCTTTTCTCGTCCATTTCGGACAAATGTTCATTAACAAAAGCGAGAAGTCTGTCTTCAGGAACTAGAATTATTTTCTTTGTGTGCTCCATGGATAAGTGAGCCTATCACTGAAATGGTTGCAGGCAAATTCCAGTATTTTTTTCCCAACAACCGTTTCAGAAAGATTACGTGTTCGTGTCTCACTACATCTTCTTTTTGCCAATTTTCAAGCCCTCCGCCACACCAATAGCACCTGACCCCGTCCAAGATACCCGTATAATACAATCCGTTTTCGGCCAGGTCCCTAATGTCAACGTCTTTGCGTGGCCAATCTCTAAAGTAGATAGACGTTTATTGAGCATAGATATGCTTGGAACTTTTGGATTCAAATTTGAATAAAGGTCATTCATTTTCCTTAAAACTAGATTATGCTCTATCACTCTTAAGTGTAAAATTATTGTGCAGATTGAGTTAAATCCCATGGAAAAGTGTCTCTTCGTTAATTTTAAAAATTCCGGTACTTGTCAAAGATACTAATATCCTTTCAACAAAGGCAAAGACTTGTGTGCCACAAATAAATAATTCAATTTGCTAATGTAATTTTAGAAAAATAAAATTGCAGAACCAAGAGAATTCGGTATACTTCAAAGTTCTCACTTTAAAGAAAGTAAAAATACGTTTCTCTTATAAATTATATTTAGTTTCTTCTTGCTCAAGTTTAGTAGTAGAATTAAATTGCATTCAGCGCATCAAATTGATAAAGTAAAAAGAAAAAAATCACATGCGCATTCAAGTATATCTTTTCGTTAAAATCTTGTATTACAACACAAAATTGTATTTGCCGCATTATCACAAGCACATATTTTCTGAATACATTCTTCACTTTGTCTTATCTTTTGTGAGTAAATTTGAAACGCAAAAGATAACTTTTAACTTACTGATTAGTATGATTAGTAAGTGTATGGTGTTATATAGTCCAGTTCTTCGAGCCTCTAGTTTGCAATTATTTTTCCGAGAACAGATATTGCTTTTCAATAGCAATGCTTAATATTTGTGCAATTGTGGATTTTGATGGATTTCAGATTCGAAAAGGTACATGAATATGGATACATTGCTGTAAAATCGCAAGTAGCTTCAAGTTATCATTTTAACATATCGCCTTATAAGCATAAACTTAGTGTCAAAGATCACAAAACCGTACGATATGTCGTAAATTACGTATGTGGACTTCGTTTCTGTCCCATGGCATGGGAATGTGCGTCTCCTTTAAAAAGTCTTGGCTGTACTTTTAGAATTGTACGAGCAGACCAAGAGTTATGTGGAGAAAAAACGCTTGAATGCATTGGTTTGTTGGATACTTCATCACAAGCAAGCTTTGTACCATCTGTGTCACTGCTAGAACTAATATTAAAGTGTAATCATAGATAACAATCCAAATAATCCATCTGAAAAAAAGATAAGCTGGCACCCGATGTATGCAAATAGTCTTAAATTGCAATCAGATAGCACCACTGCATGATTACATCCTTCGGAAATTAGAGATAAGATTTACACCCCCGCATTAATGCATCCTTTGGAAATTAAAGATATACACCCCCGCAGTGGTCCAGGATCCCAATTCGCAATCCGCAGTGGTCCAGATCCCCTACTTTTCCCTACTCGAAATCTATATATCTAGTGGTCCGCACATATCGAAAAGTTGTCTCTTTGTAGCAAGATTCCATTTTCTGTTTAATCCTTTGTTCACTCCTGCTGTGATATCTAAATTATCATACCTTTATCATATATCGCACCTCTAAGTAAATATTTTCCCGAGGATTCTTTATAAAACTTACTTTGAATAATAGCTTTGTATGCACAATTTTTCTCCAAGGAAATTTGTCTATCATAGATATAAGCATGATATTCGGAAAACATGTTATTTAAGAGATAATTGACGGGAGTACATTTATCGGCCTCGATGAACTCAGTACCATCAAATTTAAAATTTTTTTCTTGAACATTGAGAAAACATAGACCTTCTAATGAAATAGACAGAGCATGTGGGCGGAGTCGCTGTCGTAAAATATCTGAAAGGTAAATCATGTGGGCTTACGAACAACTCTGCCTACTGGCTATCGTAACGCAGACTAGTGTTTTTGATTACGATAGATAATCACTTTAACCAATCAGTAATTTAGTATTCATCCTATTTCCCACAATCTCGTGACAGACCTTCAAGCTGAGCAACCGGAAGAAATAGCATAAAGCTGAGGCCACATGCTTCATCTATTTCATTAGAAGATAGATGGAAGAAAAATTTGTGCAAGATCAAAATATGATTGGCCTAATCCAGACATGAGAAATTAGATTGTGCTACTGTCCGAAATAAAAGCAATGCAATGAATTTCTACGAATGACGATCGTCCGATTGCCAGCTGAATCGGCAGTAAACAGATACACTTCGTCTCGTTGTGCAATAACGATTTTCATTTTTAGAGGTTTGAAATTAAGTCCTTCAAACACAATTTTCGAAGCTTCATTTTTTGTTTCTTTTAATACTTCCACCACTTCTCAATTTGCAAAGTATATCATATCTGATTTCTCTTCCAGATTTAAGGATCGGATCGCGAGTGGCTTCGCTGAAGGATTTTACTCGCGAAATGTCTTGCATTACATTCTCTAACGTTTCCTAAAAGATTTCCCTACTTTCATCATGCAAGTAAAACTACGCCAATCACTTAAAATGTCTTGTCCCGTCTATTAGAAAATCTGAGGAGATAAAGTTTCCACTTCCTGATGGTTGCGTACAATAGTATTCAGTGCACTCCTTATGGTCCAAATAACGTCCTATTTTATACATGATTGTAGACAGATATGAAATAGTAGAAGATTTGAAAGGTTTTGTATACTAATTTGTTTCTAAAGGATAACACCGAGCTTGTTTTACCAGGTATACAATTTATGAGTGTGCCGCTACTCTTAGTTATATCTCAGTAGCACTGAATGTTGTTTTTATGCGAAATTAAAGAGGTACCGTAAAATGTTTCACAATTTAATCCTGACGTTTGTTTGCAATCGGTATGATTTTTAAAAACGAAGCCGATGAGTCACCAATAAGCGATAGAGACACAGTGTCACTATTTACGTATAACTTTGTTAAGCCTGCAATTAATTTCAAGTTATGTTCAGAAAAGTATGCTCCTTCTGTGAGGGTATTTTGCGTAAATCTTAGTATATGCCCAGGTATGTATGTATGTATATTTAATTAACGTCGCACTTGAGCAACACAACGGGCTATAGTATATGCCCAGGAATTTATCTCCAAACTTTACTTTGATGTCATGTGGTACATTCAGTTTGACTTTGGAAGTAGAAAGTTCCTTGAATTGAATGAATTTGAATTCACTAAAAATGTCTTTCTCTGTTCAATACATACCATCTGGATGTTTTTAAATTATATATTTTCCGCTAATGATGAAGGGTTGAAAAAATTTCATGGACGATTGATTATCTTAAGTTTCTCACCTTTAACTGCTTCTAATGGTTTAAAGTAATTGAATATGATTTCACTATTATTCCCTCTAATAATATAAGAAGGAGCATCGATGATTAGCGAGTCTATTAAATTGGCACAGGAATCACGTTCAAGTAGGATATCTATATGATCTTTTAATTTTACAACCATATTATTTTCACGTTGTAAGAACTGTGCTAGATTGTTTCCCGTTGTATCAAAGATATTTCTATTGATTTGATCAAATACACTATCTTTAATTTTGTCTAGTAATACATCATAAGTGAGTTTGATATCGGTCTATTGGCAACGCGTTTTATAGATTGGTTTAGAAAATTTTGCAAATTCTGAACGCGATAGTCAACAGTATAAACTTGCGGTACGTCTATTCTACGAATTGCATTACCAATTTTTGGGTCGGTCTATAAAAAACGTAAGAATTGGTCTGCATGTCGTGCAGTAATGAACATATCCCAACCTTCTTTTAATACTACATTTATTTGGGATGCATTCACGATAAGAGAAAGAATCTGTAAACATTTTTTTAATGTTTGCATTGATTCCTTCCACAAAGTAGGATCGTCACTATACAGTGATATGTTATTCGGGTAGAGTTGTTACACCTTCTACTTCCATTGTTTTTTCTACAGAATAATCAGCATTATTACCAGTATGGATAGTAAAGAACCAACAGCTATAGTTGATTCTGTTAAACACCATTCCAATGTTCTCTTAGAATGATGGCATGAGCTAATTTGGTTCGATAACGATTCGGAATGTTGTTCAGAAAGTAGTTCAAACTAGCGTTCGAAGGTACAATGGTGTGAAAGTACACTGCTGGCCACCCAAATTGCAACACCAAGAAAGACAAGAGATATCACAACAAAATTTATTTTGTAGATAACATGTTGACCAAGTATCAAATGATTAAATTTATAGACTTCTGTGAAGTGTGGTTCCTGCCAAAATCAGTAGCCAGAGTAGCCGCCATTGTTGGAGATCACCGCTGCCACACGCCTCGGCATTGATTCAAAGAGACTTTGGATGTGTTCTTGGGGTACAGCAGACCAAGCAGCTTCCACACGTTGCCAAAGTTGATCTGGTGTGGCAGCTGGGGATGTATTCTGGGTCAATCGTTGAGCAACCATGGACGCATGTTCTCTATCGGCGAAAGATCCGGAGAGCGAGCTGGCCAGGGAAGCAATTCAATCTGGCGATTGACGAAGAACCCTTGGACAATGCGTGCCACGTGTGGTCGCGCATTATCCTGTTGAAATATGGCTGTGGGCAAGCCCTGAAGGTAAGGAAGGACAACTGGCTCCAACACCTCGGAGATGTAGCGCTGGCTGTTTAAAGTACCGGCAATGCGTACTAGAGGAGTGCGAGAGTGATATTCAATACCGCCCCATACCATAATACCCGGTGCAGGACCAGTGTGGCGGTGCATAACGCAGCTGTTCAGCATCCTCTCTCCACGGTGTCTCCAGACTCGAATCCGACCATCGTGGTGTTGCAGACAGAAGCGTGACTCGTCAGTAAAGACAATTTCATTCCATTCTGCCGTCCACATCCTTCTTTCATCGCACCATTGGCGGCGGAAACGTCTGTGGTTCTGCGTCAAGGGTAGACGAAGCAATGGACGTCTTGCGGATAGACCACTCTGCTGTAAACGGCGTCGAATGGTATGCGCAGACACTGGATGATGCGGTACAGACTGAATGTGCTGTGCTATGGTTCGTGATGTGACTGAGCGATCCGTCACTGCTATACGCACAATATGCCTGTCATCACGTGAAGTGGTGCACTGAGGTGGATGCGATCGAACACGTCGGTCCGTCATACCCTCCTGCATCCAACGATCACATATCCGCATTACAGTTGTTTGGTTTCGTCCAACACGACTACCGATTTCCCTGAAAGATAATCCACAATCTCGGTAGGCCACTATCCTTCCTCTGTCGAACTCGGATACTTGATCAAAAGATGATCGCTGTTTTCTACGAGGCATAATTGATCGTTTTTTTGAAAAAACCACAAGAAAAACACAATTGCCGTACTTGAAATCGTCGAAATCTCCAAGCCTTAAATAGCGCTTTGAAGTGGCGCCACAGGCGCGCGTGATGTGCGTCTGCGCTGAAATTCTAATCATTTGCATATCTCACCTCCGCTAATGCATGTTGTAAATTTCATATTATTTGCATGCTTCCTTCAGGGTGTTGCATTTACGGTGGCCAGCAGTGTATGTTTTATCCATCCTGTCTTAATCAAGGAGTCAAATGAATCGCTGAATCCTACTCCCTTCACAAATAGTTGATATGGATTTTTGCCCTTACTGCGAATAATTTTCTCTATTCCCAATAATCATCAGAAATTTTTCTACTTTTTGTAACTCTTCAGCATAAAAACGATATTCGATCTCTTTCCCATTCGAATCATGTAGAACATAAGTATGAGGAATTGTCGTATATCTCTTGTACATTCTAAAAGTTTTTTCGGTCCAGCCTTGGAGATAACCTTTCTAAACACTCTGTGAGCTTTCGATATTCTCACATCTCCCAAGGTGAAACGAAATTTGGATAAGGAACTTAACCCATACAAGTGTTTAGAAAAAGTAGACTCTTCAACTACGATCACTTTTCTCGATTTGAAACCATAGCTGTGGTGTTCAGAGTTGTTTTATAAATCGACCAGTGATAGTAAAATATCATAATATTTATACCAATTACGATGGTGAAGACTCGATACATACGTGTGCGAAGAGTTATATGCATACATTCCAAAATAGCACACTTAGTGTCACTCTTGGTGGAATAGTGATGAATACTGTATTTCTTAAACAGGTGGTGAACCTTTTTACTCTAAAACTCATTCCTTTTGTTCCTTTCATTTTGTCAGTTTGGTGATTCGAGTGTTTCGCTTCCTTAAACACTGAAAACCCTGAACCATAGTATTTGCTTTTTCATTTTTGATAGTAATAGCTCTCAAGAATCGATACATTACATAAATAATGGTTAAAATATAGCGATATCCTTTATTGTATCGCAACCGAGCTTCCCGAACTTCCAACGTCTACCAAATCACTTTACCACAACTCATCCACTCCGTAGGATATCGTTTTTCGTCTCTGAAATTTATAGCAAATAGGATAGTGCAAAGTATAGACGTCTTATTGCAAAAGCCATTTTTTTGCGCATTACGTCTATTAATACCACTTGCCTTCGACAACCTCCAACAGATCCTGATACTTTGGAATTGAAAGAAATTTCCTCAATCGCTCCATTTTTTTTCCATTCAAATGTTTTTTTGTGGTCTCGTTCGATGAAGGTCAACCTGCATTTACCATCAGCGGATTCATATCTGAAAAATCTAACTGATCTCGTAGTCTTTTATCGATCGAGTGACGTGGGATGTTACTTTCGTAAAGAGCTCTGAAAATTTTTAAAAACCTTTCGGTGGAAGTTTAATCTTTTGAAAGTCTTTTCATCAAATAACTATTATATAAAAATGTATTGCATTGATTAGATATTCCTGTTTCCCGTTCACTTTTATTCCGTTTTTACTCATTAAATGTACAATTATCACTTTTCAATTTCTCCAATATTTACAAAATAACTTTTTTTTCGGAACGGCATATCCCAAGCATTTAACAAGCAGATTGGGAACTTCTACTACGGGGAGATTTGTTTCGGGAGTTTCTACGCTCTTTAATTATTCAGGAGGAGTTTCAAACCATTTCTGGTTTGGAGGGTTCTTAGCCCTCTGGAATTTGTTTAGCAACTAAGAGTGTAATTTAGCTATCATATCATCTGGTATTTCATTCTGTTGCAACAAACTAAGAATGTTGCCTTCCAAGCAAATTTAAGGTTTATTTAACTGATAATATTCGGATATCTGCTCTGCTGGTACTAATGACATTTTTATATGCGTTTTTCAGTAGCCTTTCTACTAATTTCTCGTAGCCGACTCACCACAGCAGGAATAATTAAAGGCAAAAATTCTCTCGTCTGATTTGTGAACAGTTTGCGTTTTCGATGGATTGATATTTTTCTAACCCCTAACTGACGAATTCGTCAGTTAGGGGTTAGAAAACTGTTTATACTCACATTGGAGATGAGTATATTTTCCAATAACAAGTTCTGGCAAATTTCACACACCGATTTGATTTTTTCATTTGAAGCTGATCTTAAAAAAATAGTCTTTCGTTGTTGTAGGCTTTCCTTGGAGAGAAAATGAATCAAAAGTACATGTCGTCTCAATCTATTCATTTTTCAACGACAAGGAGACTCAAATAACGAATCTAAGATCAGGAAATATGGTGGACTGACGGAGGCATTGTTCGTCTGAGGTTCTCAGATGAACGTCAACCGGATAGGTAAAAGGTTTGAGGTCGCTTTTTTAGCATTCATGGAATATTTCCCTTTCCTCGGAAATGGTTTATTAAATAGAAAGCTTGTGACAGATCGAAACTATTGCGAAACATTATTAGAGATAAAAACATTATTAGAGCTTAAAATAATGTCTCCCATCCTTTTCACTCGTGGAAACAAAATTTTGTGTGATCAAGATCATGATGGTCGTTCGTGATGATCTATAATTGCTCGTGATAAAGATCTATAATTGATCGTGGTGAAAATCTATAATTGTTGTGATGCAAACCAAAAGTAAACATGCATGGTGTAGAACTCGTTAGGTCGTTCATCATGTCACCTATTACGATCAAATTATATATCTCACCTTCCTGGGGTAAGCCAAATATGCTATGTTTTTTCTCTCCGTTAAACCATGGTTTCACGCTGAATAACACCAGATTATTTTGTACATCTTGCATTCAAAAACCTGCTCAGCTATCATTTTTCTCACGAGTTATGTTTTCCACTCTGCGATGCTTTTGTTACCATGTATTTCGAGGGATGTCTCGATTTCAGAATATTTGACAAAACTGACAAAATTCGGATTCAATCAATTGTACCCATGCAATATTTGCTTTTAAACCTAAAGTTTCGTCTTTAAAATAACGTAATTAGAATGACCTTTCCGGCAGACAGGCAAAAATAAATTATTTCTGCTCCCCAGTCTTTCAGAATAATAACAATTCGAATTCAAAATTCCAACCTAAGCACCGTCGTCTTTAGGAATCGAGACGTTTTTCTCTGATGCGAAGAGGCAATTAATAGGACAAACTCACACACATTCTTGTAATTCATGGTGTGTGCTATAACCTCTCCATCTCACTCTTTATACCCAACACACCATATCGTCCACACTGCATCAAATGACAAATTGATGGAGTTGAGAGCACAAACTGCATACAGCTGTCATCAATGTAATACTACTTTCCGCCACCTTTATTTAGCTTGAAAGAAAATGCCTTTCATACTCCATCGATTTTTTTTCCAGTTAATTTGCATTTCCTTTCCACTTGTTTCTTATGTTATCCATTTGTTTAAAAATATACATACTCAGCATGCGATGCAGATAGTCGAATGCAGTTAAGTGTGTGTTTAATAAACGAGTTCTGTTATAACTTTTGCAATATTTTCTAACCATTTTTGAAATTAAATTATTTCCAGAATGATCATAAAGAAAACTTGAAATGGGTTTTAAAAATAGCAAAATAAAAACATATCTATGAAGTTATTTTGCCTCCAGTCTGCAATAGCTTAGTATTAATCCACGTTTTTACTTATAGGTAAACATTAAATTTGCATGATCATAATAAATTTATTATTTTATTTGTTTATCTTAGTAAAGAGGTGCTGAAAAGTGTGTAAGAAGATATTTCTATCTTCTTACACACTTTTCAGCAAAGTAATAAAGTTATAAAATACCCTTAAAACTGGCTAACAGTGAATCTTAAAAACGAATACGCACTATGAAACGAAACTAAATATTAAAAATTAACTATACATCCGCTCCCCCAGAAGCATCATTCTGTAAGTAACAAATCCGCGTAATGTGTTTTGTAGAAGCTTTACACAATATCTCTACAGGAATTTAAATAAATTTTGCAGTGAGTTAACACGAATTTGAATGAAACATTTGATAGATTTCATTGCTTCTTTTGTTTGAGTATTTGATTAATAGAATTTGCTTTATCAGACATAAATAGATTTTAGAAAAGTAATCAAGATGAAGGTTCCTGGATTAGAGCATTCCAGCAGTATGGAATCCTAGTTACTTGCATGAACAAATGCATTTTAAATATTTTTACTTTATAAGCATTGTGTGTTTTAAGTTAGCCTTATAGTGTTTCCAATTCATTCTGGTGAGGACACTAACTCCCTAACTTGATAAAACTAATGTATCTGCTTATCGATTAGATATTTGTATTGCAATAATAAAAGTAACCCAACGCTTTGTAGTTTGTCCATTTTTGTTATAAAAGCATTTGGATTGGTTGGTTTAGGTTTAATAGTGCAGGGTCCAACAGTCGACCGCATATACATTTGGGTCAATCCATACTTATTTGACTTAAATATTCAATTCCAAGTTCCAACATCTAATTTCCTACATAGCAATTCTATTTTCCTACATCTAATTTCCTACATAGCAATTCTAATTTCCTACATCTAATTTCCTATATAGCAATTCTAATTTCCTACAAGATCATACCATCCTTTCGTTTGTTTGTTCATATACAGATACGAAGAAATTATTCGAAGAAATTCATCGTATATTTGTTTTTAACCCTCTGATGAGTTCGCAAGCATTTATCCTTCCAGTCTTCCATACGCGTATTGCTACAAGTTTTGACGTATTTAACCAACATAATATTTCCTAGGATTCTTTCAACCAACAGATGAGGTTATTTGTCATTATGTGCGTTGTGGGGGAATTCAACACTACTTGGAAAATTTTTGACTATCAGAGGATTAGTGAATTACTCTTTCATCTGCATTTCTGTTCATTACATCAGTAAAACTATCCTTAATCTGTCCATTTACTTTGCGGAAAAATATTTCTTAGTACAGCTTGGCCGAATCTGGCTCTTGCACCATACAAACCATCCTAATTCCAAACATAGATCAGTTCATAACCATTATTTTCGAAGCAAATAAAACCATTTTAATTTTAAAATGCCATAGAGCAATAACAAAAGCACATATTATTGAAAAAACAAATTTGTCAATCGAAATTAAAAGAAATTTCAAAATGGCATATATTTAGCTTTTCTGAACAAATATAAGCCGCAAGGAAAATTTTAAGCTAAAGAGAAAAATGAAGTCATGCATTTTCAATATAGTTAGTAAACAATTTATTTCGAAAATAATATTGAAAACTTTTATGAATAAAAGTTATGATGAGCTTTTTGTATCGAACATTATATAACTAACAAATACTGCTTAAGAAATTTTCTAGAATTACTCAGCTTCTCAGATCTTCCCAGAAACTGCGTGAAAGAAGATACTAATTGTAGCCTTACGACACACAAGAATAAAGGCTTCAGGGAACCTTTTTTGACGTAACCAATTGAGTGAAGACCAGAAGTAATTAGAACTCTGGCCTTTAAGCTCTTCAAGAAAATGGTAGTGGTATACTGCAAACAAGACGAAAATAAACCATTAAAAAGAAATAAGAAAATAGTCTTCTTGTACGTCTTACGTTAACACTCTCCATTGGATTACCGTTTTTAAAGGTTTTCGGTGTTTCGCAACATGTTTTCGTAACTATTTAGCCGTGAATGTGAAAAAAGACGAGGAAACTTGGTGAAAGTGTTAAACAACTTTTTGCAGTGACTTATGTAGGAAAAATTAAGCTACTTTTATTGCTTGTAAAATGATTTTTTAAAAGACATTTTACATCAACTGCAATTACAGTCCGGGTGTTAAGCATAGAGCACAAGAACACTCGCTTTTCTTTCGTAACTTTATAACAATTAAATAAAATTAAATGTGTGAATTTTATCATAGAAAATTACAGCTATTATTTTAAGGGTAATTATATGCTTATGAAAGAATATAGGGATTGTGAACTTGGTTTGTACAGTCATACATTTTGAATGGTATTATTGAAGGTTCACTTCTCTAACACCGGGTTAGCCCAGTTGGAAGAGCAATGGATTAGCAACCGGAGGGTTGCGGGTTCAAAACTCGATCCATACAAAGACGGTCGTGTACACGGGAGCTGGAGCAAGTTAAACCTGCATTGGCCTCAACGTTAGTGTGGTGTTTGGAGAGTGGGGTGCCAGCTCAGGTGTTGTTCCCGTCCTCTGACCGTAATTCAAAATTACGAGGCGATGTCCTTGGATCTTTCCTTTCGGGATTGATACCGGACCGTCATCAATAATCAGTTATGTTGCTACAGTGCGACTTTAATATTAACTATTTACCTATCTCTCTAACACAGAGATTTTAAATCTCTGTTTCATATCATAGACTAAAAATTAAAATTATATGGCACGCACCAAAAAGTATATTATTTTTATTTGCCGATCTAACAAAAATAAACATGCATAGTTTTAATAGATGAACAAAAACTATTTCTTTATTAATTATCCCTTTTGCTCCAAAGTGGCCTTGAAAACACAACTTTTTGAAGCAATTTATTTATGATACTTTACAATAAAAAATAATGTTAGAAATTATCAAAAGGAGTATTATTTGAAAGTATTGGTGAACACACTAGCCAAACGTTCAAAAATAAACTATTGAAATGAGGTATTACGCAATTTAAACAGCTTCACCATCTTTAAACCATGCCGCCAATGCCATTCTTGTAGAACACCGGTTAGAAGTCGGTGTTCTAATATAAGTGTTAGAAATTACAATACAGTTGTTATACGTAACCAAAGTTTTGACATCGAAAAGAGTTAAATAAGAATATTCGCCACCTCTAATTCTTCTGGTAATAGACACAACTTCAAATACAAAATAAATAACATTTTGCAACATACGCATATTAGAAAATGTTAATCTATCAACAATTCATTCTAATCAATTCACAAAGAAACCCCTCTTAAGTATTCTGTGAAATGAAGTGCGTAATTATACAAAGGATCAAACTGTTTTAACGCATCAATTCCACCCCAGGGATAAAAATAAACGTGTATCTCCCAAACTTTATTAAATCCATCTTCAAGATCAACCTACCGTTCTTCTTTCAACAACTCTTAGGAGTCTCATCAAAATCTTATATTTTTCCTTTGTCTCTCGGATAATGATGACTTTGTCCGTAATAACCTCAGCTCATAACAAGAAAATAAGAAAATATATCTTAAGTCATACGTGCAACAACTGAGTGAAACGTAGATTGCGTACGGAAAACTTCATTTGTGGGAATCTCCAGGGCAATCCCTTTTTGATTGTCGACGACTCTCTACCCGCCGCGTGTGAGCCGTTCTTCCTGGAACAAGTGGCACGAGTCAAGATTACATGGTTCGCAACTCCGTTCTCGTCGAATTTCTATTTCGAAGAGGTTTGAGCAGTAGTGTAACTGTAGGTAAAACGTTTTTTGAGGATGGATTTTAGTGTCGGCGTGTAAAGCAGTGTGTGTTGCGGAGCTAGCATATATTCACAGCAAGTATATTCGTATTAGCCCTCCTGGCGATTGTCTTGACAATGTTTCGCATCATTCACCAGATCTTGATGGACGAAACATCACGTCAATAGAAGGAAGCTGACCAGATCTTGATCTGGCCATCATAAAAAAATCGGCAGTATCTTGATAAGACGAGACGTCATTAGCAAAATGGGTCAGATTTTTATGGACGAGATATCTCGTCAAAACCACTTGGAAGGTTACAGGAATGGTTTAGAATCACCTGAAGTCGTACAAAATGAGGTAGATCTGTGTCATTATGTAACTGATATTATTTACATTCAACATTGGTTTTGGAATTTATATGGATAGAGAAGGAAGAGATGGCATTTACTATAAAATCTCTATCAATGTGTATTGTATAATAACATTGAGAATTGAAATTTTAAACGATTTGTTAAACATACTATGCCCCCAAAATTATTCAACTTGGAAGTGTTCTAAAGGATTTTTAACTCTGACATTTTTATGTATTACTTTGTAAGTAATGCATTTGTGAAAATGGGTAATTTAAAAATACTTATGGTATTTCGTAGTTTTTTGCATACTTATAAAATTCCTATAGAATAAGTATAAAATTTAAGATAATTGTAGTTTACTTGACAAAAGATCAACCCTCTGAGCATAAAGATATTCCCGAATAGTGTAGTATTACTTTTACCGTACAGGACACATAATGACTAAATATCCACATCTATTGGTTGAAAGAATCACAGGAAAGATTATATTGATCAAAAAAGTCAAAACTGATTAGAAATGATGAAAGGAAAACAGTAGGTATCTGAACAGATTCATGCTTCTGAATCTCTCAGAAGGTTAAATTAAGGCATTGTGAGTACACTGAAATTACACTTTGTACATGTTGAAAGGACTTAACAGATCATTGTACTATGTGTGATCATTGCATATAAACAAATGTTCAATACACTTCAACTTTTGATCATAATTGAATCGGAATCGTCATAATCATCATCTTCATCATCACAAATTCTTTAGTGCCTAGGGGCACACAAGGCCTTCAATCAGATCGCCAAAGTTTCCTGTCCGATACAGCAAGTCTATCTTCATACCAGCTCGCCAATCCAGCCTCACTTCTCTCTTGTTCCAATCGTCATAATGGACTCACAGAATTTTATTATTGCAATCAGTGAAACTTTTTATTAAAAAATAAATAAAATTGAACCGAGATTATTTTCTATAAAGTACATCGTATGTTACATACAATAGTAAGTTATATAGGTAGATGAAGTTTCAGCGATGATTGCACCCTGTTGAGGATTAAACATAAATAATCCAAACACGATTTATGTGGTTTAAAACTTTTTCTAATGGTGAGGACCGGATAGAAACAAAATAAATACAACTCAAATACAAACTACTACAATACAACATATACTAGTTCTACGCCACATCATAAAAGAGAAAATATAGAAAAATAAGTGCCTTAAAAGTTCTCTTGATCTTCGGTATAAGGGGCTTCCTTTCAGCGAAGTAGGTGGGATCTGTCCAGATAGTCAGGATTATTACAAAGCAAGTAGAAAGGCTTGGTGATAGTGCTACTTTTAAGTAGATGAGGGGCAAGATAATCATGCCCAGAGATATAAAGTGAAAGGTGGCCACCTATATTTGCCGCAATATTTGGTATAACTATAGGGGGAATAGTCCAAGTCCTTATATTGCTGTCACTTTCCAAAATAAATAACCTCCATACAGGAAGGAACCAATATTATTTATTGAATCAATAACCTAAACTTCTAAAAGGGTAGGAAATAAGGAAATATGTCATCCAATAAATAAATTTCATGGCGAAACCTAAAACACTGTGCAAATGTAGCTTAAATAATACTGGTGAAAATAAATTG
Source organism: Meta bourneti (assembly GCA_933210815.1). Lineage (NCBI taxonomy): Eukaryota > Metazoa > Arthropoda > Arachnida > Araneae > Tetragnathidae > Meta > Meta bourneti. The sequence continues at coordinate 75,193,084 of OW119924.1, read as the reverse complement.
AAAAGTAAAACAAGCAATTTTACATTTAAAAAAATAAATATTTTAAAATATTAATAAATGTTTTAAAGAAAATAAGCATGATATATTGTATCAGAAATGTATTTGTTACTTGTTCGGTAAAAACAGTGTAATGCTGATGGAATTCAGCAATATTTATTTTCAACGGACATGTATGTTGATTAACATTTTAAGCATTTATGGCAGGGTTGTTGGGTTGGTTGTGACACATGGGTACTACATTACAAATATGTCAATGGACATTTGTAATGTAGTACCCATGTGTTTGTAATGGACAAACTGTCAGGGAGCTAGACAACTTCAAGTGAATAAGCATGCACACTCAATGAAAGTTGTAGAGAAGAGAGAAATACAGGTAAATTACAGGAATTGCACCTGAGTCGCCAACTACTCACAGTTTGCTACGCAGAGGACAAACCCACCGAGCCACAGGTATATGTTAAGTAGGTAGGAAGTTGAATTAACTTCGCAGTAGAGAAACACATCGAGCAATTGACAACGTCCGGGATTAATCCAGAAGGGATCCGAGGACACCTTATAATTTTGAACTACAGTCCATAAATGGAAAGAGCTTTTCCATAAATGGAAAGAACTTGTTCCATAAATGGAAAGAGCTTATTCCATAAATATTTTACAAACACTTAATTGGCTTAATCAAACTAAATTTCATTTGTAAAATTAACTTTACATTATTCTACGAAGGAGAGAAAAAACCATTATTTTGACCATCTCCAATCCACATAGAACTGATTCAACCCATGAAGAGCTGAGTAATTCTGTTAGTATTTCTAGGAAGAAACTAATACAATTACGTTAATGTTCTAAAAGAAATAAAAAGGATGAGACGATTGCGTGATGAAAGTTCGAGACATTTCAGTGTTTCATGAGAGAATAACAAAAAGTGATGGTAAGGAATGGCGTGAGCGAAATCGTTCGTCTTTGGGATGGGCTGATGTCTAGGAAATCGCTTTGGCTGAGATTCGAAGCAAATACAGTGGTGTTATTTAATGTTTATATCCTTGAGAATTACAAATAGATCGAATCCAAACGTAACTTCGTTGGTATTTCCGACATCTTTCTCACCTTCACGGATTTTTTCAACATTGTCAAATTGCTATTAAACTTTAGTCGGTATGTATCGTGCTTTGTATAGGATACTTTCTGTGACAGAACCATTTTGTTTTGGAATAGCTTTTAAACGAAACATTTTTAATTTGATATTTTACATATTTTTTACTAATTAATTGTTATTTTTGGAATATGACATCTCCAAATTGCAAATTCTGGCCGTTCTGTAAATGCAGGCTATTTTGACCAAATTGTTCATTTCGTTTCAATACATTCCCGGGCGATTTGTTCAATTTCTTCGCAAATGTTTTGATAAATTGTTGAATCGTTATTCGCTTGAAAGCATAGACTCGCTCCTTGAAGTAGCTTCGTAGAAACGCACCAGTCAATCAGGGGAACGAGGGGCACTAGCAAGATCACCCGATTTTGTCATTATTAGGACACTATATGACATTATTACTTGTATATGACTGTTTCTATAAGTTATTTAAACCTATAGCAGGCATTGTTAAAATTTCATACGAGTAGGCCTAGAGTACCTGCAACATAACGGCCATTTTATAGCTTGCAATAAAACGCTAATAAATAACTGGTGAATTAGATTAGAAACAAAATGTACCCAGCAGATGAATAGAAACTGATTTATCTTATTTTAAAAATTGAATCGTCATCACAGAAAGAAAAGAAAAATTATTTCAAATTTAATCAAATTAAATACATCATATTACGTCAAGAAATACACTCACTGCCAAAAATTAAGCACGAAGCGGTAAAATGCGAAAAAAGTACAGCTTTGATTGACACGAAATGCGGCAGGAAAGTAGCAAATATGTTTATGCATGAAACAAAACAAAGAATTACATACGAAGATGAAAACAATATTGAGTTTTCATAAATTATAAGATCAAGTCATATTGGAGTCATTAGCAAAATTATGTTTAAATCCAAAACAAACAAAAAACCGACATTAATAGGGTATGTGAACACCCCTTCTCTCCAGACCCTTACACGCTTGTCAGCTGGCTCCAGGGCAAATCTCGACTCATCCGTGAACATAACGTTGGCCCAATCAGACACCGTCCAATTCGCATGTTGCCGACACCACTTTAAATTAATCGTGCCCCTCAGGATTGGACGGATAGAGGAACACAAACTTGTGGAACTCAGGCGTACAGTCTATTCATGTGTAACCTTCGGAGAACAGTAGTGGCAGATATCGTCTTACCAATGGATGCTGGAACCATAGATGTCACACGTGTGGAGGTCGCTCTTCGATTCCGCTTCGTTAAAACAGCAATATATCGATATTCCGTGGGGGTCGTAACCCTCGGGCGACCGACCACAGGTCTTCGGACAACTGTTTGCCTTGTTTGGAATTGTTTCCATAATCGTGAAATGACGGAATGATGAACGCCGAAGAAAAGAGCTACATCTGTGATTGATTGTCCTGCTTCAAGGCGTCCCACAGAACGCCAGCGCTCACTGTCTGCCATTCGTTTTCTGGAAACCATAGAAACACGTCTGTCTTGAAAACTAATCGTACGAAAGTTCTAAACACTTTTTATCAGCACTTACATGAAACTCCTCTAACCCTTCACAATGCTGGCTTCTTATACGACTGCCTTTTTTGCATATTTCTCGACACGAAACCGTGATTGACTGTTACAGAATATATTTGCATACTTCCATCTACCTCTGCAGCGAAATGCAGCCTCTCAAATTCAGATTGGCTTCCAGAAATTAACATTTTCCTCTCCGTGCTTAACTTTTGGCAGTGAGTAAATTTTATGAAAAGTTGTATAGCTTTTAGAGAAATTGAAAATTACGCGTGAAATTCTGGCGCATTAGTCAGACAATAATGCTAACAGTAAACAATTGACTTACAATAAGATAGCTTTGTTTACTAATGTGCAAATGGCTCCAGAATTTAGATTCTACGTAGACAGTTTCAACAGTACATTGTCTAGCTATTCCTGCTTAAACTTCGAAAAAGTTATCTGACAAGGAGGTAGTTGAATTTATGTCGCACTGGAATAACACATCGGGATATTGGTGACAGTCCGGGATCAATTCCGAATGGAAAGATCTAAGGACGCCTCGTAATTTTGAGCCACGGTCAGATAACGTGGTCAATACCTGAGCTTGCACCCCACTCTTCAAACTTTCACACCATGCCAACGGACGGAAATTTGAAACTATGACAGATTTAACGTGCACCAGTCCCCACGTGTACGATGGTTGTTGGTTCGATAGAGTTTTGAACTCACTACTATCTGGTTGCTAATCTGCGACTCTACCAACTAGGCTACCGAGGAACGAGATATCTGACAATTACTACGATTATTGATGGGTTAGAGTTTTAACAGGTGTGCGGCGGCACACCGGTGTGCCTTACAGATGATGAAGCGTTTTGAAATATGTAAGATTTATTTTATTTCAACGGTTTAGTTTTGAACTTTAAACAAGGGCATTCACATAATACCTGAATTTTTAACATACATAAAGAAATTTGATTATTTGTTATTGCAAAGTGTTACAAATAAATTGTTTTAAAAAAGATATGTTAAGAACCGACTGTGAAGCAAAAGTAGGGAATTATTAATTATTTTGTAAGAATCAATCAAAATTATAAGGGCCATATTTGGTCAAGCTGCGCCAAAAACATGGAATAAAACGTTAAGTAATGGACAAACACACAAATGGTAAGTTTTACTTTTACAAAAGAGAGAAAACATCCATGGTAAGCTACAGGAATCGAACCTGTGTCACGTTCAACTTGCAGGCTCATGGAGGGTAGGTAGCTAATTATCGTTACACTGAGGAACATAATTGGCTATTGTGGATGGTCTGGGATCACCCCCAAAGAGAAAGGTCCAAGGACAACGCCTTTTAATTTTGAACAACGGTCAAATGACGATTTCTCATGGAGGAAATAGAGTTTAAACGATAACATTATAGAACTTATTTAGTTCTAAGACAGTGCCTAAAGTTGTCATCACCTTTAGATGCCTATACGGAAACATGAAAAGATAAACTTAATGTAATTTATAGATTTATGAATTAGTTTTTTCCTAAAAACAAGTTTCAAGTTTACACAATAATTCACACTTATTACCAAAAAATTCTTAAAGATGTATGTATCTTAAAGGGCGGTCTACATATCTTCTAAAGTCGATACATATCTTCTGTAATACTACATCTTCCTAGGAATCAATAGGTATTCCTAGGTACAATACTTTAAATTCCTCAACACCCTGATGAGTGACATCAAGTACTCTAGGCGAGTATAAATGCAGTCCAAAGATCAAAAACACACACATTCCCAATGCAGAATCCTAATATTGAGATATATCTGTTTTCCTGTCCTTGGACATTTATATTCATCCTCTGTTGGCTCATTGAAGTAATTCTACATCCCTTTCCGATTTCATCTCTCTTCTAACTATGGGCCACTTACTTGAGATAGTCATTCCACCAAGTTATATTGTGCAATGATATTATGTTGTGTTTAATATGAACATTCACACATTGTCACACACGCATTGATGAAAGTTACTTCCATGCATAGACATAATTGTTATTGGATTTCTCTGATCCTGCAACAGCATTCATATGTACGATATCGAGTTTAAATCAATTTTAAAGTTCTATTATAGTCTTCGAAAGGAAGAGTAATTGTACTGCACAATCATATATTAGTTTCTCAATTTCTTTCACATTTTTTTTCTTCTTTCATATCTGACTGAATTCTCTTGCTGACCTTTAAGCTAACAGTTTAACCCTCTGAGCGTCACAAGATTTTCAAATTATTTAGTGTTACTTTTCTCCCACAGCTTTGCTTTTCTCACATAAATGACGAAATAACCACATATCCACACTTCTAACCACAGCTGAAGGAATACTAAGAAAGATTCTATTCGTCAAGAAGGCCAAAATTATTCAGAAGTCAATCAGGGAAGATTATATGTTGCGGAATGTATATTATATGTGCGAACCCCTCAGAATGTTAAGTTACTCTAGATATATTTCACGCGAAGGGGAATTTCAGAAGTGAACAAAATATGTGCGAAATGTATTTCAGAGGAAAAGTATAAATTATTGTACACCAGACTACATCTTATTTATTTCTCTTTGCATGTACTGGAGGTTAAATCACCGTTTTATGCATTTAAATCTATAATTACATTATTTTTATACGTAATGTTTAATGCCCGAAAAGGTGAATAAATACACGAATGCCCTTTTAGATAACAATCAGTTCCTATACCAGTTGCACACTCGATATCAAGGGTAAATTATCGTTAAGTAGATTTGGCTTGTTGCTCTCTACGGTCATTTTTTGCATCACGAGAGCTAATTAGACCGAGACCTATAGCGCTTGAGGGCATTCGAAACCACCTCGAACAACCATGCATTGACCAAGATTTGAAACCATAGACTGCTGAACCAAGGGTGAGTGGGCTAACTATACTGGGCCTGAATTATGAAGGTGTAAAATATATTGGTGTTATACATACTGAATTAAAGGCTGCGTATATTTTTACACAGGTTATTATTTATTCTAAAAATCAAACGAAGCAACAAATCTGTGTAAACATTCATTTACTTAACATGCTAGAAAATCCCCAAACTTACGTTTCCTGACAGTTCCATTAATTTTTAATGTCTTTAGATTTAAATATTTAAATAGTTCTCCATAAAATAAAAGCATTGTTTCGAAATCAGACTAACTAACAAAAGCGTTTAGCTTATCCTATCAAAATAAAACAGTAATGGAATGCTAAAATTGCTTCATTCATTCGATACTAAAACCTTTTCTGAGACATTAATAATTTATCGTAAACATAATTTATTAATTAGTTTTTATAGGAAGCTGGGTCAAATGCATAGGAAAAGCTTTTACGCTCAGTAATGAAATAAATCTACTTAAATCTAAGAACCCTTTTAAAGTATATAAATTAAATGAAGCTGTTTTTCTTCTTGTGTCTATCATACATTTTTAGTCATTAGTAAAAATTACTGTTTTGAAATGAGAAATGATAATACATCTCTTAAATAACATACATATCTTCGATAAAACGTTTTTAAGAGAATTTGATAAAAGTTAGGATGCTTTTAATTGTTTTTATTTTTTAAACTGTTAATTCAAACAAAAATGCATAACTTTCACATTAAGATTGCCTTGCGTTGGAAGGTAGACAGCATTTTTGCTGTTGTCCATAAATTATATTATACTAGACACCTAGTAGTCTTCTAATTTCAATGCACATATAAATTCGTTTTGCTTAATACAACAAATGAATGCTATTTTGTACTTAATCATTTTCGTTTTTATCAGAGTTAATAGAAAAATTGTTTAACTATGACCACTTAGTACTTGAGGCGCCCTATTTAATCCTTGTAACATTCAAGTCTATAATATCAATTAGATCTGCTCAAAATTCTAATAATGTAAAATTGTGATTTCAGTGTTTCTTTATGAGAGGGACTTTTCAGTGTAAACAAACGAACTACCGAGAGACAAGGATTTTACTACAGATTACCCAATATGGAAAACATGCGCGGATGTATGTTCTATCGAAAAATGCTAGCACCGCATATATTTAGCTTTGCGGATAAAGTCTCGTATGTTTCATGTTACGTATTGAATGTTTCTCATGTAAATAATTTACTCATACATTTACAATAATTGTTCACATTGATAGCCCTAAAATTGATTTAATCTATTAACTAATTGGTCGGTAAATATTAACGTCATCGATATTTACCTTTACGGAAAACCTCTATCTTTCATAAGTTATGAATTTGATATGAATCTTTTGAACACGCGAGATCGTATAAAATATTTACTCGCCTACTAATAATAATATGTCCGATTTTAGTAGTAAAAATAACCGTCAGATTCAATGCATTATTTAAAAACATGAAATATTTATTTTTACCAAATAGGATGATTGTCACATAAAGAAACTACATTTATCTGTAAACAAATGTTTATTATATACAAAAAACTATCCGCATAATTATTTCTCAAATGTTTTTCATATATAATATTAGTATATGAAGTCAAAAGAAATTAAATTTTGTGTGTGAAATTTTACAATTTTATTAATTTTATAAATCCCTAACATTTTAAAAGAAATCTAAAAAATATCTGGGTAAATAAACGCACAATGATCATTATTTGTGTTAATGTAATGATTAGTATATTTAAAGCTTTGTTTTAAGCTATCCAACTTAAAGTACCTATTTTAAATATAGATCATTTCGTATAGCAAATAATATAATTCTAAATTAGATACATAACGATTTCCACAAAAAAGTATATATTTCAGTAGTATAACCTTTATATTGAGGTAATTTACAATTCAGGACTGCTGTATTTTTGTGAGACAGAAAATGTCTTCCATAAAACCGTGTTTATAAGTTTCTAACTTACGTATTTCACTGACTGCATTGATTTTCGTATATAAGCTGTCCAAAATGACATCAGTATATTTATCTAAAGCAAAAAATACTCAAAAATTAAAAATATCTATATAGATTGGATTGATGTCATCATACGATATCAGTAACACGCAATTTTATTTCTAACTTATAGACTAACTACTTTGTGAACTTTTATTCTTTGTAATGGTTTGGAATAGAAAATTCAGCAATATTAAAAGAAAACGGCGCAGGAAAATAAATTTGAATTTGTTAGCAAGCGAAAGAAGATCAGGATACAATTATCCCAAAATATCTCACTATCGTGAACTCTCAAAAAATACTTTTTTGATACAATACAATCTTAAGTATAGGAAATCTGCAATCGCTAAGAACAGCTGTTAATAATACATTTTAACACAATCCACCAGAGGCCGAGTGGCGAAAACCGTAGCTCTAACAACACTAATACACTGAAAGCGCTCGGTTAAGATTTGGTAGAAATCGGGTTGGCCCTGCTTGAAATTTTCTGGTTTTTTCAAGGTGACGCATAAATGCAGGCTAGCTTCTGCAAAGTCTTTAAGGAAGACAAATACTCTCTGCAATTTACGGTGTGTGCAATATGGAAGCTCATCTCATGGTGCCTCCTGGAACTCCGTCTGCTGTGTTCTTGGTAATTAGTGCCTTGAAGGGTTACGATCCATTAAGTTGGCATTGGGAAAAAGTATCTTCCACCAGAGCAACATTGTTTCTTACCAAAAATAATTATGTTACTATATTGTTATTCCATTGTGCATTCCAATATGACAACATCTCAAACTTATTAAGCAACTTCACAATTTATTTTGTAATGTTTAGTTGTTCCTACGTGTAAATTCAACATCCATTTGTTAAAAACTAATGTTTTTTCGAGGCAAATTGAAGAAATAAGGCTTTATGTTTACAAAACAATTTTTTAGTAGGTTAGTCACATTTTTCCAAACTTCTCAGAAAAATCGTAATAACCTTGCTTTTTCACTGAGGAATTTCGAAGATCCTTTTTGAAATAATGACATTTTTCTGCTGTTATTCCACACTGTTTTCATTTTCTTAAGCTAGTTTCTGCATAGTTTATAACGGAAACAAAATATTTGCAGCAATACCTAAATAACATAGATGTTTGCCAGCCGTCAGTTGCCTAAAGCAGTGCTATATGTAAGAAGGAACAAAAAATAGATGACGAAAATATTTTCTTTGCCTTTAATCACTAGCCCGAAGAAAGGAATTATAGTATTTTAAGCGAGAAAGTGTAATAAAGGTGTAAAGGATATGTTGGAAGTAGGAAAAAATGAAAAGTGTAGGAACTGTTGCGGATGTTGAAAAAAATTAAATGCTGAGTTTCCCATTACTTGAACGACTTCTCATAAGACGAAAAAAAATTGAGGGGTAAAAAGAGTTTTAATAAAAAAAAAATTAAAATATTATTAAATCTGAAAAACATCATATCTAGCTGAGTTTTTTGTTTTGTGATTTTTAGTAGTTATTACTTTTATAGTCATTTCTTTCCAAGATCCACTTTTCAAACGAAAGCAAGCTAAGTCGATCTTATTCACATTAATAGCTCAGATACATCTTACAAGTTGTCGGCGTTATTAATACTACAAGATGCAGCTCTGTTATTGCAATTTCAAAGTCGTTTGTTTTTAATAAGAGTGTTGAGGTAGTTAATGTTTGCTTAGGACTTAAAAGGTTACTTTTATTCTTGAGGCTATAAGTATTGAATTAAAATCACTCATGTTTCTTGAGTAAAAATTAATCTTTATGAACCTATTATCTTACACGAATTCATTTTCCATTTAACCCACCTGGTGATTGACTCCACGAAGTATCTCATCATTAGCATACAAAGACAATAGTAAGGTCTGTTTTTCATGTCGACATTGGTGAATAAGGCAATGTAAGAGAAGCTATCTTACACAAACGGGAAATCAGGAAAGGAGCTATGTAAAAGTTTTGGAGGCAAAAAAGGATAAATAAAGGTATAGGTCCTCTAGCTTATATCGGACTACGTTGTTCAGCACGCCACTTCGAGGAAACTGAAAATTTCCAGATCGCCCTCGCACCTGCAGACCAATGTTATCAACATCCGTAGCAACACTGTGGCTTAGTAAATTAACGACTTATTCTTGCACATGAATAAATACCCCGTATTCAATTATGTTATGAATAGTCATCACCAGATGCCCTCTTTCGAAAAACAATTGAACTAATTTCCCCTTTTGTAAACAAATATAGATATGATAATAAAAAAAAGGGGTTAGCATATAATCAGTCGAATAAATTGTTTAATATTAATTACTTGAAAATATGTACTTTTGGAAATCCTTGACATTTGTAGTGGATCATTGAGGAATCTCAAAAATTTATATTTTGAGATTAATTCTCTCGTGGATTTAATTCTTGTTTGTGCAATTCAAAATAAACTGGATGACAATATACCCATCCTTTGGGAATTAACATTAGACTGTCAATATTTTCCGAAATTATCTGAACTGACCTTATAGGAAAAACAAGCAAGAATCATTCAAAATGTAAGGAAATGAGCTAGGAAGATGGATACAAAGTTAAATCTGTTCCTAAGAGGTATATATACCGAACGATACTTTCCTAAACAACTCAATCTTATTATAGTGAATTCTTGTTTAATTTGCCAGAGGGTACATCCGATTCAAAAGTGTCCTGACTTCCAAAAATTATCATTTGATCAACGATAGGAATTCATTAAAAATAATAATTAATGTAATTTTTATTAATTGTTTCGTAATAATCATTTGACAATAAATTCTTTATAGTTTGTTAGATGAAAGCAATGTAATAAGAAACAACCCCCTTTAGCATCAAAATGTAAAAAGCCACAAGTCATGGAGTCAAATGCATTCCAAATAAATTTAATTGATTTGATTTGCTTAAGAAATCAATCGGTTTCCTTCAAAACTCTTCTGAGCACATCAATCATTCGTGTAAAATCAAAAAATAATAATTGGGTAAGATGACACGTATTTATAGACAGTGGTTCCCTACGAAGTCTAATTTATGTGGCCCTTTTTAGAAGATAAAACTAGAGGCATCAATATTCCAATTGATGAGACTACTTTGAAGAGTCACATTAACTGCCACACCTTTTTTAACAATGACGAATTCTTTATTAGCCTTAGTCGTAGAAAAAAAACATTGAATTTATATAACTCTTCACTAAAACAAATACTGTGGCCTCATTTGGGAGGACCAAATTTGGTTGATCCACATTTTTACGTAACAAAATATATCGACGTATTTTAGGTGCGGTTTCAATCATAGAACTGATTTCCAGTGAAATAAATCATCGATCCTTAGGGAACGGACTCTGCAATTAATTCCAAATCAGGATGGGTGCTTTCAGGTTCAATCTACCCGCGAGAAAAATAAAGATCAGCTGTGATCAATTGCCATGCTGCGATAGTCTCAGAACTTCACTCAACTCTGCAAAGATTTTGACAATAGAAAGCTGTTCCAGAATCATCAATTAAAGATCTCTGTGAAGAGGTTTTCTTGAAAACAGCTTGGCAAGGCTCATCAGAAAGATAAACTTCCGTTCAAATTTCAAACTACACTTGGTGATTAAAAATATCAAGATTTAAAGCACGCTTTCAGTACTTCGTATCAAAATAAAGAAAAAAATCACAATTCAAATCTCAGTATATCCAGTTTATGTAATAATACATTTCACTGGATCATATGTAATTGGTTCCCGCTTCAGAAGAAAATGCTTTTACTTACCTCATCTTGGAGTCTAAGGAAAGACTACGACGACTAAGATGCGTGTTGTCTTGGATACTTCTTCTATAAAGATTAAAACGGGCATTACTTAAACACTTCCTTGAAATCGATCGTAAGCTACCTTCAGAACTTTTCAAAAATTCTAGTAAAATTCCGAACGTATCGAGTAACATTCTGTGCTGACATTGAAAAGAGGTTCCCCAGTCAGATTCCAGCTAATCCAAGACATTCATATTATCAGATAATTCCTTAGGGATTAAAATAAAAGCAACCAATTTCAACATACAGGTTGCTATAAATCATAGACAGGACATCTTGCGCTCCTTACTTAGCAATTAGAACTTTGCAGAAATTAGCCGAAGAAAATAAAATCTAACATCCTCAAGTCTTCAAAGTAATTATAGAAAACTATATTTTATTGATCTCTATTCTATTGATTCATCAGTGCATCAAATTGTTGAAATTCTTCAAGGTAATGAGTTTTTCAGTAAAATTAGGTTGATTTTATGCAAATCTCCTTACCTTCTTCCATTAAACTTCTAACTCTAATTGTATTCGTGGATAATTTAAATATTCCTTCAAGTAGGATTTTGACTTCAGAGAACAAAGTCTGAGATATTATCAGAAACATTTAATCTTATTTCGCAAAGATCATGTGATTATAAACTTAATATTTGAGCATTTTCACACAACTGACTATTACTCTTGCGCTTCGAAAATTATTTTTGTTCACGAAGGGAAGATCAAAGGTTAGACAAGATCTCTACAGGTGTTTGTTATGCAAAAAACTAAAAGCATACAACATACCAACAAATAATTACAGATTTGATCGTACATTTGTGTAATTGTCTGCAGTACACAGGCACTTTGACTCTGTTTCCAACCATTCCACTCAAGGTCTTTTGTCATGCCTCAGAAGGTTTGTAACTCGAAGGGTCCGTCCTATGTGTTTCCTAATAACAGAAAACACTATAGGATTCTGCAACACCTTCTAAAACTGTTCAGTCTTAAAAAAAACTGAAGAAGTCAAACATTTTGCTTCTTTTTAATCAATTAATTGACATCACCCTATTCTCCAAACTTTGGAGGTGGGAATCAGCTCTTAAGTCAATGAAAACGTTATTAGTTATAGCCTGCAAATCTGAAGTTCTGAACTTAGAGAAATTGACAGCGTTTCTCTATCAAATCGAAGCTATATGGAACTCTAGATTGCTAGTTCCCATGTCCTCACATCCATCGGACTTGACAACATCAACTTCGGGAGATTTCTTGAAAGGGTCTTAATTGTTAGTCATTCCAGGATCATCAAGTAAAATCACATTTACCCTGAATCAACGGTGGAAACTCATTTAAAAAATGCTATCTCAATTTTGGGCCGATGGTCTCATGACTATCTGAATCAACTCCAACAAAGAGGTAATCGGAGATAATCTAAGAAAGTTACATAATCTAACTTTCTTTTTCAATGTAATAATCTCATTAACACATTTCTTAATGATAAATACCCTCACTCTCTTTATTGGATTATTTTTGAACGATTTAAAGATACTAATATTTATTTAACTAATGATTAACAGTATTGGCTTATTATTTGGGGGACTTGCCTGTTGACTATCAATTCTATTAGCAAAAAAAAATAATCGGACTTTGTTAATTTATTAAAAGGCTGTAATTGAACACTTTCTTATCGTTTCCCGAATCGGAATTCCAGTTCCGGTAAACTGGTTCAGAATTCCGAGGTGGAATTCCAATTCCGATTTCTTGACTGTGTTGCATTGTATAACTTTTATGGGTGTTATGTAGGAAATTTCTGGCGGTCATCATGTGAGTTGTGGGGTTTGTTAAAGTGGGTAAGTTTGTTTTATCTTCTATAGTTTTGTGTGATTTTGTATTGTGCTTGTCTTTGGTATGTGTTCTTGGAAATTCCGTGTTGCCTGGACTTCTCTACCTATTTGACCTTTTGCCTGTTTTGCTTTCCTAGTTTTCCCTTTCTACTTGTGGTTGGAGGGGTATGTGTATGTGGGCTACTTTGGGCGAACTGCCGCCCACACGTAGAAAACATCATATTGTGTTGACTGGGTCCGGCTCCTCCCTGATGACGCCTGATGCACCAACACTGCATCATTCTTTCCGAAATTTTCTTGGTTCTCTAAAATTAAAATTCCTAAATTCCTCCTTGTTTTGTATTATTGAATTATATTGCTAGCCCTGCTATGTCTGCAGCTTCAGCGCGCATGCATGGACAGTTCTGTGTTCTGGCTTCCGTTTGTCTATGTTTATACTCCGGTATTTAAGCTTTTTGCTTATCATTTTTGGCCTTTTGGCTTTTTGCTGGTCTGCATATCTGGTACTATACTTTTTAATGTTTTGTATGTTTGTTTTTTTTTAATATTTTGTAAGTTTGATTGTTTATTATATATATATATAAATATATATATATTAAAAACATTATTTTCCTAGTACCAATCAAATACGTAATTCTGTCCTTGGATACTTTTAGAAAACATTTATTTATTGATATGTTTTGGTATAAATAGCTGCTATAATAAGGGCCAATTATCTGTCGTTATTGTTCTTTTTTTAACGAAGATTTAAGAAGATTTACGGAACGCAATGAATACCGATTAGTCTAGTTTTTTGGAAATGCCTGGAATATTTATATGCGCCTTTTATCTTATTTTTTTGTATATTCAGATTTTTACGCTTCATCAATATTCATGAAGAAAGTGGAAGAAACCCATTTGAGTATCTTGAAGTTTCCGAAAAATAATCTTTTCTTCTCCCTAGTATGTGTAAGTAAGCACTAAGCCTCTTACTAATAATTATACACCTCGATTTGATTCACGCATTGGAATGGTGAAATTTTGCATATAATTTCACGAAAAATATTTGGGAAATAACCGATTCAAAACCAAGTGAGCGGAGAGTTCCGATTTAATGTTTAGGTCTCTAAATGTTTATTTCTAGATAACGCTTATTTCAAGAGATATAAATGACGTATCGCTTTTATTTTAATAAAATTTACTTCAAAAGAATTTATGCTTTTTAATTGACTTCGTTTGAATCGATTCTTTTCTGCCCCAAAAATAATTCTCTATTCGATATGTGTTTAGCCTATATTTAAAAATTTATTTAACTTCTCTACAAAGCGTTCTAAAAATATTAATGTGTTCGACATTTTCCAGCATTCTTTTAGACGTGATATATAAAAAATGATACGATGTTATTCAGCCTGTTACGAATGCTGCAATTGATTATCCTGTCGTTTTTCATACTTTGTACCTTTAGTTACCCGAGTCTAGAAGTTATCACACAGAATTGAAACACATTATTATTGGATACTCACTTACATAACCCTAGATTTTCGCAGCCGGCTATTTTAACAACTTAATGTTAGATTGTAACATATACACCAAAATAGAGTGTGTTCTATACTGTACCATTTATTTACTGTACTATTACAATTAATATTACGTTACTGACATTGAAAATGCAACACCAAGAAGGAGTTGGCAGAAAGTGATGAAATTTGGCAAACAGAGAGAGACAGCAACGAGCAATAAGTGATCTTTATTGCAACATTATACACCTTGCCACTGAGCAGCAAGATCAGTAGGTTGTAGGACCACCGCGAGCGGCGATACAGGCAGCAACACGTCTAGGTACAGACGCAATGAGCGTGCGGATGGTGTTCTGAGGGATGGCTGCCCATTCCCTGTCAACCATTTGCCAGAGTTCGTCTTCTGAACCTGCCGGTGGCAACGCATTTCTGGGACGTCCAATGACGTCCCAGGAATGTTCGATAGGTGAGAGATCAGGGGAGACAGCTGGCCAGGGAAGCACCTGGGTATCTTGCAGGGCATGTTGGCTGATGCGTGCCGTGTGCGGCCGAGTGTTATCCTGCTCGAAAATGGCATTGTGCACCCCCTGAAGGAAAGGTAGTGTCATCCACGTATCGTTGGGCCGTCATAGTGCCCTGAATACGGACCAGAGGTGACTTGCTATTGTAGGCGATGGCGCCCCAAACCATTATACCGCGTTGTCTCGCGGTATGGCGTTCCACAGATGCGGCCGGATTGGCCCTGTCACCACGTCGGCGCCAGACTCGTACACGGCGACTGTCATTGCTAAAACAGAAGCGTGACTCGTCTGAGAACACCACCCTGTGCCATTCCGTCGTCCACGTGGCTCTATCCCGAAACCATTGCAAACGGAGACGTCTGTGCTGTTGGGTCAATGGTAGTCGTCTCAATGGGCGCCATGAGTGCAGGCCGCCAGCGATCAATCGGAGGCTAATGGTCCTGGACGATATGGAAGCATCAAGGGTGTCCTGCACATGCTGCAAAAGGGCGACAGACGTGGCTTGCGGGGCCGCCGATGCTTGCCGGCAGATGCGTCTGTCCACGCGTGCTGACGTCACTCTGGCTGCACCGGAACCCCTCAAACGTGCCACATTCCCTTGGTCCAACCATCTGTGCCACAACCGGTGCACCGTGGACGCGTGTAGGTGGGTATCTGCTGAGATTTGACGTATGAACCAACTTGCCCTTCTGAGGCCAATCACCATACCCCTCGTGAAGTTGTCTGTTTGCTGGAACTGTCTTGATTGGCGGCGTCCTGGTATTCTCCGTTACTAAACGTTTCCTCTGAGACACAAAAACAAATTGCAACTTGATTTACCTGGCAAACAGAGCGGCGCGAAACTGACTACTTTTTCTGGTTCCTTCCCTGGTTTTTCACTCGCCGTGCGCGGGACAGCTGCTCAGTTTGCATCGTTTACATATCTCGGTGAGCTGCGTCTACCCTGTAAATTTCATCCAGTTCTGCGCACTCCTTCTGGGTGCTGCATTTTCAATGTCAGGTAGTGTATTATAGTTGCATTACCCGGAGTCTATGGGGAATAATCATGCAGCTATATATTCGAATTTTATTTATTTTAACGCTTTGAGCATCTCGGGATTATATTTACGAGTAGCGTAGTATTGCTTTTCCTCAATACATGTAATGAATAAAGCACCACATCTATCCTAGGAAAGATACTACTTCTAAAAGGGTCAAAACTGATTAGAAGCTTTGCTGGTTGTAGAAACAATATATGCATGTAAGCCCCTCAGAATGTTAAAGGGAGAATTTAAAAAGTATACATACAGATTGATACAGAGATTAAAATCAAATGCTACGAGGTGAGCTATCTGAGCATTTCGTTATTTGAAATTATGTCTTTTTGTTTCTGTGTTTGGGTGTTTATCACCCATACATTTCATTTCTCCCCCAAAAGATCAGACAGATGTTTTTCTGACCGATGATTCATCCTGTGATTGTCCGAAAAACATCTGATGTTCAGTTTATTATAAATATGTGATGTCTTCAACCTCTGCTGTAGAGTGCATTTCAAATCAGTAAATACTACGAAATCTTACTTACGAAACCATTAACTCTACTAATGTGTATTATATACTGTACAAACCGGATAACGAGATATGCATAAAAAGTAAACCGTATAAGTCTTCCAAAGTTTATACAACAAGAGTGGTCTGCATCGAAAATGAAAGAACGGAGTAAAAATGTATAATTTTATTGGAAGTTTCAAATGCATTCCAAACGACGCACTACAATTCCTTTAAAAATAAAAAAAATGTCGGACTTCAGAGCATATCATTAAATACGTTTCGTGCAATACAAATCAAGCTTCAATCTCAAATGTAACGCTCATGTATGAAAGAAACATAACAAAGAACACACTTTTTATGTCATTTTTTGAAGATTTTATTAAGTTTTGGTGTTTCGTTTTTTTTTATTCTTGCGTTTGTAGAAAATAACTTTGGTATTTCTAAAAAAGAAACATGCAAGGGTGAAAAGAAAAGAAAACAAAAACGTAATATAATTTTCGTTGCTCTTAAATCTGTTTTGTTTTTTTACTACAATGTATAGCAATTTTGTTCTTTCCCATTCGTGTCTCTTTTTCTCCACTACTGACTTTTTGAATTTCATTTCAAAATTTCTCCAGGTAATACGGTTTCTTGAATATGTGCTCCTCTTTCGGTAATTTTACCTTGTTTCTCTTACAGTGGAATTGCTCTACTTGTTTTGGAGCGGAACAGTTTTGGATAAAAGAAGCGAAATAATTCTGAAATTGATGTAAAAACTAATTTCCATCAACGAAAATGTATATCACTTTAATGTATGTTTTACGATATCTACTTTGTTATGTATATCTTTCATCTGTATTTTTTAAAGTTTGTTGAACAGAGATGTTTTTGTGCTCGTCACTAATCTAGAGATGATCTATTGTTTTATGGAAAAGACATGTGAACTGTTTCATCACTTGTTTGATACATATTAAGTTTGGAGCATCAAGTAAATATATTTTTAATATTTTTTCCGAGTTCCCTCTTCATAAGAAGGAATCATTTTCTCTATACTATTTTTATAACTTTCACATCTAGTGATTCCCATCAGAGATCCATGTTATAATCGTTGACTAATGGTATTTTCTTTATGAACTCCTAGCAAGACGCGAGAAAGGTATGCAGAGCTGTCTAAACCGCCACCTGCGACTAACAATAGAATACTATCTCATTTCAGATTTGCAGTAGAAATATAAAAGCATGGGGAAAAACTCAAATTTTAGTCGAAATGACTTCAAATTACAAACAACGTAACAAAGAAGTTATCGTGTGAAATTCAAGAAATAATTCCTCTGTAAGGTGCTTCTGAATTTAATCATTCCTGCTTCCCATTTCGCACTGCTTTATTGAGAACATATCTGCAAGATTACATTATATCAGCTTCTAAATGCATATAAACTAGGGAGATAAAAATTAGAGCTGAATGCGCTTTCCGATTACTGTCACCGATGCCGAGTTGATGAAGATGCTGTTCATATGGTTAATGCATTCAAGACTATGATGGGATATGTGCTTAGGAATTTTCCAGAATGCATTAACCATCAACGCCCTTTATCCACCCTGGTTGATCGTGACGCTCTAGCACACCAAAGCAAGACGATGAGGATAAATGGTCGCCTGCTTACACTTAAAATTAAAAGCCAGTCATCTCGCACTATCGTGCCTAATCTTTGTTTAGTGGCTCCCGCTTCATTATCCAATAGCTCATATTCTCTTCAGGCGTAAATTAAATCCCCAAACCTCCGTCCGCCCTGGAAATTCCCCTTCATATCCTAACATCATCGGCCACCAAGTAATTACACTATTAGCGCACCAATCCCCTGAACATCCTTTGATATCGAAAGGTCAGTTCTGGTTGTATGAAAACAAGTAATTAATCACTCGTTAATTAATAATTAATGGTCGGTTTGTGTTCGCGCACCAACTTCGAGGCAAGTTTCGGAGCCCCCAGCCTAGAGATTAAAAGACAGGGTGAGGATGATCTAATGATTCATTGCTGACCGTTAAGAATGGTAGGATGCCCAAAAGAGCTAGTCAGGGTTTTGAGGGATGAGCTACATTCATTGCTGGGTGGGATGTGTCAAGGCCTACTGGATTAATTATGTGTTTCGAAAAGAAGGTCTTTTACAGAGTTCGTTATCTTAAGGCGGATTGGGTTGCTGTTCAGTTTTGCTTTTTTCGTCTTTGGCGTTCAACTTGCGTGAATACGTCAGATGGGTTAATGGATGGAGTAGGGTCAAATAAACTGAAAAGATACACAAGTCGTGGTGCAGTTAGGTTCAGAAAGTTACCCTGGGTCGGGTTGCCATGTTTCATGGTTTTATGTTTTACTTTTTCAAATCTTAATCAAGAATCTGGTAAAATTCCAGAAATATATTTTACCAAATGATATTCGTTCAAAATAAAAATTATAATTAATATTTCATCTGGTGACATTTTTAAATTTAAAATTGCAAATTTGTTGCTTTGCAAATGATTTTTAACAATATTTTAAATTCAGTTAGTTTTAGAATCTAATTAACGAATTTATCTTTATTGATGTTATTTTGCTATGTGACAATAGATAAAAACAATAAACCAATAGATTTTTCACAAAAATGAAAGTACAAATAACTTAACAGAATTTGTTAATATATTAAAGCATAAATAAAAATTCTTACCTTTTATCTCGCTTTGTACTTCTATTACCAAAGAAAGTACAATTGCTGCCGAAATTGAGTACACACCAAGTGGAAATGTCTTAAAAGTCAAAATCTTTGTAATAAATCATAAGTAGAACTTCATTTTCTTGGGAATGCTAAATTACATGATTGAAAACATATTGAAGAAAAAATACCATATTTGATATAATACTTTAAAGGAAGGGTTTTAAATGTCCAAATTTTATGTCACAATTGAGTATACTCTGACCTTATTTCAAGCAGAAACTCGATAAAAGCGTAGAACAAAGTTTTGTAGCAGATATTTTAATGTGTAGAACAGCTTCTTCACCAAGGAAAACTGAATTGGGAAGAATTCGTGTTACTTTCTCTGAATATTTTTGCTAATTTCTCTCATAGAATTTTTCTTACGTTCTGTGTTCTGAATATCGTGATTTTTAACCACTTTTCCCGATTAGGACCAGACATTTTCATGTCCATTAAGGTCTTGAAATTGTTACAGTCTGTATAGTTTCTGTCATAGAATGGTACAAAACATTAATTTAACAATTTTTCCATTCAAACTCTAAATGGTCAAGGTTGCCTATATACTATATATATATTTAATATATATATATATATATATATATATATATATATATATATATTTAATATATATATATATATATCAAAACAAGTTCTTTAGATTTTGCACTTACCACTAAATGGAATTTCCAAGGAAATGTGAATTCGCTATAAAAATTGGTCATAGCAATCTTATCAAATTAATTCGTCATCCTTCCCTTAATGATGGTGAAATTCAAAAATATCTCATGCCTTGTGCAGGAGTGCCTAAAACCAAATCATATTGACAAGAAAACTATGATATTTAAAATATTCACCATATATTTGTGATTTTATTGAATTGAGTTACGGTTATTTCAAAGGAAACTAACTTATGATAGGACATTCATAATCCCCGATACTTAAAATCGACTTTTGCAGTATTCACCTTAGTGTCACCTTTCGTAGTTTTGTCATGCAATATAAGTGCGATGCATTTGAAATATATTGTATGGATGGATATGCATTTATACGATTTACGTCCAAAATAAGTGGTAGAAAATATAAAAATGTCAAAAAGGTTTTAAAAAATTACTTTCCGAACACAAATGATGCTAGCATTTTCTAATAAATAAAAAAAGTGATCATTCTGGTCACTTTTTCATTTTACAAAAACTGGTTCAACCCGAGTAGTCTGGTATTTCTGCTTGTTTACACATAAAGTAGGAATGCGAAATGGAACAGAAGCATAAACAATTCAATAAAAGTGAGTATTCCAAATATAAAACAGATATCAGAGTAATATAAGTGAATTAGCATTTCCATTAGCATTTGAATTAATGAATTCCATTAGCATTTGAATTAATGCTAATGGAATTTTCTACAATAAAAAATAAATGAATAAAAACTCTTACCTCGATGCACAAGAAAATAAACCAGCTTTCTCGAAAAAGCTAGCGATACATCTTGGACATCAGAACATATTATCTCAGTTAAAGTTATTAATTTGTTTTCAGTTATAGGTGTACTTTTGCTGACACAATGCATCTTTGAATACATTCCAGTTTTCTGGTTCTTGATACTTGTATTATCTAGTAGCATAAACCATAACTATTTCTTGAAATATGCTGATGTACTCAAGTGTTGTTTATAAGAATTAATTTTGCCTCGAGAGTGTTTCTTATTATGAGTTGAAAATCCAACGTTTTCTCCGAAAAGTTATTTATCTTCAATATTTTTTAATTTTGTTTTCATGGAATTTTATTACCCTACCAAATAAAGCTTTTTATTGTGAGTATTTCTGTATATTTACTTTCATGTTTCACTTATCTAATACGTTCAATTAACTAAAAATGTAAAAATGTAGCACCTCTATTGCGTTTGAACATAATTCAAAGGTTTATTGTAGAAAAACTATCAGCTGCAAATAGTCCTTCAATCAATCCCAAACCTTCTCATAATTAATTTATTTGCCCTTTTTGTATTCTAGGAAAGTTCCAAGTAGTAAAACCGACGAAAAAAGAGACATCATTGATGCAGCAGCTATGAGTGCTGCAGTAAGAGCTGTAACTGCTTCTAGTAAGCAGACATCTTTCCTTGAAGCATTCTTATCTTAAAATGTAAAGATAGTGCACTTCACAAACATTAAATATCAACTTGTTGAATTTAAAATGAAGGTTTTTTTTAAGCCTTTTGGACAATCCAAAAGTTGGGTTTATTACAGTGAAGAAATATTTGAAGTGATGAAGGAGGATATTGTTTTAAAGCTCCAAAGACTGTTTAAATATGACACATCAAAGAGACAAAAACTATTCGAAGTTAATTTTTGCAACAAAAAATACAATGTAAAATGATAAACTTAAAAGTATCATTTTGTTCAATTATTTATAACTTGATTATTGTTTTTATGTACATTAAAAATAAATAATTAAAAAATAATTATTCCTTTTTTAGATGTTATTTATTTATTATCCTCTAAATTTTCGAACTATAGTGTTTGTATTAATGGTATTTCAAAAATTGAAATTGTAGTGTAGAAAGCTATACGACCAACATGTACTCTGAATAAATGTTCTGAGAATTTATTTGTTTAGAGATAGGGAAAAAATATAATCTGCTCTTTTTTACCTGTTCTTCAAAAAGAACGGGAACAGACTGTTCACTTTTCACAAAACCTTTCAGTTCACAATGCTTTTCACAGGCGTCATGCTCCCTATATATATATCGGAAAGTGTTGATTTAAGTTCTTTGAATTATTTTATCTTTCGTCTGATTTCTGTCAAAACTAGAGAAAAATGCACCTATTACAGATCGTATTACGTATATACGGGCATGCCTACAAAATCCTAACAAAAGATGTCGTGTCAACCTAATCCGGGCTCTGTCTGTCGCGAAAACTACTAGGCCCACGTATTGTAGGAGGTGGCAGTCGCTATTGAGGAACACGGCTCTACATTTGGAGTAAAATAAGGTAGTACTTTAAAAGACTGATGAGCTGAAGAGCAGATTAAAGTACAGTTCTTAGAAGCAAGAATAGCAGAGAACTTTTCATCAAAAATAACAATATTTCCCATCCCTAATGTTTTGCCAATGAAAATTTTTATATTTAGATCAAATGAAATTTGAATACACATCTGTAGATAAATAGGAGTTATTCTTCGATGTATGAGTCACTGCAGTAGAAGAAAAAGGGAAAATGGTTGACTGAGAAAAATATGTCATGTGTTTAAACGTACAACAGTCTGTCATATATTATTCAGCCCCCAAGTAAATGTGCATAACATTGATTTAAGATAAAAATGTGCATGTTATATAAATAAAAAAACGTATGTATCAAAAATAACATAACGGATATAGAAATAGGAAAGAAAATTTAGTTGCAAATGATTAATATATGTTTGAATAAATATGAAAGAAATACTTTTATACATACTATATACATGCACACCATGTACTTAATATGCGAGTACAGTTTAATTAATTTTAAAAGAAGTTAAAAGCAGATTTTAAAAAGCAGAAAAATTTAATTGTACAAATATTTTCTCAAAAGCAAAAGTAATTATTAAATGTTCTTTATTTACACAGTATAATAATTTTTCAGACCAGTGGTAATTTTAAAACTAATTACAGGGGCCTATAATTAGAACATTCCCCTCGTATCGGTGAAACTCACTAATTTTAAAACAAGAATAAAATATATGCCATACCAAATCAAATATCTGCATATCACCGAACCCCGAACCTAAAATGTTTGATATCGAAAAGTAATTAGGATGTTCGCAATTAATATTTATTCTGCAAATTGGTTTACGTTAATGAATTAGAAGCCACTGGAAATGAAGGAGGGAGAAGATTTTTACCGATTGTTTGATTAATGTTTCAAGTATTAGATGTTACCTTTTAAGTTGACGGTGGTGATTAAACGTTAAAAATATCCAACAGTAATTATATACACAAGCATAGATAATCTCCATTTGTATAAAAGGATATCCTATGAAGATATATTATACTCCAATAACTCAAGTAACTATTTTAATTTTTTAACTAATTTCAAAGTAGGAATTTCTACTATCTAAAATATTGATACTATCTTTAGTAGATTTATTGCAATAATATTTTTCATTAGCAACAGCATATGAAATATCGGAAATTCTTTTTGATCGATCTCACTTCTGAAAAATCATTTATTTAACAGTTTAACATGAAAAAGGATATAAATGCTAAATTTTCTCTACAGAAACTATTATCCCTTTGTGTTGCTCCAGTGCGATGTTAACCTTTAAACTACGGCAGGGAAAAATGACTCCCATCAGAAATTTCCTTAGTAGAGCGGCTTGGGTTGCTTTGAATTTTCCCCCTTTGAAGTGACCGCTGACATCGATCACGATTTACGAGCTCTCAGCGTCTGGCTTTTAAGAGTGTCCTTCCTTTTGCTGAGGTCCCCTATATATACTCTTTGGGAAAGATAAAATGTGCCGCAGTTGATATCTCTCTCACGCCAAAGAATACGCCAAGAAGTACAAAGTCATTTATGGGAACGCTTTTCTTATTCGACACTAATCTTAGTACAATTGGTATAACACCAAATACCTCACTGCGAACGAAATTTTTTTCTGCGTTTTTTAAATTTTAGTGTAAAAGATTGGAAATATTACTTCTGAAATGGCTCGACGTTCTAGAGGTTTAAAATGATTTTGTTCAGTTCCTCCAGCGCCTTGAAATAAGCAATACGGAATAGCAAGTTACTCAGTTTTTATATAGAGAAAAGTAAGCACATTGATCTTGAATATTTCAGAAAAGGATATTGGTTTCGAAAACAAAATTACCATGATTTAATCTGTATTTTTATGGAATGACTAGTAGAGTGGTTGGGTAATTTCACGCGATCATCTATTATTGGCAACCAAAATGCGTTTCTCTATCTGTGAGAAATTGTTATTTGAATTACCAGGTAAATGAATTTAATAGGATTATTTAAGGTATAAAACACAACGCTTTAGTCTTAAAAATACGATTACGTAAGACAAATAAATTGGTACGGTAATTACTCGTTATATCGGATATTTGGCTATATGGCTCTTGTTTTTGAATATTGAAGTTTCGGTCTTGAGGACAGCAGAGAATACCGCATAATAGTCTTTTTTGTTAATTAGCGACTTAAAGACAATTATTTCTAGCAGTTTTCTTCACATTTTCACGTGGGATTCGTTTTCATTAAGCAAAATTCCATCATAGTCAAGTCATGGGAGTATAAGTTCATAAGAATTCCTGAAGGAAGGTGAAGACACCGTAAATCACTCCTATTCAAAGTGGCTCATAAAACCATCTTCACTGCTTGAGAACGAAAACATGCTATTCATGACGTTGTGGCTCAGTGGGTATGCCCACTGCACTAGCAACCTTCGAGCTGTAGGTGGCGCAGGTTCGATTCCAGTCAGGTGCATACTTCCCTGGGTGTATTTCTCACTTCTGTGTCAGTAAAACTTCATTGTGTCTGGTTCAGTACGGCTAAATATGGCCCTAGTGCCATAAAATCCCAAACAAACCCTTGTTGAGAACATTAGCGTTATGTAATAGTCCCAACTCATGTATCCAAGCCTCTGTGTGAAAGTTATTTTGAATTAGTAAAACCATTTGAAAAAGTAGATGAAGAGGAATTTTTGTTTTCAGAATTTAGATTTTTTTTTACAATGGGTTGTCTATTGTGTGTTCAGCTTGTAAATGAAAACGCGTAATTCAACCTTGGCAATCCAGAGGCAACCGAAAGTTGGATCCTGAGGTTTGTTTACCAGTTGTTTCTTTGATTTTTACGATACTCCGTTATTTACTTTTTAGAAAATTTAGTTTTGACTTATAATTTAACCTTTGGATAAAAATAATATTTTTTGCAATTCTGAAGAACTGTTGGGTATTTAAGGATGGCAAATCAATTTTTGTCAGATATTGATTATATGCATTCTAATTTCTAAACATTTTGGATATACAGTTTACACTCTAGTTACAAAACGTAACTTCGATTTGATACTTTAAAAAACAAAACAAATGCAAATTTTGTTATTTATATATAAAACAATAACTCTTTTTAAAGGCTGTATCAACTATAAAACAGAACCTAAAATTATAGCCCTTTCAGTCAATAAATTGTGAAATTTAATTTTTAAATTGTTCAAGTGGTAGGATTTTTAAATTTCCTATTCTATATTGCAATATGCTATTGAATATTTTTTCTATAGCATATTGCAATATAACATTTCTGGACTTTGTATTAATTTCCTAACGGAATTTCTTTGCAGTTTTTTAAGATTTCTTTATCTGTGTTTTAAGTAGTATATTACGAAATAATCTACAGATTTCACAAGCTCACTGCAGAACAAGAAATGCTTTTATGCGTGTTCTAAACTAATCTTGACTCTTTAAGTCTATCTCTTTTCATTTATTCAACCTTTCACAGAATCTAGATGCTCGAGGATAAACGATTTGCGAGGCTCCCCGTCGATAAACCTGACATCTTTCTCAACGGGGAGATAATGCTATTCACACGCTAGTTCTTTGTATCACAGACAAGAGGGGAATGGACTCGACCGTTTCTTAGATTGAGGTCTGAAAGAATCCAAGCCTTTCGTAACGAGGGGACTCGGAACGTTCTACCGGTATCCAGAGGGTTAATTTTTTTTCTCGTGCTTTGTCGAAAATATTTATTACTTCCTATAGAAAACGGGAAGCCCTTGAAAACTTCATACAAAACTATTCTGCGAGCGTCACATATGTCTTTACTTCAACTACCACAATGACCGTTGCATTCCTTCTTGTTAACTAATGACACCTGAGTATGCGGGAAATAACATATAATGCCTTCCTTTATCCCATTGGTAGAATGGCTTAAAACATACTGACAGCAAACTGACTCGAGGGAGCACGAATGGTTCTCACGGTGACCATCGAATCATCATTTCTTTGTATTGTCAAAGCATCCCTCACTACGGAATGTTTGTACAGCATTTTCTTAACTCTACTTGGATTGGAAACATTACGAATGTTAGCACTATTTCCAAACTTTCGGTCGGTCTAATTAACCCTTATATTGCAATACATGACCATGACCGAAATCAACTTGCTTTTAATACAATATATTACGCGGTAGTTTGTTCATATTCAAATCCGTTTATCCATTAATGAAAAAACGAGGTCGAAGTAATTCGACGAAGAAAATTTTGCTGATAGCGATTCAGAATGCGAAATTTAGCATCCTGTAACGGATCTTGTGTCCGAACAAGATTTTTGTAGTTAATAGCTCATCTACAGAATTCAAAAATATAAATTGGAAATTTCCCGAACCATCAGATGATGTAACTGTTTACGACGTCAGTGGAAATGTTGGGCTTTCCTCAAACGTCCAACCGTTAGAACTGAAACAAGAGCTTGATTATTTTCCCTTGATATTTAATTTGGAAATTTCCCGAACCATCAGATGATGTAACTGTTTACGACGTCAGTGGAAATGTTGGGCTTTCCTCAAACGTCCAACCGTTAGAACTGAAACAAGAGCTTGATTATTTTCCCTTGATATTTAATTCGGAAGTTTTACGAATTTTAGTTGAAGAAACTAACAAGTAAGCAGTACAAATTTTGAGCATACGTGCAAACACTCCAAAGAGAAAACACTCATCGGATTGGAAGCCCACGACTGCTTCAGAAATGCAGAAATTCTTAGGATTGGTTCTACTCATGGGCCACATAGAGAAGGAAATTTTCCACTAGCTTTAAATATCTTACTTTACAAATTGTCAATTTTGAATTTGTTGATTTTTTACCAGATTTGCACAAAAGTATGTTGAAGAATCAGCAAATTTCAAATTTCTAAGTTTACTAAGCATCAAAATTGACGCATTTATGTTATTTTAATGTTGGTTGGTTTCGGGTCTTATGGCGCAAGGACCATATTTGGTCAAGCTGTGCCAAACACAAGACAGAAAAAACAATGAGGGAGGAAGAAAATGAAGAAGCAGAAGTGTAGACTAGGATATTAAAAATGAAAGGGAGGAAAGATCACTTGGGTATCTCGGGGTCGTGATGCCCATACACACCTAAATAAGATGTGGGCGTAAGGGCGTTCTTTTAATAAGCATCCACTTTTCATGACCTCAGCGTAATGGTGGAATGACAATATTTTTTATTAGCCACAAATTATTCGAACTGATCCAATAATTTATTTTTACAACGTTTCGATTTTACCTAAACATTCAACATTTTAGGTGGAAACATGATCTCTAAATTAATTTAATTTAAAAATGATTTTTCAATCATCTTTAAAACCATATGCAAAAATTACCGATGAAACTGTGGGTCAATATTCATAAAGTTTATAGTACATCTTTTTTGTGACAAAATCTTAGTCGCAAAAGAAGTGATTTTCTTAAATTCAATGGAAATTGAGCGCTATAAGAATTTTTTAATTAGATCAAATGTTGGAGACTGGTGTGCATATGATACTCACTGGATAAGGAAATTTGCAGTCATTTTATATCTTTTCTTGTCTATGACTGAATTCTAAAACTGATTTTAAAGTGAATTAAAACCTTTACAACATCTATTAAAATAACAGCCAATTACTTCCCTACATGTACAATTTCCAATAAATTTCAAAACAAGGATTGACGGGAGTTACACATTCAGTCAAAAAAATGTTTTTTTGAAAGCACAGAAGTAAGAGTTTTTCTCATAAGGTAGTGAAACTATTGAATAACACCGGTCAAACGAACATTCATTTCATTATTTAATCATTTTTAACAAACTCATAAAATAATAAAATTGTAATCATGTGCAATAAAGTAAAACTCCTGAAGAGAACTAAACATAAGTGTACTCTTTATATGCTTGTTTATGTATTAATTATTTAAATAGAAAGTATCTGCCATATTTTTAATGTAAACACTTTACACTATTTTGTACCAAAGTATGAATATTATGAACGATAATTAAGAAGATAAACGATTATGCAAAATCACACTGACCATTTTAAAAATGAAATATCAAATTCTTGTATTTAATTTGAAAAAATGATTTGTGCTTTTCAAAATCAGTAATTGATATACTAATATAAGTAAAACAAATGGAGTATGCATTTTCTACGGTCCTAACTTCCTTAAACGATTTTTAATTCAAACCTAATACAGTTCCTAGTACGAAGAGTCAAGTGGAGTAGAAAAGAGCGCATATAGCAAAAAGTGGGAACCCGAGAGATTTTTCAAACAAGAATTCCCCCAATTTCCATTGAGCGGCATTGGGGCAACACTATGAAAAAGGAAAGCGAACAAGGTGGTCAATCGTAAAAAGTCATTCAAGATTCTTTCGCCCAAGTTCTGTAAGGGGAAGGAAGTTAAGAGACATATGCCGTTCTACGAGGCGTTAACGAACTTTGGCCCCGTATCGTAAAGGTTAATTAATTACCTACCTCTATGCGAACTTATATCAACTCTAAAAAATGTATATCATACAATATTATTTTTACCATGCTTTGATATTCTTAGAATTCTCTGCTGTTAAGAAAATTAAATCAATTAAAACACATAAATTGAACATTATTTCGTATTTCGTCCTGTCTTTTCAAAAGGTTCTTAAAAAATTCAAATATAAAAAAGTTATTTGGAAGAAATTAAAATCCCAATCCAATGTTTTGAAAGAAAATATCTCTAACTATAACTAGTGAACTACAAGCGCAGTGCCAGCTAAGGAGCTATAAACCTCAAAACTGTTTCCGAACTAAAAGTGAGAAGAAAAGGGTGTCGCGCCGGCTGCGACCATGAAGATCCCCAGAGATATCTTAAATGTATGTGTTTGTACTTGGGTGTATATATATATATATATATATATATATATATATATATATATAAATTCTATGTTTTAAATTCTTAATTAAATTAGTGTCAATGGTTAGAGCTACTCCAGGTTCATTGAATTACAAGTTTGGGGCCCCTTTACTAGGGCCAGGGTTTTTGTGTTCTGCAGTGGCGTCGAATTTACGATTTTAGGAAGCCTCATCCCTCCTATTGAATATATGTGGAAATCCCTTCCACGTATCATCCATACGCTCGTATCCTCGAGTGGGGATGAAAAATGAGGTAAGTGTACTTTCATTTTGTTTAAAATTATTCCTGTCTAAGTACTTTCGATTTGGCCAACACGTGCCCAGCAACGGAATTTTGAAATTTCGTTTTTCGTTTTGTGTTTAAATAGTATTATTGTATAGAATATAGAGAAAAAAAAATTTTTTTCGAGCAATTCAGCATTTTTATTTAAAGAAAATGGTGATCATACTGATAGCGTGTATTGTATTGCAGAATTTTTTATTTTAGTTTCGTTTTGCAAAAAGCAAAATTTATCAAGTTCAGTTATACACTGCTGGCCACCCAAATTGCAACACCAAGAAAGACAAGAGATATCACAACAAAATTTATTTTGTAGATAACATGTTGACCAAGTATCAAATGATTAAATTTATAGACTTCTGTGAAGTGTGGTTCCTGCCAAAATCAGTAGCCAGAGTAGCCGCCATTGTTGGAGATCACCGCTGCCACACGCCTCGGCATTGATTCAAAGAGACTTTGGATGTGTTCTTGGGGTACAGCAGACCAAGCAGCTTCCACACGTTGCCAAAGTTGATCTGGTGTGGCAGCTGGGGATGTATTCTGGGTCAATCGTTGAGCAACCATGGACCAGATGTTTTCTATCGGCGAAAGATCCGGAGAGCGAGCTGGCCAGGGAAGCAATTCAATCTGGCGATTGACGAAGAACCCTTGGACAATGCGTGCCACGTGTGGTCGCGCATTATCCTGTTGAAATATGGCTGTGGGCAAGCCCTGAAGGTAAGGAAGGACAACTGGCTCCAACACCTCGGAGATGTAGCGCTGGCTGTTTAAAGTACCGACAATGCGTACTAGAGGAGTGCGAGAGTGATATCCAATACCGCCCCATACCATAATACCCGGTGCAGGACCAGTGTGGCGGTGCATAACGCAGCTGTTCAGCATCCTCTCTCCACGGTGTCTCCAGACTCGAATCCGACCATCGTGGTGTTGCAGACAGAAGCGTGACTCGTCAGTAAAGACAATTTCATTCCATTCTGCCGTCCACATCCTTCTGTCATCGCACCATTGGCGGCGGAAACGTCTGTGGTTCTGCGTCAAGGGTAGACGAAGCAATGGACGTCTTGCGGACAGACCACTCTGCTGTAAACGGCGTCGAATGGTACGCGCAGACACTGGATGATGCGGTACAGACTGAATGTGCTGTGCTATGGTTCGTGATGTGGCTGAGCGATCCGTCACTGCCATCCGCACAATATGCCTGTCATCACGTGAAGTGGTGCACTGAGGTGGATGCGATCGAACACGTCGGTCCGTCGTACCCTCCTGCATCCAACGATCACATATCCGCATTACAGTTGTTTGGTTTCGTCCAACAGGACTACCGATTTCCCTGAAAGGTAATCCACAATCTCGGTAGGCCACTATCCTTCCTCTGTCGAACTCGGATACTTGATCAAAAGATGATCGCTGTTTTCTACGAGGCATAATTGATCGTTTTTTTGAAAAAAACCACAAGAAAAACACAATTGCCGTACTTGAAATCGTCGAAATCTCCAAGCCTTAAATAGCGCTTTGAAGTGGCGCCACAGGCGCGCGTGATGTGCGTCTGCGCTGAAATTCTAATCATTTGCATATCTCATCTCCGGTAATGCATGTTGTAAATTTCATATTATTTACATGCTTCCTTCAGGGTGTTTCATTTACGGTGGCCAGCAGTGTAGTTCTGTTTTGAGTTACATAAACAAAGGTGATTATTTTGAATTGTGGTGTAATATTCAAATGTAGTTCTCAGTTTTGTGATTTATTACGTCTCTCTTTTGCTGCATCCTAATTCTTTATTTTGTGATATGCATGTATACTTTTAATTCGCTTTACTGTGTTGAAATAGACACAGGGATTAGGGTGTAAGGAATAATATATTTCACAGTAAAATGGAATATGGTGATTGTGTTAAAGATTAACCAATATTTAATTTGAGAGCATTTAATCTCAGTAAATATATACCCAGGATAAACCGGATACATTAATTAAATCACGAAACAACGAACTTTAAAAATTGTTCAAATTTAAAATTATATTCAAATCAAGGACTTGACTGTGCTCTAACAAAGACGGCCTTTCTTGGAAAAGGTCGAAAAGAAGATCTGAACCTCCTTGCGCAGGAAATGAGGTTGGACGGGGCAGAGATTCTTAAGGTGATGGAACTAAAAGATTTAATAACAAGGGCCTAAAGAAGAACTAGTAAAAATATGTTAATAAACATTATCGAAGAACAGATAAAAATAGAGAAGACAGCTGAAGAAGCCAAAGAAAGAGCTTTTGGATTAGAACGCTTGAAGTTGCAACTCGAAACCCAGAAGGTAACCCAGTCCTCAACAGCAACTCCCGTTCTGTAGACTGAGCAACACAGTTGGGCATTAAAGAGGATCCTTCCCCAATGTGATCCTAAAGACAACGACATAGCGTTGTTCCTAAACTTATTTGAGCGTCAACTGAAGTTCTTAAGGGTTCCTGAAGCAACTTGGGCCCCATATTTGATTAGATCACTACCATCTGAGGTAGGTAAAAGTGAGAAGAAAAGGGTATCACGCTGGCTGCTATCATGAACGCACCCCTGTAACCTTTTCCCCCGAGATATTTTAAATGTATGTGTTTGTACTTGGGTGTATGCGAATTTTATGTTTTAACTTCTTAATTAAACTATTGTCAATGGGAGCTACTCCAGGTTCATTGAATTACACAACTTAAAATAATTTTTTTATCACAGAATTAGCAAACATGTAGCATATAATGACAAATACGAGAAGGACTTTTTTATAACTGTCATATATAATGAATAAAATGTTATTTTATTGAACATGTCTTTAAAATTTTCGAACTAACTTTGAAAAAGTATTTTGCTGCATCACCACTTGAGAAAAAATGTATTTTCAAGTTGTCTCCAAAAACTTTCCCCAAGAAGAAATTTGTGACTGAAGTAGAAACACCTCTGTATCCTCTTTTATAAGAAATTTCAAAGTATATGGATTTTAAAACTGCTTGTAAAATAAAACTTTGTTACACTAAACGAATTTTTAAAGATACATGAGACCTTTCACTTGTCATTGACAATTCATTCAATAGATTTTAGTAAAACAAGAGTAAAATAAGATTGGTGCGAACTCACATTTTCGTAGTTGGCTATGAAAATAAAGTTACCACTACTTATTTATAAGCCATGCCCCGACTTGTCAACAAAGGGTTTAAGGTCTGCCAAGGGGTGGCCGGGATGCATTTATTATAAAAATAAATCCAGTATCGATACAAAGAGTACTCATCCTGCAGCAACATTAACAAAGATACAATTAAAATACAGATATATAAATACAACAAATAAACATGAATAGAATCAAATCAGTTCACACCCTTCCACTTATTCGCCATAGGTATTGCTTTTTATTGTTTACATCAGTTATCTATCGTGATTGACTATTACTGGACGGTTTAACTAACTGGAAATATTTAGAGAAATCACAGGCAAACAGTAGTGATTAGGGTCGCTTTCCGCCCTGTTTAAATAAATTAAGTCAGAGGTCAATGAAAGACAATATATTTTTATTAATACAGGATAAAACGAAAAATGACAGCACAATAAGACCGAAGACAACTTTAAACTGAAAATGGAACTCGCAATTTTAACTTAGCAACCAAAGTGGTTGCCACTCATAAAAGTTAAACTTCTCAAGTACTTTGACTAGACACTATTAGTACAATTTAATTTTTCAACCCTCCTTTAATCGCAAAAAACGATACATTTGTACCTTAATTTATGTAACCTAGGTTAGGCAAACATTTTGTAAACGTATGTTAGATTACTGATTTTGACTTGATACATACTCAATATTAATTTTTTGCAAACTTATAATTTCACGAATATACTTCAATTTAATACCTAGATGTGTCAATCAATCTTCCACGATGATTATCATTTAGTATTGCTTTTATAACTGATAGGATCTTGTACAGCTTTTCGTTAGGCTAAAAGTTTCGGCTTCTGTTCAAGACAGTAATAGAAATTTGCTTCTTCGGAACACTAAGTTATAAGGCAGTCATTAAGCATCATAATATATCGAGAAACAGACGTTTCGTCTCTTGCATCAGCACCCCACAATCAGCATCTACAAATATAGAAATCTCGAATTATCTATATTATATTTTTGAAACACTAAACTATGTATAAACGTCCCTTTCACATACGATAATATCCTATTTAGATCAAACCATGCAATATCTGTTGGATCCCCTTGCATCTGACTCAGACAGTTTAAGTAATACAATATATCTGGACGGGTTGTCATTGACAAATACAGTACTACACTAATGAGTGGAAGATAAAGCCCATGAGATACTTCACCACGTTCAAAATAGAACAATGTTGATTTGAGGGTTAGAAGAGTATCACAAAGCTTACGCGCGCGCGCGCGCGATAAGTCATTTTGAAAATATAATACAATATTCTCTTGCTATAAGCTTCGTGATTCAATCAAAACCGGTCATTTGACTAATCCAAGCATATTTCCGGAAATTCATTAGCAAGTTCACCTTTGGACATTTCAAATTCATTTGTGAGATCAATTACAACTTTAAATTATGATTCATCAGCGCCTGCGTTTAGCACATATGTTCTTTAAGTAAGCAGCAGTTTGCACAGCATAACCCCAGAAAAGTTTAGGAAGTTTATTTCATATATTAGGTCTCTAGCTTTTTCCAAAAGATATCTGTTGGCTCTTCCTGCAACTCTATTGAAAGATGGAGTCTAAGGTGGTGCGAGATTTATCAAGTTTCCAGATCTTCTACAACTAACAAGTTAGCCAGAAACATTCCTGTGCGTTGTCAAATCGAATTTTAGGCTTCAGGATTTCTGTGAAAAGAAATTAGGATTTCTGCAGTCTTGATTGTGTTCCAGCAAATGCACTTTACAAAATCTTGAATAGTCATCAATTATGGTCATAAAGTAACTTCTCACCAGTATCTGGTTGGAGGATTGATAGGATCACAAACATTAATGTAAACCATTTGATTTATATATTTTGACGCTGTCGAGGAGTTTTTCGATTTCTTCACTATACTCCATTGCTAGAGTACATTCATCACATGTTGGAGGACCAATTTTTTTTAGAGCCTTGTTTGATGTATGTCCCATTCGTCGATGCAACAGATTTGCATCGTGTACTTTAGCATAAAATTTCACTCAGATAATGCCCTTTGTCGTTCCGTTTAGCCATTACAAAACTATCTTTTTCAACAATAGCTCTGTTGTCTTTGAATGAACACTGTAACCGACTGCTTGTATATTTTCACCAATATTAATTCTCCATTTTATATCAGGCACAAATAATGTATTTCTAAGATTAATTTCGTAATCCTCGAAGATAGTTCCTATTCCTGCTATTTCTAGCTTATCATTCTTAGAGGTGCATGCTGCCAGTTCCAGAAAGGAATTTGAATTCACTAAATCATTCACTCATGCTGGTCATGTGCTTCTGAATACAGTATAGAAAAATATTTTTTAAATATTTCCAACTGGCAAACGCCACTGCAGCTGATTCTATCCTTGTATTTACTTTTTGCTTAGTTACACAGTCCCTTTTAAAATTATCAGAGCGTTCACAATTGTAGAAAATTACTTTTATTTTACAATTTTTAGCAAAGTGATATTTTAGCAATTTTTAGCAAAAAATATATCGTTTGGATACACTAAACGCAGTGTTATCACTTAGTAGAAATAGTTTTACAAGACGAATTACCTCTGACTCCGTTTTTATCCAGCATTAGTGCTTCTGCCATTCACAAGTCTGAGAAACAAAATGCAAACTATAGTTTTAATTAGGCTGATTTCAATAATAACCTTTATAACATGAAACTCAGGACAAAGAGACATCAACAGATATACAACGTCGTCCATATACTAGAGTTCTACACCAGCCGAGTCGTAAATCAATAAATATACTACCCAATAGTTCATCAATGTGTTGCTGCAAAACTGCAATCCCGTCTTTTCTTCACGGTAGCAAATATTTTTAGTGCCGAAGATTTAATGCACTGGTTTTAGCATATGTTGACTTCACTTTCATCCTAATGTGATGCGCCGATTTTTTCTTGACCACAGCAATCAGTACCTTGTCGTCTAAGAAAGTTAGTAATAACGCTATGGTTTCTTCGATTCCTTCACATCTACCTTTTTAGTGTAGTACTCTTCGTTTCCCGAATATTCATCGAAATCCTGCGCTGCAAAAACAGCCTCATCTCGAGGACACCACAATGAAACATTATTTCCATTAAATGTCCCTACACCATATTTGATCTTGTCTTCATAGATATCCATAAGCACTAACAATAAAGCACAACTTTTGTGGGCAATTCATTTTTTGATCGTCGAAACAAAAAAATTCTTTCCTTTTCAAGTTCGTAACTATACTCCGCTGTTAAGAATAGATTAAGTCAGAGGCCGATGAAATGACAGCACATTTATTAATACAGGACAAGAAGGAAAAAGGACACAGCACAAGAAGGGAGAAACCTAGCCCCCCAAATAAAGACGTTTACCTCATAAAAGTCAAACTTCTCAATTACTTTGTCAACTAGACTATTAGTACGATCATCTTCAACACGATCGCACGGACAGAAGGAAATTCTCTGAATTTTGAATAAATGTAAACATGAAAAAATGTCATGTCTCGTCAAAAAATAAGTTAGTAGTTTGTTTGTAATAAAAAGTTTGGTCTTCGGAAATTAAGCCACTACTTTAGACACTATAAACCGAATAATCGCACTAAATGGATACAATTCTGTAACTATAAGAACGCCTTTTCTTTAGTGGAACACATAATATCGCGCCGCCCATTAGGGTAGTGAGTATGAGAAATGGTTTTGCGATAAGGGCGGCCCATGATTTGTGGATCACCTGGTCTTGCCATGTCGACAGGTCTGCTCAGGATGACTAAAGAGAATTATGCCTCCCTCTTTAGTCCTAGGAACAAACGCAACTCGATGGCGAATCATTGGGGCAACTTGCACAAAATGGCTTCTGAGCGTTTCCATAGATTTCTGAGTGTCTTTTTAAGCGGTAATTAATAGCCGAAGTACTGCTGATTGATGGGAGAGTTAATTGACGAGTCACAAGAAATGATATTGAATGAGGTTATAGGCATGTGTTTAAAGCAGTATATCTTTATGGTATGGAAATACATTAAATGTAATAAAAATTAATATATTTTATGTAAACATATTAGGTGAGAAATAACTGTCATAGTTCTTGGGACTTAATAATAAATATTAATTAAACATAGTAGAAACCTGATTATCCGAGCTCCTTTTAACCATTTGTTAACGGATGGGGAATTTCTTTGGAAATGTATGAATAAAAATAATGATATTGTTAATGAGCCTTACCGAATCAAAATAATCTTATTTGAAGCAATGATTTTAAAATAAAGTACGGTTGTAGATACTGAAAATATCTTAATCTTAGCTTTCACCATATACATTTAAGATAATGAAACGATAGAAAACCTGTTTCAGATATTACCTCGTGCTGGAACTGTGCAGAATTTTAGGAATGAAGGGGAAAATGTTTCAGGTTCCAAACATTTGGTTTTTATGGCAAACGATATTTCCAAGCATGAATAACGATATTTAACCTATATATTGTAAAATGTACAGGTGCGTATTATATGAACAGATCTTAATACCGAGTTTTTTAAGCTTCGCGTTCGTGTGTGTGCACTGTGGCCAAAGATATTAGAAAGTATGTGGAAGCAGCAAACCGTTAAGACCTTTTTCAAAAGAAATTCTTTGAGATACGTAATCCACTTCCACTTATATTTATAGTAAAATTATCACAATAAATACACACTGTGACACAATTCCGAGTATAGAGTATTCTTAATCATTGCTTTATGAATCTTTCAGTAGCAGCAGTAGTAACATGTATCACAGTTAATTTTTCTTTGTATTTCATATAGGCTGTTTCGTGTTGCTACTTCCGTATTATCCAAATTCCTGGTTATCCGATGATACCTCGTTCTACATTACCTCAGGTGTTCACGATTGTGCTGCAAAACGAATATTCAAATAAAAAAATGTAAACATGAGAAATTTAATAGAAGGATACAAAACGGAAAATAATACAGAACGGAAAACTGAATACCTGAAAAGTACGAAATGAAAACAAAAATTATTTGGAATAACGGTTAGCCAAATATAGTTCCGGACCCACTTCCTCCCAGCTCACCGTCATGGTGTAGAGCCTTTCCTGGGAGGAAGGGAGCCAAATATAGTTGTATGTTATCACTATTCAAAAATGAGTACTATTTGTATACTTACATAGAATTTAATGTGCATTTCTGTTATTTTTTTATTTTAAGGCGAAACAAAAGTATTGTTCGAGGAAGATGTTGAGCAACTCTATACGTTTCATTTCATTTCCTCTGCGTTATATGCAGTGGCACCCGAAAGTGAGTACACACCACGAAGGGCTGGAGCAAGTTAAATCTCTCGTGGTCTCAAATGTACGCACCCGTAGCAGTGTGGAAGTTTGGAGAGTGGGATGCCAGTTCAGGTGTTCACCTCGTCATCTGACCGTGGTTCAAAATTACGTGGTGTTGTCCTCGGATCTTTCGCTTGGGGAATGTTTTCAGAACCCTAAGAGTGAACCGCTTCCTCGGCACACTATACCCACTCCCAATCATGATGTATTTTGGTGCTTGTATGGATTTGTATGCTGACTGGAGTGGCTGTAAATTTAGTTTTCATTTTTGAAAATATGTACAAATGAAATATTTAAATCTATTAAAGAACAATTTAAAAGAAAGTGCTCACAATTTGGATTAATAGTTAAATTGTTGAGTCTATAAATAGTCTCCACATAACAGAAAAGTTATAAAGCACAAATTGTTAAATTAAAGTTTCTGTACCATCTTGAAGCAACTATACACCCTTCATTAATCTCAATGGGTTTGAAAATTTCTGGTCCTAATCAGAAAAAGCGGTTAAACATCATGATATTCAGAGCACATAAGGTAAGAACGATTCTATGCGAGAAATTAGCAAAAATATTAAAAAAAACAGCATAAATTCTTATTAATTCAGTGCCCCTTGTCTTAGAAACTTTCACATGCTAAGATATGTGCAACGAAACTTTCTTTTGCTTTTCATTATGCTTCTGCACGAAATAAGCTGTGAGTATACTTAATTTTGTGACCCAGAATTTTGTAAATTTGCTATTTAAAACCTATCCCTCAATATTATAGAATTGTTTGTTAGCTTAATTTATTTCTGAGTGTTTTCTTTACCATTCGTACAACAAAATAAGTTCAAATTATTACGCATTACAGAGTTTTGGGGTGTAAAAGAAATATATTCAATGTGTATTCTCAAATTTGGGAGCCACTGTACGTATGTTTTTATTTTCTGGATAAATAATTAATGCAATATAAAAAATTATAATTCAATTTAGTTAAATATAATACTGAAGAAATTGTTTTACAATTAAATCTATGTTAATTCTATCATGTCGATACCAAGGAAATAAAAGAAATGTAGACTTAATTTCAAGTAACAATAAAAATTGATTTTTTAAAGCTTTCTTTATTGTAATAACATTTTCGAATTCAAGCTGTCGCAGCTCGCTTACAAAAGAAAGTAAAAACTGTGTCAGCATTGTTCCAACAAGACCAAAAAGAGCACGAGGAAAAAAACGATTACACAAAAATTTATTAAAAATATTAAAGAAGCAAATAGAAATTAAAACAAAACATTGGTGCTCGAAGAATACAACCTAGCACTTGCATGGCTGACTCGCAACTGAGCAGTAATGGCGGGAACAGGTCCGGGGAAAAGTAATAACGCTATCTGGTGGTACGTTGGCTTGCTACAATCTCCCCTTCTGCCTCTGCCGACGTCCTGGCAGAGATAGAACTGGAAGATTTGGGAGTTCTTGCAGCAGTGGCTCTAGTCTGAGGCTTTTTGAATCTCTGGACAAAGGAACTGGTCTTTGAAGCAATTCCCAAAGCACACGAAAGTTCTTGATTTGTGGTCGATCCCAAAGTAGCTTTTGGTGGTCGGCCTCTCTGTCTGAATATGAAAGAAGTAGGTTTTGCCTGATATAGCAGGTCGTCCATTCGCGGAAGTGGATAGGAGTTCGCAACTGTGACTGCATTCAGATTCCTATAGTCTATACATAGACGCACTTTTCCATTGGGTTTAGGTATGAGAACCACTGGAGATGCATAGGGAGATTTACACTCCTTAATAACTCCTTCTGCCAAGAGCTTGTCAATTCCCTGCTTTAATATTTCTTTCTTAGTAGGATTCACCCTGTAAGGCGGCCCCTCTACTGGGAGATTGTCACCCGTATTAATTCGGTGTTCGATAAAAGGTGTCGGTTCTCCCCCTAGTTTGAAGGCAGTTTCGAATCTTCGAAATAGTTCATTCAGGCGTTTACGCTGATCTATTGTCAGCCTTTCTCCTTCTTCTGGCCGTAGCTGACTTGGATTGCTGTAGCTCGAACTTTCTGCAGTGCTGTGCGACTGTACATGGTCTGTAGTGTTTGGGAGAACGGGAAAATCATCTTTAGGAAACGGGATATTTCTTCTATTATCGTCAGAAAAATGGCATTGACGATCCTTTAGATTCGGAACAATTCCTGCTTGGCTCAGGAAGTCAATACCCAGGTCGGTTTCCCTTGGCATATCGCAATACAACTAGGGTAGTTGGTACTCTTCTTTCAATTTCAGTTGTCACCAGGGTGGTGAGTGCTTCAACTGTGGATGATTGTCCATCAGCTAGTACCATGGTTATGGTTTCATTCGAGAATTCAGTACCTTGTTCTAGAAGATTCCTATACTTGGTTTCTCCTTCAATGGAACTACTGGCTCCAGTGTCGGCGCATGCCACCTCATAGACACCGTTGATGTAGACTCTAAGCGATGCTACTGGAGCAGTTGGGCTAATACAGGTGTACATCACGACACTTGACAATATAGTACCATTTCTCTTCAGTGCGGGATTGCAGGTGCTGCATTTGGCCTTAATAACTCCCGGTGCTCCTCATCTGTAACAGGGCAAAGGGTTTCATCATCGTTTTTCCAATGCGCTCTGTCGGCAGAAAAGGGATCCCGCCTACTTTGACTGAGGACCCCGGGATCCCGCCTACATTGATTGGGGATCCCCGACAGAGAGCGTTTGCCATCGTATTGTTCTCCTTGGAAACTTGGGGCTCTTGAACAGTAATCTCTCCTGGTGTAAGAAGGTTTATATCTCGTGTTCAAATGTTCGTATATGGGAGGAGTTTTATTCTGTAAGATTGAAGATTCTGTGTTTTTTCTTTGACTGGATCTGATAGTCATTTTTTATGCGTCGAGCCATTCCGTGAGCTCCTCAGGCGAATTCGGATCGGACCAGGTATGTCAAAATGCTCTTTTACTTCATTGGGCACTCGTCTCTTCATCTGATCGGCAATTACTAGGCTTTTGAGATCTTCAAACTTTGTGACATTAAGTTCGGTGAGCCAACCTTCGAAGTAACTCGTTAACGCAAAATAAAAGTCACGCCAGGTGCTTCCTGGACTCTTGCGGTGTAACGAAAACAGTTGTCGACCTGAAATGTTGGAGTAATATTTTCTGAATGTGATCATAATCTTGAAACTGGTTTTCCGGCTCTCTTGAGATAAATTTCGTCACTTCACTTGGTAAGACACCAATCATATGAACGACGTACATTTCTTTAGGGACCTTTAAAAATGACATTTGGCGTTCGAATATGGTCAAGAAAAGACCCATATCGTCCTTGTCAGGGTTGAAAGTAGGCAAAATGTTCTTGAGATCCATCTTCATTGACATGTATTCAGGTTGGTTTCCAGCGGAAACTTGATTAGTTTTCTCTTGGTCACAAGATTGAAGATAAAGTTTCTCTAATTCAAATGTGCGTTCTCTTGCTTTTTCCTCTACCAAGTATTCGTGTTCTCTGACGTTTTCCTCTACCAAGCGTTCGTGTTCTCTGGCTTTGTCTGTTGCCAATCTTTCTTGTTCTTTGGATTTTTTGTTTTTAATGCGTTCTTCCATATTGGCTAGAATATTTTTTACAAATTCTTCATAATTTTTATTGTTCGTGATCAATTTCCTTATTTCGACCATAGTCTGTTGTCCTTTGGCAGTTATGCCAAGCTCCCGTGCCACGAGGATTAGATCTGCTTTCCTTCCCTTACCGAGGAAAGACATGTTTGGAATGTGTCAGCAGAAACTTTAATGCTAAAAAGTTCCAGTTTCACTAAAGATGTTTTTGTATGTGCATTTGCAGTTTCAAAAATAAAGATCCTAACAGCAATTACAGTTTTACCCTTTCTTTAGATTTTTTAAATTTTTATACAAAATAATAATTTCCTTCACATCAAATACTTAATTTTCTAGGATAAACATTCAAGAACTATGTAGAATGATATTCAACTAAAATAAACACAATTACGATCCATTTAATTTTTCCATTAACTAACAATATCTCCAATTTTACATAGGTTTCGTTCATGAAATGATAAATACTTTTTTTGTTTTTCAACAGAAAATAACGCTTTGCACTTAAAAACTCAATATTCGTTGAAAAGAATACAAATCCTACAGAATATTAAAAGTAAAAAAAGAAAATTTAAAAACTAAATAAATGAAGGTGATATATTCCTAAACAGATCACTGTATATTTTTCTTTGAAAGAATTATGCGGTGCAGGTGCAGAATTGAAATGAATCCGAACACAACTTCTGACAAAACAAATCAAAGTTAAACCTAAAACGACGCCATTTTGGGTCATGACTCGATTGAAACACTACAGATGCGAATGGTACAAATCGAAATTCGACTTTGAACACAAAACAAAATAGAATCACTTAATGTACTAGGAATAAATTAATAATCCATAAATGAACAGCGCGAATGAAGTGAAATAATATATACGGCAGTACTACAACCAATAATGATATACTATGGAAACGAAATAAAATAAGATGCTTTCACTTTTTAAAGTTCGTTTGTTTCGAGATTCAATTAATACTAGTGGCCGCCAGTGGTCGAAATTCGACCATAATTCATTTAATTTTTAAGTTTGAACGTTAATAAGGTTCTTTTGTCAAAGAGTATACCTCTATATTCATTGCATATAATTTTTTTTGAATTTTGTTCTATTACGTAAGCTGCGAGCATGTACAAATACGCCATAGGAAAAATGCGGTATACCTTGGTTAAGCCATATCTAAAAAACAATAACGCGTTGTTTGACATTTTCTTGTTGTTTTTTATTGCTATACTGACCACAGGTTTCGCCAAAGCTACACAGTTAATTTGCCTATCTTTTTCAAATTATATAAAATTTAAATAAAAAATAAATCCAAAAAATGAAAAATGAAATAAGGAATACGTGCTTCGTATTTTTTATATATTTTTTATTGAAACAAAAAAACCGGATGGTTAAAAAAATAAATGTTGTCCATTGAACTTGAAATAGTTCGACAATTAATTTAATGATTCAAAACTTCTGTGTAGACGATGTTTTTTGTAAAAACTCTTTCATCGTTTGCTAAATGCCCTTGACCGTTATATTCTGAAATATAAAATCTCAAACCATCGAATGATCGAACTCTACTTGCTGCGACATACAATTGACCATGTGTAAAAACTGGCTGCCTCAATAAAATTCCAATTTTTTCGAATGTTTGTCCTTGAGACTTATTTATTGTCATCGCAAATGCAGGTATAATTAGAAATTGAGTTCTTTGAAAGTTAAATGGTAAAATAGTTCCGGAATATGTTAAATTTCTACGTGGAATCAAAATTCCCTTATTGCATGCGGTTCCAGTTAAAACTTCGCAATCAATAGTATTGCGTTGCATAAATTCGATGCGCATTCTTGTTCCATTGACTAATGCCTCCTTTGTATTTAAGTTTCTGATCAGCAAAACGATGCAATTAACTTTCAATATTAACTTATGTGGTGGCAAATTATGCCAAATCTCATACTCCTCCGTGCGCGGAATGTGCTTAAAAAGGGGTGC
The DNA here is from genome assembly GCA_933210815.1 of Meta bourneti. Taxonomy (NCBI): domain Eukaryota; kingdom Metazoa; phylum Arthropoda; class Arachnida; order Araneae; family Tetragnathidae; genus Meta; species Meta bourneti. The sequence continues at coordinate 75,149,505 of OW119924.1, read as the reverse complement.
AAAGTTTTTTCTTCACGTATTAATATATAGATTACAATATATGAACGTAAACAATGAATGTTTTATTTTGTTCAATTTAATATATTTTTAACGCATATTATACATTAATTTTTTCTTTCTGCACTCCTTCTCCATATGAACTTTAATTATGCCAAATCTCATACTCCTCCGTGCGTGGAATGTGCTTAAAAAGGGGTACAAAGTTTTTTCTTCACGTAGTAATATATAGATAAAGATTCAAAGATGAAATTCAAAGATGAACCAAATGAAATGAAAAATTTACAATTCTAAAACTGAAATTTACATTAGAATATTTCACAACAGTTCAAATTTTTGTTATGTAATTCGAAACAAAACTATAACTGAACTTGATAACTTGTTTTTGCAAAACGAAACTGAAAGCAAAAAATTCTACAATGCAATACACGTTATCAATATGATCACACCATTTTCTTTAAATAAAATTAAATACTGAATTGCTCAAAAAATATAAATATTTCTAGAATTCTTACAAATAAATTTCGAATAATGGAAATGAATAGTAAGAATCTTATTCTAAAATACAAGCACTCGAATTCAATCAAAGTAAAACTAAAGAATTCACTTTTTCAGACACGATATTCTAGTTAAATATTAATTTTTACCACATTTCAAACAAAAGAATTGAATCTCTGTAAGCTAGTAATTAAAATCAAAATTACACAAGGTCAATGAATTGATTTTCAATATTTAGGATGAATATGTTTCAGCTTACAATTTCCCAGTGCTAGAGTTAGCACAAACGTACATAATTTCATTCTATAGATTTTACATAATTTCACTCTATAGTCTATACAATAATGCTACTTAAACACAAAATCGAAACCTCAAAATTTCGTTGCTAGGCACGTGTTGGCCAAATCGGAAGTACTTAGAAAAGAATAATTTTAAACAAAATTAAAATGCTCTTATCTCATTCTTTATCACCACTCGCGGATATGAGCATAATGATGATACATGGAAGGGTTCCACCTACATTCAATTGGATACACATGGGATGAAATTCAGTTCGAGAACGTTGGGCGTCAGTTTTGTGTCAGCATTGTTCCAACAAAACCAAAAGGAGCACGAGGGGAAAAACACTTACCCAAAAATTTATTTAAAATACTAAAGAAACAAATAGAAATTGGAACAAAACATTAGGTGCTCGAAGAATACAACCTGGCACTTTCATGGCTGACTCGCAACTGAGCAGTAATGGTGGGAACAGACCAGGGGAAAAATAACAACGCCATATGGTGGCACGTTGGCCTGCTACAAAACAATTTTACTGGTTATGTTAAGGAATAACCTCACTATTTACATTTAAAAAACGCCGTATACCTTGAGTTAACACTCTTTTATAAAAGTCATCCAAATATTACTATTTATTTCTGCTACATATATTTTTAAATGCATTTGAATAACATAAACTGGATTTTATTATAAGGAAACATACCTCAAAATTATTATAAAATTGTAAAATAGAGTTGTAGAATGTTCTTACCCTATACGTTTCGAAGCTCTCGATTAGAATTTCTACAAGCTTCACAAACTTTTAAGACACCGTTTTTTTAGGTCACTGCATTCCTATATAAATTTTATTTTATTTATTATGTCTATTTCCCCCAGGCGGCTAGGGCCGCGGCAGTTCTGTAGATAGTCTCAGATTAACACCAGGAGAGTTGCGAGTTGAAACTTGATCCAACAAAGACCGTCGTGTATATGGGGACTGGTGCACTTTAAATCTGTCGTGGCCTCAAATGTCATCTCGTTGGCATGATGTGGAAGTTTGGGGAGCTGTTTGCCAGCTAAGGTGTGAACCCGTCATTTGACCGTGGTTCAAAATTACGAAGTGATGTCTTCGATCTTTCCCTTCGAGATTTGATCCCGGACCGTCGTCCTTAGTGTTGCTCCAGTGTGACGTTAGTTTGACTACCCTTACAGGCAGCTTTATTTACGCTGCAAAAACAATATTTTCTACTACATCACGATGAGAAATGTTATTGTAAATAAGTATCTTGTATTTATTAGTCATTGAAAAGCTATCGGATTACTATGTTTGTGCAGCCTTTTTGTAAACAAAAGCAAACTATATTTATTCTAGCGCAAAGATATAATAATTAATCATTCATTCATTCTTGGGAAACTTCGAAAATATTATACACTGGAACTAAATCTTCCCTCTACAAAATTAGAAATATAAACATGCTACAATCTGAGGAGTGCATATAATTGTTAGCCAACGTCTTAGATATGAATCTACTGATTATTTCAGGAAAAACTTCATGACTTTAACCAAACTAAATTTTTATGCCAAGAATTCATAATTGTAACAGGAAGGAAATAATGAAATAAAAAAGTATCTTCTTTTTATGTTATAAATAAACGTTATGCTTGGATATAAAATCTAAGTGCTGTTTGAAGTATAGGCAAATATCTAATGAAAACTCATTATACAGTCATTTATTTAATAACGCTGCGAAAAGGGGTTGGAAACAAATATTTTGAAAACCACCGATTTCAAGGAATTTCATGTGTTATGTTGTATGTATTTGATATATCTGAGGCAAACACACGAATTATGTATCCCTAAAATACCAATCTAAGATAGAATTATTTCATATCTTAAAACATAGACCACATGAGTCAAAGCAATCAAACCACACAATTTAGAAGAATGGATTCTGAAATGGGTCATAAAATCATAACAATTACCTATTATTACTTTTTCTGTTTCTGTTTCCTGGATGTAAGATTCCCTTCAGGATTTATTTTATTAGTTTTACTTCCAAGTGAACGAACTTTGGATTTTATAAGTATTGATTTAAGGAGCCCGAAATGTTACATTTTTTTTTTCAGAAGTAAATTGATTTTTGTAAAAAAACCACACACACCATTGGAATAAACATGCGAGGATGTTTATTATCCTGCCGTGTTTGAGTTATGCGTGAAATCAAATTGTTTCTATAAGCAGAGAAACGCTACTAGTAAGCTTCTGTAAATGCATAATGTGCTCGTTTACTTACTTAAAATGTAAAATTAATATTTACTAAAAAGATCCTAGACAGAAATAAAAATCCAAGAGTAATGTGGCAGAATTTGGTTGGTTGAGAGGTAGTTGAATTTATGTTGCTCTGGAGCAACACAAAGGGGTATTGCAACGGTTCGAGATAAATCCTGAAGGGAAAGATCTGAGGCAGAATTCGGAAAACATATTTTCATACTACATTCATCTTTTTGCCATTAAATATGATATCTACTTACGATTGGTAAAAAGAAATAATGACAGACATTTACTGTCAAGCTACATGTAGGATCTAGTATAGTACAATAATTATGCTACGGAGAGAATTTCTTGTTTTTAGTCGGGCATATGACTTCCCCATTTGGCCTGTTTATCAAATACAATTTCAGTACTTCGCTAATAAAAGTTACAAATGGATTCCAAATTAACATATCATTGTTGATTGCTCTACACCACTTTGGTAAAACGCCAATGTTGCCAAATCCACGATGAAATACATTTAAAGGTAACCCGATATGTAACATTTGAGAATATTGGGTAGCGGAAGTAAAATCTTCATTTTTTACACTAAAAACTCCTCTCATATTAGAGTAAAGAACTATTAAAACGATGAAGGTTGCTTTTAGAAATTCTGTTTGAAACCGCATCTTTTAATAAAATCAACATAATCTTCCAATTTGGAGCTCAGTTCATGTTCCTTTGAATTTAAATGAAAGTAAAATAATATGAGTAAACAAATATTCTAACAATAGGAAGATTATTTTAGTATTCAGATTCAGCAAAATATAATAAGTATGATTTTAATGTGTGAATGAACGTTGCAGCAATTAATATATGCAAAGCAGAGTTTGAGTCTGTATGTTTGTCTGTTCTCTATACAAATCTACACCGTTAAACCAATTCATATCAAATTTTTTAAACTTACTCTTTAAATCTCTAGGAGTAACATAGGATATAATACCACACTTGTATTTGACCTAGGTGTGAAGAGGGAATTAAAAACTATTCATAATTCCCCGTGAGAATTATCGCGATTGCTGTACACTCAGATTCTTTTACCAGTATTGTTGGAAAAATATTCCAAAAATTACATTTGAGGTATTTAAATTCTAATACTTATATTTGAACTTACTTATTTTTCTTTCCAAAATATAAATAAATTTTAAATATTTGACTAATGATATGAAATGATTTAAAACACTTAATTTTGGATGACTCATTTTGTCAGGAAACGAGGTGCAAGTAAAAATATAACTTATAATTCAAGTGTTATTTTGCTACGTGGCATCAGCCAACACCAGAATTAATGTTTCATTTTCTAATTTTAAAACGAATTATTTATTTTGTGTAAAACATACTGCGAAAGACATTTTATATCTTGGTGGTATATGTATATTTCGACATACTTTCCATAAAAGTTGTAGATTGACTGCATAATGATTTCTGGAATTTCATTTCTTAATAATAAATCAAGCGCAAAAACAAAACCTTTTAAGACAAGACATTAATGTATTACATTAAATTTATAAAGAGGATAACGCTAAAATAAAGTTACTTTAAAATAAGACAGCTAACGCTAAGGTAAGACGAAAGTATACGTCTCAATTCAGACATTTTTTTTTTTAATTTTTGATGTAGGTTTCCATTACAAGGCAATTAAAATCAGTAAAATTACATTTGTTTTTCAAGTTTCGAATTATGTTATTGGATTGTATTAAAAACCGCACTCAATACTCACGGAGCATCATCTATCATTTTAAACAGGTACGTAGTTTTCATTTAGATACCAGATTTCTGAATTGACAAAAAAAGTGCCACAACGAATCGGTTTAAAACTACATACCAGTTCGAGCAAATCAAATTTTAAATAAAACTTTGCTAATGTTGGAATAGTATACCGGATATAAAATATTCTAGCTAATTTTTGAAGAGTTCGAAGTTTCTGTCTTAAGTGACAAAAGAACGAGGTTGATTACTTTACGAGTTGAAACTTCTGCAACTTTACTATCTCAAACATTCGTTAAAAATATTGATTTTCTTTTCTAAAAATGCTGAAAAAAGGTGCTTCCGTTTTTGAAAAAATGTTATGGATTAACTATCTTTCGTCAATACTGAAGACATCTAATTTTAAAACAAGCTGCTATTTCACATGAGGAATGGAATGTTCAAGAATAATATGCATCTGCTTGAAAAGAAATTCATCATGTACAGTCGCGAAAAAAAAAACGAACCACCCCTCTCCTTTCAAATAATTTTGACTGTAGAGCAAATTCAACGATGGCAAGGGAGGTCTTCATAATAAATTAAGTACCAACTCCATAATTTCCAATAGCAACCCCTATTTTGACACAAAATTTCTAACCTATATCATAATTTAACTTCAGATACTAAGTTTCATATCATTCAGGAAGATACAAAGTTTGGAGTTCCTAATGTTAAATCCGTTTCCCAGACTTTTATGGATATCTTCCAAAATAATATTCCTATAGCGCTGATATTTTGTAGCATGTTGTTATTCAAGTACCCAAACAAAATATACATAATGTTTAAGTTTTTAAATAATTTTTAGTTTGCAATGTAATTATTAATTAATATTCAAAAAAATTATGAATAGAAACCTTGATATAATTTTGAGAGAAATCGATTCCAAGAGACTTTCAATATTACCATACAAAATTTCAGCATTTTCATCTGGATAGTTTTTACTCTAAACAAAAAGTTTCATCACTATTGAGATTTTAGTGGGCATCCAAAGGGTGAAAACATTTATGACAAACCTGAGTAATGTGTACATTTTTGGAAAATGATTGGAAATATCGTTTATGCAATCTAACAGGCATTGCCTTCTACCTGTCACGTGTGGTACAGCTGAACGATGATCAATCTTTTAGTAAAGATGGGCGAAGCTATGTTTTTACGATAACAGTCAACGGCTATTGCTAACTTGCGATGACAGTTATTATTAAGAACTTATTAAAAAGTTCCAAAAACAACAGTTAGTGAACATGTCTAATAGCTATGTTACCTTAACTGTTAAAAATTGAAGTTGGCTGTGAAATTAAATAATAATTACTAATTGTCATTCTTTCTAAATTTCTCGTTCATCAAGATCTGGTCAATTTTGCTATTAGCGAGATACCTCGTCAAGAAAACCACCAGGATGGGTAGTGTTCTTTGTAATCTTCTTTTAGTCAAGCAACAAATGAACAGTTCCTGATTAACTACAAATAATTTCGATCCACGAATAGCGACTTTTAATGTGGAGATTATTCATGAATTTACAACTGCTTTAGCATTTAATATCTCCGGATATAACGATAATAATTTAACTACATTTCATATTTAGACTTATCCGACCATGTAGAATCCGATTAAGACATCAAAACATGGTGTTGCCAGTGGAAGTTTTGTTGTTTCTGCAAAATTTGATATGAAGACCACCCTTTATACAATGTTGTTATTATGAAGACAGCCCTAATGCAATTGTTTTTTTTTGCATTTTAATTTGTAGAGAACGTTATTCCCTATTGAATGATATCATTGAATTTGCTCTATTATGAATAGCGCTCGAAATATAAAGGGGAGGGGAGGTTTCTTTTTTTATTTCCTCGACTGCACATCATATCAGTATGTTTCATCGGACTTTCATAATGATGGTGGAATTTGGAAATATCACATTCCTGGCGCAAAAGTGCTACAAATCAAAGCGTATTGATAAGAAAACTGGCTGCAATAATACACTGCAAGTTTGACATTTTTACAGGAAATGTACTAAAAGGGCATTCACAATCACTTCAAAACTAAAAAAAACTCCTGTAATAGTCATATCGCTATGACTTTTTGTAGTTTTGTCTTGAACTGTAGTGCGATATATGTGAAATAGATTACATGAATGAATAAAGCAAACATGCGAATTTCGTCAAAAGTAAATTGTGGTGGCTATAAAATTGTCAAAATGAAAGTTTAAAAATTTATTTTCGACCCATTTATTTTATTTCTACAGGGTGATCCAAATTAAACAAGCTGTGTTAAGACCTCTCTGTAGGATAAACTACTGTTCGGATCGCAACCAAATTTTATAAGCCTAATTTTCTGGCTATGCGGTTTTGATTTCTGAAGGACTACAACAGTTCAAATTGTGGTCGCTAGGGGCGAAAGTTGGTGCTGCGGTACAGATATACAGCTGAACTCATCCTACAGTATAGTCCAAAAAAAGAGTTGACGTGCAGTAATTTGATTGCAATTACATATGGAATCGAATTAATATCACAGATACGACTCTACCTTGCTCTATAAATTGCATTCGCTTCACAACATACTCGACAGCAGAATATAATTAATTAGCATTGATTTGTGTCACATGTTGCGAAATTCTGTCTTTTAAGATAGCTATGCTTCGAACATTCCCTTGATAAACGAGGCTCTTTAAATAACCACACAGCCATAAATCACCGGGGTCCAGATCTGGTGACTGTGATGGTCATGACGTTGGAAATGATCTGCTAATCACCTCTTGATGATAGAGAAAAGTGATTTTTCGTATCAAATTTAGTCGACATTTAACAAACTCAACCAGAGCAATACCGGGTAATTCTGCTAGTAATATTGAAAAAATTATTGATTTGAAAAAAAGCAGTAATCAACATGTAAATTGTGTAAATACAGACTCTAGGTTTCAGATTAAAAAATGAATGTTGTTCATAGCGTTATTTATTTCTCATGTTACAAATAATTGTCTTGCTACTTTTTTCATTAATTTGTGTATAATACTTTTAAAGTTCAATTTATAGAGTATTTGTCTAATATTTAGGTAACTTTCAGATCCCGATGACTATGAATTATGGTGTACACACATGAAGCGCTTATTAGTTTCTGATATTTCTAGGATAGAAACTTTACAGACAGAAAGATTTGCAACAAGTATTTTTATGGGAATTTATTGTATGTAGGATTTGAATTACATAATGCAAAATGCACAAGATCCCATAAATTAGTTCAAACATTATAATGCTTGTAATAATGTCAATAATAACTACACATCAACAGAAAATATTTCTAAGTAGTCTGTATTTCAGAAATATATGAAAACATACAGTGTTTTACATACGGAGTGTCAATTTATGACTGAATCAAAACTGTTGGTTGTCTTAGATCGAGCGACTTACTTGTGGACAAAATGGACATGAGTGTTACTCACTTGATTGCATTGAAATCCAGGTACTCTTGTCCAAAAATTGAGGAAATTGCAATCTAAAAAGCAATATCGTGCCAAGTACCTGCACCAAAGTACTTCAAATGACAAATGCATATTCCAAAAGCTATGTGAAATAAACTAAGAACAACCACATGCCTTCTGGTGCTAATGAGTATTATGGAAGTGAAAAACAAAATACTTAACCCTCCTGATGTTTGTCTCGACAAGGTATCTCGTCATTATCGAAGATGACCAGATCTTGATCTCGTCATCTTAAAAGAGAGATAATATCTTGATTACGAGCTATCCCGTCATTATCAAAATTGGTTAGATCTTGATGGACGAGGTTTCTTGAGGGTTGTGACAACACTGTAGGTTTCAGTTTTTACACAAAAATAATTTTTGCTTTGCTAACCCTCCAAATGGTTTTAGTGAGATATTTCGTCCATCAAGATTTGACCAATTTGGTTAATGACAAGATATCTCGTCATCAACGATTATTTGATGATGGCAAGATCAAGAACTGGCGAGGTTTTATCTAATGACGAGATATCTTGTCAAAAAGATCTGGCCAGTTTTCTTATTATGATAAGATATCTCGTCGAGACAACCACCAGGAGGGTTAAGAGCAACCTAATATTTAATGTACTGGCGTCTGACCAAATGCCGACCTCACACCTCACAGTCGCAGATATGCTTTCCACAATACAGCCCGAGAGTTCATGTGGCAAGAAGTCTCATTTGTGCACAACGGCACGTCTTTGCTCTTGTGCGTTGTGGGATGATTTTATGTAAGTTGCAATGCAATGTTGGAGAGCATCCCATGCATGCTGTTTTGGATTGAGATCAGGTGTCCTTCTTAATTCGAATTCAACATTATCCTTACTTTTTGGACATGTGTGCACACACGCACGAGCTTTTAATTTAGAGAGGTACTGGTTTGATACAGAATTTCATCAGTTATCGAATACAGTTAATAACAGCTGAAGTTTAGAATGTTAAACAAACATGAATGTCGGAATAAATTCCATAAACCTCCCATTACTGTAATACTGTTTTTGCTCGGTAAAAATCGTGGATACCCCGTAATAATAATAAAAATGCGAGTATCATTCATAATTTTGAGGTTTTTGGAATTCACATTACGACTCAAGTTTTCAAAACTGCATTTCCCGACTATCAAGGATTAAGCAGGCAAATAATGTATCAAATGATGCCTCAACGTAAAATAGCGCCATTACGTGTCTTTTTTTATATAAGGATCGTACAGAATTTCGTTTTATGGGGAAATAGGAAAAACAAAACATAAAAGAAGAGCTCCTTCAACAGTAATTTTACGTAACATAAAGGTTGCACACAACACCGGCAATTTAAGCGCCAAGGCGACGCAGGAAAAAAATAATTTCGGACGTTTTTACGAGTTCAGTGTCGTGGCTATAAAACTAAAACGTAAGTATTCCGGACAGCCGAGGGACGTTGAGAGGTTTAATAGCAATATTTTACAACAAACTGAGCCGAAAAGGTGATGGAAAAGTGAAAAAATATATTCCGTCTCTTCTAGCCTGAAATAATGCTTCGGAAGCAGCGGCCAATGCCTTTGGAATAAAGAGTTAGGCGACAATTTTCTTTCTTGAGGGAAATAGTGTCATAAAATACATAAACAAGTCTCGAAGTTTCCCTTTTATTTGGGCTGTTGGGGCTTTTTTAAGGGTGTCAGATCAAAGAGATATTTTTTCCAAGCCATCTGTTAAAGTTAAATCGATAGTCTTTTTTCTAAAAGTGGTCAGAATCGCGTCTGGACCCTTCACAGAACATGAATATCTTGATTATTCAAGTTTAAGGTTCTGGAGACTTAAATTATTTTAATAATTAAAAATAAATGTTTTCGAATGGACGGAGGATAAATTTATATCAGTGGGTAAAAATAATTAAATATTCCAAGAAAGGAAATTCAAAAGTTTATTTTGAAAAAGAAAGAAGCAGAAAGAATAGACAGAATGAGAATAAAAATTGAAATGGGATGATAAATAATTAATTATCAACGTTATATAAAATATTTACATAAAGCATAGTTTGAAGTTTTATGATTCGTTACAAGATGCTTTTGTAAAGTTCTGCATTGTCATAATTGGAAAAATAATTACAGAAAAATATCGTTTGCTGCCATCGAAATCCAATGATGTTTTGGTACATGAGCCTATTTTAGTTTTTTCAGTTGTTTGTCGTCGTCACAGTTCCAGCGTCAATATATTTGTAGCGTTTTTCAATGTTTTTATTATTTTAAATGAATATGGTGAAAGCTGTTATGAGGAGATTTTCAGTACCTACAGCAGAACATCCTTTTAAAAGAATAGCTTCAAATGAGACATTACTGACGAGAATACGTCTTTAAAATCGGAACAGTACTGGGGATATGCATGAAAGTTACAAAAAAGCTTTACTGTTTTGTCTTATGATTTCAGAACTAGAAGAAACGTCTAAAACATCAATATAGCGACGTGTTGATTAAGGATGTCCGTACCTGACATGACTTTCTGAACGAATGAGCGGGCGCATTGAGCGTGGGAAAATGGTCCACAATAAGTTGAAATTCTACGGTGCTCGGCGAGCTTTGGACCAGTGTAACTTTGTCTGGAGAGGACTGCGCATGTGGTAACATTTGAAAGCTACCGAACTAGTTGCAGTCATAGGCCTTGAATAATTAAAAAATACTACAAAAGTATCAAACTGCACTTCAGTCGCCAAACTCTATATTAATTTCTGAATATTCACAGTATACAATAGTTCAAAATTCCTGTTCTGCTTCAGTAATTCTACAATCCAACATCAGACCCAAGTAATGTCAAAACTACGCTTTGTGTCCTCGACAGAACCTACGAATTTTTTTATTAGGTTAGGTTTAATTAGCACTACCCTTGTTCGGAAGGACGTCTACCCTTATCTATTTTTCCCCAACAGAGTCAAACAAAACACTACATTCTGCAGATGCTGCTTCAGATTATTTATATTCCATTAGTAAGCAATTTACGGCTTATCATATCTATGAAATTCAGTGAGAGACAAATCTGAAGAACTCTCTGGTTAAAAAAAATCAACATAATGGTGACACTCCAAGGAGAGGCGCAAGCGAATACCGTGAGAAGTCGCGGGTCGCGGGATTCGTCGTCTGCTTAAAACTCTTGGGCCACTTTATATATATATATATATATATATATATATATATATATATGCCATCTATGTGCAAACAATTGAACTGTTTTTATGCCACAAAGAACTTGATGTCATGTAAAGCTATTTACTGAAAATCGCACACTCATATGACAATTGGTTGATTTTATATTAAATTTTGAAATGCGTCATGGACTTTTCGCCCACCCTGTATATATAATTCAGTATTACAAATCAAGACAAAACGAAACAAAGAGGAATTTAGGAATTTTTTAGCCAAATGACTAAAAAGCCAAAATACTGGGGATATAAAACAGAAGGCAGAAAGCAGAACTGTCCATGTATGCGCGCTGAAGCTGCAGACCTAGCATGGATAGCAATATAATTCAATGCTACAAAACAAAACGAAACAAAGAGAAATTTAGGAATTTCAACTAAAGAATACCAAGAAAATTTTTAAAAAAAATGTAGAAGTGTTGGTGGACCAGGGCGTCATCAGGGAGGAGCCTCACCCAGTCAACACAATATGGTGCTTTCTGCGTGTGGCCGGCTGTTCACCAAAAGTGGCCCACACACTCCTCCAAACACCATAAGCGAAAAGGCAAAATTAGAAAATCAGAACCGGGGACATCCTAGGACACACACCAAAGACAAGTACAACACAAAACTATAGAAGAGAAAACAAACTTACCCACATTAAAAAACCTCAGCTCGACAACAACCCACTGGAACCTACATGAGGACCGCCAGCAAATGCCATTCATGGAGCCCAAAAATCACAGTTGAGAAATCGGAACTGTAATTCCGAATCGGTTTATCGGAACCAGAAACAGAAAAGATAATGTTCAAATCCAGTCTTTAATAAATTAACAGACCAAATAGAATTGATAGTCAACAGTAAATTCTTCAAAATAAGCCATTATGGTAAATCATCAGTTAAATAATATTAGTATTTTTAAATCTTTCAATAATTACAAGTATTTTATAAAAAGAGAGAGGGTATTTATTTTTAAGAAGTGTGTTAATGAGATTATTACATTGCAAAAGAAAGCTAGATTTAGAATTGCAAATTTTATTGAAACGTACCAGTTGACTAGCAATTGTATTATAATATATTATTTTAGAAATATTTAATTTCCCAATACATTAATTTAAAAAACGGAAATTCAAAATCATCTCTCTTATCATAAATATTAAAATCAGTTTTATTATTTAAAGTGGATCAATTCAAGTCTAGAAAAACGGCTTTATTATTATCTGAATTAGTTTTTAATAAGGTAATTCATCTGGGCAAATCGATTTCCATAGGTTAGCAAAATTGCTATCATTAAAAACAATTAAATCATCAATATATTTAAAGGCAGAATTAATTTGTAGGCAAAATTTTTTTTCATAATAATGTAGAAATAAATTTGAAAGAATGAATGAAAAATTGGAACCCTGGGGTTAACCCTTAAATTTAATAAATGCTCACAGTTAAAAATAAAGTTATTAAAGATACATAAGTTTACCAGAAATTCCCAATCCTCAAAATCAATAGTAATTAGATTTTTAAAATCATGATAATAGTACACTGCTGGCCACCGTAAATGCAACACCCTGAAGGAAGCATGCAAATAATATGAAATTTACAACATGCATTAGCGGAGGTGAGATATGCAAATGATTAGAATTTCAGCGCAGACGCACATCACGCGCGCCTGTGGCGCCACTTCAAAGCGCTATTTAAGGCTTGGAGATTTCGACGATTTCAAGTACGGCAATTGTGTTTTTCTTGTGGTTTTTTCAAAAAAACGATCAATTATGCCTCGTAGAAAACAGCGATCATCTTTTGATCAAGTATCCGAGTTCGACAGAGGAAGGATAGTGGCCTACCGAGATTGTGGATTATCTTTCAGGGAAATCGGTAGTCGTGTTGGACGAAACCAAACAACTGTAATGCGGATATGTGATCGTTGGATGCAGGAGGGTACGACGGACCGACGTGTTCGATCGCATCCACCTCAGTGCACCACTTCACGTGATGACAGGCATATTGTGCGTATGGCAGTGACGGATCGCTCAGCCACATCACGAACCATAGCACAGCACATTCAGTCTGTACCGCATCATCCAGTGTCTGCGCGTACCATTCGACGCCGTTTACAGCAGAGTGGTCTATCCGCAAGACGTCCATTGCTTCGTCTACCCTTGACGCAGAACCACAGACGTTTCCGCCGCCAATGGTGCGATGAAAGAAGGATGTGGACGGCAGAATGGAATGAAATTGTCTTTACTGACGAGTCACGCTTCTGTCTGCATCACCACGATGGTCGGATTCGAGTCTGGAGACACCGTGGAGAGAGGATGCTGAACAGCTGCGTTATGTACCGCCACACTGGTCCTGCACCGGGTATTATGGTATGGGGCGGTATTGGATATCACTCTCGCACTCCTCTAGTACGCATTGCCGGTACTTTAAACAGCCAGCGCTACATCTCCGAGGTGTTAGAGCCAGTTGTCCTTCCTTACCTTCAGGGCTTGCCCACAGCCATATTTCAACAGGATAATGCGCGACCACACGTGGCACGCATTGTCCAAGGGTTCTTCGTCAATCGCCAGATTGAATTGCTTCACTGGCCAGCTCGCTCTCCGGATCTTTCGCCGATAGAAAACATGTGGTCCATGGTTGCTCAACGATTGACCCAGAATACATCCCCAGCTGCCACACCAGATCAACTTTGGCAACGTGTGGAAGCTGCTTGGTCTGCTGTACCCCAAGAACACATCCAAAGTCTCTTTGAATCAATGCCGAGGCGTGTGGCAGCGGTGATATCCAACAATGGCGGCTACTCTGGCTACTGATTTTGGCAGGAACCACACTTCACAGAAGTCTATAAATTTAATCATTTGATACTTGGTCAACATGTTATCTACAAAATAAATTTTGTTGTGATATCTCTTGTCTTTCTTGGTGTTGCAATTTGGGTGGCCAGCAGTGTAGTTTAGTACATCTTTAAGTTTGCCCAGTGGTATGCTAGTAAATAGGTCTTTAAAGTCGTAGGTTAGTATATTATTAATAATATTTTTATTTATATAATTTAAAACGTTATTATTATCACCAGTAATCCAGGTGAAACCTTCAATAATGGCATTAAGGATAATTTTTAGATATTTACAAAGTAAGATACCGGGTTTAATCATAAAAGAATTTGTACCACAGGTAATAAATCGGAATTTCATTGGATTTTTATGAAATTTAGGTACAATAGTTATGTAAGGTAAAATAATATGATGATTAGAAATTTTTAATCTTTTATTTAAAGAAATAATTTTTTTAACAATAGTATATGTATATTTGACGAACTTATAGATATCAAATTTTTAAGCTCAGTATCTAGTAAATTTAAATATAGTTTTTTACACATAATAGCATAGTTACCTGATGCTTTACCTACCGGTGTTATTATGAATTTATTTTGTAAGTCTTTAATAGCTAGGACTATTGCCTTATAGCAATGGGTGTTTTTTCCAGAAGGTGGGAGATTTTCATTTATAAAAATTTTAGTCATTGTAAAGTTTTCATTTCCATTCTGTGAAGTGGTAAATAGAGGTATTAAATTTAGAGGAAGTCATAATACAGAAAATTATCAATGTCTTCGGGAAACTTTTAAGTATAAAACTTATTTTAATATTATATATAGGTCTGTTTATACATAAATTCCCTTAATTAATCATTATCAATAAATCCAAGATTGCCAGTTACAATATGTCCTAGACTATCATTTAAATATGGCCTATAATTTATATCGTTGCAAAAGCGTCACAGTTATCCCTATATAAATTAACCTTACTGTAAAAATGATTATAATTAAATAATTTTCTAACCAAAGGTATGTCATATTTAAAGCATTTTTTTACAGCATGAAATTTTATGGGGAAAATATTCATTAAATTAATTACAATTTTATAGAAATTAAATTTATCAAAGATTGGGTGTTTAAACCTATTTTCATGTAAATTAAATTATCATTACTGATAGTTTTTTCATATTAATTTTAGAAAGTCGAGCTTTGTAAATATGCAGTAAAAGTAGAAAATGAGGTTTTAAAGAGTATAGTGTTGTGAAAAATTTCTTAAATTTGAGACAAGTTCTGCCATTCAAAGAAAAATAAATTTTTTAAGGGTTTAAAGTTGAAATTTTCAATAAAAAATTTTTCTAAAGTTTTTAGGTATTTTGTAATGGTCTGCAAATTGTTTATTGCTTTCAGAGTTTTTTAATTTTTTATTAATACCGCTACCCATAAAACCTCTACTCGTTTTGATTCTTGATGTGTGGAATAAAATATATGTGTTACAGTTACCTAAATTAACTTGTGAATTTTGAAATAAATCATTTAAACCGTAAGGAGCAAGTGTTTTATATTTTAAGATATAGATATATTTTCTTTGGCCAATCGTAGTTCAGTATTGTTTATAATTTCAAGTACAGTAATAATTGCATTGTTAAAGCCATATAATGAGAAATGATGGAATTCCAAGTTAAAAGGTGAATGGGAGTTACAATTTTTAATATTAGAACGGTGTAGATTAATACGTAAGTTCAAGGAGTTAATAGTTTGACCTACATAACCCATACCACAAAGGCTGCATTTTAAATAGTAAATGACATTTGAGATTTTACATGCAGGCAAAGCAGAGTTGTCGGAGCTAGAACAATCCATTGTGGTGGAACTATTCAGTTGAGGGCAGGTTTTACAACGTTTATCGCTACATTTATAAAATATAAGTTTATTCGAAGATTCAAAATTGTCATCAAAAGGGTAAATTGATTTCGATCCATGGGGGAAAAGTACTAATACCATAAAAATACTAATATTATTTAACTGATGATTTACCATAATGGCTTATTTTGGAGACTTTCCTGTTGACTATCAATTCTATTTGATATACTAATTATAATAGGTCTGTTAATTTACTAAAAGACTGGATTTGAACACTATCTTTTCAGTTTCCGCTTCCGATAAACCGATTTGAAATTCCGAGTCGGAATCGGAATTACAGTTCCGATTTCTCGACTGTGATTTTTGGGCGCTATGGATGGCATTTGCTGGTGGTCCTTAAGTAGGTTGCGGCGGGTTGTTGTCGAGCTGAGGTTTTTAATGTGGGTAAGTTTGTTTTCTCTTCTATAGTTTTGCATTGTACTTGTTTTTGGGGTGTGTCCTTGGATGTCCCCGGTTTTGATTTTCTAATTTTGTCTTTCTGCTTATGGTGTCCCTGATCCACACGTCTTCATTTTTTTCGAAATTCTTAAGTTTCTTAAGTTTAAATTCCTAAATTTCTCTTTGTTTCGTTTTGTTTTGTAATATTAAATGATATATATATTTCATTGTCGTACGTGGCAGAGAAAAGATTTTGTGTTTGTTTTCGAATGTCAACAACTGATTTAAACAATATTCAATCAACCGCTACGGAGATCCATTCATCATTGTTTACCTTAATTGAAATACGTATGATCAATTTTAGCTTATGGAGCTTTCACTAAAACTATACGGAAGAACTACTATTCTAATAAAATTATTCATCAGTCTGATTTCAGAAAGCAATGAGATATCAGGAAGATTGAAATCAACGGTGAAAAGAAAATGTGTCCGAACATGAAAGTTTGTTTTGACGTCATGAAATGACAAAACTTGTTTGTACAAGTGAATGTGATTGAATCGAAGTGGATATTCAAAATCTATTTGGGTTAATATGATTGATGTGTGCACTTTATAGGATATAGGAATTCACACCAGTAAGAACACAAAACGAATTGTATTTATAAATATACGCACGTACGTATACTTTTTCAGATTTCAAATTGAATGGAAATATCTATGATTTAAATCTCTACTTTCAAGATAGGTTTTGTTGAAGTTTTATCCCTTTACAACTCCATCATCCCAATGATAATCAATTTAAAATATTCTTAATTAATCAGCTCCTTCACACTATCTCCAATTAAATAGAGATTATCAATGAGCTAACACGTTTGGTTTTAATCTGCACACGCTTTACATGCTTAAATTACAACCCACAACCCGATTTTATACCACAATTTATTTATAAAAATATGAATTTGTTTGAGTTTCTGTTCCCAACGTGTCAATTGGCGAATGATAAAAATGAGAAGGCGTTTCCTAAAAGCAGTAAACTTCGGTACAAAATGTTGAGTAAAGAAACCGATAACATTTTTTTCCAGGACATTTACAGTAGGGATAAAAGTTTCGTTATCTTAAGAAAATCGCACCGTTTTGGTTGATGTGACACATCTAAGAGCAACACTTTTTAATACCATTCTTTGTCTGCGTGTTAAGTCAATGTTTTCTCTTCCTAAGGACTTCACTGCTGAGTACTTCCGTCTGAAAGTTTATCCCTGAAGACTTTTTCTGAGAATAGTTTGCAGAGTTAATGGACTTTTGTTTTAAACGCAGTTTTACCGAGACAGGATTAGGAGACATATCAGTAGAGAGCATAATGGACATAAATAACTTAGCTTTTGGTCCAGAAAATTTTAAAAGTAGATTAATTTTATGCGCATTTTTACAGACACTTCTTTTTAATTGTTTAAAATAGTTTACAGGGCCAAATAATTATACAACAGAGGATTTGAATTATGTAAAGGATACCATGTTTCTGCTTGGTATTAAAAACCTTCATTAATCTTAATATCTAATGTTGCATTGAGGGGAATATAGTAAATTAAATAATATGTAAGAAAAATATTTTTTTGTGAATCGTTTTACATATTTCCTTTCTTTGATACAATTTCTTTAAGAAACGAAATAAAAAATACCAGCTGAAAGGATGTAAAAGTATGTTTACCATAAATTATTTTATATGTATACATAGATACATAACGTAACAGTTCATATTACATATTATTATTTCGAATAGATCTGAATATACACTGATACATCATAGTCAAAAGATAAATAATAAACATTATTTCAATGAATAAGTATGATGAATAAACATTATTTCAATGTATCAACTTTGTTAATTTTATCAATGATCATTCACAGTTGAGTTTATTCAAAAGCTGAGTATACATGAACACTATTTTAAGTCGAATAGTTACACATCTTAAGAGATTAGTTTTGGATTCATAAATTCTAAAAGGAGAGGTATTATATGCTCCTTTAAACA
Organism: Meta bourneti; assembly: GCA_933210815.1. Taxonomy (NCBI): domain Eukaryota; kingdom Metazoa; phylum Arthropoda; class Arachnida; order Araneae; family Tetragnathidae; genus Meta; species Meta bourneti. The sequence continues at coordinate 75,130,927 of OW119924.1, read as the reverse complement.
TATTTACTTAAACATGTTCTATATAAATTAAGTTTGGTTGCAAATTGTGAAAATGAGGTATTCCTTTTGAGAAATCCATACAGAGTATTTATACATTTGGCAGTCGGTATTTTAAAAGAACATACATTAGTATTTCAATACGTGGTTTTAGTTTATATAGCAAATAATGTGTTTACCTAATAAATCTCCTCTAACCATAATAGCTATTTATCTTCCGTTTCCCTAAATTACTTGGGACCTTCGTGGCTCAGTGGGTATGTCCACTGCGCTAGCAACCTTCGAGTTATAGACGGCTCAGGTTCGATTCCTGCTAGGTGCATTCCTCCCTGAGTGTATTTCTCTCTTCTGCGTAAAACTTTGATTGTATGCCTTGTGTCTGGCGCAGCATGACCAAATGTGGCCCTTGAGCCATAAAACCCCAACAATTCAATCTCTAAATTACTTGAAATACTTTTGGATTGCTTATTGTACTGAAGATATGTAAGTTGTGCAATTTCATAATGGCACTCTTCTAAGTAAATTGTACATTTCCTCAAGTAGTTCGAAATGCCAAATGTCATGATAAGCAAATAGAATAATTTATAACGTATTTATCATCCTTGGTTTGAAGCACTTAAAACATGGAATGGCACTTACGTAGAAACGTAGATAGCAAACTAATCATCGGGATCAAAATCAGATTTATCAGAAGTAGTGTTTACAACACGATAGATCTATTTTTTCATTTTTGTTGAAGGAATGTCTCCATGCTTTCATTATCAAATGATGTTATAATTTCAGCAGATAATTCATGTTCCTCAGCAGCTAATATTATCGATCAGCAGTACGGATTATCGATTTCTTCTGTTCTCCTTATCAAAGGATTGCCTTTATCGTAATTATTTTTCCACTACCAAATGGATCACAAACATTTATTGATAGATCTCGATTACCTCCTTTTTTCAAATAGAATAAATGCAGTTATTTAAAACTGGAAGTTCAATTTACGATTGTTGATTTTTGTTTCTTCCATAAATGTTTTTTTTCCATTGATATTAAAATTCATCTTAGATCTTTAAACGGCTTTTGATACCATTTCTTTACGACAGAAGTGAGTTCTCCACATATATTTCCAAGTTAAGCTTGAATCGACTGTTGCACTATGGTTATCTTTTACCACACGAAAGCTAAAAACAACATATTTTATTTGCAATGAAAAACATTTTTAGAAAAACTAAATTGTTTTATAAACCTACATCTGTCATTATATTCCGAATTCCCCTCTCCCCTCAATTTCTGTTCAATTATAAAAATCTTGCTCTTTCACGTTGCTTACGAGATTTACCGAATTTATATACTTCTGTTTTTAAGTTGATTAAATTAAGTGAAGAAATATCTTTGAGTATTACCATTTACGAAATAGGTTCAAATTTAATTTGAATATTTTAAAAGATTTTGTTTGAAAGGTAAGTAAACATATATGTTCTTTTATGTCTACTACTCGTACTTAAAGCCATAAAAATGTTTCCCAATTAGTGTAAACGTTGTTGTACTGAAAGTAAATTTAATAGCACTTAGAGTACATTTTCCCAGTTAATGATATAAGCGTTTGCTTATTATCTGGAATTCTTATAAAAACAGGCAAAATGTTTCCTACAGGTGATTTTTTATTATTTTTATCATCTTAGCATTTATCATTTTGTAAATGAATATATAGTTTCTTTTTGTGGTCTCATTTTAATTAACATAGTTTTATGTACCTTTTGCGTGCATTCATTAAAAATTCTTACTTATGAAAATTTTAAATTTCTGGTAAAAAATGAATTTTGATTAGAAATCTTCCAAAATTTAATCAGTACAATTCTATTTATCCTTTTACACTTATGATATCATGTACAATCTTAAAATTCATTAGGCATCATTTGTTTTAATTAGTGTAAAATAATATTTATATCATTCCCGACAAATATCGATTTTTATAAAAGCAAATTTGTTCTGTAAAATACTCTTTTGCGATAGTATTTAACTGTTCAACTTTTTTCAAACTTCTCTCATTCTTTATAGAAATACAAATCAAACGTACTTAGATATCTCTTTTACAAAATTACTTCTAGAAGGCATTTCCACCAAAAGTGAAAAAAAAATGTAAATTTTTCTAAGAATAGTTTCGTGCGTTTCTTTTGCAGATTTATTTTTATTCTGCACTAAAATATTGAATTACTAATAACAGTTTTTTATTTGACGTTTAGTCTTTGGCGTTTAATAATTCGATACTATTATTTTCCAAGAAATAAAAAAATGTAATAAACTCTAATTGATTGAAACTCGTTTTCTACTTAAGCACTTTTTGCAATTTTATCCTCTTCCTAAAAGTCGTACGATAAGCAGGTGCAACACAAAACCACAAATTTCAGAAACCTAGTTTAGCTTTTCTTGTTCATAACTTATATCAACTTTCCATGCACAAAACTAGAATTAAATATCCTGTGTCAACCGAAAAAGTTATCGTCATATTATTTAATGATATAACGAGATATATTAAAAGAAAAATATATCAAAATAGTTAAAACAAAATTAACTTCCTAAGTTTTAAAATTCTTTTGCGTATTTTAAAAGCTAAAAAGCTAGTTAGTTCAAATGTATTCATACACATTAATCTGTTAAAAACTATATTTTAAATTGTCTAATTAAAAAATGGGAAATATATTTTATTTGAATACTTGCAAACCAGTTTCTAGTTATTTAGATATTTATAAAAAAAGAGGATAATGTAACGTCGTAACTTTTTTAAATAAAATGTTTGTTGCAATCAAATTGCTTGATTAAGATAATATTTCAGTCACATATACACGTGTTGCTCGTTAGTTTTATAAAATAATTAGTTTTATAATACTGATACGTCTGCATTTTACTATTTCACGAATTCACACGACATTTTGCTACCACGCATAACTTTAAAACCGTCTTAGTTATGCTTCAGTGTTCTCCCAAAGTTCTATGTAAGGTATAAGTTTATGTACCTGCATGTATATGAAAATTAAAAGCTCATATAAGTCGATAACAAAAATCCAAAAATGAAATGATCCAATTCATTTTTTGCATTTTCTGTAAAAAAAAACTTTAGAAAATATCATTAAAAACGCAATAGAAAGTAAATTTTAGTTACTCATACAAAAAGTCCATCCATTAGGATTAAAACTAAAGGTATATAAATCATACCCCCCCTTGGACACTTAAGTAAAAACGTAAGCGTTAATCTTGTATTAGCAAGTGGAACATAAATAAAAGCATCACCATCAAAGATACAACATATATTTTTACGAAATTGAATTATTGTTATTTGATGGAAAAGTACTTTAATTAACAATGAAAAAACTCTACGCATTAGGATTAAGCAAAAATAATAATTTAAGCATAAATAACCAAATGATTGAAAAGAAAATAAAAGTAAAAGAACCTGGAATTTAAAGCTTATTTTCAAATATGTGAATACAAAGTAGATTACCTCATGCATTTTAAATTATTGAGTGGATAAATGGTTCTATCATGCATCTTAATATTATTATTCCTCATCACCTTTCACTTGGACAAATTTTGAGTTAATTTTTGTTACTACCCCAAGTCATTGCACATAATATTAATCTCTTAATATTCCTTTTACATTTACTTTCGTATATTTTATTATAAATATATTAATTTGATGTGTTTTAATTATTCAACGGGTTGGTGGGTTTTATCAGTCAAGTTTTTATCTGACTTTAATCTTTGAGCTTCGGGTGTTTGATGGATTTAAATCATCACAGAAATTTTATTATTTATATGCATTTAAAATTAAAACACAAATACTTTTTACTAAATTTTGATGATTTAAACTAGTGTAGATTTATACACGAAAATGAACAATTATTTGCATCATACTTGACAGTTTAAGATAAGAAAGTAGGTAGATAATTAACGTCGCACTGGAACTACACAACGGACTATTTTGACAGTTTTACGAGTAACTTACTCTCTTTGGATAATTTTAATTAGGAAAGTCAGATAAAAATGTCAAATTATTGCTCTGGTGTCAGTTTGGTTAATCATATATTTAGTTTCTATCACATTGCCTTTCTATGTATGTGAATAGGTTATATCTTTGCTTCAACTCGAATAACAGATGAAGGGTGATTATTATGCTATTGTAAAACTATATTTTTGTGGTAATACACTATTCAAAAATGCTCCATTGTACGACGGTCTTTTGATACGTTTGGAAAATTTCTAAGAGTTGTCCCCACAATTAATTTGTTGACTTCACGGTCGCAAGTGTCACTCTTCAAACTAACTCATGCTAAATTTCCCCAGAAACTACGCTTTGTTCTCGTTCTACAGACGTTTGAAGCGAGCATCGTAGCAGTTATCGCAGAAATGGGGTAAAATGAGTTCCTTTAGTGATAAAACATTCCTAATTAAAGAAACGGACGGACGAACTCTCGAATCAAAGAGGAGTTTCATGAAGTTTATGGAGACTCTGAACTATCATTTAAGATGGTTTATGTTTGGATAAATGAGTTTACACGTGGCTGAACATGCACATAAGATGAAGCCCTCTTTGGACATCCAGTTGAGGCACCCCAACGAATATCGTTAAAAATTCCATGGCATCATTATGAAAGACAAACGAGTGAAAATGCATGATATTGCTGAGATTATAGGAATAGGCGACGTGAAAAGGGTGGGAAAATCTAACACTTCAGTGGCACTGCATAAAATCGTTTCTGTGTATAATGACATAATACAACTATGAATTAAAAGCAATCAACTAATAGCAAGATCTTTCCAAGAAAGGGTCCTTACTATATCACTCAGATTCAAGGGCATCCTTCCATCTTGTAAACTATATTTCAGACATGTAGTGACTTCCTACTAGCATCCAGAACAGCAAGACAGACTATATATAAAACTCAGGACCAGTGGTTGTCCTGAAGAAGCAGGTTCCTGACAAACCGCAGCGTGGAGCGGTGGCAATCTTTCTTATTATAAGAGAACATGATTGATTGGCCGACCATATGCATGGAATCATCATCGCTGCAAAGCAATTTAGGGGGACTGAGATTTCTCGATACTGGAGCAAGAAAACATTTAGAGTGATAACTCTGGTCATATTTCCTGTTTCTGTATTATCTTTCATTTTGTGGTGCAGAATTCGTCTGTTTGTATTGCTATAATTTGTGTTTCTGTAGTGTTGTACTTCTGCTTCTGCTTGCATATTGCACTAGCCATTGGAAATAAAAAAATATAAATAAATATGAATTAAAAATCAGGACTCGTATCTACTCCAATCAGTTAGTTCATAACTGATTTTAGAAACTTAAACACAATGGAAACGTTACTCGGAACTTTCGATCTTTTCATCAAGAAAATCTTTGAAATCTTGTAAGTAGCTTTTTTACACTTCGAGGGGTCCACATGCAGCTTGTAATTTTCCCTTCATGACTTCTAACCAGCGTTGACCTTCTTGACCAATATAATATTTTGTATGATACTTTCAACAATAAGTGTGGTTATTTAACCATTATACGTATGTTGTGGGGGAAACACAATGCTTCATTCCTTGAAAATTTTATGAAGCTCAGAGTGTAAGTCATGGTGACATGAAATATTTTTTATATAAACATCTTATTGCATGTTCACGAAAACGCGTTATCCATGCAAAAATTATTGAGCACTAAATGAAAAAAAAACAGTTTACAAAACAAGGATAGTTTTAATTTATACGAATTTTGATTAGGTCCTGGCTTCTATATCACCAGAAAAGCTGACCAAAAAGCATCAAAATAGGACACAGAAATTTAACATGAAACGCTCAAAATACATACTTTTAAATTATACGGTATAACTGTATTAAGAACCCATCCTCTTTCTTTTTATCTATGTCCTGGATACCTCCCATACTTGTCTGGGTATAAACAAGCGAATCTGAAACATCTGCTGTCACCATACATTGTGTGGTAACTTACGTGATAGAAACTTACGATGTCATGAATATTCGCTATTAAGACCCTCCTAACGATCCAAACTCATTAGGGTGGAGTTCATGACTTTGTAATTTCTGATTTCCGTATATGCGCTCCAAGTTTCACAATCGCTCGCACAACTCTGCGCCATAAAGTAGTCGAACGCTCTTGACAGTGATTAGTCCGAAATTCATTCATTAGGATAAAATCTTATATGTAAATTGTATACATAAAACTCGATTATGTTAATGTAAAATGCATAAAATTGAATTTCATCGTCGTCGTCTCAAAAATTCAGTCATGTCTAAGAGAACATAGTTTTAAATATTAAAAAAATATTAATATATGTTACATGGCCTCTGTTCATAATAAAATCACTTCCATCCAGACAGATTTGATTTGATTTAAATGCTGATTCTTACGATCGGCAATTCGATATTAGAATTATGAAATTAATAATACTCTGAACATCATCATTAGTGTATTCAAAGTAATTTATTGTGTTTTATATTTTTAAATAATCAATCTTTAGAAAGTATGTAATTTATAACAGCATAATTGATTTGTGAGTACAGAATAGTAAAAAAATCAGAAGTAGAGAGGTAGGTATTTTAATTAGTGTCACACTAGAACAACACAACGGGCTATTGGTGAACGGTCCGGGATCGATCCCAAAGGGAAAGATCCGAGGAATCACCATGTAATTTTGAACCACGGTCAGATGACGAGGCAACACCTGAGCTGGCACCCCAATATTCAAACTTCCACACCACGTCAAAAATTCAGAAGAGATCATGTTGTTTGGTGTGTCTGAAAGGTGTATGTGTATGTCTCTAATGGTACAATAGGCAAAAAGTCAAATGGTTACTAGGGCTGAAAATTTAATGCAACGAATTATAGAAGGAGAATGTAAGTATATGAAGTCTGCACAAAGTGGAAATAGGTTTTAATGCTAAAATTACCTATCCATGTGATCAAGGTACATCATGATACATTTATGACTGACAGTTCGCTTGTGACTCTGATAGAAGGTAGTCGACCTTGATCGACTTTGGGTTTGTTTATTTTTGAAAAGGCGTGAAAGCTTGTTAGGAGAATGGCTGTCATACCAAAAGCAAGAATGGTTATAGTCGTCGTTGCTTTCCCCCGCGACAACTCGGTATCATTGCTATCGCTTTCGGCAAAGAACGATGCACATAGAACCCAAATCTGCTATAAAGACGTCAATTATGGAAGCGCCGTGTTTACGTTCCAACCTTTTCACAACACCTAATTTAAAGAACAGGTGAATGAAATATCACGATAGTCCCAAATTTCATCTTTTGCAGCATGTATTGTTTCTGCGTGATTACGAGTGTTTTCCGTATACAGGTAAACAGTTTGAACCAGATTATACATAGAATAAACCATATAGTCCACAATACCCATTCAACTGCCAGGGAGCTTCACAGTCATACATCTTTTATGCTATGAGTTCATTTGAATGCAACTATGTCGCTGCAAACTGGTTCAGTATTATTTGCTTAGCAACCATTGCATTTATTTCTTGTTTTGCTATCCACATTACGTATTTTATCATTTCCTCATATTTCGTTCCATATCATGACTGTTGGACCACAATGTATATTAAATATAACATATAAATCTCCCGTGCATTAATAAATAATTCCTTAAAAACTATCTAAGTGTAGTTAGTTTGTAATTACTTTTACAATAGTGTTCATAAAAGAATAAAACTGACTGAAATTAACTTTTGCAATAGCAAAGACAATCTTGAATGTTGAATCATTTTGTTCAATTATTATACTTTATTTCTGTTTTTTCTCTCCATTGAAATTTGATTCAAAATGATTTCCAAAAAAAAGCTTTTACGTTTACTTTTTCTCATGTTATTTATTTTCCTCTAAGAAAATTGAAATGGTAGTGTGTTCAAATGTATAAGATGGGCCGGTCAAAGGTTCATGACCATCATTTTGATTGGTTGGTTGGTTTGGGGGTTATATGGCACAAGGGCCATGCTGCGCCAGACACAAGAAATGCAATGAGTAATAGACATACACACAGAATGAAAGTTTTACTAACACAGAAGAGAGAAGTACACCCAGGAAGGAATTCACCCGACAGGAATCGAACCTGCACCACCTACAACTCGAAGGATGCTAGCGCACTGGCCATACCCACCGAACCACGACGCCACTCCCCATCGTTTTAAATACGCATGTAAGTAAACAGGAAGCTGCTTCGACTATAGTGTCACAGCAAGTTTAAGAAAAGAAAATGAGAAATTGGTTGAAAAATTAAGCGACAAATATGTCATGTATTCAAGGCACAACGGTCTCCCTTATCTATCAGAAAAATTAATTGTTCTGAAATCACAAGCAGCTCACTATGCTACAGATCATTTCTTTGATAACGATCTGCTAAATCAATAGTTATAGTAATGCAGGATCTATAAGTACGCGTGATACTTTCAAACATTTTTTAAAAGTGGAAGTACAAATATTTACAAGAAGTTAAATAATTGCATTGGAAAAGAAGTATTTACAAGAAGTTAAATACTTGTCTTAGAAAAGAAATATTTACAAGAAGTTAAATAATTGTATTAGAAAATAAATATTTACAAGAAGTTAAATAATTGTCTTAGAAAAGAAATATTTACAAGTTAAATAATTGTCTTACAAAGAAATATTTACACGTTAAATAATTGTATTAGAAAAGAAATATGTACAAGAAGGTAAATAATTGACTTAGAAAAGAAATATTTACAAGTTATTGTCTTTTTTTAGAGCAGTAAACCTAAACTGAAAAGTAACTAGTATATTTATTTAGAGTAAGTCATAAAAAAGGCAAAAAGTCTCTTGTGCCTCTAAGTATATTGAAAAGAATTTATAAATTCATATATTCAGCACGATTTTCTAACTCCCAGGAAAATAAGTTATTTAAATATGTATATCATATGCTGTTACAATAATGGTCTTATCGAAGTCAAGTTCAGAAATTTTTACATTTCACAGCTTTTACATATATCTATATTCCAACACAGGTGACATCCTGAACTATTTTCATGTGATGCATGTTTATCGTTCGCACGTTTACCATTATTAACATAGCACACGAGTCATGAATATTTAGTGTAAACTAATTTAGAATTATGTCACCTGCACCAAACCTTTTTTTAAAGTTTGAGCTTTAAAATAAAATATAACTCCCAATAGATTTCGCATGTCAGCATAAAGTTTTAAAGATATTTTCCTTATGTTCAGAGATAATTTCAAGTAAAATATAGTTTTCTTATCAATCACTTTTCCTCACTCTTTAACTTGTTCAATTGAAATCACTTTCATTAATTTTGTCCTGATTTTCAAACACCTTGTCGTTTCAAACTAAGACTACTTTTTAATTGATAATATCAATCACTGCTCAGAATCTCACAGTGTAGTCGCAGATTGAAGTATCCAAGAAGGCTATTCATTCTTTCCTGTAGTTTCGAAGTGATGATCTATGATATGTTTAGCGAACACTGAAAGTGAACCGCTTCCTCAACAAACTAATTCATTACACATTAAAGATGAATCTAGAAAATAAAAAGTATATTTTAAAAATAAATTTATAAATCTTCTACATAAAGCCTTTCGGATGAAACTTCAAAATATTTTTTTATCCTTTTAAACATAAAAAAAATCCTAGGGAAGTATTTTTCATAATGGGATAAGATATATGTAACGTAATATAGATATTACCCGATTATGAAAAATAAGTTCCTATTATTCATATTTAATGTATGGGTACACATCCATAAAACTTAATCTCATGTCATTATCCTTTATTTTTTAACTTTAATTTCATTATTACAGGTCTTAAACTATTGGAAAACTACCGAATAAAACATTTCAATGTAGCTCCATAAATCTCCAGCTTTTATGGAAAATTCTAATTTAGTTTGACTATTAAAATATGACTGATTACTCATTAATAATTACAGACTTTCCCTATTAACGAAAGTTATTGATCATAACGAGAGGAGAAATTTATTCCATTACTGAAAGTTTGCTTTCGAGTTAGGAGTTCGCTATTTCAACAAAGAATCAAATAATATCGTTAGGTTTTCATTATGTCTACTTAATCTCATTAGCTATCTCTAATGGATCATTCCCTTTTTTAACGAGTTTTGAGGAAAAGTGACCTACATTATTTCATGTTGAGATTAATCTTTTTAAATTGAAGTGACAAAGACTTTATTTTAAATTATCAAAATAAAATTGATGAAAGTTTGAGTAAATTTTGCTTAGGGTAGATCTTAATTTCTTTTAAACTGTATTTATCTCACAAGAATAAAATTAATAATATAATTATATCCAGGTACGAAGGTCACATAGGAACAGTTCACATATTTTCGGCGAATATGTTAGAGGATTAGCATATCTTTATGCTTTATAATACTACAAAAAAGTGTAAGCAGAAATTAAATTATGGAGTGTAATGTAGTAGGTCTCCACAAAGGGCACCTTGCATTACTCTAAATATACTACAATTTTACCGTGCTTTCCAAACTCTTATATATTAACTCCAAAACAAACAGATTATACATCTAAGTCAATCTATAAAGGATGCTCTAGATAATTGAAGGTCAGTTCTCACTACCTTCGTGAATTTAAGTCTGCTTGCGATAGCGTTTGAAGTTAAAAGCTTTGTAGTCCGGCTCCCTCGGGAAGGCAGTCTAGTCACTTGGTTTCAAACTAGTCTATTCTTTAAATTAAGTAATATATTAGAACGCTTGTAACCAAATAGCTTCCAAAGTGGCATCTTCAGCATGGATTCAATTTCTGTTTATCGTTCGGTGCTGCAAGCGATAGCAGATATAGTGGAGGTGAACCAGCACGGCAACTGTCATTCATGATTCTGGTATGGCAACTAAACTATTAACAATCGTTCAAATCTATTCAAAATTCGATTGACCCGGGGTGGATTACCTTCTTGTCGGCGCAGAACTATACTGAAGATTCAAGCTCCTGTGTCGCAAACAGAAAGCTGTTGTTGATCAACAATTTCCTTTCCCGGCGTTTTTGCGATATAATGATAATATTTCAAGACTTAAGCAAAATGAACCATATGTAGCAGAGGATACAGTAATAAGTCCAATCCTTTTTAATGTGTTCGTAAATAGCCTACCAAAATCCCTGATTTCAGATAATATTTACATGGCACTGTTTATAGATGTCATTGTCATATAGAACAGTGCAACCAATAAAAACAAAGATGGTCTTAATGACACCCTAAACCACACACCAGAATAATTGGATGCTTGGTGCCGATAAGACAGGATGACCACGGATCAAAACAATAGTTCAGACTGCTTAATGACCACGACTGTCTCCAATCCCAACACCACCTAATAAGATTTGCTGATTTCCCAGAAAGATTTGTGAGACTTACTTCAGTCTATGTATGATAAACATTTGTAGTGCCCTGCACTAGTAGTTTTAAATTGTACTACAAAATATTGGAGAGCACGTACTAATTATGGTCAAGCGGACAAAGGAATGACATTTGTCGACAGCAAATTAAATTATATCTTCATTTTCAACAATACATTTTTATAGTAAAGATTATTTATGAAAAATATTTAACTACGCTTATTGTGAGTGTTTACACGACGTTTTCAAAGAATGCTCATGTATAAACAAGAAGCTTATCAATACTGCACTATGGTATCACTAGGAAATTTCAAGTCATGCATCATAGTAGGCTCATCAGTTTGGATGTATTGAGTATTGTTTGGAATCATTTCAAACATTATTCGATGAACAATAATTCATCCGATAATATAAGATGAAATTATTTAGAGTTCGAAACCGTCTGGAGCTTTGTTTGGAAATACATTATGCTCCGTTTATGTACCCTGATTAATAATTTCTACATTTTGATTCATCATACGGTTCTGCTTCATCAATATTTCAGTTAAGAACAACTTAAAATATAATTTTACCAAATTCTTTCAAGTAAATTGAATAATTTTAGGATAAGTAAGATTGCATTTCAGTTTCCCCTTTCGGGTGGAGAAAAGAATAGTTTGGTGTTGCAAATGGAAAGCGAAACTAAGATACTCTCCAGATTTCATGTACCAGACAAGCACATGGAACGTCGTCTCTCAGAGGAAATTAGCAGAAGTGGAAAACTGGGTAAGGTAAAATGCCTTTTTTGTCGGAACACGAGAATCCCTTGAAATATTTCAAGACAGGCTCTGTTTAGCGTGACGAAGAAGCATTTTGCAATCTCAAGAAAAAAAAGCTGCAACAGAGTGCATACTTTCAAAGTGAAAGTACTTACATTATATTAAATAATGGATTTAAGCTTCTGAGAAATGTTTCTAGACTAAGTACCGTTTCAGACTGAAAATTTCTGATGAATATACATTATGATGATTAATTTTTAAACGTTGAAAAGGTGCCTACAAACCAAAAATTTAAATATTCAACGATGAGAAGAGATTGAAAACCACATTCTCTGCAAACATAGAGAAAGATTATTTAGATTTGTCTTGCTTATTTCATCAACATTATTCAAACGTACATTTGACCCTTTCATTAATTATATAGGATTTTAGTGACAAAAAGTAAAAATGCTTGAAATTTAAATATTTGAACTCTATAATATGCCATTACATTTTAAATATTACTCAATTATGTTTTTCTCAATTACGCAAGTCTTTTACATTACATCTGTACGCCATTAGTGAGAACTTCATCATCTCTCAATGAAACAAGACGTGTAGTGAATGAAACAAAACCGTGCTATCCTCCCAAGAACCCGAATACATCATCCGCTATCGGATGAAATTAATAAAAAGGAATTTGTACCCTGGTATTCATTTACGTCATTGTAAGGGGGAGACCAAGAATCGATATTAAATCCATAAAATACTAGGTAAGGAAAAAACTAGAAGGTTCTATCTAGACAGGAATACTGATATCCAGAATAGATTTTCGATTAATCTCTATTCACCGCAATGCAAGGGCTGAGAGACGAGAGAAAGGAAAAAAACTCACATTGGAGACCAGAAACATATATATGCACAGAAAAATGCCCCCTTCTCAGTTTTGGATCTTTCTTAAAACATTCAATAGACGTTGCTGTGGGCAATTTTGTTTCCCGGGCAATTGCAGATACGGGTGGTTTTATTTCGTTTTCGGGTGTTGCTGGCGGAGGTTTGGGGGTAAATTATGCGAAAATTGCGTGACTAGAAATTGATTTGGAGCGTTCGGAGAAATATGCGAAATCTAATATTAAATGCATGAAAGGTCTATACAGAAATGAGCTGTTTGCATCGGAGACGAAATTTGGAAGGAAATCACTACATTCGAATATCATTCTAAGGTTTTTGGGGAGAGAGGAACAAAATAAGTTTCTAAAACGATTTAGATTACTGTGTATGAAAAATCTTTTCAGTTCCGATGCAGGATTTTACGGGTAAACACAATCGAGGATAAATCGGTATCTTGCAAGCATAAATAATGATCTCCGAGTATATGCATATAGATACATATTTATTAAGAATTGGATAACTAATTGTTTTTATAATAAATAATAAATAATTATTTTATACTGAAAAGTGTACGGATGAGTACATCATAAGCGAATGATGCTTTTAATATTTTTGCACTTTACCATATTTTGAATGAAATGCCTTAATATGATTGGATTTAACGTGATTTATAGTAAAAATATACCTAATTCAATTTAAATTTGAAAGGTATAAGAATTACCCAAACCCTACTCAAAGAATTTTAACAATTGTGTTTTGTTTTTTGATAAATTTGTTGAATATATGGTGATTCAAAACAGATACCATAGTGTTTGTCGTCCGATTGTCGCTCTTAAAAGCATATTCCAATAAGAAAAAGTTTACGAATCCCATTCCAATATGGAAGCGTCATTCATTTTAAAGGATCGAGTTTAAACGAGTGAGTTAATAATTATCCTCAACACAGCTATAATAGACAATTTTAACACAACTGTAATAACATAATTTTTCATTATAGTCCTTTTGCTTTTCAACACGCTTGTAACATTATTGCACAAGCGTCTTATGACCAAAAAAAAAGGATTTTCAGCCGAGCATGAGACTGTTTCTTTCAGATCTTGGTTCGTTGTGAATGATTAATTCCCCACTTCATCAACAATCGTCACTCGCCTGTGTAACAGAAAGTACACTATAAATCTATGATGTCGTCAGTTTTGGAAGGGATCCTTCGTCTGGCTTCTTCATGAGTAACACTAGTCCGATCATCGAATGGATTTTTTAAAAACTATTCGTACACACTCCGTTACAGCAAAACACCGTTTCCGTAAGAGCTAAAAGTTTTTCATGGAACCCTTATATACCTTTAGACCACATTAAAATGTATAATCGAATTATTCTCTTCTTTATCACAAAAGGAAAATGGACCAGTCATCTGTTAATCCCACGGCAGTGATAATGAGACTGACCCTGGCATCCTGGGCTACAATGATAAGACACTTGGAAACGACTGGGTTGCCAACTGAAAATGCGTTGCGAGTAATTACTGATTTCACCCTCGAAAATAAATTACAAATTTTAACTTTTATAAGGCCCTCTAGCTAGATACTTTCAATTTAAAAATGTTTCCCCATCTAATAAGTAATATAAAAAGTTCGCTTTCTCTATTCACTGCGATATATTTATCATTTTAAGTTTTAACATGTACATGCAAAGGTTTTGGAAGCACTTTTAAATTGATACATTTTAATGTAGACCTATAATTAAATTCCTGCTCTGATTCATGCACTTAACAATAATTTATTATTGACATGCACAGGTCATGACATGCACATTTCAAGTGATCTAAATCATAAAATTTAAAATAGCATTAACGAAAATTTTGCATAAGGATAAGGTTTTTAAAACAAATTTAGAGTTAAAAGTGTGGCTTTATACATTTCACTTTTGTATTTTTATACTTATACTAGCTGAATTACCCGGCGTTGCTCGGGTTGAAATGGTTAAATGTTGCTTGAAAAGTGAATTAGAATAATCACTTTTCTTTCACAGAAAAATGCAATCATTTAAGTTGTAAGGAAAATACGTTTTAACTTTTTCATAGCTTCTACAATATACTTCGGACGCAAATATATACATTTACAGGTTTTTAAAAGTATAAGGACAGTACACACATCATGAAGTAAAATATTTTACAAATTCACTGCAATATAAATGTAACACAAAACTTGATTATACACAATATTTTTAGTTTCACCTCCAGGAGTAAGAATAACAAAATGCACATTACACCTGTCAAATAGAGTAGCAAAATTACGCTTTTATGATCAATGAGTTTTTCGTTTGTGCTTTTTGGAATAACGGTGATTGTGTTAGAAATAAATGTAATCGGTGTAGACAAATTAAACTGAATAGATAAATTTTTTTCAAAAAGCAGAAGGTCGATTTTACAGAATTTTTCAGAAAGAAAATCACTGCTTTCAACGGAGGATTCACATGTATCTATTCCGGACATTTTAAAATAAGTTACACGCCTTACCTAAAAAGCTTATGAAACAGAATTCTACAAATCATTACGTATTCAATAAATTATTTAAGGAAAGTTGGTCGAAATATACACCAACTTTCCTTGAAAATCATCCTTGAACTCCTGAAAGCCCTTCCTTGGATTTCCTTGCAAAAAAATAAATATTTTAAAATATTCTTTCTTCATCAATAAAATATCTATAATTTATTTACATCATGGGAAGAACTAAAAAGTCAGTTTAAACATAAATATTGTAATTTAATTTGCTTCGGAAGAAATTGTTTCTCTATCAACACTGGTAAAGCAACCATAGCTGCCTAAAGTAATCAATCTTTGCTCAATGTTATTTCTATGACGATTTCGAATAGTTTTTAGCCCCCTAGGGCCAATAGAACGGGGGTTAGCCTATGCTGACCGCCGTGTTCTAAAGTATAAGTGTACCAAATTTGGTGTGGATTGGTCAAACGGTGTAGATTTGTATAGAAAATATACATATATACATACACACATCCTATTTTATATTATATAGATAATAGCTTAGCAAATAACGGGTAAACAAACAGATATACGTGATTTGAAAATTTAAAGTATTTTTACGACTTATGGTTGAAAAGAAAATCATCTCACCACTTATCTGTATCATAAGTAATCATGTAAGCAGTTTCATCACATTTTATTTTTAATCTATATATTTTATAATTTATATTCTGAACTCTTGAAAAACTAAGGGCCGCAGTAGCCCGGTTACAAGAATAACGGACTAGCAACCTGAGTGCTGCGAGTTCGAATCCAACCAAAGACCGTGTACAAAGGCACTGGGTATTCAGCGGATACGAACGACTACGTACCATCCACAGGCAAATGCGATGGTGGAACGCTTTCACAGGACCCTCAAGAGTATTCTAAGTGCCGTAGATCCAGTTCGATAGAGTGAGGCATTACCTCTAGTTCTACTGTCGCTGAGGTCTGCATGGCGGGAAGACTTGGGGGCTTCCGCTGCAAAGTTGGTATTCGGTACAAAACTTCGCCTTTTCTGGTGAATTGTTGTGCAATCCTGAACAATATTATCTTCAACCCTCTGAGTTTGTGCAGAGATTACTTAAGAATATGGCTCTTTTGCGGCCGGTGCCTGTTTCAAACCACGCAAGAGACACAGTGTTTGTATCAAAGGATCTAAAGGTCTGCGCGCATGTATATTTGCGAACTGACTCTATAAGAAGGTCACTTGTTCCGCCGTATGAAGGACTATTTCGGGTGTTAGAGTGGGATGAGAAAACTTTTAGAATTGAAGTAAAAGGAAAGAAGTGCAGTTTCGATTGATAGAGTCAAACCTGCATATATGACCAGGGAAGAGCTAGTGTTACCTGCCACATCAGGGCGTTCATCAAATCGTCAAGGTAGCCTCCCCACTGACTCATCGCCACCCTTGGAAGGGTGGTTGATAGTTGGGTCAGCCCCAACTATCACCCATGGCAACGAAGTTACCAGACGTATTTTTATACGTTTGGGATGCCAGTCTAGTCCAATTGTGAGATTTCGGGTAGGTGTCTAATCTGCGAGGGGAGTTCTCTGGTGGTGCTGTACTTCCGTTGGAAACCGGAAAGGAGGCGTGAATTGTGGAAGATTTTTGTCGTAGCTGTTTTGAATTGTTGTAACATTTTTAGGAAAGTGCGTTGGCATGTTTTTGCCACTAACTTGTTAGATGTGAAAAATAAAGTTTTTATTGAGGATTTTTACCTACTATATCTTATTGAATGACCCCAATTTCGACAAGCTCTAAAGGGGGCTGGCGTGCTTTAAGTCTGCCGTGGCCTCAAATGTCCTCACCGTGGCGTGGTATGGAAGTTTGGAGATTGGGGTGCCAACTCCCATGTGGCCTCATCTGTCCGTGGTTCAAAATTACGTTGTGTTGACCTCGGATCCTTTGCTTAGGGATTGCATAGCCCGTTGTGTTGCTCTAGTTCGACGTTAATTAAGGTACCTACTTACTTTAAAAAACTGAATCTGCAAATATTATGCAATAATCTGCGAATTTCAATAAAGGGTTCAGACAAATCGCGGTCATACTTCAAATGATGCCTATGAACTTACTCGAATAACCTCTATGCCTCGAACTTACTCTTAATGAACCTACTCGAATACCAGAGTAGGGCTTCTATCTGAACTTAAACACAGACAATAGACATACAGTATTATGTCAATACTGTTCAGACACCTCTTGTGTGAACAACGACATAATTGAATATTTAGACATCATAGGAAGCTGCTGCTCTCAACACTATTCCAGAGAACTGTGCAGATGGGCTGGTAATTTATCTAACAAAACTTGTTCACGTCTTTCAATTTTTATATATAAAAAATAACTAATTCGTAACACAACTAAATATATGATGGCATGATCTATCATAATTTTGATAAATCAAAATCATGATCTATCAAATAACTGATGTATTCACAAACATCTTTTAACGTAACCCAACAATATATATATATAGCCTAAATTTTATCTGGCAAATCTATATACTTTATTCAAAAACAATTGATATACTTCAAAGCCATTGTTCGATCGCAATGACACAACACGCGTGATGCATATGAAGAGATAAGGAAATGATTACAGTGTGATTCATTAGACTTTTTTCATTATAAGAGAACACTTTTATTGTTGTAGAAATCAGAACTATTTCAGAAATAAGAAATGCATCATAGACGTCAAAATAGTAAGTTTTAAAGTCTTCTTCCAATATATGCTGATAAACAGAAAAGAAAATTATGACAATAATTTCGCAACTGTTGATCAAGTTTCCTTTTCACCAGGAGAGAGATGCAATGATGATAGCGTAGAAATGGTGATGGAAGTGTGATGACTTATATATCCCAAGTTTGCTCAATTGGAGACAGATCAGACGGTCTCGC
This sequence comes from Meta bourneti, assembly GCA_933210815.1. NCBI lineage: Eukaryota > Metazoa > Arthropoda > Arachnida > Araneae > Tetragnathidae > Meta > Meta bourneti. The sequence continues at coordinate 75,112,488 of OW119924.1, read as the reverse complement.
TGGTCAAAGAGGGGCTTAATCAGAATGGAGACATTCCTGAGAGAATAGATCCGTATAGGGCAGGGCGTTATAGTGCTGTTAAATGGCCTTTGGATAAGTGATATGAAAAGCAAAACAACAGGTTATAGTTTCTGCTTGACGTAACGCACGTTGTTAAACCACTTCATATCACTACTAGAGGGGACCAGCTTTTGGAACTTATGGCTTCGAAAACCAATACAAGAACAGTTTCAGAGGTGAAACTAAGAGCGATAGCCACGGTCGAGTCTTTACCACACGCAAATGTGGTGATCCTCTGACAAAGGAATCGTAATTAAAGATGATAAGCTGCCATCCCATGCTTGTTCTCGACTGTGGGACACGGCATCACTCTAGACATAGCCGACAATCTTTGATAACGCTTCTCAGTTTACTGTCGAGGGGCATAACGCTGCTACTCCTAATGTAATGATGAGGGAAACCATCACACACAACAGCCGGCCTTCTCTAGGGATACTTTGATAGCACAGAGATATGTTTTGCAGATCCTACAATCTGTTTTGTCTTTCATGTCACATTTACAAGGGACTGTTAACTAACATGATAAAGTCTGGCCGTATAGGCTCGTATTTCCCAGGAGTGCTCTTCGTAGAGTTTAAACGCCAGTGAGATCCCCAGATCTATCTCCCATTGAGCACGTCTGGGATATATTAAGCCATCAATTTATACATCCCGTAATATAAGAAATCTGAAACAGAAGCTGCAGAATGTTCGAGGCTGGCTTTACAACTTACTAATGTGTGACTTTTCTGGTATATTTCTACAGTAATAAAGAGTCATCTAGATTTGATAATCTGATTATTTCTTCCTCTTTTCTTGTATATCACACATCCTAAGTTTCATTCCGATCAAACACTGGCGTATCAGTGTTTCGATTGTTTTTTTTGGCAGTGTTCATGTGCATAGGATATAAAATATATTATATACAGAATATATATAGGATATTAAATATATAATGGGATTATAATAATAGGATATTAAAATATGTTATCTTTAAAAATGGACAAAGAATGTGTATAAAATTAAATGTAGATTTGGATTTTTGTCTCGTAGATATTGTTTAGAAATACTGAAAAGATATCTGACAATGATGACTACCACATACTGCAGAGCAGTACTAATTAGAATTTATACGCTAAATGCATCTGGAATTAAATTAATTTCAGTTGTTAAAGGACATTTTTCAAACTTTTTTTATAGGGTTTAACTTCCTTACTTGGGGAATTTTAGCAGTTTTCATTTTTATTCACTCACAGGTTTATTCAAATATTTAATTAAAATTGAAGCATTTTTACGTTTAACTAAGCGCAGTTACAGATATATTTCAATATTGCTCATTAATTTTTTATTTCACTTGTCAGCTTAGGTAAAATTATTAAATTAAAATTTGGAAATGCACTTTTTCAAAAATGGCTGAACCATAAAAAAGATATATATGTTTGAAGATATAATTAAAAAGAAAATAGTGTAATGTTTGCTATTTAATAAAGTTAATTGTGGTATGGTTGAGCGTTCAGTACGCCAAAAATAATTATTCAACTTGCTTGTATATGCAGTAAAGCTAAAGAAATTTTGTACATTTGAGAGTATAATTTTGTTATCAGCACCGAAAATATATATGTATCTTGTTAAAAACGAGGATAATATCGACTTGCAAGTTTTAAGCAACAGCTTATTTACTAATTTTTTTATTTATTTTTTATTTTTTAATATAGCGAACAAAAAATACTCTCCAATGTTTTGATCCTTTCATAATCTATTGACGGGACTATTATCACTTTTTTTATTAATTTTCATTACCTTGAAGCGATTTGTAGATAAGTTAAAAACAGCGAATTTGGACATTGACTCTTTTTCTACTACGATACAGATATAATTTGATCATTGACAACTCAGTAGCTTATTTAAGATTAATGTAACTACGTACACATATTACTCTTCTATCAGTATATCTAATTTTGAATTAAAGCATTTTTTCGGGAGTATCTAGTTGTATTTAATTCTTAGCTTATTAGTAGCTTATTTTAGAATAATCTGATTACGCACCACACATATTGATCTTTCATCAATTTAACTTTAATTTTGAATTAGTAAAGCATTTTTTGTGAATACCTATGTAAGCATGTGTACCCTAGACTAAAATATGTGGCTCAATAGGAAAGGACCCAGTTTAAGAATCAGGCTTCAATCATCACCTAGCACGAACCTTCACAAACATCTAAGGAGAAGAAATATTTTCTGCCAGCTCAACTACTTTTTAAAGTAGACCAAAGCGTATAAACCTTTCGCAACGCCAAGATCTATTTTCCTAAAACGCCTCTCTGTCTACCACATTGGTTTAAAAAAAAGAGTTTGGAATCGCTCGATTTAAAAAGGAACGCTATCAGCGCCACGTCGGGGCGATATGTTATTCGCCGCCATTCTAAGGCGGAGTGATCAATCAATCAACTCTGATGCAAAGATGACTTGGACAGGAAATGATGGTAAAATGGTAATGCTCTTGGAATGAGTAGCATAGAATGGCGGGACCGTTTTAGATCATGTAGGCAGCATCTGAGTGGGTGACACTGGATCAATAGATGCAGTGGATTTGGCTATGCTGACCATGATTGAATAAAAATGCAGGTGATCCCTCCAGCCTCAGTATAAAATTTCGGATAGACAATTTACCAGATGTGACATCATGTACATATATTTGGATAAGAAATAAAGTACTAAATCTTGTCATATTTGTGATCCAACTTTAAGAAGTATTAAAACGTATAAATTCTCAAAACAAAATTTCTAAAATGTTTGGTAAATCTTGTAATGGAATGAATCTATGTGAAAGATAATAAGGTGATCCGAACCAACCTTCAATCTAGAAACAAATATTATTTATAAGTCAATATTTACCCAGCCTGTTAAGATCTCCAGCTCAAACTACCATTTGATTGATTTGATTGAGAATGTATTCTGTAAATAGAAATGCATTATTAATCTATCAAATTTCTTAAACTCGAATTAATTCTAAGTTCATTGAAAGCTATAAGCACAAGAATGCTGTCCTAGATATGCTTGATTCTTTGCAAAAATACAGTTATTCTATGGAATGATAATATATTATAGGTTGAATATTATATATGTAATATTCAACCTTTTAATTTTCTTGTTTTGCGACTAGATGGTTATTTTTATTTACTTCTGTTTCTACTAAATACGTCTGTAATTTTTTTATACCTGCGCATAAAGTTGGAATGCAATAAAAGTTTCTAGTCAAAAAGTATAATCGAGAAGGGCACGACTGTCACTTTGAGGATTTCGCCTAATTCATTGAAAATGGAATGAAAAGTCTCCTATCACTATTTATTATGGCAAGACAATTATGTTTTTAATGTACCGAATTCACTTTATCACTCAGGTGACTCATATTAAACATAACGCTCGTATTTAATTTCTTCGCTTTACTTAAAAGTCATACAATATTAGTATTCAGATGCATACATTTCTCAAACACTAAATGATTTTAACAAAAGTGAATTCCAAATGTAGGATCCAATCTATCATATTCAGAGGAATAAAGTAATAGATATTTCTATGATTCGTCTGTTGTTGGGTAAACATTGAACAACACTGCCAATACTTTCAACGTTTAAGTGGCTATGTCCATTGAGAATATAAAAATAAAATATATATGATCAATTGAAAGCGGTACAAAAGGAGTATTCGAAAGCAAAGAACTGTAAATTTAAAAAGTGTTGATTACGTGTTACATACAAACATTTCATTTGAAAATTATATTTTATAAAGCTATTAAAAAAACTGAACTTTAAGAATTTCTGAAAATTACTGTGTATTCTAAGTATCGGAAAGGTGTGATTCCGATCATTATTGTACATTCATATTTTGTTACGTCTTTTAAATATGGTTTAAATATTACATAAATTCCCAATAAACTTATTTTGTTCAAATACATTATGCTGTGTCTCGTTGTACTTTGTTATTTTAAAACATGGAATCAATGTGTAATCTCAATAGAATTTTAAGGTTTCAAAATCTTTACACGACAGTCGTCAAACAAGCCCGTCTTCGACATGTCTCCAACAAGATCAAAAACTTTCAACAGGACAGATTTTTGGCTTTAACTATACATGATATGAGTGCAAGATAATTATTTCTAAGCAGCTCACTGGTACCCCAGGAGCAACTGTTTCCTAACATACTCAGACTTATGAAATAGTTAACTGGAAATTAAAAAAAGTGGGTATGAGGCATACCAGCCAGACGTCTACAAATTTCTTGACGCATATGCATATGCTCTTCTAGTGTACACATTAGAACTTGTACTAACATGTTCAAAGGAAATTAACGAGTTTAAGGCAATAGTTTTTGTGATTTTAGCGAAATTATTTCATGGAACTAAAATACATATCTAAGTGGTAAGTAGTTATCGAATAACTAAGTATTACATATTTGAAATCCTCAAAGAATTATAAACTACGAACAAACCCTCACTTAGCATCTGCGCTAAACTTTCTTAATTGGTTACATCCATTGACAGCAAGGTATTATTACTCACATTTCATATCTTATTTCAATCCACCTATAATGAATAGAGCATTCATATTCATAAATGGATTTCATACCTCTAAATGAATAAGATTATTCAAAATCACGGTATTATTTTATATTGTTTATATCCGTTGTTTCTATTCGACAATAAACAAATACCTTGAATTTCTGTGTCCTGTAGGTTAGCGAAATATATAGCTATACTAGCAGAATTACCCGGTCTTGCCGGGTTGAATTATTTAAATGTTGATTCTCTATTTGATAGAAAAATCCAAGCATTGTTTAAGTGTACAGAAAAATTGTTTAACATCGTTCTAACTTTTTCATAGCTTCTACAATTTCCTTCGGATGCAAATATGTATATATGATATATCCATCCATATAATCCATTTCATATTCATCGCACTTCTGCTGTAAGACAAACTACAAAAGATTTTTTTCTAAGGTTACTACTACAGAAGTCGATTATGAGTTTTGCAGTGATTACGAATATCCCCGTAAGTTCATTTTCAGTAAAAATGGCAAATTTTCTGCGTATAGTCTTGCACTCAGTTCCTATGAATATGTTTTACTCGTGGCATTCTTGCCCTAGCGATGCACTGTTTTCGAATTTCATCATCAATGAGATGATGGTAAATTAAATTGTTATGGCATTCGCGATTAATTTATTTTCAAGCAAACATATTTTTTTCTTTAAAATGCCTTCGTCATCTGACTGCAGTTCAAAATTAGGTGGTATTGTCCTCGGATCTTTCTCTTGGGTATTGATCCCGGACCGTTGCCAATAGCCGTTGTGTTGCTCCAGAGAGACGTCTATTAATTAACCTTGAAAATTCCTTTCAATGGCGAGTGGAATAATGGAGCTTTTTTTAAAATGAATGTCATCATAAAGCAAAATCAATCAATTACAATTTTTCAAAAAGCAGTAGGTCGATTTTACAGCATTTAAAAAAAAAGAAAATCACTGCTTTCAACGAATGTTTCACATATATCTGAGTTGCATAAGAGCGGCTTTTTGTTGATTTGTAGAGTAAGAAACCACGACCTGTTACTTAAGACAAAAAATTTCAATTTTTCAAAATTCCTAACTGATATTGTTCCAAGAGCAGCAATCGTATTTAAAATTCTCTTTACTCCAACATACATTCAGTTTTGAATCGATCCTTATGGTACTTTTTTAAATTCAGAGATTTGGTTTCTGAATGAAAACCACGTACTCTTTAGAATAACACATGTAGATACTTGACTATGGAGTACAGTTTTCAGTAATACCCTTGAAAAACATCAATTTAATTCATTTTAATCGTCTTGTAATTAGCATCAAAGTCAAATTTGTGAAATGTTTTAACTACAACGTATGGCTACCAGTTTTAATTTAACGTAACCCATCTTATTTTAAAGCGATTTTTTTTATTTTTTCCTTGTCATTTTAAAATAAGAAATTGCACACCTTACTTAAAAGGGTTTTAATTTACTAATATTATTTATTTTTTGAAACAGCATTCTACATACCATTACGTATTCAACCAAAGACTTGAAGAAACTTGTTCGAAATATGCATATACCACCAAGAAATTACCCATGTCAACTGATATTTTACAGAAAATAAAATTTAATTCATTTAGATTTTTAACTCCTAAATAATATATCCGCAATATGTAAAATACTGGCAAACAGTATTATAGTATTATTACATATATACTATAATACTGTTTGTATTTATAGTATATATGTAATAATACTATAAATACAAACAGAAACGAAATTCCTATCATTTTAAAATAAAAAGTTACACACCTTACTTAAAAATGTTTTGTTTGATATGTTTTATTTATTTTTATGAAACAACATTCTACAAACCATTACGTATTCAATCAAACATTTAAGGAAAGTTGGTCGAAATATACATATACCGCCAAGAAATTACCTGTATGATATTCTGCAGGAAATAAATAAATCATTAAAATTTAACTTCTAAATAATGTATCTGTGATATGTGTAAAATACTGGAACACATAAATACAAACAGGAACGAAATTTCGATCTTTAAAAAAGGCAGAATGCTAAAAAGAAAGATATGTGCAAGCGTGTCTAATTTCGACTGAATTATATTTATTTCCTGAATTATAATACTTGGAAATGCTCGAACATGACTGCAACATTTCGCTGTCAACTGAAATACACAAATACAGAATTCTAAATCAAATTAAAAAATTAAATGTTAATTCTGGCGTTGCCATTTAACAAGTAGCAAAATTACGTTTATATGATCAATGAGATTTTCGTTTGGACTTTTCGTGTTCCATTACGAAATGTAAGTTATGTAAAATTAAATATATTAAATATTACTTTTTCTCAATAAAATATTCATTTAAATTATTTTTTCATGGGAAGAAATAAAAGGTGAGTTCAAACATAAATATTATAATTTAATTTGTTTAGGAAAAAATTGTTTTTCGAGCAATACTGTTAAAACAATTTTATTGGAAAGTTGTTTTTCTATCAATACGGGTAAAACAAACTGAGAAGCGTACAGCAATCGTTTTATACTCAATGTCATCCTATGGTGATTACGAATTGCTTTTAGCCCCCTTTGCACACGTAGCACAAATATAATGGGGATTAATATGTAACCAACGTTAACCACAGGGTTCTAAAGTATAAGTGTACCCAATTTGGTGTGTATTGGACAAACGTTGTACATTTGTATAGAGAACAGACAGACAAAGAGACAGACTCCAGCTCTGCTTTATATCCGGCGATGCTCGGGTTGAATTGGTTAAGTGTTGATTCTATTTCATAAAAAAATGCAATCATCTGTACAGAAAATATTTTTTAACATCGTTTTAACTTTTTCATAGCTCCTACAATTTACTTCGGATGCAAATATGTATACATAATATATCTATTCATATAATTCATTTCATATTCATCACACTCCTGCTGTAAGACGAACTGCAAAATCTTTTTCTGAGATGATTTCAGAAGTCGATTTTGAGTTTTGGAGTGATTACGAATGCCAATTAAGTTCATTTTCAGTAAAAATGAGGAATTTTCCGCGTATAGTCTTGCACTCAGTTTTCCAATACTATTTATTATTTATGGTACCTTTGCACCATGGATTTGGTGTTTTCGAATTACATTATCATTGTGAGAGGATGGCAAATTAAACTGTTACGGCATTCGTGGTTAATTTATTTTGAAGCACACATTTTTTTCTTGAAAATTCTATTTAGCCGCACGTGGTATACCGGAGCTTGTTTTTAAAACAAATGTCATCAGTGTAGACAAAGCAAACTCAATCGATTACACTTTCTACAAAATTACTGCTTCCAATGAATGTTTCACAGGTACCTAAGTTGTATACGACAGTTTCAACTTCAAGTAAGCAACCTCGACTTTCTGCCACTTAAGACAAAAAATTTATATTTTTCGAATTTTTAAATCGAATCCTTAACGTATATAAATATAATAATATATATATAATACATGCAGTTATTCGACTATGGGGTACAGCTTTCAATAATACCCATGAAACATGAAAAATAAATGTAAATTAAATTGATTTTAACCGTCTTGTAAAGAAAATGTCAAAATTTAGAAATATCTTTGAATTACAACGTATGACTACCCGTTTTCATTTAACATGACTTATTTTATTTTAGAATAACTTTATTTTTACTTTACCAATCATTTTAAAATAAGAAGTTATACACCATACTTAAAAAGGCTTTCATTTATTTTTATGAAACAGAATTCTAAAGACTATAACGTATTTAACCAAAGACTTAATCACTTAAGTCATTTAAGACTTAAGGAATGAAAGAGACTTAAGGAAAGTTCGTCGAAATATATATATACCACCAAGAAATTACCCATGTTTTTTGGTATTTATTAAAAAATATAAATAATTCATTACAATTTAACTCCTAAATAATATATCTGTAATATGGAAAGTAATGAAACGCATAAATACCAACAGAAGCACGAAAATATTCTGAAATAGAGAAATTCGAAAAAGACGCTTGAAAAATAATGATCGACAATAATGAATTATTTACAAAAAGAACACAAATTTACAAAACTTAGAAATGCTCAAACATGACCGCAACATTTTTGTCTTAACTCAAGTACACAAACACGGAATTCTAAATCTAATTTATAAAATAAAACATTAATTCTGGCGTTGCCAGATACCGAATTGCAAAATTAGGCTTTTATGATCAGTGAGTTTTTGTGTTTTGGCATTACAAAGTGCAAGTTGTGTAAAATTAAGTATTTAAAATATCATTTTTTATCATTCAGATACTCCTCTATTATTTATATTGTGGAAAGAAATAAAAAATCAATTCAAAGATAATTTGAATTTTAAATTGTTTAAATATAACTTTTCGGAAAAAATTGTTTTTCAATCAATGCTGGTAAAACAATTTTATTAGACAATTTGATTTTCGATCAATACTGGTAAAACAAACTGAGTTGTGTCCCACAGTCGTTTTATGCTCAGTGTTTTTCCTATGGCAAATTCGAATTGATTTAGCCCCTCTACACACCTAAGTTAAAGAGAACGGGGGTTAATATGTAGTTTGCATGACTCGCAGTGTTCCGAAGTACGTGTTCCAAATTTAGTGTGGATTGGTCAAGCAGTGTAGATTTGTATAGAAAACACCAAATCTGCTTTATATGTATAGATTCTCACCTTTTAAAAGAATGTGAAAAAGAAGAATGGTTAAAAGAATTTTAAAAGAATGAAAAGAAACCGCTAGGTCAAATATGTTCAAACATTAAAATAATATGATAGATTATAACGGTTTATTTTCGTTTATATCCCTTGGTGGTTCAGTTTTGAATATACCTGATTAATAACAACTATGTATAAAACATATGCAAATATTTACTGGATCAGGTCTCATCTTTAAAATGTAATGAACACTAGTTTTATTGAGATAGCTTCATATTCTTAAAAATAAGCATTCGATAGAGCATTTTATGTCCATCCTTTGCCATAAATACTTAAATATTAAACGCAATGTCATTGAAACTGATGATTAAATTAAGTGAACACAGAAATCTGCATGAACTTCGGCTTGCATAACTTTTTTAACGTAAATATACACAATGCACCTTAATTTGAATACGGAAGGATATTTCACATAGTGAAAGATTCAGATTATGGTATTTGAAGTATATAAAATTTCATATTCGTAATATATCAAGTCAACCAGTTTTGCCATTTTGAAGGTTAACTCCTCAGGTGGACTTCGACATAGTAGACTAATCAAACCAAATATCCATCTGAGAATTTGTATCTTTGATAGCCTTTGGGCTACACTTTACTCTTTTTACGATTATTGTTTACTTTTGTAAGGAAATTGAGTATAATTAAAGCTCTGAGTGTCACTAGTAGTGTAGTATCATTTTTACCCCACAAAACACACATAAGGACTGAATAACCACATCTATTTGAAAGAATCCATAGATTCTTTCAACCTTCAGAAAGATTCTATTGGTCAGTTTCTTAGAATAGAATCATTTTGAAAGAATCTATTTGTTCTTTCTTTAGAATGGAATCCTTTAGTAATATTCCATTGATTATTTCCCCAGAAGAAAGGCATTTGGATAGATTCCATTGGTCTTTTTCTCAAAAAGGAATAATTTGGAAAGATTCTATTAGTCTTTTCCTCGAATAATTAGGAAAGATTCTATTGATAATTTCCTGAGAATGTAATCTTTTGGAAAGATTCCATTGGCATCTTTTTATAATAGAATCGTTTGGAATAATAATTATATTTGCCAATTTTATTGTAATAAAATCGTTTGGAAAGATTCTATTGATCCTTTTCTTAGAATAGAACCATTTAGAAATATTTTATTGGTCCATAAGATAAAAACAGGTTAGAATTATCGTAGGAAAGACTGCAGGTTTCAAAGTTTCGTGTTTTATGCGTGTGAACCCCTATGAGGGTAATTCATCTATTGAATGAGATATAAAATCATATGAAAGTTAAGATATTATGAGATTTAATGAAATTGAATTGTGAGTGTGGAAATTTTACCTAGGAGTGAAGGTTTCTGAATGACATGTGCAAATGCTTATATACATTATGAGGAAGACAGATTCTACAGGGTTTTACAGATATCAAACCTGCAGGAAAGATAATTTAAGGTTTTATTATTTAGCTCTGTGACTTCTTGTTTCTTGTAATATTAGCATACAAGCATTGATGGTGAAGTTCTAATAAATAAGAAACGTCATACTAAACTCCCAATACTCTTTAAAGAAGAACTCCAAACGGTATTGAGTCAAAAAACCAGCGACTTTAAAAGAATGGAAGGAAAAATTCATTCTCTAAAAGAACTAAATTTCAGTGAAAGCAAAAATGCATTTAGAGTAAAACACATCAATTTAGGACTCAGTTAATGAGATAAAACTTTGGTTTCTCGACAATTTCATTCCACACACTGGCTGCAAATCTCTTTTTCCATTCAGACCTCACGCGTTTCACTCGACTTAAACTGTTTCCGATTGCATCTATTAATCATTTGTGACAAGTTTAAAAAGGGCTGAAACGAATTTTCAGCGCTCCAGATCAGTGGGCGTTCCGAGTTCGCAACAAGGTTTCAATCTCTGATCGTGTCAATGGCAGACCTGTAATGATGGATGGAATTAATTCCGCTTAGAATTCTCTTTCGCAAAAGATTCGCGTCAGCCTTCGACAAAGACAATTTACCGCCTTCGTAATCAGAAGGTATTCAACTCGTGAAATTTTATCTTCACTTTAGTCTGGAGAAGAATTTTCTTTGGAAAACTAAAACTCAAAGAAACTGGCACATTTGAAAATAGAATGAAGAAAAAGGTTCAAAATGTGTTCTAAAACATTGTACGACTTAATATGCGACATTTATTTCGATCTCATTATTCCTTTACTCATAACTTGACGTACTTAAAAAATGGTTTTAACGTATCGCTGTTCCGGAAAACAATGACGCAATTCCAAAATATGGGTATTTCAGTTAAATGCACTATTTGTCTTTGACGTGATTCGTCTTTCCAATGGGAAAAGTACAGAAGGATAGTAACACTCAGCTCCGCTATATCGTATTGCGTTCATTGTTCAAATTTTAACTAATCCTCGTCATCTTTTAGAAGACAAGTATTGGTTGTGACTCAGATTTTGATGAAGGTGGTTAGCTCTCCAGTGCAGCAAGACGCAAGCGCTGTTTAGAGAGATTTATCAAAAGTTGTGTGTTGAATTTGACTGGAACAACGGCTTAAGTGTATTGTGTCAGTCATTGTTAATCCGATAAACTCACTGTTACTTTCCTGATGTAAATAATTGAATAAATGAATGAATAAAAATGCCAATAAATTATCTCAAAAATAATATTATAAATAAATTTAATAAAAATATTTTGTATGGTGATTTTGTGTTCAGATACTTCATTAAAAATTAGAACAGCGACGCAGGTGCAAAACTGGAGGTGAAAATACAAAATACATCTGCATAAGTGACATCACTTAAAAGTAAAAAAAATGAGCTTTTACTAACTAAACTTTCCTTTCCATCAAAGTTCCTCAGATGTTATAATTGATATTTATCATGAACTGTATTCTAGTTTTCTTTTCTGGATAAATCGATGAATTTCACTTGAATCATTGTTCTTTGGAACAGCAATATGGGAATACATAGTATGTTAATATCAGTTGTGAGGTGAACTGTAAAATATTTGAAGTAAGAAAGAACTAAATTCAGAGAAGTTTGTTATGTTTCGTTTGTCTCCTATCGGTACAAGAAGTAGAATCTCAGAAGTAGAATTTTCTACCCAGTGAGCATGTATTCTTTCATAAAAACATTTGGTTGTACAAATTCGTTTTTCAATATTTCTTATAATTTTTTTTACCTCACCCACTTCCATTTTTCAATCGCACAAAGAGTTGTTTAAAAATTCCGGACATTAACCCTCAAGAGTCCCCCTGTTCTCCGGAATTTAGACACGACACTATCAAAACTGATGGGTGCAATCACGCGACCAAGTTTTCATAGGTTTCAAAGTCTGTCATAGGTTGACGAGTTTCACATAAAGTTCAGAATCTCAGTATACTATGAGTACGAAGAAATTTTATTATGTTTACGAGTTAGTACCAAAAACCATAAATCACCAAACATACTTCATATCGCACTTTCATGAATTATCTATTTATATATACTTCAATTTGAGCTCAAATTACCTTTATCTTGTACCAGTAACCATCTCAGAAAAGGATAAAAAAGTTTGTTAATTTCGAATTATGACACATACGTCTTAGTCTGCTTAAAATTCCTCTATACATCTTAAATCCTTCACACATGCAGTACATTTAATAAATAAATATAATCCTTAATGCTTTATTTTAATTAGCCGAGTTCGATTCCCCTTTACTCTTAGCCTAATTACCTACAAAATTCTCAGGTCGATGGTTCACTCGACTTAATCACGCGATTCCATAGTCCACAGCGAAATGCCAACAAGAGCTTTAAACTCGGTGATGAATCGATACGGAGAGACAAATCGATTTAGATGCTGGGATATCGTTGCGTTTAGGCATGGTCTCGAAGCGGCTTGCCATACAACTCTAATTCTTTTCTGCAATTTTCAGAGGGAAAACTCTATTAATGGATTCTGTGAAATAACGAATATAATAAAGTATTGCGAAAGTTTAAATCGATTAATTTGTTTACAGCAAGTGCTCTGCCTTTGGAAAATGAATTGGATTAGTCTTTAAAGGGATTTATGTTCATTCAATCGTGCTTCAAAGTATTTAATCGAATTTCGCTTCTACAGCTCTCTCATTACGTGTTGTTTAAATTTTTATCTTAACTGAAAGCAAATTTAATTATTTTTGGGGAAAAGATAGAAGAATTAGATTGGATTTATTGTTTTATATATCTCATGGCGATTAATTTATTTTCCCACGAGTAATTTATAACCTAATATTTTGTTTATTGTTTGCCGTATGGTTTAACTGCACGATGTGCCTCAAAGTAATGAATATCTAAATAACTTACTTCTAAAAGATTAAACGTCGGATGTGTTTTACTTTTATTGTCGTTCTATTGATCAGTAAAAACTTTTTGTTTGTGCAATAGTTCTAGAATGGTTAATCGATTTCTGTGATATATCTCATGATGAAAAATTCCGGGAGACGTCTGACTTTTACGGTTTGTTTCATAAACTTTTCAAAATATTGGCTCTAATAGAAACAAATTTTATTCACGCGTATATTTTAAATTTGTCAAATATGCAATATTTATTTCATTTAATAAATTACAACTCATTTTTCAATGTTGGCGGTTGGGTAAAATTAAACAGGTAACAACAATAACAATGAATTTATTTACAGGAAAGTACGCAGGCCATTAACGTTGACCAAACTGAAGTCTATAAATCCAAATCAAATGTGAACGGCATGAGCATTATATAAGCCGATACCAAAGAAATATATTACGGAGCACATCAGAAAAAAACAACCATTTTATTGAACTCCACTTAAAATAAGTTTATTTTTCTTCTAAATAAAAATTCCATATTATGGTTAATACGAAAATTATGCCTCCACCCTCAAAAAATGTTCCAAAAATATTAACCAAAAAAGTCAAAAATGAAACATGAATCACGCGTTAGAACTCACACCCTCTATCAGGTACTGTAAATTATAAAAATGTGTGATACATATTAAGTTGAAATGTTTTAGAAATAGTTAATAATAAAACTTTTGGCAGTGCAAAATGTATAATTAAAGTTGTGTTAAAATGCATAGAATTTAAATTTAATTTGTGTTTGAAATCTACCGAGTTTAAATTTTGTTTAAAGTGCATAGAATTTAAATTTTGTTTAAAATGTATATTTAAATTTAAATAAAAAATGTATATTTAAATTTAAATAAAAAATGTTTATTCTCAAATTTATAAAACTGTTTAGCAGTGTTTTAGAAAACCTCACTTACTCGTTGTATAAGTAAATAAAAAATGCACAGATCGATTGTATTGAATGTATCTCTTGAAATAAGATGAAAACACCAGAAAGTCACTATTGTATCAACAAACCGAGGGGCATCTGTCCTGTGTGTGAAAAGGGGAAAAGGGTTATTTGATACAAACAGAAAATGTTCCGTATTTTCTCTTTTAAACCTAAAAGAGATTGGATTTGAACCAGAATACTGATCAATAGCTTGATATTAGATTTTGGTGCATTGATATTGCTTATGAAATCTTAAGAAAACCGAAATGAAACGAATATGAAACATTTTTCGTATATAGTTGCAGAAAATTCATTTCACTGTAGAAAGTTTGTTTGCTTAAAAAATAATCACTTCATAAATTTTTCTGTTATTTCTTTAACAAAAATGTAGATAAGATTTGGTATACATTACTTCCGATATGTTGTATGATGTGGATAGATAAATATACTTATCGATACTTCAAATTATTTTCACATTCTTCATCCGATAAATTTGAATTTCAGTTAAAAGTTATTGCTATTATCGAATAAAAATTTGCTTTTTGCTTATAGATCCAATGTGTAAAATATCTTCAAGGTAGCAGTAAACTTAATTGTGAAAAATCACTAATCCTTATTAACGAATCCTTTATAAATAGCTACTATAAATAATGTAACCATAAATATTTCCTGAGGCAATGCTTACAAATTTTAAAATATAGCTCCTGAAACAGCTTTATAAAAACACTAAGCTCATTTTTCAGTCTAATTCCTATATGTGCACATGCCATTGGTATTCTTATGGAGCATTGAAGATCAAAATAAATTGAAGGTAATTAAAATTAATTTCACTACCCATTTGGTTTTGCATAAATGTCAGGATTTTATATGCACTTGACACAGAACGTAAGATTTAAAATTTAACCCTTCCTAAAGATATTTTCACAATTGAAACTTACATTACTATGCGTAACAATCATAAAAAATGTATCGATAACAGCTCAATGCAAATTAAATTATTTTATTCTAATTAATGTTCTAACTCTAGTTGTATAATTTTATCTGTTTTAATGCAGGTTTCTTTCTTTCGCTGTATGAAAAGTCAATTTTAAATAAAAAATTAATTATAGTGGTAAGAATTACAATTTTTGTATTAAGGTTTCTGACGTTTTCAGAAATCAAACTTGTCAACTTTCCTTGGTGTCGAAATACGACTGAAACTAAAGCCCTATTTTCATCTAGGCATAGTTTTAATACGTTAAATTCCTTATTCCACTGAAGCTTATTTATTTCCTCCTAATCTATCGAAAGACTGTTCGTGTTTTGTCGAATTTATTATTTATACTCATAGAATAAGGCTTTGAATAATCTAGTATTACTGAAGCGTGCCATTCCCTTTTTAAATGACAATTTCTTGTGATGGATAACAGAAGAAATCTCTAGGGCTTTATAGTTGGTAAATTGTGTATCGTGGCTCGTTATTTTGATATTAGAAGTCATTACCCATTTAATGTTGCTGGATTAAATTTAGTGTGTTTTTATATTCCTATCTATCTATATGAAATGATAAATAATTTTATCTGAAACAATTGGACATTACCAATGTATACAAAAACACATAGTTCTGTTAAAAATTATCATTTTTTTCTGTAACTTGATTCATTGAATGAATTTTTGAGTTACGGTGTAATTTTAGTTTCAATTGATTTAAGATTATCTTGTACGAATACTGCAGATTCGTTTCAAATAAAAATGTTTGTATTTGTTTGTTTCTCCAACTGTCGTCATATAGCATAGAACGGTATAATGCATCAGGTCCAGTATTAATTTCTCTTTAACAAAACTATGTTTGGAATGCATGTTTAATGTTGCACGGGCCGATTAAATGAACAAAAACCGACAAATGGAACTTATCATGTCACTGATATAATAATTTATTAAAATTACACATTTGGTTTGAATTAAGTCTTATGTAACTAATATGAAAAACGTTGTATTTATGCGAACAAAAGATATAATGTATTCTTGGAGTAAAAGAGACCATATAATTCCAGTAAAAATATAAAAACAAAAAGAATATAAAACATTCGAAACTATTACTGAAGAATATAAAATTAATTATTAAGTTAACTTTATAACTGAATCGATCATTTCCAGAGCAGAATAAGTCATTTTCAACAAATGTGACTGATGTAGTTTTTGAAATGATAAATATTTTCATAAAGAGTTAATTTAAGCCTCGTAGTTTTGAAGTTCATATGACGGGGTCACAACCTGAGCTGGCACATTACTCTCCAAACTCCGACACCACGCAAACGTATTTACTCTTTTTGCATGTCAACCTCAAACTCTAATTGAATTGGACTATAAAAGAAGGTATGTTTTAGTGTGCTGCTTTTTAAATAGAAAAATGCCAGAAAAGCCTTACTCCAGCATACTGCTTAGAACAAATACTTTTACTTTTACTTTTGTATGCTTCCACAATCACCTCATATAATTTCTCAATATAGTATTTTAAACTAAGCCAAATCCTACTAGAAATAGTGAAATCTATGGAGACAGTTATTGCATGTAAGACACAAAGACTGAAATTAATACTATAGAAGGAAAGCTAGTAGGAATGGTTGTTAAAAGGGAAAGGGAAAAAAAACAATTCTGTGAAGCTAAATCTTCAGTATATTATTGGTCTCCCCGAGCTCTCATTTGTCTTAAAATAATCAGGAAGTAGAATTTTCTTCTTCATGGTGGGAAGTTAGATTAGAATTTAAAGCTTCTCCTCATGACACCGCTGTGGAATTCATTAAAATCACAGCATCTTCTCCAATTAGCATAAGTTGCTTCATAAAGCTTTCTAGGATATCGCAGAAAAATGAAGTTTCTTATCTGGGACAAAGATGCTTACAACGTTGCAGCTTAGGGGATCATATCTTAAATTTAATAAAATGTTTTCTAAAATGATTAGAGATAGAAAGAGAGAAAAAAGAGTATACTTATACAAATACCTATTTCTGGTATTTTATAAAAAAACGTTCTTCAATGGAGTAAATGGTGTCAACTTATATAATATTTTGTTTTTATGTTACCACTTTGTTGAAAACTTTTCAAATAAAAGAAACTTCATAAAGTAGTAGATATAAAAATGAACTTAGCAATTGGCAAGTCATTTCTTGTGACAGGAAAACTGTTAATTTATTTTTGCAGTTTCATTCCTTTTATCTGTATCCAACATTTTGTGTTGCATTAGTTTAACTAAAAAATGTTTACAAAATGTAGAGCGTTAAATAAAACTATTATAAAATAGAAACTATATGCATATATCTTTTTAAATTGTAAAAACAGCATTTCCTGAAAGTAGTCCCAATAGACGCATCCATCATAGTAGAGAATCCTATAGTTCATTATTTTCTTCCATTTTTCCTAGTTATCTATTAATTTGTTTTAACCTGTGCAATTATCAGATTCAATTCGAGAAATTTCAAAATTTCTGAAAACAATCATTTGAATATATATGTTTGGTTTAAATGAACGAATATAAAATACAGTAATGATATTTAAATGAGTCAAAAAGTATGCAGATAAATTTGTTTTAAAATTTACACACATATAAAAATATTTCTTTTTCAGTTTCAGTAGAAGTTGAAAAAGTTGAAAATTAAAATGCTCATCTTCGTCATAATCGTAACCACGGCCTTTACGCAGTTTACGAAAAGTTTGCCAAACGTACTGCAAAGTTACTTAAACTGTAAGATTATTTTTTAAACTAAGTAACTTTCAGTTGCTAAGCAATTGAAAATGTTGAAAATTAAAATGTTTCATTTTCACTATATTCCTTACCACGATCGCTATACAGCTTCCAGAAAATTCGTCAAACATCTGCCAAAAGTCATGCAACTGAAAGCTAACAACTTACAATTACAGTTGAAGAAAACAGAAGAAAATTAAAATCTATCAACTGCATCATAATTGTTAACACAGCTATACATTTTATAGGAAGTTTATGTCACACCACTAACCAGCAATCTTAAATTAACAACAGTAACTTACAGTTGCATTTGAAGAGAATGGAGGAATTGGAAATTAAAATGTATAAATGTCACATCACCATAAAGCCTACCACGACCCCAATTCCCAGTGTTAACCCGGGACATCATGGGAAATACTACTATATCGCCCCCACCATGAACTGCAGGGGACCATTCCTTGCTGGAGGGCATTCGAAAAGCTAACCCTCATTTATATATTGTCTTGAAAAACCAGGTAACTTTCAACTGTCAACCCGACTTCTGCATATATGAGATACGAACTTATAACTTGTACTTCAGTCTGCTAGTTTCTTATGAGCGACGCCTTTATCCGATCTGTTACCAGTGGAGCACTAAAATGTAGAATATGGTCGTAATATTTAATAACAAGTTTTAAGAGAATGTTCTTGATTACACTGGTACGCTAATCCTCATTTTAACCCTATGAGAGGATCACGCTTTCATATACGTTTTATAACGTAATCTTTCCAACATGACTTGTGACCAGTTTTGACCTTCTTGACCAACACAATATTTCCTGATTCTTTTCGATGTGGTCATTTAGACATTATTAAAGAATCCATAGATTGTTTCAAACTTTAGGAAGATTATATTGGTCCTTTTCTTGGAATAGGATCCTTCGGAACGATTCATTGAGCCATTCTGAAGAATAGAATCCCTTGGAAAGATTCTATTGTTCATTTCTTTAGAATAAAATACTTTGAAAATAGTCTATTGCTTGCTTCCTCAGAAACAGAATCCTTTGTAAATAATAGTTTGGTCAAGAAGGTCGAAGTTGGTTAGAAGTCATTGGCAGGGAAGACTGCAGGTTGCAAGGTAGAATTATACGTGTGAACCCTTCAGATGGTTAAGGAGTATTCGACAGCCATATCAGGAGCTTAATAAACCATGTTTACTAAATATTAACACAAAATGGTTTCTCACACCACTCCAAACATTTGTGTTTGGTACAAGTAACAAACTGGAACCATACAACCCACAGTCACCTATCAATTTACATATTCCATCCATCTCTTCTCGTGTAAATTTCACGGTTCGATTTCAACTCCTTCCCTAATCGCTCGTACCTATCAGATGAGATCGGAAATTCCCTTGCTTTTTGTCAGGATTGAAAGAAGAAAAACCTGTAACGGTCTGAAGAAATTTCCATACATCATTTAGCAGACCGTTTCTTTTTCAATCTCACGGCCCAGAAGCGATAACTCTTGTAGTTTTTTCGCTCTCTCGTTGAAGTTGCTAAACTATCCGAAAAGAATCGTCACGCAAAAAAAGCAGTTTTCAAAATCGAGTTATTGCTTACCCGTTTAGACAAAGAACATCTAGCACTGATTGTATTTATGGAAATATCTCTTAGCAGGACCAGGAAGCCACTTTTTCTGCCTGGAAATGGCTAGATTTATCATTTCTCTCGGCTGAATTGCGTTGTTTAGCTATTTTTTATATTTAAAAGTATTGTTTGAAGTATTGATAAATGGATGAGAATGCTTGGAAAAGGAAGTTTCATGGTATGTTTTACAAATATTTTAAGCTTTCGAAGAATTTTGAGAGGAAAAGGAATGTTTTTCTTTTTTCGTGCGGTTCCATCCCATGTAATTTCATATATGTTGAGAAACCGAATGCTTAGATTTGGTAGTATTTCAGATTTCCTGATTAGTTTCTTAATCTTATGGTACATGCAATGATGGACTGCAGAACTGTTTAAAGTTACATGCTTTTTATTTCTTCAAGTTACGTTCAAAATTCATTTTATTGAAAGCCTAATGTTTATTTTTTGCAACTTGAGTTAAATTTTAAAGCGCAGCTTTTTGTTCTTATGAAGCTTCTCAAACTCAAATTCCACACATAACTATAACAGTACATTTTTATAGATTGAGAGGAGATATGTTTACATAGGAAATGAAGTTAAAAGATGCATATTTAAACTGCATTCGAAAAACTTCAGAGATAATTGTTCGCGTTATTTGTTAGCTTTTATTGTTATTGAAGAATTTGAAGTGTAGGATTTTAACTACATTAGTTTAAATTATTTGTATGCCTAGGAATCATTTAAAAATAATTATTTGACCACACAAACCTTGAGAAACATTTACAAAAGGGTTCAAAATCATAAGACCATTAAATATATTTTAATATTAATCTGATTAAATATAAAACAGTTGTTGCTACTCACTGAAAAGTCAAACTTAAAAGTCATTTTATAACATTGTAATAAAATGCGTTCTGCAATTAATTTATTATCAACTTTTGTTAGTTAAAATTGAAACCATATGCTCATTACCTATATCCACAACATAATTTTATTTAATGAATTATGTATGTACTTTATGGGGGAAAATAGTCTCAGGACTCTATAATGTTTCATAAAATGTCATTTCTGTTCAAATTTCAAAAAGGTGTCGGTTAATCTTTGGCTGCACTCAGAAATATTTTTTGTTTACCTTGGATCAATTTTTCAGTTCAAACGAGCGTTTCACACTATACCTACATCAACATAGTAGTTAATTGTTACAAGGAAATGGAGTGTGTTGGTAAGGTTCGCGACTGATATTCGAGTACATCACGAAGGGACTCAATTAGATTCAGGTCGTACTCTGAGAAAGAGAGGACATATTCTTCCCCCCCCCCCCGGAGTTGTGAAACTACTGCTGAACAAACCTTCCAGAATTACCTGGTTTTTGATTGACGTATGTACCTTATTCTTAGTACTACAGTTGTTCTGGTTGGTGACACAGAATTGTTTAGAGCAGTAGTTCCGAACTATTTCCCTATCATATCACACATAAACTAATTAAGAAAATTCTGCCTTACTTCAAAATATATAAGAGATTCGCCTCGTATGTTTGAGTATCTGAAAAAAATATACTTTTAATTGATGTATAAGAAAATGATAGTAGTTACCTAGTTCTATTTGCTCAAAAGTGGCTTATTAAAAATTGTTTTTTAACCACTTTATTTATACTTTATAATAAAAAATAGTACTTAAAATTATTCATATGAGTATTGAAGGTATTTGCGATGTATTGAAGAACAAGTTAAATATTAAAACCTCATTGAAATAAAATAACTGTTACACGATCTGTGCAATGTTCACTCTTTCAGCACACTGGTTGAAAATAGCCGTTCATCTTGGAATTCATGTTGTTCGTTAAAATTTCCTGTTATGCCAGTTATAAGAACTAACGATTGAAGTCTAGTCTTGATATGCAACTCTAATCCATCATACTATCACCATCGAACTTCACAGATTGGACGATACACAACATGTAACGTTCACTACGCAATATAGCAACAATAATAGGGTTGGATTAATGTGACATACCGAGAAACAATCATAGGGTTGGAACAATGTGAAATACGTATCGTCAATCCATAAAATCTGTTTTCATTTATCCAGAGAACATTTCCAATGAGTTTTGAATAATCTAGACGTTGGAATAACAATGTTATCATAAAGGTGTTCGGCCACGGAAATTCAACTAGTACAACTTCGTTAGAACCTTTCTATTGTAAGCACTAACACCTGTGGGATCTTTAGATATTTTGGTAATGGAAACATAGCATATGAATAACGAGAAGATGATAGCACACAAACTTGTTCGATCTCTGTAAAATTCTGTAGTCGACCGTTTCTTGATTGTTGGGAAATTTTCGTTATCTCATTAAATGCAATTATGCATTAAATGACATGCAACAAATCAATTATGAAGGATGAAGTTAATAAAGTTTAGTAATTTCATCTTGTATAATTGACCTGGAATGCTGCAATCTGCTGTTTGACCGCAGTCATTCACACAGGTAAATTAGGCAAACTAGATCCTTAGGATCCCCTCTCTAGAAGTCAGTTAACTTATCACGTTCACCGATTTTTAGTATCAACGCTTCCACTGAGAGGCCTGTTCTCTGGCTATCTCCTTTTCACCATTAGTATCAATCGCGTGACCAAAAATTATATTTTCCCTTTACCAATTAGGTGCCCGCTGACTTTTTTAACAGTGTACTCAAACACACACAAAAATGTTACCTCCTTCATAAATTAAAAGCAGTGCATATCTTTTAAAATCAAACACTTTCACATATGTCAATGTTATGCATTAAATAATTAAGATTTGATTCTTATTAATTTTGGCATTCTATGATTGAGAAAAGCTACTACTTGAACTTATAGTTTAACCATACTTATATATACTATACAAAAATTACAGTTCTTGAAAATAAATGGGAAGTTGTAACTTCAGAAACAGCACTTGTTAACATGCAATTTAGGATATTAAATACTAAATTTATAAGTAGACAGAAATAGTCTTTATTATAAAAGTCAAATGCGATTTTCAAACTGAGCGAACCTTAATTTTTTTATCAGATACTCCTTTGCTGAAATAACCTCGTCTTTATATTAAGACGTAGTTTCAACTTTTGTATAAGTTAAACTACGGACTACTGCTATAAAATTACAGGAACTAAGACTAATTTAAATGCATCGTATTTATTTTAATTATTTTAGCTAGATTAGTTTTTATCCATGTGAAGCTCTCCTATCTGTTTATTCGTCTTCAATTGGGTCATCGGATATTTGTCATGTAACTTGTTTTGCTAATGAAAAAGTAAAATCCGACGAAACGACATTTCAATTACTGAATGACATTTCTAAAGTAATGCCGAGTTGAAATAAGTTTTCGTTTACTACATTTTGTTGATTCACTTTAACTATTCTACGAAATTGAATCAACGAAAATTTTTTTAAATGGGTAATCTATTCATCTAAAACTAATTATGCAATAACTTTTTGCATGTTATAATGCGCGATGAATTTTGTGATGGCATCTTGATATTTGTTTTGATTCTGTGAAGAATAGTTACAATAATAGTTCAATCATGATGGGAGATTTTAATTTGAGAGTTATATTTTTGAAAATAGTGAGTTCCTATGAATTGATAGGGCCGCGGTAGCCCAGTTGAAAGAGCAAAGGATTGGCAACCATGGGGTTGCGAGTTCGAAACTAGGTCCAACCAAAGACCATCGTGTACACGGGGGCTGGTGCACATTAAATCTGTCGTGCCCTCAAATGTCCTCACGTTGGAGTGGCGTAGAAGTTTGGATAGTGGGGAGCCAGCTCTGGTTTTGTAATCGTCATCTGACTGTGGCTCAAAATTGCGAAGCTTTATCCTCGGATCTTTTCCTTCGGGATTAATCCCGGACGGTTGCCAATATCCCGTTGTGATTTTCCAGTGAGACGTTAATTAACTACCTACTTACCTCTGACAGTAAAAACTTGATTCCAGGAAGTTTTTTCAAGCCCGACTTCTGATTTCGACCTTCGGCACAACAAGGACGAAATGGCGGATACGTGTGAAGGAGCACCCAATGCGTGAGCCGCCGCTACTCCTAACAATAACAATAACCATCATCCATGGGCTTACAAACCGGGATTCGAACCTGCGGTCTACTGGATGTCAAGCGCTATGAGTACTATATCAGCTAAGTGACAGATCACAGGAAGTGAATTTCCGAGAATGATTTTATTTTGCTTCCACAAAATCGCATCAACGGTAAAGATACCATGTGTGAACACATTGTATTTATTCAACCCGATTTAATGACCGGACTTGCAACGTCATTACTTCAGGAAAATTGTTTTATTGTATTCACTTCTGAGTTCTCTAATTCAGTAATATTCAAGGTAATACACTGCTGCTCATTAAAAGTTCACCACAAAAAAATTACTCTTGTCCAAATTTCAACAAAACTCGAAATTAGTCTATGAAATACTGATTCACCTAGATTAGCGATATTATCAAAAGTAATTCATCCCATTTAAGCTTTCCTCCTAGTATTATCCTTTCCATTCTAGTATTAAGCTTTTAACACTTCCTGTCGATTCATAATGCTTTACACTTAATAAAGAAGCATTTGACTAGAATTCTTAATACTTTTATAGTACATGTTTGAACTATCTTCATATTAGATTTAGTTTCAGATATATTCTTAAAAGAATAAGTTTTAAAAATCAGGAACGCGAACAAAAATTTTAATTCACAATGCCTTATTAATATTCAAAATCCATTAATTCGTAACTGTTTTTATACACTGGCTAACTCATTAATTGAATGGCAAAGTCGGTTAAGTTAGTGACTCCCAGAATTGAGTATACACCATGAAAAGGTGTGTTATAAATTATAATTTGAAGTTAATTTTTAGAGGAATGGTTAAATACAGATACAAACATAGGCTATAAATATAAATACATTTGTAATAATATTTCTAAAAATAGGTTTTAAATGTCAAATTTACAAAATTATTTTTGTGCAATAATTTGTTTCGATCAGAAACACAACAAAAACGTTAAATAATTTTTTTTGTTGCGTATACTTTTGCCTGTGCTCTGAATATTGTGATTTTTTAACCATTTTTTCTGACTAGGACCACAAATTTTCAAGCCCGTTGAGGTCCTTTGGTTATGGTAAGGTGCATGGTTGCTGTTTTGAAGTCAAAAATAACTTCAACATAATTATTTTTGCACGGAACTCCTTTTCTTTCTGTGGGGATGTTACCTATAGACATAAAAATTTGACTCTAAATCTAAATTTGAGTCCTTTTTAAAAAAAAATTTTTATAGAATTAAGTATACCACTTTTCTGTTGTTTCATCAACAGAAACTAAATTTCCACCTCTTCAGAGAGCATACGGCCCCATACAGGCTCTAAAAAACTTACATGCTCAGGAGTGGGAATATGATGCTGTGAAAGCTATTTACATTTAGGTTTCTTATAATTATACTATCGTTCATCACCTCAAGAAACATTGAATTTGCTTTCCTATAAAAATGCTTTATGATTTTGGTGGTTATACTAGAACTCTAAACGTGAATCGCTTCCACAGCACACTACTTGTATGGAGTTGCATGGTAACACGAAAGGTTGAAAATTTAGGGTTCTTTTATGAAATCTTGGAAAAGTGAAAGCATTAAACATTGAAAAGTGAAACAAGTTTGAACATTAAAAAAATGCTCAAACTTTGAATTTAGTAAAATTTTTGTGTCTCTTGGTAACATCCCTTCAGAGAGAGAAGAGGTACAGATAAAAAATAGTTAGGTTAAAGTTCTTTAGGATTGTAACCAGCAACTAAACACCCCACCATAACCTTGGACCTAAATGGGCTTGAAAATATTTGGTCTTAATTGGAAAAGTGCTTGGAAATCACGAAATTAAGAACACAGAAAGTAATAACTATTCTATGGCACAAATTGGCAAAGATATTTAGAAAAACACCACTTAATTCCTGTTAATTCAGTGTCCCTTGTCTTAAAAGCTGTTCTGCATGCAAAAATTTACGCAAAATATGTTTACTTAAAATTTTCATTGTGTTTGGACGACATTGCTTAGGTGTATATTGTTATTATACTTGAATTAGAATACTACCTAGAAGACTTACCAATAATTTTTTTTAACTTGGCGTTTAAAATATTTTTTAAACTATTTCAGGCAATATTGAATGGTTCTGAAGCCTAGCATGTTTTTAAGTGTGTATTTAACCATTCCTATAAAATTTAAATTCAATTTATGATTTATTACAAAGCTTTGGGGAAATCTCTTCATGAGAATAATCTCTAGAGAAAAGTTCTCACGCAATTTTGGGAGTACTTGTATATAAATCTATATCGTCTAAGAATTCGGGCGAGAATTGTCTTCTAACTTCTTTCGTGAACTTGATTTCGTTTCAAACATGCCCTTCACAAATTCGACTTCGTAGGACTGACTTCCTGTTACGATATTTTTCAATTCTACAGTACTTGGGTATTTTTACACAACTCCAATTACAAAGTAATAAGACCACACTTCTTTCCTTTCTCCCTAAAAACCATATTTACCAATACATTTTCCTTTCTAACTCAAGTAAGCAAAGAATCCAATGAAACTATATCATTTGCCAACTAATAATAATCATTTATCCCTGACGTACAATTCTCTAAAGAGAAAATAATTATCAGAACTACTTGATACTTCGAAGGCTAACATTGACGTTTCACTTGCGCTATCACATAATTCTCGAATCTGTACCCATGTATTTCCATCATTGTCGGCTTCTTCAACTTTACCTTGTCAATTAAGTGGAAATAATGTGCATTGCGTTACATATTTCACTATGGATCCCTGATTATTTCTCTAAAAAGAAAGGGCAAACAACACTCACTCGGGTCGTTTGCTTCATAAGGATCCCTGGCAGCTTTGCTGTCGGTTTCCACAGGATCTCTCATTGTGCGTCTTATTTTCAAAGGGTCTTCATTAAGCTAAGCTTTGATTCTGTCCACCTCTTCTATTTCTGGTCCATCTTTACCTCTGCCACCATTATGTCGGGGATATCGGTTGTTCCCGAGTCGGTTTCCAATTAATCTGGAGATGAAGACTATCTAGGCTCTTCCATTTATTTTTCGGTCTTCCCTTGCCTGAATATACGTACCCCCTTCCCCGTTTTCAATTGTACACATGGAAACGAATACTTGTCGCTCATACTAAACTTAAATTCATGGAGTGCTTGCATGCGCTTACGAATTTAATATCATGTTATCAAAAAGTCCGTTCAAGTAGTAACCTAAATGGAAATATATCTTCCTCTACTATTCTGCTAACATCATATATATTATTCCATGCTACACTGCTGTTTTTTGGAAATGCAACAGCAACAAAGATTTGTTAAAACAATGAAATACATTTGAGCTATGACATGTGGTATAATGAATGAATGATTGAAATTTCATAGCTATAAGTCAATGGAAATATGCCAAAATCAATAATTCGCGTGTGCCCCTTTTGAAGCTATAACTACTTGCATCTGGCGTGACATTGACGTATAAAAATTCTGAATGCCTACCTGTGAAATGTCGTTACACGCAGATTTAACACTCATCCACAATTCTTCAGCTTTGTCACTGCTGGAGATGATATACGGATCAATTTTTATACAATCATATCCCACACATGTTCTATGGGTGACAAATCAGGCAGCCAATCAGACCTTGTAAGTAGTGGTAATTGTTGGCCACAGGAAACACGTTGGAAAATTCGGACGGCAAGGGTTCGAGTATTACTCTGTTGAAAGATAGTTATAAGGCAAGAGAGTGAATGAAATGAAATAACACCTCAAATCGTTACGCTTGGAGAAGGGGACCACTATGATACTCTGCAATGCACACTTCTAGATGCCGTTCCCCACTGTATCTGTGAACAAGAATTATGTGTCATGATATTATAGCTACACTCGTCTGAAAAATTTATTCAACGTTCGTGCCTTCACTCTTGTAAACATTGAAACATCTGATGTCTATGGTACAGGGTTAAAAGAAGTCGCAATAATGGATGCCGTCGCCCTTACTCGCCTGATGTGTTGCTATCAACCATTGTTGTGTTAACATCATGGATATCGTTGTACGATTCGTCACCCATGTGTAGCAAATGCCTATCTTCCCTTTCTGATGTATCCATAGGTGTTACAGATCCCTTATAATGATGCTTAGAATCGTCGTGTTCATTTTCTCAAAGCATATTTGAAGGAATAATTGAACTAAGGTTTCGCCCAACTAGTACAACACTATAACGATACGACAAACAGCCTTTTCTCAACCCAATAATTCTTTCTCTGTCAAATTCTATCAACTGTTAATAGTGTTGTCTAGTTTTTCAACAAGTATTCATCTTTACGTATTAGTATCCATCTTTACGTACTAGTATCCATCTTTACGTACTAGTATCCATCTTTATGTACTAGCAGAGCAATACCAATCGAATTCACAGACACAATTGGTATTTGCTTTTTAAAGTCTTCTTTTATATCTTCGGAGCAATATTTGCGTCTTATAACCCCCGTATCCTATTTGCATACTAGTTGGGATTTTATTCATTTGCATTTGTCATGATAAACTATCCATCTGACAAATTTCCAATAAATTCAACTCTTTCTTGATGATGTGTTTTCAATTAACAGCAGTGTGTATATGAAATGGAATTAAATTTGAGATTTATAGTTCTTATAAGAGTAAAGAATGCACACACATTTCGAATGATTTTCAGAAATTTATGCTTTGAGTTTTTCTTATAAAAAATAAGACCATACTTTATTCTTTTCAATTTATTTCTTACTTTTTTAATAATTAAATTTGACTCAAGTAAAATTATAATGTTTATTTTTTAGTCAGATTTGTAGTTAAATTGGAATTTATGCATTATTAATTTGTAAAACTAGGATAAAAATAAATTTAATTTAATTTTGAATTTTACCACGCTTGTTCCTTGAATTCTATTTGTGTCCTGGTAATATAACTATTGAGCTAATTTCATCAAGCATTGCATTACTACATCGCATTAAGCTAATTTAAATTGGTTTCAAAGAAATTGTTTCCTTAAATATTTTAGTATGTTCACTTTGAATTTAAAACTATTAAGTGCTGATTGAAGAGTACAAAAGTAAGAACTATGGTGAACCTAACAAGGAATTTAAATAATACACTGGCATCTGGTCATATAATAATTAAATAATAGCTAATCTTCTACTTGCGACCTTTGGATGGAAAATGTATACAGAGTAAGCAATTGTTTTTGGTGGACATAATGAACTTCTCGAAAATAATTCTTATATGCAACAAATATATCGTCGTTTTACTATCAAAGCCTTGAAAGTCTTGAAAATAAGATTTTAAGAGCGATAAAAACTACGTACCAAATTGTAGACCAGTTTTGAGAAACGTATAAAAATTCCCCGACAGGGTTTTATAACGGAGGCAGACTTAAGAACTTTAAGAGCAAGTGCAGTGTGCATATTTGTAATGCTTAAACCCCATTAACCAAAATAATTGGATCTATGAGGTTTTGATATTAAAAAGATATTTATAAATATTCTAGATATTTTTCCACTCACTTTCCAATAAAAATATGAAAAATGATCATTAACATTTATCTTTTCGAAATAAATGTAACAATGCAAGTTAAGTCATAAATAGTTATGTTCATATTCATAGAATCACTATATTCTGTTAGACTGAAGCGCTTTTACAGCATTAATGGGTGTTTTACTACTATTCATAGAATTCAAAATGTATCTAATATTATAGATAATGGAAAATCGTTTAGCTCAAGTATGTCCCATTACAAATACCAACATACTTAATTTCTTTGATAAACAGTTAATTTATTTTATTTCCTTGGGTTATGGCTTTATAATTCTAAAACTTTCAAAGACAATGAAAACTGTCAAGAGATTAAAGTTGCAAAATGTCTAAAGTAATTCACGTCACCAAGGAGGGGAAGTCTATTTTATAAAATGAAAACAAACCCCATAATAATGTAATGTACTTAATTGAAGTTTTCTTAGAGCAAAATTAAGCTGCCTAAAATGTTTAAAACAGGTTTTACTATCTCTGGATTACTTAAATTATGCAAAAAATGACAGACAAAAGACGACAGGGTATTTAAAGTGCGTTTATTTTTATTGTTTTCTAGTTTATTAGCATATCTGTCTTTTTGTCAGCTTGAAAATTTAAGATTATATTAGCATTTACCTTAAAATGTACAGATAAACAACATACTGAATTGTGTTCGTTATGTTTGGATAGTTGAATAAGTTCTCGCTGTTTTCCAACAAATGGCGTTACCGGAACTGGTTGCGTTAGTTTATGATAGTGACGCACCTATTTACAAGTACTATAAGCAAGCTTGAAATCCAGTGTATGTTATTTCGCGGAAGTGTAAACAACTTTATTTTTCATTGCGTTAAATATGTCAAATTTCGTGCCAAAAAAGAGTATTTGCGGGGAATTTTACTGCACTATTTTATTCAAAGAAAATCTGCAGTTGAAGCTCAAAGAATTCTTGTTGAGACTTACGGCGACCATGCTCTGTCTGAAACAACTTGTAGAGATTGGTTTAAACGCTTTAAAAATAATGATTTTGATCTTGAAGATAAAGAACGCTCTGGCGCACCGAAGAAGTTTGAAGACGAACAATTGGAAGCATTACTTCATGAAGACTCGTGTCAAACGCTAGCTGAACTTGCAGAATCATTAGAAGTTGATCACACAACAGTTTCGAAACGTTTCAAAGCATTAGGAATGATTCAAAAGCAAGGTCATTGGGTGCCATACGAGTTGAAACCGAGAGACGTCGAACTGCTTCAACGGCAGAAAAGGAAAGGATTTTTGCATCGTATCGTAACTGGCGATGAAAAATGGATACACTACGATAACCCTAAGCGTAGAAAATCGTGGGGTACACCAGGCCATACATCAACATCTTCAGCAAAGCCGAATATCCATTGTTCCAAGCTTCTGCTCTGCATTTGGTGGGATCAGCTGGGTATAGTTTATTATGAGCTGCTCAAACCAAATGAAACCATCACGGGAGATCGCTACAGACTACAATTGATGCGATTAAGCCGAGCATTGAAGGAAAAACGGCCGCTATACAAGCAGAGACATGACAAGGTCATTTTGCAGCATGACAACGCTCGGCCACATGTTGCAAAACCGGTAAAAACCTACTTGGAAACGCTTAAGTGGGAAGTCCTACCCCACCCGCCGTATTCACCGGACATTGCCCCTTCCGACTACCACTTGTTCCGGTCGATGACGCATGGCCTGGCTGAGCAGCACTTCCGTTCTTATGAAGATGCCAAAAATTGGGTCGACTCTTGGATAGCCTCAAAAGAAGTGTCGTTTTTCCGACGTGGAATTCAAATGTTGCCAGAAAGATGGGGAAAAGTAGTGGCTAGCGATGGACAATACTTTCAGTAACATGTTTTTTAATGATTTTTTAAAATAAAACATTAATTTTCACAAAAAAACAGCGAGAATTTATTCAACATCCTAATAGTTTATTAAAAAGAGTTTATGTTTTTCTAAGAAACCTCTTGACTAAACCTTTTTGCAATTATATATGTTCGTAATAAAAGTTGGGAGTGGTTTTCTTGTTTAAATTCTTTTTTCCATATGAATACAAGTATAAACTCCTTGTTTTTTACATAAAACTCATAAAAAATTTACAAGCGTAACTTAAAATGTGCATTAAAAGTAATTTTTTTATAAAAATCCTTTTAGTTATTTTTCATTTGAAAGATACTGTCACCACAGTTTGACAATTCGAAAAGCAACAAACAATACGAAACGGAACGATTTACAGCATAGTCAATGTAAAAAATTAAGTTGGATTCAAGCAGCCACAGTTAATATGGTATCAGTGGAGTTGCTGACATTGGTCAGAGCTTTGGGTATGAAGCTGAATTTTTAGGGGGGGTGGAGCAACAGACACACAATACAACATATATGACTGGAAATCTCTCCGGGAAGAACAGAAATCTGAAAAATACTTCGATTGGATGACTGGAAAATAACAAACTCCTCGACAAACCGCAAGTGAAACCTTACAAGTGATTTCTGGCCCCATAGCATCGTCCTTATCTCAGCGTGCCCTGCATCAGTGACGCCCCAGTGCCTAATGCCAATGAGCATTCCGTGAGTACCACTCTCTTGTACTTCCAATTTACACATATTTGACCTTTCACCATACTTGCCTATAACCCATGATGTTACCTCCACACCCATACTACATATTACATGAATTATATACGAGCTTAGTGCTTTTATGATCAGGGTGGAATTCAAATCAGATTTGTATACGGCATCTTTTAATCAATGTGATAACAATCCTCTGTACATATGCGTATATGTGTAATATGCAAATGATTTAATAAATTAATATCTAAATTTACAACGCATTGTAAGCCTCTATAGAGCGATGTGGGTTGCTCCACCAACAGTAAAATCCAATTTCATACTCAATGTTCTAACCAATGTCAGCAAGTCCGTTCATCCCATATTCAGTCACTGGCTGCTTGACCCTTCGCAATTCCTTACATGTACTATTCTATAAATCGTCCAATTTTGCATTGTTTGTTGCTTTTCAACCTCGTTCATTTTATAATATATCCCCCTAAAGTAAATTTAGACTCTAATTAGTTACTTTAAACCGAAGAAAACATTACAAGCAAACTACAATAACTATAGTCCTTAAATTGAAGTATTTGTCTTCAATAATTCAATGAATAGAAGCTAGAAGATGGTAAGCAAGGGGGTCAATAACGTTGCATGCATCTGTAAACAAAGGTTACCATGTGAACTTAAGTTGTGGAGTGTGCAATGTATGTGTGTAACAATGATGCAAAATTATTCAGTAGGATAATAATTGTCCGATCTATATTTCTATTCCTTTAAATACTTTCCTCATTTGTGTGCAATCATATCATTACTTTATAGACATATTTTTAAGTTAAATCTTAATTTGAATAGAGAGTGTCACTGTGCGGCACGTCTTACGGAATTACTAAAAACATTTTAGAAACTACATATAGAAAATACGAAACGCTGAAAATATTCAAAAATAAATTGAATTGAGAATTTTTATACGTAGGCTAGCCATAGCGTCTCATGCAATCGGTATATGTAGAGATGAAAGGCTACGAATATTCAAATGAAACTGGTAAATAATAATGTTGGAAATGTGAAACAAAGTAAGCAAGAGAATCATTAAATGCCCTTTCAAAAGATATTGGATCCAAATTACCCTAATCTCATCTGTTGAATAGGTAGAAGCCAATTAGAGACACACTGCATTAACCTACATAACTAATCGACTATACGCATCAGTGAATTGAAAAACTATACTCAATTACTTATCTAAGTGGAGTCTTATAAATCAAATGGAAAACCGATTAGCGTGTATGCCTGTTAACTAGAGGCTCGCTAGAAAGTAAGTTATAGGCTGATGTATTTAATCAAGTTTTTGATAAAAACGTTACATGAAAAATTATGCTTTTGGAATTGATGGATTTGTGCTTCGTATTCAGGATAAAATATTCAATTCTAATTTTCTACATTGTTATTTATTAACGCTCTTAAAAACGGGAAATAAATAAAGAATAGACATGTCAAAAAATTATTTTATTTTGGATTAGCTTCCAAAATGTGTAAAATTTTTTATATTTCTTCGTAGTGTTACAAAGTGATATTAATGGATCATGGACTTTCTAATGAAATAGATGGAGCATGTACGTACAATTTCACTATGATATTTCTTCCGATCGCTCACTTTGAAGATCTCCGGATGAAGGTTACGTGGTATTGGAAAAATACACTAATCCTTATGTAAGACTAATTGACGAGTATCATGAAAAATATTGGCTTGAGGCTCGATAGCCAATCGGCCCAAGTCGATTCCCAACCCCAAGTGACCTACACTTATGAAATCTTACCACAGCGACTCCGCCTACATGCTCCGTATTATAGAAGGTCAATATATCGGAATAGGATTCCTTTGAACTCTCAACATCGTCCTGGTAAATTGAAGAAAGACTACCTGGAGAGTAATTAAGAGGGGACAGAAAGAAGTAACTAAAAGTAACAGAAAGAAGTAACTAAAAGTAACAGAAAGAAGTAACTAAAAGTAACAGAAAGAAGTAACTAAAAGTAACAGAATGAAGTAACTAAAAGTAACAGAAAGAAGTAACTAAAAGTAACAGAAAGAAGTAACTAAAAGTAACAGAAAGAAGTAACTAAAAGTAACAGAAAGAAGTAACTAAAAGTAACAGAAAGAAGTAACCGTGAGCATCTTTGAACTTTTGCATCACCTATGAAGAATATCAAATACAAAGCGGCTGCCAACATTATACATGAACTGAAAGATCTTGTGGAACGTGTGAATACGTTCTCTCTATATATAATGACCTTAGTAATAAGTGAGTAATCTAGAACACATGAGGATCCATATGTTAAGGATTGTATCGATTTATCTACATAACAGAGAGCAGTAAATTCAAATGAATTGTGATCACATTGTTACATCTGCGTTAATGTGATGTCTGTGAATCGCTATATTGGTAATTACATCTTTCAGTTATTACGATTATTATAATCAAGATAGAATACAATTTAAGAGTACTTTAATAGTCTACTTCACTAATTAAATTTATCATTGAATGTTTTGATTAAATTAATGTTAAAATATCTTACTCTCAATAGATTTAGCCGTAGTCAATTAATTTCTTTGAATGAAAAATCAATAGAAATATATTCCTATACATTACTTGAGCTGTTTTTGAGCTAACTTTAATATTCCTAGTTTTTATTCCAGTTATATTAACATAAAAGATAATTAAAAGCTAATAAAATGATGTTGCTTTGGGCAACTAAGTTTCACTGCAAGTTTTTATGAAATGTAATGCATCAGTAATATAATAATGATGTAAATTATTAAAGATGTATTACAGTAACTTTGTTAGTTAATGTTACTGATATAAGTCCACAATAAGAGTCTGAATAAAGTCCACAATAAGAGTCTGAATAAAGTCCACAATATGAGTATCATAATGGTATTATTGCATCTTCCTTTAATACAGAAATGGAAACTTCTTTTGTATATATTGCTTGCATTATATATATATATATATATATATATATATATATAAGAAGCAACTTTATTCTGCCGAACATTAGTATAACAATTATTTCGTCTCAAATTATTTTCTCTTTTAAGTCGCAAATTTATTACTTATAAATATGAATAGTACATAATAATACTATAGTAATAGCTTGAAGCAAGATATAATTCTAAAATATATTCTATTCTACATAATATATTAAAATACTAATAGATTATTTAATAATAAAATTGATAAACTAAAAATATTCAATTACAAAAGTAAAAGAATTGATGTATCTTAGAAAATAATGTAAGTTTGTTAATAATTAACGGGAAGATCGATCTTCGCTCGATAAAGAAGGGCTGAGTGACCAACTTGCTGTGTGTGCATAAACATTTTTCTATTTTGCTCTGTTATTTCCAGAGTGCAATACTAAGAGAAAATCCTCTGATCAATAATCCAAGATGTATCAGAAACAAATTAAGAATCAAAGTTGAACTATCAGTGTTCTTCGTTTGCGTTATAGTAAGAACTTTTGAATCCAACTGTTATTCTTCTCTGTATGTAACATATAAAACACACTTAGCAAAATTATTAATTATTGGTAAATTATGTATCCATACTGTCCTCTTATACATGACGGTTACTACGGGTTCAGGTTCTTTTCTGTAGCTGCAGTGTTGAAGGCCTCCATGTGATCGGGATATCTGCTTTCTTCAAATTCGAGTTCCATAGTTGGATATAATTAGGTCTATGCAATGAACTCGAAGGTTTGACGTTGGAGCTTGTGTAGGGTCAGAACGAACACTGGCCTTATAGTAAACTTATTTCCTTGCATTGTGCATTCAAGTATACCTTTTGCTTTTTCGATCAACATTCATCGTATACGTACTTTGGTCCGATTGTTCTACAGTGATGATCTTCACTTTGATGATGTTGATGCATAGCTCAGCCATAATCAGCATCGTTCCGTTGCAGAGTCCTGAGATATCCAAGCTGTTCACTAGCATGATGGTTGTTTTTTTCAGCTCATGAGGTGGCAAATAGGCAATATCAATAAGTTGAGGAATTCTGGCGTTAATTGGAGTATATTTTCTGACTGGTCCCTGACCAAATTGCTGCACAAATAAACTTTGTAGTCTCCGTGTAGCTCAATGATCTTTGACTGATCTTACTGATGTCTTTGTTTAATGACGCTAATACTAACCGGTCCACCAATTCCTTCATAGTTTACTTTGTCGAAGCAATTTCCTTCTTCAACTTCTTTCCAAGACTTCCATCAATGAGATCGCTATTAGAAAGGAATCTTTTGGTAGTTCAATTTCGTCCATGCCATTCATCCGAAGTTCTCCCCAATCTGAAGAATGTAGCGAAAAATAATTATAATGTCTCCAGAGATCACTTCTTTTGATTGATAGGTCTAGTAGTTTACTTAGGTTGGTTAGGGAATGAACGGGTAAACAAAAATCTTCCAGTACAATCTTTCCTCCAATAGGCAAACTCGGATTTCCAATTGCACGCAGCAGGTAATCTGTATGCAGTCCTTATTTTGCAGTATAAGAGCTTAAACCATTAGGAAAACGTAAACTTTATTGATTTCGCTGTATTTGGGTAATCCATGTTGATGTTAGAAATTGATTCTGACAACAAAAGCACCTTTAGTCCAAATTCGTCCATCTGTCAGCAGAATCGATGCAATTCTTGTGAAGGCCAGGGATTTGACGTCGTGATTTCGGCCCCAAAGGATGTGCAAAGAAACTTGGAGATGGAGATATTTCCGTGCCACCAGGTTCATCAATGAAGATGCATCTCGATCCTGGGTTTGCTTCTTCAATTGCACGTAGGACTGTGTTAACAGCTTCGATTTGATTTCTATTAAGAAGCCGGAACATGAGTTCTTAAACAGCAGTTGACTCATCAGCATTTCGGACTTCTTGATTTATCGCATTTTCTTAGTCGTCAATACCTTACATGCTGAATAGTTGTACACAGTAGTGTTTATTTCTTCCTTCTGTTGCTCCTGAGTTCAATTTGTGGGCAACTAATCAATAAACACGATTTATCGCTTCACAACAACCGTCAGTCGTCCTACTTCTCTGATAAAGTCCTCAGCCAAGTCTACCATCGCCGAGGACAACCAAGTCTTCTAATCGCTAAAAATGGTTTTCGGTGGTTTCGGTTGCGATTTATTGTGATGTTCGACGTCATGACTCCTTCAAGCACTGGTTATGTTCTTTAACTGATTCCTTAACTGATTCCTTAACTGATTCGGCCACTCTTCGCTTTCTGTTTATTCGGCAGAGATCGAGTTTTCCTTCAAAATCATTAAGTACCATAATAACGTTGCATGTTCCTTCCAGGCTTTTCATCTTGGCTGTTGGATTGGTGTTGCAGACATTATAGGCTGATTTTAATAAAAATGAATACCGTATGCTTTGAGACGGTCGGAAAGCAAAAGCTCTAGAATGTCCAGGCTGTTCCATATCTATTTCTTCAACTTGTTCATCAAACGGTGTCATGATCTCATTAAATTTAAATCCTCGAAATTTCCTATGGCATCCACGAGACGTCGTTCTTAAAGATAGAAAAATAAGTTTCACAAAAGAAAAACAATAGTAAATTAGCTTTCCCAAAGTCGAGACTTTTAAAAGAATATACTGAGAATTGTCCTGAGGAAATTTTTTTTACATTAATAATTTTCAAATACAGGATTCTAAACAAAAAGTATGTGCTC
The DNA here is from genome assembly GCA_933210815.1 of Meta bourneti. NCBI lineage: Eukaryota > Metazoa > Arthropoda > Arachnida > Araneae > Tetragnathidae > Meta > Meta bourneti. Next base: position 75,074,687 of record OW119924.1, on the reverse strand, counting down.
GTTTGTAGGTCACTGAGATATTTATCGACCTTAAAATGAAATAGACGGAGCATGTGCCCACAGCTTCATGTTATTTCGTCCAGTTGCTCGGTTTGAAGATCTGTAACATGGTTGCGGGTAAAAGCATGAATCCTAAATTATTGATTGGTTAAAGTGATTATCCACCTTGATCAAAACATTAGTATGCACTTCCATAGCCAATCGGGTAAGTCGATTTGAAATTTATCCCTCAGAGATCTTACGACGGGGAATCCGCTCACATGATCCTTCTATTTCATTTAAAGTCGATGGAGAAATTAAGTTCTTGCAGAATTGAATAAGTTAATGAGGAAACAAAAAACGCATTCACTCCAATCGTCGAAAGTTGGTCCGGTTCAACTACCGAAAGTTGGTTTAGTTCAATCTTTTCATCGTGACTGGTGTCTTGAAATACACAAATACGAAGCACAGAAGGCCCCTCTCCCCCCAAAAATAAATTCCAAGAACCTAAATAATCGCTTTGTCACACCCGGTAACGGTAGATCACCTCATTTTATCAAAATTCGTGGGACCGTTTTCAAGATAAAATTTACAAACATACAAGAATTGTTCGTTTTATGGTATAGGATTTACTGCATAGATATGACGTTTCAGTTTTAAACCAACCTTTCATATCTCAATAAAATTTGCTACTGGTAATTTGTGTCTGTTGTGTGCTTAATTATACTCAAAAAATAATGTTTAAGAGTTTAAACCATCGGTAATTGACTGACCTAAAATGTGAGGAATTCCAAAACACAAATTTCCCTATTTGAAATGGGACCGTGGTAACTCAGTTGGAAGAGCAACGGATTGGCAACCGGAGGGTTGCAAGTTCAAAACTGTCTAACAAAAGACCGTCGTGTACACTGGGGCTGGTGCGAGTTAAATATGTTGTGGCCTCAAATGTATTTGTGTGGAAGTTTGAAGAGTGGGATGCCAGTTCAGGTGTTGTACTCGTCATCTGACCTCAGCTCAAAATTACAAGGCGTTGTCCTTGGATCTTTCCCTTCGGGATGGATCTCGGACAGTCACCAATAGCTTTATGTGTTGCTCCAGTGCGACGTTAATTCAACTACCTACCTACGAACCCTATTTAAATTACTTAGATTTCTTCCGTCCAGAACAAATCCAGAATAAATAAATACTTGAAAAAACTGAAATTCTCGAATAAGTACAAAAGTTTCATACCTTTTGGAAACCTTGAACTGAGGATTCATATATAATCTCCGTGCCGTGAACGTCGTTACCAGTCATTTCTAGTTACTGTTGTCTTATCCCAAACCACCGTCGCTTATAAACAAGATCAACACTCAACTCCAATTCGTCTTATAGGACACTACATTTCAAGAGACAATTATCATCAGTTCTCTAAGCACGCCAACGATCCCTAAAAGCAAATGTACCCGGTTCTGTGGCTTTCCTTTTACATCAAACATTTAGCCCCATTTCATTCGTTCTGCGACCATTTTGGAGGGTTCCTAGCAATCGTGTTGGCCATTTATGTAGCCTTCCCTATTTCGTTTTCTGGGATTTTTACGTTTAGAACCAATCCAAATTTAATGAATCCGTGAAATAAATAAAATTATTTAAACACCAGCGTTAGTCATCAGAAACCTTGAATGGATAATATAAATTGAATCACAATATCTTGGACACCATGACCAACCATTTCCAGATCCTCTCATCCCAAAACACAATCACTTATAAATAATACTCAACTTATGGACACAACAACGCAATGGACAGGAAGTTAGTAATTTTAATCAACTCTCCAAGCATAAGAGGGCACCAAAAACAAATGTATATCCGGCTCTGCAGCACAGTTTCTTCTACGTCGTTTACCCTATCTGTTCATTCCCTGGCCATCTCGTAGGGATCCTCGTAATCGTCTTTGCAATTTAGGTCGTCTTCCGCTATAGGACACCTTTCCCATTTCGAATTACCTTGTCTTATTTCACCTTCCGTACTTTTACGTCTTCCTCTATGTCAAATTCCTTAAGATTCATCCGTCAAGATAAAAACCAGCAACAATGAATCATTGAAATAACTGATATCGAAAAACCAGCGTCAGAACTTTCAGAAACCTTGAAAACGAGGAATAAAAAACATCGCAGTCTTGGACACCATGACCAACCCTATTCCCAGTTACTGTTGTCTCATCCAAAACCAGTCACTTATAAACAAGCTCAACACTCGACTCCAATTCGTCTTATTGGACAACACAACGCAATGGACATGGACTTTGCAATTTTGATCAGCTCTGCAAGCTTACAAGCGGGCACCGAAAGCAAATGTATCCGGTCCTTCGGAGTTGTTTCTTTTCCGCCAAACATTTACCCCATTTCATTCATTCCCGGGCCATCTCGGAGGGCTCCCAGCAATCGTGTTTGCAATTTATTTCCGTAACGCCCATTCTAAGTCAGGGCAGAAGTATTTACTTCGCTCTGTTTTTTCTCCTTTCCTACCGCCTAACATGTTCTTGGCTATTATTTCTAGTTCCTCAGTGAGCAATCCTTTCCCTTGTAACTATTTTCCAGGATCGGTGATAACATTACTTAACCGCACACTCCTGTAAGAGTAGGTGGAAGCGAGGAAAGAAAAGGGGACGTAAAAAAGGACAGAAAGTAAGACTCGGTTTGCTTGACGTATTGTTTCTTTGAAGATTTTTGTTTTTGTTGGTCAGAGATGCATAATTCACCAATGTTTCTGTATATATCGCTCAGCGGAGAAAAGAAAAAAACGTTTTGGGTTCAATCAAAACAACATGGGGAGGGGATTTCTGAACGAGTAATGATTTTACGTCATGTTCCGGCACAAAGGAAAAAAGAATGCCCCCGGATACGTAATCGGCTAATTTATAAAAGACCTCATGCTTTGGTAGAGGGCATTAGTTTTCAAAGCATGGGATCTGACGTAATGAATTGCCCAAAATGAGGCTTCTTGTTTTCTTGGCATTATACATTTTACTGTCAAGAAATGGTTATTGGGGATGGGAAAGACTGTTCAGATTTATTGATGCCCCATTCTACTTTTAAATCAGCTAATAAAACACACTATTCTCTCTCATTTGAATTTTTACCTTTAGATAAATTGTTTACATTTGATTTACGTTTGTGTCCCACGTTATCTTTGATTTGTTAGTGATACTTAGTTTATGGAGCATAATGCGGAGAGTCAAATTTGAAACTCTTTCTTCATCTGGTTTATAAATAGCTTGAACTTTTTACCAATGTTGAGTTTGTGAATTCTGTGGAAAAATTATATTCTTTTTCAGGTGTTTCTCCTTATAATTCGCAGCATTTATTAAAGTTAATAATTCAATGCATAAAACAAAAGGGCGTAACATTCATAAAAAAAGGCAAGTTGGTTTAGTTGGTTTCCTTAACACTTAAATAATCTTATAAACTGAAGAAAACATAAATCGGTTACAAAGTAATCTCTAGAGTTAATATTAACAAAGTTTGATGTTTTGTAAGGTATCATAACTGATTTTCTAATGCTTCCTTTGGAATGGTATTTGTTAATAAAAAGCAACAGTTGCGGCTCAGAATTGTAAAATTACGATGCAGTTCCATTAGTTTAATAGTAGCTCATATTATAATGTTCCATCGTAAAGATAACTTGATAAAAAGCACTTGCCCATTCTTGACTATATGTATCTTAGTTTTCTGGAGCAGCCAAAGTGAGTATGGGAACTTTGATAATTTAATGACAAGCAATGTTACCCAAATAGTGATCATTCACTATGGAAACCATGTACTTTATCACTCAAAATTTCGAAATCTGTCTAATTAACTCAAAATTACCATCAAACACCATCGTGCCTTTTCCCAATTTTTTTATCTATAACAATACTGATCAAGCACAAAATACAGAAGAATATCGATTCCAAACAATTCAAACAATTGCAATTAGATAATGAAAAATGTTGCGAACCCAAATTTGAATATACATGTTAAATTGTAACATATAGTGATTGATTATTCAGTTCTGGTATAATGCTTTTGTTTTTTATTTTATACATTTGTATTTATGATTTATCCCCTTATTTATTAGTAAAACAACTTTTGGAGTTTTATAATTGTCCATTTTTTCATTGTTCTGGTATTTCAATTTTCGAATTAAAGAACTAAGAAATGGTTTCGTAATTAAGAAATGTACACTCGTTATGGAAGTGTGCCAAAATAAAATACCCACTATCATCCAAAACTCCTGGTTCAAAATCTTTGGATCTTATGATGAAGAACGTGTTGTTTCCAACGAAATATCTATGGACATGTTTTTCCTTCATTTCTTTTTGTCTAACTTTAAAAAATAAGTATAATTAGTGCCTCATGTATGTAATCAGTCCTTCAGACCAACTTTTGCTGGTATATAAGGTATTTTTATTAAGAATCAGTCTGCAAAGAAATATTTCCCCCAAGATTTGAAAAATTAATTAAAACAACAACCGTATTGTACACATTCAAGTTCTCATCACTTTGAAATTGTGCTCTCAAAGTGAGAACGGACGTTTCAAACCTAGTCTGAATGACCTCCATTTCGATAAAGAGGACTCTTGAGACATATAGGACAGATGTAATGGTGGCCTAGTCAGTGCCATAGCATTTGGTTTTCTGTTTGCGTTCCTTCTGCATTGAAATCCTATCCCAGAACAGTAGGCTGTTAAGGAAAACAAACGACTGAGTTCTGGTATCTGTAATCTGAGTGAGATCAGGTTAGACTGACAATAATGACGCTGTGAAAGCAAACATTTGGTTTCAATGGGGAAATGGGGAGGGGGTTCAGTCTGCAAATGTATATTTGCAACTAGAGCATCCAATTGTAGAAATACTACGTTTAAAACAGCAGATATATATAGTATGTTTAAACTTTAGATAAGGTTGTATTTTCAGAGGAAGGGGTTTTATCTGAGAGTTTTTGTACTTCAGTACAAAATGGTAGGGTCATCCATATACATTAAGAATTATAGTTTTGGATAAAAATCCACAACTGGCGTTTTGAGAACTTAAACAGAATTAACATATATAATTTGCTTCACTAATTTTCAACCAAAAGCACTCCACACTTCTGAATAGTCTTGTAAGATTAAGACACTATTTAAAAGTAACCCTGAGTAAACCTAAATGGACTGCGCTAGCAACCTGAGAGCTGTAGGTCCCGCAGGTTCGATTGTTGTAATTTACCCAATGTTCATTCTGTCTACTGTGTTAATAAAACTTTCCTTGTGCGTATGTCTATTGTTTGGCGCTGTTTGTCTTGTGTTTAGTGTAGCTTGGCCAAATACGGCACTTGCGCCATAAAAACCAATCAGCAAATATATTGATATATTAATTTTTTTACTCAATATCCATCTCTTTAAAACTCGATAATTCCTTCAGTAGATCCATTCAATTTTTCTTTTCAGACAGCAAAATTATCAGCGTAAGGCGTGTTTTTATAGAATTTTATCCGATCATCTGAAAAATTACTTATTCTTTTACAGTAAATAAAACAGAGAGAAATGGCATAAACTTCTGAGTCGCCCGTACATCGTCCAGAAAAAATTCCCTTTTGTACTGTTACAAAATATCCACTACTACACCGAATTAAAAAACTGATAGTATCGGAGTCTTATTTTAAACCAAGCCACCTGCTTTCGTTTTATTTTCCATATTGAAAATAGACCTTAACTTATGAGTTGAGCAAAAATGTATATATTTGTTTAATTAAAACGTAAGATTCTTAACGGAATAGCTAGTTATTATGTGGCCTGACTTAAATCAAAATTTAAATGAGTCAACAGGCCCTTGCAATTTACGATAAAATATCAATTTATCAGGACATACAACTATAATGTATGAAATCTATTATATGTATATGGAAAATACAACTCCACCATACCTATAACTGTAAAATCCTTGCAAGGAAACTGCTCTAAAGCATACTCAAAAATGTTCAAAAATCATCGTAACACACTATTTGAATAAACTGAGGTATATAATTATGGGATTAGTTATACCACCAATGATTTTTGCACTGTTAGCAATCTGATTTTACATCACAGTAAGCAAAAGCTCAAAGGCACATATTCTGCTTACTGATGTGTCTAAAAAACTGTCAATGGGATTTATCATTTGGCATTTTCAAAATCTAATGCATGAATACTTCTAAAAATGTTGAAACATCGTGGATGGTAATTTGATTTGTGGAAGTGTCAAATTAATTTGCTATCACTCCTTTGAAGATGGTGAAATTCGAAAGAATCATATGCATTGCACACGAGTATAAGTCAAAAAATATTGGTGGGAAAACTGTTAGTGCTAAACTATTAGTCTATTTTATGGTTTCGGTTGCATTAGTTTTACTGGAAACGAACTAAGAAGGGACAATCATAATCCCCCCAAAAAACTCAAAATCTATTTTTGTATTAATCACGTTAGAGTTGCATTTCGTAGTTTTGTCATACAATGTCATACAGTAAACCGATTCAACCTGGGTAAGGACGGGTAATTCTGCTAGTTAAGTAATAAATTTTAAAAAATAATAATCAAAGAACATTAAAAAACACCTTCAATTTTCAACTAATCTTCAATATCCAAAGAAAGACCACTTTCTGTTTTAAACAGTTTATTTCAATTCAAAAACAATTCTCGAATTTTTTCGAAATAGTTGAGATCTCATTTCACAGAGTATTGGTGCTTCGTGGTCTCCTTGAAAAAACTTTGAATTAAAAGGCATTTCAAAATTATATAATAGATGGTTCTGAAACTTCTCTTAGCAAATTTTCTTTGTTTAATTTTTTTTATGCAAGGAATATCGTTTTACAACATTTAACGTAAATGCGTAGTATTTTTCGGGGCTCTAAAACTACAATAACAAGCGTGGATTTGCAAGGTGAATTAAAGATATCACTTCCATCTTTTTCATTGAGGAAAAATCCAAATTGCATATTACTTGTATTTTTTAGTCTGGGTGTCTCTAATTAATTTTTTTTTCAAATATTCGTTCATTCCACATACATCATCTATATGTAAAAAGACAAAAGAATTGCAATTACCAACGTGCAGAGAAATATTAATATTAATACAAAAATTAATTTATCAGGTTTAACAAAAACCACAAATGAATATAGATAAGCAGCTGAATTAACGTATCACTGTGGCAATACGCAGGGCTATTGGCAAAGGTCCAGGATCTATCCCGAAAGAAAAAATTCGAGGACAATAACTCGAATTTTAAACAACGGTCAGATGACAAGGTCAACATGTGCGGTGGCAATATTATAGGATGCTGTAAAATTTGGAGCGAGTAATAACAATTTTATTTTTAAATGTAAGTATATAAAAATATGTTAACGTGATCTACTAGCAACTCGAAGTAAGTGATAAGGCGCCAAATCTGGACATCCCTCTAATCCAGAAAAGGCCGCTTGAAATGTTGTAATCCTTATGTTGATAAACGTAGTGTTAAATAGAAAGAGAAGATACGAACAACCATTACCATTCAAAATGAATCACAGTAAGCTATTAACACTCTCTCGCATTACGTAAAATTTTTTCTGGTTCATTTCTATCATTGTTTATTAGCTGGAAATAGCAACAAAAGGAATATTTTAAACTTGTTAGAAAAAGACGGGCGCGGGAAAAAGTGATCTATGCTTAAATAAACAGAACAAAATGAATGTTTGCTTTATTACTATTTTTTGTCGTAAAATAGCTTGCTGACAAAGAAGAATATTGAATGGAAAATTCGTGTCAGGCCATTTTATGGATTTTGGCGATAGTACAGTTTTTATGTCTTTCGAAGAATAAGGATTCCAAGGAAAATTGCCAAAACTGCAAGGAAACTCGAAAGAAATTCAGCTTGAAATTTCAGATAGTTGAAAAAAGCAAAATTTTATTGGAAATTCTTTTTTCAAATAATATTTTCATTATTAATGCTTCAGCGAATTAAGTAACATAAATTTCTAAGTTAGTGGTTAGTGATTTTTTTGTACATCTTCTTCAAAGGAGTTATTTTTAAAGAAAGTTGGATTAGATTTACAAAAAAGCAAGGAACCGAACACATGTTACAAAACATACAAAAAATAATACACAGAAAAATGCTAACGACTTTTTCAAAGAAACAGCTAAAAGTTTTTGTAAAGATCAATACTTTTTGTTTGAAACCTTAATTTACATTTCATGTGGTTGGGTGTTCAAATTTTTTTATAAAACCTAATTTCGCCCATTCAATGTAGTCCTGGTTATGTTTTATATTAGTTGAATTTATGATACTGAAATTATAAATTTTTTGTGTTGAATTATTTTTTACTTAGAGCGTTTTTCAGTTATACACAAACATGTATGTATTCGCAAAGGTTTTTTTATTAGACACACATTTTAACCTTGCTTTACATTACAAATTACATTTTGAATGTAAAATTTGAAGGAACAAAGATTTTCTTAATTGATAACACATGTTTCCTTTGGTGAATGCAGATAAAATTCTGTACATCAAATTGTTATATTTGAAATAAGTTTACTGTATCATAAAACAACTGTGTAAGAATGTGTTTTTTGATTCAGATACGTTTTTCAAATCGGGACATTTTCATGCATGCTAGGGGTATTTATGAAAAGTTTAGCGTTACAAAAAAGTTACAACTGTTTTGTCTTATTTCAGAACTAGAAGAAACATCCAGAAGATAAATATAGCGTAGTGTAGACAAAAGATATCCGTACCGGACATGACCTTTGGACAAGTGGGCAAGGGAATCGCAGGGAGTGGGTCAGTAATATGTCAAAATTCAGAGGTGCTGGGTGAACTTTGGGTCAATTTGGATTGCGGTGGAGTGGGAACTGCTTCAGTGGTGCGATTGGAAAGCTACTGAACAACGTTACAATTAATATTGTACAACTAATATGAAACTGCACTTTAAACGTTCAGCTCTAAATTAATTGTTGAATATTCACAATAAACAATCGTTCAAACTTCCTACGTCTGCTTCATTCAATCCACAATCCAACATCAGGCCCGAGTATTCACGTCAAAACTACAGTTTGTTTCCTCTACACAACCTACCAATTTTTTCTCAATGTTTACGAAATAGGTCACATTTTGTGTGCTATAAATATAACTTATTAAGCGGTAAAACTGTACCGCTATGTAGTTCCCCGTAATTTTACTATGGCATATCAATTTTCTAGTAACTATTTTAGATGAAATAACGTAAGTTTTAATATACATCTGGCATTACATAAAGAGAATATGATATTTTTTCATTCAAGTTTGATATATTCAGCAAAAATTTTGAAACGAAAGAGATTTTTGGAGATTTTTTTCTCAAATACACACAGCATCAAGAACTAAAACTTAGTTTAGTTAAAAAGCAGAATTATTTTTAAGCTTGTATTAAATGGAATGTGCACTCACTTGAGTTATTGTACGAAATAAGTAGATAATTTTTTTGTGTGTATGAGGTGTACGAAAAAGTGTAGCTTGTATCCCTGCCTATGAAGTTCTTAAAAGGGGAACACTTCAAATGTATATTTGACGCAAAATACTGAATAAATATTAATTTAAAATAATAAATATTCAATTAAATATTTCAGAGGGTTTTAATTACCAAGTATTAATACATAACATTTTGGTATAAACATTAAATGAAGTGGGGATATAATGTTAATAGAATATGCATAAGCCACCAAAAGTATCAATAAGTCATGTAGTAAGTAAATTTAATGTTCATACATAGTTCAAACATTTTATGATTGTCATGTAAAATATTATTTTAAAAACAGTTGATTTTCAGTACAACTTGGTTACAAATAATATTTGAAAAACATGAAACTCTACTTCCAGGTACACATATAATTCTTACTATGCCTTATTACTCAAAATGCAAAAAGATATTCAATATTTCAAACGAATGGTTTTATTCTTTTGTTTATTCCTTAAATATTTTTAAAGACAATTAATATATACATAAATTGATTGAAGTTATCTATAAACACAGCTTGGCAATACTTTGTGTCTGAGTCTTGTGATTTCAAAGTACATTTTTAAATGTATATTAATAAGATTGAAAAAGTTTCTAAAAATATCATAAATTTCCGTAACTATATATAAAGCAGAGTTGGCGTCTGTCTGTCGGTCCTCTATACAAATCTACACCTTTTGACTAATCCACATCAAGTTCGGTACACATACTTCAGAACCTTGCGGTTAAAATAGGCTACATATTAACCAATTCGTCGTAGATGTGCAGGGGGCTAGAAACAATTCCAAATCCCCATAGGAATAACATTGTTTATAAAACGATTGCGATAAGCAACTCAGTTTATTTTACCAGTATTGATATAAATACAACTTTTCCAATAAAATTGTTTTACCAGTATTGCTTGAAAAACATTTTTTCCAAAACAAATTATATTCTAATATTTATGTTTGAACTGAGATTTTTTCTTCCCATTATATAAATAATTTCTGAACATTTGATTGATGAAAAAAGATATTTAAAATATTTAATTTTACATAATTTACATTTTGTAATGTAACACGAAACTCCAAAATGAAAAACTCATTGATCACAAAAGCGGAATTTTGCTATTCTGTATCTGGCAACACCAGAAATAATGGGATTTTTTTTAGAATTCCGTGTTTGTGTGTTTGAGTTAAGACAGCAAAATGGTGCCGTCATATTTGAGCATTTTAAAATTTTATAAATTTGTGTTTTTTTGTAAATAAATCATTATTGTTTAACAATATTTTTCTAATGCTTTTTTCGAATTGCTCTATTTTAGAATATACTCAGGAAGTCGAAATTCGACACTCTTACTCATATCCTTCATTTTTCAGAATTCTGCATTTTTTCAATGATCGGAATTTCGTTTCTGTTTGTATTTGTGTTTCAATATTTTACATATTGCAGATATATCATTTAGGAGTTAAATTTTAATGAATTATTTTTTATTTTCTGCAAATTATCCCTAGACATGGGAAATTTCTTGGCTGTAAATGTACATTTGGACCAATTTTCCTTAAGTCTTTGGTTAAATACGTATTCTTTTTGTAGAATTATGTCTTATAAAAATAAAATATATACAAAACAAAACATTTTTAAGTAAGGTTTGCAACTTTTTATTTTAAAATGACCAGTAAAGTTAAAATAAAATTATTTTAAAATAAGAAAGGTTACGTTAAATTAATATGGGTAGACATCCGTTGTATTTCAAAGATATTTCTAAATCGACTTCTGAAGAAGTCACCTTAGGAAAAAAAATTGTAGTTTGTTTTACAGCAGGAGTGTGATGAATATGAAATGGATTATATGGATAGATATATCATGTATACATATTTTTGTTCGAAGTAAATTGTAGAAGCTATGATAAAGTTAAAACGATGTTAAAAAATTATTTTCCGTGCACTTAAATGATGTTTGTATTATTTTCTATGAAAGGAAAGTGACTAGTCTAATCAATTTTCAATCAGCATTTAACCAATTCAACACGAGCAATTCCGTTTAATTCCGTTACCACCGAGATAACAAGGCCAGACCGCTCTGACATTTCAATCACGTGACTCGCTAATTAGTAGTCATAACAAACATCGCCGCATGGCCGGCTACTAATGGATTGCCTTTAATGTAGCGTAAGAAATTAGATTTTTTAATACTATTTTACCGGAAAGTAAGTGCAGTTAAATATTGTTATATAACATTTGTGGAACATTACAGTGTCAAGGTGTTAAAGGCTTTCGTCAAACAACACGTTTAACATGTGTCCCTACCGATTTCTTTAGACTTAACCACGAGGCTATCCAAAATACTCTTTAGATGGTGTGTACCTTCTTGCTCTGGAAATTATGGATATGGTGATGCACCAAAAGTGGCGGTTTTCTCCTTTCCAGAGGATGAAAATATTAGAAAAAGATGGCTCAGGGCGATTCTACGAGCCGACTTTACACCATCAAAACGCAGCAAAGTCTGCGAACATTTTCAAAACGATGGTTAAGCCTAAAGAAATCAGTCTGGACACACGTTAAACGTGTTGTTTGACGAAGGCCTTTAACACCTTGACACTGTAATGTTCCACAAATGTTATATAACAATATTTAACTGCAACTGCACTTACTTTCCGGTAAAATAGGATAAAAAACCTAATTTCTTACGCTACATTAAAGACAATCCATTAGTAGCCGGCCATGCGGCGATGTTTGTTATGATTACTTATTAGCTAGTCACGTGATTGAAACGTAGAGCGGTCTGGCCTTGTTATCTCGGTGGTAACGGTAATTCTGCAAGTCAATAATATTAATAATTGTAATTTTAAAACTTATTGAATATTTCATAATTTGATGCTAAAAACAATTACGAAAATCTTATACTTTTATAATTAAAATTTAATCTTGTCTTAAACAGAATAACTCAGAAGACACTGCAACCAAATAAAATTAAATTAAACGGGCATAATAAAGATGGGATGTAAAATAAAGGTGAAAGAGTGGGGGGCATTGAGATAATCGTATCACCAAATGAGGGATGTTGGTTCAAAAATGGAAAGCCATTTCTGTGGTAACCCTTTGGACCATTTAAAAGATTTTTCAACGCTCTTCTGCTTCTTAATGTTTTGTAAATTAAGCATCAATGCCAGAGCAGTAACTTCGGCATAAAGAGCAAAATTTAATTAGCTTTTCTGCTTCCTCTTACAGAATGGAATCTGCAGTTTTTTAACCTAAGTGCAAAGTTTTACAGGGCTTTACAGTAATTTGTATCATCTTGGGAATCTTAATAACTAAGTTTGGCAACAAAAAACAGAAGCTATGTTTCTTGAAGAGTACACAAGGGAAATTTTGAGATGAAGGGAAAAATGCTGACATCATATCCTCATCGTTATGTACGTTGAATTACTTTTATTGAGCATGGGTAAACTTATAAAATGCAACTGCTTATGAGGGAGCGAAAGTGTTTTTTGGATCATGAAACCGACAGAGTTGAAAATGGAAGTTCAATATTTACTTAAAAGCGAAAGTTCTTTTAAATTCTTCATCCTTTTGACAAAAAATGTAACTGTTTTTCTAAGGATATGACTGTTTTGCTTACCGTCACAGTATTTATTTTATAATTTTAGTTGATTAATTAATTTTATCATCACTTTCCGTCTCTTAAATTTTATCACTCGAGGAAGCAAAAACATAACATAAACAACATTTCAAATACTCTAATGCTCTGAGATACCTATTTTATAAATAGAATAGCAACTAAACCCTCAGATTGTCCCGAGATTTCCTGGTACTGAACTACTGCTTTCACCCTAACACACATACAGATTAAATAGCCTTATGTATTGATTGAAAGTATTCTAGAAAGTACCTAGAAAGAATTCTATTAGTCAAGAAGTTTAACATTGCTAGAAATCCTGCAGGGAAATCTGCAGGTTGCACGCTGAAATAGTTCGTGCTGACCCTCAGAAGGTTAACTAAAATGAGAGATGGGACCCTTATTCTAGTCACCGAAATAAATCCGTTCAAAATTTTACGATTATAACCATGGATCATCCTGGTCCATATGAAAAGCAATAAACAATTTCAGTATAAACATGCAATCTGTTCTCGTGGTCAGCGATCCGACTAACTTAGATAATCCAAGCTTTGCTACTGAAAATGGTAACAAGTCAAATATATCATCAGAGAATAGGAGGATTTGTAACAGCCGTTAATAGGTGGTTTGTCAGTCATTGATATATGTGCCTACTTATAAATGGAGACTTGTCTCACAAAATTTGAAATACGAAAATCTAACTTAATCACCTTTTGAGTTGAATCTATTGAATATGGATTGAAAATTATCTAAATAATTAAATAGTTCTATTTTATTTGTGTAGAAAAATGTAAGTATTTTAAAAGCTTAAAGTATATTTTATTACCACTTATCACCTATAGAACATTTAAATCTATAACTCTTGATGGCAAACAAATCTACATTTTATATCCATTTATATAATTCATTGGACTGTAAAAGTATATAACCGAATGCAATCACCACCATCAGTGCTCTAACGTTTTAATGAATTTTTGCAGTATCCTTATTCATTAAACAGCAGAAGTAGCCATATGTATCAAAGTAGCCATGTTTTATTTAATGAAAATGATTAGTTAATCTTTCACTAAAAATTTTCTTTAGTGAATCAATAATTTTTTTTGAAAAGAAGGTTGAATTAAAATTATATCAATCCATTTGGTAAAGCGAAGCAAATTTAATTTTTATAATTTTATTCTCAAAATTTTTCTCAGATTTAAATTTCAAATGTAATGCAAAAGTTAGCTAATCGGTACAAATGTACAAATTTGTTACTTGAACAAAAATCTAATGGTTTTATTAAGCTCAAACTCCAGAACTATTTAATAACTATATTGATATTAATAATTCTTTAGTTAAGGTATAATAAGGAATAAATTAGTTTTTCATAATAGGTAGAATGTAAATAATGATGATTTGAATGACTACCTATCGCCGAAAAGTCGTTTCGGGTTCAAAATGATTTCAAATTCGTGCCAAAACTTTATTACTTTAATAAGAAATTATTAGTTTCCATTTCCTCGACTGAAGCCTGTATCGTATTAACTCACAGTATGTTATTTTGTTAATTTGCTTATGTCTCCACTTAGGGTTATTTAAAGTATTCTCTAAAAGGATTTGTACAGGATGTTTTTCTCTGAAAGGTTGTTTTTTATTAGTTAAACTGTGTTTTTTCACATTTTAAACAGCTGTATTCATAGCTTTTTTTAATATTTTCACACATTGTTAGTGGTGCTTAAAATTTTCTTTTCACCAGCATACATTAGTATTTTTTAGTGTAATTTTAGCTCTGGCTTTAAAATATTGATACGCAAGTTGGACATTGGCCTATGACAGGCAATTATACCACGAAACAATGCCTCCATGAAGCAAATCAACTAGCTTTTTAACCCTCGCTGAGCTCGAGCCAAAGAGCTAGTTTTTAATAGTCACTTCCTTTATTTTCTTTTTATACAATGTATTTGTGTAACGTGATAATAAAATGTATTGCTTAAAGTGCTTTTCAACATGGCTACGAAGGAAAAAATAAGAAAAACAATAGATGAGCATCGTGACTTTAAACCTGAATGGACAGAATCTTTCGCCTTTATTCCGAACTCAGATCGCCTTCCAACCTGTCTTATTTGCCAAGTAAAACTGGCTCACAACAAAAATTCAAATTTGGAGACACGTGGTGATAAAACATGCCCCGTTTGCTAGAAAATATCCTGTTGGTGACACGAGTAAAGAAGCAGTTGAGGAACTTCAGAAAAATGATGAACATTTTAATTATTGGAGACATTCTGCCAATAATTTTATTATTACAAGATTTGTAGTGAGTCAGGAAATCGCTAAGAGATGAAAACCATTCACAGATATTAAACACATGAAATGTTGTTTTGTTAATGCATCTGAAGAACGTTTTTCTGATTTCAAAAACAAAGCATAGATTTAAATAAAATTAAAAACATACCGTTATCTGCCAAAAAAGTAGCAGGTAGGACAGTTAAAATGTCCTCAAATGTGACCAACCAACAAGTCGAAGACGTTAAATTACCTTCAGCTTTATCAATTGTGGTAAATGAGTCTTGCGACATCAAGGAGATAGCCCAATTTCCCTTTATGTGCTGTATAGATCATCTGAGGGTCCAAGAGAAGAGCTTCTGGGATTATTACCACTCAAGGGTCAAAATTATGGAGAGGACATAGTAAATTCCGTCCTTGAATGCATGGAAAAAGTCATATCCCTCTCAATAAAATTGTGTCAATTGCAACCCATGGTGCAAAAAGTTTGACGGGAATGAAAAGGTCTTTGTTTCAATTTTAAAAAGAAAAAATTAATCATGAAGTGATTACTTTCCATTGCATTCTCCACCAGCATGCACTTTGTGCACAAACATTTCCAAAAGAAATCAATAAAATAATGGAATTGGTTATTAAGATTACCAACATCAAGTGGACCTAACCATCGACAATTTAAAGAGTTGCTAAGTGAAATGGAGGACTATAATTTAGATATTCTCCAGTACAACAAGATTCGATGGCTTTCCATAGGCGACGTGATTAAAACGTTTTACATTTTGCATAAATGAAATCAAAATTTTCCTCCATAACAAGGATGCTCAATAATTAGAGCTAACAGACCATTGCTTGCAAATATTGCACTTCATGGTGGACGCTACATCACAACCGAATCGACTCAATCGTAAATTACAAGGCAAGAGAAATACTGCTTTTTCAATGGTAGAAGTTATTTCATTTGAAAAGAAACTGATTATGTTTTCTGATGATTTAGAGAGGGGAACTTTAATACATTTCCCAAACTTGTCTCAATATTACCGAGAAAACAATGCCCTCATTAACAAAGATTATTTCAAGACTCAAGATTAGTTTTAAACATGAGATAATCTTTTCTTCAAAAGTTCCATGAATTCAGAAATGATAAAGCGACTCTAGCTTCTATTACAAATCCTCTTAATGCCAGTGTGAAGGAATTAAAATTTTCTTGGACTTTTACGCAACAGTTTGCGTGGAACAGAAAATCCCACGGAGACAGGCATAATACTCGTCGCTGACGATCAGCGTGCATCCTTCGTTCCATCATGCGCAAAACACTGTGAAATAGTTCTTTCTTTCATGGTTTATAGTTCATTTAAAGCTCCTCAGAAGAATTATTGAAATATTCGTTCAACCACGCCCAATGTCTCAGATTAAATTTCAAGCTTTCTGGTTTTGACGATTACGTTTGAAGATTTTGTTCTTAAATAAAACAGTTCAAGTTAATGAATTTTGCCTTTCATTTCACGTAGTTTAGAAGGTAAAAGAGACATTCGTCATATTCCCTTTTGATATCTAGCGTTCTTGTTCGCTTCTACTTCCTAGCCCCTCAAGCAGGGATTACAAATACAAACAAAATCATCGAAAATTTTAGATATGACTAAAAATATTTTTTCCAACTAACGAACTTAACTTCAAACTTTCGTGTTAAGTATGTTAATGATTCATTAATATTTCTGGTAAATGTATTGAATGCAATGGTTTTTACTCCATATCTTTCCATGTATTGCTCTTGAAATACAGTAGAACCGTGATATCCGAGGTAATGCAGACCGAGGTATCCTCGGATAGGCAGAAACTCGGACAACGCGGACGGAGTAACACAAAACAGCCTACGCCAAATACCAAAAAAATATTACTGCGCTGCATGATACTGAAAGATTCATAAAGCAAGTATATATAGCGATCTCACGTTGTGACAAGTAGCATTGTTACCATCAAACCAGAATAGTCATAGTTTGATTACAAAATTCTTTTTAGCCTTTCTCCTTAATCACAAAGCATTCATACAAGTTGAATTATTATTACTTTCTATGAAATTAAATGATGCTCCTATTAACAAATTTGTATCGAATTGCAGGTAAATAATATACATAGCTGTTCGTGAAAGGTGTAACCTCATGGAAGTATCATGCAATTATAATGAGTTGTATACTCCGTACTATTGAGCTTAATGTTCATAAACGCTCAAATATTCAGAGCTATACAATTATAAACTGAAAAATTCATTATGTCATGCAACCACGGGCTGCAATAGGAACTACTATACGCCGTGGTATTGAATCGAAGATCCTCCAGATGCGCCCGGTTCTCTTCAGTTCACAGCTTCTACACACGAATCACTGTCATGGCGTTTTCTCTTAAGAGCAATGTACGAAAATCCACCTTCACGTAGGCCGATCATTCATCCTCGTTCAAAGTCTGTCCTTTGTCCATGTTGTACTCTTTGGCGTCGAAAAAATAGTGATTCCAGGAGGGGCTTTTACCGTTCACTGTTCACTCACTATACATTACTTGTGTGGCTCCTGAACAGCTCTATTTATACTTCTAATACGTTCGTACGGCTCTGCTGAGCCCAGACATGCGCTATCACTTTGCAATTCTAATCATTTGCATTTCATTCCCAGCATATCCTATAAGTTTCAAAGGATTACCATCATTCCTTTGAGTTGTTGCAATTTTCCCAAGCAATAGTGTATCCATAAAATAAATAAGAAAGTGTCCACATATTATGTTAAGCGTGGAAGCTTTAGGATAAAATATTGACTGACTATCAATATAGAATGGTTCACTTAGTTAAAATATCTTTGGTATGTAATGACACAAAATTTCCTCCAGTTTATCTCGAGCTGTCAGAATGTAAAGTAACAATACCAGCAAGAAGAGACTTTACGAATTAGCGTTTGCAAATATCGACACATGCCAACAGCGCCGTCTCCAGCTCTGATCTCCATTGTTTGAGAACGCCTGTCTGTGGAAGCGAATCATTTTACTCTCGGTCACTATTTTATGGTAATATTTTGCTTCTTCGAAGCGGCATTTCCTCCGAAAGACATACTTCTTGTTTCTCACTCCTTCAGCCTCCTGGAACTCTTTGCATTTTATTAAAATTACTCACGAAGAAAACAGCGGCGGTGTTTCATTTTTTCATTTCACCCTCTGTTTTTCTTCTGTTGTCAGGGAACTGACTGAAAATGAATGACTGACAACCGCCACGCGTCCAAATTGACTATAAAATAAATCTGAATTTGACGGTACAAATTTGAAGAGAAATCTCTATACATTTATATGGTTCGGTTTACTTACTTTGGGAATGACACGGCTGTATCTCAGAGAGAGTCTTCGGGTCAATGCTGTATTGAAAAGAATGGCTTTGACAGCATCGTTTATAAAAGGTTTTCTGCGCCATGTAGTCTTCATCGGAGTGAGGGATCTCTTCAAAATATTGAAATTTATGAAATTCCCGTAGCCTACTCTTTATCTAAGAACTAAACACTCCAGTATATGGCTTATTATTTTTATTTCTCGCTCTAAGCGTTAGAGTAGACTAGCTAATATTTTTCAGTTTATGTTCATGAAATTTTTGTCTCAAGGTTGTTTTATATTATATGAAAATTTATGTATTTCATCCTTTTTATAGTATATGAAAATTGATGTATTTCGTCCTTTTTCTATATAAAATAAATGCAGTAACCTATTCATGTTTCTTTCGCAGATTAAGTATGCTTCACAAAAATAAATTTACTGTCGTATCTGTAATCATTAAAAAATCTTCAGCAAATCATTTATTATTTCTGTCAATATACATTTTAAGCATCAAGGAGCGCGTGAAAATATCTGAATACAGTAAAGTATGTATTGTACCTATTAGGCCTTTGAAGGGTGCTATGTTAAAGAAGGTTTTTTTTAAATGGATGATTAAGATATTTTATAAGAGGCCTTTTCTATTAAGATTATTATATGGTGGTAGTGTTTTTGTCGTGGAATATACATATTCTGAAAGTGATGTTACTTGACTTGTTTCTCGAATAGGATTTCAGTATGTCGCCAATAAAATTCCTAATTATTAATTCCGAATTGATTGATGCTAGTTGATTGGTCAACACCTGAAATTACATTTTAAAGTAACTCCGATATGTATCGTGCAAGAATATTTGTTATAGTGGAAATAAAATCTTCGTACTCTCTCTGGTTGTGTGGTTTGTTAGTAAAAATTCCTCTCAAACAAATAAGAATTTTTCGCTTTATACGTTAGGGTAGACTAGTTCATGTTTTTCAGTTAATGCTTATGAAATTTTTGTGTCTGTCTCAAGGTTGTTTTATAATATATCAAAGTTGATTTTTCGTCGTACGTACTACAATTTAAAATATTTGTAATGACGCATTTGTGTTTTTTATAGGATAGTTATATTTCACAAAACAAAATTTACTACCTGATCTCAAATCATTAGAGAATCTTCAGCAAATCGTTGTTTGTTATGTTTGTCAACTAGAAGTAAATTTTAAGCATCAAGCAACCAGGAGACAACTTTAAAACATTTAATGTTGTGTTAATAGAAATTAATATAAATACAATAGAGTATGTATTGAGCTTATTAAGCCTTTGAAAGGCACAATATTAAAGATATTTTTTAAACTATTTTACGAAGTATAATAAAAGGATTTTTTCTTTGAAAAATATAACTGGCGGTAGTGGTAATACGTGTTTAGTGTACAAATTTCAGATGTCACGTCACTTGTTTTTCGAATATGATTTCGGCACGTCGCCAATAAAAATTCCAAAGAATTAATTGACAAGTGATCCATAAGAATTGATTGGTCAGCATCAATTATGTTAAACGCTAAGCATCAACCAAAACGGTGATAACCTATACTTTAAGGTAATCCCACTATGTATCACGTGAGAACATTTGAGTAGCAGAAGCAAAATTGCATTAAGTCTGATTTAATTGCAAATATTTAAAATACTTCTAATACGAATTTTTATTACTCACTATAGAAGTTAGGGTATTCAAATTGTCATATTTTTCAGTTACATGTATGAAATTTCTGTGTATATCACAACGTTTATCTATAGTGTATAAAAATTTATGTATGTGGTCATATACTGTATAAAATAGTTGTAGTAACGTATTTATGTGGCCTTTTTTCGTATACCTGTACTTTATAAAAGTAAATTTACTGCCGGATATCAAGTGACTAGAAAATCTTCAGCATATCGTTGTTTGTTTATTTTTGTCAATTGGATCTAAATTTTGAGCATCATGGAACGAAAAAATATACTTAAAATATTTAATATTGACCTAATATAAATTAATATGGAAAAGTATAGTTTATGCATTGAATTTATTAAGATTTGAATGGTCACTAGGTTAAAAAAAAATTTTGTTACTTTATGAAGATATCTTATTAGAGGCTATTTCTGTTAAGCTGAATGTAGTTGGCTGTAGTGTTTCTGCATCGGAACATGTTTCTTAGATGTTTTCGAACGTGACATCAATTGTCTTGTTTTTCTAACATGATTTCCTCCTTCTACCAGTAAAAATTCTAAAGAATGAATTACAAAGCCAAACGCCACCAAAGTGCCTGTAAGCTTTGTTTTAAAGTAATCTGGGTCGAAAGTATTTGGGTAACTGAAATAAGAGCTTCGCTTTTCGTCTAGTTTGTTTACATTGAAAATCCCTCTCATATGAATGCATACTGCGGAGTAAAAAATTTATTGACTTTTAGTTTTCTAAGGGATGGTGGAACGTCTTATGTCTCATCACCTAGAAAACACCCAGACATCGGAATATCAAATATTTATATACATTAGCAGGCCGTAATATACCAATATTTACGTATATATCTTTAAACAATTCATGTAGATGAGACTTTTGACTTCTTATTTCTCCTATATCAGCAAAATGTGATTAATATATATTAAAAAGATGATCGAAGTATATTTATTAACAGTTTTTATTTGGTTTCTATGATACGAAATTAAATTAAACTTGTAACTGGTGATGGCCATTCAACGAAGTATTTACACATAATACCATAATACACTACTGTTTGTGAAAATTGCAACACCATGAAGGAATCATGCAAATTGAACGAAACTTGCAGGAAATGCAAAACAGGTTAGGATATGCAAGTGATTAGAATTACAAAGCGATCACGAATGTGTGGGCCGTGAAACACCCTTTAGGCTTCCAAGTGAGCCTTGTATAAAAAGCACTGTAAAGTTCGGTTAAAATGTGTATATCGTCGTTTGACTGCTGTATATGATTGATTAGAAGTCAATAGGCCTCGCCAAAATCTCAGAGTGTCATACGAGCAACTAACGAAGTTCAAACGGGGCCGCATGATCGGCCTCCGTTAGGGTAGAATTTCGTATCGTGAAATCGCCATTCGCACGGGACGTAATAATGCCACAATGTGATGCGTGTGTGGAAGAGATGGACCATGGAGAACCGAACAAGTTGGAACCTCGGCAGTGGGCCACGCAATATGACGTCATCACCGGACGACAGACACCTCATCCGCATGGCGGTGACACACCGTACAGCGTCCTTTCGTGCGTTGGCGCAAAGAGCATTGGAGCACGTCTACAGATGTGTCATTTTCTGCTCCCCACGGTTCGTCGACGTCTGCTGCGCCATGGGCTACGTGCAAGCATTCTCCTGCGCAGGATTCTCTTGACGCTGAACCACCGACGCCTCCCGCTACAATGGGCTCACCAATACAGCCAATGGCGTGCCGATTGACAAAAAGTCACTCAGATGAGTCCCACTGCAATCTGGACTATAACGATGGACGCATACCAGTCAGACGCTACAGAGATGAACGCCTTCTCCCGGAGTGTCTTATTCAGCGTTATACTGGACGAACGCCTGGAGTTATGTTCTGGGGCGCTATTGGATATCATGGGCGATCCCGCCTACTCCAAATTTCGGGGACACTGAACAGCGGGCGCTACATCAGGGAAGTTGTGGAGCCCGAGGTCCTACCCTTCCTGCAACGCATTCCCGGAGCTGTATTTCAGCAAAATAATGCCCGTCCACATGTTGTTCGGAATGTACAAGCCTTCTTCAGTGCACGACAAGTTCCGCTTCTTCCATGGCCTGCACGTTCCTCGGATATGTCGCCCATTCAACATGTCTAGGATTACATCGGACGGCGACTCGCTCGTACCGCTCGTCGGGAAGAGAGTACGGCTCAGCTTTAGCATCAGATAGAGGCCATCTGGAATGCCATTCCTCAGCATGACATTCAGAATCTGTATGATTCGATGCCACGACGTGTACAGGCTCTCATCGCTGAGCGTGGCGCCTGTTCAAGATATTGATTCTCGGCATTATTTTTGTTTTATTGCTCTGTAAATTTGATCAGTTATTTAAACCACTATAAGTAATACATGGAATAAATTTCATTTATTTCTGTATTGTATAGTAAACAGTACTGTATAAACAATATTTGATGTTTTTTTTATCGTATTTACTTTATTATGAAAAAGTTCCAAATCTAAAAAATATAAGAAAAGCTTCTCGTATGCCCTTCAATGGCAAGTTTGTTCCTTTATTTAGTAAAAATTATCGCTTTCTTTATACGTTAAGGGTAAACTGTACACAAAGCATTCCGTAAATTACATTAACTACGATTATTAGTTTCATTCAAACTGACATTTGATGGAAATTGACGTTTTATCAAAATATGTCTAGTTAAAAATACGAGGTTAGTTTTACACCATTTAATCCCATAACATAACTCAGTCACGTAAATAAACACACTTCATCTGTTTACCATCATTACAAAGAAGCTTCAATAAACATTGTTCACACTTTTCAACGAGAAAGCAGTAAATTTATTTTAAAAAATACTCAAGATACAACACCAGTCCTCAAGAGTCTTCCTAACACTCGTAAAAATTAAACATCTGTCTTCCCCTAAACTATTAAAACCACATGTTCTTTTTTAAATATTTCCCCACCAATTCCATACTTCATTTTTTAATAATTTCCGAGGCTCGCTCGATTCCTTTCTTCCCTAGCCCAGGTTGTCCAATAAAAACGTTAGAACCACTTACAGCCGGAAGGAAGGACATATTTCTCCAGGGCACTTGGCAACAGCTGTATCAAGTGTGAGGACTGAAATTCTCCGTGATTTAAGATTTCGGTTCCTGAAAGTGGCCGCTGGGTTTGGATTCGAAAGGGCCTATGGACGTAAAAAAAGGGGCGAAATATATTTGGGCAAACGAACAGTTCCCTTCCAGGTCACGATCAGTAAAAGAGACATTTTCTTCCGAAGAGAAACTTTATTGCGTATCTGATCGTTCCAGGTCTGATGCTGCCATTATTGCGCTTTTTCCAACGGATATCTTGAGATGGAATCGGTGAGGTTTAATTGTTCTCTGAGATTATTTTTATTGAAGCCTTTTTCTGAGAAAAAGCTGTCGTTTGTTGATTTGATAAAAAAATTAAATTACAGATGGAGGACTTTCTAAGAACATTCGTTCCTTATCGAGAAAAACACACTATTAAGTATATTCAATTTCACTTCATTGAGTTCAAACTTTTTATAAAATGTTACAGTTTTTTTTTTACTTTTATATAGTTAAAAGTCGCCAATTAGAAATAAATTGATGATAACAGACATTGTGAATGCCTGAGGAGGGAGCACTTCCTGGAAATAATTTGTTATTTTGCAATTACATAAATATTAATCATTGAAATACTTTTCTGGGCTAAAACAAAATGTAAAAACCTACCACCTACAAGGTTTGTAATTTTCATCAACACATAATTCATTAACCTTCCAAGTAGCACGCCCGAAGTAGCTCAGTATATTCAGTTTGAATACAAGCGCAAAAAATTCCCACCCGGCAAGCGGCAGACCCTAAATAATCGGCCATACCGCAAGGATCCCTGGACATCTCGCCCCACGAAATATTTCGGGTATGCTGCCCACTACAATGATATACCGCCAAACTGTACTAGGCCGTGCTGCTAAGAGACCGTTACTTTTTTACATCCGGTCACGACGCTTGATATTTCCCTTTGCCCTTTTTCCAACAGCTGGATTTTAAATAGTGGTTGAGTTTGTATCTCACTGAAAACAATGCATATCTTATAATAGTTTTAAAAGGGATACAGTGTAAGACCTTATATTTTTCAGGTTTTCATCGAATCGTCTTAAGTAAAATCAAGTAGCAAATATAGCTATTACTGAAATAATTTTTAAATCCGAAGGTCTGCTACTTTTAAATGAAGTGAATGTTTAAACTTACAAAGTAAGTTTGCATCAAAATAAAATGTTGCCCCAAACTCAAAGAAAACTGAATGTTTGAACAACGCATAAAACGTTTTTAGACAATTACTAGGGTGATGGAATAAAAGCACGTGGGTAATGAAAAGATTGATTCCCTTTAGTTGCACTAAATTATGAAGCATAGCTCTACGAAATTTTCTACGAGAATTTACCAGTATCGCTGTGATACGAAAAACATTTGCGAAAGAAATTCCAGCCAAACAAAACCAAAGGAAACAAAATTAATGGATTTAGGATTATTAACTTTTGTGATAGTAAAGGGGGAAAATCTGAGATAAAGAAAATCCCTTTAATGCTGACTTGATGTTTTGGGGGCTTGTTAAATCGTCCATCCCTTAAACGATAACCTGCTTTACCAGTATATTGAGTAGGAAGTCATCAAGTTACTACTTCCTAGCGGAAAACGTTTTGGTTTCAGAAAATACAGAATAGTATAGCTATCGATTTTATGCGTTTTCTATAGTTCATATGTGAAATTTAATATAAAAGGAAATAGTTACGTGTTCTATGTGTTTGTATTTATTAGCTACTACCAGAATTATCCAGCGCTTCTCTGTTTGAATTGATTAAACTTTGCTTGAGAGATCATAATAATGACTTTACTCAGTCACAGTAAACTGTAAATATTTAAATGTGCTGAAAATAATTTTTATCCACTCCATTTTGAAAATTTATAACTTATATAATTTATTTGGACAAAAGACGTATGCTTGTTTTATACATCCATGTAATCCATTTCATATACATCGCACTATAGTATAAGACAAAACTACTAAAGAAGATACTAAATCGACTACTATACAGATGTCAATTTTGAGTTTTAGAGTAATTAGGAATACCCCTTAAGTATATTTATCGTAAAAGCGACAGCGTGGTATTTATTGTACTTAGGTGTTTCCTATCAATATTTTTTACTTGTGGCACTCTTGCACCAGGAATGCGATTTTCCAAATTCATCATCATTATGAAAGTATGATAAATCGTATTGATACGATATTTCAGGATCAATTTATCTTTAAGCAAATGCATTTTTTGCCCCCCCCCGATGACACTTCTATTCCTCACTTGAAATAACCAGTTTGTTTTCAAATGAAATGTCTTCATTTCAAACGAAACGAAGTTAATCAATTACAATTTTTCACAAAACAGAAGGTAAAGATTTCACAGCGTTTTAAAAAGAAATCAATGTTTCAGACAGTCAAGTTCGTAAGAATAGCTTAAACTCGTAGAGTAAACTTTCTCAACCTTTCGTCACTTGAGACAAATACTTTCAACTTACTGAGGTGTTTTATTTTATAGTCTCTTCAGATAAAAATAAATATTTTAAAAATTCCCAAGCGTTAAAGGGAACATCTATTTCAACATTCCTTAGCATAAATAAAACATCTACTATTTTCGGACTTTGATATTTCGTTTATTTGTTATTAATGTTGTACAAATAAAAGAAACTCTCTTATCGTATTCTATTTCAAAAACTATTTTACAACACATTAAAAATAATTACCATTTGTAATTAGACTATTAATGTTCGCTATACTCATCCATAAGATCCCAAATAAGTATGTAGCGCACAATCATTTTCAGTAATAATTAAATGTTACAGTTGGATGTGATTAGTGGAAAACTGACATTAATGTAACTAACTAGTTAAACCAGATTATATGTGTTTGCTGACAAATAAAAAATAAAGTGGCCAAGGTTTGATTCCTTTAATTATCTTAGATGTAGTTCTCTTCTGTGTCTGCAAAACGTTTCTTGGATGTGTGAATTTCCTTTTACTTGATAGAAGAAACACTGATTGGTCTTTGTGTCATAAAAATCTTCTCAGATTGTACAATCTGAATGCATTGCAAAAATAGAAATACATAATTAGAGTAGAAATACACTGCTGGAAATCAAACATGTAACACCATAAAGGACAATAGATATCAAATTCATATTTACGATGGTGTCCATAAATTAAAGGTCACTTCCATTTTCAGAGAAAAACAATTTCTGAACGTAGAATGATAATAGATATAATTATATTACAAATAGTCTTCATTAAATTTTTAGTAAAAGTGACAAATTTACAGCATGATATTGCTCTCAGTTTTCTTATCAATATATTTTGACTTGTAGCACCCTTGCATATTTCTGAATTCCATCATTATAAAAGGCTGACAAATCATTGACACATTACAGAAATTTACATGCACAAGGTAACAAAATCTACCGGTAACACATACTAAATAAACCAAACGTACCATTTTTGGTCCAAGTTCATCTGGCGTTGCCGAGGATGGTTTGTGTTGTGCCAGTCACTGGGCAATCATCGACCAGACGTGTTTGATGAGCGAAAGATACGGTGAACAGGGGTTATGAAAAAAGTGAAACTTGGTGCACTTTGTAGAATTATTGTATGTTGTATATGCACGCGTGGTCGCGTATTGTCCTGTTCAAACTGGCTTCAGACAAGTCCTGAAGGTAATGAAAGGACAACAGACTCCCAAACTTCTGAGATCTAGCGAAGGCTGTTGAGTGTATCAACAATGCGTACTAGGTGGCTGCTGGAAAAGAATCACATGTCTGCTCATACCTTAACGCTAGGTGACGGACCGGTTTTACGAGGTATAATGCAAGTGTCCTGCAGTCTGTCACCACGGTGCCGCCAAACTCGGATGTGACCATCGTGGTGTTATAGACAGAATCAAGGTTCGTCTAAAAAGACGATGTCATGCCATTTTTTGACACCTTGAAAAAATTCCCCAGTTCTACAGACGTCGTCGATGTAGGCTGTTGTGCAACACACCCTTATTCTTGAGCTAGGGCTCTTGATTTTGTAGTACGATTCGTTATAGCATGGGCACACAAGATGTCTGTCCTCTCGTTAAGGATTGTGACAAGTCTGCTACAATCGCTCACCATGGTCAGTTCGTCCCTACTTGCCCATACAGTTGCCATATGTGCATCACTCACTGTGACTTGATTTCATCCAACTTGAGCACCGATTTTTCGGAAGGATAGTACGCAAGGTCAAAAAGCCAAAATTCTTCCTCATATGACTACCTAAACTCAGAAACTTCCTCATATGACTACCATATTTTCGACGAGACATAATTAAGCTTCCTATACACGAGAACAGCGTGAAAACACAGTTACATTACGTGAAACTGGCTCTTTGTTCTCCCTTTTTACACTGCTTACAGTGGGTGTTGCTGAGCACATGATTTGCATATACGCTGAAATTCTAATAATTTGCATATCCTTCCATTATGTAAGCATCGTGAAAATTTCAAGGCTATTGGATGCTTCATTCATGGTATTGCTGTTTTGATGGTAAGCAGTATATTTATATATTCACAAGCCTTCTATCGTGGCATCGTCATCTGACCTTGGTTCAAAATTAAGATGTGTTGCCCTCATTACTGGCGCACGTGATTTGCATATACGCAGCAGTACTAGTGGTTTGCATATTATTTCAGGATCTACTAATCGTGCAAATTGCAAGGATGTTGGATTCATGATGTTCTGTAAAAATGTATGATTTGAAAATAAATCTAACTTCGGCTTAGTGGTGACTATAACTATTAACAAACGTTAAAATCACAGAAAGTTATATATAACTACAAACGTTTTATTTTTTCACCCAGTACTTCAAACTTCCAAAACTTTAAACATAGACGTTTCAAATATTTCTGGATTGTCTTCCAATTGTTTTCGAATTTCATTCCTATACAATTGTAAAATATATCTGTTATTGAAATTTCATCGGTGGTTACGATTTCTGAAAACTCTGATACTTCGGACGTGTAGTTATTGAATATAATTTTTTGTCACATTTTTTTAGTTTCGTATTGTTTAATATTGATAGCATTTTCCTCACATAAAATCGAGTGAGCACGTCTTCGTAGATTGATATATCCAGTCTCAGATCAATATCCACGTCATATCGGAAAATGTAAATGGATTTATGAGACATTCTTATCAGCTATCGATAAACAATCAGGTGATAGGATTATTTTAGATATTTTATTGATTAAATGTTTTAAAAGAAATATTTTAACATTTGTGTGTTCTTTCTATTATCAGTTTTTTCACATGCGTCTTATGAACTTTTCCACAAGTAGAAGCGACGCAATAATAGAATTTTCAGTATCGAAACGCTCCACACATGTTAAGAGCTTTAACTGCATTCAAAGTTTAAATTGAAAAACATTTTCAAAATGTCTAAGGTGAAAACAAAATGTGACACGAGGTTTACAGGCGTAAGATGAAATCGATTATAAATAAGATCTACAAACATCGTCAATTTTATCTGTAGCTCTATTGGAATGTAATTACATTCTTTAAAAAATTCTATTCTGATTTAAACATTAAAGATGATCATGGTAGTTATGAATTATTAATAAGCAGACAAGCAAAATCCAAATACATATTTAGCTATGGTAAAGTGGTGCAAGCGCGAATCCAAATCTACAAAATCTCTTGTAATTTTAAAACATTTCATATTTTTATCCCTACATTCTCAGACCCTTTATTGATATGTTAACACTTATCAGTTAAAACCCTTGATATAATTTAAAAAATACTTCCTAGAGTGTTATTCCATCGGATTGCATTTGCCTCACGTAATGGTCTAAGAGCATAACATGGATTGCTTTCTTGTTTGCAATGCAATGTTATTATGCGTTGAGCATGAGCATATCATTTTATATCTGCCCTTCTTAGTCTGCTTAACATCCCCACCAAATTTGAAGCGCTCTAGGGGTGAAACTAATCTATAACTCCTTCAAAATTTTCCAGCAAGTAACATTCCCTACTTTAATCATAGACATGTTTTATATTCATTGGACGAACATACACACCTAAATGCACTTATGTAATTTCACCCTGGTCCTACATTTTGGAATTATGAGAAAATTATTTCTCTCTCTTCTTCCAATGTCTTCATTTTCAATTACACTGCTGGCCACCCAAATTGCAACACCAAGAAAGACAAGAGATATCACAACAAAATTTATTTTGTAGATAACATGTTGACCAAGTATCAAATGATTAAATTTATAGACTTCTGTGAAGTGTGGTTCCTGCCAAAATCAGTAGCCAGAGTAGCCGCCATTGTTGGAGATCACCGCTGCCACACGCCTCGGCATTGATTCAAAGAGACTTTGGATGTGTTCTTGGGGTACAGCAGACCAAGCAGCTTCCACACGTTGCCAAAGTTGATCTGGTGTGGCAGCTGGGGATGTATTCTGGGTCAATCGTTGAGCAACCATGGACCACATGTTTTCTATCGGCGAAAGATCTGGAGAGCGAGCTGGCCAGGGAAGCAATTCAATCTGGCGATTGACGAAGAACCCTTGGACAATGCGTGCCACGTGTGGTCGCGCATTATCCTGTTGAAATATGGCTGTGGGCAAGCCCTGAAGGTAAGGAAGGACAACTGGCTCCAACACCTCGGAGATGTAGCGCTGGCTGTTTAAAGTACCGGCAATGCGTACTAGAGGAGTGCGAGAGTGATATCCAATACCACCCCATACCATAATACCCGGTGCAGGACCAGTGTGGCGGTGCATAACGCAGCTGTTCAGCATCCTCTCTCCACGGTGTCTCCAGACTCGAATCCGACCATCGTGGTGTTGCAGACAGAAGTGTGACTTGTCAGTAAAGACAATTTCATTCCATTCTGCCGTCCACATCCTTCTTTCATCGCACCATTGGCGGCGGAAACGTCTGTGGTTCTGCGTCAAGGGTAGACGAAGCAATGGACGTCTTGCGGACAGACCACTCTGCTGTAAACGGCGTCGAATGGTACGCGCAGACACTGGATGATGCGGTACAGACTGAATGTGCTGTGCTATGGTTCGTGATGTGGCTGAGCGATCCGTCACTGCCATACGCACAATATGCCTGTCATCACGTGAAGTGGTGCACTGAGGTGGATGCGATCGAACACGTCGGTCCGTCGTACCCTCCTG
The DNA here is from genome assembly GCA_933210815.1 of Meta bourneti. NCBI lineage: Eukaryota > Metazoa > Arthropoda > Arachnida > Araneae > Tetragnathidae > Meta > Meta bourneti. The sequence continues at coordinate 75,044,042 of OW119924.1, read as the reverse complement.
CATCCAACGATCACATATCCGCATTACAGTTGTTTGGTTTCGTCCAACACGACTACCGATTTCCCTGAAAGATAATCCACAATCTCGGTAGGCCACTATCCTTCCTCTGTCGAACTCGGATACTTGATCAAAAGATGATCGCTGTTTTCTACGAGGCATAATTGATCGTTTTTTTTTGAAAAAACCACAAGAAAAACATAATTGCCGTACTTGAAATCTTCGAAATCTCCAAGCCTTAAATAGCGCTTTGAAGTGGCGCCACAGGCGCGCGTGATATGCGTCTGCGCTGAAATTCTAATCATTTGCATATCTCACCTCCGCTAATGCATGTTGTAAATTTCATATTATTTGCATGCTTCCTTCAGGGTGTTGCATTTACGGTGGCCAGCAGTGTATTTTGTTTCTCTGATGTCAATTATAAACTAGTAAGTTTATTTGCGAATATGCTATTTTAAGTACCCATGCAAGTTGTGCATTGGTAAAATAAATCTATACATTATAAAGCAGAGTTGGCATCTGTCTGTTCTCTATACAAATCTATACCGTTTGACTAATCCACATCAAATTTGGTGCACTTATTCTTTGGAACCCTGCGGGCAACGTAGGCTACATATTGACCCTCGTTCTATTTCTGTTGGGTGTGCAGATGTGTGTAACGTCCCGTCATCCTGGACAGAACACTAACTAGGGGGCAATTTTACCCGATTTGGCTGTGCAGAGTTAACATCTACAGAAGTCGCCTCTCAAGATGACCTTGGAGTATTTTTTAGAATCTTAGAGTATGGTGCAATCGCAGATGTTTGCGGTTGCGTTGAAAATCATTCAGTATAATATCCATTATGTATCCCGTCTGTAAAATGCGGGATGGATTTTCAAGCATAAAGTGCAATTGCTTGAAACGTTGATCATGATATATAAATATGATTTGCAGCGTTTTATAATGATGGAATTTCGAAATTCGCATTCCTGGTGCAAGGTGCTACAAATAAAAAAATATTGATGAGAATAAAACTGACTGCAATAATACGATGTATGTAATTTTTTTAGAAAATAAACTTAAAGGGCATAAAAATCACTCCAGAACTCAAAATCGACTTTTCTATATAGTCATCTCAGTATCACTTTTTGTAGGTTTGTCTTACCTATAGTATGTGAAATGGATTTAAAATAAATTCTAGAAACTATAAAAATCTCAGTTTTAAAAATTATTTTGTGCTTAATTATTTTTCTCTGTATTTGCATTTTCTATGACAGAAAAGTGATTTTTTGGATCACTTTCCATCGACGTTTAACCAATTGAATCAGAGCAACGCAGGGTAAAGTCAACTAGTTAACAGATATAATGCGACGTGATTTCAAACTAAACTGGGACTTTTGGCATTTGGGTTTCAAGAAGAGAAATAGTGTTGAAAGAAGAAATTTATACAAGTTATCTATGGTAGCGTGTTCACGCACAAAATTTCGTGAATTTCAGTAGATTATATTTTAATTTATACTTTTCAAACTACAGATTGTATTTTCTTAAGAAAATTTCGTGTTTCTTTTTGTAATCGTTAGCTTTTTTCCAAAATGAAGCGAATTTGACACTCAACAGGATTTTCTTTCATGAAAAGTATTTGAAATACACATGAAAGCAAAATAATTTCCAAGTGTTTTATGTATTAATTTTAATAAGCAATTTAAATAATTTATTCGTAAAAGTATAGATAAAAACAATTTCACCTCTCGTTTTTATTCAACAAATCGAAATAACTAAACATTTAACGTCACTGGATTTTATTCACTTCACAGGAAATTCCACAGTTTATTAGCGAAGAACAAAAACTTTGCTACTGAATGCTTTTCAACATTTTAAAAGTTAAAACTAACTAGAATTTGTCCCTTAATAAAATAAATTGCCCATTTCTTTCGTTTTTGCTAGTGAAAAGGTTAAGAAATGTAATAAGGTGATGAAATTACTATATAACATGTATAATTTTTAAGCAAGTCTGCTAGATGTTAATGAAACAAAATATTAAACAATGTATTTGAAAAATCATGCATTCTTTGCTAACTGAGCACTAGCTCCCGTTCGTTATTCGCAACATGGATTTTACTGGTCTCGATAGCTCGATAAGAGTAACAGCACGGGAGGGTTGCGAGATCGGAACTCAATCCTAAGACCTCGTCTTCTGACCATGGTTCAAAATTACGGTGTTTTCGGATCTTTCTCTTCGAGACTGATTGCGGACCGTAGCCAATAGCCCTTTGTGACGTTGTCCCAGCGTGACGTTAGTTCAATTACCAAAGAAATTAACTAACTCCTCTCCCAACCAAATATATATGCACATGGGGCTGGTACACTTTAAATCTGTCGTGACCTCAAATGTGCTCACGTTGGGTGGAGGGGATGTTTGGAGAGTGGGGTGCCAGTTTAGGTGTGACCTCATTATCTGACCGTCGTTCAAAATTAAGTGGTGTCCTCAGATGTTTTCCTTCGGAATGGGTCCCGAACCGTCGCCACTAGCCCGTTGTGTTGCTCTAGAGCTACGTAAAGCTTGGTCACTGATTTTGTTTGATGAGTAAATTCTTTTTAAGGTAGGTTTCTGAAAGATAAGAGGCTTTAATTAATCTACACAAATGCGTTGTTAACTTCTAGCAATTTCCCTTCACTTCTCAATCTGATTTAAAATTCATTGGTAATGTTTACTAATTATTACTATTTTTATTAAAATACGACACAACGAAACAAACACTTTTCCCCATAGAATGTATGGTCTCAAGTGATGTTGTTGGCAGCTAGAGAGCGCAGTCAAACGTTTGTATAAAAGCGGAGGTTTTGGCACCCAACATCATGCACAACGCCTTTACCGAAATCGCTTTCCTAACAGGCGCATTCCCCAACACGAGATTTTTGCGCGTTTGCACCGACAACTCTCGGAAAGGAGAAGTTTTCACGCTGACATGTATGTCTCATACATGTCAGCGAGACCCCCATTGAGGATCATGAAGATTTTGTTGCCAGGCTTTCAGTAGCTGCGGCAGAAGTCCGCGAAATGCCTGGTATTTTCCAGACCACACGGGAATCCTTACGTCGGCGATGCAAGGCCTGCATCAGGTGTGGTTGTCGACATTTTGAACAGCTTCTGTAGTTGTGCATTTGAGTTGTACTTACCAACTGATGTTTACGCATGTCGTTTCATTTCCATGTGAAAAGTTTCTCATGTTTTGTACATGTCATTTCTTTCTTACCCGTTGCTCCCTGTACTTATCTTTAATTTATGCAAATCTAATTGTATTATTTCGTTTTTGCCAAGCAGTTACTGATGTTTATTTGACATTAAAGCGTTGTTTCCATATTTCATGCCTCTTCTCCTTTCCAACTTGCATCGGACCGTGTGTTTGTGCCGAAATGGAAAGCGCTCTCTAGAGGCCAACCGCTGCACTTGCGACAATACATTCTATGGTGAAAAGTGTTTGTATCGTTGTGTTCTATAACCCCCTGAAGTTTGTATTATTAGTTTAGACTCACCCTGTATAGTGAATTTTTTTTCACTAATGGTCGGCCAGGGACTTCTTTTTCTGAGTAAAAATTCATTGGTAGTGCACTACAAATCTACGGAAGACAACGTGTGGAGGAGCATCCAGTGGGAAAGCTGCTGCTACTAATAACAGAGTCAATTAACATTCACGCGTTTACAAACCTGGTTTATAGCAGTTAGGCGGTATGGATTGCATGTATTCATATTCAAAAATGTAAATGGGATATGCATTTATTTACTTGCAAATTGTACAGATGCCTATTTAATGTTTGCAGTAAGTAACGCCATATTATTAAATAAAAACATTAATTCTCTCATTTTGGACATTGTGAAATATTATTTTCATGAGCTTAAGCATGTCATAATTTTGTTCATTGATGCTATGAATATAAATAAATTATCTATAAAATACGAAATGAAAAAATATATGAATAAATTACACCATTGAATATGCATATATTACTTAGTAAAATAGAATTAATATTTGCAAATGGAAGAAACCAATTGTGATTTTAAAACCAGTTTGAGTAACCAACTCACTGTTTTTATCTTAAATTATTTGTTTGGATTAGGGCGTTATATCTACTGAAAGAAAGCTGATACTTCCTAGAGTTTATTAAGCAGTAATAAGTAGTTACTTTTTTCAATAGTTGCTAGAAGTTGTAAGCCTAATTAAAGTCATAATTTTGCAGTAAAATTGATCCTTCATATTACACAAAGTATTTTTTCGCATTTTCCTTTGCTACATGACGATCAGTTATAACTGAACTGGCATGTCCTTTGCAATAAATTCCGACATCTATTTATCCATTCTGTCTGTTATTCACGCAACTACTATTCAAACAAGTAAATATTCTACACATGTTCATACATTTCATACGTACATAAATACTATACAAACAATTAAATCTACCTAAGCTTTTCTAATGCTATATGCTGCAGCTTATATATAATTCGTTTAATCGTTTTTCTATAATTATGTTAATAGGTTCCAAAATCATGATAGGAATTCGAATTTTGAAGTGGTTGGTTTTTGATGGTTTCACAGTCTGGAAGAATAAAGGACCTCAGTTAATATAAAAAGATACACTAAAAAAGGTTGCTACATCAATTCAATTTCTTTATCAGTCTAAAGTTGTTTACTTGCTTAAAAACTGTCTTCCCTGAAAGCACATCACCACCTATCACATCCACCTGGAACCATAACTAAATATCCATCATCCGCCACCATTTTGCCAGAGAAAACTTTCCGAGATCCTCAGGGCAAATAATTTCGTTACTCCAACTTCCGTGTGTCAGGGACAAGTTGACAACTCTTATCTGAAAGACAAAGGCCTTTCTACAGATAGCCCCTACCACCCCCACGTGCCATTTCGACTGAAGGTTCCATTATTTCATCAGACTGGACCTTAAGTCTCGGACGCTCCCTGGTGCCCCGTCGTGATCGAAGGCTAGGGCTTAATGGATTTCCCCGACTTATTGCGCCTTGGTTATCAGGTAGAGGGAGGCATGATGATAATAGAGGTTGAGAAATATGGAAGATGCTTAATCGTGGAATTTGCAGGTTTCTTCGGGTGGAGTGAAACAGACGAATGTCTGTAAATGGACTGAGGTATTGAAGTCATTAAAAATAGAGTCGACAGGGTGTTTGTGTGCATAAATGATGGAAATTATCATTTACACATTTTGCTTCGTGTTCTAACTCGACTCTAATAAAATGAGGTTGCTGATATTTGGTGACTGGATTATATTTCTTTCAAAGTTTATGGTTTTTAATAAGCATATTAAATTTAATTTTTGAGAAGAGAAGAAATAGAAGAGAAGAAATATATTATTTTTAGGGAGAAATATTCGTTTAATAATGATGGGAATAGAAGTTGAGAAATATATAGGATGCTTAATTGTGGAATTTGCAGGTTTGTTAAGATGGAGCGAAACAAAAGAAATTCACAGGAAATGGACTGATGTATTGAAGTCTTTAAAAGAAACATGACAGGTTGTTTTCAACTGGAATAAAAATTATTATTCACACGTTTTGCTACAATTCTAACTCGCTTCGAATAAAATGAGGTGGCTTAAGTTTGGCAATTGGAATATATCTTTTTCAAAGTTTAGGTTTTTAATAAGCATGTATTAGCTTTTATTTTTGAGAAGAGAAGAAATGTATTATCTTCATGGAAAGATTAGCTTGTTAATGAAGGTTGAGAAGTATGCTTGATCGTAGAGTAGGCATGCGGTTTCTCTGATTTGAGTGAAATGTATGAGTCATGGGTAACTAAGTAACAAAGTAAAAGTAGGTAACTAACAAAGTACCGAACTAAAGTATCTAAGTAAAGAACTAAAGCATTGAAGTTGCTCAAATAGATTTGATAGGAAGTTTGTAAAAAATGGTAAAAATAAATATGCAACATCTTAAATTCTAACTTGCCAGAAAAAAAGGGAAATGGCGATGCCTTGATTACTGAATTGTGTCGTTGTACAGAAACTTTAAATTTGGACCAATTTTTAATCTGCATCGTTTTTAGTTAGGGATAAATTTGTATCATCATGAGGAAGGTAACAGAGATTGAGAAATATGAAAGATGTTAAAACGAGGATTTTGAACGTCCCCGCTAGTGAAATGAAACAAATCTTTGGAAATGGACTAAGGTATTGAAGTTGTTAAAACGTAAACTTGCAAAAGTATTTGTAAAAATGATGAAAACTATTCAGTCTTAATTCAGATTCTGACTTACTAGAAATAAAATGAGATTTAAGGTGATTTTTTAACTAAAATATATCATTTTAAATAAATATCGTTTACAATTTTCACAGGTAGCATATTAAATTATATTTTTGAGAACTATGGAAGATATTTAATCGCGGTGTTTGCAAGTTTCTCCAGTAGCGATGACACAAGCATTTTTTTTTTAAATATAAGGAAGTTATAAAATAGACTCAAATATTTTTTAATACTGGAAGTTTTCGTTTTGTTTCAAGGCTTGTAACTCACTGTAATAAAGCGAGATTAGCTATGCAGAGTTTATTTTTTTGTTATTCTATTCAATTTAAAATATCTCATATGTCCCATTTTAACCTATATTTAGTTTATAATTTTAATAGGCATGACATTAATAAGTGTATATATCTTTTTGTATTTTTCTAATTTCTTTCAAACTTCTATAAATTAAGTTCTAATGGGCAAGGTAACATTAAAATAATAAATTAATTAGTTTTACTTAGTGGAATATTTATCAAAATATTAAAAATCATTCAAACAGGCCATTGATTATAGATTTTGTATTATTTGTTTGTTAGAAGATCATTCTGCTATTCAACTTGAAATAACTGATAATTCGGCCTCTCTGAGATTCGAGAATTCATTAGACAAAATTTGCTTCTGAAAGGATATATTTCCTCGTACGTTTTAGTGTTTTGAATTTACATTCAATTAAAACATATATGCATACTGCTAGCTGTATACATACAATAGTATTTGAAACCATTCATGATAGTGAATGCAAGCATTCTGTTATAATATTAATACCAGCATCAAAGTGTCAAAACATGACAAAGAGCTTTCAATAAACATGCAATACACAAATCACAAATAGCTTTCGATACATATGTAATTGATCAATATTGCTTAAAACAGAGCAAACTTGTAAATTGTGGTCAACGCTGTTATTATTACAACCTTTTTTATGGATTAATAAATTTCAAAATTTTGATTATTATTTATAGAAAAAAATGAATAATATAGTTGTTAAACATATCAAATCTTGCTGTAAACCAAGTTATGAAACTAATAAAATTAAATATCTCTTCTGGAATCTAAAAAATTATTAACATGACTACAAATGTAAAATAAAAAGCCAAAGTATTAATCGACAACTCATGAGACAACTTCTCATGACCTGGAAGGTACTTGGCGTTATGAATCACTTTTGTAGAAACATGTATTTAGTATTATAAGAATGCTTGTAAGTTTTAAGTTTTATATCTCATGAAACTAATTTGATATAAATATTCATTTGTGTATCCTTTCCATACGTTTCAATGAAATCCAACCGTAAACAAATTCAGTTCATTCACAAGGTCTTAGCATTATACAAATTATGATGATAAAAAACTTTTTCCATTTAAATAAATTTCTCGATGGAATAAAAGACTACCTTGATATTGTCAAATAAATATTTGATGAGTACATAAAATTCTAATTTTTTACTTCGAAATATACATTTGGCTAACTGCAAAGTGACTGAATCTACTCTGAAATTTAATTTTACTTCAAAGGACACTTCCTTCAAAATTATTTTGTAATTTAAATGACTCTTATGTTTTAAGTGACAATTATTTTCCGATTGGTTTATATATTTACTCACAAAAATTTCCTCTTAGAAGGTAAATATGTTTAAGTGATATATATGAAATGTAATAAATATTCATGTTGCTTACATGATTTTGTTTATCCTTGAAATAAAGTTTTCAGTTCTTTTATTACGTAAAATATACTAGAATTACTCTGATAAATCTAATTGATACGTTAATAGTAATCAAAACTAAAACAGATTCCAGTATTTAAATGGGTTTTTTTTATTCTAGTGGTATAACTAAAGGCCATATACCGTTCATAGTGACATGAACAAAATTTCATACTTTTAAATTGTCGTTTATATATTTCAGTAATAAGTTATAAAATATTTAAGACACTCCATATAAGCACATAATACTTCACAAAATACAAAATGATGCAAAATAAAAAGTTTTTAAAGCAGTTTTAAAAATTTATCAATTCATTTAAGGTTGTGATGATCTATAGTAGAGACTAAATTTATTTATTTTCCTATTAGTTCATTACTTAAATTTACTTACAAAAACTAGAATGCAACTTTATGGTAGCTTTCTATTAATCCACATCATAACTTCTCATTTCAAGACGTTTAAACAAAATGAAAAGTATACAGTCACAGAAACAAGATTAGCTGTGTCCCTATCTAGCCAAAAACAGATATTCTTGAAACTAATAAAAATCAAGCATGGTATGTAATTTTACAAACAATTTAGTTAGCCTTCCCGTAACATGGTTTAAAATTATATCATGAGCTTAAATTTTGATTAACTCTAGACCACATTATCTTAATATCGCGTACATTGCAACATGCTTTATTGAATAATGCATTAGGTTATTGAATTATCTTCCTTTCCCATTTGCCTGCCCCATGAAAAATGAACATTTTAAAATAAATGTGCTAGTTTTGTTTTAGAAAAACTAACCCAACAATTTTTTACAGTAAAGTCTTAACTCTTAACTACGTTGATTACAAATGTTTTACAATACACATAATAGCAAATTCAATATACTGGCACCCCTCAAGCTCAAAACGTGATAATAAAACTAATTTTAAATTAAAATTGTAATTCCCTGAAGTCTATAAATCTACAGCTTCCTAAAAGCCTGAAAATTTGTAACCACCTATCCTTTTAAATGCACTGGAATTTACCATTATCTTGCCTTATTCAGCTACCACCTTATAGCTATGTAATAAAGTGTAATATTCGTGAACAACGATCCGTATTCTTTAACTGTGCGTTAATGTTTTAAAAACTTTACATTTTATATGGCTATTTTTTATTTTCAGTGTTTTTCCATTTTATAATGCATTAAGTCCATTTATTTCTAATCTTGTCTTTCTAAACATTTTTCATCATATGGAGCGCTCCAGACAACATAGTGATAAGTCACAAGATGAAAATTCCGCAATGACAAAGCTTAAAAACAAAATATTCAAGAGGATAAAACGTATTTCTAAATTGTTTGAAGAGTGCATATTACTTCAAAGTTTAAGCTAACGTGACGTATTAAACAGTGGGTAAACAATTATATTTATGTACTTTTTGAATAATTGAAAATTCTGTCCTGAAAAATGTGAAGAATTATGTATCACTATTTCCCCAAATTCCTTCATATAAACAATGTCATACAATGTTTCAAAATGCTCAATTTCTGGTTTAAATTTTAATTTATATTTAAACACTTTAGTGGACTTACAAAAATCTACCATAAACGTTACAATACAATTAAACTTTTAATTATCGGGCATACGATAATGGAAAGAGAATTTGGATAAAGCCGGAAATGGAATTGTGTTACTTTTTCTCTTAGGATAAAAATAACGCATATTGTAGTTCCCTATTCTTACTTTGTGTTTTGTTTTTACTGCTGAGGGTATTTTTGAAACACTATTGTATCAAACGTCAAATGTTGATTTATGTATCTGAAATAGCCCCCATTCACAGAGACGGTTTTGTTACTATTTCGGCTACCTTCTGAAATATGGCACTAGAGTTGTCTTCTCGGTATGGGACTTTCGGGATCGTTCTGGTACATTTGGAAAAATAGTTTTGAGAAGACATAGTACTATCAAATTTATCTCACAGGGAATAAAATTTCAAAATGTTGCAGTCCAAAGGAGTGTGACATCCCGTTTCTTTTAGTATTTTTTTTTCAGGCTGATAGAACTGACGAAATATTTTGTCACTGAATGTTTTACATACTTCCATATGATATTGTGTTATTAATATAATATTAAACCTCTGAGTGTCATTTGATTTCCAAGAATTGCATTATTGCTTTTCCTCCACAACACTTAAAGCTATAGCCACATCTATTGGTTTAAAAAATTGATTGACAATAATTTTTCCTCGGGTAAGGATAAAAAATTTCAAGGTTGAAATTGCTATCATCTCCCCAAAACAAGTTGTCGTTTCTACTGCGTGTTTAAAATTTTAATCAAATTCAAACATGTATAGTATAGCAAATGTATAGTTAGTTCTTTAGTAAGGGTAATTGCTATGTTCTTGAACCCAGGGAGACTTGAACGGGTAATAGGTTCATACATACTTGGAAAAGAAAGGAAAACGTTTAAGTATTTAGTCAATTCAATAGGAGCATCGGACTTCTAAACTGTGTTGGCTGCCCAGCATATCACGATAAAAACCTTATGAGCTTCATGCAATTTTCGAGTAGAGTAGAATTGCTTTAACCAAACATCGCGCATGTAATGCATCAATAATCACAATTGTTGGTTGAAACAATCTTACAAAAGATTCCATTGGTCCGGAAAGTCAAAATTGGTTACAAGTCATGCACGGGAAAACTCCAGTCTGCCGAATGGATAGATGAGAATGGACCCTTTCGGAGATTAATGGATAAATTATTTCGAGTTCAAATTTTATTTTCTGAAAGTGAGTAATTGGGGGGAAGCGCAAAACTACATAGATTTCATATAAAATGCTCTCAAATAGTTAGTGTGTTACATAATTAGTAATAATTAGGAAGATTTTTAGTAACGCATGAATTGAATAACTAGAAAAAATTCTAGACTTCACAATATCACTAGCACAATATTCCTAAAATTTAGAATACATCATTTAGGTGTTTTTGAGTGATGAATATATTAAAACTTTAGATTAAATTATTAGATGAAATTGCGAAAAAAGTAAGGTAGCATTTTATAGCAAAACAAAAACTGCGTTAAATATGAAATTTTTTGTACAGTTAGTGAAACAAAAGGAAGAGGTAATATATATGAAACGATACATAAAACTAACCCCTTAAGTACAATTCTAACTACAGATAAGTCCCATAACGGTCCCCTTTTCTCCCAGTCTTTGTCTCCCTATCGAAGTGGGCAATATGTCTTGCCACCCCCTTTCACCTTTGAACTCAAGCCGTCACGTTAACTTGGACCTCCCACGGACTCTCCTGCTTTCAAATCGCATATGTAAGATCACATTCCTCCTTCGTTAAACCACATATTTCTAAAAATAAACTTTCTTGTTAGATCTCCTGTCCAATATTTTTTCTCTCAATCCTAATCCCTTAGCAAGATCATTGAAAACTATTCATTCTTTCACGAACCACTTGGGCTAAGAAGCCCTCAGAGCCGTCCCAAACTCCAAACCCTCAGCAACCTCCTCGTCTTATGATGTTACTACTCGTCTATAGAAATAATAAAGAATTGTTATGAAACTTTCTGCCTCTCCATTTGTGGAATCTGCATTACACTCAATACAAATGGATCATTCTCTTCAGTCTCCTTACACCACTCTCGTCACGACTGCAGGCTTATGAGATCTGTTATTAGGACAGATTTTAAAGCCGATAGGACTGCAACTTGTGGTTTGGGAACCTCACCTTGGAGTCCAAGTTTTAAGAAATTGAAAGAACTCTCATCACTACCCCAAAATAGTGTCTAATAGAGATGATTCTACCGCCAGCTATCTAGTTTCTGAAGAGTTTTCGGAAAGAATACTTTCAAAAATAATAGCATTTGATCCCAAAGAAAATTTCGACGTTGAAGCATGGATCAAGTATTTTGAGTTAAAAACAACCAACTATGCAACCTCAAGAATCGAACTAATCTCACAATGCTTAAAAGGCGAAGCATTGAACTATTACTTAAATCATTGTATCGTCGAAACCGAATGGGTTAATATACGTCAAGTCAACTATTATCAAGTATTTTTCAAGGACCTCTATGCTATCTTTTGATACCTTCATCTCTACAACGTGCGACAAACCTGGAGACATCGATGCGTGCTTCAAAAAGAAATTTGACATTGGTCAGCGATTACACCTTTCAGACCAAATACTACTTCAGGGACTTACAAATGGTTTGCCTCGGATTATCAAGGAGCTCATCATCGTAAAGGATGCCGCATCACCGCAATTTATGCGATCAAATACCTAATGATGAAACGAACAATCAACAACGAAATAGTAGAATGGACCGAGTACCCGTTCTCGCAGCAGTTCCTCATCCAGAATTTCAACCACGGCAAAGATTTCCAATGCGGCCGAGATTTTGGATGCCTTCCGTGCACAAAGTCCTTCAACTACCGTGACCGACGTTTACAGGACTGGAATCCCCCTTGGAGAACTTTCCCTCGGCCAAGGCCTCCACTACCTCAGCTCGCGTATCAACCAGCTACTCAATATGGACAAACGCCTGATTTTGAATGACCATACCTCAAAGTGACTATTTTTGTGGTCACAAAACATTCATTGGATTGTTGGACACAGGCACGAGAGCAAATATCATTCCTGAACATTTACTCAGACATTTGAAATATGAGACAATAACAATGAGCTCTAAGATCCAAATTCAACAAGCAGTTGGTGCTATTCGGGTAAGTGAAATTGCTTTGATCAATATTTCAATTGGTTGCATTACATAAAACTTGAATTTTTGGCCATCAACTCTGCCTTAAATTATGCATTGCTAAATTTAGAAACTGAATCTATTTAATTTGAAGATCAATTGCAAAAGCAGACAAATATTTCAATTTAATCATAATGTAACTTAAAATGCTCCTATAAGTTCTGTACAAATATCCCATCATTTTTATAATCAAGGTTATTCACAATATTCTAACAGTAATCAACACAATAAATTTGGAACATATGAAAATACCATTAGTAAGAATATCTATGATGAACAATGTTCACAAATTGAAAATTTGAAATGTGAGAATGTGTACTCTTATAAGAATGATAGTATTAAGAATTGTACTGATAGTAATAACATTAAGGACTGTACTATTCCTAGTGTTAACTCAAATAATGTAGGTAATATCAATTATGGTATTAACTCTGATGGCAAATTAACTGCTCTAATTAACAAATACAAAAATGTATTTGCCAACAATAAATATGATGTAGGCTCAATTAATTTAGAACCTCAACGAGATAGTTTAAACTCGGAACTGGCAATTGCTTGTCGTCCATACAGAGTTAGCCTAAAGATAATGCAGAAATCAAAAAACAAATTGACGAACTTTTAAAGGTAGACACCATCAAACCTTCTTACAGCCCATATGCAGCTCCTGTAACGTTAGCTTACAAACGAGATCAAAACTCGTTTATGCATCGATTATCGAAAATTAAATGAAATTACTAAAACAGATTCCGAACCCATTCCTCGTATCGATGCTCTATTGGATCAATTGTCCCATGCAAAAATATTCTCAACACTAGATTTAGCCTCTGGAGACTGGCACATCAAAATTAAGGATCAAGGCAAAGAAAAACTTGCATTTACTTCAAATTTTGGGTTGTACGAATGGAAACGATTTCCCTTCGGAAGGAAAAACGCCCCTGCAATATTTCAAAATGCCATAAGGCAAATTCTAAATAAGCATCAAACTAAATTTGCTCTAAATTATTTTGATGACATAAATGTATTTCTCCAAAAATCTGAAGAACATCTGGAACATTTAAAAATCATCTTTGAGATATGTGAGAAAGAGAACGTGAAACTCAAACTTTCAAAATACAATTTTGCAAAATCGAAAATAAATGTCTTGGTATATGAAATTGACGACAGTACTTACAAACCTAGTAATATTAACGTCGAAACTATCAAAAAACTTCAACCACCCAGAGACACCAAAGAGTTGCAGAGATTTATTGGTAGTATTAATGTATATAACAAATCATTCCAGATTATGCGAAAATTCGAGCCCCTTTGAACAACCTTCTTAAAAAAGATGTAAAATATCAATGGTTGGAAGAATGTCAAGCCTTATTTAAGAAACTCAAATATTTTAATCTCTAAGCCCGTGTTAAGTTTATTTAACCCGAATTACCCCTGCTATTTATACACCGATGACTCAGGAGAAGCAATTTCAGGGATTTTAAAAAGGAACATCCAGATGGTTCATTACATCCAGTTTCCTTTTACTCTAAAAAATTATGGCCTTACGAGAAAAATTACGCGATAACAGAACTCGAATGTTTGGCTATAATAGATTCCGTCGAAAAATGTTACTGCTATCTTCACTTTACTATTTATACCGATCATGCTGCCTTGGTTTTGGCTCAAAAATATTAAACACCTAACCGGTAGGCTTGTTAGATGGTCATTGAAATTGTCTACGAACAATTTTACAATTAAATACAAAAAGGATCTACAAGTGTAGAAACTGTCATGCTAACTAGAAACCCCATAAATCATCATGTGCTGCATGTGTGCACAATTATTAACTCATTCTGAGCTGAAATAAAGTTAAGAAAATGATAATGTGGTGTAATCGCAAAAATACAAAAAATTGGATAATCTTTGGACGATTAGAAAACAAGGTTTAAATAAAGTTGTCCCATTTTCATTACGTTTAAAATTGTTAGAGAAAGAACATATTGAGTATGGGCACCTAGGAGTGTGATCAATGTTAAATTTATTATCGCCACAATATTATTGGCCTGGTATAGTAAATGATGTTAGTAATTATGTCCGACACTGTGAAGTTTGTCAATTAAATAAAATGAAAAACAAAAGAAATGTGGTTATTAAAAGCCCTTCCCACAAGTCATGAACCTTTCGAAAAATGTTACTGCTATCTTCACTTTACTATTTATACCGATCATGCTGCCTTGGTTTAGCTCCGTGAATACAGTTGGCAGATTAAGCTACTATGGCTCCGAAAAAGTACTTACATATTTTAATAGATCATGCAACAAGATATATTTGGACATTCCCGTCAAAATGTGTGACATCAGATGCTTACATTAATTGTCTTAAACAGGTATTCCAAATTCAAGTTCCAAAGAAAATTCTAAGTGACAGACATGCAGCCTTCACGTCACCTAAATTTAAGCATTTATTGCAAATATATAACGTAACTCAATTACTAACTTCTGCGCACAGACCCCAATGGTAAAGTTGAACGCGTCAACCAAACCCTCATAATTAGGTTGAAATGTAAAAAAAATTAATGCACAAACAAATAATACTCCTTGGATCCAATTACTTAAACAAGTCACGGAAGAATATAACAACACTCCTCATTCGATTACTACGTTCCTACCTACTTATTTAATGTATGGAAATCTTCCTTATGAATCTTTAGTTGAACCAAATTTGCACCCGTCCATTGAAGAGGCCCGAAAAATTGCCGAAGAAAAACTAAGAAATTTCATGAGATTTGAAAAAGGAGATACGACACCCGTTTTACTAAGTGATTTTAAAATTGGAGACTGTAATGTATGAAGAATTTGTTTATCCCAATAGTCGAAAATTAAATACAACTTTCACAGGACCATACGTTATCCTGAAGAAACTTTCTGACCTAAATTATAAAATAAATAGACCTAACCCTCTCCACAAAAAGGATTCTGAAGAAATACATTCGACTAGATTACGTCATTTTTATCCGGCATCTGATTATCAAATTTCTTCTCTTGCAGTTAGGAAAAGTAAAATTCCCATTCGAGTTTCTAATAACGCCAAAGTGTCTGTTTCTAGAATACCAGTTCTTTAGATTTACACTACGGCAGGGACAAATGACTCCCATCAGAAGTTTCCTTCGTAGAGCGGCTTGGGTTGCTTTGAATTTTTCTCCCCTTTAAGTGACCGCTGATATCTATCACAATTTACGAGCTGTCAGTCGACTGACTTTTAAGAGTGTCCTTCCTTTTGTTCGATGCCTTCCCTATCTAACATTGTGTGAACTCTTTGGGAAAGATAGAAAGTGGTGCTGTTGATATCTCTCTCACGCCAAAGAATACGCCAAGAAGTAAAAAGTCATTTATGGGAACGCTTTTCTTATTCAACACTACTCTTAGTACAATTGGTATAAAACCAAATACCTCACTGCTAAATAATTTTTGTTTACGTTTTTAAAATTTTCGTATAAAAGATTGGAAATATTACTTCTGAAATGACTCGACGTTCTAGAGATTTAAAATGATTTTGTTCAGTTCCTCCAGCGCCTTGGAATAAGCAATATGGAATAGCAAGTTACTCAGTTTTTATATAGGGAAAAGTAGGCACATTTATCATGAATAGTTAGGAAAAGGATACTTGGCTTCGAAAAAAAATTCCCATGATTTAACCTGTACTTTTATAGAATGACTAGTAGTAGAGTGGTTGGGTAATTTCACGCAATCACTGCTATCCTTATGAGAGCCCATAGAACCCTTATTTTAGAACCCAGCTTAGTACGAAATTTATTATTGGCAACCAATTTATTAAATGTGTTTCTCTATCTGTGAGCAACTGTTATTTAAAGTAACAGGTAAATGAATTTAATAGGATTATTTAAGTTATAAAAAACAGCGCTTTAGTCTTAGAAAACACGATTACGTAAGACAAAAGAATTGGTACAGTAATTACTTGTTATATCGGAAATTCAGCTATATGGCTCTTGTTTTTGAATATTGAAGTTTCGGTCTTGACGACACAGCAGAGAAAACAGCATAATAGACTTTTTCGTAATTAGTGACTTAAAGGCAAGTAATTCTAGCTTTTCACGTGGGATTCGTTTTCACTAAGCAAAATTCCAACGTAGTTAAATTATGGGGGTACTGGTTCATAGGAATTCCTGAAGGAAGGTGAAGACACCGTAAATCACTCCTATTCAAAGTGGCTCATAAAAACATCTTCACTGCTTGAGAACGAAAACATGCTATTCATGACGTTGTGGCTCAGTGGGTATGCCCACTGCACTATTAACCTTCGAGCTGTAGGTGGCGCAGGTTCAATTCCGGTCAGGTGCATACTTCCCTGGGTGTATTTCTCACTTCTGCGTCAGTAAAACTTCATTGTGTTTATTACTTGACATTGTATTTGTGTCTGGCGCAGTACGGCTAAATATGGCCCTAGTGCCATAAAACCCCAAACAAACCCTTGTTGAGAACATTAGCGTTATATAATAGTCCCAACTCATGTATCCAAGCCTCTGTGTGAAAGTTATTTTGAATTAGTAAAACCCTTTGAAAAAGTAGGATTTGAAGAGGGATTTTTGTTTTCAGAATTTAGAATTTTTTTACAATGTATTGTCTATTGTGTGTTCAGCTTGTAAATGAAAACGCGTAATTCAACCTTGGCAATCCAGAGGCAACCGAAAGTTGGATCCTGAGGTTTGTTTACCAGTTGTTTCTTTGATTTTTACTATACTCCGTTATTTACTTTTTAGAAAATTTAGTTTTGACTTATAATTTAACCTTTGGATAAAAGTAATATTTTTTGCTATTCTGAAGAACTGTTGGGTATTTAAGGATGCAAATGAATTTTTGTCAGATATTGATTATATGCATTATAATTTCTAAACATTTTGGATATCCAGCTTACACTCTAGTTACAAAACGTAACTTTGATTTGATCCTTTAAAAAACAAAACAAGTGCAAACTTTTATTATTTATATACATAACAATAACTTTTAAAGGCTGTATGAACTATAAAACAGAAACTAAAATGATTCCCCTTTCAGTCAATAAATTGTTAAATTTAATTTTTAAATTGTTCAAGTGGTAAGATTTTTAAATTTTCAATTCTATATTTGCAATATGCTATTGACTATTTTTTCTATAGATATCTGATTTCTGGACCTTGTATTAACTTCCTAACGGAATTTCTTTGCAGTTTTTTTTAAGATTTCTTTATCTGTGTTTTAAGTAGTATAATGAAATAATCTACAGATTTCACAAGTTCACTGCAGAACAAGAAATGCTTTTTTGCGTGTTCTAAACTAAATCTTGACTCTTTAAGTCTATCTCTTTTCATTTATTCAACCTTTCACAGAATATAGATGCTCGAGGATAAACGATTTGCGAGGCTTCCCTTCGATAAACCTGACATCTTTCTCAACGGGGAGATAAGGCTATTCACGCGCGGGTCTCTGTATCAGAGACAAGAGGGGATAGATTCGACAGTTTCTTAGTTTGAGGTCTGAAATAATCCGAGCCTATCGTAACAGGGGAACTCGGACGTTCGATCGGTATCTAGAGGGTTAATTTTTTTCTCACGCTTTGTCGAAAATATTTATTACTTCCTATAGAAAACTGGAAACTCTTGAAAACTTCATACAAAAATATTCTGCGAGCGTCACACATGTCTTTACTTGAACCATCAAAATGACCGATGCATTCCTTCTTGTTAACTAATGACACCTGGGTATGCGGGAAATAGCATGTCATACCTTCCTTTATCACTTTGTTAGAATGGCTTAAAACATACCGACCGCAATTCGACTCGAGAGGGCACGAATGTTTCTCATGGTGACCATTGAAGCATCTTTTTTTGTATTGTCAAAGCATCACTCACGACGGAGTAGTTGTACAACTTCTTTCTTATTTCCACTTGAATTGGAAATAAGATTTTTAGCATTATTTTCAATCTTCCTCGTTCAGTCGGTCTAATTAGCCCTTATATTGTAATGCATGGCCATGACCAAAATCAACGTGCTTTCAATAGCATATATTACGCGGTAGTTCATATTCAAATCCGTTTATCCGTTATTGAAAAAAGAGGTCGAAGGAATTCGACGAAGAAAATTTTGCAAATAGCTATTCAGAATGCGAAATTGAGCATCCTGAAATGGTTCTTGTGTCCGAACAAGAGACTTTAGTTGATAGTTCATCTACAGAATTCCCAAATATAAATTGGAAATTTCCGGAACCATCAGATGAAGTAACTATTTACGACTTCAGTGTAAATGTTGGGCTTTCTTCAAGCGTCCAACCATTAGAACTGAAACAAGAGCTTGATTATTTCCCCCTGATGTTCAATTCGAAAGTTTTGCGAATTTTAGTTAAAGAACCTAACAAGTATGCAGTACACATTTTGAGCATATGTGCAAACTTTCCAAAGAGAAAACACTCATCGGATTGGCCACGATTGCTTCAGAAATGCAGATATTTTTAGGATTGGTTCTACTCATGGACCACATAGAGAAGGAAATTTTCCACTAATTTTAAATATTTTACTTTACAAACTGCCAATTTTGAATTGGTTGATTTTTACCAGATTTGCACAAGGGTATGTTGAAGAATTAGAAAATTTTAAACTTCTAAGTTTACAAATTTACTAAGCATCAAAATTTCCGCATTTATGTTATTTTAATGTTGGTTGGTTTCGGGTCTTATGGCGCGCGGGCCATATTTGTCAAAGCTGCGCCAAACACAAGACAGACAACACAATGAGGGAGGAAGAAAAATCAAAAAGCAGAAGGGTAGAATAGGGTAAAAATGAAAAGGAGGAAAGATCACTTGGGTATCTCGGGGTCGTGATGCCCGTACACACCTAAATAAGATTCGGGCGTGGGGCCATTTTTTAACATAAAAGTAGCATCCACTTTTCATTACCTTAACATAATAGTAGAATGTGACCATGTTTTTTATTAGCCAAAAATTATTCGAACTATTCCAATAATTTATTTTTACAACGTTTTGATTGTACCTAAACATTCAATATTTTAGGTGGAACCATGGTCTTCAAATCATTTTAATTTGAAAAGATGATTTTTCAATCATCTTTAAAACTATATGCAAAAATAACCGATGAAACTGTCGGTCAATATTCATAAAGAAAGTTTGTACATCTTTTTTGTGACATAAAATATTTGTCCTCAAAGAAGTGATTTTCTTAAATTCTATGGAAAGTTGAGCGCTATAAGAATATTAAAATTAGATCAAAATGTGAGACTGGTATGCATATAATACTCACTTGATAAGGAAATTTACAGTCATTTTATATATATTCTCTTCTCTATGACTGAATTCTAAAATTGATTTTAAAGTGAATTAAAACCTTTGCAACATCTATTAAAATAACAATCAATTACTTCCCTACATGTACAATTTTCAATAAATTTCAAAACAAGGATTGACGGGAGTTCCACGATCAGTTAAAAAAATTTGTGAAAGCACAGTAGTAAGAGTTTTTTCTCATAAGGGGGTATTGAGCCTACTGAATACCACCAGTCAAGCAAACACTCATTTCATTATTTAATCATTTTTAACAAACTCATAAAATAATAAAATTTTAATCATGTGCAATAAAATTATACTCCTAAAGAGTACTCTTTATATGCTTGTTTATGTATTAATTATTTAAATAGAAAGTATCTGCCATTTTTTGTAATGTGAACACTTTACACTCTATTTTCTACCAAAATATGAATATTATGAACGATAATTAAGAAGATAAACGATTAAGCAAATCACACTGACCATTTCAAAAATTAACTATCAAAATCTTGTATTTAAGAAAAAATGATTTGTACTTATCAAAATCAGTCATTGAAATACTAATATAAGTAAAACAAATGGAGTATGCATTTACGAGTGTTCTAACTTCCTTGAACGATTTTTAATAAAAAATTAACAGTTCCTAGTACGAAGAATCAAGTGGGGTAGAAAAGAGCGCCTATAACGAAAACTTGAAACCTCCCACCCCTAGAGGTTTTGAAACAATCATTCCCCCAATTTCCATTGAGCTTCATTGGGACAACACTATGAAAGGAAAGCGCGCTAGGTGGTCAGTCGTAAAAGTCATTCAAGACTCTCGCCCAAATTCTTTTGGGGGAAGGAAGTTAAGCTAAATATGCCGTTCTACGAGGCGTTAACGAAATTTGGCCGCCGCATCGTAAAGGTTAAGGGAAGTCAAAGAAACCTTGGTTCACATCTTCGTATAAAACCAAGCAACCCTCGTTCTCGTTCAAAGATAACTTAACGCGCTTTGAGAATTTGCGACTTTCACGTCCTTTCGGACAAGCAGCGAGTTGCACAAAACGACCCCACCATATAAAGGGAGAATATTCTCCCTCACAGCTTCGCATTTCATTCTTTCTTCAGCCCAACAGTTGGTGACCTATAACCTGTCACCCTTATCGCAATCACCCGTCGAGAGTCTTTTTTCTCTCTTTGCGTCTTCAATTCAATACACACGCGTTGTCCAATTATTTTTCCTGTTTGTGTATTGTCGTTACTGGCAAAGTTCCGAGAAAATGTTTTGCCATCAATTCTTTACTTTTCGTTTAAAACGATTCTGAAATTCAAACGTTAAATGTGGATGAAAATGTTTCGAGTTATCTTTATCTTTTCATCATGCAAGAAAATATGATAATGATGTGAAGTAATGACAAACATCATATAAATGATGCTATTACATGATGCATGAATGTATTCAATTAAGAATTAGTAATGTTTCGAATAATGTAAATAATTTATTTTCATGGTGAACAATGTTCTTTGTTATGCAATGTAATTTATTTGAATAACTCATTTTCATTTAAACCATTCTATTGTGTTAGTAAGGAATGAACCAACAAAAATTTCTATCTTTTCTATTAACTTGCAACATGTCCTAATCTTTCGACCAAATGATATGAAAAGATTTTAGGGTAATTTAATTTCTCAACGTACGAGGACACTTTGATGAAAAACACTTACAATACTTACAATACTGCATATTTCTTCAGTCATCTTGCATCGAAAATTTTGATACAATACATGAAAAATGCTTGAATATTTTCTGAACTGTAAAAACTTAAGAATTGTCACTAAGTAGAGGAAATATGGAAGCTTTTATGAAGGTGTAAGGAACAATTTTGAGTCCTCATTCTAGAGGCCTTTTACTTTCATTAGCCATCTATTTGAAATTTGTAAATTAATATTGTATTATTTGTGTATCAAGTGTTTAGGTATCATATTTGTTTTAAAATGTTATTTTGTACCTTTTTTGCATGTTTTGTATTATCGAGAATTTAGAGAAAGCCTTTCTGGAACGGTAAGACTTTCCCTTCTAAATGGGAGATATGAAACGATACTTAAATCTAACCCCTAAGTACAGTTCTCACTACAGGTAAGACCCTTATCGGTCCCCTTTTCTCCCAGTCTTTGTCTCCTTATCTAAGTGGGCAATATATCTTGCCACCCCCTTTCACCTTTGAACTCAAGCCGTCACGTTAACTTGGACCTCCCACGGACTCTCCTGCTTTCAAATCGCATATGTAAAATCACATTCCTCCTTCGTTAAACCATATATTTTTAAAAATGAACTTTTTTGTTAGATCTGTCTAATAATTTTTCTCTCAATCCTAATCCTAGCGAGATCATTGAAAACTATTCATTCTTTCACGAACCACTTAAGCTAAGAAGCCCTCACAGGCGTCCCAAACTCCAAACCCTCAACAACCTCCTTGCTTCCATGATGCTACTACTCGTCTATTGAAATAATAAAGAATTGTAATGGAAATTTCTGCCTCTCCATTTGTGGAATCTGCATTACACTCAATACAAATGGATCACTCTCCGGTTGCTTTACACCACTCTTACCACACTATGGATTTGATTATAAATTAATTTATAATTAAATCCATAGAATTCATCATATCTGCAGGGACCAAATTACTATCGATAATCAGCCCAAAACTCTTAAAACTACCCTCTTAAATAACAACTTCCCCAACAGTTTTTTAAAAAGTTTTTTCTATCCCTCTTTCATTTAAAAATAGTTTTTATCTTTATTTTCCTTTTTATATTCACAACCAGGTGGAGCCAATATTCAATTTCATAATTAAATTTTTCACTTTTGCTCTATTTTATTCCATCAATTTCACACCTGCCACAATCTTAATTTCTTGTTACAATTTTAATTTCTTGTTAAAATTTACCTTTCTCCCCTCCCTTTCACTTGTACAAATCTTTCATGTTATCTCCAAGCCACCTTCTTGCTCTTTTTAAATCCGCTATTCTAGATAGGATGGATCTGACAGTGTTTTGCTCTCCTGGCTTGCGCTATAACATTCGTTAAGGTAATTCCTTTGGGTGTTCTATTGATTTTTCCTTCCTAACCTTGGTAAATATAATATTTTTTATGATTTTTCTTTCTGGTAGTACTTTGAGTTTTCGGGGGGTAACTTGTGTTGATCTCTTAGGCCCGACCTCACACAAATACAGAAAATACTCTAAGCATCCCTTTTTAAGTGACTCCTTACTTTGATAAAGTCCCTTGATAAAGTAAGTATCCCCATTTCAAGAAGAATATTCAGTGAATATATCCCCCATTTGAAGAAAATATTCAGTGATTTATCCCCCATTTGAAGAATATTCAGTGATTTATCCCCCATTTGAAGAAGAATGTTCACTGAATATTCTTCTTCAAATGGGGGACAACTTCTGCTTCAACCATTTAAGGCCATTACAGATATGGGAAGAGTTCCCATGCAGTTCTTGCAGTGGTCTCGTTAGACGCAAACGGGACTCACTTTACATTAGCGTAAAAATGGTTTTAGACTTTGTCAGATGGTCAAAACGGCGTGGCATGTTTTCTTTCCACAGAAACTGTCACGGTGCAGATGGATCGCCGCATTCCCTTGTGGGGTAAGCAGTAGGTGGACTGAAGGACGCTTGGGATAGTGTTTTACTCTTTTAGGTATCATTTAGATCCTTCTAAATTGCCCAGATGTAGAATTTAGGTCTTCATACAGTTTTTCTCTACCTTCATCCTACAAATTTATAACCTTGGTAGGGCTTGAGTTTACAGGACTTGGTTGCAATATCTACATAACCACGAATGACTTATTTCGGTAAGCAACGAGGGTTTAAACTTACGTGAACATACACGCCTCGTCAAGTGGTTCGGATGCATTTTCCCAATTTGCTCTGGACCTGGGAGACTGGACTAGGTTATTTTATAAAGTCAGATTTTTCTTTGGTTTCAAATAACAATCTATGTAAATACGAATGGAGTGTTTGTTAGTACATTGAATATTTTTGACCCATTTCAAGTTTTCTATCCGTTTTGGACCCTTCTGATGCAAAATCGATCTCTTGCACGTTTGGTGTCTGTCTGTATGTGTGTGTGCCCATACTACGTCCAAAGGGTTGACTATATTTTCATGAAACTTTGAATACTGTGAGTTCTTACAATCATTTAGTGACTGAACTTAGTTGCGTAAGTCTGTCTGTCCGTCTTCCATTCTATGTTTGATTTTGTGTTTGTATGTTTGTACAAGTATCACGTAACATTTTTTAATGTATTTTAATTTTATTGTTTTATATTTGATAAACCACATTTAAGTTTTGTGAATGCATTATTTGAAATTTCTTTGCTTACATATTTAGGCAAGTTTGAAGTTAAAACATCTGAGTAACTATACTTAAATTAACCTTAATTTGGCAGTTTTGGAGTAGCTGGAAGGTATATCGAGCATTGCTATTACTGGGATAATTTTACCAGTACTGCTGAAAAATCAATTATATTTTCAAACTATTTTATGGATTTTAAATTATAATACTTTTGTATTTTGAGACTTATTTATTTTCTTTGCGAAATATGAAGTATTTCCAAATATTTGGGACAGACGATAATTGGCAACAAAACGAAAACTCGTGCTAGTTTGCCTCGTGCAGTGTTATATTTTCTGTTTCTTTCGCTCGGAATTAATTTTGTATTTTTATTTTTTTTCTAATTCTTATTATAAGCTGTGGCAACTGTGAGAGATCAAGAGGGAAAAATAATCACGAATTTATATCTTTATATTTTTTCCCAACAACTTTTATTTTGTTTCATTGCTTTTCTGTTTTAAATATATATTATTTTAATAAATTGTGATTCCTTTTCATCACACGCAACACCACCGCAAAGTATTTGATTTAAAGCGGCATGTAAGTTCGATCAAAGCACATTTTAAGTGGAATTTTGTCATTATTGAAAGATAGTTAATGTTAAAAAAATTCGAACTAGGACTTTTGAAATATTACAAATTCTTTGTCGTATAGCAACAATAGGTCAAGGTGGCTTATTTTATGAATTGAATCTATACTTAAGCAACTTATACAAGGAAGGTTTTCTTCAAACAATGATTTTTTTAGAAGAAACTATCAAATCGGTTTACCATTTAAAAAAAATGGTAATAGGTTACCTTTGTACAGAAGACATTCAATTTTAAAACAAGTTCTTTTATAATTGCGCGTGCCGCAAAACGGAATTTTCAAGAAACTATGCGTATGCACTTTTAAACAAACTTAGTGATAAATATCTTATGAAATTAATTTGTCATCTTTCTCGTAATGATGGCGAAATTCGAAAATGTCGCAAATCTGGTTCCAGAGTGTATCTTTGGCAGGGGTGCGATATATATCAAATTCATTACAATGGATGGATATGCATGTATAGGATTTTTGTTCAAAGTAGGTTGTAGAAATTATTAAAATATCGAAAAGGGGTTAAAAAACTATTTCACTCACACTTAAATGATTTGGCATTTTTTTACGAATAAAGTGATTATTTTCTGGTCACTTTCAATATATTATTAACCAATTCAACCCGAGTGAGGGCGGGCTATTTTGCTAGTTTAATAATAATTTTGGTTAAGATAATTTATGCAGCGAAGATATAAGATAAATTGGTAAGAATGAGTACAGTTGAAAATTTATTAAGATTTTAAGTAAAATAATTTATGATTTTAATGAATAAAACAGATATTGTCCTATTGCTATGAAAATGCATTCAAAATTATCCGTCAGTGAGTTTGTACTTATGTTTTGCAAATCACGTGGTAACGTTTCAATAGTTGAAACTCGATCACTGTATTTTATTTTAATTGTTATAACTGAGTGCCAGTTGGGGGATAAACAGTCTCATACCTTATTACAAATTAAATTGTTAAATTGTACAACTAATTTAGTGTTAATTGAATAGAATAATGACCGTGTTAAAAGGATATTAGTTATTTATGTATCACGCATTTAAATTTTCTTCAAATAGTTATGGTTGGTTTTTCTTTCTCAGAACTTTGGAAGGAACTGAGTTGAGATGCTGGCAAAATTATAAGTAATTTAAGGATTTATCTGTATCAAAATATTATAATTAAAAATTATCGTGTATTTTTACATTAACACATACAAAAGTTGTAATTAGAATATAATTTGCATCACATCACAAAAATGTAACTTCACTGGTTGAGATTCCCCCATTAACAGTGAAATCTCAATAACTTATTTTTGCACTAAAATTTGGATTACGCGTAATTAACGGTCAAAAAGGAAAATTCGGTCTAAACTAGCGATTTTCAACCGGTGTGCTTCAAGCACGGTATTAGTGGCCTTTTGATGATGAAACCGTTTAAATTGAGTAAAATTTATTTCATTTCACTGTATTAGTTTAGAATTTTTGAAAGGTTTGTTCCCAAATAATTTCTAGTAATACTCATATTTTTATAATACACGAATAAACAATTTTAAGTATCATCTTTTACTACAAAATGTCATAAATAAATTGTTTCAAAAAGGCTTTTTAAAAAGTCACTTCAGAGCAAAAAGGGATAGTAACTAAGAAAATAATTTGTAAATCAATAAAAATAATACGTATTTTTGTTGATCATTAAAAAATGTATTATTTGGTGAGGAGAAGAATTTTAGTTTTTAGCTTGTGTACCATCAGATGACAAAGATTTCGAAATCTTTGTCTAAAGAAAACGGAAATGCCACGCGTTTTCGTTTATAACACTTATAAGATCATATAGCAGTTATTTTATATTGCGATAGTCTATATCACGTTAAGCAAATATTAAAGGCTTTTAATCCTAAACTATTACTTTTACTACTCCACTTCGGATTAATTGAAGCTGAGTTTACGCGAACAAGTACAAATCCCTCTCTTTCTTTTTTCACCGGGTGTACAATCAGCTAAATAGGTGTGCACTCGGGATAACAGTAAAAGAATTTCCGGCCTCGCTCATCAGAGCCTAATCCTCTTTGGGTCTAAACAGCCAGGAAATTTCTCATACATAATCTCCTGCTAACCAGGCGGGACCGTCCATCTAAGAGGTGTTTTATGTCCTGGGCCAATTACGAAGACCACGTACTAGGACGCTCTGTTATGGTACAGAAAAAATACAATAGAAGTGCGAGAAAGAACAAAAAGAGACTCGCCATAAAAGCATACGGAAAGGTAACCACAAACTCTTCTCTTAATCATGAAAAATGAGCTCCCAGAGAAGCAGGATTCTATTGCTTTAGTTGGAACAGACGTCAACCAAAGCAATTTCAGAGCTGCTTTTCTATTTCTCTGTGGAAATTTATCCTCAATAATTGAATGCTATTTTATCCTTTTCGAATCCGGTTATTTTTATTTATACGTGTAGTGTAATGGAAATCGATGGAAAAATACTTTTGTTTTTGAGCTCTCTTACAAGTGGAGGGCAACGGCATTTTCAGGTACTTGCAAAAATATTTGAGTTTTTACCTTCTTTTTAACCCTTTGGTTTTATCCTTGCTCTCGGATTTCTTTTTTCGCCTTTTTCAAAATTTGTAAAACTTAATAATGAAGTTTTGTCTGATTTAAATATTAAAAAACTCAATATTGAAGTTTTGTCTTGTTTAAATGATTTAGAAATTCAGTATTGAAAACTAAATAAAATAATAATAGCAACGCATGGCATTGATTTGTCATCCTTTTTTGAGGGTCTGTTTTCTTTAAGATTTTATGCATATATATCTTGTCTGGCAATTAATTTGTCGAAGTTACTGTATAAAGTAGGCAGCGCCAATTAATATTCCGACAATTTTTAAATTTACATTACTACCTTAACTTATCCAACAAGAATTATGTACGCGTCTAAATTCTCATATCAAGAATATTCCTTTTCAAAATAATAGATTTTTTATATATTTCGACAAGGAATGCACAAGCCGCGGGACGCATGCGGCCCTCCATTTATTTGCTGGTGGCCTGCTTCACCATGTGTCATTTTAACTTTTAACAAGTCACACGATAGGTAATTAATGTTAAACCGCTAGTTAAATTAAAACGAAGAAGAATTGCTAATTATTTAATTAACAATTATTTTGCCATTTTGCCTGAAAATTCATCCAAATCAGTACAGCTTGAGCTCATCGACATGCAAAACAATGAGAGCACCTGCGTAATAAATTTAATGAAGACAATTTTTTAAAATTCTATCATTGTGTGGATAAAAAGAATCGTAAATCGTTGATAGATAATACATTGAAATGCGCAAGCTCTTTGCGTCAACATATATCTGCGAACAAAATTTTTCAGTCGTGAATATTAACAAATCGAAAAACAGAATCCTCTTGACTTTTGAAAATTTAGAATCAATTTTGCGCTTGACTACTACAAAATCGGGCCAAATATTAAAACAAGTGTTAAATCAATGCAATGTCACTCATCAAAATAAATTTTTATTTTCTTTTATTATATCCCTAAATATAAATAAATGAAATAATATATGATAGATAAATTTCCTGTTTTTCGGTTGCCCTCGCATAACTCACATCGAATCTATGTAGCCATTGGTCCTAACAAATCCGAGCATCCCTGCTTTAGACCTTTTCTATGTAACCGAAATAGTTATAGAATTATTTCCTAAGGATTGGTGCACGCTTATTTAGCTAGACTGCTTTAAGCAAAATCGCTTTTGCTTAAAGTATAATGGATTTCGTTGAAGCCTAAAACAACTTTGTTTTATCAAAAAGCACTTTGCTTGAAAACGTTTGTTTCGCATTCCAACATTGAAAAAAAAATCGGCTTTCTGCTTTTCCGAAAACATTTTATAGTCATGAGAGACAAAAAGTTAACACAGAAATTAATCTTTGCAAAGGTGGTGGAGGTGGATGCAGTGGTGATGTACCATACTAAAGTAAATTGGATACTGGATGGAAATTGCTTGTACAGAGTAAGACAAACGTTCGTGTGTACATTCAATGAATAAAAAACGAAGTAAAGAAACCTCTTTACTGTTCATGAAAAGTTTGTATAATTCTTCAATACTCACCAGAAAATCACATTCCTTTGCATGATAGGTGTGCCTACACAATTGAATGACTCTGAATGATAATAAATAATAAAATAGCCCTTCACTTAAAACGCCACTTAATTCATTTGCCAATTCTTCCCACCATTGTTCAATCAGATCGATATTATGGTGATCCTTTAATATATGATTATGAATCGAAGGCCTGTTTCTCCAGGATAATTGTTTTTTCAGTGTCTTTTCCATGTTCACAAAAATTTGCTCGCTACACTCAATGCACTGCTACCAACTAAGACAATGCTTTTCGCAGCATGGGCTCACACAATTGCAAACCGCGTGGACAAACACCTGTATATTGAAAACGCGCTTGCACACAATCAAATGTTTGCCTTCAAACAATAGTCAGTGCTTGTGTTACAAACAGTCCCAGCTCTGATCAAATTTGCTGGATTGGACAGACAGTATATTTGCTTTTTTCTCAACTTGCGTTATAATTCTGTTCAGCGTTTTTGATTTTTGTATAACCAAGCTTAAGCTTCCTTAAACATACTCTGCAGCGTTTATGTAATCATCCTAGATGAGTGTGAGATATAAGTATCTTTAATCACTTAACATATTTATGTAAAAACGCTTCTGCTTTTAAGCTAGATAAGTATACTCCCAGCCTAAGACAGTCATAATCGTTCTTCAATATAAGAGACTAAAATTATTTTCTCTCTCCAAAAGCATTTTATTTACTACAATGTTTCATAAATGTAAAATAGTTCCTTTTTAATTAGTAAGCAATTCAGTTTAACAATTAATTCAGATAAATTATTAATTGCTGTTATAGCCTAGTTTGTGTTGATTGTTGTTTTTTTATCGAGGAATAAAACCAAGAGCAAAATAACTGTAGTCATACATATACAATGGATTGTATGAAAGGTGTTAATGTAACTATACAAAAGAATTTATTTCCTCTTTTCCGAAAAAGGTTCAGCAAGTTACACCCGCACGAATCTTGAATTTCCTCGAGCATTCAAATAGTATAAAAACTATCGTATCAGTGAATGTCTTACTTCAATTGCCATACATAAAGCCAGTGTGAATACGGGTTGAGAATTGAATGGAAACAACCGAATAAGCATCATTTTTATAGATGTGAATTAATCCTCTATTTTACTTTAGAACAATTTGCAGAAGCAATTTCAGTCCTTTGGAAATGTATTACTTTTTTTATACATGATCACATAGAAACGTTTTCTCAACCCTAAAGATAAAATTTCTCTAAAATGTACGATACTTTTAAAGTCTCGAAAAATAAATGGGAAACCTCAATTCCGAATGACCTTTACCACATATATCCGTTACTAAATATGTAATACACACGTCTGGAATTACGCTTCTTCACTATGGAACGTGGACAAATTCGGGTTTGTGAAAAAAGTCAAAATTCTTATATTTGACAAAGGTTTTGAAAAATGTGGCTTTTGCTTTTTAATTAGATGCTGCTCTATATGTAGGTAGTTAATTAACGTCGCAGTGGGGCACCCACCTGGACTATTGACCTAGATCAATTCCCAAGGGAAAGATTCAAGGACAACGTCTCATAATTTTGAAGCACGTTCAGATCACGAGAACACCTGAGCTGGCACCACACTCTCCGAACTACCACACCAAGCGAAAGCGAGGACATTTGAGGCCACGACAGATTTAACGTGCACCAGCCCCCGTGTACAGGACGGTCTTTGGCTGGACGGAGTTTTGGACTCGCAACCCTCCAGTTGCTAATCCGTTACTATTCATATTGGGCTACCGCGGTCCCGCTGTTGTATAGGAATACTATTTTTTATCTTTTGCCAATCTTCTATAAACTATCGGAACAACACGAGTTTTCCTGAAGTAGTTGTCGCATTTATTGGTTTAAATAATCTTAGGAAATATTATAATGGTCATATAGTCTATAGCTGGATAGCACCAATATCATGAAAGCTCTAGGTTATATGGTGGAATATGCTTGAACCTCAGAGAGTTAAATAAATTCAGTTAGATCACAAACACGGTATGATCGACAATCGACGATAATTTTGAAATATGGTAATTCGTCGTAGGTTTGCTACATGCACTTCTACTTGCGCGCAAGTGGAAGCCATCCAATATGGCGACATATCCAAATAACCATTTGGAGATGAAATTAATGTTTGTCTCAATTTGGCAATTAAAAAGTTGTTACTTAAAAAGCACTTCAAGGTTTTGTATAGATCATAATAGGCATAGATATAAATTACACACTTTGAGGCAAAGTAGCAACATAAAAAAAAATATTTGTACCGATCTTTTAATAATTAATTCCATATGAAATATTTTACAAATGAATTTAAGTTTTCTTTTTATTAACCAGCAATCTGTTTCTTGTTTTCGGTACATCTATTATCAACAGTCACTCCTATACTAATAGCGAATTGCGGTTTATCGTTCGCTCGTGATTGCATTTCGGAATCTCAAAGGTAACCCTATCTGATGAAGTAAAAAATATCTCCTCTGCTGCAGAAAAAACTTAATAGGAAATCTATCGACTTGAAACTGCGCCAGATTGCCGATATACTCCGGGAAAGAGAACCCTGAGGTTCTTCTTTTTGATATAAATGTTTTAAAAAAACGAAATGGTGGGAAATGGCGAAGAAGTTATTAAAAAACTTGGTGATCGTCCGGTTCCAGAAGATTGGTTTTGGAAAATAGAGGCGAGAAGAGAAAAATGTTTACTTTTCGTAACATCCCACTTATTACTTTGAAAAATACATTGATTTTTTATTATTATTGATGCCTACGAGACCAATAATAGGGAGAATTATCCTTTCAAGAAATGTATCTTTTCATTGTATATAGCTATGAATAATATTCAGGTTCAGCGATTTCACGAACATATTTTTTTCTTTAATTCTACCTTATAAATTCAGTAGAAATGAACCTTCGGCCTCTAATAAATGTAGTAAGCTGCTTGTATGATAGATAAGTCTGAGAAATATCTAGTGTTGTTTGGGTTGAGTTTTATGATTCAAGGGCTATATTTGGTTTTGTCAAGCACAAGGGGGATAGACAATATCAAGTTATAGACACACACAAGAAACATTTTGCTAACACAGAAGAGAGAAATACACCCAAGGACGAATGTAACCTACCCCGCTTGCAACATGCAGGTTGCTAGTTCAGCGGTAAAACTTGCTGTGGAGCCCCGATATAAATATTTGATTATAAATATAACTTTTATATGAAATGAAATTGTTAACTCTCTCTTAAAAACGAAAGTTTTAAGTTGTTTTTAAGTATTTTATTTTTGTTATTATTAATTCTTAATAAAATTATTTTTAATAAGTTTTTACTTAATAAATATATTACTATAACTCCTAAAATTTAAATCACATTGTAGTTGTTCCCCATTCACTGTGGTGTCCATGGCAATAAATTGACACATGGCTTATCTGAAGCCGGTTCTGAACTAACTCAGTACTTTCCTCCTATTGAATACCATACAGTAAAAAGGATTATAATTATAAAAATCAAACATTCTCGACCTAATACTTACAAAGATATAATTTAAGAGAAAGACTGGAACTCTTTGCTAAGTCTCAGTTCCTACAGGATCTACCTAGAGCTATAGGAGTCGCTTTTTCGTGTTGTCACTGGTCACGATAACCTACATATTCATCTTTACCAAATTATGGCTTGCCAACCTCTCCAACTAGTCTTCTTTGTGGCCTTTATGAAATGACAGGAACCCACGTCAATAGGTTCTCTGATCTTACGGACATCGCAATGAATAATACTGCTGATAGAGTTTCATATTTTATTTCTGTTTCAAGATTATATTGGCCTGCCAAAGAGAAACGTATGGCTAAAAGGTTGAGGTCTGAATCAAGATAAAAAAATGTGATAAACTATTAATTTTGTGATAGGACTATTTATTCATGTGAGGTATGGATAATGCAATCAGGAATTTTAGTGTAACAAACATTTTACTTCAATTTATACCCGAGTCTTACCAAAGGATCATTTTTAATGGTTTAATTTCATTTATTGTATCAAACTATTGCATCATGATATTATAAACTAAAGATACTAAGCTTATTTAAAATTAAAAACCATCCACTATACAATAAATCAACTTTATAACATATTTTTCTTAATAACTTAACTGTCGTCAATTTAACCATAGGTTCAATTCATATCTATCTATATTTTGTAGGTATTTAGATAAATTGTGTGAAATATGATAGGTAAAAGAAAATATTGTCAAAGTACAAATCCTAGGAATTACAAATAACAATGCATAAAGCACGCGAGACTACACTATTGTTGAAATATAGGTACGTTATTATACATTAGAAAAGAGAACTTGCTAAGATATATTTAAAAATATTTGAATATCTTAGTGGCATTTTACTATTGTATATAGAAATCGTTATATCCTCTTTTCTATACCGTTTGTGTTAATAACGAATATTTCAATACTATTTTCTTAATACTGTCTTATATATATTCAGACAATTATCTCTGACCGACTCTTTCCAAGTAATTAGACATGAAATTAGCTCTTCTTCCTATTGGAAACTTTTTACCTTGAAGCATTTTTCGTTCAGGGGTATCCCCTTATGTAGAGCATGTAGTTCCTTTATCAATCCATCATATCGCATCCCGGTTGTAATACCATCATAACTAAAAAATTTAATTTCAAGTTTCAGAGTAGAAAGACTAAATACGTGCTTCTGCATAGTATACACCTGCCACAACTGTCCTCAACAAGAATTTACAGTTGTGGCAGGTGAATAGCATGCAGAAGTATATATGCAATTATGTAATTAGCAATTATTATTATTGTACCGCGTTAAGCAATTATTTTAATAATAATTAAATATGGTAGGCATCTCTTATTTCAAACCCCTAATTAACGTTATCTCCAAATTTTAAATCTAAAAAATCTAGGCTATTATCAAATAATGTTGTTTAAAAAAATATTTTTGTACTGTTTTACCTATGTCAGAAATATTTGTATTGCTATTCTTCAATTTTTCCTATTCGAAACGGCTTCATTCAAAAAACATCTGAATTTTTATGGTGCCTTTCCGCTTATCTGATACAGTGCCATTGTAAATCAATCGAAAAGTCACCGGTGGTACTCTTGGGCCGGCGAAATCCACTTTGGTCTGAAAACAACACTGCCAGTGGATATACAACATTGCTCGAATTGGAGAAAGACGAATGCCTGATACAAGCTTCGAGTAGATTTTGCTGATGCATCCGGCAACGCGAAAACAATAACGACTGGATTCCCATATGAGCTATAACTTAAGCAGTGGTTCAATTCTATGTGAGACGTGGAGGATCCCGAACACAATGAAAATATTTTTCGAACTCTCTCCGAACGTCGGAGCTTTGTTGCAGGGGATGATACAAAATTTAGTTTCTCGTGTATAATATTTTACGAGACGGCAGAAACACTGGCTGAATGATGATGTCTCCTCAATGTCCCTAAGGGTCGTAATTCACGAAAGTTTGAATCAGTAACGAAAAATCCCATTGTAATTTGTAAAACGACTGTGTTGTTCTCACAGAGGGACTTTTGGTATCAATCGGGTCGAAATCTTCCAGCCTCTGGTGTAAAAACTGTTCCATACTGTCACCAGTTCTGGGCAAGGGACAATTTGTTTTCCTACTTGGATCTTCATTCCCCTTGAAGTAATAGGGCAGTTTTGTATCGATGAGATATCTCGTCCTTAGCAAAATTGACCAGATCGATGAGATATCTCGTCGAAACACTTGGGTTAAGAAACAATAAAACTAATGGAAACTGAGAATCACCCTGATGAAAAAATGTCTAGGGATAGTAATATTAATTCGAACCAATGCATAACCTTGAAAAAGGATATACCGATGAATCAGGGACATACTGGAATCACAGGTGTTTCAAAGAAGATTTGGCAAGGATTTTATCAGAAATAATTATTCATTTTAAAATATACATTTGATACATGTTTTGCAAATAATTTTTATTGCTGAATTTATGTTTTTATCCTTTTATATTATTTTGTTATGTGGAAATAGAAAGGAGAACAAATAGTGAATGGATGTACCATAAATATGTAGTACGAAAATCTTGGCATTCACTAATTAAAAGTTAAAATGTTTAAATAAAAATTAACTTTTAACGAGATTTCCTGTTCTACTGCTAAAGAAGAATATTCATTTAAGAACCTAGTTTCCTTATAAAAGAACTCGATATAGAGATATAAACTACTACACATGTCAAGAAATAATTATCGAAAGTCCATGCATTTTGCATAGTCGTATGAGTCGTACATTAAAAGTTCTATTAATGGACAATCCTGAAATACGTTGTTCAAAAAGAATGAAAACGTCAACGTTGTACAAAAAGAATGAAAACTCGCATCCACAAATGTACGGGGAGAATATTTTTCTTGAAAGAAATATTTTATGATGATACGAATTCACAGAAATGAATGAAAACAAAGTATTAACTGAATTCAAGAAAAATAGTCTTCAAAGGCAGCAAAATGTAGATGATGTTTGAAGAATAAATTACAATGAGTGCCTGACAACTAAGGCCTTAGTTTAAAAAATTTGGTAGTTTGAATGTTCGTTACCTGTTTATGCATTCGTAATTCGTAGAAGGCTCAAAGACTCTTACGTATCATAAAAAATTAGAACGAATGAAATGAATTACGATTAAATTGATTATTTTACTACAAGACATCCAACGAATGAATTTCCAAATTAATATGATAGTTGATTGATCAATGTCAATTGTAATAAACACCAAGCATCTCCAAAGTGGCGAACTACATTTTAAGATAACCCTAATATGCATCGTGCTAGATCGTTTGGGAAGCAGGAAGTTAAATATCTGTTTTTCATACGGTTAGTTTTTACTGGATCCCTCTCACTACTCCCCACTATTGGATGGTTTATCTTCTTAAGATAATGCCTATAGAGTTTAAATTTATCACCACTTGTAAAAAAACTCATTACTAGATATGTACTTAATAAAATTAAATTAAATTACATAACGAGAAATTCAAAAATATATAAATATGGGATATCGGAAATCCTTGTCGTCCTGGAACGGAGATGTCGGGACGTAGAGACACCATGCTTGCTTGAAACACCCACGCATGACGCACAGAGCAATAGCAGAGTTTCCCACCAAAATCGGCAGAAGGGAGAAGACGACGACTGGCAGATGATGAAGAAAGACGTTGCAGCAGACGGCTGCAAATATGTGAACTTTAATTGTTCGGGCATAAGACGGCCCAAAATTTGTCAATTCATTTCATTTGTAAATAGTCGATTTAGCTTATATTAAATTTCTCTTCTTAATTTTAATTCATCTCATCATTTACTGGATTATAGTCATTGTGTCTCATAAATATAAAACTAAAATGGAGTTGAAAACATGAACTGGATATCTCTTGAAGATAATTCAATCGCTGGTTGGATCGTGACTCGTTATGAAGAATGGTTAAATGAATTTCGGGCGTTTGACATTGCATCATTAGCCGTCTATCTTCCAAGTATTTCTTATTTCAGTTATTAAAAGCATTTAAACCACAAATAATTGTGACTGTTTGAAGCGGAGGTCTAAAATACATTGTTTTATATTTTATCCTAAAGATAGCCTTGCAAATGTTTTTCAAATTTGTAAAGAGAACGAAGTTCCAATTTATAGAAATGATTAGAGAGAAACAGTTTGATGTTCTCCGTCTGATTTGAAAGCTATGTTTCCTCTATTCGAAATATATTTGATAGCATGCATTAGGAAAAGCTGCAATCGTAATCAAAAAGTAGATTTCAGTTGAAATGGGTTTAATATACGTAAAGAGCTGTTATTGAAATTCTTGGCAGGATTTGAAGCAAAGGTAATAAAGGTAAATTACCCAACTAAACTTCTGAAGAGAAATGCATCCCATTTGGCACGGCTCCACAGTTACAGGAAATGTAAAAGAACAGTTACTAGAAAATGCATGTAGCATACTTGTTCAATGTTCATCTCATTAAGGAAATACGAAGAAACACGAAAACGATTTTTAGTATTGAAACTGCTAACCATTAAAAAATGCTCTCTAGAGAATTCAGACTATGTTAGCCTTATAAGGTGTTACATTAAGTGGAATTACTTTAGTACGTCTACAAGTAGTATAAATAAAACTGGAAGATACATTATCAAATCTAGAAACTATCGTTAGGGAATGACCAAGTAGTATACACTAGGGTGAAACAAGTTTCTCAGATTAGAAAGCTAACTTGTAAACACATTAAAATGTTAGTTAATACAACTTAACTAATCGAATCAATGTTTTCAGATGCGCAACATGAAAGAAATATTATTATATTTTCATCCATTGCTTGAAGAGAATGACAAGAAAATAAAATTAAATCCGCTTGCACAAATTTCAATGCAGCTATTTACGAAAAGTCACTAGCTCTAATTCGCTGCTTTAAAAAAATATTTTTTATGAATGAGTATTCTCTAGGAATATCTGGCATCTGCATATGGTCTTCCGTGGAAAATTTTTTGGAGGACCGTATCTGGCCGACGTCTAGAAGGGCCGTATCACGTCTGGG
This sequence comes from Meta bourneti, assembly GCA_933210815.1. Lineage (NCBI taxonomy): Eukaryota > Metazoa > Arthropoda > Arachnida > Araneae > Tetragnathidae > Meta > Meta bourneti. Next base: position 75,006,359 of record OW119924.1, on the reverse strand, counting down.
GCTTGATAAAAACATTTCGAAAGATTATCTGATCTGCAGGCCTGGTAAACCTGTCCGCAGGGTAGGGCCGATCTGTAGGCAAGGTAGACCTAACCAGAACGCCGTATCTGAATTGCAAGATGGTTAAATCTATACGAAGGGCCGTATCTGGTCCGTGAGCCAGGCAAAAACCTATCCGAAGAGCGATGTATGGAACGGGCAGTTAAAATCGTATCGGAGGGCCGTATCTAGTGTACAGGCTGTATCTGGTCTGCGGGCCTGATAAATATATTCGGAGGGCTGTATCTGGACTGTGGTGCTGAGATCGATCTAGTCTTTACTACTGATTTATCTTACACGTACGATCTTTTATCTCGCAGTTTTTGTAAATGAGCTGATTAAACCTTCTCCCAACGAGAACAGCTATTTCTTAAATGGATAATAAAGTATCCTTCTGTAGAAACTAATTATATCTTGTCAATAAATTTCTGATAATGCCGTTATTGGGAAGGTAAGACTACCGAGGCTATTAATCTTGAAGTTGCTTTACTATTTAAGTAATCTCGTAAGTTCCTCATTTCTGCGCTCTTACGTGATGTGCTTGCAAACATCACGTAATCAAGGCAAATTAATTTCCCCACAACTCCTATTATGTAATTAAGTAAAAGAGGAGACCAAGAAGATAGTAATCACCATCTCTCTCTTTCAATAAACATCTTCAGTATAAAGAATATTTACCCTGAATTAAACCACCGATTTTCGCTGATGCAGTCTAAACTTTGCTATCGCAGAACTAACAGCTTATTGACAGCGACACTTAAAATATAGTTACACTATTTAGATTCTATGGTTACCAGGCTCATTAACCAGTCATTTAATAAATATCTATACTAATAAACGTAACAACCGCAAGGCTGGGCATCATTTATGTTTTTAGAGTCCATACGGTAGCCTGACCTGAATAAGGACAGCGTACATATTTCGGAGGAGCGTAAAATGTACTTGGACAGTTTTGAATACCTTTCCCAGGACTTCAGGAGATTATCCCCGTGAAGAAGAAAACCCGTATGACAATTTCAGCCGATGAGCAGATTATAGTCAATTTGACTCCTTTCAGAATAGCGCGAATTTAAAAAACGAACAACTAAGCCTATAAACATACTCACTCCTGATCTTTTGCTAGCATACTGCACGAAGCTCAATTTGAGATTTTTAGACGACTATCCCCTGAAGAAAACTCATGTGACTATTTCAACCAATGAACAGAGTTGAGTCGATTTAACTCCTTTAAGAGTAGCGTGAATTTTAACAGTTAATGACTTGTTAACACTGTAATTAAAAGACAGTGGAGCTACTTAAATTCTATGGTCATCACACTCATTTACCAGCCATTTAATAAGTATCGATATTTACAAACTGAACAACCGCAAGGCCTGGACATCATTTATGTGCTTAGTGTCCCGTCCCGTAGCCTGACCAGAATAAGTGCAGTGTTATGTTTTTTGGTGGTGCGTAAAAATTACTTGGACAGTCTTGAATGCTTCTCCCAGTGCGTGACACTTGGGCGTTCACTTATGGGGCCTCTGGTGCATATTAGCGGAAGGCAATGGAGCGAGCAATGGCGTGTTGCTATTGGCCGAAAGATTATGGGGCACTGGCTGAATCCGGCCATCCGAATGATTCGTTCGGCCATTTGCGATCAATCAGGATTTTCGGTACTACAAGTCGACCAGTGAAATGGGACGAACACTATTTGATTTGATGCCCTTCTCACAATTCAGTTAAGATAAACTGAAAATGCGGCTCGGATGTCTGGGAATTTCGAGCATGTGCATTGGGAAAGAATTGAGGAAATGTTTTCCTTTTGGCCGCTTGTTAGTTTTCTTTTTATTTCGTGCCGGATGTTTTCCCGATAAAGGTTGGAATATTTTATTTCTGTGCCGACGTTTGATTCGTTGGGGCAACAAAGGGAGAATGAAACAGGATGCAGGAGTTTGGGTGGAAGTATCGGAAAGAAAGATTGCTTAGGTAGCATACAAATGTTATGTTCTGTCTACATGGATAATTTAATCTTAATCTCGTCATGCTTCAAAAGAAATTAGAACTCTAATAGTTAGATATTGTGGCGATTAAGTTTCAAATGAATGACATTATTAAATAATTTCCAATTTTAGATTTTAAATGATGTATCACACCCTCCCCAGGAATAAATTTAGATTCTTTTTTCATTAACCTTTAAGCACAGACTGGAGTAAAATTGACGGAACTCTGTTCATTGACTAAAATAGTCACATGAATTTTCTTTTGAACGGGAATAATGTCTTATGCACCGACAAATTTAGTTCGTGCAGTATGCTTCAAACTATAACGAATATGTTTATAGCTGAGTCATGAGTATGGTTTAGTGCGAGTAAATATGTTTATAACTGAGTCATTCGTTTTTTAGACAGATTTCGCTCTACTTTTGTAGCAATTAAATTGACTCAACTATTTTCACTGTCTGAAATTGTCACAGTTTTTTTCGTCAAGGGAATAATATCTTAAGCCCCTTAAAATTGAGCTTCGTGCAGGAAGTTAGCATAGGATCACAAGTTAGTATGTTAATATCTGTCAATTTTTTTATTCACGCTCCTTATAAAGAATCAAATTGACTCCATGTCTGCCAAACTGTCACTAAATCAATAATGTACGATATCGAGTTTTATTTTTGTTCATTCATTCCATACCCCAGTTACATTTCTATTATCGAGTGTTACCTCCTTGTTTCAAAATAGGGATAGACAATATGTGTGTCAGAATATGTGATATAGCATTTGAAATGTAATAGGTTTCTATATTATCCACGTCCTAAAATAGACTTTTATATGGAGTTTACAAAATACAACATATATTACAGATAATTTTGGATCTGCATCTGTGTGTGAACGCACAATCATAAAACCACGTCTGCACTGTAAAATGAGCACAACAGCCATCTTCAGATCCGATAACATGAGAACAGATGAATTTGAGATTTATTGATGGCAAGGGATATTGTTAGTAGTGGGTTGTGCGGTGCTAGTAGAAAAGGTCGAAGTATTAAAATATACTCAAACCTAAACAATATGTAGTGCTCAGAGTTTGACACAGGTCAGCGTCATTTTATGACCACCTGGGTATCCTATGGGTACTCAAAGAACTTTCCTCTGAAGGATACACAATATGCTTCTGATATTACGCACCTAGACATAAATCGAAACGCCTTAAATTAACTAAATTTACTACTTTTTTGAAGGCGGTAATGGATTATGGAATACATTGTATATATTTACAGATTTTACAGGTGCAAGATTTTAAAGGATTTGCTATAAAGGAGTCATTTAAGGTTGAACTTTAGAAAGTAATAATTATTTTGTACGAGTATAAATATAGTTTTTCACCAAACAAGATACATTTGACATTTTCGGTCGTCTCCGAAGGCTGTATAGTTGATTGGGTATTTTCTATGGCGCAAGGATCAAATATGGCCAAGTTGCGCAAAGTAATGTTTTCACCGTCACGTGTGTGGTAAATACACTCAAATAGATAACATAACGAAAGTTTTTACTGACACGGAAGAGAGAAATATGCTACACACACACTCACACACAATGCAATAATTCAACTAAAAAAAATTCAAGAGAAATTTTAAGAATACTTCAAAGAATGAAGAGGCGTTGGTGCATCAGGGAGTCATCAGAGAAGAACCTGACCCAGATAATACAAAATAGTGTTTTCTGCGTGTGAGCAGCTGTATGCTAAAAGTTGCTCACCCTCAAACACCATATAGAACAAAAATGAAAAATAAGGCAAATAGTCCCTGCATCAAAAGTTAAAATATCAAAAGACACCACAGATTAAAGACAAACAAAACACTACATTGATAGTCAACCAGTTTGGTTGACTATCAATTCTTAAAGCAGGAATCGAACACTATTATGTAATTAAACACTTTGGCAGGAATGGAACACACTCACCGCTGCACTTTCAACACATTACTATAATATTAATTTCACAATTCCTAACTGTGATCAGTACTATTTAAATGGGCGTTTATAAATGGCATTTGATGACAGTCTTCATGCGGAATTGAACTTGCAACTTTTAGCATACCGCTGCTCACACGCAGAAAGCACCATTGTGTGTTGTCTGGGTCGGGCTCCTCCCTGATGACGCTCTGATCCACCAACACCACTTCATTCTTTGAAATATTCTTAAAATTTCTCTTGAATTTTCTTGAGTTGAATTATTATGTTACTTTCCATGCTATGTCTTGGGGCTTTAGCCCGCATATATGAAGAGTTCTGTTTAACTGATGTTTATTCCCCGGTTTGTAGGTCGCCAATAGCCCGTTGTGTTAGTCCGTGCGTTAATTAAAATATCTACCTATTCCGGTTTTCAGCTTTTTTATTACTTTGCATTTTTCAGCTCTTTAGCTTCAATAATTCAACATGTATATATAGAAACTAAGAAATAAGTGGAAATGGAAATGAAAAAGAATACCAACCAACAGCATAATATGAAATGAACGAAGTTGTAATGAGGGGGAAGCAATGAACTAGGCCTACCTTTTTGGCCTACCTACCTACGATATTTTTTAATATAATTTCTTCTACAATTTTTAAAACTAAAACTTGGTTGATGTAACTGAAATTAAAAATGATATTAAAACCTTATAAGCATTGTTTGTTATAACCCTATAGATAAGGTTAACTACAATTTTGTTTTCCTCTGCAAAAATCTATACTTGAATCTGCTTGACTCAGTATGATTATACATTACAAAAACTATTATAGGTTATAATATTATTGCTTAAAAAATCATTGTCTTCAAAAACTTTACAGCTAAAAAATAAGGACATTATCTTCCTTATATTACATTCACCCCTAAAAGTTTCGATAAAAACCCAATAGAATTTTTCTACTTTTGGTACAAACCGAACATATATGTTAAAACTAGAAAAAATATTTTCCAATTTTAAAATTATTCTTAATGTTTTTTGCTTACAAAAAATAGTTGGATTATCTATATATGTAAAGCAAGAGTTGGCGTCGGTTGACTATGACGTAAGAAAAGAATTATAAATTTTGTTAAATCTAGAGGACAAAATAATAACAATAATAACACAAATTATATATAGGAACAATACACAATGAATACGGATACATATTCAGAAAGGTGCGAGTCTTAAAATGTTATTGTAAAATATCGATAAAAGAAGTTTCTATAGAAAAAGTTCGATTTTTTCGAAAATTCTCGATTTCACAGCTCTCACAGATACAGTCAGTGTTGGAGCTGACCAATTACATTACTTCCAGAATTCTGTGGTCATAATGTCTGTTCTTGGCAGTTTTAAGTTCCAATGGGAGAAATTTTGTAATGAAGGTTTTGCAAAATGCCATGGACTTGTGAGATCACAGTCAAATAGGTAGTGGATGGGATCATCATCCCTACCGCGAATGCACAGTGCACTTGTTTTTAAATGTTCTAGATACGAAAGATTGCACCAGCTTTAAGTTCTGGTACATAAAGTCGGTGTAAATCTTCTGAAAGAATTGGTAAGTGTATCTAGCTTTGATAGAAACATCCCATTCCACTAGCCATTGTTCCAAAACCAACGTTTATTAATTGAACGTATTAATTTGCTTCAAACCCACTTTAGACTGATTATCTGTTGGGAAATCCCATTTAATGCAGACTTCGCAAGTCTCGTACAGGAAGAATAAAAAATAAAGCAATACTAATTAAGTATAACAACGTGTTTATTGTACATACTTTTACAAGTTCAGGAAAGGTGTTCCAAAATGCCACCTGTCTCATTGACACATGCTACCACCACAACAACTCTTGTGACGAGGTCTTCGTCAGAGGCTAAACAATGTTCTTGTAAACAATGTCTCTGAGGTAACCCCAGAAGAAGAAATCAATGGGTGATAAGTCGGATGATCGTGGTGGCCAAGCCACGTGTCCACCCCTCCCAATACATCAACAGGAAAGGTGTGGTTGAGATAACTCCGCATATGCGAACTGAAATATGCGGGTGTCCCGTCGTGCACAGTTTTACAAAACCTAACGTGCGAATTCCACTCACTGTTGGTAATCTCCTGGTTCCAATGACTAGACCTGTTGAATGGGAAAACGGATGTAACAACTCGTGTAATACACGCCACACTCTAGATTGAAGTACCCCAATGGGGTGGGAGGTAGCTCTTGTACTTGTACTTTGATTTAATTCGATTTCGTTTACGACCGCTTCTTCCATGGCAGGGCTGCCTGTCGTTCGGTCCCGACCACAATAGCTGTTTACTGCGAATGATCCCTTTTGCACTCTCTGTAACAACTTGCGCCAACTAGTGCAAACGCGAAAACGTTTGATGGTGTGACAAGCGTCTCCTTGGGAACCTGTATAATCGCACGGCTGCTAGCCCGTTTCCATACACTAAGTGCATATCTGCCATCCCAGAATTGCTGTAATAATGCATTCTATCACTGCAAAGTCAATAACTCGAATGACGGCGGCCCACTCTATCCAACTCAATTTCTTGCAAACAATGTCCTCTATCACAGTCGCGCAGCGTATGAGGTATGCTCCTACATATAATATTACATTTTTCATTAGAGAGTATTATATCTATACATATAAAGCAGTGTTGGCGTCTGTCTGTATGTATGTATGTTCTCTATACAAATCTACACCGTTTGACCAATCCACACCAAATTTGGTACACTTTAACTTTGGAACCTGCGAGTAACGCAAGCAACATATTAACCCCATTCTCTTTAACCTAGGTGTGCAGAGGGGGCTAAATCAATTCGAAATTGCCTTAAGAAAAACATTGAGCATAAAACGATTGTGGAACGCGTCTCAGTTTGTTTACCAGTACTAGTCGAAAATCAAATTTTCTAATAAAACTTTTTTACCAGTATTGCTCGAAAAGCAATTTTTTCCGAAATGTTATATTTAAACAATTTAAAATTCTAATTATGTTTGAACTTATTTTTTATTTCTTTCCACAATATAAATAATTTAGGAATATTTGAATAATGGAAAATGGATAGTTAAAATACTTAATTTTACACAATTTGCATTTAGTAATGGAACACAAAAAGACAAAACAAAAAACTCATTGATCATAAAAGAGTAATTTTGTAATTCGGTATCTGGCAACGCCAGAATTAATGTTTTATATTATAAACTAGTCAAATTGCCCGACCTTACTCGGGTTGAATTGGTTAACTATATTGAAAGTGACCAGAAAATCACTTTCCTCTTTCGTAGAAAAATGCCAAATCATTTAAGTGTGTGTAAAATAATTTTTTAACACCTTTTCGACACTTTTATAATATCTACACCATACTTTGGACACAAATCTTATGCATGCATATCCATCCATGTAATACATTTCACATATATCCAACCCTGCTAAAGGTACAAATTGGCCAAAGGTGAGACACTAAGGTAACTATTACAAAAGACGATTTGAGGAAGGATTCCCTTTCTTAAAGTTTTTTTCTATTCCAGTAAAATTGCTCAACTCAATTCGTAAAAATGACGAATCTACGGCAGATACTCTCTCCCATAATTTACCTACATTTAAATGATGCTTGCATTTTTCTTTGAAATAGAATGAACATTTTACCAATTCAACCCGATCATGGCCGGGTAATTCTGCTAGTATATTATACTATATGTAATAATCCCAGGAACAGGATATTACTCTTTAGTAATCATGATTAAGAATTACAGAGTGATCCAACTGAAGAACATTTATTAATACGATAACAGGATTGTATTCAGCATACATGGTCAGATGGAACGTACGGACCTTGGCCATAAGCCACGTCCACCGAGCTAGCTTCTCTCCGAATGACCGGGGAAACAAGTTTGGGTAAAGGAGAGACTAGGGGGTCACAGAAATAAAGACACTGGCGCATCTTAAGACCTTGTCCTTGGGGTTATTTAAGATATGGGGTTTCGGTTAGGGATGATTAGTTCGAAGTTAGATTATTCGGGGAGTTTACAGGTGGGGCTATTACATATATATATATATATATATATATATATATATATATAGATGCTGTCTTCCTTAAATATTTCGAAATTTATACCTACTTCCAAATTAAATTGTATATTCGTAGAAGAAATCATCACCCAACCATATTATTCTTGAGAATTTAAATCATTACAGAACGTTTTGCCTGTTTCGTGGCACTTATCTGAAAGTAGTTTTGCTCCTGTGATTTCGTGATTCTAGTTTCAAAACTTTACTTCTCGAGAATCATTAAAGTTCCACTACTAGACCGTCTGGACGCTTTTAAGAGTAAAGGAAATTACTTTACTTTAGAAAACCATTAATGTACTTCAAAGTTTATAAAAGATTGAAGACATCACTAACAACTCTTTTTACTAAAGAACTTCAAGCAAGTTTCAAAGTTTCCCTATGGAAAAAGACGTGAAGCACATGCTTGCTTTTCAACATTTTGAAGACATTTAAGAATCCTTCACTGAAAAGATCTGTATATTTAAGGTTGAAAAATCTTAAACGCAATCAATTGTGCTAATTTTACATTCTAATTTTTTTAAGTTCAGTATCATAAGTAACGTACTTTGACGTAACTTTCGTACGTAAACTTTGATAGATGTTCATTTTAAGAGTTGATGCTGAGTATTATTGATTTCCTATACATAATAAAAATCTAAATTATTTTACAAGAGATGAATCACTACCAACACAATTGTTATTTTAGTTCTTTTTCTACCTGAATCTAGTAAACTTTTTTGACTCAAATGGCATTACTGTTTTGCATCTATATAATATGATTCTAAATTCCCGAACTTTTCACTCCTGGCGGTTGTCTCGACGAGGTATCTCGTCATTAGCAAAGCTGACCAGATCTTGATGTACGAGATATCTCGTCATTAGAAGAAAACTGGCCACTTCATGATCTAATCAATGTAAAAAACAAATAATATCTCGATGACGAGGTATCTCGCCATTAGCAAAATTGGTCAGATCTTGATGGACGAGATATCTCGTCGTTTTGTATGCTTGATTTTTTTATTATCAGTGGGCTTATTGCATTACACCCGATTCCTTACAAAATGCGAGTTGATTGTAACTAAATGTATTAATCATTTCATATCATTTGTCAAATATTTATAAACTATTGACATTTCGGAAAGAAATAAAAAATAAGTTCAAACATAAGTATTATAATATGTATTCTATAAATATAATTTTTTGGGAATATATATATATACTTTAATGATCAAAAGTTAAGCATAGTTCGTAAAATGCGAATAAATCGGAGTAAATATGAATTAGAAAATCACTTGGATGGATAATAGTGGGACGGAGGTAAAACATTGTGCATATGCGAAACAGTTCAGTCGCCATGCGCGAAGCATCGGCACACGTCGGAACGAGTATTAAACGGCCTCGAGTGGCATGGCCAGTTTAGACAGAAATTTCGCAATTGCTGTGGTTTGGAGCGTTGTTAACAATCAATAAGGACGAAAGATGTCACAAAGATGCCAACTGGACATGTTTGTGAAGGGACGAATTATTGAAGTGCTGGAATCCTGTCGATCCTAAACCGAAGCGTCTCGGAATGTGACTCAGTGTGTGATCTCCAGACTGTGGCAGAAGTTTCAAATCACTGGAGATGTTACCCGATGACCAGTACCAGGTCGGCCAGGGGTAACAACCACTCGGTAAGACCGATACTTGGCGATAACTGCGCGACGTCAGAGGAACCGTTCTGACAGACAACTGGAATCAGCCCTGACAGCCGCCACAGGGATCATAGTTTCGAGACAAACTATTTACAGGAAACTCAGACACGTTGGTCTCTATGCCAGACGACCAGCAGTTTGCATCCCCCTCAGAAACGCGCACATTAACAGTGCAGTTTGGAACATCAGCAGTCGAGTCGACAAAAGTGGGGCAATGTCATGTTCAGTGACGAGTCCAGATTGTCTGCAAACTGATTCCCGTCTTACCACGATCTCGAGAGAACGTGGAACGCGTTTTCACCTGGGAAACATCACGGAAAGACATCGTCTTCCTTCAGGGGAGTCATGGTCTGGGCAATCATGCTGGACGGCCACACAGACCTCCGCATCTTTGACACGGGGTCTGTCACCGGTCAAAGATACAGAGACGAACTGCTTGAGCCTACCTTTTTCCGGCTTCGAGGTGATGTTGGTCCTGGTTTCATATTAATGGATGATAACGGACCTCCTCACCGTGCAGCTCTGGTCGACGCCTTCCTTCAAAATGGAGAAATCCAACGCAGGCAGTGCCCTGCCAACTCTCCGGATCTGAATCCTATAGATCATGTGTGGGATGTGCTCGGGAAATATATTGCAGCCCTCCGCCACCCACCAAGCTCCTTTCAGGAATTGAAAACTGCTCTCCGTGAGGCTTGGAACTCTTTGAGCACACAAGTAATCCATATCCTCATCGAAAGTATGGGAAATCGTTGTGCAGCATGCGTGACTACCAGAGGTTCCCACACACCGTATTAAACTTCAGGATCACATTATTTTAAACATTCTGTTCCACTAAAGTTGACACTCGTATTGTGAACCTTTTTCTTTCAACCCTTTTCTTTGGATAATAAAAGTCATCATTATCCTTGTTTTGCATTGTTTTCTTCTTCTATAACCCTATTACACTCGCATACCGCGTTTCCTTCCATTTCGATGTAGATTTTCTGAAATATTCATATAAACAGCAATTATGCTTAACTTTTGGACATGAGTTAAGTACACACACACACAGACATATATATAGATATATATAATATTATTGTTGTTACTTTGCTCCATTTTTTGTTCTTATTTTTGTTCTTGTTATTATTTGCATTTTGTTTTTGTTTTTATTTGGTTTCTCCTTTTTGATTTGTGGTGATGGTCTATATATATATATATATATATTCAATATATATATATATATATAATTATTCAATTATATATATATATATATAATTGAATAATTCAATTAAAGAAAATCAAAGAAAATTTAAGAATATTTCATAAAAATAAGCGCTGTTGGTGGTTCAGGACATCATCAGGGTGGAGCCTGACCAACACAAGAAGGCGTTCTCTGCGTGTGGGCAGCGGTACCCCAAAAGTTGCCCCTCCGAAAAAAACCACCATAATGAATAAAAGTAAAAAAGGCAGTTCAGTATTGTGTTTGTACTTGTTGTGATAGAGTGGTGTCTTTTGATATTCTGTTTTTAACTGATCCATGAACTTTTTGACTGACTTGAATTTTTCCTAATTTCCCTTTTTACTTTTATTCATTATGGTGTTTAAATGGAGTAACTTATGGCATACAGCTGCCCACCAGCAGAAAACACCATCTTGTGTTGTTTGGGTCAGTCTCCTTCCTGATAACGCCCTGATCCACCAACACCGTTTCATTTTTTTTGAAATATTCCTAAAATTTCCCTTTGGTTGTCTTTAATCGAATTATTGAATTTAGCCTTTCGTTTGCAGTTAGTGGTGGTGATCTCATAGCAGATATTTCAAGAACATTTGCAGCAGCAACAGAAACTTTTGCAACGAGGTCCTTTTAGAAATCAACTGGAGTCAAGTTCATAAGGATTTTGATGTATCCTCACAGGAAGAAATCGAAACACGTCAAACCAGGCCAGAGTGGTCGGTTCACCCCAGCCGATCCATCGGCCCCAAAAGTTATGTTAAAATATTATGAACATCACACACACACATAACTGAAGTGGGTTGGCTCCCAATCATGTTGAAACCATATTCGGCCAACAGGCCAGAAATATTCATTAGTTCGAGCAACATTTTCTTTCAGATATATGCCATATATCCTCCCGTTGAGTCGAGGTAGAAATAAATATGACATAAGCATGTGGCCATGTAGCTTGTGGATTGGCAAGCGCCGAAAAATGAGCATTGTGGACTTTAAACACTCCCTCGAGTGTAAAAGTTTCATCGTGAAGAGCACGCATAATGGAAAATCTGACTATACTGCTTTCCGCTGTAAAAACCAATGAGTAAATGGATGGGGTGAAATTGCTGCTCGTGCAAACCCTACCATTGTCCCACACCCAGGCTACGTGCAACAACTCACTGATTGGGCCCAGATTTCTTTCAATATCGCGTAGAATGTCTTGTGACGTTTATGAAGGGCTCCAATTTCTCAGCCGATCCCCACTATGCCTGCTAATAAGATTCTGGTTTCACACAAAACGAGAAGCCTCTGTTGGATAATTTTGATGTTTAGGACTTCAAATACCCGCTCTGAGATCAGTTTTGAGAAATGTTTATTTTTATATGTGTATGCTGTATACAGGGTGAGTCTAAACTAATAATACAAACTTCAGAGGGTGATAGAACACAACGAAACAAACACTTTTCACCATAGAATGTAAGGTCGCAAGTGCAGCGGTTGGCCGCTAGAGAGCGCTTTCCATTTCGGCAGAAACACACGGTCCGATGCAAGTTGGAAAGGAGAAGAGGCATGAAATATCGAAACAACGCTTTAATGTCAAATAAACATCAATAACGGCTTGACAAAACTAAATCATACAATTAGATTTGCATAAAGATAAGTACAAGGAACAACGGGTAAGAAAGAAATGGAGCACTCTACATAGTTTATTTGAAGTGAGCACATGACGAGGTCACTCTTGAGCTGGCACCCCACTCTCCAAATTTCCACACCAGGCCAACGTGAGGACATTTGAGGCCATGACAGATTTAACGTGCACTAGCCCCCTTTGTACACGACGGTCTTTGGTTAAATTCGAACTCGCAAGCCCCCCCCCCTCCCCCGGTTGCTAATCCGTTGCTCTTCCAACCGGGTTACCGCGGCTCAAAAAAAGTTTAGGAACAAAATGTCAAATGTTGAAAAACAAAATATCCGCTTTCAGACATCTCCTATAATCCTTAGACTTTTCAAATGGTTTTCCGCGTGTCAAATGTATCAATGAGTAAGGCTATATAATTGCTGTTCTGAGTTGCATATTGTGCTACATTATGGTCGATAATAGTATATATCCGTCCAACAACTTTACATGCTTTCTTCAAATCGAAATTTATGATTTTCTTAACTACAAACTTTATTCTTACAGAACAATTTGAACTTACGGCTCATAATTAGCTGTTAGAAATGTATCCACATGAGTTATGCTCGTTGCAAGAGATCACGCTCGCAAAAGGCTTCCCTCCTACTAAATCCTTTCACGCAATTAGCAGATTTATAGCCGGTTCAGCCGCATCAGTTTTAAGGAAGGGAAGACGAAAAATTACAAGATTAATGAGCGACAGTTTCAATCGTTCTCTGATTTATGACATGTTCTCTGCGGATCTCTGGGGAGCTTTAAACTATTCAAAGCGCAGTGTTTCTGGCACGAGCAGTTTTTTAACGGTGCGATCCACGGAATGAGAGACCCCATTAAATATGATGAAGTGAGACAGACTCGACATTTGTAATCGTTCTACTGGGACGAATTTAGTGTGAAAAAAGATGAAACGGACTATTCGAAGTTTGAGATAGTTTTTATTTCGTTCTTATAAGCAAATCGATATTGTATTGCATGGTTTCAATGTTAATGGTATTTAGTGAATAGTCGCATGCTAAAAGAATGATGTTGATATAATCTATGTTGAATTTATAAGAAGAATATGTTTATATGTTGTATCGAGACAGTATCTGTAACTGTACCTCAGACTTAATGTGGAAAGAAAATTTTAAATTCTATCTTAATCAGTGGAAGGTATTTTCTCTCAAATTAAATGTAGTTGTGCTAGTGTTCCTGAGGGGAACTTTCCCTATACGTGTTCCGAACATGACGTCATTTGGAGTGTTTTTCACATACAATTTCAGCACTTTCTTAGTTAAAATTCCAAAGAATGAATTCCGAATTTATACATGATAATTGATTGGTCAACGCCACTTAGCTAAAATCCAAACAACGCCAAAACGGTGATAAATGAAAATCTTAAGGTAACCCCCATGTGTTTAAGTAACCCCGATGTTGTAAGCGAGGGCATTTGAATAATGGAAGTAAAATCCTCTCATTCCGATTTCTTTGTTTACACTGAAAACCCCTTTCATAGGCTGATGAATTCGGATAGGCAAGAAAGTAATAAAATATTGAACCTGTGTTAAGATAATTAAACCCTAATAGTCCATAACTGATCTGAAGATAAATATCGAATGCATTTTAACAGAATTATGAGAGGGATTTTCAATGTAAACAAACGAACCAAAGGAAAGCAAAGATTTCCTTCCTCTACCCAAATTCTCTAGTATGATGCACAACGGAGTTCCCTTAATTCGCCGTTTTGACGCCGTTGGGAATTTAATATAATTGGTGTTGATTAATCAACTATCATTCTTCAATTCGTAATTCATTCTTTGGAAAATTTGTTAACAATTTGCTGCATCCACTTTCGAAAAACAAGTCAAGTGACAACACCTTCGTAATACTTAAAAGAAACAAGTTTCACCGCAGAAATACTACCACCTACATTTAGTTTAACACGAAAACTCACAGGCTTGAATAACCTAGTGATAAATAAAATACTTTTGAATCAAAGACAAATGTGCAATACTGTATAAAAACTTTCACCCATAAGTAGAATAAATTAATCCATCATTATTAAAATCATTATTATTTTTAAACTTGTAGAAGTATCCTCATAAGATAAATTTTTTACTTATTCATCTGTAATTAACTATTTTAATAGGCATTATTTACTTTTGAGATTTCACTTCGTTTTGGGTTCCAAATATAATTTACATTTTTTAAATGTTTTTATCAAACGCTACAAACGTGTTTGAGATAGTTTTACAACTATAATTTGGAATTCTAATGGGAAAACTACGTGAAAAGCATCTAATCCGAGTTAAATTAAATTTTTTGTTGCGGTCGTCAAACACATCAGGGAATTTAAAGGTTAAAAAAACGCAAATTATATAGAGAAAATTTCAGTAAAATATTTATTCTTACTTGAAACAGTTTGATTTTGACTAACAAATAAATAATACTTTTATCAATATTTGATTACATCTTTTATTAAATTATTTTTGCCAACCTCAATAAATAATGGTCAACTTTTATCTTTTCTTTGTTTTATTTCAGATTAAATTATAAATTAAATTTTGTAATAATTGTAATAAAATATTGCAAAAAAAATAAATTTTGAACTTATGCTAATGTCTATGCTATGTTAATTTTTATGCTTTGCTAATTTTTAAGTAGTGTACACATTTAAAAGTTAAGAGTGAGTTCCGATCAAATTCGATTTGGAATGAAACCGCGAGCGATGCTATGTTTCTCAAATATACTCATTATCTACTATTTTATTTAGAATATTCCCCGCGCGCGATAAGTTTCAAACATTCATTTAGACTTTCATTCAAATTATTTATTTTCAAATAAAATTGAGCAAAAGTTGTGAATATTTTACGTGGAAAGATATATTTATTTACTTATGGTACTCAAGTCGTACACTACCTATATCCGACACATAACTAACAGGCGTATCCATATATGTAAGGCGGCCGTCGTGGCTCATTGGGTATGTTCACTTCGCTAGCAACCTTCGAGTTGTAGGCGGCGCAGGTTCGATACATGTCAGGTGCATTCCTCCCTGGGTGCATTTCTTTCTTCTATGGTAGTAAAACTTTCATTGTGCGTGTCTATTATATGATATTGTATTTCTTGTGTCTGGCGCAGCATGGCCAAAAATGGCCCTTGCGCCATAAACCCCTCCAAAAAATCATGTACGTAAGTATACAGACATGTTTTCTGTGAGTCAGAAGCGATGTTTTGAAAGAATTAGCTGATGCTTGAATAGCATGTCCATCTGAAATCCACTTGCCTTGGCATATACTGTCTATACCACGAGAAGTGCTAATATAGGTGGTGGAGGTCGCTATAGAAATAGCGTTGGCTCTTTTTGAGTAGAGGGTGACTATCAGGGATGAGTTAATTTTATTTGGCTTTTCACGAATGTTGGCGGAGGAAACAAGTAGTTTACTAGTATAGATCTGTGACAAGTAAAAATCTTATCAAATATACTTCCAATCTGTAATCAAGGCACCAATGTGACAAAATTTAATGCATTTCTTCGAGGGTCCCCTATGGAAAATAGAATGAGGGCCAGAGAGGGGTCCAGGCAGGTAGAGATAGACTTTGTATCTGCAGCAGTTCTCGTGGGGGACAGATAGTATATGCTCCAGGTATTCTTTCGTTTCCACTAAAATAATAATCGATGATGCTCAAAACACGTTCAGATTCAATGTCACTTAACCGAGCTGAGACTACAGTATAACGAACTATATAAAACTCTCACAAATCTAATAAATATTTTTAAACAATCCCATTCTCCAGAGGTGTTTAATGGGACTTTAAAAAATGGTCAGCTAGAAAGATTTGTGTTCGTGATTCGAACTAGTGATTTCCTTTTCCTTCGTATGTCTCGGTGTTTGCAATTTTCTTTCAAAATCTAAGTTTTTATTTCTCACTTAATAATAGTTAAATTAATTCAGATTATCGGAAAAATATTTCCGTTTTTATATTGTTTACATAACCCAATTAAGTAATTTAATAAGAAACAGGCAGGGGAAAAATGAAACTCAGTTCCAAAAAAGGTACTTAAAATGTGTTGGAAATGCTCCACCCTGAAGTTTTTGATATTTGTTCTTGAATCCCAGAACGCGCCATAAATAAATTAAGAAAAAAACGAAGCCCTCCAATAAGATAATTCCTTTAAATTCTATACTACTTTTTGTGTCTTTTGTTATATTCGCATGGGTAAACCCAAAAGTACTCTCATTGTCTAATCTCTCCATTTACAGTTTAAAATAACTTTTTTGCCCTGTTGCCACATTCGCGGACAATAACTCTCAGCCAAACTCTTAATCTTTTGTAGAATTTTAATGAAACCGTTTTCCCCCGAGAAAATGCCAGATTTTTAGTATTGTTGTTGACGTCCTGCTCTGCGTTTAAAGAGTTTTTTCTTGTCCTTTCCAGGAGAAACTATCCCGTCGCTTTTGTGCATATCTCTTTTATTGTGAGGTAATTAGAGGCTTGAAAAGAAAAGTGCCGCAGCCTGTTTTTAAGTAACTCAGCGAGTAGGAAATTGTTTTGTTCTCGAAATAATACGTTGTACCTTAAGCGTGTTTAATGTTAATGACGCTAAGTCTCAAATTTCGAGAGGAGTTATGATTTTAAATAATTTCTGGTTTCATTAATCTACTGGTCTCTTTTTTCTTTTAAAGTTAAAGTAAAGTGGTGCCTGCAATTTAGATAAAAAACAGTTTTTAATATGAAACTTCCCCTACTTCCACTTTAAAGAGGAAGTTTGTAAAAATTCTTAGCCATTTTATGCATAGTTAATCAAGTTTGACGTACTTCAGCTACTCTTTTCCGAAATTCACATTTTACAATTTTCTTTATGAGTGAAATCTCTACAAATTCAAAATATTACGAAATTTAACTACATTATTCTTAGATTTTTAGGTATTATCTTAATTTATCATATTCCGACATACGTTGTATGATATTTTTCATATAGGTCACACTGCTTTCCACAATAATTAAAGTTTATATAAATAATAATGTTTTTGTATTAGTTGAATTCAGTTTTATAATGATTAAAAGGTATAACGGAAGAACGTTTTTCCATGTATTTCATGCGTTTTTCAATAAACGATGATAAAATTGACTCATGTACTTTACTTCTATTTTAAGGTAGGTAGTTTGAAAAGATACGTGTGTAATATTGTCTTCATATCCATAACATAAAAAAGCAAACTTGTTCCTTAAATTAAAAATGTACACCTTTGAAACGATATTTTCTGCATTAGTCTATGCAAAATCAACCATTACAGAGTCGTGAGGCTTTATTTTGCACTAGTTCATCAACATTATTCTGTGATGCACCATTTCTCATGTTCTGATTATGATTTCTGTTTTTTCCATGACACGGGAAATATGGCTTTCCATACAAATCAATGCTATTCTTTTAAATGTAGAGTGAGTATCAGACAAAAGCAGTTGGAAAATCTTGGTTAAAAACTGTTAATGAGCCAAATTATAACCGAGATCCAAAGAAGAGACTTTACAAAAATTTTAAATTAATGACACAGCACTACTATTTTTGGGCACTCTAAATAAAATCGGAATAAAAGATACTGCCTCCTGTCCGCTCTGCGATTCCAATACAATTATGAAGGCCAATCATTTAAAAGAGTGAGAAATTTTCTGCTATTGTTACAACCCCCTTTTCCTTCCAAATGGGATGCAAACTTGTGCCTCTAATGGACAGCAAGAACAAAAATGTACAACCTTCCATCTTCTGGCATAAGATAAAGAAATGTTCTGATTATCTTAAGTACCACAGTTTTTTATACCTTGCGATTTGATTTCGAGGACATTAAGAGAAAATATTTCAAAAATACTGATTACTTTCACATTGAAAAATGATTAAGTCAATTATACACTTATACAGAAACTCAGCATGTTATTTAGCTGTATTTCACAAAAGTAAGCCAAATGAATTGTGATCAGTCATTTTAAATTAGTACAAAAATGAATTTACTCTACAATTAAACTATCTCATGTCACTGAACAATCCCAAGTATCACTGTTGGTATCATTGAAAATTACTCTACTAGTATATTGTTTTCAAGATCCCCATAGAAAAGAAATCGTATATGAATTTTAAGGATTAGAAACGCGACAATTATTTAGAAAACACCAATTATTTATGGTGGAGTAACAAATCTTATAGTTTTTCACAGAAGTACAATAACAATAATGAATAAATCATCTAACAACCATAAGGGTATGAAAACACCTCAATTATATCGAACAGACTAATTACTTATTGAAAATAATCAAAGTTCATAGTCTTGCACAAAGTACAAAGACAATGATGAAGAAATCATTCAATAACTTAAAGGTATAAAAACACGTCAGTTATTTAGAACACAGAAATTATTTATTGAACAGGAACAAAGTTCATAGTCTTGCATGAAAGTACAACGTCCCGTCGATGGTAAAAATTAGCAAAATCATGAAATATTACGCAAAAAGTAAAAAACTTAAGAAAGGGTAAAAACCGATCGATCTTTGTTAAGGCTTAGTATGAGGAATATTAGGCTCGCTCTCCACCCCGATACGTAAAACTGAGGCCTCGGAAACGAAGTAAGATTAATGATTGAACTTGGAGAGGATATTAATTTGAGAAGAAGTATTTTATGTTCGAGTCCCCTCCCTCTCTTTTTTAATCTCATTCCGAGATCTTCTTTCAAAGCCCATGGACGGTTTGACACTGATCTATTGTCAAAAACTAAATTAAAATGACTGTACCTTCAACTAGCGTGGATATTGGGGTGAGAAGCCGAGAAGGTTTTAAAACATCTGTTTGAGTTCGAGCTTTTGAAGATGATGTATGGGGATGAGGCAGGGGACAGCAGAGTCGTGTACCTTTCATATTTGGTGTTTTAATCTAGCATTTCATCACTTTATGCAATAGGAATTGTTGACTGTCTCGTAGATCAATATTCAAAGCAGTATTTATAGGACTGTTGTAAAGATCCTTTACTTCTGCTCAGGTCCTTTTTACTGAAAAAAGACAGAATTGTTTGCTTATTGATTGGATGATCAAATATATATTTTTGATAATTATCCCTTAGCCTCCTATGCAAGCTTCACACATAAATTTGCTTTTTTGAAAACGATTTCAGATTTTTTGCTCTTTGTATAAAATTATATATTTTCAATTAAAAACTACGAAAATATATAGAACTGTTTTGTTCTGTAATCGTCATATGTTATATTTCCAATCCAAAAAGAGCAGCAATAAGCTATTTTAAAATAATCCAATATTAAAAAATACGCAAATGAAAACTGACTAGTCTGTTGCAGAAAAGGGTTCCCTGACGACATTCTTTTTACATTTATAGCTAAACTACTTAAATATATGTTACAATTTTTCAAATGAGATTACAAAATTTTCCATTCGAATGAAAATTAAAAGACCACGACACTAAACGGTGAAAGTGTATGATGTTAATGTAAACTTTGAATTTTAACATTTATAATAACAATAGTGCACAATAGTAACTTTGACTTTAACATTTATAATAACAATAGTACACAAGAACGATTAAAATTCATCGTTCTTGCACTAAAATTATTCGTTTAGGTAATTGAATTTTGTCGACACCACATTTTCTCTATACAAAAAAGCATTTTATAATCGAATAATGATAACTCAAACTACAACAAAAAAATGTTCTGATAAAAATGTGTTATAAGGTACAACATCTGTACAATGACATGTAAGAGTCAATTTTTGGACAGAAATATTTAATTTCTTACATTTTCAATGAATAAAACCTTTTGCTTTCATCCTTTGTAAGTTTAGTATCTGCGTTTGTTATCGTCTACAAATAAGCAGACTATTCTAAGACGCAATTAAGGAGTAAAAGTTAACGTTACTAGATAAATCATGTTTCATTTCTCTCTCATTTACAATAAATTATACCTTTCCCTTTCTACATGTCTCTCTATCCCGTTTCTCTACCTTTATACAAACTGCATTTGCTATCATTTACGAATAAGTAGAGTACTCCGAGACATCATTAAGAGAATCATGAGTCCGGAAGCTACCAACAGCATTCGAACTGAAAACACTCGAGGATATTTTTGTTGACTTTGGTAGAGTAGACAGATCTCGCTGACCAAACAAATTCCTTCTGACGAATGAAAACATTAACTTTCTGCAGTATATAAATGCATTTTAAATCTAATTATATTCTAATTGGATTCCGCCATCTGAAGTATATTTTTAGGCCTATATAGATAATTCGTTCCAAGTTCTCTAATTATACGAATATTTTAGTGAACCACTTTATCCTTAAAAATAATTTCTTATTCTGTCATTCTATCACATGGTCCTTTGATGAAATTCTCCTGTAAGTAATTGTATAAAAGAATTGTACATCTGTATTTGATGTATACATATCTCTGCCACATGGTGTTTTACCATCTCAACAAATTTTCTAAGGTTGTCATCCTATGTGATTCTAAGACCGCTTTTCAGCCTTTGAAATGATGCCAAGCTCTTCAAAATAATATTTCTATTAAAAACAAATAGATTATCATCCAGTGGATAGAAGGAAACTGCAGAGTAACTATAAATGAAAATGCCAACCGCCTAGAAAAAGGGAAAGGATATCCTTCAAACATCAAGTACTCAAATCCTTTCCAGACTGCAAAACTAACATTCAAAAGATTTTAGAGATGTTTTCGAAGGATTTACTTGGAAAAATTTCTCAAAACTATGAATCTATCATTTACAAGTCATTTCAGACAGCAAGAAAAAATACCGTTGCTGAATTCTGGCCACTAACTGGGCATGATTGTTTAGCCAAATATTTGCTTTTTTTATGTTGTCCCTGACCCTGTCTGTAAGCTTTGCGGCCTAGGTAAGAGCTCATCTTCTTCATTGTCATGTTATTTGTGCATCCGATGAGGAGAATTGCTACTGGAAGGCAAGAGCCTAATGGGTCAATAGACTTTTTTCATCTTTGTGTGGCCATGTTTATTGTTTTGCTTTCGTATTTCTTTCAGGCTTTGTTCTTGGTTTTGTTTTTGTATTTGACTTATCATTGTAACACACCACTGGAATTAAAAATGTTTAGAGTTACTTAGATTGACTTACCATAGTTCCAAAAATATCTCAAAAAATCCAAATCATCTGGGTATCTTAAAAAGCTAAATTTACCTACGGTATGGACGTGTGTCGTATAACGAGAGATGTACATATGGAATATTTGTAGTACTATGACTGAAACATGGACGATTACTAGTTCATTTCACGTAGCAATCATTGTTTTGTGTACTAATTTCCTTAATATATTGTTTCGAATCTTTGTAATAGCCATGTATATAATGTAGTACTATGGGATCAAATTCCTTATTTTCTCTTTTAAATTCGAACTGAGAAGTGAATAAAGATTGTAAAAATCAGTTCAAGAACTTTAAAAATAGTCATTTTAATTTTGTAACATCGAGTGAAATCTAATGGAAATATTTCACAAGAATAAAACTCTAGCAATAGATATTAGTGTGTGCTCAAATAGGTATAAATTCACACAAAGCTTTATGAAATTCCTCTTTATATTTCTTATGAATTTCCTCGTTATTTCTTATTCAAGATACATTAATTATTTCAAATTTCCATTTTCCATAGCTACTAGATGTAATTATGTAAACAAAAGGCAATCATGTGTTTCCAAAATACATAACAATTATATTTTATAATTTCGCATGGATTTTAAGCTATAAGTCTAGTATTCTAGTTTTTAAAAAAGTTTACAAGCATGACAATGCACTAAATATCAAAGCTTAAGTACTTTAAACGATGGTTTTCACAAGTGAAATTGTTCAAAATCGTTAATTGGGTTCCATAGTTTTATTAACTCTATAATAAATTAAAAGATGTTAGAAAACATTGTGTTTCGTTCAAACAAATGTATTAGATAACTCATAATGCAGTACGCTTCATTTATAAGTATGGAATAATAAAATAAATTAACTATAAAACGAAAGAAACGCATAAAAGCATTTTAATATCCATTAAGTGAAAAATTTGAAGAGTGGTTTTCGAAGTATAATTATATTAGGGATTTAATTAAAAATGTTTTTTGATCTTTGAAAATATTTGACAACTTTCGATGGAAAGATATTTCATTAAATATTAAGAAACAGAAATCATTCTGAATAATAATTAATTGCTCAAAATATTTTTAATTAGGTAAAGTAAATTCGTTTTAATGACTATTATATATTGTTAGCTGACATTGTAGCTGGTTTAGTTTTCTGATCAGACATGCAAAAACTGTTGGATTCAAAAAGAATTTTCATTACATTAAATATATTTATTGATCCATTAAACTCTCAAAATGTGTATCTGTAAATACTCAACTGGGAAGTTTTCTATGGATTTGGAAGTATCGAAGCTGATTTCTAGCTCTCTGAGAGTTACAAAATTTCCGAGTAGTGTAGTACTGCTTTTACTACATGACACACATAATGACTAAATAACCACAACAATGGATTCCAGAAAAGCTTCTATTGGTCCAAAAGTCCCAGATTGTTTCGAATTCATGCAGGAAAACTACAGGTTGCATGGTGGGCGTGTTTGACCCTAATTGGGCTAGAGTACAGAAAACGAAGAACAATAAATCGACACACTGTAAGAAATGCTGTTTAAAAGTGATTCTAAACAGAAACTAAAACCCCAAATAGACTTAAACTATCATAAATTTTAGAATTAATTAACCAATTATTTTTACAAATTTAGGGGTTTTTCTAAAAGGTTTTATTCAACATTCTCACTTGCTCTACGAAACTAATTTCAAAACTTTTTCGAACAAATTTCGTGCTAGAAGGTGATTAGATAATGCTTTTAAGGAAAGAGAAAAATACTTTAGGAGCTGGTTAAGTTTTATTTAAATTGAGCTGTGCTTATAGGATGCTACTGTTATATTGCATATACTTTTGAATATAACTTCATTGCTTGCATATGAGAACACGGAATCCAGAATAAAACAATTGCTCAACGGTATAATATTTCTGGATACAAACTAAATTTTGACAATATTTAAATCAAATGTAATCGCTTGTGTGCCAATGTTTATGGCAGCCATTTTACATGACATGGCATATGAATATACAATTATTAACATTCTCTAGGTACGATTAGATTACTGGAGTGTAAATATTTTCATGTGTATAAAATATAAAATTTTGTTTTTTCTTAGGTAAAATGCAATACTGTTATTAAATCAACAAACAGTAAAGATACATCCTCTTCATTCAATTAAACCATAATTTTTTCATCAGGCATCCTTATTGTGT
Source organism: Meta bourneti (assembly GCA_933210815.1). Lineage (NCBI taxonomy): Eukaryota > Metazoa > Arthropoda > Arachnida > Araneae > Tetragnathidae > Meta > Meta bourneti. The sequence continues at coordinate 74,982,434 of OW119924.1, read as the reverse complement.
TTAATATTACCTTCACGTATTAAATATTGTTCTATTTGTCCTAGGTGTGCAGAGGGGGATAAAAACAATTCGAAATCCCCATAGGATTAACATTGAGTATTATTACGATTGCGCTACTCAGATTGTTTCACCAGTATTGCTGGAAAACAATTGTTTCCAGAAAATTGTATTTAAAGAATTTAAATTCTAATACTTATGTATGAACTTATTTTTATTTTTTCCAAAATATCAATTATATAAAAATATTTATAAGTTTACAATTTGATTTTGCAAAACTTACTTTTTATAAGGAAACGAGTCTATTTAATGCAAGAGCGTAAGCGAAAAACCCACTGATATTAAAAATGCTATTTTGCTACTTGGAATCTAGCAATGCCAAAATTAATAATTCACTTCCTAATTTTAAATCGAATAATACTCAGATGTGATCTCGTCATCTGACCGTAGTTCAAAATTATGAGGTGTTATCCTGAGATCTTCCCTTCATGATTTATCCCAATAGCCCGTTTGTTGCTCCAGTGCGATGTTAATGGAACTACCAACCAACTTAAACCGAATAATTTATTTTGTGCAAATATTGCTAAGGGTATGGGTTCACTTTTTATTAAAACTGACTTCTGTTCCCGGAATAATATCACGGTTACGAAATATTCAAGCTAGGAATTTTGAAAATTTTAAAATGTTTTGCCATATATATATGACAGAAAAAAATACTGCCTCACTTTGGAAGTTGAAGCTCTTTTTATGCAACTTAACAATTTATGAAACATTCGTTGAAAATGGTGATTTTCCTTTTTAAAAACAATGACATTGACCTTCCGCGTTTTGAAAATTTTTTATTGATTCCCTTTCTTTGTCTGCCCTAAAAGCATTTAATTTTCACGAAGAGTTAACAATTTCATGTACAGTTTTATGGAATTTTCAAGAAAAAAGTATTTGTATCAAAATGAACTAACCATGAATATCGTATCAAGTTAATTTGTCATTTCATACTAATGTTGAAATTCGGAAACATCACATCCCCCCTGGTGCAAGGTCTCAAACAAAAAATAGCGATAGAAAAACTAAGTTCAAGATTGTTCGTCATTCTTACAAGAAGTGAACAGAAAGGGTATTTATTATTCCAAAACTCAAAGTCTCTTTCTGTAGTAATCAACTTAGTCACCGTTTGTGTTTTTCTCGTTTTTCTCTTACACCAGGGGTACGATGTATGTAAAATGAATTATATGAATAGGTAACGCATGTATACATACGTGTCCAAAGTAAATTGTAGAAACAATAAAAATGTGAAAATGGTGTTTCAAATATTATTTTCCTAACACTTGAATAATACCTGCATTTGGCTGTCAAAAAAGAGGGATTATTCTGATCACTTTTCGAATCCATATTTAACCAATTCAACCCGAACAACTCCGGGAAATTCTGGCAGTAAAGATGTATAATAAAATATTTAGGGTTCGAATTCCTGTCTAGTATTTAATCTGCAGAATAATTGTCCCTATCACTATATCTATTGAAACTGAAATACATATATGAATGACTTTCTTTCTGTGTCGTGCATTCTTAATATTTTATATTTAAACAGAGTAACAAAGTGTGTCTAATATTTAAATTATTTGGTCCATTAATTAAACCCACTGCAACTTCCAATTAATATTTTCTTTAAAAGAACATGTTTCTCCAAAATAGTATGTCTAATCATTTCTAGTAATGTTATTCCAAGAGGGGTATTTAAATATGCTTTTAAAGAAATTTAGTCCGTGACACACTTTGTCAATAAATATATATGTATATAATACATATCTAAATGACATACATTACTAAAGTAAATCGTATGTATGAAGCCTCGTTTAAAAACGTAATGTTTCAAGTTTTAAATTTACAATAATCCAGGGTTTTTTTAGTCTGACTTTTATTTAAAGTAAAACCATATATATATATATATATATATATATATATATATATATATATATATATATATATATATATATATATATATATATATATATATATATATAATTCAAAAATTCTTCTTTCTAAAATTGTTTCTCAAGAAGAAATCTAACCTTCATGCAAAGAAAAACGACTTAGTGAACTTTACCAGTCTAAAGATCTCCCATTCTGGTCTAGAAAAGCTAAAGAACTCATATCTTGAAAATTTTTAGTTCTTATATTTCACTTATAAAGTCGACGATATAATATTACTGTCATATTGAGATGAAGATAAATAAGTGTCTTAAGCTTTTCCTCTGTTACATTATAAAGTATCGCATTGAACAGAGTATACTGCTGCCAATATTAAAGTGTCTAATACTTTGAATTAAGTTTAACTCCTTCAAAGGAGGTGAAATTAAATACATTTTTAAAGATGGCTTGAGAATTTCTATTCGACATTAAAAAGTAAAAATGCTCATAGCGCCCTTTACTTCAAAAGCAGTCAAAGGAATGCCAAATCTCAAAACTACCCTACGTTCATTTCTTGAGGCATAACCTAAGTCATGTTAAGTTTGTATTCTCATCTCGAAGTTTTTGACATTGGTATGCCAGTATCATCCATAAAATTGAAAGGAGTTATTTTTTATTCTTGTTTGAAGGTTATTGAAGTTAGCTTTCAGGAATACATTTTTGAAGGCATTTTTATTGTTTTGGAGGTTCTTAAGGATCCCGAACCAATGGGAAAAATACCCATGCTAACGCAGGGAAACATCAAAGTAACCAGAGGCAATGCATTTTTAAGAAATATGTTGTCGCCTTACGCATATTTCTAGTATCTAGAGATTTACAGAATCGAATTTATTTTCTCTATTTTTACTGCATACTTCATTTTTCTGTGCATTACAAATATATTTCCATTCTATATGAAATATGTTTTTCTCTTTTTTTTAAATGAAATCCGATTCCATATATTACTTTAGGTTATAGATATAGAAGTAAGTGAGGAATGCATAGAGATCAAAGATTGTAACTCTAGTGTTCCACGTGTATTTCCAAATTCTACTTTTCACTCAGCAACTTGATACGATATAGTGTAGCGTGTTGAATCGTGTTCTTGTTAAATCAACAGTCTTTAATATTCTTTGTAGTTCTATGTTCAGAAGCAGAAGTACAAAGTAGGCTACTATAGTTTAAAACATCGGTTTGATGTTAGAAATATCCAGCTACTTATTTTCAGTGATGTAATGCTAGTAAGGGATAGTTTAGAATGTGTAGGAGTAAACTGTGTGAAATCATTCCTATTCTTATTATTAGAAATTATTAGCAAAAGCTCATGAAGCTGATATTTTAAAAGCATGCCACTTATAAAACCAGGAAAGTGACGCTAAACTCCTTTTATAATTAAGAATATGACATTTAATTCAACTACCTATTCATTTAGCTTCGGGATTGATCCCGGACCGTCGCTAATACCCTTTGTGTTGTTCTAGTGTGACGCAAATTAAACTACCTACCTTCCTACTCCAAGTGTTTGCATGCATAGAGAAGGGGTAGTCCCTAAGGCGGCTAAGGTGTTTTCCCACTGCGTTACCAACCTGCGAGTTGGCGGAGTGGGATATAGGCGGAGCAGGTTCTACACCTGTAACTTACCTTAGGTGTATTTCTTTCATCTGTCTCAGTAAAACTTTTATTTTGGGTCGATGTCCATTACTTGATATTGTCTGTATTGTGTTTCCTGCAGCTTGGCACAGGCCCCAAAAACTCAAGAACCAAACGAAACCGAACTTTTGGATTCAAAATCAATTACTGACGGAGTGGTGCAGTGGTAACGCGTCTTACTTCCAAGTGGAGGGTTCCTGATTTAAGTCCAGCTGCTGACGAAAATGAATTTAAGATTTATTTAAGTTTCATTTAATTTCGTAGCCCGTTGTGGTGCAGTGCGGCGTAAATTCAACTTCCTACCTACATAGCTGACAGTTTAATTTCCTGCACCTTTAGACCATGGATGGGACACATAAATAGACTGAGTATTGTTACTGAGCGAAGCTACAAAAAGTATAACCAACATGACAAATAGTAGTCTGAAAAATTGATTGAGTTGAACAATTTGGCATATCCTACGTCAGAGCAGATGTGTTGAATGCGCATTTCTTTAGAGTGGCGACAAAAAAAGTAAAACCGCCAAAGTCCAGTACCATGTCACGTGAACCAATCAGATGATAAAACAATGGATGGACGTCTCTTTTCCCGTGAGCCAATCAAAAGATGAATGCTCGTTTCCATCCTGTAGACGAAAGTAGTCTAAAGGTCACGTTACAATTAGTTTTGGCCACATGATCTTGGGCACATTAAAATATTACCATTGCTCAACTACTTTTATATTTCCTCTATGCTTTAGACTTACGAATTGTAGATGGTGCATGATCGAGTCCTGTTAGGTCCGATTCCTCATGGGTTGCATTTTTGTCTTATGCTTCATTAATAGCTTTCTTTGTGTGTATGTCGATTTATTTGACATTGCATGGTCCAAATATGGACCACGCGTCATTAAATCCAATCAATCATCCTGCAACTCTGGTTTCTACTTCTGGAATGTTCTTCTATTAAATAAACGTCATTTGACCGTGGTTTAAATTTACGAGGGTTGTCCTTGGATCTTTCCCTTCGCGATTAATCCCAGACCATCGTCGATAACCTTTTGTGTCGCGTCAGTGTGAAGTTGATTAACTACCTACCTATCTACCTTGTTCCATCTAAAAACGGGACCTTTGCTGTTATGTTGTAATGAGCTACATTTGCTATATAAATACATTTGTCTCTTAAAAGCTTGATATGTTCATTTCTGTTTCTTAAAAATAGACCGTCATTTGACCGTGGTTCAAAATTACGATGCGTTGTCCTTCGCTCTTTCCCCACGGGATTGATCCCGTACCATCTCCAATCGATCAATACATCGTCCCGTTCTGTTGTTCTAGGGCGACGTTAATTAACTACCTATTTACCAATCTTAAAAATAGCTGTAGGCTGTGGTAGCCTAGTAGGTGGAGTCGCGGATTACCACCCGGAGGGCTGTGAGTTCGAAACTTGATCAAACCAAAGGCCGTGTTCGAGGGAACTGGTGCACTTTAAATCAGTCGCGGCATCAAATATCGTCACGTTCGAGAGAGGTGGAAGTTTGTAGTGTGGAGGTGCCAGCTCAGGTGTTGACCTCCTCATCCGACCGTGGTTCAAAATTACGAAGTGTTGTCCTCGTCTCTTTCCCTTTGGTATTGGGGCCGCGGTGGCCCGGTTGGAAGAGTAACGAACTAGCAACCGAAGGGTTGCGAGTTCGAATCCAGCCAAACACTGTCGTATACAAAGGGGGCTGGTGCACATTAAATCTGTCGTGCCCTCAAATGTCCTCACGTTGGCGTGGTGTGGAAGTTTGGAGAGTGGGGTGCTAGGTCAGGTGTTGCCTCGTCATCTGACCGTGGTTCAAAATTACGTGGTGTTGTCCTCGGATCTTTCCCTTTGGGATTGATCCCGGACCGTCACCAATAGCCCATTGTGTTGCTCCAGTGTGACGTTAATTGAAATACCCCCCCCCTTTGGTATTGATCCTTCACCGCTGCCAATAGCCCGCTGTGTTGATTCCGTGCTACTTTAATTAATTACCTAAAACCACAAACTAAATCAAATTACATATAATTCTGATTCTACTGACTATTATAAACTTGGAATTAATTCTAGGATACGGATAGGAGGTTTTTAAAAAGAAATATTTTATCACATTTAAAAAAAAAAACAAGAGCCCAATAGGATTGAAAATCGTAAACTAGTTGCCGCTGAAAGATTTCTTGCATATAAACTTTGGCAGCAGATAAGAAACAACTGGAATAGATGTGACAGTAGCTGACTCAGAAATTTATTTTCTTAGAACAGAATGGTGATTGATTACTATGTTCAAGTAACACCAGTTTACGCTTCTTGAAATCTTAATGGGACAGAACGCAGTTTATATTCTGATCCTTCCGGTCAATCTGTCATTATCAGGACAAATAAAGCAAAATATATAAGCCCTATTTGTATTTTAAAACCAAAGTGTAATCGTGAAGTATGCTTTCAGGGAAATAAAATATTGTCAGATCAATCTATAGTTTCAAGTGTTGGATCCTGGCATTGTCTTCGAAACAAAAGTATATTGACTTATTTGAGTGAAGTTTTTTTAACACTAAAAAAAACGTTGAAGTCTGCAATAGACAGCAAAGATCAAAGGATTAATTGTGGCTCGTGTGTCGAGATGATGACTAAAGAGTAATCGTTACACCATTAACAATTTACCAATTAAAACATTGCCAAATAGCCCACCATTAAAAATACCTAAAAAGCTCAAACGTTAACCAGAAAAGAAATTAAAGTTTAATTCTTATTTGCTTGAATCGTAAAGGTAAATTCATACATATAAAAAATCACGTCATTCCAATTTTTTTGTCTATATGCCCGGCCAATCGAACATTACTCATCATCGCAGATACAAGGGTAGACATGTGGGCCATCTTGTGTTACTCGGGAACATCACGGTTGTGTTCATATTACACCTCACGTACATACCACACACAACCCGTTTAGAGGGGGGGCCGTGGTAGCTCGGTTGGAAGAGTAACGGACTATCAACCGGAGGGTTGCGATTTCGAATCCAACCAAAGACAGTTGTGTTCAAAGGTGGCTGGTGCACGTTAAATTTGTCGTGGCCTCAAATGTCCTCACATTGGCGTGGTGTGGAAGTTTGGAGAGTGGGTGCCAGTTCAAGAGTGTGACCGACATCTGACCTGGATCAAAATTACGTGGTGTTGTCCTCGGATCTTTCTCTTCGGGTTTCATCCCGGACCGTCACCAATAGCTCGTTTTGTTGCTCCAGTGCGACGTTAATTGAATGACTACCTACCGTTTATAGAGCGAAATACTCGTTCTAGATGGACAAACTTCCACGCTCTACCCTGGATTCGAACGAGAAACCTTTGCGATCTAAGATCTCTGACCACTTGACAGATTTATCGTCATTTAAATTAAATTTCTGAAATGTAAAAAAGGTAGAAAAGAGTTAATCAGGTAAAAAGGGTGCGTAAATGCCCTTTTTCATGAGTTATTTAAGATATTCACAAGATTTTAAAGATATTCATTTTTTCATTATTGTCTTTATAGATCAAATAGACAGCTCAATCCTCTCAAAGGTCTTCTAATTATAGAACACCAGAAAAATATATTCGGCGTAGAATTAGTAATTCCTTCAAAAAGTTCATTTGTTCAAATGAAAGTCATAGCACTAACTAGGTTTAGAAATTGCTGTATCACAAGTTTTCAGTGCTTTTGTCCCAAATATTTGCCATATATATTACTAGATATCTTAAAATTTTTTAACCCTCTCTGGTTATATAGGAATTTTGTCTGCACTCTTAATAATGAGGATGCTTCGCTTTGGCTGCGTAACATGTGAATAAACCAATATTTCATATCGCGATGAAACCTTAACCTAATTTGCCCAATACTCTGAAATTGACCTGGTAAGTCTCTCACATTGATGTGCCGCTGTAAGATATCATTTTCGCACCCCTTTTAAATGTAAAAATAGAAATTCACACACTCCAATAGCAAAGTATTGGGTCGGTGCGAATGAAATGTCCGATGAGAAATAGGTTTGGGAATGGATCCCATACAACTAAAAGTAATTACACTGCTGGCCACCCAAATTGCAACACCAAGAAAGACAAGAGATATCACAACAAAATTTATTTTATAGATAACATGTTGACCAAGTATCAAATGATTAAATTTATAGACTTCTGTGAAGTGTGGTTCCTGCCAAAATCAGTAGCCAGAGTAGCCGCCATTGTTGGAGATCACCGCTGCCACACGCCTCGGCATTGATTCAAAGAGACTTTGGGTGTGTTCTTGGGGTACAGCAGACCAAGCAGCTTCCACACATTGCCAAAGTTGATATGGTGTGGCAGCTGGGGATGTATTCTGGGTCAATCGTTGAGCAACCATGGACCACATGTTTTCTATCGGCGAAAGATCCGGAGAGCGAGCTGGCCAGGGAAGCAATTCAATCTGGCGATTGACGAAGAACCCTTGGACAATGCGTGCCACGTGTGGTCGCGCATTATCCTGTTGAAATATGGCTGTGGGCAAGCTCTGAAGGTAAAGAAGGACAACTGGCTCCAACACCTCGGAGATGTAGCGCTGGCTGTTTAAAGTACCGGCAATGCGTACTAGAGGAGTGCGAGAGTGATATCCAATACCGCCCCATACCATAATACCCGGTGCAGGACCAGTGTGGCGGTGCATAACGCAGCTGTTCAGCATCCTCTCTCCACGGTGTCTCCAGACTCGAATCCGACCATCGTGGTGTTGCAGACAGAAGCGTGACTCGTCAGTAAAGACAATTTCATTCCATTCTGCCGTCCACATCCTTCTTTCATCGCACCATTGGCGGCGGAAACGTCTGTGGTTCTGCGTCAAGGGTAGACGAAGCAATGGACGTCTTGCGGACAGACCACTCTGCTGTAAACGGCGTCGAATGGTACGCGCAGACACTGGATGATGCGGTACAGACTGAATGTGCTGTGCTATGGTTCGTGATGTGGCTGAGCGATCCGTCACTGCCATACGCACAATATGCCTGTCATCACGTGAAGTGGTGCACTGAGGTGGATGCGATCGAACACGTCGGTCCGTCGTACCCTCCTGCATCCAACGATCACATATCCGCATTACAGTTGTTTGGTTTCGTCCAACACGACTACCGATTTCCCTGAAAGATAATCCACAATCTCGGTAGGCCACTATCCTTCCTCTGTCGAACTCGGATACTTGATCAAAAGATGATCGCTGTTTTCTACGAGGCATAATTGATCGTTTTTTTGAAAAACCACAAGAAAAACACAATTGCCGTACTTGAAATCGTCGAAATCTCCAAGCCTTAAATAGCGCTTTGAAGTGGCGCCACAGGCGCGCGTGATGTGCGTCTGCGCTGAAATTCTAATCATTTGCATATCTCACCTCCGCTAATGCATGTTGTAAATTTCATATTATTTGCATGCTTCCTTCAGGGTGTTGCATTTACGGTGGCCAGCAGTGTACCTACAAGCTTCCGTCATCCTACATCTCCAGAGCTACTATAAATAGCTATCACGCGTGTGAAGTACAAGTTCCAGATTTAATTTGTTTGGGTGTAAGGTGTTTCCAAATTGGACATGGAAAACTCAGGTTTCAGTTATCTTCCTTTACGAGTTTAAATTGAGACATTCTGTTACAGTTGCTGCTCGAAACATTAACACAGCATTCGGGGAGAATACAGCCAATGAACGAACCATTCGGCGATTGTTTGCGAAGTTTCGAAGTGGAGATACGAACCTGAAAACGAACCACGTGGTAACCGAGAAGTTGCAGTTTGTGACGATGTTCTGTTAAGTGTGGTTGAAGCTGAACCGGGAAAACATATCGTGATATAGCGGCCGAGCTAGGTGTCCACCACACTGCAATTGTTCGCTGTCTGGATGCACTGGGTAGGGTCAAAAAGATGAATTCATGGGTTCCTCATGAATTGATAATTGTCAACAAGATGAGACGTTTTGGAAGTCTGCATCGCTCCTTTCCAGGAATGAAAGAGAACCTTTACTGCAGCGAGTCGTTACCTGCGACGAGAAATGGGTTCTTTATGACAATCGGAAACGATCTGCATAATGGTTGAGCAAAGCACAGCCTCCTGGAAGCCATCCTAAGCCACCCTTATATCCCAGAAAGGTTATGCTTCTTGTATGGTGGTCTACAGCTGGAATAATTCATCGCAGCTTCCTACCAAGTGGCCAAACCATCACTTCAGAATGATATTGTAATGAATTACGACAGATGCACCGGAAATTGATGGTGAAACAAGCAGCTTTGGTAAACAGGCATGGCGTCTTGTCTCTTGCAAGATAACACCCGTCCTCATGTCGCACAACGGACGATGCTGACACTACGTGAGTTGGGCTATGAAGCGATGCCTCATCCCCAACTTGTCACCTATCACCTGACTTGTCACCTACAGATTTTCATCTGTTTCGTCACCTGGATCGCTTTCTGTCAGGCAAACGGTTCACCTAAGATACGGAGGTTCACCGTGCAGTTGATGACTTCTTCGCATCCCAGCCACAAGACCTTTTTCGTTCTGGGATCATGGCATTGTCAGACAAGTTGCAACAGTGTTTTCGAGTAGGTCAAGTACTGTATTTTTCATCTATCGCCATCGAAGTGTGATGGTCATTTTCCGGACATTTCATTCGCACCGACCCAGTAGATATGAATCTCCCATCATTCCACTTCTTGATCCATGGAGCATTTTTGTCTCCCCCACATTCCTGAAGAGGATTACCTGTAACTATTTTTACCATGTCCTGCGGTTTAAATAACTTTAAGCCTTTAAAGGCTTGTCTCCTCAGGTTTATTATTGTATTGAATTGTATAGTCATTCTACCTCTTATAGATTAAAGAAACGTTAAGATTATCACAAAATAAATTCAGTATACTATCAACAATTTGGATCAAAAGCAGACTCCCGGATATACCACCATTCATATCAATGTTCTGCCATAAACCCTCCTAGTGTCGATTCCGCAGGATTTTTATTGTATTGTATTAAGTTGGGTTATGTATGGTAAGATGATTATTATATTGACATTCCACTCCTTATGAACTCAGGAAATGTTCCGATTATCATGAAATTAATGGAGCATTTTTTCAACCATCAGAATCAGAAAAAAGCAGGTGCCTGGAAATATTAACATCATGCAGTAAACTCTCCAAGAGCTGATTCCCAGAGTGGTTACTGTATTGCATTGTATTGTCATTCCATCTCTTATGTAATAAGGAAATGCTAAGATTGTCATAGAATAGTTTTCCATCAACCATCCTAGTCAAAAGCAGGCGCCCGGATATACTAATATTCACTAAGAGCTATTTTGTGTGTTTTCTTTATAGGAACCTTCCCGAAAGAGACATTTACGCTATTTGGTCGAACTAATCTCAAGATTAAAAACCCCTTGATTTGTCACGTGTAGAAAAAATATCCTTTCTTTATTTAGTAGAATTCGATGATTTACTAGACTTTTAAAGAGACTAGATTATTTTAAAATAGATATGATGTGATTGGGCGTTTGATGTCCTGCCTGTTTAATATTACTAAAATGCATTTTGATTTTGTAAAAACAGAAACTGTCTAACCCTCAGGAAATTTTCTGCCAGAAACCAATTACTTTCAACAATTCGTGAACAGCATTAAAAGGCCCTTTAAAATAAACTTTTTATTTTCAGAGCATTTCTCCTTTAAAATATCAAGTAATTTTAGCATTAGTGAAAACTGATATTTGTTAGAAAAAATACTTATTTTACCAAAATCTAAGATTACATGTAAAAATTATTATTTACATGTAATCTTAGATTTTCCTCTCGTAATTAAAGGTAACTCAAAAAAATTTCGTTTTAAACAATTGTTTTATTTTTCTTAAGTTTCATCCCACTTGTTCGGAGATTCAATTTATGAAATAATTGCATAGAAAATTATATATAAACACAGAATAATCGTTTAAACAGTAAGTACTGACAAATTGTATTTTCAAATCTAGAAAAATAGAAAATGACATCATTTTGATCGAATAACAGTGTTTTCCATTTCACTACAAAATTGCAACAATAAAAATGGACCATTGAAAAAATACAATATCTATATAAATAAAAATGAAGTGTTTGTACATTGAACATTTAGAGCCCCATTTCAAGTTATTTAACCGTTTGGGAATATTTTAATACCAAATTAATTGTTTCTGCGGTTGGTGTCTGTATGTATATGTGTACCCGTACTATGTCCAAACGGCTGATATATTTTCATGAAATTTTGCCTTGTTTTAAGTATTTACAGTAATTTAATGGCTGAGCATAACAGCGTCAGTCTGTCAGACTGCTTTCCTGTTTCATGTCTCTTTTGTACGTTTGTGCAAATACATCAATTTAATTATATATGTTTTCATAAAATGTATTATGTTTTAAAAAAGTATTTTAACTTAGTAAATACACCAATTAAAATTTCTCTTCCTACGTTTTAATCATTTCAGGCTAGAAAATCTGCATTCTTACTTAAATTAACCTTCATTCGACAGTTTTAGAGAAGATGGAATGTAAACTGAGCTTGTGGTTACTCAGATTGTTTTACCAGTAAAGTTGGAAAGGCAATTATTTTTACAACATTCAAATTGTATTTTTATCATATATTTTAATAAATATTTTTCTAATATGTGGAACAGATGGTATAAAGAGAATACAACATTTTCAGTTTTGCACCAGAGCTTGACAGAAATTAGTTATTTTATATCCAATATTGCTAAAGATATATGTTCGTTTCTGAACGGTATATCTACATTTAGACCAATTTCCTTCAAAGGTCTTGATTTAAAGTACGTGGTTATAAAATTTCTTTTTATGAAAACAATTAAAATATACGGTAAAGATGTCGAATCCGGGGCATGTTTGTCGCCAAGCAATTTTTATCGCCAAATCAAGATGGCGTCCAAAACCAGTATGTTCGTTAAAAAAAACCGCGGACTTTCCTACGCGAAAAACCTTTTGCATAGGGTTGCCATAAAGCTGGATCAAAACCACAAGGTTACCATGTTTGGCGATAAATCGCTAGTGCCCGGATTCGACATCTCCACCAAACATACAGAATAAAGCCTTTTGAACCAAAACTGGTATCTAATCCAATTTATTCAAAGCATTTTTAAATTTTTACATAGATTTCCTTTACAAGACGATTAAACTCATGAAAACTTACATTTCTTTTAAATGTTTCAAATAATTTACCTGATTTTATTGAAAGCTGCACTCAATAGGCAGGTATACCATCATTCTCATTCTACGTAGGTACGTGGTTTCCATTCAAAACTAAATCTCTGAAATGAAAAAGTGCTTTAACGTGTGGCGCGTGGAAACGAAAACTCATGTGCTGACCACCGTGTAGTAATATTATTTTCTAATTTTTTCGCTCGGAATGAATTTTCCATTTTAAAAATATGTTCTATGTTTAGTTGTAAGTAATGGTAACTATTCGAGATCACGGAATAAAAAACATCGACCATCTAATGTAATAGACGTATCATGAGCACCCATTTTCATGCTATTTCTTCCTGTCGCTTGGTTTGAAGGTCTGTCTCGTGGTTGTGGGAAAAAACAGGAATCCTAAATTATTGATTGGTTAAAGTGATTATCTACCGTGATCAAAAACACTAGTCTGGACTTCGAAACCCAATCGGTTAAGTCGATTCGTAAGCACACGTGAGTTAACTTTCAGAGATGTTACGACAGCGACTCCGTCCACATGGTCTGTCTATTTCATTAGAAGGTCGATATCTGAAGGGTAAATCACAAATCGACTTATCCGATTGGCTATGGAAGCGCAGACTAGTGTTTTTGATCGCTGTGCATAATCACTTTAACCAATCAATAATTTAGAATTCATGATTTTACCTACAACCCCGTGAAAGATCTTCAAACCGAGTAACTGGAAGAAATAACATGAAGCTGCGGGCACATGCTCCGTATATTTCATTTTAATGTCAATGATAAAAAAGAATGAACTAATATCTTTAAAACTCTTTTTTTCTGTCTTTATTTTAGTTGTATTTCACGGTGTTTCGGTGTTTCCTGGGGCTGTAAATTATAAACTTATTTTTTGATAAATTGTCATTCATATACACCCCACGCAACAACCCTATAAAAAATTCGATTTGAAACTGCATGTAAGTTAGAGTAAAACAAATTTTAAAGGTTTAACTTTGCGATGTTGAAGGAATATTAATGTTAATAAATCCGAGCTAGGATTCTGAAGTATTAAATATTTATTGTCGGAGTGACAGAAGGTCAAGTCTGCGTACTTTTTAAGTCAAAGCTATATTCAAGAAGCTTATATCTGTTGAAGGCTTTTTGAAAGCAGTGATTTTCTTTTTTTTAAACATTGTGTCGAATCGACATATCATTTTTTGAAAAATGGTAATCTGTTCCCTTTACTTTGTCTCTACTAAAGTCATTCAATTTTAGAACAAGTTCCTTTTTTCGTTGCACGTGCCACTAAATGAAATTTTCAAGAAAAATGTCTGATCAAATTAATTTATGATTTTTCCCTTAATGATGGTGAGATTCGAAAACGTCGCTTGCATGGTGTACGAGTATCGCAAGTCAAGAAAATTGGTAGGAAAACTATAACCTTGGAACATCCGTCATGGATTTATCATTTTTACGAATTGAGTGACGACAATTTTGTAGAAAACAAACTTCAGGGGGGGCAATCATTATCTATCCCCAAAATTTAAAATCGACCATTTGTAGTAGTCACCTTTTGTAATTTTGTCATTCAACAGGAATGTGATGTATGCGAAATGCATTATATAGATGGATATGGATACATACGCTTTGCATCCAAAGTAAGATGCAGAAATTATAAAAATGTTGAAAAGCTGTTAAAAGACATTATTTTTCCTGACACCAAAAGGGGGCCTCGGTATCCCAGTTGGTACAGTAACGGATTTGCAATCGGAAGGTATTCACTTTTAATCACTTTTTCAATCTAAATTCAACCAATTCAAACTGAGTAAGGTCTGTAATTCTGCTGGTATAGATGAGGAAAATGTAAAAGATTATATGTTTATATTTTAGAAGTCATCTTTACTTACTAATTCCTAAGATTTCCAAACCGTTTTTACTAATATTAACAGACTCACTCGTAGCATCTGTGCTGAACTTTCTTAATTGCTTGTATTTATTCATGGCTAAGTGTCATTACTCACATTTCATACCTTATTAAAAACTCTTTTTACTGCATATAAGCATCGATATACACATGTCATATATCAAAATTATGTAAATTTTGATATAATCCAAAATGGAAAATGACACTTTGTTTACATTTTTTAAATGTACTCTTAATGGTGTTAATTCTTCCAATAAAGTGCACGGTAAAAATTCTGCATAGTCATGTTACCCCAATTAGAGCGTCGATTGATATTGCATCTTAGTCACTTGTTCAAATTCAATTCGATAGTTTTTGGCTTTTAAACCTATTTTCTCAGTTGGCTCATATGTTTTTCTGCGTTAGTTTCTATCTTTCACACTCATTATCATACTGCTGAAGAAGAGCGGCGATAGCATTTTCATGCAGTTCTAGAAATATCATGCAGCTTCTATATGAAATCAAGCGTATTTAAACTAAGTGGCGAAATTGGCGAATCAGTCTAGTTGCCGTGGAATTTATATTGTTTACATTCTTTGTTTGATGGCATATATATAAACTTTGCTTTTCTTCCATCCTTCAATTCACATTGGTGTTTGTGGGACAGTATGCTCATTTCTCATATATATATATATATATATATATATATATATTTACGAGATAATTTTGAAGTGACCTGAAGAGGTGAAAATCTGAGGGGTCAAGGTCTGGTGTATATGGGGGTGACACAAAACATTCCAGCCTTACTCAATAAGTCTTTGTCTGACATTCATTGTCATGCTGGAAGACAACACCTCGACGATTGGTCAGTTCTGGCCGCTTTGCTTCGATTTCTGCTTTTAATACTGCCATTTTAGAACAGTATTTTTCCGAATTTATTGTCTGATTTTGTGGCAACAATTCATAATGGACAATTCCTTTGTAGTCCCACCATAAACAAAGCATTACTTTTTTATTAAATTTATTAAATTAATTAAAGCATTACAGCCCCCTCTCGATGTTAATTGGGGAGGTTCATTTGGCTTACCCCATGATCTTTTTCTTGTAACATTATTGTATATTATCCACTTCTCATCTCCAGTAATGAGCCGTTTCAAAAAAGGAGCTTCTTCATTTCGTTTCAGCAAAGAATCACATGCCGAGATTCGAGCAAGCATATTCTGTTGTGTTAAAGTATGAGGTACCCATACATCGTAGCGGCTTACATACCCAATCTTCTTCAGATGATCATGGACTGCACATTTTGGAATATTTAGTCTGTGTGATAGTTCCTGAATTGTGTAACGTGGATTTTCAGCTATGGCATCTTTTAATAGGTCCTCGTTTGCAGAGGATGGTCGTCCAGAGCGGGCATCATCTTAGAGGCTGAAATTTCCGCGCTTAAATTTATCAAACCACCTTCGAACTGTGTCATTAGAAACAGCACTTTGTCCATATACAGCACAAATTTTACGAGCAGTCTGACTAGCATTTTTTCCTAGCAGCAGACATAGCATGGAAAGCAAAATAATTCAATTAAAGAAAACCAAAGGGTGATTTTAAGATTATTTAAAAAATGAAGCGGTGCTGGTGGATCAGGGAGAAACTTGACCCAGACAACACAAGATGGTATTTTCTGCGTGTGGGCAGCAGTACACTAAAACTACCCCCCCCCTCCAAAAAAAACCAACTTCATAATGAACAAAAGTAGGAAGGCAAATTAGGCAATAGGTCAAATCAGGCAAAAAGTCCATGCATGAAATCAAGACAAGGACAAGAACAAAGGCAGACTTAATACTAAACAGAGTACTAACAGAACTAAATACAATATTGGACCATAAAAAGTATAAGAAAGTATTAGCTTAAATCATTGAGAAAATCATTTGAAGTTAGAGTAATCAGCAAAATCTCGCACGAAGATCGCCAACAAATGCCATATTTTAATACTATGGGACACAGTTATCAATCATAAAATTTAGTATATTAATAAAATGATGAAAGTGCCACAGTGAGAGTGTTCAATTACAAAAAATAGAGTTCAATTACTGCTTTAAAACCAAAGAACAAATACATATTAGAAATCGTCAATTCCTGCTATTAAGAGTTAAAAGAGTCGATTCCTGCTATTTTCAGAATTAATAGAGTTCAATTCCTGCTAATTTTTAGAATTGATGGTCAACAAGTAAGTCCCTAAAAATAAAAAGTCATTTGGGTTAATCATCTGTTAAATAATATTTAGTATTGTTAAATCTTTCAAAAATAAATCCATAAAAATAATAAGGGTAAAAATAATAATTCCATTTATTATTAAGAATTCCTTTAAAATAGTTCAATAAAATTTGTAATTCTAAATATAACTTTCTCTTTTTCAATGTAATAATCTCATAAACACGCTTATATACACTGCTGGCCACCGTAAATGCAACACCCTGAAGGAAGCATGCAAATAATATGAAATTTACAACATGCATTAGCGGAGGTGAGATATGCAAATGATTAGAATTTCAGCGCAGACGCACATCACGCTCGCCTGTGGCGCCACTTCAAAGCGCTATTTAAGGCTTGGAGATTTCGACGATTTCAAGTACGGCAATTGTGTTTTTCTTGTGGTTTTTCAAAAAACCGATCAATTATGCCTCGTAGAAAACAGCGATCATCTTTTGATCAAGTATCCGAGTTCGACAGAGGAAGGATAGTGGCCTACCGAGATTGTGGATTATCTTTCAGGGAAATCGGTAGTCGTGTTGGACGAAACCAAACAACTGTAATGCGGATATGTGATCGTTGGATGCAGGAGGGTACGACGGACCGACGTGTTCGATCGCATCCACCTCAGTGCACCACTTCACGTGATGACAGGCATATTGTGCGTATGGCAGTGACGGATCGCTCAGCCACATCACGAACCATAGCACAGCACATTCAGTCTGTACCGCATCATCCAGTGTCTGCGCGTACCATTCGACGCCGTTTACAGCAGAGTGGTCTGTCCGCAAGACGTCCATTGCTTCGTCTACCCTTGACGCAGAACCACAGACGTTTCCGCCGCCAATGGTGCGATGAAAGAAGGATGTGGACGGCAGAATGGAATGAAATTGTCTTTACTGACGAGTCACGCTTCTGTCTGCAACACCACGATGGTCGGATTCGAGTCTGGAGACACCGTGGAGAGAGGATGCTGAACAGCTGCGTTATGCACCGCCACACTGGTCCTGTACCGGGTATTATGGTATGGGGCGGTATTGGATATCACTCTCGCACTCCTCTAGTACGCATTACCGGTACTTTAAACAGCCAGCGCTACATCTCCGAGGTGTTGGAGCCAGTTGTCCTTCCTTACCTCCAGGGCTTGCCCACAGCCATATTTCAACAGGATAATGCGCGACCACACGTGGCACGCATTGTCCAAGGGTTCTTCGTCAATCGCCAGATTGAATTGCTTCCCTGGCCAGCTCGCTCTCCGGATCTTTCGCCGATAGAAAACATGTGGTCCATGGTTGCTCAACGATTGACCCAGAATACATCCCCAGCTGCCACACCAGATCAACTTTGGCAACGTGTGGAAGCTGCTTGGTCTGCTGTACCCCAAGAACACATCCAAAGTCTCTTTGAATCAATGCCGAGGCGTGTGGCAGCGGTGATCTCCAACAATGGCGGCTACTCTGGCTACTGATTTTGGCAGGAACCACACTTCACAGAATTCTATAAATTTAATCATTTGATACTTGGTCAACATGTTATCTACAAAATAAATTTTGTTGTGATATCTCTTGTCTTTCTTGGTGTTGCAATTTGGGTGGCCAGCAGTGTATATATGCCCCTAATGACTAGCTACTACATGTCTTGTTAGGATTAAATGTTCCGATTTTTCTCAAAGAAAATTAATAAAGATATATATCTACTTGGAGCTATATTTTAAAACGTTAACATGGTATAAAAATAAAATTAAAATAGCTACAGATATTCTTCCATAAGATTCACTAATTAGATATTCTTTGTGTGTGTGTGTGAGGATTGAAGGAAAAAATAAATCTTAATAAAATTTGCAAAGTTACGTTTGAGCTAGAAATTGGAATGACTTAAATATGTGTTAAAAATAATTTATAAACATAATAGAACGCTTTTGAGTGAGCGTGAAATTTTAAATTAGATTTATTAATAAAATATGAAGCTTAAGTATCCTGTCTATACTTTGAAAGTAAACAGATAAAGAAATATTAGCGTAAAGGTAAAATGAACTGAAAAAAAATTACAGTTACTTCACTTTAATGTCATACAACCATACTAATGTATGTGAATGTTTTAATCATTACCATTTTATATTTATGTCATTTAATTTGCCTACATATATTTATTCAGTTTCACCAATTATATAATGATTTTCAGATCTGTAGATTTCTTAGTTGCGTATGAAAGACACGAAAATTAATATTAAAATTTTCGTCCTTTTATCTCAAAATATACTTTGGATCTTTCCCTTCGGGATTGATCCCGGACCGTAGCCAATAGCCAGTTGTGTTGCTCCATTGCGACGTTAATTAACTGCCTACCTACCTCAAAATGTAATAGAAATAATTCTGTCACCCAATTTGAATAAAACCTTTCTAAAATTAGCCTTTAAATTAATATTTCCTTTGGAAGATCATTTTTGTCATCTGTCTATACATAACTCCCTGCATGATGTATTTCACATAATAATCTCAAGTAAATTTACATCTAGTTGCAGAGAACTCAAAGGACTTTTCCAGAATTGAATAGTAACCCGCTTTTCCTTGAAATTATAGTGGCCCAGTGGGTTTTCCCGCTGCGCTAGTAACTTGCGAGTTTTAGGTGGCGCAGGTTCAATTCCTGTAAGGTTCGATTCCTCCCTGAGTGTATTTCTCTCTTATGTGTCAGTAAGGCTTCCTTTTGTGTATGTCCATAAACGTGACGTTGTTTGTAGCAGCTTGATCAAATATTGCCCTTGTCCCATAAAACCCAATCAATTATGAAATTATAAAAACTGTACACTAGTACAGTTTTTATAATTTCAGTAAACAGTAAACAGTAACAGTAAAGAATTGTTCTTGTTATACCTACTTTATTTCTTGATAATCCTATCTGTATTTCTGCGAATTATTTTTTTCATCTTTTGCTTAGGCATTATTATTGTCTGAGTAAATCACATAATTTACTCAGACAATATCATATAACTTTTACTTCAATTCTAAGAGTACTTTTCTCTAAGGGTTTTTCCAGAGTTAAATTATAACTTGCTTGTCCATTATTAAAAATGTACCAATGGCAATAAATAATTTGTATATTTAAATCTTGAACTTAGAATAACTACTTTTTGTGTTAGTGCAAATTATTTTTCTCATGTTTTGCTAAATAATGTGACGTTAATGAGTAACTTGTTAATAGACTACATTTTATACATAAAATTCATCTGGCAATTTAATGTTGAATGAATATCAAACAATACATCTGCTACAAAAAATTGTTACATTTTTGTTCAGACTTACCGTTGCTGTATTTCATTTTTATTTAATGGATAATTAAGCAGATATTTGTTTAATTATTCCTGGCAAAACCACGCAGAAAGTGCATCTACTCTAAAGTGTTTGAATAGCTAATATCTATTGATGTTAGTGTCAGTACTCACATTGCATACCTTATTGAATGAATATAAGCATCTGTATGTACATTTCATATGTGCAAATAAAATAAAACTTGTTAAAAATATAAAACGGCATTTTGTCTACATTTTTAAAGTACATGATAAAAATTTCTCACCTCAGCCTTGTTACCACAATTCACTTCTGAACGTCCACTTCAATTGCAACTCTTTCACTTATTCTAACGAGATTCAATATTTTTGGACATCTAAACCTACTTTCGGATTGACTCAGATTTTTTTCTGCCCTAATTTCAACCTTCCAGATTTATGATTAGCTTCTGTAATCAGACTGCTGAAAATTTTCATTAACGAGTGAACTTTTGTGTTCATGATACCCCTCAGTAAAATTAAATAAAATTAGCCACCTCGTGTAATGGCGATTCGAAGGCGTTCCACAGTTTGTGTGACTCTGCCCCCCCCCCAACAGAGTCTTGATCTTCTTATTCTTATAGAAGAGTTTGTCAAAACGATTTGTAACATCTTTGCGAAACAAGGTTAAGGAATGATGGGAAAAGATATAACTTCGGCATTCGGCAGCAAAGGCAGCTTGAAAGAAGACGCAATAGTCAAGCTCAAAAACCTTTACCGCGAAGACACGAGATTCCTTGAAAAAAATGTGCTCAACATTACTACAATCTTGCAAACTGATAGAAAATGACAGCACAGCAAATGTCCAAAACGAAGTTCGTCGTGTTGTTTCTATCTGAGAGCTATGGCATGCAATGGAGAGCTCAAAATCCATACACATAATAAAGATGCAGCTAACCGAAATAGTCATTGATCAGCTTTTGACTATGCATCAACGATTTGCATGTCCTAGCAGACTCCTAGCTCCTGCTCACTCATAATACAAACGAGTCTTCAGAATATGGAACCAATCCTCGAAAGAGTTTATTTAAAAGGAACGACTCGATTTGGCAGTAACATTTTTAGTTAGTGATTCAACTTCGGAACATAAAAACTATAAATTTTTCAAAGGCAAACATCCAGGTAAACCTACCATCTTACTCAAATTGGTATGATCATCCCAACGAAAAAAAGAATTCACTAATGCGTACAAAATTTCATAAAATCAAGAATAGTCAAAACAAAGAAAATCATATACTGACTACATACTCGTAAAATGATGGTGCATTTTAAATTTATTACGGTAAATAATTTGTAAATGTTTATCAAAATTCTATCATATCTGAATAAATTATCGCTTATTGAAATATTTTAAAATTATAGTCATTTTTAGACCCAGAAAACATGATTAATATTGTCTTTTAACAAAAATGCTCACAAATATACTACATGATATTAAAATATACTGATAACATAAAATATATCGTTGGCTTGGA
This sequence comes from Meta bourneti, assembly GCA_933210815.1. Taxonomy (NCBI): domain Eukaryota; kingdom Metazoa; phylum Arthropoda; class Arachnida; order Araneae; family Tetragnathidae; genus Meta; species Meta bourneti. The sequence continues at coordinate 74,960,725 of OW119924.1, read as the reverse complement.
TCAGAAACTCATAACCTGACATTTTTTGAAGACACTAAATCCTTGTTTTCACGATAATGAGAAATGCATTGTCATATTGTAATCTACTTAAAAGATGTATAACACCATCAAAAAACTTTGCTGATCTTGGAATAATATCATGGTTATATAATATTTAACTAGAACGTAAGGTATCTGCCTGCCTTTAAAACATGAATTTTGGTCAAAATATCGAAGTTTCAATTTTGGTATAGTATTGGTAGTCTGAACTTTTTTCTTTCAAATACTGTTAAAATTTTGTTTCTATGTAATTTAGAAGTTATGGAGGAGAAGTTAGGAGTTACGGCTGTTTTTATATTACTACACAGCTGTAGTTTTTCATGTACATAAAGTTATTTTTCCATTTTTCTCAAAATTGATGTTTACATGTTTTTGCTTTACGCAACTTAGCATAACTCAAAAAGTTAAAGTTCAAATGCTTTGAAATTTTTCAGGCAAGTTGCACAAATGCACAATACAGTGAATAGACTACAGCCATGGTTAAATATTAATTATATTTTCTGATTTAAAGTCTTAATTCATGACTTGCGCAAAAGTTTAGAGAACTTTTCAAAATGTTGTAATCGAGTTCCCATAACTTCAGAGATATATGTGTGATCACCATGATAATAGTCTATTCCCTGAAGAAGTTCATTATAAACATTATCAAATTAACAAAACAGAGATATAATGATTACTTTCGGAGTTATATCATTCTACGTATCGGCATATTTTACTGTAATTTTTACCTTATTTTTCTATCTAAGCAATGAACGAATTATTAGATGCTTATATTTTATATGCTGTTTATAGTTTTATGTTGTGTTTAATCATAAAATTTAAGTTAGAAGAAAAAATTTAAGTAATTTCAAGAAATGACCCCGAAGGCTGGCAGATACGAAAGATTGGATATTTTTGTCTTAAGTGTCAGAAGATCGAAGTTGTTCACTTTACAAGTTGAAGTTATTCTAATGCAATTGTTATCTCAAACATTCGTTGAAAGCATTGATCTTTTTTAAAAAACACTGTAAAATTAATCTTCCGTTTTTGGAAAATTGTAATCGATTAACTTTATTTCGTCTGTATGTAGACATTTAATTTTTAAACAAGCTGTAATTTCACCCTCGGAATGGAATTTTCAAGCAAAAAATGTGTTCGCCTTAAAAGAAATTAATCATGATATCGTATGAATATGATCTGTCATCCTTTCTTAACTATAGAATTCCTGGTGCAAGAGTGTTACAAGTCAAACAATATTGATAGGAAAACAGGTTGCAACACACTGTTTCTCATTTGCACAGGAAATGAACTTAAAGACCATTTACAATCACTCCCAAACTCAAAACCGACTTCTATAATAGTCATCTTATTGTCAACTTTCGTAGTTTTGTCTGCATGTGTGATGCATGTGAAATGGATTATATGGATGGATAAAGCAAGCACAAACATTTCGTCCAAAGTAAATTATAAAAGCTGTAAAAATGTTGGAACGAAATTTTTAAAAAAAATTTTTCGCTTACTTATTTTTTCAATATTTGCGTTTTTTGATATTTGGATTTTTCAATCCTTGAGAAAATTGATTTTTCGGATCACTCAATCACCGATTAACCAATTCAACCCGAGCAAAGCCGAATTATTCTGCTAGTTATAATGTATACAGTTAAATTTAAATGAAAAGTTCCTAATTTTGAAATTATAAATGTTGCTAAACATAACCTTTTTTGCAACATGTTTAGTGTTTTACTACACGTTTACTTTTAAGCTTTGCTATTGAATGATACACTTGCCAAATGGGGCTAATTCGATTTATATGTATATAACAGATCTGGTCGCGCGGCACTCTAGGTATTACTGTGAACACAGAGAGGTATGCAATCTTGCCATAAATCATTTATTTCTATACATGTGTACAGTGAACTATTTACAGACTGTATAGAAATCACACCATCCACTCCGAATCTCTGTTCTTAAAAAATACATTCGCCTCCACTATTTGGTGGCCATCATTTGAGTCCAAGCGCTGGTGGACTTGCCTTCTTGTTTATCGAATTTTGATTTATGGTGCTTTATATTTTTATTTACCGTTATTCATAATCTTCATATGGAATCATCTCGGTACAACAGAGGGTACGCGATGTGAATATCACAATATATACAAACTATAATGTAAATTAAAATAATGGGAATACATGGAAAACTAATGCACGGTTTTTACAAAAATTTTGCTAATTTTCCAAAACTCTTTTTTGGGGGGGAGGGTGCGATAGCCCGGTTGAAAGAGTTACGGATTAGCAACTGGACGGTCACGAGTTCAAATCCAACTAAAGAGCGTCGTGTACAAAGAGCGCTGGTGCATATTAAATCTGTCGTGGCCTAAGATGTCCTTACGCTAGCGTAGTGTGGAAGTTTGGAAAGTTGGGTGCCAGTTCAGGTGTGACGTCATCTGACCGTGGTGTTGTCCTCGGATCTTCCCCCTCGGGTCCCCTACCGTTGCCAATACCCCGTTGTCTTGCTCCAGTGCGACGTTAATTAAAATACTTATCAAAATACCATACCAAAACTTTTGGACACGTATGCAAGAGTGACTAATAGAGCAAGAGTAATAGCTACCACAAAGTGTAATATTTCTTGACCAAATATCATTTTTGGCTTTTTAGCAAAACCAAATAGTCTACGAATTTGATAACAATCTGAATGAAACTTTGAAAGTTTATATTCAAAATCCACTGTCCCCTTAATTCAGAGCAACCTAAAAATAATTGACCTTGTATTCGTCCAGCATCACAAAGATAATTTGACTGATGCAATAAACTAAATAGGATTATCTCAATAGATTTACTTTTCTCTTTTGTACTATTATCAATGTCAATTAACTTTTTTAAAAACGTCTTTTGCATGCTATTAAGATTTTTGTACAACTGGATAAGTTTGACAATTTATGAAGGAATTTAGTTTTTTAAAATAATTTAAATGAAATCAAATCTAAAATATATGGATTGTAGAATTAAGGTAATCTGTAGTTTTGAACAACTTCTATGAACGGGCTTAATGCAAATTTGAGTAAAGATTTGTTCAACTATGTAGTATCTAGAAATGAAGTAATAAGCAATACATCTAAAATAGACACTTTAGGCATAATATTTCAACATCAAAAAATTACCTTGGCTATTTTAAAAAGTTCACTACTAATGTTTAACATGACCTGATTCATGTAGGCTCAAAACCAATTTCTGTATAGGGCCATTCGTCGGGTACTGGTAGTAAAACACGTATTACTTTTTAATACAGTATAAGTGTTACTTTTCCTAAAATATTAGTAGGGTTAAAATTAGCAGTTCTGCAAAAGCGATTGAATGCATAAGATCTCAACTTTAAAAGAATTATAAATAATTTAAAACATGAATTCATTAAAATTGCCAACGTGCAAACCTCAGCAAGTCATCCTCTCTCCTCAAAAACATGATTTGCGGAAAGAAAGCCCTTCAAGCATGTTTTATGAAAATAATTTCGGATCTTCTTTTTCACGTTTCGCTAAATGATGTAGTATTAAATCAGCATACGTTTTATGGCTTTTTTTGACTGTTTTCAGAATATTGAAGTATTTCTACGTTTTTGCCTGTGTAATTTACGAAATTTCTATTTTCTCTGGATAACTAGCTTTTTATTGTGTATCTTTGTTAGCTTTTCCATTGCGAAAAATTTCGGGAAGAATTCATACTCAAGTGGAAACTGTCCCCAAATACATCCTTGCCATTGATGAGTACTGTTTGAATATTCTAATGTGTAAGCAAATATGACCATTCATAAGTACCTTTTATTACAATCGCAAAAACCTATACAGAACGATGAAGTATGAACTAAATAATATCGGTAGGTAAGGTAGTTGAATTTACGTCGCATTGGAGCAACACAACAGACTATTGGCGAGGGTCCGGGATCAATCCCGAAGGATATATGATCCGAAGACAACATTTCTTAATTTTCAATCATAGACAGATGACGAGGACAACGCCTGAGCTGGCACCCCACTCTCCAAATTTCCATACCCCGCCAACGTGAGGACGTTTGTGGCCACGACCGAGTTAACGTGCACCAGGCCCCACGTACACAGTGGTCTTTGACTGGATCGAGTTTAAATAATATTGGAAAACTTATTCCTGGACATGTTTATTTTAAATTGGAGGTATATTTTCTTTCGGCCATCCCTATTTTTCATTAGTGTGTAAATGTGTTTAGCACCAACTCGCGAACTGCATATGTACGACATCTAGCTTCGAGATATCTGATTAAAAAAGGTTGGTTCGTTTGTTGGTTGATTTTTATGGCACAAGGGCCGTATATAGCCAAGATGTGCCAAACAGCACCATATAAACGGAGATACATGCTCACATTCATACATAACGAGAGCTTTGCTGTCACAAAAAATAGAAATACATCCAGGAAGGAATAGAACCTGCTCGCTACAACTCGCAGGTTTCTAGCGCAGTGGGAAAAACCCACTGAGCTACGACGACTCATGATTATTAAAAAGGTAGGTAGGCAGTTGAATTTATGTCGCACTGGAGCATCACAATGGGCTATTGAAGACAATGCAAGATCAATCCCGAAGGAAAATATCAAATTGAAAAGAATTTGACAGTTTATGAGTTTAGTTTCCTAATGTTTGTTGTCACGGTATTTCATGTTTTTTCTTAAACATTGCAAACCATGAAATTAAAATTTTGAATAGCGATGGTCTGATTCTCTTAATATCAAGACTAATAGCAATACATCTGATAAAAAGCATTCTTTTCTGTGACTTACTACGCGCCGTGAAAAATCGATGGCAACGAGCCCCAAATGCTTCGTTTTAGTTAACGGGTCGGAAATAAGGCACTTAGAGATAACTACAATGTTTCCAAACACTTAAAGGGCGTTTGCCACAACCATCTCTTAGTCCTATCCCTTCGCTTTCTTCATATTTTCTTGTGTGTTTCACCTCGCTTCCCTAGAAACAAAAGTATATCCAGGGTTATTCCTGCATCTATATTTCAAACTGCTACTCGATCCAGTGCAATTCTCAGGTCAATGAGGTTCTTCCTGTGAAAACGTCATTTCCGGCACCTTCTTCGCAGCTTCTAATCCTCCAGATGAGTACTTTGTGCTTTAGACCTCCCGGCGGCAGAAAATGGCTCCATTTGGGCCGGCATAAAATGTGGCGTATTTTCTTCTTCTCTTCTCTTGCTTTTGTTTCCTTCACCGTTGGAAGAAGTATTGTTGGTATCGCTACTCAATCTCGGACGACCATTAGGCCAGTGCTGAGGAAACAAGTTGTGAATTAATTGCTTTGGTTCTTTAGAATATGTGTGATTGTTTTCTGATGAAAAACGTGCGTAAGAGATAAACGTTTACAGAGGCGCTAGTACGGAGTGGGCTTAAACCCATCCCGTCCTTGAAAAATTATATAAGTATCATTTACTTCAGTGCTTTGTACTTCGCGTATGAAGAAGACGCTTTTCACATTTTCTTCACTCTCCAATCAAGTAATATTTCGCCATTATCTTTTCATCCATTTACATAAGTGCGCCATCACCATTTGTCCTATCTTGGACTTTGGCTTTTAATACAGTATGTATCCATCTTTAAAGTCACTTTTAAACGTTTTAGTGGCACATTTTAAAGAAATATATTTGAAAACCATGACCTCCTATAGCTTTGCTTTTCTTGGGATTTTAGTTACCTGAAATTACAGCATACTCATAAAAAAGTGTGTTGTGCATCCACAGAATGTAAATCAATACTAATGCAGCCCCATTCAGAGTAATATCCACGGTATGCCCCTGAGTATTTCTAATCTGCTCTTGAGGTATATGTTTGGAATTGTTTTGTCCACAGTAAAGGAAAAGGCAACTTTATGGATCTTTTTTGAAGAACACTTTAATCTACGATCAAGAAAATACTATCACAAAATATTGCATCCAAAACGAAAACGAATTGTTGAAGAAATTAATCCGTGACATAAAAAAAACAAAGAATCATTTTACTATCCACTGAATTTTTGTTTTCCTCTTAATTAAATTGAATGATTTTGGTTGGTTGATTAATGATTGGTAGTATTTTATGGCGCAAAGGGCATGTTTGCCAAATGTAAGATAGACAACGTCAACTAATGAACATACAAACATATTGAAATCAGTGATACAGAAGAATGAAATACTCTAACGGTAAGTTACAAGAATAGAACATGCGTCACCTACAATTCGCAGTTTATTAGCGCAGTGGGCAAATCATCAGGACCTATTGACCCACTGAATGATCTTGATTAGAAGTCTTTGTTATGATCGCAATAAATGATCGATCATTTGGTCTAGTTTGTCACTCCACGGTCATTTTTTGCTACATGAGGGATAATTAGAACAAGACTACGAGGTAACCTTAGAATATATAGAGTTGCAAAAGGCAGGTGAAATGACTTATCATTATTTTTAAATACATAATTTTCGTTATTTCAGTATTGCTAAGTGTCTTGCAAAATATTTCTTATTATCGTAGAAAACTACGACTTCTGCCACAAGATATTGATGTAATCTTTTTCAAGTATTTAGACCAGAGGTTCCCAACGCGGGCGGTACCTCCCCCCCAGTGGGCGCTGGAGTCTTCCATGGGGGCGGTAGCGGGCCCAGAGGCAAATGGGGGGCGTTAAGGCAGTCAAGGGGGGCGGCCGAGGATAAAATACTTTGAAAATACTGTTTTCATGAAAAAATATTTTACCTTTCTCTAAAATTTCCATCTTATTGTTATCGAGTAAATAAGCATTTCAAAAACTAAATTAGCATTAGGTATACGTATACCTAATTCGGTTTTAGTATTGTCGGTGACAAGTTTTTGCAAGTTGGTAAGCAAAGACTCGATTCACGCAATCAAGCATGTTTCGACAAAAATATAGGAGCTTGTTATGGCTTGTTTACAGAGCAAGTGCACCGGCTAAGCAAACAAGCGAATGAGTTAATGCGTGCACGACATCAAATCTATAAAAGACATGGATAGCTAGGAATGTCTCATTATTTTTGTGTGCTTCGCCAATAATCCTTATTTGTGAGTGATAAGTGATAGAAGTCATTAGCCATTATATTATATCTATAAATCTGTTGAAAAGTTAATTTATTGAAACCGTGGCAAATTTTCTCTTTCAACATGTCTGAATCTACTAAGAAATGCCGGCAGTACAGTATTGAGTATTTGAGAAATATGGATTTACGCACTCTTCTACGAACCAATCATTACCTATGTGTTTAATTTGCCAAAAGGTTTTTTCAAATGAAGCCATGAAGCCTTCTAGGCTACAAGAGCATTTGAATAAAATGCATGCTGATAAAAAGGACAAATAATTATCCTATTTTCAAGGACTGGGAAAGAAATATTTAAAACAACCAACTATATTAAACTTTGTTGCGTCGTCTTCTAAACAAGATGATGGACTACTAGCTTCATATAATATTTCATTGTTAATCGCAAAAGCTGGAAAACCACACACAATTGGCGAGGAATTAATCTTGCCGGCAGTCAAAGAAGTAATAACGACTGACTGTTCTTCATCATAAGACACCATCACATATCATCAGGAAAATACCTCTGAGTATTCAGCTCAAAGAATAGATGAAATGGCTAAAGACGTTGAAATATCATTATGGGATTACTTGAAGACTTGCAAATTTTCCATTCAACTCGATGAATCAACTCTACCAAATAACGAAGCACTACTTTTATCATACGTATGATTCATAAAAGAAAAAAATTGTCAATAGTTATTATTTTCTAAAAAATTGGAAACCGATACAAAGGGAGAATCGATATTTAATGCCATGAACAAGTTTTTTAAGAGAAAGAAATTCCTTTTCGTAATATTTTATCAGCTGCTACTGATGGTGCTCCAGCAATGACGGGGCGTCATAAAGGTTTCATAGCGCATTTGAAACAAACAGTACCAAATGTACTCGCTGTACATTGTGTTATTCATCGTCAGCATTTGGTTGCAAAAAAATCTGAATGAACGCCTCCATACTCACTTGATTACGTTATTAGAGCAGTCAATAAGATTAGAAGGAATTCATTGAGTGACAGACTATTTGGCCAACTTTGTAGTGAAAATTATGAAGATTATTATCGTTTGCTACTGCACACAGAAGTTCATTGGGTCTCAAAAGGTACTTGTCTGAATCGTTTTTACAATCTATTTGACTCAGTACTAGATTTCCTTGAAAACAGAGACGAAAAACTGGTCGCAAACCTGATTACATCCAAAAATGGCATCGCTTATTTGACAAACCTGTTTAAAATATTTAATGAAGTAGATTTACAATTTCAAGGTGATGAGTTGAATTTAATTAAAACAATAAACGTCACAGCTGCTTTTGTGGGGAAACTTCTGTTCAAACGAAATTTAGGTAGAGGTGAATACAGCCACTTTCCCACGTTATCAGCAGTCTCTGCAAAACAAGATTTACTTACTGCCAATACTTGGTCTTTCTTCATGCTGATTTTAAGGAGCGATTCCAGGGGGGTATTTCAATTAACGTCACACTGGAGCAACACAACGGGCTATTGGTGACGGTCCGGGATCAATCCCAAAGGGAAAGATCCGAGGACAACACCACGGAATTTTGAACCACAGTCAGATGACGAGGCAACACCTGAGCTGGCACCCCACTCTCCAAACTTCCACACCACGCCAACGTGAGGACATTTGAGGCCACGACAGATTTAACGTGCACCAGCCCCCTTTGTACACGACGGTGTTTGGCTGGATTCGAACTCGCAACCCTTCGGTTGCAAGTCCGTTGCTCTTCCAACCGGGCCACCGCGGCCCGCGATTCCAGGATATTTTAGGCATGAATATTCCGAGTTTTGTTTTAGATCCTTTCGCAAATTCAGATACAACAGAATCATCAAATTTAGAAGAGGAACTCGTAGAACTCACAACAAACGAAGAACTAAAAGTAAAATTCAGAAATGGATACCACAAGAGTTCTGGCTTCAAAATTCAATAACAGCACTCTACCCTGGATTGTGGGAAATAGTACAGAAATTTTAAAATTGCATTTCCTTCATTGTATTGGCTGAGCTTGGGTTCAGTCCAGTTGCAAATTTACTTTCTAAGAAAAGGAACAGACTGCAGATCACTGAGCGTGACGATTTGCGACTGATGTTGGCAAAATTGGAACCCGACATTAAAAAATTGATAAAACTCCACTAGCTTCAACCATCTCATTAATTTATTTATTACTATTTTTGTGTTAAATTTTTAAATTTTTAATAAACAATTTTCTACTTTTTATGGTCTTTTTAATTTCTACTTTGTAATTCTTAATAGATAGATAGATAGATAATGTGCAACAATATTTTAATATTTGGTATAACTATTATGGGAGAGGGGGGCGTCGAAATTTTTTTTCTTGTAAAGGGTCGGTGGTCCAGAAAAGGTTGGGAACCTCTGATTTAGACTAATCACCCGAGCCCTGTTTCCCACTGCCATCATAAACTTGAACTTCATTTTTGCGTAACTCAGCACTATACAATCTAGTTCTCGAGTTAAGCTTGACAGTATCGCACTATTTATTCAAAATGGCATACTTTCTTAATTAGCCAAATAAAAAAATATCTTGGTTCATGCTTACTTACAACTTTAAGAATAAAATTTTGTGAAAATCTTAAATGTTTTCCAGCTTTCAATAAAACAAAATTTTGCAACTGTTTGCGGTAGTTCCAGAATTTTTAAATGTTGGTTGTTAGTTCAGTTTAGTCTTATAGATAGAGATGAGGTATATAGGAAATATAATCATTGTTTCAACATCTGAGCAGAAGTGTGCTCAATTATTAATACTCTGAACTACTCCAGGTATTTTCAATAGATAGCCTTATTCGTAAGTACAAGGTGGGCACGAAAAAGCAGCCAGTCGATCTCGTTACTGTATGTGTAATATCACTGAAAATATGTTGAAATAAAGCATTAAATGTTTAATAAATATCGTTTTAATTTTTTAAGAGCCAAGAACATGCTAAACTAAAGAACTTATTTTCACGGATTTTGATATACAGGGTGATACAAATTTAATAGATGTGTAGACCTCTCTGTAAGAAAATCTAGTGTGGGAATCGCAACCAAATTTTGTACACATACTTTCCTGAGTGTGCGATTTCGATTTCTAAGGAAAACACAGTTCAAATTTCGACCGATAGGGGGAAATTTGCCTCTGGGATTCAAGTAATTTGAAAATTGCCGAACTTATCTATCATCCTTGGCCTATATAAAGTCACAGAATTTTACAGCTTAATGTCATGAAGCTCATTTTAACGGATCGCGCGTTGCTTGTTAAACTCTTTTATCAGAGAAACAGCAATGTCTTTACCACAATTAAGGAATTTCGGCAATTAAAATGTTTACATAGAGGTCCAATGACCATTTCTTATCTTCGGAACATCATCTTGCATTTTGAACAGAGAGAAACCTCTTTTGTAAAACCAGGATGAGGTCTCAAGCTAAATGGACTGCAAAGCATAGAAGTTTCAACTGTTGTGGTAGAGCAAGACATAGCAAATCCAACATAGCAGCAGTAGTGCACGTGCGATATCGGGGGAATTGGACGTGCAGTATACGAAAACGTGGAGAGTTATCGAAATTACTTGAAATTTTACCCTATACGAAATCTCACACTCAAGAATTGCTTTCTGGTGATTATGATGCCTGGAAAACATTTCCTTCGATATTCATCGCTCGAATGACGGTGGATGGTAGATGGACTTGGTGAATACTGTGGAACGATGATGCTCATTTCAATTCGAATGATGCTGTAAAAACTCATAACTGGAGTATCTGGTCTGATACAAATCCCAAAGTTCACCAGCAACTTCCATTGTATGTAAAAGTAACGGTTTATTGTTACTTCGAGACACCTTTTATCATTGGTCCTTACTTTGAAGAAAACACGGCCTCGTATCCAATGACACGTTCTGTTAATGTCTCCAAATATGCAGATTTGCTCCGAAACTTTGTAATTCCATACTTCAATAGAGGAATTGTCTTAAAGCCACAATCTTCATGCTAGAGGGTGCAACCGCTCATATCTCTTTATCTGTGCAAACCCAACTACGGCAAAACTTTTTGGTCGACAGAGTAATTAGTAGATAATTTTCAACGTCATGGCTACCCCAATCACCAAATCTGAACTCCTGTGATTTTGGGGTGTTGGGCTATTTTAAGAGCCTCGTTTATCAAGGCAATGTTCCGAACTTAGCTGTCTTAAAAGACAGAATTTCTCAACGTGTGATGCAAATCTATTGTGTTCTGCTGTCGAGTGTATTGTGCAGCATTTTATTGCTCTGCAATTTACAGAACAAGGTTATGGATGACAAATAAATCCGCATATGTGATGTTAGTGTGATTTCGGAAGTAATTGCAATAAAGTTATTGCACAGTTCAATTTTTGCCGGTATTTGTTATTAATTTAATTTCCACATGTGATTGCAAAAAAGTAATTGCACGTGGACTCTTTTCTAGACTATCCTTGTTAGATGAGTTCGACAATATGCAAATTGCCTGGACCGCAGCGCCACTGTTTCCCTAGTGGCCGAAATTTCAACTAATTTTTTCCTACAGAAATCGAAACTGCATACTCCGGAAATTATGTATTTAAACTTTGGTTGCGATTCGCACAATAGTTTTTTACGGAGTGATCTAAACACCTTTTTAATTTGGATCACCCTGCATAGTTAAATATTCAACTGGAATTATTCTAAAATGCTAGTTCCAAAACTACTGTTTGTTTACATTCAGTTTCAGGCCATTAAATCTCTTTATAATATATATATAGTTGACAATACCCCCTTCACTATTCCAGTTATGATGTGCTTCTGATCTGAATTCATGCAGTTGCGTACAATACTATAACTCAATAGAGATAAACTAATAGAGATCTCTGCAGTATAAAGCGCTTTTGATAGAGTAAACCTACGCCGTCTATCTACATGTACCTATCGTTGAAGGTCTGATTCAAAATTCTCTATTTTCACAGTTCATTTCTCTATTGATTAGTTACATATTATGTATCTTCAAGGGAAATGGGGTAGGGAAGTCTCTTTTCATGAGCGCATAATATGGAACTATCTCTCTTCATACGCGCGTATTAAAATGTACCGAAAGTGTCATATATAATAAATGAACTACACTGCTGGCAACCCAAATTGCAACACCAAGAAAGACAAGAGATATCACAACAAAATTTATTTTATAGATAACATGTTGACCAAGTATCAAATGATTAAATTTATAGACTTCTGTGAAGTGTGGTTCCTGCCAAAATCAGTAGCCAGAGTAGCCGCCATTGTTGGAGATCATCGCTGCCACACGCCTCGGCATTGATTCAAAGAGACTTTGGATGTGTTCTTGGGGTACAGCAGACCAAGCAGCTTCCACACGTTGCCAAAGTTGATCTGGTGTGGCAGCTGGGGATGTATTCTGGGTCAATCGTTGAGCAACCATGGACCACATGTTTTCTATCGGCGAAAGATCCGGAGAGCGAGCTGGCCAGGGAAGCAATTCAATCTGGCGATTGACGAAGAACCCTTGGACAATGCGTGCCACGTGTGGTCGCGCATTATCCTGTTGAAATATGGCTGTGGGCAAGCCCTGAAGGTAAGGAAGGACAACTGGCTCCAACACCTCGGAGATGTAGCGCTGGCTGTTTAAAGTACCGGCAATGCGTACTAGAGGAGTGCGAGAGTGATATCCAATACCGCCCCATACCATAATACCCGGTGCAGGACCAGTGTGGCGGTGCATAACGCAGCTGTTCAGCATCCTCTCTCTACGGTGTCTCCAGACTCGAATCCGACCATCGTGGTGTTGCAGACAGAAGCGTGACTCGTCAGTAAAGACAATTTCATTCCATTCTGCCGTCCACATCCTTCTTTCATCGCACCATTGGCGGCGGAAACGTCTGTGGTTCTGCGTCAAGGGTAGACAAAGCAATGGACGTCTTGCGGACAGACCACTCTGCTGTAAACGGCGTCGAATGGTACGCGCAGACACTGGATGATGCGGTACAGACTGAATGTGCTGTGCTATGGTTCGTGATGTGGCTGAGCGATCCGTCACTGCCATACGCACAATATGCCTGTCATCACGTGAAGTGGTGCACTGAGGTGGATGCGATCGAACACGTCGGTCCGTCGTACCCTCCTGCATCCAACGATCACATATCCGCATTACAGTTGTTTGGTTTCGTCCAACACGACTACCGATTTCCCTGAAAGATAATCCACAATCTCGGTAGGCCACTATCCTTCCTCTGTCGAACTCGGACACTTGATCAAAAGATGATCGCTGTTTTCTACGAGGAATAATTGATCGTTTTTTTTTTGAAAAAAAACCACAAGAAAAACACAATTGCCGTACTTGAAATCGTCGAAATCTCCAAGCCTTAAATAGCGCTTTGAAGTGGCGCCACAGGCGCGCGTGATGTGCGTCTGCGCTGAAATTCTAATCATTTGCATATCTCACCTCCGCTAATGCATGTTGTAAATTTCATATTATTTGCATGCTTCCTTCAGGGTGTTGCATTTACGGTGGTCAGCAGTGTAGTTCACTTATTGAGCTTCGAATGCTGTATGTACTTAAGTTACAAACTTTATCACCTTTTCCCGTTCTGATTAATTTTAATTACTGTTGTGCAATTCCCTAAGAGACATGAATATACAGTTTAAAAACACGAATAGGAGTGTAAAAGGAGCTATTAACTACTTAGATAAACAGATGAAAACCTTAGTCAAATAGATAGTAGAAAATGAAATACTTTGGAAACAACGATTAATAACGATTAAAAACTGAGAAAAGGCCGTCGATGGCCGTTTCGGTGGAGCAAGACGTTTGCTAACATCAGGACAGAAGTAAGTCCCAAGAAGAAAAAGCGAGTTTAAATATGTTTATCTTGAACAATGTTGTAGGGCAGTCGTGGCCACAATGGGTATGCCCACTACTCTAGCCATCTTCCAGTTGTCGACAGCACAAATTCGATTCCTGCCAGGTGTTATTCCTCCCTGGGTGTACTTTCTCTTCTCTATGAGTAAAAAGCTTTGTGTATATGTAAATTTCTTGACTACGATTTAAAAGGGAATCTTGAGATCAAGCACACAAGTCGTATTATATGTATACTCAATCAACAGTGGCCACCACTCATTTTTGCCTAAGCCTTTCCAGGCTACTTGTAAGAGGGGAACCACTCGCTTCTTTCGCTAGTCACTAGTGAAAGATGGTGTTGAACTAGTGACACCGTCTTTCACTAGTGACTAGTGTGCTCGACACAGTAAAATAGATATGGCTTCTCTCATGGTTAATGCGAGAATAGATCTCGGAATTGATTGATCCATTGAATTCATTGTTTGTTTGAAATCAAATAGGTGAGAGAATTCCCAACAGTTTTTAATCTTTATTATTCATTTTGAGGATTTTTGAGGGGCCGCGGTAGCGCCCAGTCGGAAGTGAAGCGGATTACCAACCGGAGGGTTGAGAGTTCGATACTCGGTCCAACCGAAGATCGTCGTGTATGTGGAGGCTGGTACACGTTAAATCCATCGTTGCCTCAAATGTCCTCACGTTGGCGTGGTGAGGAGGTTTGGACAGTGGGGTGCCAGCTCAGGTGTTGACCTCCAGACCCTCGCCTCCCCGACTCACCGAATGGTTTAGAGTCCTCTATTAGCCCAGTTGGAAGAGCAACGGATTAACAACCGGAGGATTGAGAATTTGAAACTAGGTCCAGCCAAAGACCTTTGTGTACACGGGGGCTGATGCAAGTTAAATCTGTGGTGGCCTCAAATGTCCTCACGTTGGCGTGGTGTGGAAGTTTGGAGTGCCATCTCAGGTGTTATTATCGTCATCTGACCGTGGTTCAAAATTACGTGGTGTTGTCCTCGGTTCTTTCCCTTTGGGATTGATTCCGGACCATCGCTAATAGCCCGCTCTGTTGCTCCAATGCGACGTTAAATAATTACCCATCCACCTACCTTGGAGATTTTTAATTTTTTTTCATTATTAACTACTTAGTCTATACCATTAACTTCAACAGAAACTTTAAAGAGGGAGTTAATTAACGTCGCACTGGATCCACACGACCAGAAACTAAATATTTTTTATTTTGTATTAAACACTTTAATTCAAAGCAACTCTTGGTGCAAAGTAATCAAGTTCATCGGGCCCTATCTTTCCTGAAATTCGTTTCTGTAGATGTTTCTTACTTGTATTTGTAGTTAAAGGACAAATATGTGCATTAAATATTAGTTTCGCTCGTTACCTTTATATTTGGAATCCTGCCCACAAATCAGGTTTTTCTAGTCTGGTAGGTAAGGAAAAAGTGGTCTAGCCGAACAAAAAGACAGTAAAATAAATTCTGATAAATTTTTATTCAACAGTGTTAAGAGAAAGAAGCACATATACTTTGAAGTTTTGTTTCAACAGAATTTTACAGTGTGAATATTTATCATGTCTCGTTTCGTTTTATGTTTTTACTGGTTTCAAAAATAGATTATTCTATTTCGCATTAAGCGATTCTGAAACAAGCTTAAATTATCCCTACCTCGTTTTTACTTTTCATTCAGCTGCATTAAATACCGAAATGCTTTTCAGATGTCCATTCAATGTTGTTCGATTCAAACCTTGTCTCTGTCTTATGTGATTTATATACGTTTATTATGAATGAAATGGGATTGGCCAATTTCAAACTGAACTTCGAAAACTTTATTGGAAAGCCTTACTCTATACAATTTAGAGTGTTAATGTTGCAGAAGACTCAGCCAGAATACAAGTTGTTTTATCTCTTTCCAAATTATTTCTTTTATCATCTATCGCTACTGAAGTATTCATTTAAAGAATGTTTTAGCACTCGTGTCCCCTTAATTTATCCTATGCTACCTTCATTAAAAATTCTAACTATTTGTTCAAATGCAATGAAAAAATAATAGTTGAATTTCATGACTTAATTCAGAGTTTTTTTCAAATTCGGGGTCGTAAACCCCAAATTTGGGATATACGACCTATAAAAATATAAAACAGCTTTGGCACCTAAAAAAGATCAAAAATGAATTTTGAAACCTACAAAAGACTTTTTTGATATATTTCGACTTCAAATGCATTTTGAGTACTATATCTCGATTTTTGTGATTGCACTGCATATAGAAACTACAAAATATATGAGACTGATATTAAGGTGGACCGAAAAATTGTTTTCGAAAAAGTTGTTGAAATAGGGTTCTTACCTTTAAATAAATGATTCGTATATTTAAAAAAATTTTATTTAACGTCTTTTAGCCATCTACCAAGCTGAAATAATTATATGAGAAGTCAGGAACTAAATTGCTTGACCTTCAGAGATTTCAGCACACGTCCCCGCGTTCAACTTATCTTAGAATAACTTGCAGCTGCAAGCACTTGAGTAACTAACACCAGCCCCCACCCCTGTACCAAAAGTTCTGATACCTGTTATAAGTAAATTCTGAGAGTAATACAATTGAACATGAATCTCCACAGGACTTTTGTTTTTAACTATGAAAATAAAAAAGGAGTTATTCCAAAAGTGTGACTACATCAAGTAGACTGGTACTCAATGCAAACTTCTATCAGCTTCGCAAACAATCGATGATGTTTTAAATTATTATCTGCTTGTTAAACGCGTAGTAAAATACCAACGTTCAGGCTAAGAATCTAGTATTCGTTAGGCATTAAAAATTGCTGCTGAAAAAATGTGGAGAAAAGCTTCCATATCAACTCTTTGCCGAAAAAGAGTGTTGTAAATAATACAAAAAACTGTGACAAATAGCTCTTTTAAGATATCCTGACGTGAAACGTACTACTACGATTTGAAATTACAAGCTAGCTCTTAAAGACCATCTAAGATCTAGGTTAACATGCAAATGTGTCCTATTTTCTACATGTTCTTGTAATAAGATTCAAAAGGTACCACTTAAAGAAAAACCGGAAATGACCATAGAACATTACGAAAATGGTTATAAGTGTAATAGATTTTGCTTAAATGAATAAAATTTCAGAAAAGTTAAGTTATAACTGATAGATATAAGTTATAACACTTAAAAGGTTGTGTGATCAATATTGTCTTCCGAACAGGATTTTTTAATGAATTCATACCAACAAATTGATTCTAAAGAACTTATTTCAACATTAGATGATGTCTGCAAGTTCTAAAGAATATTCGGGAGCAATCGGGAAAGCATGAACCGAATTCGAATAACTTAATACACAACCTGGGACATTTTCTTACAATTTATCCGAAGTCAACCAACAGGATATCGTACAATTTTAGATTAACGATATTTATACAACATTTTCAAAGCTTTATCGTCTGAACATAATTAGAATGTTCTTCGAATTTGGCTAATTGTCAACCTGCAGATATTTCACAGGCTCGATGGCTAACAGCAAATCGCATTCTAATATACATGTCGTGTAAGAATTCATTGAACTTAGAAATTATTCACAATTTATTTTTGGATTTATGCACTAATGTGGTGTGTGATAAAGTGCCAACCTTCTTCAGAGATGGAGTTTGGATGTTTTTACAACGATACATGTATCTTCGTTGTTTATGTGATAAACTAAAAGCTGTTATTCACCAAATCATTCAGCAAAATGTATATTTTTTTCACCCTAAGAAAATGCTCCTTACACTGATCAGTGATGATCGCTACCAATTCGAGAACTGTGAATAAGGAGAGTGGTAGAGAGAGAATGAATGAAACAAAAAATAGTTTTTAAAATTTAGTCTCTGAAAAAACTGGTTCACCGCACCTCTATTTTAACAAACATTCTAAATGAAGGACTCATGCGAGTCCTGTATAAATTCCTCAACTACACAAACTTTTCAGTTCCTTTGCTACCCTTGTCACACAGGTGCGTACAATTGGCGACAAAGGCATAAATGTCCAGATTATTGAATAGAAGCACGTGATGACTTTAGCTGAGTTAAGATGAAATCACACAACGAATTGTGCCAAAAATGTGATTATAAGAAACATTACAAACTAGCTTTATTATAAATCATATTTTATATCCAGTACTCTATATTTATTTGTAAAACCTTCTTTAATTTATATAGTTTTTCTACTTTTGTAAATATATGTTTAATACTTTATAATATTGAGAAAAATGCAAAATTTCAGAATTATTGGATTTTTCATCTGCATTGTTGGAAAATAAATGCTCTCCTTGTATCAAAAATAGTTTTGTTATATTCACTGAGTTGTTTTATATCGAATTTAAGGTTTTTAAAACAGTTTGTATGTTTTTCAACTTGTAACATTTTTATGGAAGGACATAGTTTTTCAGCTAAAATACTAAAATATAACGCCCGGTAGAGGGCTCAAGGTATTGAATAAAACATTTCTTAAAACAGGCTAAAATTTAAAGGTAACAGGGAACTTTTTCCCTATTGTTAATTGAAATTCGAAAAAAAATTCGCCAATCTGAACGGCCCTACTATACATATATCTAAAGCAAAAAAAGCATTAAAAAATCCATATTAAGGTAGCAAAAAAACTAAAAACTGTTCTTATCTTATTAATATTTCTTTCTTTATTAATAATTGACGGAAACGAAGACCAATGTCAAATATTATGGGTTCCACTATTACGACTAATGATGGCGTCATAACATATCCAAGCTTCAACGAAATGGATAATTTTTATATATGTTTTGTTTGTGTGTGTGTGTTAATCTTACATTTTTACTCAATATCCAACAGGTAAACAATAAAAAACGAGTGACTGGAATTGCCGCCAAAGATACCGTAGTTTTTTTTTTTGCAATGTTCTCAAAAATATGAATGGCGCTATTGCTTCAAGGTACGTGTATTATGTTGAATATTTCAGTTTATTTCTGTATAAATTGATCGAATTTCCTGCGTTTCCCCGATTCAAAAAGTTTTAAAATTTGTTTGAAAAATAAGGTCGAAGATAACGATGCTATTCTAAAGTTGTAATGTGGAAAGGGAAGACGTTATTATGAATTTCCGTTGCATCAACAAGAAACAGATGATGTGTAAAATTCATATTTTTCATTGAACTTGACCTTTGAGAAGCGATGGTAGATCTCATGAGATGGAATTTTTTTGTGCTTATGAGCACAGCTGTATCCAGTAAGTTAGGGACTGTACTGGTTGGTTGCTTTGAGGCAATTCTTTTAAAATTAGATCAGGCAGGAATTCAGGACTTCAAACTAATAGAACAAGTGAATCATGTTTCTCGTGGAAAATAATCCTGGTTTGGTAGAGAAGTAACGAAATTTCTCATAAGAATTTTGCCCATTGACATCACGTGCTTCTGTTGCGCGTTGTTTTGCAGACTAAAGCTAGTTGTTTCTTAAGAGAGCATTATAGCTCTACCCAAGAGAATTTATCTTTCCACGTGATTGCAAGTAAATGAGTAAAATTAAATTTTACTTGCGTAAAGTTTAAATTAGACATTGTATAAACGGCGCTAACAAATTCTCTCGAATTCAGTGAAGCAGCTCTGCAGAAACCTTCAAACAATGTTATACAGTCTGCTGTAAAGAATTCTCAATCCGTCATTTATTTATTCCAAATGTTGAACCAAAATGTTACTGCTTTGTCAAGCCTAGTTTGTTTCGAAACAAACTGCTATCTAAAAACTGATTTTAAAAGAACACGGTAAAATCTAATTTTCTATGTGCAATTATTTTATCGGTTGATGTGGAAAAACAAATTCGTATCTTCTGTGTCATTAGAACTCACTAAAGTGCAAATTTTCCAAGTTCTTAAGAAGAGACTCGAATTTTTCCAGAAAACCTGCAATTGTGATAGGAGCTTTGCATTTGTGACGATGGTTAATACTGAAAAACTGCTCTCTAGTGTAATTGTCATTGCACCAAATAATCATAGTTACATGTCTGAATAAATTCCATTGTCCTAATTTAGTAAAGCGCGTGGATGGTTTTTGTCGCATTGTGGTAATTCATTGTTTTAAAAAGGCTAGTTATACACTAATGTTTGTGAAAATTGCAACACCATGAAGAAATCATGCAAATTAAACGAAACTTGTAGGAAATGCAAAGTAGGTTAGAATATATAAATGATTAGAATTACAAAGCGATCACGCATATGTTGACCGAGAAACACTCTCTAAACTTCCAAGTGAGTCGTGTATAAAAAGCACTGTAAAGGTGCGTTAAATGTGTGTATCGTCGTTTGACTGCTGTAAATGATTGATTAGAAGTCAATATGCCTCGCCAAAAAACACAGAGTGCCATACGAGCAACTACCGGAGTTCGAACGGGGCCGTATGATCGGCCTCCGTGGGGGTGAATTTCGTATCGTGAAATCGCCACTCGCATGGGGCGTATTGCCACAACAGTGATGCGTGTGTGGAAGAGATGGA
This sequence comes from Meta bourneti, assembly GCA_933210815.1. Classification (NCBI taxonomy): domain Eukaryota; kingdom Metazoa; phylum Arthropoda; class Arachnida; order Araneae; family Tetragnathidae; genus Meta; species Meta bourneti. The sequence continues at coordinate 74,940,277 of OW119924.1, read as the reverse complement.
CCATAGAGAACCGGACAAGTCGAAACCCCGGCAGTGGGCCACGCAATATGACGTCACGAGGGGACGACAGACACCTCATCCGCATGGCGGTGACGGACCGTACAGCGACCTTTCGTGCGTTTGCACAACATTGGAGCACGTCTACAGGTGTGTCATTATCTGCCCCCACGGTTCGTCGACGTCTGCTAGGTGCCATGGTTAGGTGCAAGGATTCCCCTGCGCAGGATTCCCTTGACGCTGAACCACCGACGCCTCCCGCTACAATGGGCTCACCAACACAGCCAATGGCGTACCGATTGGTAACAAGTCGTCTTCTCAGATGATTCCCGCTACAATCTGGACTATAACGATGGATGCGTACTCGTCAGACGCTATAGGTGAACGCCTTCTCCCGGAGTGTCTTATTCAGCGTCATACTGGGCGAACGCCTGGCATTATGATCTGGGGCGCTATTGGATATCATGGCGATCCCACCTACTCCAAAATGTGGAGACCCTGAACAGCGGGCGCTACATCAGGTAAGTTGTGGAGCCCTAGGTCCTACCCCTCCTGCAACGCATTCCCTGAGCTGTATTTCAGCAAGACAATGCCCGTCCACATGTTTCTCGGAATGTACAAGCATTCTTCGATGCACGACAGGTTCCGCTTCTTCCATGGCCTGCACGTTCCCCGGATATGTCGCCCATTGAACATGTCTGAGATTACATCGGACACAGCGACTCGCTCGTCGGGAAGAGAGTACGGCTCAACTTTAGCATCAGCTAGAGGCCATCTAGAATGCCATTCCTCAGCATGTTATTCAGAATCTCTATGATTCGATGCCACGACATGTGCAGGTTCTCATCGCTGCGCGTGGCGGCTGCACAAGATATTGGTTTTCGTCATTATTATCGTTTTATTGCTGTGTAAATGTGATCGTTTATTTAAACCACTCTAAGTAATACGTGGAATAAATTTCATTTATTTCTGTGATGATTCTTTCGGTGTTACAATTTTCACAAGCAGAAGTGTATCAATGTAATTTGTCATAATTGTTTTCCGTTTTTACAAATAAATTCTCGATTTATTTTATGTTTCAGTTTCTAAAGATTTTGGATTCGCTTTAAACATTAGTCAAATTTTTTTTAAGCTCAAAATGCCTTAAAATAAAACTGCATATACATTACTAAATTGATTTCTTTTTGAATAATTTGATGGAATAGATGAAAAATGTTCTTTCTAATCGTCGAGACAAATAAAACTTTCGGTTGTCTGGTTGATGGAATCGAAAAAATAGCTTGATTTTAGCAAAAAAAATTAAATAATAGATAGGGGAAATAAATTATTATTATCAAAAATACTTTCTGAAAGCTACAACAAAATATTTTCTATAAAAATAAGGATAATTCTTACCATGTGCTTTTATTCAAAACGTACAGGCATAGTTAAAATGCCGGAAATGTCAATTAAGTATTTCTCAGATGAGTAATTGATACCAGACATTCTATGGAATTAAAAAGGAACAAATAGCATCTGCGATGTAATATAACTGAAATTAATTTTCTACATTCCTAGTGTATCAACATTCCTAAAACGGTCAATGGTCTAACATATCGTCGGATTACAAGTTAAACGCACTAAGTCAAACTTTTCAAGATACGAATTCTTTAGTTTTTACAGACTACAAAATGGTGATCTCTGGACTAGTGAAGTCCACTAGTCATTTTTCTTTGCATACAGGTTAGATTTCTCCTTGAAAAATACACTTAATCTGTATAACATGGTCAATGGAAATTTTCCTCCTTCGTTCTCAAAGAACTATGTTATTTAACTTCGTGTATTGCATTTGTAGGTAGACGATATTATAATTGCGATTACTAACTAGTTAGACTAACTAAATTCAACTGATTTTTATAAAAACTAAGAATTTAACTGCTATTATATAAATATTTATAATATTAAATTATAGATTTGAAAAATCCAACCTTTAATAAAATCCGTAATAATGTTAACAGGGTCATTTAATGAAAATTAAATTAATTTAATGAAAATTAATTTTTAAAAACTGTCTGTCCGTATAAACTAAATTTCTCGTAGAAAGACATGTCTTTAGTGTCTGATGCTCCAAATGTACATACCTTTATATCTTTAATCTGTATCGTAAGAATAAATGTAAATCAAATTCAATAGCATATAACAATAAATATAAAATTCTGAAATAATTTTTAAAATAGAATTTACCAATTAAAATTTTTTTATTTAGGTTTCTAATCAAGAGATGGGGGTTAGTTCTATCTGTGTTCAACTTAACCCTTCTGGTGGTTTACTTTCGGGTCAAAACATGCCCTGTAGTGACCAGCCTCTGCAAACTGTCTCCAGTTCGGGGCAAAGGATAATTCGTGTTTCCTACTTGGATTAATCGGGCAGTTTTGTCTCGACGGTCGGTCAGATTTTGTTGGACAAGATATCTCGTCTAAACAAGCAGAAGAGTTAAAAAACGCAATCTCTCCGTTTTCCATCATCGCCAGAAGAGTCGATGATACCAAGTACCGCAATCCGAGGTCTAAGGGGGTGAGAAATGCGAAAATTTCTGTACTGTTATTTAGTCTGTTTCCTTAATTTGAAAATTTCTAATCTTTTCTTTTATTTTCTAATGAATCTGACAACTTGATTTAGGAAAAGAGAAAATTTTACACATTTGTGAAAATTAAGTGTTGAGTCACTCATGTTTTAATTTCATAAGGCCCAGTCTTGGGAGTCTCTCATGTGGAGTTTGTGGCAACTTCTCATTTGCAGATGCTTCCAGTTGTGCATTGAAAAGCATTGCAAACTACAAGAAAGATTTTGGAACCCAATTTTTTTCGGTAGCCATGCTTTCAAACTGATCATCTACATCAGAATCGCAAATTAGGCGAAATAAAGGAGATAAATTATCATGCCGTGCTGCCATCTACAGGTCAATTCAGACATCATCTCGCTTAGAGTAGATGTAAAATTAGATGTTCGCGCCTGGAAGTGATTAGTGCTGCTATCTATCGAGTTAAATAAGAGGTCTTCAATATTTCTTAAATGCATATTATTTCCTAATCTTGTTCAAATGTTTTATCAAGCATGATATTCTTCTGAAATACCAATTGATTTTCTAAATTTTTATTTAAATGAAAAGTATCAAAACTTTGAAATTAAAACAGAGCACGATGCATTCAACATTTCATATAACTCATAATCTTATATTGGGTACAATTTGCATTATACGGAATTAAAATAAAAAAGTTGAGTTTGCTTAAAAACTCAACAAATAAAAATCAAAATTATTTTTTGAGGAATGCCGAATATAATGAAGAAAATTGTGACATATAATAATCGTTAAAAAGACGCCTGAAAATGTTTAAAGGAAACATTTGCTTAGAAATGAAATTGGAATTTTATGGCTTACTAAATTGGGGTATAATATTTTTACTCATAGTTGTCGGGCTCTAATTAAACTTTGATATACGTTTAAATTGCATCGCATCATATGCATGCATTAGTTAAACATAAAACTAACAATAATATAAAGATTTATTTTAAGAGATTAAACTACTCTCTTAACTATACGTCACTAAACATATTACGTCAGTTAAATCAGTTTTTGAAGTGAGATGCCTGATCTTTTGTTTTTGTTTTTTGTCTTTCTACGTTTTTGCACTTAAAATGTAAAATAACTGATTCTTTTCCAATAAGCATTCTGTTTTCCTACAATGTTAAGTATAATTTTAGCTACATTACATCGTATCAAATATTTAAAATACTGTATGCGTCAGAAGTTAGTGTTTTAAACGAAAATACTTTTTTAGTTCTACAATTTTTTATTTAGTTTTAAATTTGATAATTAAAATAATCTAGATCACATTGTCACAAATAGAATATTATTTGAGAACTTTTAATCATAACAAGTTTTTAAAAAAAGAAAAGAAAGATTGTTCAATATATTCAGCAATAATGAAAGTGATCAACACTGAATGCCTAGATTCGAAAAACACACTTTTTCATTCACACTGTACTCTTCCAATTTCTTGTGGCTCATTGGTTTTTCCACTGCGGTAGTAGTCTGCGAGCTGTAGGTGGCGTACGTTCGATTCCTGTACCTATACTGAGGGTGTGTCTCTTCCGTGTCAGAAAATACGTCCTTATGTGTGAGGTCATTTTCTTGACAGTAAAAACGGACAGAAAGGACGGTTTCTTGCTCGGGTGTCAGGTTGGCCAGATCTAACCCTTGGGCCATAAAAAATGATCCTTTAAAATGACTTTTATCAATGTTGATATAATTCTTCAACAAAAGTAATAAATTAATATTCAGACAGAAACCCAGGGATAGAACTGTTTATACAGTTAGAAGTACATATAAAAAACATAACGAATGCTTTCATTGTGCTAACATACGGATACAGACATTAAAAATCACTCTCTAAACGATATCAACTTTTTAATATCAAATATCTTCTAAATCATAATTACTTTTAATATCAAATATATGTAAAAGATCCATCAACGACAGCCTCTAATATAACCAATCGTTGTAAAGCCTGACAAGGGATGAAAACCACTCTGATAAAACAGGATAAAAACATCGAGTCTTTGATGATACAGAAGCTTAAAAAACCTATAATCAAAATACATTTATTCGCACATTGAAAAGCAAGGACTGACGAGCCAACAAAGAACTTTCGGATACCAATGCATATATCCATGTTTTCCAACCTCAACGGCAACTGTGGAATCATTTAAAAACTCTCTCGATGTAGAACTGTTTCTTTGTGTCAACAAAAAGCCCCTCAAAAATATCTTCAGTTTACAGCCCAATGCACTTATCACATGGAGAAATCTCACCGGGAAGAACGCGGTGTGAGCCAACTCATGGTTGGACACTACAGCATAACAAGACACCCAAACACCATCCACCCAGACAGTTCCGTCCTCGGTCAAGGGTGCGTAGACTCCAGGCAGAGTCAGAAACGTAACAACTGTCACTTTCGACACAATAACATCATCATTCGATGATATGGTGTACACGAAATCGCCAGGTTGGACCAGTGATGCGTGTACTGCCTCGGGATGCTGGGCGACGAGGCGAAATATTAGATGATTCGTCGTGAGGCGGATGTTCTGGCCGGATTCAGTTCTGAGTTGGACGAAAACATTCTCCATGAACTGGTCTCTGTGCAGGAACGCGATTATCGTGCTGTAAGTGAGCAATCCGTTTGAGTCAAAGCCCGAGGCGATTTCGTCTCCTCCTATTAGATCCATCATGCGTTTTATTCCGTTCCTGGTGAGAATGGAAGAGTCTCCGGGAAAACATCCGCTGGTCTTGCTGGGTAGTGTAGATTCTGAAACATGTTAAAAGAAATGGGGTTTAGATAAAAGTGAAATATATGTGAAATATTTTTGCTAACATTCAAATTTTATTTCTTAATACACGATTCGATATTCCTTGGATAAATTGTAGCATACAATATTGATTTTAGTGACATTTGATCCACGAATCTTCTGAGATAATCTGATACATTTACAACAGACAAACCAAATTAAGTTCAAATATAATATATTTAAATTCAGTATACTGTGTTGAATGGTATACTTTCTGTATTCTATATAATTCAATATTAGTCTTATTAGATTGCAGCTATCAGAAATGGCAAAGTTTTAAGTAGCTACATTCCTACCATTCCTACAGTCGTAAACAGTACCAGTTCTCTGGCGAGGATATGACTGAAGGCGAGAGCTGTGAAAAGTTATTTTTACTGCATACGAGTCTGTTTTTCTAAGCTTAAAAAGTTATAAAACTTTTCATTGTGTTTATCAAAGAAATAATATTTTTTTAATTAACCAAATTATATTTTGTGCTTGCTATCAGTGAATGAAGAACTGGCTCAACCATCACCAAATCAGCATACTTGCCTGGCGACAAACTGACCGGATTTAAGCCCAATTGAGAATTATGGGGAATAAAGAATAGATTCCAAGGAACTGCGCCAACAAACAAAAACGATCTTATGTTTAGCATAAAGTCCATATGAGCATGCCTGAAAAAAAATACTGAGCTACTTGTGATTAATTTGTCAAATCGATTGCGTGCTGTTATTAAAAATAAGACACAGTTGCTACTAAATACTAAAGTTTACTATAAACCGCATCCTATACGTGTAAATGTTTCTCACGCTAATATGCAGGATAAATGCAATTATTTTGTAATTCGATGTATTAAACAAATATAATTTTAAAACACTAACCGCATTGTATAAACTATTTACAGTCAATGAAGTTGTAAATTAATGTTTCTATCCCTAATTTAAACAACTTATAGAAAAAAATTTTCATCTTAAAAGATATATCTCAAACATGAAGAAAATTGCTCTAAAGAGTTTGCGGGAAAATGGGGCAGGTAGTTAATTCGACTATAGAAAAATCCGTAGGATTGTATCATTGTATGGTACAAGTCAAAATCTACGTAATTGCGCTATTGGATAGTGTTCTAAAGCATTGGCAAATATGACCCTTCACATTTTGAATGTAGAAAAACACAAATGTGTTTAGCTTATCCAGTTATGCTACACTCGTAATCCTATTCAAATTACAAAACAAATGACTTGACAATGCAATCTTTCATGATGTTTCATCATTGACTTCCATGAAGCTACTAGCGAACTTTACCAGTTCATACGGACTGATACGAGCGTAGCTGAGGTAGAATTCCGTTTCGATGTCTGTAGATAGCGTCCACATTGAATTTTACTGACATAAAATTTGCGATCTAGAAGGTAGAACGAGAAATATCAACGGCTAACAAGTGAAACACACTAAGTCAAAAAATATAGTTCTAAGGAAACGAAGGGGAAGAATTTTAATTTTCAAGCTATACTAAAATTGTAATTTTATCAGTGTAAAAAATTTATTACACTTTTATAGACTCAATCTGTCAGTTATTCAGAGAAGAGTACTTTCAGTATGGTTAAGTATTGCTGTCGCAACTTATAAAATGATAATACAAAATGTACATTTATTTATGTGTTTCTTAAGTATTCTAACCTTTATAGAAAGAAAAAATGACTTTGTGGACCTCACCAGTTTAAACAAATTCTGGTGAAGAAAAATAAATGAAACAACTCGTATCTTGAAAATTTCGACTTAGTGTATTTCACTGTGCCGACAATATGTACTATATACATTTCTCCGCACAGAAAAAAATGACTTGTTTGATTAGTTTTTCAGACACACTGTTTTTTATTTTTGCCTTTAAAATATCCAACGTTAACAATTTGAATTCTGGTTACCTTTCTTCACTGAGCAATGAATGTGCGATCGCGATTCGTAGTACACCCAGTCGAAGCCAGCCTCCACGGCCAATCTCGCCAGCATGCCGTATTTGGAGGTGTCCCTGTCGCTGGTGGTGATGTCCACTGCCCGCCCGTTGTAGTGCAGGGAGTTCGGGGCGTGGTAGCCATCTTCGTCGAAGCCCTCTGTCACACGCAGTCGAATTCCCGGCCATTGGTTCATGACAGATATCGCCAACGTGTCCAAGCGCTCTTTGCAACGCTGTCGGTAGAAAGAAAGAGAAACATTTATACCCGCTCACATTAATATCCGCATGTGTGTTTTGATACACGAGGATGAATCAATACTTATCCGCAATGCATCTATCTATATATGTACTTTATTTCGATAAAAATTTACAACTTACTATGACATCACTTTTTTTTCAACATAGTCCTTCAACGCACTTGTTCCATCAATTATTTTTTTTGCCTTGAAAGAAGAGTTTTCCGATGTACAGAGATCCACGTTTGCAATGCTTCTTTTCGTTCTTGGTTCCTGGTGAATGGCTAAATTTCCACTTCATCAATAATCACTCGTCTGGGTATCAGATAATTACGTGCATTATAGATCGATGCTGTCGCCAGTTGTGATAAAGTTCCGGCTTCATGCCGGAACGAAGTATCTCGTCATTAGCAAAACTGGCGAGATCTTGATGGACAAGGCCATTAGGAAAAAGCTGCCGACTTCATGATCTTATCGTCATAAAACAAATCTGCAATATCTTGATGACGAGATATCCCGTCATTAGTAAAATTGGTCAGACCTTGATGAACGATATATCTAAACGAGACCACTTGGAGGGTTAACACTTGTGCAACCATTCTCAATTTTACAATCCATTCTTTCTCTCTCCATTGTGGCAAAATACTGTTTTCGCACTCTTCTGATAATGGATTTCGAGCATTGAACATTCAAGACAATAAAAACAAATCATTGAACATTTTGCTTCTTTGGTGCAAACGGAAGGAGGAACGGTCATCAGCGACAGTAAAAGAATCTAGCAATAATCTGGTCAACAGTGACAAAACAGGAACTTCGCCTATGATGGATTCAATACTGATAGTGATGTTAACAAAAACACAAATACAACTGCATTGTGGATAATTATTGACTCACCTTCGTATCTCATGACACAAACATTATTACAAACAAGATCATCAACAGAAATTTAAAATTACCACTTCCTTCTGAGCAGCTTTCCACTATAATGCCTTCTTGCTGGCACAAAAAGAAACTGTAAATGTTTGCAAGAGTGAATGCGGAGCACGTATTCACAATATTTGAAGTTGTTTTCATCTATATATTCCCCTTCACACTTTCTATCCAGTATACTTCTTTTTCTGCTACTATTTGCTTGATACAGCAATAGGAAAGACATCAGGGGAAATTAACGTCTACTTGAGAGCAGTTGCCTCTGAAGACGTGATTCTATAGGAAAATATGCACGATCTTTATAAGCAACATACTATTACAGTCTTAGCAAGTGGGTTTACCCACTGCACTAGAACACCTACAAGTTGTGTGCGGTGCAGGTTCAATTCATGTATTTTACCTGGGTATTGTTTGCTCATCTGTGTCAGTAAAACTTTCCTCTTGTGTGTAGATCTGCCCACCATTTTATGTTGTCTGTCTTGCGTTTGGCGCAGCATAGCAAAATATGACCCTAGCGACATTAAACTCAACCAACAATACTACTACTAAAATGTTATATATCTGCTGTTTAAAATAAAACTTTAACTAAACTACCGAGACATCTAAATTTAAACTGTTTGTTGATATATGTTATGCAACTCGGAACAAGGTTTACAAATTGCAGACATGTTTATGATTAATAGTTTCAGTTAAATTAGTTTCTTTGGTATTAAAAATAACATTATCTTTCACCACATCTTTTTCTTACCAAGTTACCAACAGAAAAACCAGTTATCCTGTTGACTAAGAAAATGTGTTAATTTCATTTTAAATATCAGATAGAACATTTTAAACGTAGTTCATCAAAATTAATATTAATGGCACCAGTAAAAATCGTGAACATTTTCCAACGGAATTGCTTCTTCCAATAGAACTACAATCACGTATACAATATTATATCCTTTTTCTATTCTCATCCTCACTGTGTAGCGAATAGACCCGGTAAAGGTATGTTAGATGAATTTACGTCCCACTGGAACAACACAACGGGCTACTGGCAATTGTCCGGGATCAATCCCGAAAGATAATATTCAAGGATAACGCAAACCACGGCCAGGAGACGATACTATGATAGAAGGTTTGCATGAATATATAATACACTGCTTGCCATCTAAATTTCAACGCCATCAAGAAAGCATCCAATAGCCTGGACATTTGCACTATACTTTTATAATGGAAGGATATGCAAAAATGATTAGCACTGGAGCGTATATACAATCATGTGCGTCAGTAACTCCTCCTGTAAGCAGTATAAGAAGGGAGAACAAAGAACCTGTTTCAAGTAATGGAATTGTGTTTTCTCGCTGTTCCGTGTGTATGGGAAGCTTAATTATGTCTCATCAAAAAGTATGTCATTCATAAAAGAAAGTTTCTGATTTTGAAGAAGGAAGAATTGTAGATTACCCTTCCAAGAAATCGGTGCTCGTGTTGGGAGAAATCAAGCCAGCGATATGAATATGGAATCTGAAGGTACAGGAGGGACAAGCGGAGTGACGTGAGCGATTGTAACGGCTTCCTTACACCCCCTAACATGAGGGCAGACACCTTGTGGACACATGGCTATTACGGATCGGATTACATCAAAAACCCTAGCTCAAGAATTAGGGTGTGTTGCACAACAACCTATTGCTGTTGCAATAGTACGTAGAGCGCAACATATGGGCAAACGAATGACATGACATTGTCTTTTCAAAGGAATCTCAATTCTGGTAGCATCCGAGTTTTGCGTCATCTTGGCGATAGACTGCATGACTCTTGAATTATGCATCGCCATACCGGTCTGTCACCTGGAATTATGGTATGGGGCGCCATTGGATTATATTCTCGCACCCGTTTTGGATGCATTGCAGGTACACTCAACAGCCATCGCAATATCTCTGAATTTTTGTAATCTGTTTTCCTCCCTTGTCTTCAAGGCTTGTCTGTGGCCAGTTTTCAATAGGAAAATACTCGACCGCACGTGGCATGCAATGTACAACAGTTCCTCAGTGACTACTATGTTTCGCTTCTTTCATAACCCGCCCACTCATCATGTAGTTCACCGTATCTTTCAGAGCAAGCCTCTTTCTTTCAATGCCAAGACGTGTAGCAGCAGTTATTGGTTTCCATGGAGTCTACACAAAATATTAATATCTTCCCGCTCCGCAAGTCGAACGGTGCTGTAATTTCAATCATTTTTCTTATATTACTTGTATAATAAATATCATGTTAATATGTCCTGCCTTTCATGATGTTGCATTTTCGATGACCAGCAGTATAGAAACTAAGTTGGAAAATGAAAACGTAGTACGCTGTATTCATTTTTACAGATACCTTTTTGTTTCTTTGTCTATTCTAATAATTTCATACACCTTTGTTAGACATTACATACCTATGTAAATAAGAAAACGTAAATTTTACTGACGTCTGCAACAGTCTACTTTTGAAAAATAAGAAGGCTTTTCCATAGCATTCCACACCAACGAAAATACAGGGACTGGAATATTCTCTTCTCAACGTGTCCTATCAACTGTGAAGAATCTGGAAATTTTTTAACGAGACACTAGAATATGAAGTCGTTTATCCCCAAAAGACAAGTCGAAATTAGTATAAAGGAGTTTATTGGTTAATATCGAAATAAGAGTATAACTAAATGTAGTAACAAGACAATTAATAAATCCAAAGATATAGTTCAGACATCACAACGGACAAGCATCTAGCTCAAGAACAAGTCCAAAACTATAAGATAACTATTTTACTGCGTATTTTAAAATGGTTACCACACGGACAAGTTAAATAGTACCATACATTAACCAGTAAACTGTAACACTAGTAATATACAACAATAAGGATCAAAAAATATTTTCAAGACACAAATGAAACAATTACACTCACATCTAGAGGAGAGGACTCCAGAAGGAGTCTGAACCCATACTATCAAGGTAGTAAGACTAGAAAAATGGGGGAAACCGTTATTCTAAAGAGACAGGGATGAAAAGTTGCTATTAACTAGACAGGAGGGAAAGGGTCACTTTAACCTAGTGGAAGGACTGCTAAAACATGCGAAACTAATGCATATATCAGCTAATTTAGTTCTATTTCTCTAACACACATTGCTAAAAACGTGAGTAACGCAATTATGTTTATTGACCGAAAAGATAACTTCAAATTTATATGGTACTATCTATTAGGTGCTATTATAAAGCACAAATGGGCACACTCGTTTCGAAAACTCGTTTCAGTTAAAAACACGAACGGTATCGAATAAGATAACCAAAACTTTTTTTCGTACGCTATCAGTAAAGTTGCTTAACTCATCAAATATTTTTGAGATATGACGAAAGTTAATTTTTTGGTAAAATAGGAGATTCAACGTTAGAAAAAGCCTCTGAAAATTATTTTTAAAAAAATGCTACTCCCCAAATGGAATGTTTGCTAAATTTACATCGCACCGAGGCAACACAAGGCCATGGCGACGGTCCGGGATCAATCACGAAGGGAAAGGTCTGAGGACACCTCCTAATTTTGAACCACGGTCAAATAACGAGGTCAACACATGAACCCATGTATCCATCCCATCGTAACCCATTCTCCAAACTTCCACACCTCGCCAAAGTGAAAACATTTAAGGCCCCGACAGATATAACGCGCACCAACCCCACGTACACAACAGCTTTTGTTTGTATCAAGTTTCGAACTCGTAAACCTCCGGTTGCAAACCCGCAACTTCACCGAATAGGCTACTGTGGCCCTTGTAATGTTCGCAAAGCGTTATATGATTTCCTTATTGGTGTAAGAAAGGAACAAACAAAATGCCTGATTTTAACACTTCAATTCATTTTACTGTACTTATTCATTACAGCTATCCGGTGACAATTTATAATTTGTCCTTTTTTACAATAAATAACTAGAGTAGTGTACGTCATTGCATATTTTTGTACAAATTATTTGTTAAAAGATTAGCAGATAAGCAGCTTAAATTAACGCTCCATAATATAACTAAGAAAACACTGTAATACTATAAGCCCCGAAAATATGGCACTCAAGTTAAATGACAAGGAATTTAAAGTAATTAGGCTCACAAAAAACAAACATCGTTACTGCATACGCATTCTGCCCTTACGTGAATTGTCAATTGCTATAATAATAGACTTTATTAAGTTTAGTCTCTTGAGCTTCTCTGAAATATCACTTAACTGCAGTCCTAAGCTGCTTAAGGAATTGGAAACTATTATTGTGTCATTTATATCGATAGAATTCAATTCACAGAATTGGTTTTAACCTTCTATTTATTACTTTCCGATACTCAGTCTTTAGAATTCTATTCTGAGCCTCTGTCTTTTAATCCGTTGCTCGTAATGGGGTAGTTAATTCTTAGATCCTTTTATTGGATTTTTTTGTCTTAACTATTGGGGATTTGATAGCATCAATACTTCCATCGATTTCTGTAATACAGTGTATAAGCGAAAGCGAATATTCTTTTATAATACGGTAGAATAACAGTGTTAAAAATATTGAACTGATACAGATACGGCTATTACTTCACATACATGCATGTCATTTTATTAATAAGATTGAAGCAGTTTCATCGCATCCTCCTTCCAAATTTTCAATTAATGGTTTTATTTTCTAGATTGTAGTTCCTGGTGCGAGTAAATTTAAAACTTACAGAAGTTCCATCAGTGAGTTTAGACATTGATTTACAAACCATATGCTTAAATCAAATACGTATGATTAACAATGTGTATGATGTTTATTGATGTAGCAATTACTGCATTATTTTATTTTTAATTTGTGAAGGTAGATAGGAAGGCAGATAGGTAGGTAGTTGAATTAACGTCCCACTTGAGCAATTTTATTTTGGGAATATTTAAAAGTTTTAATGCATTATTAATAATAATGGGTAGTTGGGTCTTATGGTGCAAGAGCCACATTTGACCAAGATACACCAAACACAAGACAAACAACGTCAAGTAATGGATAGACATAAGAAGGAAGGTTTCACTGACAGAGAAGAGAGAAATCCACCCAGAGTATATTACTGGAATCGAACTTGTGCCGCCTACAACTCCCAGGACGATACAGTTGAACAATAATGAAATTGAATCTATATACGTATATATAAAGCAGTTGGCGTCTGTCTGTATTTCTGTCTGCGTGTCTTTCTGTCTGTCTTTCTGTCTATCTGTCTTTGTCTTTCTGTCTGTCTGTCTGTCTTTCTGTCTATCTGTCTTTGTCTTCCTGTCTGTTCTCTATACAAATCTACGCCGTTCAATCCACACCAAATTTGGAACACTTATTCTTTAGAACCCTGCGGGTAACGTAGGCTACATATTAACCCCCGTTCTATTTGTCTTCAGTGTGCAGAGAGGGCTAAAAACAATTCACAATCAGCCTAGGAATAACATTGTGTATTTTTACTATCACTCTCAGACCAATTGACATCAAAATTGGTACACTCATTCTTTAGAATCCTGCGAGAAACATAGGCTAGACATTAACCCCCGTTCTATTTGTCCTAGGTCTGTAGAGGGGGTTAAAAACAATTCGAAATCCTCATAGGAATGACATTGAGTAATATTACGATGAATTACACACAACTCAACCACCCGAGCAACGCCTAGTAATTCAGCTAGTGTGGTTATAAATGTATGTTGTTTCATTTCAGATATCGTTTTCTTAGAAAAAAATAAACTGTCCTTTTTTAAATTTACAGACAACACATATTCATACACAGAGAATATTAAAAATGAATTATATGAATCAGAAGAGTGGGTAGGGTAAGTGGGTAGCTGAATTAAGGTCCCACTGGAGCAACGCAACGGGCCATTGGCGACGATCCAGGATCAATCGGGGGTGAAAGATCCGAATAAATCAGAAGGGAACATCCACTTCAGCGTATCCTTAATAAGGTTTTCTTGAATATAGATAAATGCTCTGCAATTACTTCTACTAGAAATTGAGTCGTGCCATATGTGTGCATAACATTAATGGAGATGGAGCGTTAATGGATTCTCAAAAGAACATAATATTTCTGACCTAGGAACTACGCAGGAATTCAAATTGATTTTTAATGTGCTTAACTTGAAGTAACCAAAAGAGCATGAAAAATACTTAGGTTTTTGAAAGGAATGTATTAAAAATTTAAAGATACCATTGTACTTATTTGACTTTTCTTTAGTACGACTAATTTTAGATTCCTAATAATAGAGTAATCCTGCGACTAATTTTAGAGTTAATAATAGAGAGTAATCCTGCGTAGTTTGGAATCGATTTTATAAATATCTCAATTGTAATATAGAAAAAATTAATATCTCTTAAAAATATGGGGTTTTGTGAAATTCAACTGTTTTATTCTCTTACGATCCAAATATAAACATGCTTGATATTTCAATAAAAAACCCTTACATCTCTCTTTTTTCCCACTACAGCACCAATGCGCTATTTTACATAGGCTAATGCTATGGTAATTAATAAATTTAATTATCATCAAAATGCTATGGAAATTGGATCCCTCTGTATAGGCAATGACTGATCACCAGAAGATAATTTTATTCTAAGTATAGATTTGGATATTCACACAGTTACCGCTATAGGTTTCTAAACACTTTCTGAATTCACTACATTACTTAATATTTCAATAAAAAAAAACAATACGTCTTCCTAATTTCCCACTACAGCACCAATACGCTATTCCACAAGGGAATCTCGAGAATAGTTTCAGTCTCATTGGCGTGAATGAGATCTAGAGAAAGTGAAGAGGGACGCTCAGAGGCTATTAAAGGACAGGGTCTTGCCAAGCGCCTGTGATCTGAGTCAAGGCCTGTTCCCTAATCACGGCCAGGAGTCTAACATTACCGCATAAAGTTGACTCAAAGCCTGGAGGTGTGCTCCACAGATTCTCTGAGTAGGGGACCATCAAGGGTTTGTTGAAATGGATGGTTGGAGGCCCATCTTGATGAACGACCTGTGATGACTGGGTAATTGTCACAAACACAGTGCCTGTCTGGCATGCGGCCAGTTGTAGAACAATGCATTTGATTTCTATTCTGGACTATTCGATTCTGTTGCTGTTAGTGTTATCTGAGCAACTTCAGAGTGTTGCTCCATTGCAGTTAGAGGAAAAGGGGAGTTCTCAAATCTTATGAAACAAGAAAGGAATTATTGGTTATACATGTTGTAATAAATGTTAACTTGTGTATAAATCAAGTCCTTATGTGGAGTGTACATTACCTACCCATATAATTTTCTATAAAATTTGAAAATGTCCCATCCCTGGTGAAAGTGACACAAGTAAAAAATATTGGTATGGAAACTGTGAATGCAAAATTATTCACCATGGATTCGTCCTTTTTACGATTTGAGTCAATTATTTCAGGAAACGAATTTATGAATGGGTATTCACCATCATTCCCTAACTCAAAATCGTCTTTTGTTGTAGTCACCTTAGTATCTCACTTTTCGTAGTTTTGTCAACCCGAGTAAGTCAGGTAGTTCCGCTAGTATTTAAAAAACTCATGCAATTGCTACAAAGGGGCATTGATAAAATTTCTAACAGAAAAAGTAGATTAAAAATAAGATCTAATTTGTTGATTCACCAAAATTAAAGAGATATAATTATTTTGAAGAACCAAATTCTGCTACAAAAGACTCCAATTAACGCATGGTAGATTTTAGCATGATTCATGTAAATTAGCTAACATTTTTTTTGTCAGAAACACTAGATCAACTGCTCGGAATGATATATAAACAGAGAAGCGATAGTGTATCAAAATACTATGCTACGGAAGCATGGTTTGTGAATCTCAACTTTATTATGGATCTAGTACTTAACGTTAATAACGCAATTAAAAATACTGACCTATCAAACTGGAGGAATATTTTTAATTTACTAATTGACATTTGATGCAAGAATTCTAATTGAGTTTTTCAATATATGTATATAATTTCATTGAGTTTCATTATTAACTTTATATATATCAAATATTTACAATATGAAATTAATTTTTAATTAACTCCGTAACTAAATTTATTTTCAGAAAGAAAAGCATTTTGAAATTGTAGAAGGCATCTAGGAAATCTTCCAGTTAAGTTAAGGTGCAAATAACTTTAAATGTAAGTAGCAATATATCTTTGCTCCTTGCAGCATAATGACTAGACATCATCAGAGAAATTAATAATTGTAATGCAATACCATCATTAATATGAGTCTTAAAAGAAAATTTAATTCGATCCTCTTATATACAGACTCAATTCATTGATTTTAAATCAAAATATTAAAGTTTATGGAACGTAAAAACACAAGAATCATTTTATTACGAAGAATCAATAGACAAATTGATTTGTGTTTTGTCATGGATAATACTGTTAAAAGATGATATGTCTGGACACCATCGGAGAAATTAATAACTGTAATGGATTCTTTCATGAGTCTTTAAAAAATAATAATTTCGACCATGTTATATACGAACTCAATTCATCTATTTGAATCAAAATAATGTAATACACAAATGGAAAATAAAAAGTAAAGCCAGAATCTTTATTCTACAAAGAATCAATGTACAAATTCATTATTTATTGCGTGTTTTATTATGAAACAAGTATGTTGTCAAAAGATGGTCCTGGTAAAGTCTTGAAAGCCGAATGATGAGAAAAGAGTATAAAAACAAATCGTCTTTGATTCTGGCGTTTCTATTTTCCTTCTGTTGTTGCTAACGTGAAGTTTGAAGAGTTAAGAGCAAAAGTGTTAAAGGTTAAGTGCTACATTTAAAATACTGCGGTAGGAGAAAGAAACAAATTGCTTGAAATTACGTAACACTTACCACGGCAATTTGCCAAGTTATTTATATGCCATTAACGAAATCGTTATGTTCATGACTCGAAAAATGACAGCACTTTGGGAATCGGATTTTTATTCGAGAAACAGCGTGGATGCTGCGAGAAAATGTGGGCCCGTTAAAAATTTTAACACTTCGGTTTGTTAATTCAGAATTAAGACAAATGTTAATGAGTACATCATCTTATCCAGCAGTGTTGATTACAAAATGCCCTTTTCTGCTGTAAAAATAAAACTAACAATATATTTATGTATATTTCTCACGCGGAGCTAAAAGCTAAAAATCAGGAGTCACTTGTATCAATGGAAAATACACAAACTTTCCTATCGTATTTAAAAGAAAACAAATATGAAGGGTAGCTTCAAATTCGCATTAAAAAGTAATTTAAATTGTACTGAAACGTATTGCATCGTCGATGTATCGATATCTTCGTACAACAGAAACTCATTAACTGACAACATTTTTTTAGTTTACAGCTGTGTAGACTAATTATTACTTTTTAGGCAAAAAAAACATAGACAGGTGCATAGCTTTACTTTGCTGCATATCTTTACGTAGAACTAAATGTGGGTGCTGCGAGAAATGAAATGACGTTGTGCATGTAATCATGATTTGTTGGACGACAAATCATAGCACTCTACAATTTGGATGGAATCATACACTGCAAGCTTAGGGCGATGATATGAGAACTACCAATTGTTCCTTTATGCTCCCTTTGAAGGAGTACTTGTTGTCCAGATGACAAGGCAGCACCTCACCACAGTTCGACATTGACAAGTAAATTGGTTAATTGCTCGATAATCTTGTAAGTGCATGCCTCCTGTCACATCAGCCGGTCGGTGACGGGATCTGGTGCTGTGTCAAGCTAAATGTGTCTCCAACGTGCTTGTAGTAAGCCTCATGCTCGGAGTACCTGATGTGCTGCGTCTCGTACTGTCCCGACCGACTCGGCTCAGATGTCATGTTGGTAGCTGATATACACTACTGGCCACCCAAATTGCAACACCAAGAAAGACAAGAGATATCACAACAAAATTTATTTTGTAGATAACATGTTGACCACGTATCAAATGATTAAATTTATAGACTTCTGTGAAGTGTGGTTCCTGCCAAAATCAGTAGCCAGAGTAGCCGCCATTGTTGGAGATCACACTGCCACACGCCTCGGCATTGATTCAAAGAGACTTTGGATGTGTTCTTGGGGTACAGCAGACCAAGCAGCTTCCAAACGTTGCCAAAGTTTATCTGGTGTGGCAGCTGGGGATGTATTCTGGGTCAATCGTTGAGCAAGCATGGACCACATGTTTTCTATCGGCGAAAGATCCGGAGAGCGAGCTGGCCAGGGAAGCAATTCAATCTGGCGATTGACGAAGAACCCTTGGACAATGCGTGCCACGTGTGGTCGCGCATTATCCTGTTGAAATATGGCTGTGGGCAAGCCCTGAAGGTACGGAAGGACAACTGGCTCCAACACCTCGGAGATGTAGCGCTGGCTGTTTAAAGTACCGGCAATGCGTACTAGAGGAATGCGAGAGTGATATCCAATACCACCCCATACCATAATACCCGGTGCAGGACCACTGTGGCGGTGCATAACGCAGCTGTTCACCATCCTCTCTCCACGGTGTCTCCAGACTCGAATCCGACCATCGTGGTGTTGCAGACAGAAGCGTGACTCGTCAGTAAAGACAATTTCATTCCATTCTGCCGTCCACATCCTTCTTTCATCGCACCATTGGCGGCGGAAACGTCTGTGGTTCTGCGTCAAGGGTAGACGAAGCAATGGACGTCTTGCGGACAGACCACTCTGCTGTAAACGGCGTCGAATGGTACGCGCAGGCACTGGATGATGCGGTACAGACTGAATGTGCTGTGCTATGGTTCGTGATGTGGCTGAGCTATCCGTCACTGCCATACGCACAATATGCCTGTCATCACGTGAAGTGGTGCACTGAAGTGGATGCGATCGAACACGTCGGTCCGTCGTACCCTCCTGCATCCAACGATCACATATCCGCATTACAGTTGTTTGGTTTCGTCCAACACGACTACCGATTTCCCTGAAAGATAATCCACAATCTCGGTAGGCCACTATCCTTCCTCTGTCGAACTCGGATACTTGATCAAAAGATGATCGCTGTTTTCTACGAGGCATAATTGATCGTTTTTTTGAAAAAAAAAACAAGAAAAACACAATTGCCGTACTTGAAATCGTCGAAATCTCCAAGCCTTAAATAGCGCTTTGAAGTGGCGCCACAGGCGCGCGTGATGTGCGTCTGCGCTGAAATTCTAATCATTTGCATATCTCACCTCCGCTAATGCATGTTGTAAATTTCATATTATTTGCATGCTTCCTTCAGGGTGTTGCATTTACGGTGGCCAGCAGTGTATTTACACACATAAGCTCGTACATTTTGGATACACGAGAAGTCGATGGTTGCAGCAGTTGATTCTGCAGCCACAGACTTCTCCGGGGTACGCTTCCCACGCTTTCTCTCAACTGGTGTTTTGTCTGACGTCTTTTCGAAGTATCGGCTTGCTCGCAAGTGCAGCTCGTTGAGCGAGATAGTATTTTGAAATCGTGTAGGCATCTTTGAAGTATTTAAGTCAATAATCCGATTTAGGCCCCTACCTTTGTCTTAATCCAGGTTTTGTTTAGCATCTGACAGCGCGACTCTCTAAATACGAATAATTCAGGCTCTGAAGACAATGCTATGATATGTGGTTCAAACGTGGTGACATCTAATACGGACGCACAGATACTTGATACCGATACAAATTTGGGACATTTTCTCGACGTTACCAGATAGTTCATGCACAATCAGAAGCAGTAGTTTATAATTAATTTAATGAATTGCTTCTTGTTCTATTCAATAGTATATACACTGTCATGGGAGTTGGCTGCATTTTGCGACGCCCATTTCCCAAGTTACTCCCTCATAGTTATGAGAAAGACATAATTCTTAGCCAAAAATAAAAATTATACGCACTTTGAAAGATATATACTTTTTAAACAGATTACATTTTGCATCATCATAGAAATAAGCATGCTGGGTAACGAAAAAACTAACTCGCAAATGGATCCTAAGAGGAAAACTGTGGAATGTAAAAAGGAGAAGAAGGAATTTAATTTTCGGAGTACTTCCGAAAGAATTGATTGTTTCGATGTAAAAAATGATTTAAATGAATGCTAAATTATAAAGTTATTAGAAGATGCCTTTGTATTAATGAATGGAATGTTGTGATAATTTTTACCTTCATACGTTTCCCCTTGGAGAATTTATTCCAAATTATGATTTTAATAATAAATGTCGTATTACACGAAGTCATGGGCCAATTAGCTAACTAACAAAACTGGTTAATTGAGACGGAATACAACATGAAAAAATTGTATTACAAATAGAAGGCACCGAACCCAGGGATGAGGCATGAGCTGCGTGTAGGATAGGGGTAGAAGAAATGTATGTGAAACGCAAACACAGTGCATGAAAGAGCATAATCAACAATTTTGGTGGTTGGTTTCCAAACTTCTTAGAGTGCAGTGGTAATGAATTGATAATGAAAATGTGTCTGGGAATTTATCGAGAAATGAATAACGAACATAAATTGAATGTATCAAAGAAAAGTGTTTTGGGATTTCGCCACATCCATACGGAATAGTCTTAATAATAAATGTGTATCCAGGTTGGGAAATCGAAAGTAGAATCGTGAATGCATTTACTGCTTAGTTTGATTCGTATAGAAATGTAAGATAAAAATTAAGCAAGAATATGAAAGAATTATACCCCTTGGAAACTTAATAATGTTTATGACTAATTAATTGTATGCTTTTCAGATGGAACATTTGTTTCATATTTATTTTGAAAAAAATATTTTCCTTATCTTACATGAAATACAAGAGGTATCTTGTAGACTAAATTTTGAAAGAAGGAGCAAATGAAATTCGATACAGGAAATTGTACTTTAATACATTGTATTTTATTCCAATATTTAAATCTAAGCTTTTAACGGGGAAGATTTAAAAACAGATCAGGGGTAATAACTTTACGTTATGTAATTATAAATATTAGGTTTGAAATTTTTAAAATTTAGATTGATATTTCAAGAGCAAAAACTTTCAAATTTTCATATTTAGCTTTAATAAAAATAAGTATTAAAAACTATTTTAAATTTTCTTAAGACTTTATATTTCTATTTATATATATTTCAGTTACGAACGTGGTACCGAAATCGATGTTATTTGTTTATTCTCGAGTGTCACCGGATACTAAGAATGTAAAATCGATCGCTAATTCTCCAATTTTACCCCTTAGTTTAAATATGCTTGATTTGAGGTATGCATAATATTGCTTATCTGTGATCACTACTCTGAAATTCTTCAACAGTCTGATTACAGAAAACAATGAGATCTGTAACACAGAAATCAGCTCCAATAGAAAATATGAATGAAAAAAAGATTTTCAGTCAAAAAATGCCGAATCACCTTTGAACAAGGGAATGCGATCAAATTAGAGTTGACGTTCAGTCATGTGGTTACATGACTAAGGTGTGCTTTTTCCATGCGTTTTATTGAAAATACGAATTAGCACTAAATGCTGTTAAATAGTCCAGCATTTCTAAATTTTCATTTGAGGTGTGAAGTCCATTTATGGATGCTATATTCATTACAAATGGATTGAAATGATATATGCAATGTGAGTAACGACATTTTGAAATCATTAGCGCAGATAGTATGCACGTGTGTGCTACTTTGA
This sequence comes from Meta bourneti, assembly GCA_933210815.1. NCBI lineage: Eukaryota > Metazoa > Arthropoda > Arachnida > Araneae > Tetragnathidae > Meta > Meta bourneti. Next base: position 74,918,184 of record OW119924.1, on the reverse strand, counting down.
ATAAAATCTATTAGAAGAAGAGTGGTAGTTGCTGTCTTACAATGATTCCTTTTGATCTATATCTGAAAATGTGTTCACAATTGCATCATATTGATATGGGTATGAAATTAATTAATTAATGACTGAATCTAGAATTTTTCTCTTGAAACGGAAGTTGTGTCTTCAGTGTTGTTAGGTATACTGATACAAAAACTATATAAAACTATAGTACACCGAAGGAGAGATTATCTCCTTCAGTGCCTCAGATCATGATTTTTTTGTGTTAAACAAAGCTCCATTTTTACTTGTATAGCTTATCATCGAAACAAGTAACGAAATTTATAAAGCAATGAATCACAAAAATTTAGTGAATTACTTTTGCACTTGATTACCTTTGTTTACCTACTATTTTTCATTCAAAAACCAAAATTTCTTCAGTTTCCCTTTTTTCGTGTTACTTTTCTTTCAAATCGTGTGCCTATGTTGGAATGCATGAATAATACGTTACTTCGATGTATGTGTATGAATAATATGCTCAGCATATGAATGAGAAATACTGTTAATAGCATAGTTAGTAAAACTTCGAAACAAGAGTAAGTTTATAAATGAATCAAGTAGGATGTTATTGGTCTCAAATACAAGTTAATACAATGTAATACCAATGGTACGAGTACTTGAATTTGTTCAAATATTAAGTCATTCATTATGTTATTCAACAAATTAAGTACCCTTGAAACTATCTACGTTTATACTTTGATTTTGCTACAAAATGTTCTTTAAAAATTAGCTTCCTTGTGTTAGACAATCGTTCTAAAATTGTATATCCTCTATATTTGAGACCATAATAAGAAGAAATGTTGATTTTATATCAACATTTCTACTACAGCTATATTGTGTTCATGGATACAGTTGTACAATAGACCGAATATATAAAATGAAATATGGAGAAGAAAATAGATGCCCTTAGGATTAAATATACAAGATATGCATTGAAAAATTAAGACAAAAGAAAAATGCCTGTATCATCTGAATACAGTTGAGTACAAGTAAATTTATTTGATATTCTTCCGAAAGATCGAAAATTGAATTTATTCTTATCACATCAGTATCAACGCTATATGCATCATTTAAATATTATGCATGGTACTATTAAAACTGGAATTCAGTATTTTAATAAAGAATTATGTTCTATTGTTATGCTTTTCCCTTAATATTTAGATTTGGGACTAGTAAATTTAGCTATAAATTCCCTACTTGTTAAATCATATTCGCTCGATTTTCAATATAAAATTATATTTAATAAATTAAGATTCTTAGAAATTCCTATATGAAGATTGTCTGGAGTACAGCCCCAAATCGTCTGTTGTCTGAGATTTAAAATGTAAATTTGAAATAATTCCGTATATGTTGCAACGACAAATATCCCTGCATGAAAATGTCCTTCTTGTAGAATCAGTAGTGTAAAAAGCACATGTTGAATAATTATTTTAATACTATTTTATTCTCATTTCGAATATACAGGAATTTAATTCTTTCGAAATCGCTAATTATATTTTTGTAAAATAATTAACATACAATAACACATTTTATATACAAGAGGCATTCCACCAAGTTAAATGCAGGGACTGTTGTGTTTTTCTGTGATACGCTTTTCCCCTACATATTCTGAAAGTGTGACGCCACTTGGATTGCTTTTTGAATATGACTTTAGCACTTACACAATAAAAATTCCAAAGAATGAATTCCGATTTTATATATGATAGTTGATTGGTCAACATCAATTAGATTAACAGCCAAATGTCACCAAAACGACGATAAACTACTTTTAAAGTAAGCCCGATACGTATCATGAGAAAGCATTTGGAAACCTGAGGTTAAATCTTCCCTTTTTGCCTGTTTTGTTTGTTTACACTGAAAATCCCTCTCATATGAAGGAAAATTCCCATGATGGATTAAGAATTTATTTTATACAATATTCATTTGATAAATATTTAAAGCATTCTGGGGTTAAAATTCAAAAAACAAATCTATATATGTATTTCACTAACGTAAATGGCACAGAAATCGATGTTATTTGTTTATTGTCGAATGACAATAACTTATGTAAGCAATATAATACCTGCGCAAGATTCATTTTCAAATTTTTCCGCTTAGTTTAAATATGCTTGATTTGAGCTATGGAACTGCATAATATTGTTAATCCTGCACGAAATATCTTGCAATTCCAACGAAATTTTTCGATAGTCTGATAACAGAGCAATGAGATCCGGAAAATAGGTATCAACCCAAAAAGAAAATGTGAGTGAAATTAGGTTTAGCGTCAAATAATGCCAAATCGCCGTTCAACAAGGGCTGGGATGATATTGAAATAGACGTTCAGAATCTAATTGTGGTAACGTGACTAAAGTGGGCTTTTCGCGGTATATAAATAAGAATTAACATCAGTAAAAGTAAACTAAATGCTTTTAGATACTTTGGGATAATTTTATTTCACTTAGAGTTTAAATCCATCTATGTGAATTTGAAAACTATACTCGTTATAAATGGATTGAAATGAGATGAAATGCGAGTAGGACACTTCAATAGATATAAGCAATTAAGTAAGTTTAGTGCAGATGATATACGCTGGTCTGCTAGTTTAAATAACATTCAAAAAATTGTCATGATTTAATTTTTTTGGTATACTTAAATCATCTAATGTCTTAACAGATTTAAGGTTTACTTTTGAGATTAATCAGAATAATCTCAGCTTCTTCATTCTCTCTGAGATTAGTCAGAATAATCTCAGAGAGAATGAAGATACAGAAAAATGCAACCGTGTCCTCGAAGACCGTAACACATACCGGCGAATTCCAACACTTTCAAAACGCCTCACAAATTCCCGAATAAATTCCATCCACGCATTGTATGGAAATAAAAACGCCATCCCATGTAAAAGATACGAATTTAGCTCAAACTGTCGGAATTTAGTGGGTGAAAAAAACGAACGCATCGGTGACAGAGACGTAAAAAACACCACCTTCGTTAAATACGTCAGTTGGCGAGAAAGTCACCGTCTATTCCTTAACTTGCTTTCCAATACGATAAATCTGCCTTGAAGTGAAAAGTGACATTTTATTATGTGCAAATTTCGACAGAGGCCATTAAGTCAATATTCAAAGGTGAGGCGGTCTTTTCCCCCAGCGGATCCAGTGTCGTGGAGCAAAATAGGTAACTGGATACCAATTCGTCCGGAGCTGATCAGGTGGTTGATGAACGGAAGTGCTTGGTGACGTCAAAAAGGAAGGTTTGGCAGGAAGCAGATTGGTTCATATTTCTGCCCTTGTCTCATCAGACATGCCTTCAATTTGGTTGCCAAGGAAAAGCGTAATTGGCATTTTCTCTCAAATTATTAGGTTTCTTCTAAAAAATTTTGATATGCAACCCGTTGTGATGGCTAATAAAGTTGACAAAAGTTTTAAAGCTAAATTAAGTTAAAGGACATAAAACAAATGCACGAATTCTTTACTAATGATGATATGAACAGTAGGTGGTTCTATTTTCTTAATTTCTGAGTATAGGATTTTAAGATACTTTAATTTCACACGGTTCTCGACAGAAGATTTCCGAAAAAAAAATTTCAACTAGTAATTATAAGCCATAGGTTATTCTGATACCTTACACTTACTTCATTAAGAGTTTCGATAGTATGAACTCTCTTATAATTACCAATTATATCAGGTTTGAAATTGAATTTAAGAATAATGCATACATGAATGGGGGTACCCTTGGGGGTTTTTAAGCTGTGCCAGAGTTGTTGAAATTAATAATTAACAAACAGGTGATTCTATTAAACTCCTAGTAGAATTACCCTGCGTTACTCCTGTTGAATTGTTTAACTAACTTCCGTTTTCCAGTGTGTCAGTGTTACCCAGAATGCATAAAATAATTGAGAGTATTAATATGAGAGTATGCCTTGTATGTGATTTAAAAACGAAAGCTGTTCCCAAAATTACGCGATTCAAAATTTTTTAAGCTAATTAAACATTAAAACTTTCCCCGATTAGAGATATTCAACAAAAACACCAAATTGAAAATCCAGAGACACATCTTAAAAATAGATTTAAAAAAGCTTCAAACGAAAAGCAATGAATATATCTGTTTTTTCACTACAAAATGGGTTCCTGGAATATATTGGAACTAACGGATTACCAAAATTTATAAAAGTAAACGATTAACAATGATTGCTTCGAACTAATTCAATAAGGTATATCAGCTACCAGTCCTACTTTAAAAGTTTTTGTGCTATATATTTTATTTGTAATGTTTTATTCTCTTTATCTTCTGTTCCAAATATTCAGATTTGTTTATCTTTCGTGAAGAAAAAAATAAGGCTCAAAATAGAGTGTTAGAACTTGAATTCGGTAAAAATAATTTTTGGAAAAATAATAGCTTTCTTAGTAGTACGGGTAAAACAATTCAAGTAATCGCAATGATAAATTATACCTTCCACCTTCTCCAAAACTGCCAAATTATGGTTGATTTAAGTATAGTTACTCAGATGATCTGCTTTGTCATTGTGTGTAATTTAAAAACAAAATCGTTTCCCAAAATTATCATACAACGATTCAAAATTTAAAAAACATCAAATTGAAAATCCAGAGATACATATTAAAACAGATTAAAAAAGCTTCGAATAAAAAAGTAATGAATGTATCTGTGTTTTCACTACAAAGTGCATTCCTAGAATATAAGCTAACGGATCACAGGAATTTAAAATAGCAAACGATTAATAATGATTCTTTCGAAATAATTCAGACATTCATGACAAAAATAATTTCTAAAAATACCAAGGTTGCCATATAAGCTACAAGTCTTATTTTAAAAGATTTTGTTCTATATATTTTATTTATAATGTTTTATTCTCCTTATCGCCTGTCCCCAATTATTCAGAATTGTGTTATATATTGTAAAGAAAAATAAGACTCAAAATAAAGTATTAGAATTTAAATTCCGTAGCAATAATTTCTGGGAAAATAATTACTTTTTCAGCAGTAGGTAAAACCATCCAAGTAATCGCAATGCTCAGTATACCTTCCAGTGTCTTTTAAACTACTAAATTATGGTTGATTTAAGTGTAGTTACTCAAATGCTTTAGCATGTAACTTGTTTAAGTATGTAAACAAAGGATATTCAAATATTCTATCCACTACACAAAAATATAATTGGTAAAATCTAGAACATTGTATTAAAATATGTTGACAAAATTTTACGTGTACTCGCCCCACACAAAAGCAAAATTAAAACGGAAAGACGGACAGACAGACCAACAGAATCAAGTTCAGTCACTAAATTAATCTATGCAAGGTATGCAAAGTTTCATGAAAATACACCCAGCCGTTTGGACGTAGTAGGTAGGGGCACATGCACATATAGATATATTTACGAATGGGCACAAACGCGCAAAGCACCGATTTTTCATCAAAAGGACCCAAAACGGATGAATAACTTGAAATGGGTCGAAATTATTCAATATACAAACAATCCATTTTTATTTATATAGATTTCTAAAAACTGTGAGATTCAACGATGGACTTGTAGTCTACAGAGCAGTTCTCTGAAGTATGATTGCACGAATAATTCTGTTTTACTTCTGGAATTCAAATTTGATCTAACTCTCAAATTTACTTAACCTAGCATTAAATAAAATTAAAACTATAATTTCATATAATCCACAGACGAGATTTCTCACAAAAAAATTTTCAACTTGTGACTATCTTATCCCCAAAGACAGGGCACCAAGACATTTGCATTTATTTTAATGAATGGGTTATTTTAAGCATTACTCGCTAAAGTAAAAAATGCTCAATTATTTTAATGGGGAATGTTTATTTATTGTGTATTTACTTTTCATACAAAAATATTTCAGAATTGAAAATTCATAATTGATGCAATGAGTGATTCAACGTTTTTATTGAAACAAGAGACAAGAAATGTTTATAAATAAAAACTTACATAAAAAGAGTAAAATATAGTTATTTATAAATATTGAATCCAAATGTGTCTTGTTCATTTTGTATCACTGCATTTATTGAATTTTGAATTACATAAGCAGTGAAAGGTTTCAGGCTGATTGTGAATATTTAAACATAAACGTACAGTCCGCCCCCAAGAAAAAGACTTCAGTGATTTAAATAATTAATTAGACTCAATTTAAAATTCATTTCAGAATTGAATATATAAATGAAAATATAACCTTTATATTTTAAAAATCTACCATATATCATGTAAGTTTATAATTGCAACTGAAACATTGGAATATATTTCGTATTACATAGGAATATATCAAGAACAGTTCCTGAGGTCTGACTTATGAACGTGCAAACCTCAGCAAGTCACCCTTCCTCAAAAATATTTGGTTTTATAAACAAACACCCCCATCAAGCATATATGCAGAAAATAGTTTATGGCCGAGTGTTCTTTTTACCGGTTACCTAAAATCCGTAATACTAAATAAGCATTCCGCTTAATGTTTGTTCGGCTGTTTTCAGACTACTGACAAATTCGGACATATTCTACCCTTGTAATGTCCGAAACTTCTATTTTATCAAATATAAGTAGTTTCAGCCTATGTTTTTGATAGATTTTTAATTCCAAAGTCACTTAGGGGAAGTATTCGAGCCCTGTGGCTCCAATACTTCCCGAAGTGAAATGTTGTGCTCTACCCTCAAAATATCCTTGTCTTTGAGATGAGTGCTTTTTGAATATACTAAAGTAAATGAAGAATATAATATGCGTATTCAAAATTACCTTTATTACGATCGCAGAAACAATCTCGAAGATGAACTAGTAAAAATTTAGTAGCATTGAAAATTTTACTGAAGGCATACTGCACTTGTCTTTAAGCCTCCCTATTTTTTCAGACTACGTGCTTAAATAAGTTAACCTCCAGCACACCATTCAGGATATCCCTAAATATGTCACTCATCTTAAAGTGTATGAAATCAGACTTTGAGCAACGACACACAATATATGTAGTTTTGTAACTATAAGTGGAAACATCACATTTCAATTTTTTTTAATTTAGACACATCCTGTTTAAGGCATCTACAAACACGCCTCCCAAAACCAACCTTCTGTTATTATTAAAAAGTTACTATTATTTCGCTTGCTTCGGCTTTAATTAGTATACTAATATTAATGAAAGCCGAAGCAATCGAAATAATAGTACCTCAAAGTTTACTTTCAAGAAGATCCTGATCTCTTTCGCAATTGATTGTTTGAATTATCTTTGTGACCATACAGTGTGTTTTTTATGTAATGGTATCATTTCGTTTTGGAATAATTTTTTTGCATTAAATTCTTTTTATTTAACTTTTTGTGCACATTCTTTAGTCAATTAATGAAAAATTTATGGAATATGACATCGGCGAAATGAACTCCTCCGACCGTGTTGCGAAAAAGACTCTTTAGACAACATTTTCCATTAGGTTTGAGCACATCTCCTGGTGATTTGTTCAGTATTTTTCATGAATGTTTTGCTTAAGCTGTTAAGCTGTTGTCGGCTTATTAGAGTAAATTCATTCCTTTAAGAAGTCCCATATAAAAAAATCCGGTGCGTTCAAATCAGAACAGAGGGGCCAATCGACAAAACTAGATTTCGACAATATTATACAAGGAAATGCGTCCTTTAGAAATCTCATGGTTGCACGAGCTGTATGACATGTTGCTTCATCTTGTTGAAATCACTTGTGCTGTAAACCTTTTGTCTATCGATTTCAGACAAAAGAACTTTTACAGGATCGTACAATGTCGTTCACAAATGATACTATCCGCCTTTTATTAACATACTTGGAAAAAGAATCCAATACCTCCACTCCAAAAAGGATAATTGCACACAAAACAGTTCTTCTACGAGGATGAAGAGGTAGTTTATGAATTAACTTTGAATTTTAAGGTTCCAATAACGGCTGTTCTGTTTTTAAGTATCTACTGATGTCTAAAGGAAGCACGATAAAATTGAACAAATCACGTGGTATAAAGAGCCCATATTTGTAGAGCGACCATAGACGATTATTTGAACGATGTCACATTCCATAAGTAATGTCATAAATTGAGTTTTCTCTATGTAAAACAATTGAATAAAAAATGTTTTACTTGGAAGTTTTTCCAAAGAATAATGATTCCTTTACATATAAACCAACCTGCAGTTTGCACTTTTCTTTCTTATTATACTAGCGAAGCTTTTAACAATGCATGCATCATAGCTTGTTTAAATCACTGATAAAACTTAATGCCATTTTATTGGTAATATTTATTTTGGTTTCTTTGAAACCGAGTTTCAGTTTCCCCAAATATACATATTTGCTTTAGTATATCAAATGATAAGAACGAGATAAGATATGACTACGCAAAAACCATACTTCTTAGCACGTGATAACTTAACATGCAGTAAATACATTTCTTATAAAGAACAGTTATTCGAATGAGTTTGATAAGTTTATTATTTAATAAGAGCTTCCAAACTAGTTAGTAGAAATTTCTCATGTCCACGATGAGTTATAACGTATTATTCCCATATCCATAATTACAAATTCATTGAGTCTCCCTGGTAACCACTTTGTATTCAACTGAATTTCTGATATGAACATTCAGCTACACAAATAAACACTAAAAGGACTAATTTACTTTCCTATGAGTTAAGGAATAGATATAAATGTGCATTGGAAATAAAAACAAGAATAAATCAAAAATTGCACAAACTGGCTACTACTTTAATTAAGTATTCCCAATACAGGGGGAATAACCTATTTTTATTCATACGCTTCACTCTGTGTTTCCATAATTTTTCTAAAAAAGATAATGATTCTTATTCTAAGATGATTAATTATTTTTCAACGCATTCCTTTTAATAACACACTGTATGTTCTATCTTCTTCTATATTTTGATTCTCAGTAAATGGAAAGAAAATATATGATTTATTAAGAGTAAAAGCGTTATGAACATGATTTATTTTGGTCATCATTCATGTGAACAAGAGTTAATTTGAGGACGTGATTAACAAAGGTTCACTTTCAACAAATGTTATTTCATAAACGGTTTTCTTCTAGCTATCTAATTGGTATAGTCGTCCTTGAATTTGTCTATAACCCAGTAAGTCCCGGGTTCGATAGGCTTGCATTTTTTTGGTAATTATCCCTGTTGTAAGCAACGGTGGCTAATCCGTCCACTTCTCCTTCATGAATATCCGTCAGTTCACCCCTCCCCAAGATCGGCCAGTGGACGGACATTACAAATTAAAAAAAAGGTTTCCTTCTAACTCAAATCCTAATGACATAAACATTAACAATTTATCCATAGAGCCATAAAAGTCATATTTATAACTCCACTACATTGTTACTTCGAATTTTTAACTTTTTAACACAATTTACTCCTCTATGCCGCCCATTATAGCTTAGAGGTCTAATAAGCTTATAAATAGAAACATAGGCCAAAAATGTAAATTATTTCAATGGTATTATTCAAATATGCCAATTACTATATTAAAAGTTTATTTTATGTTAATTTGCACAATTTCTTTTAAACACCATAGCCATAGTTTAATGAAATTCATATGTTCACATCATAGTTTAATAACATTCTCCAAATGAAACATGTTGATTCGAGAAATTTTTTACAAGCTATTATAAATGCATAGAATATATGCCAAGAATAATGCAGTCCTTGTAAAAATTTTCAAATTGACGTGTTTCAGATAGTTTTCGTTACATCATATTTTATTTATCAGTTGTGCAAATGGCGTGTAACAATTATAATAAATCAGCAGCCATGCAGTGTAATTTTTTTCATTACAGTGCCAGTGTACAATGTAGTCCGGAGTTATTAATTATGTTAAAAAACAGTTTACCTCACACTATGTATATAAAAATTATCTCAAACCGTTTATTGAAATTCATTTCAAATATTTTCTTACCATTTCTTATATTAACATTAAGTATTATTTTCGTTTGAAAAAAAAACAAGCTAGTATTTATGGTTGGTTTGTTGGTTGGGTTTTGTGGATAACATCAAGTAATGGACGTATACACACAAAAAATGTTTGACCAACAGAAAAGAGAGAAATACACTCAGGGTAAATTACAGAAATCGAACCTGCGCCGCCTACAACTTGCCCACTGAACTACACTAGTTTTTATGATTTTAAATGAACAGAAAAGGAATTGTTTCACGATATAATACTAGATTTCCATCACTCTGCTTTTAATCAATTCCAAGAACTATTTCAACTTCTATTGCACATGCATGTATGATATTAAGAGAATAACTTACCTGCGTGGCCAATCTGTCAGCCCCATTTGAAGATCTGTCTTTAAATACAATATCCCTATTATAATTCGGAACCAAATCCATAAACCTAGCATCACCTCTCCGGATCTTCTCTTCTGGAGGCCCGCTTGCCCCAATACTACTTTCTGGCACATTGGGTACGTGCTGCTTGAACACCAGGGGCGTTAACTTCCTGGGGCTCCGACGCCGGGTCCCGCTGCGCCCTGGACCGCAGGCGAACGCCCCTGCACACAGAAGAGACAGGCACAGTAGAAGACCTATGTGCCCCTTGCTACCAGGACTACCAGAAAGTCTACAAGACTTTTGCAGTAACATGGAATGACATTAGATTTCGAATGCAGATCCCATGCATGAGATGGAAGAGAAGGAGATAAATAAAACGATTAAATAAACACAAAAGCGTGCTTTCCTCTCTGACGGTGTTTATGAAATATGGATGGCGGTGAACGAGGATTTCATTGCATCATATCTGAGCTCTTTGGGGATTCTTCTCCGGGAAGACTCACGGGCCTTGATCATAACAGGCTGAGTGATCTGTCAATCAAATATCACTTTGATCTGGTACGCGGTTTCGATTGGACATCCTCAGACCCGCCTATCTTTGTTAGCTTTGGCGGTTCTTTGTTATACTGTTCCTTTCGTATGACTAAGGAGCAGACAAAAAAATAAAAATTTAGAGGAATACATCCACTTGTTTTTTTCAGTCTGGTGAAAATTTGGGAAATAATTTTTGGAGACAAAATCTGTTTTCTTTATATGCAGCAGTGTTGGGAAAAGTTTCATCTGACTAAAATAATTGAAATCTAATGACTAAATAACTAATCACGACTAATGAATAACGATTGATTAGTTTGTCCTTCCACGTTAACAAACAATTCATACAGTTTTAGTTTTAATCAAGCAAACATGACTAAAAATTGTAGTTGAAATTATACCTCCATTCAACATTCTGAATCCATTAAAAATAGAGTACACCTGTGTTATGTTTTGCAACACAGTATATACAAATGTTGAAGAGAAAAATTACGATAAAATTAAAATGAGAATAATATGATGAATATTCATATGTCATAGCAATCGTTATTTTTGTTCGTAGTATTCGCTATTTTTGTCGTGTTGTGTAACAAAATTTGCATAACACAACAAAAAAAACTACAAAAATGGATTAAATATGTTGATTAAATTCGCTTGTTTCACAGTAATGGTATGAATCGATTCGTTATCCAATTCGTTATCGATTCGTTATAATCATGCAAATTGAGAGTAATAAACATGGCCAGGGTAATTTTAACTCTACTATAGGAATTAAATTATCGTTGTTCATGTTTAAAACTATGATTGATAAATTTATGACAAATTGATTTTTCTTATTATGACTAATTTTTCAATCGTGATTTAATTTAGTCATGATTGAAATTTTAGTTAACTAATCAATTGATTGAAAAATTAATTTTACTAATATGCTGTAGTAAATTTAGAAAGGGAATTTCACACATATTAGTTGTATTAATATGTGTGGTAAATTTGAAAATGGAATTTCATGAGAAAGTTTCCGTTTGTATAAAATCAAATAAATTTATTTCCTTAAAAATACATTCATGGTATATGAATATTTTATTTCTTAAACTCAAACGTCAAATATATAAAAATCATTTTTAAATTATTTCTTCCATGTCAGGTCAAAAAGATTTGTCATAATGGCTACTTTTCAGAATTTTGTTGAATATTTCATTTTTTCACAAATATTTAGGAAAAGGAAGCATTCCATGATACAAATAATTGTAATTTAGATTCGTAGATTAATTTAGATTTGATTTTAAGTACATTATATTATTTTTAGAATTAATGATGCACTTTAATCCTTCGGTCCCAACAAAATTCAGTTTTAACCCTTTTTGTCTTGATACGGAAGATATATTAACTTATAATATTTTAATAGAAAAGAATACGCTCGCGCATGATTATATTGGAAGCTTAATACATGCACTATATATTTTAGAGGGATATTTATAAGGTTTTCTTAAATTAGTTTTATGTAACCATTTGACAACATAAATAACGAAACTACTCTTATGTATGGACAAATTTTCTTAAATCTCAAAGCAGTAGTTACCATTCAACCGTACTAATTATTATCTTTTTCGCATTCATTTTAAAAAGATGCAAATATTTCAATAAATTCGTATTCCAGAATGTGTTAAGAGTAAGCCTACTTTGAAAAAACATAGACTTCAGAAGCCTATTATCCAACAGTCTCCTTGCCATTCTATTCATTGCATTCGCTTCTGTAAAACTGCATCGCGGCTAATGATAAGTCATGAATTATTCTGAAACTTTACAATTAATTAGTAAGAAATTTCAAATTATATGAACTCTCTTAATTTTAAAAGATATATCTGGTTTTAAACTGAATTTAAGCATGATGCATTAATTAATAAAACTCTTTAGGGTTGTTTTTTAGTAGTACCAGAGTTTTTGAAATTCTTTATAAACAACTAATTGATGTTACTCGACTTTCATAGAAAATGTAAGATTTAACGAGGGATTTGTTATTGAAGACTACGGAGCGGCTATCTAATGTATGATTGTTTATAGGAATAATTCTGTTTTCTTTCTGCAATGTAAATTTTATCTCTCAAATTTACTTAATTAACGTAAAATAAAATCGAAACTACAATTTCATACAGTCTTCAGACAAGATTTCTTACAAAAGGATTTTCAACTAGTGTCTATCTTATCCCCAAAGACAGGGCACCGAGACATTTGTATTTATTTTAATGAGGTAATTTAAGCAGTAGATGCCAAAGTAAAAATGTGCAGTTATTAACGGAGAAAAGTTAATTTACTTTTCGTACTAAAAGATTTTAGAATACAGCATTCATAATTGATAAAATACATAGTTAAACCTTTTGCTTGAAACAAGAGACAAGAGGTATCTATAAAATAAACTTTCTTAAAAAGGGTAAAATATAACTAATCTTTAAATCTGGAATCCAAACCAGTCTTGTCCATCTTGAATCACTACATCTATTGAATTTTGAAATACAGAAATGATGAAAGTTATCAAACTTTCCAAAAGGAATATTGAATCAATTAAACCAATATCATTGAACAATTTTGAATACTTAACATTATGTTTTGCATCCACAATGCAAATTTGACCTGTCTCCAAATTCTTTCCCAAAGTAACATGAGATCCCCGTACAGTGAGATATATTGCAGTTGTACGTTAAAAACGCTGTAAAGCAGGACAAAAACTTGATGTACGCACGATGGTACAGTGAAGAATCAGTACAAATATATCTGATTAGGAAAAGAGCAATGATGTACGTGCAAAAAACAACTTACCTGCTGTATTTGGACTGCTTTTCTATTAGAAAAATATTAATAAATTATAATTATGATTGACTTATTATTTTTTGGATCCATTTACATTTTGTAAAATCAATAATCTACAATAGCACCAAAAATTACTATATCTTTCAAATTTTAGAATGTCCCTTATGATTTTCAGTGATATACTAAAGCGGAATCCATCCATCCATTTCTTTAGATTGAATACGCGCAGTGCAATTTTCCATAGAATTTTAACCAAATATTCGTTACATAAATTTTAATTGTTGAATTTCAATCAGAGATTGTTACTCAAAACAATTCGCTCTGCTGAATTTGAGGGTGAGAATTTTACTGCCTCGATTTAGTAAAAAGATTAGATACATTTTTAGTCTTTTAGCTTGAACTGAAGTTAAAAATATTAATTATTGCAGACCTATCTTAAAATGCACTGCTTGTTGGTAATAAATGCACTACTTGCTGGGAAACGATTATCGTGAAAATTTAGCTTCGTAAAACCTACACAGCATAACGTCGATTATCGTATTTAATTTGGAAAATTAAGTGTTCATAAAACTAATTTGTTTGCATAACCAAACATTATGAGTTTAGCCACATGCACAAAAGCTTAGAGTGCAAAAGCTTGGATTTTTATTTTATCAAAACTTTCTATGGTTACATTTTTGTTCTATACATTAAAATGTTACAATTTAACTTCTAATTGAATAACTATCAATTTCAACATTACATTTATATAATGGAACTGCTCCACCTGTGGTAAATGATGATTATTTTTTATTATCTACTAGCTGAATTACCCGGCGTTGCTCGGGTTGAAATGGTTAAATATTGTTTGAAAAGTGGATTAGAATAATCATTTTTCTTTCACAGAAAAATGCAATCATTTAAGTTGTACGGAAAATACGTTTTAACTTTTCATAGCTTCTACAATATACTTCGGACGCATTTAGATTTAATTCCTTAATATATTGCAATATGTAAAAGATTAAGACATAAATACAAACAGAAACGAAATTCCGACGAAAAAATGCAGAATTCTAAAAAAACGAAAGATGCGCAAAGTGTCGAATTTCGACTGCCTGAGTGTATTCTGAAATAGAGCAATTCGAAAAAAGACATTTGAAAAATATGGATAAAGACGATAATGATTTATGAAATTTAGTAATGCTCAAATATGACTAACATTTCGCTGTGTTAACTCAAGTAGACAAACACGGGATTCTAAATCAAATTTATAAAATAATAAAACATTAATTCTGGTTTACCAAAACTAAAATAACAAAATTACGCTTTTATGATTAATGAGTTGAAGTTTATCGTGTTCCATTACAAAATGTAAATTATGAAAAATGAAATATTTTAAATATCCTTTTCTTATCAATCAAATATTCATAACATTCGTGTAAAAATATAAAACTCATCATAGAAATAAAATATTAATAATGAACTTTAATTCAATAATGCACATTACACCTGTCAAATAAAGTAGGAAATATTTATACAATCAATTAAAAGTTAGATTTAGTAATGCTCAAACATGACCGCAACATAGCTTTACCCGGGTATTTATCCCAATCTTCTATTGGACAGGAAAAGGAATGAAATCAATGTATAGTGTAAAATCAAAGTAAATGTTCTCCATCATGAGTCCAAGGAAGTTTCCGTTTCCCCAACTTTCTAGAAAGTTCTACAAAGTTTTATGAAAAAAGAGTAAACATTAACTCTGGTGCTGCCAGATACCGAGTAGTAAAATTACGATTTTATGATCAATGAGTTTTTCGTTTGTGCTTTTCGGAATAACGGTGCTTGGGTTAGAAATAAATGTAATCGGTGTAGATAAATTAAACTGAATAGTTAAAAATTTTTCCAAAAGCAGAAGATCGATTTTACAGAATTTTTAAGAAAAAAAATCACTGCTTTCAACGGAGGATTCACATGTATCTATTCCAGACATGTTAAAATAAGTTACACGCCTTACCTAAAAAGCTTATGAAACAGAATTCTACAAATCATTACGTATTCAATAAATTATTTAAGGAAAGTTGGTCGAAATATACACCAACTTTCCCCTGAAAACCTTTCCTTGAATTTCCTTACATAAATAAACATTTTAAAATATATTCCTATATTTTAAAATGTTTATATATTATAAAATATATAAACATTATAAAATATCTATAGTTTATTTACATCATGGGAAGAACTAAACAGTCAGTTCAAACATAAATATTGTAATTTAATTTGTTTCGGAAGAAATTGTTTTTCAATCAACACTGGTAAAGCAGCCATAGCTGCCTAAAGCAATCAATCTATGCTCAATATTATTTCTATGGCGATTTCGAATAGTTTTTAGCCCCCTAGGGCCAATAGAACGGGGGTTAAGAGTTAGCCTATGCTGACCGCAGTGTTCTAATGTATGTGTACCAAATTTGGTGTGGATTGGTCAAACGGTGTAGATTTGTATAGAAAATATACACACATATCCTATTTTATATATATAGATGATACAGTTTATGATAAAACATAACTGTCTAACAATTTCAAAAATTAAATCAATGATCATTGAGATGTTAACATAAGCATAAATTTAATATCAATACTATTTTTTACACATGCTTACAGTTTGTTAGTGTCCTCAAAACCCTGTTGGATCTTTCAATATTTCATCACCTTTGTCTTTAATGACAGCAGAAATATGGTTTAGCATAGAGTCAATAAGGTTTCATAACACACTCTGGTCGATGATGCAATGATGCCTCAAATTAATTGTAATTGCTTTGAGATGTATAACAATTTCATGATTTCTCAATGAAATTTGTTTTACCGATAATATAGTCATAAATGTTTTCAGAGGGATTAAGGTCTGGGAGTTTCCAGGGCCATGGTAGAACATCGAAATGCAGTTCCTTGAATACTTTCTGCATCTTTTATCAGCTCAATATTAATACTGAATAGGAATGGTGGGAAAAAGAATCTGGTGCCAAATTTTGTTAGACCATTCATGGTAAAGGAGGGAAAAGATCCCTTGCTGAGTGAAGAATTTGTGGTCTAACAACACTTTCATGCTGTTCAGAGTTCATGGTGTTAGTCATGAAATTTAAACGACAAACACTATTAAAACTAAAAGCATTACGAATCGTGACGGAAACAGGGTCTTTGGTTTTTCTGTGCACACATTCTGGAAGCATTGCTACACAAACCGAAATTACTTTTATTCGAAAACAAAACGCTGTGCCGTTCATACACATTTCACGATTTATGCGGTTTCATCCATTTCAGAAGTTTCTTCATTTCTGTAGCTAATAATGACTTTTTCCTTCGATGGAGGGCTTTAAATTCACTTTTGCATAAGCGAAATCTAAGAAAACTGGCTTGCAACAACATCCGTAGACTGTCTCAAGTGACCAGAAAGATCGTTAGCGCGGCTGAATCTGTTCATTTTGGTCAAACGTAACAATATTTTCTTTTCGGTAGAGGAAGAAAGTCTTAGACGACGTGTACGGTGCTTTAGATTTCCATATTTCCTCCGGTTCCCTTGTAACGTTTCATTAATCGGGAAACAACTGATTCTAGGCAATTTAATTGTCCAGCAATTCCACATATTATTATCTGTAAAGTGCAAAAGTTTGATACATTTCCGTTTTAGAGGAGCTAATTGTAATACTTTCTCATCTTGTAACATAAAAACTGCAACAAGCAACAATATTCACCAACAATCACCATGCAGTGCCTCGCGTACCGCCATCCTTCTTAGGGTGATACAATCTCCCACATCAATTGTGGACATATCAAGGTCACGCCAAAAAAACCGATAAATTATTGCAGCAGACTTCAAACAACTAAAAAAGCATAAAAATGGCCCATATTTCATTTATTATGTGAATTATAACAAAAAGTAAAGCAATAAATTGAGAAAAATAATCATTTTGGTAATCTTTTGCACACATACGTTTATAAAGACAAAAAATCGTTTTATATGTTTACGAGTATACGTGTTATATGCTTTAAGGTGCCTATGTAAATGCAAGGCGTGCATAGTGTCTTAAGTGAGGCTAAATCAAGAGTTTTCTTCAAAAAGTTTAAATTGAATTGCATCGCTTACATCCTGGCCATAGTCTAAACCAGGAGGGTCAAACTGGTGACCCGCGGGCCACATGCGGCCCCCGAGGTAATTTTTTGTGGCCCACGATGCTCTGAAATCAAATGAACACAGGACAATATGTTACGAAGAAAATAGCACTTAGGGGAGATCGAGGAACTACAACTGGTGAAGATATTTTTGATGCTGTATGGAGCATTTTAGGAAAATTTAATCTTACTCTTGACAGGCTTGTTTCTGTAACAACTGACGGCGCTAAATCGATGATGGGTAAAACTAAAGGATTTGTGTCAAGACTGACAAGAAAATTACAAGATGAATATCCAGATAATCCGAAAATCAGTACTTTCCATTGCCTTATTCGCCAACAAGTTCTTTGTTTAAAAATATTAAAAATGGACGAAGTACTTAAAACAGTAACAAAGACAGTCAACTTTATTCGATCGAGAGCACTTAACCATCGCCAATTTACTTCGTTCCTTAAAGATTTAGAATCTGAATTCAAAGATCTTCCTTATTACACAGAAGTTCGTTGGTTGTCCTGCCACAAAGTCCTGAAGATCTTCTATCTGCTTTTGGAGGAAATAATTGTATTTCTTGAAATGAAAGATGAAAAAAAAACGAAAATATATCGATTATAAAAGATTCTTTGTGGGTAAAAGATCTGGCAATTTTAACAGATATTACAGGTCATCTGAATAATCTTAATATTACATTGCAAAGCAAAGATCAATTAATAACGAATATGTATGATGCAATAGCAAGTTTTGTACAAAACTGACTGTGTAAAAATCATCTACAAAAAGACGTTTTGACTTTTTTTCCTACGTGTGAGCAGTTAAAAGCACAAAATCAAAGTTGCTCATTTTCACAATATTGTGGTAAAATTGAAGAAATAAAAAACAAATTCGATAAACGTTTTAATGATTTCAAAAAGGTACAATTTTTTTTCTCTTTTTATTAGGCCTTTTTCCTTTGAAGTTGAAAATGCTCCCACTTGGATACAACTGGAATTCATTTATTTGCAGAAAGATTCGGTTTTAAAAGACAAATATCGAGAAGTAGGAATTCCAAGATCAACTGATAAACATCTATCTGCCATAATGAAGATTGTCTGTTCTCAGTCTTTGAATCCAGATATTGGAAAACTCGTAGGAGGAAAGCGCTGGCAAGTTTTCGGTAAAAAAAAAATAATTTTAGTTTTATAAATACATTAAATTAAATAAACGTTTAAATAAAGGCAATTATATAGCAATATTATAAATTATTACCCTAAATTCACTTAATTACATAATGTGTTTTAATTATCCTATCCATATTCCTGAATCCTCACTTCAAAATATAATTTTAAGAAAATTTGTAAATGTGATGTGGCCCGCGTGAATCTTACCAGTTGCATTAAATGGCCCGTGTTTTAATTGAGTTTGACACCCCTGGTCTAAACAGTTGAACCCTTTTGTGTTGTGGTATTTGGTTAGACAAATGTATTGGTGTTTTACGATTACCTCTTTGGATAACCGGTAACTCATCGACGTTCTACTGTATTTAAAAGTCCAATGATGAGGCATTTGCCTATTCCTACTACATAACCTAAACAATTAAGGATTTTTTTTAAATTATCGTAAATTCTTTTTGAAATGATTGTATTAAAGCTATGAAAATATTTTGGAAATCTAGCTGAGATCATAATACACAATGAACTTTAGCAATAAAATAGAAATTAAATGACTACATCTCAAGTTGGTTTATTTGGTAATGAGCAAACGCCAGATTCTTGACTTTTACCTATTTAGTTTTATGCCCTATATTTCAAATCTGTTAACACATTTTGCAGTTTGAAATATCCTGAATAGAATATGTAAGTTCTACAGCACTTACAAATACCTAATTCGGGGTTTAGGACCCAAAGAAAATTAAAAGGATCTTAAGAAACTAAAAAAGACCTAAAAATGACTTTTTGAACCTAAAAACATTTTTGCCCTTATTTCCTCTTTAAATGCATTTGGAATACGATTTGACTTAAAATAAAGAGATATTGTGAGTCATTTCCGGTAACCTAAGTGTGATAATTTCTTGTAACCTTTTCTAATTGCGAAAAATTCAGCAAAAACCAAAAAGGACGATAGCAAAAAAATAAAATCTCAAGCCAATCATCGCTCATAGTTAATTTGGGGTTCCCTATCATGTATTTTCATTCGGTTTTAAATACTTGTGTTTAGGTCAAATGAAGCGGGTCACTTACCTTTTATACTTTAAAATGTGTAATACTTGCTTATACTTGACTTTTAATTATTGCAAAGCTGACTAAAAAGGTGAAATAATAAGTATCCAGGTATTACCAATTACTAAAAATAAGTGCACAAAAAATGGACGCCAGACATCATAAAGTCCACCATTTTTTCTATAGAGAGAAGCAGAAACGCAACGTCCAACTATAAAATTTTATTTTAACTGAACTATTTAAAATAGACTTACTCATTAAAATAAGTAAATTACAGGGCAATTATTAATTAATCTAAGGAAAGCAATTTCGTCCTTTTCGTCAGTAACGGAAAGACTTAAATTTTATTTTCTTAAAATATTATAGGAAGTTATGAAAAAGTATCTTAAAAATAAATAAAAAATGAAAAACTAGCTTAAAAGTCTGACCTTTCATAAGTATATATATAAACAATTGTTACAGATTTGTACTTCGTTTTTTCAAAATAGATCAATATTTGTAATTGCTTCAATATTGTGATGTTTTAAAAATAATTAAAATCAGCCAAAAGTAATGTGACTTACAGAAATCGGACGTTCTCTTCACCGAATAGAGGAACCGAAAGTAAAGAACATGTCGTAGAAATTGGCCCAGTTAATCACGGATTGTGCATACTTCAGACACAACACAAAAAATAATGTTTCTCTTTTGTTTTTGAGTAGTTTTTAATACTAAGATTCTAAGCTGTTGGAATGACCTATATAAAACACACACAAAATCTCAACATAGAATCTATTAAAATTTATAAACTAAATAAAATTTAATAAAATTGGTGCTAAAAACCTAATTGCCAATTATATAGTTTTTGTACAATAGGGTATATTGCTATGGTGGTTCAGTTTTGTGGCCAGGTGTCATCTTTCTCCCAAACGACTTCTTTAAAAAGTAGTTTATTAGGTAGATTTATATTTTTATTTGAATCATTTTGGACAATTTTCCTGATTTGTGTTACTGGAGATTGATATAGCCCTGAATAAGGTAATTTTTAACTTATAATATCAAGGGGTAAATCTCAAACTTGTTGAAAATAAGACAACTCAATTCTTTGCTACTATTTGGCAATTGTAATTAAGTGAAAGCTCAGTTTCCGAGATATATGTTTGATTGTATTTATTTGAAATATTGTTTATCTATGAATCCATGCGAGTCCTAACTTGAAACTTTCATAAAGCAAAGTTAAACAGCGTATCGTTAACATATGTGTTTTTAGCAAAAAATTTACACTCTTTTTGAATTCAAGGTCAAAGATCAAATCGAATGACCTTAAATTCAGAAAGGTTACGCATAGTATCAGATGATACATCATTTAGAAAGGTTATTACTTTGTTCTACAAAATAAATCCTCTTTCATCTCGATTGGACAAACAGGTCAGTAGATACAGGTGTTTATTAGTACTGATTATATCATTTTATTTGCTTCGAATATTTTTTAACTATGAACCCATGGTGTCCCACTATGAAACTTTCAGTTAGCAAAGATAAATAGCGTTTCTTTATATGTTTTAGAAAAAAATAAAAAAATCACTTTTTTATAATTGTAGGTCAAAGGGCAAATTGAATGACCTTGAAATTAAAAAATCACTTTAAAAGGTCGTGACACATCGTTACAAGAGGACATTTTTTAAAATAACAAGCTCTCAATCAGTCTCATTAGACAACAAGGTCCAAAGATACAGGAGATTTGGTAAGTCTAAAATCACGAAAAATTCCCAATTTTTCATACTTAAAATTAACATAAATAAAACACTATTGCAAGTAGGAAGCTAAATATTTCCAGAATTCCTTACGTGTCTAAGAAACAAATTAACCATTTTTTTTAATGGGAGAGGATCGGGTTGTGAGCTGTGTCGTTTGACATGAATGACCCATAGGTCTTTAATTGAACTCCTCCAACAATTAGGTTTCTTAAAGAGAGATTTTTTGCATATTATCATAACAGTGACACACACACAGAGAAACGATACAATCACTTATACTGCTTGTGACTAATAGTGCAGCCTATATGCTAAAAGCTGGAGAATATCTTAAGGCATTTTATCTGAAGATGCTGAATTTCACTTGCATAACTCATGATCCCCAACGATTTGCTAAGGCGCCTACATTCAACGGAACTTCAGTAAATACTTCGATATTCGCAGCCAAAAGATATTTTTAAAAGCGCCAAATCCTATGGCTATTTTTCGGTAGGTTCTTCTGGATGTCTCTCTACCGCTGGAACCTATTATTACTAGGTGGGAAACGTGGCTATCTGCAGCAATGTATTATGCCTATCAACATGGGGATATTATAGAATTGTAGTCACTTTCGGAAGAGGAGGTAGTAGCCATCACTGATGAGAAAGACGCTTTAGATATCCCTTCAACTATTAATGCTCTAGTTGTTATAAAAGCAAACAGAAACTTAGCCTCTACCAATACAAGATCGGAGGGAACGTCATTACCTTTGAAAGAAGATATAGATTTTATGCGAAGGAAAAGGGTAGGTAGGTATTTTAGTTAACGTCACACTGGAGCAACACAACGGGTTATCGGTGACGGTCAACGATCAATCCCTAAGGGAAAGATCCGAGCACAACACCACGTAAATTTTATCCACGGTCAGGTGACGAGGCAACACCTGAGTTGGTACTCCACTCTCCAAACTTCCACACCAAGTCAACATGAGGACATTTAAGGACACAATGGATTTAACGTGCACCAGCCCCCGACGGTCTTTGGTTGGATTGCAACTCGCAACCCTCCGGTTGCTAATCCGTTACTCTCCGTACCGAGCTACCTCGACCCGCGAGGGCAAAGGGAATAACCCTTTAAATACATAACCCTTGTGCCTGAATAGGTTGGCATAACTGCATCCAGGAATTTAGAGGCTGTCCTAAGAAGCTTTTACCTCATAATAATTGAGAACGTGCTCCGAGTTCATCGTGGAAAATGATCTATGGTGGACGAAATCGAAATTTCTTGATTCAAAATTAACCCCCTGACATTAGTTCCGTTTAACGTGTTTTTTCAGGAATAAAACGAATTTTTTCTGAAGATTGCAGAAGCTTACCAATGAAAATATGTCAATTATTTGATTGTACTATGTTACGCAATTGAGTAAAATGAGTAATTACTTTTATTCATATAAAGTTTAATTTCGTTAGTCGCTCTAAGATCATTTTTTGCTACACTATGGCCAAATAAGATATGTGTAGCTTAAACTAAATTCTAAAGGGTAGGTGTTGAATGAGATAATTGTTTACCAATCAAAAGAACCGGGCTGGACATAGAGATGGATTTGTTGGCACGCACAATCTAATAAAGAATTTTAATCAGTCTTCCGTTTAAGTTGTTAAACCCAAATTTTTATTTGGTTTACAACGTCAATATTATTCTTTGGTAAGTCTTGCTTCTTTTCGATGAAAAAAACGTAAGTGCTATCCTAAATTCTTGACCTGTTTTTAAGTACGTTTGGGTTAGTTAATTAATTAACAAATTAAATTAGTATAATTGGTTGTCATTCCACTAGATCTTGGTAGCTAATTGAATATTTTACAATATTGTTTGCAAAAACTGCATCAGTGTTTTAAAAATTGTCATTATTTCCATGAAAAAAGTGCGTCTTAATCACTTACGATACGATCTTAAGTGATAATCTTACGATTTTGCGATCTTAAGTGATATTTTCTATTAGAACCTATAAAAACCTAAAATAGTCATTTAAAACCCTAAAACATAAGTTAACAAAAACCTAATCTCATATTTAAAAAAACTTAAAACATAAATTGAAAGAAATCTAATCTCATATTTGAAAAACCTAAAAATTAGGGGATAAGTAATGAGATATAATGCGGCTTCCTCGAGAGTGTAATCGATTTTGGGACAATTTATTTTTGAATAGGTGTGAGAACTCCTTAGAAGGCTGTCATACGCAAATGCATGAATGGTGATCGCCATGGATGTTTTTCATCTGCCAACTTATTATCAATGCTGTCGCTTTCGGCACCGAACGATAAGCTTAGAACGTTCCATGCGTTAAAGACTAATTGTGGAAGGGATTTTGCATTACCATCAATCCCCCAATTCAACTAAGACTAGTTCAAAATCATGCGACTGAAACTGCATTCTCTCGGAAGCTGCACTATAGCTGATTTGCTGGCTGGGGCAGATCAGTCCAACAAATAGTGTGTCGGTATGTCTCGTACTAATCGAAAAGCCATAAAATATTATGTGTTCCTCCCTCACATATTTGGTATCCCGCAAAGCCCCTTGATCTGTATTTGTACTTTAAAGGTTCAACACTGGAACAGACTGCTCTGGCAAGACTTAGAAGCAAGCACACAAGATACACGACGCATTTTGGATTATATCGGAGTCTCTGTGGAACAGCTTTTCGGTGAATAGGAATTGGTCGCTGAGGGACTTGAAAACATGGTCTTTTGGACTCAAGGGGATTAGTAACAACAGAAATGAAATAGCAATAAAAACACAGATGTCAATAACGAAATAAAACTTTATTTATATCATTTGTACAATCCAATATTCACAATATGTACAGCGTAATATTTGCGATTGATAGAGAGCTAATACACAGTCCGTGAGGGCATTGCAGCTGAATCAACCGCTTTGTTGTTATCCGTTCGGTTGTGATTCTAAGAGTTATTGAAAGACAGATCGGGAATATTTCATGTGAATGGCTGGAACAATACTTCTCAGCATTAAAATTACATCTAAATTCCTCCTCGTTTAGTTACAAACTGCTACTATCTAATATCTAGTGTCTTATTAAGAATGTAGTTATCAGAAGAGCTGTTCAATAAATACTATGTCATGAATATTACAAAAGTATGTTTATATTAGTATATATAATTAATTGTTTTTATGAAAACATTACATGAGTACAGCTACATGCTAATTTTTTTCCAGCGAAATCTATCAGATTTGCAAATAAACCTTAACTCTGACAAACCCATTCCTTCGTTTTTATCTAAACTTACTACATACCACTTCTCAACTAATAGCGGATGGCATTTCTAAATGGACAGATAAAAGTGTATAGCTTCTGTATATTTAAGATAAAGAGGATAATGGTGTGGACGTTTTGCTTTTGCAGACGTATACGAGGAAAAATGGCAAAACTGATTATTTTATTCCTAAGTAAATTTGTACTTCCACAAGCACGATTCTCAGCAGCAGTTGACTAAGTGTAAATGTAGCAATTGCTATAAACTTAGTCAACGTATGAAATTTATTTGATGTCCTTTTAATGATTCATTACTTCGCTAGAGTTGAATATTGTTTTTATATATGGTAAATGTTGTCGAAATATATCTTTCTGTATATTGGACAGATTGTAAAATGTGATTA
Source organism: Meta bourneti (assembly GCA_933210815.1). Classification (NCBI taxonomy): domain Eukaryota; kingdom Metazoa; phylum Arthropoda; class Arachnida; order Araneae; family Tetragnathidae; genus Meta; species Meta bourneti. Next base: position 74,892,820 of record OW119924.1, on the reverse strand, counting down.
AAGTTTGTATTTTTGGACTTATATATATATATTTTTTCATTTATACATGAATGATGCCCTTCGATCATGCCTACATGTATTTGGAATTAACTAGTTTGTATTGATAGTGTTAAATATAAACTACATACTGTAGTATAAAATTAAGAACAATTCTGCTTTATGTGCTTTTTAATAAAATGATACTTGAAAATTTAAAGCAAAGTACTTTTCTAAGATTATGCATATGTTACGTTCCCCTGTCTGATAAATGTAAAATGAATTCTTGTGAATTTTCTGCAAATGTCTCATATAAAAATAAATAAATTTATTTCAATCCATATTTTTAGTATTGAATTTAAAAATTCAAATATCATTTTTCTTTAAATAATATCTTTTACTGTTCTATTTCAGCAGCTCCAGTCTATTTTATACTATTTTAAGGGAAGCTATCAATATTAAGCTATAATGGTGACCTAATTTCCCTCCTATATTCTGCGCTCGATTCTATAAGTATCCCAAAAGAAGAACTATGCATACTCATTAACACTACGAACAGTTAAGAGCACCTGAACGTACAATGTACTTTTAATTTATTATTTACATAGCTCTTGATTCCTAGGCAAGTACAATGAAGTACTCAAGACAATCCCATCTTGAATTATTGATGTACTTTCTCATTTAAGTGAACGCAATACCATTTATACGTTTTACTTTATTTCAGTGCAAAAAACAAAACGAAATTCTTTTGGGGTTCCTTATTCATAAAGGAACTAGGGTTAAACGGATTTTGAATCCAAGTTGATGCAAAGTCGAATTCGTCGATTACTAAATGAGTACAAACCTCCTTGGGAATGACGCAAATGGGAATGTAATCATAAACTATCAACTGCACGCTCGTACTAGTTACACATAAAATCTGCTTTGAATTAATTTATCAATTTCGTATACTGCTAAATTATCTTCAAGATTTAGATCAATTTGAAGTAGTCACATCATGAATCTGCCAATTCTAATTCTGTGAAGATTTTTTTGCCTTTTATTGCTTAGAAGACTTCAAAAAGGTCAATATATTTTTACATATTGACTATATTAGGCAAACATGCATTAAAATTAAAATACTGCTTATGTACGTGGTATTTGATATTTCACAACGATAATCTTCCTTGAATGATTAATCGGAGTAATATCCCAATCTAATTTTGCATATGCAAAATTGTACGTGCTTGTATCTGAATGAACCATTACTAATTTATGTATACATTGTACCCAATTTCATTCTTTTTGTTAAAACACGTGGTTTTATTTCAAGAGGTTTCCCAAACAACAACAAATACGAACGTTTGTTGTTATTGAAGTAACAGGATGTAGTTTTTGTAACATTTTTTCTAAAATCGTAAACAGACAACGTCCCAGTAGTTTTGTAATGGACTTGGAATTTCATTGAATTTCAGAGTTAAGGAGCACCCATTTAATTAAGCCTACATTTAAAAAAAATCATAACATAATGAATAAAAGATAAATAATGTATTTTCCAAACTACTTTTCCAAAAACTCGTATACGCTAAAATAATGTGTAGAAGGAATTTCTCGCTAAAAATAATTTTTAAGAATTCCTTAGAGCCTTCATGAAATATACACAATGGCATTTCTTCTTTTGATTCACTTTCTGCTCTGATTTTCCGAAGATAACCCAAGTTCTCTATCAAACATAATATAACTTCATACAACAAAACATTGTACCGATCTTATCAAGTTGAAATTATAGCGCAAGCCGTTTGAAGCGTTTGCATTTCTATGAATTATAATAATATTTTACAATAATTGTAGTTGAAGCTCCCCAGCATAAATAATAGTAACACTAAATTTCATCTGGTAATTGAAAACTACATTAGAATTTACGAAACTTGGTTTTTTACAGCTTAAGCAAATTCATGGCATCTCCATTACAGACACAAAGACAGATTCTTCGATGGAAAAATGTATAAAAACAATCCAAGCTTTAATTCGTATAATAAATATAGTAAATGTAAGTAATGTTACTATAAATTACTTAAACCTAACCAAATATTGGCTATGAAAATTTAGTTAATGATAAACATACACGCATTGTTTGGTATTGTTTTAATGTTAAAACGAAATGAACATGCCACTTCGTTGCTTAAGTGAGATTGAAAAAAGTCAAGGTTTTAAATTTGGTTGAAGTGTATATATATATATATATATATATATATCTTTAATTCCATAATTTACTATATAGTCCGGCTACCGGAAGTTGGCAGTCGAGTCTCGTGGTTTTGAGTGAGTCTGTTAGTTGCATTAGGGAACTGGTGGTAATCTAAACACAGCGCTTCCAGACTCGGCGTCTTTAGAGCTGATTCTGACCACTGCGGGAACCTTCGCTTTGGGGAAAACAGCCACGGTGATAGCCATTCATACTTTTTCGTATGACAGCCTTATCCTAACAAGGTTTCAGAAATTTTTCAAAAATCGACTGACCCAAAGTCGGCTGCCTTCTCGTCGGAGCCGCACCATATAACTACTATTTATAAATTTTAAACTTAACTCCTCGATGTAATTTTACATGGAAAGTAGAATCTTTACTACCTTCAATACGCAGTGCATCAAATATTACGTATCCGCTCTTATTCATACCTGAATTGTATGTTTAAGAAAACATGTGGGAAGTTGTAATTTCACATCATTTTTGCAAGGGACAACAAATTACTTTTTAGCCTTGATGTTTCCCACAAGGCATTGCATTTCATAGTCAGGAAGCTTCAACACAAGACACTTTTAAGACAGAATAGAATTTAACAGAGTACACATATTATACAAGCAATTCCGTCTCATGACATACTCTTTCTTATATTCACTCTCTCGTGACATATTCTTTCAATATACTTTACATATCACCTAATACCATATAAAAAAGCTACAAGACTACAAGACATAGATTCAAACTAACTAGAGTCCCATAACTTTCTAATCTACTTATGGTTAATAAGCTGCTTTAACTCGAAAATTATTTTGCGTAATGCACATTATTTTATAAACCGGCTTAAAATTATTTAAAATACTAAGCCGTATTTGACTAGAGAAAGAATGGTGATTTCTTGTTAAAATGAATTGCTGCTTTTTCGATGTATAATTGGGTTGATTTAAGCCAAACAAATCTGAAGTAATTATTTTCACAAAAATAATTACAAAGGATAATTATATGAATATTACTTTCAGTGATCCCTAATTTTACAATCAGTGGTTCTCAAATATGTTTTAATGGTGTATTCCTTGGAAAACTCCATGGTTCATGAAACCTTCTAGTGTAATAAAGAAACTCCACAATGTATTTCAATTGACCTGGAACTTATTTGTTGGTAAATTTCTAAAACCGTTTTTTATTGTAAGTATTTTTTACTTAAGTATAAAAGGGGAAACTTAAGCACATTTTATTTTCAATATTATTGCTATTTTGATAAATGTAACATTTTGTGAGATGTAATAAAATTAGAATACTCCTTCTATATTGACTAATATTTAATTTGCTTTTCTCATAAGTAAATGTATGCTGTATAACAGAAGATAATTTTCACTCGGACCGTTTATTTATTGCTGCTTAATAAAAAGTAAGATCTAAGCGATGATGGTGGAAATATTCATTCATCTCGGCTAAATATGCAGATATTACCTTGTGATCTTTGTAATAAAAAGTATTTATTTTTAAACAAAACCGAAAAAAATCACCAAATCTAAACAAAAATAAATGCTAATTAAGTAACAAAGCTGTTAAAGCATTACTACAAAACACTATGTAAATTAATTGATAAAAAAAAGATATTTGTAGACAAAAAATATTACTGACATGAATGAAGGCTCAATCTGAGCTGAGACGACAAATGGATACTGTTATTACTTTGCACAACATGATTGAGAATCACTGATGTCAAAAGCAAGTAAGTCAAACACATGCGAGGATCATAGAAAATACAACTGTCAATATATATTCGGTGCATTTTGAATGTGTGGCAAACATTTTTAAACGAGAAACTTCTTTTTCATTGAGTATTAAAAGGTTAGCATTGGCAGTACTTCGAATCTAAGCAACTACTTAAGTATCTCGAGGACGAAAAGTTTTATATTTGAAAGAAGAAAGTATTATCAAAAATGTCATAAAAAAACTATCCACAGCAAAGATGATACATTACACTACATTCCATAACCTTATCTGATATATTGGGGACTTGTGGCAACATTGATATAATTTTCCTTTGCTGCGCCAGTTTTTGCATATCATGGATATGACGGCATTAGAAAGAAGCGTTGAAATTTAAGCAGTATATTGACTTTAAGCAGCGATAAACTTTTGGGCTTTCTTAAGACCCTGTTGTACCAAAACAGGCAATGACTAAACATATGTCATAAAGACAGATTTTATGTCAAACATGATAGTATTCAGTGGAGAAAAAGATAAAAAACTCAGTCAAACAATAAAGGCTTCAAAAAATGATAAATGCAGAGGCTAACAAGATGACAAAAATGGTTTGTAACTATTTTGGTGGAATAAGGCTTCCAACATCATCAAGACCGAAGTAAGCAATAGGCATCTAACCCCAGTCTATATTTGCAAACGATTAATGATACTAGTGCTTCCCTAACTTTACATGTGGACTGGAAAGGCTTAATTAGAAAAAACGACTGATGATAACACTGTTCAAAGGTACATCTGTACTCGGGTTATATTTCTCTTTTACATTAGTCTTGATGATTCGTTTTAAATAAAATAAGAATAATATTGAAACTTTAGTTTAACCGGATGCAATTTTGATACCATTGTTTCAATACATGTATGTTCATTTCTAACAGTTGAATACAGAAACAGAATTCACCATCTATGATTATTATGATTGAACTCTTATGTAGGCATCATATACACACACATCAGTTTCTGCCACCGTTATATTCCCGACTATCAGGGACAAAAAACGCGATGTTTCTGTTAAATTATATCACAATAACTGTTACTGACAGAAAGTTGAATAATTTTAAATTTAAAACAGTGTAATCATTTCTGAACATAAATATATTAACCATTCTGTCAAACCGGTTTTAAAACCCATTCTCTTCAAACATCAACGATATCTATTTTATAAATGATTATAAATAATAATTTATATAAAATAGTGAATTAATAAAAATTTATAAATAAGAAGTAAATTTTAAACATTGACTTAACTATACAATACCTACTAAACGTAAGACAAAGTACAGAAAGTAAAGAAATATCAGAGTAAAAAAATTCACATATAGATTTATAACATACATCAACAAGCTTATAATTTGAAAATACAGAGAAAGATCCCACGATTATCATTATCATTATCATTATCATTCTCATAAAACATATAGTGATAACATATATCACATTGAGTATAACATATATCATACAATGCTTATAATTTATAAGTTTACAAAATATTTAATTTTTTATACAAATTATTAACAAAAGATTTTAGGCATTTTAAAATTTAACCATTTCATAGTCATTAAGAGGTATTACCAAAATATTAAAAATATTAATAGGTATATCTCATCAGACTTAAATAATAATTATTAAAAGTTCTAAGAAGCATGTTTAATAAAATTAATTGAGATGTTAAATTTTTGAAAATTTATTATTTCATAATGCTAAAAGAATTCAAACATAAAACATGCGAAACGTAAATTTCTGGAATAATATTTTTTATATAATAAGCAAACATTAGATTGAGTTAAAAGTCACAAAACATTCATAGAATAATAAAAATGGCAATACTTTTATTTATGCAAGTATACTTCAAATTTATGTATATTTGTCTAAAATAACTGTGCATAACAAGTATATTTGGACTTAAATAATCAAATATTGTTGCGCTTCGTATTGTATCTTTGAATGTGCGATGTAATACGTAAAAGCAGTTATTTTTTTTATATCTGGGCAATATTTCTCAATAATAAGCTCCCACAAAAATGTAATTTGCAAAACAGTCAGTGCGTACTTGAATCTTAGTATTTCAAATAATAAAATCTACGGTACAAGTTTTAAATATTAGCATTACTAATTAAAAGTATGCTTAGAGGCTACAGGCATTAGGTTGTAAGTGATTTGTTTACGATTCATTTTTCAAGAACTAGTCTCAAGAAATATCTATGTATAAACAATACATGTCATGAACATGACAACGAAAAATGGTGCGCTATGATCCCTCTCGGGTGAAGGAAACACTACAAGAGAGCTTTTATTTTTTATCGTGCGATTTTACTATTTATTTGGTTAAACTAGTAAAAATACATCCTTAAAGATCAATGTTCTAACATCAAAACGTATGTATTCAAAATATGACTACCTATTACTTTTCAAAATATAGAAAAAGCAACTGGTAATTTAGTTGATGATAAATGCATTAAAAAGGGGTGTACCCTTTTATGTCATACCTCATGTACCAAACAAGAGAGATTACATTTGGCAATTTCAAGGAACACTAATATTATTCGTTTTTACTGAGAACAAGAAGCGTAATTATTAATTTAAGTTTAAACATGTGCTAAATTTTCTCTCCTTTAGTGGGTACTTTATCCAGTACTCAAATTCAAGTATTATGTTAAGTGCGAAAAGCTATGAGCACCAAATGACAGCTCTGCCAACTTTTAAACGTTCTTACTGACATTAATGTCAGGATATTAAACAGTCACAAGGATTCTAGCTAACCGCATACTAATACCAAATACTGTTTCGAAGTTTACGAAATTTTCTAGCACTTAATTACCATCGAAAAGTGTTACAACTAGTTTTCTTGAAAAATACACATTTTCAATCTTCTATTGTAGTATATTCGTAACCTGAGACAGAATCTAAAGAGAACAAAGTAAAAGGAGGTATTCATCTTATCTTTGACAGAACAAACAGACTTCAGTAATATGTTGAAAATTAACCCTCCATTAGTCGCGGATACTCTTTTAACAGCTGAGATGGTGGTGCTCGACATTTTTTTCCCTACTTATACTCACATTAATTATTAATTTTAAAAATGTGTAATATATTTTCGGATTTATTAAAAAACAAATAACTAAAAAATGTATTCAAATTTATAAATAATACATTTTTTGCAGTTATTCATTTCATTGCGCAACATTGAAAAGCATTGAATAAAGTCACATTGCACCTGTCAAGACCAATGTGATAAGAAAAGAGTTAAGAATAAACTTTGGAGTTTATTTGGAGTTTGACTCTCCCAAAATGTCTAGCAAGGAATGCGTTCAAGGCATTCTCTTTTTGATAAAGTGAATAATACCAAGATGATCTTTCTGTAACAACCTTTTCCCTAAACTTAAATTGTACTTTTGCCAATCAAAGAATAGAAAATCAACTTAGCAGCGAGACCAACTTCTAAGTTGTACCGTAGTACACCCTAGAGATGATTTCATTTCAGCACAAAATATTTTAAAAATCAACCAATAGCCTAATTTGTCAAAACAGTCAATAGTTTACTCTCAAACTTTGATATTTTCTTAGACTATTTAATACATTTCTATTATTTTATTTTTTAAAGTTAACTTTAGAAAACCGACTGACTTGTTTTTCTATGTGGTTATATTGCTATCGTGATTTTTTCTTTAATATTTCAGTTTTGTTCTGTGTAACTTTTAATTTATATTTATCTGATGTATAATTATACGGCTTTTTTATTTGTCTGTTGCGCGTTCTGTACTTTTGATCTTATGTCGCTGACATGTAACTGGAGCAATCTGCTTGACAGTATAAAAAAATAAATGAAAATAAAAAATGAAACATAAAATAAATTAATATAGAGTATTCTAACTTTTTCCTGTTTCTGTATTTAGGTTTCAAAAGATACCTTGCTCTCCGTGTGGTATTTCCTTGACCCGAGTCAATGTAATGAGCATTGTTATTTTGATCGCTTTTCCCCAGTCCAGCATTGAAACGGAAACGTCTGCTCTTTAGCTTAGTTCAAATGAAAACGAGATCAACTTTATGGTGTAAACAGATGAAAAACTGAGGCAGCAGAGGACTTGAGTACTCCGATTCTAAAAACAACACCCCATTGTCGTCTTTGGAATCATGGTCCAGCATCAAAGGTGAGCCGTGGTTAGCCGGGAGACGGTCCACACGGAGAGGACGACAGCGAGGAGGATGGTCAGCAGAGAAGGTGGCCTGATGCTTGGTCCCGAGTTGCAGTGGTCACCTTCGCAGAAACACATGTGGCCAGTCTTGTGGCCTTCGTACATACAGACATGGTCAACCATGAATAAGTTGATGACCATATTCTTTGTACATGTGCGGCGGATTGCTTCATTGGCTGAAAAAGAAATAAAGCTTGGTTTAATAATCTTGGTTTGGAAGGATAGTGATGTGTAACGTAACAAAAAACAGATACACTGTTCTGATTTAGCCTGTCAGTTTGGAACGTAGGACTATGTCTTGCAGATCGAAGAATTAAAATAAGCTCGTCGAGTATTGCCAAAAGTCGATACAGTTAAAAGTGTTTATCGATTCACAAGAAAACAAGTTTTTCAGCTCAAACCATTTCGAAATGTTTTTTTATATTTCAATCGATATGTTTGAGAGCTTTGAAAGGACACCTCAAATAGTCGTGTTGCGCTCTTAAATCTCCAAATGAACCGCAATATTTTCATAAAAGTTCATAGGTTCACAAGAAAACAATGTTTGAAATGTTCATTGTTCAGTTCAAACCACTCAGAAATGTTCTTCGTAGATTTGAATAAATATATTCAATAACTTTAAAAGGATATTCCGCATAGTCGTGTTGCACTCACGATTATCCAGATAAATCGCGATGCTGTCAAAAGTGGTCGAAGGTTCACAAGAAAACAATTTTAGAAGATTCATTTCAAACCACTGCGAAATGTTCTTCATGCACTTAGATAAAGTCGAGAGCTTTAAAACGTTAGTACTCACAGTCGTGTTGCGCGCGCAGTTGCCGAGAGAGCCTATGTCAAACAACGCTGCATACCCAGAAATATTGCATCATTTCCCACCTCCCACGAGAAAGGAAGCACCACTCTCATAATTCATTGCGCAGTACGTAAAGTGGACTCCGTGTTTACGAATACTCTAACACAATTACTGTTCAACACGTATTTTTAAAGATATAGCGACTTCAATTGAGACTTGCTTTTGTCACAAGCGGTCTGCAGTAAGTCATACTACACTATCTACGGAATAAGATGTAAGTATACGTCAAAACAGTAAAGCTGTGCATAGATGAAGTCAATCTTGTGCTTTGGTTTGTCACACTACTGTTATGTTATGATTTTCGATGGTCCAATGTATGAGCAGAACTTGGGAATTTCCATTGGTTTGGCGAGAGTCGAAGAGAAATGGGGTCCTTGTATTAACGAAAATTGGTGTATTGACCCTTCTGCCTTGCTCTAACGAAGACAGAAGAGGAGACAGAGAGCGAAGGAGGATCGTTATGAAAAGGCATGAGTGACCCGAACGTCAACTTCGGACGCTAGCCATTGTCCATGCCAATACCCATCCTCAGCGAGAGAACAGGTTCCGGTAGAGCCTCTGGAAATAGTCCCATCCACTGCTCATCTGACGGAAGGCTCCAGTCTCTTGCCATAGTTCAGCGGAACCACTGGTAAAACTGATTTACTTTTAAACTGGACAGCATTGCAAACAGAAATAAATGAAAAGTGCTTTGTAATTAACTGTGTAGTCTTTTATGAAAGTTAATCACAACCACAAATGGTGCACGATACCAGGATCGGTTATTGCAGAATGGAAGCATAAGTCTTCATGGACATAACATTTGAATACTCATAGAGATTTTAGTGTAATTTAATAAAGATTTTAGATTGGTGTGCAAAATGATCAAATGAAGTGGGTATCCAGCCTTTTTTTGTGTATTGATATTACTTTCCTATATCATGTTAGTAATTGATGTTTGTTTTCTTTGTTGTACATTGATATTACTTTCCTAAATTGTTTTATTAATTCATATGTGTCTTTTTCGGAGTGTTTTACTCCCTTTATTTATGCATGCTTGCTCTTATTAGCATGCTTGCTTGTGATTTGTATTATAAATTTGGTTAACTTTCTAGACAGCCCCAGACAAGCAGATGGATAACCAGGAACAGCTGGCTCCATATTGCATTTTGGAGGGGTCTAAAAACCCTAAAACCATGATCAAACAAGAGTTGTATCAAATGTCCGTTGACAATCTTTTGAGTCACCCCTCGATTTTAAGGACACCTCAGGGATGTGTTCCATGGTATCAACTATAGGTGGGAAGAATTTACCGATATATTGGATATGTGGTTAAATCTATACAAGTCATATGTGTTTGAAACTCATTTCCAAAAATGTGCATATTTTTAGTCCAATTGGGAAAGCTAATGTAATCAATAATGGTACATAATAAGATGAAAGCTAATGTAATCAATAATGGTACATAATAAGATGAAAGCTGATGTAAGAGGTTTTATATACTAAATATCTTTTGCTTAAGACATCTTACGCATAAACTACTGCTTTTTTACTATTCCAATGAAATTTTTTATTTCATTGGAATAGCAGATATAAGCGTTTGTTGTACCCATTTTCTGCATAAAAGTTACAATAAATCAAATGGCATTAGTGAATTTCATACATAAGCTTAGAAAATTTAATTACACTGAATTATAGTAAGTAAATAATCTGTTACTAGTGATTAGGTTACTGAAAACTTAAATCTAAATATAAACTTAATCTAAATATTTCACTCAAATATTTAATATTTAAACCTGTTACTTAATAATGATAGTGTTCTAAAAATAATTTCTTTAATCTGGTATTTCTAAAAATACTATATCCTATCACAAAAATACAAATATATATATATATATATATATATATATATATATATATATATATATATATATATATATATATATATATATATATATATATATATATATATATATATATATATATATATATATATATATATTAAAATACGAATACCGAAGCTATAACTTAATCTAAGATAAATTTGGTGGAGTATGCATTTTAGTTTCCTTTTGGATTATAAAATTGCATCTGATTCATGATCTTTCTACGATTACTTTAAATTTTTACTGACTTTTAGTTCTTTGAAAGGTAGTTCCATCAAATTAATTATTTATGACAAATAATTCATAACCTCTATGTCATAAATATCAATTTTTAATCCTACGCCAGACGTCAGCCTTTCTGTGACAAGTCTGCCTCACAGCCCAAAGCACTCTTGAAACAAATAAAATATGGAACTCTATCAACAGTATTATTCACTGCGACGTCAGTAATATCAGGGAAACTATTGAGGTGGGTTACTGTCATGTCAGAGGCCAAACAGAGGGCACGTTGGAGTCTGGTAAACCGATTCGGTAGAGAAGATTTTACAGGTAGTCGCGTCCAGTGGAACACTAAATCTAACGACTCATATAGCTCCTATAGCTCTTTGTAGATCCTTCAGCAACTGAGACCGTAGCAAGTAGTTCCACTCTTTCTCTTTAGTTATACCTTTATAAGAAAATGTTTTATTTTTGTTTTTATAATCTTTTAACTGTATGGTAGTAAATGTGGGAGGACAAGCTTGGGTAATTCAGAACTGGCCTTAAATAAGCCATTTGCCAATTCATTACTGTGAACATCACAGAGACTGTCATAAATATCATATCCATAAGTTTATAATTTTAATAAATTAATACTTCTAAGTCATGGGTAGCTCATGTGTTTATAAAATTATAAATATCATATCTTCCAAATTTTTATAAGTATGGGAAGTTACCGATGACTCAAAAATATTGTAAAATTATTAATCAACATTATAAAATTATGGAAGACATGATATGTATAGTTTCATAAGCATTCTTACCCACGACTTTAAGTTAAAAAAAACGACTACTGGAGAATTTTGTATGGAGTGTCCCTAACGGACTAGCCTCACTAAAGCCAAATTATAAATATTTGCACCTTCTGATGTCAAATTCCATGAAGCGATCAAATGATGCTGTCTCATTAAAATGAGATTATAGGAAACTAATGCCTGAGTCAAACTTCCTTCCGTTTTTCGGAAGCTCAAAACAAAGCGCTTAATTTCTTTTCCAGAAAAGGTTGCGCAATTTCCAGACTCATATAAGTTAGATCGATAGCACATGCTTTCCAAGGCATCTAGCAACAGATTAACAAAACCTCTTATGAACTCTTAAATTAGATATGTTATCGTTCAAGAGAACATAATGCGTTGCCAAGGAAGTCCGTGTCTGGAGACTCGTCGCAAGCACGCTAACCCTGTGGAGTTCATCTCAACTGCGGAATGGAGTTCCACATGTGCATTTGGATTGCCGTCACAGCTGTAGAAATCAATATCGCGTTGGGAAAGTTTCATGAGAATCTACACTCACCTACACTGTATTGTTGTTCTGTGTAATACATACACTATTCCGACGTAATGACGATTAAAAATGTGCTTCTGCTTCCTTTATGACGCATGTCACGTACGTTTACTGAAAATTCTTATTCTAGGCAGGATATCAAGGAAGTCAGCATGGCCGTTGCTAAATTTATTAATTGTAAATTTACTCTTTCTGAAAATGGTCAAGACTAGGTATATCGATATTTTGGGTACGTTAAGGTTTCTAAGGTAAATAAATATTCTCTTGCTTGATACTGATATTTTAATGTCTCTGACTAGCTTAAGATTGGGAAAGTGAGGTATTAGAAGTTTAATCCTATCCCTTAGATAAAATAAAAAGGTCTTTGTTATTTGCAAAATATATTGTACAAGGTGATAATTTACCGAGACAGTTTTGTTTTCGAAAGAAGTTTTTACGAGAAGGTTTTTCATGAAGTATAAAGAAGAGAAGAAAAACATAAAAAGCAACTGTTTTAGCACACTGCCTTTTAACAGGTTAAATCATTATCCGCAATTACTTTCAGATGTGTGTGCAGAAAAAGATGTTTATTCTAAAATAGAGCAAATATTCATTGTTTAAGTGTTCTTCAAAATTGTTAACAAGATTTTTAAAAGTTCAATAAAATCGCAAGTATCTTCAATAATGCAAAAGTGTAGTATTAAAGTATCAAGTGTAGTTAAAATATTAAAGGATCAAGAGAATACCTGGTAAAAGTAAAAAGATATCCTATCTTCCATAGGTAGCCTGAAATTAGGAACTATTCATTTTTTAAATGAGACGATTTCTAGAAATAAGCAAAATTTGTGTTCTGCTTTAGGAATCTCTAAAACAATCTTAGACACAAAAGAGACAGTAAAATCTTAAAAACAAACTTAGTTACTAGTGTCCAAGAATAATGATTATAAGAGTTCAGATACAAGAGTCCAAAAATATATCACAATGAATAATACATCAAACTACCGAAAGAAGTAGTATATTTTGACGATCACTAATAAGTTTTGAGGTTATAGACCCACAATAACGCAGAAAGAAAGGTAACCCCAGTTGAATTATAAAAAATAACAAATGCATAAAATGCACCATGAATATAAGTTTAAATTTTTTTGAATTGATTGTTAGTACAATTAGAAGTCAAGTAGTAATGAAAAATCATTGCAATATTCTCTTCTTTAAAACTGCTGAAGATACCAAAATATAAATAAGAACCTGTTAGAAATTTACTAGTGATATGCCGAGTATTGAAGACAATTACTAGTATTAGAATAAAAGGATATAATACATAATTTTCATTTCGTATGCATTGATCTCGTCATCTGACCGTGGTTCAAAATTATGAGGCGTAGTTCTAGGTCTTTTCCTTCGGGATTGATCCAGTACCACCGCTAATTGCTCGCTTTTTTGTTCCAGTGCAACATAAATTCAACTGCCCGTCTACCTACCTTGGTATTATAGAATTAGTTTTGATTTCGGTAACCAAACTAGTAATTGCAAAAGCCAACTACATGTAATAAAACAAACCAAATGTCCAAATGAAATGTTCAGAATTTAGACATTTTTTTTTATATTCACCATGAAAAATGTATCAAAATATTTTCATGACGTTTAGGATGCCAAGTCCACCTAAGATGAAAAAGAAAAATTTTAAATAAATTGCAATTCAATGACGAGAATCATAACAGTGTGGGGAACTTATCCACTACAGCAAAATTAACATACAGTATAATAGTATACAGAAGTACACCTTTCATCACTGTTTGATGGACAGAGTTGCACTGCCTTTCACACATCTTGCTAAATTTGTGACCCGGACGTGTATATGAGCACACACTCTTTCAAACAAGCCAGATGGTACTCGCCTTAATCCGTCTGCATTTCGATGGATGGTTCACAATGAATTGCTAATTCGATGCATATCATTTCCAACAACCGTCTGAAGGTCTGTGATAACAGACACAGCTTTAACTCCTATCACAAATTCACTCTTCGATGCCATTCAGCTTTCTTTTTATATGGAGCCTCACACTCGGCTGCTAAATGCAACACAGGGCAGTCACATAGTAGTAATCTTTTATTGCACGACAATGCACATAAAAGAATATCTGTGATCTTAATACAGCTCTCATGGTTTCACGCAGTAGAAGTCAATCAACTAGTGTTTCTTTCATTTAACGAATTCAGACACTGCTAAATTATAGTGCGGTACCTTGGTATTATAGAATTAGTTTTGATTTCGGTAACCAAACTAGTAATTACAAAAGCCAACTACATGTAATAAAACAAACCAAATGTCCTAATGAAATGTTCAGAATTTAGACATTTTTTTATATTCACCATGAAAAATGTATCAAAATATTTTCATGACGTTTAGGATGCCAATTAGGATGATGTTTATTATCGTAGGTAACTGAGTTACAACTACAAAAGTTGACCTACAATGAAGTAGTATATATATATAGCAAGACAACCTATCTCTACCCTGAAGTACTTTTTGATGGAAAAAGTTGTACTGTCTTTCACACGTTTTGCTAAAACAGTACAAAATTAAATAAGAGATGGCCATGAATTTGATTCTATCAATTTTTCGCTTCCATGAAACCACATATTAGTATCTTTACTTATAATTTACGATCTTATTCATGCAAATTAATTTTACACTATAAATTATATAACTTTTTATGTTTTTCTACCTACCATTTCGCCACTTTTTCACAAAATTTTTAGGAGTGACACTCACAGAATTTGGACTCTGGCAATGGGACTGGAGTTTCATTTATCATTGTTGCAATGATCCATGGACGGTGCTATGGGTCTCGGAAGGTGCTTTTTTAACGTTTTCGTTCATCGTTGAGCACTTGCATCACGGTCATACGTTCCAGTTCACCAAAACATCTCTCCCCATTCACCTGATAAATTATAATTCTCTTGCCTGCTCCACCCCAATAAAAGCCAGCTTTGTAATCAATGCTCTAACCAATGCCACTCCACTTATTCCATAGTCAATTATTGAGGATGTTTGACCCCTCCGCATTTGTTGTAGGCACAGTGACACAAGTCCTTCTACTTTCTATTCGATGACATGACATCATTCAATGCATGTCAGCGACTTTCTAATGAGCAAACAGAATATATCGGTGGAGCCGCTGTCATAAGATCTCATGTGTGCTCACGAATCGACTTACGTCGATTGCCTATTGAAACACATGCTAGTGTTTTTAATCAAACAGAGCAATCACTTTAACCAATCAGTCATTTGTCCCACAATAGGATTCATGATTTTTTCCACAACCCCGTAACATATATTCAAACCCAGCGACAGGGAAAAATAGTATCAAGCTTCGCACACATTCTCCATATATTTCATTAGAAGGTCGATGATGCATGTTGATGGCGTTTACGGATGTGCCCACTGTACAGGCTCCAATCAAATATACTTACGTGTTTTGTAGTTTGTAACTATTTTGACGCAGCATCCATCGCACTGCTTTAAAGTGGGCAGATCAATGGGCAAAGCTGTCCAATTGAAAGGGTCTTTACATCTGGGATCTGACCAGGAATCACATTCATAGCACCAATAGGTTTTCCCAGCTGTAATGACATTAAAGAAAGGAAACATGTTAGTTTGATAGTTAATTCAACAATAATACTAAGAGGCACACTGAATATTGAATGATTTATAGTAGGATGGTTAAACCATGGACATGAAATTTTCATTGTTTGAGCATTGCTCTTGAGTGAGATTTCAAAAAGTATGACCAACATGTAGACTATTAGACATATAACTGTTCTTTGGAAAATTGACTTGGTTGGCCAATTTGGCATCTTATCGTCTCGTTTGGCGATATAACATCGTATAATAGGTTAGATATGTAAATGCAAATTTCTACAGAATAATAAAAACGTTGAAACGCCGAAGTCGAGTACTATGTCGCGCTGACCAATCAGATGATGAATCAATGTATGGACGTCCTCTTCCGTCTCGTGGACCAATCAAATTATGAATGCTCGTTTCCACCCGTCAGATGAAAAGGTCTAAGGTTCACGTTACGGACGGCAGTTATTTTTAACCAAGCTTGTGAGAAGCAGGTATAATTCACTTTTTATATTTTAAATTGGTTATATACACTTAACGTTGAGCTGTTGAAAAGCTAAAGGAAATCTTGGAATACGTACCTAGATCTTACCAATTACTAAAAATTGCTGCACAAAAATAGATGCTAGATATGGTGTTTAACATTTCTTCCTGGGAAGGAAGCAGTACCGCAACTCCAAACTAAATGGTTTTATTTTAATTTAACTACTTAAAAAGTTTTACTCGTTAAAAAAGTACACATTTCAGGGCACTAATTAATTAATCTAAGAGTAAGACGTAAGCAGTTTCATCCATATTCGTCAGAAACGGAAGAGCTTTGCTAAATCCTCTTTCACAAATATTATAGGAAGAGGTATGAAAGAGTTCTTTATCTTAAAAACTAATAAAAAAATAATATATTGCCTTAAATATCTGACGTTCCTATATATAAACGGTCATTACAGGTGTGTGCTTCTTTTTCACAAAATAAATCAATATTTGTAACTGTTCCACTTAATATGACAGTTAAAAAATAAAATTTAGCAATTAAATTACTTGCCAAATGTAATGACTAACAAAAACGCTTTAAGAAATTTGACGCTCTGTTTTCTGAATGGAGAAACCGAAAGTAAAGAATACGTCGTAGGAATCGACCAAACACTGTGTCACTTTTGTTTTAGAATAATTTTGGTTAGTTACATCCTCTAAACCGTTGGAATGCCCCCTCTTCAACATAAAATCTATTACATTTGAAAAAATTAAAACTTAATTGGGTTAAAGAAACTAAACTATAATTGCAAATCATAAAGTTTCATGTGAAAAAGCATATTGGTATGGTGGTTTTGTTTGTGGACTAGGTATTTATTCTCTTTCCCCTGAAAGACTAAGTATACTAAACTACCATAAAAGTTTAAAAACTAAGTTGTGTTCAAAAAATCATCGCTAATTTTAAAATAAGTCCCATAATTTCAATCTAGCTATTGTGAAACAGCTGAGTTAGAGATATAAATTATAATATATAAACAATAAAATAAATCCATAAATTTTCCAATTTACAATGTCCATAGTTCGTGGAATCGAATTTCTGTGAACGATTCGAATCGATGCAATATCATTGCAAAATTGCCTTCATTAAAGTCAATGCTATCGTTTATTTTTAAAAAATCAGTAAAAACGTCTATAAAAATGTAAAAGTGCAACTGAGCTAAAAGGATCAAGGTCAAAATGTATGGGTATTTCTTGAATTCCTCTGACAATTAAAAATTTTTAAAAGATTGCTTTGCATAATGCCAGAACAGTGGAACATAAGTGATACACCCGCTTAGGTTGCTTGTGACCGACAGTACAGACTATGTGCTAAAAGCTGGAGAATATCTTATGGCATGATGACTGCACGTCACTTGCATAGCTAATGGTCTGCACCGCCTTGCTGAGGAGATAAGGCGCATACATCCAACGGTAAATGCTTTATTATCTTCCTTTAAAAAAGATAGTTTTAAAAGCACCAAGAGTGTGGCTAATTTTGGTATGTTCTTCAAAATGTTCCTCTTCAATCAGAACCTTTCATTACTAGGTGAGGAACGTGATTATCTGCAGCATTCTATTATGCCGATTACCATGTGGATTTTGTTAAAACAGAAGACAGTAGCCATCACTAATGCAAAAGGCTTTAGATGTCCCTTCAACTATCATTGCTCTTGTATTCATAAAAGCACACTACAATTCAGCTTCTACCATTACAATATTGGAAGGTGCATTATTGCCTTTGACCGAAGTGAAAGATGCGGAAGCAAATGGAATCCATTGTGCCTGGACAGATTGACATAGTTATATCCAGGAAGTGGCAACGATCTACGTCGGACATCAATAGAAATTTCTAAAATGAAATTTTCCTCCATGACGTTTCGATGAAGGTGTTTCTCCAGGACTGAAACGAATTCTGTTTGAAGATTGCAAGGGCTTAACCAATAAAAAATTATCAATGCATTTGATTGCAATATGTCACGCGCAAATATGTAAAAAATATTTTCGTTTATTTTAAGCCTTGTTTTTTGTTTGTCGCTCTACGATCATGTTTTGTTACGAGGGCTAAATTGAATTTGTTTAGTTTAACCAAAACATTAAAGGGTAGGGTTGAAAGATAACATTTTTCGTCACTCACAAAGAGAGGGCTGGACATAGAGATCAATTTGTTGAAACCATACAGTCTAATAGAGAATTCTAATCTGTATTCTGGGTTTAAGATATTGAATCCAAATTTTTATTCAGTTTTCAACGTCAATACTAGTGCTTGGCCAATCTTGCTCCATTTCGAAAAATAAATCCAATCCTAGCTGTTATCCTAAATTCTGAACCTGTTTCTAGTATGTTTAGTTGTTCTTAGTTAATTAACTGATTATCAAATTAAAATCGTAGAATCGATTGTCATTCCACAAGATCATTGTGACAAATTGCAACTGTACAATTTTAATTTGATAATTAATTAACTAAGAACAACAAAACGTACTTAAATACAGGCCCAGAATTTTCGATAAGTTAGGTTTTTCTGAAATGTGGAGCAAGACTGGTCAAATACTAGTACTGATGTCAACTGAATAAAAATTTGGGGTCAACATCTGAACCCGTCCCCCAGAATACAGATTAGAATTCTCTCTCTCTCTCAACAAATTCATCTCTACGTCCTAACCTGTTTTTGTGATTGGCTAAAATTATCCCTTTCAACCCTACCTTTTACTCTTAGTTTGCACATATCTAATTTAGCCCTCGTGTAGCAAACTACACTTTTGGAACAAAAAATTTCATATTTGCTTGATATTGTACAAACAAATACATAGATAAATTTTCATTGATAAAGCCTCTGAAATCTTCAGAAAGAATTTGTTTCAGGCATGAAAAAACAAGTTCAACGGAACATGATGTCAGGTGGGGGTCTGCAATTTCATTTGAGAAATTTCGATAGCTATCTACAGTAGATCGTTTTCCCATTTCCACGAAGAACTCGGGACACATTCTCAATTATTTTAAAGTCAGTGTTTATTGCGAGGCCACTCCAACTTTCTGGATACAGCTAGGTCAACCGGTCCAGGTACAAGGGATTCCCTTAGAATAACTCCCGTATAGAATCTATCGCTTCGTCAAAGTCAGTGACACTTCCTCTAATCTTGTTATGGTAGATGCTAGGTTTTTTGCTGCAGTGTGCATTTGTAAAAGCTATAGCACTAGGAGTTGAAGGGACATCTAAAGAAAAGATCCCAAAAAATAGCCACATAATTTAACGCTTTAACAAAACATTTTTCACTGTAAGTATCAAAGCTTTTGCCGTACGATGTAGGCTTTTTATCTCCTCAACAAGGTGGTGGATACTTACTAGCTATGCAAGTGAAATGCAGCATCTTAGAATAAAATGCTTTCCGGCATTCTCCAGATTCTAGCATATAGGTCGCACTATCGGTCTCAAGTAGCTTAAGTGTGAGTATCATTTCTCTGTTCTACTGTTCTGGCAATATGCGAAAAAATTCCCTCTTCTAAAACCCTATTTATCAATGGAATTCAAGAAAGACGAACACACTTTTGACCTTGATCCTTTTTGCTTAGTTGCAGTATTGCATTTTTATAGATATGTTTACTGATTCTTTACAAAATAAAATGGCATGGGTTTTAATAACTATTATCTTTCAGTGATATTACATTGATTTGAATCGTTCAACGAAATTTGGTTACATTAATTATGAGCATCGTACACAAGAAAATTTTGTTCACGTTCTGATTTCTGAGTTTCGGTTCTCTAACTCAGCTGTTTCAATGGCTAGATTGAAATTATGGGACATATTTTTACATTAATGACGATTACTTGCACATAGCTTAGTGTTTTTCCTCCCTTTTAGATTAGTTTAGTGTATTTTATCTTTTTCGGTGAAAGATGACACTTAGTCCAGGACAAAACCTAGTAATATGTAACAACATTGCAAAAAACTATATAATTGGGAATTAGATTTTAAATTTTCTTTAGCCAATTTTATTAAATTTTATTTAGTTTATAAATTTTAATAGATTTTATGTTGGGATTTTGTTTTAGGTTATTCCAACAGGCTTAGGATCTTAGTATTCAAAACTACTCGAAAGCAAAAGTGAAACATTGCTTTTTCGTGTTATGTTCGACGTATGCACTATTCCTGATTAACGAAGTCAATCCTACTACGAGTTCTTTACTTCTTTGAAATGAGTTGTCTTCGAAATATAGGTAAAGTATTCCCGTTCAAATTGAACCAAGATAAATATTTAAAAACGGAGTAAAAACAGCATGGATACTGAACCCGAAATGAATTGTGAGCTATAATTATCTGACTGAGATTTTGTTTTTGCTGTAGTTAATTTTTTATTTTTGCTGTATTATTTTTGTAATAAGAAAGTATCACACTGGGGTTACCGAAAATAGGTCTCTTTTAGGTTCCACAGGTCGTTGTTGGTCTTTGGTGCTTAAGACCCCTTTAGGTTTTTTAGGTCTTAAGCTCCGAATCATGTATTTTATAGTTGTGAAATTTTCATATTTTTATTCAGGATATCTCAAATCACAAAAAAATGTTTTAATAGCTTGAAATTGGGGAAATAGAACTAAATACGTAAAAACCTAAGAATTCGGGGCTCATATGATGACTAATTGATTAAAGAATATTCAAGTTTGGGACAAAATTAAATCGTCGCAAAGCAACAGTCAGATGATGAGATTTTTTGCATTAGAGAATAGGAAAAAATCGGAAATATTGTGTTATGTTATGCTATGTTAATTTTTTAATCCACACGTTGAAAGTACGTGCTACACAAGACAATGAGTTTTAGTTTTCTACATCCAATCTCCTAGAAGTACTACTTTTGCTCTAGAGAAAAGTTTGAGATGTGCTGTGCTGCCCTCTATACGTTAGAATTTCAACCAATGCCAAAATATTCATGTTTCGTGATAGAAGTTACAAATCAAAGTTCAAGATTATTTTCCCAAATTTTTTTTTAACATTCTAACAAACTGTTTTAAACTATGTAAATCATTGCAGATGCAAGCAATCCAATAAATTTATGATACATTAAATATTGCATCAGGAAATTTTTATTTAAAAACAAATATTAAAAATTTGTTTTATCAGTCTCAAGACTAAATAATTTGAACTTGAAAAATGTTTTATAAAGAAGTAATATAGGGAGTTGTGCATTGTAGAAGTAATTTATCGAGTCGCTTAAAATCCGTTTAGCTAGAGTTACGGCATATATAAAGGCATCTTAACTTATAAACAAAATAAATTGAACAAAGCTTAAAATTCTATCGCACAATTATACAACTATATTAAATGAAGTAAAAAATTATGAAAACTATTGCTTAAAGGAAATTTACTTCAGTTACCAGTGTAGGTTGAAGAAATTCCGAATCACATTTTTGTGTTTTTAATATTTGTACGAAATTCACAACCATTTTTAACAATATACTTAAACTATCAGGTTGTTGTAACTACTCTTGTTATAAATGAAGAATGGATAGAGTCAACACATTTTATTTCTTATCCAAACAGTATTTAGAAGTTAGTTTTAAAAGATTTAACTCTTTCGTGAAAAATCTCAGTTAAATCAAGTAGAAACAATTATTTTAGTTTTTTAGTTACAACATCGCTGATAACTCCTATTAATTATTGCCATTAACGGCTATTAACTATTATTGTAGAACTCAATTTTTCATTTTTTACTCAAAAGATAATAAGCACAATACGTAGACACCACAGTTTAACGTTATACTAACAGCAAAAGGGAATATAATATATTTATTGTATAATTTCAAATTTTTCTTCATCTGTTTCTAATTATGTAAAATCTATTCTGCACTTTCAAATTTCAACTAAATTCATCATTTAAACCAGTTAGAAGCGGTGTTCGATCACCTGTGAACATATATGAAAACGCTAATAAATAATTTAATACCAGTTATTTTTTCCATAAAAATGAAATTACTTGAAACATTTCACAAAATTTTTTGAAAATTTGAGTTAGCTTAATTTAATTATAAAACGGAAATCTAAAAACTAAATAAATGTCACTACTCTTAAGCTGAAAATACAGTTACATTTCACATGTTTAAATAAACATGTGAAATAAATTTTGTGAACTAAGAGTTTCCTTTCAATTTTTTGTATCCCTTCAAAATTAATAATACAGTTTTAAAAATACGATGCAATTAATTCAGATAGTGCTTTTCGTTTTTAAATTCTTTGAGATGAATTTCAATTAAATTTTCTTTGTGGTATTCACTTTTACTATTCTTAGAATTCTCATTTTTCTCAAAATGAATCGATAAAAAATTTATCGTGCTTCTAAAATAATTGTTTTGCCTTAAATTCGCATTTGTTAAAGGTTTTTATTGTTAACTCAATGAAATATTAATGAATAAGGAAGTGTAATGCATAAAACACTTCTTTGAAAATGTGAATATTCTTTGTTTCGTGATGTATATTTCATAACAGCAGTTAATGTCCTTTTATTCTTGCTTTGTACATTAAATAATCATAACCGAACATTTTCCCAAAATCTTATTATTTAAATAAATTCACAAAATAGAACTTTTATGATAAATTTCAAAAATTTTAATTTCACTCACTTAAGCATTCCTCTTCTGCATTGGAGCCAGAAAGTATAAAAATACCTAATGGAAAACAACATTCATTTAACAAACAGAAGTTTAAAACACATAATTAACGTTACTAAAATCATTAATGTTGTACTGATAACAGCGCCAAATATGAGCGATCAAGAACATATTTAGAGACAAATTTCCTAAAATTAGTATCTACTAGTTAAAAAGTTGGTGTGAATATATACTATCCACACACATACATATGGAATATTCAATAATTATACAAAAGTATGTGCAAATATGCATGACTGATGTGAAAAACGAAGCTATCAAAAAGCGAGTTTAGTTCCATCCTTATCAAAGTATGTTTTATGTTAATAAGTATGGAAAGATTATGTTTACATATTTGATGAAAAAATAATGATGGACCGTAATAAATAAACCAAATAAATTACAATGGGTTGAAAAAAGTTGTTCAGTAATGGTTTTCAGGAAGGGCTTGGGCTACTAATATACTTCTAACAAATTATTTTTAAACTTTGAAAATTTCCCATGGGAATACTGACAAAATTATCAGGATACCATTACTTTTAATATTTCATGCGAGGTCTATTTTTTAGTTTTTACACATATCACGAGTAACGTAAGGGAATGAAACATGCAATGCATGCGTAAATTTTACTTTATGGAACAAAAAGACAAACGTAGTAGATTCTCTAACTTTTCCAATTTAATTTCATCAAGATTTCGGAACAAATATACGACCTGCCAGATAGATATCTTCAATGAAGTTAGTTATAAAGTTTTACAAAACTTCAAAGCCTATGTGCATAACTGATGTATTTAGTTTATCTGAGACATGCATATTGAAGACATATTTCCAGTTATTTCATTCACTGAGTTAATTAACTTGCTGTTTTTATTCAGATAAATTTATATTTCAAGTTTTCGAAACTTGAAGTGTATCAATTATTAAACTTAAGATAAGATTGAAGCCGACTGATGCTGTCAAAACACCAAAACCAATAAAGCTGAAAACTTCTTAATCGATTTTTGCTTCCAAATTTTCGAATTAAGGTATCTGGAAGACAAATGAATGAAAGGAATAAGGTGCATAAAAGACCAATGGATGAAAGACTTAGAAATTAAACATCACAGGAACACAAGGGCGTATTACGTGCTTCCAGCAAATTTCCTACACTAACAAGTTTGAAGTTTAAATTAAAGTACGACTATCATTAAATAAAGCTAAACATGTGTATGAATACTAATAAGCAGAGGAAGATTTGCTTAAAGTCTTCATATAAATAAACTTGAAACGCTTTGATACAAAAAGGCCCAAGACCAGAAAATATTTTTAAAAATTAGGATTTCCAATTGCTCTGTGAAAACGTATCATATTTCCTCAATTAACATTATCTTTAGACACAATGCGAATGGAAAATTGAATTTTTATTTACTTGAATTCAACAAAAAAAGTACGATTTTTAACTTGATTTTTACTTAAATGCTTCAACCAGAAGACGAAACGGTTTTGTTTTATTTGTACATACATATGTCACCCTGGATAAATTAACACTAAATAAATAATCCACAGCTTACTTAACCAAAAAGTTTATTTAGCCTGTTTAGAATAATTATTCTTTGCTTGATCGGTATGAAATGCAACAGAAAATAACATTTGGAAGTTGAATTATTTATCTTGAAGCGACAATGTTCTGTTTACTCTTTAAAAGTCACTGTTCTCATAACTTAAATGGGTAAGGGAGTAAATATATCATCGAAACATTCAACTCAATGGAATAGTTTTTTATTTCATTATGCAGTGTACTCCTTCAGAGCGAAGGCGTGGTCCTTTCTTTCTATGATTTATGTAATATCAACGCCAAAGAAAACACGGTTAGATATTTTTCTGCTACTATAACATCTGGAAAAGCATGATTAGGTAATTTCGGCTCGTTCTTAATGCATTTCTCAAAATCCATTCACATTTTCTGAATATATAACCCTCTGAGCGTCTCGAAAGTTGCGAGTAATGTAGTGTTGGTTTTACCCACTAAACAGTTAATGACTAAATAACCACATCTTTCTAAATAATCCATAGATTCTTTCAACTTTTAGAAAGATTATTTGGTCTTTTTCTAATAATAAAATAATTTGAAAAGATTATATTGCTCTTTGACTTAGAATAGAATCCTATGAAAATGTACTATTGCTCATTTCCTTAGAATATAGGGCCGCGGTGGCCCGGTTGGAAGAGTAACGGACTAGCAACCGAAGGGTTGCGAGTTCGAATCCAGCCAAACACCGTCGTGTACAAAGGGGGCTGGTGCACGTTAAATCTGTCGTGGCCTCAAATGTCCTCACGTTGGCGTGGTGTGGAAGTTTGGAGAGTGGGGTGCCAGCTCAGGTGTTGCCTCGTCATCTGACCGTGGTTCAAAATTACGTGGTGTTGTCCTCGGATCTTTCCCTTTGGTATTGATCCCGGACCGACACCAATAGCCCGTTGTGTTGCTCCAGTGTGACGTTAATTGAAATACCCTACCCCTCCCCTCTTAGAATATAATCATTTGAAAAAATTCCATTGATCCCTTCTTTGGAATATAATTCTTTGAAACGATTTTATGGGCCCATTTTGTTGCCCATTCTTACAGCACTAAAAAGTGGTACACTTTCAGCTATTTCTATAATTGGCTCAGGTGTAACATAGAATCCTTTGAAAATATTATATTGGTCAAGGTGAAAACTGGTTAGAAGTCATGCAGGGTAGACTGCAGGTAGCAAGGTGGAATTATGCGAGTGAACACCTCAGAGGGTTAAAATAATGGGAATGTAATAAAGCATTTCAATCTCGTTTATGTACAAAATTTCGAAAAACAGAGTAACGTAATATCTGATTATTTGACTTCCAATTTACTGAAAGCCTAAAATACAAAAAAGATTCATTTGAAACACATGCATGTGAAAAGTCATGATTCATGCTTGAAATCAAGATATAGAAATTGAAACATTGTATGGGCATCCTAATTTCAGAGGACACAACGTAAACTCGCTCTCATAGTTTTTGTCTCTTGTAAAACCTCTCTCTCTCTCTCTTGCAGTGCTTTCAATATTTATTATAGCTTACATAACTTTTATAATTTCCCTATTTACATCTTCAAAATATCACAATAAATGCAATTAATCACATAATATTAGTACTGCTAACCCTCGAAATGATTTTGACGAGATATCTCATCCATCAAGATCTGACCAATTTTGCTAATGACGAGATACCTCATCATCAAGATATTTCCCATTTTTGTATGATGACGAGAGATCAAGATCTGGTCAGTTTTGCTAATGACGAGATACCTCATCATCAAGATATTTCCCATTTTTGTATGATGACGAGAGATCAAGATCTGGTCAGTTTTGCTAATGACGAGATACCTCATCATCAAGATATTTCCCATTTTTTATGATGACGAGAGATCAAGATCTGGTCAGTTTGGCTAATGACGAGATACCTCATCATCAAGATATTTCCCATTTTTGTATGATGACGAGAGATCAAGATCTGGTCAGTTTTGCTAATGACGAGATACCTCATCATCAAGATATTTCCCATTTTTGTATGATGACGAGAGATCAAGATCTGGTCAGTTTTGCTAATGACGAGATACCTCATCATCAAGATATTTCTCATTTTTGTATGATGACGAGAGATCAAGATCTGGTCAGTTTTGCTAATGACGAGATACCTCATCATCAAGATATTTCTCATTTTTGTATGATGACGAGAGATCAAGATCTGGTCAGTCTTGCTAATGACGAGATACCTCATCATCAAGATATTTCTCATTTTTGTATGATGACGAGAGATCAAGATCTGGTCAGTTTTGCTAATGACGAGATACCTCATCATCAAGATATTTCCCATTTTTTTATGATGACGAGAGATCAAGATCTGGTCAGTTTAGCTAATGACGAGATACCTCATCATCAAGATATTTCCCATTTTTTTATGATGACGAGAGATCAAAATCTGGTCAGTTTAGCTAATGACGAGATACCTCATCATCAAGATATTTCTCACTTTTGTATGATGACGAGAGATCAAGATCTGGTCAGTTTTGCTAATGACGAGATACCTCATCATCAAGATATTTCTCATTTTTGTATGATGACGAGAGATCAAGATCTGGTCAATTTTGCTAATGACGAGATACCTCATCATCAAGATATTTCTCATTTTTGTATGATGACGAGAGATCAAGATCTGGTCAGTTTTGCTAATGACGAGATACCTCATCATCAAGATATTTCTCATTTTTGTATGATGACGAGAGATCAAGATCTGGTCAGTCTTGCTAATGACGAGATACCTCATCATCAAGATATTTCTCATTTTTGTATGATGACGAGAGATCAAGATCTGGTCAGTCTTGCTAATGACGAGATACCTCATCATCAAGATATTTCTCATTTTTGTATGATGACGAGAGATCAAGATCTGGTCAGTTTGGCTACTGACGAGATACCTCATCATCAAGATATTTCCCATTTTTTTATGATGACGAGAGATCAAAATCTGGTCAGTTTAGCTAATGACGAGATACCTCATCATCAAGATATTTCTCACTTTTGTATGATGACGAGAGATCAAGATCTGGTCAGTTTTGCTAATGACGAGATACCTCATCATCAAGATATTTCTCATTTTTGTATGATGACGAGAGATCAAGATCTGGTCAATTTTGCTAATGACGAGATACCTCATCATCAAGATATTTCTCATTTTTGTATGATGACGAGAGATCAAGATCTGGTCAGTTTTGCTAATGACGAGATACCTCATCATCAAGATATTTCCCATTTTTTTATGATGACGGGAGATCAAGATCTGGTCAGTTTAGCTAATGACGAGATACCTCATCATCAAGATATTTCCCATTTTTTTATGATGACGAGAGATCAAAATCTGGTCAGTTTAGCTAATGACGAGATACCTCATCATCAAGATATTTCTCACTTTTGTATGATGACGAGAGATCAAGATCTGGTCAGTTTTGCTAATGACGAGATACCTCATCATCAAGATATTTCTCATTTTTGTATGATGACGAGAGATCAAGATCTGGTCAATTTTGCTAATGACGAGATACCTCATCATCAAGATATTTCTCATTTTTGTATGATGACGAGAGATCAAGATCTGGTCAGTTTTGCTAATGACGAGATACCTCATCATCAAGATATTTCTCATTTTTGTATGATGACGAGAGATCAAGATCTGGTCAGTCTTGCTAATGACGAGATACCTCATCATCAAGATATTTCTCATTTTTGTATGATGACGAGAGATCAAGATCTGGTCAGTTTTGCTAATGACGAGATACCTCATCATCAAGATATTTCTCATTTTTGTATGATGACGAGAGATCAAGATCTGGTCAGTTTGGCTACTGACGAGATACCTCATCATCAAGATATTTCCCATTTTTGTATGATGACGAGAGATCAAGATCTGGTCAGTCTTGCTAATGACGAGATACCTCATCATCAAGATATTTCCCATTTTTGTATGATGACGAGAGATCAAGATCTGGTCAGTTTTGCTAATGACGAGATACCTCATCATCAAGATATTTCTCATTTTTGTATGATGACGAGAGATCAAGATCTGGTCAGTTTTGCTAATGACGAGATACCTCATCATCAAGATATTTCTCATTTTTGTATGATGACGAGAGATCAAGATCTGGTCAGTCTTGCTAATGACGAGATACCTCATCATCAAGATATTTCTCATTTTTGTATGATGACGAGAGATCAAGATCTGGTCAGTTTTGCTAATGACGAGATACCTCATCATCAAGATATTTCCCATTTTTTTTATGATGACGAGAGATCAAGATCTGGTCAGTTTAGCTAATGACGAGATACCTCATCATCAAGATATTTCCCATTTTTTTATGATGACGAGAGATCAAAATCTGGTCAGTTTAGCTAATGACGAGATACCTCATCATCAAGATATTTCTCACTTTTGTATGATGACGAGAGATCAAGATCTGGTCAGTTTTGCTAATGACGAGATACCTCATCATCAAGATATTTCTCATTTTTGTATGATGACGAGAGATCAAGATCTGGTCAATTTTGCTAATGACGAGATACCTCATCATCAAGATATTTCTCATTTTTGTATGATGACGAGAGATCAAGATCTGGTCAGTTTTGCTAATGACGAGATACCTCATGATCAAGATATTTCTCATTTTTGTATGATGACGAGAGATCAAGATCTGGTCAGTCTTGCTAATGACGAGATACCTCATCATCAAGATATTTCTCATTTTTGTATGATGACGAGAGATCAAGATCTGGTCAGTTTTGCTAATGACGAGATACCTCATCATCAAGATATTTCTCATTTTTGTATGATGACGAGAGATCAAGATCTGGTCAGTTTGGCTACTGACGAGATACCTCATCATCAAGATATTTCCCATTTTTGTATGATGACGAGAGATCAAGATCTGGTCAGTTTTGCTAATGACGAGATACCTCATCATCAAGATATTTCTCATTTTTGTATGATGACGAGAGATCAAGATCTGGTCAGTTTTGCTAATGACGAGATACCTCATCATCAAGATATTTCTCATTTTTGTATGATGACGAGAGATCAAGATCTGGTCAGTCTTGCTAATGACGAGATACTTCATCATCAAGATATTTCTCATTTTTGTATGATGACGAGAGATCAAGATCTGGTCAGTCTTGCTAATGACGAGATACCTCATCATCAAGATATTTCTCATTTTTGTATGATGACGAGAGATCAAGATCTGGTCAGTTTGGCTAATGACGAGATACCTCATCATCAAGATATTTCTCATTTTTGTATGATGACGAGAGATCAAGATCTGGTCAGTTTTGCTAATGACGAGATACCTCGTCGAGACAACCACCAGAAGGGTAAAAACGATAGTCCACAAAGTAAGATAACTTCAAAATAAATTCAAATATTGCTGTGCTCTCTTATCTTTTTGTATGACTCGAACACGAATATTATGATTTCAATAATATACATAATGATGGACTCATTGCTGTTAAATACTTTGGTTCAGTCCATCTAACCTCGAAGTAACTTTTTCTCATTCATTCTTCATTCAACTCTTTCTTTAGACTTTTTTCAGACTGTAAAATGACTTTCTTATCAGAAATATTTCAATGTAAGCAAACAAACCAGACGATCTGTGAAGATTTTAGTTTTGCTGGTTAAATATTCTCGCATGATATACATCGGAGATACCTTAAAGTGTTCACCATTTTGCCATAGTTTCACCTAACTGTTGTTGACCAATCAGCAATCATTATCAATTCGGAGTTTATTTTTTGGTATTTTTATTGGTGAACCGCTCAAATCATTTTCGAAAAATAAGCCCAAATGTCGTCACGTTCGGAATACGTACAACAAACACGTATTACCGCAAAAACACTACTGCCACCTATATTTAGTCTGACAGAAAATGCCTTGCATAGATAAGTACAACAGGTTGGTTGGTTGGTAGTTGGTTGGTAGTTGAATTTACGTCGTTCTGAAGCAATACTACGGGCTATTGGCGACGGTTCAACCCCGAAGGGTAAGAGAAGGACAACACTTCGTAATTTTGAAACACGGTCAGGGGCCGCGGTGGCCCGGTTGGAAGAGTAACGGACTTGCAACCGAAGGGTTGCGAGTTCGAATCCAGCCAAAACACCGTCGTGTACAAAGGGGGCTGGTGCACGTTAAATCTGTCGTGGCCTCAAATGTCCTCACGTTGGCGTGGTGTGGAAGTTTGGAGAGTGGGGTGCCAGCTCAGGTGTTGCCTCGTCATCTGACCGTGGTTCAAAATTACGTGGTGTTGTCCTCGGATCTTTCCCTTTGGGATTGATCCCGGACCGTCACCAATAGCCCATTGTGTTGCTCCAGTGTGACGTTAATTGAAATAATAAAAATAATAAAAATAAAAAAAAAAATAGAAACACGGTCAGATAAAAAATTGTACAATGTGGGTGTCAAGATTCCCCACATTAATCCTAGCAAACATAATACCTCTCACTTGCCTACAGTAGATTTTTAACTGTCTTCATCAACCCATTTTTTCCTTAGATTTTAGATTAGTTCTTAAATACGCCGTTTTTTGAAACATAACTGTTTCACAATTCAACTAAAACATGCCTGAGAATGTTTCAGAAAGAAGTCAAAAAATGTTGTTTTCTGGTTGTCGCTAATCCTCTTTATCAAAGTGAAACATAGACAGTCCAAAAGACCATGTTTTTCAAGTCCACTGACCAACTCCTGTTTATCGAGGAACTGTGCCGCAGAGACACAAATACAATCCCAAATATGGGAAGGCGTTAATGGAGTTAGGGGCAAGGACAAGTTAAGAATTTCTTAATTCCTCCAACAAAATTCAAGAATTTTAAAAAATTGAAAATTGCTGTCACATTTTCAGCAAATATTCTAAGATAGTTTTTAAGTAAATCTATGCTAATTTTCATTTCTAAAACCGAAGATTAATAGAATATTTAAATATTGTGAAATACGCTGCTTTAGGTTTTATAGCTTTCTGAATAATCTCAATACATTTTAAAAATGTAATTTAAATTGTTTTAGACATAATTGTGTAATCATAATATATACATTAATATACTGTTCATCTATAATTTTCCTTTTCAGATAAGATGTAAGAATTGGATGATATAGATATGTTTATTTTTGAGTTTTTCTAATTTTTTTTAAAATTGGAATTGTGAATACAATGTATTTTAAAATGTTTAACCTTCAAAATATATCTTTTCCCCGAATTAGAAACTTGCTTTTAGCCATGTAACCATACGCAGTGTGAAGTTTAATTAACTAAATATGCTATTTATCAGTAAACATTTTTCTCTCTCTCCTTTGCTGAAAGGGTCGCCTTGACTCAATGGTTCTGCCACTGCGCAAGTAGCCTGCGAGTTGTAGGCGGCGCAGGTTCAATTGCTTCATGTGTACATTTTTCTTTTCTGTGTCAGTAAATCTTTCCTTATGTATATGTCCATTTCACGTTGTCTGTTTTGTGTTTGATGCAGCTTGGCGAATACGGCCCTTGAGCCATAAAACTCAACCAACCAGCCTGCTTTACTGAGAACTTTCGTTATGTACACTTGACCTCCCATCCAAACAAGGGAACAGTGTCCTCAATATTTAGAAGGGTAATCAAAGTAATTCATCATGTGCCTGAATATTTTCACATGGGCCTTAAGAAACCCTGATTTTTCATTTTAATTCTTAAGACCTCTGCCCTAATATTTACTGAAAGTCCTTAAAACTTTTCTTAAAAACGCCTAAATTTTTACAAAAGCACTGCACATTGTATTTCACCTATATTCAAATTCCAATTCCATGATACTTGCCTGAGTTCAAGTGTCACTAAAACTTTAGGGCATACTATTTATAGGTTAGCTAAAATTTTGTTTTTAACTGAGTCCGGTGAAACCCAAAATTCAGTAATCGTGAAAGTTTCTTCACATGTACACTGACGGGATGAATCTATTGCGATCATGAAATGTATCCCTAAAAACATGAAAAATTGCTTCGAAAAACTTCAAAAAGGCCCTAATTTGTTTTACTTGAAGAGTGGAAAACATGTTTTGCACCTATCATTTGCTAGAAACATTATGCAGTGACAATGCAAAGCGTATTATGCTGGAACGCGTTTTTCAAAAGATTGGTCAAAGAGAAAATAATTGCAGTAGTTCTTCATGTCTCTACAAAGTTTATTTTAAGTGCTTATTCTAACTGTGGATTGATAAAATATTTACAGAAAGGCATATTTGTCAGGTACGAGCTTTTATTATTTGCTTGAATCGAGTTGAATTTCAGACAAATTCAATTCAAACAACCTGTGTGGGATTTACATATCCTAAACGTTCGTCAACAATTGTATACGGTTTGTGCTGCAAAAATCACATGCCAGTGAGAAGTATTTCAATTTACACAGAACAAGTTCAGGTGAGCAAGTAAACCAAACAAATCCTGTTTAGCATGTGTTGACTATTTTGTAGCAAAACTGTTTATATTACGCTGTAAAATACAGAAAACCTGTTAAGCAAACATAATTTCAAAAGCAGTTCAGTGAAGGACTTTATGAGAGAAAAAAGGTTTTGAATATATCCAAGCTATTGCTCAAAAATATATGAGGTGCAGGCGATGGCAAATCTGCATGAAAAGAGTATAGAGTTCTTTCCAAGCGCCTACAATCTTACGCTTTTTCTCGAATCAGATATTTTTTCTCTAAGTTCTGATTTACATCACAATCGTATTTCTCAAAAAGGTTTATACACTCAATGCCAAAAGTTAAACACGGAGAGGAAAATGTTAATTTCCGGAAACCAAGCTAAATTTGAGAGGCTACATTTCGCTGCAGAAGTAGATGGAAGTATGCAAATATGTTCTGTAACAGCCAATCACGTTTTCGTGTCGAGAAATATGCAAAAAAGGCAGTCGTATAAGAAGCCAGCATTGTGAAGGGTTAGAGGAGTTTCATGTAAGTGCTGATAAAAAGTGTTTAGAACTTTTGTACGATTAGTTTTCAAAACCGACGTGTCTATGGCTTCCAGAAGACGAATGGCAGATAGTGAGCGCTGGCGTTCTGTGGGACGTCTTGAAGCAGGACAATCAATCACAGATGTAGCTCTTTTCTTCGGCGTTCATCATTCCGTCATTTCACGATTATGGAAACAATTCCAAACTAGCCAAACAGTTGTCCGAAGACCTGTGGCCGGTCGCCCAAGGGTTAAGACTCCCGCGGAAGATCGATATATTGCTGTTTTAGCCAAGCGGAATCGAAGAGCGACCTCCACACGTGTGACATCTATGGTTGCAGCGTTCATTGGTAAGACGATATCTGCCACTGTTCGCCGAAGGCTACACATGAATGGACTGTACACCCAGGTACCACGAGTTTGTGTTCCTCTATCCGTCCAATCCAGAGGGGCACGATTAAATTGGTGTCGGCAACATGTGAATTGGACGGTGTCTGATTGGGCCAACGTTATGTTCACGGATGAGTCGAGATTTACCCTGGAGCCAGATAACAAGCGTGTAAGTGTCTGGAGAGAACAAGGCACACGCAATGGGCCCCAGAACATCATCGAGCATCACGCATTCCGAGGTGGAAGCATCATGGTGTGGGCAGGGATTTCGTTGGGATATCACACACACCGACATGCATATCTATAGACGGGGTTATGTGACGGCTGTCCGGTATCGTGATGAAGTCCTTGAACCCACTGTCAGATTGCACGCTGCAGCAGTTGGTCCTGCTTTCGTTTTAATGGATGATAATGCGCGTCCCCATCGAGCCAACATCGTCGACGACTACCTGGAGAGTGAGACGATCGGGATATGGATTGGCTGGCGTACTCGCCCGACCTTAATACCATTGAAAATCTTTGGGATGCCCTCGGCCGTGTGTGACTGGGGGTATGAAACGTGTGTCTGCACGTTTCATACCCCCAGTCACTCTCACAGAGTTTCAAACTGCTATACAGGAGGAATGGTGATTACTTAACTCTGGGGTGGTTGATCATCTCATGTAAAGCATGGTCACACGCTGTAAACTTTGTATGAGGATGAGGGGTGGTCACATACCCTATTAATGTCGGTTTTGGATTTAAACATCATTTTGTTAATCACTCCAATATGACTTCATCTTATATTTTATGGAAATTCAATATTGTTTTTATCTTTGTTTGTAATTCTTTGTTTTGTTTCATAGATAAACATATTTGCTACTATTCTGCCGCATTTCGTGTCAATCAAAGCTGTACTTGTCAATTTTTTCGCATTCTACCACTTTGTGCTTAACTTTTGGCAGTGAGTGTATTACAAACATACGAATGGGATTTCATTTGTTTTAACCACACATACATATATATTTCGAAATTAATGTGTGAACATTAGGCTCATATGTAAGAAGTAATATTGAATAATTCATCTTCTTGAATAAACATTTTAACATAATATCTATATTTCGTACTAATTTTGTGGTGATTACATTAGTCAAAGACGATTATGAATATCTGAATATTATTCAATACTCTAGGTGTTAATATAATTCATAAAAACAACAGTATAGCATGTGCAGTAGATATTAATTAGCGACGTAGTCATATATTTTCAAATGAAAATAATGAAAACGAACTCGAACGAAACTTGATTATCAGCACTAATTTCGTAACTAACAGCACTTTTTCATGTTTCTGGAGAAAGAATCTTACAGGTTG
Organism: Meta bourneti; assembly: GCA_933210815.1. NCBI lineage: Eukaryota > Metazoa > Arthropoda > Arachnida > Araneae > Tetragnathidae > Meta > Meta bourneti. The sequence goes on along the minus strand of OW119924.1, from coordinate 74,857,406 downwards.
TAAAATGACTTCCTAAATGTGATTTTACTAATCTGAAACATTATATTTTGGGGTCATTTTTTTTTATTTGCGGGATAATAAAGTACAAAATTTAAGAAGGTTTTCCTTTCTCAAGTTACATATTAATTAAATTTTTTAACTATATTTTGGGATGTAAATGAACATTTATGTTTCTAATGTGTACAATAATACATTTAATTTTCGGTCGATTTGTTTTATACATTACACTTTTAGTAAATAAAGAAGAGCGCAATTTCAATTTATACATGCTGTATTTAAATTGAAACTAATTATTAAAGAATTCGTTTCGTTTGTCGGTTTAGTTAAAATGTCCTTTTATGGTTGCAAAACATATCAGAGATGCCTTTTTCTCCACAAAGACGTGTTCTGGAAAATTCCTAATCAAGTATTTTATATTTTTCAATCTGAGAGACATAAAATATGCCTCTTGTGATATTGATGCGGCTTCTGAATGAGGCTATATAAAAATAGTATTGTATAGAAACACCTGATAGGAAAGGGAAATTGTACTTGTATTGGAAAAGGGTTTTGAAATTTGGGCAATAGAACATTCATGAGATCGATTCGTTTTGTATGAAAATTTGCCATGTGATCTGGTGTGCCTAGTTGATAAGACGCTTGGGTAAATTTGTGTGGCAAACAACTCCTAGCCCACTTCCAAGGGTTCGGAGAGTGGTTCAGGCATCAATCAGAACCATGACGAGGCGGTAGAGTAGGTTCACGTAAGCCAAAATCATGATGGTCACTGAAATAAGACATACAGGACATATAGATGCCTATGCGAAAATTTCACTCAAAGCCCGGTAAGCTTAAGCCCGAGCCAGGCTATAAATGGTTGGACGAATAAAAAGGGAAAATACCCTACCCATACCCGTATAAAGACACCAATTAGGATCCATGTAAGGTTGACCTTAAGGGCGCTTACCTCCGGCTACATATGAACACCATAAGAAAATCGCCAACTTGCGGTAGGCAAGATGTATTTGATTTTCGCTTTCACGACCATGTGAGAAACGATTCTCGCCAGAAACTTGTCGAGATCTTTTCCAAATTTTCTTGGAGCCTTCCCTACATCCGTAGTGACTTCAGCTAGTCGAAGCGAATGACAGGGCCCACAACTAAGAAGGAATGCATAGTAGTGTGTTTTGCCAAAAATAATTAACTATTAAAATCACAACCGAATTAAAGTCCCCCAATCATCTATGAATGTAATCTGTTTATAACTCTTCAGGTTTGATTTCTACGTACTGTAATAATTCTTTACTAAATAGTTATTTTTATTTTAGTAACAGTCCTTTTCTGAAGAATTCAATTATCAATTGTAAATTTTGTAATATTGGTAGTAAACCTATCGTCGGCTTACAAGTTTTATTTTTGTTGTTCAAACACATAAAGTCAAAATTTCAAACATATTTTTATTTTTTTCTAGACCAGAAAGTGGTGATCTGACTTGTAAAGTGTGTGTGCATGTGTATGTTTATGTGTCTGTGTGTATGTGTCTGTATGTGTATGTGCGTGTGCGTAAATTGTTATTTTTCTTTGTGTGAAGCTTAGATATCTTCTTGAGAAACTACTTAATGAAAAAGGCTTAGGGAGTAGAATTTTCCCTTTCGTGTTTTCTCATAACTATTTTTGACTTAATGCATTACACTTGTAGGCTGACGATATTATGTTTCTTCTATACGATTTGGTTCTGTTATAAATTGAATAAAATATTAATAAAGCCTTAACATTAGAAAACCCTGAACTTCCCCACTGTAGCAATATAAATCGAAGCGCGTGCTGTTCGAAAAGGAAATTCGTGTTCGTTAGCCAAGTGCAGTAACATTATTTTCTGTTTTTTTTCGCTCATATTTAATTTTCAACTTTTTAATTTTGTTCTATTTTTAGTTGTAAGTTATGGCCAGACAATCATTTCAATCATTGTTGTAGAAGACAATCATGTCAATCATTGTTCTGGAAGACAATCATGAATTCATATCTTAAGAACAACTATGTTTTACCCCTACTTCATGTTATTTGTTTTCGTTCTGATATCTGTGGTTGTAAATTTAATACACAACTTTTTTTAATAAAAATCTTAATTTCTAATAATTCATCGTATACAATAACAACCACATAAGAAATTCGATTTGAAACACTGTATGCAAGTTAGAGATAAATCAAATTTCAAATGGAACTTTCGATATTGAAAGAATATTAATGTTAGAAAACATCCGTAGTAGGATTTTTGAAATTAAAAAAAAAAAGTTTCATAGTGAGAGAAGATCAAGGTTGCCTAACTTACCAGTTGAAGCTATATTTAAGCAATTTATGCCTGTTGAAAATTTGTGGAAAACAGTGATTTTCTTTTTTAAAAATTGCTGTTAAACCGATCTACCTTCTTTTAAAAACTTGTCAGTTACCTTTGCTTTGTACTGAAAACGTTCAATTTTAAAACAAATTCCTTTGTTATTTCACGTGCTACTTAATGTAATTTTCAAGAAGAAATGCATTTGCTTTTTAAGAACAAGTCATGAATATCTTATCAAATTAATTTGTCATCCTTCCCTTAAGGATGGCGAAATTTGAAAATGCGCATGCCTTGTACAAGTGTACCACAAGTAAAAAAATATTGGTTAGACAACTATGAGTGCTAGAGCATTCACCGAAGAATTATCATTTTTACGATTTGAGTTACTGCAATTTTACAGGAAACTAATTTAAAAAGGGACATTTCGTATCCCCCAAAAAAGAAAAACCCTCAAAATCAACTTTTGTAGTATCAGCTTAATATCACCTTTCGTAATTTTGTATTATAAACAGAAATGTGATGCATGTGAAATGGATTATATGGATATACTATATCCATGTATTTGATTTGCATCCGAAGAGTTATAGAAATTATAAAAATGTCGAAAAGCTGTTAAAAATTATTTTCTTACACATAAAATGTACATGGCATTTTACTACAAAAGAGAAACGTTATTATTCAGGTAACTTTTTTAAATCTATAATTAATCAAATCAACCCTAGCAGGATCTGGTAATTTTTTTAATTCAATAGAATTTGAAAAAATGTTAAACATATTTTATGAAACATATTCGTTGTTAAGGGAATACCTTATTTGTTTTTCATAAATTTTTAGGTACGCTTCACGGTAAAGTAGCTGAATACTCATACATAAATTAGTCTTAATTTGGCAGTTTTGGAGAAGCTGAGATGTAAACTGCGATCACTCGAATAGTTTTACCAATAGAGATGGAAAAGCAATTATTTTTCCAGAACCTATTTTATAGAATTTAAATTTTAATACTTTACTTATTTTGAGCTCATTTTTTCTTTGCGAAATATGAATAATTTCCGAATATTTTGAACAGATGATATAAAGAGAAAGAAGCATTCATTTTTGCACTAGAGCTTGACATTAGTTATTTTGTGTTCAATATTGCTAAAAATGTGTTAGTTTCTGAACGGCATGTGTACATTTCCTCAAACGTACTTAGTTTAACACACGTAGTCGTAAAATTTATTTTAAAAAAAAAGAAGTAAAATACATAAAGCACAAAATCTTTTGAATGGATACTGGTAACTAATCGAACTTATTCAAAGTATTTTTAAATTTTAAATAGATTTCATTTACAAAACAATTTAACTTATTAGAACTTGCATTTCTCTTCGATATTTGAAATAAAATGTCCTGTTTTTATCGAAAGCTCCACTCAATAGGCAAGTAACACCATCATTTACATTTACAACTGGTATGTGTTTTGAATTCGAAACTAAATGTTTGATTGAAAAAGTGCTCTAAAGTGTAGTGCTAGTTCAACGAAACGGAGACTCGTGTTTGTTGATCAAGTGCAGTAAGATTATTTTTTAATTTTTTTGCTCGGAATTAATTTCCCATTTTAAAACTTTTTATTTTTTTGCAAGTTGTGGCAACTATGTGAGATCACGACTGAAAATAATCATAAATTAATATCTTTAGTATAACTTTTTCCCAACAACTTTCGATTTATTTCGCTCAGTTGTAAGAGGTTTGAAAATTGGTGGAGATGTCGAATCCGGGGCATTAGCGATTTATCGCCAAACATGGTAACCTTGGTGTTTTGATCCAGCTTTATGGCAACCCTATGCAAAAGGTTTTTCGCGTAGGAAAGTCCGCGTTTTTTTAACGAACATACTGGCTTTGGACGCCATCTTGATTTGGCGACAAAATTTCTTGGAGACAAACATGCCCTGGATTCGACATCCTTACCTGAAAATTTAACAAATATTTACATTTTTAATAATTTGTAACTCATATTCATCATACGCAACATCAACTCCTCAAAGGTTTTGATTTTAAAATGCATGCAAGTTAGAGTAAAGCAAATTTTAAATGAAACTTTGCCAATGTTGAAAGAATATTAAATATTAGAAAATATAAGATTTTTGAATAGGTATTTTGATTAGGTATTAGGATTTTGATAATAGGCCTTTTGAGATATTTAAAATTATTTGCTGTCGTGACAGGTCAAGGTTTCTTACTTTACGATTTCAAGCTATATTTAAGCAACTTATATCTATTAAAATTTTGTCTAATACAGAAATTTTCTTTTAAAAAACACTATCAAATCGACCTACATTGTTAAAAAATTACTGTATATTGTTAAAAAAATGGTAATCGGTTACTTATCGTTTGACTATACTGAAGACATTCAATTTTAAAACAAGTTCTTGTGTTATTTCTTGTGCCACTAAATGGAATTTTTAAGAAAAAATGTAATCGGTTAAAAAAATTAGTTATGAGTATTTTATCAAATTAATTTGTCATCCTTCCCTTAAAGATGATAAAATTCGAAAATGTTGTATGCCTGCTGCAAGAGTTCCCCAAGTCAAAATATATCAGGACAACTATGAGTGCTAGATTACATGCAGTAGATTCGTCATTTTTACGGTTTGAGTTACGGCAATTTTACAGGAAATGAAAGAAGGGGGCATTCTCCAAAAAATCCTCAAATTCTACTTTTCTAGTAGTCAGCTTAGTGTCACCTTTCGTAGTTTTGTCATAAAACAAAGGTGCTATGTATGTGAAATGTACTATATCGAGGGATATGCATGTATACGATTTGCGTCCAAAGTAAGTTACAAAAATGTCAAAAAGGAGTTAAAAAATTGTTTTCCAGGAACTTTATTGATGTTGGCACCTTTTTACTAAGGAGGAAGTAATATTATTCTTGTAACTTTTTCAATCTGCTCCCAATTAATTGAACCCGAGTAATGTCTAGTAATTCTGCTTGTAAAATTATAAATATGACAGTGAGAGAATAGAATTTTCATCAATAGAGATCTTACGAAAAACCCCAAAATTATAGACATAATTCATCCATCCTGTAAAATATTCAGGGAATGTGCAAAACAATCTTCGCATATTGTCACAGCCAAACACTCTTAATCTATTGTATCCATGACAACAGGAATCGTATGCAGTAGCTTTCCAAGGTTTTGAAAATAGGTATTGCAACAACGATAACAGCCACCACCAATAATTTACAGAATCCTCAATTCCCAAGAGCTTTATGTCTCTGCTTCGAATTACAATGCTGATGTTAAGTAATTGTCGAGTATTTTCAGATTTGTTGAAAGCACTGCATGCGACGGATCCCAGAAACTCATTTATTCTAGACCTTTCTTTGATCTACAATAAACTAAGTGTTGTATGAAATCAATTAGCTTATTGACACATTTCCCTGAATGAAAAGTGCCTGTACTAACAATCTGATTAGATAAAAGTTACTATATACTCATGAACACAGTCCTGGTTTATTTGTATCTTAATGAACTAGAATTAGTTTATTTAAAACTAGGACTTGTTATTTCTGTAATAGTTTAAATTAAAACTTCCTGTGTGTCTTTTCTTACCAGTTGAAATTCTCTTATTTCAGCAATAGCTCGTGATTTATTCTATGATTAATTTTTTCGTTTGCTTTCTACGTGTCACCTGGTTTTGTTGCACTTCTAATTTAAATTCACCGCATTCGATTTCCTTTTAAATGTGTCCGACAATCATTCAATTTCTACTGCTAACTAGTTATTGTAATTTATGAGAGGAATTTTCTGCAAACTGAATGTAGATGGTGGTATATTGTTTTGCGCTGATATGTGTTTCATCTACGTATCCCAAACGTGACATCACTTGCCTCGTTTTTGAAAACGATTTATGATACAAATCGTTGTTGCCTTAAAATGTAATTATTGCCGTTTTGGCGACATTTGGTGTTTAATTTTTCTGGCGTTAACCAGTCAACTATGATATGTCCATTCGTAATTCATTCTTTATAATATTTGTTGGCGCAGAAAATCGTATTCAAAAACGAGGCAAGTGATGTCACGTTTGGGATACGTAGATGAAACACATATCAGCGCAAAACAATATACCACCATCTACATTCAGTTTGCAGAAAATTCCTCTCATAAATTATAATAACTAGTTAGCAGTAGAAATTGAATGATTGTCGGACACATTTAAAAGGAAATCGAATGCGGTGAATTTAAATTAGAAGTGCAACGAAACCAGGTGACACATAGAAAGCAAACGAAAAAATTAATCATAAAATAAATCACGCATTTGGGCAGAGAGCATTTGGGTAGGGGAGGTAAAATATTTTAATCCCGTCTACTTTGATTGCACTCAAAATCCCTCTTTTAGTCACATTTCGTTTCGGAAGCTTCATTACTTTTCTTTGCTGGGAGCGAAACATTTATTGCTTATTTGAATAACAGTTCGTTGTTTAATTTCATCGCTGGACTTTTGAATTGGATTAGGAATGCAATAGTTATTCGGCATAGTACAGACAGTAACCTTTCTACTGAATTAAATAGAAACGCATCTAAACTTAAAAAGTATATAGAAGTATACAAAAAGTTATTCGAAAGTGGAAACAAAATTGCAATCAGAATTTAGATTAAAAATTACACAAGAAAGAGCTTTGTAATTGGGTTTTTTTTTATTGTTTCGAACTATTTGCAATAACAACGCAGCACACGCAAATGTTCCTTCACGACGCATAACACGTTACACGGAAAATTTGTGTATGCTGTCTGGCTCTGGCATCACAAACAACGCAAAGAAAACCAATGCAGCGGCAGCCATCAACTCCACTCCACTTTCTCGGCATTTAATTTCAAACGTTTCACGTCCACCTCATGTTTGACACAACTCGCTTGAGCGTGGTAACAATTTCGACGCCTTTTCCTGAAGACGTTGCATTACTTTTTACTTCTATTTTTTCCCCTGATGCATACTCCTGTCTCCACACAAGACCATCCACTACTCTACCGAAAGGGGAATTAAATGAAAGCAAAACCGTCCCCGAGAAAAAGCTAGAAGAATAAATAAGTAAACAACTAAAAAATAGAAGGAAAAGCGTGAAATAAAAGGTGAGCTTTGATAGGTGGCCGCTTCTGTCGCTGACTTTGATGAATTGTTGAGCATGTTCTTTGCGCTAACGGTACGATCTGGAAATGAGCAGATTTCCCACAGATAAACCGTTCTGGAAGTTTTGGAATTTTAAAAGGCAGCCCGAGTGTGTCAGAGATGGTTATCGCTGACCCTCTTTTCCCCGACAGCAGAATTCGACTTAAACTGATAGCTTTCTGACAGCGCCGGGGCCATCTTGTTTTAGCTCCTTTCATTTTCCATTTTTTTATTGGTGGTATCTGTCTTGCTTGAAAGGTAAAGTCTGGTAGCTGAGTTTGTAGATCGAAGTTATCTACAAAATGTATTGCTATTTTCATAGGGCAGCTGTCGCTTTGTTTGTAAATCAAAATGAAACGCTTCTACAAGCAATTACACGGTACATTGGAGATTTCCAACTTTTTTCATCTCAAGCCACTTATAAACTTAGAACTAAAATTCCACGCCGCACCGAAAATATACTGCATTTTTTTGCCAATCGGACCAAAAAATAATAGAAAAAGAAATATCTACCCTTTTTGTTCCAAAACGGGTTTTTTTTTAATATTTGTGAAGCAATTTACTTATGGTAATAAATAAATAATACTCAATGTTATTTATACAAATAATGCTTAAAATTATTTGTGAACACACTTGTCGAAAGCCGTTTTACCATCCGTAAGGCACACCGCTGTTATTCATCAAAGTGACTCTGCATCACTTTTTATGCTCATTGTAATGAAGTCAGGTAGAAAATTGCATCAAGAAGTATAATTTAATAATAATTTTGTTAATTTAAGACTGCATTGTTTTGCTCTACTTGCAATTCATTTTCATTTGCATGCCATTGTAATTCGCACTAAAATGTTTATAAATATTTTTTACGATGTTTCTGATTACAAACTGATAAGCGTTTAAATTTCCAGTTTCATTTGTGCATAGTTGTAATTGAAAAACTTCTTGCATTGTTAACTATGCACTAACTGAAGAAAAACACAATTTTGTATATTTGCTAGGAATCTTTTGTAAGAAAGTTCTTTTTTAAGTATAACTAAACTAACTAAAAAGATATCTTTTGTACATATAATTATATCGGAACATGTTGATCGAAAGTAAAGGAATTTTCTTTACAAAATTTACATTTGAAATTACGTATTCAAATACTATAAGGAAAATAAAAACGAGTAACTAATATTTTCAATAATTTAGGACAAAAATCTTTTTTTATTGTAAATAAATTTGCGCTTAAATTGCAAGACAACTATCTAATTATTTATAGAATTCCGAAAGAAATTGTCAATTATGATAAAACTCAAATTAAAATTATGAAGGAATGTCAAACCATGCCATAGTTCTTTAACTGAAACCTTTAGGCCTTGATCGTTATTACTGAAATGTAATGCTAAATAATCCCCCAATGAAATTTTAATGAATCAAATATTCAGTCGCATTAAGTCATTCTAGAGCATCAAATGTAGTGCAAACAGTGTGGAAAATAAATAAATGATGTATTATTAATTTGGGATTAAAATTAAGCTGATTAGACTTAACTTTTGATTTCTATTTCATTGATAAATGTGACGGTTGACGGTTTTCTAGTGTAATCAAATGAGCCCAAAATTATTTTATAAAAAATTATCATGACTAATATCCACCAAAAGGCAAAACAAAGAAGAGACGATAGATAAAGAATAGCATTGAACCCTTGCCTTCAAATTCCTTCTTGGTTATACACAAACAATTCCATTAAGTATGTAATACCTAGAGAAAATCCGGATTTTACAGAATAATGTTTAATTTATAAAAACCAATAAGGTTCATTAGTAAATAAGTTCCTCGCATATTTTTTATGAGGGCTTTTTTGTAGATTTGATGTAAAGAATGAATGTCTGCACAATAAATTTAATGTAACGAGCTGTGTTTTATAGAACATGTACTTCCTTAAAGTTCTATGCAGTTTTTTAACAAGCGCTTTCTGAAACGTTATTTGAGTCTTCAAATATTAGTCAATCGCCTTAGCATTTTTCTATGAGCAAAAATAAATATTCGATTATAAACTATAAACTTAATTATCAATCGTTTTTACAAAGTAATAAGAATATTTGGTTGTGCTTATAATACACACAATAAACATTTTATCGATCCGGTCAACATTAAGCTCCAAGTTTCACAACACAATTCTTGAGAGTTAGTCCTATTTTATGAAGTCTAAATTCCGCTATGTGAAGTTTTCCCGATTATTAAACACGAATACGTATTCTGAATAGTTCTCTTCTTAGATTGACGTTTTGAATCCTAAGGTCTCTGAGTTTTATTTGGACTCGATACATTTAAATAAGAGATTTCTTCTATCAAAGTTCTGTAAGATGATTTTTCTAACATTAAGTCATTCTTCCTCTAATTTCCGGTCTGCATCGAATCGAGCAGACTTCAACGCAACATCATCGATACAGGCAATTTATAGCGTTAAGAATCCAGAAAATAAATTAAGTTTTCAAAATTTGATAGATTAAGGCTTTCGCCATAGCAACGCCTTAACCTGGTGAGGTTCCCACCTTTCTTCAAATGGACTCCCCAAAGGTCATCAGCGTTTTCACCCTTATTGAACACGTTCATCGAATAACACTAAATCATTACCATTGAAATCTTTCTGATCTTCTGAGGGTAATGCATCCTTACTATCAGCATAAATTCTACAACTATCCCAACTGCTCACACAATAGAAATGACTGGAAATCAATCAATTCCAAAACTGCAATATTAGCGTCTGCTAAATCATTTCTCCTCTAATTGCCGGTCGGCACCGAATGGGGGAATTCCAACGCAACATCATCGATATATGAAATCGATAGCGTTAAAAATCCAGAGAATAAATTGAGCTTTCAAAATGTGATAAGTTATTCCCTTCCAGACCGTTTCCATGTCTTGCTTGGAGCAGATTACTCGGATATTCTGTCTGGATGTTCTTCCAAATATAATCTTCAGGGAGATTGTTGAGAAAAAATTTTAAAGAAATGTAACAGAGCTTCGGTCTTCTGTTTCCTGAGGGGAGGCCTGTTTTGTAACATCAATTTAAATTTCTCGAGGAGAATAGCGACGAGGAGAGAGTTTTTTCTGGTGTCTGCACGTGTAACAAATGTGAAATAAATTTACATTTCTTTGCAAACATGAGGTGAGATGGCTTGGCGCTCTGAGAGACAGAAGATGGCTTCATATCGAACTGAATTGATCAGGAGAAATCGCAATTCAAATCAGTGAGAAAATGGAGAGAGAGAGAGAATCTGTTCTTAATATTGCACTCAGTTGTCACCTGGTGGAATGTGGTGTCATCAGTAAACGCTCATGAACAAAAGCGCATATCGGAATTTCAGTTAGAGCATGAAGCAGATGTATAACATCTCAAAGCAGTTATTCTCTATGAAACTTGTAAGTACATATGGAAGTCATACTGACAACTTTTTAACCAACTGAGGAGTTCACAAGCAAATATCCATTCTGCAACCTGCAGTCTTCCCTGCATGATTTCTAACCCATTTTGACCTTCTTGACCAGTTCTAGAATTCTTTGAGCTAACATACGTGGTTATTAAGTTATCAAGTGAGTTTAGGGTGAAAAGCAATATTACACTACTCGGAAATCTCGTAACACTCAGAGGTTAAAAAAATTATTAATAAAGATGAAAACAAGATGATGAAACTTACAACTCTATAGTTATTTCAGTGAAACAAAACGTTCTCTACCATCAAGACCAAAAAATACAAGAGAGCGAGAAACCTCTTCCTCTTGTTTATTTTAGTCTTCATGATGGTGGACGTTTTGATCCAACATAATAGCTCTGTATAGATCAGTTTCCTTTTAATTAGTCTTTTTGAAGTTTATAGACTATGACTAGCAGTTTGGTTAAGTATTTTAATTTTGACCCTTGACTATGTTTTCACCGACTATAATTATTACAAGGTTTTAATTCCTTCATTGACATCATTTACTTATGAAATTTATGCAAAAAAGAAACTTCGTGACAATCTCTTGGGAAATTGCTCCCTCTCATGCTGGTACCAGTAAAACCATTAGGAAGTAAGCAAACTGCCATCTCTATAGACTGGAAAGTGCACATTTGAGATCTAATTCATTATATTTAAATTAATTAATTTTAAGGTTTTCATGACCAATCGGAAATACTAAGTGGAACAAGCTTCTCCTGGTCACCTTGAAGTTATTATTTTCGTTCAAATAACACACTTACAAGAGGGTTAAGCTCAAGTTAAAATAACTCTCATTTAATTTTGGATGAGACAACAACACACAGCACATAAACAAGTGCGAGTATTACATACATTGTGTTTACATTTACATGCACAGCGCGGAGTGTATGTTCTCAGATTGAAGGAACAGGAGCGTCTGCGGAAGAAATTCAGGGGATTACAGTCACATTCGTGTTCCGGAACCACAGAGGCAAGTCTGACTCATTTTGAGTGTTTAACGACAGGTACCCGCAGCTGCTTCTCTATTTATAGTAAAAGCAGGTTTCAATCTGGCAATGCGAATTGCAGAATGCTTATCATTTATTTAGGCAATAAAATTGTTGTCTTTTCTCTGTTCTAGGTAAGGTCACTTGTGTGTAGGTTGGAGAGGACACATCACACCGCTAGGTCGCACAGAGACATGTGAACAAGTGTCTAATGCCTTGTGCACAAAGACTGCTTACCTGTTGTGGACACTCGTAGAATGTGTCCGGAAAAATCTAAAATGCTCCCCAAGCTTTTTGACGTATGGAGGTCAGCAATGGGAAAGCCAGTATGGAAAAATCACAAGGAACCTGGGCACCAAACACAAGTTCATCCGGTGCGGCATGTTTGTCTTCCTTTAGAGAAAATCAAAATCCCAACAGGACTGTTGGAAGCATTTCGGTCCAGCTGCTCATTTTATGTGCTTTAATGGCAGCCTTTAACTGTGGATGCGAAGTTTCGATGAGGCCATTTACCATTGGAATGTACTACTATATCGTACAGAATTTTTTAATCCCAAGCAGTTTTGCAAGTTGGTGGAAGAGATAGGATTCAAATTTATGCCCTTGATCAGTGGTAATACGTTCTGGCGTAACGAAACGTAGGATCCACTCGGAGTAAAGAGTTACTGCTACCGTTTGTGCATTGATGTCACAATCGCGTACGTTTCTGCCATCGTGTCGCTCTATCGATGACGGTCAAACATTTTCCCATGCGATTCAGGAAAAGAACCCATTAGGTTACTATGAATATGCTGAAAGCGAGAAGTTGGAATATTGAAGTTCCCAAATTCTGCTTTCGTGTGACTGTGTACTTTGCTGCGCTGACAGCCTAAGCATTGTCTTGCCACCCATATGCTGCAATCCTTACTCATGTTAGGCCAAATGAAACTATCTCTAATTAGTTTAGCAGTGCCTTGTTTCCGGAATGTGATATTCTGTGTTCTATTGATGTGATATTCTATTTCGAAAATTCGGGATAGCGTGTCTGCTGCTTCTTTTTTGCCATCCTCCATGTATCAATTGTTTATTCGAAAATGAATTGAAGCCAGCGACTTTCCCTGTTACTATAATTATCAACGGTTAGGGGATTATGTCTGAAAATATTTTACAAGTTCTTGTTTCCAAGAGCTGATGGTAGAAATTTACTGCTTCATTAATTGCTAACAGTTCCAGATCCCAAACAACGTAAATATTTGCTTAAAGTTTAATTTAAGAGTTCAGAAAAGAAAACTAATGATTTCGTGTCCTTCTATTGCATTTAATCGGGTTTCAATCGAAATTTAATTTGCGTCACAGTAAAGAATAAGCTAGCCTTCGCAACTAGAGAAAGATAAGATTTTATTAAGCAATAGTTTTTCGAGTTCCGAAACAATTGTTTAATTCGTCAGACCATTCGATTGGAGAACCATTATTTTTCTTTTTTGTTTCTTTTATTATATCTATTAAGAGAACAAGTATTACAGCCGTATTTTTAACAGTTTTTTGCTATAGAAATTCACTAAACCCAAATATTTGCAGAGCTTCAAAGCCTCGTCTGGAATATTTTCCTGACCAGGATAATCCACAATAGCTTTTACTTTCTCGGTTAGAGGTGAAATTCCGTCAGATGAAACAATGTCCTAAAAAGTATATATGCCTATATGTGCTTTTCGTGACATTATCATTTAGACCATATTTCATTCATCTTTCCATAAAAATTTGATATGTTTTCTCTCTCAATGGTTTGTTTTACTATCGGGAAAGATCAGTATATCATCTAACTAACAAGTGGCAAACTCTAGGATAACAAGAACTTCATTCATGAACTTCTGAAATGTCATTGGACATTTTACAATAAAGTTCAAAAACAGAAATTCAAAATTACCTATAGAAGTAGTTACTACTGTTTTGGGTATGTCAGCTTTATTGATAGATGTGTCAAAATACGCCCTGGAGATATCAATTTTTGAAAAGAATCTCTTTCCTTGTAACACATTGGTGAAGTTGTGAACATGGAGAATTAGGTACCTATCTGGTTCAGTTATGGAATTTAGTCCCCGCTAATCTCAATATATTCTATAAAAACCATTTGGTCTCTTCACTAGATGTATCGGGATTTTGATGGTCGGCAAACTCCTTGCGTCATGAAATAGCGAAATTCTTGTTTAACTGCATCTAATATTTTAAAATTCAATCGTCTGGGTTTACTAAATAGTGGTGGACCTGTGGTTGTAATATAGGGCACGGCATCAGGTTGTTCGGGTTTAATAAAATTAGGATTTGTATTTGCCAGATTTGGAATTTTTTTACATGGAATGATAAGGGAGTATCGCGCGAAATAAATTTTATGGTCTGTTGAGTTGATACATTTAAGCTCTTATTCTCTTAGCGCTAAGTTGAGTTTCCGAATCTCTTTATTTTCTTGATTTTTAAGTTGCAAAATGTATGATAAATGTCTTAAGAAATCTGCCGCAAGAACTGGTGCGTACTTTTGCTATTACAAAAGTCCAACGAAAATTCCGTCCCAATCCTAAATTCAATTCAAGTACCTTACAATCATACGCGAATACTTAAATTTCATTTGCTATGTAAAGAATATTTAAATTCTTGGAAACATGAAATTTGTCAACATTTTCAGTAGAATATGGTTTAGTTTTCCTTCACTACTGGCCTTAAACCTTGTACAGGAATATTTTAAATATCCTATATATTAAAAACACACACTGTTTGATTCATGTGGACTAAATAATACCAATCTACGAAAAATATTCTTATAATAAAACAACTAATGTATTAAAGCCTGAAAATGTACGAATATACTAAGAATGCAAGAAATGAAAAATACTGTCTGAGATCTTACGTTTGAATAAGTTTTTTTAAATCCTTAAAACCTTTATTTATCAGCATTTTCATATATGGAGTAAAATCAACACTGCGCCATTTGGAAAACTCGCAAAGCTCAGAAGGTTAAAAGCCCTTGCTGTTTTCCATGCCACCTAAGTAATACCAATCTAATTTTTTTAAATGTTCCGTAGCAGCGGTAAAATCTTGAAATGTGCAAAGACGAACAAATTACTATCTGACATTTTACAATTGAAAAGCGTTTTTAAAATTTCGGAACCACTAAATAATTTGTCTACATTTTCAGTAATTTTAAAATATTCAACTCAAAAAATCACGAACAGAAGACTTTTGAAACAACTCACTCGCGTTTTCAAATCCCCAAAGTTAGAAACGACGGTTTCAAGTGTAGAATTTAAAGGAAATAAATTTCGCATATTTCTTTCCTGGTAATTTTAAACCCGTTTCCAAGAATCACTATTCTCTTCCTAGGAAACTGTATTTCCTCACAAAGCTCTTAGTAGCAGTGAACGGAATAGACCAAGAATGTATGTTGCGTGTTAGCATTTCTGTCTTGCGCTTTTTGTTGTTGGGATTGTTGTCATAGATACGATGCATAGCTACGCGTCGAAAGAGAACACAGTAATGTCATTCTAATTCCAATGCTGCCTCACTCCTCTGTTTTTTTCAACACGCCTAAAGTATGATGCTCCTTGGATTGCTTTATGAAATACTTATGAAGCTCTGCTCGGAAGTCCGGATTCCATAAATAAATGAAATTCTGTGAAGTGACTTTAAATTTGAAATGAGGCTGCTTGTTTTCTGTTTAATGAAAACTCTGAGAAGCTTTTTCTGTCAAGCCCAGAGTAGAGGGTGGCAGCATTTATTCAGAGGAACGTGCTTCATGGGCGAATTCAGGAGGTGGGTCACTTGGCTTGTTTTTCGAAAACATATTTAGTACGGTTCGCTGTAGCCCGGTTGGAAGAGTAACGGATTAGCAACCGGAGGGTTGCGAGTTCGAATCCAATGTGGTGTATAAAGAGAGCTGGTGCACGTTAAATCTGTCGTGGCCTCATATGTCCTCACGTTGGCGTGGTGTATGTTTGGAGAGTGGAGTGCCAGCTCAGGTGTGACCTCGTCATCTGACCGTGGTTCAAAATTGCGTGGTGTTGTCCTCGGATCTTTCCCTTCAGGTGTGATCCCGGATCGCCGCCAATAGCCCAATGTGTTGCTCCAGTGCGACGTTAATTAAGATACCTAATCTTATTTAATACATTTTTAGCACTTCGGCTATAAAAATCCCAAAGAAATAATTTCCGAATTGATATACCGAATTGAAATTCCGAGGTCAACGGCAATTAGATTAAACGCCAAACATTGACAATACGGCGATAAACTACTTTTTAAGGTAGTCCCAATATTTATGATAAAGAATTTAGGTAACAGAAAGTGAAATCTTTTTCCATCTGGTTTACTTACATTGAAAAAGCCTCTCATAGGATTTCAAAATGAAACGTCATGAAAGAGTCATTGAAAACCACAAAAAAAGAATGCACCTATCTGGGTTATTCGTATTTATTGTAGCGTTTGACTAATGTATGCAAATATCAACGAAAACACCAAATTTCATTAAACCTCATTTAGTAACTATTATACCGCACAAGACAAGAAGGGAGTGCATTCAAATTTGCTTATTTAAGGCCAATGGTTGTTATTTTGCGTGTAAAATAATCCAATACCTCACGTAACTCTAAAAAACTGAAAGGACACTCAATCAACAGTCGATTGAGGAAATCGCTACTATGTAGTGTGGATTGTTAAGTATCGGATACTTTTACACTCAGCATGTAACAAATGTCAAAATGAACAATATTGGAGATGCTGCCTTTTTAACTAGACGACAGTATATCTCTCAACATTTAAGAATCTAAGAACGCTCATTCAAAAGTTGATTAAAGTACATAAGTATCAGATACTTATATACTTAGCATGTAACAGCTGTCAACCCAAAGTGAACAAAATGGGAGATATTGACTGATTATCCAGGCAGTATATCTATCAACATTTAGTAGACTCTAACATCAATGTAACATTGTTAAATGTCGCTCTAATAACACCTATTTCAGTTCAAACTGAAAAAATTATCAATAAGTAATGTATTTGACCTTTGTAGTTCACAATACTTATTCTTTAAATAGGCGTTAGTTCAGTTTTTCAGATTTTTCTCATAAACAGATGAAATTGAGGATGTTCAATGTTCTGCACGTTAATGTAATTCGTTTCCTACTTAATGCAAAATTTCTTCAAGCCAATCGATCAAATTATATTTGAACACTTGAGTAACAAACATAAAGGAAACCAAACGTGAAAGTGAAATTCAGTGTACATGCATCAGTGAATAATGTGACATGATTTCACTTGAAATTTTAAGAGAAAATTAATCTTCCTTCATTTAGCAATGCAATCTTTAGTGTTAAAATCAAAGCATAAAATCCCAATTATGAAAGATTGCACCTTGAGGCATTTAAATTTCTTTTTACTTCTAAGCGAATGCGTAACCCACCGGTTTTGCATTTCAAAACTAATTTATAATTAAATTCTTCGTTAAGAAATTCTCTTATTTGGGACATAAAATCGATTTCTTTTGTGTTACTTTTTCCTTGCAAAGTAGTCACGTTTAGTGATTTGTTTTCACTGTGTACCTATACTGTATTGTCGATATTTAATTGAAATTTATTTTCATTTGAAGTAAACTATCTACTTCTGAGAAACGAACAAAAGAGCCATGTGTACACACTTGAAGAATAAATGGATAATCATTTATGCAGATTTTTTGACTAACATAAAAGAAATTAATGATACAACTTTATACGACGTTTCTTTAATTTCACAATGCGCCCACTGTTATTCATATGATTTTATTCAAATAATCGTAAAATCGATAAGTTTCCTAAAGTTAAACTATTATTTAAAAGTGATTAGTTCTAAAATGTTTCATAGATTACATTTATTTCACTTTGTGTTGGGAAAGAATTTAAGAAAGTAGTTTTAAAACGAAATTAAATAACGTTCTTATTTCGTTAGACTTCAAAATGTGTCTTTTTTCCACTGAATTGAGTCTCATGGCTGCTATTTTATATTTAATCTGTTTCCATAGTTTGATGCAAATTAATCACACAATATCAAAACTTCACTGCGTCTGGATATTATAAAAAGACGGAATTGAATGATTTATGAAGTGAATGTATTTAAAATAGTAATTCGAGAATACTACACAGAAACGTGGACGAACTTTAATTTCGGAGGTTGACCCAAAACTACAATTATAATTTTTAATGCTAAGTAAAAAGGTAGAACTTTATTAGATTTTTAAATATTTTGCTAAAGTTTATCTTATTAGTAAGTAGACAAAATTTTAAGTAAGAGATTAATGTCAGGATAAAAGTCGAGCCATCTGGTTTGTTCCGACTACAGAAATTATTTTAGAAAAATTGGTTTCTAAAAATTTACGACAAATGGCATTAAACAAAAAAAATTTGATTTTGTGAGATTAATTTAATACACTAGTAATAGTTTAATAATAGTTATTTTATTTAAAGACATATTTGGAATATTTAATTTATACAGAGGTATAACATAAGAAACCCCAACACTCTCTGGGTGGTGCGGGGGTCTTAAGCCCCCAGACTCTACTCTCTGGCTACTCCACTGTCTTCATAGATTCCCCTGATGGGTTTATATATAGTTTACTTTTATATTCTCTGTTAATTCATTTTGTCATTTTCTTCTTGATGCATCAGTCGAACCCATGATCCACGAGAATGAGCATGCTTTGACATATTAGTGCGTTTTCAACCTAACCTCCCAATAACACATATTAGTGTGAAAGCATTTTGAACAATCTTTCGCTCTCCTTTGCATCAATATATTGGTTCGGGTCGCGGTAGTCCAGTTGGCAGAGTAACGGATTAGCAACCGGAGGGTCGCGAGTTCGAAACTTGATCCAGCCGAAGACCGCCGTGTATACTGGGGCTGGTGCACGTTAAATCTGTCGTGACCTGAAATATCGTCACGTTGGAGTGGTGTGGAGTTTGGAGAGAGGAGTGCCAGCTCAAGTGTCCACCTCGTCATCTGACCGCAGTTCAAAATTACATGGTGTTGTCCTCGATCTTTCCCTCGGGGTTTGATTCACCAATAACCAGTTTTGTTGCTCCAGTGTGACTTTAATTAGCTATCTACCTACTTATCTACTGTTCAACTTTCAGGTATTAGAGATTTATTCTGACAAGCTACATGTAGGCATCAGTGAAGTTTTGTGGTGGGACGTGTTTCCTGTACGTATTCTGGACATGGCGTCACTTGACTTGTTTTACGGATACAATTTCAGCGCGTCATCAATAAAAATTCGAAACTATGATTTCCACGTTGATATATGGGGTCGCGGTAGCCCAGTTGGTAGAGTCGTGGATCGGCAACAGGGGAGTTGCTAGTTCGAATCTCAATTCAACCAAACACAGTCGCGTACTTGGGTTCTGATGCACTTCAAATCTGTCGTGGCCTCAAATGTCTTCACGTTGGATTGGTGTGGAAGCTTGGTGGGTGTGGTGCCAGCTCAGGTGTTAGCTTTGAGCATAAAATTTCGAGGTGTAGTCCTGGGATCTTTCGGAGATTGATCTCGGACCCCGCTAATAGCCCATTGCGTTGCTCAAATGGCACGTAAATTCAACTACCTACCCACGGAATTGATATATGACACTTAATTAGTCTCATCTCTAATTAGATTGAACATCATATTCGTATATCACCAAACTGACATTTTAAGAAAACCCAGATGTGTATCATGCGAGAATATAGGGTCATCGGAAGTATTATAATCGTCTTCCGTTTGATTTGTTTTACACTGAAAATCTCTCTCGTACAAGGTTAAGACTGGACCCAAGTGTTTTGGTTTGTCTCTTTGTGCTCATCTTTTGCTAAATGAGAGCTAAATGGACGCTCGCTGAAAGTTATTTTAAGTTGTTCCATATCGAATAAACCTTACTGTGTCTATCTGGTAGCTATGGTAACGAACTTAGGGTCATAGCTAAAGAGTTCGAGCTATCCACAAAGTAATTCGAAATTTAAATCAATAGGCGAGCTCTCTGAGTCACGGAAACCCTTTATGCCTTATTAAAATCCATCATAACATGCTAGCCATCTAACAGTGGTTCAAAATTACGATATGTTGTCCTTCGATCTTTCCCTTCCGTAATGGTCACCAGCCCGTTATGTCGCTCCAGTTCGACGTTAAATCAACTGCCTGCCAATCGTCCATCATAAGTTGTGTTACTCCAGTGCAACGTAAATTCAACTACCTACTTATCCGTCCATCATATGGGCCGTCGTGGCTCAGCGGATGGTATGCCCACTGTGCTAGCAACTTGCAAGTTGTACGTGGTACAGGTTTGATTCCTTCCTGTGAGCATTTCTCTCTTCTGTGTCAGTAAAGCTCTTTCCTTGTGTGCGTATGTCCATTACTTGATATTGTGTTTCTTGTGTCTAGCGCAGCATTACCAAATAGGGCCCATTAATTAATAGCCATAAAACTGAACCAACCACCGCGTAAATCCTAAAAAATTTCTTTCGTTTGGGTCTAAAGCGTGCTTACACTTCATTACAAACCTACAGTACCAGTGTCTCCTGTGAGCAACGTGAAAACAGTCAATATATCTTGGAAGCAATCCAGAATTGAAATACTCTGCTTCTTTGAGTACACTGTCTTTCTTTGTGTAACGAATCAACCTTTAATACATATTTTGCAAATTCCATTTACTGTAGGGGTAAAAGTCGCATTTCCGTAGAAAAGCCGATACGAGTTCGGTTCACTATTCATCCATCAAAAATGCATTTTATATGTACACGGAAATGTTCATAAATCTATTGGTAGTTCCCCTTTTGATTCATGCTATCCTACCAAATTGTTCATGAATTTGAAATCTGCAACCTTCAAGCTGTAAGCGGCTCATCTTCAATGCCTTCCTGGGTGTATATCCAAGTGATTAGCAACCGGAAGTCTGCGAGTTCGAAACTCGATCCAACCAAACACCTCTGCGTACGTGGGGGCTGGTTTCACGTTCAATCTGTCATAACCTCAAGTCCTTACGTTGATGTGGTGTGGAAGTTTGAAGAATGGGATGCCAGCTAAGATTGGCCTCGTCATCTGACCTTGGTTCAAAATTAGGACGTGTTGTCCTTGGACCTTTCCCTTCGGGATTGATTCCTGACCGTTACCAATAGTCGATATAGTGCGAAGTAAATTCAACTAGGACACAACCAAGCTCACTTAAGAATTTTTTAAATGCCTTAATGAAACGTTGCTAATTTTAATGTATCATTTTTCTGTTAACAATATAACGAAACTTGATGTAGAATTTTGCGGAAGTAATGTTTTAAAGTTTTGTTAAAATATCGAAATTTTGGAAATTTCATACTTTTGATATCTGTAGCTTTAGTTTCTTTCATAAATATATTAATCCTGAGCTAAAGCGCTGACCTTCCTTCGGAAGATTCCAAGTTCAATTCGAAAGTTATTCTCCGAAAATTGAAAACGAAATGTGTGAACTTTAAATCAGTTGATCCAGATTCACTTTTTCATGCTAAAATTTCTAAGGTACTAGTGTGTTCCTTCACCGTGTGTGCTGATAAAAATTATTAATTATTATAATGTACTTATTAATCCCATCTTTATGAAATGAAACCAAATCTAGTATATATTCCCTGGTGCTAAATTTTGAATTTTTAAAGGGTCTAAGTAAAACTCCAGTTACTTCACATTCTTAAAAATGAAAACAATTGAAGCACCTCGAGTTCAATATCCCTCAAAGGCACGTGTCCTTTTGATGTGCACGGGCTTTACGAAACCGGGGTACTCTAGTGATATTTTCTTTTCCCAAGAGTTTTTCTTTCTTTAATAAACATGGGAGTGGCGCTCTCGGAATACCCAAGTGATCTTTCTCTGCCTTCTTCGCACTACTCTATTCCGCAATCCCTCTTTTTTCTCCCTTTTCCCGACATTTTTTACTTGACGTTATGTTGTCCATGGTCCAGCTTGGCCAAATATATGGCCCTTGCGCCATAAAACCTAAAAACAACAACCTCCAATTAAAAATATATATGTTTACGCAGATGTGTAACGCAAAGTGTAATTAATAATTTGTGCCTGGACTTAATGACTATTGACATGTGAAGATATTTTTTCTCTTAAGGCTATTTTTAGTTTGGGGACCAATTGTTGGAACCACACACTGCTAGACTCCCCAAAGAGTGTCTGTGGTGTTGACCAGTGTCAAAGTGTGGTCTTCGTGACCAGTGATATCCCCATATCTATCTCCCATTGAACATGTTTGTCAATTGTGCCATCCCCGGAATATAAGGGATCGGGAGCAGCAGCTTCAGAATACTTGGCATAATTTTCCACAGGATAGCATCAGGACTCCATGTATCGCCACCAGAGGGAGATTTACAACTTACTAATTTATGTTGTAATTCTACAATAATAGAGTTCTTTTTATTGGATATTGTGATTGTCTTCTTTTATCTCTTCATGTACATTATCTCTTCATTTATCGTGATCTTTATTTTCGTGCACATCACACACGCTGTTTCATTCCGATCGAACACTGGTTTTGGGGTGTTTCGATTTTAAATGTGGGTTTTTTCAGAATACATTATGATGCATGCATAAATCATTACGAATATTATCAGAATATTTCAAATATTTATCTCCCATGTTTGACGGACCTTACGCTAATCATAAAAGTATTGGGAGGTCCATTTGTTCGGGCCCCCGGACCTGACAGCTTTCAAAGCAATTATTTCACCATAATTGCTGGATTATAAAAGGTATTTAAATGCACCAACTATAATATTTCTGTGTTAAGAATAAGAGTACGTGTATGTCGTTTCGGGTGCAAGTTCAGTGATTCTCTTTTAAAGGACAAAAAAAACTCAAGTCGAACCGAAATGTTTTTTTAATCCTCTCAACCCGTCTACGTTCGATTCGCCTTTCGCAAAACCCACCGATTTGGGGGAAGAGAAATTATGACCAGTTGGAAATCGACCAATCAGCGTCGCTGCTTTTCTATTGTCATGCATCGCATCAATAACACCATTTGCTTACGACTTGCCAAACAAAAGCCCCCAGGGGGTGGAGGGGGTGCTATGTGCAGATGACGTCACAGATAACTTCTGCAGTGCGGGCGAAAATGGCAACAAGCCAAACTCCTGATCGCAAAGGCACCAAAAGTTGGGGGATATTTTCGAGAAAATTGGCGAGTTACTTCATTTTTTCGCTGAGCGGTTTCTGTTTCCGTGGACAGGTTAAGCGTCTACGGGACGCCTTTGCTCAACTGTATCGATTCAAAGGGGTTATTCCATTTGAGAAACGCGTTTGAAAAAGGAAACGGTCAGGAATTATGCCTGGTGACAGGGAGTGCATTTAACTCGGCAGAGACGATAGCAATTAAAGTAAATAGAAACGGACTGAATTCTCTACTCCGTATATGACTAAATAATTCAGGCGATGCTTTCTTTCAAAAAATATCCGACTTTGCTTAAAAACTATTTCCACCTTTTTTATTTTTGCTAAGAGACATTTTTCTCCGAAAGGATTTTTATTATTTATTATTTATCATGCGTGCTGTTGTTTCTTGCAAGAATTCTGTCCCTTTCCAATTACCTATGAAGTATACAGACATTTCCTTTTCGATCTTTCCTGTTGGACGAAGATAAACTTAAGGATGTTTTCCATTCCCTTTGATAAAACCGTCCTTATTTGTGAATGGCCTAATAGTAATTTATTTATGTAGTACCCCACACATTTCTATCTAGTTTAAAATTCATGTCGTAGAATACGAATGCATTCATTCTTGTGACTATTAAGTAGATTTTTGAATCACTGTAGCAAATATGTTATATATAATTCAAGACTTGTACGAGTGTTGATTTTATTCGACGTCAGAGAGCATTTATGGATTTACGCATTTGGACCATTTCTTTTTACTATAATCATTTTATTTGATCAGAAGAAATTGTTTTGGTGTAATATATAGCTCGGAGAAATTCTACAACAAAATTTACAGAGAACTACCACTGATATCTTTTCCACACCAAGCCAGATTTCCAGGTTTAAATAGCTTTCACTCTTCATAAAAAGGGATAAAGGAACTAGCGAAATCTGATAGCAATTCATCTTTAGTTCTTACTTATTCGTTTATTTGACTTTCACTGTATTCGAAACTTTGAAAATCGAAAAGGTTACCTATTAAATTTACCAAGAAAAATAGCAATTAGTCATCAGTTCATACCTACTTTTCCTCGACATATCTATGTTATGTTTTTCGTATCTCGACTGAAACGCCGGAGTAACTGAAGAATGAATTTTTAGTTTTATGTTTAGAAAGAATTCCTTCTTCATGCTACAAGACTGTTATACTTACCTTCTACAGGAATCTACGATTGTTACAGTTTTAATCTATCAGCATATAAAACTAGTAATTCATTTTTTGAGTTATGGCGGATTGTAGACGGAGTGAGATATAAAGAAATGCACAAAGACTGAAAGACAGAATAATAAGATCTAAAGAAATGCAAAGATATAAGGAAATGCAGACAGTTTGTAAGTTGATCATCTTTGACCATTGAGGATCTGTGTGCTTTTTAGCAAAACTATACGTTCATGGAGGCAGCGGTGCAATAGTTATTGAAGTGTTATGGTCTAATTCTTGGGAGTCATAGCTTTGATAAAGAAACTACAGGGAGAAATAGGTTTAGAGAAATACCTCGATTTCAGCTTAAAATACACACTTTCATGACGCCTTCAAGTATACAAATTTGCTAACAAAATTCTGAAGTTTGGAATCGATTTATTGGAAATCGTATTCGGGAGTTAGAAACATGGTGACGATATAGCAATCGATAGACAGTTATTTCCTAGAAAACACAATGCCTATTCACCCCTATTTAGTTTCGATACAAAATAAATACCAACGTCATAAAAACATTCGGTGGGAAAAGTACTCTTTCAATTCTAAATGAAGTGTGATATAATTTGTATTTCATAAGTAAATCTTAAAATTTGTGTAAATATTGTATTGCCTAGAAAAACTCCATTGTTTCGTAAAATCTCAGTATTTCATCCATATTCTATTAGTTTGACTTAATCTATTTACTGTATTTTTCTGTGACATTTGTAATCATATTCTCATCAAAATTTATAAAGTAAATTTAAAGTTAACTGAAATGTGGCAGTGGGACCATTTATATTTTTTCTAATTTGCAAAATTCATTTACTGGTCTCGAAATGACAACGGTAGCTGTTTTTTAAGGTATCAGGAGAAAAGCTCATTATAGTGTGAAATTTTCAATATTTTTCATTTAGGACAAGTAAAGTCACCGAAAAATAAGGAACCACCCCTCCTCATTCGAGCAATTTGATCAGTAAAGAAAATTCAAAGATGGCGTTTGGCAGGAAGGTCTTCTATAAAGTCAAATGCCTAAAATTTGTATAAGGGGCAGTCTTCATATTAAATTGAGCACCAACTTCATAATTTCCAATGGAAACCCCTATTTAGACACACCATTTTGAATCTATATCCAAATTTAACTTCAGATACCAAATTTCAAGTCATTGGGTCTTACCGTTTCGAAGTTATGACTACAGAAAGATTGGAGCTCCTTATGTTAAACAGTTTATAGACTTTTATGGATATCTTTCTAAATAGCACTTTTATATAGTGCTGATACTTTGTACCATGTTACTGTTAAACAACCGAAACAAAATCCACCTAATATTTTATTGTATAAGTAGTTTTTAGTATGCAATAATAATTATTAATTAATGTTTGAAAAAATGATGAATTGGAAGCTTACTATATTTTGATGGGAATCGATTCAGGACTTCTAATATGACCCTACAAAATTTCAGCTCATTCTAATCGTTAGTTTTTGAGTTACATTAAATTCCTCATTATTTCGATTTTGGGGGCAACCAAATAATTAAAAAACGTCTGACAAATCTCGGATAATAATACTCGGATCGTTTGAATAAATATAATAATGTAATTCTCCCATCTTTTTCACATGCATAGTAAATATAATAATGTAATTCTCCGATTGCTTTCAATTGCATAATAAATATAATTCTCGGATCGTTTGCACGCGCTCACAAATCGTTTGAAAAGTGTTCAAATTTGAAATACGGGTAACTATAACTACAATTAATCTCGATCTACGAATAGTGATTTTCAATTTGGAGATGATCCCTGAAATTGACAGCAACGTTAACATTGAATATCTCCGGATATAAAGATAGTAGAGTCATGAAATCTCATACTTAGATTAATTTAACGATGCCGAATCTGATTAAGGCATCAAAACTATTATTTCGTTAGACATTTTGTTTTTTGTGCAAAATTTGATATGAAGACCTCCCCTTATGAAATTTTTTTTGCATTTGAATTTGTAGAGGGCTTTATTTCCTATTGAATGATATTTTCGAATTTGCTCTACTATGAATAGTGCTCGAAATAAAGGGGGTGGTTCCTTTTTTTTCCGCAACTGTTCATTCTTCTATTGTATCTTTCCATTCTGACTTTAAATGTAACAGTACCTTCACCTTTTGAAAGGATTTTGTACTTCCTTTGGGAACATAAAAATTCATGAGAATTCCTCTTTAATGCTCAAATGCCGAAATTCTGGTTTTCCCTGAAGCAATAGTTGATGCAAAAGAATCAGAAAGATTTCCCAATTCGGACGTATTCCCGGCTTCGCAACCATATACTATAAGCTTCTGTCATTAAAGAGGAAAGAAAAATTCTTCAAAAAGGTGTCTTATAAACTGAGAAACAGAGTTAAATTTAGGATATAATTGGAATGTATAAAATGTATTGTGATATGTAAATATTATAATAACAGTATGATTTCTAATTTAGTTAAATTATCTTTGAAATTTAGTTTTAAAGGATGAGCTATTAATGAAGTCATCAATCGAGTCATGGCATTTGAAAATCTAGATTTATGCAGACATTACAATGCTTCATATAGTTACCGAATAGCCTAAGGATTACAAATCATAAATATTTAAAACTGCTCTAGATAATTAGTCTTTTGGCAGTTGATTTGATAAAGAACTGATTCCTAAAAGAGAAAAAAAATCAGCATTCTGTTGATTCGAACTATATTTTTTGTGAGATTCAACCATTTTCATTTCCCACACGAAAAAATAAATTTTTTGAGGTTGTTTTCATTAGGATCATCATCATCATCATCATGTAAAAATGTATTTCAATTTTGCCATTTTAAAACAATTATATTTACGGAATGAAATAAAAAAAACACTTCGGTTTTTCTCAACATAGCTCCCTGGTAAAAATAGAAATTAACAGGACTCAGAAAAACATTTTAAAAACATATTTTTTACATATGTCATTTATACGCCATTTACAAAAAGTCGTATTTTCATCTCATGATTATCTCTCTTTTCGAACACACCTGAACACCTGACTCTTTTCCACCAATAGCACTTCAGAAATAAAATCAGACCATGTATAATTTAACCTACTGGATGTATTAAATATCTATGACGGAGGCAAATGTGCCTAACCATCTGGGAATCTTACAAAAACTGAAAAATTTAGATTCAATGGATATAGATGAGTATCCTATACATATAAATATACTAGGTGTTTCAAATCTTCCTGTACAAAAATTTACTGGTATTCACTTAAGGATGTCCGTAAACACTATTCGAAAGTACTAGAGGGTGTTAAGGTGCAGAAATGAAAGAAACCAAGTATATGAACAGTGTTTTTACAAGCCCTAGCTGGACAATATTTTTATATATTGTTAAAAATAGGTATTCAAAGCTGCAAGCCCCCAACTGTGGTGCAGGCCTGACAGCATCGACCGCATGCATTCCTTCAAAATTTCTTTCCTCAAAACATGAAGCCTACAACAGCGACTCTCCATCGGCCTAATGAAACAGACGGAGCATGTGCGATCAGCTTCATGTTATTTATGCCGATTGCTTGGTTTGAAGATCTGTCACGTGGTAAAAGCATGAATACTTATGTGAAACACATTTATTGGTAAAAGTGGTCATCCAGCGTAATTAGAGAAAATAGTCTCATCGATAGCCAATCCTAAGCCCACGTGACTCGCGGTTCTCAGATCTTACAACAGCAACTCCTACATGCTCTGTCTATTTCTTAGAAGATCGATACTACCCTTGCGATGAGGTCACCTTTGTAGGTGAATCTCGAAAAAGGTGCCTTTGTGGTACTCTTAGAAGAAAACACAATGCATGATAAATCGTACGAAATTAGTGGTCATGGACGGGTCCACCTGGACAATCCATCGTGCCCCGAAAGTACTGTACAAAACATCAACACAAAAATGCGGAAATATCCCGAAAAGTTTGACGTCCCGAAATCACATTGGATGTCGAACCGACACATGAGATCTTTCTGCAGTTTCGGCTACACTTCCTCTAAAATTATGCTGTACATGGCAAGAGGTATGATCTGATAAAAAATTCACCAACAATACTCATTCAAACATATGCTCAAACCGTTGTTGCACTGTAGCTCGGTGGTCACTCATGCACCCACTCATGAGCCTTATTCACATCTAACATGTGAAAGAATCTTCATCTGTGAAGCGGGGCCGCGGTAGCCGTGTGCATGCATATATTATTGAATATTTGTTTTCAGTGCATCATGTAATTGGTAATGCATCAACACCGTGTATATTGTTCTTACAACTTTACAACACTCAATTCCTATTTTTATGTTGATTATGTATCCCTACACTGCATAGTTGACATCATATAATATAATTGGTACGGTACTATAGGTTGAGTGAGGCACCTCAAGGTAATGCTGTGTGCTAGTATCTGGATTGAATTCATATCGACCTACTCTTCCATGGAGGAGTGCGTGTCGACCGTTACCAACCAGTATCATGTCAAATGTCCATGGAAGGTTCCAGTTTTGCAAATTGTCTGATGCAAAACGTTTGGGAATCATCTCACGTCTGATGAGGCACAGCTCACGATACAATCTAATTACGACTCATCCGTTTCCAGTTGCATGTCAGCCATCTCAGCATTCTTCAACTGATGCCTGTTACACGTACAAAGTCAGCCTCTAGTATGATGATGGCTCAAACCACTGTGCGGCAGATAACCAATCAGAGTGGCGGACATACATCTCTAAGTGAATACGGTTTAATTTTGTGTTCCTACCTCCCCTTTGAAGTTTGTACAGGTAGTCTTGAAACACCCCGTAGAATGCTTTGTAGAATATGAAAGTACAATTCGAAGGAAAGTATCTATTTTTCCTGCATGTTCCAACTTTAAACCGTAAGGCATATGCAATGTTTCCATTCCTGGTAACCCTTTGTACCAGCTTTTGATAAAAAAAATTCAAAATACTAGTGTGAGGTTCTCCAGTCAACACAGGAGGAAGTTTGACCTGAAAAAACCATTGGATCCCGAGAGAAATTGGTGGGGATGCCCTTGAACGGGGCCTCTCCCGTTACTCCTTAATGGCAATAGTCGGTGCAGAGGGGACTACCCCCCAAATAAGAAGTGCCCTTGAACGGTCATCAGGGCCAGGAGGAAAGAAAAGGGTGAACGGTAAGGGCTCGACCGGCGGATGCAG
This sequence comes from Meta bourneti, assembly GCA_933210815.1. NCBI lineage: Eukaryota > Metazoa > Arthropoda > Arachnida > Araneae > Tetragnathidae > Meta > Meta bourneti. The sequence continues at coordinate 74,827,942 of OW119924.1, read as the reverse complement.
AAGAGTACGGACGTGCAATGGTCCGTTCGCTGTAAATGTGCAAGATTTGCTGCTTATATCCATACTACGGAATGTAAATAAAGTTATTTAATCTAGAACCCCATGCACACAGAAGCACACTCTTTGGTAATCTATATGGACTTGAAATCCATTGAAGTTTCCCCAGCATATTGGAAAGCCGGAAAGGGGTGGTTGAAGCTCACCAAAAGGAGCAGGACGAGAAGATTGACCCACCTGACTCATCGGTGGAGAAGTAATGTCCGAAAGAACATGCCAAGGAATCTTGTTACCCCCGAGAAGGGGAAGAATAGCAGCATATTGGAAATCCGGCGTCTCACAACTAGTAAAAAGTTAAACAATGTTAGTACTTCCATTGACTTACATTCACAGGCTAACAACGCTGTTCTGATATTTTGTAACCAATTTTAAAATTGACAGTGGAAATATTTTCTATATTCTAGAGATTGTTATTACAGTTTCTAAATTATCAGAAACCATTTGTTGCTTTATCTGCGTCTTGAAATTAAAGATTCTAATTTCATAATTAGCTGATAGCTGGATGGGTTTTATGGCGCAAGTTCCATATCTAGTCAAGCTGCGCCAAGTACAAGATAAACAACATCAAGTAATGGACATATACAAAGAAAGTTTTTACTGCCACAGAAGGTACCCAAGGAGGAGACTAACCTGAGAGGAATGGGTCAACCCACTATAACAAAAAACCTGAAGCAGGTAAGAGCTAAATATTGTTGTCTCATTCAGAAATTGGCAATTTACTCGTATTTGAAATCGATAACCTAATATTTGAAAACAAAATCGGTTAAAATAATTTGAATGTCTCTCAGCCCACTTTTCCCCCAAAATAAGGATTCTTATCAAGCAATCACTTAATAAAAATCCAATAGAGCCTGCTTGAGATGCTCTCGGACGTCGCATTGCAGCCTACATAATACAGCAACACAAGCACCGCAATACACAAAACAAGAACCACACAAAAGCAGACATGTTCTAGTGGAACCCCTTGTCATACTCAACTCTTGAACAGCGTTGTGGAAAGCATACCTGCACTTTTAGGTCTGTATTAGATTCACAGGTCAGCACAGTCTCTGTCAGATTGTTTTTAAAAGAGCAAAACATGATTTTTTGCAATAACGAAAACCTAAAATGTGTTCGACTAAGCAAATTGTTTTTATTTCATTTGTTTCCAGTAGTACATCGGGGCATGTGGTTGTACTTATTTTATTCAACATAGCTTTGCGGAATAGAGCAATATTCATTTGTAATTTGAGGTACTTTAGCTCAGGTACTTGAACTAATGTCGGATTCCATTATCCTTAATTTTTACATATGTGTGTATTTAAAATAACCTAATTTAGGAGAACATTGTATTTTTCTTTTAAAATAGAATTGAAGTACGGATTACGGATTTGCTGAAGGAAAACATAATGCGTCAATAAATCAAAGACATATATCAGGCAGTACAGATTGGAGAAAGTCCAGCTTGACTAGTTTCGACATAATCAATGTTTCTAAAAAAACGCTAACAAGATGAAATTAGACCGAAATATTTCTTGGAAAACAGTTTTGAGTAAAAGTTTTTTGGCTTTGAAAACTACTCATTAGACACCGGATAATATTTATAGAAACTAAGAAATATTTAGTTTAATCGAATCAAATTTTGTTAATAATATTGTTTATAACAAGTTATATCTTTCCTGCAACCCTTTAAACTATATATCAGACTACCTGTATTACCCGGCGTTGCTCGGGTTGAATAGTTTATAATTCAACCCGAGCGAACATCGTAATATATCAATGTTATTCCTATGAGGATTTCGAATTGTCTTTAGCTCCCTGTACCATATCGACCATAAAAAAGACCACTTTAAAAAAATAATCATAAAACTTTACATTCCAATAATAAAGCTACAGTTTAAGAATTTACAGCCGGGATACGTAAAAGATATGATACTGAGCGATTTTCAGAGCAACCACACGATTGCACCATACTCTAAGATTCTAAAAATCTCCAAGGTCATCTTGAGAGGCGACTCCTGTAGATGTTAACTCTGACGTCATCTGCACAGCCAGACCGGGAGAGAGCGCCCCCTAGCAAGTGCTCTGTCCAGGATGACGGGACGTTATACCCTTCTGCACACCCAAGAAAAATAGAAAGGGGTTAATATTTATCCTACGTTACCCGCAGGGTTCCAAAGAATAAGTGTACCAAATTTGGTATAGATTGGTCAAACGGTGCAAATTTGTATAGAGAACAGACAGACAGATGACAACTCTGTTTTAACTCTCTGAGGAGTCCAAACGCACATAATTGTTCTGCACCCTTCCGTTATTCCTGTTTTACTTCTGACCCGTTTTGCCCTTCATGAACAATATAATCTTTCCTGTGATTTTTTTTAACCAATCGATGTGATTATTTATTCATTGTGAAAAGGGTAGGAAAAAGCAATTCTGTACCACTCGGAAATCTCGTGACGCTCAAAGTTTTAAAAAAGTTTATTTCTCTTAAGAAGTATGACAGGACCAGAAACACAATTGTACCGAAAAATGTTGCAGTCAAATGGAATAAGTGAAGGTTAAGTGTTTCACGATTCCGTACTGCGAACCCAAGCCCTGCTATCGTTTTGTAATTGAATCCCCTGCGAAATCCAATTAAAGGGAACACAGTTTTCTTACTAATTTGCTCTTCCTCGTTGCAACTATTCACATTAAGAAGTCTATAATCTAAATAACGTAAGAACCTCCTTCAAAGAGGGTGAAAAGCTTCTATGATAGCATAACATGCTCAATGTTAATTCAATAAACAACTTGGAAAAATTGCATAACATTCTCAATGCTAATTCAATAAACTACTTGGAAAAATTGCATTATACTTTGAGTATATTTATAAGTATGCTAACAGATATTCCTGGAATTGCTCTCGGATTGAATTAGTTAAATTTCGACTGAAATTAATCAAAATAATCGCCTTTCTACATAATAGAAAAATGCAAATATAATTTCAGTGAGCGGAAAATAATGTTTTGACTCCATTTTGAAACTTTTAAAGCTTCTACAATTTACTTTGGACGAAATGCGTATGCTTTGCTTTATTCCATCCAAAAATCCATTTCGCATGTATCGTACTATAGTGTAAAACAAAACTACAGAATGTGATAATAAAGAGACTACTACACAAGTCGATTTTGAGTTTTGGAGTGATTATGAATGCCATTTAATTTAATTTCCTGTAAAAATGACGAACTTACAGAATAGTCTTGCACTCAATTTTACCAATCAATATTTTTTACTTGTAGCACTCTTGCAGCATCGATACAGTACTTTCGTATATATAAGTAAAGCTACCCTAATAATTATATTATTGTTGTTAATTTATTTCACCTTTTGTTCTTGTTATTACTTGCATTTTTTTATTTGGGTTCTCTTATTTGATTTTGATCTATATATGTGTGTGTGTGTGTGTGTGTGTGTGTGTGTGTGTGTGTGTGTGTGTGTGTGTGTGTGTGTGTGTGTGTGTGTGTGTGTGTGTGTGTGTGTGTGTGTGTGTGTGTGTGTGTGTGTGTGTGTTAATTTAACGTTACTGGTCTTAGTATCAAATATGATTTTTTTGAAGCGTAACTTTACAAATCATCATGTATCGAACCATTGACTCTTATGGAAAATTGATCAAAATATACACCTACCACCGAGGAACGAACCCATGTCTTTAGTGATATTTTGCACAAATTAAATAATTTGTTAAAATCTGAGTACTATTAATGTATATAACAAATTCCTACAACATTATGCAGAAATCAGAGTTCTTTCTTAAAGAAATTATTAAAAAAGACAGTGCGGAATTGAACTGAGGACTGTCAAAAACTGTAAAAGATGTCTTAATATTCAAACCTATTTTGAAATTATTTAATCCTAATTATTTATGTTATATGTTTGTTGGCGCCTTGACCGAAGCAACTGGTGTCATTTTTAAACAAGGACTTAATGGTGTGCTTCACCATTGGTGAACCCAATATCCTTTCATTCTAGACAATTAAGATATTACGAAAACAAATATGTGATCATAATATTTAAATATTTGGCCATAATAGATTCTCTTGATAAATGACGACCACACTGATCACGCTGATTAGTATGGTTTAAAAATGTGAAGCATCTTACAGGAAAACTATTCAGATGGTTTCTCAAACTTAGCATTATGATAGCGAAATAAAATATCTGAAAAGTTCCACCAACGTAGAAGCTGACATACTGTCCAGAAACCCCATTTCCCATTTTTTTCTTCATAAAATTCTTAGGGTATATATTTTGATTCAAAGGTCAGGAAAGAACATCATCATGTTGATGTGTACAATGATAAGAGATATAAACAAGATAATAATATTATTTTCTAAACAAAAAGGATTTAAAAAAAATCATCGTACCTGCAAACCTAAGAAGGAAAATATTGGAATAGATTCATAACTCCTAAATAATTTACAACAATACATGTAGGAGTAGTAGCTTAACAAACAGAAATTAAATTTTAGTCATTGTAAAACTCGTGATTGTTAAAGACAATAACAATTTATTTTCTAAAAGAACCCATTCAGAATATATATGAAATGTTCAAACGTGGCCGCGTAATTTCGCTGTCTTAACTCAGGTACATAAACTCAGAATCTATATAAATAAGAAAAGAATGTTTGTTTGTACATTGAATATTTTCGACCCATTTCAAGTTTTCTATCCGTTTTGGGCTCTTCTGATGAAAAATACGTCTCTTGCGCGTTTGGTGTCTGTCTCTCTGTACGTATGTGTGCCCGTGATACGTCTAAACGGTTGAATATATTTTCCATAAAACTTTGCATACTGTGAGTACTTACAATCATTTAGCGACTGAACTTGGTTGCGTTAGTTTCTCTGTCCGTCTTCCAGTTCTATTTCTGATTTTGTGTTTGTGTGTTTGCACAAGTATCACATAAAAGTTATTCAACATATCTTAATGAAATGTTCTATATGTTATGCATTGTATTTTAATTAAGTGAATACGCTATTTTACATTCCTTTGCTTGCATATTTAGACAAGTTCCAAGCTAAAAAATCTGAGTAACAATACTGAAATCAACCATAATTTGGTAGTTTTGGAGTAGATGGAAGGTTTATTGAGCATTGAGATTACTTGGATTGTTTTACCAGTGTTGCTGAAAAATCAATTACTTTTCCCAAAACTGTTTTTACGGAATTTAAATTCTAATACTTTATTTATTGCCTTATTTTTTTCTTTACGAAATATAAAAAAAATTTCTTTACGAAATACAAAAAAAATCTGAAGATTTGGGACAGACGATTAAGAGAATAAAACATTATAAATAAAATATGGCAGAACAAGACCTTTAAAATAGGACTAGTAGCTAATATGGCATTCTTGGTATTTTTTAGTCGCTCCTTTTTAAAATTTGTGTCCATTATATTCCAAGAATCTATTTTGTAGTGAAAAAAAAGATACATTCAATACTTTTCGTTCGAAGCTTTTTTAAAATCTGTTTTAAGATGTATTTCTGGATTTCGAATTTGATGTTTTTCGTTCAATAACTGTAATTAAGGTAAGTGGTTTAATTAGGTTTAAAAACATTTTTATAATCACACACACACACACACACATTGTATGATAATTTTGGAAAACGCTTTTGTTTTTAAATGACATACGAGGCATTTATATTCATACTCTGAACTATTCTATGCATTCAGGGTAACATTGGCACACTTCAGAGACTTCTTTCGTACTAAAAATTTAAATTCTACAAAAATGTAAAATGTTAAATATGACATTTATTTGCAGTTGTGAAATTCGGTATTTAACAATTGTGTACCTTTATTAGAGCATGGTAATTGTTACATGTGATGAATAGGAATTAGAATTTATTAACGAAAACGGAAATTAGTTAACCAATTCAACCCGAGTAACGCCGGGTTATTCTTCTAGTTCTAAATAAAATTAGAGAATTAATTCTGGAGTTGCCAGATACCAAGTTGCGAAATAACACTTCCATCATTAATGGGTTTTTCGCTTGTGCTTTTCGCAATAAGTAGGCTGATTTTCTTACAAAATATTAAGTTACGTAAAATTATGTTTTTTTAATTTTCATATCATTATTCGAATATTTATAAATTATTGATCTTTTGGAAAAGCAATAAAAATTAAGTTCAGACATAAAGTATTTGAATTTAAATTCTTTAAATATACTGTTATGGAAAAAATTATTTTCCAACAGTATACTGGTAAAACAATCTGAGTTTCGTATCGCAATAGCAATAAAACTCAATAACTGTCAATGTTATTTCTACGGGGATTTCGAATTTGTTTTTACCCCTTTATGCACACCTAGGACAAATAGAACGGTGATTAATATCTAGTCTATGTTACCCGCAAGGTTCTAAAGAATATGTGTACCAAATTTGGGGTGTTGATTGGTTAAACGGTGTAGATTTGTATAGAGAACAGATAGACGCCAACTCCGCTTTATATATAGATAAATAATGTTTAAAAATAAAGAATTAAACAAAATGTACAAGGTAATTGAATGAAAATGTAATAACACAGGTAAATTCAAATTATATGTACGCTTCTGCTCAGAAATTTCAACACCATGAAAGAGACATCGGATTAGCAGGAAATTAGCAATCTAAGAGGATTTTTAAAAATAAGGGATTCAGGCAATATAATGACAAGCCACTTTTCAACTTCTTAGGAGAGCCATTCAAGATTTGAAAAATTCCAAAATGACAATGGTTTATCCACTATTCTATAGGTTAAGATATCTCAAACTTTAAAATGTTAAAACTCATTCAAACAAATAGAAATTCGTTTGATCCTCTTGCGGAACACATTTCTGTAATTTATCACTTATGTTGCTCGAATCTTTTTAAATGTTAAGTGTATTTTGGTAAGAAATAAATGTGACCAGAGGATGTACAGAGGCTGTTCGGACATTTTTTGAAAGATTTTAATGGACTGCAGCTCAATTTTTTTACATGAAATTTTTGTGTTTTAAATGTTCCATTTGATAGCCCTTATTGTTAACTATCTTTCTACACCTTAATTTCCATGATACTAATGACTTTTGTAGTATCAACAGTGGTATTTTGTCCCATTCTTGTTCCACAGTTTTCCTGTCCTTGAATTGTTTTTCGGTCGACGTGTCGATAATGCCCTTTTTAAAAGTCCAAAATCACAGAAGTCCATGGGTGAAACATCTGGAGATTTAGCAGGAATATCAGTAAAGGGTATTGACTTGATACCAGTTTCTTGTTCAATTTTTTCCAAGAATTTAATAGTCGATTTAGATGTGTGGCTGCTTGCTTTACCCTGATGCAGTTCTACTGATTGTTGGCACTGTGGATAAAGATATGGTATTTCTTTTTTGAATATTGGGGATAAAATATGGTCTTGATAATATGTGGGAGTTGATTTTTACATTTTTCCCCTCTTTTTACTTTTAATTCTCCATTATTTGCAAAACCGACAACAATCATAAATCTCTTAGAGAAAGTTCTCACGTTCACTTTGCTATAGTCCTTTGACTTGGCGGATTCTCTTTTAAAATTAAAGGTCTTACCTTACAAATATTCTCAGAATTTTTTCTTTTTTGGATACTTTTTTGGAAGCATTTTTCAACTTTTACGTGTTTCTCTTTCTAATTAATAATATTACTTATCGTACCTTTAGATTTCGAAAAACCATGACTTTTACAGCGTTTTTGAATAATTGAATAAGCATCTTCGGAAAGAGAGGAAACATAGCCTTCCATCCATTGCTTATTTAAAAGCGCCATTTTGAAAGTAAACAAAACTCTTAGTTAGCAAACGATAAGTTATACTTTAACTATTTAACTGCCGTGAAATAAAATTCTTTCGTAGCATACATTTTTTTACAGCTGATCAAAATCGTTCAAAACATCTCCGAACAGCCTCTGTAAAAGAAAGTCTCAAAATTCAGTATCTAAACAATATTTCACTAACATACGTGGTACAGAAATCGGCGATATTTGGATTTTGCGAAATGGCAACAAACGGGTATAAAAATATATTTTCAACCACTACGAGATTAATTCACCAATTTTGATATATGCCTAATTTGAGCTAGGTGGGTAATTAATGTCGCACACTGGAGCAATACAACGGGCTATTGATGATGATCCGGGATAAATCCCGAAGGGAAAATTTTGAGGACAATATCTCGTAATTTTGAACCACGAATTTGGGCTAAGAGTGCATAATGTTAATAAAAATGAACGGAACTGTTTGCCTCTTGCCACTCTAATGAAATTCCTCAGTACTTTGATTACAGAAAGCAATAAGAGATCTGAAAGATAGAAATTAGAGCAGAAAAGAAAATCCAAGCCAACCTGAAATTAAGTTTAGAGATCAAAAATATCAAATTGCCTTTGAGCAAGCAAATGAGATGCAATTGAAGTAGAAGTTCAGAAACTAATTGTGGTAACATGACTGAGGTGTGGACATTTTACACACACATTATTAGAAATAAAAATTAACACCATTAAGAGTAGTTTTTAAAAATGTAAACAAAATGCCGCTTCATATTTTGATTTATTTCATTTCATTTGGACGGATGAAATGTGCATATCGATGCATAAATTCATTGTAAATGGATTTAAATAAGGCATGAAATATTATCAATGACACTGTCATCAATAGATATTAGCAACTAAGAAACTTTAATGAATATTCTATGCGTGGGTCTGCTAGTTCTAATAAATAATAAAAAATCAAGTAAATTCTACTTCAATTGATCTGCTGTTATGCAAATAATATTCCTAGTCGTAGAAGAAAAGTTACGATCAGTTGACTGAGTTTGAAAGAGGAATAATTATTGGATTAAGAGAAGGTAAAAAATATTGAGACGCACGTTTAGAAGTTCTTACAGATATGCCACATGGCTGTAATTGCAGAAGTAGGTACTGCACGTTGTCATGAGGGATCTGGCTCTTGAATGTCCGCATTATAGAAGGAAAGCAAAACATATGTATAGCACTGAAAACATACTCGCATTTTGCAGGGCTGCCACAGACAAAGCACTTGTGAAATAGCATGCGTTCTAAAAAAGTAGTAGCAAGAAAACTTCTCTAACCCAATTTTAGTTACTCAGATTCAAAATGAATCGTCTAAGAGTGTTTGTTAATGTGGGTAAGTTTATACTATCTTCTATAATTTTGTATGGTAGTGTGTCCTTGCTTATTCCGTATTGCCTAGACTTCTCTTCCTGTTTGACCTTTTGCCCGTTTTGTTTTTTCTAACATTTTGCCTATCTACTTGTGGTGTTATATATATATATATATATATATATATATATATATATATATATATATATATATTTGTGAGAATATTTCTTTTCCCTTCAAATTCCACAATAGATCCCTCTATTCAATTGTCTCTCGCATTTTGGACAAGAAATTGTCCAAAGTGGGTCGGGAATAATTAAAAAACGAAATTTGGGGCTTGTGAAATGTATTTACAAATTTTATGATGAGAAAGAACGTTAGAATGTTGAAGCATTTGTTCTGGAATCTTAAAAAAAGACCGCCACACTTATCTATTTAAGACTGAGGACGTTAAGCGTTTGTACATCGTTGGAAACTAACACTAATTACCTTAAATTAGTATGTATTGCTCCTATTACTTCCTGTATCACACTCCTTTCTTTTGGCAAAAAATATCGCCAATTTGCCATCCTTATCTCATCATTCGTTTTGGAGTTAGGCAATAGAAAAAGTGGAAATGAGCACTAATTTCTTAAACTCCCATCACTTTTTTGTACCCATTTCTTTTGGCACCTTACCACCAATTCCAATACCCCTATTTCACTGTCCACTTTGAAGAAATTACGAAAAAGATGCATTTCAATACTGTCCTAAAGTCACCCTCTATTGACTGGAAGAGTCAATAGAGGGTGACTTTTATGGGGTGATTTGCCCTCTTAAGATATAATTTATGTCATTTTCCTGCAATCAAACATCTAAAAAAACACTAGTCATTTTGAAACTAATGAAGTGAAACTGTTATGTATCCATGAATCCACCCTTTCACTAGAGATTGAAGTGGAATTTTATTAGCAAATCTTTGAATTTCAGTTGATGTGTTATGTCAATGAGAAATTAATTTATCTCTAACTTTGAGGGCCATCAGCTCCCTCCAGGTGTGCCACTGAGTGCAGAAAAGTGAAGATGTAAACAAAGAATACATAAAACAACACACGAGAATAGTGCTGTCGCATCTAGTGACTACAACAGAATGATGCCCCACTCTATTGATTGGGAGACTTTCAAGTGTGCCTGTGACATCTAAGAAGATGGCATTATGTAGAAATGTCACAATGCCAGCTACAAACTATATCTCTCAATTTGAAGTACTAGGTTGTAGTATCGTTCTCTTATTTGAAAACAAAATCAGTATTTTAATATTAGTTTATCTACGCACTCTCAAATTTCAATCAAAACATACAGTCCAATCAAAACATACAGATCAAGAATACTTTTAATTATCCCAAACAACGAAATGTATTCTCCAGATCTTTACAGAATCATAATTTTGCATAACAACGAAAATTACTTTGACCTAACTCTGATTTAAATTTGTTCCGCAGAATATTTTCTTTGTGTTACCACAAAATTCGATTTGTCACTAAAAATTAACGATTTAGAAATTCGTTTGCACTTAACATGTTTAGAGGAAAACTGTAATTTTCTGATGTTGCGCTCAATAACCATAATAACCACTACTTTGTAGTGTTCAACAAGTTGCCTCTGCGCTAAAATTCTTTTCAGAAAACGATTTCAGTTTTAAGCGCATCTCCCTTGACGGTTCAGCGAGATTTACTTTGTCTTGTCTAATGACGTTTCCCTCTACAAGAGGATTTAGTGTTTTCAGTTCGGCTGCTGTTCATTAAATTTGTTTAGTCAAGTCTTGAAATCGCGTTGCCCTCTTGAGATTAAATTTCAAAGAACTTCATGAACATATCTTTTTTAAACATATTAATTTATATTTGATCATCTAAGTTCTAGGGCATTTCCACCATTTTAAACCTAGAAAATAAGAACATTTCTGAATTTCGGATTTTACGTTCTGAAAAGTATTTTTTATTCTTATTATATATATTCAAGAGGTATCATCCTTTATATTTATGCTAATTACAAGCCATATATACAGGAAATATGTTCGTATAAACAAATCATTATTCGAGATATGCAGGTTACTTTAATATAGAACTTATACAATTTGCAATTATGAGGCACTGGTATTAAATATGGTCGTTTGCCATAACCCTTTTTTATTTCCTTTTATAGGTTCTATGACTCTTTTCAGCTAAATTCAAAGGAGTCTGGAATAAACAAGTAGTATGAAAGATTCAGAACATTTTCTTGGTTTGGTTAGGATTTTGTTGTGGGACTTATACACGTGCTAAATATGGTGTTTGTATTTGAAAATAATATATTACGAGCCCCTCATAAACAATGCAGAAAATTCCACATCGGGACTTATCTGTATTTTCAGTTCTTATTGGGTAATTTAGTATGGATTTGGCACTGTTTTATTCAAAGATTTTTAAATGCCTTTATGAACCACAAAAGTAACAAATTTCTTACCATTACTTTATTAGACGTTTAAATTTTTATTTCCGTGAAGCCATACCACATTTAAGAACATTTGTACAATCTTACAATACGACATTAAAGCAAAAACATGCTTAGTTCTAAAGCTCCAAAGTAGATCCCTGAAAGATCACTGTGTACAACAAATAAAAAGTTATGTTAAAAATTAAAAGTTACATATTACTGTTGAATTCTCTAAGAAACACGGTAGGTAGGTCGGTATTTTAATTAAAGCCACACTGGAGCAACACAACGGGCTATTGGTGACGGTCCGAGATCAATCCCAAAGGGAAAGATCGAGGACAACATCACGTATTTTGAACCACGGTCAGATGACGAGGCAACACCTGAGCTGGCACCCCACTCTCCGAACTTCCACACCACGCCAACGTGAGGATATTTGAGGCCCCAACAGATTTAACGTACACCAGCCCTCTTTGTACTCGACGGTCTTTGGCTGGATTCGCAACCCTCCTGTTGCTAATCCGTTGATCTTCCAACCAGGCTACCGTGGCCCTCACCAAGAAACACAGGACTTCGAATAGAAATTTCTTATATTGGTTTTCCATTAAAAGGTTATTTTCAAGAGACAATGATAAAATTTGAGAAATGTTGAATCTACTTTTTTGTCTACTAGAGATATTTATCATGGAGAAAAATCGATGTATGTTTTAATCGTTGGATTTTCGAAAGCAAATGCTTTGGAATCTCCAAAGTTATGGACATGCAAGATTTTATGTTCTCCGAATCTTTTTGGTGTTTTTCTGACTAAAGTAACTTAAATATAATTAATCATATTTTAAAAATTAATAACACAATCATGCTAATTTCTGATTCCTGGCAACTTTTTATCAACAAAAGAGATCGCTTGGGATCTAGATAAAGGGTGAAAAACTAATACATGAATTTTTATGAAAGGAAATCATAATGTAAATTGCTTATATGAATTTTACAAGTCCTGGAAAAGTGAGGTGAGACCTAATCAGCAACATATGAAGGTCTATTTATAGAAAGAATATCGCCATATATTCTTCTGGCAATCTATATTCTTTTATCTCATTTCATTTGTATTGAATAGAATCTCATAAAAGGGACTACTCCATGTTTTCAGAAAAGCTGTTTCAACTCTATATACTCGCATATATCAGTTATGCCACCTACAGTCTTCCCTGCATGGCTTCTAACCAGTTGGCTTTCTTTTCCAATAGAATCTTTCCTATGATTCTTTCAAACAATAGATGTGATCATAATGTGTGCTCTGAGGTGAAAGCAACATTACACTACTCGAAATCTCATGACGCTCAGAGTTAATGACATTTTTACACGAGTCCAACTACTGGTGGCATGTTTCAGTCTAAACACAGCTGCACCCATGTAAAGAGTGATCTCCCATTTCGTTAACAACCCATGTGAACTATGTGCCATGCATGCTACTGGCATACTATACTAAGCAGGCTACTTGCTACCTCCAAAGTCTCGCCTGAACACAGGCCTGAGGTCTATAGAATATTTATTTTGCCTGAAACTTGTAGAGTAGCTATTTATTTATTTAAAGAAAGTCCAACATTATATGCTGAATAGAAAATTTCGTATTCCAGAAGTATCTGGTTTTCTGCGGATATATTTGTATGTTTTTGAAACCATTCTCACGCTGAATGCTTTCCATGCGAATTTCAATACTAGAGTAAAGAAACTGCGTTGCATGATCAGTGATCCAAGAAACAATGTGCTTTTTTGAGTTACTGAAATAATCAAAACCATGATAGTTTCTATTCTTGAAGCCAAAATGTAGATTCAGATAAAATGAACATCCACAAGAGCTAAGTCATATAGTGGAAGACTTCAACGGATCAACTCAAACAGTGGGGAAAATAAAAGTATTTAAGGATTAGATTAATTGGAACAGTAGTTTATAACTTTAGACATTAGAAAAAATGAACGAAAACGAAATTATGTAGAACAATATATTATTCAAAAACAATAATAACAACATTCTACTTATATGATTAGAAAATATTTTCAGACATTTGGGGTGGGTGCTTGTGGGACAACGAAAGAGACATAACAGATTTTCGTTTCGTCACCTGTTCCATTTGAGAAACCAACTACATCCCGTAGAAAAATGTACATAATGCCTAATTCATATAATGCTTCATTATCAAGACAAAAGTATATTAATTACAATTAAATCTACGCATTGTTGTTATTTACATTAATCTACTAGACTCTCTCTAATCTCTCAGATAATTCCGATATGGATAAATCTTAGCCATACACACCTAACATATTCATTCTACTATATTTTTCTATAATGTAAATCCAGACATCTAGCTCTCTAACCTAAGGATGCGATTATATTTATTGCAGCAATAATGAGTAATTCAATAGCTTTACGTACTTCAAGATGTATATTTATATGTACATTCTATAGAAAGTACTTTTGGTTTGTTAAGCAAATATACACTACATACATGTAGACGGGATACACAAAGCAACAAAGAATACTATTAAAGTTAAAGAAATTCGTTTTGAAATACTAAATTTGTGTTTAGTAATACTAGTTTCCTTCGCTTTGGGGCAGATTTTTCGTTTCAAACCCAATTCGTATCAAATTGAAATACTAAATTTGTGTTTAGTAATACTAGTTTCCTTCGCTTTGGGGCAGATTTTTCGTTTCAAACCCAATTCGTATCAAACTCTCTTCGTCACAATCCTAAAAGCACGAATTTCATTAAAATATTATTATTATTATTCAATGTAACAACATTTTAATCGTACTTATCATTTAACCTATTACACCATCTAAATACAACAAATCTTATGTATGCTCCATATTGATCAGTAAACTTACTACAAGGGCATTTTAAGGTTTTGATTTTATTTAACTTAAGGAAAAATTTTGATGCTCCAAATTTTACATCTCTAGTTCGTTGCAATTTTTTAATGAAGTATTAATAAAATTATATTAATTTTTCAACTTTGAATGGAATGCTAGAAATCTGGATATTTTTTCTTTGCTTACGTGAGATGTAAGTACGTATCCCATACATCTCCTTCTCCTCTGTGTTTGGTTGTTAGTCTTTACAATGCCGTTTAACCCTATATGTGGTTTCGACGAGATAGCATCAGAATGCTGTTAAGCCTATAAGTCGTTTCGACGAGATATCTCGGCAATTAAGATCCGACCAGTTTTGCTAATGACGTAATATCTCGTCAACAAGACATTACCTATTTTTTTTATGATGACGAGATAAAATCTGATCAGTTTTCTTTTAATTGCGAGACATCTTATCCATCCAGTTTTGCTAATAACAACGAGATACCTCGTCGACAACCACCAAAAGAATTAAAAAAATTTCCCTTTCAAATTAACAGATGCCATTACGTTTGTTCGGTTAACCCTCCTGATGGTTTATCTAAGGGACGAAAACTGCACTTGTACTGACCAGCCTTTGATGCAAAACCTGTTTCAAACTGTCACCAGTTGTCTTCTTTCCTCTTGGAGTAATAGGGCAGTGTCACCACGAGATATTTAGTCAAACGCAAAACCAAGCAATTCCTCGTCTACAAGATGTCTTGTCATTACCAAAATTGACAAGATCTTGGACGAGATATCACGTTGAAACCATTTAAAGGATTAAAGTGACAGTATAACTCAAAAACATGGAACCGACGCCAATGGACAGTAATTACCATCGCTAATTGGCTATAATTTTCGAATATGGTAACCCGTCGTAGGTTTGCTGCATGCACTTTCTCTCGTACGCAAGGGGAAATACTTCCAATATGACGGCCTATCCGAACAGCCGTTTGGCAATCAAAATTTTAGTTGCCAATTTTACAATGGGCCAGTGCAGTGTTCTTTCTCTTAAGTTTTACCATTTGTTCCTTTATTCTGAGAGTTTACCATTCGGTACAAATATAATTATACGCTATTGCAATGACTTGGCACTTTAATTGCTTTCTTTCTGGGTTTTTTCAATTTCTCAGTCCCTTGTTAGTCCTAATTGGAATGAATTTTTAGGATAAGTATACTTTCCAGATAATGTTATCTGTAGTTTAGTTTTTTAATAAGCTAGATACAGATAAAATTGAAAATGCGATACACTCTTACCTGGTCAGTTTATTAAAGTAAGTGGAAATTCCTCGGGAGTACGTTTGACAGTGCATTCCGAACATTAAATGATGGCAATCATTATTAAATTCCTGTTCAATATGTATTTTTGTTTTCACTACGAGAGAATATATTCGAAGGATTGAGTGGTTTATCTTCAAATAAATATGTAGTTGAAAAGCCGTGACTTGAATGTGGAGCACGGATGAAAATAGATTGTAAGAAAGAAAGCACGCGCTTTCAAATATTGCTTTGCGCATCTAAAAATTGAATTGGACTTAACAAGAGGGAAGTATTCCCTGACATATATATTTTTGTTTATTGTTTTGCATTCTGTGTTCCTCAAATAGTGATATGAACGATAAATCATTAATTCCTATTGTATAAATTGACTCAAAATATTATTGGGGCACAAACAATTTTTGATAAAGTCAAAAAATATACATATTTTTCAATTCGGGATTTTCTTGCAATCTTAGTACTAAACAAGATCTAACCAAAAAATTAAATGAACATAATAATAAAGAACTGTCAAATTTCGTACATCTTGTGTTCATAATGAAAATAAAGGTAAAAATATGGTACCTCTTCGATTAATTAGTTTTCAAAACAGATAACAACAAAATTAATACCGTTTTAAACTTATTTTACATTTGATGACTTCCCAACGTGTTTGGCATTGATTTTGAATTATTTTTACAAATTATTGGTTCTATTTCCCCATTCTGCAAGCAACTGTCCTCAAAGTTAATTTTTATATGAAATTTTAAATGCGTTAATTCTATATTGGGAATAATCTTAACTATTTCAATGTGATTAAATGATGGACTTTGTACAGGAGTTATGACTTTGGACGTGGTATAGTCTAATAATCTACAGATAATGGACATTATGCGTCAAATATCCTATAAAATACATATCATAATAAAGTTTGAAATTTGAAAATAACCCCATTCTTTTGTGCCCTTTCTCTCCACTTCTTTAAATAAAATACATAAATTTTACCCTTTTACAGTCAATCAAATATGAATTCTAAAGCCAAGAAAACACTTATATAGCACCAATATCACCTTATACTATCACCATGTCTTATTGTGTTAGTAAGAATTTTCAGTTCATGTTTAGTATTCGGCTTCCATCACTAAAAAATATTAAATTTAGATTCATCTGTGCATGAATCAAATTAGTTACAGAATTATCAAAACTGATTAATGTAGGCCCCATAGCAATTTCTCTTTTTCTGCGAAATTTCTTTAATAAGCCTTATGTGTGAATGGCTTTATTCTAGATACTTGACAATGAAAGTAGAACTTTCTTACAATTTTAGGATTAAAGGACTTTTAAACATCTGCTGGGCTTCAAAAGTTAATTCCACTTGTCTGATTTTAAGGATGTAAGGAATGTTTAGGATGATACACCTCTCTTCATATTCATGTACACAGTTTGAACATTAAGTTCGTGGTTTATTTTCAATTAAATTTGTCTCCTGCTGATTGAAAACAATATTATGAATAGTAGACTTTCTTGTATTCAATATAATATTTCACTGTACTTTAGAGATTTTCCATCATTTCAGGAGAAAATTGTACGTATTCTAACAGGGAAAGAAAATTTCCTACTTTTAGGAGAAATTTATAAATTTATTGTGAATACTTGAATTTATCAATATCGTGTTAAAGTCTTTTTAAAAGAATAGTTTATAGATTGTTACTAGAAATTCGCCTAATTATTCTACTTTTTCCGACTGCTTCAATACTTTTTGAATACCATTTTCAAAGCAAAAGTTTAAAATATTTTATTTGTGTATGAATTCAATATCAAGTTTTAAAATCTGTTTAGAAAAGTCCTAAGAGGATAAAAGTCTAATGAAAAGGGGGGAAAAGCTTGCTGTCGGTGTAATAATTACTTATATATATTTTCTCATTTGAATCGTCATTGGTTTACTAAGTTCAGCGATACAACAGGTTATAAAATCATTCATGCAATTTTACATAAATTTTCTTATCTTGGTTGGGATACCATTAGTGATTATTTTACGATGATAATGCACTATATTTAATATTTTAAAGCCGTCCTAGGAACCGTGTGGTAAGCGAGTTAGCGAGTTAGCTTATTAGCGAGTGTACCCCTGTATAACATTTCTGTACAAATGTTATGCTTTGTAGTAGAGTTGGTCAAAATTGTATCCAAATATCTCTTGTTCTTGTCCATGAAACCGCACAGTCAAACAAAATGTCATTGGAAATAATGTCTACTACAAATAAATATGCATTTGATTTGATTTGCATAGGGGTCTGTCTTCATATTTATATAGAAATTATTTCCGACTTTTCCAAGAACAATAACCACTTTTGAAGTCACTAAAAGATTTCCCATATCAAAATCATGCCAAATACACATTTTTGAGAACTATCGAACCACATATAATCGCCGGAAATATATGAAAAAACCATTTGAGTATTTAAATATATTTTCCAATCTGTACTCGATTCTTCAGGTTCTTGGAGACTTTTAGGCTTTATAATCACTTAAAAAAGTGCATATTTTAATGAGATATAAATATATAATTGCCGTTAGGTAGATATTTTGTTAACGTCGCACTGGAGCAACACAAGGGCTATTGACGAAGGTCCGGGATCAAACCCAAAGGGAAAAATCCAAGGACAACACCACGTAACTTTGAACCACGGTCAGATGACTAGGTCACACGTGAGCTGGCATTTCGCTCTATATAATTGCTGGAAGTTATGAGAAAAATTATTCAAGTATTTAAAAATATTTCCCAATCTGTACTCGTTTCTTTAGTATCTTGTATTTTTAAGTTTTATAATCGCTTGAGTGCATATTTTCAATGAAACAAAGAATTCTAGTCCATTTCGAAAAATGTCCGAATTGAAATTATTTTGGTTTGCATAGTAAATAATCGCCAAATAACAAAGAAGCTAAAAATACTTTATTAGAGTTCATTTTATTTCACTTTTTGGATCCTCTGAGGCAGAGGATCAATTAAATTGCTCAGTAAGAACACGGATAACTAATTGCCACACTGTAGAAGCTGATGACCAAAGTTGATCACCAGAGGAAATTCTTCTCAAATCTATGATTTCCCATATTGACCAAAGATTTACTACCAGGTTGAGGTTTGCAGAATTTCTTGGTAATACAAACAGTAATACTATGATTCTCTTTTCATTTAATTACCACGGCACTTATGTGAATGAAACTGTCTTCCTTTAGGAAATACCTAGCAGAATTACCCAGCGAAGCTCGTGCTGAATTGGTTAAATGTTAATTCTATTTCCTAGAAAATGCAAGCATCATTTAAGTGTACAGAAAGTATTTCTAACATCGTTTTAACTTTTTCATAGCTTCTACAATTTACTTCGGATACAAATATGTATACATAATATATCCATCCATATAATCCATTTCATATTCATCACACTCTTGCTGTACGACAAACTATTAAAGCTTTTTCTAAGATGACTTCAGACGTCGATTTTGAGTTTTGGAGTGATCACGAATGCCAATTAAATTCATTTTCAGTAAAAATGAGGAACTTTCAGCGTATAATCATACACTCAGTTTTCCAAGCAATATTTTTTATTTGTGGCACCCTTGCACCAGGGATTCGATGGTTTTCGAATTACATTATCATTGTGAGAGGATGGCAAATTAAACTGTTACAGCATTCATGGTTAATTTATTTTGAAGCACACATTTTTTTCTTGAAAATTCTATTTAGCCGCACATGAAATAACGGAGCTTGTTTTTTAAAAAAATGTCATCAGTGTGTAGACAAAGCAAACTCAAAATCGATTACACATTTTACAAAATCTGTGCTTTCATTGAATGTTTCACAGGTACCTAAGTGGTATACGGACAGTTTCAACTTCAAGTAAGCAACCTCGACCTTCTGCCACTTAAGACAAAAAAATTCTATTTTTCAACAGTCCTAGTTTACATACTTCCTTACTATATTATTCCAAGATTAGCAAAGTCTTATTTAAAATTCGCTTTCTTCAAACAGAAAAATTTAGTTTTAAATCTAATCCTTAAGGTACTTTTTTCAATTGAGAGACTCAGTTTCTATATGGAAACCACGTACCTATTTAGAATGATAGATGTAATTACTTGACTATGGAGTGCCCCTTTCAATAATAGTCATGAAACAGGAAAAACAAATGCAAAATAAATTTATTTTAATCGTCTTGGTAATGAAAATATATCAAAATTTGGAAATATCTTTGAAGCACAACGTATGGGACCCGTTTTGATTTAACGTAACATATCTTATTTTTAGAATAACTTCATTTTAACTTTACCAGGCATTTTAACATAAGAAGTTATACACCTTACTTAAAAAGGTTTCCATTTATTTTTATGAAACAAAATTCCATAAACTACAACGTATTTAACCAGACTTAAGGAAAGTTCGTCGAAATATACATATACAACCAAAAAGTTACCCCTGTCGAGTGGTATTTGGCAGAAAATAAAAATAATTCATTACATATTAACTCCTAAATTATATATGTGTAATATGGAAGTAATGGAACGCATAAATACAAACAGAAACGAAATTCTAGTCATTGAAAAATGCAGAATTCTGAGGAAAGATCTGGGCAAGCGTGTCGAATTTCGAAGTCATGAGATTATTCTGAAATAGAGAAATTCGAAAAAGACGATTGAAAAATATTGATAAACAATAATGAATTATTTACAAAAAGAACACAAATTTACAAAACTTAGAAATGCTCAAATATGACCGCAACATTTCTGTTGTCTCAACTCAAATACACAAACTCGGAATTCTATATCTAATTTATAAAATAAAACATTAATTCTGGCGTTGCCAGAAACCAAAATGCAAAATTACGCTTTTATCATCAATGAGTTTTTTGTTTTCGCTTTTCGGTGTTCCATTACAAAATGCAAGTTGTGTAAAATTAAGTATTTTAAGTATCCATTTTTCATCATTCAAATATTCCTAAATTATTTATATTGTAAAAAGAAATAAAAAAAATCAGTTAAAAAATTAGAATTTTAAATTGTTTGAATATAACGTATCGGAAATTTGAGCAATACTGGTAAAACAATTTTATTACAAAATTTGATTTTCGATCAATACTGGTAAAACAAACTGAATTGCGTACCGCAATCTTTTTATGCTCAATGTTTTTCCTATGGCAATTTCGAATTGATTTAGCCCCCTCTGCACACCTAGGTTAAGGAGAACAGGGATTAATATGTAGCTTGCGTTACTCGCAGGGTTCCAAAGTATAAGTGTACCAAATTTGGTGTGGATTGGTCCAACGGTGTATATTTGTATAGAGAACAGACAGACGCCAACTCTGCTTTATATATAGATAAATGACGTATTTGATTGTTGACTTAGACTCAAAAGCGGTTTTGAGCATTGATGTACTAAAATAATATTTCAAAGTAAAAATAAATAAATATCATCTGTTGAAATAGAAAATATTTATTTGGGAAATGATACTCCAGGACATGAGGGATCATGTTCCAGTATGGACACAATACCCCTTTTAGTTGACTGTTAAGAAATCCTGTCAATTCATTGAACATTTTTGTATACTTCGGGTCTAATCTTTGTACACGTGGTCAAAACGCTCTATAGGGTGCATTACTAAACGATTATAGGGAGCTTTCGTTGGTGAATAATAGTGAGCTCCAGTCGTTTACAGTCGAATACATACGCATCTTTGAGAAACTGAATCTTCCTCACACTTCATGATCTCTTAACCTTTTTTGTTGTTTCGTTTAAATTTTTTTTATTTGAACAAAAGCAAACTCCCCGTGCACCACAGAAGTACAACACGGGGCTTACACAGAAGTAAGTTGATTTAACAAAGAAACAGTGGAAAACAATTTAACTAAAATTACAAGATTTTATGAACTTTACAAATGAGTAGAAAAGCAGATTTGATTTTACAAAAACATTGAGTTTCACTGGCCATTTAAAATTAGCATATAAATTGTTTCTTTAAATAAATTTCTCTTAGGATGGTCCCGAAAGTAGTCAAAATTATGATGCAGTTTTGAATAAAGGACTGTATCTCAAAATTACGAAAATAATGAATTAAAATGTTGCACATCTAGGTATGAGACACCACTGAGTTCATTGCATACAATATAACATAATTGCTTTCATCAACCGGATTAGTTTAGAAGGTATAAGAGAGCGACGGAAGCACTCATTGAACATTAATAGCTCTGAATTTCAGCAACGCATCCTAGATTTGGCCAATATAAATGTTTTATATGCATTCTGGCAAATTCGATCCAGAAAATGATAATCAGAACCTCTAAAAATTTGAGTTGATACAAAATTGAATAAAAAGACGAACCCGTAGGTAAATAAAATTTCCATTTATTTATAGTAGACGTTATTTCAAGTGAAATGACACTTTTGGTTTGATTGTACTACTCCAGGGAAGCTATTAAGAAGAGGTGTTTGGATTCTTTTTGATCGGCTATACATGTGCATTGATACAAACTGAGGTGAGTCTTCCAAAACAGTGTTGATTTACTGTATTACCAAGTTCATTTTTTCCATGGTATACATTACCTTTTTCAGAAGCTGTGATTTTAGATTATTAGCAAAATATATAGTTTAAATTCTTTAATCAAAAATTTAGCTTCAAAGTCCCCAGATTTAGGATTGAGAGATTATTATTTTATTTCACTTATAAATTATAAAATGTTACAGCTTAAATAAAAGACTATTTTAGCAAAAAGAAACACTTTTGAAGAAAGCCATGATAAATATACTAGAAATCTGACCGAAATAAATCCGAAAATCTCATAAATCTAAGATTCAAGTGTGTAAAATAAAATTTTTTGTATAAGAATTAAATATTTTCTCAGGATTTTCAGGTCAAGCATGCTGTTAGTTAATCTTAATTGGGACCAAGAATTAATAAACATTCAAATTATAACACAAACCAAATCCTTTAGTACATGATCTGTCGAACTTAACAAAAGTCTGAAGGAAACATTGAATTAAAAGTTATTATACTTACTTATTAATACTTATTTATGTCTTGACATTTTAATATTCATATCATATAGGAAGTCTGAAATATTTGGTAAAGGTACTTTGTTTTTACAAATTAGGCAAAACGCCATTACATCATATTTTAATTAAACGAATAGCGTCAAATTATGTAGCATTCTTTATGTAACAAAAATTAATTAATCCACAAAATATTTGTTACTTTTAAAAATGTTAATATTATTAAAGCAAATCACAATAATTGAAATGCGATCAACATTAAAAAATGCGGTTCTAGTTGCCGCATATTGTTACTCGCTTTTCATTTATACCTTACATGATTAATTCCGTTTCGTTAATTTACTTCTTTTAATCATTTAAATGGGAATTTCAGAAAGTCAATATATTTTTTTAACCACTCGAGATTGCATTGAGTACTTGGTTTTTTTCATCATTCCATTTTAAATTCTATATTTTCATTAAGGAAACAGAAATTTTGGAATTTGCTTCTTTCTTATTAATAAACTAATTACTCTTTTCTTGAAAACTAAAGGGATTAGGTTCAAGAATGCTGTTGGAATGTATCGAGAGGAATGCTCTCCATTATTTTCGTTGTTTTGGAATATTTTTAAGCGTATATTGGATAAACATTTTTCTTAACTCCTCAATATATCAGGCAGTAATATATCGCTGGGATAACTATACATTTTATCACAATAAAACTCAACAAAGAGTCTAAGAATTTGTTAGAAATCAAATACATAAGTATACTTACCGCACACAGGCTGAATTACATATTTTTAAAATTTAATCAGCATTTACTCATTTAAAAATGTAGATATCATTATTTGGGACATGAGGAGACATGGTATAACTGACAAAAAAAGATAATAGCAGTCGAAAAGTTGACTTAATATGAATTCTAAGCTTCTCAAAGATCATCGTATTAAGTTAAAAAAATTATTTGATAACATACTTTAAAAGAATAGAGTAGAACCTTCATTATCCGAGTGTCCATGTTATTCGAGTTGAGTATAGTACATAGTTTTTAAGCAAAAATAAAATTTCGAACACGAGTTCGCACACTTTGTTTAAAGAAGTGAGAAAGTGCTACGAAATAGAAAACCGTTAAGAACTTTGTCAATAATGTTTTTTAAAAAATATATGACTTATGCCCAAATTTATCGTAAAATCACCACAATAAATACATATTGTGACACAAATCCGAGTATAGATTATTCTTAATCCTATCTTTATGGATCTTTCAGAAGTAGTAGCATGTAGTACAGTAAACTTTTTCTGAATGTTTCTAGATTGTTTTGAACTACGTTCTGTGTTATTCGAGTTTATGGTTATCCGAAGTAGCCTTGGTCCGTATTGCCTCCGATAATCAAGATGGCGGTCGACCTTGGGACAATTAATTTTTGAGTAGGTTTGAAAGGCTGTCGGACAAGGGATTTTATACGCAGAAACATGTGCGGCAATCGCCATAGATGATTTATTTCTCATCAACTTTTGAATCGAACGATTGGAAAGGAAGGGATTTGTTAACATTTCAACCAGTTCCCTAAGTCAATAAATATGCTCGTCCAAAACCACGTGATCAAACTGCCTTCTCGTGGGACTACATCACCATAATTGAAACATATTCAAGCGGGCGTGGCATATCTGACAGAAAAAGAGTAGTGAAAGGAAAAATTAATTCTAAACATCTTAAAAATCGCCATCTTGGGTTGAAAAATTGTTTTGATAACATTACTTCAAAAGCAAATACAAAAACAACCACGATAGGTGTTGAGCATCTGTTATATGTCTAAGAAGTCTGAATTGGTGTTGCATAATAAGCTTACACGCTAAAGAGAAAACTGACAGGTACCGTGCGAGTTGAAATGTTAAGTATACGAAAATGAAATTGCCTGTTTTGCATTTTCCTATTCCCGACATAGACATAATCTACAATCTTTTCAATTAATTTCCTTTTCTTAGAAATAGCCCGTTGTGTTGCTCCAATGCAATGTAAATTCAACTAACAAACAACCTTTTCTTAGAATGCCCGATTGCAGTCGAAACACTTTTTAATTCTTGTAAGATTTAGTAATTTAAAAGACTGCAATTCCAGTCAGACCAGTATAGTATTATTCTGGTTAGAGCAGATGACCTTAGAGAACTCCATTTCTACAAAGGTAGTAAGCTCGCCAGGGGAAGGATGTCATACACAATAGGTATGGCGATTACTATGAATGATTACTTACCCAGATGAGAGAAATACACCCTGGGTAAGTTGTATTTCCTTTCCACGTAATGCGAATGCAAGTCGGTTATTAACAGTCCGTCCAGTCAAGGCAGTGCGCAGTACCGGAAAAGTACATTTAATATACCAACCGGATAGACAGGTATCCTGAACCAGATACCAGAAATCACATTAAAATGGTTTTCTGAGACAGCAGGCAGATTTGCCAGATAGTTAAATTAACAATCTTAATTTGTTAGCCTGCATATTTGCGAGGACCATCTTTCACCAAACTCCGAGTGACGCCAAACACAAGGCACCGTTTTGGAACAAATCGAAGCGGTCTCGTCCTCGTCACCATGCTATATTGCCTGGGGTCCCCTTTTAAACCGTAGTGGCTACTTTAGGTCGTGTCTCGAACTAAGAATAAGAAGGGTAAGTTGCTGGAATCTAACCTGCCCCGCCTACAACTCGCGGATTACACGAGCAGTTGCCACGGCAGCTTCCACCAGTTGTGGGAGCGTATTGTCTACGCTTAATATGTCCCTTAATTAAATTAATAGACTCGATCAAAACAACTTGATTTAAATCCTATATCGCCAGAGAGGGACAACATATAGTGCTGCTCCGGAAAGAAGGCATATGACTCTGGGGAAGTTCATTTGTACAAAGGTGGTTGAGTTCGCAGTAGAAGGGTTGCCATATTCAAAATCGTGCATGACAATTGCTATAGATGATTATTTGTATCGCCAACTCACAATCACTGATATGGATTCGGCATCGAACGATAAACTCGGAGCCAGAAACCATACTAAAGACGCCATCTCTGGAAGCTCATTGTTTGCGTTCAAACATCTCCTTTTTATTTAACAAATAGATTCAAATGCCAACTAGCCAGAGTCAAATGTGCCACTCTCTCCCTTATTCTCCTTTCGGTCTTAGACCTAAAAAACCTAACCAAACAACTGTACCACTCTCAGTAATCCTCCAGAGAGATTGCCAATGTTTCTTTCAATTAGGTCAAATAACACAAATACAAAGAAATGAAAAATACCTACACGAGTGCTGGGGTTGCCATGACTCAGTGGATTCGTCACCTGTGGTGGTACAGGTTCGATTTCTCCCTGATTGTATTTCTCTTTTCTGTGTCAGTTAATCTTGCCTTGTGTAGTTATGTCCATTCCTTGACATTGTCTGTTTTGCATTTGGCACAGCTTGGTCAAATATGGCCCTTGCACCCATAAAAACCCCAAAACCAATTAATCAACCTGCTCATATGCTATTGAATGCATGGAGAAGGTAAACTTCTATCCCTTTTCACAAGTGATGTACTGTTTTTCCTTAACTGACTTACTTGCAATTTTTCATTATGCAAATGAAAACCAAATAGTGATGGTTACATATAAATCACGATGTAGAAACTCTCACAAAAGCAGAATTGCAGTTGTGCCTGAGAATAGACTAAGTAACATTTGGCCAATAACAAATCCATCGATTTATTGCGAAAGAAACCGGTAATAGTACTCGAAAAAGAAGAAATAGCAAATCTGCACCATCTGCTGTATTGATTTATAGATTAGTTTGGAATAATAAATTTTTAATTGGTATTTTCGATCGCATAACATCAAGGCAGGAGTTTATATTCGGTATTATCATCATTAAGGAGCTGGATAGCTTTTATGTTACGTGTACAGCTTCTGTAAAAATGAACCTTCCTTCCATATTCGTGCTTCATACATAGAAGAGTAATTTAAAGATACCATTCGATAGATAACTTTTAAAAAAGCATTTTGCATAAAATTTCCCGTAGAAAATCCCAATAGTGACGCCAAATTTTGTATTTGTATCAAAATTCAACCTTGGATGCCAACCTTCTCGCTCGATATAAAATCTTGAATCCTAGTATTAAATGAGTTTTGCAGACTATTCATATCTTTCAAAATAATCTTCATGTCAAGATGTTTATATTATGTTGCAATTAAAGAACCAAAATAAAATACATTATAATTCTAATTTTAAAAATTTATTTTTGCAATATGAATTATGAAACTTATATTCTAAAAAGACACGAGTAGCAACTTCGATATATTTTGATAGAAATCAATTTAGGACTTCTCCAGCACATATTCATGAACCGCGGTAGTGCAATTGGCAATCATGGATTTGCAACCGAAAGTTTGCGAATTTGAAACTCAATCCAACCAAAGACCATCCTGTGGTCGTACCGTGGGGCAGTTAAATCTATCGTGGCCTCAAATGTCCTCACCTTGATGAGGTGTGGAAGTTTAGAACACAGAGGAAATATAAAAGTAGAGAGAGCAATGGTAACCTTTTTATGTGCCCAGGATTACGTGACCAAAACTAGTAGTAACTTATACTACTTTCGTCAGCTGGGTGGAACCGAACATTCATCATCTTATTGTTCCACGGGACGGGAGAAGATGCCCTTCCATTGATTCATCATCTGATTCGTCCGCTCGACATACTAGTAGACTTTTGCGATTTCATCAATTTTGTCGCCACTCTACAAAAATGTGCATTCAAACACACCTTGTCATAAGATGCTCTTTCGCCAAACGAGACGATAAGATGCAAAATCGGCCTGTCAAGTTAATTTGTTTCAAAGCAGTCACGTGATAAGTCGACATACTGGTCCCACTTTTTGATTCGATTGGATTGTATTTGAAATTTTATGGCAATGAGGATCACACTTTTTGAAACTCCTATTAATAGCAGTACTCAGTCTACTTACATCTCACGTCTATGGTTTAAACCGTAAGCTCAGATGTTGACCTCGTCATCTGACCGCGCTTCAAAATTGAGGGCGTTTTCCTCTGAACTTTCCCTTCGAGATTGAACACGAACCGTCACCAATACACTGTTGTGTTGTTCCAGTGCGAAATTCAACTATCAACCTACCATCCAGTCCATATTCTATTTACTTATATTTTTATGCACGTGCTTAATCTTATTTCAAAAGAAAATTTACTTACAATGTCCTCAGAATTCCATTTTTATCTCACTTAGTATATTGGCAACTTCAAGATTTTCCCCTTGAAACTTCTTAAATTGCACTAAATGCTATGCGATTTAATTACCAAATATAATTGTTGTTTTTCATATATCTACAAGAGATTGCTCTGATGTCTTGTATAGTTTGAGTGACGTTATGTAATATGTTTTATCTGAAAACAGATTTTTTTTTGTTATTCCTATGACCGACGACGCCGAGAATATCGCTTGTGTTTGTTTCGTCCTTGTCCGGCAGTTTTGTATGTTCTGTAATTATAACAAAAGTTTGATTCTCACTTCATTAACCTTCTGAGTGTCACAAGATTTCCGAACAGTATACGATTGCCTTGCTCTACTACACATAAAATGTTTGACCAAATAATCGCACTCTGGAGTAGCATGCGACAAAACATGAGCACTCCGTTTCTGTTCTGAAAGCATGTTGGTGCGCATGCGTATTCCAGCCAATTTAGTCCCACTGGACTGGTGTTGGACCAATGTGTGACTTGCCTAACAACGCTCTAAGTGCGCCTCTAAATATATCTTTCCCCTTCTCTCAGGTTAATAATTATTCCTCTTCCCAACTCAATCAACTGATCCTAACTTTCTCTCCTTCTGCGACGAGGCATGTTACTTTCTTGTACCAGATCAATTGCTGCAGAATTTATTGGCATGTTTAGATATTCGCTTGTTTAAACTTTCTTTTATATCCTCTACTCACATTTATTCCTTTGTGACATGTACATTACATTTGAAGGGCTCCGGGCTACATATTTATAAGCCACAAAAATATGCTCCGTAATTTAAAAAATCAAAAACTGGTAGAGACGTCTACAAGTTAAAAGTCATGGTAGGAAACCTGAAGGTTGTAATATGGAATAACAATGCGTTTATGATATCTCATGGGTTAATTAACTATACACGTGCAAAAATAAGTGTAAGAATGAATTACAAAACAGTTGCGGTATAAAATATCGAAGTACAAACTAAAAAAAGTAAAATATTATTAGTTCGCACCTTACTCAATGCAAGAGGGACACTTAAAAAATGTATCAATTATTAGAAAATTATCATAATGCTTTCTTAGTGCTAATAACTTATTTAGTTAACTCACAGGATCGTATATCTTGAAGTATACGTTTTACAGATTGGAATAATTTCTGGAAAATTCTTAATCTTGCAAATTTAGAAAACTATGAAAATTCCTGAAGTGAAGAAAAGGAGCATTAAGCAAAAAGTATTGAAATCTGAATTCTAAGCCTTTTACAGACAAATTGTACATTTTAGTTTAATTTTCATCAACCTTTAGGAAAAAAGATGTTTGAAAACTACTTAAGTAAGTAAAGGTAGGAAATTAACGTCACACCTGAGCAATACAACGGGCTATTGGCCACTGGCCGGGATCAATCCCAAGGGCAAAGATCCGAGGACAACACTTTGTAATTTTGAACCATGCTCAGATGACGAGGTCACACCTGAGCTAGCACCCCACTCTCTAAACTTCCACACCACACAAACGTGAGGACATTTGAGGCCATGGCAGATTTAACGTGCACCAGCACCCACGTATATGACTATCTTTGGTAGGACCTAGTTTCGAACTCTCAGCCATCTAGTTACCAATCCGTTGCTCTTACAACTGCGCTACCGCAGACCATTAAGTTAGTATAACTTAATGTAAGGGTGTTATATTAACAGATTTAAATAATTTATAATTCTTTTGAAGCATTCTTAGATCAAATATGAATTACAAATAATTCCATTCCGGCTAACAAAATCGTTAAATTAACTAGATTGCCTTTAGCAAGAAGTGATGTTTACTCCTAGGTACCGTAAAAGTTAAATTGGATATGGCTATCCGAGAAAATTATTTCTGCTTCCTAGAAAAGTACTTTTTGCTCTTCACGCTATTTCTAGATTACTTGTGTCTAGTTTGTTCTCTGCATTCAACTACAATGTTTTGAACAAAAACGTAGTGGGTGGGTACTTTAGTGTGAAGCTCGTGTAATAGGCATCTCGGTCAATTCCATATTCATACCTTTATACATTAGTATCAGTGTAAATATTCCACGATAGTAAAAGGATGCGTTTAATAATTCTATGAGTAATGTGTGAATATAATCTTGCTATATATTTTATTTTAGTTTTAAAATTTAACAATATTTTGCCATAAAACTACAAACATAATTTTGTAAACTATTATTTTTCAAGTTTCTTTTCGCAAGATAACTGAATTGAAAAATGTTAGGTAATAAATAAACTATGTGCCAAATGTAAAACAGAATTTGTTGTGTAGAGAAATATTATTTTACAGTACTAATTAAAAAATTCCTAACCCAGTTTCAATAGTGGTAATGTAAAATTCAATTGCTCTAAAAATTAACTAGAAGCTAATTATTACAGAAGTATTTAAGAACAATTCAATTTATCATAATAATTTCAGTATTACTTGTAAAAATGTTTAAAGCATTTGATTCCTAATAATCAATCAAATTTTAAATATAGTTGGTCACATGAAAGAACCAACTTTCAGACCTGAGTGCTTGCTCACCTCAAAATGGGAAGAAGTAACTGTTCTCTTGATCGAAATTTAATCACTTATATTTGAAAAGCTTTTACATTGAACCAAACATAGGCTTTAAAATTATTCAAGGTTCACCGTCTTCCCGTCGAAATCGCTTGATTCCTCAATCTGTACGAAACATCCCGAAATAAGCTCACAATAAGGTCGACTTACTTTAAAGTAGACTGCATAAAATTCGCAACACTAAATCAAGAAAATAACTAATGTGAAAACTGTGCGATGTGAAAAAACTAATATAATTCGTTACTAAAAAATATGGGATATCAGCCTCACTTACTACGAAATGAAATTCGGGATGCGAAAGTGTTTGATACCAATTTTATTTCGGAAGGATTTTACAATTGTCATAAGAATTAATTTAACATTAACATTCTCTGCGATGATAATGGGTACGTGGATGTCAATTATCATAGCCATATGAACATGTCGACTCGTGCTATAGATAACGAGGCAGGTAAAAAATGTAACTTTAATAAAAAATTCATCAAAAATATTTAAAAAACATAATGCTCTGACTTGTCTAAATACGTAGCTTTTTCTCAAAATAACAAGGTGCAGCATTAATTATAACATCTCATTCTCCCTTTTGATCGCTGCATTCTAATTATAATTTTCACTACTGTAAGCAATTGCAGCCCTACTGAAAGAAAAACTAATTTAATTTAATCGATTGCAGGAGCAACGCGACTTATTTTCATACGTTTACTGATGTCCTCACAACTTATATTAATCAAGACGTAATTATCATTGAATGCTAAGTATGTTAAAAAGATTCTACATTTAAAAAATTCTCCGAATAAATCAGTTTCCTATGTATAATCTACTGTCCTATGTAATTTCCTATGTATAATCTACTCAAGAATATGTATAACGCATCGATTCCAAGAATGCATTTAAAGTCTGAATTTGAAAGAGCACCGAGTTCTCTTTTCAGCATTTCATCGCATTTAACTTAATACGGAAGTAATGGAAAAGATATCAAAGAAGGAATTCAAAGGATCAAAGGAGTATTTATTAAGTGTACCGTTACAACTCCTTTAGCAATATATTATTTACTGTGACATTGTGACATCAATTCTAGGAAAATTAATTAATGTTCTTCTATTGCGCGCAAGTTCCCGGTATTGTGCAACACTTTGTATAAATGATTTTAAATTTTTATTCAAAGTGTCCCTGTATGCATGAATGTGCAAAGGTTTAAGCCACTTTAAGTTTAAATTAAGATAATAATTACGTTATATTGTAATATATGAAGGACGATATAGATTTAGAAGGCTCATTACCCATGGGATCCATGAGTGTCGTTTTCATTAGCGGTTCGAAATGAAACTCACAGATCAAAATAAAAGAAAATATCGATGTCTATGAGCCATACACAACCTTCTAATGTGTACATTCATAGGCATATTTCTCTTGTCTGTTTACATATTCACTCGCTTCATTTTTTTAAATTGAGATGGAAGATTTCTACTTGTCAAATAGCGTTAATTTATTTACTAAACAGTGCTAATGTAAGCAATAAAATCTTTTTATCAACTCTACAAGTTTAAAACTATTCAGATAATTAAAATAAGGTTTTAAGATTGTGGATCATTCTTTTGAAATGAAGGTATTCCTTCCTAAGTTGGCCGTGGATTCTCAGAGGTGTAAAATGAATTTATTGAGACTAACATTTTTACTCTTCACTTTAGAAAAAATCTTTTCACCTTAATATGCATCACTTCGAGTGAAGGTATAGTACTGACTTGTACAATGAGCACATACTTTTGTTAAATATGCACTTTTATTCCATTTTTAAGATATATACATTCTAACGATTCACAGCTTGGAGATAAACACCAATTTCCACTTTCTTGAAATTTTTGTAAGCGATTCAATTGAGTAGCAAGGTACCTCTTTTCAATTATCTGATTAATTTGACGGTTATGGGTTTTCTTCTCAAAATACAATACGCATTTCGAATCACATGTATATGCGTTTTGCATATACATGTGAAAACACATAAGCATGTATGCAAAATACATATGCAAAACGTATATACATGGTGATTCGAAATTCCTTGGCCAAACTATAAAGGGTGGTAGGATGCATCAAGATTAAACATTTTTTGTGAATAAATGTATTTTTGAAACTGCTGCACCTAGGTGCTAGAGTGTGCTATTTGGCTCGTTTGGATCGTCTTTCAACCTCACATAGAATCTCTTCAACTTTTGGAGAGCTCGAACTTCTCGGTCGACCCGCATCATGTCTACTAACATGAAATGTTCTGTGTCAGCGTTCAAGCGTTTGGAGATTGGCTAATTGAGGAAGGTTTTACTGTAAAATCTTTCAGCAACTCTTCCTATTCCATTGGCAGCCCCATTCGTTATATCAGCGATTTTCAATCGGAGTTCCACGGCACACTGATGTGCCACGAAAATGGCACAATGAGTTTTATGGATAGTGAAGTGGTTAAGTTGAGCAAGATTTAATTTATTCCTACGGTTCAGTTTTAAACTTTTATCAAGTGTGTGTTCACAAATACTTTCAAGTAATATTAGTATAAATAATTTTGAGGAGTATTACGTTTATGTTACAAAGTTTCACAAAGAAATTGTTCCCAAACAAAATTTTTAGGAATTTTTAGGCCACTTTAGTAGATAATTACTTTTATTTTCAATCAATCAAAATTATACCATTTTTTGTCAGATCGGTAAAAAATACTGCTATTTAGTGTGCAGCAGAATTTTAATAATTGTTTATTAGTGCCATGAGATGCAAAAGGTTAAAAATCGCTGCGTTAAATTTATGTATGCCATCTTGGTATTCGTGTTTAAGTTCTATCACATGCGAAACTTTCGTTGCGAATGCCGAAGTTTTGAAAAAGAAAAAGAACGATTTTGAAAAAGTAACAAACAGCGCCTTCTAGCATCTACGCGTAACAGTTACAGATATAAATTTTTGACAAATAGAACTATTTATTTTGGTGCAAAAAAATCTTTTTTTTAGTAAAACTCGTTCCCTGAATTTGGAAAACAGTCGTATTCTAAATCCTCGAAGTTGATGACCATACATCAAAAAATGTAAACTGTCTTTGATAATTTAACTAACTAATAAAGATTCTTACATATTTTCTAATTTTTAATAATATCTTACTAGGAAAATTAAATTTTCCATTGGGATACTTTTTACCTAAATATCAAATGCACTCGTATTTGTAAATATTTTAAGCAAAGCTAAATCCGCACCAAATTTGGTACACTTAGTCTCTAAAACCCTGGGGGTAACGTAGGCTACATATTAACCCCCGCTCTATTTGTCCTATATGTGCCGAGGGGGCTAAAAACAATTCGAAATCCCTAAAAATATGGAATATTTTTCCGATTGCGGTACGCAGCTCAGAATGTTTTACCAGTATTACCGTAAAAACATTTTTTTCCAAAAAGTACAATATATTTAAAGAACTTAGATTCTAATACTTATGCTTGAACTTAGTTTTTATTTATTTCCAAATTGCTAATAATTTACAAATATTTGACTAGTGATATTAAATTATTAAACATTTAATTTTGCGTAACCTACATTTTGAAAGGAAACGAGTCTATTTAATGCGAAAAGCGCAAGCGAAAAACCCACTGATAATAAAAATGTTATTTTGCTACTTGGTATCTTGCAAAGGCAAAATTAAGGTTTCATTTTCAAATTTGTAACGAATTACTCATTTGGTTTATAGTATCGCTAAAAACATGGGTTCATTTCTCGGCGGTATGTGAATAACTTTCTATAAAAGTCATTGATTTTCAATACATAATGATTCGTAGAATTCTATTTCATAATAATGAATCAAACATGAAACAAAACCTTTTAAAATAAGACGATAATGGCTTACTTTAAAAAGAGTGTAATGCTAAAATACAGTCATTTTAAAATAAGACCGTTGATGTTGAAATAAGACTTGCAACCATACGTTGTAATTCAAAGATTATTTTAAATTTTGACGTAGGTTTCCAATAAAGGCAATTAAAATCGGTGAAACATTTGTTTTTCAAGTTTCAAATTATATTATTGGACTGTATTAAAAACTGTACTTAATAATCAAAAAACAACATTTATCATTCTAAATAGGTACCATTTATAAATCACTTACCTATTTAGAATGATGAAAATGGCAAAAATAGAGCCACAAATAATCAATTTAAAACTGCATGCCATTGAGAGTAAAATGAATTTTAAATAAAGTTTAACTTAGCTTGATCATCACGGTTATTAAATATTTTAACTACGACTTAAAGTTGAAAGTTTTTGTCTAAAGAGAGACAGAAAGTTGAGATTGGTTACTATACGGTTTGAAACTATCCTTGTCCTATCCTTTCAACGAATGTTTGAGGTATCAAACATTCGTTGAAAACATTGATATTCTTTTTTAAAACGCTGTAGAATTTACCTTCCGTTTTTTAAAAATTGTAATCGATTAACTTTGTTTCGTTTGGACTGGACACATTTAATTTTGAAATAAGTTGTTATTTTACGAGTGGGAATGAAATTTTCAAGCAAAATTTTTATTCTTAAAACGAAATTAATCATAAATATCGTGTAAAAACGATTTGTCATCCTTTCATAATGATGGTGAAATTCGAAAATACCGCATCCCCTGAGCAAGAGTCTACAAGTCAAAACAATATTAATAGGAAAATTGCTTGCAATAATACACTATAAATTCGTCGACTTTACAGCATATAACCTTAAGGGGCATTCATAATCACTCCCAAACTCAAAATTGACTTCAATAGCAGTCTCCTTAATATCACTTTTCGTGGTTTTGTCTTAGACTATAGTTCGATATATGTGAAATGGATTCTAAGGAGGGAATAAAGCAAACATGCGTACTTCGTCTAAAGTAAATTGTAGAAGCTATAAAAATGTCAAAATGGAGTTTAAAAAATTATTTTCCCTCTCACTTAAATTATGTTTCCATTTATTGCACGTTTGCATTTATAAATAAAAGTGATTATTCTGATTACTTTCAATCAACGTTTAAACAATTTAATCCAAGCAACGTCTGCAATTTTGCTTGTTTCATTATAAAATAAATTCGCATCGAATGTCACATTTGCTGCGAAGTCATCTAAATAGTAACTGGTTTTAAGTTACGGGTACATAGACAGCGGTTTCCATATAAACTCGTCTCCAACTGTAATGACATAGTTAAATTATAATAATCAATACATAGATAAGACAATTCTAAATGTCTAATGTGTTTCTTGAATTCATGATGATCAAGTTACGCCCTTGTTATAGCACATGAGTGATTTGTAGGGACGCTAACCGTTGAAGTATGATTTGGATCAGCTTTCATAGTAATTATTTTGATAATTTGGAGTCTGAGTAATGAGTTTTGGAGTAAGCGCTTTGTAATTATAACAATTTTAAAGCAAATTGAGCAAATAGCAACTTTTATTACAAGAATGAATTTTACTGCTATTAAATTCATATTCCCACTAGTATGAGTCTACATGCCATAAATCCTATTAAATGGGAACAAGTACAATCAATTTCTCATTTCGGAAGTTTTAAAATAATGCCACGAGTCACAGAAATTCTTAAAAGGGCATTTTTTGATACATTGCAAAGAGTTTCCTTAGTCGCAAGAGTTGTAGCAAAAGTAATAGCAAAAGTTCATGTTGGTTTCTTGTGGTAACCGTGTTAAAACGGTGCAAAAGTGTCGAATATTGCGCAAAATAAAGAACGCAGTTAAATTTAGAAAAGGCTACCTTGGTCTCAACGTTTTATACTTGTCTTCAGTGGGCAGCGGAGGCATCCGTTTTGCCAATATTTAATGCAAAATAGTGCCAAATATAAACAAATATTTACAACATTTTAAACTACGTTTTTCTATAATTATAGATTAATTTTTGAACGAATTATTGATGGCGCAGATGGAGTAGAATGAACACCATTGGATTTGTGCACTGCACCTTTAAGGATAGGTCAGAAAATCCTCCTATAAAAACTAAAAGGGAAAAATAGGATTCAAATCTTTCTTTCTAGCAAAACAAAAATTCAGTTCCAAATTTTATGGCACATATGTTATATACGCAAATTAAGTAGCGAGAGAATATCTTTCGTCAATGTTCCGTCTTTTGAAAGGAAACAACTGCTGATTGTTAGATTGAAACGACATAACTTACCTAAACTAGTTCCCGAAAATACAGAGCTGAAAAAGTGCAATATTGTTAACATAGAACTGCACTGCATAATTTAAACATAACATGGTTGTGTACTTAAAAATTAGTGGATTATTATATTTTACTTTTGTTAATTTTATACTTACTGGATTATGCTTACTATACTTTTTCTTATGCTGCGAAAAGATCATTATAACTTGAAAAATTGATTCCTCCAACCAGTGAGACTTGCTAAAAATGTGCGATTATCGGTCTACCTGTTTGTCCCAAAAATAGAGAATATCCTACCAATTATGCAAAATAAATTTCTCGAACTACACTGTAGCATCTAAAACATATGCCTTTTAGGCTTGTCATTATTTCATGGTTTAATACTTTGGGAAAGAGCTAATTTGTGTTAAACGTGAGAGATGAAGTTCTTGAACTTTTCAAAGGCCTTTTTGTTTGTTAGGTGGCATTGTTTGAATCTGAACGATTGTGCGATAAATCCTTTGTTTATGGGATGGTTTTCTTTCAATCCCGCCAAAGGTGTGTTCGAAGCTTCTTTTCATCCGGTTAATGCGCATTTGAATGCATGGATGTTTACATATTTTTATCGCTTATGTTGAAAAAATATTTGCAGAGCCTTGGAGGATCTCAAAAGAGATATCAGATTTAGGGACTATAAATTCTAAAGTTTATGTTTTGGAGAGGAAAAATGACTTTAAAATCCCTTCAGGATGGTCTAAATATACAATTTTTACTAAGGTTATAAGAATTTATTCTAACACTGTGACTAAACAATATCTTATTCAACATTGCGGTACATTTATAAGTGCAACTCAATCTAGTGTCAGTCACTAAAAAAGCAGTTTATATTTTATTTCAAGCACCATAGTTTCACAAAGTGTGCTTTATCACCCCTCTGTGGGCCCTGAAGAAATTTTGGGGGTCAATACTGGTCCTTGGAGAAATGGAGATCGAGTTCAGGTGCAAGAGTGGGCAATGCAAAAAATTTGTCGACCATAAAAGTTTTAAGCAAACACTTATCTACTTGACCATTCAGACACACTCACTACAGTGATGTATTGTAGTACAAGGAAATAAACTGAAAATATGTGTTGCAGACCATTAACATATTCACGTTTTATTGCAAACGTTCATTTTTCCGTGCTGTTTCGTATGTACTTAGTAGGTGATCTACTTTTATTTTTCAGTTGGTGGTGTATTATTTTTGCGTTTGTATGTGTGTACATTGTTTCATGAAATGCTTCTATTGTCATATATATATCCTTAAGAATTCCAAGTACAATCAATGCTATTCAGTTATTGTCACGTGTTGGAAATCTGAAAATTCATAGAAAAGATGTGAACTTCCTTTGCTTTATTTCGTGTTCAAGTGTTCGAAATCCACAATATTAGTAGCACCACCTAACAATTTCAAAAAATTGAAATTTCAAGTATAGGAAAAATGAAATTCTAATTTCACTTCGTTGAATTGCGAAGAAACAAAGCAATTAAAATAGTCACGTAGCAACGCAATTAGAATTGCGATATTTGAGGTGAAGACATACTTGTGACACTTCTCCCAAATGTTATAGATATAATAAATTCTTTCCGTGCTTTTCACGAACTTAATGCTAATAAGGCTACAATAGGTAGGAAGATACACTAAAAATAGCTTAAAGTCGTGGGTAAAAGCTAAATAAAATTCATGTATACGGATATAAAGCTCGAGAAATGCAGTCACAAGTGTGCTTTTCATCTCAAGAGACTGTCTCATATTAAAGCGAAATTGGTTTCCTAATTGGAAACAAGTATTGAGGATGTAGAACTATTCAGAACATGAATAAAAGTATGTTAGTCATGTGATGATAACGTTCTGTTACTCTTAAAGTAATGAACCTATGAAACGGCCTAGAACGTAAAATTAATGACTACAAAATATAAGAAAACAGTCTTCAAATAGAATCTCACAAGATAAAATTTCCTAGACTTGATTAAAGTGTTCCCTTAATTTGGATCATGAGTCTACTACTTCAATTCCACTTAATTCCCCTGCACGTTTTAATTTCGAATCCATTTGTGGACCGCGTTTTATCTCACCTTTTTAGTTGGGAGTAAACCTAGACTAGGTCCTTAACTGTTTCACAACTTTCAGAGGTTGCCTATTAATTATTAAATGAATAGCTGACCTTTTAACTTCCCTCTCTTTAAATCATATAGTTGAATTAAATTGCGTCAAGGTCCAACAGCAGTGCAGGAGATAACCATCCCCAAATTGACCACAAAGGTTAAGCACTTCGGGTCGATACTCGGGAGGGTGACCACTTGTATAACTGCCCCGATTCGAGAGTGTACTTAAACTTTTGAAACTCCTGATAAATTTAAGATATACAGCCCCTTTAACCTTAAAAGTTATTTCAAAATGCTTAATTTCTGCAAATGATTTTATGACACTCATTTTATGATGAGGAGAAAAGTTGCTACGCAGCGGGTGTGAAATGTCCAGTCCAAAGTGCTCCCTAGGTCGAAATCCCCTACTTTACTACAAGATAATATATTGAAATATAAATTTCAAAATTCTATGCGCATCAAAGGAGCGAATCAAATATTTTCCACAACGTTTTTGGCTCAGTGCCCTCTTTTGAAAGACAAGTTGTTTCGGCTCCCAGCTCTGGAAAGCTATCTCGACCAATATTAAATTGCAAGTGCAGCTGTGCCTATTATGTTTGAATACCACTGAGATATTCATGAAGATGCTTGTGTTACATTAAAATTCTAAAAAGCTACTTTGGAAATAAAATAATTTAGAATTTAAATTCTAAAGCTGACATTGTAAATGTTTAATTTCTGTGTGACTGAATAACGCCATACTCTAAATATTCGATATTATATTTGTCTACATTTTTTGGTTCCGCCATAGGTTTATCTGTAAAGAAAATATTATTGTTATAAAGTTCTTTAAGGTTTATTTATCTATAAAAATAAATATCTTGAATTCACCCTGGTAGCTCCTCAATACCCTCTTAATTCCCTTGGGGCCTAAGTTTAATTCCACTTGGCCCCAAGGGAGGCCATTGTTCCCCAAGTTTCCTTCAGCAATCACTTTGAGAAACTGGGCCGCAAACGGTATCGGTAGGTAGTTAATTAACGTCGCACAGGAACAGCACAACGGGTATTGACGACTTTCCGGGATCAATCCCAAAGAGAAAAATCCAAGGACAACGTCTCGTAAATTTTAACCATGGTCAGATGACGAGAACAACGCCCGAGCTGGCACACCACTCTCCAAACCACACCGCGTCAATGTGAGGACGTTTGAGGCCCCGACAAATTTAACGTGCACCAACTCCCATGAACACGACGGTCATTGGCTTGACCCAGCACCGCACTCGCAACCCTCCGGTTGCTAATCCGTTGCTCTTCCAACTGGGCTACCGCGGCCCCCGAAAGGTATCGGAATTTCGCTTCTGAAACTTTCTCTATTTGGCTTGGTTTTGACTTTCTAACATCATTTTTTGCTCTACATTACTGAGTATTTATATGATATTCTAAAATGAAGTATATGAGAGGTTTTCAATTTAAATAAACGAGCCAGCGGAAGACATGGGTTTTGCTTGGTGTTACCCGAATGCTCTGCCCATTGGGGAACACATGTATTTTATCTCCGTTTAGAACGTTAAAATGTAGTTTATCTCAGTTTTGGCGATGTTTGGCGTTTAATCCATTGACGTTGATCAATTAACTATCATATATGAATTCGGTATTCATTCTTTGAATTTTCACTGGCGACGGGTTGAAATCGAAAAATAAGGAGTCGTATTCGAAAAGCAAACCAAGGGACTTCAGGAAGCACATCCTCCACAAAGTCACTACAGCCATCTACATTTAGCATGACAGAAAAATCTATCAGAAAATATTCGTTTAGTCCAGACTGTTAGGCAGATGAACACAGGCAGAATGTTAAAACTATTTCCAGGTGACGTATTTTCCTACGTCTTGTTATATTTCCAGTCTATCTTTTATTTGTTCCCTTTTTTTCCAATTTTGGAAGCCTCGTGTAGAACATCTAAGCCGAAGAGGAATCTTGCATTGAATTCCAATTACATTTTTGATTTACTGCAAGAAATTTGAGAGTCGAAAAACAAAGAACACAAAAGAACAAATTTCGCAAGATGTTGCATCTATTTCTAAAATCTATTATTCAAATCTGCTTGAAATAAAAGTGCTCTTACACTCCATCCAGTTGGCAACGCAGAAAAAAAATCACCCGGACTCAGAAACTTTGTTGTTTCCGTTCGATACGTGAAAACAACAAACCTGCAGCCGCCGTTTCGTGTTTACTGGCTATTTGGCGTATAACTGTATCCGTACTCGAATAGTGCAAGAGACCAGGCACGTATGTGTTCATTAATATTGGACGCGCCCAGTAGACTGCGAGGAACGCGGTACTCGTCTGCGAGTGTGTGTGTTGCCAAAATCGATATTAACTTCGCTTTTTGTAGTGAACAACTTCGGAAAGACGGTTACTGGGTCAGACAGAATTCTTTCGTCTATTTCGTCGCATCACAACAAAACACCGATACTATAACACGTCTGATTTTGGTGTACAAAGTGTATGTGATGCGGGTTTTTTCTTTGACCTTTAACCCTTTTAGGAGCGATGTGACATCTCATCTCTTTGAAATGGTTAAAACTAGACGCACAACTATTCTAGGTATGCTAAGGAACACACATATTCCATCATTTGATGTTATAACATCTAAGTTGGTTGAAATTTATGCCGCAAGAGTTTATTTGGCCAAGCTGCGGCAAACAACGTTCAGTAAATAGACATACACACCATAGAGGAGTTATGTTAAACTAGAGTAGTTAATGGTAACCTTTTTATATGCTCAGGATCACATCACCAAAACTAGAAGAAACATGATCCTGAGACTACTTTTTCGAGGAAATGAAGTATCATCATATGATCAACTATTGATGGGACTATCAATAGTTGAATTTACGTCGCACTCAAGCAACACAACGGGCTGTTGGAGACGATCTGGGATCAGTCCCGAAGGGAAAGATCCGAAGTCGACGACTCCTAATTTTGAACCACGGTCAGATGCAACACCTGAGCTGGCACTCCACTCTCCAAACTTCCACACCAATCCAACGTGAGGCCATTTCAGGCCACGACATATTTATTATGCCCTTGCCCCTACGCACACGATGGTCTTTTGTTGGATCGAATTTCGAACTATCAACTTCCGGTTCCTAATTCACGACTCCATCAACTGGGCTACTACGCCTCCTCATGGCCCGTGATAAGACGACCTTCAATTAATTGCTCATCTGATTGGTCCACGTGACATAGTACTAGACTTCGTCGATTTCACTATTTTTATCACCACTCTATAGAAATGCGCATTCACACATCTAGCCTATCGTAAGGTGTTACAACCCCAAACGTGATAATAGAATGCCAAATCGGCCAACCAAGCAATTACGTGACTACTACATAATGGTCATACTTTTTGAAGCTCCTCTCAATTACCAATGCTCAGTCTTATATTGCACATCTATGATACACTCGAAGAAAGTTTTTATTGGTATAAAAGAGAGAAATACACCAGGAATTAATCAAACCTGCACAGCTTACAACTCGCAGGTTCCTGGAACAGTGAACGACCCATAATATCTAGGAATGCTGCAGTTGGGTGGTGAGATGTTGGGGGTGCCATTATCACTTTAAAAACCTAAAATTATTTCATTTCTGTTGTGTACAAAATACATTCATATGAGGTGATAGGTAATCACAAAAGTCTTTTAGTAGGGTTTAGCATACCACCTTTCGGAGTGCTATTTCTGAATTAGAGTGAATATAAGAGTTGGACCTTTTCATTTTTATGATGGTTTCAAGGTGTTTTTTTCCAGAATCAGAACTTTATAGGAGTGTAAGGTCGAAATTCACCTCTTGTTGCCTCTTGGCTAACTCCGACCTTTGACCCTCGATTCGCTATCTGATCATAGACCGTGTTCATTTTCTAAGCTACTTAGAGTGCTTAGCGATCTGATTGTATTAGACACTAGACGACCCTTGCACAGCATTTATGCTAGTTTCTTAATGGTTTATATCTGTTGGTGGAAGTGTTTCTTACGTTTGATACTTTTTCTTAATCCATTTGTAAAAAATGTAAGCACTGATATACACGTTGTATCTAAATGAAATAAAATTAATCACAAATGTAAGGCAGCGTTTCTCCTTTGCTTTAATTTTCTTTTGCCAGTGAAAACATGATAAAAAAGTTCATATCTCAGTCGTATTACCACAATGTCCTCTGAACCTCTACTTAAATTCGATCCTATTCACTTGTTTTAGACGATGAAGTATTGTTTGGCGTTTAAACCTATTTTCGCGTAGGCTCACATTTTATTTCTGCCTTTCAAAATTCTCAGTGTCTTTTTGGAATGGAATTTCGCTCCTTCTTAAATATACCAGGTATTTTAACCCTCCTGGTAGTTATCTCAACGAGGTATCTCGTCATTAGCAAAATTGGTCAGATCTTAATGGACGAGATATCTCGACGAAACACTTGAAGGGTTAAAACTTCCTGTACAAAGTTTAAGGGGGGGGTAAGGAACACAAATTTAAGCCGTAATACCAAATGGACCTATGTCTAGAAGAACCTCCGAATGTGATAGAAAGTTCAGTAAGTGCAGAAAGGAAATACAACACGCATGCGAACAAAGTTCCGTTACCCTAACTTCACAGTTCCACAGTAGTTGTTCACATACAATTTCATATTAGGCGCTCGAATCAGCGACCAATTATAACGATGCACGCCAAAAAGCATTGAAACGTGGATTGCGTGCGAACTGGCCAACTGTCACACAGCCAAACAGTGAAAAGTAGGTGGCGCTTGTAGACATGTACACCTGTGAAAATTCGGTTTAATCGTGTGTTCCATACCTCCCCTTAAGGTTTGTACCGGACGTTTTGAAACCTTGTAGATTGACACTGAAATTATATTTCGTTAGGTAAGGTAATCCAAATTTTGCCGCCCTTAAATTTGCATTCAAGGATACATCCTACTTGTCTTATTTAGAATTATCCAAGTCGTCCAAGTGAGTGTGGAGGAATATGAGTCCACAGCATTCGAATTCCCAGTGATAGTCTCTATGTAGGTGTAATGCTGGTCTCCTGGAGATGTACCCATTTTTGAGAAAAATCTGCTGTTCTGTCGCAGCTCAAATGGCTTTGTGCCAAATGCCTGACATTTAATGTCATCAGCTGTTCTACCAAAGCTTGGACATCTCATCCATTGTGGCATACAGCAACGTTCAATAAGTGGTAATGACATTACCACGTATTGGAGAAATTAACGACACCACTTATTTGTTATCAGGATTACAGAACAAGGAATCAAGGTTTGATTTGACGTTCTACTGTCAATTTTTGGTACACGACGGCTAACTAGACCGGCACCTATGACTTAAAGGGGATCCGGAAGCACTAAGATCTTCCATGCCCTGTGACTGATCTACATCTAATTC
Organism: Meta bourneti; assembly: GCA_933210815.1. Classification (NCBI taxonomy): domain Eukaryota; kingdom Metazoa; phylum Arthropoda; class Arachnida; order Araneae; family Tetragnathidae; genus Meta; species Meta bourneti. Next base: position 74,783,633 of record OW119924.1, on the reverse strand, counting down.
ACTACAATCCCATGAGTAATGCTTCAAGTTACTAATTCGTGATTTCCGTTAACCATCAAAGAGTTCCAAGCCTCACGGAGAGCAGTTTTCAATTCCGGAAAGGAGCTTGATTGGTGGCGGATGGCTGCAATATGTCTCCCGAGCATATCCCACATATGCTATATAGCAGGGTTTCTCAAACTATGGTACATGTACCACTAATGGTTTACATTATTTTGGTGGTACACTTTTTACACAAGAGATTTAAATGAATATTCAAACCCGTACATGGCATAATGTATCATATCTGATACATTGTAGTTTTTTCATCTTTCCGCTATGTATTGATAATTTTTTTAATAAAATTGTGTTTCCTACTAACTACAGTAGGGGCTCTTGCTAAATCCATCAATTTCCCTCCAATTATTCCCGACATATTTGTAACTAAGCCATCTACTGAACATTGTACTGTGACTGAATTTTTGATTAAGTGTTTCTTTAAGAAATAGTAATATTCATCAAATCAGTATTTTTCGAAAAAAAATAGTTTTAACGCGATTGAACTTGAACCTGACTTACACTTGAAATTAATGAAGATAAAGCCCGACATATCGAAATTGGTTACAATTAAACAGGCTCATTCGTTGCATTAATCTTCATCAATAATAAATCTTAATATTTGCTATTATATATTATTACCCACTATTTACTACAATATATAGTACCAGTAAACCCGTGCGAAACTTTCGCACATTGCAAACAATGTGTTTTAACGGAAACTGAGTATGCTATGTCAGAAGTCCGTAAAAAATCCTATCTACTGATACCTTATTCATCGCTGTAGGCTTTGTATTAGTTGAGAAAAAGGGATGTTGACAGAAATAAAAGGTTTCATTTACAATATATAATTGAATAATATATATTTAAAATATTTTATTATTTGATTATAAACATTCCATTTAGGATGCATTGATTTTTAATCGGAAAATGCTTCTATGATGGTACATATATTTTTGATTCTTATTTATGTGGTACAAAATTTTAAAAGTTTGAGAACTCCTGCTCTATAGGATTCAGATCAGGAGAGTTGGCAGGTCACTGCTCGTGGTGGATATTTTCACTATAAAGGAAGACGTCGACCAGGGCTGCACGGTGAGGAGACGCTTTATCATCCATGAATATGAAACCAGGACCGACAGCACCTCGAAACAGGTGAACGGTAGGCTCAAGGACTTCGTCTCTGTATCTTTGACCAGTAACAGACCCCGTGTCAAAGATGTGGATATCTGTGCGGCTGTCCAGCATGATGCCTGCCCAGACCATGACTCCCTTGAAGGAAAATGATGTCTTTCAGTGATGTTTCCCGGGAGAAAACGCGTTCCACGTTCTCCAGATCGTGCTACGGCGAGAATCATTTTGCACACTATATCTGGACTCGTCACTGAACATCACATTGCCCCATTGTTGTCGACTCCACTTCTGATATTCCAAACTCCACTGTAAATGCGAGCGTTTCTGCGTAGACGTGAAGGGGATACAAACTGCTGGTTGTCTAGCATAGAAACCAACGTGTCTGAGTCTCCTGTAAACAGTTTGTCTCGAAACTATGACTCCTGTGGTGGCTGTCAAGGCTCAACCCAGTTGTCTGGCAGAACGGTTCCTCTGACGTCGCGCAGTTATAGCCAAATATTGGTCTTGCCGAGCGGTTGTTACCCTTGACCGACCTGGTACTGGTCGTCGGGTAACATCTCCAGTGGTTTGAAACCTCTGCCAGTCTGGAGATCACACACTGAGGCACATTCAGAATTCGAGATGCTTCGGTTTAGGATCGACCGGATTCCAGCATTCTAATAATTCGTCCCCCTTCACAAACGTCCAATTGGCATCTTTGTGACATCTTTCGTTCTTATTGATTGTTAACAAAGCTCTGTACCACAGCAATTGCGAAATTTCTGTCTAAACTAGTCATGCTGCTCGAGGCTGTTTTATACTCGTTCTCACGTGCACAGGTGCTTTGCGCATGTCGGTGTCGACTGAACTGTTTTGCATATGCACAATGTTTCATCTTAGTCCCACAATTCTCTACAATTTATTTGAACCATTGTATCCATATTTACTCCGATCTTTTGGATTATGCTTAACTTTTGGACATTAGTGTAGATCATGGAAGGATAGTCAAATGATTAGCACTGCAGGCGTATATGCAAATTATGTACTCAGCAATACCCACCGTAAGCAGTATAAAAAGGGAGAACATAGAGCTGGTTTTAAGTATTGGAATTGTATTTTCTCGCTGATCCTGATGTATAGGAAGCTTAATTATGCCTATTTGAAAAATACGGCAATCCTACAAATAAGTTCCTGAGTTTAACAGAGGAAGAATGATAGCTTATCGAGACAGCGTTTTAGGTCAGATTTCAATAGGACAATGCATGACCGCATGTGACATGGAAGTTACAACAATTCCTCAATATCTACCAAGTTTCACTTTTCTCACAGCCTTCCCGTTCAGTTATAGTTCCTCCCACCAGATATGTCACCCATCGAACACATTTGATCGATGATTGCCCAACGACTGTACATCACAGACCCCTCGAGGCTACACAGGTGAAATTTGGCAACGTGTGGAAGCAGCATGGCCTGGCACACCCAAACACATATCCAAAGCCTCTTTCTTAAAATGCCGTGACGTGTAGCAGCAGTTATTGCCTCCCATGGCGGCTACACAATTTGCTGATATCTTCGTGTTCCTCAAGTCGAACCGAGCTTTAGATTCAATCATTTCATCCTAGTGTCTTATTATTTGTGTAATAAATATGACTTTGATATCTCTTGTTCTACATGATGCTGTTTTTTTGATGGACAACAGTGTATATATCTATATTTCACTAATATACGTGTCACAGAAATCGACATTGTTTATTCTCTAAAGGAAACGACGGATATAAACAATAAAAAATCAGCCACTGCGAGCCTCATTCGTCAATTGTACCGTTTGAATATGCTTGATTTAAGCTATGGAGCTGCATAATATTGTCAAAACTACACGGAAGAGCTCTCCACTAATGAAATTCTTCAGACGTCTAATCTCGGAGATAGAAATCATCACTGGAAATATAATGTGAACGAGAGTGGGAAAATAGATTTAGCGTTAAAAATGCCAGAAACAAGGAAATGGGACGGATCTGAAACCTTCCCGAAGCTAACTGGAGTTATATGATTGAGGTGTGAATTTCTGGCCATACATTGTATTAGAAATAAGTATTAACACCCGTAACAAGTGTGCTAAATGTTGTTATATATTTTTCGTCGATAATTTTATTTGATTTTGAGGTATGTATTAATGTAAATATGGTTACCATATATTTTGAAAATGGATTTAAATAAGCTATAAAGTATGCGTTACGAAACTTCGCCATCAATAGATATAGCTATTAAGAAAGTTTCACTCAGATCCTATATAAGCAAGTCTGCTTGTATATTTGTATTTCAAGAATGGCCCATTATCTTTCATGGTCCCAGGGTCCATCATTTAACTTGGTTTTGGGACCTGGATGATAAATAGGAGTCTGCTTCATTTAACTCTCACAAGAGTTCCTCGCATTATTCGGATAGTTCATTTTGCATATTTCAAGACAACTGAATAATACCAAAATTCTTCCTCGTCTCAGGGACATGTACCCGCGGGGTTCGTGGACTGTAAATTCTAAAATCTATAAACTACCACTATCCAAATCAACGTTTAAAATGTTAACAATTAAATACACAACAGCCAAAACAAAACGCTCCATTGTGTTAACTACCAGAATGGATGCCCTAGGACTGCCATCAAACATTCTAAAAACAAAACGTTAGATTTTCTGGTTTTCTGGTTACATTTGCAAGACTAGTCATGTTCGCTTTACCAGACTACGGGAGAGCGCACACATGGAAAAATCACTGAAACTCCCATTTCCAATCACTTTCGCGATTCTGGATTCGTACTGACGTTTCATCGGCGTTTTGAGATACATAGGCGCTGTTCACATGATATGCGTTTTCTCGACCGTTAGGGCCTTTTTTATTTCCCTGGTCCAAGTTCTTATCTTTGCGATCGAAAAAGATAGAGTGAAAATTTCAACGGATTACAAATCTGCCTGGTGTTTCTTTAAATAAATAATTTTTCAATTGTATCTTTAATATATTTTTGCCATGCGCATTTGACGAAGATATTCATTATACGAACGGAAAGGGAGTATTTATTTCGTTTTATGGAAAAGATACCACTCTTTAATGGAATATTTTGTTGTCTTAATCTACTGCTTTATTTTTACAACCATGGAAAATAGAATGGAAATTTAGTTGGATTCGATACTTTGAAGAACTTTTACCCTGATTAGATGCAAAACTTGCAAAAATATAATAGTTTATAACTAAAGGGATAGTCGGTAATTTTACTTTTGAGATACCGTATAAAGTAACTACTGTCCTAACAACTATACAACTGCCCGTTTCACTTTTCGGGCCGCGGTAGCCCGATCGGAAGAGTAACGGATTAGCAACTGAGGGTTGCGAGTTCGAGTCCAACCAAAGACTGTCGTGTACAAAGGGGGTTGGTGCAGGTTAAATCTGCCGTGGCCTCAAATATCCTCACGTTGGCGTGGTGTGGAAGTTTGGAGAGTGGAGTGCCAGCTCATATGTGACCTCGTCATCAGACCGTGGTTCAAAGTTACGTGGTGTTGTCCTCGGATCTTTCCCTTCGGGTTTGATCCCGGACCATCACCAATACCCCTTATATTGTTCCAGTACGACGTTAATCAAAATACCCACCTAGTTTCAATTTTCATGTGCGGCAAGTCTTTAAAATAAAGCTAATATTATAAACAGTTTAATATTTTTAAATGTCCTCAACGTGAAATGTGTAAGATGAGTTATAATTTCCAATATTCATTTGCATTCATTAACATTCATTTGTTTGCATCCTCGTGTTAAATTAAACTCGATATGAATTTTGAAAGAGAACTTAATTCCCATGTTTTACTGAGCTTATGTTTCATAAAATATGTTTTGATCCTACAGAACTCTTGTGGTTACTATTATTATTGTTACTACTTTTATTTAAATTTTTGTATTAAATGCACAAGTAGACGGAAATTATATTTGCAATCTTTTGTTTTACGAAATGTACGGTTTCCTTAGTCATTTTTAGAGAATTTGTAAGCATTATATTTTTAGTTTTAGCATAATTTCCTCGTTTTGTCCTGGGTTTTAATCGAATTTTAGTTGAAACATTCCCCAGTCGTGGCTTCATTTGCTAGAAATCGATCCTCGTAAAGAGGGTATGCTTGAGGATTGATTTTCGTTTCGGATAGTCGAAACTCTAGGAAAATTATGTTTAAAAATTAAATGTTCCTTATATTGATACATTGAGATGTTTAGAGATAGGTTTTAAAAAATATACACATTTACAAATCAATTTAAAAGAAATTTAAATAAAAATTAGCTATAAATCGAAGGTTGGTTTGTTTGTTGGGGTTTTATGGCGCAAGGGTTATGTCTGGCCATGCTATAAATCGAAGGAAACACGATAAACCGACAAAATAACATAATAGTCAAAGAAAGGTTCACAGGCGCTGGATTTGGTTGACATGTTAACTTTTTAATAGTACTTCATAGACAATGTCATTATAAACAGAAATTCCGGTCCCAATCTCTTAATTCTAGAAACATAATTTTTTAAAGTATTTTTTGGAGGAGGTATTTTTTATTTTATTGTCAATTTTGAGATTTTTAGGATATAGTTTGATTATTTTGCAATTTCTAGAATAAGGACTTAGTTTTGTTTTGATCAAGGTTTTATTGTTATGCGTAAGTTATTCTCTGGTCCTAATTTTTCATAAGCAGTTTCGCTTTTACACGACAAAATACTTTACAAATGACTCATCTGCTAGCTTCTTAATCCTTGATCAACCATTAACACAAAACCAATCCTTATTATTTCTTATTAGTGGGTGAATCATTGATACTGGAAGGAGTGAAGGCTACAGGGTTTTTCTGTAACCTTGACATTAAAAAACGATATATCACTCTATACTTTTGGATTTTCAATAGTTAAATAAAACTTTTAAGGCCACAATTTGAAATATAGAAAGCACTATTTCTCAGTGATACGCTGGGCGATATCCCGGTTTCTGGGACAAAAATAATCCCATCATTCGAAAATCTTTGGAAAAAGTATGAAAATATCTCGCGCAAAACTTTACAACCGATATTATGGCAACGTTATTGCTCCAGAAAGCATCGTATCCTACCTTACCTATTTAGATTATCACTTTGGGTCCGGAAGTCGATTATTTTGCATTTATTTATAAAAAGATAGGTAAGTGCCAAAACATACTTTATTCACAAGCAATTAAAAAACGCATGTTTTGCTAAACCAAAGAATATCGATTAAATTTTTACGTCATTTTTAATAAATTTTATCATTTTAGGAACTGGTCATTTTTATACATTTCAAACCCAACAAAATATAATCCCTGGTGTGGGGCCTTCATAGCTCAGAGGGTATGCACTCTGCGCTAGCAACCTGCGAATTGCAGGCAGCCGATTCCGCCCTGGGTGCATTTCTCTCTTCTGTGTCAGTAAAACTTTCCTTTTGTTTGTATGTCTATTATTTGACATTGTCTGTATTGTGTTTAGAACAGTATGGCCTTTGCATCAAAAAACCCAACCAACGGGGCCGTGGCGAGAACGGAAAATTCAATTTTAGTTTTCTCTGTTGGAAAAAGATTTTCATCCTATTTTTAACGGCTGTCAAACTAAAACAGCCTGATTGAAGCAACAAAATACTCTAATTAAAGTGACCATTTCTTTTAAAAACGAGGAAATACTCCCTTATGATTACAAAAAAGGATATTTTTCCAAATATGTTTCGAAAAAAGATAGGTTACTATAAAAAAAATTATTTTTTAAAGAAAATTCACCTGTTTAGTATTGATTTTAAGTAAAATTTTAAGCAGATTTGAAATCCGTTGAAATTTTCACTGCCCTTGATCGCAAAGATATAAACTTGGATTAGGGGAGTAAAAAACACAATTGAATGCAGAACGGAATCTGACCTTGTAAAAGCGCTGATTGGTTGGTCGAGTTTTTATTGCACAAAGGCCATATTTGACAATACTGCGCCAAACACAAGGCAGGCAACGTCACTCAATGGACATACACACAAAAAAAGTCGTACTGACACAAAAAGAGAAACACACTCAGAAGGAATCGTACCTGTACCGTAAAAACGATGGGAGGGTGTACACATGAAGCCCTCGAAAATCCCTTATCAAACATGCATTGGATAGCTCCATGTGAACAGGGTCTTAAGCTGTTGAAAGCGTGATACATAAATTTTATTAATTTTGTTTAGGAGAAGGTTGGTTGTTTGGGTTTTATGGAGCAAAGGGCCATATTTGGCCATGCTGTGCCAAACAGGACAGACAACGTCAAGTTAGTTAAGAAGGATGTAGGTTAGTTAAGAAGGATGTAGGCTAGTTAAGAAGGATGTAGGTTAGTTAAGAAGGATGTAGAGTAATTAATTCTTATTTTTCACTTTGCATTGAAATGTGTCACTACTTAATAAGCAATTGCAATATTAAGTCCTTTATCCTATCAAGGTGATGAGAGGTGAAAGTTATGTAAATCGTTGGAATGCGTCTTTTTGACACATTCACTCATTTTATGTAAGTGCCTGCGAACTCGTGGGATAACAGTGAATACATCAAATGAAATCTCAAATAATCCTACCTTCTAACCAAAAGGTTCAATTAGTTGGAAGACACCTTTTCCGCAGCTGCGATTTGCTTTGAGACTGGACTTAAGGGCTTAATCAACCTGCTGAAATGCTTATTACATTCACTGGGATTTCCATGATTTGAAATGGGGTTTTGGATACTGATATATGTTCCTCCCAAGCACACCTGATTCGGAAAATAATTTAATTCTTCATTCACATGCAAGACCAAGTCCATGAAACCACTCGTCTCTTTAAGAAGTACAAAACCATCAAAGGTAGGTAATTAACGTCACACTGGAGCAACACAACGGGCTATTGGTGAGGATCCGGGATCAATCCCAAAGGGAAAGATCGAGGACAACACCACGTAATTTTGAACCACGGTCAGATGACGAGGCAACATCTGAGCTGGCAACCCACTCTCCAAACTTCCACACCACGCCAACGTGAGAACATTTGAGGCCACCACGGATTTAACGTGTTCACCAGCCACCTTTGTACACGACGGTCTTGGGTTGGATTCGAATTCGCAACCCTCCGGTTGCTAATCCGTTACTCTTCCAGCCGGGCTATCGCGGCTCTCAAAACCATCAAATAATTCTCAAGGTCATGAGAATACAAAGCATGTGAGCAGGGGAAACCTGTGAATTTGTGCGTTTAAGTAAGGTAGGTAGGTAATTAGCGTCAAATTAGAGCAACACAATGGGCTATTGGTGAAGGTCCGGGATGAATCGCTAAGGGAAATATCCGAGGACAACACCTCTTTATTTTGAACCACTGTCAGATGACGAGGTCAACACCTAAGCTGGCAACTCTCCAAACTTCCACACCAACGTGAGGATATATGAGGTCTATACGGATTTAACATGCACCAGACCCCGTGTACACGACGATCTTTGGCTGGACCTAGTTTCGAACTCGCAACCCCCGGTTAGTATTACTTTGCTCTTCCAGCTGGGCTTCCGCGGCCGTTGTGCATTTAAGACAAATAGGAAGCATCTTATGTCCATTTTGAAATTTGAGAGTGTTAAGTATGTCTACTTCTGAATCTTGACAAAGTCGTCTATGATTTTCGATCGCCTTGAAAGTTGGGTGAGTTCCCCGAAACTCCTCATGAGTATGGGGAGTTCTCCATATAATATTACTGCAGATCTTGGACTTTGTGAAAATTTCCTGGGACGTTAATTGATTCAATGACATTTGGAAATCTATTAATGAATGCGATTGTTCATGGGAAAATGCGACGTCTCATATAGCTGTTACACATTGTGTTTTTTATGCAGGTGCACCATTTTGTCTTGGAATAATTTTGATTTCAAACAATTTTAACTTTTTTATGCTTTGTTTACTCATTTAATGACAATTGGCAATTTAGAATGTATGCATTATTGAACAATTTTTAAGGATATTAATGAAAATGCTGTCACGTCAATAATGAACGATTATATGCGGTGTTAATTTCTTTCAGTCTAAATTTGATTAATAAGGGTTACAGTATATGTGGCTTCAACAGAATGTAACAACGAATCACACAGCTAGTGCAACCATGCGAAGTCTAAAGGACGCATTTCCTGGTCGAGTAATTATCAAATTGCGGTGATGTCGATTTCCCCCTGATTTGGCAATACTGGATTTTTTCTATGGGACAATTTAGGAACGAGTCTACGCCAACAAGACGACGATGTTTCTACATCTTCAGAAAAATATTTTAGAAGAAATTGAACAAATCACACATGGACATGTGCTCAAACGTGATTGAAAATTTGGTCGAGAGTCCGTATTTTCACAGTTGCACATTTGGCAGTATTTGACAGATATTCATTACGAACGCAAAAGAGAGTATTTATCTCGTTTTTTATAGAAAAGATATAACACACACACATACACTTTAATGGAGTATTTTGTTGCCTTAATCTACTGCCTTATATTTAAACTCATTAAAAATAGGATAAAAATTACATGATGAATGTTTTGCAGAAATTTTACTCCGCTTTGACATAAAACTTGTATAAATATGATAGTTTACAACGAAAGGGGATAGGTAATTTTATTTCTGAGATAACGTATACCGACAACTGCTTGCTTTTAGTTTTCATGTACGGCAAACGTCTTTAAAATAAAGCTAAAATTATACATTCAATTCAAAAGCTATACATTAAAAGTTATATTTTTTTAATGTCCTCAACGTGAAATGTGTAAGATAAGTTTCAATTTTCATTCACTTTTCACATCCTCGTGTTAAATTGAACTCAATATGACTTTTTAAAATGAACTTAGTATTTTTTTATAAAATTTATATTTTAATCTTACAGTCAGTGTTATTGTTACTTTCATTGAAATTTTTATACATGTACGTGCAAACGAAAATTCTATTTCCAATCTGGTTTTCGATACATACTGTTTTAGTTCATTTTTGGTAATATTTTTAGCTATAATTTTCTCGTTTTGAGTGGGTTTTAATCAAATTTTAGTTTAAATATTCCTCAGTCGTTATTCCATTCACGGTTCCATTTGTGCTACAAAGCCCAAGAGGGTAGGTTGGAGGATTAGTTTTCGTTTTAGATGGTCGGAACTCCGGGAAAATTGTGTTTAAAAATTTGAAACAATAATAATTATTGTTATATATGTGTTCCTTATATGATACATTAAAATGTTTAGTGCGCGCGATACATTTTTTAAATATATACAAATTTATTTGAAGGAAAATTGAATAAAAGTGATAGTGACGGAAACGCGATAAAACCTACAAAAAATAACATAACGGACAAAGAAAAGTTATCACCAGAGCCGGATTTGTTTGTATGTCATCTATTTGATACTACTTCGTAGACAATGTTCGTATAAACAGAAATTCCGTTTCCAATTTCCTGATTCTAGAAATGTAGTCTTTTGGAGATATATTTTTATTTTCTACTGTCAATTTTGAAATTTTTAGGAAATTGTTTAGTCCTTTTCTAGTTTTTAACATAAGGCTTTAGGTTTTTTAATCAAAGTTTTATAGAAACATTCCAATTTTTCATACGCAAGTTTGCTTTTACAATAAAACACATTAAAATGATTCATCTGCTAGCTTCTTAAGCTCAAAAATCCGTGATCACCCCTTAACACAAAACAAATCTTACTACTTTTATTAGTGGGTGAATCATCGACACTGGAAAGAGTGAAAGTTATAGATTTTTTCTCTAGTCTTGACAGTAAAAAATGAAATATCATATTTTACTTTGGGTTTTTTGAATTGTTAATGAAAACACTTAATAATGCCACAATTTGAACAATATAAAGCACTGTTTCTCAGTGATACACTGGATCATACCGGTTCAGGACCAAAATAATTCCGCCATTTGAACAATTTTGAAAAACGTACGAAAATGTCTCGTGCAAAAATTCACAACCAAGGTTGATAGCATCGCCATTGCACTAGAATGCAACGTTTACTATATCTTATGAAATATTTACCTTTTTAGACTGTCACTTCTGGTCTTTAAATTGATTATATTGCATTCATTTATGTATAAAGAGGTAAGTTGAAAAACACACTTTATTCACAGGCAATTAGGAAACGGATGTTTTACAAATCGAACGAATATCAATCAAATACATTTCTAAGTTAACAAAATTGGGAACCCTGTGAATACAGAAATATCAATTTTAGGTTGGTAAAGAATGAATTTCATCCTATTTTTAATGGTTGCAAAATTAAAATAGTTGATTAGGGACAAAAAATATCTTATTAAAGTGACATTCCCTTCAAAATGGAGGCACAACTTCCGTTTATGTTTAATATAAGAGGAAAACTATCTGCAAAAAGATTAGTTACGACTGTTGAAAAAGTGAAGAACATTATATTTTGGAATCGGGCTGATGTAGAATTTTACGAAGGTTTGAAATCCTCTGAAATTTTCACTCTATCTATAACCGTCGCAAAGATAGAAACTTGGATTAGGAAATAAAAAACATAATTTAAAGCATAATGGAAACTGACCTTGAAAAACTCCGAAAGGGTGTACGCATGGAACGCTCGAAAATCTCTTATCAAACGCGCGTTAGGAAACTCCATGTGAACAGGGTCCCAGTAGTAGTCCACGTGCGTAGAATACGTGAGATTTATAATCTCTATGCATACAAATTTTAGAATGAAGAACTAAATTATTTTCCAAATCATGTGTGCGTGGGAGAAGCATACTGTTATATAAAACCCCACATTCGATAATGGAAATCCCAGTAAACGTAATTAGCATTTCAGCGGGTTGATTAATCCCTTAAGTTCAGTCTGAAAGCAAATTGTACTCGGTACAAGAAAGACAGCAGTGTCTGAATGAGATAAAGGAAATAAAGCTTTTAATAATCTTAGAACTCGGATAGTTTTTCTTACTATTTAGTGATATGATCTATTCGAAGGATGGAGAATTTTATTACAATTTTTTGGAGGTACATCAGGTATTCCAGGGTTTAAAAACTATAGGTTCATAAATAATCAAGATTTATTTAGGCTAAGGAATATAAATATTCTATCATTTGGTATTCTGACATCAAGGAGTACTCTGAATGAACTAGACATACAATGTCCCATCACCAAATTACTAAATTTGCGTTAGATGCAAAATATATTCGTTGGGATTGATCTCCCCCAGATCCCACCATTTAGTATAATGCCGTAATACAACGTGGTGATCCTAGTCGGTTTTTAATCTACCTGGAGATGAATACTCCCTCTAGTCACTTTTCGGATGATCAGAGTATCAGTAAGATTGCATTAAATAATTGTAGATCAGCTTATCGGTTGTACACGTGGAGAAGAACAGTTGTTAGAAAAATTTCGACATTTATTACGAAACTAAGCACGATACAAAACTACGAAAATGCGGATCAGCTCTCCTTTCCTCATCCAATTCATCCAAATTCAAAAACAAAATTCATCACATTCCATATAATGGTTACAGTTTGCACATGCATAATTAAAAATACATTCACTCATATCAAAATTCATGCGTGCTTAATGAATATAATATCAAGACGCAACAATGTTTGCAAGTACATTAGCAGTTGCAAGTGCATAATAAAAAATTAAATTCGCTGTGCGCTTGCTCGCGCTTCTTATAATGTGATAGGTCTTTATCCATCAAATTTGTTTTTCATAAAACATTTTCAGCTCAGTTTAATGTTAAAAGGACTTCATTTACTAGAAATAAGTTATTGCTTTTACCCTAATCGATTTCTTGGGAATTGAAATAAGTTACCCTGATAAAAAATTTAAATGCTTGATTGCAGAATGCCATCCCTACTTTGGAATTTGTGAGTAATTATAGTATTAAAATTACTAACATTTAAAGATAGAAGCTAAATCGAAATAAATACATAGTCTGAATTCTAATTTACAAACTAAAAAGATATTACCTATACATGTAAATGAAGCAAATGGAAAACGTATATTTTACTTCCTATAACCCAAATGTTACCCCATGATACATATCGGGGTTGCTTTAAAATGTTGTCTATCGCCGTTTTCGCAACATTTGGCAGTTAATTTAATTGGCGTTGACCAATCAATTATATATAAATTCGGAATTCATTCTTTAAATTATTTATTGTCGACGTGCTGAAATTGTATTAAAAAACAGTCGTCAAGCGACGTCACATCCGGAATACGGAGCGGAAGCAAGCCTGCGGAGTACAACATTACCTCCTCCTACATTTACCTTGACAGAAAAGCCTCTCATAGGTCTTAGTATTTACAAATGGTCTAATGAAACAATTCAAAAGACTGGCACCAAACTCTAAACTATATTTAACATATAAGTACTGTTTGTTTTGAAAAATATGAGAAAAATTAACGTTTCGTTGTATAGTGTAACTCCATCCGAATGTGTAAAAAACCTGTTTACAAATAACATAGAATAATTGAAATTTAGATGAGCAAGCTTGTGTCCTTGAGATAGTCCTTTTAATTTCTGGAATCCCACTCATTGTGGAGGAAACGTATCTCGGAAAATGATGGGAAACTGGAAACCGAATTTGGACCCAGAGGCGTAACTTAATTTGCTGTGTGGTACAAATGATTAATTTAATTTGCCGTTGTTATGAGACAGTGGTGATAAGTGGTTACTAGCGTTACGGAAATAGAAACACACTTATGGAGTTAACTCATAATGAATGGATTAAATAAAACTTATCCGGCATGGAAGCGAGACTATGCAGGGTACATAGAGATACTTTTTCAGTTTGATTTTTATCTATGAGGACAGAAATTACCTGACTCAAATAATACATTTATTTTTTATCCGTCGCTACTTTACCTGACAATGTCGATATGAAAGTTACACTTAAAAGGTAAGTATCAAATTGGTCTCCAGCGGCAGTGCTATTGATTGTCGACACTTGGGGAAATAATATAAACTGTATTGATTAGTGATTTATATATTCGATTATCAAAAGTAAAGTTTTTGATGATCGACTCTTTGGGAAGCAATAGAAATTTTCTTGTTTTATGATTATACCTTACAACGAATTAATCTTAAAGTTGAGCAGTAGGTCTTATACTTTTTCTAAACGCGTTGGTGCATTGATTTTCATAATGATTTTAGTTTCAAATTAAAATTACCTTTGTTTGAATAAATAATTTATTTCACCATGGAGGTTATTCTTATACTTATTAGGAAAAAATGTATAGTTTTAAATTCAATTAGTGTTTGCATTTTTATAGTAAAGTTTCCATTGAAATTTTATTTTTAAACTTTTTGTTTAATAAATATTTTACTTTCTAAGTCAGTGGAGATTATTTTCATGGGTATTATCGAAAGCTGTACTCAATAGTCAAGTAAATAAATCTATAATTCTAAATAGGTAAGTGATTCCCATTAAAAATGGAATCACTGTTATAAGGATTTAATTTAAAACTACATGCCAGTTGGAATAAAGCGAATTTGTGGAACAATGTCAGTCAAAAAATATTCGGACTTTTTGAGAAATTTAATTTTTTTTGTTTTAAGTGACATACGGTCGAGTTTGTTTGCTTTACAAGTTCAAGCAATTCTTTTGGAATTTAGATACATATGAAACATTCGTTGAAATTTATATTTTCTTTTTTCAAAATGCTCTGAAATCGACCTTCTGTTTTCTGTAAAATTGTAATCCTTGACTTTGCTTTGTACTAGATGAGATTTAATTTCAAAACAATCTACGTTATTCCATGTACTGCTGAATGGAATTTTAAAGAAAAAATTTATTGCTTCAAAATAAATTAATCCCGACAATCGTATAAATTTAATTTGCCATCCTCTCATAAAAATAATAAAATTCGGAATCATCGCATCCCTGCTGCAAGAGTGATGCAAGTCAAAAAATATTGATAGGAAAAATGAGTGTAATACTACGCCGGATGTTCGTCATTTTTACTGAAAATGAACTTAAGAGGCATTCATAATCATTCTAAAACTCAAAATCGACTACTCTAGTAGTCACCTCAGTATAGCTTTTTGTAGTTTATTTTACAACAGGGGAGTGATGAATGTGAAATGGATTATATGGATGGATATATCATATGTATGCATTTGAGTATGAAATAAATCATCAAAACTATGGAAAAATTAAATTGGTATTAAAAATTTTGTTTTCAGTACACATGCTTGCATTTTTCTATTAAATAGATTAGTCTGATCACTTTTTAATCAACATTTAGCCAATTCAACCAGAGCAACGCCGAGTAGTTCTACTAGTTTAATGTGAAATTATGTGTGCGCAAAATTTCAAATCAAAACGTTGTTGCTACATTTTTCCGTTAAGATACATTTCCTCACAAAGTATCATATCTACTAATATTTATCGCGTGCATAATATTTATTTTTATTCTTACATAATATAAGGCTTTAAAGTTTTCTCTAAGTACTTTTCTTTTATCATTGGATTTCAACTTTTATTTTCAGAGAAATGCCTTCCATTGAGAGTAGATTTTACATTTTTATTTCAGGAAACAAACAAAAAGTATTAATACATTAGTTCCAACGAGTCGTTCAGTAACCAGTCCAATTTTAATAACACTGACTTCTACTTTGGAAAAATAGTGTTGAATGACGATTTAGCTATAAAAATTCGATATGGAAACCAATTATATTATACTATCTTAATAAATAAAGTTTGTGTTCTTAAATATCTTCATAATAGTATTGACACTTAAAGATTATTTCTAATTATACTGATCAACACAACAAGAAAAATCATTAAATTGCTACTGTATTTGAAATCGCTATGAATTACACAGGCATTAAACTAACAGCCTTTATGATATGGTATGATTTACAGTCATTATAATTTATGATCAGTCATGTACCATCCGTCAAAACCCGGATCTTTGGAATGCCTAATAGCTTTTGCTGACGCTTTATATGCCGCTGCCTTCAAATGACGGAAATTTCGCTGTATGAATGAATAAATATTGTGGAAATATTCTATTGTGCACATTGCCAGTAGAGCTTTAAATATTTAAACTTATTCTGCTGTAAAGATATTTTAGCCTTTTTGCTCATGAAAAGGAGTAGCACAAAATATAAATGCTCAAACGAGTGGGCATAATGTTGTATCTTTTCCATTTTAAAAATATTTCCAAAATCTTTTGGGAGTGATATGAAAACGAATAAAATAATCGTCTCGAATACAATATTTCAGCGCGTACAGGCAAAAACCCACTTTCTGTCTTCTGTGTGCGAAACAATAATACTCTAAATTATAAACCTCTTTTGACATGATGACGGCTTTTCATTGATTGCAACAGCTTATTAAAACCCCTCTGTATATCCGAGACTAGAAATTTAAAAGAATGCTGCTCCGAAACTATGTACAATCTTGTCCATTTCTGCTGAGATTACAACTTGTATTTCCTATCCTGAAGTGCTTGTACTTCCTTCATGGCATGGCCTACAAATTATAGATTGACACTCATTCAGCAGTTTCAATATACAATTTTCCCAAACTATAATATGTGTTCTCAAATATAATGGACTTAAGAAGTTTAAAGGCGTACAATTTAGGGGGGTCAAAATTATGTTGATTCTGTCATCATAAGAAACTTTAATAAAAATCAACTTGTCTTTAAAACCAAGACCTTTTTCTAATCAAATGATTTTACTAAAACGTATGAAGGAAAATATCATTTTAATTTTGGTTTGGTTTTTTGACGCAAGGGCCATATTTGGCCATACTACTCCAGACACAAGACATAATAACTCATAATAGACGCACGCAATGAAAGTTAAGAGAGAAATACACCTAGGGAGGAATGTACCTGACAGGATTCGAACCTGAGCCACCTACAACTCGCAGGCACAGTGGGCATACCCACTGAACCATAACGGCCCCTTTTAACAGTGATGAAATATTTGAAGCTTGTATTTAAGCTAAATTTCAATTATTTTTAACCATTTGACCGTCACGAGATTTCCGAGCGATATATATATATACGTATTGAATATATATATACATATATATATATATCCAATAGGGCCATTTGTCTCGCGTTCTCGGGACCTCAAATATACACAATGGAATGATTATTATTTTCAGAGTCAAACTTAAGAGAAGGCTATAAAATAAGAATCTCCGAATTAGATGTACTCATCTTGCTTCTTTCTGGTAAGCCTTAATAAACTGGTGCATGAAACATTAAATTAGAAATTAAATTCTTCAAACTCTAAATTAATTGAGACTTCTCCCTTACACTTATATATCTGCCCTCCGTTTTCGTATAGCATGTTTGTTGAAGAAGTTCAATTAAGTAGAAATCGATTGTCTCTCTTGGATGAAAAGAGTGTCAGTTCAAATACCATTAATTGTTACGAAACTATCCATCATTTTGCATTTATAATAGATTTTAAATTTTAAAGAAGTTTGGCGATCATGAATATGAGTGATAACTTCGAAGCTTCTCCCCAAAATCCAGATTCTCAAGCAGAAAAATATTAACAGTCGTCTGAGTGGGCGAATGGATTCTGCTACCAAGTAACTAGCATAATTAACTCTAATGTCCAAAGTATCATCGATTACTGGCTAGATAATGCTGAGCATTTAACATTGAGTTATAAGGTGCTGATAAGGTAAGTATCAGAAGACACTTGAGTGTGAATATTTTGATAAATCTCATTACACCTTTTGCATAAATACATTTTGAGTGATTCTGTGCTAAAGCTTTATTGACGAATGCTAAAATATTTAAAGAGAATAATAGGCTCAAATAAGTATAAGGATGGAAAAATATCATCGCATTTCAAATATAAAGTTTTTCATAATATAATTGTAATGTATCCAAACTGATTACATCAAAATATTCAAATCGTTCGTCTTTAAAATGCTGGCCCAAAATTACATAAGATAGTAATAAAGTTAACAGTTGAATATTTTTAGTATTATCACTGAAGTATTTTTCAAAACAATCTTTTTTTGCAATCATAATCCAATGTGTACAGATGACATAATTTTGAATACGCAGTTACATGCCGAAATCTATTTCGCTAGTTTGATAATTTGAAATACTTCTAACTTAAGTTTTGCATTATCGTCACGTATACTTCGTTTTAATTGTCATTATTCAAACAAAATTGTGAAAAGTTTCGAACTTTGCCCAGGTTCTTTTTTCTTGATGTTCTATGCATCCGTATACCATCCGAAATCAGATATAGCTTTAGTGGAGCTCAGATAATTACATTTTACATAATAAATGCGATGCATCAATGATTTTTCGGTATATAATTGTCAGGTTTGTCTTTTTCTCAAAAGAGAATTCTAAAAATTTTGAGATATTCATCAACTATATCAAATATTACTTACCTATTGCAACATTATTTTTTTCACAAATTGTTGCCACGTTTTTAAATATCCAAGATATCGGCAAATGTTTTGAAGTTACATGGCAAATTGTGACCCATTCCAAAGCGGAACCGTAAATCATAAATGGAAAATAATTGTTTCTGCTAAGCTTCATAACAGACTTTTATGTCCGAAATTAAAATTTAGCTTTTCCTGTATTTTATTTATCCATCCATCCACATCTCTTGAATAGTGCATGAAGTTTTCGGAGTTTCATGAGATATCTTCATTTAAAAAGACCGACTTGTAAGAAATTTTTATGTTTAAAATATTCAAATCATAACATTTTTGGTTGAATACAACTGATGCTAATGTTTCACGCTTTCACATTTTAATTTGTTTAACATTCTAATTTTTTAACCATTCCAAGTTTAGTGTGTGTATATATTAATATGAGTGATGGACATTTTATATTTGTTCCGCTAAAACAATGCAGAATTCAGATATCTCCTTTTAAATCCCTTCTTCTAGATATATTTTCGTTTCTGCGTTTAACAGCAGATGCATCAATCACGAAATCACGAAGCTTGTGAAACATTTTTTTTATCTCGAAATGCATTTCCGGAGCAAGATATTAACTTTTTTCGTTTTCAAACACAGTGCACGAATGAAATTCGGAAATACAAGAAACAAACTTACCTAAAACTACTGCAGCGGTTTGCAACAGAAGAATATCCCGATACCGGATCATTTTTGTAGAAAAAGGACGCAATTTTGGAACCCTCAGTGCCGGCGAAGGCCGGTCCGTAACGAAGTGAATCCGGACACCGAAACTAAAATTTCCCTCTACATACTCTCCTATACTTTGTCCAATTACACAGAATACGCAACCACGTGTTTTACTTTTGGCGCCATCTAGGATACGAATCTGAAACTAATACGTCCCGTTAGCAGATCGAATACTCGGTTCCCGGTATTACTCAACTTGTAAAACATCTGTCGGTTTTAAAAAGTGCTAAATTTAAAACAGCAATTCTTATAAACATAATGTGTAATCAATGTGTGCATTACTTTTTTAGAAATGTATACTTTGCAACTGAAATGTTCTTTAACCCTTTGAAGGTCAGCACGCGAAAAACCTCTATTTCTTAAAAATAAAAACTTTTAGGGTGAATACCTTTCACCTAATATATTTTGCAACCAACAAAAATTTAATATCATTGGGTTTTTTTAATGGATAGTGGAAACCTTATGTTTTACCGTTCATTAAGCACTTTTAGGCATCAGAATATCAAAAGAGAGAATATTTAGCCTTAATTTAAGCAGCCCAAATGTACCCAGAATACCTAGTTTTAATCATTTCACGAAAGTAGGATGCTATACGTCCTACCCCACCCTTCAAAGAGTTAAATACTACGCTTGTACAAAAATGTGTCTCTTTATTATATGTATATATAACAAATTATTTAATTTAATAACTAATTTCTTGCGCTCAATTTTGCCAGTCTTCAAAAATGTACAATTTATCAAACAATTTACAAATATTTAGTGCACTTTTTAAATGAATCAGTACCAGATGCCTAGAATAAACTAAAACTTAATTTTTAACTAGTCTGGAAAACAAAAAAATTTACTAATGTTACATTTGGAGAAATCATTGTACACAATGTTACATTAACTTTCCCCATACTTTAACGAAATTGAGTACGACATTGTAAACGTAAAGTCAGGCTATACTATCCAGAAAAGATTTTCTTGGATAAAATTTAAATAGTTTATGTTTATACTTATATCCACATCCTTCGCAAGCAAACACTCTTTTTTTCCACAAACACAAAGATGTTTGAATACTTATTATTATTACCGGAGGAATATTGGTTTATGAAATAATTAATGAATAATTGATTATGTAAATGTTGAACAAGAGCTAGAAAATGGACTATAGAAAAGACTGACGTGTGATTAAAAGAGATGACTAATATTCTTATTTTATGAATTTATTATGGGTGACAAAATTGTTAAATATTTACGAAAATGAGCACATTTATCTCAATTTAAAATTAATAAGTCAATGCAAATTTGCTCATAAAACTAATGATGTATCTATATAGAAAAATGTTAGGCAAATACTCGTTGTGTATTTGCCTAATAAAGTGTATTTATTGTAAAAAAATGCATTTAATGTAAAAATTATAATTAATTTTACATTACTTCCTCTCTTACACATTCATCCATATTTAGTTCTCACGATTCCAATAATTACAATTTTTTAGATCGATGTAGTCAATGTTTGGCACTACATATTCTATAAAATTATAATGCGCAGCATTATTACGTTACTATAACACTATTACTGTTCCGTCCTATGATTTCAAAGCTTAAACGTTGTTTAATTGTTGCTTACTTAAATTGTCATAATTTAAGTAACAATGGACACAAGGAGAAATTCTGCTCATATACTTCAAATCTTTTTTTAGGTTATAGAAAACGGAATTTTATCCATAAAGCATTAAAAATAGTAAAGAAAATAACTTCTTTTTCAGCACGTGTGGAATCTTTTTAATAAGATTTAAGTAATTATCGATTCCAATTAATTTTGAACTACATATTACTTTTGTTCTATAGAAATGATAAAATAAGTAAACATTTCCGATTTTGAATTGTTTTTCAAGATGTGAAATCTAAAACGCCCACTGCAAGTACATTGTAGTTTCAAAAACTACGATAGAAAACCCTTTATTGTTTCAACAAAAACGTTCGTTTCACTAGATCAAAAGTGCACGTGCAGTTTCTTTATCAAAAGATATTTTTAAGATGAATTAAACGAAGGTTAGCTTTTAAGTTTAAAGTTGTAAACCACCATTAACACCTTGAAGAAAGAGAAAAATGCAGTGAGATTAAAAGGATCACTTGCTGCAGTGTTAAAACCAGAAAAATTGTTGGATATAAATGTTAGACGACGGTATTCATTCTGATCTGACGTGCGAAATTCCCAGAAGTAAGCTCTTTCCAAGCTAACTTAAGGGAAAAATCTGTCACGACATGGAAATATTTATATTATTAATGATAGCATTCACCAGTGGGTGCAAACTTGAGAAAATTATCAAAAAACTCTCCAAACCGATTTACTGTCCCAGAGATTCTAGACCTTAATGGAAATTAAAGTACGATAAATGCCCATTCATTCTTTGCACAACAAAATGTTTATTACAGCATTAAAATGTATATGTGATGAAATTAAGTTGTTAAAATGTTGCGGAACAATGCAATCTACTAGGGAATTGCAAATGGCAGATGAAAGGACAAGATTTCAAATCTCGTAGCTATGCATATTTAGTAACTTCGAAGGAACTCAGGGTTTGGTATTATACAAAAGAAAGTGTCTTACTACTTTTAAATTCGTTGCTTCCGTCAAAAAAATTTGTTTGTCTCAAACGTTTAAATGTTGAATTATCATAAAATAACTTTCTAGCCGCGGTTTTTTTTAACTACATTATAATTCTCGATAAAATACCGAAGTAATTTATAAGTTCGAATATGAAAAACTATAAACCCTCTGAGCCGCCTAACTGGTATATTGGTCATAGCGCTTGTCTGCCACCCAGTATGGGGGCCGCGGAATCCCAGTTGGCAGAGAAAGAGCTCGCTCCAGCCAAAGGCGGACAAAGACTTGTATTCACGGGGGCTAGTGCTCGTTAAACCTGTCGTGGTTTCAAACTTCCTCACATTGGCGTGGTGTGGAACTTTGGAGAGTGGGGCTCCAGCTCAGGCGTTGTTCTCATCATCTGACCATTGTTCAAAATTACGAGGCGTTGTCTTTGATCTTCCCCTTCGGGATTGATTCCGGACCGTCACCAATTCTTATCGTAAGTGTCACTTTTAATTGTATGTGATGACTGAATTTTTGGAAGACTACGAAAGTGATTCTTAACTGTTTTATGTTACTCCACCTACCAAAATACTCTGCAAAATCACCTACAAATATGGTGTTGCGAAACTGGGTGATGAAATTTACAAATAACATGAAGCAAGTCGGAGGTGAGGTGGGGCAAGTATGTCCAATGAATATCAAAACGCGTCTGTTATTAAAGTAAGAGTTGCTACATGTTGGAAGTGCTTGTAGGAGTAATATTGTATATCCCTTAATTACTAGAAATTCGAAAATGTCGATACATAATAAAATGGTAAGAAAACTATGCTCCCCCAGTGGTTAGTTACGCCTTTCAGGTCTAGGGATATGTAGCTAAGACCCACATAAACAAACTTGAAGCACTCCAAAATTCTACCCTCCGTATCATGTATGCCCATGCATTTATTACAGAAATATCAAAATAAGAGAAGTAATAGGAATTTTAGAACTCAAAGAATTTTTTGGCAAAATTAGCAAAGCTTTTTTCCGTTCCCTTCGCTGCAATTAAAACTCAGCTGTAGCGTAGATCCTCAGATATAACCATCGTCTACCAATTAACAAAACAATAAATTAAATTCATACTCTTGATAAAAAATTAAAAATTGTTTTAAAAAATTTTAGTCTAATTTGCCTTGGTAAAATCATGTAGTCTTCCAAGCCTTAATTCATTTATTCATAATTTTAATTCTACTTTTAACGGTCAATTTTAATTTTACGTAATACTTTCACAGCTATTCTGAACTGTGGTATTTTCTGAGATCTCACTGGAGTGATAAGCTTGCCTACCGCTCATTGTAACGCCTTCTCTTACAACAACAAATGCAAATGCATCCTTGATAACCCGACACCCAAGACTTTGCAACACCTTTGAAAGTTTCTGATAACATAAACGTATTCGGAACAAAAGGACTTGGTTATCTGGAGACAGAGGGCCTTCGGACCAGGAGCTCCATGGAAAATTCCCCCCCCCTCTCTTGATGGAGTTCTATAAATTAATTACAACGAAACGCTTGAAGGAGTCCTGTAGATTAATTGCACCACAAGAGCACTTCGAATCTCGGCAAGGAAGTTGCGCAGACCAAAAAAAGACAATAATGAAATAATATGCCCTTTCCCTACTCACAATGCACCACATTGCAAATAAAAAAGTCCGCATGTTCACTTACCCAATCATATGGGGCAAGTAAAATAGCAAATGTTTTTTTTTTCAGCTATACAAGAGACAGTGTAGTAATTGGTTCGATATGAACTTTGAAGATGTGGGTTCACAGAATGCACCACCTTACTCTAACTCGTTTATTAAAGCCATTTTTCACAATTTTAAAAGTAAAAATACGGCCTACTCAAATTTGTCGGCCTAGTCACTTAGTTTATCAGGCTGAAGAAAAAATCCATATTTGCCTAAACAAGTAAGATTTAGCAAGACATTTGAAAGACAGTGCAACTTTGTATACCAAAAAGTACTGATAGTGGAGATAGGATCGGAGGACATCACCACGTAATTCTGAACCATTGTCAGATGACGAGGTCACACCTGAGCTGGCACTCCACTCTCCAAGCTCCCACACCACGTGGAGGTATTTGACAACGTGAGGACATTTGAGTCCACGACAGATTTAACGCACACCACCCCCCTTTGTACACAACAGTCTTTGGTTGGATTCGAACTTGCAACTCTCCGGTTGCTAATCCGTTACTCTTCCAACCGGGCTACCGTGACCTAGAGAGCCTATATAGAGAGTGGACATACACCCGACATTTTCTGATTGGCTGATGCGGTCGGCAGCCATGTTTTTTCCTTTTCAGGTCAGTTCAACATGGCGGTTATACGTTGCTGATTGCGATTTTGGAAGTTTTGTTTGGATACACTTGTAATTTACATAATTTTGAATGTAAGAACGCTTTTTTCATTTAATATAGATCAATCTATCCACTTAATGAACAAAATAAGGTGTAAACTATTGATAACATTAATTTAGACAACTAAAAAGAAGCAAAGGTACATGTGTAAAATTTCGAAGACCATTCCCGAAAAACCAGAAAAATGACGCCAAACGATGCGATATTCCGCCAATAATGGAAAGCGTATAAAATTGTTTTACTAGTATTGTTCGAAAAACAATTTTTTCCGAAACGTTATATTTAAACAATTTAAAATTCTAATTATGTTTAAAATAATCTTTTTATTTCTTTCCACAATATAAATAATTTATGAATATTTGAATGATGAAAAATGGATATTTAAAATAATTATTTACCTTACTTTCAAAATATAGTATTTTAGGCCTACTTTTTTAATAAGTTGCCATTTAAATATACTGTATTCTCGTAATAAAAATAAACACAAATTATTTTAGATCAATATTGGCGTTTTATTTCACAACTTAACCGTTTTTTATGACTGTCCCAATTCTCCGGATTTTTGATATCTGGATTAAATCCCGCACTTAGTCGTGATAATTGGAGTTTTACTGTATTTCTATTAAGGATTTAAAGCTCTTTTATCTTATGAAAAAATATTTTATGTGAATAATTTATTCGGAAATACAGGGCAAAATACGTTGCCCCATATTGAAATAACATGAAAGTGTTCCTAATTCAAATCTAACTCAATGTACGAAATTAAAAAAAGGCTTTTTTATTCAGACCCCCAAGCACACACCAGATTAAGTCCTGTATATTACTAGTTTATAAACTGGTCTGGTCTAAATGAGTAGCTCTTATACATAAGATAATCCAATCTGTCAATATTTGAAACCCAACGCCAAACTGTCGCCAAACCCGAAGTCTTCGTATCAAAATAATCTGATTAGCAACCCTAGCGAAACCGACTTTTGCATAGCGTCCGCGTTGGCACAGCAACGGTCGAAAAACATGGCTACCGTTTTGCCTTGTCATCTCTATCTATATAGGCTCTCTACCGTGACCCTGTAACTAATATTGAAACCGTGAATCGAGATGTAGTTTTGAGCTGTGAGTTTAATTCAGTTCTGGGAGTTTGTGAGATTATTACAAGACACAGATGTATTTTTAAATTGTGATAATTATTGACTTACTTTCTCTAAATATTTTGAATGTAAAGCTTCCGAATTTTATGCATAAACAATGAAGAATATCAGGGAAATGTTTCAATATGCACTTATTATTTACGATTACTCCATTAAAAGATAATAATAAGCACCCTTGAATAGCAATAATTGATTTCTAGAAACAATTGTATTCTTATTTCAACGGGCCTTACAGCTAGTTTATACATAATTTGAATCCTTTTTCTAATTGAAAACAAGTTTCTAACACAAATGATCGAAAAGAACATCATAACATCCATTTTGAATCTCCTTGTATACACGCCCAATGACAGTTTAAAATATTTCTCAACACTGGACATCTTTCGTCAGGTAATAAATTGTTGCAACCGGGTGATACCATTAACAAACCGGATACCAAATATATCGAAGGCACTTTACTATATCAAATATCCATATCTCGAAACGTCCGTCTGGTCTAGTGGTTAAATGCATAGTGATTAAGGAGAATTCGATTCGATCAAATGGTTATGGTCAAGTTAGAGACTGCACAAGGCGCAAAATGGGAGTATGAGAATGGTGAAACAGCCGTATTTCCAAGAAGTGTAATGACTGAAAACCATTCCTCGTGTTCTGATTTCAGTGGTTCAGAAGTTGGAATTACACACCATTTCAGCTTATCCTGCGCACCTATTTGTGTTTCTAATTTGATTTAATTTGTCGCTCTTCGGTTATTTTTTTGCTACACGAGTTATACTTGAATGAAACTCTCCGAAAATTATGTACTTACGCACATTTTTCCTTTCTGCAATCAGTATGACTGCTAACCAGTTTTGACATCCCTGACCGATAAAATCATTCCTATTATTCTTTCAACCAATTAATGTAGTTATCCAGTCATGTGTGTTGTGGAGTAAAATCTTTACTACACTACTCGAAAATTTAGTGACGCTCAAACAGTTAAAGAACTTAACATAACGTTAATATGGAAACAGTCTAAGATGGAGATTTGATATTCCACACCATTTTTATATATTAATGATTTTAACTTCAAGGCATACTGATTCACTATGGTGAGTCCATTCATATATATATTTCTGAAACTGGCGCATTGTTCAGATTCTCGTATTAGCATTCAGAAGAAAGTTATCCGATTACCCGTGGCTTATGCCTGTCAAACAACAAAAAGTATTTTGCAAGCAGATTGTTCTATGCTCCCAAAACCTTGTTAGCGTCGACTTAAACTTGAAAAGCGAAAGGGATGTAGCTTATTAGTAGAGTTTTTGCATGTGAAATGCCCCGCACCTTCAATATTTTTATCGTCGCAGTGGCTGACATATTAGAGCACGTGTTTAGAGAGCACTTGTCTGTGTACTTACGTAAATTTAAGTTTTCGAAAACTAGGTATGTGAATTGGACAGTTCAGACTTTGTTAGTCTTGTCTGAGCTTTGAGAACCTGATATAGTTATATCGAATGGAATGATCTTGGAAAAAGACTCATTGTTGACGATTTTTATTAATAGATAGGTAACAACCCTTTTTGCGTTTGACTAGCAGAATCACCCGATCTTGCTTAGGTTGAATTAGTTAACTGTAGGTTGAAAAAGTGATCAGAATAGTCACTTTTCTCTATAGTATAAAAATGTTAATATCTTTTAAGTGTCAGGAAAATAATTTTTTTAACAAACTTTCAGCATTTTTATAATTTCCACAACTCACTTTGGACGCAAATCGTAATGCATGTATGTCCATTCATATAATACATTTCAAGTACATCGCATCACTGTTGTGACAGAAGTTGACGAAAGTACGAAAGTTGCACTGACTACAAAATTCGTTTATCAGTTCGAGGGGGACTATGAATGCCACTTCTTAAGTATGTTTTCTGTAAAATTTCCATCATTCAATTCGTAAAAATGACGAATCTATGGGAAATACTCTAGCACTCAATTTTCCTACCAAAATTTTTTTATCCTGTGGCACTCATGCGGCATTTTTGATTTCCATCACCTTCAAGCTAAGGATGACAAATTAATTTGATAAGATGGCTCATAACTAATATTTTTAACCTAATACATTTTCCTTCAAAATTCCATTTTGTGCCACATGCAATAACAAAAGAACTTGTTTAAAATTGGCTGTCTTCAGTACTAAGAAAGCAAAGGTAAACGAATACCACTTTTAAGTAAAAGGTAAGTTCGATTTGAAAGAATTTTTTAAGAAAATCGCTGTTTTCAAACTTTTAACAGCTATAATAAATTGCTTACAATTACCTTCATCTCATAATGGAGGCAATCCACACAGCATTAAGTTTGCCTACCTTCTATCACAGCGATAAAAGTTTTAATATTTCAAAGTCTGAATTCGGATTTTTTTCTAAAATTAATATTTTTCCAATATGTTACCCTTAAATTTGGCAAACGCGAAGACTCCTACATGTAACATTTCAAGAAATTCAGGAAAGGCAAAGGTTCTACAGAATTGCAAGCTCATTGTCTGCTATGAATGTACTATGTCCCACAAAGCCGCATTCGAAGCACTTGATGTCACGTTGAAAGATATCAGACGTAACAATGACAGAATGGGCGGCGTCACTATGGTGTTGGCTGGTGACTTTCGACAAACACTTCCGGTTATTTTCCGTAGAACCAGGGTGGATGAAATGCAGGCCTGCTTAAAATCATCTTACATTTGGAATGGCATTCATAGACATGGACTATCAACAAACATGCGAGTTCATGTCAACAGTGATCCATCTGCCCAGCAATTTGCAGATAACCTACGTCAACTAGGAAATGGTGCCGTTACTTCGGATAATCAAGAATGATGTATAGCAATGCAAAGCATTGGAAGGATTGTGAAAACTCAACGAGAGCTGAAAGAGGTGGTGTTTCCAAATGTTGCGCACCACTTTACTGATCACGCATGACTGTGCCAAAGAGAAATTCTTGCCCCAAGAAACGAAAATGGCAATTTCATCAATAAGCAAATTTTACAAGAATTGCCCAGTAGTGTTCAAATTTACAAATCTATCGACACTACATGTGACTCAGATGAGGCTGTGAACTACAACAGTTTTTGAACACATTGGAGCATATGGAGTACCTCGGACATATAAAAGCTGAAGATTGGATTGGATTTCTGAGAAGCACCGATTATGCTTCTCAGAAATCTGCATCCACCTTCACTGTGCAATGGAACAAGACTATCAAGAAACTGATGCCGAATATTATTGAAGCCACCATCATGACTGGACATGCCGCAAGTGAAGACGTATGCATTCCTAGGATCCCAATTATCCCTTCGGATCTTCCCATTCCAATTTAAACGCCTTCAGTTCCCTGTTCATTTAAGTTTCGCCATGAGCATCAACAAGGCACAAGAACAATCGCTGTAAGTTGTTGGACTCGATCCCATTAAACCGTGTTTCTCCCATGGTCAACTGTATGCGGGTTGTTCAAGAGTTGGAAAAGCCGATAATCTTTACATCCTAGCTCCAAATGGAAGTACATTGAACATAGTGTATCATGAAGCTCTCTAATCAAGAATTAGTGAGGTGGAAGGAATGAGGCGACATGCCCGTGTCATGTCGGGTGGTGGTGGGACTCATTCTTAAAATTATTGTTTTTTCTTTTTAATATTTTCAATATCAGTGAGGACATAACAAGAATGATGTCATGGGCAACGCCGTGCGGGTACTGCTAGTAGAGAATATAAGCATTGACACTTACATTTCATACATCCAAATTAAATAAAATTAATAAAATACGTAAATTGGCATTTTATATACTTCTTTGTTTTGATTCTCATTTCCAATCAAGTACATCGCAAAAAAAGTTCATATCCCAGTCGTATTATTACAATCATCTTCTTAACATCTACTGCAATTGAATCCTATTGTCTTGTTAAAGCCAATTCCGTATTTTTGATGCTTAAACCTATATTCGCCTTCTCGCTCACATTTTATTTTCTGTGCTGATTTCTGTTTTCCAGATTTCTCCTTTCTCTCATCAGACTACTGAAGAACCTCTTTAGAGCGGCGAGCTCTACCGTGTAGTTTTAGCAAACGCTGTGCAGTTCCTTAGTCAAGTCAAATATATTTAAATTTACGCCATCTGAGCTGAAATTTCTACTGTCCATAACTGATGGCAGTGTCGTTGCTCACTTTTCACTCTTTTATATATATAGACGAAGCCATGAACCAATATTGCCTTGTTCGCACAGTTCAAAGGTCTGGTGGGAATATCATGGTGTGGGGTAAGTTCTGTTGCTTTGGAACAGATCGCCTGGTGTTTCGGGAAGGTAGACAATCAGCCATACAATACTTGAACATTCTGACAGATCAAGTGCATCCTGCAATGTTGCATTTTTACTCTGAAGGTGACGGATCTTTCATGGACGATAATGCAACCATACATTGAACGTGTAGCCTTAGAGAGCGGTTCACGGAATATTAATCTAACTTTCAATATTTTGCTTGGCAGCCGTAAAGCCCAGATCTTAATCCTATAGAGAACATTTGTAACATGTTGGAAAGACGCATCCGACAGCAATCTCCTCTGTCATCCACTTTACAGGATATTAAGGTCTGTGTATCCAATGCTTTGAACTAAAATGCATTTCAGAACCTTGTAGAATCTATTTCTAAACGCATACATGCTGTTATCCATGCAGAAGGAGATCAAATAAAATATTAATCCTTGACAAGATCGTATGATGCGCCTGTGCCTTTACTTTTGTGTATCTTTTGTGTTCTTTCCCATATCAAGCAAGCTTCACCAGGCATTCAGAGAAAGAAGCTACTTGATGGACAAGTCATAGTACTCGATCTTCCCGTGGTTTGCTATAAAGACTGTTACTGTGTTTAATAAATACCATTTGGATAAACATGTCGATCTGTAGTTCTCGATCCCGACTACTGAATAGTAATCCCCTGTTTTCCGGAGTTATTACAGGACCCTGCAGTACCAATGTCTAGAACAAGAAAATAAAATGAAATCAGCCCGGCCTACTTCTAGCTCCAAGCCTAAGCAACAATTGAAAAGAAGTAGAAGATGTGGGAAATTTCCTTCCCCGCCCGATCAAGAAGGATATACGCCACGAGTGTCCGCAATGGAAAAGTTATCACAGGGAATAGTGACAACATAGTGTGCGTACAAAAAAATTATGTCCACAAGTGTAAGAGTATCGTTATGTGCCACCTATAGTACAAGAAAGGAATAGTCGTACTTTTTGGTCTGTCTGTCAGAGCTCTGATGTTGATATTGCCAAAACATTTTTCGAAGAAATGGTTAATATTAACAAGTATTTGGTATTAGTTTTTCATATTTTCGATCATTACCCAAGATTTTTAATCAGGATTACTATACCCTCCTTCGTTACTCCTTTTGTTTTTCTGCCTTGGATTTAATGTTGAACATAACTGATGGAATGATGTTAGCTCTATGTCGTATTATTGTATAATGACAAAATACAACAAATTAACAAAGGGGAAGGTTTGTACTCCCTACTCAACTATCTCTCGGGTTTTAAATTGTTTTTTCCAGTTCCTTGATATCATGTATTTTGGAACCCACTGTAGAGAGGCATACAAATTAGTGCCTTCTTAGCCTATCTGAAATGATAATTTCAGAATAATCATGAGGTGAAACCAAAACATTAAAAACATATTTATATCCATATCTCCATTTATTGTAATGTATAAAAAATTTTCATCAATATTTTGAGAAAGAAATATTTCATATGAATTCTTACAAAAGTATCTGCCTGATGAAATAAGTATTGACTTCCAACGAAAAATTAATTTTTCAGCATTACAAAGGTTAATTAACCAAAGTATGTGAAAAATTGAAATGAAGAGGCATGGACTATTTTCAAGAATGGGCAGTTCATAGACTGAAAGTTATTGTGTACTTATTGTGCACTTTTGTGTATAAATTATATGCTTATTTTATTCGTATAAGTGGATTTTTTCCTTATATTTGAATATGTGTGGCGAATATTTAGTTGTATTTAAATCGTATGATTAAAACAGTGTACACGATTTTGGTAAGTCAAATGTAAAATAACCTAGATCTGCTTCCTGTCATATGCAATCCAAAACGTTGGTGTATTATCATGTATTCTAGTATTGTGCTATTAGTGTTCCGAATACAGTTATATTTTGAATGAGTCAGTGGAAGTGATGGAGAGACTCAATAATATCGTTACTTGTACCTGGCTTACTCCTCTTGTGGTGACTCTTGCTTCCAGATACAGCTGGCAAGCCTCTTCAAGAAGGAGGGCGATATGTAATAACCCCCCATTTAAACTCCCCGGATACCATAACTTCACTCTAACCGTCCCTGATTGAAACCACCATACGTTAAATTAAGCCAATGACAAGGTCGTATGACGCACCCGTGACTTTGCTTTGTGACCCCATGTCTCCCCTTCACCCTAAGTGAACTTCACCGGGCATTCAGAGAGAGAAGGTACTTGGTGGATGAGGCATACGTCCTCTGTCCTCGGATTTGGTCTTCCTGTTGAATGCTGTTAAGACTATGTTACTGTGTTTAATAAACACTCCATTTGGATTAACATGTCTATCTGTGGTTCTCGATCAGCTAAACATTAATCCTCAGTGTTCTGGAGATTATATATATACATACTACTGTTTGTGAAAATTGCATCACCATGAAGGAATCATGCAAATTAAACGAAGCTTGCAGGAAATGCAAAACAGGTTAAGATATGCAAATGATTAGAATTACAAAGCGATTACGCATGTGTGGGCCGAGAAACACCCTCTAAACTTCCAAGTGAGCCGTGTATAAAAAGCACTGTAAAGGTGCGTTAAAATGTGTGTATCGTCGTTTGACTGCTGTAAATGATTGATTAGAAGTCAATATGCCTCGCCAAAAACGCAGAGTGCCATACGAGCAACTAACGGAGTTCGAACGGGGCCACATGATCGGCCTCCGTGAGGGTGGACTTTCGTATCGTGAAATCGCCACTCGCACGGGGCGTAATGCCACAACAGTGATGCGTGTGTGGAAGAGATGTACCATGGAGAACCGGAAAAGTCGAAACCCCGGTAGTGGGCCACGCAATATGACGTCACCACGGGACGGCAGACACCTCATCCGCATGGCGGTAACGGACCGTACAGCATCCTCCCGTGCATTGGCACAACATTGGAGCACGTCAACAGGTGTTTCATTGCCTGTCCCCACGGTTTGTCGACGTCCGCTGCGCCATGGGCTACGTGCAAGCATTCCCCTGCGCAGGATTCCCTTGACGCTCAACCACCGACACCTCCGGCTACAATGGGCTCACCAACACAGCCAATGGCGTGATTGGCAACAAGTCGTCTTCTCAGATGATTCCCGCTACAATCTGGACTATAACGATGAACGCGTACTCGTCAGACGCTACAGAGGAGAACGCCTTGTCCCGGAGTGTCCGATTCAGCGTCATACTTTACGAACGCCTGGCTTTATGGTCTGAGGCGCTATTGAATATCATGGGCGATCCCGCCTACTCCAAAGTGTGGGGACCCTGAACAGCGGACGCTACATCAGGGAAGTTCTGGAGCCCGAGGTCCTACCCCTCCTGCAACGCATTCCCGGAGCTGTATTTCAGCAAGACAATGCCCGTCCACATGTTGCTCGGAATGCGCCATTCTTCTTCAGTGCACGACAGCTTTCGCTTCTTCCATGGCCTGATAAAACCAGTCCCCGGTATGTCGCCCATTGAATATGTCTGGGATTACATCGGACAGCGACTCACTCGTACCGCTCCTCGGGCAGAGAGTACGGCTGAACTTTGGTATCAGATAGAGGCCATCTGGAATGCCATTCCTCAACATGACATTCAGAATCTGTATGATTCGATGTCACGACGTGTACAGGCTCTCATCGCTGCGCGTGGCGGCTGCATAAGATATTGATTTTCGGCATTATTTTTGTTTTATTGCTCTGTAAATTTGATCGTTTATTTAAACTACTATAAGTAATACGTGGAATAAATTTCATTTATTTCTGATGATTCTTTCACAGTGTTGCAATTTTCACAAACAGTAGTGTATATATTGCCGAGGTGCATAGAGTGGGACACCAGTGGTGCAACTATACGAGGGGGATAAATCTCTGAACCTTTCACCATTGGGCATACATCAGCACCTTCTTCAATTAATGCAATTAGGCGAAGCATTGACGTGTTTACCAACAATCTTCCACAGTAGAGTTCAACCCAAAGGCAGTGAAGTCTTGATAATGAATTAATCTGTCATTAGCATTGCTCATAAAGCTATGCACGAAATTTGCCAGGCTCCGTTAAAGTCATGTGCGATTGACGTCCTTTAGATAATTTCAAGCCATCATATTTCAGCAGTAAGTGATTACACATTTAGGCCGAGTATATAGAAAGCCACGTATTTTATTTTGAATGATGGATTAAAATTGGAATGCAAAAGCGAACGTGGCTTAACTATGAGCGTTAATGCATTTGGATTTTGATCCTTATTCTTGGTGTTCCATGCGCGAGTATCAGTTTTGGATGAAATTGGGTAACATTGAAAATGTTTTTACTGAATTAAGCAACTATAAGTTGATAATTCATGCGAAAAAAGTAAACCAGTTCAATCATACCAAAATAATAATTATATATTTTTAGAAGAATAAAATGTTTATTATTTTCTCTGTATTGATAATTTATAATTTTCATGTTAGAGTTATATCTTAAACATCATCTCTAACAGCAACTAAATATGGTTGGTTTTTATGGCGCAAGAGCCATATTTGGCCATGCTGAACCAAACACAATAGACAACGTCAAATAACAAACATACACACTCAAGGAAAGTTTTGCTGTCACAGAAGAAAGAAATGCAACCAAGGAGGAGAATTGAATCTGCGCCACCAATAACTAGCATATTATTAGCTCAGTGAGCATACACACTGAGCTTCGACAGCCCCTCAACTAAATATGATCTAGATCTTTGGTGGCATTAAAGTTTCTGGTAATACGACAAATATTGGTAAAAGTACTTCAATTTTCAAAGCTATCACTTTTATCTGATTTTACTAAATTTTAAAACAAGTAATCAATTTTGAAACATTAAGTTTCTAATTATTTTGTCATGTAGCGTAAACAACTAAAAAAATCACAAATGTATGTATCACTAATATTTTAAAATGATACATGTCGTGGTTAAATAAAAAAATTTGAAGAATAAAAAATACTTAATCGTACTAAACAATGTGAAGACTACCAGCATCAATGCGCAGTTTGAAGAAAACCAGCATCTACACACTATTTGATAAACCAGCATCTATGCACAATTTGAAACCCTCCAGCATCTACCACAAATTACAGACTATATCACCAATATAGGCTCGAAATGGACAACTTGTATCCAACATATATATTCTGTACTTAAGAAAGAAATGTCTATGATAGAGAAATTTTTCAATTGTGGTTCGTATGGCTGATTTTCGACATCTCCAAGGATTCAAAATCGATATCTTTGGAAAATTATAGCCAATTCTGTGATAAAATAAAGCAAATGTTTGTGATATCCAATAGTATTACTATTAGGAAATTTGCAACTGTTAAGGAAAAAGAAACTTTTATCTTGAAAGAGAGGTAAAACGTATTCGAATGGTGGCATGCAGGTCTCCGTTAAAAGCACAAGACCTATTCGTAACAATGGGATCGATCAAGGTTATCTACTAAAAATAATGGGGAATTAAAGGATCTATTGTTCAGAGTCATCAGGAGTTTGTAAATAGAGTTGATTCTATTGAGTCGAAATTGCAAGTGGAACTCCGTGATTTACGGGTTGACCCTTGCCGAAGGATTGTATTGATTGAATCTAACGTTCAGCTAAGAAAACGTGTACGTAGGTAAAGGTGTTTCTGCAAATTTGAGTTCTCCACTGGTAAATTCTACAAAAATCAATTATAGAGGTACAATCATGGATGTGAATCAGAATAGGAATGAGCTTAGGAGATTCTCATGTGCCATCGAAACCGATTGAATTAACTGCAACATCTACTCCGATTGTAAAAAGATTTTTATTGAATAAAAAAATCTAGAACTGTTATTAGTGGTAATAGCATAAGAACAAATCTCAGATCTGCAACACTATATCCGAAAAGTCTCAATACTTATTTCGAGACTATTCTACTGCAGTAAGCGACGTGTTACACTTTTTGAATCCCCTGAAAATGAATCATCGCGAATAGAATTATCTAACATAATGAGGACTAAAAGCACATTGACAACTCGTTGAATCTTTGTGACCTGACGGGGTATAATACCTAGGTTTCACGGAAGTTTAGAACAGGATCCAATCCATATTGAAAATAATATAACCGATAACTTAAATCAATTCTCTGCTAGTAAGTCCTGAAAGTGCATAAAATGATTGACCAGTTCCAAATTATTCTTCGTCTAATTTTAAATCATATATTAGAATGTATTACCAAAATGTTTGTGGTCTCCGTACTAAAACAGATGACCTATTCCCTTCGGTTTTGGTTGAAGACTACGATGTTATTATGCCTATCCGAAACTTAGTTAAATGACGAATTTACTAACTGCAATATTCTTAATGACAGGTATAATGCGTTTAGGAAAGATCGGGGATTGTGAACTGACGAGTACTTATATAGGAGGTAGGGTCTTAATAGCGGTAAAGAATACTTTGAATGCTCAGCAGATCAGAATATAGTGGTGAATCGGAATATAATTACCGTTATATTTATATTTGTAGTATTTACTATCCTCCAAAAGCGGATAATGTGTATTTTTATGAATTTTATCTTCTTTAATGTTACAAACATTCTCATTCTTGGTGATTTTAATCTATTATTTATAAGCTGACCGAATCCAGATTTTCTCCTTTAGTTTTAGTAATGATTTCTTTCCCTACATGAACTGAAACAATCTAATAATTTTATTGGAAACTAGCAGAATTACCCGGCGTTGCTCGTGTGAATACTCAACTTTGTACGGCGTTGTACTCAACTTTTCTATTAATATTCTTTGACTTATGGCACTCTTGCAACAGGAACACAATATTTTCGAATTTCACCATCATTAGATGAAAACTTAAATTTATAGTATATTCATGATTATGAATATTGAAGCATATACATTTTTTTCTCGGCAATCCCATTCAGCGGCAAGCAAAATAGAGGAACTTGCATTAAATTAGAAGCATTTTTTATCAAGCTAAATATAGGTGGCGATAATGTTTCTACGGCGATGCGTGTTTTCTGTACGTATTCTCAACGTGACGTCAATCAGCTTGTTTTTTCCAATACGATTTCAGTACTTCGCCAATAAAAATTCCAGAGTGAATTCCGAATTGATAAATGGTAGTTGATTGGTCAACACCAATTAGAATAAATGCCAAGCGCCACCAACATATTGATAAACTATATTTGAAGTTATCCCCGATATGGTAGCATTTTGACAGCAGAAGTAAATAATTCATAGATAGTCTGATTTTTTTGTAGCAAATGTAGCAATTTATTTTTTTGTAGCAATTTATTACAATTTTTCCGGAAGGTCAATTTTACAGAGTTCTTACAAAAGGAAAGCCCTGTCTTCCAACGAATGTTTCACAGATAGTAACTTCAAATCGTAAAGTTAACAACCTCGAGCTTCGTGTCACTTTAGACAAAAGATTTTCAATTTTTCAAAAATCCTATCTTGAATATTTTCTGACCATGCCGTAACAAGCTCGGCAAAATTTATTTTAAATTCGTTTTACTCCAATTTACAGTTCAGTTTTCAATCGAATCCTTATGGAACTTTTTCAATTCAGAAATGAGTTTTCTAAATAGACATACCATAAACTACATACCATTTTTGAGAAAACAGATATAGTTACTTGACTTTTGAGTATAGCTTTCAATAAAATCCAATAATATAATTTTAAACATAAAAAAAGAATATAAGTTTAACTGATTTTAATCATTTTGTAATGGAAACCTATGTCAAACGATTAAAAAATCATTCAAATACAATGTATATAACTACCCATCTTATTTTAACGTTACCTTTCTCGTTTGAAAATACCTTTCTTTGAACGTTGCCCGTCCTTTCAAAATAGAAATTGCACGTCTTATTTCATAAGGTTTCGTTTTGCATAATTTATTTATTTTTATGAAACGGAATTCTGCAAATCATTATGTACTGAACCAAAGACTTTTAAGGAAAGTTGATCGAAATATACCCACATACATCCAAAAAATGAACTGATGTGTTTAACGGAGATATCAAATATACTCAGGAATAAAAGAAATTCGAAAACGACTTTTTATCAACACTGATAGAGACAATAAAGA
Source organism: Meta bourneti (assembly GCA_933210815.1). NCBI lineage: Eukaryota > Metazoa > Arthropoda > Arachnida > Araneae > Tetragnathidae > Meta > Meta bourneti. The sequence goes on along the minus strand of OW119924.1, from coordinate 74,745,823 downwards.
TTTATTTCAAAAGGAACACATTCATAATACTTAGAAATGCTCAAATATGACCTCGACATTTCGCTGTCTTAACTCAAATGCAAACTCAAAATTCAAAATCAAATTTTTAAAAATGAAGTATTAATTCTGGTGTTTCCAGATACCGAGTAGCAAAATTACATTTATTATTAGTGGGTTTTACGTTTGGCTTTTTGTTTGCGAGACTTGTTTACTAACTTGTAAAATATGGGCAGCGGCAGCCGGGTTGGAAGAGTAGCGGATTAGCAATCGGAGGATTTCGAGTTTGAAACTCAATTCATCCAAAAAACCGTGTACGTGGGGGCTAGTGCACGTTAAATTTGTCACAGCGGGGTGCCAGCTCAGATGTTCACCTCGTCATCTGACCAAGGTTCAAAATTACGAGGTGTCCTTCTCCTTCAGTATTGATCCCGGACCGTCACCAATAGCCTGTTGTGTGTTGCTCCAGTGCGACGTTAATTAACTACCTTACAAAATATGAGATAAATACAAAATTAAATATTTTAAATGTCGTTATATATCATCAGCTAAATATTCACAAATTATAGTTTTCTTTTGTTTGTTGAGGTAGTTAAACTTACGTCGCAATGGAGCAACATAACGCACTATTGCCTACGATCCGGGTTGGTATAGTAGGTATTTTTAATTAACGTCACACTGCAGCAACATAACTGGCTATTGTCTACGATCCGGGATCAATCCCGAAGGAAGACATCCGAAGACACTTCGTAATTTCGAACCATGTTTAGATGACGAGATCAACACCTTAGCTGGCACCTCACTCTCCAGGCTTCCACACCATTCCAACATGTGGAAATTTGAGGCCATGACAGCTTTAACGTACAGTCTCCACGTTCACAAGTCTTTGGTTGGAACCATACAAGAGATATAAAAGTAGAGTGAGTTATGGTAATCTTTTAATGTACCTATGATCACGAGACCTAAACAAGTAGTAACTTGATCTTTAGATTCTCTTCTCCCACCCGCATATAGTTGGCGCATTCCTTCTAATATAGCAAATACACTGAAAGTGAAATAAAAAAATTATGCTGTACATATCGCCAGGCTAGAGCAGAAACTCACTCATTAACTGATATTTTTTACGAAATGCTTCTTTTTGACATAAAATGCTCATTTTCATGGTATACTTTAATTTCAGACACTCATTATCCGTGATTTCAACTTTTAAAGGATTTCTCAGAGTTCATAAACTTCATATGAGCAAAAAAGTTTAAGATGAAATTCACTATGGACTGAACCATTTAAGTTTGTTATTCCCATGTTAAAATTATCGACGGAAAATCATTAAAATGATTTAATTATTTTCGTACCTGCAGCGTCTGCACGTAGCCAAAGAATGAATATCATTAAAGCAATGAATTTCAGTTTAATTCAGATACCAGTTTTCAGATACTATTCGAAAGGTGAAATTCCTTAAGTCACTTAATTGGTATTCACGTTTTTTAAGAGGTGGTTTACACAATATAAAGTCATTTACTTAATTTAACGATAAATCTAATTTCACCAGTTACACACATAATAAACACATTTTTCATTTAAAATAACATTGTTGGAACCCAAACTGGGAAAAGTATTCCTTTTCAGATATGAAGCCGAACAGATGTTCTGATTCAAGCTCATCCGTTGAGCGCAATCATAAAAGTCTATGCAAACGATTTCTTGTAATTAATCCTTCGATCCACAACACATAATCATTAAAATATAATTGTTCCATTTTATTTCGCCGCTTTTAAATAATTTGCTATTTTATCGTCAAACAGCTCAATGATATTTGTGTACCATTAAACATATTTATGTTACTTCCTTTGTTTTCCTTCGTGAGTGACGGTTGTTTCAGTGTTGATGGTTTTTGTTTAATTTAATATTGAAATAAGATTTATTGATATGAATCGAGGACATTCTCAGCAGATGGTTTTAGATAAGGATCATTGCGGAGAAAGGGATAATACTGTTGAAAGCTCGGTAAGTAATTGTTAAACTTACTATTGTGATAAAAAAATCCTGTTTTGCTTACATTTCAGTTAGATAACGAATTGTCCAGTGTCCAGAATGTAGACAGAAATAATTTCCAATTGCATTTACAGAATCTAGTTAAAAATTTGTTAATTGTTTTTGTAGGAAGTAAAAGAAATTAACTTTTTTGGCTTGCATTTACTGGGTCTGTCGAGAATAATTGATAATTTATTATAAGTTAAGTACTGTTTTGAAGGATCGGGGATATATTAATTTGTGAGGTTTATTTCGAAATTCTCCTTGATTTCCTTGTCAGTTCTTCAATACGCGTGGTTTTAAAGTTCTTTTCAAATTCGTTTGCTAAGGGGCGGGGAGTTTTTTTTTATCGGATTTTTTACTTCCCTTTTGTTTGCTGGGTTAAAGAAATATTTTTCTCGGATTTATTTTCTGTGTCTTGTAGCAAATTACTAATGAACTATTTATTATTTATTGGTAGTTAGATTGGTATAAGATAGTTAAGTTGCACAAGTTTGTTTGGAATCACTCAAGACATTTTGTGCGGAACACTGGTGTTTTATAACCAGTATTGGTCAATGTTTATTCCGACTAATGACTAAAACGATGATCTTGAGAAATGACTAACGATTGATTAGTTTAAGTCCTTCCACTTCAACTAATGATTTATTTTGTTTTAGTTTCAATCAGGTAATCATGACTAAAAATTATGATTGAAATTGTGACTCCATTCAACATTTCTGAGTTCTGTAAAACTAGTATGTAATGAGCCTAGTGAAGGTTTGCAAAAAAAACTACATACCCGCATGTTTAAGATGACAATTACAACAAATTGAAATGATGATTTTCGTAACCTAACCTCCGACTCAGATGCACATTTTTCCTCAGTTATTATGTATACCTCTAGTAAAGGAATTTAGTTAGCGTATTCATGACTAAAACTAATGATTGAATGAGTAATGACTAATTCATTTAGTTGTGATTATGACTAATATTTTAATCATGATTAACTTTAGTCATAATTGAGGTTTTTGTTAAGTAATCAATTGTTTGCAAAAATTAATTGATTACGCCCAACACTGTTTAAAATAAAAACAAACCAAAAGTAATATCGAAATGTTTACCTGCGAATCTAAGTTTTGTATTGTATTCCTATAACCTGTGCCTAGACCTTCAACTGCCAGTGATGATTATTCCTCGTTAGATGATTTAAATTTTATGAACTCTGATTCTGCGCAGAATTCAGCATGGAGACTGGTTTTATCGTCCGAAAGTGACACTTCAAACGTTAAAGTGGAGAATTCTCATAGAACGCTAGGAGAAACTGAGACAAACTGCTTGTTGGCGAAAAAAGTGCCATCTGAATGGGGGAAATGTAAATAGAAAAAAGATGTTTGAGGGTCCGCCGTATAATAAATTCCCACAAAAAATTTAAGCCAGTGAAACAAGAGTTACCTAATACTCGTATGCTGCTTATTGGGGTCTATCAAATTAGAAACAGCAAAAAAAGATTTTGCATTGAAACTTGTTACGCAAGAGGAACACAAATGTCGGTTCGCAAAATCTTTCCACAGAAAATATCCACAACGTTACTACTTTGAAAAAACAACAAATGATGAATTGATCAAATGAAAAGATTATGCCAAAAATATTTTGAAAGAACTCTTTGCACCAGTAATCCCACAAATACAGCTTTCGAAAGAGCTAACGATATTGTCTGATTCACAGACATTCATTATAAAGGGAAAAGTTCATCAAGTAACGCACCCAGTGATGTCTCTCATTGTCACTTTTTAAAACTCAAGTCGAATCAGTCCCTACCCTTGAGCTGCATTATTGCCGGAAGACCTCTTCCAGACGATACTTAGAATGTAATCTCTTTTCTATACAAAAAATGAGTTGCACAAGAAACACTGCAATGAAATAGGAAGACAGTACACCTGTTGCTGTATGTCTACCGAATATATTTTGTACAGACTAAATTCTCTTCAACACCAGATCAATGCACAAATTGCTATGTATTGAAGTTAAAAAAGAATTCCATGGTCTCGATTCAAGCTGAACTACAAATTAACTATGATGAGCACATTAAAAGTAATAATGACAGCTATGCAGCAAAAAGTGCTGACAAAGAAAGAGCCAATCCATAACATTTGATTTGCAGAGTGTTCTGCAAATCTCTAGTGGCAACATCTCTTCATAATATTATAGTCGAAAACTTATCGTGTATAAATTAGAGATATGTGAGGCTAAATTCCCAAATGACAGTTATTGTTACGTCTGGTCAGATAAAGAAAAAATGAAATCTGACCAGCATTCTACAAGTGGATACATTCTTTACCTTCTTCAGTGAACGAGATATCCGTTTTCAGTGATACATGATCTGGACAGAACCAGAATCAATACATAGTTGCTTTATGTACCTTGTTCAAATAACTCAGTTGAACGTAATATAATTGAAATTTTTAGAGTCCGGATATTCATTCATAGAAGCAGGCAGTATGCACAGCGTAGTAGAGCGCAAAAGAAAATACGCTAATATTTTCTCCATGAATGACTAGTTGCGTGTGATGCGATTGGATCATATTCAAAAAGATCTTCCAGCAAACACACAGCTTCCCGACCTTACATCGTGACAGAAATTAAGTATGAAGACATTTTAGACTCAAAATACTTGTTAAAAACAGGAACATAGACAATCATGAAGAAATCAATCATTAATAAATTTTGCTGGCAAGGGAGCTCAAAATCAGGATCGAAAGACACGAACTCGTAAAATTATTGGACATGAAAGTAATCATAGAATCATAGAATTCATATAAGAACCCAAGAATGACAAGAAATTCCCCTCTGCAATAATAATGCTCTTCCCATATCGACGCCAAAAAAGGCAGGTCTAGTTAAACATTGTAAACAGAAAGCCATACTGAGTATACTGCATCCATGGATTGAAAGCCTAAAAACAGGTAACGGCAAAACCGATTGGGAAAACCTGGCATCGAAGAACATTTCCAAGACGACGTGGAGATGAAATGGTGAACAAAAACTTTTTCATTTTTATAATAGTTCAATAACAAATCATTATCTTCTCTGTTAACTTTATCAGTGACTGAAATTCATTAAAAGATATTTTCATTTTTGAAAAAAGAACAAATACCTTAATATTCTAATTAATTTCATATTGTAATATGTTCGAAAAATAAAACACTATCGAAATGTGCTCATAATTTTTATTTTTCGACCTAAAAATAGTCTTTAAACGACTATTGTAAAATTTACTTTTTAACAGTTAATGAGTTTTTGCTCTAAGTCGAGGATATGGACATAATTCCAAATTTATTAAAGATGGAAACATTACGTTTCACATGTGAGCGATCTACATTTAGTTAAAAGTGTATTTCATTATATATTCAATAAAGTCTCTTAATATATTTACTGGTATAATAAAAGTAGATTTTCTGGCTTTGGAATTAATATACTTGCGAACATTTCCAATTCTAATGCAAAACATATCCTAGCTTTTTAATCATTATGTATTCGAAATAAAGATTAAAATAAAATAATTTATTCGGGTGGTGTTTGTTTTGTAAATTGTGCGTAGCTAAAGGCTTGAAATAATAAAAATAATAAATAGAACTTTAAATCGTTTTGTCCTGGCGATTATTTTTACACCAATTCGGATCACTATATTCTCTAGCATGTTATACGATAAATAATATTACGGAAATCATAAAAATAAAATTAAAAATGTACTTACAATTTTATTTCTAGTTGGACAAAAAGGTTTGTATTTACTCATTTGTAGAATGCCAGGTACGAAAAAATAAAAGATGATGTTTGAAACTCGGTATTATATACCACATGAAACTGATTAGTCAAAATATCGTTAAAGCATCCTACAGGCTGCGCATATAAATGTGAAGCACATTTTCATGCGCTTTAGTTAACTTTCGTGATGTTTTAAAATATGTGTAAAAACTTTTATTTTAAGAACATTATAGAACTATTATGTTTGTCGAAAGGACTTCTTTCCCAATATAACTTTCTACTGATCTTTTTTATTATGTCGTTTTTAATGGAAAACAAAGCAATGCCTTGAGCAGATAATCAATAAATACCGTTTTTTAGGTATTTATTATTTTCTATAAAACTTAGCGAATGTCCAACAAAAAGAGAAAATGCAATACAGTTTAATATTGAAATAGCACACTAATTTCTGAAAAACGCAGACATCGAAATGAAATCCCTAAACAAATAATAGTAAAAGGGAGCGCTTTTTAATTTTTGCTTCTAAAAAATATAGCATAGATTGTATATGTTAAAATACTTTATAAAACTGTATGCATATACAATACTTGCTATTCTATTAAAGGAATTTTTTTACCATTGATGCAGTTTTCTTACATTGAAAAAATCTATTGTTTTTAGACTTGAGTTTGTGATAACTTTTCAAAAGGAAACATTTTAGGCATTGCCTCTCGAATGATTCAAAATAATTTTGTGTTCATGAGATACGCAACTTTTAATAAAACTTTATATTTATCTTATAATAAGAGAGTATATTAAAGATGTGTCACCTGCTGAAAATTCTTTTATTCAGTTTGTATGAATTTAGAACTTTTATTATATTTTATTTATTAGTTTTCCCATAGATGGGAAAAAATTCAAAATTTCATTTCAAAATTTAGATACACATATTTAACTTATTTCCATACTTTTTAAACAAGTGTAACAGTAAAAATTTACATACAGTAATATTAAACATCTATATTCTAATAAAGAAATTTGCTTTTTCCGAGTTAGGGACAAATTACTGATGATTTAATTCTTGAAAATAAAATAACAAACGCAAATAATAAGATCTCCACCACACATCTACCCTGTCATAAAATGTTACATCATCAAACTAGGCTATAAAATGCCAAATCAGCCAACCAAGATAATTTTTTGAGGAGTAATCACATGACTACTATTCTACATGCTAATCACACTTTCGAAGCTCCTCTTAATAGTAATGATCAATTTACTTGTATTTCATGTCTATGGTTGGATCGAGTTTCGAACTCCAATCCTTCGGTTACTAATCAGGAACTTAACCAACTTGGACTATCACGGCCCCTGGAATCAAATAAAAAATAAGTTCAACATAATTATAATAATTTAATTTTAATTCTGGTATTATAGTTTAAATTATGTAAAAATAATTTTTTGGAAAAAATGCTTTTCCAACAATACTAGTAAGACAATCTTAGTTTCATCTGCAATTGTAATAATACTCAATGTAATTCCTGTGGGGATTTTGAATTGTTTTTAGCCCCCCCCCCCCTCTTTTTAGCCCAGAATGGTGGTTGGATATTGATGAGGCCTTAAAAATCATGCAAATCTGATCATAAGTCCTACTGGCCCACTAGTAGTTCAAAGAGTGATCTTAATAACGTAATAGAAGCATTTTGAATTCTAGTAAGGAGATTGTGGAAGCTTTTGAATAGTTTTGTAGCCGATTAAGTTTATAGTTTTTCTTATTAGCATAACACATTCATAACGATCCCGATTTTTGCACAAATGTAATTGATTTGGTTAGAGTGGATATCATAACCTATCAAGAGGTTGAAGAAGGAATGAAAGATATTGAAAAGTTCTTGTTCTACGGGATTATATAATATTCTTTCTTACATTATTAAAACAAATAGCGAAAGCCTAATTTATCTTTTGTTGATTCTGTTTTATCTCTCCCTTATGGCAATGATTTTTCCTAATGTCTGGAAGCAATTAAAAATAGTTCCTGTTTTTAAGGAAGGTGATAAATCTTGCGTTAAAAACTATAGACCTACTGCCTTTGCTAAACTTTTTGAATCAGAAAATTTTGCATCAAACTTCGGATGTTATTTCTGTAAAGCAACATAGTTTTAGTATTACAAGACGTTTAATATCTAATTATCTTATGTGTTTTAATATTGATTTTGTTAATGCTCTTTCGATTAATAAACTAGACGTTATTTATACTGATTTTGTTAAAGATTTTGACAGAAGGGATTTTGGTCTGTAAATATTGAAACTAGTTAATATTGGTTTTGGTCCGATTAATCACAAATGAATGTATACTTATTTGACAGGAAGACTTATTTGTATGTTATAGATCTGTTTATTCCGAGGACTTTTACAGAACTTCTGGAGTACTATAAGGATCTATTTTGGACCACTGCGTTTTATTTCATTTATAAATGATTTGGTTGATGTCTTTGTTTCTTGTTTAGGTTTTGATGATGATTTGAAAATTTACAGGAGCATTTTATCGTATCATGATTACGAATTATTACAGTTGGAATTTGTGAAGTTTTATGATTGGTGCATACATAATAGGCTTTTTTTAATATAGATAAATGCTTTGTAATTATTTTACTAGAAAATTGAGTTTTGTCATATATGCTTATAACATAATGGGGAATTTCTCAAGATATTATTTCTAACCTAGGAATTAGGTACAAATCCGAATTCACTTGTAATGTGCATATACTTGAAGTAACCAAAGAGACATAAAAGGCTTGGATTTTTGAAACAAATGTGTCAAAAATTTGAAGACGGTATTTAAAAGTCTTTTCAATTCTTTAATAAGAATTGTAACAAATTATTTGAAAAATCTACCAATACCCCAATCTATCAGAACTATCAATAGTTTATCCCTAACCCTTGATACTTTTCTTGTCGTTTTTATACATTTTAGTAATTTTATAACTTTAATGTGTTTGTATTTCGATAGCGATTTTTCTTTTATTTGATTGCATTGTTCTATGCAATTTTTGGTTTGTGCTTTCATGATATAGTTTTTGTTGTATAATTGTACTGTTTTCCTCTTTGTGTAACTGGAGTGATCAGTTCGACAGTATGAATAAATAAAATAGTTATTTACATTCCAGATTTTAAAGATTTAAATAAAATATCATTCATTTTAAAAGTGAACAGGTTGAGTAAATGTAAAAAAAACTATTTTGTTAATTATAAATGAAAAAGTGGATATAGCTTTATCCGAAAAGAAATCCAGTCTAATCAGCCCTTGTGTAGAAAATAATGAGCAATAAATAAAATAAAGAAAAAACTACGTAGGAAACTCGTCATTAGAGGTATTTATATTTTTATCTGTTCCTGGAATGATTAAAGAAGTTAAAAAATATAGCTCTATTTCATTCCATTTTCAATATTTTTTTATTATTTCACTGAGAGGTATGAAACTTTTCTTCGATTATATCTTTGCATCCTATATAAATTTTGGTTGGCTGTTTTGAGTGGTCTTTTAATGCCATTCATTAACATGTTGACGTTAGTAAAACATCTCCATCTAAAAAGTTACCCTACATTTTTAAAAGCCCAGATCAGCGTCGTTTTCGAATAAATTTATAAACAACTCTCTATCCTAATTAAATTAATAATCTTTTGTCTCACTCAATATTGACTCTCCTGGGGGTTAATCTTCACGTCGAAAATCACCCTGTAGTGGCCAGCCTCTGTTGCAAAAGCCTGTTTCAAACTGCCACCTGTTCTTGGCAAGGGGCAATCAGTTTTTCCTACTCGGATCTCAATTTCCCTTTAAGAGAAATAGGGCAGTTTTGTCGTCATTAGCAAAACTAGCCAGATTTTAATGGGTGAGATATCTCGTCGTTAGAAAAATTTATCATATCTTGGACGAGATATCGCTTTGAAACCACTTGGAGGATTACTTCTCATCCACAAAATGCATCAGCAATTCAATGTTTGTCACAGTATAAATAATAACTGAGTGCGCGTATTTATTACGAGAGAAAAGTAATTACCTCAATAACTGAAGCAAATTGAATTTTAATTTGATATCGCACACCTTTTCATAGAAAAATAGACGTATTTGTTTGCTACAGAAGACATAGCGTAGATAAACCTCTGAAATTCAACCTACAGAGCACTAAGTCATTCCTGCTTGAAACAATGCATAATCAAAAATGCTCAATACGAACATTAATTTGTTTTTATCGAACAAAATATCTGTGATTTAAAAATTCTCTGGGTTATAAATAAAAAAAAGAATACTGGAAAATAGTTCGTAGTTATAATTCACAAAACCATTCTACTGTGAATACTCGAATTTTTCCAAATAAATTTAGAAAATCAACAAATTTAATTATTTTGTTATTCAGCTTTAATACCTTATAAAAATGTATTTGAACAATTCTCATCGTGTTACTCATCATATTATTACAAAATACAATATTTTAAATTTGCATTTGACCTATTGTATAAAATTTTCTGGTTAACTTTTTAAACAGAAGTAAAATTTATAAAAGTGAATTATTTGCCATTTCAGGTATAGAAAGACATATTTACTTATCACCATATTTCCTATTTTAAAGTTATTCACAATTAACATCTAAGGTTTTCATTTATCTTTCGGAATAAAATATTTCCGTTATGTCTGGGCGTAAAATATATTATTGAATTGGGGAGTGAATCTAACTAATGCTTACATTTATTTCCTTAGACTGTTATGTAAAAGGACGTTGATTATCAGTTTAATTTTAAAGTATTCTTCTATCATCTAATCATATATATATAAATATAGGTGGAGTTAATATTTTTGTGGTGGGACATGCTTACTTACTGCTTACGCATACCGAAAGTAACATCACTTGGCTTGTTTTTCAAGTATGATTTCAGCATTTTGCCCATAAATTCCTAAGAATGAATTCCGTTCAACGCCATCTAGATTAATGTCTAACGTCGCTAAAACTGCATTTTAAGGTAACCCCGATATGTGTCACACAGGAAGATTGAATAACAGGACTTGGGTATCAAGAAGTAATTTTAAGGTAACCCCGATATGGGATCACACAGGAAGATTGAATAACAGGATTTGGATACCAAGAAGTAAAATCACCTTCTTCCGTCTAGTTTCCTTACACTGAAAATCCCTATAATAAATAATTATTCATCAGAACTTAACAGAAAACAAACATACTTTCTTAAAAGGATAAGGGTTTCTTTTGGCCAAAAAAGGACATCGAAAACTAAAAAGACTTTTATAAAGATAAAGAGCTTCCTCTCTTCTCTTTTGAGAATACGGATTTATTCATTCTTTAGCATTCAAAATTTCTCAAACATTTATAATTTAGAAACTTGTAAATACAAGCGTTAAACACTCAGTTTTAATACTCATGCATCAGGAAATCAAATATATAGATTTATTTTCGGATGTGTTCGGCAAGTTTTAATATGAATTCAAGTAGATAGTTTATGAGAATATTAACTAAATGTCACGCAGTTGTATTATAAAACAAAATAAGAAGCCAATGAAATAAACTCTCACACATAATAAATTATCAACTTTATTAATCTCTGTTTATTTACAAAACGTTCGTCTAAACACAACAGGTCCTGAAAGGCATTTTCAACAAGAAACACTCTCGCTCCCCCCGCAATACAAAGGAGCGAAATTCGTCACTCTCACACCATAAAGAACGTGAAAAGCTTATTTAAAACAATCCGTAAGTATTTAACCGGTAGAAGAGATCAAAAATATTTACAGAATATAGTATGTTATGCACACACATATTTAGTTTCGAATGGAGGGCTTCTATGACCGTAAGAGACGATCTCTGTCAGTCGAATATCTATGTACTGACTGAGAGTAGATTGTTCTTAACTTCACTTGGGCTAATGTGGAATTATACCTTGTTGAAGGCTCTCAGAAGACACAAGGTCCAAGTCTACGTAACAGGGAGCTGTAATCAAAAAACGATAAGTCCTCTCCATCTCAATTCCGGGCCCTAGTAGTGGACTGGGTGAATATGGATTGAAAAAGAGACTATGGTTTAAGAGCTAAAACGACACATTTCAGTTAACTAAGTTGGAGGCAGGCGTTTTAATTTTTCAAATACGTACTATAAATAATTTGAAAAAGTGAAGTCCTGTAATTATAATTTTATAAAAAATGTTATTCTCACAGTTCTTTAATAGTTTTTCGTTACTCACAAATGAAATGTTACAAATCTAAAAACAAAACGTATAACCGTTTCGAGGATGTAATTTTGAAACGTAATTTTACATCTAATTTCAGAAACTTCTGTGAATTTTAGTTGGTAAATTACACTCGAAAAATTTAGACCTATCCTTTTTTCAAAGTAAAACAAGTTTGCATACCGAGAAAGGTATTCGAACAATCCTAAATAAAAACTGTAAATCAATTAAATTTACAAATCGAACACCACTCACATTTAAGTCCATAGTGATTGATTGTATTAGAAATAAAATATTCTGAACAACGTATGTGTTTTAAAAAATATCATCTCATTCTTTTTTCATCTTTATTCTATTTAGAAGTAAGTTTAAACTTTTTTGATTTTCATAATTTTGCTTAAATTTTGAAATGGAAGACTACTTATAATTATTATAAATCATAACTTTTTTAATCTTACGCCCTTACTGGCCTCTCGGTCATCAATCGACGGTTTGAAGTGATTAAATATGATTTAAAAACATTATCTATATTATTTGTATCAGGAATATTTTAGGACAGTCCTTGAGGGTGCTCTTCTGTCATTGCGACCTGTTTGCAAAGGTGGCAGATAGCTTATCTCGTTACTCCAGTACGATATAAATGTCTTTCTAGGTAGTGATGTCCGGTAAGAAGTCGAAAGCAAGCAACTACTACAGCTCTGGATAAGGGACTTGGGTTACAAGCTTCATTCCTCGATAATATATTCCTGTTCTTTCCTGTAGACATTTGTAGATTGAAAGTTAAATCATAACTGAAACTACATACACAATTAAACATTTAGATTAATTGAAAATTAAATTTAAAAGTACACTAAACTGTTGTCATCTTACATCTCTCCTACAATTATGATTCGACATCGATTTGAGAGACCGTCTCTTACTCATCACACTAGTTAACTACGTAATGTGCATAGAGCCATTTAGTATTTAAAGAGTTAACAGTATCTCACTTCATATACTGTAATACTCCCCAACATGGTGGGTTCAAGTCTAAGGCAACACTACATGTGACTGCGATTGAATATCTGAAGAAAATAATGTAGTGCAAATTAAAATAGAGCTTCTACATTTTACTAAGTACTTCAAAATTGCTTTAACTATGCACTAAGCTCTAAAATATGCATCATTAAAAGTTTTCATAAGGGATGAATCCGCAGTTAATGCAGTTCACATGCAATTATGATGGTTTTAACTACTTCTGATGGTTGGAAATAGAATAGATTTCAATACAATCACATAAGAGTTAAGTGTATCCATCTTATTTATGCAACTTTCATCAAACAATTTTTCATATTTCATTTTTTTATTATTATGAATGTTTTAAAATTTAATTTCAAGTATCCTTTATATGTTTCGATAATATTCTGTCTTACAACTAACAACCTTCCAAGGCATTGATAGGTACCAACAAAAGGAATACGTCCTTCATTAGAGGTTATCCTTATACGATACCTTATAGATTTTTTGTGTATCGGCTATAAATAGAATTTTAAGTAAGACAACTAGTTGTGGATGCATTATATAAGGGGAAATTTATTTATACTTTTAAAGAAAATTATGTTTCTCATTCTTAAACTGATATTTTTAAATATATGTAAATATCACTTTCAGTTCATTATCATTTGGTACATTCAGTTGCGATTTTTATCAAATGTTCTTTGCAATAACAGTCGAGATTTCAGGTACTAAAATAAATACTAAAAGTGGCACAATTTGGTACTAATTTAAAGGCTAATTTCATGATTTGAATTTGTCATTCCATTTTTTTTTTCAATTTCCCCCTTTATTTCGAGAAAGATTGCAATGAATCGAATTATTTCAACTAAGCATATGTTATATAAATCTTTTTATTATTTTTGGGTGCAATACGCATGAAATGTTTATAGAGCACATTTCATTGAGTACAATATATAACATGTATATAAATCACAGAGGAAATTTTGTCACATGAAATTTTAAATGCTCTCCAAGACTTGTACCAGTCCACAACTAGTTTCCTTTGTCTTTTTTGAAATTACATTAAATTTAAAAAATTCATCATAGAGAGAGCATCAAAGTAATTGGCTTTTTCTATTCAAATGCAAACAAAAATCACATACTAATCAGTATGTATGTTGATTGTACGTTTGATATTTACAAAAATTAAAATTCTGAGTCGCATATTTGAGCTCAAGGTCAATTTTAAATGCTTTGAAATTGCTAGTTTTTAAATAAAACAGTTTTCAAAAAATCTTAACCAGTTTGAAATACATCTGATTTCAATAAATACTTTCTAAACTTTGTATAGAAATTAATAGAAAAATAGTGACTAATAGTTAAGAACATTTCTAGGAAACTTTTTCTTTAAAGAGAATTAGTAATTTTTTTATAAATGAAATTTATCGAATCCTTTAAATTTTTCGAAAAAATAGTTTATAATTTTTATCACCAAAATAGCATCCACTGTTATTTGAAGTACGAATGTGCATTTTTAAACAGTTTCGCATAATTATAAGAAACAGTCGTGATTCAAAACGCTGCCTTTATTGTTTCTTTTCAAATTTCGTATTCAGAAACACATTATTAAGTTTCTCGATATTTAACTTTCACATATTTTTAATTCTCAACTTTATAAACCTGTAAATATACAAAACGTTTACTCTCAAAAATACACCAAATAAGATTAGGAGTTTGTAGGTTCTATTAAGATTGAAGTCATGAGTTGACTAATTATATAAATTTTATTCTTATTGCTGATGTTATTGCTAAGGAAAAAAGTTTAACGCAAATAGTTTTTGCGCTTTAAATTGTCGATTCTTTAATTCTTTGATAAATTCTATAAACACACAACTTAAATCTTTCATGGAGAATCGGAATCGAACATCCTCAAAGAATTTCACCATTTAAAAGATTTTTAATTAGTAATATAAGAATGTAAGTTGTACCACTACAAATATGGTAGTCAAATATAAAATTCTAATAAATAATTACTATCGTTACTGCTATGGAAAATAGATCCCATGCATTAAATTCATGCATTATGAAAATATAATACAAAATGTATGAGAGTGCACAAAAACTGTGCCTAATCATTCTTACGCTATTATAACACCGATAAAGAATTTGCATAGAACATGGTGATGGCGATTCTTAACGCTGCATTAATGCTTTCGACAACTAACTTCTTCAAACACATTACTTTTCAACAGTCACTTAACACAAATCTCTAAATTAAAATTGCTTTTGAAAACAACAGGTTGTTAAATGTAATACATTTGAATATACAACTAGAAAATTAATTGTCAATGCAAAAAGACAAGATAAATAATAAATATCACGTATAATATAAACGTATGACAAAAAATAAAGTTATCCCTCTAAATCGTTTAAAGTTCTGGTCCTTAACGAGCAGTAAAGGTAAGCATCATTTAAGAGAAAATTTGTTTAGGTAGCCTAAATAATACGTTTCTTGAGCTAGCAGAGAAAATAGAATCTCGAATGTAAAGATCCGACGACTTGAAATTTCCTTCCCTGATTTAAATACTCATAGAGACCTTTCTACCCACTTTGAAAATGTTATCTAAAGAACTTTGTTTTGGTTGGGTGTTTAAAAATGGGCAAAATTATTTAGATTTTACCTTATTACAGTTCCATGAAACAACACATTGGTCACAAATATAGAGGTAATTCGTTTCCTTTCCTCAAATATTTTATCCATTTAGAGAAGGGAAATAACATTATTCCTCAAAATATATAGAACTTAAAACTACAGCTTTTCAGATCTTTGCTTGGATTGGAAAATGTTTTGAAGATTATTCTCTGACAGGTAATACCAGTTTTTTAAGTTCCATTTTTGAAGAACTTGCAATATTGTCTATAATTGCATGTATTATACTGCTATATTATTTCGTGACTATGTTAACGGTAGTTTTATGTGCGTTAATTGTAATTGGTGTAAAATTTTTGGCACACAAATTGGAACACCTACATAAATTAGAATCTTTTCACAAAATTAAAAACGACAGCATCGTATATTAAACGGATAAAAATATATGGTCCCTCGCAAACGTTAGCAGTATACGAAATTTAATTTGCATGAGCACAAATAAGGAAACTCACATGAGTGCTCAATACTTTCATTTAATTTATTTTAACTATTCCTTGTTTTTTTCTCAACTTCAATAAAAAATAAAAGTAAACATTTTGTTTCGTTAATGCTAATTTGTCATTATTAACACTATCATTTATAGTTATTATTTTCTTAGATATTAACATCCTAGATATGGCTTTACTTGAAATACCTTTAGCACATATTTTTAAATATTATTTCTTCATTTCAAGTATGTTAGTTCTAGTTTAGATATTCTCGAAATTATTTTATTTTGTTTGAGTTCAAAAAGTAACTCAAATCTTTGTGAAACATCATAAATCAGAATATCTCAATATTCTACCCTTGAAATGTATTCATAATAAATAAAAAGTACGAATACATCTGCTTTAAAATTATCTGACTCTGTTTAAAAGTATTTTAGGGTGGAATATATTTTAAAAGCGCTGACTAGTGAGGTGAGAGAGCTGATACTGAAGAGCAGATTTTTATAGAATTTGGCTACATTAACACTTGTGAAAATTTGAAAACTGTTAACTGAAACATAATAAATTTTAAAAGCTAACTTCACTGAAAACATTAAATATATAAAAATATTTTAAGGTAATTATTTTTTAGAGACAAAAAGTAAAATTGCAGCATTGTATAAATTATAGATAAGCATAAAAATGTGTCTCAACTTCATTTTTAATGGCATAAGTTGTCAATAAATAAAAAGAACTTCGAAGAATAAAATATTAGGGGAAAATTAAATCGGCAGTTTAATACTGTTGAAATTGCTCGTTTTAATATTTTTTAACGTTTACTTTCGCAGTGATGGGAACATAGAGAATTTTAGTTATTGAGAATTGAGCTTGTTATCAGTCTTGCCTTTGAGTATCTCACAAGGGGAAAATATAAAAGTCGGTGCCTTAATTTGTAGCCTTACTAGAAGAATACCATCACAATTCAAAAAATATCATTCATGGAAGCATAAAGCAGGCTTGTCTTAAAAGGTATCTATTTGGTGTAACAGTGTCAAAAGTCTGTCTTCCACCCCAAATATCACAATTATAATTGAATTACTTCTTGACTGTTTTATTGCATTGCTTCTTCGCAATTGTGATTGCTTTGCTTCTTCGTAATTCAACGAAGTGCAATTAGAATTTCATTTTGCCCATACTTAAAATTTCAATTTTTTTCATTGTTATAGTGTTCTTCTAGGGGGTACTACTATTATTGTGGATTTCGAACACTTAGAACAATTCACGATGAAATGAAACAAAGGAAGTTTGCATCTTACCTATGCATCCCAGTTTCTTAACACTTTAACTGAATTGCACTTATTATACATGGAATTCGTAAGGCAATATATCAGGCAATAGAAGTATTTCATGAAACAATGCACACACATACAAACGCAAACATAATACACCACCAAATGTTAAAATAAAAATATACCACCTACTAGGTACATAAGAAACAGCACAGAGAATGAACGTTTACAATAAAATGTGAATATGCATTAATGGTCTGCAACATTTTGAGCTACATACCGTAGGCCCTCGCACAAAATTTCGTAAGGTTTAGTTAAAATAAAATTTCTCAGGTATTGGTAATTATGTTTTCCTATTGATCATGATATAAAATGACAATATATATCTTTAACCTCTTTCGTGCTTAGTGATCCCTTTTATGTGCTTTAAAAGATATATAATATTGAAATTATTCAAACCATACTTCATAAAAGTGAAGTAGGAGTATAAGATTTCCAGAATTTTTAAAAATATTCCTTCATACACTGGTTGCATGCACTGGTCTGCGAGGATCATGCATTCCACCATGCAACATGCATGGTATATTTCCCTGCATGACTTCTAGCCAGTTTTTGACGTGTTGATCAATAGAATTAATTCTTTTAGGGATTATTTTAGCCAATAGATGTAGCTATTTAGTCATATTAAAACCAATAGTACACTACTCCTAAATCGCGTGACGCTCAGAGGATTAACCAGTGAGAATTCTCACGTTGAATAAAAAATGCAAAACACTGAAATTTTCTGTACTAAAAAAGTGAAAGATGGGCATCGTTTCAGTATGGCGAGTGAATTTTATACGATTACGAGCTAATTCCACAGTTTAATTTAACCATGAGAGTAAATAAATCTTAGCAACTTTTCCTACGCAACATTCAAACATAAAACCATTTCTATCAATCCTTTCTCATTTCTGAAATATTACAGGTTATTCTTAACTTTGATGTCAGCTTCAAGCTTTTGAAGTAATATTTTTCGTCATAATATACCATTCATTTAACCTGTCTTTCACTGACAGCTACATGCAAAATAATTTGAAATTATCCATTTCCATTCTGCCGTGCTAGTCAGAAAGGCAATATCTCCAAGTTTTATCCTTTCTAGTTGACGCCTAAAAAAGCTGCATACTAAGTATAGTCTGTCTACCATGTGAACTGCTCCAGACAGAAAGTCTGTGGCTGTCTGTAACCGTAGAAACGAGGCATTGCCCATTTTCTAGTGAAGATTCTTGAAGCATTTGAGTTTGACAAATTGGAACACTTAGCGACATTTGACTCTCCAGGCATTTGTGAGGTAATAAGATAAACGATTGCAAGGAGCTATATTACATACATACAGGAACCATTCCCTCTGGCTCACCGAAAAGGTTAAAGGGTTATATTCAAAACGTCGCCAAACCACGCATCGCCTGAAACCTCATCCCCCTCAAAATGTACGAGACTTGTTTCTGTAGTAACCGCAAGTACCTTACTTTGTGTCTGGAGCAGTTCTCCTGATAGATAGACAGTACACAAGACAGTACTTAACAACACAAGACACTTAACAACACCAAAACAACAGAACCATTTCTCCATCTAGTGTTAATCCAGTGTGTTATAACTGTTTTCAAGCTTTCAGAGGCATCAAATACGTTTATGGACAGCTTTTCAATAACCGTTGACCTTAATGATAAAATTTAGAGAGATATTGCCTCCTTGACCAGAACTGTAACTCGATTTTTAAGAAAAACGTCAGATTAACTCTGTTCCATGCGCGATCTCACTCAAAATGTTGCCGACCATTGGCTCCACGTAACAAGAGCTGGGGATCGAGACACTGACACCTTTGCTGTTTGGTCAGGACCACTTGAGCGATGGTCCTTTCCCAAAGAAAGCTCTGACTGGGACAACACTTCGACAGACACAGAAGACGACTGAAACTGCACTCAGAAAATCCTGAAGTTGTGGTGGAGTTTGAGGAACAGCGCTCCGAGGAAGGCACAAATCAAGGGTGCCCAGTTGCCCGCTCCGATTCTTGACGAACCATTGCAGTTGTCTCGTTCGCAGAAACACATGTGGCCGGTATTGCCTCCCTCATACATGCACACGTGATCCACCATGAACAGGTTGATCTGTAGGCTCTTCGTGCAGGTGCGCCGCACTACTTCTTTGGCTGCAAAAAAACAGGAAGGAACACTGTTTCGAATCACAACTGAGGCAAAATGGTCATAAGATGTTTTCAGAACTTAAATTAAATTTGAATACATGACACGACTTAATTAGACAATAGTGCATTTTTTCTTTTCAAACTCTCTCCTCAAAAATGTACTTTATCGGATATTTAAGGCACCTTGAGAAAATATTTTTAAATATTCTTTAATAGGTCCCTAAATGTAGGATGTATCTTTGCCCATCTGGAAGCATTACCCCATGTATCAGAACATTAAGCTGGAACTGAATGGCTGATTGTTCGGTTTGTTGGATTTGGTTTTAGGGTACAAGGCCTTATTTAGCCAAGTTGTGCAAACACAATGCGTCAAGTAATTGTGAAAAGAAAGGATGGAGAGAAGAGAAAGATCGCTTGGGCATCCTGGGGTCGTGACCTCTATATTTACCAGAGGCAGTAAGCCCCATGGGAAAAGAATAGTTCACTAGGGTACCTCGTGTTCTTGAAGCCTGTACACACCTTAGGAATGTGTTCTCGAGGAGTCTAAATATATACTCTAGAAATGTTTAAAGCTGTAAAGACAGTGCACCTTCAAAATATAAGATTTACGGAGTTGTCAAATTTAGAAGTACAAAAGTAAGGTAGGTAGTTGAATTAACGTCCAACTGGAGCAACACAACGAGGTACTGGGGACAGTTCGGGTCAAATCCCTCAGGGAAAGATCCTAATACAACACAATTTTGAGCCTCGATAAAACGAAGTAAAGTAGTAAGCTAGAATCATACTTACAAAGAAAGTATGAGTTTGTTTTATTCTAGATGTCCCAATCCAAGTACTCAGTTACATGCACTATTTTTATGCTTAGAAGATAATAACAATCTATCATCACAAATAAAATGTATAAAAGTCTTTTCCTGACGACTTAAGCCATCGAATCCTACATCATTGGTTTAATTACGTGTTTAGGATCTTCTATTAAATAATAAGAAAGTAAGTAAAATATCTGTATATACTAGTCATTTATGCAGCAAGAAACTAAATACTGCCTTAAACGTTCTACCTGGTTAATTTGTTAAAATTGAGAAGCTTCTCTATTTCTGCCCTTGTGATAGGGGTCAAACAATGCAGGTGAATTACAATAGCCCCTTCTCTGCAGACTTCAAACCAGTTTAGATTGGAATAACAAAAGGCCTATGAAATTAAGCAGATTGCTGTATCCAAGAGAGAGCAACTATTTGTTGTTTCTTTTCTTAGAACAGCCTCAAAGAACTTTAAATATAAATAGGATGCTTAAAAGACGCCGTTTTCAAATTTAGATTCTACCTCATATTTCCTAACCATTATATTAACTTCAATGGTATCACTTTACAGAAAACAGTGTCGTTATTACAGATTTTCCTTTGACTAGCCACCACACTCACCTAACATTCTTATGCGTAGGACTTACCTCAAAATCAACATTAAAATACCCAAACATGATTATTAAACACTTAAAAGACAAATTAGGTTGTGTAATGGGTAAATTTCTTATGATCGGTCATACCTTGCATAGCTGCAACCATAAACCGAGCATAGTGAACAAATTCAGTTTTCAAATATCAGTTAAAACACATGAAAAACATACTAAAATATATTAAAGTTATGATTATTATAAAACTATTAAACATAAAATTCAGCAAATTGCAATTCTAAGATGAAATCAAGTCTAAGTTTAAATTCTAAATACATTTTATGAAACTAGTATCTGAAAAATGAAAACAAATTTTTGTTACATAGATCAGCGAAAAGGTCTTTCAGTGTTAGATGAGTAACACCAAAATCGGTTCTCTATGATTATGGATGTTAAAATATGGACATTCGGTTAAAAATGTAATTTAATGAAAAGGTGATATCACAAATGGGGTCATTGGATTAAGTTCTCGTAATGAATGTCAAATGCGTAAAGTAATTGGTCTAACCTGATCAATTAAACGTGTTTTCACTTTATTCGTTTTTGTAATCCCTTAATGGTTGATTGAATGGTGGGTGTATTATGTGTTTCTCTAAGTGGAAAAACATTAGGAGAAACGTCCCCTTGAAGTGTTTCTACGTGGTAATAAAAACCAAGTATGAACTTACATGTGCCTGCGTACATGACAATTTTAACACAGCATCCTTCACACTGCTTGAGGGGCGGTAAGTCATTAGCATGAGCACTGGAATTGAAGGGGTCCCTGCACCTAGGATCCGTCCAAGTATCGCACTCGTAGCACCAATAAGTACTTTCTATGGAAACAAAACACACAATTAATCAGGAAGTTTATGAAACCAGAAGGTATTTGTATTGAAAATGTCTACCACAATAATTTATTTACAGAAGTAAAATATTTGTGAGTCTTTTTGCAAATCTAGATGTATTATTACTTTGTAGAACGTGCTTCCTGTACGTAATGGGTAACCTGAAATAAAGTCCTTGTCGTCCGGGGGTTTGTTAGTTTACACTTAAAATCCTTTACATAGCGAATCTTACTAGTGAAGAGCTGATAATTAAGTGAGACATAATCTAGGAATCTTAGAGGTGCTTTTTCTCTAAGACTAAATATGAATGACGCTAATGCTTTTGTAATATGAATATGTTTTCTATACGTATTCCATATATGGCAATCGGAAGTAAGGTTTAGGCCTTTGACAGTCGAGCATGTTCCAAACAGTGTGTCATTTTAGCAATCTAAGTGAACAAAATTATTGCATCAAAAATACACTGTTTTGGGGTGTTTTTAAGAGGCTGTAAGAAAATACTGGTTTGAGTATATAGTGATTCACTCCCTCCTGATTGAGAAGCGACGCTGCAGGCAGCTCATATGTATGACGTCACACGATGTTATATAATGCCGAGCAGAAACTTATTCTCTCTTTTTCGCTTGACACGCCCGGCTTATTTTCTTTTTTGCTGTTTGTTTCAATAAATTCCATGTTGGTTTATTTCCGAGAATTTCCTTTCATTAGCACTCACCACACTGGACCACATAAATGGTGACCGAATTATTTGAACAAGAGCGATCCAGTTTGACCAGTGGATAAAAGACATGAATCTACACGGTAACCTATGTGAATTCCTACTCCTTTGTTCTTGACTGCGCGTCCCCCCCCTCTTTGAACTTTCTATTTCGGTTCATCCATAACTTGCCTAAGTTCGCAACTTTCACTCATCATATATTAATCTTTTGGATTTCCATCATGACAGAGGCAAGCGCAATAAAAATACCTCAGTATAATTCCGTTGATCCTGCTTTGTGATTCATAATGTGTGAAAGTACGTTCGAGTTGGGAACACCTAAACCTGTAACCGAAAGCAGAACCAGGTATAACAACTATGTTGTTTCGCATTTACCTCCAGATGTTGCCTCAATCATCAAAGACGTTATCGCAAATCCGTGCAAAGACGATCCGTACCTCCATGTGAAAACGGAGCTCATCAAACGCAGTGGGGAATCATCGCATCAGGAAATAAGAAAACTACTTGTTGGAGAACAGCTCGGCGATCGCAAGCCTACGGAACTGTTGCGAGCCATGAGACGTCGCGCCGAAGCGCATAATGTTCCTGACGAACTGATATTGGAGTTGTTTCTTCAACAATTGCCAACTTCGGTTCAAACCATTCTTACTGCCATCACAAATCTTTCTCTGGACAAAGCTGCTGAAATAGCGACCTTGTTATTGAAGTCGCACTCTTTCCAGTAAGTGTCTGCTCTGTTTCTTCAGTCATTTCCATTGAAGATAAATTGCTTAGGGAAATATGCAAATTGCATACACACCCAGTGCCTGGTGCTCAATTAAGTCTTTGGACTGATGCATCAGATGTTGCTATAGGCAGTTTACTTATGCAATTTGCAAATGAAGAGAGGGAACCTATAGCATTTTTGTCAATTAAACTTAGTAACAGTTAAAAGAATTGGTCCATTTACGACCGTGAATTACTGGCTATTTACACATCCATTAAGAAATTTCGACACATGCTTGAAGGTAGAAATTTTTCTATCTATACTGATCAAAAACCCCTTATATATGCCTTCAAACAAAAGCCACATAAATGTTCTCCGCGCCAACTTAGACACTTAGATTATATACGTATATCCCTGTTCTTCACAGATATACGTCATGTACGTACGTTTCTTTTCATCAACGCTCACCACACTGGACCACATAAAGTACATATTTAACAATTTTTAGTTAGTATTTAAATCCAAAAATATACCAAATTTAAAGAAATTTGTCAATTTTTCTGCATATAGATTAAGTACTAAACGTATTTTTGCAATTTTATTTTAATGTACTTGTGAATAATGGTCAGATATTCTTAAAACAGTTTCATATCAAGATAAAGTAGTATACAATAGAAAAGCTTAAAGAGAAAATCTATTTAAAATATGTTACAAAATTATTTATCCTGAATCCCAACATCCTAAATAGTTTACTGATGTGTTTAAATTGAGGGTTCTTTCAACAAATTCAACCTTTTTGGAAACATTTAACTGCGTTTAATTTTAGGCTTAGCTCATAAACTTACAATGAGAGGATCTGAGGTGATGAGTACTCTATTCATTGAATCTGTATTTGTTGAAGTTTTCTAGTAAATATTTCCCTTATTGCCGATTGTGTTTATATCTTGCCTTTTGCGCTCCTTCTAAGAGTTGACCAATTGGAATTATACAAGACATAAAATAATATCCTTTCCATGGACCAGTATTTTTTGTATAGTTGGGTACCAAGAATACTTTCTGGTGTATCTATAGGGTACTTGTTTCGTTCTCAGTGAACTTATCGAAGTTTATCTGGAAACCGGAACTTTAAACATTCTAATATGGCATGGAAGTTCGTGACTAATTCTACTCTAACCCTAGTTATTTCAGCAGACCTCTCAGCACTTCTAGAAAAATCTCTACGAGCGGTATTTCTACCGTTAGTATTTGCTGTTTGCGCACATCTATCAAAACATCGAACTCAGCTTTAAACTTATCTTTCACATTATTAACTTCAGTAGTAGCTAAATCTACTAATTCCTTGGCAAAAATAAATTTGATGGAACGCAGTGACTAGTCGAAAATGGTGCAGGATTTTGCCAAGTAATTTTTTTTACCTTCGTTAGAACAAGCACAGATTCGCAGAGGTACAGTAGAAATACTAAACAAACTTTGCTCCGATGGATGTTTTTCAGAAAAAAACTTTTCGTTACCTATTTTGTTCTGTACCATCACGGCCCCACATTTAAATTATATTTATGGTACTATCTTTTGACAAAATCAGTCTCAAGGACTTGTTCATGAATTCACGTAGCCGTATAACAGAGCGGTTAATGAGTGACTAATTGTGCTTCCACTGAAGGTTCAGTGATAATGATCCCAGAAGGATAATAACCATTTAGCTTAACTTTATTATCAGTAGTATACAAATTAATGTCCTTTACGTTGTTGACGTATAATTTATATTGTGCATAGAAATATTAGCGTCAACTATTACCCCAAGCATTTAAATATAATTTTACTGGCTTTTTAATAAAACACGCCATTTTTATATTTGTACCTCTTCTCGAAAAGCAACAGAGAGCTTTCTGATGGTGGAAGTAGAATTTAGTCTTCTGTCTTTCTCTCGTAATTTACTTCAATGGTCATTTATAGTTCTTTTTGACTAGTAGTCTCAACGAGATATACCCATACTTACCAACCTTAATTTGGCACTTTTGGAGAAGCTGGGTTATCAATTGAGCATTGCGATTACTCAGATTTTTCACCAGCACAGTTGGAAGAGCATTTATTTTTCCAAAAATTATATTTAGTGAATTAAATTCTATTAATTTACTTATTTTTTCTCTGCGAATTTTAAATAATTTTCGATTGTTTGGTAAGTAGGTAGGTATTTTAATTAACGTTGTACTGGAGCAACACAACGGGCTATTTGGCGACAGTTCGGGATCAAACCCGAAGGGAAAGATCCTAGAACACCGCCATGTAATTTTGAACCACGGTCAGATGACGAGGTCACACCTGAGCTGAAACCCCACTCTCCAAACTTCCACACCACGCCAACGTGAGGACATTTAAGTCCACAACCGATTTAACGTGCACCAGCGCTCTTTGTACACGACGGTCTTTAGTTTGGATTCGTTCGATTATTTGGAACAGATGGTATGAAGAAAATAAAACTTCAATTTTATATAAGAGCTTTGCAGAAATGTTATTTTATGTCCAACATCGCTAAAGACGTATGTTCATACCTGGACGGTATGTATACATTTCGACAAATTTCCTCAAAAGTCCTAGGTTTAAACACGTGGTTGTAAAGTTCGTTTTATGAAAATAATTAAAACATACAGTCCCCCTACAAAACATTTTAAACCATGAATAACCCATTGTGTTTGCTCCAGTGCGACGTAAATTCAACTAGCTGATCGTGTGCGACGTAGAACTCGAATTAGAATACGTACTCAATTGAAAAGTCTTGGTTTGTGCGAAAATATTCAAGTTAGACGTAAAACTTTGTTACAGATTGTAAATATTTTTCTTCGTTTTTAATTTATTTAATTATTAGTCATTATATTTAGTCGATATCATCCAATTTAGCTATGTATCTTTCAAGTATGAATTCGATGCCATTATGAAAGAAATTCGAACTAATTTTTCACTCTTCTAGTAGTAAAGTGACACTGAAGTCTCAAACATAAGCTGAAACATAAGTTTGAGACTTCAGTGTCTCATAATTTTGATACTGACGGTAAAGATCAGAACTATTTATTCAAAAAATTGCTGCCAACAGAGCATCTACAGCTTGCATTTGATGCAGGAGTAATAGATTTTGTTATTATAATCGCAATCAACAACTGGAAGTATTCCAAAATCACATCCATATACACTGCTGGCCACCGTAAATGCAACACCCTGAAGGAAGCATGCAAATAATATGAAATTTACAACATGCATTAGCGGAGGTGAGATATGCAAATGATTAGAATTTCAGCGCAGACGCACATCACGCGCGCCTGTGGCGCCACTTCAAAGCGCTATTTAAGGCTTGGAGATTTCGACGATTTCAAGTACGGCAATTGTGTTTTTCTTGTGGTTTTTTCAAAAAAACGATCAATTATGCCTCGTAGAAAACAGCGATCATCTTTTGATCAAGTATCCGAGTTCGACAGAGGAAGGATAGTGGCCTACCGAGATTGTGGATTATCTTTCAGGGAAATCGGTAGTCGTGTTGGACGAAACCAAACAACTGTAATGCGGATATGTGATCGTTGGATGCAGGAGGGTACGACGGACCGACGTGTTCGATCGCATCCACCTCAGTGCACCACTTCACGTGATGACAGGCATATTGTGCGTATGGCAGTGACGGATCGCTCAGCCACATCACGAACCATAGCACAGCACATTCAGTCTGTACCGCATCATCCAGTGTCTGCGCGTACCATTCGACGCCGTTTACAGCAGAGTGGTCTGTCCGCAAGACGTCCATTGCTTCGTCTACCCTTGACGCAGAACCACAGACGTTTCCGCCGTCAATGGTGCGATGAAAGAAGGATGTGGACGGCAGAATGGAATGAAATTGTCTTTACTGACGAGTCACGCTTCTGTCTGCAACACCACGATGGTCGGATTCGAGTCTGGAGACACCGTGGAGAGAGGATGCTGAACAGCTGCGTTATGCACCGCCACACTGGTCCTGCACCGGGTATTATGGTATGGGGCGGTATTGGATATCACTCTCGCACTCCTCTAGTACGCATTGCCGGTACTTTAAACAGCCAGCGCTACATCTCCGAGGTGTTGGAGCCAATTGTCCTTCAGGGCTTGCCCACAGCCATATTTCAACAGGATAATGCGCGACCACACGTGGCACGCATTGTCCAAGGGTTCTTCGTCAATCGCATGATTGAATTTCTTTCCTTGCCAGCTCGCTCTCCGGATCTTTCGCCGATAGAAAACATGTGGTCCATGGTTGCTCAACGATTGACCCAGAATACATCCCCAGCTGCCACACCAGATCAACTTTGGCAACGTGTGGAAGCTGCTTGGTCTGCTGTACCCCAAGAACACATCCAAAGTCTCTTTGAATCAATGCCGAGGCGTGTGGCAGCGGTGATCTCCAACAATGGCGGCTACTCTGGCTACTGATTTTGGCAGGAACCACACTTCACAGAAGTCTATAAATTTAATCATTTGATACTTGGTCAACATGTTATCTACAAAATAAATTTTGTTGTGATATCTCTTGTCTTTCTTGGTGTTGCAATTTGGGTGGCCAGCAGTGTATATTAAAACGAGAACATATGTCTGCTGTGAAGGATCATAAATTTATTGAAGAATGTAGATTCACCCGCCAGGATAGTCTTATTGAGATTACAAACAATCTAAGTTGTGAAAAGTAACGTTTAGAAATTAAATGTTTAGGAGGAATGGATGTTTATTGTAAACTTCAGCTGGAAAAAATTACTTCTCGTTTCTTGCTGTATAACATCCCGATAGAAGTTAATCGAGAAATTGTAAGAGAGTTACATCTTAATGATCTTAAGTGCCTTGAATTGCGATGTTTCATTAAAAATTGCCCAACAAACGTGTTCAACCCGCAAAAGCAGTTTTGTTTCAGTTTTCAGAACAATCTTACCTTCAGAAATTAAACTATGGCTTGTGCTTCATAAAATCGTATTTATTTGCAATCCATGGCAGTGTATCAATTGACATATATTTAACCATATTACAAGCAATTGCAAATATCACATGAATTATATCAAATGTAGCGCTCAACACTACATCAAATCATGTTCTCTGATGTCCTTAAGTGTTCAAACTGCAAAATGCTGCTATGTGTAATTATCACAGAACAGATTATGCTTTTTGTCTAAAAATATTAGATTTAAACAGTTTTTAAAATTTAAATGTAAAACAGACTTCCCTTTAATGAAACTCGAAGCCGATTTTTCAAATGTAAATCTCAAGAAATTCCATGCACTAAGACAAAACTTTCAACTTATCAAATATCTTAGAATATTTTATAACCGTGATATTATTCCAAGATCAGCAAAGTTTTATTTGAAATTAGCTTTACTCCAATTGGCATATACAGTGGACTCCCTCTTAACCGGCCACTTCGGGACCGGGACCCAGACCGGATAATGATTTGGCCGGTTAAACCGTCGTTCCCTTAATAGCATTAAAATACACTCCCGAAATCGTTTTTATTAGAATAAAACTAAGTATATAGCTTACTTTATTGTAATATGATATGTATAATTAAGAAAACTTAACCTGGAAGAACTTCCTTTGTTGGAAAAAACTAAACACATGTTACTGTAGGTTATTGTATTTACAGTACATAATTGGTCAGTAGCGGCCGGTTAAAGCGGAGGCCGGTTAAGAGGGAGTCCACTGTAGATTTAAATAGATTATTTGTGGCACTTGTTTTGTCAATTCAGAGATCCGGTATCTAAATGAAAGCTACGTACCTATTTAGAATGGTAGATGGGTGACTATTGGTGTACAGCTTTCAATACAATACAATACTATAACGTTAATTAACTACTAACATTAACTACTTACCAATAATATAATTTGAAAATTGAAAAACAATTTTCATTATAATATTTTATGTCTTGTTAATGGAAACCTATGCCAATAATTTTTAAAAAATCACTGAAATTCAACGTATGACTACCCGTCTTATTTTAACGTTACTTTTTAATGTCACATTTCAAAATCACTTTCACTTTTCAAAATCACTGGCCGTCCTTTTAAAATATGAAATTACACGGCTTATTTAGAAGGTTTCGTTTTGCATATTTTATTTATTTTTATGAAACGGAATTCTACTAATCATTATGTATTGAACCAAATACTTAAAGAAAGTTGGTCGAAATATGCCCATACCACCAAGAATGAACCCATATCTTAGCTATATATTGACAAAATAAATAATTTGTTATATTGAAACATTAATTTTGATGTTGCTAGATACTAAGTAACAAAATAATACTTTTATTTAACAGTGGTCTTTTCGCTTGCTCTTTCGCATTAAATAGATTAGTTTCCTTACTAAAAGTTGTGCAAAATTAAACGTTTTAAATCATTTCATATCATACGTCAATATTTATAAATTGTTGATATTTTGGAACAAAATTAAAAATAAGTTGAAACACAAGTATTAGAATTTAAATTCTTTAAACATAATGTTTTAGAAAAAAATTGTTTTCTAGCAATACTAGTAAAACAATTTGATTTGCATACCGTAATCGTATTAATACTCAATGTTATTCCTGTAGAGATTTCAAATTTTTAGACCCTCTGCACGCCTAGGAAAAGTAGAACAGTGGTTAATATGTAGCCCATGTTACCCACAGGGTTCTAAAGAATAAGCGTACCAAATTTGGTATGGATTGGAAAAAGGAGTAGAATCGTAGAGACAGACGCCAACTCTGCCTTACATTACATATTACAATGGTAATATACATCTGCCTTACAACCATATTGCCTTACATTATAATGGTTGTTTCAAAATTAGCGGCCAAATTGTAAAGGGTGACAGAGGGGCTCAAAATAAATATTTTTGTGGAAGAATGTGTGTCCAGAAATGCCGCGCTGTGTGGAAGAGGGCGCTGTTTAGGCCAGTCGATAACATCGTTTCTGTGGCGTAAGATACTTCCCGAACGGATTTTCAACGACAAGCTCCGAATTTGTGTAGAGATGCGTATATAATTTGCTTCCAAAGCAAGTTGTAGAAGTTGTAAAAATGTCAGAAAGGTGTCAAAAGGTTTTCCTAACACTTAAATGTTGGTGCTTTTGTACGAACGAGAAAGTGATTCCTGGCGCCTTTTCAATCTCAGTTAACCAATTCAATTCGAGTAAGGTCTTTAAATTCTGCTAGTCAATAATAAATTTGTAGATGAAACTTAAAACTCTGCTAAAACTACAAGTTTAATAAACTTAAGAAACCATCAATTGTGTATTTCATATTTTATACACTAGACGTACAGAATTATGAGCATTTCGAAACTTCTATTTTCATTGGTATAAAAAGGCTAAACCTCTTATTAAATAGACAAATTATAGGGTGGTCTGTTATCCCTCTCAGTGAAGTTTACCAGTTACTGATCGTTACACCTTGAAATTTCCTCTGGCTCGGTTCATTGTACTTCGGATAAATATTATAAGTCTGAAAATTCATAGAATATAAGCCTGATTACTCAGAGATTAAATTCCTTTACCTTACGTCACTCATAATTGAAGGCGTTGCAAACATAAAGGATTAGCTTCAAAATTGGCTGATTTTTAGTTGTTAATTTGAGAGACAACATAAACTCTATAATCCAATCACATGTCATAGCCATTTTAAAATTTGCTGCTTATTTGTTTTGAAGAAATATAAGCAAGAGTTAAACGTAATTTTTCTAATATGCATCATGTACCCAAAGCATTTTATTATAAAAATAGTTGTTCATAAAATTAGTTTCTCGTGTAAGTTTTTACCGTTTACAATTTTCTACAAATTTTGAAAATTGGTCTAGCTACAGAGAAATATTATAGATTTACTTCGAAATAGGGTTAATACACAAAGTATGATCTTAAAATGGCACATTTAATTCATATGAAAGTATTTTTAACATAGCTTCGATCAATTCTTTCGGAGTTAAAATTGTCGGCCTTGAAGTTGAGTGATTATTACTCTGACACGTGATATAAGTGCCGAGTTTGGATACCAGGGCTGAAATCCGGTGTTCGTTGTTTGGAATCTTCTTTCAACAGTAGGTCCCAATCTTATTGGCCCTCTTGTAGTAAAATAAACTACAAACCAGAATCAGGGGCTGAAATCAGAAGCTGTCATGTTTTTTAAAGTTCTTTAGTATGAATGACAGCAGATAAAATGAAATTTCGTTTTAAATAGAATAAGATCACTTACTCATACACTCTTCTTCAGCTTTGAGGCACCAAAAAGTTGCAAATAACACTGAAATAAATAACAAAAGAATTAGCTATATAATGTGTGAAATCATTGGATCTACTCTATTGCAATAAAATAGATAATGAAGTAATCGAAAAAAAGCTTCTTAAATCTAAAACTTAAAGAAATTATATAAAATAAGTAATGATTTATTCAAATCTGACAAAAAACAACTTTTCACAGTTTTAAAATGTTTTGGTTATGTCTGCCTAAGTAATCAAAAAGAAATGGACATTTTGTCACATAAAATCTCTTACATTACTATTTATTTTGTCACAAGTTTTACCTTTCAATTAGTACCGAGTGATCACAGAGTAGCTTCCACTATGTGCGAGCCTCTAGCAACCACAATTTTCAACGAATCGAAATGAAGCTTGAAATTAGATTCAAGGCATGCGAAGGGCGATGTACGTACACAAGTGTTCAAAATTAAGAGAAATTTCACTTTGGGTGATTATCTCCAGGACTACTGGACATATTTTAATGAAATTAGTTATGTACATAGGTTTAAATAATACAAAAAACCATGCAACAGTTATGGTACTCCCGCATGATCGTGCATACGACTCATCAGCGCAGAAAGGTCTAAAACAAAGGATACAATATCGGCACAAAAAATGGGTTGATAGGGGGTATGGTTCCCTCTTACAGTTATACAGCTCTCACGACGTAAATTCATACTGGAAATGAGGCAGCTTATGAGTCCCTGTGGCAGTCGGTTCCACTTCTCCAGCAACGCTGTTTTCAGATCCTGGATGGTTCTGGGAGGGGGTAAGCTAGTTGCAATTGTCCTCCCAAGAGCTTTCCAGATATGCTCTATAGGGTTTAGGTCTGGAGGTCTGGCAGGTCAATCCATCCCATGAATATCCTCGCTATCCAGATATTCGCGACCAGATGAGCCCTATGTGGACGAGCGTTGTCTTCCATGAAAATGAAATCAGGATCAATTGCACCCCTGAAAAGGCGAACATAGGGCTCCAAGATCTCATCCTATATGTCACAGCAGTCACAGAGCCTCTGTCAAAGACATGGAGGTCTGTGCTCCCATCCAACATAATGCTTGCCCAGACCATCAATGTAAGTACAGAGTGAAGAATGTTTAAGATCGTAGTTTTCGGAACATCGAGAATGTGCCCCTCGTGCCCCTCGTGCAGTTAGTTACCAGACGATATTGACAAATAATGCCATGTACTTCCGCATCACGTTCGACAGGAACGGATGGTCGTCTAGCTCGAGGTCTATTGCCAAATGCAACCCGTTTTTTTTTCAAACTTTCGCATCAAATCACGCACAGCTTGAACGGAATACGGGCCTCGACGTATAATATGGTTTCGAAGGAAAATGCGTAATGCCTCTGTGGTATATTTTAATAGGAACTGGTTGCGATGACGTGCCAAACACAGTGGTTGTCAATTGGCGTTTTATGATAGGTGCTTGTGATTTATGAAAATTACGTGAGTTAAAATAGTTGCTTGTTGCCTTTCTTTCTTCCGTATACAATCATCCTCTTTGGCAGTGTTCTTGCTTAGTCGTTTTTATAGGTAAAGGTCAAATTTCAACACCATTTTTGTTTTTTCACTGGGCCGATCACATTGAGGTAAAAAAAGAGTGTATGTTGCTATTCGAAATTTTGTTACCCGTATCCATAACCATGATTATTGTTATTTACATAACTTTTGAATGCTTACCTTGAAATCTCTAAATCTCAAATTTTATTCCAATTCGTTAAAAATTGTGGTCACTAGGAGCGAGCTCGTATATAAGAGAAGTTACTTTATGACACCAGGTATCTTCAGTTTAACAGTAAAATAATCATTAAGTATTCGTTTGGAGTTGGTGGCTAATTATTCTGAGTAAAATTATCCTCTATTTGAGCTTCCAACAGCAACATAATGTAGAAAAAAGTGTATTTCGGTTCAATGAGATTGCTACTTTTATAGAGGATTCAAAATATTTGATATTTACTCTCTTCAAATGCATCTGAAAAAAATTATGTTTGTTGGGTTGGTTAAAATGTTTCACTTAATGAATAACTATGTTCTAATAAGGAAACAAAATTGATAAAAAGGTATTGACGAATCCACTAAATAGTATTAACATGCATTTAAATGTTAACTTAATTTTAAATTCATAAAAGTAAATTCCAGATATATCGTATTAAATATTTCCTATGAACCAAAAAGGGCGCATGAACGTGTTGTGTTCAATTGAAGTCAACATAGAAATGCATTCAATCTATAGAAAAACATATTTTCGTGGGATAATATTCATTCGAATTCATTGTAATCTTGTCTTAGATCTTAGATTTTTAAAACTAATGTGTTAAAAAATAGCATAGTAGCTAATAAGTTTACAAATTACACTTGTAGACGTTAGTAGAGTGAGACATAGAGTAAGATATTTTTTAATCAAAACACAGCCATGTGTATCTTCCACTTGCAACCGAACTTGCTATAATTTTAGCTGAGCCAAAAAAAACTTTTCTAGAGCTAAATTACTAACGACTTTTAAAAAGTAAATAAGGATTCTGTTACCAAATCCCATCCCTCTAACATAATCTCAGGTTTCATTTGAAAGATAATAACACATAACACAAAAAAAATCACTTATCATTTCCTTGTATCTAAAAAGGTAGAATATTTATTGAATGCATGCTTTCAAATCCCCCATCGATGTTCCGCTTGTTATTTTTGCTATTTTCCTGAAACGCTCCAGATTAACTTTATTTATATAGATGGAGCTTTTTTTGCTCCCTAAGTAGCAATTTGTAAAAAAAGCTTATTTCTCATTGGAATTCGGAAGCTGTTTTTTATTGAATTAAGAAACTGCTCAAGTGTACCTTTCGTATCTCATCTAATGATCTCTTTAATCAATACGACGAGTAAAATTCTCTGTGCTGTTAGGGAAAATTATTTTTGACTTAAATAAATAACGGAAGGTAATTCCTAACATGCACAAGACATGCGTTTGTTGTGAAAGTTATAAGTTTGGCGAATTAAAAAAATGGAAGGTAGAAGATGTACCTGATTCGACATTCGAACATTAAGCTGTTTCTTATAAACATGAGGTATGTTACGGCCAGTGAGAATTTAAGCTAAAGAGGGCGCTGTGCGCGCCTCTGAAGAAGTTAAATTGTGTAGTGATTTTCAGGCTGTGTTCTGAAAGAGAACAGAGGATGATGAAATAAGTTAACTGTAAGTATGTCTTAATGTATGTTTTTGTTCTTGTCCTTGTTTTGTAAAAATAAATGTTGTGGCTGTGAAATTCGAATGCTGATCTTTCCAAATGAATCCACATCAAATAATAATTTGAGAAGACGTCAATTTTGGAGCATCACAAGGTACGCGAGTGTAATTGCAAGTCCCTAACTCCTCTCATCTTTTTAAGTTCACAAGGATTCACATTCATACCAAGATAGTCAACAAAACATCATTCTAGGAAGAAACAGCCAGTCAACAAAGTCCATACCCAAATTTCTTCAATGCATTAAATTATTCTTGAATATGCTTTAAAATATTGCCCAAATTATTTTTGATAGAAATATGAGTATCTTGTTACATTGTGTGCGATATCTATTTGAAAAATATATATAATTGATGAAATTCCTTACTGATGATTCTGTTTGGTAAAAACTTATCAAACTTTCGAGTCTATTATTTTAAACGTAACTATTTTCCCTCCAAAAACGGGAATACTAATTTTATTTATTTGTCTATTTTCATACTAAAATCTAAGTGCCCATCCCACAGTCATCTCGTTTTCTTTGAGTTTCAAGGCTGGCCTCAAAGCTATTGACTTTTTATAAAACAAACAAGAACATGTCAGTCCAGTTTCATGGTATTTCTACCGATTGTTCGACTTGGAGATCTTCGGGTGAAGGTCACGTGGTATTGGAGGAAAACACGAATCCCAGTTTAGAACTAATTGACTGGCGAGAGATGAAAAACGCTAGTTTGCGTTTCGATAGCCAATCGGCACAAGTCGTTTTCCAAGTCCACGTGCACCACGTTCTACACTCCTACGACAGGTAGATGCATTATACCGACAGTCGATACTGTTTATCCCGAGTGACCTGAACAAACGGCATTAGTTTCACGCCCACAGTTTGTTTTTTATAAATATTGCCAACAGCAAAAAAGGTGGGATTTTTCTTGATTTTTTGTAATGGAACACCTAATATGGATAATACCTCTGGAACACAGGGGGTTATGAAAGAGCGGTCAAACATCCGCGACTCCCATGGCGGAAGGCCATAGTCCCCTTGGCACACACCGTTTGAAAACCTATGGTATATCAAACTGATCGAAATGAAATTCCATCAATCGATCAATATATCAACAATATTTCTGAAACTTAGATGCCCTCCCCCCCAAAAAAGGATTATAACCTCATATTTGTTTCTAAAAAAAGTGCAACGATTGAAAACTTTTGCTTCAATTTTAATACATTAAATACTAATGTATTAATATTGATGTACTAATGTATATATACTAATGTATTAATACTAATGTTCATATGCTTTATATTAAATGTTAAGAAATTGATTTGTAGCTAGTAAATAAAATTAAATTCCTTAATTCCATTTAGTTTAAATTCCATTATAGGAACAAAACCAATTTTTTTTCAAAACTGGAGGTTATACCCTTTCGAATCCCAGATCTTTATTCGCAACTCTATGTACCACTAATGAAACTTAACTTTATTATACGTAGAATACCAACTCTGCAAAGAGAGTGCAGTAAAAAAATTTCCTGCAATTTTTTTTCCGTTTGAAAACCTATAGTATGTCACACAGGCTTAAAACTAAAATTCTGTCAATCGTAAATAATATCAACGATATTTCTGAAACTTAGATGCAGAAACCCCATGTTTGTTTTTAAAAACGCACAACGACGGATACTTATTTTAATAAAAGAATATATTAATGTTATGGGAAATATGTTTATTTTTAATGTTAAGAAGTTGATTTGTAACTAATATTAAATTAAATTCCTTAATTCCACGGAGCTTAAATTCCATTCTTGGAACAAAAAATTATATATTTTTATTAATATCGGAGGTAAGGTACTTTTGAATCTAGGCTCTTTATTCGCAGCATGCCGAATGTTCCACTAACTAAACTAAACTTTATCGTAGAACACAGCCCTACAAAGAGAGTGCAGAAAAAAATTTCCAGCAGTGTATAAAAATCTTAGATAAAGGTAGGCGAGGAATTATTTTAAAAAATGCGAGTAGAATTTGGAGCTGGTAAAATGCACACTCAGATATTTCCCTTTCAAGGAGATTTAATCGTAAGTCTTCTGGGGGTAATGGAAAATGTTCAGGTAGCTTTGATGAACAAATATTTGAGTGAAAAAACTATTTAAAAGGAACTCGGATTCAAACTGGCATTTTCAGTTAAAATTCCTAACAGACACAAATTGAGAATAATCGAAACTCGGTCACCAGACGATAGTCAGAATGTACCATTGTCTCAAATCTCGAATTCGGTTGCAAATACCATGGGCCTCTCATTCAGTTGTTGGGGCTTCGCGCCCAGGGTGGCACACTCTGCCCCAGAAGTTTCGAGGCGCTCGGAAAACGGGCTGCGCGCGCGCATGCGGGCGACGGCGCTGCAGGGGCGCCGGTGGCACGCTGCCAAACAGACGATCCCGAAAATTACACGTACGTTTCCCACAAATCTTACCTCTGTCCTGGAACCCCATGGCCCCGCGAGCTCCAAAAAAAGTAACGCTCCCTATGGACGGTCATTAAAATTCCAGGAGATCGAGAAAGGTTGAGTTGGTGAATCATTAAGAGCGGGACTAGATTGCCTCAGTGAGAATGCGCCACTGAGGGAGAATTCGTTTTGACCTTATAAGCTGATTCTGAGGTGTTTTTCGGCTGGTATTGAGCTGAGGTGGTGAGCTTTGTTTTATAAGTGGAAGTGGAGAAATCGTGTCTTATGGTGATTGACATGAACTGAGGGAACAAGCATATCAGATTTAGAATCTGTATTTTCTTTTCCTCGCAAAGAAGTTGAATGCGAAAAAAAAAATTAGCTAGATCTAGTTTTACTTTGACGAAGATAAATGAAGAAAAAACATTTAGTTTTGAGTAAACATTATGTCAAAATGGAATCTTTTTTAGTTACCGAGCTGTTGGTTCAGAAAACGAGTACAATTTCTTGTATATTTTATAAAAATCATGTAAACAAATATTTAAAGAAAGCTTTGCACATGCCAATGATTGGAAGGAAACTAATAGTTAGGTAATGGTAATTAATTAATGTCGTACTAGAGCAACACAACTGGCTATTTATGACGGTCCGGGAACAATCCCGAAGGGAAAGATCCGAGGACAACACCACGTAATTTTGAACTACGGTCAGATGACGAGGCAATACCTGAGCTGGCACCCCACTCTCCAAACTTCGACAGCATGCTAACATTTAGTTAGGGAAAATGGAGTTTGTTTTGTTTGCTTATTCAAAGGTCACATAACTAGAGATTGCAAATATAAAATCAAACGCCCGAATTGCTCCAAACGCCACTTAATATATTTATGTCCCATGTTTCCCCAGAACATACACACAAGACAAGTATCAGAAAAACGCAATGATGAGTCACCCACATCACTTGATAATTTACATTCTCAATTCTCAACTGAAGTGTTTCACCAAACATAAATCCCGTCATCTGTCCGTGGTTCGAAATGATGTGATGTTGTCCTCGAATCTTTCCCTTCGGGATTGATCCCGGACGGCCGCCAATAGCCCATTGTTTAGCTCCAGTGCAATGCAAATTCAACTACCAAATCAACTACGAAACAAACATTAATAGTAAACATAGAAGATAATTAAAAGAAGAGAAAAGGCGAAATTATTATCGATACGGAATTGGCCATAATCTTATATTTTGAAGACGACTGCCAATAAATTAGGTTTCACCCCTTTGTATTAAGAGACAATCAGCCATCCGTTGTTTGGAAGCATCAACGCAGAAGAGTGTAAATACGAAAGTTATGAAATCAAAATAGAAAGCCAAGCCTGTAAAGCTAAATGTAGTGCAGAAGAATGAAGAAGTGCATTTACCACTAGTGTCTTGTTCTGTACGTATTCCATATTGGGAAACAGGAGTAAAATCCGAGTCTCACGGTGGTTTTTTCTGAACATTCAAAATCCAACTCATTGAGTACGCTAGTGTTTTGGTGGTTCGTTTAGTTCCTTTTCGTAATTTATGCTGTAAAAGTATACTTAAAAAATGCAATTTTAGATGTCGCTTGATAATTTTCATATCGTGGTATGAATTTTCGTCGCATTGGAGCAACACAACGGGTTATTGGCGACTGTTCGGGATGAGTCCCAAACGGAAAGACCGAAGGACAAAGCCCCGTAATTTTGAACCACGGTCAGATGGCGTGGTCAACACTTGAGAGGCTTTTTCTGTAAAGGTAAATGTAGATGGCACTAGTGTCTTTTGGTAGAATGTGCCTCCTGTGCGTATGCAGTTACCAGAAGTCTCCCTCGTGGTTTTTTACCCTAAAAATCAATCTCTAAAATCAAAAAATAAAAGTGGAGTGTTTATTTGGGCATATTTTCGACCCATATCAAGTTATTTATCCTTTTTGGGCCCTTCTAATGCAAAATCGCTGTCTTGCGTCTTTGGTGTCTGTATGTATGTATGTTTATGTGTGCCCGTATTACGTCCAAACAACCGGGGGTATTTTCATGAAACTTCGCATACTGTGATTTACATTCATTTAGTGACTGAAATTGATTACGTTGGTCTGTCTGTTTGACTTCTTGTTTTCATCTTTTTGTGCCTGTGTGTTTGTGCTAATATCACATAAAAGCTTTTGTCCAAATTTTTAATACAATTCGTTACCAATATCATTGGAAAAATATTGGGAATCAGTTAAATTTTTTAATTCGAACATTAGCCGGATGATTTACAGTACGAAGGATTTGAACAGTATTGTCAAGTTATTATGCAAACTCATAAGGACCAACAAAATATTAAACGAAATTCTAACCCACTTTGATGGAATTCTGAATGTAGTTTTCTTTGGGGCCAAACAAGGAAGTTCCGAGACTTGCAAAGACTCGGCTATCTCGTGAGTATTGAATGAAATATAAAAGATGTCTGCGAAACTAAGAAAAGTTATTAAAAATATATCCAGAGGCTATTGGGAGAAAATATGCAATGAAGGAACTAAGACTGGAAGCATTTTTAAAATCATAAAGTCACTCACTAATCGCCAATCTAGTAATGAAAAATATCACAATGTTCTCAACGTCCATGGAACAACATAACTTCACCCTCCGATCAAGCAAAAGCTTTCGAAAATTTGTATTCAAGTTCCAACGTTTTGGATTACACTCATGTCCAAAATTATCTTTACATGCATAAATCACGGATTTCTCAGAAACTGTGGACTATAATTTTATGAATTTCTGTGAAATGATACATAACATCATAACACATAAATATAAAGAGAAAAATTTAAGAGCACTGCATCTGATATAAATCTGTAGCATGAAACAATAAAAATGGCAATAATATGTGACAAGGAGAGTTCAGAAAAAAAGAATAACTCAGAAAAAAATTAAGGCTTATGAATTTAATATGGAATGTGATCTCCCCTGACGTGTACATACATATCACAACGTGTTTTAATGCTGGCAATAAAGTTGTTAACCACAATTTGGGGAATTAAGTTCCACTCCTCCAGCAATGCGATCTTCAGGGCATTTATATCTCTAGGAGGAGGATGTCTCCGTGCAACTGCTTTCCCAAGGTAGTCCCATAAGTTCTCTATCGGGTTCAGATCAGGAGATTTCCTGGCCTCGGTATTCGCTCAATGGCTTCACTTTCAAGGAATTCGTCAACGAGGTTTGTTGGTGTGGATATCGTCCATAAATAAAAAGTCAGATCCATACGCACTTCTGAAAAGTCTTACATAAGGTTCTAAGACATCCCGATATCTCTGGTCGGTCACAGATCCGCTGTTGAAAACGTGTAGGGGAGCACACCCATCGATCATTATTCCTCCCTATACCATCACACCTGCACTACCGAAACAGTCACGTTCCATAATGTTCGAAGGAAGATTTGGCGTTCCTGACTCCCTCCAGATGTAAACATGTTTAGAATCAGATGTTAAACTAAACCTCGATTCATCAGTAAATAGAACATGGGTCCATTGGTGTTCACTCCAGTTCTGATGTTCTTTGCACCAATTAAAGCGATCCCTCTTTTGTTGTGAAGACAGTGAAACACATACCCTTGGCTTTCTGTCATAAAGGCCTTTTTCATTAAGCCTTCTGTATACAGTTTCCCGTGATACAACAGTTCCAGTGGCGGCTGCAACCTCTGAACTTAACTGCCGAGCAGTAGACTTCCTCTTACGACGGGCAGTTCTTGCTAGATATCGATCTTGAGAAGCAGTTGTTATTCGTTTACGACCTTGTCCAGGCCTCCTTGCAACAGTTCCAGAGTTCTGAAATTGTTTCCATAGCGTAGAGACTGTCTGTCTTGAAATATTCACACATCTCGCTGCTTCCATGATTGTCTGACTGCCTTGCTTCTAAACGGCCGATAATTCGCCACTTCACAGATTCTTCCAAATGATACTTCGGAGCCGTAACAAACCGTTTTGAGTCCTTACACACTGAAATCAAACGCTGTATTGCAGAAATTCACTCAGATATTCACTTTGCGCAAAGCGCTTGATTCACCGTCGGATGACGTAACGCCTTGATTTGCATATCAGAAACCGTTTGATCACTTTTGTTTGGATAATGCTAATTAGGCTTGTCTTTCACGCATTCCCTGCAAAAATGGATTACATCGATGGGATATTTCATGGAATATCATTATTTTGGGGTATGTAAAGATAAATTTGGACATGTGTGTAGATACCTTTTGACTTCAGTTCAAATACTTCAGAAGAAATTAATTCTGATTTTACGATTGAAGAACTTCAATTAGCTATAGGAAAGACTAAAGCAACTACTCCCGGTGAAGATGAAATTTCTATAAAACTTTTTAATCTCCTCATTGGCGTGTAGAAGACGAAATTTTTGGCCATGCTTAATAACTTATGACACAAAGACGAGGTTCTAGTCTTCTGGAAGTCAGCTTTGACAATCCCGATTCTGAAACCTGGTAAACTACCAGACGTTAATAAATCTTATCGACCAATCGCATTAACCTCAGTAACCTGCGAAATTTTTGAAAGAATGCTTTGAGATTAATTGAACACACCCTAAAAATAGCCCAATCAACCTCTCTCTCTCTCTATCTATCTATATATATATATATATATATATATATATATATATATATATATATATATATATATATATATATATATATATATATATATATATATATATATATATATATATATATAAAATAAGTAAAACTACCCTAAGAATAGAATAGATTTCCCCGAGAAACAAAATGTAATAAAATATGTAAATGTTAAGTGAGCCTGCCTACTTTTTCAAGGGGAGCAAGGCCAGGTTGTCACTTAAAAATGCGATGCTTTGAGTTTTTCCTGTACTTATGTGAGGCCAGGCCGAAGAGATCAACATAAGTTACCACCCAACATAAGTGTATATATATAACACAAATATATATATGTGTTATATATATACATATATATATATGTTATATATATACATATATACATATATATACACATATATATATACACATATATATATGTACATATATGTACATATATATATGTATATATATGTGTGTGTATATATATATATATATATATATATTCTTTATACTTATTAATACAAAATATTCAAAAAATAAATCAGTTACGTAAAAAAGTTATTTCGATGTCGATAGCTTCATAAAATCTAACGAATTCGTCTGACGCATAATGCCTTTTTCTCACGCAGAATTTCTTCGTAGCAAGCTAATAATTTTTTTTATTCCTTGCTTTGTAGCTATAACGCGTTCTTCGTTGAAGTCTATGTTTTCTAAAATTTTTAAGCCCTTTTCAATTGAGCTGAGACCTTCTGTCAAACTTGCAATTGTCATGTGTTTTTCTGGTGGAACTGGTTTGATCTGTCAGATATTTCAGTGACGTTTTGCTCACCTTCTATCAAAGCCTTGAGTGTCTCAGGAAAAGAAGACGCAGCTTCTTTATTGGCACTTGCCGCCTCTCCACTCTCCGCGATGCTGTGCCAATTACAGCGAATTTTAAATCGGTTGAACCAACCGTTACTAGCTACAAAGTTTTCATCTTCGCCTGCCTCCCCAGCTTCTTTCAACCTCTCTAAAATCAGCTTGGCTTGATAGCACACAGTGTTCTGATCGACTGGATAATTCTTCACTTTTACTTGATTATCACACCATAATTTCAGCATTGTTTCTATCTCAGCAATAATACCATGACGTTGACGAATTATGCTTGAGTTCAAGGATTGAGCATTTTTCACCGCATCGAGAATTCTTTCTTTATATTTTATGATTGTTCTTACTGTGGATTCCGTTAGCTCAAACTTCTTTGCCAATTCACAAATTTTCATTCTGCTATCAAAATCCTTGATAATGTTAAATTTACATTCCAAAGATATCGTTTTCCTTTTCTTACTAGGTCAGATTTACTTCGTTTGGACGACATAGTTTTTTAAGGGTTTAGAAAATGTATAACAAAACAATCTAACGATCGTAGAATCGTAACCCTGCACGTAGAGTTCATGCGGAATGCGTCCAATGCGTATCACAGCAGGAGAAACACTGAAGATAGCGGGCGGCAGTGTTGCCAAACGAAAAAATCAAGAACCGCGTAACTCCGAGTTCGCGTAAGTCGGGGTATTAGTGTACATTGATAATAGTATAAGTGAAGAAAAATATTTCAGAAAATTAACTCAACTTTTCTTTAGTTCTTCTCTACATAGTTTAAAACTTTTATACTTGAATTCGGCAACATCTTTACGCATTTATTTGATCAGTACATGATCTATTGTTCTAAAACCAGAGGTATGAAGATTTTTTACTGTGAACTTGGCTGTCTTTGCAGGCAATTTTTTTCTAATTGTATTCTATTGTGTCTTTTTGTTTAATTTTCATGCATAATAGAAAGAGCTATTTAAGTAGAGGAAATTATGTCTAATTTGTAATATATATCAATAACTATATTTATGGAATGACTTCGAAAAAAGTGCTTAGTATAATGTAACGCGAGTCACAAAAACTTAGCTTTTTTTTTAATTCTTTTGCAAAATTCTGCGTTTAAAATTAAAATTTTCACTTTCCTCTTGCTTAGTATAAAACCTAAGAGTAACTGAAAAACTTTATTTTAATTCATGCTTTTCTTAAAAGATGGAACACATTTAATTTTGTAACGTGAGTCACGCATAACCTGCCATTTGATTAAATGTTGTACATAAAGTATTAGCTTTCATTTTTGTATAAAATTTTGTGAAAGATTTATTTGTATTAAAGCCTGTTCTTTTTCTTTATACAATACAAAAATTATACTACGGCACCTACAGAGCTGCAGAAAGGCAAAGAAAGGGCAGAGAAAAAATTAAAGCCAGAAGGAAAATTATGACGATGATAAAGAAAGACCGTCTTACCGTGAAATAATACTGATGCAGAAGGTGGAAATCAATAAAAATGCCAGTAGCTATACAAAAGGATTTAAAATCAAAAGAAAGTAAAA
Source organism: Meta bourneti (assembly GCA_933210815.1). Lineage (NCBI taxonomy): Eukaryota > Metazoa > Arthropoda > Arachnida > Araneae > Tetragnathidae > Meta > Meta bourneti. Next base: position 74,701,633 of record OW119924.1, on the reverse strand, counting down.
AAGTTGAAAATAAATTTTTAAAGTATCGCGGTTTAAGGAACAAAGAAACTTTAAAGAAAGAAACACCTCAATTGAACAAAAATGCGAACATTTTTGGCAAAAGTTATGACCCGAAAAAAACCTGGTTTATTTAGCTCCCTACGTCATCAAGAATTTGTGGTGAAGGAATTGTTTAGCACCATTTGTAATGCGAGTTTACATGCAAGTTTTAATTCAGTTAGTAATCATTCGAAGTAATCAGCTTTAAGTAGAGATACAGTAGACAAAATTTATCGTTTTGTTTTGTAGACAAGGGGATATCAGCAGAATGGCTCTTTGACCTAAAGACGTCGCTACAAAGGAAGTGTTTATTAAATATAATACGCACGAATAATTCGTAGAAGCTGCCAAAAAGTTGTGAAGACGAATGTTTTTTTTAAATTCTAAAGGAAAAATAGCAGAGATATTCAGATCTTCAATTACAGCATATTTGGTCCAAAGTACTTCCAATAATACGAATGAAAAGATTTAATGTTATCAAAAGGGTATCTCCTATAGTGACATCTCTTGTACCACTCCTATAAGCTGTAATAAAATGGAAGCTGAACATTGAGTTGAAGTAAGATATGTAGCGATCGTACAATTTATCCTAATGAAGCGAATAACATCATCTAATTTTACAAAAGTATTGAGCCGTAATGAAGTTGAAGTCACTGCTTTGGTCCCAACTGGGAAATTTTTCACTGATTACTATTCATTACAATTTATGCTTTGAAATATCTTTAACATATTGTTCGTTATTAAAAATATCGAAACACATTAAACTGGGTTTTTCATAAATCTATACACTTTTAATTAATTTTAAATCAATTTTGAATCAGTATGATAATTTTCTTCGTATTTTTAATGCATATAAATATTTTTATAGGGAATTATTTAATTTTTTTAATTGCAATTTCTTTCATTAATAAGCAATTACAAATTTACATAAAAAAGCGAAATAAAATTAATGAAAAGTTGACGGGAAAAAGTTGTTCTGAAGATATTTATTTATTTCGTATGTGCATTTGAAGTTTATGCTGATTATGCAGCAGTGGTGCTGGCTTTCCTTCTATTGTTCCAGAGTTTACAATGACAGATTACACAATAAAAAATAAAAAGCTAATGCGAAAATAACCCTATGAGTTAACCATCGACTTTCTAATGAAGTGTTAGAAGGTTGATGGAGTTAACAGCATCTTATACATTAAAAAATATATACCATCAGCAATCTTTAAAAAAGCTACACTAAAATATCACAATTTTTTTAGTAAAGATAATCAATGAATTGGATTGTCCAAATTAAAATTGTTGCTGATATCGGGAAAAAATTCCAAATCTGTCTGAGGACAATAAAAATCTCCCAAAAGCTTTAATTTTAGTTTTTCCATGGAAAGGTAAGTCCACCAGATATGAAAATTGAATTTGGTTAGTTATTATTTGGTCGATGTTATATCTATTTTGTTGTATAACTCTTCTCTTAAAGTGGAATATCTGTTATAATGTATCTGAAATGTTCTATAGTGTCCTCCACATTACAAGTTTAACAAAGAGCAGATTCAGCAAGCCCTAATTTATTTAAAAAAGAGCCTGTATGCAGAATTTTTGTTTGCAGTATATATATAGTGGATAAAAAAAAGTTTCCGTACGGAAATGAAAACGGTGTATAAATTATTATAATTTCTAAAGAAATCTCACCAAAGATTCAGAAACTGCACAAGAAACTTACTTCATACTAGATAATGCGTTGGCAATAAAAATTACTTAATTTTCACAAATAAAAAGTAATTAATTAAAATTTTGAGAAAAGCATTCAAAATGAACAAAATTACTTCAGAAATAACAAGAAACTTGTGGGAGTCATGCCTAAACTTCTGAGAGAGGTCCTTAAAGCAAAAAGCAGGTTAAATGATGAAACATTGGTGGGGAAATAACATCTAATGAAATATTTTTCACCGTAAGGAGGCTTTTTTCTTTATATTTGGACATTTTTGTGTTATTGTGAATTATTCTTAAAATTATATTAATATTTTTTGTTTAAATGCAATAGAAACTTTCTATGCAATTATGCTCATCTGTTTTTTCCATTTTTATTTCTTCATTATTTATATTCTTCAAATAATAAAGCCATTTATTTCAAGTGGTAAGTGCGTAGGGAAACTTTTTTTACTCATTGTATATCAAATCTATATATCAACACGTTCAATTTTATATTAGGGTATCAAGTTAAGTTGACATTATTCTTGAGATGATTAAACTCGGAGAAATATGTGCAGTTAGTCCATGTACTTGAGGCTGAAGAGAAGAGTTGATGGTGAATTGTTTGATCAAGTCTCTCGGTGAGATCCATTCATAACGTGGAGTATTGTCGTCAGAAGATGTCGCCAGTTGATCAGCCATCTCACTCTCTTCAATACCATTATGACTTGGAGTCCATGCAAATGAAATCTCGCTCGCCGTTAGACTTGCTTTTTGGATTTGAAGTGCTTCAGCAGAAGATTTAATGGAGATATTTGTAGCAGTGCTAAGCATAGATTTACTGTCTGTAATAAAGATAAAGGAATTTGGTTCTTCAACAAAATCATTTATGGCTTTATGAAGGGCACACGCTTCTGATGAGAAATGCCATTTACGTTAGATACATTTTATGAAGGACTTTCCGTTCTTGAAATTAATATCTGTTATAGATATATATGTGTATTATTCTTTGAGGCGTCTGTGGTTACAATGATCCATTCTTGTCTATGACTATTAAGGAATTCTTGATATAAGGCTTGAATTTCTGGTTGTAATGTTGCTTTTTGAAAAAGAACACCTTAGATATGGAATTGAATATTTTTGGATAGGTAAATTGAGGTTAAGTGTGTCCAACAATATATTTTGATAAGTTATATTCCAAGCGGTGAAGAGCTCACAAGCTTCATTAAGACCTTGTCTTCCATGTTTTTTTTATTGTTTTCTCTGCAGGATGTGATACTTTTAGTTATTCTTTCGTAAAGAGGGGATAACGTGCCCAAAGAGGTATGCCGAATATAAAATACAGCGTCAAGTAGTTGTGTCTGTTCAAAACGGACAACTGCCCGCTCACCTGTCTAAGGATCGGGATTGGTGCCCATTTAGGTATGCCTAAGGTAATCCTCAAGGCTCTGTTATATATTGTTTCCAGTAACATCCTGGTAGAATTACAAGCATTTGTTTTAATAACACTTCCATAATCTAAACTGCTGCTGATTATTTAGTTGACAATTTTAATAAAGTGGTATGTATTTTAATATGTGTGAGAGCACCAAACCTATGTGCAGCTATTACTTTAAAGGTATTAAGTTTCCGGAACATCTTTTTACGTATACATTGAACATGATTCTGTATATATATATATATATATATATATATATATATACATTTAACTTGTGGCACTCTTGCACAGGCAGGCGTCATTTTAGAATTTCGACATCTTTATCTTTAACGGAAAGATGAAAATTTAATTTGAAAAGGCATCCATCGCTAAGTTTTTCACAAGTGAATACATTTTTTCTTGAAAATTCCATTCTATGGCACTTGCAGTAATAAAAGAACTTGTTTTAAAATTGAATAACTTCAGTAAGACAATGCACAGGTAACCTATTACCATTTTTAAAAAAAATGGTAAATCTATTTGACATCACTTTTTAAAGAAAATCATGGTATTCAATAAACTTTTAACACATATAATAAGTTTCTGCAATATAGCTTGAACTCATAAAATAAGTTACCTTGACCTTCTGACACTATAGCAGCGGGTATATTCGTCGTAGTATATTCGTCATTTGTACGAATTGAGCAATTTTACAGGAAAAGAATTTAAGAAAGAGCATTCCAAACCCCTCCCCCTCAAAAAACACTCCGAATCGTCTTTCGCAGTAGTTACCTTATTGTCACCTTTAGTCATTTTGTAGTTTTGTCATACAGCAGGGGTGCGGTGTATGTCAAATATATTACATGGAGGGATATGCATGTATAAGATTTATGTATAAAGTAAGTAGCAGAAATTATAAAAATGTCGAAAAGTTGTTAAAAAATTATTTTACTCACTTAAATTATTTGACATTTTTCTACAAAATAGAAAAGTGATTATTCTGGTCACTTTCAATCTCAACCCGAGTAAGGTCGGGTAAATCTGCTCGTAAATAATAAGAATTAGCATCGATATATAACATCGATAATAAAAATTAACAAGCGGCAATAAATCAAACTAGTTCGTAACCAGAATTCTTTTTTTCTTCCATTAGTTTGTTTATGTTTGTACAGAAAAACTTTCTCATGAAAGCAGTCATAAATTTAAAATAAAAATTAAGTTCTATTTTTTGCACGCTTTCAGCATCTATAACAGCTATTTATTCATTTAACGCCATAAAAATGGAAACCCAAATGATTATTTGGAAATATTTCAATTATGCGTCCAAAATATTATGTAAGGATCTTTTAAAAAATGATTTGCATGATTTGTACACATTTATCATTGTATCTCAAAAATAATTAGTTTTTATAATTAATTAACTGTATCTTAAATAATTAAATCACTAAATTAATTTCGTTTAGAACACGTTTGTGAAAAACTCGTTGAAAGAAGTGTGAACCAGAAAATAATCCGTCCCGCGACTTCCGTTTCACCAGTTGGGCCGTGGTAGCCCAGTTGGAAGAATAATTTATTAGTAATCGGAGGTTGCGAATCCGAAACTAGGTCCAACCAAAGACCGTTGTGTACATGGGGACTGGTGCACGTTAAATCTGCCGGGGCCTCATGCCCTCACGTCGGCGTAGTGTGGAAATTTGGAGAGTGGAATGCCAGCTCAGGTGTTGATCTCGTCATCTGACCATGGTTCAAAACTACCTTGCCCTTGTTGTCCTTGGATTTTTCATTTCTGTATTGATCCCGGACCGCTGTCAATAACCCACCGTGTTGCTTCAGTGTGACGTTAATTAATTACCTACGTATCACCAATTACATTTAAGGACACTTAATTTTGTTTGCTGACATATTAAATTTCACGGAGTATCTGCACAAAGTGGAATGTTTAGATGCATTGATATGTTGTTAAAAATTAATAGAACGTATTTTCCGTTTTCTACCAGGGCCGTACAGGAAAAAAATCTCTTCACTTTTCCCTTATTGCACCGAGTACGAAGCAGGCGATGTTTTCCCCGTTCGGCTCGGATCCAACAAATATATTTGAAAATATAGTTGTCCTATACTGGATTTAAACTGCTTGACATAGTTTTTTATTTCGTAAATTTACTTATTGTATACTTTCTGTTATGTTTTATTGGGTCCTTCCATGCAAAATTGACATAGCCCATAATCCGACCCCCTCCGATATGTTTTTAAAACTGGGCGATTTTGTTATCCAATCATATATAAGCAAATCTGAAAAATGTTAGCTTCATATTTGCAATAGTACTTTAGTTATATCAATTTTAAATTTGTAAAACTGGCAGTTTTTCATAACTGTACAATCACTGGATCTAATTGTTCAATCAACGTAATCTAAAATAAGTTCGACTATCGACCTTCCAAAGATGCTTAGTATTTTCTGTCGCTATCAAATTTTTAAACTTTTCCTTTTTCCAGGCTTTTATAGAAATCAATTAAGCAAAATTCTTTATATTTTTACATACCATGTCTATGAATATTGAAGTTGAGTCACCTCCAGTTGGAGGTCCGTGTATACCTGGTCCCGACACGCCTTCTAGAAAACGAAACTTGGCTTCCGCAGACATAATTCAATGCCTGTTTGTGTCTTCGTATAACATAATTTTTTTATTATTTTACTGAGATTCTGAAATCTACCTTTCAAAAAATAACTTCCCACTGTTTTTTAAAACCGTTTAACATAAAAATAATTTTATCAGATCTAGTTCAGTGTTAATAGATGGAAGACCTTCGCTGGCTGGATCCGGCCAGTGGATTGAATGTGTGCACCTCTTCTCTACACTTTATTTAAAATAAACATTTCAAAGTCAAAGTACAGAAATGCAAAATGTTTGCTTTTTCTATGCTTAGAAACTCACTAAATACTTTCAAATAAAGAAAAATTTTCATCTATTACTCTGTTCTTTAATTTTCATCCCAGCATTGCACAAAAATAATTTCACAGTAGTCAAAAGCAAAACCCTATCTGATTCACCGTTATTCAACGGAGGTGAAATTGAAACATCACATGGGAACCAGAAGGAAGGAGAAAGAAAAATGTTTAACGCCCTGTGGGCTGAAAAGCATTTCTTCCTTTCTCTTCACAGAAGATTACACCTTTACTTTTCGGCTCCAACAAGAAAAGCAAAGTTCGCTGTTCCCAACAGTCATCTTTACAGAACATACCTCAAACATCTCAGAAAAAGCCGGAAGGTATAGAGGCGACATTTTTCTTTTCTTTCCCAGAAATGGCTCCTACCATTACTTATCGATGTCTTCCCAATAAGGTCGGGAAGTTCTGTTCATCAAAGACCGCGAATCCGGCTGCACGACCTGCAGTCATCCATCGATTATGGTAGAAAAAATTACGTATATTTCACCGGGCACAGCTGATAGAAAAAACTTTCTCTCTCCGGCATTACTCTCAAGTAAAATAAAATGAAAAGATCCGCGGCAGAGACGTTGAGGCATAATGTGGATGTAGAGACCCAATGGAGGTTCTGAAAGCTCGAATTTCGGTTAGGGAAAGCGTTTATACCATAGCCATTCAACTAAGATATCGAACAGAAAATGATTCACACAGTGAGGTGCTTCACTTGATAAAAGAAATACTACTTAATTGTTTTTGGTGCTTTAATAATATGAATGTAGAGGCCCAACGGAGGCTCTAAATGTTGGGTTTTTGGTTAGGAAAAAATATTTGAAACCATAGTCATCCACTACAAAATAGAAAAGAAAATATTCCACACAGTGAGGTGTTTCACTTGAAGTAAACTTAACACTGATCGCGATTATTTTTGGTACTTGTAGAATATGGAATTAGATACCCAATGGTGGTTCTAAGCGCTGGATTTTTGGGAAAACTAGGGAAAACTTTTGCACCATAGTCATTAAACTGTAATATTGGACAGAGAATGCCCCAAACTGTGAAGTGCTTGACTTGAAATATTAGAGGCATTGCTAGATTGTTTGGGGAACTTTAGTTTAAGTGGGAAGATAGTCAAGAATTCTGTTCTCTCTTTACAATTAAAAAACGCTTCTCTGCGCCTCTTCAGAAGAATTTCGATTTTAAGTACTACATAGTTGATAGTATCGACTGTACCAAGTGATTCCTTGAAAAAAACCGACCCGAAAAAGTGTTGTCCGTTTATTGATTGGATTTGCCATTCCTGAGATGCTCCCATACGTACCTATAACCAACAGTCCAACCGATAGATAGTACATACATACAACCAACCACTCATCTTGCATATCCATTTGATTCTTAATTTTCGTCTCGATTTACTCTCCAGCGGTAACCTCAGAGAAACTAAAAGGATATTTGGTGATTTAGAGCTCAAATTTCGAATGACCAGAAGTGATGCCATAAAACTTTCGATGCGAATGTATACATTTCTAGATATAATCAATCAAGTGTTGATCGTTCGTTATTTTATAGCATTACAAAGGGTATCATATGAGAGGAATTTTCAATGTAAACAAACCATATTTGAAAATTGAGCATTTTACTTACTTTTCCCAAATGCTTTCCCATAGAACATCTGTGTTGACTTAAAACACCTTATAGCTGTTTTGATGATGTTTGACATTTAATCTAATTGGCGTTGACCAATCAAATATCATGCGTCAATTCGGAATTCACGTTCTTGAATTTTGATTGGCGAAGTGTTGAAATCGTATTCGAAAAACAAGTCAACAGATGTCGCGTTCGGAATATGTTCAGGAAGCACATTTTGCCGCAGAAACATTACCACCCCTGTGCACATGTGCATTTAATTGAACAGAAAATGCCTCTCATACACACAGAATTTAAAAACCTATAGTTTTAAATAACCACTGTTAGAGATACAGGCTTCTTGACTAGCATGGCGCATAATCATCAGTAGCAAATTTTATAAATCGATTTAAAGAATCGATTAATCGAATCTTTTTGAAAACTTGGTGCGTAACTCAGCCTGTTACTTGAATGCAATTTCAGCAAATCACTTGCTTTGAAAATTAACGCCAAAACGGCGATAAATCAAATTCATTTTTAACCAGAATTATTTTTCCTCCTCCGGTAGTTTGCTTATGTTTACACAGAAAACCCTCTGATATACCCTATGTACAGAATAAGTTGAAGGAACGGGATCAGGCTTTTTATAGTATGTTGAGCTCAGTTGAGCGTGTCTTTACATCCAGAGTCCGAAAGCGTCGCTTTTACTGCGATTCTAAGAAACAAAATCACAAGCGCTACTGATTCCAGTCACAGAAATGATCTTGCGAAACCCTTTACATTACGTTTAATAGGCTCTTCAGTCCGCTATCAACCAGCCCCATCGATTTTTACATCAACCGAAAGGACGCTTCTCTGCTTGTCGTAAAAGTGTAAACGGATGAATAGCTCCGTAATGGAAATATAAAAATCAATCATGACATTAAGAGCTGATGTGAAAAAAATTTGCGCTTCTTGAAATTCAACGTGTCTCTTCTTTTTTCATAATGGGAAAATATCACTGAGACTCGATTATCATAAAAATCTGTGAATGTAATTATGTATTATACGTTAAGCCACTAGGGCCTTCAAACCCGCAGCTATTTATTTCACCTTCGTACGTTGAGAATTAAGGTATTGTCAGCTTACATGTGAAACACCACTTCAAAATTTTAAAGATATGAATTTTTTAGCTTTTCTAGGGGCCAGGTTGAGGTGATCTTCGCCTGGAAAAATCCACAAAGTCACTTTTTCTTTGAAGGAAGGTCAGATCTTGAGAAACACCCTTTGTGGATTTAGCTAGTGAGTAGATTTGTTTGGTCTTATTTTCCTCAGAACTCTGTTTTTGGCTTAGTGTGTTTCACTTGTTAGACTAAGAAAAATCTTTCCATGCATCGATTTTTTGTAGAATCCGTAATAGTGGTAACTCGTGGGAATAGTTTTGCAAACGCAACATGTCTATTACCATATCACATGTTCCGATAAATATCTCTTGACTGTAAAATTCACATAGTCATGTGGATAAGAAATACTTCATTTTTAAAGCGTTATGATCAGCTCTGTCCCAAAGAACTCGGAAATTGCATTGGGACTATGTCGTTGATATCAGTCACGTGCAAGAGGCCTCCCCCAAACTGTCAGTTCGAAACCTTTGCCTTTGTATAAATCTCAAAAGTTAACCTTCAAGTTGAAGGTAGGTGTTCTAGGCAACCCTCTTTTGACAGTTTGTCGGCTGTTTCATTGTCTCCAAGATCAACGTAGGAAGGGATCCATTGGAAACCTTTGATACCTTCAACTATCAATGAAAATTCTTTTAACCCTTATTTGTACTTGGTTTAATGTATCTCAGATTCCATAAAACTGTCAATGAAGCTTCACGAACCAGTGTTAAAGAATACGATCAAGCTAGAGACGTTCACATCACGACCTAGTCTGTCTAGAATTAACAAAAAATGTATAATTAATTAGAAATTCAATCTGTTCCTTAAGATGATTGTGCTGATTGATGTGCAGTTGTTTATGGCTTTTATCCCACGGAGCAGGGTAGGTAGGTAGGTAGGTATTTAATTAACGTCGCACTGGAGCAACCCAAAGGGCTATTGGCGACGGGTCAAGAATCAACCCCCGAAGGGAAAGATCCAAGGACAACACCACGTAATTTTGAACGACGGTCAGTTGACGAGGCAACACCTGAGCTGAAACCTTACTCTCCAAACTTCCACACCATGCCAACGTGACCCACACAGCTGGAGTGAAAATACATTCGAATAGAGCTCTACTATAGCTATATTTATTGAAATAAATGTTTTATTTTATAAATAACTAGCTTTACTACCCGACTTTGCCCGATAATTTTTGCTGCTATAAACCAAGTCGCGCCTGTTTCCTCAACAGTTTCGTTGTGTTGTTGAACAGTTTTTTTAGTTTTATTTGCTTCTAGTGCTTGTGACTCTTCCTATTGCTCGATTCATGACAGCTTTTGACGTTTTGTGTTTGATTGGATTTCTCCTGCGAAATGTTTAATATTTAATTTCATTTGTATGGTTCTAGGGGAACAACGTAATAACCTGAAAATAGTTGTATTGATTTAGAAATTCTAGACAGAATAATCTGTGTAAATTTCATGACGCAAGAGCTCAGCATTCGAAAGTTTTTACTGCTTCAGACGGATTATCTGTTTGAAAAAAAATGAAGTCTGAGATGCATTTATATTGGTACGTCAATGGCACTATACTATAATGCTATGAGAGGGATTTTCAGTGCAAATAAACGAACCCGTCGGTCTGCGAAGATTTTACTTCTGTCCGCCCTTGTATGATGCATATCGAAGTTACCTTAAAATATACTTTATTACCGCTTTGGTGAAGTTCGACGGTAAATTTAATTGGTATTGACCATTGACCAATTATACATCGCTAGCAGAATTACCCTGCGTTGCTCGAGTTGAGTTGGTTAAACGTTGATTGAAATTGGTCCGAAAAATCAGTTTATCGTGGAAATATGCAAATATCATAGAAAATGCAAGCATAGAAAAAATAAGTGAGCAGAAAATAATTTTTAAACTCCAATTTAACATCTTTATAGCTTCCACAATTTCCTTTGGACAAAATACGTATGTTTCTTTATCCATCCATATAATACATTTCACATACATAGAACTATAGTGTAAGACAAAACTACAAAAGGTAATAGTGAGATGATTATTATAGAAGTCGATTTTGAATTTTGCAGTGATTGCTAGAATCCTTTAAGTTTATTTCCTGTAAAATGACAAACTTGCAGTGTATTATTGCAGCCAGTTTTTTATCAATATTTTTTTAATTGTAGCACTTTAGCACAAGTAATACGATATTTCCGAATTCCACCATTGTATCGATAATTAAAGACTGACAAATAATAATTAATTATCAATTTCTTTTCAAGCAAATACATTATTTTTCTTGAAATTCCATTCTGAATGTAAAATAACAGCTTGTTTTAAAATTAAACGTATTCATTACAGACGAAACAAAGTGAATCAATTATGATTTTTCAAAAAATGAAGGGTTATAGCGTTTTTAACAAAGAAAATCAATGTTTTCAACGAATGTTTAAGATATCAAAGTTGTATAAGTACGTTTCAACTCGTAAATTAAACAACCCCGATCTTTTCTGCTACCTAAGACAAAAACTTTCAACCTCAAAAGTACTAGTTAGAATATTTTATAACCGGGATATTATTGCAAGGTCAGCAGTTTTTATTTAAAACTAGCAGAATTACCCGGTGTTACTCGGGTTGAACTGGTTAACTAACTTCCGCTTTAGTTAATAAATTGTTATTCCTATTCAGCACTTGTAACATCAACTTGTAACATCACTTGTAACTACCACATTCTAATAAAAGTACACAATTGTTAAATACGCAATTTCACAAATGTAAATAAATGTCATAATTAATATTTCATATTTTTGCAGAATTTAAATTTTTAGTAAGGCAGAAAAGTTTCTAGAGTGTGCCAATATTACCCAGAATGCATAGAATAAGTTCAGAGTATGCATATACAGTGAGTGAAAAAAGTTTCCGTACGCACTTACTATTTGTAATAATGGCTTTATTATTAGCAGAATATAAATATTGAAGAAGTAAAAATGGAAAACAGATTTGCATAATTGCATAGAAAATTTTTATTGCATTTAAACAAAAATATTACCATAATTTAACACATAATTCACAATAACACAAAAATGTGCTAAATATAAAGCAAAAAAATTCTGTGTGGTAAAAAATATTTCATAATGTTTCCCTCATGTTTCATCACTTAATGCTCAGATGAATCTGTTTTTGCTTTAATGACCTCTCAGAAGTTTATATAGGACAAAAGTTTTTTTGTTGTTTCTGGAGTAATTTTGTTTCAGACGTCCAGAATGGCACTTTTCAGGTTATCTTTGCTGCTGGTATCATAATTTTTCAGTTCATGATCGATTTCTTTCCATAAGTGCTCCATGGGGTTTAAATCAGGAGACTGGTGGTGTGTGAAGTTGCTGCGACACATGGTAAAGGGATTCTTTACAGAACGTTGCAGTGTGTTTTGAATCGTTGTCCTGTTGGAAGATAAATGGTCTTTCAAGACAGTTTCGTAGCACTAGCAAGGACATTTTGTTTCAAAATGTCTAGGTAAACATAGCTATCCCTGTTACCTTCAACAAAACATAAAATATCCACACTAGAAGAACCTCAGACTAAGGTATGTTAACCCCATACCTTTACATTTCCTCCACCGTATTTTACAGTTCTACATGTTTTTGCTTGCATTTGATGTTTTGGTCTTCTCCATGCCATAACTCGTCCATTTGAACCATAGAGATAAAATTTGATTCATCCATGAATAGTATAGAATCCCACAACGTTAAGGGCTTACTTACATGCTTTTTTGTAAACTCAAGACGGTTTCCTCTGTTAAGTTTTCTCATGAATGGCTTCTTACGTGCAACATGCCCATTGTAGCCACCTTTTTTTATTACTTTTCTTAGTCTGAGGTTATATTTCAAGATTGCAACCAGTTTTCAACAAGGATGCAAGTTGTGGTGCACTAATTCGTGGATTATCGTGAATTTTTCGCAGAATATTCCTCGTGTATTCTTCTCAATTTCTGAGGTCTTTCGGATCGGTTCCTATTTTACAGTTTCTGCCTCATTATATTTTTCAATGATTTTTACCGTAGGTTTAGATTTTTTCAGATTTCTCCAATTTTTCTCATTGATAAACCGTCATTTCTCCACTTTATCATCAACACGTGAATTGCTTTCGGAATTCCCATTTTAGGCGATCCACTGGTATAAAAATCGTTTAAAATTATTACTTACACTATATTGAAGTTATTTTTCATTCGATAGTTATAATAATTTAATGCGGGATAGCTAGACCACGTTCTAATCAATTTGCATAGTGCGTACGAAATTTGTTTTTTCCTTTCATTTTGTATGTTTTATCAAAGTTTTAATTAATTATTTTTTATTTGTGAAAATTTAGGAATTTTTGCTGCGAACACATTCTCTAGTATGAAATCAGTTTCATGTGCAGTTTCTGAATCTTTGGTGAGAATTTTGGTGAGAAAGTTTCCATATGGAAACGAAAATGGCTATAAATTATTACAGTTTCTGAATCTTTGGTGAGATTTCTTCAGAAACTGTAATAATTTATAGCCATTTTCGTTTCCATATGGAAACTTTTTAATCCACTGTCAATGCCTTGTATGTCATTAATAAACAAAAAAGTTTTCAAAAGCTATCACATACAATGATTAAAAATGTTTTTAAACCTAATTAAACCACTTACCTTAATTACAGCTATTGAACGAAAAACATCAGATTGAAAATCCAGAAATACATCTTAAAACAGAATTTAAAAGCTTCGAAAAGTAATGAATGTATCTGTTCTTTCACTACAAAATAGATTCTTGGAATATAACGGACACAAATTTAAAAAAGCAAACGATTAAAAAGTACCAAGGTTGCCATATTAGCTACCAGTCCTATTTTAAAAGGTCTTGTTCTGTATATTTTACTTATAATGTTTTATTGCCTTTATCGTCTGTCCCAAGTATTAAAAAAAATTATATTTAAAAAAATAGGGTTCAAAATAAAGTATTAGAATTTTAATTCCGTAAAAATAGTTTTTGGAAAAATAATTGATTTTTCACAGCACTGGTAAAACAGTTCAAATAATTGCAATGCTCAATATACCTTCCAGCTACTCCAAAACTACCAAATTATGGTTGATTTAAGTATAGTTACTCAGTTTCTTTAACATGAAACTTGCCTAAATATGTAAGCAAAGAAATTTCAAATAATGTATTCACTAAATTAAAATATGGTGTATCAAATATAGAACATTGCATTAAAATATGTTAAATAAATTTTATATACAAACACAAAATCGAACATAGAACGGGAAGACGGACAGACTAAAGCAACCAAATTCTGTCACTAAATGAATGTAACTACTCACAGTATGCAAAGTTTCATGAAAATCTATTCTACCGTTTGGACGTAGTGTGGACACGCATACAGACAGATGGACGGACAGACACTAAACGCGCAAGAGATGGATTTTGCATCAGAAAAGCCCAAAACGGATAGAAAACTTGAAATGCGTCGAAAATATTCGATGTACAAACACACTCCATTTTGATTTATATAGATTCGCTTTACTCCAACTGACAAGTAGTTTTAAATCGATTCTTTGTGGCATTTTTATTTGTCAGTTCGGAGGTCCTGTATCTAAATGGAAATTATGAACCTATTTAGAATGATAGAAGTTGTTATTATTAACAATGAAGTTGTTGACTTGTGAATTTGACTTTCAGTATGACATAATACTATAATTTGAAACTTAAAAAACAAGTGAAAGTTTTATGGATTTCAATTGCTTTGCAATTGAAATCTACGTTAAAATTTAAGAGATCTTTGAATTGCAACATATGGTTGCACATCTGATTTTTACATCAACTGTTCTATTTTAAAATAACTTTATCTTAGCATTACCCACTTTTTAAAGTAAGACATTACCGTCTCATTTTAAAAGATTTTGTTTGTACACTGTATTTACTTTTATGAAACGAAATTCTACAAATCGTTATGTATTGAATCGGTGAATTTTATGGAAAGTTGATCGAAATATACGCATATCGAGAAAAAATGAACCCATCTTTACCGATATTTTGCACAAAATAAGTAAGTCATTTTAAAATTAGAAAATGAAACATTAATTTTTGCGTTGCCAGGTACCAAGTAGCAAAATAATGCTTTTATTATCAGTGAGTTTTTCGCTTGTGCTTTTCGCATTAAGACTCGTTTCTCCAAAAAAATGGAACTTATGAAAAATTAAATGTTTTTAGTTATTTGGTATTCAAGTACTTATAAAATTATTAATATTTTGGAGCTAAATCAAAAATAAGTTCACGCATAAGTATTAGAATTTAAATTCTTTAAATATACTTTTTGGAAAAAAATTGTGTTCCAGCTGTCTGGTAAAACAATCTGAGTTGTGTACTCGCTATCACAATAATACTATTATTCCTAAGGAGATTTCTTAATTTTTAACTCCCTCTGTACTCCACTCACAGCTCACATCCTTGAATGAAATCCAAGCTTCACGTTCCCTGTCGTTCGTGAACCGCCTTCAAACATTGAATCTTGTCTAATATCTGATCCAGTAAATATTCCTTCCTTAAATTTCTCTTCTGATAAGACTGTAAACTAACTAAAATTAGGCACAAAACCCAGTTTCCATCCTTATATAAGGCCTTGACGAGTTGTTTTATCCGTCCAATTTGATACAAAGTGGTATCTTAGTACTTTCTCTGGTTAACCAAGTTCGGCTATATTACATTCTTGGTGCCAGGTTGTAAGGCTTTCCTGAGTGGCCATTTCACAAAAACCCAAATAAAATTTTTTCTCGGCTTTCTAATTGCCGAAAAAACATGGATACTTTGTATAACCTGATTGCTATCCTAATTTCATACACACAACTTTCAGGTCTCCGCATGTAAACCATTATTTATCCAAACTAGCCAAGTTTTCTAAGGTTCTTTCAAATGAACGAAATGAGCGACAGGTACATATGCATACTTATTACCCCTGTGCAATAAAAATCCCTTAACCCTCTAAGTGGTTTGAATGAGATATCTCGTCCATCAAGATCTAATCAGTTTTGTTACTGACGAGAAACCTCGTCAAGACAAAATTACCCTATTACTCCAAGTAGGAAAACCAAATTCTCCCTTGCCTAGAACTTGTGACAGTTTGGTTTGGTTTTTGCATCAGAGACTTTCCACTACAGGGTAGTAGGGCAGTTTTTAATGTGAAGATGAGCCTTCAGGAGAGGTAAGACTGCGTTTGGAAGAATTTAGGAACAGCCCCCAACTCTGCAATGTAAAAGTTTACAGAGTTTATGTACCAGCCCAGAGAGCTATGTTTGTATAGCATACCAAAACATCATTCTTGGAGAAATATTTAAAAACGTCATTTTCCCTATGCCTATGCCATGAGAAAGTGATATCAGGAAATTAATAAGTTGGCTCAATTGAGAATCAAAAGCTCTGCTGAATCTAGGAAACCCAACATCTCTTACTAAATCATTTAGTTTGTTTTGAATTAAGGCTTGTGGCTCATTACTTGAGTGCTCAGTAATGAATTCTTCATCATCACTTTCAGAAATCTCTACTAAGTCCCAAACAGTGGAATCCAGATCTAAGGGTTACATCAGATCCATGCGGTACAGATAGAATAGCAGAATGAAGATTGGGATTTTAAATGTTAGTCTTACTCTTTTAGGTATAGCCGTGTGGTGACCAAGTCTATAGTGAGTGAGTAGGCTTGGGGTGCTTGTGTGCCTCGGAAGCTCAGATGATGTGGAGGCTGCCGAGTTTGTTTCCCCCGAAACGAGTAAGTGGAGCTCTATCGGCCTGGTTATCCGATATCTTCCGACCGTGAAATACACCTGTTGGGCCGTGTAGCCCGGGACGCGGTCCCGCAGGGACACGAGCAGGAAGTGGCAGTGCGTGCTGGTGTGCGGAAAGGCGAGTGTGGATCGAACCTCCTGACGGGGAATTGGGCAGCCCCTTGAGAAGAATGCTTCGAAGTCAGTGAGGCTCTCTTTCTCGGAGCGCCGAGTACGTATTCCGGTTCGTGCTGTTGCGAGTATGAACTGCGACTGGCCTGCAACCAGTCACATCAAAGCGTGGGGAGATGCTTTGGTGGCCTCCAATTTTCTTTATTGGCACGTTGGTGTGGGCTTTTCACCAGAGATACTATATCCTGTCCCTTCTCACCCGGCCATGGAAGGTTTTGCTTCGGTTTTTTCTTCCACATAGTGCAAATGCAGGTCCGTTTTTAAAAGTCCCCCAGCAAAGGCAACGCCCAGGAGATTCGTTACTTTTAGCGATCCTCTTAACGAGATGCATAACCAGTAAACTCATTCAAAATTCAATAAGTCTAGCCAGCAAGCATTTTTGCACATAGCACTACTTCATTAGAAGCATATTTGCGATGTCCACCCCATTAATGAGTCGAACACGTCGCACGAGGCACCGTTTATATTGAACTCCGACTTGTACTGGTTGGATGGATGACTGAGTTGAAGGCCCAATCTGTCCTCCGATTGAGAGACGAGTTAAGAGACCCGATTAAGAGACTGACAGAGTAGACGTTGAGACGCAATATTTTTCTCCAACCTGTGGCTGATGTGCATCTCTCGAAATCTTGTAAGACTTTATGACTGCGAGTTCCGTCCTTATTCTCGGGACCAATTGCCGTATTCTCTGGGGCCTCCCTTGTTAATCTGTAGTGGCTCTTTTGTTGGAGCGGAGGGGGCTGCGCCCCAACTAAGAAGTTATAGCCATGTATTTTGCATGAGCAAAATTAACAGTCACAGCTGTGATTAATAGTCTTTCATTAACAGTCTTTCATTCCTTACAGATTTCTCTTTTTCCTTCTTTTGTCCTCTGACTTCAATATAAACAGTAGTCTTTATGTAGAACCCAGTGTTTATTTTTATCATTGAGTTTTACACCAAAACAAGTCAAGTAAGCCTTTCTCAAAAACTCAGTTACGTTCGTCCTGTGATTCTGGATACCAAACTTTCTACATATGTAACAAAAAAACTTGGACTATTAACACAACCTCTAGGAACATTTTTACTTCCTACTACATGAAAACACTACACAACACTTGATAGTAAGTTCAATATTTTTAAATAATGAACACATTCTTCACTAAGTATAATGTTATTCACGCAAGTCAACTGCTAGAGTGGTCCTGAAAATAATTTCCTACCCTACCCAAACAAAACTCCTGGGACGTTCCTGTCCGGTCATGCTTGCTCCTGACCGCCAGTTGTCACTTAATGCACTGACTCATAGTTGCTCTTTGATACCGCTAGTAACTACATACATGGGCTTATAGACTAAATTATTTGCTCTGAGAAATGCATTTGAAATAGTGTTCAAATTTGAAATTCGGGTAACTATAACGATGTGGAAATGATCTCTGAAATTGACAACTTTAACATTGAATATCTATGGATATAAAGATAGTATCCAGAAATACTATCTAACGATGCAGAATCTGATTAAGGCATCAAAACATGATGTTTTCCATTGGAAAGTTTATTGTTTGTGCAAAATTTGATATTAAGACGTCTCCTTATGCAATTTTTTGCATTTGAATTTGTAGAGGACGTTATTACCTATTGAATGATATCTTTGAATTTGCTCTAATATGAATGATACTCGAAATAAAGGGGGGTTGGTTTATCCGCGACTGTACATCAAACACATTAAATGCACAATGTATAATTTCAAATAATATCTTCCCTGTACTGAAAAACCTGACGTGATAGAGAAAAATGGCTTATATTTTTTTAATTCTGCATTCAAAATTGCATTTAAAAAGCATAAGAAAACAAACATTTTTTCATTGTATACCCGTGCGATAAATTAAGTGTTTTTATCTCATTGATTTTATGAAGCACTTAATGATTTTATAAAGGTTTTTTAATTTTATTAAAGCATAAATCACAGCAAGAAGTAAACTAAAATGGAATTAAAATACACTAGAACATAATTCTTTATGTTATTAATCTATTGCAAGATATAGGTTCCACTTACTCTCAGAGCATTCATGAAATCTCTTTTAATTCCTTTAGTTATCCGTGAAAATCCTTTTAACTCAGAATTACTAATGAATATGGTCTAAACAATTTCAACTTCTCCTGCCCGGCTTATTTTATGTAAATTAGCACTTTTAACTAACTAGATCTTTTGAGGGCAAGATGATAAGAACTATATCTAATGGTGCTAAACATGGGTACATAAATTTCTGAGTTTTCACTTTTTTGTCTTAGAAATCTCTAAACGTTTGCTGCGAGATTTTCTCTGCACTCATTCTTTCCATCGCAATGACTTATAATTTCTTAATAGCTGTCTGGAAATAATAAGTGGAGACATGAAGAAAAAAGAATGAAGAATTTAAAAGAAGATACACTTTTTGAATATCACGTACTCGATTATAAGTGTCGTAGCTCTGTCAAAATAAAGCAAATATGTATTTGTGTGATTCTGAGCTTTTCTTATCTTTCTCATTCTTGTAAATGTCTATATTATTGCCTTGTCGAAAGTTTATATTAGTTTTGTATAGCATCTTGTGAGAAATTTTAAATGTTCGATAACTCTTAAACTTCAAATGAAATCTCTGAGGAGGAAGATTACCGACCCAATTCAATCGACTGTCATCTCAAAAAAATATCTCCTTCTGGCTTCTTTTTCATCTTCATTATCCAGTGAAGAATGATATCAGATATTTATATATATAAAAGTCTGAAAACTTTCAGACTTAGGAGGTTATGAGTTGAATAAGTATTAATGCTTGTCTGCTGTATAAAATTTCGGAGCACCTCAAAAATGAAAATATTTAAATATTTATGAGAAATTTTTGAACCCAAGTATAAAAAGAATTCCACTTGAGTTTCAAATAATTCAGCTAAGATAAACAAGATATAACAATTAAATTTATATGTATGTTCATTTTTATTCAGACAATTGACGTACGACGGTTATATAGTGGAACACAAATTTTTCACCAAGAGAGACGGTGTTTCCGGTAAGTAAAGACAAACGACCGAAAGAAGAAATACTTCCGGGTTAAAACAAATTTCATTTATCGTAGTTTTAGCTTTGATAAATTAGAGACAAATTAATTATTCAGCGTGTCGCTTATAAGCAACTTGCTGAAATCGCATTCGAGTAACATCTACGAAAGAGTGCAAAAAATTGACGTCCTTAAAATTTAGTTTTATAAAAAGAACGCTAATGAAAAAAAAAAGAGAATTTCAGTGCAAGCAAACAAACCAGACGGAAAACGAAGATTTTACTTCGCTATTTAAATGCTCTCGCATCATGCATGTCGGACTTGCGATTACATAGCGGAGTTATCATGTAGTTTATGGCCGTTTTGGCCATTTTTGGCATTTTATCTAATTGGCGTTGATCAATCATATATTGATTCGAAATTCATTTAGGAATTGATATATGATTGATCAAAGAAAAAGGAATTTATATTGGCGAAGAGCACAAAATCATATTTGAAAATCAAGCCAAGTGATGTCACCTTGCGAATACAGGGAACATGTACGGATCAGGGGAGAAACACTACCACCAACCCCTCCCCATTTAACTTGACAGAAAAAGCCTCTCACAAGCGCTCGATGCATTGGAGCATTAATACTTGGAGAAGTTTCATTTACTCTGATAGAATATGAACGCATTTTTGTTTTCAAGTGCCTTACGTATATTATACTTACATGAAGTATTTATGATTTTCACAAGACATAATTTTTCTTGTTAACAAAGTATTTTTATCCCATAAATAAATAACAGAAGGGGTTACGTATCTGTCTTTTTCAGACAAGTGGGGTTTTTTAAGTTCAATTTAATTAAAAATTTGCAAGGAAAACAACACAAACTTGATAAACACCTCTGACTCTTCATTTTACACTGAATAATATTCAAATAAATCTAAGTTGTATTGTTATCTGGACAAAGCAACAGGTTCTAGGTTCTAATCTTTGCATGGGACATGTTCTTGATGGTTTGGAATCCACTTTAAGCAGTTTTACAAGCCGTGTAACAAAAATGAGCGAAGAGCAGCAATTGAAATTCGAGTATCTTGTCTGAAATTCTATCTTAAAACCCAACCCCTTCGAGTGTGCGAGTTTACCATGTAGGATAGAAGCTAAAGTGTGCATGTTTCGTGAACCGTTACCAACCACATTCTTTTATAAGAACTAATCGTTCAATAATATCCCAAATTAGATCAAAATTGAACTGAAGCATAATTTAAAAGAACCGCCTACTATCATAATTCAACTAAATCTTCACAATAACACTGTTCTTGTCAAAACCATTCAGAGGTTTTCAGATATCCTAGTAATGCATTGAACTTTAAATTAACTTTATGATTTCGTTGTGTTTTGTTCTCATTGTCAACTTTATGTAAATTGCTGTAATTGTTAATACAAAAAAATAAAGTTTTCATAAGTAAATGTAATTGTTTGAATTAACAGACCCCCACATAGCATTTGCGATAAACTTTCTTTATTGTTACTAATGGTTTCAATCCATTTATAATGAATATAGTATTCATATTCACATAAATCGATTTCAAACTTTTAAATGAAATAAAATTGTCCAAAATTATGTAACAGCATTTCGCTTACATTTACTGGTATTTATTCTTATTTCCAATAAAATGCTTGACAAAAGCACATCTCAGTCATGTTGCTACAATTGAATTCTGCACGTCAACTACAACTTTATCACATTTCCTTGTTCAAAGGCGATTCGGCATATTTTGACTAAACCAGTTTACGCTCTTATTTTCTTTTCTGCATTGATTTCTATCATCCAGATTTCTCATTGCTTTCTGTAATCAGACTTCTGGAGAATTTAATTAGAGT
Source organism: Meta bourneti (assembly GCA_933210815.1). NCBI lineage: Eukaryota > Metazoa > Arthropoda > Arachnida > Araneae > Tetragnathidae > Meta > Meta bourneti. The sequence goes on along the minus strand of OW119924.1, from coordinate 74,679,979 downwards.
GGCAAACTCTCGTAAAAAGCTATCAATATTATGCAGATTCATAGCTCAAATCAAGCATATTCAAATTAGGCAACAAAATTGGCCTATGAATCCAGTAACGGTCAATTTTATATTATTTAATTCAATTGGTGTCATTCAACAATAAATAAATATCGTTCATTTATGTGCCTCGGAAGGTGGTAGAGTCACGGATTAGCATCTGGACGGTTGCGAGTTCGAACTTCGATCTAACCTGAGAATTACCGAAGACGATTAATGAGGCAAATTATAAAATTGAGGGGTTGTCTTAGAATTCCTTGACTCCAAAATGTAATACAAAGTTAAAAGAGTTTTGAACACAATGTTTATGAACGTAAGTCATGAACATGTTTTCAGATTGTCTAAAAATTAACTTTCAAAGTTTTCTTCTGTTTCAAAAACTATTCAGTTGATAACGCTACTGATTCAACTGTTAATCAGTGATGATAAAATGTTTACTTCAGCTAAGAAAGCGATGCGTTACTTTTTGCAGAAAATAAGTCTTCTCTCTTCAAATAATACGTATCCATTTTTATATTATTTTTCATTGTTATTTTAATTTGTTGCTACTGTATTTGTCTCTGTAAATACCTCATTATTGAATGACATGGTTACGGTTTGAACAGCATATTCCAAGCAAGTTGTACATACAGAATTATACTAACGTTCTGAAAACTTTTTGAGTAAAATTAACTGAATCTGAAAATATTATGTTGTGTGTCCCATTACACTGATTTCTTACATAAATTTTTCAAATATGCTAGATTTCTGAGTAATGGGTAAAAAGATTTATCCCTTTGGAATAGAAGATAAATTCTTAATTAAAATATAAATATTGGTAGATCTAATTTATCACATGTATTCTTAACGTAAGTTGATTATATTGAATGTTTAGATCTCTGCTTATCGTACAAAAAAAGCATTCAAGACTAAAATTTGTTTTGAATCTAGCTTAATGAAATTATTTGTTAAGTTAGGAAATATTTTAGTCAAACGACCTGTCTGTCTTTAAGTATTATTAAAAATAGATTGAACGAGAAAAACAAGAAAAGTTTACAGCTCTCTTGAGTTCCAACTCAAAAAGGTAACGAACCGGAGGTTCAAAGTAATCTAGGAGTGTAGAGCAATTGATTTCTTTTTCGGATTCTGGGAACATTAGAGGAAATTGAGTTTGAGATAGTGATTGAATTAGGAAAAACTACCTCGAAACTCGAATTGTGGATATATTGCTCACTAAATGAAATTAAGTTCTCAGAAAAGTGGCTCTAGTTTCAAAAGAAGTGTTACCTTAAATAAACTAGCAGCTCTATGAGAAGGTTTTTCAGTGTAGACAAACAAACCAGACAAAAAATGAAGATTTTTGTTGCGCTACCCAAGAACTCTCTCGCGATACATATCAAGGTTACCTTAAAATGCAATTTATCACCCTTTTGGTGACGTTTGGCGTTTAAACTAATTTATATTGATCAATCAACTATCATATCGGAATTCATTCATTGGCATTTTTATTGGCGAAGTACTGACTCCCATTCAAAATACAAGCCAAGTGACGTCACGTTTGAAACAGGAAGCACGTTCAGCCGCAGAAACACTACCGCCACCTACATTTAGCTGGACCGAAAAATGCCACTCATAGGAAGATTAATCAACTAATATAGCTTATTTTTTGTATGTAACACATGTATTTATAAGAGTGTAAAAATAACAAGGTTTGGAATGCATATAAATCAGGAAGGAATTATTACTTGAACAAAAATCTACTTTAGAGATAAACGCATTTTACATTCTCATACGTAAAGGCCCAAAGAAGTGAGAAAGTGCTACAAAACAGAAGATTGTTGAGGATTTTTTCTAGAGAGTTTAAGAGATGGTATGTAACTCACGTCCAGATTTATTGTAAAATTATCATAATGAATACAAAATACAGTGACTCAATTCCAAACATTAGATTATTCTTAATCCTAGATTTATGAATCTCTCATAGCAGTAACATGCAGTACAGTAAACGTTTTCAGGCTGTTTTTATAGTGTTTTAAGTTACTCCGTACTGTATTATTTGAGTTTCTGATTATCCGAGGTGACCCCTATCCAAAAAGACAACGACCACCAATACAAAGTAAGAGTTACCCAAGAGTATTTGTTATATAAGGTTTCGCAAGTTAATATTCTTCAATAACTTGAAAACTTATGGTACTTTTGAACAAAGTAGTAAAATAGAAGTTTCCAAATAAATATTAATCAAAAAACATTCTTTTTAAAAGATGGAAAATTTTTCGTCAGATCTAATAAAGCCGTAACTATAAAATAATATAAGTTAGGCACACCAAAAATGACTGCTCTAACAATATAGATTTTGTAAATGTGTATTTGAATAAGACACATGTTGTTTTAAGATCCGTACAAGATATGTTATAGGTACTTTTACAAATTCCCCAGATGTATTATTTTTACCTAAAAAAACTCCAAAAATTTATAATATTAAAACCTTTGTAGTCCCTTTAATTGTTTTCATAATTATTGATTTAAATAAATTCTGTTTTTCTATTTCTTTTATTGTATCTTTGTGCTATGATATTGTCTCAGGAAACATTTCACCATTAGTTTTAAAAAATTGCTGATCTCAGAATTTCGCCAAATTGTAAAGAAAGGAGCCAAATCTAGTTGCTGAACTGGAAAAGACATAAATGCAAACATCTGCAGGTAATACATTTCTTGAACAGTTTCAACATAGAATGGGTCCTTGTCATTTGATATTTCATTCGTATTACAATGATTAAAGGGTCTGTCTATTTTGCCCGTTAGCTCTGATAAAGAAGAATTGAGTTATTTATGAATTATCTTCAGAACAGATTGAAGATATGGTTACTTTATGAGAGGAATTTTCAGTGTAAACAAACAAACCAAACGGTCTGCCAAGATTTTACTTTTGCTATCCAAATGCTCTCGCATGATACATATTATATTGGGTTACCTTAAAATATAGTACAATGTCGTTTTGCCAACTCTTGGGGTTTAATCTAATTGGCGTTGATCACTCAACTATCATATATCAATTCGAAATTTATTATTTGGATTTTTTACTGGTGAAGTGCTGAAATCGTATTTAAAAAAAAAACCAAGTGACGTCACGACGCTCGAAATACGTACAAGAAACACATATCGCCGCAGAAACACTACCACCACCTATATTTACCTTGATAGAAAATGCCTCTCAATCATTATCGTTATGATTCAACCATTTTATTCAGTTTCACAAACAACTTTTATCTTTCACAGCATTTTACCTAGAGAAGGTTCAAAATTAGATTTTCGAAAATTAAGTGTAAATAATCATCGGATTTATCGCGCTGCAGTCATATTTAGATAAAAGAGGTTTATTAAAACAACCTACAACTTTAAGAGGACTTCGAACCACTACGAATACGCATGTCCATACCGAGTTTCGAATCTCAGAATCATCACAATGACAGTAAGTGCTAATTACTCGGTCACCAGAGCGAATCTCTTTGAAATGGAAACAAAATGATGGGCGTGTTTCTCGGCCATTTGAAGAAGCATGATAGCATTTGTCAATATGACTTTTGACCAAAAAAACTAAATTTATTTTCTATCTTAATTCATTTTAATCGATTGGACTATTTATGAATTCCAAACTGTGGCAATACAGTAGAACCTTGATAGTCCGAGGTAATGTGAACAAAGGCCACCTCAGTTAACCAGAAACTCTGTAATACATAAGTAGTAACACAAAACAGCCTATACTAAATACAGAAAATAAAGTTCTGTATACATGTTACTACTACGGCTACTGAAAGATATGTAAAAAAACAAGGATTAAGAACAATCTATACTCAGATTTGTGCCATGATATGTGTTTATTGGCATAATTTTACAACAAATCCGAACATGAGGGATTTGAAAGACATCGACTTTTTAACTAGAAGGTTTCAAATCAATGATTTCAAACTATATTTTACTTTTCCTTGTGAGATGTTTTTCATCAATTTTTTTATGCTTTTGAAGTTTCTTTTGTTTTTATGCTGTTTGTTTAAATGTTTTATCATGCTTTTAATGTTGATCTGGTTATTAATCTGATAATTTTAAATCTATTTCATTGAATGTTATTTTGTCTTATGTTTCGTACAGCTAATCCATTTTTGGATATTGCGTCATAAAACCCAAACCAACCAGTCATCTTTCTCCCGAGCCCTAATAGTCAAGCACAAATTGCATAAACTCGTGCTCGAAGATTCATTAAAAGCTATAAAAATTGGTATCAAATACGGCTCGTATAACATGAACACTCGGTAATCTAAATTTGAAAAATCAAGGGTCTAATGTATTTTATTTTAATTTTAAAAAATTAAAGACATTGCTATTCTAAAAGTAGTTTCTAAAACTCTCCACCCTTGTAAACTGAATCATAAATCTACTAAATGAATAAATTTTATATATATATATATATATATATATATATATATATATATATATACACACTATATGGACAAAAGTATTTGGACACTGACTGCATGTTTTTCGGAAAAAGTGCTTTATTATTCTATTTAGTAAAGGGTAGGCCCTCCTTTTGCTTGTATTACAGCTGCAACACGTCGAGGCATACTTTCCACAAGTTCTCTGTAAGTCTGGGTCACTCCAGTTCGTCCCACAAGTGCTCGATCGGATTGAGATTGGGGCTCTGAGCAGGCCCGTCAAGCAAATTCACCTCATTTTCAGGAAACCAGTCCAGCACACGTTTTGCAGTATGACATGGAGCTCGATCCTGTTGGAAGAAACATCATCGCCGTAGTATTGCCATAGTGTAAGCAAGGTCGAATTATCCAGAACGACGAGGTACACGTCAGCGTTCATGGAACCAGGCACATAAAGCAATGGGCCGAGTCCTAACCAGGAAAAACAACCCCACACTAAGATGGATCCTCCTCCGAACTTCACTGTTGGAACAACACAGTCTGAATGAAACCATTCTCCGGGTTGTCGCCACACCCAAACACGTCCATCAGACTGGAAGAGGGAATACCGTGACTCATCACTCCAAAGAACAGTTTTCCATTCTTCAACGGTCCAGGAACGACGGGTGACACACCAGGCCAAACGACGCCTCTCATTAACAGGTGTAATAAATGGCTTGTATGCAGCTACTCGACCATGATAACCGTTCGTGTGTAACTCTCTGCGGATAGTTTTGACACTAACGGAGCTCCCAGATGCATTTCCAACCTCTACAGCGATCGCAGCGGCAGAAGTGCGCGACTTGTTGACATGGCGTACCAAGCATCTTCGGTTTATGCGATCGTCCGTCCCGGACGGTTTTTCCTGTTATTGCTCCGTCTTGCTTCCATCGCTTGATAACATACTCTACACTCGATCTTGGAATATCCAGCTTGGATGCAATAGTTCGTTGGAACTCAGTAAGTTAAGGTCCACGCGGCATAGCTCCCCTAGAGTGAATGAATAGTTAATACAAAATTAGCTGCTTTTTATTTTACCCATGCTCATCCCAACATACCATTCGGCAAACTCAGTATTTGCATATTTGCCGATTTTCTGCAGTGTCCAAATACTTTGTCCATATATATATGTATATATATATATACACATACAAATATATGCATATATATGTATATATATGTATATATATATATATATATATATATATATATATATATATATATATATATATATATATATATATATATATATATATATATATATATATATATAGGGTGATTCTACGGTCATGGGACAAACTTCAGGGGGGATAGAACACAACGAAACAAACACTTTTCCCCGCAGAATGTATGGTCGCAAGTGCAGCGGTTGGCCGCTAGAGAGCGCAGTCAAACGCTTGTATAAAAGCGTTACGTCGGCGATGCGAGGCCTGCATCATATAAATCCAGACCTAGGCGCACCCTCACACTGGGCAGCTGAGATCACTGACTTATTTCATTTAAATTGATCCTTATTCTTCCTAACTCCTAAATTTTACCGGATTCTTGTTTATTATTAGCTAGCTTTTAATTTCAGTACTTAACTCAACAAGGCAAATTCCATTAAGTCAAGCTCTATGTTCAACATCGGAGATTTAGGCCCCTGCGGGGGCCATGTGCTCCATAAATATATCAACACACGCGAGGCCTGCATCAGGTGTGGTGGTCGACATTTTGAACAGCTTCTGTAATTGTGCATTTGCGTTGTACTTACCGACTGATGTTTGTACATGTCGTTTCATTTCCATGAGAAAAGTTGCTCTTGTTTTGTACATGTCATTTCTTTCTTACCCGTTGTTCCTTGTACTTATCTTTAATTTATGCAAATCTAATTGTATTATTTCGTTTTGTCAAGCAGTTATTGATGTTTATTTGACATTAAGGCGTTGTTTCCATATTTCATGCCTCTTCTTTCCAACTTTCGTCGGACTGTGTTTGTGCCGAAATGGAAAGCGCCCTCTAGCGACCATACATTCTATGGTGAAAAGTGTTTGTTTCGTGTGCTCTATCACCCCCTGAAGTTTGTTGTATTAGTTTAGACTCACCCAGTAGACATTCTATGGGCTTTTATACAAGCGTTTGACTGCGCTCTCTAGCGGCCAACCGCTGCACTTGCGACCATAAATTCTATGGGGAAAAGTGTTTGTCTCGTTGTGTTCTATCACCCCCTGAAGTTTGTCCCATGACCGTAGAATCACATGTGTGTGTGTGTGTGTGGTAACATAGTACGAAAATAAACATACGTTGAAGAAGTTTAAAATATTTCATTCAAATTTCAGGCAAGCATCGTGTAATGAATAAAATTTCCCAAACGGAGATCATATTTGAAATCTTGAGATATACCTCGTAAAAGAAATCAATCATCAAACAGAAACCTAATGTTTGGGAGCTTTCAGTAAACCGTATTAAAACGAACAGCAATTTAACTTTGATAAAATGCTGTAGGACTCGTGAATTAAATCACTTAAGTTCTTTCTGCCATTTTAAGGAACGTTACTAGAGGCAATTGCTTCGTAACCGTACTGAACTTTCCAAAAACACAAGCACTAAAACTGCACCAATCTAATTATAAACTTTCTTTGACAATTTTTGCGACATCGCAAAATGTTTAATTAGAAGCTTGTCTCCAGGTGATAATTTATAACTGAATATTATTTATTATAGCACTTTTATATTTATACACTTATTTATATTAAAGGAGAGAAAAATTATATTAGAAACGCCTTAATCAAAAGTGTTTTTCTAACTTGTACTACAGATTTTAATTAAATCTAGACTGTTCGCTTAATTCTCCAAATATAAAGACAAAAATGTTTGACAAAAGCTAATACTAATCTATCTTTCAACGAAACAATAAACCTAATAAATTATATTTTCGCTTGTAAATGCCTTTGCAATACTTTGCTGTTATTCTAGATGTCACTAATAATGAATGTGGGATTTAATTTAATAATAAAAGGTTTTGATGCAAGCATAATTTTAATTTTAGTTATTTTTTATATTTTTTTATGTTCATGTATTGAAAAGTAATGTTGACATTTATGAAAACAGACAGTTCTAAATATAATCATTTTGACGAGGTACTTCCTTACAGGAAGGCGAAGATGACCATGTTATTAAGTTTATTTGGCAATGGTTTAGCATAGATTTACTAGTTTATAATGCGTTATTTCTACCCCGTGAAGAGGATTCGAAACCTAAAATTATCTAACCAATTCTTGTTCCCTTAACATTGAAAATCGACTGTAAATTCAGACAAATGATAATTTGTTTATACTACTTAAGTAACTGTACAACCTGCTGACAGAAAACAAATTACTCATGTAGTGTGGAGATATATGCAGTATTGATTTCTTTGTATTTTTATGGGAATATCAAAGAATTTCTCTTAGCTATTGTTGAGTAATGATAGAGTAATGAGGAAAGAATTGCAAACGATCGTTTTGCAAGAACAATGCAAGCAGAGAATAAAATTTTCCGACACCAATTCGAAACTTTTCCCCACCCATGGAGGGGGTCTAGAAGAAAGGTGAAACTACGAGGTCATTCTAGCTGGAAGGTTGAAAGGAGTGACACCTCAATTCGTAACAGGCGTGTTGAGGTTTTACTCATCCTCTGCAAAAATTTTTAACTTTATTGTGGACTTTAAACTAATATCTCGCAATACATTATGTTACCTCAATGTATCTCAATGGTTGTTATTAAATTCGTTAAGCGTTCTGCAGTGCTCATTTTCTGTGCCCACAAATCAGCCTTCAGATTATTCATCTAGCCTTTCGAGACAAAAGGGGAAATAGTTGTACGCACACATTTCACAATTTCAATTACTTTGAATCGTGTGCTCATTCGAGTTGCATCTGATTTATGTTCTAACCTTAAGGAAAAGTCAAAAACCACTTTCATAAAAAAGCTGTTTCGTACATTTTTGTAATGTATATAAATATGTGTCCTCGGATTATACTTTTACTCCAGGTGCACTGCTGCCTTTTCCATCTTGTGCTTTTCAATTCGTACAGAAGTAGAATTACTTAAAAACAAAATAAAGCTGGAAAGTTGACATGGATATATTCAAATCAAATTGCAAGAATCTCTGTTATGTAATTTGTTATTTATTTTTTCCTATGAGCGTGCAAACAGCTACTAGCGGTGCGGTGTTGCTCAATTTAATATTTATTTGTGCACGTGCAAGCTGCTCTAGTATTCTAATAATCTGCTTTATTTTTTTAATTTACTCTTCAACTGCAACTTTAATGGAACGATAAATACTTTACATTTTGAATGCAGAAAAAATCATTTTCTACTGTATTATTCGTTTATCCGTCCTGTGTTATCCGTCTAGAATACTCCATGTAAAATTAATTATGTATTTGTTAAAAAAAATATGCTACAACAGTAACAAACCTATTATGGAATTTACTCATACTATAATTCAATGTGATATGCGTTAATTGCTTTAATTCCATAAAAAAGAATCTTCGTTAAATTCTAAAACCTGAAATCGCATAGAAACAGCAAAATTACTGATTTCCAGAAAGTCAACAAACATTTCGGAAAAAAAGAACTTTTCCTCTTAATTTCTTAATCTCATTTCATTTTTATGCAAAATCCAATTTTTGGAAGGGAAAATAATTCAATTTTCCACAAAATTCTATCGAGTTATCTCTTACAAACAAGAAAAACTAGATTTATAGTTACAATGCTTAAAAGAAAAACTTCGGAAATTAATATAAGAGAGATTCATGAAATACTGCGAATGAAAGTTTGTTGATTTTGCCCTTGATGTTCAAGAAAAAAAAATTTGTGCAGTATAGAAGTCTGCCTTTCAGATCAATGAGCAGTAAAATAAATGTAATATTTGTGTAGAAGCAGAAAAAGGCATTACTCTTTCCGATTTTATTCTGGGATGAAAGCAATCCATCATAAAATTTCGGAAGCGCAAGACAAGCTAAAAATGTAAAAACTTATAATTGGGAGAGAAAAACTCTCAAAATTTAAGGGAATATTTTTGCCCGAAAGACAATATTTTCTTAAGAAATGTATTTTATGATCTCTGAGAATTGCACTAGTCCTAAAATGAAAGGAATTGTTTCCGCTATATAATGAACACATTCCAAGTCCCCCTCCTAATATTTTTATATTAGACCCCGTCTTTCGCACATAACGGATAAATATTGCAAACGTATAGATCGTATGAGTTACTAAATTAGTGTGCAAGGTAATTTGACCTCACTCAAATGGTTGTACGAATTGCATATCAAGAAACAGAAGCGCCGAGTTATAGAAACCAGAGTTCCTTGTGCCCCCAATATCTTTATGATGAAGCCCGTTCTCCTCGCATTAGAGACAAATATTAAGAATTTACAGATGCTATGAGTAAACAAATCTGTAAAGAAATTCGACTTTACTGAAATGGTCGTACGATCGGTATACCAGAAAATAGGGACACCAAGATCGAGGAGACAGAACTTGTGCCCGCAATATCTTAATGATGAGGCCCATCCTCCTCACATTAGGGATAAATATTACGAATGTACAGATGCTATGACTGACCAAATCTGTAGGGTAATTCGACTTCTCTAAAATGGTTGTTCGATTAGTGTATCAGGTAACGGGGACATCAAGTTCTTGGAACCAAAATCCCTTGTGCCCTCGATATTTTTATGATGAGGCCTACAGTGATTCACTCCCTCCTGATTGAGGAGCGGCGCTGCAAGCAGCTCATATGTTTGACGTGTATATGCCGATCGGAAACTTATTCTTTTTCTTTTTCGCCAGGCACGCCCGGCTCACTTTCTATTTTGTTATGTTTGAATAAATTCCATGTTGGTTTATTCCCGAGCATTTCGTATGATGAAATACTTTTGCTCGCTGACATTTGTCACAAGCGCGAACTTTATTTTTAATATCTACTCATTCCAGGCCAAAAGAATCGTTTAGAAATTAAAATAGTAATGGCTGATATTCCAGGTTGAGAAAGAAAATGCAAGTTCTCAAAAACTAGTTGTCTGAAATTTTTGGGAATGAAAGGTCGAGGATTTTCAACTGATTTGTCACAAAACAAGTAAATGTCCTCAAGAGGAAAATAATGTTTGTCAACTTTAATGATATGTTTTGCTGAATTAATTGCTCTAATTCTTCATCGTGAAATTGAGCTTCAGCAAGTTTCTTATAGTCCAAAGCAAGTAAGTGGTTTTGGAGACAGCGTCAATCTCTATCCTAGATAATGCGTCAGCAATTGTGTTTTGTTTGCCATTGGCATGACGTATATCTCTGGAGAACTGGGATATATAATCTAAGAGTCTAAGTTGGCGCGGAGAACATTTATCTAGCTTTTGTTTGAAGGCATATATATAACATCGCGTGACGTCATACACATGAGTCCGGGTCATCATTAATGCGATCTAGTGTGGTGAGTGCTGATGAAAGGAAATGCTCGGAAACAAACCAACATGGAATTTATTCAAACATAACAAAATAGAAAGCGAGCCGGCGTGCCTGGCGAAAAAGAAGTTTCCGCTCGGCATTATATAACATCGTGTGACGCCATACAAATGATCTGCTTGAAGCACCGCTCCTCAATCAGGAGGGAGTGAATCACTATAGTCCCATCCTCCGTACATAAAGACTAAATATTACGAATTTAAGATGCTATGGCTAACCGAATCTGCGACCTCACTGAAATGGTCGAAAATCTGTATATCAAGAAACAGGGACACCAAGTTCTAAGAGCAAAAAGCCCTCTTGTGCCTAAATGTCTTTATGATAAGGCTCTTCCTCCTAACATGAAGGATAAATATTACGAATTTGCATATGATACGGCTAATCAAATTTGCAGGGCAACTCAACTTCACTGAAAGTGAAGTCGTACGATCAGTATATCAGGAAACAAAGGCACCAAGTTCTAGGAGCCAGAACCCCTTGTGCCCCCAATATCTTTATGATGAAGCCCATCCGTCTCACATGACGGATAAATAATACAAATTTCAGATGATATGGCTAACGAGATCGGCAGGTAATCTAATTTCACTCAAATGATCAAGCATATAAGGTAGAAATAAGGACTTTAATCCTAAGTGAACTCTTTGCCTACCCTTCCCTTCCTCACTAGTTTTAGAATTGCCTTTCGGGCACCTAACATCAGAGATAAATGTTTCAAATATACTACTTATATGTGTATTGCAAATGTGTGTTAACAAAATAATTGTTAATCTCCCACATATGCCATACATGAAGCAACTGAGGAGTTATTTGCCCTCTCAATATTTTCCCCAAGTTGGCGTCACTGATGAACATGGTTAAGGTATTGTTTGATTCAGACGCGCGTTTTATCTTTTCCCCTGATGCTTCAGCATTATTAGGAGGGTAATTGTTTGTCTACACGACGATCGTTAATTAAATGTTTTAATCTGATAATTTATGTGTGTTGTTCAAACAAACTCTATATGTGAATATTCGACGACTAATAAATGTACAACTGAGAACTGTTAACTTTCCTTGGTGTTTTAGTTCACCATGTGAACAATTCTTATATTCTGCATTATCGTTGTGAATCTTTGCTTTTCATTGCTATCAACTTTGCACACCGAGTGGTAACCGGTGATCCCACGATTAAAAGACCGGGCAAATTTTATTTTCAACTGATTAGTATTGATTACCTCAACTGATTAGTATTGATTAGTATTGATTAGTATAGGTTATTTACCATTCACCTATAGAATAAGTGTTCCCACTTCCAAAGAGCAGTGCAGTCTGAAAAACTACACACTTATTTGTATGCTTGGGGATACAAATGAAACTCGTATATCGGTTCTGGCAAGCTGGCATATAAATCACTTGGTTTTGAAAGAGTCGATTCGTTAAATTAAGATGCAGGTTAAACTTAAACAATTCGTTCCCATGACGTCATTAGTCCGGATTTTACATCCGAGTTTATCCTTCGGCTCCAAAAGTGACAGGAGTTGGTAAAACAAGTAATCCCTATGTCGATCGAAATATAGTCCGATTCTGGCATGTTAGCATTTGAGTCACGTAGTTTTAGATGAGTCTTTTTGCCCAATTAGGGGCCAGGTTAAACATAAATAATGTGTTCTTACAACTGGCGTCTTAAGCGTGGTTTCTGGCTCTGAGTTTATCGTTCGGTGCGGGCAGCCATAGCACTGATTACGAGTTGGCGAAACATGGCGATCGTCCTACATGGTTTCAGTACAGCAGCCTGTCCCGCTGCGAGTTTAAAGACCTCTGAACAAATGAACTTCACGTGTGCCTTGTCACCGGAGCCTGCCTATGCATGATTTCGTGTACACTGAAGTGCCAGAAATCCGGTACACCTGCCTAATACTTGGTAGGCCTACTAGAGCGTAGAATTGCAGAAATACGATAGAGCATGCACTCCACTTGTTTCTGTACTTGCACAAAGTATTCTATTGGCATTGAACACCATACTTCCTGCAGAGCTGTCCACAATTCTGTTTTTCGAGAAGTAGGATTTTTGTGCTCCACAGCGCGCTGCGTGGCACCCCACATGTGTTCAATAACATTAAGATTTGGTGATTTAGGTTGGAATGGCGAGACCCCAAACTCAGATGAGTGTTCCTCTAACCATAATTTGGCTTGTATAGACTTGTGTGGCTGCGCATTGTCCTGTTGGAAGAGGCGAAACCCATCAGAATGAACGCAGGACATGAATAGCTAAACTCGTCAGAAAGGATGCACACAGTGTTCACCTGTCAGATACCTTTATAAACCTGTTAGATGTTCCTTTGAATGCATGCCAGCTAAGTAAACCCCATACACTACCAGTCCTTCGTTAACATGCAACACACACGGCTTCATGCTGTTTACTCAACACATGAATCTTTCCATCTACCCAAAATAGTTGGAAACGCGACTCGTCGGCGGTGTTTCTTGATCCATGTGAGGCGCAGATGTGTCAAGTATTCATCAAAGGTACTCGAGTTGGGCGTCGGCTCCTAAGCACCATGTGTTTGAAGAAACTTTGCACAGTCCTAAAGCTGATGGTTCTTGAGGACCCAGAATTGAATTGAATTCCTATGTTATTTGATGCGGTGTTGCACGCCTATCTCTTGAAACGGTTCTTGTCATCAGACGCTGGTCAAGTTCACCAGTCTTTTTACAGCCTCACTGCTATCGTAAGATACAGGTTTTGCCAGAATTCTTGTAGTCACGGTACGCCCTTGAAATGGTAGTACATTAAAATCCAAACTTCTCTAACTCCGAGGTACCTATGACCCATCTCACAAGCTCCAACTATTAAATGGCTTTGCAAGTCGTTTAAATCGTGATAACTTACCATTCTCATGGGGGCAACAGATCTGGATGTATATTTCCACATGTCTATTGTTTTATATATGCACTAGAAGATACAACCAGAGATATGCATAAGTGGCGTTGCTATGTATTTTGCGTAGGCTCGTTTACCAGTTTTTCTGGCACTTCAGTGTATAGCAGTCCTTTCCTTGACAATCTTTCTATATTTCTAACCATCAACTCCCCAAAGATCATCTGCCTTCTCTCCAGAACTTCACTATAACACTCCACCTGCAACATTAGATTTTTTTTATTTGCTGTTCGTGTTAGGAAACCGACAAATTTAAACCTTCTCATTGAATCTCTCTATGGAAGCATAAAAAATAGAAACTTGTATTCTGATTTCATGTAAATTGTAAATTTTTATTTCATAAAAGCTTATGAGGTTTTATTTTATTGATCACTTACTTAAGACAGCCTTGATTGCCTTTACAAGGGTAAAATGTCACACTTCCACCTAACTTGCGCCAATTTTGCCAGGTCTAATTAGCCCTCGCACAATAAAAAGGTATATTAGAGAGACAAATCAAGCCACTATCCTCGATTGCGAATTTTCTCAAGCCCAAGATTCAACTTCTCTTGAATGCGTCCACTCGTGAAACAGTAGTTTGTTAATGAGCATAAAATAGATTATCGACTAACGCACTAATAACCTCCTCACCGAGTCAATGGAACATTCGCAACAGCTGGTAATCGCTTGCAAACGAGCATATATATTGAGTAGCAGAATAAAATGCCCTCAATGCCGTGTCTTGGCTGATAAAGTCAACGGACCTTAACGTTTTATGCACCATACGATGCTTAAAAAATGTGATCAACCCCATTAATATAAAATTCAATATGGTGTTGAAAGGGTATAATAAATTAAGCGAAGCTTTGAAATCCGCAATGCAGCCATACAGTTTATTTCAATAAAAATAGGCAACTTATGATTACAACATGTTCCAACATGTCTTTTGTAAAACTATAAAAAGAAAATCTAATTCAAATTATCCCAAAGGTTTAGCAAGAGTATCTCCGAGTATTACAACTTTGAATACGAACTCGTCATTTACATTATGTACCTAATTTTCGTATTTGAGGTGGGACTGATTGCAATTTAGCAAGTTATTTAAGCAACGTTTTATTTACATCACAAGTGATCATAATCACAAAGACAGACAAATTTTGGAAAAACATTTAAGTATTAATGCGCATTAAGTATAAGTCAGAGGAGAGCAAAATGTTCAGTTTGTTGTATGAAATTATTTATTTGTTGCAAATAGATGGTTCCACCATCTCGAACTATCGCTCTTGCTAAAGGTACTTGAGTTTTTTTTGCCTAGGATACATTTTTTACAATAAGTTTCTCCACAGGTAGCCGTTATGACTCGATAGGTTTGCCTACCGCTCTAGCATCCAGTGTAGGCGACGAAGGTTCGATTTTTACCACAGCCCTGAATGTGTTTCTCTGTTCTATGTCAGTGAAATTTTCCTTGAGTGAGCATGTCCATTTACTTGGTAGGCAAACATTGCTTGGAGCAGCTTGGACAGATGTGGCACTTGCTCCATAAAAAAACATTCGAAAAGTCTTTTGAAATCATCAGTTCATCAGTCAGCAAAAAATCATTTATTCCGCACAAAAAGCATTTCTCAAGTTTAAAGGTATATTTATAAAACCTACTTTAAAATATACCTACTTACTGAATTATTAAAGAATATAACTTTAGAATGTATTTATAAATATGTTATTTTCATTTTACCAGTTTTGTTAAGTTTCCCATTTGTAACCTTGTTTATACGACAAATTTACAACTTCATTCAAAGTGGCTAGAGGTATGCATTTATGTATTTTAATTAACGTCACACTGGAGCAACACAACGAGCTTTTGGTGACGGTCCGGGATCAATCCTAAAAGGAAAGTCCGAGGACAACACCACGTAATTTTGAATCACGTTCAGATGACGAGGCAACACCTGAGCTGTCACCCCACTCACCAAACTTCCACACCACGCCAACGTAAGGACATTTGAGGCCACGACGGATTTAACGTGCACCAGTCCCCTTTGTACACGGCGGTCTTTGTCTGGGTTCGAACTCGCAACCGTCCGTCAAAGCGGTTAGAGAAGATAGACTGAGCGATATCACACTGACACTGAACATTGATGAAAGGTAGAAAATTTAAGCCAATTTATCACCATTTCTATGAAACATTTTTTTCTATTTTAAGCCATTTCTATCAGCAATGTGCCTAACATTATAATTTAGCATCATTAAATATAGGGTCGAGAAAACTCGAGTTTATGAAGAATTCATTTTGAATTGTGATGCCAACCACCATTATTATAAGCAGTTCTTTTTAAGAAGGGAGTGAAGACGTTTGTCGATTTGCTTGTCAATGTTGTGGATAAGAAATCACTTTCCTAATGTTTATTTCATTTGTAGAATAAGAAATGTAATTATTTTGGCGCAATAAGATACAAACGATCAAAATTAAATGGAAATGTAATCCGCGATTAATCCAGTGCCAAGTACCTGCACCTAAGTCTCTTAAAGGACAAATAATTATTCCACATGCATGAAATGAGATAAGAATACCCTCGTACCTCGTGATGCTACTGGAATCTAAGGAAATGGAGGAGATGTTTATGTGAACATATTTTAGGTTTCGGTTATTACAAAAAAACATTTATTGCTCTGTTAAAAGCAACCTAATAGGAAATGTGCTAACTTCTCACCCTAATAAGGCCTTCCAAAGTGCAGACATACTATCCACAAATCTTTTCAAGACTTCCTGTGACAAGATGTCCCATTCACACACAAGAGCACTCCTTTGCCATTGTGGGGTCTTGGGTGTTGTTGTATAGATTGTAATGCGATGTCCTATTGGATTGATATCAGGTAACCATGTTTGATACTAATTCATTATTATCCTTAACTTTTAGACATGAGTGTATTAATTCTTCCAATATTGTTAAACAATTCATATTTGGGTTTCTTTATGTTCAATGCGGTTTTCATAGAAACATAATTTAATGCATATTCAGTCTCATCCACCTAACCTCCACCACAATTGTGTGATACATGGAAATTAGAGGATACAAGGATTGCTAGTAGTAAAGTACTGAATTAAAAGACCCAGGAAATATGAATTACTTTTGTACTGGAATGAGAGATCTTCCGAAGTTTAAACTGTAACACGTTTTTTAATTGTATTCACAAAAATAAAGCTGCACAAGTGTAAGAAAAGGAAAGTAGAAAAAAATTAAATACATATTTGCATTTAAGAGGGTAGTCATCTAACCTGTTCTTTGGCCCTATGTGGGGTTTAGAAAGTTATTGTCGCACTTAAGAAGATATGCCTATCTATAAAGAAATCAAATTGTTTTCGAATTAAAGCTGTATGAATGTATCTACTGTAATTTTACGAATTTTATACAGTTTATGCATTGAGGAATGATCTCCTTTAGCGGGATTCCAAAATGAAGGAAGATGGATGTTACATAATTTATTAATATTTCAAAATTCAAATATTTCCGATATTTGTACTATTTTCATTAATAAAATTTTCTGTTTATGCTAATTTAGAATGCTTAAACTTACATTTAAAGTTTTATGAACAATTATTGTGTGTTAAATAGTTTAATATATACTCCAAAATCTACATACCTAAATGCATATATTTTTCGTCATTGTAATTCTCAAAAGAACAAGATAAATTGTGAACCAGCAATATAGTTTCATTCCTGCATTTATATTTATCTAAGTGCTTCAATTCAAAAGTTCACTAACAAATCAAACAATTTATTACTAATTATTACCACTGTAATTTATCAAATATACTTTTCACTCAGATATAAACTATGTTAAACTAAGCTATTCGGATTTGCGAACAATTCTTCTATTCTTTAACTACATGCCTGTTTATCCTATAACAGTAATGAAGCAAACATTTACATATTTTAATTATAATTCACTCGTTAATAACAATGGTGTGTCCTTTTAATGATCACGAAGTCACTTTTTAACGATCATGTAGCGTATTTTTGTAAAGATTTTCTGACGTATATTTGCCAACAAAAGAATGTTGATTGCTGCAGGAGCAAATGTCAAACCGACTATGACCTTTCAAGAAAAAAGACCTGTGTAACAGTCTTTTAAAAAATAGGTGAATAATTAATAACTTTCTTAGGGTTTAAAGAAAATTTAATGAAACAATTTAAATTAATGAAGATGGAATAAGAAATGAATAATAAATTTGATCAATTTTCTAGGCATCAAAAAAAATCGACCCCCATCTTTTTAACTGTGAATGCTTATATTAGCTCAATTAAAAGTACATAGATATAGAATTTTGTTTTATTGCGCTTGTAAAATATTCAATAAATGACTAATATAGATGATAAAAACACGATAAAATTGGTCTATAACTACTTAGAACAAAACGTCTATAATCATCAGGGCCAAAATAAACATGTGGAAACTCGAATATAAATACAGGGTGTACATAGTCTTTCCCTGATTAAGAAAATTAATAACATAAAACTGAGTTAGAAATATAATTTTTTATGAAGTTTAACAGAATTAAACAAGTTTTTTTTCAGGACATTACTTCAGTTAATACTTTTCCAAAGTGGTTGCTACCGCCCCCTGTGGATGTTGAACGAGTCGTGAGGGAAATAAAAGATAGTTGAGGAGCAAGAGTGTTCAATAATATGCTAAAATAATGTATCGCCTAAAATTGTTTTATACCAATACTTATCCACTTGATCATACATACACACTCACTACAGTGATGCATTGCCGCAAATATACGTTGCAAAATACAAGTTACTAAAAACAAGTCTAAAAACAAGACAGCGTAGTAAATCTCGTAGCAAGCAATTGTTAACGTGCGTATATTTTCGAGCACTTCCGATTTACATTGGTTCTTACAAGTGCAGTAAAATACTGTAACGGCAGGAATCAGTGCATGGTATGTCAAGTTTACTGTACAATACTATTGTTATTGCTTATCCGCTGATCTAGAAAATGCCAAACCCTGTCTATAAGATCTTGACACCTGAGCAAGAGACAAGTTGCCTCCTCTTGGTCTTTCATCAATAAATTCAAAGAGGCACAGAGATGCAGTCAATGTTATGAGAGGGAGTTACAAGTGAGGCATTATGGAAAAACTGTCTCTGCGCTCCAAAAACATACTCTTGGTGTGCCCACTTTTGAATCTCGCCAAAGCAGTTTGCAACGATCTGGGACCACCAAATTGAAGGGAAAGTCCAGCAGTACAATACTATTAATAGGCGAGCAGATAAATCTCTATTAAGCTGTTTCCTAGTTGCATGACGATCAGTTATCAGTTTGGTGCACTTCAAGTGAAATGCCTTCCAATTTTAATGCTTAATTAGCCTACTGATTACATGGTTAGGGTTTTATGGCACAAGGGCCATATTTGTCCATGCTATGCCAGACAAGACATACAATATCAAATAATAGACATGCACACAATGAAAGTTTCACTGACACAGAAGAGAGAAATACACCCAGGGAGGAATGCACCTGTCAGAAATACTGATTATATAGAAAGGATATTCTAAAATAACACAACAACATAAATATTTTGGTGAAATTATAATTATATTATTCTAAATATTTAATTTATTTACATAGCTATATTAATTAAACTAATATTTCCTTCAATTATCCCTTTCTAATATTATCGTTTTTGTATTTTAGATGAACTCATTTAAACCAAACGCAACACTGAAACATAAAATATAACATAACCCTAGACCCATGTGCAACTAAATAAATTTTCTCGACTTTATCTAATCATGGTGTGTAGAAATCATACCAATAAATGCAGCTTCCTTTTAGCTATTCATTAAATATCTCTTAAACAACAGTAAGTCTTAAAGAATATGTATACTTCCATTCATAGAAAAATCTAGAATTGCTTACTGTCTTCAAGAGCATATTGGATAATCGCTAAAAAATTGTTACTTAATAACAACGTTAAAGATTCTGATTTTATATTTCATTATTAAAGTGGATCACAAAAATGGATTACAGTGGATTATGTAAAGTGGATTACAGTGGATCACAAAAGTATTCATCCACCTCACGGTTTTTATTATTTTCATGAATTTTAAAAGACATGGTTAAAATTATGATTCAAAATTTTGCCACTCTTAAAAGCTCTCTTTCTATTTTAGTCTCCCATCAAAATAATCAAATGTTTGCTAAAATTTTACTAAAAGTATTTAAAATGTACTAATTTAAATTAACATTCAAGATGTAAATTCCTACTTCAATTTAAATTAATATTTAAAATGTTTATTCTCTACTTTAATTCAAATTTACCACCAAAACGCTTCAAAATTCTTATTAAGAGATCAATAAGTGCATATTGAATCGTTGTACTAGTAATAAATTCAAGTTTATCTACTCCAGCTTTAAAGTACAAGACAAAATGCAAAAATTAAACAATGATTTCCTCGTTTTTGTTTACGATTTATACTTTTTACCGTAGATGGCCGAATACTTTTGTGTTTTATTTTATGGATTACGTTACATTTCAAATACTATTAGCAAAAATTTTAACTATTATTCAATTATTTCTATTGGAAGCTAAAGTAGAAAGACAGATATAATTTGGTAAAATTTTAGTCAAAATTGTGAAATAATAATTTTGACTACATCATTATAAAATTCATGAAAATAGTAGAAGCGTGTGGGCGAATACTTTTGTGTTCCACTGTATATAATAAATTGCTGATATCTTTTAATGCATGAAAATATTAAAAAAATTTAATGGGTCTTATACACATTTTTCGCAATTGGTCTTGGGTTAAAATTTCCTTCATCTTGATCGTATCAAAAGAATTCTGCTGCACAAAGTTTTTAAATATACATACACCGAGCTGTACAACAAATTTGTCCATTTGAAGTGTATCAACTATGCATTTCATATTTACATTTACAATTCTCTGATTGAAAGGTTTTAATGGTTTACATAAAGATATTTTTTCTGTTTATACACATCTATATATACTTCAACAGTACTACAGACAGTAAGTAAAATCAACTGTGGTAATTTTTTTGAAACTGTCAGTTGTTTTTGATCGAAATGTGTTCTTACTACTCTTATAAAATATTACATCCCGATATCTAGATCAACCTATTCATGAATTCATTCATCCAAAACACAACATGGCACTTGGACACAAAACGCAACATAGAGCATGGCATTTGTATAAATGTTTTTCTTTTTCTGCTAAAAAATAGGTCTTTAAATAAACTAGTCAATGTCCACGCGTTGCCTTTTGGCATTCGATCAAGACAGATGTGAAAAGGGAGAACGATTACTCTGCTTTTTCTTACCGTTCTCTCCTTATGTCATAAAAAACACCAAACTGCTTACCTATAAAAGTGGAGTAGATCACAAATCTTAGTCTCCGCATTGATAGAAAACCAGGCACCTGTTTGTATTGAGCATCGGTTATTAAAATCTGGAACGATCAAAAGTTTTGAAAGGAGAATTTTTTTACGTACATGGGGGAGAGATTCATTAAAAATTGGCAACGTGCCTAGAGAAGCTATCCACTATCTTTAGCGATGCGAATGCTCATCTGGACCGCAGCCAACTTGGAACCCCATCACTGGCTCTAGGGTTGCAGGGCATCCCGCTCGATAACGCCAAGGGTTTCGGAGAGTTCCTCGCCAAGCGCTGTGATTGCCTCATGAACCATTCGGAAACAGATCCTTAAGTTGTAAAACGTGAACTTGGAAACGGCTTCTGTTGGGGTTCTTTCTTCGCGGGTTAATTTTTCTTAGGAGAAGTATTTCATTACCTGTGGTTTAAGACATTAAAACGCAATGTTAAATGAGCCAATTAAACAAGAGTTTTAGAGTCTGCCAAATGCAATTAGTTGGAAAGAGATGTTTTTGGCAAAAGCGTGGAAATATTGATTGGAAGAATAATTTTCAATCACGAAGAAATTAAACTTTATACATGGAGTAATTTGGAACCCACTTTGCGTCACGAGATTTCCGAGTAGTGTAGCATTTCTTTTACCCAATAACACACATAATGACTAAACCACGTCAATTTTTGAAAGATCCCACAAAAGATTCTATTGGTTAAAAAGGTCAAAACTGGTAAAAAGTCACGCAGGGAATATTGCAGATTTTTCAGAACGGATATATGTATGTGAGCCCTTCAGGGGATTAAATATGTTTTTAAATTACATATTGTCACTATAATGTGACAGGTTGAAAAGTAACAAACAATACGAAACGTAACGATTTACAGCATAGTTAAGTTTAGAAATTGGGAGGGCTCAAGCAGCCACAGTGATTGAATATGGGATGAATGTAATTCCTGGCATTGGTCAGAGCAAGTGGACTTCCTGGCATTGGCAGAGCAAGTGGATTTTCTGTCATTGATCAGGGCATTGGGTATGAAGCTAGATTTTAATAGGAATGGAGCAACCGACAAAGGACAAAAACTGGGAATCTCCCCGGGTAGCAACAGAGCTGAAAAGTTCTGAGAGTGGATGACGAAAGAAAAACGAGCTTCTCGACAAACCGATAAGTGAAACCTTAAAAAGTGATTCCTGGTTCCCTAGCATCAACCTCATCTCAGCGTGCCCAGCATCAACGATCCTCCAGCGCCCAATGCCAATGACCAGTGATTGAGTACCACTCCCTTGAACTTCCTATCTATACATATTTAACCCCTCGCCATACCTGGATATAAACATGATGCAGGTATGGTGCCATAACCATGATCCACATGCCATAATCATGATCCACACCAATACTACATATTACATGAAATATTCACAAACTTAGTGCTTCTTTGATCAGTGTGGAACTCAAATCAGATTTGTATACGGCATCTTTTATTCAATGTGATAACAATATATTCTGTACATATTACATGTATGTGCATGTTTGTAAATGATTAAATAAATTAATATCTAAATTTGAAGCACATTTTACGCCTCTATAACACATATATTGTTTTTCTAAAGGATGCTCAAATTTGATAGGGAGATTTTATGAGTAAAGTCTACGCATACATTGAAGTGAGTACAAAACTTTCACAAAGTGACACATGAAACACGGTTCCTATAGAAAAAGACACATTATTCATATTTGAAGCTGGGGTGTTTTTTTTTTTCAATTTTAGTTCGTGCTTCATTTCTGACATTTACACTATGAAAAATGAGTAAATTAGACAAGAGTTTTAGTTCTACCAAATGTAAAGTATGGAAATATAAAATGGAAGAATTCTTTACAATCAAAAAGGTGAATATAATATATAGAGTAATTTTTAAACACGTTTTTAAGTTACCTATCTTATTTTTCTTTTAGGATTCTCAAATTTGAAGGAAGGTTCTACCGATAAAGTCTACACATGCATTGGTAAGTAAAGAAAGTACAAAACTTTTTCACAGTGACAAATGAAAACCAGTTACTTCAGAAAAAGACACATTCGTATTTGAAACGAAACTTATATTATTTAAATTTGAGTGAATGCTTCATATCTGGCATTTACAGTATTGCATTACGTTAACTCTAAATTACACCAGTTTAAAAAAATTCTAGAAAAAAAATTGATGTTATGTAGAATTATAAAAATGTCAAACTGACGCTGAATTAAATCCCAAAGTACCTAAAAAAGAGTTTTATAGTTTATTTTAATCTTACAATCAAAACTAGATTATCCAGGAAAAGTTTCATACAAAATCCTTTCTCTTGTTGGTACGTTGCGAAAATTCATTCATATTCATGAAACTGTCAATTTCGATTCATCTGTTGCTGATTCACATGTTTTTCCAATAATACCCTGAAAGATAAACTCTTATTATCTGTCGCAAAGCAACACCAAATGAAGTTCGAGATATATAACATATCTGCCGCTAAATCTTACCCACTTATCAGAGCAACGACTCTATACAAAGGGCTACTCTACACCTGCGTCATTTATTCAAAAGCTCTGCCATCACGTACTCGATCTTTTTGGAAAGCGGTTGGCTGTGTTCCATGTTTTGCTTATGTCTTTTTCAAACTTCACATTGATTCATAGCTGCTTATGTGATGTAGATATAATGTAATGATTATTTTTGTCCAATTTCCAACACTTTATGTGATAAATTTTGGTGAGTTAATTGGAAAACAACCGTATATTTGACATTTCGAAAATTTTTGTTAATATGAATACCAGAGACGTAGTCAAGCTTATACAGTTCTCTTTAGTCAAACTGAATTGTTCCACCAGTGGTAGCTCGGTTGGAGAACGAGGGTTCACCAACTTCAATGCAATAAAACAAGGATTTTCAACCGGTGTACCAAAACAATGGCACTGTTGGGCCTTAGCGATTTAAATTGAACAAGTTTTATTTCAACGATTTATTTTAAACTTTTGACAAATGTGTTCCCAAGTGATTTCAAGTAGTACCCATATAAATAATTTTTAGTACTATTTTTAACACAAAGTACCATGAATAAATTGTTTCCAAAATATTTTTTAAAGTCACTATGGTGCAAAAAAGATAAGTAATAAGAATTACTTTTTTTGCAAATCACTAAAAAAAATTTTATCAGCTTGGCAAAAGATATGGTACTGTTTAGGTGAACCACAGAATTGTAGTTTTTAGTTTATGAGTGCCATGAGATTGAAAATCGCTGCAATAAATAATTACTTTAGGGTTTAATAAAGAGACATGGACCAAATAGAGGTCAAAGGTATTCATATCACGAAACATACGTGAATAAAGTAGCTATGTAAAGATAAATAAATAATAATTATATAAAATACCTGCGAACCAGGTGGGAACCAATTTTTTCTTTGGAGGGTACTGGGAAGGGGGGTGTTAGCATCATAGTGCTGATAAAAAAAAGAATTTTTTAAAGAAATGATTGAATTAGTTCTTTTCCTTTAATTATCTGTGATAATCACTCTCCCATTAAAAAAAATTGGCAAAAAAATTGAATGCGGATTATGAAAATTTAATTAAAAGTTTGACTTATGTGTGTAACATTTTTATGTATAAAGCTTTTATAACCATGCGTAATATGGAGCAAGCCTCTCCTGGTCACCTCTCTGCTTGTCTGTGGCTGTCCGGGAAGGATCTGTATTTTAATCCTATGCTCATCTTGGACTTTTTGAAGATGCATAAACTCACGGACTTGGTCTAGCATGCCTAGACCAAATACGGTGAGGAACAATATAACTATAACAAAAGTGTAGCTATTAGAAAAGACTTGGTCTGAATAAAAATAAAAACTCCAAAGAAAAATCTATTTTTAACAAAGGTGCTTAACTCCAGAAATTCGAATTTACCACTATGATTCTTCTGAATAGATTCCACAAAGTGAAATACATTTCAAAACACTACTTAAATGCATTTCCGAATTTATCATCTGAAAAGTACAAAATGAAACGAAAGTATAAATGAAAACGGAAAGCAAAATCAAACGACTTGTTCCATTACACCCACAAATCCAATAATTTTTTTACACATTTGTATTTAAAATACTCTTGGATTTATACTTGGTTGTTTGTGCCCCGAATTTATTTAGACCTTCCCCATCTTCTACTTCAATTTTTTTCGTACTTCAAAGAACATTTCAATTTTTAATCGCGCTTTCTAAGCATTTGAATATTCATCGTGTCAATTTGATATAAAATAAAATAATCAGATTCAGAGAGTAGAATCAGATTTGGAGTGTAGTAAAGAGAAAAGGGAGGTGCCAGCTCTTTATTTCTTACTTTAAACAAGGAAAATGTGTGTGTGTTTAATTATATTAGGTGCGTATTTTTAATTGTTTCCAAAATGCCAGAGGTTCACGTGCTCTTGTACCGACCACTATTGCAGTTTCAGTAACTATTTACCATCACCCGCACAAGAGTGGGTTACCAAGATTTTGGTTGCTTAAGATGCAAGTTTGTTGATTTGAAGAGATCAGAAGTCTACGCGACGTATCCAAGAAAGGATTGTCTGAATCAGGGTATGAATTTCAAGTCTTATTAGTGTTTAATTGCCTCAATAGTCGTAGCTAATAACTTCAAACCAGTAATTGTCATATTTTTAATCGGTTGGTTGTGTTATTTTATGACTCTAGGGCCATATTTGGCGAAGCTGCGCCAAACAATGTCAAGTAAATGGACACATACAAGAAATCTTTACTGACACAGAAGGAAGAAATACACTCAGGAGTGACATACCCGCGTCGCCAACTGCTGATAAGTTATTAGCGCAGTGGCAAACCCATTGAACCACTGTGACTCCTATTTTTTTAATCGGAACGATTCTGATTTATACTTGAAACGGATATAATGTGGATTCAGGACTTCCTGAATGTTGTGCTGGACATGCACTAGCACGTAGATAGGACAACATGGGGCCGTCCAACTAAAAAAAACGTTCAGTAAATAATACTTAAGGCGACTTCAATGATGTCCATAATTTAAAAGTTGAAATATGATAAACTAAAATATCAGTACATGTATGAGTACCAATAGACAGGAAA
The DNA here is from genome assembly GCA_933210815.1 of Meta bourneti. Classification (NCBI taxonomy): domain Eukaryota; kingdom Metazoa; phylum Arthropoda; class Arachnida; order Araneae; family Tetragnathidae; genus Meta; species Meta bourneti. Next base: position 74,653,609 of record OW119924.1, on the reverse strand, counting down.
ATAGACAGTAATGGAGATGAATAGTTTTAGGCTTGCTTTGTGTTGTGATAAATGATACCTATGTATCTATGAGTATTTTTATCTATAAATTTTATTTAAACTATCAAAAATGGTAAATCAAAGGCTATATTTATTTGGAACATAAAATCATATTGAGAAGGGCAGCTTGTCTAGGTTTATACGTAAGAAGTCAGTACCTCTAGCACGGTTCTGGTACACCGTGCGTAAACATCATAAAGATGTGTAAATAAACTTTGCACCCAAATACTAAGCATTCACATGTTTGCACCAGACTTTGCGTGAAACTGGAATGTTACACGGAAACAGGTATGATACTGATCGACGCGCCTTCTCTCCATGGAAATACAGATCCTACGACAAATGGAATACAATCTAAGTACAAGTACACGAGCTGTGGCGCATCACATTGCTTACCCTCCAAGTGGTTTCAACGAGATATCTCGTCTCTCAAGAGCTGACCAATTTTGCTAAGGACGAGATACCTCATCATCAAGATTTTGCCGATTTTTTGATGATGATGATGAGATCAAGATCTGATCAGTTTTCTTCCAATGACGAGATATCTCGTCCGTTAAGATCTGGTCAGTTTTGCCAATGATGAGATACCTTGCCGAGACAACCACCAGGATAGTTAAGTGGATATTATTGTTGAGTGTCGCAATTTGAGCACCTACTATGAAACTGTAAGGGTTACAACTGCTGTTAAACTAGAATTGGGCTACTAAAAATGTTATCTACATACATGCTGTCTCTTATTCATGCACCTTGGTATACCTTCTAACACATTCGGATGGCTTTTCATACAGGAACATACATCCCTAATGAATATGGTTACTTTTCTGTTCCCTACTTCCCATCAAAGTTTTTGCAAGTTTTGAAACACCCAGTGTAATGTTTCACTCGATCAATTTTGGACTAATTTTAACTATATCTGTTCTCCTATTCCATAGTAAATATTTAAAGCATTTAACTCATGACTATGAATACAGGTTATTTTTCTTATCCCAGATCAAAATTAGATCAGTTCCATGATTTTCTAGCTGCGAAAAATGTCTAAAAGATGTCTCAGATCATCATGAGATCCTTTTATTACACCCAGAAACACTTGCATTTTTCACTCATATAGTGAGTGAAGGTTGCACATAATGGTCCTAAAATTTTGGACTAATTTTAACTATATCTGTTCTCCTATTCCATAGTAAATATTTAAAGCATTTAACTCATGACTATGAATACAGGTTATTTTTCTTATCCCAGATCAAAATTAGATCAGTTCCATGATTTTCTAGCTGCGAAAAATGTCTAAAAGATGTCTCAGATCATCATGAGATCCTTTTATTACACCCAGAAACACTTGCATTTTTCACTCATATAGTGAGTGAAGGTTGCACATAATGGTCCTAAGAGACGAGGCATTTGCTTTAGCGGTATTACTTTGTCCATAACCATGGCCGCTCCTAACATAACATGGAAAACTGACACCAGGTTTTTAATCAGAGTTAACCTTCTAGATTGACTAGAACCACTCTTATCCCACAAAGACCTGTACTACTTGGGAGACCTTACCTGGAGAGGTCGACCCGACGTGGACCTTCCGCCGTCATAACTCTTGGGATTGTCGGGGCCACAAGTTCTACCACTCCGACAAGTTGTATATGTCATGATGGAGTTCAATACACATAAACTTAGTAATACATGAATAACAAGTAAAATTGAAATTGGAACACATGGAAAACATTATCGAAACATTATGTCATCCCCAATCGAAAATTACTGACTATCTTAAAACGCCGTTTATGTGTTCCAACACAACTACTTCAGACAACATAAAAACCTCAACAGATCTAGCATGGCGAGCATTACCCCAAAATTATGCGATATGTACGATTCAGTGACGCGACGAATAGTGAAAAACATCTCTACCAACAAAAAATTCATGCTACTCTACATGGTTTCCATAAATTTCGAAACAAATGTAAAAATCGCGATAACTTCGTAAAAAAAATTTTATTGGCTTCAAACCTGATGGAGAAACCAATGATGTGATGCCACTCACGCATATTGCTTACATATTTGTCTGAGTGACATCATGTGATTTCAGCAGGCAGAAATTTAAAACGCAGAATCGCAATAGGAACTCTACTCCAACTCACTTGCGATCTGTGCATGTTGGAGCAACTGGAATGTTAGTATCATCGATGACTATGCGCAGAAGGATGCATGAAGGCTAGGCAACATCTAATTCCATAATAAATGTAGTGCACGTGTTCCTTTAACTCCGGTCACAAGAGGGTTTGAACTGGGAACGAATGTATGTCCACTGGAGTGAATATGAATGGAGGCCCATACTATTCACAGACGAGTCCAGATTTTCTTTGCTGCGATTCTCGACACATTTTCAGCTGGAGAGTCTGGGAGACGGAATCGCCCCTCCCATGTCTACAAAAGGGACAGGTACATTAGTGGCGAAGTGTACTTGTTTGGGGAGGCACCTCTTTTGATTCTATGTACTCCCAGGGCAAGCCATGAATGCTCACTGCTATAGCTGAGTCTCTAAACCCCTTTGTTCATCCATATTCAGGTGCAATCGGCGATACATTTATTATGTAATTAGATAATGCCTACCCAAACACAGCTCACCTTTCGTGATACATCTTGGAAATGAGACTATTGTTAGTATGGATTGGCCGGTATACTCTCCCGACCTGAATCCCATTGAGCATATAAGAGGCGTTCTTGGAAGACATGTTGCTACCCTCAACCCACCTCAATAAAACTTACAGTGGCTTTGAAATGCCTTGCGGGAACAGTGGAAGTTGCTGCCTATAGAATAAAGATAACCACATTACGAGCATCAAACATCGTTATCGATCTTGCTTTGCGAGAAAACCGCATCCCTTGTTGAGTTATTTTTCCTATTTAATTTCCATATGTGTATGAAGGACTTTTGTTCTTTGTGTGCCTCAGACAAAATTAATATAATTTATTTGATATGTTCTTGTTGCTTAATGTAGCATAAGACATGATAAAGATTTTCACAAAATTTCATCTAAATCGATTGAATAGTTTTTGATGTATACCCATTTTCCATTTATTCCTTTTATGGAACCCTGTGTAGTATGGGTATTTTGGCAACTTTGTGCATCATAAATGAGTTCTTTTGTTCTGCAAATATTACGTCTTGTTTACTATTCAACCAGCCTTTTCCATTATTTCAGATGAATAAAATTTCCATTCTTGGTTGATAGAGTACAGTAAATCAAGCAAGCACCTTCCAAATACTTTGAATAAAATGCCTCCTTTTTTCGTAATGTTAGCTGTTCCTTTAATAAGTGATAAAAAAAATAGTAGTGCAAAAAACAATAGTACAAAAAAATTGTCAGCTTTTTCCTGATTCCGTTTTAACGTATCAAATACGCCTTAAGGCAGAGCGAACAGCTATTCTGTAGGTAGGTATTAACGTCGCTCTGAAGCAACATAACGGGCTATTGGCGAAGGTCTGGGATTAATCCTAAAGGGAATGATCCAAGGATAAAGCCTCGTAATTTTGAACACGGTCAGATGACGAGAACAACAGCTGAGCTGGCACCCCACTCTCCAAACTTCCACACCACGCCAACGTTAGGACATTGGAAGTCACGACAGATATAACGTATATCAGTTACCAGAAACAACCCCATCGAAAATACGTCATCGTCATAACTGCTGGAAGGTTAGCGCGAGAGCTTCCGACAAGCACGGGGACCATAATATCATGCAAGACCGTGTCCAGGCGATTGAATCGTGTTGGTTTGTATGCACGCAAACCAGTACACACAGCGTTCCATTAACTACACCACACGAAGCACATAGGTTTCGATGGTGTCCTGAACACGCCAACTGGACTGACGAGCATTGGGTCAATGTCCTGTTCCAGGACGAAAGTAGATTTTGTAGTGATTGTCTGGGGCGGTATCATTATGAATGGACGTACTGATCTTTAGGTGTTGGAAAGTGGAACCATGAATGCTCAGCATTACTGTCAGGGTGGTTTTATTCCTCATGTACCCAAGTTTCGTGGTGCTGTTGGAAATTCCTTCATCTTTATAGATGTTAACACCCATTAGCATCGTTCGATCTGTGTTGATGACTTGCTGAACACCGAAGAATTAGACCAAATGGAGTGGTCAGCATTCTCCCCTGACCTTAATCCCACGGAACATGTATACCCATAGCCATACATATATAAAACGATTGTCAAAACAGCAGGTCGTTTTTAAATCTGTACTAAGTAGAAAAAGGTCAATGTCCATATTCGCTGATTTTGTGTTACGCCCACAGACCACTCCAAGCTAATGAAAATTATAACAGAAAAAGTTACTCTGTTCTGTCAATACATTATGAAGGTATCAAACATTAGAAAGTATTTTTTGTAAGTTGTACTAAAATTAAAATTACTGAATCAACTGTTGCAAAATGCACATTTACCCTTTTTCTAGCAAGGTACAGAAATATAAACCATTAGTGACTCAAATTTACAAAATATTCTCTTATGAAACACAACCACAAAAAGCGGAGTTGAAAAATACCTCTTTTCCAATTCATCCATGAACTGGTTCGTATAAGATTATCCTTTCAGATAATTTTGCGAAAATTCCGTCATTCCTTTAGCAAGAGTATTCGTGGAAGGAAATTTGTTCAGTTCCTCTTCTACCGCGTAATCAATCTCTCAAATTCAATTATTCAACAACTCTTAGATTAACGATCCTCTGTATCACGGTCAGGAGTCTGAGCTTTTGTGTCTCTACGGAGTGTGCAGATAATCAAATTGCATTTGCAAACTTTATTTGGAGATAGCACAGAATACACAATACACGTTAACGACGATAGCATCACCACATGAATAATCCGTATCTACCGTGGTCATATTTCAGCCTCATGGAGTATGAGTAACGAAATTAAAGGTAATGTAAGTAAAGAGTAAAAAAGTAAACTTAAATGCTATTTTTTCTTCTAAACCTTCATCCGTGAATAACTAGGGAAAGGTCTAGAGGTATCGCAGAAAATAGTTAAAACAATATAAACGTAAAAATACCTTCAGTGATACAAAATCAAGTGATTTAGCTTAAATATTTTAATGTACTACTAAAGATTAGTTCTTAAAAGCTCAGAAGCATCACAATAAGCAGGGGTGCACTCACGATTTCATTCTGGATGGCTACCCAAATATAGTAAGGTCTTTCTTTAGGGAGATTGATTGAGATAATTAAAATCATTTATTAAAACCATAATATAAAGTTTTGGTTGGGTGTTGGGTAACGATATAGATTAAAAAACGAAACTTTAATACTTCGGTGGAGATTAGATCTTATGTCGTCATTCATAATTGAAAAATTTAGTATATATTTGCTCCGTTAAATATATCAAAAAAGGATTCTCGAAGATTTCAAGTCAGCTTAGCTTGGCTTTTAGAGCTTAAAAAGAAAATAAAGGTCTTTTTTAAGCTCTAAAACTGTTTTGGGTTTTTATGGGTAGAAATCCCTCAAGTTGGGTATTTTTAGGTGTTATAAAACTTGCATATTTCATTAGAGTTCTCAAATCTTGAAAACATATTTGAAATAGATTGAATAGAACTAAATAGGTAAAGACCTAAGAACTTGGGACCTGCTAATGAAACAGTGGGATAATCCTTTTTTTTTTCTCAAGTGGCTTGGGAATCCTGAGGTCCCAATGCGAACGGAAAATAAAGTAATTTTCTGTGATGACAAACTTAGGGAATCACAGCGGGATCCGCATTCAACACCGTAAATCAAAACTGTAAGGTACTAATTCAGCTCAAAACTACACTGCTGGCCACCGTAAATGCAACACCCTGAAGGAAGCATGCAAATAATATGAAATTTACAACATGCATTAGCGGAGGTGAGATATGCAAATGATTAGAATTTCAGCGCAGACGCACATCACGCGCGCCTGTGGCGCCACTTCAAAGCGCTATTTAAGGCTTGGAGATTTCGACGATTTCAAGTACGGCAATTGTGTTTTTCTTGTGGTTTTTTCAAAAAAAACGATCAATTATGCCTCGTAGAAAACAGCGATCATCTTTTGATCAAGTATCCGAGTTCGACAGAGGAAGGATAGTGGCCAACCGAGATTGTGGATTATCTTTCAGGGAAATCGGTAGTCGTGTTGGACGAAACCAAACAACTGTAATGCGGATATGTGATCGTTGGATGCAGGAGGGTACGACGGACCGACGTGTTCGATCGCATCCACCTCAGTGCACCACTTCACGTGATGACAGGCATATTGTGCGTATGGCAGTGACGGATCGCTCAGCCACATCACGAACCATAGCACAGCACATTCAGTCTGTACCGCATCATCCAGTGTCTGCGCGTACCATTCGACGCCGTTTACAGCAGAGTGGTCTGTCCGCAAAACGTCCATTGCTTCGTCTACCCTTGACGCAGAACCACAGACGTTTCCGCCGCCAATGGTGCGATGAAAGAAGGATGTGGACGGCAGAATGGAATGAAATTGTCTTTACTGACGAGTCACGCTTCTGTCTGCAACACCACGATGGTCGGATTCGAGTCTGGAGACACCGTGGAGAGAGGATGCTGAACAGCAGCGTTATGCACCGCCACACTGGTCCTGCACCGGGTATTATGGTATGGGGCGGTATTGGATATCACTCTCGCACTCCTCTAGTACGCATTGCCGGGTGGTTGCATTCTTGGTGTTGCAATTTGGGTGGCCAGTAGTGTAGTATTATTACTGTACTTTTTAAATATTATCCTCCTTTACGGCGGACTTTTTTACTTAAGAGTAGCAACTTTGCACCTGTCAGTTAAATTGCAGCTCATCAACACAATAGAAATCTTGATTACTGGAAAGCGGAATGACTATCCATTTCACAGATTGAGGTAATTTAGACTTCTGCAACGTTATATGAACACCTTTTTTAGTGCGGTTCCGACGAGAAGGCAGTCGATTTTTGAAAGGTCGTAAGGAGGAGGGCTGCCATACACAAGATCATGGAAAGTGATGTGATCAACGTGGGTGATTTTCCCCATCAACTCATTACCATTTCGATCACTTACATCACCGAACGATAGACTTAAAATCAGAATCCGAGCAAAAGATGTCAATTGTAGAAGCGCTTTGTTTACGTTTCTACCTATCACTTTATTTAAATAAGACTCCTCCAAAACGATATGACTCGATTGTATTCTCACTAGAGCCGGACAATACCACTACATGATCCAGAAAAGGAACCCCTGGTAAATATATAACATAAGAGAGGGATACAAATGATCAATATTTATTTCTATTGTCCGAAATGCTGAACATCCCAGTTGTCCCGTCGGTTATATAGGTTATCATACATCTCTACATGCTTAGCTTACTGTATAATGAAGAGCCCAATGAATATCAACGTAAAGCAACTATACTTATTAAACTAGTCTTGGAGTCAGAAATGGTTTAAGACATAATTTACGAACAGTTCGATAAATCAAATGAGAATGAATTAGGTTTATTCTTCAGGTTTGGGCTCCCTCCTATGGATGCGCCCATGAATTAAGGATTATTGCATTAAAACAGGGTATTATTGCATTAAAACAGGGTATGCACAAATGAATTTAAAGAATATGTTTGCTTATTTCGGAACTAGGAGGCTAGAGCCCCAACTCCGCCGATGTGCCCGAGTTAAAAAAGACAAATTTGCTTATTTTGGGTCTAAGGAGAGTCCCCATAGTCCTCGTAGATGCACCCGTGAATTAAAGAAAAGAAAATGGCTTTTTCGGGCCTGGGGGCCTAAGCCTCCAAGCCCGTAGATGTACCCATATATTAAAAAAAGGATGTTTGCTTATTTCGGATCTAGGGGGCTAAAATTCCAACCCTATAGATGCGTCCATGAATGAAAAATGATATATTTGCTTATTTGTGGTCAAAGGGGCTTCAGCCCCATAGCCCACGTAGGTGCACCCATAAATTAAAAAGATATATTTGCTTTTTCGTGTCTAGGGGGCTTAATATCCCCCTCCCAGCCTATAGATGCGCACATTAATTAAAAAGATATGCTTATTTCAGGTCTAAGGCGCTTAAGCCCCAACGATATTGTTATTTTTCGGGTTTAAAGAGCCTTATTAGATCTGAAGGGACCTTTATTAGACTTGAAACACTATTAGCTGGTCCCTCACAGGTGCGCCCGTGAATTAAAAAAAAAAAGGATTTTTTTCGGGTCTTGGGGCTTAAGCCCTAAGACCTGAAAATGTCTCAAGATGCAAATATATGTAGGGGCTCTAGCCCCATCGGGTCTGAGAGGCTTAAGCCCCAAAGTCAACCCCTGGATATGCCTATATATTTTAAGCACAATATTATGAAAAACCTATATCCAAGAGAAAAAAAAGAATTCCGAACTAATTTTGCCGAACCAGTAAAACCAGACTTGCGAGTCGTTCTTTATGGTTGGTTGGTAGGTTTTGGAGTTTTATGGCCCTTGCGCCATATTTGGCCATGCCGCTCTTTATGGACCTGTTGCCAAAAAGGTTTCTCGAAATTACGTAATTGTTTTATAGATCACTTTATGATCTTTTGTTGTAATTAGGAATATTCAGAGAACCTTCGAGTACGTGTCACATGTCGAGAAATAGGAGTCGCCTTTCTCGACAATAGTTGCAAATATATTGACGAATACTTGAAAACATCAACCAATATTTTATTCTTTCCAAATCTTACAAGAACGTACAACATCCGGGATGCACAAAACATGATCCGTGAGATGCTTCTCCTCAACCCGCAAAGGTCGTATATCTATTATCACTGGACTTGACTGCAGAAAAATATTTTTATTCGTTTCTTTTTTAGTTAGTGGGCTGTTTTCTAAAAGGCAGATATAAGAATCTCGGTGAAATGAGGAAAAGGTGCAAGGTGAGTTCCAAAACGTAAACTGAGTATCATACATTATATGACTGCGAAAGCTTTAAGTTTCCCTAGGACTGGGGACCAGTTTCTCGGATCAGGTATGCACTGACGAGATTTATTTTACCTTCAATGTTCAACGACACGCAAGTCAAAATTTAAAGAATCATTTAAGAATTGATTGAACCTTGATTTATTTCTACATAAACCTGAAAAATGATGTTTAAAATTTGAGACTCATAAAATATTGTGGGCCATTCCCCATGGCTCAATATGTTTGTCCATTGCACTAGCAACCTGCGAGTTGTAGGCGACGTCGATTCCTGTTAGTTTCGATTTCTCCTAGGGCGTATTTCTCTCTTCTGCTTCAGTAAAACTTTCCTTGTGTGTGTATATCCATTTCTTGATGTTGTTTGTCTTGTGTTTGGCTCAGCTTGGCCAACTATGTTCCCTGCGCCATAAAATTCCAACTTAAGCATCTTTGGAAGTACATTTGTGAGGGAGCAAGCTTTCTTAATTATGAACAAAACTGAGTGCAAAATGCGGGCTAATTTAAAAAAACAAGAAATTGCCGAATATCCCTGAGGAATTCTAGACTAGGATTAACTCCCAATAAGTCATAGTAATGAAAAACATTCAAGTGTAACATTGATATTTAATAAGTAATTCCCCCTAAAAAGGACTATGCCAGCTCCTTCCCCGCTCACATATTCCTATTCTTCAAACTAATACATGTGGTTCGGTTTCTTCGCAATCCGAACTGCAGCGCTCATGATGTTGAGAAAATTCCTGTACTACATTGTCTTTATTAGATTTCTGTTAACAAATACGAGTACTTCTTGGAAAACATTGGTATCTTCAAGCCCCTCATGTTTACGCGCTCTATAGCTTTCATAAGACTTAATAGAAAAAAAGAAAATGCCGCTTTCATTTCTATAGGTTGCAATTTTCACCTTTGAAAGGACATTTAAATTTGAATGGAGCGGAACAAGAAAAGCCTTTTAAGGAAGTTCAATTTGCACTGCTTTTCTGTCCACTGGAGAGTTCTCTGCCATTACCGATGGTCGTCCACTTTAAATAGAATGAGTGTGTAAGTCAGATTTTAGCCTGGGGCACAATAGGTTGTTTTTTGCTGCTTCCGCTAAGAATTTACGAAAATGTTTAAAACTTCTGTCGTCTAGTCTAGTGTTGAAATTCTATTTTGTCTGTGAAACGTTTTTAGTGTAGAATGAAATAAAAATTCAATTTCAAACTTTCTTTCCATATTTTTTTACTTTAAACTAAAAATATTCGAATTAAATTGTATAAATTGGAGGACTACTTACATTAAAATTTCAATACTACCCATTCACTTTCATTCAAACAATTTAAAGTTTGAATGAAACGCCAACGTGACATTTTTGTATTATAATTTTTTTGTTTAGAATAGTTATTCTCCAATACAGTTACGTTCCCAACTACGGTTTTCGATTTAAATCACCCTCTTTCATGCACTCTCTCAAGTAAATTGGGTTAGAAAAGTTAGCAACTAATTCAAGAGGATGTGTTAAAATCTCCTTTATAACCAGTGTTCTTCGAATATAAGCGATGAGAACAAGACTTAATTGCCTTCGTGCGGAATTAATAAAATGCTGCCATGCCACTCTGCTGCCATCCCGTCTCGGACAAAACTCAAACCATTTCTAATGGCGACGAAAAAGGGTGAAAGCACGAAAGTCTGTTGCTGGTTGAAGATGCTGGTCTATCGCGTTCAAAAAACACAATTATCCTTATACTTTGAGTAATTTTAAGCGTCTTTCCTAAGTTTTGCTGTTTTTGACAAAATCTAATGCAAACCTATTGATTTATTTGCACAAATGCGATGAGCAATTCATTCAAATAAGAAAGAAGCATAATTGCAAAATAAAATAAAGGAGCTGATGGTGTATGATCCGGAATGAAGGTGGAATGTTTTAAGTTTCCAGAGTACCAAACCGAATCTCTACTGTGAAATGTATCTAAGAAATTCGGAAGCACAACCATCAGGACGACAGGAAAGTTATACTGCTAAATTAGAAATTACCACATAATGTTCCCAATAAGAGATAACCTTTATTTATAGTGAAATTTGAAATATATGCTTCAATGTGGTAACTAAAAAAAACGATTTGGGAGATGAATTTCTATGGTATCACATGACATTTTAACTGATGCATGTATCTTAAAATTTAGTAAAATTGGCTGACATAAGCAAAATTGAGTAATAACTTGACTTTTGATCTCTAACATGCAATAAAATAAACATTCCAAAGTGACAAATATGTAAAAACAGGGCAGAGAATTATACATAAAATGATCAAGCAGCAATTTTCTTCAATGCATTGAAAGTTATGCTTGAGTTTTTTAACAATAGTTGCTCACATTCAATGGTAGCCAAATAATCGATTGTAAATAATTGTGTTAATATTTTATTCCTTTTTAAGAATCAGTCAAACACTTTAAAAGCATTGTTCTTTATTCACTCAAATATAAATCTTCAATATCTCACTTGTACATGCAACAATCACACTTAATCTCTTTGTTTAGATATACATTTATAGAATTTTCAATAAACATTTAAAACTTATTTTGTCTAGGATAGAGGAAACACTTTCTGACAGATAATTATTCATGAAAACAATACATAACTGAAAGGGAATTAAATCAATATAATCATATCACATGGCACTATATCATAGGCATGTGAAACACACCAAGTCAGAAAACAGTTTTGAGAAAATTAAGGGGAAAAATTCTTACTAGGCTAAACTCATTTAATGTATTTCTCAAGAAACTTTACCTTCATGCAAAGAAAAAATGACTTCGACATCTAAAGATCACCACATTCTGCTCTAGAAAAGCTAAAACAATTTAAATCTCAAAAATTTTGACTAAGTATGTTTCACTTGTAAGCCAACGATATGAAATTACAGATCAACGAAGTTAATAACTCCTTTAAATGAAACTTTAATGTAACCAAAAGATAAAATTGCAAATGCATACAAGTAATTAAGGGATTTTCAAAAATAAAAAATATTAGTTTACTATTTCTGATATTTTTAAGTATAAAATAATTATAAAACAAGTTGATATAAACACTTTCAATTGTGACACTTTATATTGCCTTAATAAATTATTCATAGTATCATTATTAAATTTGTTACTGCTATAAAAGACAATTTTTCAGTTACAAACATTCTTGCAATTTTTCTTCATCTTTATAAACATTAGTCTTTCTGTCTTCATAAACATCCTTACATAATTATTTAAGTATAACAATATACGTACAAGAATAGAAGTTTGGAAAACTAACTAGTACTATATTTTTTGAAGAATTTCAGCGGTATTCAATCTATTTAATATCTATTCTATCAACTCCATTGTTCAACAAAAAATAAGTTTGCCATTTATGATGTATTTAGAGATCTCAGAAAGTACATTTTTTAAGTAAGGGAGGTAGAAAACCTACTGGTTCTAAGAAGTTTGTCAAAGTAGCTCACGTCAGACAGAAATGCTCCATTCCTGTGGTGCACTTTTGTAATAAAATGACAAAAGGATCCACTAAACACTTTCAGAAACAAATATCAGCACACTCTGATACTAAAATCTCTTTATGGGATTTACCCATTAAAATATGGTCTCAACAAATAACAAAAGAAACAAACATAACAAAAAGATCACGGATGGAACTTACCCTGACTGCTTATTTCGGAATCTACAGACAACACAAACAAAAGAAATTGCTCATTTTGCAATTTCCATGTAAGTGGATATAACTGCTTTATATATTTGTGTTACCTGTTATTCCTCCATTTGGACAATGTTTAAGTATTTTATGCTTATTATTGCTATTAAACATCATTTTAGCCAGTGCCAGTACATTAAAATGAATGTCCATATCCTTTTTTAACAAAGATAACAATACTTCCTGCAGTGTATGCAGATATAGCAGATGTTTCACACCCTCAGCAGTCAGAGTTAATAAATAAAAATAACTGAAAGAAAAATAATGAAAAGTATTACTAGACACAGGATTCTTAGGTTTTTACATATTTAGTTCTATACATTCCATTTTAAATCTATTAACATATCTTTATGATTTGGGATGTCCTGAATAAAATATGTAAATTTTATAGCACTCAAATTTTTATCTAAAATTTGGGGCTACAACATATAAAAACCTAAAATGGCTTTAGAATTTAAAAAAGATTTCAAATGACATTCGAAACCCTCCTTCTTTTTTTATATATTTCTACTTACAACTTTTTAACATAGAAAAACACATGCATATTTCAAATTGAAGATATGTATTTAAAGCAAAAAACTTAAAAAATCCATTTTAGGATAGCAAAAATCTGTTATCTTTTTAGTATTTCATTTGTTTGTCAATAACTGACCAAACAAGGAAGACTGGTACAATATCATGGATTTCACTTTTATGAAGAATGAGATCATAACGTGTGACAAAAAAATGCATAATTCATTGTTCGTTATTCATATATTTTACTCAGTACTTAACTGGAAAACAATAAAAAGACGAGTTACTGGAATAGATGCTAAAATCCTGATATTTCGTCTGCAAAAATCTTGAAAATGTGAGACACTAGTATTTAAAGGTATATGTATTATGTTCAAAATTTTCAGTTTATTTCTGTATAAATTAGATCAAAGTTCCTGCATTTTCACAATTCAAAATATTTCTATTAATTTTTGTAAAATACATTGTAGAAGGTAATGAGGTTATTTTGAAGTTGTAATGGGAAAGGTAAAAGTTATTTTGAAGTTGTGTTGCATCAAGTAACAGGGGGCAGGCCTATCACATGACTGTATCATCAGAATTTACGGAGAAACAGAGGATAAATGTAAATTTGATATTTTTCGCTGTACTTAATCTTTGATGACTAATAGCAGATCTCATGAGATTATTGATTTTTTGTGCTTGTGAGCATAGTTATACCAATAAATTAGAGGCTGTCTTGGTAAGAGGCTTTAAGGTCATTGTTTGCAAATTAGACAAGACAAGAATTTAAGACTTCAAAATAATGGAGCAAGTTAATAGTGTTTTTCATGGAAAAGCGGAGAAAAATCCTAGCTAGGTAGAGAGGTAACGAAATTTCTCAAATTTAAAAAAGTTTTACCCCAGGGAATTTATTTTTATATTTCAGTGCAAGCAAATATGTTAAATTAATTTTGCTTGCATAATGTTCAAATTGTAAAACTGTACAATTAACTTTCGGCCAATTCAAAATAGCATTGTAGAAACCTTGATGTAATTTTTAACAGATTGTAAATCCTATCTTCTATCTATTCTAGATGGTGAATCCAAATTTTTACTGTTTAAAAATGTTACTACTCTGTCAATCCTCGCTCATATTAAAACAAACTGCTATCTAAAAATATGGATCTCATTTTTCATAGAACTCATGTCAAATCGGATTTTCTATATTCCATTATCTAATTGGTAAAATTACAATGTATTGGCTTTGTCATTAGAACTCACTAAAATGCAAAATCTCCAATTTCTTTTTGGAAAATTCAAAAAAATTGCCTTTGACCTATTGTGAAAAGTGCTATCAGTTGTAATTGCCAGTTAGTTCATCTAGCATTAATAAAAGTCCAAATAAATTCTATTATTTCTAATTTAGTAAAATGCATGGTCAGTTTTTTGTCTCTTTGTGGTTATTTATTGCTTTAAGAAGGCTAATTAGACATAACAGAGAACTTCTATTTGTAAAAAATAATTAATTAATGGGTACTAATGCTGTTTTAAACAGCTATGTACTTTAATGTAAATCTTTGCAGGAGTAGATGTTTTCCAAGTATCATCATAAAAAATTTCTCTAAATTTGTTTTATTATCTAAAGTAATATTTTGTTAAAACTTATAACCGAAAACAGAGTTTTGAATACCTAAAACATAAGTTGCAAAACCTAATTTAAGATTTATAGTACCTAAAAATCAAGTGCCGGGTTATTACATTTTCAATTGCAAACTGTCCCCCAAAACTGTATTAAAAGTATATAAATATGTAAAAAGTTAAAATAACAGTATTTACACTAATATAACTTTAAAAAGACAGGCACATGAAACAAAAAATGAAAAAAATTAAGACACTCCATAACTTTTTAGTAATTGTTGACTATTTAAAAATTAAAAAGAATGTGGTCAACAAACAAAATATAAAACAATTTATTAAATATTTTCTACACATCATTCAACAATTTTTTATTCCAAGACATTCAAAATTTTCTTTCGATTTCAAACACAATTTTTCAAATTTTTGCAAATACTCATTTTTTAAATAAAAGAATCAAATAAAATTTCAATACAGCTACAAAACGAATTTAATGAAAACCAATAGAACTTTATAAATATATAAAAGGAGATAACTAAATAAACTATGAGAACATTTCAATTTTATACTTAACTTGTGTTTAAATTTTTTATGGACACAGAACAGTGTAGGTTATAAAATAAGTAGAACTACTTAATTAAAATTAATATAGCTTTTTGTTATATCTATATTAATTAAGACAAAAAATTACAGCAGTTTATAAGCTCTTTATCAGTTGAAAATAAAAATACCCAGAGAATGCAATCAAATAACATAAATTAAAACCCTTTTAAAAATAAGCAAATGCATTTATCAACTTTCTTGATGACAGTTTAAGAGAAAGTAAAGTTTTCTTTTTATATAAACTTTGAATAGGTCTTGAAACAATAGAAATATATAAACACTTTCTATCTTAAGTCTGGCAGATTTGTATTAGATGCATGAAAATTCAAAGAATCACAAAATAAGTATGGTAAATTATTCCTCATCTGAACTGCTGCTGCTGCTACTACTGCCAAAGCCACCCCAACCACCACTTTTGTGTTTGTGCTTATACAGTTTCTTCATCTTCTTTGGCTTCATAACTTTCCCAATCTAAAATGACACATTTAGAAAATTCATTACAGTAATTATTTTAACACAGGGAACTTTAATTTTAAAAAAACTATTTTACTATATACTAGAAAACCCTTTTAATTTTATATTTTCTAAAAACGCTTATTTTATAAATTAAAATCATAGGAAATGTAATTAGTCAATTAAATATATGGGGAAAACATTTAGTTATGCCATATTCATATAAATAATTAAAGTTAGAAATCAACCCATCACTTTAAAACACAATTTTAAAATTTGGTTAGTTACTTCAAAAAACCTAATCATTAGGAAATCTCTACTGCAGACATTGTGAGATTTCTCATAAGTTTTATTTTGTTAAATTGTATATGTGAAAAACAATTGTCACAAATGCATTATCTTATCTTATAAATTGTCTACCAATCTTAAAATTTGTTCAGGGATATAATATTCTCCACTGTTCATAAGCAAACACAAAAAAGACCCCTGAATTTTTTAAGAAAAGTATTCTACCCAGTCCATAAAATAATTTAATGCCTCAAAATTTAAAAAACTACCTACCAAATATCAGTAAAAAAAAAAGAAAACACCTTTAGGAATTTTTTTAACTCTTATGAATATTGCATTCATATTTAATATTATATTTTTGAACAGTTACACAAAATATGACAAATGAATTGCACACCAATTCGTTTCAAGTTAAATTCATAATCAAATTAAGTTTTAATATTTAAGTCTTCAAGTTCTTATATGATCACAATAAAGAAACATAAAAGTAAAAAGATTGAAACTTTAATCACTTACTTGATCACTAAAAATAAATTAAAGATACAAGGATTAGAAACATTTTACATTAATTAAATCAACTCGAAAGTTATGACAAAAAAGACGAGGATCGTTCAATAAGTTTGGTAAATTTTCATGAGATCTGGCACAATAATTGGTGAAGTCATGGCTGGCAGGTGTCACTCCTCAAACTAGCTCACACCAAATTTCAAATAGAAGCGAAACTTTATTCGCATTTACAGACATTTGAAGCGAGCATTGGCAGCTACCACAAAAATGGGAAAAAATGAGTTCCATGCAATGATAAAAATACTTTAATTTAAAGTAGATGGCCATCCAGATCAAAGAGTTACATAAAATTTATGAGGACCTTACACCAGTATCTGATGAAGCGTTTTCTGGGTGTCCAGTTGAGGCCCTACAATGCATATTGTTGAAACACTCCATGATATCATTATGGAAGACCGCTGAATGAATTAAAGAGTGTGATATTGCTGAGGTACAATATCCTGCATGAATTGCAGATGAAAAAGCTGCATGTGCGATGGGCGCCACAATTTCTGACTATCGGCCCAAAAAGCACATGAAAAGACATTTCAATGCAGTGTTTGACGATGTTTAACCGCAATCTGTAGGAGTTTTTGAGTCCATTCATAACTGGACAAAACATGGGTCCACCACAACACCTAATCTAAGCAAGTTAAAGCAGTGGACAGTGACTGGTGAAAGGTAAAAACAGTTTTGTCGGCTGGGAAGGTGATGTCCACTGCTTTTGGGGACATCTATGGAATATCCTAATCAACTACTTGGAGAAGGGGAAAATAACAAGAAATTATGTAAAGTTATTGGACCTTTTGAAAGTACTGAAACAAAAGCAGTCAAGATTAGAGCATAAAAAAGGACTTTTCTTAAAGACAATGTGCCATCCCACAAATTGACCATCCCACTGGCAAAAAAATATACAAATTAGGCTTTGAATTGATTCCTCATCCACCCTAATATCAGGATTTGACCTTATGCAACTTCTTGTTATAAACTTGAAATTTTAGTTCTGTTGGAAGAAATTCTTGTCGAATAAGGATGTCATTGCCATCGTCAATGCATATTTTGCAGCCTACATCAGCTGCTTTTCCAACAGGATGAAAAAAATTGGAAACTCATTGGAACAAATGTGTGATCAATAGTGACTGTTGAGAAATAAAATCGATTTTTTCCAAAAAAGTGTTTAGCTTGTTTTTCTCACCAAACTTATCAAACAATCCTCATATATGCAATAGCAATGATGGTATAAATGACAAATTAAGATAATACCATATCTTTGACTAAAACAAGAAGCCCAATAACAGTAGATTTTGGTTTTATGCTTCCAAATACATAAAATTTATTTTTCTTTTCAAAATAAATAGAAAATTTTTAATGCAACAAAACAATTTACAAGCAAAATTTATAAAGCAGTATTTATCTTCAATCGCTAAGGCTCATTTATATAAGTAAAATCATTAAATAGGGAATAATGTTCTCTACCAATTCAAATGCAAAAAAAATTGCATTAGATGCCATCTTCATATCAAATTCTGCACAAACAACAAAATTTCCAATAGAAACACCATGTTTTGATGCTTTAATCAGTTAATCAGATTCTGCATCGTTAAATTAATCTAAATATGAAATTTCATGACTTTACTATCTTTATATCCAGAGATATTCAATGATAAAGTGGTTGTCAATTTCAGGGATCATCTCGACATAGAAAAACACTATTCGTAGATTGCGAATAATCGTAGTTATTTGGGAACTGTTCATTTGATGCCTGACTGAAAGAAGTCTACAAAGAACTTTAAAAGAAATGTTCATTCTTGTCATAATCATATGAAAATACAAAATATAAGCAGCCATAAATTACCTACAATTATTTAATACAATGGAACTGATAATCCAAAATGTGAATAGTGAGTACTTCAATTCATCATTGATTAGTAAAGTTCATCTATACGACACATAACTGGTAAAAGGCAATGTATTTAAACTACATAAATGAAATTACCAACCCTTTTTCAAAAATTTAAACACCTCAGGTTTGCCAAACGTTTTTAAAACTTTTGGTTGACTCTAAAATCGCCAAAATGAGGAAAATTTAATGTAACGCAAAAACTAACCATTGGAATGAGCTGAAATTTTACATGGTCATATTAGAAGTCCTTCTGAATCAATTTTCATCAAAATATAAGGTTCTAATTCAAAAATTTTCAAACATTAATTTAATAATTATTATTGCATAGTAAAAACTACTTTTCAAATAAAATATTAGGTGGATTTTGTTTGGGTTCTTTCTTAATATGGTACAAAATATCAGCGCTATAGAATTATTATTTAGGAAGATATCCATAAAAGTCTGAGAAACTGATTTAGCATTAGAAGCTCCAATCTTATCTGTACTCATAACTTTGAAATGGTAAGACCTAATGACATGAAATTTGGTTAAATTTTGATATAGATTCGAAATTGTGTGTCGAAAAAGGGGATTTCTATTAGAAATTATGAAGTTTGTGCTCAATTTAACATGAAGATGGCCCCCTATGCAAATTTTATGCATTTGAATTTATAGAAGACATTAGTTCCTGTCGAAAGCCATCTTTGAATTTGCTCTACTGTTATAAAATTGCTCGAATGAAGAGGAGTAGTTCATCTTTTTTCCATGACTGTACCTAGCTGATACATTATTGTGAGCATTTCTATTACATGGAAAAGTAAAAGATTATCCAAAATGGTCAATGTCCACAGCATCACAAAATACAAATGAGTGAAAACAGACAAGCTAAATTTAAGAGGGAAACTAAAGCTGACTCTGATTTAGATCAAGTTTTAAAATTCATAAAGGAAGGGTGGCCTGAATCAAATAAATTGATTCCTCTCTCTAATAACATTATAAACTTAAAAGTGATCTTCATACAGATGATAATTTGATTCTTCTTAAAGAGAAAATTGTAGTTCTGGATACTTTACGAAACCAAATGCTACAATTAATTCACGAAGCAGAATTTCAAAATGAAAAAGAAGAAAAGGGCTAGAGAAATAATGTATTGGCTAGAAATGAATTCTGATATAGAAAAATTTGTTTCAGTATGAAATATGTGAAAAATTCAAAAGAGCAAATACTAAAGAGCCTTTAAAATCATATATCATCCCATACAGACCATTTGAGAAAGTAGTAGATATAATGTATTTTGGCAATATCAGTTATATAGTTCTAATAGAATATTATTCAAAATGGCTGGAAGTGTGTGAACTAAGTAATGTCAGCTGATGAAGTAAAATAGATGGATGTTAGGGTTTTATGGCGCAAGGTTCAAGCTGATGAAGTAGAAGATAGTAGAAAAAGATCACTTGGGAATCTTGTGGTCACAATTCCCATGTTGATCAGAGGCAGTAAACCCCATGGGTAAAGGTTGGTTGGTTTGGGTTTTATGATGCAAGGTTCCATGGAAAAAGGATAACCAGAGTACCTTGGGTTCATGAAGCCCATATCCATATAAGATGTGCCCCGAGAGGGTATAATTAAAGTATGCATTCAAAAAACTTAAAAAGGGAAGATATCAGATATCGTTTGATGCTTTAACTGTAACCATCAAACAATGCTGCTGTTACAAAGAAATTTGAAATTATGTCTGGAAATTTGAATTCGTCTGGATTGCTGTATTATGTATGAAACTAAATTAAGAAATAAATTCTTAATCATCAATTAAGTTTGGATTTACTTGTTTCCTTAAAAGAAACTTCATCAAAAGTGGGATATGACGCTATCAAGAATAATAAAATAACTAAAACAAAAATATATAGGTCACATCAATAAGGAGAAAATACTTACTGGACTTTTACTAAGCATATAGGCCCCAGCTAATGCAGCTGCACCACCAGCCATAGCACCACCAATAGGTATAGGGCTGCTACCTTTAGAATGCTTCAAAACAAATATGATGCATGTTAATTAAAAGGTGTAAGAAAATTTTAAAATCATGGGGGCATTATAAGCTAAGCTTAGCTAAAGTTGTGAGCAAAAATACTAAGAAATATAACTGAATTTTTTAGATTGTAAGGAACTGAACAATTTTGCATTCTATGTATCCTTTCAAACAAATATTAGCTCCATTATCTTTAAATTAATTTTATCTTGACATAAAACTTAAAAGTTTTTGTATAATCAATATAAAAAATCAAAAATATTATTTGCAAATAGATTTGAAAAGTTATGCAGTAAGCTAATAAAATCTTGTGCAATAAAATGAGGCAGAGTTTTGCTTTTGAACCTTTTTTAATATCCTTGAATATCCAATCGTATATGAAGCATGTCAGAACCAAGGCACATAAAAAAGACAGTAACCTATTCTACATTCAAGAATATACATTATTCAAAAATAAAATATTTACAATAAATACTTCAAAGAAATTAGAATATGTTTAAATACATATTTAATGAAACTATATTTATACTTGTATATAAAACATACAAATAAGTATATAATTATTATTATTATGGATAGTGTGCTGGTTGAGAACTTAATTCAAATCCATCAAGTGAATAGTGCACAGTAAAATCCATTTACTATTTACAAGATATTTACAGTAAGATGAAACATTGCATAATTGAGCAAAGAGAAAACTATGCTATAATGCTCCTTTAGGCAAAATTTTATAAGAAATTAAACACAATCCCTTAAACTAAATTGGGAAAAGTGCAAAAGATAAGAATGAAGGAGATAACTTAAACAAATAATTCCATCATTTTCCAATTTCATCCAAGTGAATAATGAAGTTAATGGTTAAAATACACCTCAATTATATATATACATGCAGAAGTGCCTGAAAAACTGGTATAGAGGAGCCTATGCAGAAAACATAGCAATGCCACCTATGCATGCATAGGTGGTATTGCTGTTTGGTTGTCACTGGTTGCAACTGCCAGTGCATATATAAAACGATAGGCATCTGTGAAAGCATCTAGAGCTGTTTTCACCTTGAGAATAGCAAGTTATCACAATTAAAATAATTTTTAATGTGGTTTAATAATTGAAGCTTGTGAGATGGGTCATAGCATTTCAGAGAAAGAGAAGTATAGATTTTCACCATTTCAAGGGTGTACAGTGACTACAAGAATTCTGGCTAAACCTGTAACTTACAACAGCAGTGACTGTAAAGACTGGATAAATGTGGCAAGAATCATTTTTCATGATAGGCATGTAACAGTGCATGCTGGGTCAAAAAACATCAGCATGAGGACTGCAATGTTTCATCCAAGATATGGGCTTTTGGAGCCGATACCCACATCGAATGCCCTTGGTGAATACTTGACAAACAGCTTTTTCTTGGGCTTGGGAACAGTCACTGGACATTTGATGAGTGGAAACAAGTAGCAAGGTCTGATGAGTCACGTTTTCATTTCGGGCAGATGGAAGGATCCTTGTGTGGAGAAAACTCCATGAAATCCTGCATGACGACAGGGGATTGCATAGACTAGTGACGGAGCTCTATAACAGTATGGGGTTTGTTTAGCTGGCATTGAATTGGACCCCTGGCATGTTTACAAATGTCTCTGATAGGTGAACACTATGTGTGCATCTTTTCTCATGAGTTACACCCATTCATGTCCTGCGTTCATTCTGATGGGTTTGGTATCTACCAATGCACCACCACATAAGTCCAGACACACCAAATTAAAGTCAGAGAAACACTCATCTGAGTTTGGTGCACACAGAGGTGTGCACGTTATGGAACACATCTGGGATGCCATACAACATGTTGTGAAACATAGAAATTCTACACTTCAAAATATGACCGAATTGAGAACCGCTCTGCGGGAAGTATGGTGCTCAATGCCAACAGAATACTTCCGCAAGCTCGTGGAGTCCACACCATGTTGTATTTCTGTAGTTCAACATTCCCATGGGAGGCCTACCAACTATTACTGGTGTATGTCTTTCTGGCACTTCAGTTTATATATCAAGATAAGACAAAAAATATTTACTCCATGCTTATTTCCACCTAAAAGAGAGCTGACACCACCCATGACAGCAGCAGGTCCTAGGCCACCTACTCCCAACATATCACCGTATCCGTGCTTATGCTTCTTTTTGTGCTTTCCACCCATCACGGCTGATCCAGCAACTCCTGCTAGGGCAGCAGCACCTGCAGCTGCTAAAGGGCCGAGGTTCAGACCACCACCACCCTCACTCTTTTTCTCTTGGCCCTAAAAATAATTTTAGGAGCTTTATAATCAAGTATTTGGAAGAAAGATATTCTGACAGAAAAAAGAACTCTTGGGGTTCAATTTATTTAATTTGTGAGTTTTAAAGTATGTGAAATGAAGAAATGTGTACAGATTTATTATCAAAGTACTGTCACAAGTTGGGTTACCCATTAGTGTAATTCAGTGTCGACAGTACTTCATCTTTACAGGTATCAAGATGGAAATCCACTCAAGCCATATCCATGGTTGGTTGGATTTAGTTTTATGGCATAAGGGCCGAATAAGGCCAAGCTGCACCAAACAATGCGAAGTAAATGGACAACATATAATGAAAGTTTTACTGATACAAGAGAGAAAAATACCCAGAACATATCCATGGAATGGCATCTGTGGTTTCTATTATTCCATGACACAGATAAGTACTTGTGTAAGGTCTAATTCGGGAGGCTCCATTCTGTTCAAAAATGAGGCCCTCTACATTCTTAATCTGGGGGACAAAGTTTTTAGAATATGCAAATATGCTACACTCTTAAAAATATTCTAAACACGGCACACACAAACCTCCAAATAATTCAATGTTGCATGCCTCACCAGGCTGACTTTCAAACTGATATGAATGAATTTTCACCAGTTCATGTAGACTTCAGCCTGAAGGTTGTGTGAGGTGGTTGTTTGGGATTCGATGAAATTTATAGCATTTTGCCAAGTTACACCAAACACAAGACAGACAATGTCAAGTAATGAACATATGCACACAAGGAAAGTTTTACTGACAAAAAGAAAAAAATACACCCAGGATAAGTTATAGGAATCGAACCTGTGCCAATCCTGAATTCTCTGTATCTATAGGACTAAAATGAAACTTGTACCTCATACTTTTCAATATAAATTGCATACATTTCTATTAAACAGTCATAATATAAATCTAATTGAAACCCTGAAATTCATTTTTTAACACTACAAAACAGTATCCTTTGAATAAAATTATAATATACACACTTACAATCATAAAAACAACTAATTTTGATTTAATATGTTGCTTTAGGTATAAAAGATAAATGTCTACAAAATGGGAATACATCTGATGAATTAAATATACAAACATTAATATACATACAGGATAAACTACTGATGTTCCCGGATAAGGTCCAGGCTGAGTTGGATATGGATTTGAAGAAGGATATCCTTGAGGATAGCCTTGAGAAGGATGGCCAGATTGCTGAGGGTACCCTTGAGGATAACCTTGAGAAGGATGGCCTGATTGCTGAGGGTACCCTTGTGGATTTGGGTAAGGATGGGTCCCTCCTGAGGGACCATATGAATATCCTCCTGAGGATGGTGGTGGTCCATAAGGGCTCGGGGATACTCGTCCAGAAATGGGACTTTGAGGTGCAGGACCATAGGGGTTATAACCAGGATAAGGACCATAGGGATTTGATGGGGATGTCTGACTATAAGCACTCCCAGAGGTAGGTAGAGCATATGAAGTTGGTGATGGTCCAAAACTAGGATTTGTTGGATATGGTAATGGGGATGTATCATAAGGTGATGATGGCCGGCCACCAGACGCAGGAGGCTGAAAGATATAGAATAAAGAAATTAGATTTATAGTAGACTATCAGAAATACTGTCAAGAAGACATGTCCTTAGCAATATTGGACACAACAAATAATTACTACCAGTGATGTGAATAAATTCTGCAAAACCAAATGTTCTATTCTCTTTGTATCATCTGTCCTAAATATTCAAAAATTAATTATATTTCTCAAAGAGAATATAAATTCAATGTATATAAAATATTAGAATTTAAATTTTGCAAAAATAGTATTTGGAAAATAATTGCCTTTCCAGCAGAACTGGTAAAGCAATTTAAGTTTCAACTGCTATTGCAATGTTCACCTTACATCCCAGCTTCTTCAACACTGCCAAATTAAGTTTTATTTAAGAATGGGTATTCAGCTGTTTTAACATTAAACTTCCTTAAAAATGTAGCCAAATGCAATTTGTTGTATTCACTAAGTTAGAATATGTTTTATAAAATATAACATTTTATGAAATATATAAAATCAATTTATGCAATACTTCACAAACATGCCAACATAAAAACAGATATAGACTGACTGACGCTGTTCAGTCACTAAATTATTGCGAGTACTTAAAGTATACAAAATTTCATGAAAATATATTCAGCTGTTTGGATGCAGTATGGTACACAAACAGAAAGAAACAAAATGCTAAAACCACTGATTTTGCTTTAAAATGGCCAAAAACGGATAAATAACTGGAAATGGGAGGAAATATTCAATGTACAAGCAAATACTCCAATTTTTTTCTATAAACAGTGTTCATCAAAATTAAAAATTTGATTAAGAAGCTCGATACAACTCACAAAAATATATTTTGTCATTTTTAGTTTCTTTGGAACTTCTTAATTAAAAAAATGGAAAATACGAAATCAGTAATTTTTATAAAACGAAAATGCAAACACTATTTCAGTCATACACACTTTTTCAAAACCTTGTTGAAAAATCATATTTTAATTTTGAGCATGTCACAATAACATAACCTTCAAATCAATCATTATATCAAGACAGTTGTTTCAATTTTTACTCATCAAACAATAGGTAAGCACCAGTGCTTTTCAAT
Organism: Meta bourneti; assembly: GCA_933210815.1. Taxonomy (NCBI): domain Eukaryota; kingdom Metazoa; phylum Arthropoda; class Arachnida; order Araneae; family Tetragnathidae; genus Meta; species Meta bourneti. The sequence goes on along the minus strand of OW119924.1, from coordinate 74,628,080 downwards.
TTTTACATACACCATCACCATATAATCATCTTAAGATATATCCAGAGAAAATCAATTTGATTTCCCTAGTTATGTTTTATAGTTGAAATTAAACTAAGGATTCCATAAAAAATTACCAGATCTTCGTTACTATCAGATGATTAAGGATATCTTGTTTTAAAAAACTTTTGACTGATATAACTATATAAATTATCACCTTTATTGTATTGTTTTAAGAATACTTTAAAATCAAACTTACCCCCAAATTTGCCTGGCTGCTGGGATCTACTAAGAAACCCAAAGGCTTCGAAATTCCTTCACTTGAGTCCTGAAGAACATTGATATTTCAATAAGTAACAAAATACTTTTACATTTGAATTCAAAACCAATAAAATAACAGAGAACAATCGATGCAAAGTTTCAAAATTTTACTAAATAAACATAATTTGAAATAAATTTAAGTAGATATTTTCTTAATTTTAGGTTCAGTGATAATATGTGATCTCTGTAGTATTCCAATACCATGCTTCTATTTTAATCTATAATTTAAAACAAATACATAGTTGCAATAATTGAAAGTATTTAAGTATTGAATAAAATCATTTTTCAGTGAAAAGTTTTTCTGATGTTTTGATATCAACCAGAACAAATGTATTTATATGTTAAGCATACATGAAACATTTAACAGAATAAAATTTTTGAACTCAGAAGTTTTTCAAAGATGAAAATAAAACTGCTCACACAATGATTTAAAAATGAAAAGAAAATATTTCAGGTTGTTTTCAATACAATACTTCAGCAATTAGGTGCTTTCATTTATGGGTTTGCTTCAGAAATAATTTTAAAATCTCTATTGCATTAAATAAATTCATGCACATTTTGAAGATAAAAAATAGAGATGGCTTTGAAAATATTCATAAAGACTATAAAAAAACTAAGAACCCAACAAAAAAAATTACACCTTATGCAGAATTAATCAAATGCAGTATCTAATGAGTAATGACTGAGAAATTGCTTTATTGTGTATAAAAAAGAGAAATAAATTGTAGAGATTTAAAACATAAAATAGTGACTTTAAACACATGAAAAAGTACATAACTTTTTCGATTCTTAACATCCTGAAATAAACAAGGATTATTTACAATTAAAACTAAATTTCTACACATTTGATTACACGAAACATTGCTTATGGACATAACTCAAAAATGTTTAGTATATATGATTTATTTATTGTTGCTATTCTATTTTACACTCAATTGGTAAAAAAATATAAGATGTAATACATTGACCATTTGAAAGGAAACCCTACAGAACGTATTAGAGGTTAATGACCACATAAGAATGACAACATAATAACACATACACACATAATGAATGTACAGAGGCTGCAACAAGAGATAATTAAAATTTAATTATAAATTAAAAGTATTTTCACTTCAGCTTTTAGAAAACTCATTTAATAAAAATCTTACTGAGGACATGGGTGACTTGGTCAAACCTTCAAATTTAATAGAGTTTATTTTTACATCTCCATCTATTGCTATGTGGGATACACTTTGTAATGATAGTCTGTAATGGAATTCAGCAAAATGTTGTCCATTGACTGCAATCTGAAAAGAAAAATATAAAACTTAGTGTGTGCAAACTTTCTATTTCTTCTCAAGTGATCCAATCACATAAAATATTAAATATATACTATAATCAAAGTTTTTATTTCTAATGTCCTACCACTTCAGCCTTCAGCACTACAAGGGGTGAACTGATGGCTTAAACAAATATATCCAGACAATTATCCATTGTCTTTTGAGAATTTTTTAAATAAATGGACCAAAACTCAGAGTGGCGACTGGAAGGTTCCTTGCCAATCTTTTGGTGCACAATCGCACCTAAACAGGGTATGAAAAGAATCATGATTTTTTAAATCAAAAATATCGGATTTATTTTATTTAAATCAGATTTTTTTATTTAAATCGGATTTTTATGATTTTAATTAATTCCTTGTCCGTACAAGTTTAAATTTGTTGAACATGAAACATGTAAATTACAGTGTAGTTTCTAGATAGTTTTGATTTATTTAAATATTAATATTTTTTATGTAAAACATTAATATATAAGGAAATATAGCTGGATAAGTTTTTGAAAGATTAAAATGTGACAGGTTGGTTGGTTTGGGGGGTTTTACGTTGCAAGGGCCATAAAAATGGGACATAGGAATTAGCAAAGTAAATCACATGATAGAGTAATAGAACAGTGCTCAAATGCCAAGCATAATCAATGTTTTGCCATCTGGTTCTCAAGTGGGTTAATTACTTTGAGTTTAACCCATAATCAGTGGCATGAATTTTTTGGACCCAGATGAATTAGGTTGCCGGATCCCACTGATATCATATTATGAACTTTTTTTGCATTATATATTTGTCATATATGAATAAAATGTTTCGAATTACTTCAATTATTTTGATATAAAATAATTAATTGGTTCAAGACTTGCTTTTGAGAAAAGAATCGTGTCACCAATAGGAAATAAAATAAAAGGAACTTGCATCTTGAAAAAAGTCCTACTTTTCATTAAATTTAAGCTTGCAAAAATAATTTATTGGTGAAAAAATTGTTATTTTTTTGTAAGTTAACAGTAAAAATGAGATGACATGAAAAAACATAAATTTGAAATCAAATATATCTACTTTACAAATTCTTTGAGCATTGACAAGTATTTCATATGTATATTCGAAGCACACAAAAAGGGTTTATATATAAAACAAAGCTTTCCTCTATAAACAGCATAGAACAAGTGTAATAGCATCCCCCAGAAACATGCAAATTGAGTGAAATTTTGAACTTCCAATAAAAAATTTATCAATCCCAATAGTTTTCTGCTTCAACCCATTTTCTTTCCTCAACATACTCATTCAATTATCAGATGAGTGAATCAACTTTTACATTCCAATTCCATAAATATTGAAAAGTTATTCTAGCAGTGCAAAGAATTCTAAAGGATCAATGCATAAAATTTCCCAATAAATTGAAATAAAAATTAACCAATATATGATATACAAAACAAAATGAAACAATGAAAATTGCCAATTATAAAGATTTATGTGCAAAATTGGAATCCTTTTTAAATACTGCAGAAAATCTTTTTGTTGTGTCTATATTTTATGAACAGACTACAATACTAAATAAATAACTAGAACATCCTAAAAAAGAAAGCAAGTTACCACAATTTTAATAATTTGAGTGAATATACTTTGAGCATCTTCACTCATCATATGGCGAATGGTTTAAAATTGGCAATGTGCGATTTATAGTCACACAGAATGATTAAAGCAAAACCAACACTGATGAGCAGGGTTGTAAGTCATAGCTATTAGTCAATGGCCCAAGATAGAAATACTTGTCTGGTAATTATGATCTCAATCAGCAAATATTGTTATTTAGCGTCTTCAAAGGGAGGATGATTTTCAATATAATTTTGGAGTGAACTCAGTACGAGCAAAGTTTGTAACATATTTGAATAAAATAACATGCATCTTGTTCAGGTATTTCATTTTCAATATTATTAAACATAATAGAAAAGAAAAATGAAATTTAAAATTTTGATTTAAATCAATGATTTTTTAATAAAAATCACTTGATTTAAATCAGCATACCCTGCACTTAAGTGAGATATGTTTGACCAAATACAGCTTTACACTGGTTCAATAGTCCTACTTTCTAGACATGGTTCCATGAGACTTCTAGACAATTTCCAGGCTGAATATAACACTCAAAAGGAAAGATTTCAGAACACAGAAGACATTATTTTAAATGTGACAAAACACCTGATAGACATCCTAAAAAGAGATATTGGAAAATCCTTCCAGTAATAGAACCACTTGTCATGTGTTGACTCAGTAAGAGTTGTGGCGAATGTAGTTACCACTACAAAAATTATCTTACAATACACTAGAATATATAGCTATGTAACCTAAACTCCACCATGAAGTACTTTTTGGTAGACAAAGTTGCACCATCTTACATACTTCTTGCTGAATTGGTGACCAGGACATGATTACAAATATGCCCATTTTCAAGAAACAAGCTAGATGGTGCTTCTGAAATATTTCAGATGGTGCTATTCTCATTAAGCACACACTTGGATGAATGGTCAGTGATAAACAGTTGAATTGCTATTGCAGTGCTAATCTCTTCCAACAGTCTGAAACCCTGTTATAAAACACTGCTAATTCTATCACAGCTACACAGCATACACAATAATATATGTATAGTAGCATAGCCAAACTCCACCATGAAGTACATTTTAGTAGATGAAGTTGTACTGTCTTTCATGCATCTTGCTAGTCTATCTTGAAAGAGATAAGGTTCGAATAAACATGTTAAGTAGTTATATTTTTCTGACTAAAGGTCAGATACATTTTGACCAGATCTCATATATTTTAGGTCTACCACTGATCATTTTTAAATATGCCATAAATCAAAGGATTGGAAATTTTTAAGTAGAAATAAATGCATCCTAGTTTAACAAATCAAATGTGGTAAAGTAATTGAAATTTCAAATTCATAATTAATTTAATCACTTGAAAAAAATCCATGGACTTCGTTAGCATTTTTTATGGCACTGAAAATTTAAAAGACTGGTTCTGTGTAATACCTCAGATTTAAAAGTTCTCATTATTCCTACAAAATTTATAGAAAGATTATATGTGATGGTATCTATATTGCAAGATTAAAATTTAATTTTATATATTCACAGCTATCTTCACCTTCAGAATGCATATTAAGTGGTTACATAGCTCAAATCAAGATATAGGCTAGTTTTTAAATTTCATAAAAATATCACACGGGATATATATCAATCATCATTTATAGTGGTACTTTTACAAACAAGAAATATAGGATGATTGAAGAACTCTTGAAACTTTGCATGAAAGGAAGGATCTGTGCATATATGAAAGTCTGGTACAAATAATCAAGTGCATATTTTTGATGCATTTATTATTTTCAGTGATGTTCAATAATTACCAAGTGGAAACAAAAAATTAATTTGAAGACAGATTAATAACTGATGAAATAAAAATCTCTCATAAAAAGAAAAGTTATGAATTCAATCTTCTAACATTAAATGAACAAAAGCCAATGATTGCAAAACTATACTCATCACAAATATTATTACAAACGTAAACACACAATTCCAAATTAAGTATTTCCAATAACAAGAAAAAATTAAATTACTTTACCTTAAAATGATCAGCTTCAGCAAATATCATAATTTCAAACCCTTGATCAGGGGCAAGTGGAAAATATGAGCCATGACTCTCTTCAGGTCCCCATTGTTGATTCTCCAAAGAATTTCTCACTATTCTTGGAGGTGAGGAAAATACTGGACTCAAATGTAAGGCAATGTCACTACGCTGGTAAGAGTTTGAACCACTTTGAAGATTAATAGAAAAGCTACAAATACAAATAAAACAGATGAAATCCAGTCAAGTTGGTAGTAAAATATTCATAACAATGGCTAATAAAGATTTAAAACTTCAAAAAGATCATCAATGGCGATTTTGGTACAGCATGTCTACCATCATCACGACAGAAGTAAATCACAAGAAAATGCAAGTTTAAATATTTTGTTCCAGAGAAGTGTTGTCAACTCAATTTTTCAGCTAAGCCTTTTGAGGCCAGGTTATGTTGGTCAAATTAAACACACTTTAAAATTCCAGTTGCAAGAATACATGTGTCAAAAATAAGGAAATAAACTAATCTGCCATTACTCAACACTGTAGGGAATTTTCTCACCAGTTTGATTTCAAACAAGCAAAAGTGGTCCAATCATCAAGATCTATTCTTGAGTTGGACATCAGAAAAGTCTTATCAATTTTTGCATTGTTATAGACACTAGTGACTGATGCATGTGCTTTCCTGTCTTTAAAAGAAGCCTGAAAATGCTTAGCTAAAAAAGTGAGTCATGGCAACACTATTCTAAAACATATTTAAACTTGTATTTTCTTGTGACTCACTTAAATCCTGATGATAGTGGACAGCTTGGTCCACCCAAATGGTTATTGATAATTTTTTTTAGACTTTTAAATCTTTATTAATTGTTTTAAATTTTTCATTACAAAATAAACAATTTATGAAACAAAAAAATAACTTAAAATAGAGCTAAACATAATTTCTTAAGCACTTGTTTGGTCAACTACTCCAACAATGACTAGCTTCTTAAGAGGAAAATAAAACTCAAATATTACTCTAATAGTACTTTTATTAAGTGACAAAATTTTTAATACTCTTGGTGCAAACTGCTTTCATTCTGAGCAATGAAGGGTAATTATGCTATTTCAGAATAAATGTAATAATAGAAGTTTAAAATTAACTTACCAGGTGGCAGAGCTATTAGCTACACCAGCAACTTTTATCAAATTTCCAGGCTGCAGAGGACATGGTAGTGGTCCAATAAAAGGGATGGACTATAAAAAAAACAATACATTGAAAATAATACATAACACATTCAAACTGGTAACAAGCTAGGACAGTAAGAAATAGAATGAACTATCAAAGCTGAAAGAAATTAGACCATCTCCATTGACAGCAATGGAATACCAAAGATGCATGGAAGTGCCATTATTGTCTTTCTATCAGGAGAACCGCTTGACCCAAAGTCTGACTGTTGCAGAAGACATGAACCATATCTTATTTTTCACATGGGATACTTGAAGAAATATATTCAAGTTTTTTACATTAATGCACTCTCAATGACAATTTGGAAGCATATTAGACAAGATTTATACTTGTCGCTGAAACCTAAACTAGAAAATTATCCCTTTTAACCATCAGCATTCACGAAAAAAGAAATTAAATTACATTTGAGTCACCCCTACTTAAAATGAATAAGACCTGTTTCTACAGCCTAGACCTGGTGTCAAGAGCAGTTCTTATGGTACAGACAGTATGCCATTCAACATAATGACAGCATTTGAGTTGCTGCCTATTTTACAGGACACAGGAGTCTCATTACATATTCATTGAAATGAGAATGTCTGTTTTGTATTCATCTTTGACCAAAGTCTACAGGTTAAGATTTTTACACTGATTAGCTTTTGTTATGATATGGTAAGCATTTAAGTGCAACTCATTCTAGCCCACAAAATTAAATTTATTGCTAAGCTGGAGGGGAAAATCATTAAATGCCAATGAGGTTGTTCAGGACATTGCAGGGGAACCATACGACTCAATCTAAAATAAAACGTTAGATTGAAAACTGAGATTTACACACATAAAGCAAATTAATGACTTGAATACTGAATTTCATCAAACATCACCAAATTGCTTTCTTTACTCTTCAGAAACAAGCTCATTTTACAGCACTTAACACTTGTTCAAATATAGTACACGTAATATAGTACACATCTAATTCAACTACTTAGTAATGAATACTTCAGTTCATACAGAAACAGATGAATCTATCTTATGTACAGCCCTTCAATGAATCCACCTAGGTAACCTTATAAAGTAGGTTGGTTGTTTGGGGTTTTATGCCAAAGTCCATAGTTGGTTGATCGGTTGAGGTTTCATGGCGCAAGGGCCATGTTTGGCCATGCTGCACCTGACACAAGACATCAAATAATAAACATACACACACAATGAAAGTTTTACTGACACAGAAGATGGAAATACACCCAGGGAAGAATGCACCTGACAGGAATCAAACCTGCGCCGCCTACAATTCGAACCTTATATAACAGGAACCAAAATGTTATGACCCATTAGAAAACATTTTGTAAAAATTTGACGAACAAAAATATGAGAAGCTATTTTTCTTCGTTGTCCAAAGTTTCATCAACTGTGCGGATATTTTTTGGACATTCTCAGAGTACCGTACCCCACCCCAAGAGCCAAAATTAGTTTTGGATTCATGAACGTCCGTCACCTCAGGAGACTGGAATCTTCGCGGCAGGTCGTTTGAGTGTCAAAAATTTGAAAATTTTCTTGGGTAAATATTTTTTCGACTAATTAATTCATTTCAAGACTGGTTATTTCAAAACTTAACTTTGAAGATGCTAAATTTATTTCATTAATCATCGTAGTACAAAATTTTATCCATTAAAAGCGAGGACAATTTCAAATTATACTGTCAAAGACTTTCGTTTCAAAGACAGTATTTAGAAGTTCATTTTGAAAATTGAAAAGTAAAGTCCAGATGGTAATAAAAATAAATTCAGTAATCAAAAAATCAATTCACAAAGCACTGTGAAACTTTTGAAAATTTCATTTGAAAGAAATCTGGTAATCAAAAATTTCAAAATGAAAAGGGTTCTCTTAATTATTTTGTAAATATCCTTACTGGGTTATAAATATTCGAATCCATGCTGAGTATACGATCGTTACGTCATTAATGTTTACGTTATAACCAGTGCCAAGCCTGAAAAATTAAAAGTATTTCTCGAAATAACAGGTAGGTAGTTAATTAACGTCAAACTGGAGTAAAATATCGGGCTATTGGCCACAGTCCGGGATCAATCCCGAAGGGAAAGATACAAGGACAACGCCACGTAATTTTGAACCACGTCATGACGAGGTAACACCTGAGCAGACACCCACTCTCCAAACTTTCACACCACGCCAACGTGAGGACATTCGAGACCACTACAGATTTAACGTGCACCAACCCCCGTGTTCACTACGGTCTTTAAATAACAGCAAAGACACACGCATATCGTTCTATTTTCACTACTATCAAAATAAAAAACAATTACTTTCGTATTCTAACTACGAAAAGTATTTTTCATTTCTTCAATAAATTTGAATCGAATTGAATTCGATGACCGTGGTTCAAAATTACGTGGTGTTGTCCACGGATCTTTCCCTCTTGGATTGATCCCGGACCGTCACCAATAGCCCGATATATTGTTCTAGTGTGACGAAAATACCAATACCAATACCGAATTGAATTCGAAATGATTGAAAAAGATATCTGAGCCGGTAAACTACTGTAACCGTGTTGAAACAAAAACTTAAGCTGACAGCTGTCTTGTTATTAATTTATGATAAAATCTTATGTGGTAGTTTGATCTCCGGAGTAGGAAATGGTCGTAAAAATACCATAAATATCTTACAGAAGGCCTTTTTATGTTTGGTGATACTTCTTGTTGTTTTACAAGTTGCGGCGCTAACTGTGTTGGCAGTCGTCTGATGTTCACTTGTTTGTAGTAAAAAAAAATGTTTTTTACCGCCAGGATCACAAGCAAGAACGTTAGATTGTAAAATACATTATATTTGTTGAATAAAACAATCAATTTGTCTTGCGATACTCTACGAAAATGTATTTGTACTGTTCCTGAGCCTCTGAATAAAAAGTAAGAATGCTATTTGAAGTTAAATTGACTGTATTTACATAGTTAGTAAAGTAAATCTACATGTGTATGTGAGCGTAGACTGTATATATTTTCCGTTCTGGTAAGCCGGGCGCCACGTGAATCGGTGTGGAATTTTTATTAGAATTTGCTGGTGTCTTGCAACTATTCATCTGGGCAAAAACCGATCTGAATTAATAAAGAACATATGAGTTTTGAATTTAGGTATGCTATCGTCTTATTTTGAAATAGTCTTTCAATTAAAAACAACCATATGTGCTGCTTTTTATTGCAAATGGAAGCTACCTTTATATTTGAAATTAAATTATCAGAACTCAGCGAAAATTTTAAAGAAATGAATTAAGGTTTGAAATATAGGATTTTCTGTTTCTTTGCTTCTCAAACAATTCGATTTATCCATCATAATTGTTCCAAGTTTTAATCTAATGCATTAATTTTAAGCACTTTTATACCTTGTTAATAAAAAGCAATGCATAGCAAATTTCAACCTAAATTTTCAAATCTAAAACTTTCTCCACAATTGTAATGAAAAAGTTTACAATACCTCAAAGAAAACAAACTTTTAACTAAATAGGAAAATGATCATAGTAATTAATAGTGCAATGGCTGTACCATATTGGGATTTTACCTAAATATTTCTTTTTGATATAAATTGTAATCTTTTTGGAGGTTTCTGTCATTAGCTGAAAAATGTATTTAATCAAATAAGTTTTTTGACAAAGCTTTTATAATCTAGGGTAAGTTTACATTGAAATGTAGATTTATATTGTGTTTTTTGTATCTCATATTTTAAAGTATCTGAAACATTTAATATCTTAATATTTCATTTATGTTCATTAATTAATCATTTACTCTAGAATTTCCATGCTTGATAAAGAAGATACAGTATTTCAATTATGAAGGTCATAGGATTCAGAAAAGCTCGGGCAGTCAAAATATGTCTTGCTGTAATTGTCTTCATTTTAATTGTCACATTCTTCATACCTAAGCCGAAGGGAAATGAATCCAATCGTGGATCAGCATTAGCAAATAAAGTGAGATTAAAGATCTTTATAAATCTTGATTACTTCCACTTAAAATATTTCTATATATTTTTCTTTTGCAAGAAATTTAAAAGGTAAAGTGAAATATAACTTGCTTTTAATTATGTTATTTTCAGGCTGAAGCTTGCAACTTATAAAAATTCATTTTCTGTCTTTTACCACATGGTATTCTCTATTTCCTTATGCTTACACTTGTACATATACTAGTACATATTTCATTCCTTATATAGTACATATTTTCATTTAGCTTCTAAAATTCAGCACATTAGAAGAATAAATTTTATGTTCTTAATTGTTAAGATTTCATATTTAGGAAATACCTCCTAAATTTAGCTCTGATCAGTGACTTATCAACTTGAAATGAGCAATGGTCAGCTTTTAGTCAAATATGTTACAATACATTTTTATTTTGTACTTTCTACCCTACTTGAAAGTCTGATTATTATTTTTAATTTTCAAATTCTCCAAGATAGTCTAAACTTTTTACTTTTTGAAATCTAAAACATGAGAATACAGAATTGAATCACCCATTGCTTTATAAAACTCACTCAGTCTGCCTGTACTCCATACTACCATCTAAAAATTTATGAATCATTTTAGGTACTCTGATTTAACATATTTAGAAATTTAATAGTGATTTTTGTAGTTCTGTAAGCTAATTGGCACGTTATGTTCCTGGTTAGACTAATGTTAGTAAATATTTTTAATTGATCTAATACTAGTTCATATGAATATTAAAAATTCCACTGATCTTAAATCAACGCTAGATTGCTAGCTAATTGCAGGTTTATGTACAATCAATGTACAACCAATCATCCATCATAACATCAAAAGAACACAGGTGTTGAACCTGTGTTCTTTTTATACCACTTCAACACATCTGTTATTTTGACTTGCACAACAAATCCTGACAGCTGTTGAAACCTCATTAAAGCAGGACAAAAAAACGGTGTGTTTAATATGTATGATAGCTGTATCGTCTATCACTATACCAACATTTCATTTTATAGTCTTGTGCAAAAAATATAAATCTGGGAAACAGTCTATTTTTGTAATCATACAATCTCTACAACTAATGCCTCACATAAGACTTTTTAGTATTAACAAAAGTAGTTGAAAATATTGCTTTAACACTTTAAGATTCAACATAATTGAAGTTAATTTGTTTATGAAAAATCAGTATATTCACAATGATGAAATGTTAAAAATTTAGTTCATCTGATGCGAAATTAAATATTATTTATTATATATATTAAATAATGTGATTAATTATTATTTATTACTAATAATAAACATACTTATTTTGATAATAAAATAAATTTTTCACAAACAAAAGGTCTCGTAACCATTTCTCTCGCAGGCAATTAAAAATTCTTTTTTGTGTGTGAAATTTCAAAGATATGGCAGGGTGGGTGGGGTCTACATATAATTAAATTTAAAAATTTATCAACATTTGATACCAATACACAACTTTTCCCACCACGGGCAATTTCAATTTTAAAAAATTTTGTTGAATTACAGTACTGCAGGTTTTAGAAAAGGTATATCATCAGCTTAAAGCAAAAACTCATTAAGTGGCATTTTTTTAGTGACACTGCTTACTTTCATAAAGATAAGAAATACACTGTCATGTTGTGGTCTGTTTGAAAAATATATAGCAATCAAAATGCTTATAATTTTTACTTTTTGACCTAAAAACTAATAGTTCATCTTTAAGCAGCTGTATAGTACATTTTTTGTCAGTTAAGGAGTTTCTGCTCTAAGCCGATGATATGTGTGCTCCTCAAAGTAAAATAACAAGGATCTAAATTTTTCTTGTTTCTTCATTTAGTGATAGGAGGCAAAGTAATTTGCAGGCCTTTGTATATACAAGATAACAAACTAATTTTACCAATTACAAAATATCTTTAAACATTCATTTTTATATAAAACTATCAGAATTACCCTTCATTGCTTAAGTTGAATTGGTTAAACATTGATTGAAAGTAATCTGAAAAATCTCTAAACATAGAAAAAGGCAAATATAGAAAAAAATAAGTGAGGGGGAAATATTTTTTCAAACTCCATTTCGACATTTTTAAAGCTTCTACAATTTGCTTTGGATGAAATATGTATGTATGCTTGCTTTATCCATCCATGTGATCCATTTCACATACATTGCACTATAGTGTAAGACAAAACTACAAAAGCTAATAGTAAGATTGCTACAGAAGTCGATTTTGAGTTTTGGAGTGTTTGTGAATGCCCTTTAAGTACATTTCCTGTAAAATTGACAAACTTACAGTGTATTATTGCAGCAAGTTTTTCTATCAATATTTTTGACGTACTTTCTCTTGCACCTGTAATGTGATATTTCTGAATTCCACCATCATTATGAAAGACTGACAAATCATTGATATGATATTCATAATAAATTTCTTTTTCAGCAAATACTTTTCTTAAAAATTCCATTCAGCATCTGAAATAACAGCTTATTTTAAAATTAAATGTCTTCAGTAGAAACGAAACAAAGTTAATCAATTACAATTTTTTCAAAATGGAAAATCAATTTAACAGTGTTTTTAAAAAGAAATCAATGTTTTCAACGAATGTTTGAGATAACAAAGTTGAATAAGAATAGCTTCAATTCTTAAAGTAAACAATCTCAATCATCTCAATTAAGATAAAAACTTTCAACTTTTCAAAAGTCCTAGTTAGAATATTTTATAACTGATGTTATTCCAAGATCAGCAAAATTTCATTTAAAATTTGCTTACTCCATCTGGTTTAGTTATTTTAAATCTATTCTTTGTGGCATTTTTATGTCAATTCGGAGATCCAGTATCTAAATGGAAACTACCTACCTATTTAGAATGATGATGTTGTTCCTTGAGTTTTGAGTATATCTTTAATACAATCCAATAATATTTGAAACTTGAAAAAAGTAAGTTTTACTGATTTTTAAACACTTGATGTAATGTAATAAAAAATTAATTTAGTATAGTAAATAGAAATGAATCATAAACACCAAAGTTTACAATATATATTATAACTTGTTGTAATTTGTTGCCATATGGCCTATTACCCACTTAAGCCAAACACACTGTTTGTTATTTGTTTTATTAAGATTTTTAAAGTATTGCTATGTCTTTCTTGAAAGTGAGTATAAATACTGTTTTTATATTTACCATTTTATGTAATTTGCTTTTAACCTGTTTGTAAACTACCTGTAGGGCAAAACGTTACCTCAAAGGCAAGGAGCAGTTTTTAAGAAAGATGTTTTAGGAAATTTTGAGCCTTCTCCTAGTGATACAGTACGAGAAGGCCCTGGTGAAATGGGAAAGGCCCATTATGCTCGTCCTGAGGACCAAAATGAAATTTCTCAAGTGATGATGGAGTATGGCATAAATATGGTTGTTAGTGATCAAATCTCTCTTGACCGATCTATTCCAGATAAAAGATTATCCGAGTATGTATTGCTTTAATTTTATATTGACTTTTGCTGGTTTCATGTGTGGGAGAGAGTTATGCCTTGGAACATATGTGCCTTGAATTAAATTAAATATCTCTGCTATCTACTGGAGAAATTTGATATTAAGTATATATAATTGACATTTGCAACACCAAGTGCTATATGCTGCATTTGTGATGTTTAGCTTTTCAAATCTTGTGCTAATGACTTATTTCTGTTTTTTTACATGCTGATTAATTTCCTAGGAGTAAGTTTCATTTGTGAAAGGAACTACAGTACTGGGCATTTGACAGCAGAACCAAAGTGCATAAATGCCTTAATTTTATTCTCTATGAAATACCTATTAAGTTTTTAAGAAGCATTACTTGTATTTGTTAAATTTAACAAAATCAAAATAATTGTTAGATTCAGATTTCTATTAATTATTAATTAATTACATAAAATAAGTTAATTCTTATTACAAGCACAACAATTAGTAAATAGTTGAGAATAATTAGGTCTACAGTTAATGTTCTTAAATTCAGATTAAATAAAAACTCATATGGTGGGGGGGGGGGCTTAGGCTCACACAAAGAAGTGAAACAAAACCAGTTTTCCCAAAATTTGGTTTAACACTAATCTTAATTTATATTGAGAAAATTGCATTTAATATTAGTAAGGACTTTGTACTTGGTCCACAAATGAACAATGTTGCGGATTTTTTAGGATAAACCTTCATCGAAGCTTTCACAATTGAAAAAATTGTTGTGGGATTTAAGGTGACAAGAATGACTTTTAACCCTCCTGGGTGGTTGTCTCATTGAGGTATCTCATTAGCAAAACTGACCAGATCTTGTCGGATGAAATATCTTGTCATTGGAAGAAAACATGATCCTTAGATGAAAACCGACCAGATCTTGATGTCAAAATCAAAAAAGCGTCATTATCTTGAGATATCTTGTCATTAGCAAAATTGGTCAGATCTTGATGGACGAGATATCTTGTTGAAACCACTTGGAGAATTAAATGATAATAGACCTTGATGTTCCTCTGATTAGCTGTGATGAACCTAGAGCATCTAGTTTTTGTCAGGAGAAATCATTCGTAGCAGTATCCCCTGAAATAATTCATTCTCATTCAAAAACTGTTTCAAGAAAAAGCCGAGGTGGAAGACAAAAAGGAAAGACTAGAATATTAACAAAAATCCAGAAAAAGAAGTTGAAAAGAAAAAACAAAAATGTATTTCTCCTAAAGTATCTTCTCTAAAGAGGATAATGCACATATAGTTCTGAAGAGGACCTGGGATCAAGAATTGATTTAATTAGATACAAGTGATGAAAGCCATTTTTCGAATATTCTTGTAATCACATTTAAGTGATGACAAAAAGAAGAAACTAGTGCCATAGTTGTGAATAGGAAATTTTATCTTGATGAAATTTTCAGAAAAGAAAGGCAAAAAGCATCATTTCTGAAGTCAACAATATATATATATATATATAGTCAGTAATTTATATCACGTTCTGTTTTAGGGAATAAAATGGTTACCTAAAACAGATTTTTGCCAAATGAGCCTGTTTCTGATATTTTGGAAATGAGTTTGTAAAGAAATAACCTAGCCCATTCTCTAAAAACCCAGTTCAATTTACAATATGCTGTACCTTGAACCAATTATCATTATCTTACAAAAATATTTTTTATAAAGTATATGCCAGTACTTTCAAAAGAAAATTTATATTTTTGTTAGAAGTAATATATTTCTGAAAAAATTTTAAGTTATTGTGAGAAAATTACATCATGCATTAAAATTATGTAGTGATAATTGGTCCTAGGTACACTCCAAAATTGAAAGACAAAAAACCTGTAAGAATTCTCATTAAAAATTAATTTTTGTGAAAAGTTTTAAAAAATAGGAAAAATTAAGTTTAGAAAACTGAAAAGTTAAAATATAAAATGTCTTGTTATACAATTTTATATTTACAAATTTTGTACTATGAAAAAGTACTCAAACTTCTATTAAATTCTAACATACTTTGTTTGAAAAAATAATTAAAATTTATTTCAATAATTTTCTTACATAAAACTCTAAAATTTCAGTAAATTTAGTCTGCAAATAAACTCGGAAATTTATTTTATGTTTAGAATATGAACTCTGTTTTAAGTTTGAACAGATTATATCCTCAATGATCAATTAAGTGTTTCTCTAAACTAAGTGCAATAAAATTCTTTGATATTATATAGTTACCATTTTACATATTAAATAGGAAATAAAACTTATATGAAACTTGGAATTCTAAATATATACTTTTATTGTACATTTGTGTTTCTGAACAATTTTAATTTCTTTTAGATGTAAATTCTGGCAATATCCCAAAAATCTACCATCTACAAGTGTTGTGATTGTTTTTCACAATGAAGGATGGTCCACCCTTTTGAGGACAATCCATAGTGTATTAAACAGGTCACCACCAGATGTTTTGAAAGAAATAGTTCTTGTAGATGATTTCAGCAACAAAGGTACATTATTAAATAATGATCAATATCCAAAGACCTAAAACATCAACATAAATAATATGAAGTAACATTTTCTTCATCAAACAACTTTCACCCCAAAATAACCCAACATAAAAATACATACATTTTACAGTTTTAAAATGCTAACTGTCTATGTCAAATTAATTTTATTCATTGATTTTATAACAGAAAACCTAAAAGGGGATCTAGAAGATTACATTCGGCAATTTGGATCAAAAGTGCATTTGTTTAGAAATAAACAAAGAGAAGGGTTAATCCGTTCTCGAACATTTGGTGCCCAGTACTCCAATGGTGAAGTGATTCTCTTTTTAGATGCTCACTGTGAAGTAAATGTCAATTGGCTGCCACCTCTCTTAACACCAATATATCTAAATAGGTATGATATTAATATAATTTTTATGTATAATCATGCTTTGGCTTACATATGGCCTGTGTATATTATACAGCATGTTTCTGTTATTAATACTTGAAATAAATATTCAATTGCCTAGCTCTTTTTGAAGATACGATCAACAGGGACGAGCTGGGCAGGAGATCATAAGGCTGTTTTCATTATAGCTGTAAGCTTACGTAGTATGATATCCATTATGCGTAATGGATTCAAAGAATATCAAGTCTATTTAGATGAGATCATGAAAAGAGAAAAGAAAATTTGTAAGGAGAAATGTCCACAAGAACAACCCTCCATCATGTTTTTTATCTAATTTGCCAAAGGCTCCCTTTCAGGGCCAAGTAGTGATAGGAATGGGTTTACACAGGAAGATCTTAATTATTTCAATCTGAGATAGGGGGTATGGTCATTTTGTTTATTAAATCATCCATAGATTCTTACTAATGTTAATGACAGCAGTAATTTACACCCACATGTTCAAGGATAGTACTCATTGGTAAAAATATATTATAAATGAGAATTTGATCTAAACCATTGTGTGTGTATACTGATTTGTTATGGAAATCCATCAATTATGCTTCATCAGCACAGAAAAACACATTCATTAGAAACCTCAAAGGTTCCTGGAGATTGTCCAAACTATCTTCCATTAGTACAATGCCGGGAGTCTTCTAATTGAGTTCAACTTCACTGGATTTTTTTTCTCAGTTGAACATTTATTTTTTGAGAGTAGTTTTTTTTGTTACTCATTTGTTTCTTAGAGGGGGAAAGATAAGCTTCACTTCTGTAACGAGTTTCATTTTTCATGGGTTTCATTTTTCTTTAAAAGTCTGGTTTTGTAAACACTATTGTCATACATCATTAACTATTAAGTCTAATCAAATAGTAAAATATTCATCCTGTGAAATTTGAATACAAAATTGGACTTACTGTGTTTTGCCATTGGATTAAAGCAATAATAGTGTAATCGACAACCCCATTAATGTTTACCACTTTCCTGTTTAAAACCATTTATCTCTTATATAATATGCATTTATGACATTTTTTAAAAACTTAATTGTAATGAGGTGCAAGTTGTATTTAAATTAGATTAAAATTTGAATTTGACTGTTGGTAATCATAAAATTTAACTATGTGACTATAAAAATTTCTTTTAAAGAAACTTATGCTATTTCTTTTGAAATAACTGGATTTTAAATGTAACTCAAGTAATTGAAATAATTCTATAATAATTTAAAAGTTGTACAAAAAGATTTCAAACCAATTTTACAAGGTATCAGATTCTACAGCCCAAAGCCATGTTTCGAATATTGTTCAAGTCTTATTAGTCTTTCTTCCAGAACTTCAGTGGGCTGTGGTAGCCCGGTTGGAAGAGCAATGGATTAGCATTTGGAAGGTTGCAAGACCGTCGTGTACAAAGGGGGCTGGTGCACGTTAAATCTGCCGTGGCCTCAAATGTCCTAAAGCTGGCATGGTGTGGAAGTTTGGAGATTGGGGTGCCAGCTCAATTGTTCACCTCGCCATCTGGCCACGGTTCAAAATTACATGGTATCCTCAGCCTTTCCCTTTGGCCAGATCCCGGATCGTCATCAATAAATAGCCTGTTGTGTTGCTCCAGTGTAATGTTAATTAAAATACCTACCATTCAGAACTTCAGTCAAATTAGCCCTTGAGTGACCATAACAAAAATATGACCATGTAGCAAAAACCCTTCCACAACTTATCGTCGCAAAAAGTTATTTATGGCTTTTTTGCAAGCCTGCACATTCTTAAAGTGCACACCAATTAAAGAATTTTGAAAGGTTTCCTGCCAATTTCAACAGTTTCCCTAGAATCAACAAAATATGAAGCCTGGTCTTGTGTCAGAATATAATACCTTTTCATATTTAGCCAACATGATTTCAACTTGTAATTTTACATAACTTTATAAAAACGCATGTTAAAATTGAGCTTATTTGTTTCTATTAAGCATGTTTTTCTCAATCCTATAGCTATATCACTCTTTTTACTTCCTCAAGAAGTGATACATCAAGGGGTTATTGTACTATCAATTTGAAAAGTCAAGCTAATAATGATATTGGTTCTACTTCTATCTATTAAAAATATTGTGAACTGGAACAACCAGAAATATTTTCTATGTTTTATTTGTTTTTATTAATATTTAATTTTAGAACAGTAATGACAGTTCCAGTCATTGATGGGATAGATAAGGACAATTTTGAATACCGACCTGTGTACCAAGGGGAAACTCACTTCCGAGGTATTTTTGAATGGGGGATGCTTTACAAAGAAACTGAATTACCTGAACAAGAAGCCAAGAGAAGAAAATATCATAGTGAACCATATAAGTAAATATAAACATTTTAAATTAACACTTTTTTTATTTTAACATATTTCGAAAGTTTTTTCGTCAACTTGCATGAATTTAAAAATAAATGTATGTTTATAACTGGTACTTTATCTGAATTGTAAAATGACAGTATTAATTCGTGATGATTAATACTGTTATTCGTGATTCACCACTGAAAAAATAATTTACAATGCAGTAACATAAAGCAGTGTAATCTATCTCCAACATGAAGTACTTTTAGGTAGGCAAAGTTGTAGTCTTTCACATGCCTTATTAAAAATTATTTCAGCTTTTAAAATTTGACTGATGTCCAATGAAATTTGTGTTCAATAAAACTGAGTGTTTTTATGTAGATCCCCAACTCATGCTGGTGGCTTGTTTGCAATGAATCGTGAATACTTTTTGGAACTTGGGGCTTATGATCCTGGTCTTCTGGTCTGGGGTGGAGAAAATTTTGAGCTGTCATTCAAAGTGAGTTATTTTTTACCAGGTATGAGTTGCCTTAATATAAATTTTATACTCCATATAAAAAATTTCATTCTTATGCTTAAATATATTGAAATTGTATAACTTATGAAATTGTTGTCTAATATCAGATTAGATTTTTTAATAAAGAACTATCACAGGGTTCCATGGGTATCTAGGAGTGCTTGGATACCATAGTACCTAGGCGTTATAGTCAAAATGAGTCAGCAAGCCAAAAAAACTTTTACAGTTTAGCGAAATTGTTGGGAAGGCATGTTGCCTTGTTTTTACTAGGCCCTAAGGTTATTCAATGGGGTTTGCTTCTGGTGATCTAGGAGAAATTTCATTATTCAGATCAGCTGTATTTTCCTGTAGCCTTTCCCAAGCAACTGCAGACTTGTGTTATGGTACATTATCATTGTCTGTTAACCCTCCAAGCAGACGCCCAAAACATAGCTCAGAATATCAGCCTAATTGCAGCCTGGAAAAATTCCCGCCAAGACCCAAAATTATCAGACATCACACCTTGGAATATTTTGGATCTGCTGCACAGAAGCCTCCTAACTGTTGTCGGGCATGCTGCTTAGGCAGTTTAAATAATACTCTATTTGGAGAATTTTCCATCTGTTTTTGAAAAACTAAGTGTTTCATACAAATTTTGAGAAAGCATGGTAAGCTAAAATTTGAGCTTTCGATAAATTTAACTAAATTTTTTTCATGCTCTATTTTGTATTTAATTTTAATTCTATTTTACAGATTTGGCAGTGTGGTGGAAGTATAGAATGGGTGCCATGCTCTAGAGTGGGTCACATATATCGAGGTTTCATGCCATACTCTTTTGGTAAGCTAGTTGAAAAACGAAAAGGACCTGTTGTGACAATAGTAAGAAAATTTTATATCAATATCAAAAGTACTTAAAATACAAAATTTCTGTAGCAATTACTGAATTATCAAACACTTATTGCGAAACGAAGTTTAAAAAATCTTATTTGCCTTTGAGAGCAATAAATTGTATCTCAATATCATTGCATTATAAATTTGCCTCAATTAGTAGGGGGCCATTGTGGCACAATGGGTATGCCCACTGCATTAGCAACCTGCGAGTTGTAGGCAGCACAGGTTTGATTCCTGCTAGGTGCATTCTTCCCTAGGTGTATTTCTTTCTTCTGTGTCTGTAAAACGTATGTGTGTATATCTATTACTTGATATTGTATGTCTTGCGTCTGGCACTGCAAGGCCAAATGTGGTCCTTGTGCGATAAAACTCCAAAACCAACCAACCAGCTTCAATTAGTAATATTTTAAGTAGTAGGTTATTTCAACATATTTAAAAATACTCTAATATTGTGTTTAACTGTAGTCAGATCTTTTGATCATGTTTGTGTTTGATAGTATCTGCTGTCTTAAAAGACTAAGATTATGAAATATGTTTTTATAAATTTTTGTAAGTAAAAGGAATATTTAAAAACTTTGGCATAATATTCACAATAAGATCTGTAGAGTAAAATGCAGTGAAGTGTAAACAGACACATAAGGAGATAATTGATTGTGGTTTATATGTAAGGTTTTGTGATTGTTACTTAATAGGGCAGCACTGAATTGATTTTCTGTAAAAAGTTATTTTAAAACAAAGGTTTTCTTGAATGTTATGTTGTACCAATGTATACTTGATTCTATGGCTTTGTAATATTTTCTTTTTAAGGGTTATAATTATGCTAGTCAACTTCTGAAAAAGTATCTTAAATGTAGTCATTTTCTATTTAGAATTATAAAAGAGTTGTTGAAGTTTGGATGGATGAATATAAAGAATACTTTTATGCAAGAGAACCAATGGCAAGGCAGTATGATCATGGGGATATCAGTGGGCAGTTAGCAATCCGAGAACGACTGCAGTGCAAGCCATTCAAATGGTTTATGGAAAATGTTGCTTATGATGTGCTTCATAAATTTCCTCTTTTACCCAAAAATCTGTATTGGGGTGAAGTAAGCTATACTTAAAATTTGTATTAATTAATTTTAAATTAGACAGCATTGTGATTCCTTGATTTAACCAACTTGTTTTTTCTACCACCTAGTCAGATAATAGTTTTTGCTATTTTTTAATTGCATATTTTTTATCTAGTTTCTTATTTAAAAGGAACTTAGTATGTTATGTCATATACTTGATTCTTAAAATTTTACTTTACATGTACACATTTTCCTTTCAAAATGTTTTGAGCCAAATGTTTGTCATATATTTATTCATGTTTTATTTATTAAGATGAGTTTAAAGTAATTTTCTTAATCATTTTTTTTTAAATATGATCTACATCAGGTCTAGCCAACCCTGATCATTCCACGTGCTGTTTTGACATAGTACAATTTTTCTGCAGAGCTTATATAAAATAGTTTTAAAAATAAAACAAAATTTTGTAAAGTTTATTTCACTCACTCATGAATCGCATAACAAGCTATCATTTACCCATCCATCTTAACTATCCGGGATATACTTGCTTTAACTTTGATGTCTAATTTTTAGATCTAGCTCAGTGGTTATCATGGATTGTTTTCATAAATTTTCTTTTCTTTTTAAAAAGTAAAATACCCCAAATCCGAAAAATGTAGACTAGAACAAATTTTTGAAAAAAAAAAAACTTTCCTAGACTGCAAATTTCTTGTTTCATTTCAAAAACATGCATTTTCACAGTAACATGCAAAAAATACTGCTGTTTTTAAATGACCACTACTTCAAAACTCCTAATTAATTTGGACAGCTTTATATACAGCAATTTAACATACTTCCTCGGCATTTTTCTTATCTATAAAATGCAATTTTCTCTACTTGGCTTGAAACGAATTTTGTGTGCTTTACACTGGGAAATAGTCTCACTAAGCAGATTAAAAGACTTTAAAATTATAATAGGTTTTGTGTAGTTCTATCATGTTTTACTCTTTTAGCTAAGAAGCTTGTTAACCGGGCAATGCTTGGATACCATGAGCTCTCATCCACCTTCCATTGTCGGCATGAGTCATTGTCATGGATCTGGGGGAAATCAAGTAAGTTAGCTATCCTATTTAAATTAGTATTTACTTAATTCTACAATTGTTTCAGTTTTGTATGAGAAACAAATAATTTAGTTGTGATTCCTGTAAAAATTAGATGAAGTGCTTCATTGCCTCTGAGTACACATTCATTTGAGGTCCTTTTATTTTCCCACAAATAAAAGTTTTGTTTTAATTGTATTCGATATGTCAAATATATTAATGTAATTAAAGTTTTGAATATATCTTTCAAAATATTTCCTTTGCAAAATATGTATACATGCAGAAATTTGGCAATTGAAGACATGTTGTAGTCAATTAATTCCATGCTTTAACATTTTATAATTTTTATATAGTACCAATCAGTAGCACAAGTTTTGTTCAACAAAACTCATTAACTCAACAAATCAATAACTTTTAGCTCAACACATTCTTCCACTAGCTTTGTTATGCAAACTCCTTCCATACTATAATTTTGGAGATGTTTATATTTTTATAGGAGTTATTTTTCTATAATAGAAGAAATACATTATGTAACAAATATGTTTATAATTGATTGTTATCATAATGGGAGTTATTTGCATATATGTTTACAAATATTTTGTGTTACATGATTATTTTCATTCAATAGACAGGTTGCACTCATTTTTATGCTCTTGAGTTTGTAAGTAATGTGATAATATAGGTAATAGAGCTATAACTTCTATGTAAAGTGCACTGAGAGTCACTCGCAATCGACAGCTACAACATTAATAGGAAAGACGAGGATCAGTATCATTTAAATTATAAACATCCATGAATATTATAAAAGTATGAAATGGCCTCTGATAAAATATTAACTCCTTGGTTAGAAGTCTGAAACTCTTACAATATTTTAACATCCCTATACAGGGTGTCCCAAAAAGGTTGTTACGCTATTTTTTTACCATTTGGAGATAGGTAGGCAATGTAAATTGCAAAAGTACACCAAATAAGGTAAATAATTAAGATATGTGAATAAAATTATCACGTGATAACAATTTAAGCGGATTCAGTTTTCAATTTGTACACGACCCCTCTAGATAAAAATCCGAGAGCAAAAATGTTCCTTACTTGCATCGCTATCGTTTGCAAAAAACCGCATTTCTGCAGGTTGAATAGTAACGGAGATATAAGAGGTTCCATTTAAAGGGGGCCGCATCTAAATTTAGAACGGAAACTGACCCATGGCCAAAAATGAAGAGTTATGTTCTGCATTGCTGCAGATGGAAAACATTTTGAACATGCGTTGTAAATTGCCTTTTATTTTTATTTAAACCATTTTTTCTACAATATTTTTATTAAAGGTTACATTGTATACTATTCATTGCGATTTTCATCTGCAGTTGCAATTCTGCATTACTTTGCACTATGCACTTTCTGACCGAAGAAAAAATGCTTTTTAGCATTGTGTATACGGTCCCTAATCTGACTGCTTGAGTAGCACAGCGGTATAAGTCACCTTTTTTGTGTCATTATGCCTCTGTTATTCAACCTACACAAATGCGGTTTTTAGCTAACGATAGGGTTGCAGGTAAGGAACATTTTTGCTATCTCGGATTTTTATCTAGAGGGGTCGTATAAAAATTGAAAACTGAATCCGCTTAAATTGTTATCACGTGATAATTTTATTCACATATCTTAATTACTTACCTTATTTGGTGTACTTTTGCAATTTACATTGCCTACCTATCTCCAAATGGTAAAAAAATAAATAGCGTAACAGCCTTTTTGGGACACCCTGTATATCACTGTATTAGGGTACCTTTGGATCTTGTTTGATTATTAACTATGGTTATTCAAAATTCTCAAACATGCATTTGTGGAAGTAATAAACAAAAATTCCAAGGAATCTTCAATTGGATGTGCATTCAATCCACTCTAACTAATTTAGGTCACCATGGATATTGGGAAAGTTCCCTTGGAGTTCTTGCAGTAGGTCCCAACAAGCACAAACTAGACAAGTTCTTATGAAGGAGAAGTCCAATTGATAATGTTATTTCTTTGACCTTGAGTATTACCTCTTATGAACATGGACAAACTGTTTCTTCTATATTTCAAAGTTACGTTTTTATATTTTATAAGTATTTTTTAAATCTAAAAGTAGAAATTCTTAGTTTATGTGCACCACTGTTATATTGAATCTACCAGCTTTTTCAAATGTACACAAAGAAATAATTTGGAAACAACTTAAGACCTTATTTGAAAAACATCTTAATAATCAAAGTGTATTTTTTCCTGTTAACTATATGTGCCATTTGTGATATGCTGAATAAAAAGTGAAACTAAAAAATAATGGGGCTAGTTAGTTGAAATTAGTAAGCTACCTTATAAATATTTCAATACACACCTTAACAAATATTTCAGTTAACTTAAATTGTGGTCTCCTTTAATAATTTATTTTGAATTCGCATCAATAATTATTGTATAAGTTTTAGATGGATATCTGAAAACATTAAGTTTTTTTTGTATCTTAAAAAATATTGCTGTTAACATATTGTATTTTTTCGCATTTGTTTTAATCTCAAATACTATGCAAAAAATGGAAAGAACAGTGCAATAGAAGTTTGATTTAAAAGACTGAATTTTAAAATGCCAGTGACTAGTTTTTCATAGATCTGTTATGTTCTAATTTTTTTCCACTGGTTTATTGCATTAAAAGTCTAAAATTATGATTCACTAAAACCATAAAAAAATTAGCTGCTTTAAACTTAAATGCAAAGTAGTACAGCTTGTAGCACTTTAATTACATAATTTGTATTATCTGTATTCAAAAGTATATATTCATTAATACTGTCGGATACAGCTGGTTCCTTCTTCATTGTGTATAAGCTAATTTTGAATTTTATAATTTATTCTTTCCACAAGAAACTTGAAGGTAAGTAATGAATGAACACGTTTGTTATAAGTGTACAGTACATAAAATAAAAATATTGAAACTTATTGAAAAGTTTAAGAAAAATTGAAATTTTAAATATTGCATTCTTGTGTTGAGTGGTGTGACTATTGAACGAAAAATATACATTCCTTGTCAGGTGTATAAGAATTTAATTCTCGCAACAAAAAATATTAAATTTTTTTCCAGAGTAAAGTAATAGTGGAGAGTTGCTTAAGCACTCATGTAGGATTAAAAAAGTGTAACAATATTTGGGTTTAAAAAATTTTAATATTGTATGCTTTAACAAAATTAATTTTCTAAAAATGTTCAATGCTTTTGAAAAATTTTGTAATTTTAGATCTTTTTAATTACCAGTTAAATTCTTAAACTAATAAATTAACTAGTAATTTTGAAATGTACCAAATATTAATCAGAATATACATTTTACTAAATTTTCAATTAGTATAATGTAAATAAGTATAATGATCTTAATTTCTTTGCACTAAAAATTCCATGACAAAAAAAATTACATTTATCTCAAAATAAATATAAATGAAAATATTATAACTTCTGGAGATGATCTTTGTAAGATTTATCTCAGTATAAAGTAAGCTATGTTAAATTACACTTTGCCAAATGCTTTGGTAATTTTTGTTGGTGTAAAAGGAAGCCTACAATATACAGAAAGGAACTAACACAAAAAATATCCCCTACTTGAAAATAGATATGCTGTTAAAACGTAACACTATCAATATTTGACAAATGGGAATTGGTTTCACAAGATGAGAACCCTAAAGGTCTTCTGCAGCCAGTAAATGGATGCATTTCCCTGACTGATCATCTGAGCCAGTGTCACTGTAAAAGTTATTAGCAGTACAAAAGAAGATTATGATTTGAGGAAGGCTATATTTAGCGTATATATTGGATTTTTTTAAATCTCAAAGGTCTTCAAAATCTCAAAGTACATCAGGAATTTAATATAGCTTGGAATGGGATATGTATCTGAAATTGCTAGCAGAGCTTTATAAACAAAAATAACCCATATATATTTGCATACTTTCCTCTGTTTCTAGGCTATTTATGAAGATATAGTACAGGTAAAATGATATTTTAAGTTACCTTTTAAAGAAATGTCAAACTATTATTTCTCATTGCAATGAGTTGTATGTTTAATTTTTCCAAACATTTTCAATGGACATAGTTATATTTTAATTTTATTTTTAATTTATCATAAGTACTGGCTTACCTCTTGTGTTTTATTTTCAAACAAAGTTTGGTGTAAAAAGGTTCTTAAACATGAATATTATTTCTGTTGTGATTCAGTAAACTAAGAGTGACTACTTTCTTTTTTCCTTTTGCAAATTTTTCATCCAAAAACATTTTTATATTCATAAAAATGCCTCCATCAAATGAATCAGTGCGAAAACCACACGAGTCCAACGAATATGGAAACTGACTATTGCATACGTGAACTTGTTTAGGGTCAGCATGTAATGTGTGAAAAATCATATTTGTCTGGCTTCAGTTAGTAAATATAGGGGTATGAAAAAATGCATTAGGTGCAAAACCCACTTAAGTCACTAACTTATGTGACCTCTGTACCCAGTTTTCTTAAATTTGAAAAATAGGACTCATGTAGTTTCTGCACTCATCGATTTATACATATTACGTATTGATAGAGACAAAAATTATAATTCATTTTCTTGTTTGCCAGATTTTCCGTTTGAATGCTGAAGGACAACTTGGTGTTGGAGAAAGATGTGTAGATGCTGATACCAATCACATGAAGCTGGTATTTTGTACTTTAGGGACTGTTAATGGACCTTGGGAGTACAATGAAGTAATATTCAGCATAAATATTTATTATACAGGGTGGGCGAAACGTCCATGACACATTTCAAAATTTAATATAAAATCAACCAATTGTCATATGCGAGTGCAGTTATCACAAAATTGCTTTACATGGCATCAAGTTTTTTATTTTGGCAAAGAAAAATTAATAATTTAATGCATAGATGGCACTGTACCGAAAAACAATATAAAATTATACACAAATAATTACAATACATATTAGAATTTATGAGAGCATTTTTGTCACTACATACTACCATATTTCAATGTGAGCACCTTTTGTGGCTTGAGCTACATCTAACCAATACTCAATTTCAATCCACGTATTTGCTAACATGGATTGCGGAATAGTGTTATATAGAGTGCGGATTTACTTGCGCGATTTGTGTCTTCAATTCTTCAATGTTCGCCATGTGCGAGGAGTAAACCTTGTCCCCCACAAGAAGAAATCAAGGGGGGGGGTAAATCTGGAGAACGAGGTGGCCATAATAGTTTTTCCTCTTTCTGTTGGGGTCATCATAGCTAGAATGGTGGATTGATTGCAAGCTAACCTTACTAAGCTAGTGCCATCTATGTGCAAACAATTGAACTATTTTTTATGCCAAAAAAACTTGATGCCATGTAAAGCTATTTGGTGAAAACCGCACACTCATATGACAATTGGTTGATTTTATATTAAATTTTGAAATGTGTCATGGACTTTTCGCCCACCTGTATATTAACTTAGTGATTAAGAAAGTTTAAAGTCTAGTGATGTTTTATTTATCTATTTCTTTGTCTTTAAATTAAGCTTGCAATTTTTTAAAATTTTAATATATTAGAGTTTTGGATTGTGAGAAATTACTAAAATGTTATGATTAGAATATGAAGATTTTCCTCTATATTTTTATCAATCGTTTTGCTATACAATTATGCCATCCAAACAAATTTGACCATCTTTTCTTGCTTTGGGCTTCTGGGCAGAAAAATATTATACAGACTTTTCTTTTGAAAAAAAATTTTTAAGGGATGCCAATTTCAAAGTTTTGGTTAATGTTTGTTTTTCCCATGAAAAAACATTGGAATCAGTGGTTGCAAGGTTGTCATGAAAACCTTCTTTGGAGCACTCATTTTCAAGGGAAACCTACAAATGTACCTTTAAAACACAACAAAAAGTTTAAATGTTCTTTTTTGCTTATATTTAGTGCTATTATGTGTAAAATATTGCCAAATCAGCTACACCAAGTTTAAACTGTCGCCAAGTACATAACAATAGTAGCAGGGTTACTTTTTCTGCTTTGAATTGCTTTCATAAAACATACTTTGGGGCAATTGTCACTAATTTAGCAGTTTTAAATGTTTTATTTTAAGAATTATTTATTATAATTATTCTTTCCTGACAATTGCACGTTGCTTTTTATGTCATAAAAAATCTTCCAAATTTTTTTATTGGATGTTGGCAGGTATGCATTGCTTCCATTTTAATTTTATAAATTTTTAGAAGGTATAGTTTGAAATGCATACATACATGTTCTATGGGTACAGATGGGGTTTAAGGTATTTGACTACATTGAAAAAAAGTCGATTTTTGACTAAAATTTTATTCCATATTCTTAATATTTAGACTTTCTTCATAAAACTGTTTTTATTTTTTACGGTGAATAGAAGCAGAGATAAAGTAATTTAAATAGATCTTGATAATGGTTTTTTAATTATTTTTCAAATCTTTGAATGCAGTTTTTTCATCGATTGTGATTTTGAGCAAAATGTTTGCATGAGGAAAGTGATAATTAAAAATGCACTATATATTTTTTAATGAAATGTTGTGTATTGACTTTGATATTTGTTTTGGAGGGCCTGAAGTAGGATGTAACAGTTATCTTGAAAGGAAAATGTTTTAGAGATTTCAATGTTGCATAAGGAAAATTTTAGAAATTCACTTTTTCTACATTATTCCCAATATCTCATAAATGGAAAGGAATATTGCATAACTTTTAGTTCAAGCCCTAGCTTACATATTTAGGACACTTAAATTTTAGGCAAATCTACTCGTAAGTTTTTCATATGCAATGTTTTTCGTTAACATCTTTCTTCCAATTTTTTCACAGATAATAATATTTAGTGATTTTTTTATTAATTGTTTTGCCTTAAAAAGAAAAAATAATATAATTTGAACTGGTTTGGTTTTAAAAAGGACTCCGAACATAGTCCGACACCTTAAACCTTTTAGAATTGGTCAGATATCTAACATCCCATTTCCTTGAAGCATTAGACTAGGCATCTGAATATTTTTGGTATATTAACATTAAAGTATCGAAATTATCTCATTTGATATTCTGATGTATAGAAGTCCTCTCAAAGGACAGTACATAAGGGGCCCACCTCCCCTAAAATCCTAAGGTTTTGTGTACAAAATGCATTTATATTAGGAAAAAAGGTTTTCAATCAGTTTCTTTTAATTTTTTAGCAGTGCCATGCACTGTAACACCCTTGTGTGCATGCCACATATGTGCATTTTAAATACATAGAACAATTAGTCGATCCATCTGGTAGGAGTGCCAAAGGAAGGAGCATCCACAGTTCTGCTTCTATGAGCCTATCTAACAAAGGGATTTTTCTGCAAGATTCGAATCAAACTAGCTTTACAAAGGCAACAACATAATCATGCAATTTAATTTAGTGAAAAGAAAAATTTACGTTGAGCTCATTTTGATCAGATCAAGAAAATGTAGAAAACCCAACCAGAATGTCATTTAAAAATGTCCTATAAGCATCAAACAAGCTAAATGAAAAAAATATGTTTATATGGTGTGATCATTTTCATTAGAACAGCTATAAAGTAGTTAATCTGTAATTTTGTAATAAAACAATGTTAACATTACTATGCATGATTAGGTATATTCATGTTGAGACAAGGAAGATAGATCAAATATTGCTGAAATGTAACATTTGTTAATTCAAAAATGGAAAAATAGAAAAGGTTTGTAGCAGAGAATGCTTTAATTTTACTTAAAATATGCTTGATTACAGATGCTGTGATTTTATTTGAAAAGTATTTTTTCGTAAATCTACTTTTCTCTCATAATACCATTTTATCATACTTTTACATCACCTTATGTCAATATATTGCATTGAAGACATAATATCAAAACATTGAAATCATATAGCTTGTCCATATACTTCAAAATAATTTCTGAAGGTATTAACACTTTACCTACTGCTTGTAAATTAAATGGATGTATAGAACAGACCAAATTAATTGAAACCTTGGTGATAAAATGATGGAAGATAAAAACCCAATTTATAGGTTGCCAGTCGATAAGAGTTGTCAGAAACATGTCTATTTATTGACTCACAACAGGTAGTGTTAAAATATATTTCCATTACTCACTTGTTTTTATATCTGCATTTTAAAAAAGGTCTTAATTTTTTTTCTAAATCAGTTTTTGCAATGTTCTAAAGTAAAACAATAATTTACTCTTAAACAGAACAATGTATTTTTTAAGTATTTATAACTGTTTTCTCTTTAATATATAAATTTATAAAGTTTGTATGGTCTAAGTAGTATTGTAATAAGATTTTTGTGTCATTAATAATTATTTAACTCTTTCAGACAACAAAATTGTTATTTCATAATAAACATCATAAGTGCTTGGAGCTTAGCCATGACAAAGGAGAACTTCGTCTACAGCCATGTAATCACTCTTCCAATGGACAAAAATGGGTTTTTAGGGAACTTGTTGTGAAGTAACAGGGAACCAAGAATCTTGGTGAAGGATTTTGTATGCAATCTAGCTTAGGTGTTTAATTGTATCATTGAGGTTAAAGGTGCTTGATGTATGTAAATAACTGTCTGATAACTATTTCATATGTAAATATATTTATGGTTGAAAAAGATTGCTTTTTGATAATATTGAACATCTTTTTACTAGTAGGAAATAATAGTATTACAAAAATTCATTTTTATTTATTTTGGCATAGAGAAGCAGAAATAATTTTTGCAATCACAGATTTTTGAAATTTAATTTTTATTTTAACTGAGCTTCTTTTGGGACCATAATGCATACCATACCTTATTGCATGTAGAACAAATTTTAAGTACTGCATTATTTAGAAATGCTTGTTCCTATTAGTGTCCCCCTTATTAAATACCTTCATTTGTCATCACTTCAATCTCTGTGGAGGGTTTTGCGTTTTTTCTCTTATTATCAAGAGCATGTATTTTTAATATGGGTGCACATTTTTTACAATCATGATGAACAACCAAATCAGAATTTCCCATATTACAATTTTACAAGAATATGTTATTTTAATGTGCTGTCTTGTGTCTTGCATCCTTCTTCTAACTTATCACAAAACTCTTCAATATTTAACTTTTTTATTGAAATTTTGATTAGAAAAATTCTCATCTATCTTAGAGGCCAGGTGCTTACCTAGGATATCAATCTAGAAGGGGCTGCATTGTTACCATAACCTCTCTATTTTATGGGGGTAGTAATTTGAGATGATTAAATCTCTGAGCCCCCCAAGCAAATTTTAAATATAGGGGAATAATTTTAAATTTATTTCTTTGCAAGTAGCTCAGTTTCAAAGAGTGCTTCTAGACTTTTAATATATTTAGACATAAATTTTTAAATGTTTGTTTGAAAACATTAAACTCATTGTCATGCATGATTTTAAAAATATATAGATCAATTAACTGAATAAGGATATTTTTAAGTATGGATATGGCAAAACCTCACTAAAGCAACCACTTGTTCTGGTTAAGTCTTGATTACAATAAATAAAAGCTTTGAGAAAGCATCTGACAATCCTCATAAATATCTCACTCTCAAACATGCCTTTTTCCATTCTATGGCACTATCTTCCTCTTCATCAAGATTAAATATTGTTATCTGAAGATCATACACTTAATATTGATGTTAATCCAAAACTGCTTAAACCCCAGCCCATCCATCTTGCTATTCTTGTTCTCAGATAGTACTTAGAAACTATAGCATCAGAATTGAGAATTGAACTCTGGAATTTGAAATTTCTTCCTGTCCTCAGTGTGGTTAGCAATTTCTTTTAACCAATCATTTTAATCTTACTGTCTAAACAGAACTAGAACTTGGTTTTGAGTGATAGAATTTAAAAAGAAATCTTATTTTCAGATTCAGGAACTGAATAGATTATATCAGATTGGAGAATATATTAAGAGTTAATTGTTATCTCATTGGGTCACTAAACCCAAATGAGATAACAATTCTATCTGCATTGCAATTTCAGTGATATTGAAGTGACTAATAACAGTTTCCTCCAAATTGTGGCATTTTGGAACATGGGGTTTGAATCAATGGTTGTCCTGAAAAATTTTGGGGTATTTATTTTACAAATGCAATTAGTGCTTATGTCAACCTTCTAGCATCCTAATACTTCTGAACAATATAATTAAAACCATGGAGTGCAGTGCATGTGACAAGGTGTTCATGGGACATCCTAAGTTACGAAGAGACCAGTCAGGATTTCTTAAGTCCAAAGTGAAACAAATAGGCATGAAGGCAGTCATGAATTGTCAACTGATGAAAAAGAGCAACTTCTGAACTACACAAAAAACTTATAATCAAGAATTGTGAATTAATGAAACACTCCCAAGCCTTTGCCTTAGACTTTATTTATCATTTCAGTTTCAAATATTTTTTAACTCTGATTTAATTAAGAGTTTTGCGGTACAAGACATTAACCTATTTGGCTTATGAAAAATGGCAGTACCCTTCTAATAAATACATTGTAAGCTGTTCCTTAATCAAGAAAAAAAATGGTGCTGTCGTTTTAAATTCCTTTGTAAAAGAATGTTTTTTTGTGACTTAGTCACTTAACAGGACTTGTGATTATGACGTTACTGTAGATCTTAATCAGAAAAGTTGCACACCAATTTTAACACTTGGCATTGAAATCCAACCTCCATTTTTTACATTATTAAAATTGAGGTATGTTTATGATGTATGTTATGTACCAAGGCCCAGATTTTATTGACCTAAAATGTATCAAACTGATCTAAGATTGCCTGAAAATGTTTTAGAGTGACCTAAAAATATTAGTGAAATGCTTTTGATTCGCCAAGCATTTCCTATTAGAGAAAAAATGTCTAAAAAAAACATTTTTGCACGTATGTATACTCCACTTAGTGTCCAGATGTGTGTCTAATCAAGTAAACTCTTTTTAAGATAGGTAGTTCTTTCCAGTGCTACAAATCATTTTGGAAAACACTACTTTAGATAGTTTAAATTCTGGCATTAAACATTTTGATGAATAATTTGAACATCCAAAAGTGAAATGCTATGTTTCATCTGCAAGACTAGACAACACCCCAAGAAGCCCTCACTCTTTCCAGGGTTGATGATTTGTCCACTCTGGTCAGTGAAAAGCATCTCATAAAATAAAAAACTAATTTTAGTTTGGATGCCAGAAACTGGCAAGTTTCAGTTGTATTGTGTTTTGTAGTGTCACAATCTCAGGCGATTTTGTTGAAATCGCTTGATTGTGACTTGGGCTTTCTGATTTAATCTAATTTTAAAAATTAGATTAAAATTCAGCGCAAAATTGAAAAATAATGCTAAAATCTCAAATGACCTAAAAACTATTTTTGGAATCAAGAGATTGTTAATGGAATTTCTATAAATACAAGCATTGTGTATGAAGTGTTAACAAAAACATCAAAGATGTCGTCAAAATTTAGGCCCTGTTTAATACTTTTTATGAATTTATTTACATTATTTTATAAATCATTGCAATTTATTAATGTTTCTACAACTACCTCGAGCATTTAATACTTTGGATTGCAATCACACAGGAATGTCAATTTTTTTTAAGTGTTTAGACTAGTGTTATGATATATTTAAAGGTTTTTAATCTTTTGCTTTTATGTAATTATTCCTATGAATCATCTTTGTGTTATACAGTAACTTAAACCAATGCATGAGAAAGATGAAGATAGCAAGTATTTTGAATCCTTAAAAACTAGTAAATATGTGAATATGAAATTTATTTTTATAAAAAAAAAGATGTACAAAGAATGTTTGGCAATTAATGTATAGGAATATAGTTTCTTTTAATTTTGATTGTTTGTATACTAATTTTAAGGATATGGTTATGTAATCAATATAATAACAGTAATTAATGTAATTTGTGGTTTTTAGTTAGGAATTTATTGTAATTTTTTAAAGTACTTTCATGGAAATTTCCAGACTTTAATTGCTTTCATTAAAATACCAATGTAAAAACTGTCTTCATTGATTTAAAATTTTAAAGCACATGAAAAGACTCCAAACTTTTGGATCGATAACAGAATATTCGTATTTTATCTGCTTACTTTTAAAGAATTTTATGTTATGGTAGAAAACGTTATCACATAGTTGTGCACTTTTTATTGAAATGACTGAAACACTTGTAGACATTCCACTGGTATGAATTACTAAATTTTTTATCTGTGATAAGAGAACAACAGTATTAATACTAGTACATAATTTTTTCAACTTTTTTCTGAGTAGTGTAAGTTTATTTCATTGGGGTTTTCAAACATTAATGTTAAAAAGGAGTTATATATAATTTTTGTTTCATTCTGACAATGCTATATTTTAACTTAACTCAAATAACCTATTTTAATCTAAGGTCACTGAAATATTTTTTATTGAAAACCTCTATTGGAATATATTGTTTTTACATGTAAAGCATTTTTTCAACAGTAAATCTCGTAATCTTTGTATGTAAACCAAGTGCCTGCATGTTTTGATCAAAATCTCACAAAACTAACTTTTGTAGTACTATTTTAATAATCTTGAAGATGTGTATGGGGTCCTTTGGGATGTATAACTCTTATTAAAATTTCATTTAGAGATGTGTCTTATTTCTTTTGTATTGAAATTATGTGTGGAAAAGAAAGCAAACCATATTGTTTAATAAAGAGTATAGTTAATGTTTTATTTTAATTTTACTTTTCCGTAAAAAAGTAAAATTAAAATAAAACAATAAAATAAACTTTTCTTTTGTTTCTTTAAAATAAGTTTTTTAAACTTGACTTGAAATTTTAGAAGAGAAATTGACAATATTGCCTAATTTGGCAGTCCTAAGTGCAATTCTGCAAGCATTTTAATTGAGGGGTACAGAAAGGGGTGACAAAAACTAAAATTATGTGTTAAATTCTCTGAGGAATATTTCAAGCTTTAAACTACTTTGGTACTAAAATATTAGTGATTCAGTTGAGTTTTTGCTGACATATAAGCAATTGAAAAAAAAACTAAAAAATCAGTTCCATTTTTTTGGCGGAAAATGAACGCAAGTGCACTTACATCCCATCTTCCAAATGAAACCTCCTTTCAGCTATTGCAAATTTTATATGTAATCAAGTTACTTTCATAAAGAGACTGGTAAATTTTATCTGTATTTTATTTCTGCTTAAGGGGAATTTTCATCTTGATCAGTTCGAACTAATACATTGTAAATTCTATCCACTATGTAACTTTGAAAACCTTCTAACTCCTATGTTATCATCTAGTACAGTGAATTTACTACAAACACTGAACTACATGGCTTTCAATGACTAACCTTGAAGTGCACGACCTTAAAACCATTAAAGGATCCATCTTTAAATAGCCTTTTATGCTGTTTGTTCAGGAACAACATAAAATCAATATTGTATGTACTTAATCCGGTTTGCACAGATAAAGGCAATACATCTCTTTAAATAGGGGACATTGTTTTATGGAAAGTGATCAAGATTGTAATTTGATTCACAAGGTACACATTTCTTGGTACTTGATCTTTCGGAGGATTTTACATGTAATCGGGTGGCAAATTAAATACCTAATTTTGATTGATATTCACAGACAGCAATGGAGTAGTACTACCCACCAGTTGGGAGGACTTACCAACCTACAAATTTAAGAAACAAATATCTGCTTTTGAATATGAGGGCATTTCAATGAGCTGAACACAATCGAGCCCAGAACCTCTCCACTTTCTCCGGCTGAAGAATTGAGATTTTTTAAAATTGAGGAAGAATCTTATTGCAATCTGCAAACTTATTTTGAATATTCTATAAACTTATACCAAAGACCGTGTATAAAGAGGGACACATTAAATCTGCCGTGACCTCACGTTAACATGGTGTGGGAGAGGAGTTCCATTAAATAGGTCACATAGTAATGACCAACTGCAAAATATTAGGTTTCAGAAATCTATTTTGTTAATTATTGACATTTAAAGTTACTGTTTGCGACCCTATATTTCAATAAGTTATTGACACGAATTTAAAATTTTTATATTGCATTCTTCAGAAAAAGGTCTTGGGAAGCGTTTAGAATATAATTTAATAGCTGTCATTGCTGAATCTGAAGGATCGACGAAAATAGAAATTTTGCCAAATTTCTATTTTCATTCATTTACAAATTTCAAATTGCTTTGGTACCTCTAGAAATGGAAAGACAATATTAAAAGTTATTCTTAATGAAGAGCTTTTCCTAACAAATTTGTATTGTATTTATACTCCTTTATAAAGAAAAAACATTTGAAAGTAAAAATTATGGAAAAATACGATTTTTCAATTTTTAAAATTGCATATTTCACTGAGAGAAAGCTCCAAATACATCAAAACTTTTCACCATAAAAGAGCAAGATGTCTATTATATGTACTGAAATTTTCATAATTGTAATTTGATTATTTTTGTCTCGGGAAAATTTTCAGTTAGACGTAAATTTTACTTTTCTATCGCAGCTGATAATGAATGAACCTCTGATAATATAAAAAATGTATAAGAATGAAATATAACTATTATCATGGTGCACGTGCAAATTTTAACATGAATTTCTTTTTAGTCTTACTTAATCCAAGAAGTGTTTCCATCAGTGAAATAAGTAGGTGGAAAATTAATTTTAGAAGTCTTCGATTTGCTTTTTCCTTTGGAAACGTATTATTTAACGTATTAACGAAAGTATTAAATACTACTACTTGTGAATATTAAATGCGTTTTGTGGATATTAAGCATTATTAGTCAGGTAAATACTAATTTTGAGAGAAAAAAAGAATTTAAATTTCGTTAAACTCGATTTTCCCAAATGTACATAACTCATGAATCCTTTTTCCATGTTTATCACAATCACTAGTGAAATAAGTAGATTTCAAGAATTCGGCAGCACTAGGAAAATTTCTATTTAAGCAACTACGAAATTGAACAAGAAACCTTTATCAGATTGAAAGTGAATTTGAAGACAATCAAGTAAAGGTTTTAAATGTTTAAGCTTTTTTAATTGTGATTTGATGTCCTGCTTTTAAAATTTCCTTCAAAAGTTACAAATAATTTGGTATTTCATTGTTGATTTGATGTTCCTTGTTTCCATTTCATTGTCATTTGAAACGAGTAATATGCATAGAATGGGAGGGAAATGCTATGATTGGCGATAATAAACATTTCCGGTTAATGCGATGCTGATGAAATGGTAACCCGTCGTAGAATATCCAAATAGTCTTTTGGCGAAGAAACTTTCAGTCGGCAATTGATTGGAAGGACAAGAAAGTGTTTTTGGGTTTCACTAATTTTGTTATTGTTGCTTTGGGATTCAAAATACAATCCTGAATTTTTTTTATAAGTAATAGACATTAAATTATATTTTTCCAAAATATAGTTTTTGTCAGAGCTGTCCATTTCATTTTGTATGCCTATTTTAAGTGGTAAACCGTTATTTTATCATTTTCCTTTGCTGTTTAGAAGATGAAGGAAATAGAAACCGACTTCCAAACTTCAGCAGTAGTTTTATCATACTTAGAACTGTATCTGGTATGAATTTCAACGATGCATTTAATTTCCTTTAGCCCATAGGAACCTTTTTAATTCTATCAAAATCGACTATTTTCAATTTTTCGCTACTAATTTTTAGCTTAAAATTGTTTCCAAATATATAAAAAGATAATTCTTCATAGATTACAAAAATATGAAATATTGTCTACGTTAAGTAGTAGTTTTTGAGAGAGATCTTCAAATATGCAACATCAAGCGATTTCACAACTGCTCTATAAAGTTGCAAGTTCTTAAAATGTCTTAAACTTCCAAAATATTTCATTTTGATCCAAAATATTTTGGATATCGTTATTTATGCATAAACTTAACCCCTGTTGCAAATTTCATGAAAATCCGTCACCCTACAGCCACAGGTTTTTTTTTCTGATTTTTGCTCATTTCACATGGAATGACCCCTCTTAAACTTGTTCAAAGCACTTTTCTGCTCCATAAATCTCATCTTCAGTAGGGTGACATGCTTATATTGTATGAGAACAACACGTTTATACTTCATTCTGAAGATTTGGTACAGTGCACTTGTACTTATTCCTTTTAAACTGGTGTATATGTTGATGGCTTATGCAGCACATGGCCCGAAGGGGTCTTAATCACCGATGTTGAATTTGAGGCTGGACATTTTAGTTTTGCCTTGGTAGTTAAATAAAAAAATTGGGTGAAGCAATTGGTTATTGGAGACTAATTCTTAGTGTTGATATCAGCAACACATTGCAGAAAGGCAATAAAAAGTAATCGGACGATGTTAAATAAATCAAGATTAAAATTTGAAATATGAAAAGTTGGTTTTCAGCTGCCCAGAAGGATGGAGGGTTCTTCGTGGTCTGTTCTTATTTTGAGGGAGGGTCGGATTTCATATATTTCAATTTCTTGAACAGCTGCATTGTTATTGCTTTCAATTTGATTGAAGAAATTTCGTGACAATTTTTTAATGAATAGTTGGATGGAAGGCATTTTCAGGGAATCTTTATTGCAGCAAAAACATCTGGATTTGGTGATTTGCCTGATAAAGAGATTTTGCAGCTGTTCTATTTTTTTAATATTTATTAGTATCCCCAAAATTGGGCAAGCATATTTTATAACTGGTCTTACGAAATCTAAATAAATTAGTTTTTTGTCTATTGATAATGCTGAGCTCCGAGGAGTGAGTGGAAACACGACTGATGAAACTCCGAAATTTGTTTTGTAAATACTGTATGTGTGGCTTCCAGTTAGCTGAGAGTCGGGTGAGTTCTAAGTATTTGGTCTGTAATGACCAAGTACTTAGTGCAAGTAAGTGTAGTTTGGTTGGGTCTTTACGGTGGAACAGGATAGCCGCTGTCTGTTCTACATTAAGTTTTATTTTCCACTTGAAAAGCCAGGATTCAAGGTAGTACATATGTACTTTAAGGTCTGCAATTAGAATTTTGTAGTTTTTATGCTGTGTGTAAATTACAGTGTCATCTGCGAACATGCTGATTTTAGTGTTTTCAGTTTGAGGGATATCGTTCATATATAAGCTAAATAGGAATGGACCAATTGTCGATCCTTGAAGAACTCCAGTGAATACTTTTCTTTGGGTGGAGATCTGATTATTAACTTTAACGAATGGTGTATCAAGGTTCAGCCCGTCTCTTGTATTGTAACGTTCACACCATCGACGCGTCGAACTTGCTTGCCTTCAGTTATGGCTTGTGTTTCATTTACTGCCGGTGAGGGATAAAGCGGAATCCAAACCTAAAATAGAAGTAGGAAAAGTATAAGATTTTACCATTTGAACTGAGGGTGGTAGCCCAGTTCGAAGAAGCGAATTAGTAACAGGAGGACTGCGAGTTCAAAACTCGATACAACCAGTGTCTAGTTCCTGATGGCTGGTGCACGTTAAATTTGTCCTAGCCTCAATGTCCGCGTTGGAGTGCTGTGGAAGATTGGAGAGTGGGGTGTCATCACAGGTGCTTGCCTCATCATCTGACTGCTTCAAAAGTAAAGTTGTCCTCGGATCCTTCCAATAGCCCGTTGTGTTGCTCCAGAGCGACGTTAATTACCTACTTCTCATCCTTAGAAATTGAACCCGGGATTTCGCCGTCATCTGACCGTGGTTCACAATTACCTTGTGTTGTCCTCGAATGTGTTTCCCTTCGAATTTTATCCCGGACCGTAGCCAATAGTCCATTGTGTTGATCCAGTGCAACGTTAATTAAAGTACCTACCTACCGGACGTTCGCCAATAGTCTGTTGTGTTGCACTAGTGGGACGTTACTTCAAGTACCTATCTTCCGGATTTCCCCCGGGCCAAGGTGGGAAGAGTAACGGATTAGCAACCAGGGTTGCGATTTCGAATCCAGTCAAAAGACCGTCGTGTACAAAGGGGCCTGGTGCACGTTAAATCTGTCGTGGCCTCAAATTGGCGTGGTGTGGAAGTTTGGTGAGTGTGGTGCTATCTCAGGTGTTGCCTCGTTATGTGACCGTGGCTCAAAATTACGTGGTGTTGTCCTCGAATCTTTCCCTTTGGGATTGATACCGGACCACCAATAGCCCGTTGTATTCCTC
The DNA here is from genome assembly GCA_933210815.1 of Meta bourneti. NCBI lineage: Eukaryota > Metazoa > Arthropoda > Arachnida > Araneae > Tetragnathidae > Meta > Meta bourneti. The sequence continues at coordinate 74,587,421 of OW119924.1, read as the reverse complement.
CCATAGAGAGATATAAAAGTAGAGTGATCTATGGCAACTCTTTTATGTCCACATGATGTGACCAAAAACAGTAGTCACGTGATCCTTAGACTCTTCTCTCCAACGCGCATATAGTTGGCGCATTCCTTCTTCCATAGCAAATGTATTGAAAGTAGGGATGGGAAATACTGTTCTTTTCGGCGAACAGTTCTTTGCTGTTCCGCTCTTTTTAAAAGAACTGTTCTTTAACCTGTTCTCCAATGTCTCCCTACTCGAAATGTGCAAGCCCTGTTCATCTTCCTTGACTGGCGCCAGCAGTTTTCGCGATAGACAGACAGGGACCGTATTTTGTTGATATATCATCTTTGTTAGTACTTTGTAGGCATGCATATACACTGCTGGCCACCCAAATTGCAACACCAAGAAAGACAAGAGATATCACAACAAAATTTATTTTGTAGATAACATGTTGACCAAGTATCAAATGATTAAATTTATAGACTTCTGTGAAGTGTGGTTCCTGCCAAAATCAGTAGCCAGAGTAGCCGCCATTGTTGGAGATCACCGCTGCCACACGCCTCGGCATTGATTCAAAGAGACTTTGGATGTGTTCTTGGGGTACAGCAGACCAAGCAGCTTCCACACGTTGCCAAAGTTGATCTGGTGTGGCAGCTGGGGATGTATTCTGGGTCAATCGTTGAGCAACCATGGACCACATGTTTTCTATCGGCGAAAGATCCGGAGAGCGAGCTGGCCAGGGAAGCAATTCAATCTGGCGATTGACGAAGAACCCTTGGACAATGCGTGCCACGTGTGGTCGCGCATTATCCTGTTGAAGTATGGCTGTGGGCAAGCCCTGAAGGTAAGGAAGGACAACTGGCTCCAACACCTCGGAGATGTAGCGCTGGCTGTTTAAAGTACCGGCAATGCGTACTAGAGGAGTGCGAGAGTGATATCCAATACCGCCCCATACCATAATACCCGGTGCAGGACCAGTGTGGCGGTGCATAACGCAGCTGTTCAGCATCCTCTCTCCACGGTGTCTCCAGACTCGAATCCGACCATCGTGGTGTTGCAGACAGAAGCGTGACTCGTCAGTAAAGACAATTTCATTCCATTCTGCCGTCCACATCCTTCTTTCATCGCACCATTGGCGGCGGAAATCTGTGGTTCTGCGTCAAGGGTAGACGAAGCAATGGACGTCTTGCGGACAGCCCACTCTGCTGTAAACGGCGTCGAATGGTACGCGCAGACACTGGATGATGCGGTACAGACTGAATGTGCTGTGCTATGGTTCGTGATGTGGCTGAGCGATCCGTCACTGCCATACGCACAATATGCCTGTCATCACGTGAAGTGGTGCACTGAGGTGGATGCGATCGAACACGTCGGTCCGTCGTACCCTCCTGCATCCAACGATCACATATCCACATTACAGTTGTTTGGTTTCGTCCAACACGACTACCGATTTCCCTGAAAGATAATCCACAATCTCGGTAGGCCACTATCCTTCCTCTGTCGAACTCGGATACTTGATCAAAAGATGATCGCTGTTTTCTACGAGACATAATTGATCGCTTTTTTGAAAAAACCACAAGAAAAACACAATTGCCGTACTTGAAATCGTCGAAATCTCCAAGCCTTAAATAGCGCTTTGAAGTGGCGCCACAGGCGCGCGTGATGTGCGTCTGCGCTGAAATTCTAATCATTTGCATATCTCACCTCCGCTAATGCATGTTGTAAATTTCATATTATTTGCATGCTTCCTTCAGGGTGTTGCATTTACGGTGGCCAGCAGTGTATAAACAAAATACAAATGACTCTTCTGCTAGCTTTTTTATTGGTGAGTTTTTCTCTAGCTTTGACAGGAAGAAAACGAAAGACAAAATAATTTGGAGTCTTCGAATTTCTAATTGATTTTTTTATGGAACAAGGGGCAAGTCTGTCCAAGCTGAGTCAAACTATCAGTAATTAAGTAAAAAAAAGTTAGAATATATCCGTAAATTTGAAAAAGGTCTTGTAAATCAAGACGTTTAAATTCTCCCTGGGTCCCCAATGGTAGCTAATAATGTCTCGAATCTGAACCATCTCAAGTAAGGTTACCCAGATATCATGTGCGCAGAACAAAACAAATTCGCAAAAGAAAGTCATAATTCTTTTAGATTTTAATGTCATTTTTAGATCACTAAAATTCAGGACCCGATAATCACTTGAGACTTCTAAGTATAGCTTTATGCAATAGAGTAGGTAGGTAATTAACGTCGCACTAGAGCAACACAACAGGCTATTGGAGACGGTCCGTGATCCATCCCGAAGTAAAAGATCCGAGGACAACACGTAATTTTGAATCACGTTATGCAATAGGGAGTTGTCCTTTATAAGATCATAAGCACTTAAAAAACGCATACCGGGATTACCACTTGGAAAGTAAAAAGTAGTTTGTAAAAAAACAGGTTAATTATATAATTTATCTGAACACATTTGAAACATAAAAATCTAAGTCAAAAAATCGCTCGCTTTTTACCACATTAGTTTTATGATGGGATGCTTGTTTCCGAGATGTCTTAAAAATCGTAATAGCTGACTTAAATTAGATCTCTTTGAACTTATAGAGAGAGCTTGACACTCCATGTCCACACATTTGAAATTTTGCTTTCTACTTTATTGTAAAATTCGTTTTAAAAGTTAAAAGGCATTGCAAATCCTAAGAACGAGCTGAGGCGACACCTGAGAGAAGGCTAAACAAAATCTTGATCAGTAATATTTAAAAAAAAAATATTTTGTTTAAAACTAAAAATTTAATTATATTTATTTCAAACTAAAAATCATTGCCCAACAATTGTAAAAATACACAAAAATTACGCTAGTCTCAAATTCATCAAACGTCGGGGCTTTGTTTAGTCGAGAAGAGTTCCGGGAGCAGTCCAGCGAGACTTGTTCCAGGAGCAGTCCTGCGAGAACAGCTCCTAACAGCGGAGAACGGCTCCTAAGAACGGAGAACAGGGTCGGAACAGTTAGAGAACAGGAACCGAAGTTGAGAGAGGGATTACCGAAAGAATGCTTCCTGCTCTCAAACAGGAAGTAGTCTCAGAGTAGAGAGTAGTTTATGGACAGAACGGATGAATGAATCAACAGGAAACAGAGTGAGTCAAGAACTGTAGGATGAACAGCTGTGTTTTGGAAAATAATTAGAAATATGAACAATTATTATATGAATAATTAGGATATTTATATGAAATATAAAATAATTTAGAAAACATGAACATTTTTAGCGAACTTTGAAAATTCGAGAAAAAAGAAACTATTTTCTTTGCAAAATTCCCAAAAATCGAAGAAAAAAATTTCCAATACTTCTCAAAAAGAACGAAGAACAGGTTTCTGTGAAAAGTGAGAACAGGCTGTTCCCGCTCTTTGAAGAACAGGTTCTTTTTTCCTCATCCCTAATTGAAAGTGAAAGCTAACATGGTTCAATCGTGCTGTGTATATGGATGTAATTCCAAATTTATCAAGGTGAAAACATTACATTTCACAGGTGAGCAATTTACGTATATTTTACATTTGTTCTTTGTGTTTTTCAATATTTGCTAGTGTGATGAAATAGGTATTCTAACTTTGTAATTAATAAATACAACCTGCTGTCATTTCCAGTTCTAATGAAAAGATTTCATACATTTGCAATCGATATATGTAGGGTTTGTTTCGTGTGATTCCACATGAGAACATTCAGTGAAAATGACAATCACTGTTTATTTGGACGGACACAACGAAGAGACATAAAATACAAATTACATTGAGAAAAAGGCACAGCGCAGTTTCGCGTCTGCACACACGAACGTTCCCTACTCCAAGTCTCCAATCCCGCGCAAATCGCATTACATCAAAATTATGATGTCATGGGGAGTCACGAGTATCGTGCTGCCATCTGGAGTCGATTTACAACAATCCTACATATATATCTAAAATAATATTTTAAAATAAAATAATGGAGTTCGAGTGTGTTTGCTATTATGAATTGTACATCTATAAGGGCTTAAAGTATAAAAAATAATAAATAGAACTTTAAAAAATGCGAAATCCTTCTGTCTTGGCGATTATTTTTTTGACGCCAACTAGGAGTACTATATTTCGTATCTTATACGATAAAAATGTTATGAATTGATAACATGAATTTAAGTACACCATTTAAATTGTTATTTCTTGCTGAATAAAATTGTTTTGTATCCACCAATCTGTGTAATTACATAAAAATAATAATTAAAATAAAAGATAACGTTTGAAACTTAAGAATTATATATTAAGTAAAATCGATTTGTTAAAAATAGGATTAAAGCATTTCATAAACCATATTAAATGTGAACCACATTATGCGCTTTAGGGAATCTTTTTTTCATGTTTTAAAGTATGTGTAAAATCTTTCATTATAAGATTGCATTTGTCAAAAGAGCTTTTCTTTCAAATAATTTTCCTTGGACCTATAACTTGCTACTGGAAAGGCGGAAAACAAATTGAAGTTCTCATATGTGAAAAACAAACGCAGTGCTTGAACGGAAATTGAAATACCGTCTACCTGTTTTGAAGTATTTTTATTATTGTTAATGAAGCATGCAATATAGCAAATTAGAAAAGCAAACAATTAGAGAGCGAAATGAAATTTCTCTTGTATTAATTCCAAACAATCCGGGCAGCTGGAAAGTTCCTTTTCTAAAAACACCTGCTTGACACCCTGATTCTTTTGCTTCGTATTTAAATAAATCTAACATTAAAATTTAATTATTTTCCATTTTAAAGTCAGTTTTATCTTTCTTATATTTTTAAATCTTGAGATAAATCATACTGAATTAGATTGTTTAACAATATTTGTGAGCATTTCAATGTTATATCGTTCTCTGACTCGATAAAAAGCGTGGTGGTAATAAAAGCACATTCCACAGCGAAATGAAATCCTTCACTCTATTTTCTACCTGAAAAGGGAACAATTTTGGATTTTTTTTCTATCTAAATAGCGAATTTTAACGAATTAAGTATATTTGTAAAAATTTATGTACACAAAACATGATTTTCAATTAAGCGAAACATTTATCTTCCACGATTTTTTTTTTTTGAGTTGAAAGAACTTTTCAAAAGCGTTAAATCTGTGATAACTTAAACTTTTAAGGTTCGGTTCCTTAAAATAATTTTGTATTTATGATTTTTATAACTATAACACAATTTATACATTTACTTCTAATAAGAACTTGTAAAGATGTGTGCCAGCTAAAAATTCATTTATTCAGTTCTTATGTATTTAAAGTTATTTTTTGTTCCATTTATTAGTTTTTCCAAAGATAAAGAAAGAAGATGGATAGTAAATGGCTTCATGTTTCTATGAGTTTTATTCAGTTGATTTAAAATGTGATGATGTGACAAATTTTATAAATTTACTGTTTCTCCTTTATCTCTCTTATTTACCTTTCGTATCTGCAAAATATTGATTTCACACACAATAATTAATACAAATTTAATATTAAAAATCCAGCACAGAACTTTGGCACACATTTAAATTATAAAATTTGTCATTATTTACTTGATCACTTTGATAAATTTAAAATCCATATATTGATACACAGGTATAAATTATTTAGTTTTTGAACCAAAAATCAAATTGTGTAAAATTGCTAACTTTAATCACATGGTTTAAAAAAGTTACCTTCCATCTTGCAAACATTATATGTATAACTTTTCATGTTAATAATACTTCTATGCGTAATTGTCCTAAATTAAATTTGCGTTTACAAAATAAAAGCAATTATGTATCCATAATATAAATGAAAGCTTTCAGTGGTGACCCAGACGTGATTTGAGCGCGCAACCTTTTTATCTTTTTCACTATTTTTATTTTATGCAACAGTAAAATATTTATTGAGGCAGTCATTTATTAACTTGTGTATTTATTTTTCCATTTATTCCAACTCGTGTAAACCTCATTAAGTTTAAAAAAGGAAGTTTGAATTATTATCTGCTGTTAAATCTAAGATAATTTTCACACACACACAATGCCTAATACAGTTGTTAAAGAAAAATATATAACATATTGAATTAAAGAAGGTCAGGTTTCGGACAACTATCTTACACGAAATTTTAACTAGTGACGATATACTTGTGAGCATCCCCTAACCCTTTTGACATTTTCTCCTAATATAATTGCAAAAGGTAACAAACAGTCCAGCGATAAATCAAACCAGTACTACAGGACCGATCTCGACTGAGGGTCTGGTAAACCTGTGCGGAGGACTGTAAGCTGGTTAAGCCGATTTAGAGGATTGTATCTGGATTGCGGGCTAGGTAAAACTGTCCTGAGGGCCGTATCTGGATAGCGGGCAGGTTAAACATGTCCAATATCTGGTCTGATGTCCTAATAAACATATTTGGTGGACTGTGGGCCGGGAAAACCTGTCCGGAGACGGTATTTGAACTGCTGTCCTGATAAAAATTTGGAGGGTCATATCTGGTATGCGAATCGGGTAAACATATCCAACGGGGCTTATTCGGCTTGAGGGCCGGTTAAACCTGTCCAGAGGGCCGTATCTAAACTCCGGGCCTGCAATCAATCTATTCACAACAACATATTTATCGTACACGTATGGATTTTTGTTGTATACGTGCTAGTTAAACTTGATCCCAATGCAAACTTAAGCTAATTATATAACAGCTCAAATGGCTAAAAACATTTATTGCTTCAAAGAGGTTAAAATTCATCTAAAATATAATAAAAGATGTGAGAAATTCCCATACCCTCTTTTCTAGGGCTGGGCAAAAAAGATAGAATTCTATGATGCCTTTGTATTATCCATTCTTTCGCTGAAACTTATATATTCATTCACAGAGAAGCTCAAATCAAATGAAAACACATCCTATAAATTTCGCTACTCTTTAATTGCGTCGATATATTTACATTATAGTTACAATTTTAACAGAAAAAAGGAATACATTTTCTCCCGCTCAATACGAGAGTTCTCTCAAAAGTTGAAGTGTTCTGGCAGTTTGTCCTTTTTGCGCATGCGCGACCAGTCCGCAGAAACGATAGCAGGCTTGCATTCGCGACAACATTAAAGAGTTACACAAATTCAATAAATATTCAGTAGTATGCCCATTCGCATCGCCTAACAATGCTAAAACGTAACTCAAATGCAAGAACTATTCAGTATTAGTATACACATTCGCATCGCTAACATTTATTAGTAAATGTTTTGTCGCCAAGAGAAGCGATAAAAAATCAAATCAATCAACCAAGCTGAATTTTCGGGTACAGTCACGTGACTAATAGCGACATCTTGCTTCCACTTTTTGAAGCTCTTCTCAATACGATGCTCAGTCTACTTATATTTCACGTCTATGATTGCTCCAGCGTGACGTTAATTAAAATACATACCTACATACATACCCGGACTGTAACCAATAACCCGTTTGCTCCAACCTGATTTCAAAAAGTGCCGCAGATTAGCAAACGGAGGAGTTCGAAACTCGGTCCAACTAAAGACCGTTGTGTACATGGGAGCTGGTGCACGTTAGATCTATCGGTCTCAAATGTCCTCACGTTGGCGTGGTATGGAAGTTTGGAGAGTGGGGTGCCAGCTCAGGTGTGACCTCGTCATCTGACCGCAGTTCAAAATTACGAGGTGTCCTCGGATATTTCTCAACGGGATTGATCCCGTACCGTCACTAATAGCCTGTTAAGTTGCTCCCCACTGCGACTATTTTGTCTACCGGATGTGCTTTGCACATTAACTGCATTAGTCTGTCTAGTTGTGTGAATTGAAAAACTGAAGTGAAGAAATAATTTGTTAGCAAACGAAAAATTTTGCGCAGCTTGAAATCGTTACTAATTTGATTTTTAACTTTTTGTCTCATAGGAAGTGAATAATTTGAAAACTTCACAATGTTTGGGGGATTCACTTGTTCAAAAAATGCTTTGGTCGCTTTAAACCTTCTGTATATCGTAAGTAAATTGATCATTAATAAGGTATCTACATTTCTCATAACCCTCTTGGTTGTCTCGGCGAGATAGCTCTCGTCATTGGCAAAATTGACGAAATATCTCATTAGGAAAATACTGACCAGATCTTGTCGGTATAAAAAAATTGGCAGTTTCTTGATGACGAGATACCTCTTCATTTGCAAAATTGGCTAGATCCTGATGAACGAAATATCTCGTCAAAACGACTTGAGGGTTAGCTCCATCTTCAAGTTTTAATTTTTATAAAATTGCTCAAACCTACTTTTTTTAGCAGAAATTTTTTTCACGTTATTTATGTCTATTATGGGCCGGATTGACTTCTCACTCGATTCTATAACTTCGAAACATTTGCATTCTAACTGTTAAACTATGTGATTGTAAACCAATCTTCACTCATAAGAAATTAGGTACTGTGTATTTTTTATTCAGTTTATTCAAACTAGTAGTAATCAACAGTAACGATAGGGTTCAAAAACATAACAGGGTAAAGTACTACACTTTAGATCAAATCAAAGTTGATATGAGTCCATAAAAGGGATTTTCAATTTTATGTAGCTCTATCAGGGTATGCCGATTTAAATCAGTTATTGAAAATCATTGATTTAAATCATAATTTTAAAGACATTTTGTATTAAGTTTTGAAATGGAAATAACTGAACAAGATGCATTTTATGTTATCCAAATAAGTTAAGAACTATGTAACTCCAAAAATCATACTGAAAATCCTCCTTTGAAAACTAAATTTCAGTATTCTTAGATTGTAACATTTTTTTATACTACTGCTTTAAAGTCGACTGTTTTTAAAAGTGAATTTTCCACTTTGCAAAGGGAAAGATCCAAGTGCAATGCCTCGTAATTTTGAACCACTGTCAAATAACTAATTAAGAATCAGCTGTATAATATTTGTGATGAAGAATACCATTTATGTGTGAACCAAGAATTTTACAGTAAGTAATGTAAATATATTTTATTGTTGAAAATTTTATTTTTCTAAATTCGGATAGCATGAACTATGGTTAATATGAACTTTTTACGGTCCCACGAAATTTGAGGTTTGACTGTAGATGGCAGTACTGTAGTTTGACTGTAGATGTTGCACTGGCAGATGCAACCAATGATGTGCATAGGTGGCGTTGCTATGTATTTTGCAGACTCGACTACCAGTTTTCTGGCTCTTCAATGTAATTCTCTGATCTGAATTAGCTTTTAAACAATGACTTGCTATTCTTATACTGTGGTAGTACTGCTGTACCAGCCATAGTGTATAGGTTAAAATAGAAAGTAATTTTTAATAGAGATGTAAGTTTCTCAATAATCTTTTAGAAAATATTCTTCAAGACAATAATCAGAAATATACTCAAGGCCAGGGTATGAAAAAGTCGTGATTTAAAAAAAATCATAATCAAATTTATTTGATTTAAATCAGATTTTAAAAATTTAAACTCAGATTTTTATTATTTTAATTAATTCCTTGCCCATATAAGTTGAAACTTTTTGGGCATAAGATACGCAAATCAGTAGTTTCTAGATAGTTTTGATGCATGTTAAACATTTATATTTGATTGGTAACGTTAATGTATTAGAAATATAGTAGGATAAATTTTTGAAAGATTAAAAGGTGATACAAGAATTAGCAAGAATCACATGATAGAGCAAATAGAACAGTGCCACAAATGGCAAGTATAAGCAATGTTTTCCCATCTGGTTCTCAAGTGGCTTAGATTAGTTTGATTTTAATCCATTACCAGTGGCATGAAATTTTTTAGACGTAAAGTAAATAAGGTTGCAGGATCCCACTAACACCATATTATAAATTTTTGTAAAAAAACTAATAAAAAGTCAGACAAATTTCCGAATTTTTTTGCACTATATATTTATTTTTTGAATAAAATGTATAGAATTTCTTTAGTTATTTTTTTATATGAAGTAATTAGTTGTTTTTGAAAAAAAATCATGTCACCAATAGAAAATAAAATTAAAGGAACTTGCAACGAAAGTCGTGAAAAATTTCATACTTCTCATTTTTTTCTTGCAAAAAGTAGTTTATGAAAAAAATGTTAGTTGTATGTAGTAAGAAATGAGACAAGATATGAAAATATACATGAATTGAAATCAAATATCCTATTTTTCTTGGAGCATTGATAAGTGCTTTCAAGTTATATTCCAAGCACACAAAAAGGGTTTATACCTAACAAGAAGAAAATGAAGCTTTTAACATTTACCCAGAACCTGGCAATTGTGGAATTTTAAGCTTGAAATAAAATAATTATTAAAATAGCTTTCCGCTTTAATCCATTCTATTTTGTTAACCTACTCACTCAATTATGAGATGGGCAAATTAACCTTTTACATTCCAAATTTCAATTCCATAAATTCAGAATAGCTGTGTTTATGGAATAGTTATACTAGCAGTGTAAGGAATTCCTAGGGATCGATGCATAAAATTTTCCAATTCAATTCAAATAAAAATTAACCAACACAAAACAAATGAAAATATTAAAATTCTCAATTGTAGATTTATGTGCAAAATTGTAATGCTTTTGTGATACTGCAGAAAACTTTTTCATTGTGTGTAAGTGTCTATTTTTTTTCATAAACAGACCACTTAACTTATTTGATATATAGTTCTTAACTTATTCAAATAAAATAATGTGCATCTTGTTCATAGTTGTTTCATATAAACATAATGAAAGGAAACTTACACAAAGGGATGAAAGGAAACATTCGATTTAAATTGGCACACCCTGACAAAGGCAAAATTTTTTTTAAATGTCATGCAATGTATTTTTAATTGATGAATGAATACATAAATGAAAAAATCACAAGTAAAAATTTAATACTTCTAAAGCTGACTTAGGAACGGAACGGACGTATCAATTACGGAGTACCTGGCAGATTTCTGCTAACCTCCACATCATAATTAATAGAGAGTTTACTGATTGTAAAGTTGCAATGAGAGGAGAATGTTAAAGGGAGTGACAATGCACTTTGAAAAGGTGAATAAAATGAGATAGTAAATAGAATTTAGTAATCGATACAATTAGGAGTCCAATTCACGTTCCTATAGTGAAAGATCAATGCAAATCAGTGACCGAAAAGAGGCTGGTAAGCAACGCATGGGCTGTGGTGGTAATTTAGGGGTGTGACTTAGGAATGAAGAAAAAGTAGACATAGCAGTTATTTTTGTACTCTGCTCTTTTCAACAATTTTTTACAATTTAAAAAATAATATATGCTTAAAATCCAAACTAAATTGATCTATGAATCTAAATTACAAATATATTTTTATCATGGTATGCTTCTTTTTCCTGGATATTTGTGAGGAAAAATATCCAGATTCTGAGTAGCCATAACCTCTTGCCCTGACACAGAAGATATATTATGAATAAAATAAGCTTCAGGCTCATTTCTGCAATCAATAAATTACAATTTCCTGATAAATGATGTTTTAAATAAAAAATGATCCACAATCTTTAAATTTTAATGTTTAGTAAATATTCTCATTCACACAAGGAGAATATTTTCTGCTAAAATCTCTTGTTTTAAAAGGGTTATAGAGTTTTAATTTTCAAGTTAGTAACTGGTTCCACATTAGCAGAGAATTACACCACTTTAGAAAGGTGGACATTTAATGGAAAAAGTTTCCAAATTTTCTTCAGAGTTTTTAATTCTATTCCAAAGAGAAGGTTTTAGTATGTTTAACATTGAGGGAAGAGTTTTATGGTTCTTTGGTTGTTTGCTGCTCAGCATATTTTGTATGTCTTTTAGTTGAAGATAGCAGATTTAAGTAAAAGAAATTGGAAACATTCGAGTTATTTTGAACTTGTGTAAAATTGTTACATTTTTCAGTGACATTTTTAAAATGTATATTTATTGTTTCAGGTTGTGTCTTTTATCTTGATAACTGTTGCGGGATATGGGATTGTTTCAAGTTTTGTGAGTGGCTTGGCTATTGTAGGAGGCATTATAGCATGTGGTGTTTTCTTGTTTTTGCTGTCCCTTATGGGATTGATTGGAGCTGTCAGACATAGTCAAGTTTTATTATTTTTTGTATCCTTTGTATTATTTATATCTAAACTATGAATTTGTTTAAACTGAATTTTATTCAAGTGTTATGTATTTAGGAATCATTTGAATTTCTGAGATCAGTCTGAAAAGTATATCCATTTGCATCAAGGAACATTTACAATGCTTCATAAACATGTTAAAGTTACACATATTTTTATTTAATTAAAATAATTGACTCAAGTAAATGAAAAATAATATTCCTTTGTTTAGAAGTTTGAAAATCTTTATTTTAAAATTTAATTTTAAAAACTTTTTCTTAAACTTAAACTACTGCTATTTTGCCTTATTGTATAAACTCTGCCTTTTCAATATTGAAAAGGACTTTAAGAAACATGAAAAACAGTAAATGGGTATTCTTTGTAGCTCTATAGACAGGTTTCAAATCTGGATTTTCAAAGAGTTCTATTTTAAAGGATGCATGTAGTTACTATTGGGTAAGGTCTTTTGGGGGCTTAAGTATTGATAAGATCTGTTTTAGACAAATGGTACTGGAACTCTTTTACACATAATTAACAAATTGTTGAGTTAGCAGAGTGAGTGGCAACAATGGTAGAAACATTACTTTTATTTGACATGCATAATTAACAATAAAACAATACAGACATAATAAACATGGAAACAGGGAGCACCTACTTTTACGGACTCCCTCTGATAAGAACTCAGCAGCAACTGAGGATGATGCAAGTGGTTAGTGACATTGACAGTAATGACGCAATGTATAAGGGAAGAGAAAATTAGTATTAATTTCCAACAATTCCCCTTAATGCTTATTTTCAATTACACAATAAAAAATTTATATTATTTACATGCATTAATTAAAAATTATTTACACATTCACATTTCAATATTAGATATTTTACACAAATATTTTTATTCTCCAACATTTCATGCACAAAATGATGACGAATATCAATATGTTTGGTCCTGGAATGATAAACTGGATTGTGCACTAATTTCTGTGCTGATTGATTATCACAGAAAATTGTTGGTGATGATATTGATTCTGGAGAGTTCATTGAGAAAGCGTCTTAAATGTACTATCTCCTTAGACACTTCGGTTAGAGCCATATATTCCGCTTCTTTTGTAGATAAAGTGACAGTTCTTTGTTTTCTTGATTCCCAAGAAATAGCTCCATCGGCGAATTTTAAGATGTATTCAGTATGACTTCCTATCATTGATGTCAGAAGCCTAATCTGCATCTACGAATGCAATTAACGGTTTTCCAGTTGATTTGAATATCAGTTCTTTATTTTTGGTTCCTTTCAGATATCTTTGCAGCAGTCCAATGTGCTTTGCCTGGATTGTTGTTAAACTGGCTCGGGAAATTTACTGCATGCGTGATATCTGGTCTGGTAGCGACAGAGATACATTAGAGAACCAATTAGTGATCGATATGGAATATCTTTCATTTCCGACTTTTCAGTTTCATTTTTGGGACACATTTCATTGGTCAGCTTGATACTATTGTCTATAGGAGTGGAAACAGTCTTAGCTTCTTGCATGTTAAATGACTGCAATATATTTTCAATGTACTTTTCCTTCGACATTGTGATGCAATTTTCGTTTTGAAAAAATTCAATTCCTAAACAATAATGTAACAGTCCTAGGTCTTTCATTTTAAAGGAATTTGACAAATTATCCCTTATACTGTTAATAGTTTTCTTTAGTGTTAGCAAATATATAATTAAATCATCCACATAAATGACTGATTGCTTCAAATTTGGGAGTTTTCTTGTGATAAACACATTTATCTGAAGACAAGGGTTTGAATTTTAGATCCTTCAATTCTTCATCTAATTTCTGATACCAATTTCTCCCGGATTGTTTCAGTCCGTAAAGTGAATATTTTAATAAGCAAACTTGGTCACTGTTTGATGTATTTTGGAAACCTGACTGTTCCATGTAAACTTCTGCTAAATTTCCATTTACATAAGCCATAATAAAATCTAATTGATATGCTGTAAGATTATTTTCAACAGCTTGTGTGATAACAGTTCTGATGAAATTTAATCTTGCGACAGGTGAAAAATTTTCCTCAAAGTCAATTCCCAGTTTTTGAGAACAACCTTTAGCAACCAATCATGCTTTATATTTTCCAATTCTTCCAGTTTGTGTATATTTTGTTTTTAATACCAATTTACCAATTACAACCAATAACTTTTTATATTTTGGTCTGTCAACAAGTTTCCAAGCATTTTCTTGAATGAGTGCTTCAAATTCACTTTGCATAGCACTTTTCCAATGATCTTTTTGCGATCCACTTAAAGCCTCAAACTGTTGAGTTGTTTACAAAACTGTCAGTTATTTGCGAAGTTTCGGTTTCACTAATCATGATATTCTTTTCTTGGCCTCCCCTTTAGACCTGTTCTTACAATTTTTTGGATGACCGGGAGCTTTTTCAAGTGTTTGAGTGGGAGGATTTGGTTTCTCTGAATCTAGGTCAGATGAAACTTTACTCATCTGATGACGTAACTTCCTCTTTTTCAATTGGAGAAATGGGCGAAGAAATATCTTGCAGTATTTCTTAGATTGTTTTTCTTCATAAGAGGTTTCTTTCAATGGAATCATGCATTCTAACTCTGTATGAGAAGAAAGATTGTTTTCAAACTCGTCAATGAATCTTACATCATGACTTGTATTTATTTTTCTAGAGGATTTGTCCCACAGACGATATGCTTTTGATTGATGATTATCCAACAGAAATATGTTCATGTAATCTTGGATCGAATTTTGCTTTCAATCTTTTATTGAGAACATGCTTTTTGTCCAAACACTTTCAAGTAAGACACAATTGGCTTGATACCAAACATTATTTCGAATGGAGTGACTTTTTCAGTTGCTTCTTGTTGGGGAACAATTTCGAAGGAAAGTGGCACAATTCACAGCTTCTGCCCTAAAGCTAGCTGGTAGTTCCGATTGAATTAATAAACACCTGGCCATTTCTACAATAGTACAGTTTATTCTTTCTGCTATGCCGTTTTATTGGGGTGTTATTAGGTCGAGTCATAAGTAACTTCCATTTTTTTTATCAGACATTTATTTTGCTTTTATTAAGTAATAAAGTTATTAATTTATTATGTATTCACCACTATTATGTATGACCTTCTCCCATCTTCCTGGCAGCTTATCAATTCCTTCCTTGTAAAATGTGGTTGGTTTGGAAGAAATTTTCGACAGCCTGACTGACTTGTTCTTCAGAATTGAAGGTTTTTCCATTCAAAAAGTTTTGCAAGGAATAGAAAAGATGATAGTCTGTTGGGTCAAGGTCTGGAGAGTAAGGTGGGTGTAGTAAAACTGACCATCCAAGTTCAAGAATTTTTTCTTGAGTCGCCCTTGCTGTATGTGGTTACGCATTGTCGTGTAAAAGAATGATGCTTTTGCGATTGACGAGTGCAGGACGCTTTTCAGAGTTTTTCTTTTACTCTTTGCAGCTGCTGAACGTATGTATCTGCAGTAATCATTAAATTTGACTTCAAAAACTCGTGATGAATTATACCTCGACAATCCCACCATACACTCAATAAAATCTTTTTTCCATGGATGTTTGCTTTCGGATCTAGTAGGGGTGATTGATCCTTATCAAACCACTGTCTTTTACTCACGATATTGTTATAGGTAACCCATTTTTCATCGCCTGTTATAATCCTGTCTAAAAAAGGCTAGATTTTTACCCATGATAGCAGACTTGTGGCGATTGACATGTGATCGTCTTTATTCCGTTCACTGAGATTGTGAAGTACCCATACTCATAACTTGCTGACTCCCTAATTTCTCTAGGTGGCTGCAAACAGTTGATTGTGATGTATTCAACCTTCCTGCGATATCTCTTGTTGATTGACGTGGATTTTACTCCAATATTGCCTTTAAGAGGTTTTTGTCAAGGTCGGAAGGATGTCCCGCCCTCGGTTCGTCCTTTAAAGTCATATCTCCAGAACGGAATTTGGCAAACCAATTTCTAACTGTCCGATCGCTTATTAGACCTTCACTGTATACACTGCATATGTTTTCAGCTGTCACCTTAGCACTATTGCCTTGTTTAAATTTCCAAAGCATCACATGACGAATATGCACTTTTTCACTCTTCATTTTAGGGGTTATGAACAGCAGTTTAATGAAACGTGCACCACACAAACCAGTTGTCAGAAGACTAACTGAACTCTTATCTATTTAGTGAAAGCAAAAACTTGTTTGTCCCAGTGACTTATAGTGGGTAGGTACGAACATAGATTCTACCTAGCTGCATCGGAAGTTATTTATGACTCGGCCTATATTACAGCCGCTTTTCTCTTCTGATTCCTTCTTGCTCTAGGTAGTTGTTGAATTTGGTTCTACAATATTCGAGTCCATTATCCGTTCGGAGTGTTTTTATTTTCCTTCCGATTCAGTTTTCCATAACTGCTTTAAATTTCATAAACTCTTTTTAACTTCATTTTTTTATTTTAGAAAACTTGTTTCTACATATCGAGATTTGTTATCAATGAAAGTAACAAAATTATGTGAACCACCTAGAGATGGAACTCTCATTGGACCACACACATCTGTGAATAAGTTCCAATAGATGTTTACTTTCATATTTCGATTCTTTAGGAATTGGTTTAACAGTTTGTTTGCACTAAATACAAATTTGAGTCTTTTAGAGAATATTGTTAAATGACCTCGGACCATTCCTTCAGTTTTCAATTTCTTTAAATCATTTTCGTTTAAGTATCCGTATTTTTCATGCCATTTGTGGAATTCGGTAACTTGCAGGGATTTCGACACTTGATTCAATGTAATATAAATCACCACTGCTCTTTGCACATAAGTGTCATTCCATTTGTATCTAGTATTTTCACATCTCTTTCGGTGAAAATCACAGATCGGTTATATGCAGTTGCTTTTGACATAAAGAGCGGATTATTTTTCAGTTTAGGAACGCACAAAACATTTTTGAGACGGATTGTTTTTGTTTCTTCCCCCCGCTGGTACAGTAATGCGGATAGATCCCTTTCCAGTTACTACAGTTGATTTATCGACAGCAAGTTTCACGAATGAATTCATTTGTTTTTATCGAAGAGGTTTTTATCGTTGCACATGTGAGAAGTAGTTCCACTATCCAGACATCACAAAGTCTTTTCTTTGTTTATGTCACTCAGAGAAGTAGTTGATGCATGTTCCTCTTTTATTTTTGCTGTCATCCTTGCTTCGTGTTTCGAAGCTGCAGTCTCTTTATCAGTTATTTTCTTATATTCGAGAGCTTTATTCGAGCCGGGTTTTGAACAGTAGTTGCATTTGAAAAGGCTTATTAAAATTAAGATTTCTATTTTGATTACTCCTCCAATTTTCTGTTTGTTTTCAGATTTTGATTTCCTTTTTGTAATACGAATGGTAAGCTTTTTGAGAATCAGATTTATTCTTCGCTTCCCATACTTCTATTAATTTAATTTTCAAAGCTTCAAGTTGTGGCAGCTCATCTCGGGATTCAATTGCACATCTGAAATTGTCATCATTCTCAGGAATGCTGTATAAGAGGAGTATATATAGAAGATCCACAGTGTTTTTGATATCCATTTCATGGAGTTTGTCCACTGTTTCGAAAAAATTATTTAAATGTTCACACATGTTTTCGCCATCCTTCATCTTTCGGAAAAGGAGTTGTTTTTAACAAAGTAGCCTTTTTAGTAGGTCCTTTCGATTCATAAACTGATTTTAATTTTGTCCACACTTTCGTTCAAAGTTGTGCAGTATTTCACATGACAAAGTTCACTAGGAGACATCAATAAAATAATATCGGCTTTTGCCTTTTTATCCACTGTAGTTCAGTTTTTAGCTCTGCTTGATCTTTTGACAGTTGCTTCTTCAGCTGGTTTTGTATCTTTTCCAATCACAAAGTTCCAATGATAATTTCTAATCAAAACAGCTTCTATTTGTAATTTCCATGTAAGATAATTGTCTTTTGTAAGTTTTTCAATGCTTGCGCCTTGCGAAATTTTGCTCAATTTCAGGAAAAACTCAACTTGCAAAAAATCTTTCAAGATGAATGCCGTTTTAAGTGCTTGTCAGCTATAACAAGTTCTTTGTTCACAAGTAGTTTCAGATTTGATCTATTTTCTCTGGGTATCCTAGGCCCATAACCTTAGTTGGGTTAGCAGAGTGAGTGGCAACAAAGGTAGAAACATTACTTTTATTTGACATGCATAATTAACACAATAAAACAATACAGATATAATAAACATGGAAACAGGGAGCGCCTACTTTTACAGACTCCCTCTGATAAGAACTCTGCAGCAACTGATGATGATGCAAGTGGTTAGTGACGTCGACAGTAGTGCGTGGAAGGATGTAATGACAGTAATGCGTAAGGGAAGAGGAAATTAGTATTAATTTCCAACACAAATGTTTGTAACATCAAGCAAAATGATTTAATTGTAATTTTTCTCCCATATTTTTTAATGGTCCAATCATAAAAGACTAAGTCAAAAGGCATTCTTTTGTCAATAAAAGAAATCCTCATTTCATTTCGAATATGCATACATTTTAGATGTGCATCAAATGTTGCTATTATATAACTTTCTATAAAGCCTTACTGTTACAGCATAGGTAAAATTTATTATTGCAGTTCTAATTCTTTACAGGCTATGGCATTGAATGAAAACTTTGCTTTGAGGAAAATTTCTTTAACAAGATAATTCTAGTACATGATAATTTTGTTCATGCTCTTTGTTGCACAATTTAGTATTGCTTGTGCTTGTCTTGCCTTTAATGAGGAACAACAACACAAATTGGCATATGAAGGATGGTACCAAGCACCGGCGAGTCTTCGCAATGAAACTCAGATGTACTTTAACTGCTGTGGCTTTGAAAATGCTTCTTTACCTGATACAGATCCCATGAAACAACCTTCATGTGCAACGGTAGGCTCTAATTTGCTTGTTCTAATATCAAATACATTTTCCTTATGTATTAACATTTTTCAATAAAATGATATACTACACAATTTTTCCGTGTAATTTTCCGAAGAATAAGTTGTAATTTTTGTCAAATGTTTTTCTTTTTTGGTTTTCCATATTGTAATACATGTAGATCTGAATTTTAGTTGGTTAAATATATTTTAATATTAACTATCTATTTCATATAAAAAAATAACAGTAATTCATGTTACTGAAAAGTGCATGAAATTTTAATATGTATTTAAAATGTAAATTCCACATTATATGGAATATTAAGATGCATCATAAAGGGAACTTTTTTCTTCAATTCAAAAATATTCATTCATCATTAGAATTTAAATAACTCCATTAAAGTTTTAATTAAATAACATTACATTGATTTTGTGGTATGCATTCAATGAATTTTACGAATATAATCTCTCATAAACTTAAAAATGATAGATGAAACAATTAATTATAATGGTGAACACATTTTTTATTTCAAAAGCAATAAATTTGAGTATTTTATTATAGAATTTATAAGAATTGGAACAATCCCTGCGAATTAATTGGATGTCCCAACTTTTAGATAGAGTTGTCTTTAGTATGTTTCTTTTGTTCAGTCATTTCTAATGCTTTCCTTATGTCTTCCATGGTTTGAATTTGATATTCTTTACCCATACCATCTGCTTCTTTTATTTCACCAGGGTAAAGTGAACTACGGTAAAATAAAAAAAATGAACTTTAGGGTTTTCAATAAGTGAAGTTATGAGAATGCTTATTTGTGAGGAAATTGCTATTACTCACCACTAACTATTTTAGGGTTCTTCCCGCTCTACTTTTGAATGTGTTTTTCATTTCCAATTTTTCACTGGTACTATTTGCCATTTGTTTATTTTCGTCAAGTGGTATAAATGGATAAAAAGATAAATATCTGCATTATTAACATACTTTTCAAAACCCAACATGTCTGCATTCTTTACTTTAGTTGTACCACTGGTCTTGATGCTTCACAGATAACACAGGTCTGCGATGAAAAAATTGTCTTAAAATAATTAGTGTTTTTTAGTTTTTTTGGATGCTTACTAGAAAAATAATTAAAAAATTCTCTTGTACAGTTTTATCACAAATCATAGGTCTAATATATACAAATTTTGTATATTTAAGAGCAATGTAATATTTGTATGAACTTATTAAACATATTTATAGATTTTAAATAATAATTTGCTCTATATAAATTCTATCCAAGAAAGAATAAACTATTATTTATTTAGGATTTTCCTCTAAATTGGTATACTGTCTGTGTTAAACACAACAGTAAAGCCAGAGAAAACAAGTTAAAACTGGATCACTAACCTGTTGGTGCATGTCTGTCCTCCCTTCCCCCTCCATCATTCCCCTTCCACTTCCTGCCATTTTTCCTACTCCCATCAATGTCTTTCTTAGTTCAGTGCTGTACATGTGTATATAATTCCGAGTTTTGAGTAGAAGTGCTTTTTAGTTGTGGTTGAGAGAAATGGCTTCCAGAGGATGTGTTATTTCACCAGATTGTTTCTGCTATATTTGTGGTAGCTATACAGTAAAAAAACCAACTAAGAAACATTTCAGATTTTGTGGAAAGAGTACTTTGCTTATTTTGGCATGAAATTGGGAAATCAAGACAAGCCTTGAGCTGTAAATGGAAACAAACGAGAGAAAAGCCTGGAAATCTTTCAAACTAGTAGTAACCAGCTTTCTTGGAAGCCAAAACTACAAATCTTTTGTAGAAGAGATGTTAGCAAATTTCAAGATATTAGGGTTCATTTTCTCCATTCGCACCTGGACTATTTCCCTGAAAATTTAGGTGCAGAGAAGCAAGGTGAAAGATTTCACCAAGACATAAAGGGGGGGGGGGAAGGCGATATCAAGGAAGGTGGAATATCAACATGATAGCCTGGCTGCTGGATGTTGAAAAGAGATGATCCTGGCAAGTTCACAAGAAGAAAAGCGGAAAAAGAAGTTTTGAGAAAAAGAGAAACACTACTAACTCATTTATCATTTAAATCATGACAGAACTAGGATATAATGTAAAGTATGTATTTATGAGGTGATAAAATAAAAATGTCAAAATATTTTGATTTGAGTTATTTCCCCAAAAATATGAAATCGTTTTGTGAAAAAACCTTACATGATAGAAAAAATGGATTTCATTTTTGGAATCAGCACTGAAAGTAATATAAAAATCGATTATCAAAACTAAAACAATTTTTGAAAAGTATTTTTTTGTAGACCTGTGTAATCCACTCTGGAAATGTATTTGAATAGGTAGACGAATATCTGAATAAGCTTGGTGTAAGTAAAAGCGCACACCTTAAAATTTATAATATTTACATAAGCACACATTATGGAGCAGTTTATTTCGTAATACTTGTCTGGATCTTAATTTTGCAAATTTACTTCATCCAATCTGGATCTTCCTGAAATAGTTTAAAGGTTTCTAAAAAAGTCTAAATGAGAATTGTACAGATATGTCTAACTTGGACTTTAAATTTCAAACCATTTTATCTCAATGTGATGGAGTCTTTTCTTCTATGAGCTTGGCAGCTTATATCATCGCTAATAATTATTTAGAAGTTCATCAATTTCTACTTTAATTGTTGAGGAATGAAGATTGGTTACAGCTGGTGAAATTTCAGATCTTGAGATGGAGATGTATTTTGACAAACATCCATAAGGTATAATCTACGAATTATTACTTTCTTTTTCTTGAAGTAGATGACAAATTTGTGACAAACTCTCGCAATCGGCCTAACCAAAGGCACTTGCTGTTGGAGGTTTTTCTGGAATGCTTCTTTACTTTTTGCTGCATCTCTTTGCTCTAAATGCTGCAACTCAGTTTTTCACTGCTAACATCTTTTCTAGTTTTTATTTTGCGTAGATTTTGAAAGTTTCAATAGCTGTTTTTGTTTCTTTCTATACTTTTTCATCTCTTCCAAATGTACTGTTCATATGTGCCTTGTCATCTCTTTCACTGTGCAACTGTCATTCATTTATAGATACCTTCAGAAACAGTTTTCCTAAATCTAAAACAATATAATTTTACAATTTTTGAAAAAGTTTAAGATTTTTATCACCACTATTAAAATTAAATGCAATATTTTATTCATTATATTGATGTAATTTGCATTATATTGGTATGACTCACATTGCACATAAATGTGTAAGCCTTTAGAATATTTTTATGTATTAAATGAGTATAGATTGCAGAAGGGGCATGAAATATTCAAATTGATAGTGTCCTTTTAGTTATGAAGAAAAATGCATGTTTTTATGACTCATGTTACCTGTTAAACAGAGACTTAGAACGTTTTGGTTTAAATTATTAATAATTAAATTGATAATTAATCAATCACTTTTTGAAAGTATTAATAAATCAAGTAATTGATGAAGTAAAAAGTTTCAAACTTACTAATTGTAACAGAATGAAGTTCCAAAATCAACAATTTAACATTCTAAAAATCATGAGGTGAAATGTTGCATAAAGTTAGCCATTTTGAAAAGAAAACTGTTACCACAACTATTTTATTAGGAAAAATAATATTTGGATATATTATGACTAATAAAACAAAAAATATATACATATAAACTTTTATTTTTTTCTACATGTCCCTGATTTGATGTATTATTCCTATTGTGTGTACCCATAAACTCACTAAAATGGTAATTTTTATTAAAAAAGAACAATGATCCTACAATTTGACATGTATTGTATTTTGATAAAAAATAAAATTGAGTTTTATGTGAATAATGCAACTTCAAAAAGAATAAAGGAATGTCCTTGAAATTCATATGTACATTGAAAAGTGTTTCTGCTTTGTGTGTTTTCTAACAACCAATCAAGTGTAAACAATCAAGCAAAGCAGCAGAGGGGAGGATTGCTATTTTGTTTTAAAGTACATCTACATTCATAGTGCTTCATTTGTTTTTGATTTCCCTAATTAACTGCATTTTACATTTTAGGCTGAAACATTTTTGACAAAGTTTTAGTAAGAAATACAAGTTTTAGAAAACAATTGTTTTGAAAAATTATTCTGTCAAAATTCATAAATCGAATTGGAATTTTGAAAATAGATGTTTTTGAATGAGTGGTACATTTTATAGGATCTTAAATTTATAAATGTACCCACAACATCAACATTATTAAACTCTGAAAGAAGTTTTTTCCTGTGTTCATTTATAGAAAGGTAAAAATGAGCCACAAGGATATTATATATACTATACCTATAATGGTACTTAATATTTAATGTATATATTTCCTTTCCAATTTTTATCGATTCTCTGATCCTGGTCCCTTAGGATAAACCCTTGTCCAACTGTATTCTCATTGTTTATAATATCTATGTATATATATTTAACTTACGTGGCACAGTAATCAGCCATATTTATGTGGGGTTTGCATCGGTGTCCAGGCAATTATTACACATTTGTGGACAAACACACATTTAATTAGACAAATAAGACTGACAATAAAATCCAGAAGGCTCATGCTCTCCGAACACATTATACACTTCTCGTTTCTAGTCGCACACATGACTACTCTACTGATGGCAGAACAAGAGAGTATTTTTTCAATGTTTCATAATGCCTTCTGGTGGCCACTCCTTAGATTTGCACATTTATATATTGGCAAATGGTAAAAAGGAAGGTTGGTATTGGTATTTTTAATTAACGTCACACTGGACCAACACAGCGGGCTATTGGTGATAGTCCGGGATCAATCCCAGAGGAAACGATCGAGGACAACACCACGTAATTTTGAACCACTGTCAGATGATGAGGCAACACCTGAGCTGGCACCCCACTCTCCAAACTTCCACACCACGCCAACGTGAGGACATTTGAGGCCACGGCAGATTTAACGTGCACCAGCCCCCTTTGTATACGACGGTGTTTGGCTGGATTCGAACTCGCAACCCTTCGGTTGCTAGCCTGTTACTCTTCCAACCGGGCTACTGCGGCCCTTGGTAAAGAGGAAGGAATTAACTGCAAAATCAGTTGTTTCTAATTTGGCTGAATTTGTTTAAATATACTTGATTTGAGCTATGAAGCTATAAAATACTATAAAAAAATACTTGTAAGCTCACCACTCTAATGAAATACTAGTCTTCTGATGGCTGAAAGCAATAAGGAATCTGGAAGATAGAAATAATAAGGAAAGAGAAATGTGAACAAATGAGAAAAACAGGTTCATATGTTAAATTAGACTAAATCGTCCATCAAGTAAATGGGATGCTATTAAAGTAGATGTCCAGAAGTTAATTGGTATAACATGACTGAGGTATGAACTTTTTGCTGCACACTGTATTGGAAATATGAATTAACCTCAGTAAGAAGTAGACAAAATGTTATTTTATGTTTTTTGACTAATTTTATTCCATTTGGGAGTATAAAATGCATTTATCAGTGCTTGTATATATTATAAACAGATTTAAATGCGACATGAAAAGTGAGTAATGACACTGCTATCAATTGATATAAGTAGACATTTCAGCACAGATGCTATGCACTGGTCTTGTAGTTTAATGTGTTTTGGAAATAGGAAAAGAAAGTGATTTTTTTTGTGATTTTGGAAGAAATTAAACAAATAAACTCTTGTAATATATGTGTGTTGAATTTCAGGTTCCATTCTGTATAGAGCATAAAGATATGTGTGAAAAGAGTCAACAAACCTGTTGGAAAAAGCTTCAGACTGTTATCGACAATGCTTTAAAAATTACTGGTGGTGTTGGCTTATTTTTCAGTTTTTCTGAGGTAATATTTGTCATGGTATTTCAATCTACTTTATTGTGTATAGTTTAATGAATTAAATTGAAACATTATTTTGATGTTAAAAAATTTATCCCTGGTCTGCAGCAAGGTTGACAAGTTTTTGCAAGAGGTGTAAAAATTCAGTAAACTCAGATTGTCAGTAATAGGTTTTTGCAGTGGAAATAATAAGGGTATTTTTTATTTTATAGTAATTATTTTAACTAAAAAAGTAATTTTTATCTTTAAGCCGTTGCTAAAACATATTTTGTAATTTTTACATGAGATGGTATTTTTTCAGATGTTTTGTATAATTTTCTCTTTCAAGAAAAAGTATTTTTGACCGAATCTCCCTGATACCTCTTCTCTATTGGGGAACTTTTTCTGTAATGAAATTTCCGAACATTGAAAGAATCTAGTATATTTCAAGTCTGTTTCTATGGTTTTGGTTGGAGTAAAAAAGATTTTCAATGTTTAAAACTTTGCTGATCATAGAAAATCATTATCTTTCGAAAATTTGGTCATGTTTTTTCTACATTGCAATTTTAGACTAGTGAAATAGATACTAAAATATTAAATTAAATGTTTTTAGTAAAATTTTAATTTGACATAGGAACTACCAGTAAATATTAGTTGTCTCTTGTTTGTCATATTTTTTGTTTAAGAAATAAAGACTTCTAGTTTGGCAGTGAAACTAAAAATTATTGCCTCTTTAAGAGTATTTTTGTCATATATGGGATGTTTAAGTTCTGTTTTTTGTTTCATGCACATCTATTTAGAGTTTTGCAAAAAAATATTCAACAAATTTTTGGTCACTTTAATTTTTAAGGTACTTTTGTAGTTTTTAAGTTGAATGCATTTTTTTCAATTTTTCGACTGTCAAATCCTAGCTCAGCTATGTTTGATAAGCTATCTATTAAAATTTTCAGAGATCTTGCATCTCCAGCATTACATTTTAGTGATGTTTTTGGATTTTCTTTTATTTTAAAATTTGGAAATTTTATTGCATAGTGGGCTTGCTAAGTCTAATATTGTGTATTTTATATTTT
Source organism: Meta bourneti (assembly GCA_933210815.1). NCBI lineage: Eukaryota > Metazoa > Arthropoda > Arachnida > Araneae > Tetragnathidae > Meta > Meta bourneti. Next base: position 74,561,640 of record OW119924.1, on the reverse strand, counting down.
GTAAGTAAATTACTAATTTATTTTACATAAATTCCAAAGATATTTAATTTCTATCCATCTCCTTCACCATGCTAGTTTTCAAACCTGTCATCCTTTTCAGGATATTTGCAGTCATATATTCATTTTTATTTCTTTGCCATACTTTTTACTTTCTAACTCTAATTTGCTTTAAATCAAGTTTCTTATTTCATCACTCCCAACTTTTTTAATTGTTTTTATTTTAGCATTTAAAGATTTCAATATCTTACTATATATCCCCTTCCTTTTGTTGGCTCAGTAGCGTTGTTAAATGCACATTTTTTATAGACTACTATTTATTTAAAATTTACCAAGCATGTGTTAAAAGTATCATTCAAAAAACCATTGTTTTCATTTTATAAATATTGTCAGGAAATGTTAAATTTTGAATTCTTAGTTATACTATTATGGAATTCCATTTAATTGAACTTGTATGTAAATCTTACTTTCAGTTTATTGGGGTGTGGTTGACAGTTCGTTATCGTAACCAGAAAGACCCTCGTTCTAACCCGCATGCATTTTTGTGAAATTAACCTTCTATCAGTTTCAAAGGTATGCTAATACACTAACCCTTCTGATGATTTTTAACCTGTGCAGTCATTTCCATTTAATAAAAAATAACCTGCTTATCAACATGTTTTATGCTGCTTATCAACATGTTCTATGCTTCTTGCATGCTTTTATTTGTCTTGCTATATTCAATATTCTTCTGTTTTAATCTTTATCTTCTGTTACATTTTGCAGAAATTGCATTTTTCAAAATTCTGCTTTGTTTAATGTGTTTTCTAGTACCTAACTTGAAATTAGAAATATGTATTTGTACATTTGATTTTAAAAATATTTTTTTACTACTTTTTCAATATTACTGTGATGTAAGTATTCTGTTTTTTCCCTGTGTTCATAAACTTGGATTTTCTGGGAGACTCGAAACTCAATGAACAATTTAGAGGTGTTTATAATTTAGCTTCTGTTTATATATGAAATCGGGGGAAATCATTATGTTTTTAATCATAAAATCGGATTTAAATCTGATTTTAATTAATCTGTAACCTTTGTGTTTAAATTTGTTAGATATAAAACATGCAAATTACTGTAGTGTCTAGATAAAATTGATTTACGTTAAAAATTAATATATATGTATATATTATAGGTTTTAGAAATATAGTAGGGCAAAAATTTTGCAGATTAAAACAATTAAAGTTATTATTTGGACCTTGTTACTTTTATTCTTTCATTTGAATTGTATTTCCTGATACAAATCCATAACACGTTAATTTTAAATTTAAAAATAATCTTTTCAATAAGGTTAATAAAATTTAAGTTTAAATTTTTATAAATCATAAAATTGAATTTTCTGGCCTTTTTGTTATCCAACTTGTTTCAAGTGTAAGTTGAAAATATTCTTTCTACAAATACAGAAATTGCTGTTATGGTAAAATAGCTATATGAATGTTTCTTGTCAGTACACAGACACTAAAATCTAAACTTTTCCCCTGTTCAAAAGGAGATATCTTGAAGACAATGTTTTCCCAAAGAAGAAATCAAGAAACTCGTCTGCTTTCTCTTGAATTTTCTTAATTGTATTATTCTTGAATTTTCTTAATTACTGGCATAATTGTAGATGAATATTTTGCTTTTGTGCATATTCAGTTCTTTCTATTTAAGCTCAGTCGATTTTCTAAATAAGCTAGGAAGTGAAAGGCATCCAGTATTCATTTTTAACACATTGAAAACAAATGTTAAAGAGAGCTGATTTCTTTATCAGAAATAGAAAATCCCCTCTTGAAAGGACTGCCCTCTGGGACACATCTCCTTTAGGTGTGTACGAACTTCATGAACCTGAGGTACCCTAGTGATCTGTTCTTTCTCCATTGGGTTTGCTGTCTTTAGCAAACACTGGGTCATGCTTCTGGGACACCCAAGCAATCTTTTTTTCTTTCCTCTCATTGTTTTCTCCCCTATCCTCTCTTTACAATTGCCTTCTTGTGTTTCATGCATAAAACCCAATATGGCCCTTGCGCAATAAAACACCCAAGTCAACTTAAAAGGGCATCAGTTCAAGCCTGTGGAACTTTTTCACAGGGAAGACTCAAAATTAACTGAAAGCACTTAGTGTAATGTATGAACTGACACCAAAGTCAGTCTGCCTGTTTTCAGTGAGCAAAAATATATTTGTTTCATTATCTTCCAAACACGGGTGCCAGTTTCTAGGGGCCCAAACTTCTAGTGTCGCCACAAACAGAAGAGGTAAATATTTCCAATGTGTCTGAGAAACCAAATAAGTTAAAAAACATCTACACCAAGCATGCCTTGAGAGCCTGACCCCTTGAAAATTTTTATGGTAGACCCTGGCCCCAAAACATAAGGAGTAAATATTACAAATAATACAAGTAACCCCCACAGAGCAATTTGATCTCTCTTAACAGACCATTTTATCAGAAGTTGCTCAAGGGTCTAAAGATCAGAACTCCTTTGGTCCTAAAAGATTTTGGTTGGTTCTGGTCCCTATAGAACATGAAGTATAAATTTTACAAATGCACCGACAATATCAGTAATTATTTGACAAAATAAAGAGTTCTGAAACACTCTTATATTTGAAACTAGTGGTGTTTTACTTCCCCATCATTTCTCGAAGTTGGCACCACAGCATCCCAATTAATATTACCATGTCTTAAAGGGAATCCTGTTATTTAAGTTTAAAAAAGATCATTCTTCAGGTGGTACTGAACAGAAGCAAATGTTTAAACTTATTTGTATAAAGTAGTATTCATTCTGCCCCAGATTATTTCATTTTTCATATTAAACTTCAATTAAGAAAATTTGAAGTTTGATTAAAATCATGATTTGTTTAATAAAAATCACTTGATTTGAATCAACATACCCTGTATTGAAAGTTTATATTTTTGATGACAATATTGATTTAAATGCTTTTGGTTATTGGCACATCTTGATTGTAGTTTCAGAAAAAATAGCACCATATCAATCAATGGGATTTATTTCAGTATATACACAAAAGAAAACACATTTAGCAAAATCATTGTAAAATAGAAATTATCTGAAATAAATGTTATGAAGGTAAAATTATAAGAACGTTTTTGAAAACTTTACAGCACAGTGCAAGTCTAAAGATTTTCTACACACCAAAATTTTGTGAAATCAATAAAATGATCGAGCTCTCTATTGTATACTTGATAATCACATTTCTAGTTTTATAAACGGTGGAACAGTCTGTTTTATCTGAATTATTCATGTGTTCATATTGGTTGCCTCTCAAGATAATAAAAATACACATTTGTTTTTATCAGGATTGATGACTAAGAATAGCTTGTAACTTCTCTTAGTGATGTTACTTTGTGTAAATCAGTTGCTTATGATTCCAGAACAACCCCTAGTTCTGAAATGTATTCCTTTTAATATTTTATTAATGCAATATTTTTGATAAGTAATGAGCTGATAAAAGATATAGAGAAATTCAGTGAAATGTTAATGTTGGTAAGTCTAACGAAAGAGCAAACCGCAAATCCAAGGTGAAAATGTGATCAATGTAGAATTAACTCTTAATGTCAGTATGTTGGTAGGATTTATTGAATTAGATTTTTCCATATTTATATTATGTATAAAATATATTTCAAATTTTGACATTTCATGTCTATAACATAATAAAGTTAACTTAATAGTATAGTATTTTTATGTATATTAACACTAGAAAAGACGGACAGGCTTGTGTGGCCCTTGCTTTCTTACCAACAAATTGAATAGGCTGATATTGTATGACTTTTAATAATTTCATCCACAGTTATAGTGTATTTAATCACTTCGGCCTGGCTGGCCATATAGGACCTAAAACCTAGAAAGACTGGCCTATATGGTATTTTGCAATGATACCATGTTCTTCCCATTTGAGGCGTATTATCACCTTGCAATGACATTCAGTTTAATCTTGCTTCCCCTTTATATTATATTCGCAAATTTTGTTCCCTTCCCCAACTGCGAACACTGTTTTGTCAAGACTATTGGCTGACTGGTAATTCTTTTTCTAAACATTTGAAATGTCATACTTTACTCACATGATGCATTGAATAGAGACATGGTTAGTTTCTCTTCTGATAGAGATGTCTCACTCATAGATTTTGAAAGGGTTGCTAAGATTGGATGAAATTGATTTGAGGAAGTAGTTAAAGTAGCTATTCTGTAAATGAAGAATATTTTCCGTGTAATGAAGATAAGAAAAGTAGCAGTTCAAATGAAGAATAATCCACAATACCGCAGATGTGTGTGTGCACCAGAAATCCAAAGATAACTAGTCAAAGTATGGTGTTAATATTGTAGACCAAATGGTATACATGTATAAAATGAAAACAAGAAAAGAATTTGCTGTAAATGATATAAAGAAGCAATGGGGGAGCATCTATTCAGCTGGAGAAATTTCATCCTACTATGTGGAGAAGTCTACTTAATTTCTGGTACCTATAAAGATGCTACTAGCACAAAGTTTTTGACTAGCATTATAAAAGATCACCAGGAAATATCAAAATGTTCTATACAAAGACCTTACAAACAAAAACTAGATACCTGGATTACAAAAAAGCAGTATGTGGAAAATGCAACTCGAGAGGAGTGAGATGTATTGATTGTTTCAATGAATGTAAAAATTAAAATAAAAACCCAGGTTAATGATATAAATTTTCAATTTGAATAATATATCACATGCTACCTAAAATATTCTAATTTGATTAAGTGCTCTTTAAGATTTTTGAGCCACACTGCCCTTTTCGTATTTCTATGTATAAGGCAACTTTCCTCTTTTTATTGTTAATATGTAATTGAATTTGCTTATAGTGAGCACAAAAGAACCAAAGTATTTGCATTTTAAATCCAAGTGCTCATAAGCACTGGGTTTTTTAAAAAGGCTGTTTTATTATTTATTTTATTCCATATTGGTAAAAGTTAATTTGCTTTGTATTTAATCAGTCTTCTAGCTCACATTTTTTATCAGACTCACGGCCCATAAAACTAGCATACTTCTAGACATTTCAATCTTGAATTTTTCCATGCACTTCAAGACCATTGAGTAGGTGGAGGGTTATGTTTGAAATATGTTTTGTCCTGGTTTACCATTTTTTACAGGCTGTTATAGCAAATGCATACTTACCAACTCTTCCTGATAACCACTTATTTTTCTGGTCTTCCGGACAAAAAATATCTGGATATTTATTCAATTTGAGATAATTTCAAATGATGCCAAATTTGGCATCACATGGTGGCATTCCATGAAGGAACAGTATTACATGCCTGCCAGCTTTTTCAGATGTCTTCTGAAAAAGATTGTTTTTCAGTCTTCCAAACGGGAAAAAGTATTTTCTGGATTTTTCTTTAGGGAGATTTTCTAGTGACTCTAATTTCGAAGTTTTGGCCCCAAGCCAAACCATGAAAGATAAACATCAGAATCAGTGGTTGGTAGACTCGTAAAAACCTTTTTTGGATATTAGTTTTCAAGATAACTTACTTTGGCATATATTGGGTGCAATTAGGTGTAAAATATTGCCACATTGGTTTTGCCTGAGTTTGAATTGCCACCAAGCATTTAACAGTTGTAGAGAACAAGAACACTTTGGTATTTTTTTCGTAAAGCCTAATTGTTGTTAATTTGGCGCTTTTAATTTTTTTTCTTGCAGGTTCAGGTATGCAAATGCTGCAATCATACTAAAATTGATGTTTTATTTTTTATTAGAAAATTCATTGAAACTATTAAATTAAAAAGTTGTATAAATGTTACATTATTTTGTTTTATATTGTTTAATCATAAATTTTCTTTCACAGGTCATAAGTATTTGGTTAACTTACCGGTATCGGCAACAAAAAGACCCAAGATTGGATCCTAGTCTTTTATTTATTTAATTCTCAATTTTTGGTTTCAACAAACTTTATGTGATAAAAGAAAATGGTGTCAGGTGTGTGCCATGTAGCAAAAGTATTATTGAGTAATTTACAAATAGAAATGCTTATAAGAATATAACCTGGATATATTTCTGGACCTTCAATATCTCTAACTTAAAAATACTTTACTAAATATTCAATGGTGTTGCATATTTATTATTAAAAATATACAACGCTCTTACATATTTGTATACTACGAATTAAAAAATTACACAAAAAAGGAATTCTGTTCCATAATGCTAAACATCTATTGAACATAAAAATAATTTGAAAATTATGCACTTAGCGAGATACAAAACTAATTATTTTGTAAAAATGGCTCATTTTGAACTGCATAATTAGGCAGTGTTAATATTTATTTTAAGTTATGAATCAACTTGATAAATTTGAACTCGGTTCATTGAAATTTCTGGGTTTTAGCATTACGTATTCAATGTTGCAAATTTATCTTTTAAAAATATTTTATTTTGATCTTAATGTACTATTTTTCAGTAATTTAGAAAACTGATTATTTGTTTGAGTAATTCTGTTATATTTTCTAATGTTGGTTGTACTTGCAATATGCAACCAGCTCTTATTTATTCTTGTTCCATTATTAAAAAAAATTTATCAGCAACCATTTATAATTTTAAATTGTGATATTTTTATTAGTGGGCTGATTAATTTACTCAAATAGACAATATTTTTACTGTCGAAACTTTATTTAAATCAGGGATGCACAGGCTGATTCTTATAAATTCAGTTCCAATGCTACATCTTTAAGTGAATTGTATCTCATTAACATGTTTAGAAAATAATTGAATTAAAAAAATTATGTTCATTGTATTAGTTTTTTTGGTATTATGGCAACTAGAAAAATGTGCCATAAGTTCCCATGTAGAATTTACTTATCCTGTGCAACCCAAAAAATAGAAGTTCCATTGCTTTAGTTAATATTCTAATTGATTTGATAAGATTGCGGGAATCCATATTAATTAAATAAAATTAGAAATAGGAATTTTTTGTTTATGATAGTGTTAAAAAATGTTGCATTTGTTAATGTGTTCTTTTATTCTATTTTTTCATTCTTTAAATTTGTACTTTATTTCAATGTAAAACTTTTTGAGTTGATCTTTGAATTTTATTCTTTTAAGTTAGAAATATATTCAACATTAAATTTGAAACTGTTTAATAACTAAGTACGAGGTGTCTAACAGGTAATTATTTTAAGACTTTCAAAAGGATTTGCTAAACCCTTAAAAGTTCCTACTTATCTTATGTGATTTTTCTAAAATTTCACACTCAATGGCACAATAGGAAATTCTCATTTACTTTAGTAAAAGAAATTTAAGTATGTCTAATTTATGTCTTTTAAGAGAAAAGACATAAAATTAAAGATCTTGAAATGGAGTCGCATCTTAAATGGGCATTGGAAGAAAAATATAAATAACTCGTCTTAAGTAACTGATTTCACAATTATAGCTTTTTTTTTGTGAATTATTTTCAAGATCACCTGTATTTATCTCATCAACAATGCATAACTATTGAAAGTGTTTATCTGGTAGACTTTCGTTTTCAAGTTGGAAACCACATTTTTGTCTGATTTTATTTTCAAGTATACACGAGAACATGTCAAATTTACTATTACAAATATCTAGAAACTTCTCTGAAAACGTCAAGCTATACATTAAAAAAACCAGTGGCGTTTCTCAACCGCTGGGCCTTGTCATCAATTATACCAGGCCATGACAGGTTCTCCTACAATTCGTTTTTAAGCATTTTTATGAATATTTTTAATTGAGATATTAGGAGAATAGAATGCTGAGAAAAGTTTTCCACTAAAATTGTAGATCATGGCACCTTCGCAAGTTTGCATTGTTGTGTGCAAGTGCTTGTTTCAAATCCTGAGTGCCGTGATTTTTTAAAGGCCTGTGACTGTTTAATTTTAATCTCATGTCGATACAAATCAACACTAATTTAACAATGTTAGCCAGAGGAAATTACAATATTTCATTAGTCGGGACTGATAATGAATTATAATGTAATTTTATACTTATCAACATTCCTCACCATATATATAAATATACTAATACTCTTTATGATTATGCATATTTAATGTATAAACTTGAAAAAAATTGGATTTCTGAGTCAATTTGTAAGGACAGTGCCATGGCTAAGAACTAATGAGGTAGCCTTTATTTATCATAAATTTATGGGAACTTATTAGGGTCATGAAATTATAAAAAAATTGATTTTGCAAAATTTAGTAGACACCTCGTAGGTTATTGCACTCACTGGCCTACTTTTTGTGTCAAGTTTCAAAATAAAAATTAGTAAGCAATTTTTTAAAATTTGCAATGTCTGTTCCTCTTGCCATTTTTTGTTACATTTACTCTAATATATATTAACACTAGGAAAATATATGTACATTCCTGGTAAAAAAATCCTTTTTTATGCATTAAAATATCTGTGAAGTATTGTTTATGTGTTTGTATGACACTGCTAGTCAAACTACAACCTCTCATTTATGTAGGCATTTCTTTTACTTATGTGATCAGTGAATTTTAATAAATATATTACATAATTCAAGTTGTACAATTTTTATTGCACGTTCTAAAATATCACATTTAGAATTTGTAGGAATGTTTTTAAATTCCCATAAATCCTTCAATATCAATGGTATAATAATTTGTTATTTGCATCCTTTGGAAGATGATTAATATCACTCCAATGTGGAAGGATCATCTTGGAAGTATCAACTCGTTTTTCAACGAGTGGCAATAAAGCCTTGTATATCAAATATGATCCAGTTTTAGTAAAGTGGAGTCCATCTAATAGAAATTTAGGCCAATCCTGTAAAAAAATAAGAATGGTTTATTAGATTTTCCATACAATTAGAAATCCATGAAGTACATCTTGTATAACATAGATTAACTTAATTTAGACAGGATTCATGCTTCAAACTCAATTAAATTTTGAAGTTTTCTGGTGAGATTTTTTTGATTCTATAAAAAATTAATCATGCTACATTTTGATTGTTTTATATTTCATTTAAAAATAATCTATTTGCCTTTGTGCCATTCGTGGATAAATTTTATAGAATAAATATGCATTTGTGTCCCTTCAAACAGGGCCTCGTACCCATGTACTTGCCTAGTAGATGATAAATACTGTAGATGGATATTAAATACAATGGAATTGAAAACAAATAATTATGCATTGAAGTGATGAGGTGCTATGAATTTATACTTTCTTTTCTTTGTTAGAAATTCTACATGAAAACGATTTTTTAGTTATAAACAAATCAAGCAAAAGTAAGGTTAGTATGTTTTAAATCAATAATAGTTTAATGATACTGAAGAACAAGATTTAAGTAATCCAAAGAAAATCTTCCACATCCATTTCACAAGTTCTATCCTTATTTTAAATGAATTTTTCTCAAAGCTGCTCATGTACCTTTGGAAAGTTGGCCATATGCTATGGGGTATGTGAACATTAATTTAATTATTCATTGATTTAAATAGCACAGTCAGGTTTAATTTTTATGAGTACCTTGTTCCTAGTAAAGGGTGACTGCTTTATGCTGATTTTGAAAATTAGGTTGATAAAATAATTCAAAATGAATTAATTATTAACTTATGCATTTGGTTAAGCATCAAAGAAAAGGAATAAAAAAACCCTAGAAAATCACTAAAACGAGGGAAGTGTGCTATTTACGAACGCACACCAGATAACTGGTTACTAATTAAGATTCAAAACTAATTTCCAAACAAAAAAACAATGTTTACCACTAAATTAATACTCAAAAAAGCTTTTGCAACAGATTTTAAGAATCAGCCTAATTTGGATAAATTGTATTTTCACCAATGATAATGATTGAACCAATTATAAAACTTGTATTTTAGGGACAGTATACTTTTCTATAGTGCCATTTTTATTTCCATACAACTATTACTGACTGGATGTAACTAATTGATACTTGATTTTATCACCCACTGGCAAATTTGGTTTGTTGCTCTGGTTATTTTTAAGTACACAAAGGTAATTAGGATGGGATCTATGATTTAAAGTTGATTTAAACCTGTTAAATCAAAAAGGCCAGAGTTAAACATACAGTACCACCCCTGGCTAGTTTTTAAAAAGTTATTTCATTTACATAAAAAATCAATAACAGTTTTACCTCATATTGCATCATTTCTTGATATACATTAATAACATCTATATCAAACTTCTTTGCAACATTTATACAGGTCTCTACATATTTAAAAATAGTCTTGTTATCTCGTCTAGGGAAAGTTCTACCTAAAATATATATTCATCATTAGATCTGTAAAAAAGATCTTAAATATTCAAAAGAAATATTGAATAATTACATGTTTTACATATTAAGGAATCTCGTGGCATTTACTGAATTCACAACAGTAAACTTTCGCTATAGAAATTCTTAGTGTACCAATTAAAAAACAAGAAACCATAATTTAAACTACGTCTTTTACAATCTCCAATAAGTAAGAGAATTGAAATGAGAGTCACTTCTGAAACTTTGTTTAAATTACGTATTACTATGAACAAAGTGTTATCTAGCAATTCTGGTTGACAAGAGTTTTTTAGCATAACCTTATAATTTTGATTATAAATATTTTCCTGTCAAAAGCAATTTGTTAGTGCTAGAGATATTCCAGTTATTTTAATGAAATTTCATGAATATACTTGGATAGTTGATTGATCTTAGTTTATATATTTGTATGGTATTTTATTTATAAATGTGTCAAATGACTTAAAACTAACTAATGACACATGATATTTGTTTTGCAGTATGGGCTTCTGAGTGAATGTATGGTATCCATGAAACAATGATTTATGTAATTTTCCAGTTTATGTATGGCAAATTTAAATGTCAATGATAGATTATAAGTCGTATAAAATAAATAATTGAAACAATATTATTTTAGATTATTTCAGATACAGGTAACCCCCATATAACACGGTGTTTTTATAGCACGGATTCACTCTAACACGGTTCGAGAATTGGGAACATCCCCGTATAACACGGTGCTTTTATGGAATGATTGGAACAATGATGTGAAAAGGACGGGCATTATGAAAGTTCAATTTAAACAGTGTAGCATGGGAATATCCTAAGAACTACATGCGCAGATATTATCTCGAGATAAATTAAATAAAAAGTAACTTAGCTTAGAAGAGACATGGCATCTCTTGGGGATCCCCGCTTGTCATCAAAAAGAAAAAATTGCAAGAACACTTAGCGCGTTTCTTTCTCACAAAACTGCAAGGTCATTGGACTGAGGCGAAAAAAAAAAGAGCGTGTTCTTCCTCTCCACGTTTTTTATCAGTTTTTCAGGGGGTCGCAAATCAGGGGAGATGGTCTTGTCAATCAGGGGAACTGGACTTCCTGATTCGCTGTTTTTAAACTAGCTCATTTGTAATTTGTTAGACAGACACACATGACATGGCATGACGTAACTTTCTGGAAGATTCTTAGCATAGTTAATGAGCGTCACTGGAGCAAGGGAGAAAACGGAATTGAGAAATACAGGACTTAAAAAATAAATGGCATCACTCATCTCGTGGCTGTCACTCTGAATTTGATTCGATTAGATTGAAGTGGTGTGTTCGTGAACCGACACACAACAGTAAGTAGTACTCTACCTTTTTTGAAGAAATAATAATTATATTTTTATTTTTATGAATTAATCTGTAGCCCTAAGCTATGTCTGGAGAAAATAAAAAATGTCTCTTAAAAGACATTTCATCTCAATGGAAACAAAATTACAAATTTTAGATCGGCTCAAAAAGGGCGAAAAGATATATGTAGCCAAATCATTGGATTTAAATGAAGCGACAATACGGACTATAAGGAAAAATGAACAGAAAATTAGAGATTCCATAGCTGCAGGCTGTTCTATCTCCTCAAACATGACATCTTGTCCTAAGGCAGCAATAATTGAGCAAATGGAAAAAGCCCTTAGCACCTGGATTGAAGACTTAAAAAAAACGGATGCCACTGAGCACCAATATTATTAAACACAAAGCCTGGAAAATTTGACTACTTAAAGGAAAATGGAGAAACTGCTACTAATCCAGATTTTGTAGCCAGAAAAGGGTGGTTTGATCGTATGAGAAAACGCTTATCAATACAAAACCTAAAAATAAAAGGTGAAACTGCATCAGCCGATAAAGAAGCCGCCAAAATTTATCCAATGGAATTGAAAAGAATTATTGAAGAGGGTGGATACTCAACACACCAGGTTTTTAATGCCGACGAGACTGCTCATTGGTGGAAAAAAATGCCCAAGAGGACATATTTCTAAAGACGAAAAAGTTGCGCCAGGTTTCAAGGTATCAAAAGACAGTGTAACATTACTTATGTGCAGTAATGCTTCAGGCGATCACATGGTAAAACCTATGCTGGTTTATAAATCTCTCAATCCTCGTGCAATGAAAAACTTAAATAAGAGTAATTTACCGGTATACTGGGCAGCAAATAAAAAAGCTTGAGTGACTACTGAATTATTTAAGAAATGGTTTGTAAACTGTTTTGTACCAAGTGTGGAAAACTACTTAAAACAGAAAAATTTAGATTTTAAAGTTCTACTTATATTGGATAATGCACCCAGCCATCCGCAAGATTTAAATAACCCAAATATCAAAATAATTTTTTTTACCTCCAAATACAACTGCTTTACTTCAACCGTTAGATCAGGGAATTATAGCTACATTTAAAGCCAATTACATAAGGAGATCATTACAATGTGTTTTGAACAAAATTGATGATGAATCTATGGACGTCAAGGAGGCATGGAAACTCTTCACAATTTTGGACTGCATTAATCTAACAAACTCATCCATCAGAGAAATAAAACCAACGACATTAAATTGTTGGAAAAAAATATGGCCGGAGTCAATTGAAAGTGAAAATTTGATCGAGACAGCAGAAAACAGAATGGATGCTGTAGTAGAAATAGCTAAGTCTCTAGGAGGGGGAGGTTTTGACGATATGACTGCACAAGATATCCACGAATTACTGGTGGAAGAAGAAATTGATGAAGCAGGTTTGGTAGAAATGATATCTGGAATCCATGATAACTCGGAGGATGATAGCATAGGTGGACAAAGAAGTTAAAAAGTTTACTCTACAAAGCATAAAGAAAGGCCTAGGCTTAGCCGTACAGTTAGTCATTTCTTAAATGAAGATTCTTCAAATGAAAGGAGCACAAAGTTTAAAACTTCATAAATGCTTAGCACCATATAAGGAAATTTATAAAGATCTTTTAACTAAAAGCAAGCAATCTAAAAAATAACAGATTTTTTGCAAAAGGTAGAGCATGGATCTGAAGATAATGCAGAAAAATGCTCAGAGGATGAGGATATCTTGCGAAAAAGAAAACGCCCTCGGTTAATAGTGCTTAGTGATGACGAAGAAAACATTGTTTAATTCATATTAATATGTATTACTTAAGAAAATTTTAATAAAGATATTTATCTTAATTTTGAAAATATAATAGCATGTTTTTTAATTTTTGGAACCTAACCCCCCTTTTCTTACTAGTTCTTTGTTTCATATAACACGGATTCGCATAACACGACATTTTTTTGGAACATAACTCCTGTGTTATACGGGGGTTACCTGCAGTTTTTATTTGCATCTTAAAAACCTTAAAGCATCTTAAAAGATAGTTTAACTTGACATTGTTTATACAAATTCTTGAATGTAGATTTGAGTTATATACTGCTCATATTTTTAAAGGGCAATATATCATTAGTGTTTTAGAACTTCTAACTACTAAGGTATTTTGAGTAATGATTCACTTGGCAGCTTTTAGCATTTAAATGTAATTGAAAAGAAAAATAAATTGAAAAAATATTTCCTTTTTAATATTGTAGTAGATAAAAATGATGAAAGGAAAAAGTGCCTTACCAGTTTCAGCACACCATTTCATAAACTTTTCATGATGATATGGTCCTGGTGTCATCAAAATTATCTTCTCCTTATTTAGACCTATTTCCTACAGTAATAAGTTCCGTTAGGTTTACATGTCATTCAGATATTCATGTTACATAAACATTGAGTAGACATAAGAAAAGCCTTTATAATTATCAAATTCATTCACATTCATGAGTGCAGTTTTCAAAACAGTTAATTTTTTGGAAAACAGAAATTGTCTAGTTTTTAAGTATGAAAAATGTATAGCAACTTATCAAGCCAGCTATAAATGAAATCAAATCTCAGGGCATTTATTGACAGATAAGAAACAAAACTGCACATCTCGAAACAATCAGAGAATGATTGCCACTGGCTTAAAAAAAGCTTATTTTTTTAAACGGTGCAGATGAGAGCACAATCATATGCACTTGAAATCAGCTGATAAGTACCTCGCTTCACTTGGGAAAGAACACTGGTTCCTCTACATTTCCCTATACTTCTTAATACTGCCCCAATGAACAAGTCTTTTTTCTTGGGTCTACAGTAATGCCAAAACTTGTAATCCAATGATCTAAGTATTTCACTTTTGAACAGATGAAGTTATGCTTGTCACAATTAGCACGAAGATTAAATAATGAGTCTTTCAAAATACTGCTTCTAGATCATTAAGATGATCTTTAAATGTTGAAAGCATTACGATGTCATCCAAGTAAACATCTATGTCAGGCAGTGCATTTCTAAATCTATCCATCAGTCTCTGGAGTGTTCAGCAACTCAAATGGCATGCGAATGAAAGGATAAGTTCCTCTATTAGTCAAAGGCAGTCTTGTATCAAGGATAAAAATTCACCTGGTATTATCCAGAATGCAGGTCTATGGTAGACATAGGAAGTGGGTTTGGCATCATGGAGTAGATCCTATATTTTGGGTAGTAAATAACTGTCAGCTATAGTAATCACATTTCATTGTCTAGTCAATGCACAAACGAATATCACCATTTGATTTCAGAACTATGGGAGCAGCAAAAGGAGACTCACAATTTAATTTGATCTGTAAACATCAAAGCTTTCGATGAAGTCCAGAAATCCATCCTTCAAAGTTACTGAGATCAAAAATCTTTCCAAGCTTTGTCAGGGAATTTTGATGCTTACAAAATAGTTGCCTGAACCTTTAATGAGGTTAATTTAAATCTTCGTAATAATATATTTAATGTAATCATAATTTCTAGATTCTCCTTCTGGTCCTCTTACGATTAAACTAGCAATTTCAGATGGTAACATTCCAATTAACTGAGTGACCCAAATGTCTTTGGAAATATTTGTAAATTTAAGTTGTCTTTCAAACAAAATTAAAAATGAACTTACGTCATCTTCATACGGATGAAACTTTGGCAACAAATGCTGTAAATAATATTTTGCATTTCTTTTAACCTTTATGCTTCCACCTTTTCTTGTGAAAGTCTAGAGATGCCTCCAACTTAAGCTTTTCTAATTCATAAGCTCTGTCCTTTCTTTTTTCTAATACGTAAGCTATATCCTTTTCTTTTTTTCTAATTCATGACCTGTCCTTTTCTTGCATGTGTTGTTCTTTTTGCTTTTTTTATCCTTTCCATCATTGATAATTGATAAAACCTTCCTCATAGATCCCACTTTTGAGTATTGTGTTTCGCAAATCAATAATTCTGTTATCAGGTTTGAAGACTTTACCTAGTTCTTCCGCAAGAATTTTCAAGTCTGTTTCCAACACTTTAAAAAAACCCGCCATGAATTTACAAGTGATACCAAGGCAGCAACGTTTTTGCTGACTCACCGAATTCACTAATAATCAGCCATTAGTTCGGGCCCTAAGTTGGCTACCAGCTTTTTATATGGAAACTTATCAATCCAGCTATAAATAAAATAAAATCTCAGGATGAGAAACATTTATTGACAGACAAGAAACAAAAGGGTGCACATCTCCAAATGATCAACAGAACGATTGCTTTCTTGCTTTAAAAAGGGTTCGTAACTTCATACTTGCAACAAAGACAATCTTCATCCATGTGGTTACAAACTGGGATTCGAACCCTGAACCTTCCGATTGGCAGATAAATGCTATGACCACTATACTATTTAGGCGGTTACATTACAAAACAACTTAGATGTATTAAAACATTACTTTTGCAATAAGCATCAGTAGCAAAAGTGAAATGAAATTTACCTGAAGATAACCTATAATTCCTTCCATATTTTGGGAATATTCTTCAAGTGGTACATGTTCAGCATCTTTTCCTGAAGTATCATTGGTACCAAGACATATCACAAAAGCATTGACATCTAAAATATTTTCAGGACTGAAAATCTGGTGGAGCACTTTAAAAGAGGATCTACTGGTGTATCCAGAAAAACCCCTAGTCATCACATCACAAACTCTAAAAAAGAAAATATTATTTAGGACACCTCAGTACTTTCTATATTGTTTACTTCGTTATCTTGCAGCTATATACTGTATTTAGTAAAGAGAACGACAAAATAACATTGATGATACAAGGTAGTTTCGTCATTTAAGCTTGCAGGACATTAGATTTTTCACCATTTAACTTTTATCTGCACTAATTTCCCATTGCAGACGGAAAACACACACATGAAAAAAAAAAACATTTGAAAATAAATTCAGGCCAAATATTGCAGATCCACAATTTGTTATTTTATTAATTTGGCATTATTACATTTGTTACAAATTTTTATTTGGTTTCGTGAAACAGAAATTTAATGAGAAGGATGAGGCTGTTTTGATTTGCACAATGAGATTATATCTGGCTGAATTTCGGATAGTTGCAACTGAATATCTTGCTCTGCATTGAGACGTGATCTGTATTTTGTTTTAGTAGCGGCGTATGCGGAGAATCCTGTTTCACATAAATAAGTGGTTGCGAATGGCAGGAGAATAAGTTTTGCTTTATCTGATAGGATTTTAAATTCATCTTTTAGAGTACACCAAAAATCTGAGATTAATTTCTCAGTTTCAAACTTTGACCTTATCGCTGTATCTGATGTCAAATCAAGCAAGCATTCATATACCTGTGATGTCAGAGAGGATGTTTTTTCGGATATAGAGTATGGTGTTACAACCCAAACGTTTTCTTTTATGTTTACATGCAATCCTTTTGGAAAAAAAGAGTTCAAAGTATCAATCAAACGCAAGAGATGAACTTCAAACTCGTTTAAGATATCTGCAGGAATGTCTGATTCGAGTTCTTCTCCAAATCCTTTTGTTAGTGGAAAACAATCCAGGCTTCCGTTTTTGATTGACTACCCAATACTTCAGTTTCTTTTTAAATCCTTCCACTTTATCAGTAGCATCAAAAACAGTTACTGCTTTTCCTTAAAGTGAGACATAAATCATTAACTCTTGAAAAAATATCTGCCAAATATGCCAATTTCATTAGCCAACGATCATCACACAACTTATCTCCCAAAGCAAAATCATTGTCACTCATGAAGATTCTGACTTCATTCCTTAGTTCAAAGAGGCGCATTAAACTTTTACCACGGGAGAGCCACCTTATTTCTGTGTGAAGTAAAGACGTATGCAAACTCCCCATGTCATCACATAAGATTTTGAACAACCTGGTATTCTTAGGTCGTGATTTTATAAAATTTATTATTTTAACAGTTTCATCCAGCACTTCTTTTATAACAGGTGGCATTTTCTTCATTGCAAGAGCATGTCGGTAAAGTACGCAGTGACTACTGCTGCACCCCTTGGCTTTTATTTTTGTGATTGCACCAGACACCTTACCAGTCATAGCTTTCGCTCCATCTGTGCCACACATCAACAGTTATCCTATAGGATGTTATTCTCTGCGAAAAATTCATTTAATAATTTAGATACTTCACTGCCACTTGTGGTATTTGGTAATGGCTTGCAGAGAAGTAAATCCTCTTGAATCCAAATATGGATAGCGTACAAATACCATAAGAATTGCTGAGTACCATACCATAAGACTTTCCTGAGTTCAATATACTTCCTTCTGAAAAAATCAGTTGGTTTATCCTTGCATTCTGGATGGACCTCCTCAAAATGGCGATGCATTTTTCCTGGAAACATTGAACTGTTCAGCAAGACTTTGCCACAAATTACGAACTGAGGTTTATTATCGGTGGTCTCAGCGAACCCAATATCCAAATAAGAATCATACTTTCGTTTTATTCCCATTTTTTTCGTAAAAGATATTTTTAATTTTAAACTTTAAAATATGTTTAATAAAAATATTTTACATTTTAAACATGTCCTACCTTTTCGCGGAGCACTGGGAATTGTGTGGGAGCACTTAGTGCTCCGCACAGTTTTAG
The DNA here is from genome assembly GCA_933210815.1 of Meta bourneti. Taxonomy (NCBI): domain Eukaryota; kingdom Metazoa; phylum Arthropoda; class Arachnida; order Araneae; family Tetragnathidae; genus Meta; species Meta bourneti. The sequence goes on along the minus strand of OW119924.1, from coordinate 74,543,428 downwards.
AAACACTGGTCTACCTCATATTTTTGACTATTTTCATTAATTTTATTATTTAATTTTTTATATTAAGTAGTTAAGTGGTTAAAGACTTATTTTGGGGAAAAATGTCACCAATAGAAAATAAAGGATCTTGCAAAATTCATGATAAAATTCCTCTACTTCTCATTGCAAAAAGTACTTATTTGTGAAAAAATGTTATTTGTAAGTAATGAGACGAAAATATACATAAATTGAAATGAAATAAACCTGTTTTTCAAATTTGTTTTGAACATTGATAATTATCTCAAAGTTAAATTCCAGCACACAAAAAGGATTTATACATAACATACAAGAAAATGAAGCTTTTCTCTATGAACAGCGTAGAATAAGTGAAATAGCATTCCCCAGAACGAATTGAGTAGAATTTTGAGCTTGCACTAAAAAAATCACCATAACCATTGTTAACATACTCTATTTTGTTAACATACTTAATTATCAGATGTGTGAATTAATTTTTACATTCCAAATTTCAATTTCATAAATACAAAATAATTAAGCTAGCAGTGTAAAGAATTCCCAGGGATCAATGCATGAAATTTACCATTTAAATTTCAACAAAAATTAACCAACATATCACACAAAACAAAATGAAAATAGTAAAATTCCCAATTATAATGATAAGTGTGCAAAACTGGAATGCTTTTGTGATATTGCAGAAAACTTTTCCATTGTGACTAAGTGCCTATTTTTAATAAACAGACTACTTAACTTATTTGAATAAAATAGCATGCATCTTGTTCATAATTACTTAATTTTCAATATTAATAAACTTAACACAGAAAGGAAAATGAAATTTAAAATTCTGATTTAAATCAATGATTTTTGTAATAAAATTCACTTGATTTAAATCAAGCTGATTTAAATCGGCATACCCTGATTAATACCATTGTTTTTACCAAGTATTTGGTGAAACTGGAACCAATTTCAATTTGTTTGCAAGATAGATTTTCAATGATTTCACTCTTATGACAAAAAATGTTCGATTTAATCAGGCTTCCTCATAAAAAGGTAACTAGCATACAAATCTTTAAAACGTAAGACTTTTAAGTCATTTTATCTTTCATATACCAATCAGACTTTTGTATGCAAAGCAGTGCCTTTTAGATTACTGTCATGGTGGACCAAAAATCTGAACTTTAATTCAAATTTTTTAAAAAATTCATATATGCATACTTAACCTTGTACTAGCAACAAATTCCAAGTGTATCAACTCCAGCTGCCAATGCACACATCTAAGTCACAAGAATATGCTTTGTATTTGAGTGATTTTTGATCCAACTTTGATTTGAACTTCCTTCAAATTAAAGTGATTTTCAATGATTGACTGCTCCATTACTACAACATACAGTTGAAGTGTATATAGTAGTAAAGGAGGATTTCAAATATGAAGAAAAATTATTTTACTATGTACAGGATTTTTAAATTTCCCTAGTACTAGCCAATAAAAGTATGCATTAAGTAATATTTAAAGCTATAATTTTATGTTAATTTTAATTTCACACAATTTATATACTGTTTTAATTTAATTATAATCAAATTGTTAACAAATTAAACATTTATTTGATGATAAATTAATTATAAAATTTAATAAATATTTTTGGAAAAAATATCTACATGTATTTTGGTTAGCAAATCTCAAAATTGTAAATCCAGGGTGCTAAGGTACCTGTGGCTAGGCCTTCAAAATGACTTCATCTGCCACTGTAATATTGATAGTGCACACAAAAGGATGTAAGATTTTGTTAGTACATTTCAAGATCAAGTAAAAATACCAAAACACATGTAACTTTCAATAATCAATAGCTTTCTTTACCATGAACTATAATAAAACTTGAAATTATAGTAAATCACTTAAGGAAATACTTACCTTTGAAATCTGTAAGCTAATAAGGCACCCCATAAACCATTATTAGGTTCAAAGGAAAGCTAAAGAATTAAATTTGTAATTCATACATATGCATATCAAACCAATTACGAAATTCAGATTTTCTTAAATGATTCATTTTATACAATTCTACACATAATTAATTTTTTCAATATCAAAATAGAACTAAATACAGCATTATACAGTGAACCACCCAGTCCATGACTACTTACCAGTAGTTGACCATTTCTCATTTAAAAAAAGCAAACTAGTTTATTTCACAATAAATTAAATTTATATTGCGAATGCCAATGGACTACTAGAATAAATGGTAACCAATCTGAAGTTAACTAATTTGTCTTTACATTGTTAAAATTAGAAATGAAAGTCATATGAAAAAAAGAATGAAATGAAATGTTAAAAAGAAATAATAGTCATATGAAAAAAAGAATAAAATTAGAAATAATAGTCATATAAAAAAAAGAATGAAATGTTAAAAAAGAATGAAAGTCATATGTCAAATCAGTAATTGACCAAACTGGTCAACAAACTTTGATTTTAAAATTGTAGTTAGATATTTCATGGTGAAGTGTTTGGGGTAAATTAAATAAAAAAATAAGTCTGATCCAGTATTTGACCAGATTGTCAATTGAAAACGTGGGTGTAAGAACCAGACAGTTCCAGTTTTCAAAATTTTTCAAGAGACAAAACACTTTAAAAAATATGCTTAACGTTTTTTAAAACTTATCAAATTTGGGTAAAACATTAATAATACCTTCCTATCACAGACCGGTTTTACTTTTTCAACCTTTTGCCAGGTTTTTTTTATTGAAAAAAAAGAATGGAGCTGTGTTTTTTCCACCAAACACTGGAATTCTGTGGCAAGGCTTACCAATAAAATCCTGGTAGATACTCAAAATCTCTTTATTAACACATTAAAACTGTATGGTTACAAAAAGTAACTTGCAATAAGTTCATATAAAAAAATCTAGAGAAAGATTTTAAAATAATCATGAAATTTTGTCCATTTTTTAAAAAGTACTTGACCCAAATCACTTAAAAACAGTTATTATTACACTGTTCATTGACTCGCTCAAAAGGTGCTCAGAAATCATCATCATTAACATTTGCTTCATCTTCTGCATCCAAAGTAACTCTTTCAGTTAGTGTATTGTAAAATCATATTGTTCATATGCAATCCGGAGGTAATTACTTTTTTGCAAGTTCACGAACATCTTTCAGCTTAGTTGCCTTTAATCCTAGTCTGTTGATACAACTTTCTGTCTGCACTTCATTATTTTTTCTAGAATAAAAGTCTTAGCAGTGATGCTGATGAAGATCCACAAACTAATTCACTGTATTCAAGATGTCTGTATTTTGATATTCCAAACTTAACACTCCTGGTAACTTGGCGTTTTCTCTTTTTTGAAGGTCTGATACTTTGGCCTGACTGACCAGCGGCTTGATTGACCCAAGTGTACACTTTAGAAGTGGGTATGAAAGGTTTAATAAAATGTGAAGAGTAATCAAAAACATGTATTGCTTTACTTCAACTACAACAAACTTTTTTGAGGTACTTTTAATCATTTCCTGATAATCTTTAGGTACATACAACCTTTTCCCCTCTTTTTTCTTTCCTGTTCAATATTACCACATGGAAGTAACTATGTCTAGGTTCTGGGTAGCGATGAATGATTTTATCAAATCTTTTTAATCCTTTGGCAAGTGTATAGAAGTAATGAATCAATGTACACCTAATTCTGTTTTTGCACGAACTTTTTTTACACGAATTCAAAATAAATATTTCATTCTCTTTTTACGCGAATCATTTTGGTTTAACATGAGTGGTCCAATCCAATTTCTAACAATTTTTTGCCTAAATTCTAAGAAAACAAAATTTTATTTTGTGGGGTTGTAGATCATTTCTATTTTCTATATGTATAACAGCTAGTGTGTGTGTTTTGAAATGCGTGCTTTCCTCTAGATACATTACATAACATTTTTATTATTGAATTTGGTGCACATCTACCTATTTGTGCACTGTATCTGCGGAAGATATTTAGTATGTAGCTCTATTTTAAAGTGAAAGAATCTATAGTGAAATTTGTGCTATAGTGAAGGTTTATGTCCAGGGGCAACTGATTCTTCCTTCGATAAGAATGAATGATTAGGCATTTTTTTCCAAAATAAACCCGTCTCGTCTACATTGAATATTTGGCTAGGAGAATATTCTCCATCTACAATAATTTTGGACAGTGAAGAAATGAATTCTTTTGCAGCATCTTTACCTGCATCAGCCGATTCTCCAGTGAATTTAATATTAGGTAAAGAATACCTCATTTTAAATTTGTCGAACCAGCCATTACTTGCTTGAAACACCGTATTAGAATCTTCTTTTAATCTAGTCTTCCAATCTTCATGCAAACTAAGAACCTTAGCTTGAATAATTGAAAAACTCAGAGGGACATAATTTTAATGTTGATCATCAATCCATGATGACAAAGATCTTTCCATTTCATCCATCACTATGCCGTGCCTTTTGGAAACAATCTTTGAAGATATATTTCCACAATTTTGAACGTATTCCTTAATTTTATTGTTGTTTTCCAAAATTGAACATATCGTAGACCTGTTTATGTCGTACGAACAGCTGATTGAAGCAAAAGATTCACCGCTTTCAGAACGTCTAATCATTTCCATCTTTGTCTCGATCGTATGAAGTTTACGAGTCCTTAATTTCTTTTTGTTCGTATCAACACTGCAGTTTCTCTGTTTCTCACTCATGTTTATAAATTTATAAGGGCGAAATATTTAAACATAAACAAATAAATTGGCAAGACACACAACGCATCGACACGCACCCTAACCTTTTTCCAGTTGTGTATACACGTCAGGCTCATATTTTTGTAAATACAACCTATGAAATTTTTTTACATTTAAATCAGGTGACAGGTAGCAAACATTATCATTTTGAGCCCTACTGTAATATGATTTTTCACTCGGGAAACTCTTTATATGTTCATCAATGGTGTCAATAACACACTACATATTAATAATATTTTTGTCGGCCTATTGTCATGTTTTCCTCGATTATCTTTTGGAAAGGATTTTTTCCTGCAAACATTTCACTATTCGTTCGACTCCAGCCTTGCTGATTCCATGAAATGAACAAAAAGCTTTTTTGCAAACAGTTGTTTCAAAATCGCCCAACTTAACTTTATAATGGCATGCATAAGCATGGTTTTGGCCTTCACCTATTTTTGGTCTATGCCTCTGAATATTTGTAATACTTATTAAGCCATTTAAATGCATGTCCTGCATATTCTTGTCAGCAGCTTTATTAAAATTAGCTACAATATCATCTTGGGCATTCTGAGGGACTTTGACAAAACAGCCAAACTTACATTGACAGTTTTCCCCCGTAACTTGTGCAGGTATGGTTTTACCTGATTTACTGACATGTTCAACGCCACTCTCTAGCCCTTTTCTTTTTTAAAACATTTTTTTTCCATGTAGATTCCTATCTTACACGTTTTTTCCCTAACTGTTTATTTGATACAGTATCATTTCAAGCTTGTACCTCAGATTGATTAGAAGTTGATGCTGTAGCCCTTGGAGTCGATGCGGTACGCCTATGAACAATGTTCAGAAATCTGTATTGTTGATTGGGGTCAAGGGTGGTCCCTGGCACATAATTAGGGTCACTGTCTGTGTTGTCACTATTAATATTAAACATACTGTATGTTTAATACATTCAACAGGTATAAAACCACTCCACTAGAAATAAAAACACTCCAGTCCCCAGCAAAACATAACCTCTCAACGCCAATAAAACAACTACTGACGCCAACGACTGGCTGTTGCAACGCGGAAAGCGCTGCCACCAAGTGACCAAACGTTGAACTAATTTGGTGCAAAAACAAGACAGCTCCTGGAACTGTACGTTTCTTGCACCGTATGAGACACCAGTACAACTCCTTTTCCTTTATATCTCTATGGCCATTGCTGGAAGCTGTATTGTTCTTGCACCAAATGATAGAGGATTTGTTTCTTTATGGGAATAAGTGAAAATGAGAAAAAGGGGAGCTATCTAGTTCTTGCACCCAAGTCTTCAATTACTGGGAAATATAATCAAACACCAAGGATAAATGCAGAAGCAATGAAATTTTTAGTTTGAAAAGAATGTATAGTACGCCAATTTACACAAAATCTTCTGTTAGTCCTGCATTCTAATTCTATCATGCACTATACCCTAATAAGTTCTACTTCAAAAGAAGGCTCAAAACAGAAGACAGATTGTCCTCTGTATCTGAAAGGTGGTTATTATATTGTGAAAGAAAGGATAAAATGAGTTAAAGAAGGATCAAGGCAGGTTACCTCAAAGAGAAAATAATGTTTTTAACTGATAGTAGGAAAGGAAATACTTCAAAAACAATTGGTGAATGTGATGAATTTGTGAAAAACACGAAAAGGTAACTTGTTGCAAAACATGTATAAAATGTACTCCTAAAAGACATGCTTTGCAGTTTGGATCAGATGATTTTTGATAACAATGAAGATTCAATTTTGTTTATGTTGAGTTTTGGAGAAACTGATGGAATTTGCATTGACTGACTTAAGTTTGTATTATAATTAATGCCAATGAATTCTTTAATATTACATTGAAACATTTATTTACTTGCTTGATATTACAAGTTGTTAAATATTTTAACTAGTGTATATATTATATTAGTACCAAGCATTATGTTTACTTGTTGAACACATTAGATAGTTTGTTCTTTTACTAAGTTTTACTTAGAATATCAAGAAAAAAATATTTATCCTAGCTTTATTTCATACAAATATACTTATGATTGCAAAAATATTTGCATAAATGTTTCAATTTGAATTTTATTTGTAAATAGTGCAGTATGGAAAGGTCAATAACTGGATGAGTGGGGGTTTATTACTGGCCCAATTACTATTCTGAACTTAGAGTTAAATATTATAAAAGCTATCAAATATTAAAATTTGTAATCTAGCTCATTTAAATCACCATCTTTACAAGATTTTAAGTACAAAAAACTTGTAAGTGCAATTGCAAATTGGCTCTCGGGAAATGTTTTCATAAAAAATAAACACTAACTGGCTGGTTGACACTAATACAATCATATATAATATAGCGCAGTCACACATTACTAAACTTTCTTCTAGTGTTTTCATTGCAGGTGTCTATTGAAATGTGAATCATTGTAAACAGGTAAAAACTCAAGGCTAATGCAACCAAATCCAAAGAAAGCGAGATTGAGAGTTAAATTACCCAAATTAAAATTTTTATATCCTCATTTAATGGTCACAGATTTATTTCAAGCAAGTGCACATAACAATGTAAATTTATCGGATGCTCAAAACCTGAAATATCTTAAACCAAGCCAAGAATATAAAGATCATGTACAAATGTTTTGCCTAGTTATACTTTAATCATGGACTGCAATAGTGGCACAACTTAAAAAATTCAAGTTTTGGAGTAAGTATTGGGTCGATGAGAATGAAATGTCCGGAAAATGACCATCACATTTCGATGGCGATAACTGAAAAATACAGTACCTGACCTACTCGAAATAATCTCCCTCTGAATTGACACACTGTTGCCACTTGTCTGACAAGGCCATGATCCCGGAATGAAAAAAAGCTTGTGGCTGGGATGCGAAGAAGTCATCAACTGCACAGTAAACCTTGTTATCTTGGGTGAACCATTTGCCAGACAGAAAGCAATCCAGGTGACGAAACAGATGAAAACCTGTGGTTACAAGTCAGGGGAATAGGAGATGAGGCATCGCTTCATAGCTCAACTCGCGTAGTGTCAGCATCGTCCGTTGTGCAACATGAGGACGGGCATTATCTTGCAAGAGGAGAATACCATGCCTGTTTACCAAAGCCGGTTGTTTCACCATCAATTTCCGGTGCATCTGTCGTAATTCATCACAATATCATTCTGAAGGGATGGTTTGGCCACTTGGCAGGAAACTGCGATGAATTATTCCAGCAGTACACCACCATACAAGGAGCATAACCTTCCTGGGATGGCGCCCAGGAGGCTGTGCTGTACTCAACCATTGTGCAGATCGTTTCCGATTGTCATAAAGGACCCATTTCGCGTCGCAGGTAAGGATTCGCTGCAGTAGAGGTTCCCTTTCATTCCTGGAAAGGAGCGATGCAACTTCCAAATGTCTCATCTTGTTGGCAATTATCAATTCATGAGGCACTCAAGAATTCATCTTTTTGACCTTACCCAGTGCAGCCAGACGGAGAACAATTGTAGTGTGGTGGACATCTAGCTTGGCCGGTATCTCATGATATGTTTTCTGCGGTTCAGCGTCTACCACACTTAGCAGAACATCGTCAGAAACAGTAACTTTTGTGACCATGTGATTCGTTTTTCAGGTCTATATCTCCAATTCAAAATTTCGCAAACCATCGCCGAATGGTTCGTTCATTGGCTGTATTCTCAACGAATGCTGTGTTAATGTTTCGAGCAGCAACTGCAGCAGAATGTCTCAGGTTAAATTCGTAAAGGAAGACTCAAATATGAGTTTTTCATGTCGAATTTGGAAGCACCTTACGCCCAAACAAATTAAATCTGGAACTTATACCTCACACCCGTGATTGCTATTTATTGTAGCTCTGTGACGTAAGATGCCGGAAGCTTGTAAGTAATTACTTTTAGCTGTATGAGGGTTATTCCCAAAGCTATTTGTCATCGGACATTTCATTCGCACCGACCCAATACTTGCCTCGATGGGGGAACTATTCTTACGAGATGCAATACTGGCTCATCTTTTAATTCAATACTGGACCACAGGATGGCAGAAGTATTTTACAGTATGCTGTGTATTTTCAAGACTTTAAATGATAAAAACCATGAGCTATTTGTTAGAATACTTGTGATCACTAAAATATTAGTACTAATGATTATAATCTATTTTAGAAACAAATAGGGGTCATTACTAGCAAGAATGTGGTCAATTGCTGGTCAAATCACTATTCTGAACTTGGAGAAAAAATTCTATTACGCTTTCGATTATTAAAAAACGGGTACACTCAAGATCTAATTTTCACCACTTTCCTTACACGATACTAAAAAATTATATTAAGCTATCAAACATGAAAAAGCATATTATAGCTAATTTTAATCACTTTCCTTACGAGATACTACTAATTACAAAAAATCTTTTAAGTACAATTGCAAATTAGTTTTCAGGGAACGTTTACGTGAACAATTTGCACTGGTGCATCCTAAATTAAAAAAAAGGAGCATTAGACAATGACTAAATTTCATACAGAATCCGACACACATTAAACAGAAAAGGGGAGGTTCCAGGTGAGTTACATTTATTTTAGATAGATTTATCTTGAATATAGAATTCAGTATAATTATACTCACTTGAACTTGGGAATCACCGAATAATATGACTTTCGGCCACTTAATACTCATTTTGGTTGGTTGGTTTTTCTTGAGACTTTTAGCTGCAGAATCAGGCCTTTGTCTCCAATCTTCCTAAATGATCTAAATTTAAGACAAAAACATGAAGAGATTAAAACTTTTCAATTGATATGAGAAATCTAGTTATGTCTAGCTTGTTGTGGTTTATTTATGATGCTTTTTATGAGATTTTTGAAGGTGAAGTTTTGAGATTGGAATTTTATTTTTTCAATGAGTTTTTTTCCTAGGGCGTGAATACTTTTTGCAGTCGAAAATGATGTGTTGAAATGAGTCGATGACTTTACAGCTGTCAGAGATTTGTGTCTGCCAGTTGGAATCTAAAGAGATCTGGAGTGATTAACATTCGGGATAAAAATCTTGAAAAATAAACATCTTCTTTTCTTGACATCAGAGTGTTTTTTACATCATATATGTTTGGAAGGTTGCCTGAGATTTGGTAGTATTTACTGATTGAATATTGATCGATCAGAGAGGTCCAACTTGTTTCCTATGTATTTTGTCGTATCTTCCGGCAATAACCATTCAAGAAAGATGTCGTCCTCTCCTACTGATTTGGCGAGTTGATCTGCTTTTTCGTTTATTTCAATGTCTCTATGGGCTGGAACCCAGATTAATTTTAAATTTGTAACGAGTTTTGCGGTGTTGATTAGTTTGTTTTTTTGTCTTAGGATTACTTTCGATGATTTGATGGAACAGTTTTGTAGAGCCAGTAAGACAGATTTGCTATCGGTGAAGATACAGTTATTAGTGTTAAAGTTAATAAGCTCACCTAATGCTTGGCATAGGGCTAAGGCTTCCGCAGTAAAGATAGAGTTGATGTTGCTGATTTTGTATTTGATTATTAATTTGTTTGAATATCCTGCGATTGCTGTAATATTGCTTGTTTTAGATGCATCTGTTGCTATTAGATGATAGAGTAGGTGATCAATCACATTTTTAGAGACCCTGGATGCAATTATTTGGTAGGGATTTTGTTTGGAAATCCAAATTGTCAATAAAAAACGAGATGTTAGGTGGGAATGATTCCACTGGAAAGATGAACGTGATGAGATGATCTGTCTTGAAGTCTTCAAGTAAAGCAAAACAAGAGATAATTGACGAACTATTTTGTTCGAGTAAATTAACATTATCTTGAATAATGGAATGCAAGGGGGAGAAGGTTCCCAAAGAAATATGCTTTATCCAGAATTTATTACTTATTTTTTTTTATCTGGGTTTTAATTTGGATCGTGTCTGCGATTTTGTGGAGAATATTTGGAGTCCAGTTGGGGGGGAAGTCCGCATGCCATGTTTTGACATATTTCTAAATGATTTATGTTTGTTTTTTTGCATGAGTTTAAGATTGTGCTGCTATAATGGAAGATTACAAATAGATGTTTTTGCGAGGTGTATTAAGTGGTGTGTGCGAGCACTGTAATTTTTATTTGCTAGGGCTTTAAGAAAATTTATGCGTTTATATGCTTTTATTTTTAGTTGTTTGATGAAGTAATTAAGATTTCCATATTTGGAGATTGTGATGCCGAGGAACTTTAGTTCATCTGTCCATTCGATCACGTTGCCATCCATAGAGAAGCACCAGTCAAAAGTAGTTATTTTTGTTATAAGTTTATAATTGAGCATTTATTATGAGATTCCAATAGTCCATCGACTGATATTTTCTATTGAATTTTGTGATTTCTTTTTTATGTAATCTGGATTGTCGTGGGAACAATAAAAAAGGATATCGTCCACATAGTTAATACCTATTGGAATAGTTTCATGAAAATCTGCTATAAATATTGTGAAAAGAATTGGGGAGAGAACGCTACCCTGAGGAACTCATCTTCTCATTTCAATTGGATTTGATATAGTGTTTTCCCATTTTACCCTTATTGTCCGATCTTGAAGGAAGTTATGAAGCCATTTGGAGATATTTCCTGAGTCCTATATTAAGACATTTCATTATTAGGCCATCAATATAAATTGAGTCATATGCAGATTTTATGTCTAGAGATATTGCAATTAAGAATTTTTTTGAGAATGGGCGTTTTTTATTGTCGAAAACAGTGTTTGGATTGCAGTTTGATTATCTCTGAATGGTAAGAAGCCAAGATGAGTAGGTTCAATTTTTTTATGTTTGATTAAGAAAGAGGAGATTCTTCGGGATAAAATTCTTTCAAAGATTTTTGCAGGTACTGATGTAAGAGATATGGGATGGTAAGAAGTGATATTATTCTTTGGTTTCTGAATGGGAATTATTAGTGCTGTTTTCCAGCTATTTGGTATTTTGAAGTTAAGCCAGATATAATTAAAAATAGATTTTATTATTGTAGTTGATTCTTGGTTTAATCCTTTGAAAAGTTGTGCTGAGATGCCATCTTCTCCAGGTGTTGAAATGCAAGTATTTTTTATTGCATTATTTAGTTAAGTTGATGTTATTGGTTTGTTTAAATCAAAGTTTTCTATGTTATTATAGTCAATAGGAATAGGGTTGTGATTGTCATTTGTAGCAAAGAATTTGGTGAAGGTATTGCTTTGGTCTTTTATTGATGATTTCTTTGCCGTTGAGTTGTAGAATGATGTTGGATTTCTGATTTTCATTCTTTCTTTGTTTTAATACGTTGAAGATGCGGAAGAGAAAGTAAGGGTTTTGCTGCATTCTGCAGACCTCATTCCAGTATTTTTTTTTGCTGTCTCGAATAGTTTGTTTAAGTTTGGCAGAGAACTTTTTGTATTTGATCCAATGGTCGTCTTTGAGATTCTAGCCTTTTTTAGATAATGTTTTTTTAAGAAAAGTTAATTGATTGCATTTAGTGTTCCACCATGGTGTTATCTTTTTGCAATTTAGTTTCGTGAAACTATTTCTTGATTTGGCCTCTTCTATCAGATTTTGTAATTGATCATAGTTGTTAGTTTTCCTTGGTAATGTTAATATTAAGTTCTATGACCCTGTTCCATCTGTAGAACATTTTTTTAATTGGTGAGTAGGTTTCGTTTTCGATGTTGATTATGATAGGGAAGTGATCACTTTCATAGTTGTCATCTTCAATATGGACATTGCAGATAGGAAAAATTCCAGACGAGCAAAAAGAAAGATCGATAAGACTAAAAGTTCCGTTTGGAGCAATGTGGGTTGGTTTATCGTCATTGATAAGGCAAAGGTTTTTTCCAATGCCCAATTGAACAAAGTCTGGCCTGCAGTGGAGTGTGAATTGCCTCCCCAGAGGTCATGTTTTATGTTGAAGTCGCCGAGGAGGAAACTATTATTTTTATTTTATTTGAGATGTTTAAAGCTTTATAGTCAATTTTGCCATTAGAGGAGTAGAAGTTAAGGGTGAGATGTCGAATCCGAGACCGTGGCGATTTATCGCCAAACATGGTAACCTTGTTGTTTTGATTAAGCTTTATGGCAACCCTATGAAAAGGTGTTTCGCGTAGGAAAGTCAACGGAACATACTGGCTTAGGACGCCATCTTGATTTGGCAACAAAAATTGCTTGGCGACAAACATGTCTCGGATTCTACATCTCTACTGAAGTTAATGATCATAAAAGGTCTATTTTTTTGCATGAATTGAACAGCCAAAATTTCATTTTCATTGTTACCAGCTGAATTGTCAATGTCGTTAATTTTTGATTGAATGTTCTCAGAGATTGCGACCATTAGGCCCCCTCCAATTTTGTGAGGTCGATCTCTTCTGTAAATTACTTTATGTGGAATATGGAAATTATGATGTGGTTTTAGAAAGATTTCTTGAATTGCTATTATTTGAGCTGTCTTAAAGATTTCTGTGTCCAGGACCCATTTTTTATTTTGAATTCCCCTTGCATTCCATTGTATGATGTGCAAGTTATTTTTTTTTTAGTTTTTTCTTTTTGTTTCATCTATTTGACACTCCTTGGTGCCAAAGTTCGAGGAATTATCATTGTTAAGAATCGTTGGGGGTGTAATTGATTTATTTTTGATTGATTCTATTTTATTTTTGTTTCCATTATCCGTTTTCTTTTTTTCTCCCTTGGTGGGCTTGTATCTGTTTTATCATTGATTTGAGATTTTGAATTGATAATGTTGATTTCTGCCATTGACATGAACATAGCAGACATTTTTTCTAGCATTTGATCTAATTTATCTGAGAAAGTTTCATAAAGCTTTCTTGTCAACTGATCAAGGGATTTTTTGATATGGCTTATTTCATTATTTTGAGATGATGTTGTTAATTTTGTTGAGTACATATTTTTTTAGTGAAAAATTGTCTTCTAGCTTCACAGTATGTTAATCTATTTATTGTTTTGTATTCTAGGAATTCCGCTTCTCTCATCTTGAAGGAGCAGTTGTTGTAATCAGCTCTGGTTTTGGCCACAGTTTACGCATTTTATTGGTTTTTGACATAAGTCAGGATGTTTTGCTTCGCCACAGGTTACGCATATATTTTCTGCTTTGCAGTGGGTAGAATTATGGGAGAATTTATAACAGGTTGAACATTGTCTTGGTTTGTCTATAAATACGTTAATTTTTTGGTTTGTTAGAAACAATTTAACCACTTTGGGAATGATTGTTCCCAAGCAAGTTATTAGAATTGGGTATACTCCTTCTTTGGTGCCTTTTTGAAATCTTCTTAGTTCCAAAATGTTAATGTCATTCTCTGTAGTGAGTTCTTCTGCAATTTCTTCCAAAGTAACTGAGGTGTGTATATCAAATATTAGGAATTTTGTGGTTAAACTTTCCCAAATAACTTGGGGGACTACCGATACTCCTTGAATATCACTTATATTAACAAGGTTACTCGCAACTGTGGGATCGTTGGTAGATATGAACAGTTTTCCAGATCTTGTAAAATTTAAATCCGTTATTTTTTTGTAGTTTGAGGTTTTGTAAATTATTTCTTCTTTAATCTTTTTTGGGTTGTTTCTTGGGATAGTTTTGGTGTTTGACGGGCTAAGAAATAATTTGCAGGAGGTGGCTCCTTTTTGAAATGCATAATTTATTGAGTTTTCAATTTTGTCGTTTGTTTTGAGGAATTTAGGGTTGAACGATATTTCCGGATCTACGTCGGGTTCCTCATTTCTTCGGTACCCTAAATACTGAAGACGTCATCTTGCTACATCTGTTAAATGTTATATTCGGGTCCAGTCAATTTTTTTTTCGAAATTATCTAATGTAAAGTCATTTACCTTCTCTTCAAGAAAGGAAGAAAAGTTGTATATAGAAAATGAACGAGACTTTCGTTGCTTAAAAAAAAATTGTAGTCCGTACTATGCTGCTAAGTCCGACAGCAAAATAAAGAATTCCGTGAAGACGCCCTATAAATTCATTCTTCAATATTGTAAAAGGAACCTAGCAGTGTAATTCCAATTTCAAATATCTGGTTCGTAAAATGTTTGCACTTCAAGAAAACTCGAGCTTCAGCACCGACTCCAATGTTGATTTTCGACCCAGCATCGAAGAAACCGTTTACTACGATCAAATGAGCCGGCGTCGCTAGCGATTCAGAAACAAATACCAATACTCATTTTAAAACACACACATATATATATATATATATATATATATATATATATATTGCAATATAAAAATATCTATAACAATCACCTTAAACAACCATCCACAAATCGAAACCTGTTCAAGATAACAAAGCAGATTCCCCGCCTACTTGAGTATTGCCAAATCCTCAAATTTTAAAATTACTAATATTGAATAATATATTTAAATTAATAATAAATATTTATCAATAATGACGAATATAAAATAATCAAAATTTGACGTCAAATAATAATATTTTCTTATGAAAATCCATTCATTATTAATAAGCTGAATGTTTTTATTTGATTAAAAAGGTGAACCCACAGAGTAAATAGCAACGCATCTTTTACTCTGTGGGTGAACCCTAATGTTATCTAAAATTTTTATTTTTTAAAGAAAATATAAGTGGATTTAGTTTGAATTTACACGCTGTTAGAATGAAATAATTTTTTCGATTTTATCGAATAAGGGTACCAAGGGAGATTAACACCAAAGGAGTCTCTCTAATTTAACCTTGTTTGTACCTGTAAATTGTCAGAGAAATAAGTTCTATGATTGGAGTGTTAAGATGGTTGTTTACCTGCTTGTGAATGTTTACCTTCGCAGAGGTTTTGTGGTCTTAAAAGGCTGAATCTTCTAAGAAAAGTTATAATTTGTACAAAAATTAGGAAATGAACCACATAAAGTTACCTACCATATGATTTTTTTCTCGTTTCGGCGGACATGAAATAGATTTACTGTTGGTAAATTGTACTCATTAATCATTAAAACACCAAGAGATTGAAATTTTGATATCATTGATGAATTTGAACTAAAACATCAATTAATTAAATAAGTGCTAAGCATCTTCGCAAAAAGAAATACACATACTGAAGTTGTAAAATAGATGGTGAGTGAGAAATTGTTTGCAATTAACCAATTTTTAAACTATAAGCTATTATAAATGCAATGTGACTGAATTGCATTATTTATCAAAGCATTTTGGAGAGCACGTGAAACATAATATTTTTGAAACAATGCAATTAAGTCAATTCTGATGCAAATTTTCAACATCGAAAAATTCAGTCAACAATGAGATGCAAAGGATCAATTTCATTTGCATGATAAAAATATATTCCAATGATTCATCTTTAAAATTATTAGATTTTGGTGCCCTATTAAGTGAGATTAGTAAAGGAACTGGTGATAGTAAAATTCACCATGTAGGGAAATGCTTCATAATGTAATTTGTAAGCACACTTAGATCTGTTCAAATACTTTCAATTTGTAATACTTATTTATATCTTCAGAATATTTAGCCTATACATTAGGCTTCATATCCTCATTCATGAATTTGAAATGCATTCAATAAAAGGCTTCCAACCAAAGACACATGATCAAAAAAACAATCAAGACTTTAAATCTCCAGTTAAAACTCAGGATGGCAGAGATAGCTTGATTGGGATGACATTAAAAAATGTAAAGCATCCAAATGCAAATCAACCATTATTTACAAAATCCTTCAGTAAAAGTGATGAGTTGAGCAGTACAAAATCAGCATCTGCTCAGCTAAAACTTCTTTCTAAAAAAGTTGAGAAGCGTAAAGAAGGGAAAACTAATGCTGACTTTGAGAGAAAGAAAGCAAAATTGGACTGCAAGCAAAACAAATCAAATGTACCTGCTACAGGTTCATTGATTTCAAAAAAGGATATCAAATCTAAATCTGCTTGTGGAAAACCATCTGCCAGCTTCATTTGCAAGTACTGCTGTCGACATTTTCGATCTAGTGAACTGCTGCAGGATCATGTATCCAGTCATGGAAGCAATCCATCTTATGTGTGTTACGTTTGTGGTCTTGAAGCCCAAGCTTTTTCATCCCTCATGTCTCATTGTGTTAAGCATTCAAGAATGAAAAGTAATAAAAATGAAAAAATGTTTCTAAAACAGGAAAAGTATAATATTGATGTGGAGAGTGCTTTTCATGCTCAGCCTAAAACAATACGTTGTAGTCAATGCAAAGTATCATTCCCTTCCACTGATAAATTAGCATCTCATTTCTGTTCCACTGGGCCACAGAAGACTGAATACAGCTGTGCATATTGTGGACATCTATCGTCTTCCATTGATGACTACCGTCTTCATGTGTTGAGTCACACTGTAACACCCTTTCTGTGTTTGCATTGTAATTTTAAAGGACCAACCAAAAAATTGCTGGATAAGCATTATGAAGTATGTAAGAAACGTCCTAAAGGTAATGAAAAGACTGTTCTCAAATGTAAGATCTGCAAAACAGTATTCAAACACAGGAAGTTATTAAATCAGCATGTGAAAATTTGTGATGGAACATCTGCAACAAAAGGAACTTATAAAAGCTGTATGAAATGTGACACAAAGTTTAATAATAATGCAGATTATGATGACCATGTGCGTATATGTGAAGCATCAAAAGAACCTTTAAGATCCAATGCAAGTTCCCCCATTCAAAACTATGAGACTGTTAAAAAAGGTGGATCAAAAGCTCAAATCAACAAGGTTTCAAAAGTAGAGTCCATTTTATGCTCACGTTGTGGTGAAATACTTGATAAAAGGGGTTATGAAAAACATAAACAAGCTTGTGTAAAGAAAAACAAAAGTACAATTCATGAAAATGCGGCAGTTTTATGTTCAACGTGTGGTGACATCTTTCACAGCAATACTCTTGTGGAACATCAAAAAAATTGCCAATTGTCACCTGAAAGGAGCAAAAACGAAGATTTAATAAAAATAGAGATGGATGGAGACTTGCATATGACACGGCGAAGTGCCAGGCTTGTTCGAAGAAAGAGTAGTTATTCTGAAGAGAAATCTGTGAGCTCAAAATGTGCAAAGGTGAAGCGTTTTAAAAAAAAACCCATGAAAAGAATGATTGTAGTGAAAGGTCGGCAGTCCAAAGTTGGAAAGGAAATTTTCAAGTGTGTTCATTGTGATTTAACATTCTGCAGCAAGTCCACTTTGCTAAGGCACAAACGCATGCATTCTGGCAACCCCTATTTCTCATGCAAGTATTGCGGCAAGTTCTTTTTCCGCAAGGATGTGTACACTCGCCATGAGGTAAATGTTCACAGTAAAAGCTCAAAAGTTGTGTTTTGCTGCTATTATTGTAAATTATATTTTGGTGATCCAGAAGCTTTGAGGGAACATGTTTTGGTGACTCACAAAGAGAATGCATTTTTACCTATAAAACCAGAGCTCTTAGGAAATACCAATCAAGACAAAGCTGGTTTACTTCCAGAGATTAAAAGAGAGCCTGGCAATGATACGATTGTATCTACGGATAATAATATTGAGAAAAACTTGAATTCTGTAAAAAATGACCATAAAGTAACTCATCCTCTTCCATCATCTTTTATGATATCAGCATTAAAAAAGTGTGGTGTATGTTTTCAAACATTTGTGAATGTTTTCGAAATAGAAAAACACATGCAATCTCATAAAAATTTCGATAACTCCTCTGTATTATCTGACACTGACTGTTCATCAACATTGTTAGGGAAAACACCCTCTAAAAGCAATCATGTATCACGTGGAAAGCATGTATCTGAACCTGAAATGCAACCCATGGTTCAGGCTAAAAAAATACCAGCCACTAAAAATAAGCGTTTGAAATCTTCCACCTCCCAATCTGTAACATCATCAATAATTGAATCGGAGCAAAGCACGGAGCCTAGTATTTTTAATTCTGATTTAAATGAACCTAGTACATCTGTTGACATTTCTCATCTGGGTACAGATCAAAATGATAATTGTGAAATTGCTTGTAAACTTTGTTCTAAAGTATTTAAGTCCAGAGTTCTATTAAAATCACATGAAGAAACAAAACATAAAATTATGGATTGGTACAAGTGTTTAGTGTGTGATACTCTTGGTCCTAAGCAAGAAATGCTAGAACACATGTTTTCTCATATGTTCAAAGTGGGAACTTTTGTTACAAATAATGAACAAAGCAGTTTAGATTCTATTCTACCATGTTTATTGAATCAAGACATGAAATTAAATTGCAATGTTCATGTATCTCCTACACAAGATGAAGGGAATGTTGCTTCAGGTGCTATGTCAATGGATACATCAGATGAGGTAATGGATTACGAATTACCTCAACTTACAGACTATGGATCTACAAATTCTTCTGAACATGAGGATCTTGCAAAATCTCAAAAGGAGGAGAAAAGGGATGACAATATTCTGAATGCATATGTTAGTGTATCTGAAAATGAAAAAGTTGCTGATTCAGTTCCAAGAGAATTTGACGATGTTTCACAAAACTCTTGTGCTGCTGAATCATATATCAGTATGGAAACAGGACATATCATTAAAGAATCATGTGAAGCAAAATCTCCACCTTGCTCAATACAAGAAAAGTGTAAAAATGTTCATGATAGATTTGAAGACATTGATTGTTTATCCTTGAAAGGGACTTTGGCAGCTGAAGGAGAAAAAGCAGAGAAGTCAAGCCTTTTGTTAGATGACAACACAGCAGAAAATACAAAATTTTCTCAGCTTCGATATCTTTTGGAAAATTTTAAGAGAAATAGTTCTCCAGAAACTAGAGAAGATTCAAACAAAGAAATAGACAAATCCAGTCCTGATGATAAAGATAACCCAAAATATGCCCAGTTGCGACATCTACTTAAAAGTATTCCCATTAATAGTTTGCGTAATATCAAAGATAATTTAAATCAGTTAACCTCTTCACAGAATCAAGAGCAATCAGGAAATGATGTCCAAGATGCTATTAAGAACTTAGAAGACAAGGCACACGATCTCTCATCTCCAAATACACCTGATCATAGTATGGAAATTTTTCACCAATCACTTAAGGATGTGGAATCACCTTCCAATAAATCTGGATCTTGTGAAAAACATAAGCCTCAAGATCTGAGTTCAGGTGTCAAAACTTGTCTGAAATTTGACATAAATCAATCCCGTGGGGAATTTACTGAGAGTTTACTTCTTTCTCCAAAGCCAACCCTTGAAAGTTACAACAAATTAGAAAATACTTTGGAAGCCTATCAAAGCAGTCAACTGCAAAATAAAATCCTAGACTTTTCTGATCTACTGATTGGTGATAGCACTAGTACAAATGAAGATAATGTCTTTAAATGTGATGAAACTTTAAATTTACCTTCTAGTTCTTGTAACCAGAGTTACTCTCCAGATAAAATATTCAACTTTAGTAGTCTTTCTAAGAATGCATCACCTTCAGAGCTTTCAAAATCCAGTGAATGTAATAAACAGTCTAGTAAAAGTGTAAATCATTTGTGCTCAAAACATGTTTCTCCTAACAAATCTGCTTACAGCTTTGAGACTAAAAATACCCTATCGCCTTGCTATACTAAAACAGATACATATGCAACTGGGTTTTACATGGAAAAGTCATATAAAGATAGACATCACATGCCAAAGTTTTTCAGTAGTAACTATTTATGTTCTGTGTGTGACAAACCTCTGAAAAATAGTGATGAACTTAAACATCATTATCAGAGTGAACATAGTGATAGTCCATTGCCAAATAACGTGTGTAAAAGTTGCTACAAAACTTTTAGTACTACAAATGAATGCATGAAACATTCTGCAAATTGTACAAAACTACATTTTAGGAAAAATCATTCTGCAGATAATTTAAAATTACCTGTAACATTACAATCTTTGTTAGCAAAGAATGATCCCAATAGACCACAAAGTTATTCCCCTGCATCACCTGATTCCGAAAGTTCTGTTAGCGACATACTGTATGATAATGTTTTAAATTTATCTCACAATCCTTTTAATTCTTGATAAGTATTTATTGTGTCTTAAAATTGTTTTCAAATGTGCATTCTCGTATAGTAAGCATTACACAATTCTATTATAAGTGCCATAGAATTTACTCAGAAATTCAATGTCAGAAGTTGAAGTTCAAATCATCTGCCTCAGTTCATTGTATTTATTAAAAGCATGGCATTTGGAAGTGTATTTCTTCAACACTATTTAAAATAGATATTTTTTTTAATTTGACAGTAGTGAATAAAAAGTAACTTAGTGCTATTATCCCAGCAGTAAAGCAAGTCTAGCTGGCTTGTTTTAAAGAACAATTGATTTTTATGGAATAGAAACTCGTAGCGAGTAAAATAAGATATTGTATTTATTGATTGACATGAAGGTTGCTATTACAAAATGAAAATTTAAACAAAATGCAAAAGATATGTTGTACACAAATCGTTAATTGAACATGTTATTGTTTAAACTCAATTATTTGTAAATGTTTCGTGAAAATTAATTTGATGCTGAAACGTTTATTTAATTTTTGTGTATTAGCTGTTACTTCAGTTAATTTTATTTTATACAAAAAAATTGCATTGTTCGCATTCAATTTCTCTGGTTAAAAAATGTAACTAATTACCATTTTTTACAAATAACACTAGTAACTTAAGGCAATTTAAAAATAGCTGCAATCAATGCTTGATTTTTGTTACAAGAGAAGAAACAAATGTAATGTTTTAAAGTTAAAGAATTCAAAAACCCTCTTAAAGTTTTAGTAATTTTTATATCTGCTTCATGCAATATTTCCAAGGTTATCTTGTTAAATAAGAATTATAAAAATTAATATGTATTATAGTTCTACCCAGTGCATTTAAAAAGTACTTGCTATGGAAATATATTTTTATTTGAATAAATCTTAATCATTTTACTGTGGTGGGAGTAATTTAAAATTATGTTTGGCAAATAATTATTTCAAAATATTGAATAAGTGAAACACATAATTTATTTCATCTTGATTGCTATGATAAAGGAAATACGTTGATTATTAATAATTATTTGTGCTATATTAAGTTTTGACAGTTTTTGTTTCTGAAATGCTTAATTTAAGAAGCTGTTTTATGACTACTTAAAGATTTGTAAACCATTATTGCCAATTATCTTATTAACAATTATAACCCTGAAACCATTTTGTTAAAAACACTTTCTTGTATTATGGTGATGCAACTTAAGAACTAAAATTACTCTATTTGATACTGGTTATTTTGAAAACAAAATCAGTCCATATCTTGATCCTCCTTGTTATACCATTACTGTACAGGTAATAATTTGTTTATTAAATTCATATAAACGATGAAATAAATGTCCTTTATACACTATGTATCCTTTTGCATAGCCTGTCTAGTTTGTCCTTCACTGCTAAAACGTATTGCACAAATATTTTGTATTGAAAGATTAAATGAATTCTCAGATAGTTTTAAATAACTGATTTTACTCAAAGGGATTTTGTGTTGAAAAAGTATTTTGTTTTATAAATCAACGGATAAGATGTTACTTTACCTAAGCCCTGTATTAGTTTCACTAAAGATGCTGACAATCAATTGAATCCCTTATATTATTCTTGCTGTGTACAAATTTATTGCATATTTCTTTACATTTTAAGCTATTTACCTATTAAAAATGCACCAATATCAAATCTGAAATAAATGTCAATACTAGTAGATGAATAATTTGAAAGACTATTTTTACATTCTTTCAATTTTATTTCCATCATTTCATCACTTTTCAATATTGTGTTATTTTACTAATACATTCAATTTTGTATGAAAATATAGATTAAACTTAATTTTAACTTTTCTGTATTAAAAAATAATTTTTATTAATTATGGACACATTAAAAAGGACTTTAAATTGCAAAATAGAATCAATAAATTTTAGGACTCAGAAATCAGTCCCAAAAATATCATTCAATTAAATGACTAAAAACAATTTTTACTTCTAGTTAAGAATTTAAACATTGACTTTACATTAAGAGTCAATCTTTTTTAATAAGTTATAGGAGTTAATATTGACGGTTTAAATGGAATCTAGAGAATTATTTTCTTGATGTGCTTCAAAGTGTAATCTGATTTTTCAAAAAGACAAATTATGAGTGCATAATGTGTTGATTTATGTGTTCCAGAGTTCAATAGAAATTAACTGGGCATTATTTTGTTTTATTGTAACTCATACTTGGCTATGGGACTATGCAGTTGGATCTTGTTAACTCTCATGCAGAGCATAAATCACCTTCTTTTGTACATGTTTTTGGACTGATCATTCAAATATGACCTTTTCTTGTAGCATTATACTTAAAAAATTATCTGCTTTTTAAATATATTATCTTAATTTTTGAAGGGATGTTAACAGTTTCCTGGGGTTACCTTTCTTGTGATGCAAATGGTTAACCTTTTTTCTCTGTCGAAATCATGCAAATAGTCATTTTGTAACAACTTGGAAAGGTAATCTGCATTCCAGAATACTTATCAATGGTTTTTAGAAATAGGTGTATATGTAACATTCTTCAAGGAACAAAGTTTTGCATTTGTTTGTTAAAAATATCTTACTTTTTAAAGTATTGAATCTAAAAGCAGTATATAGAATAACTTAGCCTTTTTTGAAAACATGATCAAAGATAAAGTTTGACACAAATGATTTATTTTATGCAATGTTTCATTGATGCATTAACATGACCTGGTCACAATTGCTTGAAATGAACTTTAATTAGAGAATATATAATTTCTATAAACTTTCATTGAAGCTGCTATAAATGCAGATAAAACTTGATCTTTTATCCTAGTTTGTAAAAATTAATGAGTATACATCTAAAGAAAATGTGATTTATGAGAGGGTTTTTCAGTGTAAACATAAACAAATTATAGTAGAAAAATACTTCAAGTTAACTGATTTTTTTTCTGTTTTTGGCATTAACTGTTAATGCAAGCAACATGTTGAAATTACATTTGAGAAACATCTACAAGTTATAAAAGAGGTTACACTAGCATCCTCTATTTAGTTTTACAAAACATCCCTCATACAAATTACTTATGTGACGTAATCTTCTAAGTTTGTTAGGTTCAATAGTATTTGCTTCAAAAATCAAAATAGTGGGGGCTTGTCTCAGCTGTATGTTTCTAAAATCATTATAGAAATTCATTGTTGTCTTAAAATGTGAATTTTTCTTTTTATTGCAAGAAGTTAGATAAGTAGCAGTAATTTCACCTTTCTACCTCATACCGTTTAATGTTTCCACTGTACAATATCTTATTGGAGCTTAGAAAATGTGTAAATATAACCTATCATGTTTTATGTGTATAAAATATTTTGTTCTTACCTATCAAAGTAGAGAGCAATTCAACATGAATTCATGGATAGGATTAGGATACTTGAGAAATTAATCTTTTGTACAAACGTTTATAAAATCCTTTTTTTATTCTCGTATCCTGTCAACTTTTGTACACATTTCTTTGAAACTCCTAATTATGTCTCCATTGTAACATTTCATTTAGAATTGAGGAGGTTAGAATGAAAGTGTTGTCATGATAATATTTGTATTGGTTTTGCAACATTACAAATAAGATCGAAATGCTCTGTATCCTTCTAACTAATTTTCTATAATCTAACTAACCTTGATCAACAAAATCTTTCCTAGAATTCTTTCAACCAATTGATGTGGTTATTTAGTCATTATGTGTATTATGGGGAAAAGCAATGCACATAATGACTTTTCTTAATTGGGAGTGCAACCCCTCTGCCTCGACTAGCTGAAGTCATGAAAGAAGATAAGGCTCCAAAGAAGTTTGGGCAGAGGTCTGAACAGGATTAGCTTTTCACAGGGTGTGGAAGCTAAACATTGTCATTGTAGGTGCCCTTCAGGTCAATTTTATATGGTAGGTAGTTAATTAATGTTGCACTGGAGCAACACAACAGGCTATTGGCGATGGTCCAGGATCAATTCCCAAGGGAAAGATCGAGGACACCACCACATAATTTTGATCCAGTCAGATGACGAGGTAACACCTGTGTTGGCACCCCACTCTCCAAACTTCCACTACACCAATGTGGGGACATTTTAGGCCACTGCAGATTTAATGTGCACCAGCCCCAGTGTACATGGTCTTTGGCTGGACTGAGTTTCGAACTTGCAACTCTCCGGTTGCTCTTCCAATGCCCCATATTATATGAAACCAATTGATATCTGTAGCAGGGACGGATATAGAGCTTTTCTGTCTGTTCGTCCTACCATTTATAGCCTGGTTAGAGCAAGCTAGCAGGGCCCAGAGTTGAAATTTCTACATAGGAATCTCTTATTTCCGTAACCATTGATTGTTTTTAGACTTGCATCACCCTACATGTCTAGTCTTTCTTCTGATGCCTGAACCATTTTTCTAGTTCTAGGCAGGGGCTATGTGTTTGCCATATAAATTTACCCATGCAGCTTATCACTTTGAGACACTGGGTGATGCTTAATGCCACTGAGTCCTCGGAGATGCACCATATGCCTGCAGTGAAGAGAATCACCAATTTCACTTATATAGGTATCTGAGGTCGAGTATCCCATGGGGGAAAAAATCCTAGGAATCTTCCATGGTTGATTTACAAAGGGGTTGTACAGATACATTTTGAGATCAGATTTTGCTAAAAATTGATGTGTAAAACATCCCTTTTCAGATGTTCATCTCATTTCCACATTTTAAAAGCAATGTCAGTTAGAACATACACCATTTGGAAATTCATGACATTTAGAGGGTTACAATCATTTTAACATTCCTTCTAGGTACTCGTATTTCACTTTATATTACTGCAGATGCCAACAGTATATGGACACGCAATCTATTTTTTAAATGTGATGCTTTACTTCATTCTAACCACCTTGATTATAAGGGACATGTCCTAAAAATTTTCTTCTCAATAGAATCTTCCAGTTAATGGAGTCCATTTTTAGTAATTGTCCAAATCTTGGTTCTTCATTGGTGAATATATAAGTTATTAGAATATATAATTTTTATATTTAAAGCACAATTCACTATTTAGGCATTTTGATACTGAACCTGTTGTAGTTTTTTAGAATCTTGCCCTGAACTCAGGCGATGGGAATTTTATTGAGACTGGCATATTTTCTCTATTCAAATTTCAAACAATTGAAGTCGCCACATTCTGGTTTAAGAGCAAATAAAATTTGAGTCACCAAAATTGGGATTTTATACCATTCAAATTTGCAAACATCGTATAAGTTATTTTATAATTTTTTTAATTTCTAGAAGAAATTGAAATTTCTGAATGTTTATATTTGTCAATATAGAATTAAAAGGAACTTCACAAAGTTCTAAACTTACCATTAAAATTTCTATTCAGCATTTAGCCTTCGTGAATAAAAAATGACTTTATAGTGACAAACCAAACTTCTAGAAGATGGAAAATGCATTTCACACGTCATTGTCTATTTGATCTTCATATCTTGATAAAACAATAAATAAAAGTTTAAATTTTCTGAAAGCTAAAAACACTAGTGCATGTTTTACACAACTGTTATATTGAAACAAAAATAGCAACCAGTTTTTTTAATAACCTAGTAAAGCTTATTTAAAACATTTTTATGTAATTTATCTGCTTCACTAATAAATGTTAACTTGCATTGTACATTTCTTGTAAATAAATTGTATTGAACAGTTTTTAAGCATTTACTTGTACACTTTTTGTTGTAGAAATATATGTATATGTTCAATAGATTGAAAGATTTAATCTACAAACAAAATGGAATCAATCATTTTATGACAATGTCATGCATATATATTTATAATAATTTATTTCAGTAGACATCCCAAAGGCCCTATTTATGTGTGAATGATGATGCTTGTATGAATTTCTGTAAAAATTAAAGTGATTTTCAATTTTTTGCTGAATATATGATGCAATTTAAAAATAAACATTTTCAATTTAATATTTGAATTTCTAGGATATTTTCTATAATTTCATTACACTCAACACATTGCATTTCCATTGCTTTTGTTAAAAGATTTTCTTCAAAAAATTACCAAAACTTGGGTCTACTTACTCAAACATGAATAGCAAATTTAATGTGATAACTAGATTAAAATATGCATCCCTCAATAATTTTGATACACACCAAAGCTTCCGTATGAAAACATGGCTTTTTAGCTGACTGCTCCGGAAAAATACTACCTTAAGAATATTTATCAAGTTATTTACTCTAAAAAAATTGAGTTTTAAATAAATTTTAAAATTGAATATCTCATATTAATGTCATAAATATCAATATTAAATACTAATACATGTAACAGCAGGTTATTGTAGCATTTGAGTGATTTTTTAAAACCAATAAAATAGCTGATGTAAATTAATTGGATGCTTTAAAATGTTATAAGATTTGTTTCTATGATTTTTAAAAAGAATTTTACATACCCTGTTCTGAAAAACTGCACAAAATCTCAGTATTTCATTTGGAATTCACCATCAATGAGTTCCCTTAGAACCAATTTTTTTATGCATGAAATAAAGTTATGTGAAGATTTTGAAATTCATACTTAACATTTTCTAATGTAACAAAATATAGAAGTTACAATTAACTTAGCACTCGTATCCAACTGGAGCTACAGTAGCCCAATTGGTAGTCATGGATTTGCAACTGGAGGGTTGTGAGTTTGTGACTAACCAAAGACCATAGGGTATGTGAAGGCTGGTGCATGTTAAATCTGCATTGGCATAGAAGTTAAGAGTAGGGTGTCAAGTTAAGGTGTTGATCTTGGCATCTGACTGGTTCAAAATTACTAGGTGTCCTCGATCTTTCCCTTCGGGATTGATGCTGAACTGTCACCAACAGCATGTGTTCTTCCAGTGACAAATTCATATACCTACATCAAATCCAACAGAAAAATTTCTTTCAATATTTCAATGACAGAGCAAAGACTAATATGAACTAGAGAAGGTGAAACTAATAGTGAATAAAGATTCTAGTGTATATTTACTACATAAAATCCAAATTAACGAGAAATTTTATTCATGAATCAATTAAATGTGTACATAATTTTTATTACTTGGTTAATTTAGTTATTAAACTGTTAATCTTTATTATTGTGTGCTTCATTAGTCGTAATGATACAGCCAGGTGTTTGAAGTTGAAAATGAGCAGTAACTATTGAAAACTAAGTTTAATATTGAGCTAAGCTATCAAATTCCCTACAATTAGTCTAGTTTTCATATCTAAATGTTAAATACTTAAAAATGAATAAGGAAAACTTAAAAGTGAAAATCCCATGCTTAATATATAAAAATATTACTTTCCAATAAAAAATATCTATTTCATGAAATATATTGGCAGCTTTTAAAGTTTGGTTTGACAAGTCAAAGACCACTTCATAGACTTGAGGTTCTCTAAACTAGGTCACATGCTCTGGGGAGCCAGGATGTTCTGATGCTTTCATACATTTTACTTTACTTGATTAATGAAAATGAAATGCAAAATTGTGCATCACATTGGTATCCCTTGAAGTGTGTACTTTTCAATTTTCGAGAAATTGAACTATAAACTCAAAATGCATACTGCTGTTTCCCAGTTATATATTAAGTCTCACTCTTACTGACCAACATGGCTTTTAAATCTTTACAATTTATATACTATAACAAAATATTTTAGACTGAAGATTATATCTTGGATATATATATATTTAAATTTTATTTATAACATCTAAATACATGCAAAAACATTGCAGGCAGATACTTCTTAACCAGAAATTCTAGTTCAAATCGTAAAAGTGTTTAACAAAAGAAAAATGTTATGTTCCTGATAAAATGTTTTAGAGTCCATCACCATAGCAAATTAACCCAACTTTTGGGTAGTATTCAATTTGAGGTGTGAATACTGACTTATCAGATCTAATATCTTTGGATTGGTTGGTTTCCTTGAGACTTTTAGCTGCAGAATCAGGCTTTTGTCTCCAATCTTCCTAATTGATCTAGATTTTAGACAAATGAAATAAAGAAATCAAAATGTTTCAATTGATATGAGAAATCTAGTTATGTCTCTAGCTAATATCTTTGGATTAAAGCAATTAAATTTTTCAAAACAATCGCAAGATTTTATAAATAATTGTTTCCAAAATAGACAATTTTTAGCAGTCAGAATAGGAGTTTTTTTTAACCATTTCTTATTTTAATCTTAGATTTATTCTCTGAGAATTCTTCAAAGAAATTATTTATTCATCAAATTAGCCCTTATTCAATATTTTGAATATTTTTTTATACAAAATGAGTAAATAGAATAGAAAAATGTTTCAATAAAAAAATTGATAATTACAAAACGTTTCCTAAAATTTCCCACAGTAGTACTTTTATTGCTACTTTGCAATATCCATACTTTGTATTTAATATTCACTTCCTATTACAAAAGCACACATCTAAAAACTTTTATACATATATTTATATCACAAGTAATTGTGTAAAAGGGATTTCATTTTCTTTGCTTTAAACTAATAAAATTATCAGTTATTATGGTAAATAAACTAATATAAATTGCTTACATTTTAAAATTGCAATATCTTAATCTAACAATGTTCATCAATATAAATTTGAAAAGTATCACTTAATGGCAAAATAAATGCCTTGCTCCAATTCAAAGATCAATCTCATTTTTATTTTTCAAAATTTCCAATTTAAACCCAAATGTTTTCTAAATAAAAGTTACATATAAATGATGTATAAATTAATAAACAGGGTCTCTTTTTGTTGACATATAGTCTTTTGTTCACTTTGTAAACAATGCCCTAATTAAAAGATATTCTGTTCTGTTTGCAAACCTTGGTTCTAAACAAGTAGTTTTGGTATTTTGATTTTAAGAGCATTGACCATTCTTTCAAGACTTAAAAATTTGAAAACTGAGAAAATACCCTTAATGTTTTTGTTTAGTGCTATGGATTTCAATAATTCATGTTGAAATATTCCCAAGTAGCAACCTCATTTGCGGTTTCATTGTTTTAACAAAACATATATGGCTACATTAAAATTGAGTAATCTGAGCTTATTCAAGAGTTGGAAATGCCGAGAATCTTTACATCCTAGCTCCAAATGGAACATAGTGTATCATGAAGCTCTCTAAACAAGAATCAGTGAGGTGGAAGGAATGAGGCGACATGCCCGTGTCATGTCGGGTGGTGGACTCATTCTTAAAATTGTTTTTCTTTTTAATGTTTTCAGAATCAGTGAGGAAAAACAAGAATGTCATGGGCGACGCTGTGCGGGTACTGCTAGTATGTTATATAGGTACATATATGTTGTATAAACATGCATGGCTATATGTACAAAATATATTTTATAGGGACATACATGTGAGCACAAGTTTATAAAAAAGATTTTGTACTACCAGACAATTTGTCAAACAAAAATATTTTGCGAATTGGAAGTATATCAAAACATTTTTAGATTCCCACACGTTTTAGGCTTTTTCCTCTTTAACGGAATTTTTTTTTGAGGGGGGAGGGGAACCAACAAAATCCAGGCCCTATCAATAAGCAATATAAATTAAATTCCCCATTGTACTATCAGATAAATTCAGCAACACTGAGCATTTCAGAATTTAAATAACTGAAAAATCAAGCTGTAACATACATTTGTAGTATGTCTCGTAACCCAGACGGCCGAAGTGCCGTTTGGTAAATATCTCATTGTGGCGCTGCATAGTCTGACTGCGTTGCGTCACTGCTGACATATCTCCCTGGTGGGAAAAAAACCCGAGAACTTCCTGTATATATATGTGTGTGTAATTCTTGTTATGTCATGTCAATAAAAAACGTTAAATATTTTAACACGTTGAGATTATTATTCTATAATCCACCTCTGTCACCACCAAACATTTTTTACTTCACAAAGATAAACAATCTACAGAAGAAAAAACAAATACTGTATACAAAATAATATTCGATTTATTTAAAACACAATACAAAACATTGACTTTAAATTAACACTATGTCATTTTTAATGAGAAAAGCACCTTGAAAATGAAATATAGATAATTATATTCAAGCTAAAAAAAACAATGGAAAATGAATAATTTTTTATTTTAAGTTAATTTATGCTACATTACACTGTAGACAATATAAGTGAAAAAAATCTAAAGTATTGCATATATTCAAAATATTTATTAGTAAAATTAAACATAAGTGAGAAACAGCATCTCGATTTATAAAAATGAATTTTTTAAACATTAATTAAATATATTTTAACCTTTCTGTGAATGTAAGCAAACATGTAACAATTTTGAAATTAAAAAGACTAGCATGACTGAAATTGGAATGTTTCATTCATTAACAAACCATACATTAGTATTAAAATTATTTTAAACAATGCTTTTTCAAAGCTAAAATTCTTATAACAGTCAAATAGATATCCAAAATACTAACATTTTAAATGCTTTTAACGACATGTAGCTTTTCTAGAATGTATTTTAGTTAATGTCAAATACTTTTATATTTCTTTGTTTTAAGCCTTTTATAAAAAGATATGAATAATCATATGGATATTACAATTTAAAAGGGTTACAAATCATCAATAATGCTATTTGAATCTCTAAAAATGTCTAGGTACCATTTAGCAGTCTCAGGACCAGCCCAAACATAATCTACAATTAGATACTCAATATAACCTAATAATACTCCAATTAGTACATCCCCCAAATGATGCCTGCCAAGAAGTACCCTAGAAGCACAAGTACACAAGCACCAGGCAAGGATAAATGGATGAAGATAATACAAATTTGGACTGGAAGTAATAAGTAAGTAGGTTAGTAAAACGGTTCTTGAGGTATGACCTGATGGACAAGACATTTTATCAATAGACCAAGTTAGGAACATGTCATTTGCTTCATTATTATCAGGTCTTTTTCGGTGGATAGCAGCTTTCAATACAGCAACAAACAGAATATCTAAAAACAAAGCTGGAAAATAAAGAATATTATAAATAAAACAAAAAATAATACATACAAATGTGCATACACAAAGTAAAAACAAAAAATGCTGGATTTTTTTCAAACTGTTGTTTTCAAACATTCAGAAAACAGAACTATTTTGATTTACCCAAGGATAGATTAGTCAGATTCATACCATACCAGAAAACTAATTCATTAAGATACAGAACAAGTTTAATAGGCAAAATGCAGATATTTTTAACTTCCTGTTCTATTTATGGTATTAGAGATAAAAATAAAGTAATTTTTAATTAGATGTATTTCTTTGAAATTAACAGAATTTGCAATAAACATTTGCATTTCCATGGTTTTCACTTATAGATTAATTTTTAAACTTAAACATTTTACCATTCAGACTGTTTCCTGCTAGTATTGAAACTACAGAAAACAGTCACCAAGAGTATTAAAATCTTGTGAATGTGGTGCATTATGCATGTCATCAGGTCTAGACTCTCACATCAGGATCAATTGACAAAGTGCTTCCATCCACATAAAAGCACTTCATGAGATTTGTTGCTTTGCTCAATGTATAATGTAAATTGGCTATTGTAGTGGTGGTTAAGTTGACCACAAACTACTAAATTTCAATCCTTTCAATATAATCTAATATAATTTCAAACTTGAAAATGAAATTTAAGTTTCACTGATTTTAATTTAATTTTAATGTATACCAATTTCGAATGACAAGAAATGCCACAAAGAATCTATTTAAAACTGTATGCCAGTTGGAGTAAAGCAAATTTTAAACAAAACTTTGCTGATCTTCAATAAATAAAACTGCTATTTTTGTCTTAAGTGTCAGGAGATCTAGATTTCGACTTACAAGTTGAAGCAATTCTTATCCAACTTTGTTATCGCAAACATTCGTTGAAAACATTGATTTTCTCTTTTGAAAAAGCTGTAAAGTTGACCTACTGTTTTTCTGAAAAATTGTAATTGATAACTTTGCTTTGTCTGTACTGTAAATACAGTAAAGAATACCCTTTTCTATAAATAATCAAAATTCAATTAGCATTTTAAATCAAACACTTTCATAATTTATAAAGGTTTAACATATATATATATATATATCACATTCAAATGCTATATCAGGGATATTTATTTAAACCAGGCTTGTCCAGCCTGTGGATTGGATGTTTGGGATTTATGGCACAAGGTCCAAAAGCGGACAAGCTGCACCATGTCCAACCCGTGAGCCACATGTAGCCCACGATGGCTATGAATTCGGCTCAACAAAAAACATAAACTTGCAAACTTTATGCAATTGTGACTAAAAATACCATTAATACTACAAATACAATTTTAACGATGATTTGGCGAGTAAAGCGCAGAGATTATTGATAATAGTTCTTCCTACCTACCTTTACAAATGAAGTTTTTTGTTTTTTAGATACATGTATTTTTTTATTATTAAACCTTGCTTTCTAATTATCAATCTTTTTTAAAAATTCCAGCATGGCTTCCACAGCGTCTCAAAAGAAAAATGAACCAACAAATTACAGAAGGACGATTGTGAAAACGAACGAAAAGTGGACAGATGACTACTTTTTTGTCAAGGCAAATACTAAGGCAATCTGCTTAATTTGTTGGTAATTTGAGCCAGTTTTCAAAGACAGGTTGAAAAGGCATTACACGCAAAAACATGCCGCAAAATTTAGTGTGTATCAAAGAATGTGTCGTAAAGATAATATAGCGGAACTAAAAAACGTCTATCATCTTGACAATGTTTTTTTTTCTAAATAACAACTCAAACGGATTCTATTGTTAAGTTAGTTATGTGGTTGCAAACCTGAAAGCAAAAAAAATCAAAACCGTATGCAGAAAGTGAGTTTATTAAGCAGTGTTGGAAAGCGTGAAGTGAATATAATTTGCCCTGATAAAAAGGGGATTTTTTCTAAGATCAGTTTGTATCACCAGGCTATAATAGCCAGGGGAATTGATGAAATAGGAAAATCTATCAAAAAAGGTTTGGAGAGTAGAGCTGCTAATTTTAAATTTTATACTTTGGCGATGGACGAAAGTACTGATGCTACTAATATAGCTGAATTGGCAATTCTTATTAGAGGTATTGATGACGAATATAATATCACTGAAAAAAAATGGCTTCTTTAAGTGCCATTAAAAGAAAACTAATTCAAAAGATTTATACGAAGCAGTGAAAAATGCGTTAAAGCGATTTTTTGTTTATTGTAAACATATCTGGTATACCTACTGATGATACCTCGGTGATAATAGGTAAGAGATGGACTTGTAAAATTAATAAAAGACGATACAATTGCCTCCCAAAATTTAAGTATGATGAAATATCACTGCATAGTACATTAAGAAAATTTATGTGCAAAAGATTTAAAGATGGATAACATCATACAGATTGTCATCAAAGCTGTAAATTTCATAAGGGTCAGGGGATTGAATCATTGCAAATTCCAGGAATTCCTTAAATTTATGGATGCTGATTGTGGGGACATCATTTACTGTTTGGAAGTAAGATGGTTAAGTTGAGATAAAATGTTGAAAAGATTTTGATTTGCGAAATGAAATCAAGTCATTTACGGAATCAAAAACAAAATTTGTGCCAGAATTTGACAATGAAAACTGGCTCACAGATTTAGCATTTTTAGTAGACTTGACTGCTCATTTAAATGAGTTAGACATGCATCTTTAAGGTGAAAACCAACTGATCAATACAATGTTTCAAACTATGAGTGTTTGAAATGAAACAAACTATGGCAATTTTTAAGGCAAACAATTTTATGCATTTTGATACATTGGCTAAACAGTCCCGAACAAAAAAATATTAAGACTTGCTTTTTGATTTGATACAGGAATTTGAGAACAGGTTTCAAGATTTCCAGATAAAATTATCAATCTTTTGGTATATTTGCGACTTCATTTTCAGTCGACATAAACATATTACCTGCTAATTTTCAAGTGGAATGCATAGAGCTACAATCTGATATTCAACTTAAAGAAAAAATTGATCATGTCTCTTTACTGGACTTCTGTAAGATAAATCTTCCCAGAGAAAAATATCCCTCGCTTCACAATCATGCCATTGCTATTTGGAAGCACCTACATTTGTGTGCAGCTATTTTCAAGGATGAAGCACACAGAATAAAACTAGAACCAAAATATCTGATGAGCACCTTGAGAACTCAATGAGAATTACAACTACTTCCATCAAACCAAATATCGAAGCATTAGTGTCACAAAAACAATGTCAAACATCTCACTAATTTCTTGTTACTGTCTTACCTTATACTTTTATACTAAAATTCATGAATTAATGAAGTTTAAATTACTTAAATATGTTAACTATATATTCTATGATTTTTTGGTCATCAGTTAGTGTTAGTGTATTTTAAACAACTCATGTGCTCTAAACAACTCGTCTTCTTCCAATGTAGCACAGAGAAGCTAAAAGGTTGGACACCCCTGATTTAAACTACCACTTCTTGGTTTTAAAATTGTTAGGTCAAAACTATTTTGCAAAAAAAGAAAATAAATGTAATCCTAATAGAGAACTTCCAACATCTGTAATTCTAGTGAAATTTTAAGATTTTTAGTTTGGTCATCGAAATCCAGATAGAACTAATTCTGCAGCAAATTTCTTTGTTGAATAAAATTTATATTACAATATCACAATCAACTGGAAAAAATATTCATAATGAAGATTCTCCTATCAGCATCACTGAATTAATTTACAACATTCTAAAATAAATGTGAATAGATACACTTAAAAATAATTTGTATGAGAGTTAATATAACTAATGAATTATATATATTACCTAATAATAAATTGAAAAAGAAGGCCTCTCTTTCAGCTGTGTTTGAAAACCACAGAGCGATGATACAACCAGGAATCCAAAATACTCCGTGGCATGAGTATTCCAAAAATTTCATGTGAGGTCGCAAGTCACCCAAAGATGAAGATTTCGAAACAGATAGACTAAGCGATAAACTGATTCTTTTATCTAATTCTATAAGACGAGTACATAGATCAGCACCTTCTTTTGTTTCCTCCTTCGACATCTTACAGGTTCTGAAATCAAAACAAAGCAAATAAAAGACCAGATTAGTAATGATTTTAAATGTATGTTAAGAACACTTTCAATTAATTTAACGGTCTGATAAATAAGGATCAAACAACGGAGAAGACATAGGCAGAACACTGAACAAATGAAGGCTTTGTGTGGCTTGTAATAGTCTAAGGATGCATTTAAGAGCTGGATAAACCAACACCTACATTGATAGAAAAATGTATAACTTTTTCCAAAACATTGAAAAAACAGAATTTGTTTTCTAAATTTGATACATTAGGAAAAACAAAATTGCCCAGTTAATGATACACCCTTGGCCTGAGCTTTCATCAGTCCCAAAACTTCAGTGTAAAAATTTTCCGTCCTATCTGATCATTCCATATGAAAACACCCATTTTGAGAAAAATTAGTTGCACAATAGTCAGATTTTTTCAAATTTTTACCATAAATCTCAATTATTTAAATATTTTTTCCAATATTAGCTGATACCAGAATTTAAAAATCGGTCAATTTTACAAAAAATGGCGGCCATCTTCGATTTGCCACTGTCTATAAATGACCCTAACTTAAGAACTAATAGTACAAATTTAGTAATTTTGGTACCAAATGGTAGCCCTTTATTTCAGGAGTGTATATAAGGCTCAAAAACAATGGAAATTTTACATTTTAGTGGAGTTTTTTACATGTACAGTGAAAAAATAACTTTAAAAACCAGTTGACTAAAGGTCTATAAAGAAAGTGAACCCTCTTATTTTTTAAACTTTGTGGAAGTATTAACTAACATGTGCACTTGCATCTGACAAAAATTCAGAGATGCAAAATTCTTCATTTCTGAATAAAAGCTATCCTAATGATAGCATATGTATTTCAAAATGGTGATCATCTACAGTACAAAAATTACCATAGCATAAAAAAACATGGTCAAATTTCAGTTTCTATGCAGTACTAATTCAAAGCAGGCTCACATTAAATGTAATATCAATAGAACATCAAATTACAGTCCAATGTATTTTTTAATTTATTTTATCACATGGTGTCTTTGGAAAAGAGTATAAGCACTATTGAAGAAAAATTGCTTCTTTTTATTCATTTAAATCATTTTTTTTTAAATACTTTACAAAATTTTGCGTTTTATAATATTTAATAACAATATTTCTGCTAAAAAATTACATATATGCTTAGGAACCACGTTTGTAAGCAAAATGATCATATTTTTAATATTGCATTTTATCATTGCTATAATTTGCTTGAAAAACTCATTCTATATGTACACATCACTTTTTTTTCTGCAAATCTCATTCAAGAATTAAGAAAAAGGATGAATTGAGTCTGGATACTGCTATCATAGTGGCAGATTTTTCTGAAAATTATACCTTCAAGATGCTATTCAAAACCTTCATTCAAATAACAAGCAGGCTTAAGGATCTTGTTCGTGTGAAATCTGTTTCTGT
This sequence comes from Meta bourneti, assembly GCA_933210815.1. NCBI lineage: Eukaryota > Metazoa > Arthropoda > Arachnida > Araneae > Tetragnathidae > Meta > Meta bourneti. The sequence goes on along the minus strand of OW119924.1, from coordinate 74,506,288 downwards.
GTTATATGTAACAATTTTGTGCATGACACTTCAACATTTTGGATTTTCAAAAAATAATCGTCAAACATTTAATTACACAAGTTCCACAAATTAAAATACCAAGTATTCCAGTGATGGGAACTCAGACCAATACAAAAATAAATTTTAAAACTATTATTTTCGCTATAAAAATCATGGTGTAAAAGCTGAGTGGTACTTTTTTGCCACTTGTCATGGAATAGTTATGACGATATTGGTGGAACCATAAAGTATATGGCCACTTTAAACCTTAAACGCTCGTGCAAGAATATAATATTAAATACTTTTGGACAACTTTACAAGAGTTCATTAAATAGATACTTTTTCGTAGCAAAATTGTAATTTATAATAATCAATTAGCAGTTAGGTACGCAATGGCAAATGCAATAACAGGAATAAGAACTAATCACTGTTGTATACCAATAAAAAAAATCAGATACATGTTTCCAGTTTCAGGTTCCTCAACATTTATTGCTATCATGGCATATTAGAGAAACCATCAAATTACCAACATTCCAAAATGAACAATATCCTGCATGTTTGTATGGAATTAATTGGTGGACAAGGAAAGATTTGTGATTCTTGTGAGGAATATGACTACAAAATTATGTTCATACATCATCATGGACCAAGTGCATCCAATATATGGTTAGAGCCTTTAGATGCATGTTGGATTTCTTATGAATACATAATGAAAATCACATCTTTTCCCATAACTACAACTGGATGAACATATTGCTCCAGGTTAAAATCAATTGAACTATTGGGAACAGATGTAGTATAGACCCCCAATCCATTTGGCGACTTTTTCGTTGCCAAACCTGACGTTACTTGGCGACATTGTTTTAACCTAAAAAATATCAATATAACATCAGAAATAACAGATGTATTACAAAAAACTGTACATATGTTGAATAAATTTATTCTAATCTTATAAACAGATTTCACTGTAAATGAGGGTTTCCTGTTTAAACAGGGCTGCCAATCGTGAACTGAACCCTTAGTCACATCCCATTCGATTTTTTTTGTAAAATGGAAAACGAAATTTCAAAGCAAACCATTATAGAAAAAATTCCCTGGATCCTAATCGCGTCCTACTGCAATAGCTACTGGTGAACAAAATGAAAATGGTTAAGGTACGCGGTCTATATATATAGTGTAGGGACGCTGTAGGGTTGCTAGAATGGAGTGAAATAAGTGGGGGGTTACCAAAAACCACATAAATCGAAATTGAGGGTTGGCAACAAAATACAGTCGTCAAATGGATTGGGGGTCTACACTACATCTGTTCCAACTATTGTACCAAAACAAGACAAATTGAATCATACTATAATGCAATTGGTTTTTCCCTTTATAAATAACAAATTTATCTAATACTATTAATGAGATGAAAAGTTTAAAAAACTAAAATCCCTTTGTTATAGGTGTAATTAGATAGGTATATTTCAAATATTTTTATTATTATTCTATTGTTTTCGTCGCTGTTCTTGCAAAAATAATTTTAGCTGACAAAACATCCAACCCTGGAAAACAGCAGAACGGCAATTAATTTACAATCAAAGCTGTTAGGAAACTGATCATTTGCTTTACCAACATATTACTGTATATTAATAACTTTTAATGAAAAAGAGTGAAGGAAAAAGCTAAAAATTAAGTCCCACGAATTAATACAATTGATTCCTTGAAAAGTTGCTTTTATTTGATTACACATTTTTCAAGTTTCGTGTTTGATAAAAAGTAGGGTGAACCTTCAGTAATTGATCAGTTAGTGGTCATTTTTCATGAAAAAATTTCCCTAGAACTAATTTGCAACTGCACTTTCATAATTTTTTGTAACTGTATCTTGTAAAGATGGTGATTAAAATGAACTATTGTACTATTTGGTAGTTTTTAGAATTTTTATCTCGAAGTTAAAAAAATGACTGAACCAGTAATTAATCACTACTTATTTTAAAAATAAAATTCAAATCGAAACATTAATGCAACTATTTTAGCATTCAGCAGTAAATTTGTTATATCGCTAGGCTAAACATATGTTACATGATATTTTAAGTATAAAACTATCGGATATAAAACAAGTAAACACGAGAATGGTTAGCACTAATACTAAACAAGTACATAAATGTTTCAAAAAATTAAAGAAAAATTCTTCAATTTTTTTAAACGAAACTAGTCATTCAATGTGTGCAAATTCCAGTTTGTGCAATATCAGTTTCTCTAAAATACAACACAAACAAAATCGACATCTTCATTTTCATCAGACAAAAATCATCCGATCCCAACATTCTTTTTGGAATGGATTTTGTTTTGCAGCAACTATCACATTTATAGCATATGCTTTTACACTTTATTTGTTTTCATTTTGCCAGTTAACGTTTCTCACAAATTTATCACCTAAACCAAAATAGTTTTTGGAAATTATTTTCTCTTTAGGTTTGAGGTTACCTGCCTTACTTCTTTTTTCTCTTTTAACTTTTTCTCATTTTATCCTTTCTTTCACAACACCTTTAAATGCAACTGCATGAAACAATCTTCCATTTTTAAACCTTTCTTTTCAGATAGGAATCACTAGAGTTCAAAGGCCAAGAAGTACCTGTTATATTGAACGTCTTGAGAGCGCTGAAATTTTATCATGAAATTACACTGAAACAAATTTCATTTTTAGAAATATTAAGCACTCGTTTACGCCGAAACCAGAATAGAAACTCCTTGGTTAGACGTTCTGCGTCTGCCGCCGAAGGAATGCAAAACAATGATAAATAATCACGCGACCTCGTGGCTTAGTGACTGTCAAAATTCAAATTAAAAAAAAATATTTTCACAATTGTACACAAACTGAAGTGTGGAAGTGTTTTTTTTTATGAAATTGTCAAGAGAATTTTCTTGTTAGGTAAAATTTAATTTGATTTAAATTGTGCACCTTTTCACACACACACACACAATGGGCTAGTCCACAGAGTAAATAGCTTTTACTCTGGGGGTATTTCAATTTACGTCACACTGGAGCAACACAACGGGCTACTGGTGACGGTCCGGGATCAATCCCAAAGAGAAAGATCCGAGGACTACACCACGTAATTTTGAACCACGGTCAGATGTCGAGGCAACACCTGAGCTGGCACCCCACTCTCCAAACTTCCACACCACGCCAACGTGAGGACATTTGAGGCCACGACAGATTTATCGTGCACCAGCCCCCTTTGTACACAACGGTGTTTGGCTGGATTCGAACTCGCAACCCATAGGTTGCTAGTCCGTTGCTCTTCCAACCCGGCCACCGCGGCCCCTTTTACTCTGGGATAGTCACCCGAAATTCGTTAAATCAATATGGCATCAAAGTTTTCGTTTCGTTTTGAAAACCTGCATCGTGGATGCAAGTTGATACATCGCTGATTTTCCGTACTTTCAAAAAGTTAGAATATATTAATGTGTTTTGAAAAAGGTTCGCTAAGTATTGTAAAAAAGAGGGGTTTTTAATGTTATTTGTTTTCTTTTCACGATGCGGCTGTATGATTATTTTTCAATCATTTAACATATTGACATTTGTGGCACGAAGGATATCTTAATAGTGTGCAGAATGAAATCAGATATAATGCGAATATTTTGTTGTATACTGCTCTTTTTCTTTAAATACTTTTGTTTTCACTTAAGCTCTGAGAAAACAAAATTCAAAATACTTAGAACATGTATTGTAATTTTCGTATTGAGACAAATTTGTTTAAGGTACCTGTTTTGAAGGATGTACTGGAAAATATCTTGTGTTGAAATTGTAATGTTGTCTAGAGTAAAAAATTATACTGTAAACCCCCTTAGCTTGCATCCTTGAGCACCTTTGCTTTAGAGAACCTGAACATCCAAAATTTTGCAAAACTTAGGTTCTTATTCTTCTGTGTTTTATTTTTTGAATCTTGTAACTTATTTTTGATTTATGCTTATATACATGGAATTTCTTAGGTTTCTGAAAGAGTAACTACCGCAAGAACATTACAATCATGTGAGTAATGAATTACTAGTTAAATATTACACATTATTTTAGTGTACTTAATTGCCAATTTTCAACAATTTCTCCTTTTATTGAATTTGAAAGATTTTACAAATAATTTTCAGATTTAGGGTCATGAACGATGTATTACAAATTATTCTCATCCTAATGCAATTCTTAGGCTTTTCACATGGGAACGTTGGGGGGGGGGGGGGGTTTGTGGTGCATGGGACATGGTACAAATACACATGGGAGGGTATTTGTACAACAGTATGAAAATCTGATGAAACATGAAAAGATTTTGTGTACTGTAATGTGCTGGGCTGCCATTGATAACTTAAAGGGGACTTTTTGTTTCCATTTTTCAATCTTAGCTATTAGGGCTACTTTAAGCAAAATTGTTCCAAAAGCTCTGTTTTTCCAAGTTTTGCCAACTTGAAAATTCACCATAAGAGTCAACAAAAATTAAGCCCTCTAATTTTGAACCAATGCATGAATCCTTGTTTTAATCATAAATTCATTCCTTTTGCTTCATCATTAGAGGGGGTAGTTGAATTTATGTTGCACTGAAGCAAATTAATGGGCTATTGATGACTGTCTGGGATCAATCCTGAAGGGAAGATCCAAGGACAACTACTTGTAATTTTGAATCACATTAAGATGACAAGGTCAACACCTGAGCTGGCAGCCTACTCCAAGCTTCCACACCATACCAACATGAGGGTATAAGGAGTCCACGACAGATTTAACATGCACCATCCCCACATACATGACGGTTTTTATTTGGATCGTTTCGAACTCGCAACCCTCTGGTTGCTAATCCACAATTATTAATCAGGCTACTATGGGTCCCTCATTAGGAAAATGATTTTATGACTTTCACCTACTGCACTCCAATGATTTCAAAAATGTTTGGTAAATATGTATAACAAGGCATCCCTTTAACAGAATGTATAGTATTTTTCTGTTAAAAGTGTGACCTGTTAATGCTCCACAGCTCCCTGTGCCTAAAAGTAAATATCATTTATTGTTTTGAAATGTATACAAATGCAAAAAATTACATATGAATCGATCTCTTTTATTAAATATTTAAACAAATTGCATTTTAATTAATTGCATCAACTTAACTATCAAAATATGTAAAAATGGTCACTGACATTGGTCAACAAATAAAGAAAAGAGAAATAAAGAAAAATGATTCGGCAACAATATCTCTTCCTTAGGAACGCATAAATGTAAGACTTGACCAGTTTTACAGTGAGGTTGCAGCGGATCATTGGGTTTTTCCCACTTCGCTAGCAATATTTGAGTTGTAGGTGGTACAGGTTCAATTGCCCCCTGGGTGTATTTCTGTCTTCTGTGTTATTAAAACTTTGTGTATGTCATGTATTGCACAGCTTGGACAAATATGGCCCTTGTACCACTAAACCCAACCAACCAGATGTACAGCAACGTACTCCTTCCGGATATACAAAAACTGTAGGGCCGTGACTATGGGAGTGGTTATTCTTTTCTATAATGGTTATTCTTATTTTTAGAATTTGTCTTAGATGAAAACTCATTATCCAGTTATCAGCTCGAGGCCTTTAATTTTTCAAGGCTGGTGTCAACCATAATTCACCTCAGTTGATCCCAACTGTGATCTCAACCAAAATTAGTTTCCTAACCAAATGATTATGATTTTGTATCACCTTGCAGAACATAGGTTTCACAATGCAGTCAAACATGCTTGACTCTTTTGGTTATGGCTCCCTGGCATCTACAGTTGAACCCCTCTGTTATAAAACTTAGCTTACTTTCAAAGGTCTTCTCTGCTAATAGTATCAAAACCTCAATAAGTAAAACTCCCAAAATATGACTTGTCGCAATTTTGTCTTGACGATGTATTAAATATTCCAATATATTTTAGTTCAAATTATTATTGCTTACAATACAACAAAAATTACTGTCACTTTTCATATCAATGCAGCAAACATGCTGTCAGTTACAGAAGCTAAATTTAACTCAGATGTATCTGTAGGCTTAAAATGTAAAACAGTTATTGTTTTTTAATTTTGCCTATTTTTTCAATTCATTTTAAATTTAAGAATTTTTAAGAATCTAAGGAACCATAAGAGTAAGATGCACTTGTCTAAAAAGTTTTGGTCTTTAATTGATCTATTTGTGGGAGCATTGTGACTAAAGAAGTTACAATTTTTAAATTGAAAGTTTATTTGATAATTAACAATAATTTCTCGAAAGTTTCTATTTCAACAAGATATTTCCACTCAAATCAATTTTGAAATGACCAATTATACTGTGAATTCTGATTATATCCAGTTTTATTGCCATAAAGATTTTCTGGACTAGCATTCACCATCAGCTCCAACATGTTGCTAGCCTTGCACTGCTGTATACTTAAAAGTTACTAGTGGTCGAAATGCGACGATAATTAATTTAATTTTTAAGTTTGAACGTTAATAAGGTTCTTTTGTCAAAGAGTATACCTCTATATTCATTGCATATAATTTTTTGAATTTTGTTCTATTACGTAAGCTGTGAGCATGTACAAATACGTCATAGGAAAAATGCGGTATAAGCTGGGTTAAGCCATATCTAAAAAACAATAACGTGTTGTTTGACATTTTCTTGGTTCTTTTATTGCTGTACTGGCCACAGGTTTGGCCAAGCTACACAGTTAATTTGCCTATCTTTTTCAAATTATATAAAATTTAAATAAAAAATTAATGCAAAAAATGAAATAAGGAATACGTGCTTCGTGTTTTTTTTATATATTTTTTATTGAAACCAAAAAAATCGGGTGGTTAAAAAAATAAATGTTGTCCATTGAACTTGAAATAGTTCGACAATGAATTTAATGATTCAAAACTTCTGTGTAGACGATGTTTTTTGTAAAAACTCTTTCATTGTTTGCTAAATGCCCTTGACCGTTATATTCTGAAATATAAAATCTCAAACCATCGAATGATCGAACTTAACTTGCTGTGACGTACAATTGACCATGTGTAAAAACTGGCTGTCTCAATAAAATTCCAATTTTTTCGAATGTTTGTCCTTGAGACTTATTTATTGTCATCCAAAATGCAGGTATAATTAGAAATTGAGTTCTTTGAAAGTTAAATGGTAAAATAGTTCCGGAATATGTTAAATTTATACGTGGAATCAAAATTATTTTATTGCGTGCGGTTCCAGTTAAAACTTCGCAATCAATAGTATTACGATGCATAAATTTGATGCACATTCTTGTTCCATTGACTAATGCTTCCTTTGTATTTAAGTTTCTGATCAGCAAAACGATGCAATTAACTTTTAATACTAACTTATGTGGTGGCAAATTATGCCAAATATCATACTCTTCCGTGCACGCAATGTGCTTAAAAAGGGGTACAAAGTTTTTTCTTCATGTATTAATATATAGATTACAATATATGAACGTAAACAGTGAATGTTTTATTTTGTTTCATTTAATATATTTGTAACGCATATTATACATTAATTTTATCTTTCTGCACTCCTTCTCCATAGGAACTTTAATTATGCCAAATCTCATACTCCTCCGTGCGCGCAATGTGCTTAAAAAGGGGTACAAGGTTTTTCTTCACGTATTAATATATAGATTACAATATATGAACGTAAACAGTGAATGTTTTATTTTGTTTCATTTAATATATTTGTAACGCATATTATACACTGCTGGCCACCGTAAATGCAACACCCTGAAGGAAGTATGAAAATAATATGAAATTTACAACATGCATTAGCGGAGGTGAGATATGCAAATGATTAGAATTTCAGTGCAGACGCACATCACGCGCGCCTGTGGCGCCACTTCAAAGCGCTATTTAAGGCTTGGAGATTTCGACGATTTCAAGTACGGCAATTGTGTTTTTCTTGTGGTTTTTTCAAGAAAACGATCAATTATGCCTCGTAGAAAACAGCGATCATCTTTTCATCAAGTATCCGAGTTCGACAGAGGAAGGATAGGGGCCTACCGAGATTGTGGATTATCTTTCAGGGAAATCGGTAGTCGTGTTGGACGAAACCAAACAACTGTAATGCGGATATGTGATCGTTGGATGCAGGAGGGTACGACGGACTGATGTGTTCGATCGCATCCACCTCAGTGCACCACTTCACGTGATGACAGGCATATTGTGCGTATGGCAGTGACGGATCGCTCAGCCACATCACGAACCATAGCACAGCACATTCAGTCTGTACCGCATCATCCAGTGTCTGCGCGTACCATTCGACGCCGTTTACAGCAGAGTGGTCTGTCCGCAAGACGTCCTTTGCTTCGTCTACCCTTGACGCAGAACCACAGACGTTTCCACCGCCAATGGTGCGATGAAAGAAGGATGTGGACGGCAGAATGGAATGAAATTGTCTTTACTGACGAGTCACGCTTCTGTCTGCAACACCACGATGGTCGGATTCGAGTCTGGAGACACCGTGGAGAGAGGATGCTGAACAGCTGCGTTTTGCACCGCCACACTGGTCCTGCACCGGGTATTATGGTATGGGGCGGTATTGGATATCACTCTCGCACTCCTCTAGTACGCATTGCCGGCACTTTAAACAGCCAGCGCTACATCTCCGAAGTGTTGAAGCCAGTTGTCCTTCCTTACCTTCAGGGCTTGCCCACAGCCATATTTCAACAGGATAATGCGCGACCACACGTGGCACGCATTGTCCAAGGGTTCTTCGTCAATCGCCAGATTGAATTGCTTCCCTGGCCAGCTCGCTCTCCGGATCTTTCGCCGATAGAAAACATATGGTCCATTGTTGCTCAACGATTGACCCAGAATACATCCCCAGCTGCCACACCAGATCAACTTTGGCAACGTGTGGAAGCTGCTTGGTCTGCTGTACCCCAAGAACACATCCAAAGTCTCTTTGAATCAATGCCGAGGCGTGTGGCAGCAGTGATCTCCAACAATGGCGGCTACTCTGGCTACTGATTTTGGCAGGAACCACACTTCACAGAAGTCTATAAATTTAATCATTTGATACTTGGTCAACATGTTATCTACAAAATAAATTTTGTTGTGATATCTCTTGTCTTTCTTGGTGTTGCAATTTGGGTGGCCAGCAGTGTACATTAATTTTATCTTTCTGCGCTCCTTCTCCATATGAACTTTAATTATGCCAAATCTTGTACTCCTCCGTGTGCTTAAAAAGGGGTACAAAGTTTTTTCTTCACGTATTAATATATAGATACTGGCAAAATCAGTTCAATTTTAACAATTGTACAATTATAACAGGTGTAAATAATATAAATATTGTCCAACAATGCTCACAAGGGAATTCTTTCACCCACAGATTTACAGCATTGAGAAGCAGCTTTTGAAATGAAGGTAATTTACAGCTAGAGTAGTAGTCACAATTGAAGACTGATCATCTAATTCAGATTCATTTGACACCTGCTGTTAGGTGTATAAAATAGGATTTGTTTGGGGTTCCTTGTCACATGAAATTGCAACAAAATGATGTTTCTGACATGTGCTACAGAAAAACCATGATTTGCGTTCAGAAACCTTATGCAGTGAATGATTTAAGCATTGTATACATAAATTGAGGGCCTTCACAGTTTTGAATCTGTTTAAAATCTCCCCAAATTCCTTACACTTCTCACGCTTTTACTAAGAATGTTACTTGTGTAATTTACAAATATCAATCTTTGTATTACAGCTTATTATGAATGATTTCTATTTAAGTGACCAAAATTGTGAAAATGGATTATAATCACTTTAATTTTTATCTGTATATTCACTTCATTGCTTATTCTTATTATGATATGTTGATAATTTCATTTTTAAAATTTTTAGGTCCAAAGTTTCTTTCAAGATAACTTTAACTTCAGATCCTAAATTGCCTTATAAAGTGTAAGTATGAACTTTAATCTGATAAAAATGGGTTGTCTTTTGCATTTATTTCCAAATTACTATTAAAAAAATTATAAAGTATATTTTTGTACCAATGGAAATAAGGTATTTACCAAAGTCTATAAAAGTATTTATCATTCTGGCAGATTTATTGAGTTCAACCTCCAACAGCTGCAAATGTAGCTGGCGCTGAACTCAACAAATCAAATGCCAGAATTTTTTCGTTGGTAATCGGCCCACTTTACTTACTCTGTTATTTCCTGTTTGTTTACTTTTAACTTTTACTAGACTATATTCCTATCATTGTTATAGCAATTAGTACATTGAAAAAACATGATTTAGAAATAATCATATTTATTTGATTTAATCAGATTTTAAAAATTTAAGTCGGATTTTTATGGTTCTAATCCATTGCCCATTTGATGGGTTAGGTTCTAAGACCCCCATAACAAAGGATAAATTTTGCAAATAATATGAGTAACCTAATATGCAGAGGGATTGAATCTCTAACGGTCACTTTATAAGAGGAGCAAAGTCAGACCCTTGGAACCTAATGTTTCTTATAGTTGGGAGGCCTGGCCATCCCTGCAACATGAGACATATTACAAATATATCGATAATACTAGTAATGACATATGTAAATAAAATAGAGATCTGAAGCACTTATTAATGAAGCAAATGTTGTTTTACTGATGTCCCCCATAATTCCCCAAGTTGGTGCCACAGCATCCCGTGTATCAGATCAAAATAGAGTATCATCAAATCATTGCATCCAATCATGATTCAAATCAAGCTGATTTATATTCAAGTAGTACGTGAAAATCCAATCTTTTCTATCTCATCATTGCCTTAGTCTTTTACCATACTCCACATTTAAACCTCTTGTTTTCGTCGTAAATCTTTTTACCGTTGTTTTTTCAATACCTCATCACCAACTTTATTAGACTTGTTGGGTCAACCCCCTCATTCATTACTTTTTACCTTCCTTCCTTCAGGATTTTTACCATTTCTATAATTGATCAGTTTTTAAATCAAATTTCATGAAGTTCTATCATCCAAGATGGGGATACCCCATCTTAAGTCTCATTTCTTTATAACTATTTTCTTGTGATTAAAATTTTAACTTTTATATTTAATTTTTTAGGTAACATGTTTGATTTTATTTACTGCATCTTCTCTTTTAATGTTGGATTGGTTATTATTCTGATGGCCTTTAAGTGCATTCTATTGAATTTTATCATCTTGTGTTTGGCACAGCATGTCCATCGTCAGATCTTGCGTCATATAACCCAAATCAATCAACTAACCTTCTCCCTACCTCCTAAGTGCTATGACTCATCTCACGTGTTCCAACTATTAAACCTCATTGAAAATCGTTTAAATCTGGATAACTTGCAAACCTCATGGCAGAAAGCTCTAGATGCTTTGACAGGTGTTTATTGCTTTATATATGCATTAGCAGATGCAACCAATGTATAGGTGGCATTGCTATGTATTTTGCATAGGCTGATCTGTACCAGTTTTCTGGCACTTCAGTGTATGTTGACAGCAACAACAGCCAAAAGCAAACTATTCATGTTGGGATGTGTGAAAGACGCCAATGGAATGAACTGGTGAGGAGAAATTGAGAATCTCAACAATTTGAGCCTGCACCAACTACGTTTTTCTCTGTGTGAAAACACCTGCATTTCTAACCCTTGATATCTATAAAAGGCAGATGAACACAATTTTAAATTGGATTAAAATTGTTTTAGGAGGGAAGATTCTGTTTTTTTAATAGAAAACATTTGTCTCATAATTCATTATTGCAATGAGAAATACAATATGAAGCAGATAAAACAAGATAGACCGGTCGTTCTCGTGATTAGAAGGCATTTGAAAAAGCATAGGCTTCTTCTGCAGCGTTCACATGACCAGCGTTTGGAAGCGCTTAGGGCTATTTTATTCCCTTAGTCCAAATTTCTATCTTCGCGATCGTTAAAGATAGAGTGAAAATTTCAACGGATTTGAAATCTGCGGAAAATTTTACACCACATCGATACCTGAAATGTGATTTTCTTTAAATAAATAATTTTTTCAACTGTAACTTTAATATTTTCGCGATACTCATTTGACGAATATATCCATTACGAACACAAAAGGGAGTTTAATCTCGTTTTTATAGAAAAGATATAACTTGATTGGAGTATTTTGTCTTAATCCACTGATTTATATTTATGGCCATTAAAAATAGGATGAGAAAATTGAATCGTATTCAATTTATTGAAGAAATTTACCCTGCTTTCACACAAAACTTGTAAAAATGTGACAGTTTGTAACTAAAGGGTATAGTGGGTAATTTTATTTCTGAGAATAATGTATACCGACAACTGCCTGTTCTAGTTTTCATGTGCGGCAAACGTCTTTAAAATAAAGCTTAAATTAAGTATTCAATTTAAAAGCTAAACTTTAGTTATTGTTCCATTTGTCCTCTCCCTTTTATTTGTCCTCCTCCTGGGTGAAATGCGTAAGATAAATTTCAATTTTCATTCATTTTTCACATCCTCGTGTTACATTGAACTCGATATCACTTTTGAAAGCGAACTTAAGTTACTGTGAGCTTATTTTTCATAGAATTTATATTTTAATCTTGCAGTTTAGTGTTATTACTACTTTAATCGAAATTTTTATATTATATGTACGTGTAGACGCAAATTCTATTAGCGAATTAGCAATCTCCTGGTTTTCGATATGTACTGTTTTTCGGTTTTCCTTTGTGCTTTTTTTAGTTGTAACATAATTTTCTTGTTTCATCGTGGGGTTTAATCAAATTTTAGTTGAAATATTTCCCAGTCATTAATTATTTCATTCGTGGTTTCATTTGTGCTACAAAACCCCTGAAAGAGGGTAGGTTGGAGGGTTAGTTTTCGTTTCGGATAGTCGGAAGTCAGGGAAAATTGTGTTTAAAAATTAAAAAACTAATTATTGTTATATATGTGTTATTTGTGCTGATACATTAAAATGTTTTGTGATAGGTTTTAAAAAATATAGAGATTTATTTGAAGGAAAATTAAATAAAAATGAGCTATAGATCATAGGAAACACGATAAAACCTGCAAAAATAACATAAAAAAGGAAAGGTTATGACCAGTGCCTGATTTTGTTTGCGTGGCATCTTTTGATAGTACTTCGTAGACAATGCCATATAAACAGAAATTCCGTTTCCAATTTCCTGGTTCTAGAAATAAAGTCTTTTTGGGGGATATATTTTTACTTTACACTGTCAATTTAAAAATTATAAGGAAATTGTTTGGTCATTTTCCAGTTAGTTTCGTTTTTAATCAAAGTTTTACAGAAATATTCCAATTTTTTTCATACGTAGTTTTGCTTTTATGATAAGACGCATTACAAATGACTCATCTTCTAGCTTCTTGAGCCCAAAAAATCCATGATCACCCCTTAACACAAAATAAATCCTTACTATTTTTATTGGTGGGTGAATCATCGACACTGGAGAGTGAGGTTATACAGTAAAAAACGAATGCTTTAGGATTTTAGAGTTAATGAAATTGTTTAATACCACAATTTGAAGTACATAAAGCACTGTTTCTCTGATCCGCTGGCTGATACCAGTTCCTTGGTCCAAAATAATCCCGTCATTCGAAAAATTTTGAAAAATGTACGAAAAGCTAACGTTCAAAAATTTACAACCGAGGTTGATGGCATTGTACTGGAATGCATCGTATACTATACTATACGTTACGAAAGATGTACCTGTTTAGGTTGTCACTTCTGGTCAGCAAGTCGATTATATTGTATCTATTAATGTATAAAGATTCAAGTTCAAAAACACTTTACTCACTGGCAATTAGGGAACGGATGTTTTACAAATCGAAAGAATATCAAATTTTTACGTCGTTTTGAATATTTTTTAGATTATTTTAGGCATTTTATTGCTCATTATACATTTCTAGGTTAACCAAATACAGGCTCTTGTGAATACAGAAAAATCAATTTTAGGTTGGGAAAGAAAGATTTTCATCCTATTTTTAATGGCTGTAAAATTAAAACAGTTGATAAGGAGCAACAAAATATTTTATTAAAGTGACATTCCCTTTAAAAACAAGGCAATACTTCCGCTTATGCTTAGTGTAACAGGAATATCTGAAAAAAGATTAGTTGCGACTGTTGACAAAAAATAATTTTTTCTAAGAAAATCATGATTTTGGTATCGATTTAACGTAAAATTTTATGCTGATTTGAAATCAGTTGAAATTTTGACTATCTTTAGCCATTCAAAAGATAGAAACTTGGATTAGGGGAATAAAAAACACAATTTAATGCATAATGGAATTGACCTTGAAAAACGCCCAAGAGGTGTTCACATGATAGCGCTCGAAAATTCTTATCTAACGCGCGTTGGAAAAAGTCCATGTGAACGGGGCCTAAGAGATATTTTACAATCAACCAATCAGATTCAATTTGGAGTCACAATCACAGTTTAGAATCACAGATATTCTTCAGTGGCAGTCACAGTTAGAACTATTACTGTGAAATCACTGTTGGTAACATCCCTAGCCTAGACATCTTTGTGCTTGTTCATTTCCTGGTTAACACATAGGAAGTGACAGGTGTTCTACTTGTTCTTTAAGCCATATCCCACATTTATTAGAATCCAGAAAATGTAAAAATGTTTCAAAATCAGAAATATTAAAGTTATAAGGAAATAATTGCTCAATAATTTTTAATATTTTCATCTGTCTTAATGTCTCAATCCTATAGTATTATGAAATTACTTAATTTGTATGGATTTTTTAAAATCATGAAAAAAATTCTAATTTTTCAGTCTAAATGTACCTGAAAATACTCCATTTACAGCAGTTCTTAAATTTGCTGCAGAGGAGGTGAGTGGCATTCTTTAGTTAATCTATATTGCATTATGAAATAAAATTGCTTGAATTGGAAGATTCAATGTTTATGTATGTAAAGTTCAGTGGGAGTGCAAAAGGGCTTTAAAGAACACTGATAACTTTAAACGATAAAATATTTAATTTATACCATAACAATTATGGACAGGACAGTTACAAATATTTGAAACAACACAAAAAAGGATGGCCATCTGCCATTAACACGTCTTCTCGGTTCCTTGTCTGAAATCGTTCTCCCACTTGAATGTCCTTGCACACAAGTCTTAGTTCCTTCCTATTGCTTCCGCCTGCATCTTTTCCGAAAATAAAGCTATACAACAATTTAATCATTTTCGTAGATCCAGATTTAAGGGCTTGTAAAATGTGAGGAATATAATTTAATGTACTCATTGTTGATGTAATGCAAGAATTAACTAAAGTTCAGGTGCACTGTTCATATTTTGAAGATCAAACCAGAAGAAATAAAAAAATGTACTCACATTTTCTTTGATGATATTCAATCAATGGTGCAAAATATCTCAATAGTCAAGTTGTCAACACACAGTTGTCGCAATTCATCAACAGTTCAAAACAAGAACAGGTTATTAGAAGTACAGTTCGAAACAAGAATACAGATTAATCCAGAATTTTCGTCGTTACCGGGCCAAGGGGGTTTATTATAGAGATCAAACCTGCTGAGCTCCCACATTTGAAGTTAAGTAGTAGTGCAAAAGGCATTAAAGAACACTGATAAGTTCTTTAAACGATAAAATTTTTAATTTAGACAATAGCAATTATGGACAGGACAATTACAAACATTTGAAACAACACAAAAAAAGGATGTCCGTCTGCCATTGACACATCTTCTCGGTTCCTCGTCTGAAATTGTTCTCCCGCTCGAACGTCCTTGCAACACTTTCGTCAGGAATCGCTCATGTTCTAGAATGTTCTCAGAGCTTCCAGAAGTCGCTCGTGTTCTTCTGGAACTCCTACGCCTGTGTTCGCCATTGATGACTAAGGAGTGGGACGAGTCAGGTACTCATGTATAACCATGCAGTCAGTAAATTCAAAACACACAAGTAATACAAATCATGATTTGTTCTTCAAATACCTAAATCCTATTAAATTATAACAAATTTCTGTCTTTTCCTTGATCGGATACATTTAGAAGACGGAACTCGTATCATTCCTTTACCTTTAATTTTTAATACGTATTTTTATCTATGCTCGTGAAGGTAATTTATAGAGTTGTATTTGAATTACCATTCACCTGGAAAGTGTTTGTGAAGCAATGCTGTTGCTGTTAGATGTGAACATGTGACAAGACAACAGTTAGTACAAGTCAATTATTCATAATTGTTTTTATGTTCAATATGTACTTGCCTAGAATTATTAGGTGTACCGGAAAGTTCTGTCCTTTCCGGTTACAAGTTTCAACAAGTATGCGCATATTCATTTGACGCATATTTGGCTCTCTTTTTATCACTGAATGTATACATACTAACCTAGCAAATGAACTAAAACGAAGATGATTCATGTTAGTATTAAGTGAGAAGCGATTGTGTACCCATGGCTACTGATATAGTTCATTTACGCCACTGTATTTTGTACGAATTCCAAAAAGGAAGAAATGCTACAGAAGCGTGTAGAAATTTATTGAAAGTGTTTGGTGAAGGTAGTTTCTGATAGAACATGCAGAAGATGGTTCGAAAAATTTCAAATAGGTGATTTTGACCTTATAAGCCACGCTCTGGGCGACCATCTTTGATTGACGACGATACTTTCGAGATCATGCTAGAGCAAAATCCTTTTTTGACAACATCGGAGATTGCGGAAAGGCTTGATTCAGCTCAACAAACCATTTCGGACCATATTCGGAAACTAGGATTGGTGTGGAAATATTCGAGATGGGTGCCACATGAGTTAAGAGAAGAATTTGAATGATCGAGTCATCATTTGCACATCTCTGCTTGCACGGAACAAAATCGAACCCTTATTGGACGGGATGATAACTGGGATGAAAAGTGGATTACCTATGAAAACATTGTAAGGAAAAGGGCATATTGTGAATCCGGAAAACCTGCCCCCTCCACCTCTAAACCGAAGTTGAGCTTGAGTAAGAGAATGTTGTGTATATGGTGGGACATATTGTGAATCCGGAAAACCTGCCCCCTCCTCCTCTAAACCGAAGTTGAGCCTGAGTAAGAGAATGTTGTGTGTATGGTGGGACATTCGAGGACCAATACATTTTGAGCTGTTGAAACCGAACGAAAAGCTAAATTCGGAGAGGTATTGTCAGCAATTGGATAATTTAAAAACAGCACTCCAAGAAAAGAGGCCGGTGATGTTCAGTAGGAAGAACAACATACTCTGCTTCATGATAATGCCAGGCCACATACTGCTTGGGGACTCGTCAGAAACTCGCAGAGCTAGGCTGGGAAATTCTGTCGCATCCACCATACAACCAGGACCTAGCACCCTCTGATTATCACTTGTTTCTGTCCTTACAAAATTTTTTGCAGTGCAAAAAATTCAAAAACGAAGAAGATAACAGACAAGCACTGGTTCAATTTTTCGCCTCTAGGGATAAAGCATTTTTTAAAAATGGGATATACAAATTGCCATCACACTGGTAAGAAGTCAAATAATGATGGAAATTATATTATTCAATAAAGTTTATTCAAGGTATGAAAAATTTATTATTTTGTTTTATTCTAAAAACGGACAGAACTTTCCGGTAGACCTAATATAAAAGTTAAAATTAAAGGTTTTTCCTGAAAAGTATAGGTAAAATCTGATGCAATATAAAAAATTAAAAGAAGAATTTTTATATATATAATTATCTTCAATATAGCATGGAATTTCTTTTGACTGCATTTTGGTGAGACATCTCATGTAATCTTGAAAAAAAATTAGCACTATTGACTATCAGACTTGTATCTAATTTTAATTATTTAAAATTCAATTTTAGTTAAATTTAATGTAATAACAAATTAAAATCTTTCATAATCTAAAAATGATAGTTTTTATGTTTCACTTTAGGTACAAATAAACATTTCCTTATAGTATTCTTGTAATTCTTTAAATATTTTTACAGTTTAAAGTATCACCTGAAGTTAGTGCCATTATTACAGATAGCGGTATTGGAATAAATCCATCTCAAACAGCTGGTAAGTATTTTTATTTATTGGATTCATACTAAGACTTGAATCCATTTGATTTTTTTTTATTCTATTTCCAATGGTTGGTTACAATAAAATAAATAGTCAAAAAACAACACACAAAGAATACAACAAGGCCATAAGATGGGAAGGAAGTCTTGAAACCCATATGGGCCCTCACCTCCAATATTGCTATTATCTCACATTTTCTGATAGCTTTTACTTCTGATTGAAAACATATTTTATCTTTCATTACATAATTTAAAAATTTGTTTCAGCGTAACTTAGCCAAAGTCGGCTCTTGTGCCGTGCCAAGAAAATCTCAAATTACATACCAGCCTTACTATCTCACTTGGCCTAGGCTGAGCTAGACCAGGTCCAAAAGACCATTAGCCCTGAGTCAATTGAAAGTCAGTTGTTTTTTAAGAAATCCTCTTTAGTGATTCCAGGTGTTCAAATGAAGACAGTTGCCATATTCTTGGTGTAAAGTGAAAACTTCTTTTCACCCAGTACAAACTTTCATGGGCCTTAAATGCCAGCTTCTAAATCTTGGAAGGGTGATCTGATCTGCCCTGCCCCAATGAACTCATGGGTTGCACCAGGAGGATATCCTTGATACAGCAAGAGGACTTGAAAACTGTTCAAAACCTTTGCCTTTAGGTATGTCTCTTCAAAAGTTAACCTACAAGTCAATGGTAGTTGTTCTAGGCACCTCACTTGCCAGTTTGTCAGCTGTTTCAATTTCTTGAAGATCAAGATAGGAATCCACTGAATGTGTATTTCATTTGTTTTGAGACTATTTCTTTGTTGTTTTGATGATATGTATACTAGCTTTGATGATAGCACTCTATCACTTACTTAGATGTTTAATTAAGTTTCTGCTGTCGGTTAGGATGCATTAAACGATGCTCCTAATGGTTGTTTGATGATTCTGCTCTCCATCACTGACCAGGTGTTTGGACAGAAACAGACCAATGATCTGTTCACACACAGTCAGTCTTGGACGATGAAACGAAATAAAAAAAATCCAGGACTAAGATGCAACATTTTTTTCTCAAAATGGGTGTTTTCACATGGAATGACCCTGCTCAGAAGAGATGTGACTTATCCATTCCCTCACTGGGGTCACAGCCTGCAGTTGGGGTCAGGTAAGAACTCTTATATGATGTTGAGCAAGATAGTTGTAACCAGTTGAAAGATTGCTGCTGCCCTTTTCTTGGTCTATCCGGGATGTTCAAGATTCACTCCGTCAGTTTTATATTCTCTATTTTTATGGCATTGAGTTTCACTTGCATCATTAAAATAGTATGTTGAGAAACACATTTCTTGTATAATAATACTCTAAAAAAACCCTCTGCCTGAATAGCATTCCAATAGCAAGGATACAGGACAGGAGTATTAGCTGTTAAACTCTTGCTTATCTAAGATTTGCATTATAGTTAAACAGCACTATACTTTTTGTTGAAAGTTTACTAACACTTCAATATTTAAATGTGCCAATACTTTTATTGTGTAAAATCCAAACTGCTTAGTTTACGATTCATTACATACAAACTTGCACATTCCTTTAAACATTCAGTTACATTAACTTACATAATTAAAACCGAATCATGTTACAAAAGAACTTATATAGGAAACTAACCTGTAATATTTTTGTTTTAATTAACTGTTTTTGTTATTACCTTCACATTTTGAGAGTATTCATTCAGTTGAAAATATAATTGTGATTAAAATGAACGAACTAAGGAAATATGACATTTAATTTGTAGCACACTGTTATGTAATTGAAAATAATGTAAAACAAAAGGTTAAATCCTAAGATATTAGTGAAATATGGGAAACTCAAGAATATTTCATAAATATAAGTAATGAAATTAATGTTAAAATTTAGGTTTCACTAAGTGTTTGTTTTTTCAATGTTCATCAAGTCTATTAATTGCATGTAAAGAAAAGTTTATTAAATTATCTGACAAGCAATGATTTACATTTGAAACCTGAATAACCAAGAGATTTACTAACAATTTTATTAAAAGCTTGTTTACATTAGAATTGTAGGGGTAGGTACATAAACCTAAATACACAACTGAGAACACAAAATTGCTTAGAAATGTCATCTTTTCATAATAAAATTCTGAGTTGCCAAGAAAAGTACTTTTGCAACTTTAAAACCCTGGGCTTGATTTGAAACTGCCATGGTTTGCATAAATCATCGATTGAAATGGTTTTTGCAATTGACATGGTCCTTGTAAAATCCTGATAGTGTGATATTTTACTTTGTGAAGTACTATTAACCATGAAAATTGCTCCCACCAACTAAGTCACTATAGCAACAGTGCTTGTATAGTTTTAACGGAGGTGTGACTGAGGATGCCTTAATTTTATTTTGCTTTTGGTGAATGTGGCAGTGGAATTAGGTAGTTCATTAGAATAGATCTCTTTGTAACAAGTAAAATTCAACAAATATATTTCCATTAACATATAAGTATTAAAATTTAATATATTTCTACAAGCTTTCAATAGGAAAATGGGCTAGGGTCTGCTATGGCAACAGGTGCAGACTGTACTGGGAGCAGTTCTCTTAGTAGGCAGAACTTAGTATTTTTTCTTGGTGACTAATTGAGTGTATTTAAATAATCTAGGTAATTTATATAGTTTTTTTTCTCTAGGTGATGTCTTTTTAAAATATGGTTCTGAATTGAGATTGATTCCCAGAGATAGAGTTGGAAAGTGACATTGCTGTTTGTTGCATCCGATTAGGCAAATAATTGTTTTTATTTTGTATATAAGGTGAACGACATGGATAAATATTCCCTTTACAAAATTTATTAATTATTTGTATTTTTCATTTACTTAAATTTTCATTCTTTCGAAAATCAATGACAATGTAATTGAAATTTTTTGACCATTTCTAATAAACTATTTATTTTATCATTTATGTGACTCAATTATATCTAAGAATTAAGATGTTAAATACCTGCAATACTTAAGCCAAATTCATACAAGATTTTTTTATTTAAAAAGTGAGAAATTCGAGTTTTTGAAATCTATAAAAATGGATGTGTGTGTGTGTGTACAGGTAACCCCCGTATAACACAGGAGTTACGTTCCAAAAAATTGCCGTTATGCGAATCCGTGTTATACGAAACAAAGAACTAGTACGAAAAGGGGGGTTAGGTTCCAAAAATTAAAAAACATGCTATTATATTTTCATAATTAAAAATTTTCTTAAGTAATACATATTAATATGAATTAAACAATGTTTTCTCTTCGTCATCACTAAGTACTATTAACCGAGGGTGTTTTCTTTTTGGCAAGATATCCTCATCCTCTGATTGACAGCTACGAGATCAGTGATGCTTTTAAGTCCTTTATTTCTCAATTCCGTTTTCTCCCTCGCTCCAGTGACGCTCATTAACTATGCTAAGAATCTTCCAGAAAGTTACGTCATGGCATGTCATGTGTGTCCGTCTAACAAATTACAGATGAGCTAGTTTAAAAACAGCGAATCAGGAAGTCCAGCTCCCTTGATTGACAAGACCATCTCCCCTGATTTGCAACCTCCTGAAAAACTGATAAAAAGCGTGGAGAGGAAGAACACGCTCTCTTTTTTTTTCGCCTCAGTCCAATGACCTTGCAGTTTTGTGAGAAGAAACGCTTTAAGCGTTCTTACCATTTTTTCTTTTTGATGACGAGCGGGAATCCCCAAGAGACGCCATGTCTCTTCTAAGCTAAGTTACTTTCTATTTAATTTATCTCGAGATAATATTCACGCATGTAGATCTTAAAATATTCACATGCTACACCATTTAAATTAAACTTTCATAATGTCCGTCTTTTTCGCATCGTTGTTCCAATCATTCCATAAAAGCACCATGTTATACGGGGATGTTCCCAATTCTCGAATCGTGTTAGAGTGAATCCGTGCTATAGAAGTGCCGTGTTATACAGGGGTTACCTGTATATATATTCTCTATACAAATCTACATCGTTTGACCAATCCACACCAAATTTGGTACACTTATACTTTGGAACCCTGCGAGTAACGCAAGCTAAATATTAACCCTAGTTCTCTTTAACCCAGGTTTGCAGAGGGGGCTAAATCAATTTTAAATTGCCATAGGTAAAACATTGAGCATAAAACGATTGTGATATGCAACTCAGTTTGTTTTACCAGTATTCATCAAAAAGTCAAATTTTCTAATAAAATTGTTTTACCAGTATTGCTTGAAAAACAATTTTTTCTGAAACGTTATATTTCAACAATTTAAAATTATGATTATGTTTGAACTGATTTTTATTTCTTTCTACAATATAAGTAATTTAGGAATATTTGAATGATGAAAAATGGATATTTAAAATACTTAATTTTACACAACTTGCATTTTGTAATGGAACACGAAAAGCCAAAACAAAAAACTCATTGATCATAAAAGCGTAATTTTGCAATTCGGTATCTGGCAATGCAAGAATTAATATTTTATTTTATAAATTAGATTTAGAATTCCATATTTGTATTTGAGTTAAGACAGAATGTTGCGGTCATATTTGAGCATTTCTAATTTTGTAAATTTGTGTTCTCTTTGTAAATAATTCATTATTGTCTATCAATATTTTTCAAGCGTCTTTTTCGAATATCTCTATTTCCGAATATTCTCATGACGTCAAAATTCGACACGCTTGCTCAGATCTTTTATTTTTCAGAATTCAACATTTTTCAATGACGAGAATTTCGTTTCTGTTTGTATATATGTGTTCGATTACTTTCCACATTACAGATATATATGTATTATTTAGGAGTTAAATTGTAATGAATTTTTATTTTCTGCCGAATACCACTAGACATGGGTAATTTCTTGGTATATGTATATTTTGACGAATTTTCCTTAAGTCTGGTTAAATACGTTATAGTTTGTAGAATTCTGCTTCATAAAAATAAATGGAAACTTTTTTAAGTAAGGTGTATAGCTTCTTATTTTAAAATGACTGGTTAAGTTAATAATGTTATTCTAAAATAAGATATGTTACGTTAAATCAAAAATGGTAGCCATATGTTGTAGTTGAAAGATTTCTAATTTTTGACATATTTTCATTACAAGACGATTAAAATCAATTTAATTTACATTTGTTTTTCATGTTTCATGGGTATTATTGAAAGCTGTATTCCATAGTCAAGTAACTACATCCATCATTCTAAATAGGTATGTGGTTTCCATATAGAAACTGAGTCTCAATTGAAAAAAGTACCTTAAGGATTCGATTTAAAACTGAATTTTTCTGTTGGAGGAAAGCGAATTTTAAATAAGACTTTGCTGATCTTGGAATAATATAGTAGAGAAGCATGTAAACTATAACTGTTGAAAAAAGAGAAATTTTTTGTCTTAAGTGGCAAAAAGGCGAGGTTGCTTACTTGAAGTCGAAACTGTTCGTATACGATTTAGGTTCCTGTGAAACATTCGTTGAAAGCAGTGATTTTGTAAAAAGTGTAATCGATTGAGTTTGCTTTGTCTACACTGATGACATTTGTTTTAAAAACAAGCTCCGTTATTCCACGTGTGGCTGAATAGAATTTCCAAGAAAATAATGTGTGCTTCAAAATATATTAACCACGAATGCCATAACAGTTTAATTTGCCGCCCTCTCACAATGATAATGTAATTCGAAAACGTCGAATCCATGGTTCAAGGGTACCACAAATAATAAATATTGATTGGAAAACTGAGTGCAAAACTATACGCTGGAAGTTCCTCATTTTTACTGAAAATGAACTTAATTGGCATTCGTAATCACTCCAAAACTCAAAATCGACTTCTGAAGAAGTCATCTCAGAAAAAGCTTTTGCAGTTTGTCTTACAGCAAGAGTGAATATGAAAGGATTATATGGATGGATATATTATGTATACATATTTGGCGTCCAAAGTAAATTGTAGAAGCTATGAAAAAGTTAAAACGATGATAAAAAATATTTCTGTGCACTTAAATGATGCTTGCATTTCCCTATGAAATAAAATCAACATTTAACCAATTCAACCCGCGTATCGCCGGGTAATTCTGCTAGTATATTGATAAAGTACAACTATAGTGAGAAGAGGCTTAGCAGCTCCGATGTCTGACAATTTTATTACCTTACTTTAGGCAAATGTCAACTAAGCTTTAAAGTTATAGTTTGGTTGCTCTATT
The DNA here is from genome assembly GCA_933210815.1 of Meta bourneti. Lineage (NCBI taxonomy): Eukaryota > Metazoa > Arthropoda > Arachnida > Araneae > Tetragnathidae > Meta > Meta bourneti. The sequence goes on along the minus strand of OW119924.1, from coordinate 74,482,179 downwards.
TGACCTTTTTAGAGTTCCATTTAGTTGAATAAATAATGATTGATATAATCGAGTCTAGCACAAAACAAGAAAGAAAATATTGGTGGAATTCTCTTGTTTGCATTAAAGTTGGCAACCTTAAAGGCATCTACCAAAAGTGTAGTGAATCCTCCTTAAAAGAGATGTGGTGAAATCTCTTATGGCGATAGAACTTGAGTAGTTCAAGCTGTAAAATTCTAAAAAGATTATTTTCCACTAAAATATCATACCTACTTAACTATTTTAAGTTCTAGATCAAAAATACTAATTGTTCCAATGTATTGTGACATCTTAGCGCCTAAGAGTCTAGGATGGCCGGCTGCAGACCCGGAAGTTTCCTGTTAAAAAGTCCTTCAATACTGCGCTTGCGCATGTGAGGAGAATGAGAAACAGTTAGCTCACGGACTCCGTCTAGTTGAGACGTCTTCGTAGCAATTCGTAAATTTTAATATGAAAATAAGCATTTTTGTTTCGCGCGTCCATTGTAAACCCATTGTTTTGTCTGTGTTAAAATAAATGTTATTTTTTAATGTCCAACAAAAGTTCGGATTAATTCGTCACAGACTAGAGTTTTGGTGTCCTGGAAGTCGGATGGAAGCAAGAAAGCAGGAAATGCAGGTAGGCCCACCCTTGTATTAAATTAAATTTATTGAGGTTCTGGCTTACCGGAATTAGTGAGGCAAAGAGCCTAAATAGTTTTGGTTAAAAAAACAAACAAAAAGAAATGACTACATATCCAATTTTATTTTGTGGTTATTTAAATTTTGTCTTTATGAAAGTTAATAGAAGTTGATGATAAAGTGAATTTGCATGTTCTACTAAGTAGATATTATCAAGTTGATAAAGTCACGGCCAAAAAGTGCCAAATCGAAAGTGAACGAAAATTTAAATTTCGTTTTGATTTTACTGAAATTTTGTGTTTTGTGCATTTAATGATTTGAAAAGGATCAGATAATTTGAATTACATATGGTAATTACACATTAGTATAAGAAAACAAATATTTAATTGCAACTATATATATTGCATCTTGTGTATTGTATATGCTACGATATAGTTTAAGATTCTGTTATTATATTTGAGAATTGTGTTTGATATTAAATCTTATCTAGTATTTGAAGCATATTTGGCATTGAATATATTTTGTGAATCATATAGTTATTAGAAAATATTGGTAACTATATTTATGATAACAAAATTGGATTGTTTACTAATAAGTTATTCATCGATCATGGCTTTTCTTTCTCGTGGGAGAAAAGAAGACCTCCTCGAACTCGCAGATGAACTTTGTGAAAAGGTATCGCATCATTGTAAACTGGTTGAGATAAGGAAAATAATCCTCAACAGTGAAAACTATGAAGAAGAGGAAGTTAAAATTTCTTTAACTCGTATTATGGAAGATAGGATAAAGAGAGAGAAAGAAGCAAAAGAAGAAATTGCCAGACAAGAAGCAAAAGAAGAAATTGCCAGACGAGAAGCAAAAGAAAAAGAAGAAATTGCCAGACGAGAAGCAAAAGAAAAAGAAGAAATTGCCAGACGAGAAGCAAAAGAAAAAGAAGAAATTGCCAGACAAGAAGCAAAAGAAAGGGAAGAACGTAATATTCGAATGGAAGAAATAGCTTTAGAGAAGAAAAAGCTAGAAATGCAAGCTGCAAGTGAGCTAGGACTATCTAATAGAGAACGGATGCCAAATCATAAAATTGAGCTCATCAAAATTACCCCGAAATTTGAGGAAAAGAAAGATGAAATGGGTCTATATTTAATAAATTTTGAAAGAAGAGCTGAGATGGCAGGTGTGCCTAAAGAAGATTGGGTGCCGTATTTACTAGGCGTATTGCCTTCGGAAATTTCGAGCATGATGGCTAGAGAATCGCCTGAAGATGCAAAGAATTACGATTATGTGAAAGATATTATTCTTCAGAGGTATAAAATGAGTTCTGAGAAATTGAAGCAGATGTTTTACCGTCATCAAAAAGTCCCGGATAAAACATGGAGAAGTTACGCTCATGAACTTACAAGCTACTATGATGAATGGGTTTCTGATTTGGAAATCAAAACTTTTGAAGAACTCAGAGACTTGCATATCACTGAGCAGATTAAAGGACGAGTGCCGTCGGAAGTAAAAGAACATTTTCTGGAGGAGTGGATGGACTTAAATTCTCCGCTAGAATTAGCTAAAAAAATAGATCAATTTGAAAGCTTGAAGGAGAGTCTTACACCCAGAAATACTAAAGGTTCCCAGAATACAGAGGGTATCAAGAAAACATCCGTTGGTTTTCGTAAGTTTGAGGGAGAAAACAAACCCTTTGGGAAAACAGAAGTAAACAGAGAAGATTACAAAGAGAAAAATTTTGAACAAAGAAAGCAACTTCAATGTTATGAATGCAATTCCTATGATCATCTTAGACCTCAATGTCCTAAGTTGAAGAAAACTGAAATCATAGCCGCTAACGAAATTATGGGAAAGGGAATAATAGATTTGATGTCTCCCTACATTAGTGTCGGAACTGTAAATGGATCTCAGATTTCCATCTTACGAGACACAGGATCCAGCATAGATCTAATTCCTAGGAAGTTTGTTAAGCCACACATGTATACGGGTGAACATGTATGGGTAGCATCTCCTTTAGCGGGTAACCCTATTTGCTTGCCTTTAGCGGAAGTAAATTTAGTGTGTGAGTTGGGTCATGTTATAACCAAAGCTGCTGTCAAGGATAACTTCTTAGATAAAGAACGCTACTTACTAAGTAACAAGACCGTTGTACTTATAGAAGATATGAAAAAAGACAAAGGCTCTGATATTGAAGTAAAAGACTCTGCAACGCCCAAGTGCCAAAGTTCTCCATATTTAAATGAAACATCGAAAAACGACTGCCCTTGTAACAGTAACCGTTTTAGTTCTAGCAGTGTTACTCCTAAAGAGACTGGAATCGTTGAAAATTTGTTACGTTCATATGGTTTTATACAATGTTGCGAAAGACAAGCAATATATTTTTTTCACTACAGTCAATTTTCTGGAAATATTGATAATTTAAAACGTGGTGATGCAGTTGAATTTAAAATTACTCATAATCGTCGTACTGGAAAACAAATTGCTAGTTCTGTTTGTAAAATAATGTGTAAAGAGACAGTTTCTGGATTTGAAACCACTGAAAAAAAGGAAAATACTGAAGGTAAAGTTGCTTATGAAAATCGTGGTGAACGGCCCTATTCTGCTGAAAATGTTGATGGTAATGTAGATTTTCATCCTCCTAAAAAGATCACTTTTAGTATTCCTATTGACAAAAATACAAGAAACCTTAGACCTTGTAAAATGCGTTCGGAACAGCCCTTACCTGTGAGATACCGTGGTGTTATCTGTGCTCTTAAAGGAAAATTTGGTTTTATTAAAAGGGGTGATGTAAAGGATATGTTTTTCCACTCTAGTGAATGCAAAGTGTTCAAAAATCTTAATCTTGGCGATGATGTTGAATTTGGAATACAGACTCGAAACAACAAGGAAGTTGCTGTAAGTGTAACTAAATTGCCCTTAGGGACAGTGATATTTGAGGACGTTGAAACTGAAAGTTCGGTTGGTGAAATAACTGAATGCTTAAACAAATCTAAAAGTCGTTTGAAGAAAGCATAAAAGTTACGAGACAAAGTTGAATTTACTGTGATCCAGGATTACGAGGTAGTCCATAGAAAAGGAAAACAGCATATAACACTGATAATTTAAGTCGTACACCTCACGTACAAAAATAAAGTGCTATTTTTTTGTGTTTGTATTTGTGATATCTTGCATATATAAAAATACTTTATTCCTAGTGTACATTGATACATTTACATTGCAAAAAGAGTTAAATTTGAATTGAAAATCTAAATATTTTGAAATTGAATTTCTTCTTTGATGATTATCACTGAGTAAAAATTTTGATTATACTTTGTTAAAAATATGATATGTTTTTTTAATTTAGAGTAGGCGGTACAGCCAGGATCTTTAGGGTGTATGGTCTACTTGCATATTGCTTTGGGCATGAGTTGTTGCCTTCGCGAAAATTCTGTTGCTGCTGTTTTGTATCTTTTTTGCAGGTGTCTGTCTCTGCAGAAAAAGAATCTTGAGGAGGGAGGAAATAGACTGTGACATCTTAGCGCCTAAGAGTCTAGGATGGCCGGCTGCAGACCCGGAAGTTTCCTGTTAAAAAGTCCTTCAATACTGCGCTTGCGCATGTGAGGAGAATGAGAAACAGTTAGCTCACGGACTCCGTCTAGTTGAGACGTCTTCGTAGCAATTCGTAAATTTTAATATGAAAATAAGCATTTTTGTTTCGCGCGTCCATTGTAAACCCATTGTTTTGTCTGTGTTAAAATAAATGTTATTTTTTAATGTCCAACAAAAGTTCGGATTAATTCGTCACAGTATGCATATAAATTTTTCCCCTTTTAAAATTCTTGTTTTTTGTCAAATCTTCTATTACTGTTGGGTTAATAAAAAACTATTTTCATTTAATAAAATGAATATGTGCACAAACTATCTGAAAAGTTGTTTGATATTTTTTTATTAAATCAAGATAATTACTATAAGTATGTGCATTACAATATCTATTAATAAATATTTTTGTAGACTTCAAATTATTTTAAATATTTTGATCACATGGGGCTGTAGATTTTTAAATAGAAAATATACAGTTGATTCTGTTGAAAAATATATTGTTCTATTTTTTTTTCTAGTGGAAATAAGACATACAACTAAACTCTGTTAATTTTTATGTTTTTTTTTCGAGCTCTGTTTACAAAATTAGAAGTGGTATTTTTATTGTCAAGCAAGTGTTCTTTTTAATATTTCTTCCAATTTTAATTTCTTCTTATGTATAAATAAAATAATTATTTTTAAAGTAAATAAATAATTATTGAAAGAGATAAGATAATTTCTGCAGTTATTAAAAATTTATTGTAACAGGTTATGGGCCCAGGATATTTTTCCTAACCCTAACGCCATTTTTTTTCTTGAGAAAAAGAAAATGGAACAGATCATGCAGAAAATTGAACCTCTTCAAGGAAGGGAAGATTGGAAATATTTGATTCAAATCAAATTAAAAGGAATTCCAAATGCAATGGAATTAATTTCAGGAAAATTAAAGATTCCTGAAGAACCCAGTAGCAGTGCAACATTAGAAGAAAGAAATGTCTACAAGAAAGACTTGGAAAAATTTAACAAGACACAATCAGAAATAATGTTTCTATTAGTTTCAACCTTGAGTCCAAAAGTTAGAGCTCAAATTAGAAATCTTTTATGCCCAGATGAGGTTTGGACAGAACTCCACAATCTTTTTGCTGGTGTAGAAGAAAATAAAGCCTTTGAAATTTGTTTGGAGTTTTTTGGTTGTAAATGGAAAGAAAGTCTAGATATGGCTGGAAACTTGTCTTCAACAAGGCAGGTTTGGAACAACCTTCAAGAAGAAATAGGAAAATGTCAAAACAGCAATAATGGAAAATTGCCACCAATTTTTCTTATATGTAAGATATTTGAAATTCTACCCAGAGATTATTCAAATTTCCAAACAACTTGGCTTATGATTCATAAAGATAAAGAAAGGAATGTGGACAATCTCATCAACTGGCTCTGCACAGAAGCAAGCAAGTTAACCTCTAATTCAGAAAGTGTTGATCAGGAAGCCTTAACAGTCAAGAAAATTGTCAAAGATAAAGTAAATGAAAAAGGTAACAGCAAAGACAAGAGGTACACATATCCATGCAATTATTGTAAAAAGAAAGGCCATTGGATTCAAGATTGTTATAAATGGATTGCTGATGGAAGACCAAAAAAGGAAGAAACAAAAACAAAGAATTATAAAAATAATACAAGAACAGGAACCTCAAGGGAAGTAAATGCCTTCATGCTATCAATAGATGATCATGCATTTGTTACAGAAAGTGATGACAAAGAAAACTGGTACTTTGATAATGGTGCCACAAGACATATTACTAACCAAAATCAATTTTTCAAAACTTATAGTGAATTTGAGCACTCTGTCAAAGTAAGTTCAGCAAATGGACAAGAAGCTAAAGTTTTGGGTCAAGGAACAATTGAAGTTGAATCATATGTGGATGGAAATATTCTTCATTTAGCTCTTGAAAATGTATGGTATGTTCATGATATTAAGAAAAATCTTTTTTCAATTCTGCAAACTCACGATAAACTACCCAACAGTGAATTTGTCTCAGGACCAAATAGATGTAGCCTAAAGGTAAACAAGAAAACATATTTTAATGGCTATCGTAAAGACAATGGAGGACTGTTTAAAGTGGAAATGAAAGCAAAATCATCACAGTCGACAGAAGCAAATTTCATAGATCAAAATATTTTGCAGCTTTATCATGAAAGAATGGGTCATCAAGATAAAAGACATATTAAAGATCTTATTGAGAGAGAATTGAACATAAGGACAAACATCAAAGATGAACATCAACATTGTACTGGATGTATAAAAGGAAAAATGCATCGTCAGAAATTTGGAACCCGACCACGAGCAACCAAGCAGGGAGAGACACTGCATGGAGATATTTGTGGACCATTTCAAGTTCCATCAAATTCAGGCTTTCGTTACTTTGTTTGCTTTAAAGATGATTTTTCTCGAATGCGCTTTGTTCACTTTCTCAAAGAAAAGTCAGAAGCTCTGGAAAAGTTAAATCAAGTGCTTGAAGAGGCAAAAGTTGAAGGTCATCCGATCAAAGAATTCCGCAGTGACAATGGTGGAGAATTTGATAATAAACAAATGAGAATGTTACTAAAGAAATATGGTGTGAGACAGCTGTTTACAACACCATATACTCCACAGCAAAATGGATGTGCCGAACGGGAGAATAGAACCATAGTTGAAGCAGCTAGATCTCATGTATTCCAGAAAGATTTTTCCACAAAAGTTTTGGGCAGAGCTAATCAATACAGCAACATATATACTAAACAGAACTGCGAAGTCCTCGGTTGATGGAAAGTCGCCCTATGAAATATGGTATGACAAGAAACCAAGACTTAAGCATCTACGAGTGATTGGAACTGCATGTAGTGGATGGATTCCTGATCAAAAGAGAAACAAGATGGATCCAAAGGCAAGATCTGGAATTCTAATAGGCTATGATGGTGATGATAGCTACAGAATTTATGATGAAATAAATGATTCGGTATTTCGATGTCGAGATGTAATATTCCAAAAGGAAGAGTTTTCAAATCCACTACCAGTGACTGTAGAATCAGAAGAAACTAGAGATGAAGATATTGAAAATAAATCTGAAGATCATTTAAGTGAACAAAGGGAAACTGACAAGATAATAGTAAAACAGCAGGACACAGCAGATCAAAGACAACTTAGGGATAGATCTAGAATTAAGAAACCTTCAAGATATGATGATTATAGTTTGCACTCAGTATTGGAAAATATGGATGAACCAGAAACCTATGATGAAGCAATAAGGACTAAACAAAAAGATAAGTGGTTACATGCTATGGACAGTGAATTAAAATCTCTAAAGGAAAACCAAACTTGGGAAGTAGTTGATTTACCACCTGGATTCAAGCCGATTGCAAGCAAATGGGTTTTTAAACTTAAAACTAACCCGGATGGCTCAGTAGATAAATACAAGGCAAGATTAGTAGCAAAAGGTTTTTCCCAACGTAAGGGAGTTAACTATGAAGAGACATTTTTAGTCCAGTAACAAATAAAAATACTGTCCGTACCTTAATTAGCGTAGCAGCTAGTGAAAACATGCACTTGATGCAATTTGATGTTTCAACAGCTTTTTTGTATGGAGAACTTTCTGAAGAAATCTATATGTCTCAACCTGAAGGCTTTAGTGATGGAACAAATAAGGTGTGTAGGCTGAACCGTAGCTTATATGGACTTAAGCAAGCTCCTAGATGTTGGAATGAAAGATTTGGAAGTTTTCTCGCCAAGCTCGGTTTCACTAGAAGTGCATCTGATCCTTGTTTATTTATCAGAAATAGAAATGATCTTAAGATCATACTTGCACTCTACGTGGATGATGGTTTAGTTGCATCAACAAACCAAGATGAAATAAATAAATTCTTAAATGAATTGAAAACAGAATTTAAGATTACATTCAAACCTGCTTCATTTTTTTTGGGCATTGAGATTGAACAAAGAAATGATGGTTCAATAAAGATCACCCAATCTAGTTATATTAAGAAAATGTTGGAAGATTTTGGAATGGAAAATTGCAGAGCAGTTTCAACACCAGTTACTTATGATAATTCTCAAGATAATACTGATATAAAAGGGAATTTTCCCTTTAGATCAGCTATAGGAACTCTACTATATTTAGCAACTGGATCGAGACCAGATATAGCATTTTCCGTTAACTATTTAGCAAGAAGTGTTGAAAATCCTACCAGTGCAGATATTGTAAAAATCAAGAGGATATTCAGATATTTAAAGGGGACACAAGAAAAAGGTATCATTTACAAATCCAACTTTAACCAAGGACATTTAGAAGGATTTAGCGATGCCGACTATGCTGGAGATGATAAAACAGGACGTTCAACAACTGGTATTGTTTGCCTGTATGCAGGTGGAGCAATATTGTGGACAAGCCAAAGACAATCTTCAGTTGCACTCTCAACAACAGAAGCAGAAATAGTTGCAGCAAGTGAAGCAACAAAGGATTTAGTTTGGCTTAGTAGATTGTTAAAAGAAATGACTGATGTTGAAGGAACACCAATTCTTTGGATAGACAATGAAGCAGCAATAAGACTTGCAAAGAATCCGGAGTTCCATAGGAGAACCAAACACATAAAGGTGCGTCACTTTTTTGTCAGGGAAAAGGTACAGGAAGGAGAAATAGAAGTTTCAAAGATTAGCACTGAAAATCAACTAGCAGATGGACTCACAAAACCACTACACAAGCCAAAGCTTAATACCCTGAATGCAAAGATTGGATTGGAGTAATCCTGTTTGTGAAAAAAAAAATGGACAATAAGGGAGAGTGTTGAAAAATATATTGTTCTATTTTTTTTTCTAGTGGAAGTAAGACATACAACTAAACTCTGTTAATTTTTATGTTTTTTTTTTCGAGCTCTGTTTACAAAATTAGAAGTGGTATTTTTATTGTCAAGCAAGTGTTCTTTTTAATATTTCTTCCAATTTTAATTTCTTCTTATGTATAAATAAAATAATTATTTTTAAAGTAAATAAATAATTATTGAAAGAGATAAGATAATTTCTGCAGTTATTAAAAATTTATTGTAACAGATTCATCCAAGCTTTGAATAAATCTTTTGAGCACTAGTTTGCATACTTTGTCCATAAAATAAAGTGCTGCAAAACAGAACACTTAAGAACTTTTTCAAGAGAGTTTAAAAGGGATGTAACCCATATTTATTGTAGAATTATAATAAATTCATACTGGTGACACAAATCAGTACATTAGTCTCAATCTTTGCTTTATGAATCTTTCAGTAGTAACAAACAGTAAATAAATTGTTTCTGCATTTTGTATTACTATGTCCATATTTAAATTCCTGGTTATCCGAGATAGCATCAGTTCACTTTACCTTTGATAATCAAAGTTCTACTATGTTAATTACCCACAGGTGCTTTGAATTGTAAATATCAAAAATAATTTTTCATTGTTTAGTTAATGATTACTAAAATTCAGAAAGACTGGCAATAAACATTATTTGAATCGTCGTTTTTGAATTTGATTAAAAACTTAGTTAAAATTATCATTAAAATAAATAAGCATGTTATTGGCTTCTAAAAAATATTGTCTTACAAAATTTCAGCGTAATCTCATAAATTGTAAAAATGCTACCAAGCTTGATATTCAGTAGAAATTAATAGAAAATTTCCTCATGAAGTTTCAAGTTTGGATTTCAAAGTGATAAACATAAAACCTTTGTTTATGAAAACCTGTGCAGAATTCAAAAAATTCCCCAAATTACTATTAAGTTGATTGCTTTTGTATTTTTGGTTTCCCTCTTGTGGTACTCATGGGACTAACCTCTTCTAAAAATTTTGTCCTGAATTGTTAAAACGTAACTTATGGTACTCAAGTGGAACAAGACTACTGGATGAGATGGAGTGATGAAAGTTACAAATGGTAGCGTAAAATAACTAGAACTGATATTCACCACTACAACATTTATTCGTACATCCTACAGCTATTATATACAAATTTACAGATATTTTGTGACAGAAGGGTTCGCCTGAGGTTAGGAACGAGCGTCCGCTCGCTTCTCGGTCTGGATCGCAACTCCCTGATTTTCCCAGTGTTTCTTCGGCAACATCCAAGGAAAAATCCACTTGAAGTGGAATTTTGAGTGTATTCAAGATGCCACCGTCTGAGTGAAATCGTGTCCGGGAGAAGTCTGTAATATCGACTCATACAGGATGGAAGCTGCAACCATCGACTTCTGCACCACCCGACATCGCCATGCAGCACTTCATAGACGTGGATGCATCAGTGATCAACCTAACATCTGGGTCGAAACAACAGGATGCTGAGACCAAGTATATCTTAAAGTGCGCTGAGTGTTAGGCTTACTACAAACGTGCTGGCGTCACATTGTCTTGACACACCACAGGATCCCATCGCCGAGCGGCTGATGCGACAAGAGACAGGCACATACAAGGTAATCGAATAAATTACCAACGTGCTCACCGATGTCGACACCACGGTAAGTCTGTTGCCACGGCTGCCAGAGTGTTGTCTGGGGAGTCAGTTTTTTCTCAAGTTTTCTTATTCAACTATCTTCGGGTTTGATTCCGGACCGTCGTCAATATCTCGTTGTGTTGCTCCAGTGCGACGTTAATTAAATACCTACCTACCTCTTATTCAATTCAAAGGTGGACCATCTATCTCGAAAAGTCATCCAAGAAGAACTGTATGACTTATATATATATTTAATAAATAAGTATTGAGAGATTAAAAATACCAATGAATGCTACAAAGAGTATTACATATCAAAATATAATTTGGAAAAATGTGCATTTAAAAGATATAGCTTTGTTATAATCTCATTTTCAACAAGTCTAATCAGATCTCGTGTAGTAAAAATGACCGTAATGAAATGTTCCAATCCAATGAAATGCTATTTGTTTGAAGGGCAAAGCAAACCCTCATTCAATAACTGCGCGCGATACTTACAAGAATAAGTACACGTTTTGGCAATGAAATGTTATTTGTCTTTTTTATCATAGATAGAGGAACTGCATTTAATAAGGTCTTAGTTAAGGTGAAATACTTCGAGAATGTCTGAAACTCCTTGCAAAGAGAGTTGTGAACCCGAAGAACGATCTACAGATGATAGGCATTCCAGCAACGAGAAATATTACACACCTAAGAAACTTTCTCCTGGGATGAAAATGATTCTCGAAGAGGAAATCAAAAGCATCCTCCGTGACGTTGAAGAACAGCTCAAAGACTTCGCTTCTCTGATAGAAGAGGTTCAGAGCCAAACTCCATCCGAATGGGAATTGCTCATGGTTTCACCATTGGGGACAGATTCGAATTCACCAAGGGCAACATTTGCTTCCAGCAGTTCAAGATTGATTCACCCACCGATAAGATCGATACAGACAGTTGATGCGAAACCAAATAATGCACCATTGAGGGATGCTTTCCAGATAGTTAGGAATTTGCTGTCGAAATTATCGCACCTCATCAATCATGTTTCTTTGAGCACTAATGCCGATGACGAAGAATGCGAGAACGTGCAAGTCCCCCATTTCGAAGTCTATTACTCACAATATGTATTTCAGATTGCTGTCTTTGTTCTGCAAATGGTGGGAAAGAAATTGACTCAGTTTGGCGAAACGCTGAGCGAATCTGCTATTCAAGAACCTATCGAGCCCATACATGTGCTGGATGATAATATCCGAAGTCGTCCAGCAGCTTTCTCCATTCTCCATCATAAGGGTCACAAATTCTGTTCGAGTCAGTTAAATGACACGAGTGGCCCGAGTGCAATGATGTCGTCCTCAGGCAAAATTGAAAGCGAAAGTACTCTACCCGCCACCACTAGAAAACATCCCATATCCGATTATGAACTTAGGAAGAGTATAACAGATGCTCTTAGAGTGTTGGAATGCTTATCTGAGAAATTGTATAAAAAAGAAAATCCTCCCTACGTGTGCTACGATTGTAGAATAAATTCCGTTTCGGCATCTCGGTTAGGATGTTGTGACTCGTGTTCAGCTTTATATGGTGAACAGAAAGCAAACAGCCCAGTGAGTATCAAATGTTCTCTGTTGCATAGTTTGCTAACAAAATTGTTGTGTGTTTTTCTGAAATGATGTGGATAGTTGGATGGTTATTTTTCAAATTAAGTTTCCTACGATTTGGGGTGGACCGTAACGGATTAGCAATCGGAGGGTTGCGAGTTCGAAATTCAATCGTCGTGTACAGAACGAATTCGATCGTCGTGTTCGATCGGCTGGTGCACATTAAATCTGTCATGGCCTCGAATGTTCTCATGTTGACGGTGTGTGGAAGTTTGGAGAGTGGGGTGCCATCTCAGGTTTTGATTTCGTCATCTGATCGTGGTTCAAAATTACGAGAAGCTATCCTTTGGGATTGATCCCATACCGTCTCCAATAGCCCATGTATTGCTCCAGTGCGACGTAAATGTAACCTACTTGCCTTAGTAAGATTTAAATGTTAACAGGCAAGCTCAGAAATGCTATTTCATTTCGTCCACGTATGTTTTGTTTAACTCTGTAGTCATTTTTTGCCACACGCGAGCTAACTAGACAAGAGGTGGGTAGTTCATTAACGTTACACTGTGGCAACACAATCGGCTATTGGCAACGGTACGGGATCAATTCTGAAGGGAAAGATCCTAAACTAGACCCAACCTATGACTTAAAGTGGATTCCATACTTACGCGAACATACATGCCATGACCGGGATTCGAATCCAGACCATGTTGTTCCTAAGGCTTGAGCTCTAACACCTTAGTCCTCATAAAGCCATTCATATTACTCGCGCACCTCCTGACAATATTTTCGTTCCGAGATCATTCGTTGTTGGAGGCAAAATTTTTTTCATTGTTTTGTTTTGCCCTTATTTTATTATAGAACCCACTTCCTGGAATTTTAACTTCTGTTACCGTTACTTGCCATATATTTTGTGTAATAGGGAAGTGATCATTAAGTTCATCTTTTGCACTGTTGTTTTTGTATAGGTTTGAGATAATTTCAGTAGTGTTTTCCTTATTCATACTTATTTATACAGAGGCTGTTCGGACACTTTTTGAACGATTTTGATGAGCTGTAAAAAAATTATATGTACGAAATAATTTATTTTCAACAGCAGTTAAATAGCTAAAGTATAACTTATCGTTTGCTAACTCAGAGTTTTATTTACTTTCAAAATGGCGCTTTTAAATAAGCAATGGATGGAAGGCTGTTTCCTCTTTTTCCGAAGAGAATTATGCTTATTCAATTATTCAAAAACGCTGTAAAAGTCATAGTTTTTCGATATCTAACGGTACGATAAGTAATATTAATGAGAAAGGAAAAAAACTTCCAAAAAAGAAAAAAATTCTGAGAATATTTGTAAGGTAAGATCTTTAATTTTAAAAGAGAATCCGCCAAGTCAAAGGACTATAGCAAAGTGAACGTGAGAACGTTGCATTTACGGTGGCCAGCAGTGTATATGTGAAGCACTGACTGAAGCATGTTTTTAAAATCTATGGAACTCAATATCCTTTATCTGATCGATTTAAGAGATTCGGATATCGTCCAAGTAATTTGCGACAAACTCAAAAATCACATTTTTCCACCTACTCTCATTTACAGTTGGAATCCTACTTGAACTTCCATTTTTCGTTATTTTCAGATTTTATATTTGTCTTACAAATAATATTTTACCAGACTTTTTACGTTTAATAAACTTAAAGAAAAATTGATATTATAAACTTTTCTCTGATTTCCCAGCACTACAAAAAAACAGGATTCTTTCGAATTCTCTTTGCCAATTCATAAGAAGTGAAAATAATTAAAGAAAAAAATACTAGACTAATGAATGAATTGGGTTTGCTAACGATTTTTTCCTTCTTTTATGTTCTTAGCACTTAACGAGACTTATTGTTCCTTGAATACTTTCTATTGGTGCCTTAGTAAGCTGTAAAACACATTGCTTATAGAAATGAATCTTAACGTAAGAAAAATAATTATATGAATATAAAATTACTCCGTAAGGCTTTTGAAAGGCTAGAGTAGTAGCCCCTTAGATACGGGGTCATAGGTTATGACCATAGACGTAAAGTATAAGTAGATTGAGCATTGATAGAGGACCTTCAAAAAGTGATTGCTCTGTAAAAAATTGACTTGGTTGATCGATTTGGCATTTTATCGCCTCGTTTAGCGATATAACATTTTATGACAGGATAGATGTGAGAATGCGCATTTCTGTAGAATAGAGATAAAAATGGTGAAATCGACAGTCTACTACTATGTCATTCGGATCAATCAGGTGATAAATCAAGAAATTGTCATCTGTCTCGTGGACCAATCAGATGATGAATATTCGTTTCCTCCCGGCAGACGAAGGTAGGATAAAGGTCACGTTACTACTAGTTTTAGTCACATGATTCTGGCTTATAGAAAGCTTGCCATTGCTCATTCTTACCAACAAAGGGACCTTTTATACCTCCTCTATGGTTACGGTCCATTTCTGACATTGCTTATTGAAGAGTATTTGCTCAGAACTTTTCCTTTTCTAGAATTTTTTCGAAGACTTAGACTTGATTCGAAAAGGCAGAAATTCTGGAGACCCCAGGCTTAAATCTTCAAATGAGTCTTCAAATCAAATCGTGGACCCTAAGTTTGCACATTCTTTGAAAAGCATGCCAGAAAAGGGAGTCAATTTCAATATCGATTTGTTTTCTTCTCGACTGAAAGATGAATTAAGAGGTATTATTTCTCAGGATTCTCATACGAGAAAAGGTAATTTAATGCTTTTATTTTGATAAATAAATTTTCCTACAATCGAGATTTGTAATTTAAAAATTTGTTGAAAAAAGGTATTACATAGACATAAGGTACATATTATACCATCTGCTTAGCTTGGTTTGTTATTTTTTGCTACCCGAACCAAGACACATACGACTACATCTGCATCTTACAAGAAAATTTTTCCGAATTTCATGGTTTTTAAATGTAAATATTACACGTGTATTTGAATAATGCACGTTTAAAAGGATACTAATAGTATTAGAAGATAATTAAAAACTTCTTTCAAAGTAATGACAGTATTTCTAATCTAGCCTTTGGTTGTTGGTGCTTATCCCACGGTGTTAGATAAGTTCTACACCAATACATGGAAGTTGTGCAAAATTAATTTTTCATCTATTGTAGTGTGGCTGGAGAAGCTTCTTGGGGGGGGGGGGCTATTGCCATTAATACAATGTAGGTTGTGATGTGGAGAGGCTGGCTCTTTTTGCATTTGGTGCAGTGTGGGATAGACCTGGTACAATCGACGAAGGTCAGATACTTTTGATGTCCATTGCGTTGTCTTGTCAACATGGAACAAATCCTTCTCGACATGTTGAGATCTAAAAGCTTACCCGGAGATTTGCCCATGGTCTAATGATGGGAAGGTACAATTTTTCTATAAAGATTGGATTTTAAGCTGGACAGATAATCTAGCTTTTTAACAGGCCCAACGCGAATTCGCTTGAAATGTATAGCAAAGACTCACATCTGACGAGCAACAAATGTTGGCAAAATACTTAATGCCTTTCCAAAAAGCTAGAGTGATATTCCTTGTCTTGTCAAATGCTTGTCAAGACCATACCTCAATGCATCAAAGTTAAAATTCGAGTCGAATGACCCAGCACTGAATTTTATCCTTTGAAAAAAAATTTAGGATTACTCAAAATCTCAGTAAGGAAGTTATTGTTTAGTTCATTCTCACACCCCTTTTTTCAAAAATATTTTTTCGCGAGAATGTCTTGATCGTGAAATATGATGTGAAAATTGCATCATTTACAAAATATCTAATCATATTTAAGTTTGAAAGTATGAATATTACTTTTATTTGTTCAAGTGTCTCAATTCTATGTGGGTTGAAAACTGCATATCTGAGTACATACTGTTCCTAATGCCTTGACATATACGCGTGAAAACATTAAGGATAATAGTGAATTTGTATGAAGCACTGTCACCTGATCTTAATCTAATAGAGCAGGTTTGGACGTCTCTTTGCAGCCTACGCATCAAACACCCCACCAGGGCAAAGGCGTGTTTTACTGTGCGAATTGGATGCCACAGGAACTCTCGGACCGTCTTGTGGAAAGCATATCTGCGCGTAAGGCCTGCATTAGGGTCAGAGGCCAGCACATTCCCTATTAGGCTGCTTTTACAGAGCAAAAAATGTTTTTTCGAAAAACTAAAACCTACAATGTGTATTCATCTGAGCATGTTCCCCATTTCCTTAGTTCCAAGTAGCATATGGATGCTGTTATTTCATTCCATAGCGTGTGGAGTATTCATATGTCGTTTGAGTTAGTATTTCTGTGCAGGCACTTGGTCTGAGATGTCGGATTGCATTATCCTTAATTTTTGGACATGTTTGCATTTAGTTTTTTATTAGCAGATATTAGTATTTTTTCGGAAAACGTAGTCATCCGCATATATTTATTTAAAAATATGAACTAAAATTCCAGTTCTTATTTTTTATAATGTATGGTTGGTTGTGGAGTGTCCTCACAGAATAATTCGACAATCTTTCCCCTAGAAATATAAAACCTAATTAATCCTTTTTCCATTTTAGCTCATGTCCCTACCCAGCTCTGCTGCACATGGGTAATAAAATCCATCCATCATTGAGAATAACGAAAATAAAATAATTCATCAAAATTGGAAATATATTTTTGAGATGAAAAGCAACTTGTGTGTGTGTGTGCGCTCACACACAGCACACACACACACAGAGAGATTGCAATAAATCGAAAATATTATAGAAGATATTATTTCTTTCAGAAAAATCAGTGCAATCAGATTCAATCATGTTACTAAACTGTATCATTCAGTGCTTTCGAGAAGCCACAGAGAATTTTGATACGGGTATGATGCAGTCTCATGGTAATTTTAAAGAACGTGGGGCCCAGTTGGAATACAGCTCTCGTGAGGCCGATGTAGAGGACAACATTACACCCGATGAAAAACCTCCAGTAAAGAAAACCATTTCTACTACAAAAGATGAACAATTCGATGAGGCGGTAGAAAAATTTGTCGAGGAAACGTACAAACTCGCAGTAACCTCTATGGATAGGACAAGAACCTGTAGCAATCTCGCTCTTATGATCAACTCAGCTGATGTAGTAGTAAGTATGTGATTACTTACTGATAAACCCGACTTCAATCGCTTCAGGTTTTTCGCTTTTCTGAAACTGATTTTACAATTAAAAACATAACATTTTTATGAAAATTTAAAAATAGAATTCAATGCCGCTTATTTGCCTTCCATTAAAGTTATATACTTCCAATTTCATTTGCTTTAACAGTTTACATTCGTTATAACTGGAGCAAAATTCATAAAGATGGTCGCGTGTCTTAAATTATTCTTCACATTATGCGAGAATTAAAACCTATCTCATTGGCATGGTGCTTGTTTCTCCAATATATTCACACATTTTCAACTTCGTGAGCTTTATGCGAATTAAGTGGTACCTAATTGGAGAACTTATATTCTATGATCACACACACAGTCACATAAAAAATACCCAATCGCAATTCCTTGGGATTGAAATATATTCTTAATTGAAGAGTAGACTTTCTTAGATTAGAATAGCAAAAAAGCAGTAGAGATAGTCTTTCATGCTTCCGCCATTTTCAAAACGTTTCCTTTATCATTAGGTTATTGTCAACTGTCCTTAAACACTTTAACATAATTTATTACATTTTTACTATTTTCATAGAAAGGTCCCGGATTGAGGCTTCAGGAACTAAGGAGGTTAAAGACACTGGATTATAGTTTTATCATATGTTTTGCAGCGTTAAGGTTGTAATCCGAATATTCGCTTTCAGATATATGAATCCAAACTGATGTTCTGGTTTCTTTGTGATCATTGCTGTGCTCGCGATCATGGGATTAGTACTTACACAAATTTCTTTTAATCTGTTAGGCTTTCTTTGTAAGCTGGACTATTACGCATTTTCATTTCATCAGCCTAAATAAATATTTGTCATGTTCTTTCCATTGAACTTCAACTTATGTACTTTCTCCTCACAACATGAGAAACGTTTGGTTAAAAATCTTCGTTCGTTTTCAGAGAAACTATGCCAAAAATGCGTAGATTCAGTTTACAGATCGAAAGTTTCTCCCAAACTAAAAGAGAAATCGTTTGTAAATATTGTATTGAAAACTATGGACCTATTCTGATCTTTGCTAATGTTTCATAATCGATGACATGTCAGAAAAGTTTCTGTTATCGATTTTTGTGCTTTGTTTTTCTCGTGACATTCTTTAAGAAAATCTTTGATGCGGTCAACGCTGTTTGTCAGATGAATTTTCACTGCCTGACAAAAAGCGGTGAACAATTTCTAAGCCATCAGTAGGTTCTTTAAAGAAGATACGATTATTCCTCCGTCTTCATCTGAATTTTCATTTTAAATCACTCTCTTCACTTATCCACTCTCCCACAAATAAATCTATAATTTCGGAGTCACTGAATTTTTCGGAAAGTACGAGCGAAAAGAATCCGTTTGCCCTGAAGTTTCGAAAATTTGTTCGTTTTAACTGAAGATTAAGGTAGCCAGAATTCTTAAAAGCGAATAATTAATATTATTTGAACATTTTGAGGAATTGGAATTTAGTTTGTATCCGTAATTCGTATTAAGAGAGTTCGTCTTAATGAGGTATATATGTATATATATATATAATTCAAAATTACAAACCAAAACAAAGAGAAATCCAAAAATTTTAAAATCAAGAAATTTATTACATATATAAATAAAATTTTATTATATATATATATATATATATATATATAAATTTTTTCATGGGAAACACGAAAAAAGGTGTGAAAATATGAAGGGTAGGTAGGTAGGTATTTTAATTAACGTCGCACTAGAGCAACACAATGGACTATTGGCGACGGTCCGGGATCATCCCCCGAAAAAAATGTGAAGGGAGTGAGCCCGCTTACTTTGTCGAGGAGAGTAAAGCAGGAGTCACCTTTAAGAGAAGAAGCTTTGAGTTTTTTCTGTACTTGTGTGAGGCTTAGCCAAAGAGATTAACACAAGTTACACCCCCCGAAAACTCAAAAACTAGTAAAAAACCAAAGAGCCAAAAAACGGGATATAAACATTAGTCAAACAAGGGTCAAATATATATAGCTCATACCTCAGGAACGGCCCTGTCAGCGAAGGATTTTGAAGGAACTATTTATGAGTGGAAATACAGATCTACCTATAGCCATAGATCTACCTCCCCGTGATGCACCCTGTAAACGTTTTTGCTGTTAAATTATCTACAATTTTCGGCAATGCTACCCAAGATTTGTGATACTCTTCGAATTTTACAGTGGAATGCAGGGGGTATGTCCCAATCTAAGAAAGCTGAGCTATTACATTTTTTACAAGCTCTGCGATCTTCAGGAGGATATGAACCGTGCACACTTGCTCCGATGTCTTGCGCTATCTTCTACTTCAATATGGAAGAGATACTGGGAAGCGCTCGAGGAACCAATGGGGAGCATAGCCATTTTCTTCTGTTGCCATTTACTTTTATTTGTTCTGCTGTTTGACATCAGACAGTCTTTCGTAAATGTCTTTTGTAATTATCACCCGCCATTGGAAATAAATAAAAAGTATTTTCTCCTGAAAATTCCTACAAAGGTTACGGACCATGGTAGGCTCAAATTGTAGAGCAACGGATTATCAACCGGAGGGTCACGAGTTCGAAGCGCGGTCCAACCAAAGACCGTCGTGTACACGGGGGCTGGTGCAAGTTAAATCTGTCTCGGTCTCAAATGTCCTCACGTTGGCAGGGTATGAAAGTTTGGAGAGTGGGGTGCCAGCTCAGGTGGTTCAAAATTACGAGGTGTTGTCCTTGGATCTTTCCCTTTGGGATTGATCCCGGGGCGTCACCAATATCACGTTGTGTTGCTTCAGTGTGACGTTAGTTCAACTACCTACCTACCGACAAAGTTTATGATATCTGTTTCTTTCCAGAGCAAAGAATATGAGTGCAAGGGCAAGGACTGCGAGGACGATTCTCACCTAGTTTCGATTTTCGTGAATGGTTATCCCTCTAACCGAGACGATAACTTCAAGCTATCCAACTTCAGCGCGGGGCGGTCTCTGTGGCACCTCATTCGAGAGAGCCCGCCCACCACCATGGAGGGTGGCCAAGAGGTACGCCACTGTTCCGAGGAATGCTACCGAGGACACATGCTGCACCAGTTCCATGACCACCATCCGTCCGGGGTGATGGAGATTCGAGAAATCAACCACTCTGGTGAGTTGATCGTGTCACTCGGAGAATGGATTAAGGAAGACGAGGGAGTGGAGGAATATGAGCTGATCAGCAGCTTGATGCATATGGGTCTGACGCGAAATGAAGGGACAAGCAAAGTGCCAGTCAACTTGAAAAAAAAACTAAAAGTTTCGACTGCAACAAGCAATCTATCGTGAGTTTTCATTTTAAAGATATATTTATTGTAAGGTGGGAAGCTCAAGTAGGAAAAGTGCATCCTCACTAATATTCCGAATAACGAAGTTTTTTACATAATAGAATATTTTTTTGTCTTTTAATCCTACGCCTGACCTCAGCTTTTTCGCCAGTCTGCTTGGCAGGCAACCCGATTATAGTCTTGAAACAGAAATAAATATAAAACTCTATCAACAGGGGTGTTATTTACTGCGATGCCAGTAAGATCAAGCAGTTATTTAGGTGGGCTCCTGTCGAATCAGAAAGGCCACTCTAAAAGAAAGTTAGAGTTATCAGTGGAAGCACTACTCTCAACTCTGCCTATGCTGTCGATATCATAATTCAAAACAGTAAATTTTAGTTAATCAAACTTTTCAAAAGTAAGCACTCCGGAATTCCAAAACAAAGTTTTTAACTGGGGCCTGTTCAGGCCTTGAAAAGGGCCGTTCAAAAGAAAATAGCAACTTGAACTCGTGGCTCAAGACGAAATCAGGTTGCACATGGCGAAAAGAGTCAATCGTTCGATGAAAATAAGGGGCACCACAAGTAGGCGACTGATATCACTCTCCTTCCAAATAGTAGAACTTGACTATCCAAGGTAATGTGAACCGAGGCCAACTCAGATAACCAGAAAATTGGGTAATACTGATGTAGTAATTCAAAACAGGCTTATGCGAAACTCAGACTTATGCGAAAAGCAGACTTATGCGAAACGCAGCTGTAACATGTACAGAAAAAGTTTTCTGTACATGTTACAGCTACTGAAAGAATCGTAAAGTAAGGATTAAAAATAATCTATACTCGAATTTCTGTCACAGTGTGTATTTATTGTGATAATTTTACAATAAATCTGGATTTGGGTTACGTATCTTTTAAACTCTCGAAAAATCCTTAACGATCTTCTGTTTTGCAGCACTTTCACACACGAAACCAGAACTATTTCATCTCTCCCATTAATGCATTTAAACTACATTCAAGTTTTTCATGTTGATGTGAAATACTTTAAGAATTTAACTTTTTATACTTTTGACGTATTTTTTGGTTTTCGTGTGTTGTTTATTTAAATGTTTTATCATGCTTCTAATGCTGATATGGTTGTTTAATCTGATATTTTAAAATATATTTTTACTGAATTTTATTTTGTCTTGTGTTTGGTGAAGCTTACCTATTATTGGATGTTGCTCTATAAAACCCAAATCAACCATCTGCCTGCTAAGCCAGACTAGTCAAGAACATTTGTGCTCAAAGCTTTATTTAAAGCTTTAAAAAATTCGGTATGAACACGGACACTCGGTTAATCGGAGCTCTTATAAAGAAAGGTGCTGTATTGATATTAAAACAGCACTGTATTGATATTAAAAAAAATTCTTTTTGCATTTATTATCCCTCTGGATATGGAACCGGCCGAGAGATTCTAGTTCCCTGGATACGGCTGACTCGGATTCTTTTAGACCTCAAACTCCTGAAGATTCGGCCGAAGCCCATTATGATTCCCTTCCCCTCTTTTCTGGGCAACAAATAAATCCGCGCGTGAATAGCCTTATCTCCATTGACAGGGATGTCTGGGTTCTCAACGGGGAACCTCGCAAATCGTCTGTCGATCTGCCCCCGTAAAAAGGCGCCGAAGACAGATTGCGGGTCCTTCGAGTGTTAATGACCATATGTATTGAAGTCATTGGCGCCCTTTCAGTTTACCCTGGAAGTATCTGTACCTTCTAGGCATACCCACGACCCGACAATAGAAACTGCAACATTGGGTGATAATGGGACGACACATTCCCTCTCCTCCTGGGGGAAAGCATTGTGAAGGCCGGTTTCGGCCGTTTCAGTAAGTTGCCTGTAAGGCTGTTCGGCCGGCTCGCGTAACCATAGAAGGAAACAATATTCTGCCGCGTCGTATGTAGAGGGTTAAATAATTCGCCAAACGTGCCCAATAGGCAAAAAAAATGGTGCAAATGAAGAACCAAGACGAAAGAAACTTCCAAATCTAATTTATAGCCGAGTAGACATTGTAATGAGACACTAACCACACACACACACATACCAACATTTATACTAATTTAGAGGTGACGAGTTTTCGTATCAGACAACATTTCTTTAGTGTCTGGGTGGCAGCATTATTTTGTATGAGGAGCATTAGATTTCGTTGTTTAATAATAGGAAGTGTATTTAAGACTTAAGTTAGAGCAAAATTCCTAACATGAAAATACTCTATTTTAATTTTTAAATAACTTCTCATTTCAGAGGGTGCGACGTTCTTAACTATTTCTTACTTAACTTTAATAAAAGGATTTTTTTTATATTCCAGGGCTTAAAAAGTGGTCACAATAAATTATTCTTAATATCAAAAATAAAAATTTCATTAACTCAGTGATTTATTATAATAGAAAACATACTAATATATAATCACTTATGTATTTGTCTTATTGAAATAATTAACAAATATTATTCAGTCGCTTAGGGAACTAAACATAATTGTTCCCTAATCATCGTCTAGTAAGTGCAGTTGCAATCGTCGTAATGCTCGTCTGTCATACTATTAAGCAGCAGGTTCCTTAGAAGATTTGAATACTACGCTAGAAATTTGTTTTAATTCAACTTCGATCGAACAGACAGCTCGTAAGAAATCAAAATACGAAAGTGACTTGAGGCTTGTCGAAAATTTGATGTCATTAAACTGAATAATTAATAGAAAATTAGAATAAAGGTTCTTTAGAACGTTTGAATAGTAAGCTATAAATTTTTCAAACACAGTTCCTTCCATTGAACAGACACCTCGTCAGAAATAAAAATTCAAAAGTTTCTTTAGGCTTGTCAAAAATCCAATTTCATCAAATGAGAATAATCGATAAAAATTAGAATAGTTCTTTAGAACATTTTGAATAGCACGCTATAAATTTGTCTAACTCAAATTCTTTCATTGAACAGATACCTCATAAGAAATAAATATGCGAAAATAACTTTAGACTTTTCTGTTTTCATTAAATTAGAGAATAACTGAGACGCTACTTGTTTGCAGTCATTTTATTTTCCTTCAATTGAAAGATTTTTGTTTCGCAGATTTAGTCTCTAAAAGTATAAGTAAAATAAACTATCATAGAATAGGTAGGTAGGTATTTTAATTAACGTCGCACTGGAGCAACACAACGGGCTATTGGCGACTGTCCTGGATCAATCCCGAAGGGACAGATCAAGGACAACGCTGCGTAATTTTGAATCACTGTGAGATGACTAGAACAACACCTGAGCTCTCATAAAATAGGAGATGCACTGAAAACTGAGCTATAAAATTTGAAACGTAAACAAATAACATGGCTCACTGGATAAGTGAAAAATTTCTTGTAGATGACTAGAAATTTTTCGCTCATCCAGTCAGCCATGCTAATGATAATTATATTTGAATGTAAACAATGTTTTGAGGGATGAAGACGATCTCTACATGGATTAGTACGAGGTGCTTTCAAGTTCTAAGGTCTCCTAATTTTTTATGACAAACCACTTACACCAGAAAGTCGAAATGTCTGTCACTTCTCAACACAATCTTCCTGTAGACGAACACACGTTTTTCAAAAAGTCCACACCTTGATTCCATGGCAGCCGAGAGCGCTTCTTTAGGGTCTTTTAGGGCGAGAGCGGTCCGACTGGAAAATGAACAACCCCGGAGGTGGTCCGGTCGTGGCTCAGTGGGTATGCCCACTGTGCTAGCAACCTTCAAGTTGTAGGCAGTGCAGGTTCGATTGCTGTCAGATGCATTCTACCTGGGTATATTTCTCTCTTCTGTGTCGGTAAAGCTTTCATTGTGTGTCTGTCTATTACTTCATATTGTATGTCGTATCTGGAGCAGCATGGTCAAATATGGGCCTTGCGCCATAAAACCCCAAATCAACCAACCAACTTTGCAATGATGGAAAGAGCTTTGTCCTCAAAACAAGTTCACAGGATGAAGCCGTTATCGTAATGACTTTGGAACACAATGAGCGACGATTAAGTCTTCGCTGTCCCAAAACATAACCACCATCATTTTCTCAGCACTGGTGGTAACCCGAAATTTCTTGGATGGTGGTGAGTTAGTATGCTTCCATTGCGCCGTCTACCATTTCGTTTCAGGATTGAAAAACACCATGTCTCACTCATGGTCACAATTGATGAAAAGAAAGCACCATTCATGCCGCCAGCATGTGTCAACACCGCCTGATGAATTACCATGCGCCAGCCTTGAGCTCGTCGGTCAGCATTTGCTGCATCCAACTTGAAGAAACTTTCCACATTTTCAGGTCTTCACGCGTGATGGTGTGCACAGACCCCACGGAAATGCCAACTATGGAGGCTCTAACACCCAATCTGTGGTCTTCCGTAACAATTTGCTCCACGCGCTTCGGTTCGTTGTCACTCGACGTTCGGCCTTCTTTCAACTGTTCCACCTACGAAAACACATTTTTCACATCCATGACACCATCACCGCATGTCTCACTCAACTGACAATTTATGTCGATGGGTGGAGAAAACGGATCATTACGCGCTATTTCTTTTATATTGAATGCCGCCATTTTAAGTATTGAAATTATTCTCACTGTAGCGGCAGCCACACGGGTTATATGTGCCGGTGTTGTTATCTGTGTCAGGCATCCACAACGAGTATCCGCATATTTTAAACTCCACCGTATATTTCTATCTGCTCCCATCCCGAGAAAAAAAATTAGGAGACCTTAGAACTTGAACGGCGCCTCGTAGTCTGCATTGTTATTCTACTCCCTGAAAGGTTTTCCACAGTAGTTTATATTCCATTTATTTTGAATGAGGGTATTAAAAGGAATGAATTTCTTACATATTTAGTTTGGTGGACGCTTCTGCCGGAAAAAACGTTTGTCCCGCTAAAACACATTCCTCTACATACATCCAAAAAGAAAAATCCGACACTTCAGAACTCACGCCAATCGGATTCGCTGCCTTGGAAATGCCGACCTTAAAACAAAAAGGTATTAAATGGGAAATTGTTCAGGATCTCATGATAAATACTAAGTACCAAGAATGTTGTTATTTTTATTCTTTTGATGATTAGTAGTTCCAAATGGAATCACGGCTTTCCTAATTAAAGAAAATATTATATCTTATTGGTTCTTTTAGCGGTTAGTTTGAACCATTCTGGTAAATAGTCCGAAAATATCGTTCTATTTGGAATCAAAGTTTACAGACTATTTACTAGTATTTTTTATTTATTTCTTACTAATAGCTAGTAGGAAGTGTTCCAGGACTTGAAAACCGTTGCATGAATCAAGTGTAAGGTATGAAATCTTAACATGATTGCAAAAACAAATTCCCGCTTCCGTATTCCAAAGAGCTACATTCAAAACCATTCTATGTTGTAATATAAAGAAGGTAATTATTTATATATTCAAGCTAAATTAAAAAAATTTGGTTTTTGAGATAACCATTGGTAAAAGGGCTCCAAATGGTATTTGGAAACAAAAATAAAATTTTAATGAATATTTATGTTGATTTAAACAGAGAACAACTTTTATTCTAAAACATTAATGTTTTCTTCTGGTAAGTAAAAATTCAAAACTCAGAGGGTTATTGTATAAGAAAAATTTCCGTGATGCGGGTAATACATACTACTTTTTAATGACGTTGAGTTTGTTAACGCTCAACCTTTTCTAACATTTAATACTTTTTGTTGATACATTGAATTTATTGGTCTCTAAGATTTTAAATGTAACATTTCCAAGTTTTTCTAATGCCTAAATTTTAAGTAGAGGGTGGGACGTATGTCACAATTCAGCGTTGGTACATATATGTCCTTTTTATACTCTTGCAAAATAACGTATGGTAGAATGTAAAAAAGAGCTCGAATATGTTTACAACTCTCTTATCAGTCCGCTTTTTCTAGATATGGTAAAGGGTGAAGCACTCATTGCACAACGAAATTTAGGAAAATTTGGAACACCCACAGGACATATATACTCCATCAATAGTATTATTAGCTAATGCCCAGCTTTTGCTTATGATACCATTAGCTCATGGGCTCTCTTGCGCAAGTCTGTTATAGTGCAAACGCCCAAATGATCAACGTTGAAAACAACTTGTCTAGAGCACATAAGAAAAAGAAGAGAGAGTCGGTCAATACCATTCGAAAGAAATTCTCAGGCAAACAATCATGACCGCTTAAAGTCCTTGTGCGACATAAGCTGCCCTATAGTCTGGAGAATCAGCGAATCCTATTCGGTGGAGATGGGCCCAGGTGTGATTTTGTAGGCCTCCTCGCCGTGCACCCTGGCTTTCGCTAAATCTACTACAATTTTGCTTCTCCAAGCTTTTTAGATATGGGTATTAACCCATCAGTAATCAAAAGGTTAATCTGTATCATATTGTATAAAGTATTATATCTGTGCAAAAAATACTGTCCGGGAGTAAATTGCTGTGTGTCACTGTGGTTCATTTAGTGGTGTGATCTGTTCGTTCGATGAACCTGATATAAATACAATTCCAGAACATTTGATATTCTGTATTTTACATACTTTGAACCATATATGTTTTTACATTTTGCATCAAATGTCCTAGGATTTAAGCCCCTGAAAGATCGCAATCCTGTACCTTCAAGACATAAGGCTGACATCGACAAATTATGGAGGTTTTTCGATGATCTTCAAAAACTGAAATATTGCTCAGGTCCGCCATTGTTGTAAGTGAATGTACTATTTTGATTTTTTGTTAAGTTCTTTGGAAACCATTGAAGTTAAAAGGTTCAGAAGATCTCAGAAGCTAAAAGGTTGCAAAATCTGTGGCAAATCAAGCCGCCAAAGATAAATTAAATAGTTTCACTTTCACCTTAAGAAAAATTTGAAAAGAAGAAATTAAGAAAGAACTTTACCTCTTTATTGTATTATTAAAAGCCCATATGCAAAAATATTATTGGAAGCTTTCGAATGCAAGCACAAAAATTGTTCGAAACACGCTTAACTTTTTTTTGTGAAATTAGTAGATGATGGAAAAATAATTCATAAGTAATCTGATAGAGATGTAAAAATTTATACAGAAAACATATTTAAGAGATTTCTAACACGAAAGATATATTCGAGGTCTATCCGGAAAGTATATCCAATCATATGATATGAAACTAGATGCATGTACCCCATAAGACTTAACCATTCTAATCTCCTTCAAAGTAGACACCTTGGGACCTCACACACTTCTCACAGCTTCTCTTCTACTTTCCAAAACACTCCGCAAAGTCCATTATTGGCATTACCATCAGCTGCCTCGTCGTCTCCTGAATCGCATCCACGGTTTGAAATCTCTTCCCTTCATAGGTGATTTTGGAAACAGCCAGAAGGTCGCAGGGTGCTAAATCTGGGATATAGAGGGGGGGGGGGGCGACCCACCTGGTTGATTACAGTTTCGTTGAACGAAAACGAGACGCAATGAATAGGCTGGCGTGTTGTGATGAATCTGAAAATCTCCGATTGCTCACAGCTGCGGCCCTTTCCTTCGTATTGCATCTCTCAGCCTGCGAAGAACATCAAGTAGTACTTTAATGTTTTAGCTGGAGGATTCCACTTGTGAGGCACAACACCTTCACAATCAAGAAACACAATCAACATGGTCTTGATGTTTCTCCGACTTTTCAATGCCTTCCTTTGGGTGAGAACTAGGCGTCTTCCATTGGCAAAACTTCGTAATCTGAATAGTTCCCATGGGCAAAGTTTCAAATTCAAAGTAAAATTTGCTGCTGTACTGTCTAGATCATTGCAAATGCAGCCTCACAGAATATACGTTCGCTCAAGGGTGTTTGGCACCCAACGGATCAGTCCGATGGGTTTGCGAGTGCTCACGTAGGTATTTCAATGTCCCCACTTCTTGGTTGCGAAGTTACAACAATGCGGCACAAACCATTCTCTTTATATTAGCAATGGAGGACTTACCGGATATACCTGCTATATGTCAGTTTTTACTTTTAAAAAGTTCCAAGAGACCAATTATAACTGACCTAACTATAGTAGACCAATTATAACTGAATAAGAATAAGTTTAAACAGAACGATTAATTTATAATTTTAAAGTGCGTTGCAATAAAATTTATATTGCGTAGCAACATTTAAGGGATATTAATACTAGTTGTCTAGTTAAGTATGTGTTTCTTAGTTTTGCTGTTCATGGATTCTGACATTTGATGCCATTAATTAAAGAATATTTTTGTATATAGTTACTGATACGGCCACACATAATTTAAATTATGTTAATTCATTGTCGGACAAAGAAATCGCGCTAGAATTCTTCATGAATATAACCGCAGACGAAGTATTAAGGGTGAGTAATGAATAATAAGATTTATATAAAGTTGTACGCATCTTGGTAGCGACATAAGAAAAAGGATTACAAATTTGTGTAAGTTGAATTAAAATGATAGTAACATTTTTAGTTGCGAGGCTTTTGTTGCAATTCATTACACTGAATGTATGCAGTTAATATAGGATTGGTTGTATTAATGAAAAAATCAACATATACATGCGTTTTAGTGGTGAAAAATAAGAATTTGTTATCTAGTTTTGGATGGTTGTAAAGTAGCAGCTGGATTTTAAATTTGTGCTTGATATTTATATCTAAGATTTCAATGCAAAGCACCTTTAATGGTGCAAAATTTCGAAATAAACTTTTTTATTTCTTGAAAATGCTGTATTTTTAAATATTATTATAGGATGGCGTCTGTAGTTTTACATCGGTTGATTGTTTTGTGTTTATTAGATTGAGACTACGACGAAACTCTATTTTGGATGATGCTTTTCAAACTATGATGGTTCCTTCAAGAATTCGATTGAATTACTATCGCTGCATTAAAATAAATTTGTCTGAAGACGATATGTAAGATAGAAATTTATTACTTTCATATATTAGGGATTTTAATCTCATACAGTTTCTCTGCAAATGTTGCTAAGCTAATTATTGGGTTGGCCGAAAAGTTTGTTCGGGTATTAAACCAAATACTCAACGAATACACAACGAAAATACTCCGATTTCAAAACAAACCAGTAGACTCCCTTGCTCATGCATCCTCCCTAAACTTTATTAATTGCTTATATCTATTTCTGGCAAAGTGTCATTACTCAAATTTTATATCTTATTTAAATTCATTTATAATGAATAAGCATCCATATCCACATAAATGGATTTCATACCTCTACATTAAATTAAATTATCCAAAAATATATAACAGCATTTCGTTTACTTTTATTGATGTTAATTCCCATTTCCAATAAAAAAAATACCTGGTAAAAAGCACACCTCCTTCATGTTACCACAATTAGATTCTGAACGCTTTCAATTTTATCTCATTCACTTGTTCCAAGGCGATTTGGCATTTTTGACACTAAACTTATTTTCTTTTCTGCGCTGATTTCTATCTAGATTTTTCATTGCTTTCTGTAATAAGACTGCTGAAGAATTTCAGAAGAGTGGCGAGCTCTTTCGTGTAGTTTCAGCGATTAATCCCATAACGGAAGATTTCATATTATTTATATACGTTGTTGCCATTCGACGATAAACAAATAACGTTGATTTCTGTACCTCATATGCAAGTGAAATAAAAAAGACTTTGGGACGAATGATGAAAAATGGATATTTCACAATATGGAACTAAAGCGATCGCGGGGCAAGAAAAATTAACCAAAGGTTGATCTTCATCTAAAAAGTATATGAATTGGGAAGAGAAAGTACTTTCGAGCTCTTTCCGCGAAAACTAAGTGATTAACTCTTACAAGTACTGCTCCCAATTAGACCAATTGAAAGCAGCACTCGATGAAAAAACCGTTTGAAATTATTCAACAGGAAATGCATTACCTTCCATCACCATAACAACGCGCGCATCTCTTTATTGACCAGACAAAAATTGTTACAACTTGGCTGGGAAGTTTTGGCTCATTTGCCATGTTCACCAGACATTGCACCTTCGGATTTCCCTTTATTCTAATCCTTACAGAATTTTTTAAAGGAAAAACTTTAAATTCCTTGAAAGACTGCAAAAGAAACAGTTCTTGGTCCAGAAAGATAATAAGCTTTGGGAGGAGGTAATTATGAAGTTGCTTAAAAGATAACGGAAGGTAATGGGACAGAACGTCAACAAGTTTTTTAAATTAAGCTATTTGTGATAGTGAAAAGTGCTATTTTTTTACTTGAAATCAACTTTTTGGCCAATCCAAAATATAGATGCTAATTTTACAGTAAGACACCCAAAATGTTTTATCGTAATTGGATGTATTATTACAACATTTGAAAGACAATATACTTTCTGAGTAGTTTTGAGATATATGAGTCTCATACAACATTCGTAGTGAACGAAATAATTCCCTATTCGTTATTGATTCCTTATATAAATGTAAAAATAGTTTAAAATGGATGAAACTATGAATATTCTGAAAGAAATAGATTCATATGTAAAAGAATCTAGTTTACTTCATGAAAGTTTGTAGTAAGTTAAACGATTAACTTTAAAGTATTAAAACAGAAAAACCACACAAAAAATAATTTTATTTCAGATTTCAAACAATATGTTTTAATTGATTATATCTTCTGTGCTTAGTGTGTTTACGTTAAGCCAACAGACATTATTCTGAGAAAACGAAGAAAAAAATGTTACTCAATATGATATAATCACTAAGTGTAAGATGTCTTACGAAGAATTATAGCCTTCATATAAAGCGAAAATGACTTAGTGAACTTCACCAGTCTAAATATTACAACATTCTAGTCTAGAAAACTAAAAACTCAATCTTGAAATTTTTGACTTACTGTATATCACTTGTAAGCTGAGGTTATATAAAAATGTATTTGATTTACTTATAGAATCTATAAAAAAGTTTCAAATTTTGGCCGCAGCAAATTTGAAGACGACGTTGATATAACTGACAGTTTCTTTCCTCTAATCGCACGAGACCTTTTCAGTCCTTATCGCCTATCCCTGTTCCATTATCCGAGCGAAGAATCGAGTTTCTTATATCCGAATCCAACAACTCCCACCCATATAGAGTGGTTCAAGTTTTCGGGAGTGATCTTAGCTTTCTCCTTCTTGTATCAGAGGCCATTAGAAATGCAATTTCCCCAATGCTTCTTCAAATGTTTGCTCGATAGGTAAGTACTCTCTTAAAAGACAAATAAAAGGTTGATTGGTTGTTTTAGGTTTAATGGCTCAAGATCCAACAATAGACAAGCTGCGCCAAATGCAAGTCCAAATAAATTTCAAAAACACGTTAGAAATATAAAAGACAGCCAAACCAACACCAAAAGATGTATTTAAATATTAAAATACACAACATAGATAACAAACGAAGCTAATCAGAATATAAGTATTGGAAAAATACATTTCATCATCATCAATCATAAAAGGTATCAAGTGTGGTTTAAATATGATGATGTATCGGTGGCAAAGAAAAGAAACTTCGTTAACTTAAAACACTTCGGATTACAATTAGATTGAAAGAATTTGATTCAGATTTTTAGAAAATACTGTATGCTATGAATCACTGATCGGCTGATGATATATGAGATGATTCAATAAGACTGTTGCAGAATTCTCTTTTTAACTGTCGTTGAAACATACATGGGAGAAAGTATTAAAATAATATATTGATATTAAATAAACCGTTTATTTTACAAAGGGTCACGTGTACAGTTTTGTATACATACATATGCATATTTTTACATATGTATTGAGTTACAAATGTTAGGTAAATTAACTTTTTACACAGGAAACTGACGAACAACGATAGCAACAATCCGTTCGGGTGGCATGTCACGAACTCAATCTTCACTTAAAATTAGCCTGTTAATATTTTTGAAACAGTCAGTTCCAGGGCTCAAAAAAGATTATGTCCGATGGATAAAAACACACACCTTTTAATGGCCAACCTTCTTACTAATGGTCAACCTTCACCAATTAGGTGATCTATTTCTAATTATATATTTTGTTTATGAATTACGACGCCTTTGCGAAAATCAACAGAAAATTCTAAACATTTCGAGGAGATCCTCTAAGATATTTAACCTTCAATTATCGACATCAATACAAATTAATAAATACCTCACGACATGACAAGGATCTCATCAATCGATTATTCTTTCTCGAAGCTGACTACATCGATTAGACAAGAGACAAAGGGGGAAAAGAAATGTGTAAGTCATTGCTCAAAAACTTTTAAAAATTAGCATATGGTTTCCTCTTTGATTATAGTACAGTATAATAGGGAAAACGTCTCATAAAAATATAAAAATATGCAAATACTTTAAATCAACTTACAGACTCGCGCATATAGCACCTACACTAAATTTTTTTAATTGCTTATACTATTGATGGCAAAGTGTCGTTACTCACGTTTTATATCATATTTTGGTAAAGCTGTATCTAGCGCCTCGTCTGGTGGCAACGCTCTTGGCGCGTTTTTCGACGCACTTTTAGCAGCGAGTTATGGCAGGTGAAGGTAACCCACATTTATTAGTTTTTTTCGTTTTTATGGCAACCTCGACAAGCGGAATGTATAAATTTTCATTCTGAATATTCTAGAATGTTCTTTTCATTTCCGTTAAATTGTCCTTTGATTTCATTGGTTCTTTTAATTCTTTTTTTCCAATTGCTTTCCGTTTAATGTATGAAAGAATTCAAACGTTCAGTTTGAATTTAGTTACGATCCAGTCAGTCACATCAGGTTGTATTGTTTTTTGCTATTTTCATTTGAAAATAGTCAACTTTTTGGTTTTCAACATGTCTACTGTATTTAGTGTTGCAGATAAGTTGGTGTTGAGAAAATTATTATTTTCCGCTAAAGCTTATTACTTCCCTTCTAAAAAAAATATTTTTTCTAAGATTTTCTTCCTTGTCGACATAAAAAAATGCGCCAAAAAACGTTGCAAGAGCGTTGCCACCAGATGGAGCGCTAGATAAAGCTGTACCCATATTTTAATCCATTTATAATGAATGTAGCATCCATATTCCCATAAATAGATTTCATACCTCTAAATGAAATAAAATTATCCCAAAATACGTAACAGTATTTCGTTTACTTTTACTTAATTCTTAATAAAAAGCACACTTCAATCATGTTAACACAATTAGATTATGAATATCTACTTCAATTTCATCCCACTGTCTTAATCAAATGGGATTCAGCAATTTTTGATGCTAAACCTATTTTGGCTCATATTTTTTTCTGCGCTCATTTCCATCTTCCAGATTTCTCATTGCTTTCTGTAATCAGACTGCTAAAAAATTTAATTAGAGTTGAGAGTTCTTCCTTGTAACTTTAGCAATATTATGCAGCTCCATAGCTCAAATCAAACACATTTTAAATTAAGCGGCAAAATTGGCGAATAAATCCCGTAACGGTCGATTTTATATTGTTTATATCCGTTGTTGCCATTCGACAATAACAAATAACGTTGATTTCTGCGCCAAGTACAGTCGCGGAAAAAAACCGAACCATCCCCATTATTTCGAACACTATTCATAGTAAAGCAAATTCAAAGATATCATTCAATGGGGAATAACGTCCTCTACAAATTCAAACGGAAAACAATTGCATAAGGGGACGTCTTCAAATCAAATTTTGCACAAACAACAAAATTTCTAATGGAAACACAATGTTTTGATGCCTTAATCAGATTCTGCATCTTTAAATTAATCCAAATATGAAATTTCATGACTTTACTTTCTCTCTTTATATCCGGAGATATTCAACATTAAAGTTGTTGTCCATTTCAGGGATCATCTTCACATTGAAAATCAAAGCAATAATTTTTCCTTTCTACACACAGCACTGTGGATTCATGTGCTGTGAACATGATTCAAATGTGTGACTGACAGTGTTGTCAAGGCCTATTATATCCTCAAAATTCATTTATAGGGACTTAAAAGGAGGCTAGTGTGCATGTTATACGCACGGAAACCATAAGTGTCGACCCACGATCTCTTCAAGTATCGAAGATGCTGTATACCCAATCCTTGATTTTGCAGGAATTCCACTTTGCATATTGCACACTAAATAGTTCATATCTCGAAGAAACGCGGTTTGAAACTCGCAGAGGTACGAATTAGTCTTTCCATGTGGTTCTAAGGTAAACCCACTGCATGGTACCATTTATATGGAAATTGGGCGAAGTTTGGTATTAATGTTGAGGTGAATTGGACTTCATAAAATGTTTAATGAGTTTTTGCGATTGAAAGACATTATCTTAAGTCACTTTAACAATGGCCATATTAAAAACCTATAGACTGCAGTGGTTTCCGGTGGTATTTTGTGGGACTGCCAAAATGCCAGAATTCGAAAATTTCAGTCTGTTCTCGAAGAAATTTTTTAATTTCGAAAAAATTTACAGATATTCTCATGTGAGTACTCTACCAAACTCTTTTCGCTATTAGAATTTGTTCCAGCGAAATTCAATTTTTTGGTCCATCCTACTGTGAACGTATCATCTACATCAGACGATATTACTTATTAGCCTAGACTATATTACTTATTACACTAGAGTAGCATGCGATAAAATATATGAAATGCGCAAGCGTATTTCGTTTGTGTACATAAAGCCTGCGTATTTCAGCCTGTTGGGTGTCGCAGGACTGATGTTGGATGACTGTGTGACCTGTTTTGCAGTTTGCTAATGAGCACGGAAATTAAGGCCCTCAGGAAATCAATGTCTCCCTTATTCTTCTCCGATGCTCCAGTTCCCTTTCATCTGAGTTCAGTTTAACTTCGAATGTTGTCCAATGCCAGAAAATCCAGTCATTATCTCACATCTCTCCCCATTGACCATATATTCACTCCGTCGTCGATCTGTCTGCCAATGACAGTGTGCGACACCTTTTCCATCGTTAATTTGACCTCGGATAGTAAAATGCGAGCGGTTCTTTTTCAGACCGATGAATGTGAATGACTTGGAAGAAATCGACCCCCTCCTCTACAAGAAAATGATGTGGCTGAAAGAAACCGACCTCACGGATAGAAAGAACGCGTTCACCTTCACTGTCAGGGAAAAAATGGGATCGGTCGCCTACTACGCGGAGTTGGTGGAGAATGGCAACAGCATCGAAGTGACGGAGGAAAACAAGCAGGAGTACATCGCGAAGTGCGTGAAGTGGAAGTTGGCAGAGCAGTGCCTGATGCAGTTTCAAGAAATTCGCAGAGGATTCGTGTCTGTGTGTAAACTTTTGCTGTTAAAGTATAGACCGGATCTGGCGAGTTGGCATTTGAGTCACGTGGTTTTGGGCGAGTCTATTCGTTAAATTAGTGGCAAGTTAAACCCAAGTAATGCATTCTCACGATTGGCGTATTAAGTGTGGATTCTGGCTCCGAGTTTATCATTTGGTGCCAAAAGCGATAGCAGTGACTCCGAGTTATCCCTTACGGCGATCGCCATTTTGTATGGCAGTTCTTTCCCCTAACCAGATTACTACCGTTACAGAAACGGACTTCCTCAAGGTCATCTGCCTTCTTACTATACCGGTTTCTAAGTGTGGGATTATTACCTGACGGTATCGGTGGATTCATGTTTCTTTGTTCGTGTTAAATCTCACTATTCACCAATTGCTGAACTTTAAATTAGGGGACCAGTTAAACATAAGCAGTGCATTTCTGTAATTGATGTCTTTAGCTAGGATTCTGGCTCCAAGTTTGGTGCCAAAAGTGATAGTTGTGACTGCGAGTTGACGAAACAAGTAATCACGTCAATCGCCACCATGATTTTTCTTATGACAGCCCTTTCCCCTAACCAGCTTACTACCGTTCTAGAAATGGATATCTCAAGGTCATCTGCCTTCTCACCAGAGTCTCACTATAGTTCTAAGCAGTTCAATAACCATTTATAAATGTATAGTTGCTCAAGAAGAGGTAAGAAGGGCTGCTTATAGGGTCCATACGCGAGGGTAGTAAATAAGAGAAGTGTTTCTACTTGAAAACATGCCTTCAATATAATTGTTATTTTTGTCATGTCCTGGAGTCATTGCATGCCGTCAACTAAGACGCGATCACAAAACAAATTGAAGCACTAGTGAATGTACACTCAGGACAATTGAAACACTAAAACATGCGCCTCTTCCTTATACACTAGCGTGAAAAAAAATTAATTTTAAAGCTTACAACCTCAAAATTATACGAAATAGCCGGTGGCGAATTTCATAATCGAGGATAATCAACATAAAGCTGGTGCTTATTCAAATCTTGGAATCGTGACTTCTGAGGCTCTAAAATAGGAATAGGTTCTGCAAGAACTCACCCGCAACCTCATTCTCTGTATGCAAACGTAGTACAAAGCCTGCAGCAGAATTCGAGGTGGTCATACAACCTACAAAGGACCGCCTCCTTTTTTTAAATTTTCAGTTACCTTTTTGTCTCATGGCACCTAGTGTAGTATCACCACTTCAGTTAAAATACTTTTTTTTCTGTTTTGCTATCGTTTCGTGTTTATGGTTCGCTATCTCTCAACATGCCTATTGTACCATTTTACCGCATCCATGTAAATTCACTGCAGAATAGCAACTTAAGACCTTAATCTTGTTTTGCACGCCAGTGTACGATAAATTGTTATTATCAGGCTGGATTTGTTAAGAATACTCCCAGAATTGATGATAAAGTTTATCGATTGTTTCATTTCCTGCTAACATAATATCAAAATATAATTACAGAGGATATGTAATATGTTCAGCTTGCAGATACACACACATCTCTGTTTATATTTGTATATGGTTGAAATAGAAGTGTTTCTCTACAGTAACTAGTCCGACCATCACGCGAGTACTTCGGCACATTCCTCCTTAAGGAAAGTTCATTTCGCTATGGTTAGAGATGCTTCTAAGGTTGCAAATGAGAGAACCCCGTCAACATTTTCTTTTCTTTTCTGCCCTTGGGCTTGACCCGTTTTCATCGACTTTTATTCTTTATTCTAGACTAGATCTTACCTTTGTAGAAAAAGGACCAATGTCCATTTTACAAGTTTTTAGTGACATCCAAATTAGTAATTTTTAATACAGAGTAAAAAGGACTTCCAATGTTTTGATTCTTTCATAATATATTGACAGGAGCACATTTTATGCCTTTCAGTATTATTTTCATTACCTTAGAGTGATTTGTATTCATAACTCAAACCCAGGGAATTTGGATATTAGCCCTTTTCCCGCGAAAGTACAGAAGTTAAACGCTAAAAAGGTTGCTAAAGTTTAAATAGAGCAACCTATCCAGCAAAAGCTCACTAGCTGTTGTGTTGCTCCAGTTCAACGTAAATTCAACTACCAACTACCTACCCGATCTATAGACTAAAGCTCCCTCGACACTCGCCTAAATTAATGTAATCGAATCATCGTCCGCTACCACATGACGCAAGAGGGGCCAAGTCTCTCCTCGTGGTCATACTATAACTCCGAACTATAACTCGTACCACCATACGTCCCGGTGCCTAGTTCCTATTGGGATTTTCCCGTTTGGATAGGCGTGGCTTAGGACGCATCGAACTTAGCCCCTGCCCCATGTGAATGCCCTAATTTAGTACCAACGGTACGATCAAAATTACCAAGTAGGGCTGGAAAACTTCTATTTTAACTTGGTCAACCATTTCCGAAACGCACAAGATTGAAGTGTTATTCTGGAAGTCTAGGCGGAAGTTGGACCACATTCACGAG
This sequence comes from Meta bourneti, assembly GCA_933210815.1. Taxonomy (NCBI): domain Eukaryota; kingdom Metazoa; phylum Arthropoda; class Arachnida; order Araneae; family Tetragnathidae; genus Meta; species Meta bourneti. The sequence goes on along the minus strand of OW119924.1, from coordinate 74,443,862 downwards.
TCGCCTTGAAGAAATAAAGCAGCCTGCCCGACGTCGGACATATGAGGATCGAACTCGCACAACCAAGCGTTCAGTCTATACTCTGGCGAGATGGCATTTGTGTCACGTGGTTTTGAACGAGTCTATTAGTAAAATTAAGAGAATGTTAAACATAAATCATGCGTTTCCACAACTGGCGTCTTTAGCGCTGATTCTGTATCCGAGTTTGTCGTTTGGTGCCCGACGCTATAACTGACTACAATTGCCCTTTACAGCGATCACTATACATGATTTTTCGTGTGGCAGCCCTTTCCCTTAACCAGCTTACTGCTATTCTAAAGATTACACTCACAAGGTCATCTGCCTCCTCAATGGAGTCACACTATACCACCCTCCAAGCTAGTGTTTAATACCTGACAACTATCTGGGTGACAATCATAACAAATTTCAGTGGTTTCTTATGTTTCCTTGTTCTTGTTAAATCTCACTGAAGTTCATCCAATGGTGTTATGTGGTAAACTTATCTTTCTTTGTTCATTGTAATGCATTAATTGCTCATTGTATCTCAGGGCTATTCCTGAGTGTCTGTGCGCGCACTTGCTTTTAGTCAGAAAAAACAGCGGCACCCGAAAGACAGGCACAATATGACAACTTTAAATGAACTTGTGAAGCAATAAATGTTCCAATGGTATTAACTTATTCGTTACTTATGTTATTAATATCAGAAAATTATACTTCGATTAAAACTTACTCGATTCGATCTTTGTCAATTCTTTTTGCGTTTGTAGTTAAAGATATTTATGCCTGTAATAAAAGATACTTATAAATCATGCAAATTTGATCTTTAAATTAAAGTGTTCAAAAAGCAATCATCAATGGCTGTGATGTATCCAGGAGGAGAGCCCACGGTTTACTTTTCTTCCCCACATTATTTTGTAATTAAAAACTTTTCAAGAAATACATTCTTAAGTTAATTACATCAGAGAAGACAGAAGATTCGAAAATCAACTAAGTAAAATATCTCTAAATACGACAATAGTCTGAAAACAGTCGAAAAATTCTCAAGCAAAATGCTCAGTAAATATTACGGCAATTAAGGGAACGAAAGAAAGAAGACGACCGCCCCGAAATTGTTTTTTGAATACGTGCTTGGGGATGTAGGACGTTCTTTTACAACCTCAATTGTTTTTGAGAAAGGGGTCTAATAAGATTTGCATTCGGGCAGCTAGTACCTCACGAATAGCCCATGGATGCTCTTAGAAGAAAGTACATATTTTTTATTCTAATGCATGACTGCTTATTTGTTCTTCTTTGGTAGATACTGGACCCCAAACTTCTGGATAGATTTAAAGAAAAGGAACTCCAGTACATGACAGAGAAAGCACTCGACACTTTGAGCTCTGAAGAAAATATCAAAGAAAAAGAGTTACTTAGAAGGGAAACGATTTAAAACATTTTGTAATCAGATAGAATAGGTCTGGCTAGAAACACAGGTGGTCTAATTTTTTCAAACTTAATAAAAGGAAACTTAATAAATTGTAAAAATATGGATATATAAAGAATTTATAAATTTCAAGATAAAACTGAATTATTTGATATTACTTTACATTAAACCGTGTCTTTTGATGCTTACACGTGAAGAAATGACCAGAATGAGGAGCTTCGGTTTTTTATCCAAATGAATAAATTTGGAAAAGGATGCATTTTCGTTCTAATTTTTTTGAATTAACTTATATTATCAATAACTTTTGCTTAAATATACATGTTTACCAAACTTTTCTTTGTTTCTTTAAATAATTTATAACAAAACTAGATAGCTCAATTCAAAAGAATTATCATTTAAAGTTTTCGCTCTACAAAAACGATTGTGCGATACATATATTCACCAGAAAATAACTAATTGATTCAATTCAAATATATTCATCACAAAAGTGCATTGGTGTCTGGAAAATACGATTAAGACAGTAGCTAAAACAATGGATATAGCATTTCGTTTTCCCTTTTTTAATTGCCTGAATTGAATATTTCATTTCATATTATTTGTGTGGGTCATCTAACTGGTATAATGGTCATAGCATTAGTCTGTTATCCAGTATCGGCTGATTACCCACTGGTCATTTGTCAATTTGCTCTATGTACTGCTGAAGGCCAATAAATTCAGTGGTCGGGCGTTAGGAATAAAAGTATACTATTTGTTTGTCAAGATATTAAATTTTAGTTTTATTGCTATTAACAATCGACGGAATTAAGAAAATCTTGTATGTCTGAATGAAGTTCCATCCTGAATCCCGCATACTATTATTAACTATATTATTGTATTAACTACTGACTAACTGAATAGACTTACGGAATCGATTTAACCCAAACTTATCAATCACTATAGTAATGACCGATTAAATGTAATCAATAATGAACGAATTACTTGTGAAGCACATGTTAGTGTCCTTTAATGCATCAGTGATTTTAATGAACACAACTCGTGCTGAATATAAGTAAATTACTTTTATTATAATACATTTATGGAGGTTCCTTCCTCTTTATTCTGTTATTCCCTGATGATAAATTTCTCTGTACAGAAGTTTCCGGTCGATATCTATATGTTTGGAAGAGGGTCGTACTTTTTCATAGAGCGGGCGTTGCTTGACCTCATGTCTGTTGAAGAGCCCAAAGACGCGGTTGAGAGTTGGGGAAGAAGCATTTGGTAATTGCCACTCTGAAAAAGGAAGCAACTCGATTATTTTCATTACAAACTAGTAAATCCGCGCATAGCATATGCGCTGAAGTTTCTTAAATGCTATCTATTGCTGGCGGTATCGAAATTCACATTTCATGTCTTATTCAAATCCATTTATACTGAATATAAGCATCGACATACACATTTCATACAGCCAAATGAAACAAAATTAGTCAAAAATATAAAACGCCATTTTGTAAACATTTTTTTAAATGTGTATTTACTGATGGTTACTTCCTATTTCCAATAAGGTGCAAGGTAAAAAGCTCACACTTCAGTCATGTTATCACAATTAGCTTCCGAACCTTTATTTCAATTACATCACTCACTTGTTCAAAGGCGATTTCTATGTTTTTAACCTGTAAACCTATTTTCGAATTGGCTCAAACTTTCTTTTCAGTGCTAATTTATATCTTCTAGATTTCTCAATGACTTCAGCAATCAGGATTCTGAAGAATTTAATTAGAGAGGCGAGAGCTCTTCCGTCCAGTTTTAGCAATATTACGAATCTCCATAGTTTAAACCAAGAATATTTAAACTGCCAGAAAATTGGCCAAACAATCTCGTAGCGATTGATTTTATATTGTTTATATCTATGTATTACCACACACACATTCGCCAATGTACAGGTAATGCCGGTTTCTGTGCTACGTACGTTAGTGAAATTATATAGATGTGGCATAAAACGGTACGGCGCTTTTAACGGTACTGTAACAAACAAAAAAATGTTTTAGGCTTTTCTTCAAGTCGAACTGTCGAACTAATCAGAAGCGATTTAAATATTCTTTAAAATAGTTCCGTAACAAAAGAAATAAAAAGTAGTTTAATGTCCTTAAATTAAATATCTCATAATAGAAATATCTTTAAGTTTTCAAGACTACAAAAGTATTTTACCTCCCTAAAATAGTATTGTGATAAACAGAAGTGTGTTTATGGTCTTTTACAATTATACAGTAACTAATAGACAGCAATTTGTAGCTTAATTTGTAAGTATGAAGTAAATATGATTGCGATAGTATTACTAATTTTCTGGGTCAAGATGAAACCTAGACCGTCCAAAAGACCATGTTTTTCAAGTCCCACAGTGACCAACTCCTGTTCATCCATTAGCTATCCCACAGAGACACCTACACTATCCAAAATATGAGAAGGAGTTGCTGAGGTTGCGGAACAAGGACAAATAGGAAAGCTCTTAATTCCTTTCACAGAAGTCAAATCTTGTGTGCCAGTTTCTAAGTCTTGCCAGAGCAGTCTTGTGTACTCTCGAACCTTATGTAACAATATTCCAAAGCGCTTTGCGGAATATCAAGAAAGTGAGGGAGGATGTTTCGATTGCAGTAATAACGTATACAAGTGCTTCAGTCTGAATTTTTGAAGTTACATATATTGAAATTTAATTTATCTTTGAGTTTTCCAGGTATTTAACGATGCTATCTTATTTATGTTAGAAAAATTAGTGAATTCCTGTTATTTTTCTTACATGTTATTATCTTGATACTGTTTTCAAGAGTTTAGCAGAAAACACAAATCTTTGTATAGTAATATAATAAACTAAATTATTTTTTCATAAGTGTTTATTATTATAATACAATTTTAATGTTGGTAGATATATTTCTATTTTTGGATTGTTAATTTTGGAATGAACTAATTTAAAATTAATTTACTTGAAACTATAAGTAAAGATAAACTAAATTTAAGCAGCATATAAACTTCCATGGAATCATTATATTCTAAAAGTCGGATCCTCTTAAAAGTCCCTCTAGTTCCTAAAACGCGTTCCTTTAGGATTTAAAATTACCGTTATATCATAAATATCACCAATTACTAAATGCTCTGGATTATAGTTTGCAAATTTCGGACATATGCATTAATGAAACGAAAAACGATTTTTCGAAAATTCTCAAAACCGGTTTTTAGTTTTTTTTTAACGAGCTTTTTAAGCACACACTTCATAAATGATAGCAATCGATGTTGCGGTTGAATAAGACGCATCTTTTTGTTGATCTGTAAATATTTGTAAATCTATTTCTAACCTTTCAAAATTTTGGTTGAAATAAGGGTCTATCAGTTTTTACTTCGAACAGGAGTTACATCAGAGTATGGTTAATCAAATCAGTCAGGGGTCCCTAAACATATTAACATTTGGATGTTGGAAAGCATACCGCTACTGGCATACGTCGGCGTTTTTGCAAATACTGTCAGAGTATAAATTGATCCATAAAGTATGATCTTAAAAATAAAGCTAAAATAATAACAAATATCGGACATATGCATTAAAGAAATGAAAAAATGATTTGTCGAAAATTCTCAAAACCGGTTTTTAGTTTTTCTTAACGAACTTTTTAAGCACACTTCCGAAATGATAGCAATCGATAGCCTAAGAACGATTGCCTAAGAAAAGCGGTAATGATGTTTCGGTAACAGTTTCTCACCTAAACCAATAAAAACTGGTAATTCAGTACCGATTTTTAAACCTTACTCTGGACAACTTATGGTAGGTAGTTAGCTAACATCGCACTGGAGCAACACAATGAGCTAATGTCAACGGTCCGGGATCAATCCCTAAGGGAAAGACCAAGGATAACGCCTCGTAATTTTGAATCTAGGTCAGATGACGAGTTGGATACTTATGGAGCTGAGCACTGCTGAATTATCAAATCCGATCTTTTCCAATATCTGTAAAGGTTGTTTTTCTTTTACGTATCTTAATAGCAAGAAAAAGAAAGGTACCGATAAATTCGGCAAACAGACACTGTTACCTCAATCCATATGCCCGCACCAGCACAAAACCTTTATTAAAATTCACAATTTACATTACTTTGGAAAGCCAGGTCATAATAGAACTATAAACATGTTCTAAAACTTTTTAAATGTCTCGCAGGCATTGTTAGCTATGTTTTTACAGCAGCACTTAATTACAAAACTGTTTAAGCACCCAATTTCTTTCATTTCCCCTGAATATATTATGCCTTAGGAAACGGGAAAGGAAGAGAGATTTTTTAAATAATCTCCGAAACAGATTGATCCCACAGCGGTTTTATTGTAGGTATACGCGGAACGTGTCATTTTGTTTGCGACTAATGTTATTTTATGAATCTTAACTGAAGACTTCAACAACTTATCTCTCGATTCTACTGTATGCGCGAAATCTTCGTTGAGGAAATAATTAAATTTAATTTTAATTCGATTTAATTCTCGATAACAAAAGAAATGTGCTGGTATTATCTACTTGTGCTTTCTGTACCTTCAGTTTGTCTCTTCGAAATCTTGCGGATAGTAAGTCGTTTTCAATTTCTGTCTTGTTGAAACCGTCAAAGTATGGATGGTGGAACAACTGTTCACAGCTGTACCTTTTGTCCGGATCCTTATCGAGACATTTCTGTAAGACAGTAAACGAAAGTGAAAAGAAGTCCACTTTCTTATCAGCACTTCAAATGAACTTTTAATCATTGACCTTTCGAAAAATTTAATAAACAATTTTCAGCAGAAGTATACTAACTCTTCACAAAGAAAAATAAACAATAGATCGAAGGTAGAATGAATAATAAATCAAAAATTAAGTCATCTATATAATATTCAATTTACACTGCTGGCCACCGTAAATGCAACACCCTGAAGGAAGCATGCAAATAATATGAAATTTACAACATGCATTAGCGGAGGTGAGATATGCAAATGATTAGAATTTCAGCGCAGACGCACATCACGCGCGCCTGTGGCGCCACTTCAAAGCGCTATTTAAGGCTTGGAGATTTCGACGATTTCAAGTACGGCAATTGTGTTTTTCTTGTGGTTTTTTCAAAAAAACGATCAATTATGCCTCGTAGAAAACAGCGATCATCTTTTGATCAAGTATCCGAGTTCGACAGAGGAAGGATAGTGGCCTACCGAGATTGTGGATTATCTTTCAGGGAAATCGGTAGTCGTGTTGGACGAAACCAAACAACTGTAATGCGGATATGTGATCGTTGGATGCAGGAGGGTACGACGGACCGACGTGTTCGATCGCATCCACCTCAGTGCACCACTTCACGTGATGACAGGCATATTGTGCGTATGGCAGTGACGGATCGCTCAGCCACATCACGAACCATAGCACAGCACATTCAGTCTGTACCGCATCATCCAGTGTCTGCGCGTACCATTCGACGCCGTTTACAGCAGAGTGGTCTGTCCGCAAGACGTCCATTGCTTCGTCTACCCTTGACGCAGAACCACAGTCGTTTCCGCCGCCAATGGTGCGATGAAAGAAGGATGTGGACGGCAGAATGGAATGAAATTGTCTTTACTGATGAGTCACGCTTCTGTCTGCAACACCACGATGGTCGGATTCGAGTCTGGAGACACCGTGGAGAGAGGATGCTGAACAGCTGCGTTATGCACCGCCACAATGGTCCTGCACCGGGTATTATGGTATGGGGCGGTATTGGATATCACTCTCGCACTCCTCTAGTACGCATTGCCGGTACTTTAAACAGCCAGCGCTACATCTCCGAGGTATTGGAGCCAGTTGTCCTTCCTTACCTTCAGGGCTTGCCCACAGCTATATTTCAACAGGATAATGCGCGACCACACGTGGCACGCATTGTCCAAGGGTTCTTCGTCAATCGCCAGATTGAATTGCTTCCCTGGCCAGCTCGCTCTCCGGATCTTTCGCCGATAGAAAACATGTGGTCCATGGTTGCTCAACGATTGACCCAGAATACATCCCCAGCTGCCACACCAGATCAACTTTGGCAACGTGTGGAAGCTGCTTGGTCTGCTGTACCCCAAGAACACATCCAAAGTCTCTTTGAATCAATGCCGAGGCGTGTGGCAGCGGTGATCTCCAACAATGGCGGCTACTCTGGCTACTGATTTTGGCAGGAACCAGACTTCACAGAAGTCTATAAATTTAATCATTTGATACTTGGTCAACATGTTATCTACAAAATAAATTTTGTTGTTATATCTCTTGTCTTTCTTGGTGTTGCAATTTGGGTGGCCAGCAGTGTATAAAGGTAATAACTTCAATGTATATTTAAATCTTGATCTTGGAAGTATGCATTAATATTTATGGTGTTAGTATAAGCAATTTACATGCGTGTATTTTAAATAACATCCTTATACATGTCTGTATAGGTAATTCATGCATTTAGGTCAATAATACGAAATTAGAGCTTGAATCAAGCGATTTTCAGTAAGGATTATTCTTTAACTTAAAGTAAAATTAATGGTGTGTTGAGGTCTATTCTTTGTTATTAAAAGTAATTGATTATTTAACAATCTAATGACTTTCAACCTGAAGAGTGGGGGCTGGTGCACGTTAAATCTGTCGTGGCCTCAAATGTCCTCACGTTGGCGTGGTGTGGAAGTTTGGAGAGTGGGGTGCCAGCTCAGGTGTTGCCTCGTCATCTGACCGTGGTTCAAAATTACGTGGTGTTGTCCTCGGATCTTTCCCTTTGGGATTGATCCCGGACCGTCACCAATAGCCCGTTGTGTTGCTCCAGTGTGACGTTAATTGAAATAAATAAATAAATAAATAAACAACCTGAAGAGCTTACTAAATTATAATATTAGACTGTATGTTATAACTAAAACATGGCATTCTATCACACGTGCAAAAACTATTTTCTTCGAGACCAATAACTTGTTTTTAATCAGTAAATATTTAAAATTTTCACTTAATTTAGGATTTTTATGTATTTGGCAACTAGCGTTTTCTGAAGAATGTGAGCAAACTACAAATAAATGTTTCAATAGAATTATATCAAACATTAATTTATAAAAACGTTAATATGACAATAAAAAATAACATAAATTCCTAATATATCATTCTTTAACATTGCACCATATTTTAACAATCACTTGATCGTTAACAGAAATTAATTGGTTTAATAACAAAAACTAACTCTAATCTAAAAAAACATTATAGATAACATCTATGGATGTTATGATATAAATGATTGAATTCTTTAAGGCTTGAATTAAATTTTTGATAAAAGTTATTTCTTTCAATTTTGAGTCGCCAAAAAAGAATACAAATTAATAAAAAGAGGGATACAAAGGTATCCAATTAATTAATTGACAATATGCTATTGTGTAATGGATACATAATTTATTTTATTCATACCTTTAAAAAATCCATCTCTTCATCACAAATATTTACAGGTAATCTACTTTCGAGGGTTTCCTGAAAAAATATTATATCGATTAAAATGTAATTTAAAAAGAAGAAAGGAATAAGTTTGTCACATTTTTTCAACAACGTGCATCTGGTCATTTTATTAATTCCTGTAAACAAATTTTCAAGTGTAATTTAATTGTATATTTGCATGAATAGTAACATTATTTTAACTGAAACTTGGAAACTTTTAGGGTAAACTTTGAATTGTAAAATGTGTAACATATCTTGATAAAATTTTTAATTTTTCTTGTTTGACTTCAAGTACAGTAGGTGGGGATGTAGTCCGGCTCCGGCGATTCGGCATTTGAGCCACCTGGTTTTGGACGAGTCGCTAAATTAGGGGGTTGGTTAAACGTAAATAACACATACGCTCAATTTGCATCGTTAACGTGCTTTCTGGCTCCGAGTTTATCGTTGGATGCCATAGCAGTGATTGCGAATTGGTGAAACAAATAGTCACCTTTCGAGATCGCTATACATGATTTTGAATATGGCAGCTCTTTTCCTCAGCAAAATTAACCACCTTTCTACAAATGGACTTTCCAAGGTCATCTTCCGGTGCCGTATGGTGACAATTTTTTCGTAACAAAAAATATTAAAATTAATAATTAATAAAATATGAATTTTAAAAAATCACATTGCCATATGTTACATGCATAAATTTAACACAATTCATTACTCTTTTCGACAAAATAACTCACCATATTAAACTATTGAAACTTTTTTGAATGTTCATTAATGTTGCCACATTTCTGACAAAATAAGTAAAAATTATTTAGTCTTCTGTCCATTATATTCGAAAACTTTTGTCCAAAATATTTACATTTTTCGTAACGTTCCTATTTGTGGCTCATAGACTTTAGTCATGGCAATGAATTTTCAGTTGCTGTAGTATCAATTTTTTTATATAGTGAGTGTATCTAATTACTTCCATGAATTCTATCAGAACATTTGAAACTGGTCTGTAAATAGTGAATCTGGTGCTTTTGGGCATACTTACTCTAGTGTCTACTTCAGGAATCGAAACTCCATTAAAAAAATCATTTTTCTTAAAAATCTGCATATGTCTTGGTGTCAACTCTCCTAAAAATAAACAAATTGATATATTATAGGAGTCAAAATTTAAAGCTTTTGTTTCTTTAAAATATTTAAAATTCAGTTATATTTCTAAAGGTGGGTTTTGTTAGGGATTTAAAACTAATTAGATTTTTAAATATGAATACATAATTTTTACTTAGATTCTTGTGCACAATCGATTGATTTGAGAACAGATATTTTAGAACCAAGCCGTCGTTGTATATTAATTACTCTTGATATTTCTCTTCAGTGTATTAACTATGCATGTAGTTTTGGTTCTCACTTATTCTTTTCTTATCATAGAATAGAATTAAGATATCGTTGGCTTAGAGCAGAAACACATTGATTGGCAATTTCTCGGAAGTAGTAAATGCTTATTTCCATGATGAAAAATACAGACATATTGTAATATGTTTTATTTTACATGAAAACGCTTAAAATTTTTATTTTTGACCTAAAAAAAAATATAGGTTATTCCATGTCAAACTGATGGAAAAGAAAATTTTCAACCCGACTCTCCGATTTTTATAAACATGATTTTGTTGCCTAGTCACATATAAGATATTTTGGAACATGTTTTAGCTTCCTACTTGCAATAGCTTGTTTATTTATATTTTTCATGATTCCAGAATTACTAACTCTTCTTATCTAATTGTTTGATCGGACTAAATTAGGACATATTTTATAGATAAATATACAATTATATACCTTTCTAATTAACACGACCTTCATAGTTACCTTTATATATAATCTTTATAGTTACCTATATTTAGTTACCTTTATATACAGGGTGACCTGTAAAGTCCCTTTAAACCCTTTAAATTTGAAACAGCGTCTCGTATAGTGAAGGAAGTAACGTGTACTTATACTAAAGTGACCATGCTGAATTTATTGAGACAGCTTACAGCGCTCCTAGCGGCAAAATAAGGAAGTTAAAAAATAACTCGAAAACTAAAGGAGATCGGCCTAAAAGTTCAATTAGAAAAATGTGCTCAATACCATATAAAAGCACAGGGAAAAGTTTCACGGAGTTATCTGTAAAATTCGCGGAGATATTCGCGATTCAAATTTGAACTATTCCATGCCTTGAAAAAGGGGTCGTCCAGAAATTCAAAAACGTGTTCTCCGGTGTTATACAGTTTTTCTAAGTTGAGCAACGACGAATTTAGATTCAAACAAAGAAAGTAAAAAAGATAAATAAAAAAATATCTTTAACGCACTCCGGAAAATAAAAAAAAACTGACGATCCGAAATCACAAATTTCGCGCAACTCTCGGCTAAAACCTATCTTCTATACAGCCACGAACGAAGATTTACTATTTAATAATTTTATCCTGATAAACTTTGAGCAGATGCGAAAATGTCAGAAACAAATGCGCGTTATTCAGTGTGGCACATTAGATAAGTAAAAGACACAGATGAGAAAAGCAAGAAATTTATTGCTAAACAAAAATATGGCGAGTGTGTTCAAAAAAGGTCACCATCGGCCACAATATACATTTGTATTCGATCAAGCACGCCGGCATGCACATTCCTTATCATCTGCGGTGTGACAGTAGCCCAGCTATCGATGATACGCTGCCGCAAATCCAGCAAACTTGTCGACGTAGCTTCATACACATGATCTTTGATGTAACCCCAGAGGAAGGAATCGAGTGGGGTAAGATCTGGTGATCGTGGAGGCTATTCAACACAACCACCGTAGCCGATTATCTGTTGGCCAAATCTCTTGTTAAGAAACTGTCGCACTGTGTGCGGTTTGTGCGGCGGAGCGCCGTCATATTGGAACAGAACGCCAGAGGAATATCATCGATAAAGTCAGGTAACGCATCTTGTAACAGCTGGAGGTATTTCGGTCCATTTAGTGAACCGTCATAGAACACGGGTCCTATTAGACGATCCTTCCAACAATCCTTGCTGCGGAATTGCATGTGCACCATTGTCGTGCAGTATTTGCCATAATTGGCTTTGTACCGCACCACACATTCGTGGACCACTGCACCTGCTGTCTGACGGAAACTCCTCATGAGGGATTTTCTAGTGCCCAGAAATGGGTGTTGTGTCGGTTCAACATCCCGTTTCGGTGAAAATTAGCCTCGTACGACCATATTATGTTGGAAAAAAATTCTGGCCTAACCTCCAATTCTTTCAATGCCTAATTTCACCAATCAAAGCGTCGCTGTTTGTCTCCCGGTAACAATCCTAGCTGCGGAATTACATGGTAGGGATGTGCACCATTGTCGTGCAGTATTTGCCATACTTGGCTTCGTACTAAGCCACTCTGGTTGCTGATTTGTCTAGTACTGCTGTAGGGATGGGCTAAAGTGTCTTTTGCTGGTATTCTACTAGGCATACGTTGTCTGCCCGAACGAGGTCGACTTCTAGTGCTGCCTGTGTCTCTGAGACGTCGAACAACATTTCCAATGGTTGCGAAGTTGGATGTGAACCATTTGGAAACCGAACGGCATAAGTCGTGCAGCCTGTACCGCATTACGTTGGCATTCGCCATAGAGAAGCACCATCTCACAATACTGACTATTAGTGAAAGTCGTCATTTTCTCACAGCGTACCGTATGAAGTAAGAACACCGGCTCGGGCGGTTTTTATCTGATACGTAAAGGGTGACGACACAATGTGGATTTGCATACATGCGAAGCCGCAGTAAATGTCCACTGTTTTGCCCCAGATCGTGGGCATGGTCGAAACTTTCGTTCCTGTTTTAATCTACAAATTTCGTATTCAATTTTATAAGAACGTTTAATTCACGCTTTTATCTTATTCGTCTACAAATAAATTTTAAGTTTTACAGTTGCTGTGGATCTACCAATCATCCACTGAACGACGAGCATTTGTTTCCGACATTTTCCTGTCTGCGCAAAGTTTATCAGGGAAGGAGAAAATTAATTATCATCGCACTGGAGCTACACAACGGGCTATTGGCAATGGTCCGGGATCAATCTTGAAAGAAAAATCCGAGGACAAACTGCGTAATTTGGAACCACGGTCAGATGACGTAGTAACACCTGAACTGGCACCTCACTCTCCGCAATTCCACATCACACCAACGCGAGGACTTTGAGGCCACGACGGATTTTGTGTACACTAGCCCCTTTTTTACGTGTTGGTATTTGGATGGCACAGACCAGGATCGAACTCACAACCCTCTGGTTGGCAGTCCGTCCCTCTACCAACCGGGCTACCGCGGCCCCCAAAGTTTATCAGGATAAAATTATTAAATAGTAAATCTTCGTACGTGGCTGTATAGACGAAAGGTTTTAATCGTGTATTTTAGTTGTTGCTCGAAAATTGTAATTTCGGATCGTCAGTTTTTTTATTTTCCGGAGTGCGTTTTTCAGATGGTTTTTTTTATTTATCTTTTTTTTTTACTCTCTTTGTTTAAATTTAAATTCGTCGTTGCTTAACTCAGAAAAACTGTATAAAACCGGAGAACACGTTTTTGAATTTCAGAAGGACCCCTTTTTCAAGGCATGGAATAGTTCAAATTTGAATCGCGAATATCTCCGCGAATTTTACAGTTAACTCCGTGAAACTTGTCCCTGTGCTTTTATATGGTATTGAGCACATTTTTCTAATTGAACTTTAACTTCCTTATTTTGCCGCTAGGAGCGCTGTAAGCTGTCTCAATAAATTCAGCATTCTCACTTTACTATAGGTACACGTTACTTTTTTGACTATACGAGACGCTGTTTCAAATTTAAAGGGCTTAAAGTGACTACAGGTCACCCTATATATTCATATAGCATGACCTGAGTCACCTTCATAGTTTCAAGGTTTTCCATTTGACTTTTGACCTTAAATACAAAAAAATGTATTTTCTAATTTTTTAAAAGTGGGACACGCATGGATTTATAATAAAAAAAATTCGAAGTAAATAGATTGACGTAATCAGTGTCATAAACACTAAATAATTGTTCAATTGCGATTATTTCTGACAGTTACATACACAACATCAAAGGAAGAGTGTAACAAACCAACGTATCACCAGATGGCGTTGTGACTTTTCCCCGGAACGGTTCCTGCCATTACTGCTCAGTTGCGAGTCAGCCATGAAAGTTCTAGGTTGTATTCTCCGAGAACCTAATGTTTTCTTCTAATTTCTATTTGTACTTTGTTTCTTTAGTGTTTAAATAAATTTTTGTGTAAGTGTTTTTTCCCTCGTGCTCTTTTGGGTCTTGTTGGATTAATGCTGACATAAGAGTAGATAAATATAGTAAGTGTACAGCGAAAAAGCGTTTTTCTTCGATTGGGATTTTTTGACGCTTTTATGATTTCGAAATGTTTCCTGTGTATCTGGTTTTAATTGATTTACTTGAAAAGTTTTTTCGGATGATCCTTGAAATCTGTTGTATACAGGGTGTCCCAAAAAGGTTGTTCCGCAATTTATCTTTTTACCATTTGGAGATAGGTAGGCAATGTAAATTGCAAAAGTACACCAAATAAGGTAAGTAATTGAGATATGTGAATAAAATTATCACGTGATAACAATTTACGCGGATACAGTTTTTAATTTTTATACGACCCCTCTAGATAAAAATCCGAGATAGCAAAAATGTTCCTTACCTGTATTAGCAGAAAACTACATTTCTGTAGGTTGAATACTAACGGAGATACAAGAGGCTCCATTTTAAGGGGTCCATATGTAAATTTAGGACGGGAACTGACCCATGGCCAAAAATGAAGAGCTAAGTTCTGCATTGCTGCAGATGGCAGAAGAGGCGTTACCTTAAAATGTACTTAATCGCCATTTTGGCGTTTCGTCATATTGGTTTTGAACAATCAACTATTTTATCAATTCGGAATTCTTTCTTTGGAATTTTTATTGGCGACATGCTGAAATCGTATTCGAAAAACAAGCTAATTGACGTCATATTAGGAATACGTATAGGAAGCACGTTTCAATGTAAAAAAAACCTTACGAACATCTACATCTAGTTTACTTTTCCCTTATGAAATGAGATACATTTCCAGAGAAACAAGCACACCAGACTAAATACAAAGATTTTACTTCCACTACTATTTCCAAATACTCTCTTATGATACGGGGTTACCTTAAAATATTATTTATCGTAATTTTGCGACTGATGGCGGGTGGGAGAAAAGTAAACTCAAGTAAAATAACAAAGAATTTAATTAACAAAAAAGTATCAGGCCATGTACGAATATCAAAACAGAAGTCTTTTAATCTGCATTCAAGGCGAGTGGAGTGATCATTATAGGAGCCGAGATGGAATAAGTTTATCAGATTAAAAACAACCGACCATTTTCATCGAACTTCACTAAAAGCTCATTTTTTAATTCTTCCAAATTATGGGAAAATTAAACTACCGAAAAACATGCGCAGGAAAAGTTGCACCCGCAATAAATATTAGCGAAATAAATTAAAATTAAACTAATCGCGCGTTCAAACTCGCACGCTCAGCAGTGACATTTGATGTTTAATCAATTATCGTTGACCAATCAGCTGTATGTCAATTTTGAATTCATTTTTTGGAACTGTCATTGGTGAAGTTCTGAAGTCGTATGTGAAAAACAAATCAACTGACGTCACGTCCGGAATATGCACAGGAAGCAAGTTCCGCCGCAAAAACACTACCAACACCTACATCTCTAGCTCCTTGACAGAAAAGGCCTTCACATAAATAAATTTTTCCCCTCAGAAATTACATTAATTCAACACGTATGGCTTTAATGAAACTCCGCTTTGTCCGAGTTCTTTTCGAATCGAATTTTTGCTTCTTGCACACCTTATGAGTCAATAACCCGGAGTAACGTACTCACCAGTAGAATTCTAAGAATACTCGTACAGTGTTATTATGCGGAGTCCTTAAAATAAATGAGGAGGGGTGAACAAAGACCCGAAGAAAATATGCGCTATGACAAAACTAATTCTTCTCCGCTCTTCAAAGTTCATTGATCCGACGTGTTAAGAATAAAGGCAATTGATTTCCATTTCCCACTTAGTGACCTGTTTTCTGCAGTGTTGGGTGAATGCTCGGAATGCTCTGTGGCGTGCTCGGAAAAGCTTATCAACACAACATCACGCAATGCATAAAGAGGCATCACGCAGTGAAGATAAACTGCATACATGTAAAAGACGTACACACTGATGCATTTCCGCTATTGGACTGATGATTATTTACAGTTATATAAACTATTTTCGTATATTCTGAAAGTGATGATGTCTTTGGATGTCTTTTGTCAGCTCGTATCTGTGAAGAAATAGAGATTTTGAGGTACGGCTCTATAGTTTATCGTTTTATCAATGGAAAATTTTACCGTGATTTATTTCAATTAATTCTTGAGACCTATCGTGACAACTTATGATTTGAAAGAGGATACGGGCGGATACAGGTTTTACACAAACACCACACATTTGTATATTTTTCTTCATCAACTCTGTCATAGACCTTGGTATCCATATATTAAACAAAAAGCATTGTTATAAATTTCGAATTAAAAAAAATAGATGAGCTAAACCGAATATTTTTCGCAATTTGTGTTCATTCATTATGCTATTGGAAAATAACACAGTCCCAAATCACAATATGAAAAAGTCCGGTTACAATTTTATGTGAAGAAACTTTTGTTTTTGGTTGGTTGGATTTCATTGAAGAAAAGTCATGTTTGGTCAATCTGCGCCAAACACACGACAAAGACAAGTAATAGACATACACAAAAAAAGTTTTACTAATATAGGAGAGAGAAATGCACCTGGAAATTACAGGAAGAACCTACTGGCAGATCCTTTTTAAATTGAAAGGCACATGATGACTTAAACTACTTATGTTCTTGATATGAATATAAAATGTATTTTAATTATGTACTTCCTAATTTTCAATAAAAACAACGAAATACCTCGTTTTCTTAGAAACAAACACGTGAAGAACATCTAATTCAATTTTTTGATTAATATTTTCCAAATAAAATCTCAATTTGAAATAAATTATTTATTTTCACGCACACAATACATAGCATTCACTTTCGAAGTGTATATTAGTAGTCTAAAATGACCAGTACCGACTTCTAAATGTGGCGCTGGTCATTACAAGTGGATGATTTTAGGATTTAAACCATCTGCGGTTTGGACTGCAATGGAATCCATCGATATGCGTGGAAGACAATGGAATTCATCGATGTGCGCGGAATGCAACGGAATTTCATCGCTATGCAATGGAATTGGAACAAATCACCCATTTGCAAGTGAAACACTAAATCAAAAAGCATAATTCTGATTAAATGAAGGGATGAAATTTTACTCACTAGGTGTGTTTTCAAGAGGAAATTTAACTTTCATATAAAGAAAAAAATGACTTAATGGACTTCACCAGTCTAAAGATCAAAACATTCTGGTCTAGAAAAACTAAAAAGCATTATATCTTGAAAATTTTGATTTAATGTGTTTCATTAGTAAGCTGACGAAATGGCGATGCTTTTGAAAATGATAGATAGGAACTTTCCGAAAAACCTTACAGTGGTTTTGATTGCTTGGGAAGTGCCATCTGTGGCATAATGGTGTTTTTATCATCCCAACTTCCCATTATTTGGGAAGAATGAGAAAATGGTTGTGCTAGACGCGGCGTTCAGAGATGGAGAGGAATTGGAATGCTTTAAGTCTGATGATGAGATATTGACTTTACTCGCCATTTTTAATTTTTGACCTTTTGTATTGTATTTTGAATTGTTGAAAAATATGTCTTTCTCCCCCTTGCCATTGGAAATAAAAAAAATTCTCACATGGGAAAAACAGACTTAAAAAAGCAATGCTAAGGTGAAGCCGCCCTCCAGCACCGGATGCACCAAGCACGAGCCTTGTAAAGTGGCACCCGGGCCATGCTTCTGGGTCTCGCCCGTCCCCCGTGCGGGGGAGAGGTAGACGGCGTCTTCCAAACTTCGATTGGGGCGTCGGTGAGGGTTCCACCGAGAGCATATATCTAGTGTCCCTGCTCACCCGACCATGGAAGGTTTGCTGGTTTTCCTTCCACGTAATGCGAATCCAGGTAGGTTTTATGTCCTTCCAGCAAAGGCAGCGCCCCTAGGAGACTTGGTAATTCAGGTCTCATTCTACGAGTAGACGAACCAGTTTGTCTCACTTCCAAATTTTATAGCCAGCATGCATTTTTGCAAGTTAGCTCTTTTTCTTAAAATGATAGGTGCATGTTTGCAACAGCTCACCCAGTATACCTCGGTATACCATTTGGTGTCGTTCTGTTGTCGCACGAGGTACCGCTTGGCACACATTTATCTATATCTGGAGTCGGCGTGGGGAGGGAGTTCCTGCCGTTCTCCCGTCATAATCAGACAAGAGGTGTATTAAAATAGGCGCCGACCTGAAATCGGCCATCTGGCTCTGGGGGTCCTTCGGGTCTTATATGTCGATACGGGTTTCTGCTCCCGCTTGTCGAGACCGCCAGCGCTTTATTCCTGGGGCCGTCCCCTTCAATCTGTAATGGCAAAAGTCGGGGTAGAGGGGGCTTCGCCCCCAAATAGAAGAAGATTGCTAAGGTGAATGGTATCATTTACATTTATAACTTACCAAGCGTCCGCCTTATGAGATAGAGCTGATCCACGTCCGATTTTCCTGGCCACAGAGCCTCTCCACGAATAAGCTCTGCTGCCACGCATCCGATAGCCCACACGTCAACTTCAGGGCCGTAGTGGGTGTCACCGACTAGCAACTCTGGGGCTCGATACCACCGTGTAGCCACATAGTCTGTGTAATTTTCACCTGGACCTGAAAATAAGAATCCATGTTTACAATCAACAGATCTAGGAGAATGTTCGACTCTTGATAATCTCTTTAAAAGTTCCTTCTAGACTGAGGGTAGACGAGAAGAGGTAGGGTTATATGGCGCAAAGACTATATTTAGTCAAATTGCGCCAAACACAAGACAACGTCAAGTAATGAACATTCACACAAGGAAAGTTTTACTGATACAGGAAAGAAATAGATTCAGGATTATAGAAATCGAACATACGCTGCCTAAAACTCGAACGTTGCCCTAGTACAGAGGAAAATCCACTGAGCCGTGGCTGCCCCACGAGGAGAAAAGGAGGATGCTTAGACAAGCGGCACATTAGTTCAACATCAGTCCTGAGACACTGAATTGGCTGAAATACGCGTTCAAAGGGATATATTTTCTTTACAGAGTACGGATGCGTGTGTCGTATCTTTTTCCTCGTGCTGCTCCAGTATGCGGCCAGGCTTATGGTGCGGCTCCGACGAGAAGGCACACAGCATAGCGGAAGTCCATAAATAGGAGGAAGGTATAGTATGGCTCCGACAAGAAGGTGGTCGACCTCGGGTCTGTTCACTTTTAAAAAGGTGTGAAAGCTCGTTAGGAGAAGGTTGTCATACGTAAAAACACGAATGGCGATCGCCGTGGATGGTGCCCCAACGTGAACTCGTTACCACGGCAATTGCTTTCGGCACCGAAATAGGATCCACAATCCGTACTAAAAATACCAATTGTTACGTTTCGAAGTATCATCTAATTTCAAGAATGTACTCGTTCAAAATCACGTGACTCGACTGCCAACTCGCGGGAGCCGGACTAGAAGCTTGTCACGGAAAAGAAATGCCTCACTCAAAATATGTGGTGATCTCCATTTGTTTCATCATATGCATATATTTCGCCATCTATACCGCCATTTATATATGATGATCGCCATTTGTTTCGCCAATTTGTAATCACTGCTATCGTTTCTGGAACTCAACGGTAAACCCGGAGCCAGAAACCATGGTAAAGATAGTCAACTGTGGGAGCACATAGTTTACATTTAACCTGTACCCTAATTTAACTAGTAGACTCTTTCAAAACCATGTGATCAAATGCCAACTCGCCAGTCGGACTATAAACGCTTTCGTTGTCAGCAAAATGGAACAAGAATTACAATGGTAATTTTAAATCACAACAATGAAAGAAAATGTTAGAGTTAAAAGAAATATTGAAAGAGATAAATTGGTTTTTAAACTTCAAATGGTCTCTGGTGTGTGGTAAAAAAGATGATGGGAAGAAAGTTGCCTGATTTCCAAGCTCCTCTCGAAAAGACTTCATATCCGCCCTCAGTACACCGCTCCAGTAGACGAGATTTCATTTAATTACTTCTAGGTTTCTAGAGGAGGAAATTACATTTTCTTCTCACCTCACATCAGTGAGAGAAACTTTAATACTGAGTAACTCAAAGAAATCAAGAATAAAGGCATTTCACTTTTCAAGGAGATGTATTTGCCTTCTCGTGGTTAATCTTTATTTTCCTCAAATCGCAATCGTAATGTTCAATGTATTGAAAGTGTGTGTAAAAGTTTTAAAATTACAAGGACATTTTTTAAACTTAGAATTCTTCAAACGATGGTAAAAGCTGTGGTTTAAACAAGGATGCAACACAACTTCCACCACTAAAATCTTCTGAAGCTGCTAAATATAAAGAAAAAAAGAATTTCGGCGATGGCTGATGCAACAGCCGAGTTATAGTTACTGTGTCATATGTGCTTTACTTACCTATATATAATAAAATTAGGAGAAATCCAATAAAAACTGAATCATTCACTTCTCTTCAATGACAGATAGATCTGATGAGATGTAGAATTTACGTAATTCAGAATTTTGGAATTGAAAGGTGAGTTGTTAGGTAACTTACACCAACCGGTAAAAAATATTTATTACTAATAAGTAAAACTTCTTTCTCCCAAAAGAAGTGTCCGTCGTAATGTTTCATAACTTACAAGGTTTGTGACTAAGCAATTAATTTATGTCATGCAAATTCCAGATCTTTCTGAGTTTTAGATGAAATATGATCTATGTTCTCGACTGGGGTCACACGCTTACCTACCTATGGTAGAATAAAACAAAATTATTTGGCAAATTTCCTAAACAGTTCATTAAGAAGCTCGAATCTCATGCCAATTTAATCGGATGATAACCTAGGGTACAACGATTACCGTAGTTTTGTTAAACCACATGGGTATGGCCATGGTTGTGAGTATTATGCAATTGAAGAACATTTTGATTTATTATACGAAGTAAAAAAGAAAAATTATTTTCACTGGGTCAGAAGCCTTATTAGGCCTTTTTGTTAAGAAAATGTTGGATGGTAAGTAGTTAATTAACGTCGCACTGAAGCAACACAACGGGCTATTGGTGACAGTTCGGGATCAATCCCGAAGGATCCAAGGACAAAGCCTTGTAAATTTGAACCGCGGTCAGATGAAAAGAACAACACCTGAGCTGGCACCCCATTCTCCAAACTAAGAAAATGTTAGAATGTGTTTATGACAGGAACATAATTAGTCTTTCGTCTAATTATCCTATAACAACGACTGATCTTCAAATTTATTAATGAATAGTTATAACTTGCTATTGTCTCATTGAGAGTAGCATATCTTTCTACAAATAAAATATAAAGTTTAAATTCAGAAACTAGTATTATTAAACTTCTGAGGGCCTCCACACGCATATATCTTCTCTACAAGCCAATTTTGACCTACTTGACAATAGAATTTTTCCTAAGATTCTTTCAACCAATAGACGTGATTTTTTAGTCATTATGTATGTTGTGGGGCAATACACCGTTCAGGAATCTCGTTACGCTCAAGGGAGTTAAGAAACAAAATTACAAATATTCATTTACAAATTAAATAATAAAAAAAATCGAATTGACATACTTTATGTCTTCAAATATTGCAACGAGCTCTGTAAGAGGACACATTTTTGAAAAATAATTTCCTTCTACAATATAAAAATACTTTATATCTGTTTGGTTGAATTTAGAAATTTTAGGGTTGCATCTAAAAATTTAAAATTAAAGAGCGTGTGTACTTTCCCCCTGATGAATTGCTTAAAAAGTTCATTTCTATACTGAATGGAAATGCAATGTATCTTAAATACGAAATAAAAGAACTTTAAATACCAAATTTTAAAATTCATTAAAAAACTACTTATATAAAGTTTTAAAGCAGTTTGCTTCAAAATAAATAATGCTAATATTTCTAAATGCTAATGTTGACGTGCGCAGTAAAGGTAATAAGAAATAATTCAAACTTACTCAGATTTCTAGCAAAACCAAAATCACACAACTTCACAACCCCTTCCTTTGTCAGAAGAATGTTTTCGGGTTTGACGTCTCTGTGAATGCACTGACAAAGGAAACGATATTTTAACAATATTTTATTCAAAATAAAGTTAACATAAGCTTCAAATCTTAGGAAATTAATATCTATACGTATAAAGCAGAGTTGGCGTCTGTCTACGTTCTCTATACAAATCTACACTGTTTGTCCAAACCACACCAAATTTGGTACGCTTATACTTTGGAACTCTGCGAGTAACGCAAGCTATATATTAAACCCCGTTCTCTTTAACCCAGGTGTGCAGAGGGGGCTAAATCAATTCGAAATTGCCATAGGATAAACATATAGCATCAAACGATTGCGATACGCAACTCAGTTTGATCGAAAATCAAATTTTCTAATAAATTTGTTTTACCAGTATTGCTTGAAAAACAATTTTTTCCGAAACGTTATATTTAAACAATTTAAAATTCTAATTATGTTTGAACTGATTTTTTATTTATTTCCACAATATAAATAATTTAGGAATATTTGAATGAAAAATAGATAGTTAAAATACTTAATTTTACACAACTTGCATTTTGTAATGGAACACCGAAAAGCCCAAACAAAAAAAACTCATTGATCATAAAAGCGTAATTTTGCAATTCGATATCTTGTTACGCCAGAATTAATGTTTTATTTTATAAATTAGATTTAGAATTCCGTGTTTTTGTATTTGAGTTAAGACAGAAATGTTGCGGTCATATTTGAGCATTTCAAAGGTTTGTAAATTTGTGTTCTATTTGAAATAATTCATTATTGTCTATCAATATTTTTCAAACGTCTTTTTCGAATTTCTCTATTTCAGAATATTCTCATGACGTCGAAATTCGACACGCTTGCTCAGATCTTTCGTTTTTCAGAATTCGACATTATTCAATGACCAAAATTTCGTTTCTGTTTTGTATTTATGTGTTCCATTACTTTCCATATTACAGATACATTATTATTTAGGAATTAAATTGTAATGAATTATTTTTATTTTCAGCCAAATACCACTAAACATGGGTGATTTCTTGGTGGTATATGTATATTTCGACGAACTTTCCTTAAGTCTTTGGAAACGTTATAGTTTCTACAATTCTGTTTCATAAAAATAGATGGAAACCTTTTTAAGTAAGGTGTATAATTTCTTATTTTAAAATGACTGGTAAAGTTATTCTAAAATAAGATATGTTACGTTAAATCAAAATGGGTAGCCATACGTTGTAGTTCAAAGATATTTCTAAATTTTGACATATTTTCATTACAAGACGATTAAAATCAATTTAATTTACATTTGCTTTTCATGTTTCATGGGTATTATTGAAAGCTGCACTCCATAGTCAAGTAACTACATCTATCATTCTAAATAGGTACGTGGTTTCCATATAGAAACTGAGTCAATTTAAAAAAGTACCTTAAGGATTCGATTTAAAACTAAATTTTTCTGTTGGAAGAAAGCGAATTTTAAATAAGTCTTTGCTGATCTTGGAATAATATAGTATGGAAGTATGTAAACTAGGAATGTTGAAAAATAGAAATTTTTTGTCTAAGTGGCAGAAGGCCGAGGTTGCTTACTTGAAGTTGAAACTATTCGAATACAACTTAGGTACCTGTGAAACATTCATTTAAAGCAGTGATTTTGTATAAAGTGTAATCGATTGAATTTGCTTTGTCAACACTGATGACATTTATTTTAAAAACAAGCTCCGTTATTTCACGTGCGGCTGAACAGAATTTTCAAGAAAAAATGTGTGCTTCAAAATAAATTAACCACGAATGCCGTAACAGTTTAATTTGCCGGCCTCTCACAATAATTATGTAATTCGAAAACGTCGAATCCATGGTTCAAGGGTACCACAAATAATAAATATTGATTGGAAAACTGAGTGCAAAACTATACGCTGGAAGTTCCTCATTTTTACTGAAAATGAACTTAATTGGCATTCGTAATCCTCCAAAACTCAAAATCGACTTCTGAAGAAGTCATATCAGAAAAAGCTTTTGTAGTTTGTCTTACAGCAAGAGTATGATGAATATGAAATGGATTATATGGATGAATATATTATGTATACATATTTGGTTCCGAAGTAAATTGTAGAAGCTATGAAAAAGTTAAAACAATGTTAAAAAATATTTTCTGTACACTTAAATGATGCTTGCATTTTTCTATGAAATAGAATCAGCATTTAACCAATTCAACCCAAGCATCACGGGTAATTCTCTGTTTGTATTTATAATTATAAGATGTATTTTCAGTGCAAACAAACTAGACATTCTGCAAAAAGGTTTCCTTCTATTGTACAAATATTTTCGCATGATACATATAGGGGTTATCTTGAAATGTAGTTTATTGCCACTTTGGCAACGTTTGGTGTTTAATCTAATTAGTGTTGGTCAATCAACTATCAGATCAATTCTGAATTTATTATACGGAAATTTTATTTTCAAATGCTAAAATCGTATCAGAAAAACTGGCCAATTGGCTTCACGATTAGAATTCGTGCAAGAAACACGTTTCGTCGCAGAAACACTACCGTAACCTATATTTAGTTTGAGAAAATGCCTCTCACACGAAAAATACAAAAGTGGAACATTAAAAGCAATAAACGCCTTTGAATTTTACGGAATACGATTTATACAGGGAAAAGTAACACCTAAGATAAAAATAAAATGTTTGGAAATCTTTCGTCAGAAATATTTAAAAATTTATAACTGTAATTTGTACTATTAACACAAGTACTTAAACATTTATTTGTACAAAATTATAACAATTTTTACATTGTTATAAGAAATTATAGATAAATTATGCAAAACTTTTGTGAAATGAAAGAAATACTAATGAAATACTAAGAAAAATATTTCTACACTAGTTCATACATTTTGATTGAAAATTTTGAACCATATAATGCATTCAACTTAAACAAAGTGGATCACATAGGGAAATAAGTTCAGTGTATCACTTCTGGAATTATTCAATTGGAAAAGTATTAGTATTTATGGCATCGTAAGCATGTTATCAACTAATTTTACTTTTTATTAATACTAAATTATGAATTTGTTTCTAAAATAGGATAAATGCATTACGCACATTTTAAAAGAAAATCATTTTAAGTATGTGAACGGTCACTTTTTAAACGTGCAATATCTCAGATTATAGTAATGATTTATTATATTATAAGAGTTAGGATAGAATTTTCATAATCTTGATATCTTTATTAATCTCTTTAGGTTTTCTTCAATATCTTAAGGTTTATTTTACTATCACTGAACAAAATCATTTTAGGTACTACTATAAAAAATAATAGAAATGTTTTCTGTTCTCAAAGAATCGTGAATTTAAAAAGTGGAATTGCTAAGATGCAAATTCCAGAAAAACTAAAAAATGCATTATATTTGTTTAACCAGTACTCAAATTCAAACATGAAATGTGCATCAGACTAAAATTCTCGTTCACTATCCTTCCAAAACCAGATACCGCATTCACTCAATAACCTTGTATTCATGTTTCATGTTCAGGGGAAATCACTACGCTTTTTTGTATTGAATGAAATATATAATCTTAAACATAAACGTTAATTCAAAAGTATTCGGACATTAAGTGCTATATTAAGTAAAACAAATTTAAAATGAAATTAAGTATGCATTAATATGCTGAATGAATAAGTGACAGTATATATTAAATTTATTATTTAAGCATGTCTTGATGAATATGCATTTTAATATAAGCAAGTACAATAGAATAAATTTGAAAATAGAAAAATACAGACACCTATACCCAATTGGAAGTACTAATTATATGGTTTAAAAAACGTTCAGTGATATAGAGACCATTTTAAACTTAAATTATTAGTCAAATAACATAAATTAATTAATAATTTGAATGGGGAGGCTTTTAAAAGTAAGGAACAAAACGAGAACTTATAAATCGAATAAAGCTCTATTTTTATTAATGTACAATGTGATGTAAAGAAACTTCATTGAAAAATATAAATGAGCTTTAAATATATGCAGTAAGTAGACTGAATCAGTTAAGGAATGGGTAAGCTAGGAAACTAAGTCGTAACTAAAATTATCCCCTAAACATAAAGAGAACGTATGATCTCTGATATCGATCATTAAATCACAAATCGATAGCTATTTCATTTATAACATCCTCAGATATAATAAAAGACATTTTCGTGTTGTGTCTGAGAGACTTTGTATGTACAAAACATACATGAACTCTTAAAACACATTAAGTTCTGTATTCAGATCCATTCAAAACTTTTTCTATCGAAAAAGATTCCGTAACACTTAAATGTAATTAACAAATGGATTCGATTTATCAAGTAAATATACGTTTAATTCTTTATTCTGGGATCTTAATTCATATGTTTTTGTAGAGGATGAACTATCTCAAGTATTTTTAGTAAAGCAGACCAATTTCTTTTGCAAAGCCCTGATGTTAGAAAATTACATTTCTTCAGCAGTTTTAAGTTTTCTTATTAGTTGCGCTTGATTGAGTCACTATAAATATATATTTACACATTGATACATTTATTTCGGTTTCATGTATTATGTATTTTATTATTTTAATATTCAACGAACTATCTGTGCATAGAAATAATATTAAAAAAAAGTTACACACTATAACTTTTAAATTCAACTCATTAAAACTAGCTGAAATATATGTGATGCTCAACCTTACTCATATGAACTTGAACATCAGAATTGGGTATAAGAATTGCAATGCAAATTTTCTATTTTTCAAATAAATAACGAACACCACTAACAAGGAAAACGATTTTTATAGATATGAAATTTACAAATAACCAGAAATCGTAAAAATATTTTGCAATTGTGTCTTTTCCTTATTATCAAGGTGTATCAGGCTTGCAATCTTACACATAGAGTAACTTTTTCATAAATCCAACATAAATCTCAGTACAAAACAGTCTTTTTCATCTTGCCCTTTTCATATCCATCTCTCTATTTTTGTTTCCTAAGTGTCTTTTCACTTTTATGTCAATGACATCGTTTCATCAACATGAGCTGCATTTAAAGCAGAAAGCTTAGAGGAGAGCGAAATGCTTTTCTTCCCTTACAAGGTAACACCCAAATTCTGAAATTTTCTGTCCTGGCTGCTTGCCAGTCTAATAATTGCTGATCCTGAGTTTAGAAGGAAGAACTTTCCTACGTTTCCAAGGGCAAAATTCCTATTTGAACTCATTTTATACACGCTAATGATGAAAAGCGGTACTTTTCCAGTTTTAAATATATGGAAGAGAGATACCATGTCTTACTAATATCAATTTAAAGTAAAAAGACCTTAAGAATCAAAAGAAATTAGCATAAGATCGACTTGACAAACTTTCATAGCAATAAGTCATTCTAATTTTTAGCACTAGCAATATTTTCGTTCCAGTATATCCTTTGTTAATTGTAAGAATAGTTTCACAAATCAGTATCAACTAAGCCGCTGAAGCTCATTAAATAATATTGTATGAATGTATATGAGTAAATTTGACTCACAGATATTTTTATTTTTGAGAGCTGATAAAAAAAGCGATCCATATGGATTGAATGTTTGGGTTTCATGGCGCAAGATCCAAAAGCGGACTAGCTGCGCCAACCATCCACGTGAAAGAAACAACTGGTTGAAGCTAGATATTTTAGATCCTGGAGCAAATAAGGCTGCGTGATTCTTCCCTCTGTTTAAAACAAACTTTACGTTTTTAAAATGAAGATAAAATAAATTATTTAAATAAGAAGAAATAGGAACATTTAATTATTGCCACATCAATTTTATTAATAAACTATTGTTCACAACACCAATTTTCGATTGCAGTTAATTTCTGTTAATGGATCTCCAAGACTGAAATAAAAAGGCACTCCTTGACTTGTTTTGTTGTCTTCAGACATTTGTGTGTAAAAAACCCTTTTTTGTTTTCCTAAATAGCTATACGAGATTGAAAGGGGAAACATGAAAGGAAGAATTTGGCTTTTATAAGCATCATTTTACAAAGATGAAGAGCATGAAAGCATTCACTTCACACGCATAAAAACTGGAATACTTCTGTGACAAGACAAAATTGTGCTGGATATTGCATCCCACCACTGCCACCATTTAATGTTGAGGTTTTGCGAGATGAGAGAGAGATTCGGCTCCTTATTCACCTGGAGATGAAGACTATCCTCTTTTCGAATCAATAGAGAGAAAGATTGCATTATTTGCTGTAGATAAATTTTTTGGATGCACACATGGAGAACACTTGTTAGAAAAATTTAGACATTTATTAAAAAAGTAAGGACGATACAAATCTACGAAGATAAGCTAGCAACAGTTGCACGCGTGTTACAAAAATTAAATTCACGGAGCGCTTGCACGCACTCACAATAACCCAGTGGCGCTCGGGGCCACCACCACCCTATTTTGCACATATGCTTATATCAGATATTATCATTGGGATATTAAAAGAATCAGACAATTATGCAACTTAGCAATATCATGTAAACTTAGAACTATGGTTAATTTATAATCTGGGATCAATCACAATTGAACAACGTTGTATTGTTATAAAATTGCCTCTCATTCATATCAGGGGATGGATCACGAGAAGCGTCTTCAATGCATTTTTCCGTCAAAGTAAATCAAGATACTAATCATACTTTTAACTTTTCAATGGATTAAAATTTATTTTACCAGATACGTCAGAATAGGCAGACATCTCTCTCTATATAAAGCAGAGTTGGCGTCCGTCTGTTCTCTTTACAAATCTAAAACGTTTGACCAATCCGCATCAAATTTGGTACACATATTCTTTAGAACCCACCCTGCGGGTAACGTAGGCTACGTATTAACACCCGTTCTATTTGTCCTAGGTATGCAGAGGCGGATAAAAACAATTCGAAACGATTGCGGTACACGAGTATTGATGGAAAAACAACTTTTTCAATAAAATAGTTTTACCAGTATTGTTCGAAATATTTTTTCACAACAAATGAAATTCTAATATTTATGTTGGAACAGATTTTTTATTTCTTTCCATAATATAAATAATTTATGAATATTTGATGATATAAAGATGTTTAAAATATTTAATTTTAAATAACTTGTATACATTTTGTAATGAAACACAAAAAGCCCAAACGAAAATCGAATTAGATTTTAATGAAATATTTTTATTTTCTGCAAAATATCACTAGACATGGGTAATTTCTCGGCGGTATATAAATATTTCGACCAACTTTCCTCAAGTCTGGTTGAATACGTAATGTAGAATTCTGTTTCTCATCAAAACAAATA
This sequence comes from Meta bourneti, assembly GCA_933210815.1. Classification (NCBI taxonomy): domain Eukaryota; kingdom Metazoa; phylum Arthropoda; class Arachnida; order Araneae; family Tetragnathidae; genus Meta; species Meta bourneti. Next base: position 74,414,506 of record OW119924.1, on the reverse strand, counting down.
AAATATACAAAACATTTTTAAATAAGGTGTGTAAATTCTTATTTTAAAATGACAGGTATAAAGTCAAAATAAAATAATTTTAAAATAAGATAGGTTGTGTTAAATTAAAATGGGCAGCAATACGTCGTAGTACAAATTTTTTTCTAATTTCTTTTTTGACATATTTTCATTAAAAGATGATTAAAGTCAATTAAGTTTATGTTCTTCATGTTTCATTGGTATTATTGAAAGCTGTACTCCATAGTCTAGTAACTACATCTATCATTCTAAATAGGTACGTGGTTTCCATATAGAAACCGAATCTGGCAATTGAAAAAAGTGCCATAAGGATTCGATTTAAAATCGAATGTCTGTTGGAGTAAAGTGAGTCTTCTTATCTTGGAACAGTATCATAGTTAAGAAGTATTTGAACTAGGACTTTTGGAAAATTAAATTTTTTTATCTTAACTGACAGAATGTCGAAGTTGTTTAAAAGTTAAAGCTGTTCTTATGCAACTTAGATACATGTGAAACATTTGAAAGCAGTGATTTCCTTTTAAAAACGCTGTAAAATCAACCTTCTGTTTTTTGAAAAGTGATAATCGGTTGAATTTGCTTTGTTTACATTAATTACATTTATTTTAAAAACAAGTTCCGTTATCACACGTGCTCCTGAATGGAATTTTCCCGAAAAAATGTATTTGCTTCAAAATAAATTAATCACGAATACTGTAAAAATTTAATTTGCCATCCTCTCATAATCATGATGATCGTCGGAAACCTCGCATCCCTGGTTCAAGAGTGCCACAAGTAAAAAAATATTGATAGGAAAACTGAGTGCAAGACGATAAGTCGGAAGTTTGTCATTTTTACTGAAAATGAACTTACGGGTCATTCGTAATCAATTCAAAACTCAAAAACGACTTCTATAGTAGTAGTAGTCACCTTAGTACAAACTTTTGTTTGTCTTACAGCAGATGGTGCAATGAATATGAAATGGATTATATGGATGGATGTATCATGTATACATATTTTCGTCCGAAGTAAATTGTAGAAGCTATTAAAAATTTAAAACGATGTTAAAAAATTATTTTCCGTATACTTAAACGATGCTTGCATTTTTGCATGCAAATGGTGATTAGTCTAATCTGTTTTCAATCAACATTTAACCAATTTAACCCGAGAAACGCCGGGTAATTTTGCTAGTTTTTTTAATGAAACCCATGAGTACTTAACGAAGAAAAACATGTTTAAATAAGGATTAAAAACCTATTTTTCATTTTTTTTGCATACGCATTTTTTGTGGGAGTGGTTTCTTTTTGTGATATATCTAATCTCACCCAAACCAAGAAAATACTACAAAATATAATTAGTTAAAACATTAGCTTTAATTTAATTCTGCAGCTGTATCAATTTATTACAGAAATGCTACTGAGTCACTATTTATCGTGGCTCATGAATGAAAAACCAGTAAAAAATTTCAAATATTAGTTTTTCTAGACCAGAATGGGGGTAATCTTTAAACTGGTGAAGTCTATTAAGTTATTGTTTCTTTGCATTGAAAGTTAGATCTCTTCTTGAGAAACAAACTATGAAAATACACATGAGAAACGCATAAACAAATGAATAAATAAACATTATTTATTTTAATTTTATAAATGACTTGTTAAAGCAGTACAAAATCATAATGAAAGTTTTTTTCACTGAATAATTGATAAATTGAGTAAAAATAAATAATTGTTAAAATGATAACATTACAATTTTCTCATTGCTTGAAAATTATAATTTTTCCCTTTCGTTTTCTCAGAACTTTGTTTTTGACTTAGTTTCACTTTGTTTTCACTTGTAAGTCAACGATAGATGAATACGTCAATAAAAAATAGCTTACTTACGTTATGCTGATGGCAAAAATTTATGGCATGTATTGTTTGCCATAAAATCCTTTTTGTTAGTTGCTCAGGAACACTAAAAAGGAAAAATCCCAAATACGATTATCTATTATCTACGTTATAATTACAATAAATAGGGCATTCATTGAAAAGCAATAAATCTAGCGATACAATATTTTTTAATAACTAACTTACCCTTTAGGGTGCTTTTCTAGGATATCTAAAACAGTATGATCGCAGTATTCGAAGACAAGGTGAAGTTTACGTTTCCTTCTGAAAACTTCAATCAAATTTACTAAATTTGGATGCTTCAGTTGCTGTAAAAAGAGTCAATCACGTTACAATTTACTTTTAAGTTACAAAACTCTTTTTCACGAACTACATTAACATAAAGAAACGGTGTATTTATTACTTTGCATTGAAATTTATTACATAAAGAAATTCAATTTTGGCTAAAGTTACAGATAATAAACAGTGCAATTGAATTGGCTATCCTGTAAACTGCCGAGTGCATACGTAATAATAGAGAAGGCGCTGAAGAAATGATAAAATCATCGGATGTACGAAGGAAAAGGATATCTAAAAGTAACTAATAACAACTATTGGTGGTTTTAAGTTAAATTCTCAAATCTGTCAAGTATTTTGTCACGTTTGAGATACATGAGAGTCCATGGAATAGAACAAAGGGATTTAACTAAAAGCTAAAAACAAGTAAAGTTTTGTCTAACAATTATTCTCCTAAGAATTTTTTCTTCTACTGAAATTTGAAATATGAGGGGATGGTCAGTTGGATTTTATGGCCCAAAGGCTGTATTCGGCCAAGGAACACATACTGGATAGACAACATCAACATCACTCACAAAAGGAAAGTCTTACTGACATAGAAGAGAACAATAGACCCAGAGTAAGTTAGAGAAAGCCAAACTTTTCATGAGGGTATGATAAAGAGAGCAAAATGTTTTTAGAAACTGACGTTTTTAATTAACTAACGTCAATAATAAACTCAATAAAGTGCGTGGAAACAGAAGACGACCCCCTCATCAAGAAAATAGCTCCTATTCTTAAAATTATGAAACTTTTCTCTTCTGGGTACGAGGCCGCCGTGGCTCAGTGAGCTTATTCACAGTTCCAGCATCATGCGAGCTGAAAGTGGCGTAGATTCGATTCTTATAACTACCCTGGCTGCATTTCTTCTTCTGTGTCGGTAAAAGCTTTCCTTGTGTGCATGTGTATGTATGTCCATTTTTACTTTGCAGAAAACAATTGCTTGCACAGCTTGACCAGATCAGGCCCTTTTTTTACCATAAAATAACAAACAAATAAACCTTCTAGGTACACTTTACCATACGAAAAGGCGGTCGACTTTGGGGCCAGTCGATTTTTGAATGTACGAAGCGGATTAGAAGACTGCCATACGCATGGATGTCGATAGCCGTGGATTTCCCCCTTATCACTTCTATCGCTTTCGGCACCGAACGATAAACTTTGAACTAGAATCTACACTAAAGATACCAGGTGTATGAGCGCTTTGTTTTCGTTACCACAAATTCACAGGTTACCACAAATTCCAGTCAATTGGATCTCTGGCTAGTTGACAGTCGAGTCACGTGGTTTTGAAGGAGTCTATTCTTTAAAGTAGATGATAGGTTGAAACGTAAACCAAGTGCTTCCACAACTTGCTTCTTTATCTCGGATTCTGATTTCAAGTTTATCGTTCGATGTCGAAAGTGATAGCAGTGATAAAGAGTTGGGGAACATTCACTGTGATCACAATTCATGCTTTTGGATATGACAGCTTTCTCCGAACGTGCTGTTCGCACCTTTTCAAAATCGACTGACCCAAGGTCGACTGCCTTCTCCTCAGAGCAGCACTATATATACGTTTCACCTAGATATATGACAGCAAAAAGTAAATAAAAACACATGTTCCTGGTTAAGTAGAGATTTCACTTTCATTCAAACCCTCATATTTAAATGGAAAAAAATTAAGAAAGCTTTCGGGGTAGTACCTTTAACATCCTTATCTCCCGTAGAGCTATTTTCTTGATGAGAGGGTCGTCTTCTGTTTCCACGTACTTTTTGATAGCTACCAATTGGCCATTCTCCCGACTTCGGCACTTAAACACCACACCATACGACCCTTCTCCGATCTTGGACACTTTTTCGTATCGTTCCATGGTATGCGATGGACGGCGCCCTCGAGAACTGCAACAGAAAACTGAAACGACTAGAAATCACTCTCGGCAGTTGAATTGTGATGCAAAACATAACTACAAACTTTCAAAAGCTGATTTTTTTTGCCCATCACATTCCCACGCGAACAACTATGGTAATGAGCTTACTGATAGGAAAACCAAGTCAGTCGCTAACTCCGGTATTGGAAATGAGTTTTCCCCTACCTATCCAATGTCTATGACAATTAAAACACAATCAGTTCTAAATGGCGAACCTACTGTAATTTGGCCACATTTGGTTAGGACAGAAACCTTTATAAAATTTCCCAAAGCCAAACTTTTTACTACAAATAAACCATTAATTTAATTTTTGATCGGACACGGTCCCTTTTTTTATCATATTTACAGTTTCAAAATTAAGAGAACTTCCTCCTCTCTGTGAGGAGTGGAGGACGACCCTGATCACTAATTCGTCTTTGTTTTATCTAGAAAATTTCACTTCGTAAAACCAGCCACTGACAATCAATCACAATGGATATTTAATGTTATCAATAATTAACATTCTTTATGGCGAATGCGTGAGTATGTCCGGATGGCTTCCGTTACCGAGCACAGGGAGTATTGATTTTTGTCCTACTCTCAGATTTCTGTAATTAAATATCTGTATTTAAGTTGCATTTTTGTTCCAGCTATCAACATTGTATTTCTTTTTCGTGTACTTTTTCAATAAATGCCTCCCGGCTACCCCTTGGCTTCAAGCCCTTTGCTGGCAGGCCGGGGCTGGATTACATAAAAACAAATTTCTCGTCTTATCTATTTGGTAGTTTCGGTTAGTGAAAAATATCACTTTTTCGACAATGCAGTAGAGTAGACAGGATTTTATTCCGGTGGGGCCTAAAGTTTTAAACAGAATTTTTTTAATCCAAAGTTAAGATCTTATCACATCTTAAAAAGGTTTTTCGTTATTTCCGGTTTTGCTAGACTAAAAATTTTAAACGATTACTGTAAGCGACAGTCGTGCTTGAGTGCGATTTGTTACATTTTTTCGCAATGACTTTACCGTTTCTCTAGCAATGATTTTGTGCTAATAGCGGCTTGAATTGCTTGGCTATAAAGTAAGATTTTATAGGATTTTTAGAAGAAAAAGTTACAAATCTGATACAGTGACATATCTCGTTTGATCTATGCACACGAATAAGTGTAAAATGGTTGTTTTGCAAACATTTACTAATTAAATTACATTGAATAGTATTAAACAAATATTCAAACTTTGTTTCTGGAGATCAGCTTTTTACTTTTTTGCAATTTTTAGATTGACTCGATACTTATAGAAAAAACAATGACCAGGCATTACTTCTTACTATGCAATGGATATTAAGCAATTTTAGTATTTTTTATATAATTAATGTTAATTAATAAAATACTTATTATTTTATATGAAGAATATAAAAGCATTTCATGTATTTATAGTATTTTATTTGTCACGATATTTTAAAAGTAAGAAACCGACACTTACTGGGAGGCTCTCTGGATACACCACTGAAACAATACTAGTAACATTTCGACCTGGATGTGTTCAGAATTAATAAAATCAATTTTCTCGTCAGGTAACTCTGATGGATGATAGACGCATAAATGTAAATCTACCATGATAAATACTAGCTCATAATACTCGCATGATAAATATTAGTATTTGAATTACCACTTTTAAATAACTAGTCATTTAATAATCATTAAATCATAAAAGCAGGATTCAAGAGTGCCATCAAAGTTTATACACGAACTTATGTTTATCCATTTACTTGACATAAGGACTATATTTGGAACAGCTTGGCAAAATATGGTCCTTAACGCCATAAAATATAACCAATTAATTAAGCAAAATTTTAATTGCATTTGTGGTAACCAGTCACATTAGGGTAAACCAGGTGAAAAAATGTTCGGAAAGTGCAAATTTTTTCGTAGCGATGCCACTTCAGTAATCAAGAATTCGAAACGGTTATATTTCATTGATGAATCTAAGTTTAATATTTTTTTAATGATAGAAAGCAGAAGGATATATCGGAGGCCCAAAATTGAACCCATACAGAAAAATCCTTTTCCCACAGTAAAACGTGGCTATAATTGCAGATGGTTTGGGACTGTATACAATGTCCTCGTATTGGAATTAAGTTTAATTGATTTTTAAAATGAACCAATTTACGCATTTAAATATTCCGTTTAACAAAACCTAAAAGAAAGTGCTCAAAAGTGGGAATGTTGTCAAATTTCACATTTTATACGTATAATGATCCGAAGTACAATATAATGACCATGTTTGCAAAAAAATTTTTAACTCATTTAATTCGGTCAAAATTACTAGTCTAAACAGTATGGGGTCCCCAAAACTGTTTTGACTACTAATTTTGTTTTGAACAAAATTGCACAAAATTTCATATTCCATTATTGTATTTATTTACTTTTCTGCTCATGGTTTTGTTTAGTCCAAAGATATTTTATTCAAAGAAATAATTTTTAGTATAAAATATGTACGTATGTATTTTTTTCAGCAAATTATGAAGAGTTGGTTGTGCCATAACACTTTTTGATTGACTGTATATATTTTATATAATATCAAATAATATAAAAATAAGAATATATAAAAGTCGAGAAAAAACAAAATAAGATTATTAGACTATATAATAAAAGATATCCTAAACTTGTTTATTTTAATCATAAATAGAAGACCAAAAGAGTAGGACGTGTTTTATACAAAACGTGAAAAGATTTTGAATGGAAATTATTATTGTAATCATTTAGATCTGTTCCTGGATCTTTTTGTTGCCATTCGTTTATCTGTAAGTACGACTATATCTATACGACACACGTTGGCAAAACAAATGTATAGCTAAACAACCGATCAATTAAAAGATGTTTTGTTGAAGGTTGGTAGAGTTAGCATTAGCATAATTAGAATTCTTTTTATCAGTAGGGTTTGCTCAAGAAATTTTAGTTTGCCATTTTACTACGCTCAATGTATGTGTATCAACTTTCGAAAAACATCAAATAAACATTATACTTTAAAAATATCAGTATTATTTCACAATACGTTTTCAGAAAATTTCAAATTCGCAAGACTGATTTCTATATTTTTTTGCATAATTGTAAACTAACTTCATCTATTCTCTAGAAAAGTGTGTTTCGGATGTAATAATTGTAATAACTCATAGATACTTAAATGAAACAAGACTGATGAAAAGCCGATTATGTAAAGCTCAAACTATTTAATCACTTAAACCACAAAGAAATAATAAGCAAATTTTTTAAAAATAAACTCTGCGATCGACAAAAATGGTTAGCTAGTTTCCTTTTACATAAATTTGAAATGCGCGATTGCTCGGTTGGTTTGTGTTCATTTATTAAAATGATGTAATAATGAATACCTTGCCACCAAGTAATTTCATTTCATGAAAGTTACTGTAAAATGGAAAAGTATGTAAAATAATATAAAAAATAGATACAAATATATAAACAGAAGTGTATCTCATTCTATGCCAGTCTGATTCAATTTTTGAGCTAGATAGCAACAAGGTAATCAGTTTATGTGTTATAAAGGAACATATTTTTTCAGTTTAGCTGTTAGATGATCCTACCCCACATACACAAACTAATTAAAGACAAAATTACAGGACATCAGATACTAGATGACTATAAATCTCGTATTTACAAATTCAAAATGTTTCCAATATTTACTCGTGATTTCAATTGTGTGTAATCATATTTAACAATTTTGTTATCAGGTGTTTAAAAGTTTTTTTTTCTGGCATTTGAATCTTTTCTTTGTTACACTTGATTTAGAAAATTTCAACTCTTCTCATTATGTAAAGAATAGTAAAGTTAAACATTTCAATCATACAACATATATGTTGACTTTTACTAAAAGAAATTTCTTGAATAGATATAAATTATACATTAAATCCTTATGTTTGCATTTTTTCCTTAAAGTACTCTTCAAATATATTAAAAGCTGAAGGACTATCTATTTATATTTGATTAAATATTTCCATAACAAAAGTATACAACTGTCAACTTTTAACATTTGAGTAAATAGTTTCTTTCATTCACAAAATTTTCTTCGGCCACATCAATTGAAAGAAACACCAAATTATTAAAATCTTAATTTTTGTTTAAAAAATAAGATATATATATATATATATATATAATAATCTGGTATATTTTCTCTCCATTTCCACGCTATAGTGACAGCCATCTATAGATCTCTAAAAATGAATAACTCATAAATTTCAAATCGAAAAGTATTTAAAACACACTGGAACTTTTGTATTCATGAAATTCGAGATGAATAATAAATTCAAAATGCATCATTTTCTTACCTGATCGAATTATCTTCCCTCCCCCGCTTCGCTGCATCGGTACTTAGATATAAAATATTTCATACTTTTCTAAAAGCTCATATTTCTCCGATAATTTTTCGCAGTTTATTTCATGTTGCAGTCATCAGATAGACAAAAGAAAAGTTATCCCGTTTCGGAACTAATGCGGCTTCTGTTTGTCAACTCAAACGATCCTTTTAAGCAAAGCGATCACACTGCACAAATCCCGTCGCGTTGTGTTTTGCTTATTTCCATGGTAACACCGATGTGTGCTTTCAGCAGGTAGAGGATAATAAATGTAGTTTGTGCTCGTCATAAAGCGATCTCCAATCAATTCATAAGACTAGGTCCTTTCTGAATATTCCAATGAGGGCCCGTTAAATGATGCGGAAACATTCAACAGCAGGTGACTTGAAGAAAACAATCCATTTGATCGATTTTTTCGAAAAAATGTTCCATGGAACATTACCATATGCAGCTTAGCTTAATTTGGAACTTTTCAGGCTTTCGACTACAATATGCAACAATCGAAATAAAAACAAACAAGAAAGGGAAATATTCTGATTATTTCCTTTAGAAACCTAAACCACGTAGGAAAATAAAGAATAAAATAGTTATGTTGAGAACAGATTTAATTCGTCAGTTGTTAATTAACGTCGCACTGGAGCAACACAACGGGCTCTAATTCATCAAAATAGACTGAATTTTACGTGTTTTGGGAATATTTATCTTTTACTTTTAAAGTAAAAATTTGTAACATTCATTAAATATAAACTGAAGGAAGACCGAAGTCACGTAATACGAGTTTGAGATAAACATAAGACAGAAAAATTCTATTCAAAAATATTGTAAGGAAAACATTTAATACACCAGTATGAAGAATCTTCAGACATACATTTGAATATGCAAATGAAATCATCTTAATTCATTCCGACGAAACAAAGAACAATGCACTGAACAAATATCATAATTTGAAACCTAATGACGGAGAAGAGATGCAGATTATTCAAAAAAGGAAACAAAATAATCTTGAATGAAAAACAGCACGAATTGAAAACTTTGTGAATTCATTAGTTCATAATTCTGACGCGTATGAAGACAGGTAGTTGAATTTAGGTCGCACTGGAGCCACACGATGGGCTATAAGCAACTGTCCGGGATCAATCCCAAAGGGGAAGATCCGTGGATATTATCTCACAATTTTGAACAACGGTCAGACAACGAGGTCAACACCTAAGCTATCATCCCACTCTCCAAACTTACACACCACGCCAACGTGAGGCCGCAAGAGATTTAACGTGCACCTAGTTGGATTGGGTTTTCGAACTTGCAAGCCTTCGGTTGCTAATCCATGGCCCTCTGACGCGTATGAAATTTCTTCAAGATGTTGTTTGTTTGGGAGTTTTATGGTGCAAGGGCCATATTTGGTCACGCTCTTCGTCCAGAACGAAATTGGGAAACAACATATTTGACCGGTTCACCAATAAGACTGCTCGAAACGTAATTCTTTAATGCACTGTATGAATTTATTCCCAATAAAATTAAATCCTTCACTGAAGCTGTTTAATTGTTTTCTTCCAAACCCGACCGCTGACGTCTTCGGCACAATTGACGAACTGGTTGCTATTGGTGAGGGAGCACCCAGTAGGTAAGCCTCCTCTGCTCTTAATAGGGACAGTCACCAACATTCATGTGCTTACAAATCGGGATTTGAACCCGGGACCTACTAGGTGGTTGACAAGTGCTACGACCACAATACCAGCTATCAGTGTAGACGTTAAGTTGATATATATTTGAAAGATTTTTTTGGCATCGAATCATTTTTTATTACGCTCTATACAATTGGTGGTTCAGTAGGTGCGCCTACTGCGCTAGCACTTTGAATTATTGAAGAGCTAATGGAAAGTTTGGAATACGTATCCAGATCTTACCAATTACTAAAAAAATAGAAGCTAGACAAAAGTTCTTCAAAAGAAACTAAATAGTTTTATTTTAATTGAATTATTTAAAATAGCTTTACCCATAAAAATAAGTACATTTCTCTCTCAGGGCAATAATTAATTGATCCAAGAGTAAGACCATAAGCAACTCCAACCATATTCATCAAAAATGGCAAGACTGTCATATCCTCTTTTCTTGCTAATCTTATAGGAAAAGCTATGAAAGAGTTCATCTTAAAAATTAATAAAAAACAATGTATTAGCTTAAAAATCTAACCTTCCAGAAGCATATATAAATGATCATTATACAGGTATGTATCTATTTTGTAAGAGATCAATACTCTTAACTGTTTCACAAAATGTGATTTTAAAAATAAATTTAACAACATTAACTAAAAGCAATGACTGAAACCAAGACACTTTAAAAAAGTATGACGGCCTGTTCACCGAATGGAGAAATCAATGTGTTTCCCTTTTGTTTTGATCACTAAGATCCTAAGCCATTGGAGTGACCCAAAACAAACTCCCCAATTCAAAATCTGTTTAAATTTATAAAATAAACAAATATTTATAAAAATTGGGCTACAGAAAATTTAAAATTTTATTGCCAATAATAAAGTTTCATATGCAAAGGCGTATTGTGGTTCAATTTTGTTGTGGATTAGGCGTTCTTTCTCCGGACTAAATATACTAAACTAATGTAAATAAAAAACATAAAGCTGTGTGCAAGTAATCGTCGTTAATATAAAAATAAGTCCCATAAATTCAATCTAGCTATTGAAACAGTTGAGTTAGAGTACCGAAACTCAAAAATCAGAATGTGAACTAAATTTTCTCATGTACGATGTTCCATAGTTAATACAATCAAATTTCTGTGAACGATTCAAATCAATGCAATATTATTGTAAAATCGCCGTCATTAAAACCAATGCCATCGTTTATTAAAATAATTCAGTGAAAACGTCTATAAAAATGTAATACTGCAACTGAGTTAAAAGGATATAATAAAAATGTAATACTGCAACTGATTAAAAAGATCTAAATCAAAAGTATATTGGTCTTGGAATTCCTGACAAATAGGGTTTTCAGAAGGGATTTTTTTTTGCATATTGGAAACAGTGGAACACACAGAAGCGATACACAAGCTTAGGCTGCTTGTGACCGATAGTGCAGCCCAAATAGCTACGCAAAACTATTTACTCTGGTGAAGCCTATATGCTTAAAAGCTGGAGAATGCTTAAGGCATTTTATCCGAAGATGCTGCACGTCACTTGCATAGATCCATCGACCTTCATTAGAAGGTCGATGCAGACAATGGTCTCCACCTGCTTGCTAAGGAGATAAGGCCCTATATCCAACGGTAAATGCTTTAATATCTTTTTATTCGATATTTTTTAAACGTCAAATCGTGACTATTTTTCGGGAGGTTCTTTCGACTATCCCTCTTCTGCCGGAACCTTTTATTATGTGGGAACGAGGTTGTCTGCAATGTTTTATGCCGATCAACATGTGGATATTAAGTGTATTGGAGTCTCTTTCAGAAGAGGCAGTTGCCGTGACTGCTGCAAGAGGCTTTAGATGTCCCTTACACTATTAATGCTCTAGCTTTCATAAAAGCACACAACTAAGATTCAATCATTACTAGATTGGAGAGAAGATCATTGCCCTTGACCGAAGCGAGATTTGATGGAGCAAAGGGAATCCCATGCGCCTGAACTGGTTGGCATAGATGTATCCAGGAAGTAGAGACTGTCCTAGCAAAAAACCGACTTCAGAATAATTGAGGTTATGTGCAGAGTTCTTCGTGAAAATGATCTACAGTAGACAGCCATCAAAATTTCTCAAATGATTTTTTGGACTGTGAAACGAATTCTATCTGAAGATCGCAGGGGCTTTACCAATGGAAATTTATCAATGAATTTGATTGTACGTCAAATGCAACTATGTAAAAAACTATTTTCGTTTTTTAAAGTTCAGTTCGGTTTGTCGTTCTACGATCATTTTTTGCTAAACGAAGACAAAATTAGATATTTGTAGTTTAACCTAATCGTTAGAGGGTTGAATGTGATAATTTTTCGCCAATCACAAGAACAGGGCTGGACATAGAAATGAATTTGTTGACATACAGTCGATAATTCTAATGTCTTCTGGTTCAGATGCTGAACAGAAATTTTACTTCGGTTAACGTCAATACTAGTATTTGGTCCTGCTCCATTAAAAAAGACAATTATGATAGTAAATTCTGTAATATTTTTTAAGTACGTTTAGTTATTCTTAGTCAATTAATTATCAAATAAAAATCGTACAATTGGCTGTAATCCCACTAGATCTGTGAAAAATTGAAATTTTACAATTGTATATACAAAATATCGAGTATGTTGTTTAAAATTGTCACATCAATGAAAAAGTGTTAATTTTAGGATCCAAAGGTGATATTTTGTTAAAACTTAAAACATGTTGAAAACATAACGTAATATTTTAAAAACGTAAGAATCTGGGGCTTACTAATAACCTTTTCAGCATGACTAATGGCACAAGATGAAATATTTTGGGTAAACTGTTTTGTGCACTTTAGCTCCTAAAAATATTTTAAAAGGCACAACTATAACCTTTTAACTAGTATATCACAAAACGTGTCTTAGTCCTTTATCTACTATTAGTGTACTTTTGTTTTAAAAGCCTGGGAAACATAATAGAAAAGAAATTCATAAATTTCACACAAAAACCTAGCAAATATTCCTTTATTCAGTTAAAATATTCTTTAATGGAAGTCTATAAAACAGAGAAGAATATTAGCTATTGAGGTATATAAGGATAAGGGACAAAATATTTTATAAAATTCAATAATAAAAAATACATTGGCACAACACATCATTATAAAATAGTTTTCAAAGTTCTAAATCACAATACATTTTTGAAAGCATAATACAATCTATTTGATACAATAATACTTTGTTTAGGCTTACTGATTAAACATGATGCACCAAATACATGAAAACTGTTTCTAACTAAATTGTAAAGTTATTTCCTAACAATAATACGACACAAGTTAATTTAAAATACAACTTAAATTAAAATGGATAAATGCATAAGGAGAAAGTAGAAAGCCTTTGCAGTATTGGCATTTCAAATACATAATCACAAAAGTTCACCACAAAATAATTTCATCTTGAAATAAAATTATACTACTTACCACTATTAATTTTTCTTTTTATTGCTCTTTATACTCTAAGCAGTTTAAAAATGCACATCTTATGAGAAATACTACGAATTCATTATCACTGGTATGAAAATAGAGGAAGGGTGGCTCTCAAGCACGAAATCTGCTTTTTAACCTATTTTTATATTAATATACAAATATGTTTTTCATGAAAAACTATGTTGTCTATATTTCAAAATTTTTGCATGGGCAATGAGATACACATCAAGACGAACTGATGATAAATATAAAATGATATAATACTTGCAAATTACAACTGTATTTAGCCTAAAACAAGGTCTAAAACAAGAGAGGGAAATCTTAAAAGTATGCCAAAAATAATATTTTTCACTACCTAAAAACTACTCTCAACAGGTAACATCCTGATGATCGATAAAAAAGTTAAATATTTCAAGCACAAAAACTTTGTAAAATTGTATTTCTGTTGTGCTGTGTGCCATAAATTTGTTCATGTGTTACTTTTAACATGAACATAGCACTTTTACCATCCCTTGTACAAGATAATTTAGACACCCCAATTTAATATTACTGCTCTTAAATAACACATTGACAGAACATTCTATTAGTGATGTAGAATTACTTGACAAGTTATAGATTTAATACTTAAGTTTTAAAACTGCAACTCTACAAATAATGGCCATCAGAAATTATGTCATCAATTCTAAGAAAATAATGGCTTTAACTATAAATTATTTCTAATTTCATTAAACTTGATGAAAAAAATGTTCTTTCTTTTTAAATCTGGTGACTGAATAAATATGGAGATACATATACCAGAACTTTCAGTTATAATTATTTCATATTTTTATTCATTTTAGAAATACTGTATACATAATACTATACTACTAGGAACTTATCAATATGTGCGGATTTTGTTGGCTACCAGAAGAAATTCCGCAGTTTTCCTTTTTTGAGACACGAATGTAGAAATTTGCAATTGCACACTGCTAAATTTCATTTTATTTAATTCAAATCACGTCAACAAAATTATAACAGAACTAGGCTTTACTAAAACTGCCTGAAAATTTTTTTTTAGGTCACTTTCTTTTTAAAAAGCTCTATAATGCAGTTATTAGATACATACACAAAGTTTGCATATACTCTCTTGGCAGAATACTTCATTGCTGTATCCATTAACTTAGATGAATCCATTGGCTAAGTTTATAAATAAAGTTTGCGTTTATTCTTTTTTCACTACAAAACAGTTGAGAACTATGATTACCATTAAAAATTCAAACCTACTCTTTCATAGATCCGTTTATTAAAATGAGAACTTCTTCAAAATATAAAATATACCAGGAAACAAATTTCCATAGGAACATCCATCACTTGATTTTAAAGATGTCCTTGCAATAAAATATTGCAAACTAAATATTTAGTTTTTGCAATGGTTTAAATTTACCAACAAAACTAAGAGCAAATGTGACTTCTAACAAAAAAATTACCTCAGTCAGTGCCTACTTTATTTGTTTTGCTATCATTAGTTTTATAATTTGTATCAACTTGTCATGAAAGTTTAAGTCTGACAAAAAGTGCAGTGCAAACATAAATTAATATTTATCTTTTATTAGATTAGGCAGGTGAGATTTTGATGAATAAATGATAGATGAGTTTTTTAACAATGTTTAGCAAATTGTTAAGGAATAACAAATTACATATAAATCTAAAAGATAAACTACTTTTTAATTAAATTAGCCACATCTGATCACTTTATCACAAAATAATTGAATAAGATAAGACAGGGTGATAAACAATTCTTGTATAAATGGCAAAAACAATGTAAGAATCTGTGTTAAATACTGACACGATTTAACTTTTTTTCTTTGTTTAAAAAGAAATACATTTCTATACAAATATAACATTGATACACTTAATCAATAATTTAAAGAACTTCAATAAAAAGTAAGGAAATTTTATAGGACCAAAAATTATTTTAGCTTTATATCATTCAGATATCAAATCAACTAAAGTGGATGCTTCAGACTCAAAATTGCATTGTTGATGTGAACACCTTAATATTAAAACAATGTTTGAAGAAATCTTTTTCATAAAATATTAACACTTGAAAATTAAATGGATATCTAGAACAGACCAAGTAATTAAAAAAACACTGGGGATAACCTGATTTATAGGCTGAAGGTAAATTAGAATTGGTGGAAGATAGTCAATTGCTAGCAGTACGTGATATTAATTATAGAATACTTATGATATAATGAACAAGATATACGATACATGGAAGATGTTCACTTTTATAGCCTACAAATTTTAAAGTATACCTTAAAATCATCTGAAAAAATTGTTAAGTTGAGGAACATTTTATTTAAAAATACCTCCCATTTTGACTGAATACTGAGATACATGAATTCATAACAAGTCTAGGAAATACAGTGGACAGAATCATGGGATAAATAAACAGAACAAAAAATAAAAACATGTCTTGTTCAAAAATAAAAGAGAAAAGTTTTCACATTGTGTTGCAATTTCCTTATGAAATAACAATCTCATGATTTGATGATAAATTTAGATGCAAAAGAATTCATCCTTTTAAAAAGAAAATATTGCATGAAAGAGATGGAAATTATTTCTTTTGTAATATCCTTAAACTAACCTTGAAAACAAAACAAAAAATTCTGTAAAAAATTAGTACAATAGTCATAATTAAAAATTATGAATATAATGATCAAATTAGAATGAAAGTAAAGTCATTACTTTTAACTAAATTGTGAATCATGTTTTCTTTTACTATTTAGTATCATCTCTGTTTAGGTAAATTAAATAAAATTTACCAAGTAAACGAGTTTGATGATTTTAAGAACATTTGAATAGTTAAGTTTTAAAATTAAGGAGAATTCATGGAAAAAACAATCTGAAATATTTAGCCATCATAACCCACTCTACCTTCATTCTAATCCACTTATGTAAGAGACACATATTAATATACTCAGATACATATTAATGCTATATACTCAGATGTATATTAATTTTTAAAAACCTAAACAAGATTTAGAAAGTTTTTCTTGGACATAAATGAAAAAATTAAGAGATAGAGTTGCTTGAATGTATATCACACAATACTGAAAAATAAACCAGACAAAACCAAAAAAAATCGAAAAGCATTACTAAATTTACTATTTTTTAATGCTAAGTTAAAATTGATACTAGTATTTTTGCTTTAGCTCTTTGTGAAATATACACATTTATACAAAATGAAGTTAATAACAGATTTTAAAAATGTACGAATATTGTTAAATTATGGGGGAAATGCATCATAAATAGAAGGAAGACATCCTGAATTTTATATTCCTTTCTCCTTAATCATTTGTACTTTATAAGTTCAAGTGTCAGTTTTATTTCTGAATTAGTAACAATAAAAGCAATCTGATAATAGAATTAATTTAATTGAACAAAAATAATTACATATGAATCTTTGAAACTCATAACAGAAGGTGGTGCAGCATTTGCACAAACTTTTTCTTTATAATATATACTTATAGTATTACAAAATGCATTGTAATAAGTTATTTAGATATGTTATTTAAGTATTTTCAAGGGGGAAATAATTTATATAGTTATTTTTGTAAAGAAATTACAAGTTACAAAAATATAGTGCAGAAATCAAGTCGGCTCTTATATTATAAAAGATACACATTGAATAACAAACCCAACTAAATATTCAAACTACTTTTGCCCAAAGAAAAACAAAAAGAAAGCAAACTAAATATGATATGAAATGAAAACTTGATGCAATTCAAGAATGAAAACTTATGGAAAATGTATAACATTTGCAACAAAGCATCAACAGTCAATCAAATCTACTAAAAAGAAAGTCACACTAACAGTTAATTAACAATGAAATCTATAAACATTACAGAAAAATTTTGAACACATGTACACAATTCTCATAAAAATAATTTACAAAATTCACACTATTCACATTCTTTCCTATTTCACAATACAAAATACTGTACATTCATTTCTACAAAGTATTTGTTTTCTACATAGTGTACATGACTGTAATGTGCAACATATATAAATTTGAATTTTTATTACAAACATTAGAGAAATGCTTAGAACAGCATCAAATATTTAACATGAATTTGACACAGTTTCAGAATACTGAACACATAATGATTGCCATCTGCATCAATAACTGTTTTCATGACCAGCTAAAATGTATAAATTTGAGGGACTTTTTGGTTCATTTGTTGGCCGACTCTCTAAAACGACTATCCTAAATTTAAAAAGAAATAGAAGATCAGATTTTTGTAAGTTCAGTTTAATTGTATTTTAGGACTTTCTAAAACTTTTAATGAGATACAAAAGTTGTTATGTTAAAAGAGGAAAATTTTGGAAAACAATAAATAAGCATAAACACTGTACAATCCATTGAGTTAAGTTTTTTATTTCACCACATATGAAAGTGGATTTAAAGAATTTCAAATATTCATTGCCTTTTTAGAAAATGGGTATTTAAAATATATAGTAAAATAATCTTTTAATGGCATTCTATATTTATTAACCAACCAAATGAGAGCAGTATAGCAGGTGTTAATGCAACACATTAAATTTAAGTACATATAATCACATTTTTAAATATTCTACTTCAGCTTATTTAATCTTTTTCATACCTGCCAACCTCCAAGGGAAAAAACAGAAAGATTTTTTAACAGCATAAAAACCAATACTGAAGTTCAAATTGAACACAACAAATTGAAGTTGTAATAACCGAACAAGCAATTGAAAAAATGTGAAAAACACAAATAAAAGACCATGTCAGTTTTTATTCATGTTGGCAAAAATTCAAAAATTCAAGCAGTTTTGCTAATTCCAGAAAAGAAATTCAAAGTAATACCTCAGCACTGTAATGGAAAATAAAATGTTTGCAGGGTTTATCTTTCACATGAGATCTGTTTCAATTTTTAGAAATAAAATGGCACTTATTGGCCTTTCTTGCACAATATGCATGAAATCCCTGTTTACCAGTCAACTTGCTCAAAGCAAATTTTCCTGCCAACCTGATTAAAATGTCATTCCTTCATGAACTGCCTGACCAAATGCTGAATTTGGTGTCATTTGAAAATTTTCCACATTGAAAAGAAAAGCCCTGAAACCATGTTTCCATCTGGAAAATCGGGGGGAAAAGCAGTTTTACAGAAAAGTTCTAGAAAATCTGAACAGTTGGCAGGTATGCACTTTAACAAATGAAAAATGTTTATTGCCATGAAAGTTGAGCCTTAAATACGTTTTAAAACAATTAATTATGGTACTTAATTGGAGGAATCCAGAGCAAATGAGAGCTCAGTAAAATAGAGATATTATGCAAGAAAACTTCAAAACTGAATCTACATCAAGAACAAAATTCCACATAACTTATTGTTGTCAATATGTGGGTTGATGTAAAGACAAATAGAATCTAATCAGTTGTAAATAAATTGTGGAAATCAATTGTAAAGAAAACTTGCCTGTCAGATCCCAGCATCCTAAATATCCTCGAGTGATCGGTGATTTCCTGAACAATTTCATTGTTCTTGAAGCTTCTTCCTTGCATCCCATGTTTATGAAATGCTAAGACACTGTCGGCCAGACAAACTAGAATCCAACAAAAAGGCATAACTAAGAAATGTGCTTTAATGGCATAAAAATAGATTTTAGTCAGCACAAGGAACATCAAATAGAAAATTATATACTTTTACAAAATACTATGATATGCTATTACAAATTATTATAATTTAATGGTTAAGTAAATTATATCACAATTAACAGTGTTAGCAAATACTTTTTTCCCTAGGTAAAACGGAATTACGCATATTTTATACTTTTTAAAAATTCAGTTTCCAACACTATTTCAGGCAACTTTGACATACGTATAAAGCAAGCTCAAAGATCAATTTATTTTAGTTTTAAAGTCCACTAAATTTTAATTTTTTTGCTTATAAAAAATTAATGAAATTGTAAATTTTGAAGAAATAAAAACATTGAAACATGAACACTTTTATGCTGCTACATAATTGATTGCTAATTTACAATTGATTTGTACACACAAATCATAAATTTGTTCGTGTAAAAATACATGCAAATTTTAAGAATTCATTAATACTCACCGATAGATTCTATTTTATAATCAAAAACTAATTCTGCTGGCTGCCTTCGGCTAGATTTAAGTTTTCCCTGAACATTGACAACTCTGACTAGATCTAAATTTAAAAAAAGGAAATTCATTACTAAACATAAAAATAAACTTTTCCCATGTTTAAAAACTCCTCTTTATATCTACATAGAATTTGAGTCCCGAAAAATACTATTAGAATTAAATGTTTGATATATACATTGATTTAAAGTTTTTACATCTTTAACCCTCTGAGGGTCATGTGTGTATTACTCCAAGCAACCTGTAGTTTTCACTGCAAGATACCAAACCAGTCAGACTTCTTGACCAATGGAATCTGTAAGATCACCACCCCTAACTGTAACCAAAAGGCTACAATAGGGTGTGGGGAGAAAAAGTGCAATGGAAAAGAAGGACTTCTTGTTTTGTGCTCAAGGCAGTGTGGATATGCTGTCCCCTGCTCTGCTATGTTAAGCTTATGTGCTTTTTTATATACTTTAAATGTATATATCTGTAAGTCCTCATCTAGTGCAGAAAGAAACATGCTGTCCTCAAAACTCTCGCTGTTTTTAATCTGATGCCAATCATCAAAACGAACCAAAAACAATCTAACATAATCCTTTTTTTCTAATGCCCAACCAATTAATTGAACATTTCTATCATGGCACCACAAGGATGGATTTGTGAACCACTTTGCTTTCCCTAGTGCACCACAAGGGGTGATTCACGTTACACCTTACATTCTTACCAATTATTTTAAGCATAATCCATTCATAAAGGCCACACATTCATTCAGAATGGACAACCATCCATTCCTTACTCTGTATTCGAACCAGGAACCTTTCAATCCAGACGCCTTCCTACAATTCTTTAAACCAAGTGATGTGGCTACTTAATCATTATGTGTGTTGTAAGGTAAAGGCAATGCTACACTTTCCCAAAATCTCATTATACTCAGAGATTAAATAATTTACATCTTACTAAAATCATTAAACTAAAAGCATATAATCACTCAGTAATTTATACATAAAATAAAGATTTAAAACTTACTATCATAACAGACTAAGATTGCATCTTTCTCCAACTGGGTGACATTAATTATTTTCATTGTCTCATGCCGAGGGACTATAGTATCAGTTCCCTCCCAATCATCATTTAACCAGTTCTCAGAAGAGTTTAAATTTATCATCTCAAGATCAAGATGACCTCTATCATACCTGTATCAATGAATAAAATGATTGATTATATATGGATTTTATTTCAATCCTATGTAATAAACATTTCAGCAGAAATAAATCATAAGCCAAGATTAAATAAATGAACACATTAATACATTTGATTTGAGAGAGAGAAACTGTTTTATTATTAATTTCAAACAAAATATCTAAATAAAATTTTGAAAACATACAATATGGCAGGTTTAAGGTTCATTAGTAAGTCTCTAAAATAAATTTACAGATTAAATAAATTCAAACTTAGAAATTCATGCACCAAGAATTTCATCTTAAAATGCACATTTAAACTTCAGGAAAGAAAAAGTTAGTGAATGCATGCTCACTCCTCAAATATTGTTTTTCATGGCAAAATTCAGTTTCTTTTTATTTTATATGTATTGCATTTTTAGTTATGTACAGTCAGTCAAATTCCAAAGAGGAACTGTGTTAAAACAAACTAAAATTCAATGTTACTTAGTCTAGTGCAAAGTGCAGATGCTCAACTCTGCAAAGTATGGAAGTCAGTGTTTATCAATATAAATCTAATGAATTGCATCTGAATACAATTATATTCTATTAAACTATGGAGCAGGGAGACATATGATTTTAGAACTTTAAAAGAGCTCTTTTGTTGAGATGCATTATAGAAAATCCTTCAAATAATGTACCTTGATTTTTAAGATGAAAAATTCATAAATCATTATGGCAACACAAAATTTGTTTTAAACAATGCAAAAAGTGTTTTACAAGTCGATATAAGGGATAGAACTAGATATGTGTTACTTAAAAAATATACTAGATACAAATATGCTACTAGAGATATGTAAAAAACATACATTTTGACAAACTTTTGAATAGCAATGTAATTAAGAGGCAATATAAATCAGCCTTAGTAACAGCTCCACTTATAATCAGGGACTCTGCATGGGAATTAAACTATTATACCTAAGAAAATTTACACATGTAAGGATGGATTACTCTTTACATAAAAATGGCAGTAATTTGTGGCCATACATATTTTTCTGAATTCACTTGAGTTTTTAAAAAAATTATTGAAACAATCTTCTTTAAACAGCTGCCTATTTTGGATTATGAGTCCTAAATTACATAAATACATCAATGTTTATTTTATATATTTACATGTGCCAACCTCCAAGGGAAAAACCTGGTAGGTTTTTAATGACCCCCATAGACCAATACCAAAGTTCAAAGCATACAACAATAAATTGCAGTTAAAATAGGGTACTTTTTTAAGATACCTTACTAACAATTAAACAAAACAAGAAAATAAAAATCTGTGCTATGTAGTTTTTATTTATATTGTCAAACATTCCATAAAAATCTCATGTAAGTTACGCTAACGCTAGAAAAATTTAAAATTCAGAGAAATATCTCAGCACAGCAATGAAAAATGAAATGACACTTTCCAGCATTTTTTCTTTTGGGATACAAGAGAAATCCATTTTCTAAAGTCAACGTGTTCATAGAAATTTTTTTGGCAATTCAACTCACACATTCCAATTCTCCTTCAATTTTGAAAATAAAATGGCATTTACAAGCCTTTTTCATAACATACATGAAATCTGTTTCCCCAAATCGACTTGACCAAAGAAAATTTTTCTGGCAACTTGCCAATCTGATTTTAATGTCATTCCTTCATGGATTGGCATGATATGGTGCCAAATGCCGAATTTAGCGTCATTTGAAAATTTCCCACATTGAAAAGATATTTTTCAGTCTGGAAGACCAGAAAAAAGTGAATTCCAGAAGACTTCTGGAAAATGCAGAAGAGTTTGGAGAGTATGTATTTATTATATTACTTTTATTTATTACATCGATATTTGTTATGTATTAAAACTTATTTAAATATATCACAAAAATATTAATGATTGCAGATTTAAATAAACTGCCCGACGCTTTTGAGTAACATTTGGATAATTTTCATCAGAAACAGTTTAACAAGAAAAAGGACAAAAAAAGATTTCAAATGCAAAAATTTAATTCAAATAAGCTCACCCTTTTTTCACACCAACACATATCATCGGGTATTCTAAATCGGGGGTGATAATCATCTCAAAAACTTCCAACTTTATAGGAATATAGCATTCCACTTGCTGTAAATAATGAACACCATTTAGCATACCAAAATAAGCAAAATAATGCCGTGGAAGAAAATTCGAAACCTACCTTCAAAAGCATGAACTTTTTAAGAGGATTATACCATTGCATCAAGAAAAGGCCACTGCGCATAGCTCCACATAGATACTTGTAACCATTATAAGGATTTCTTCCCACACAGCAACGCTTACACCCTTTGGTATCGGGAACTTTGGATGTGGAAGAAAACTTTCTGAAAATAAAATTTATAGACAATTCCACAACATATAGTGACAACAGTGAAATGAACACCAGTTCTTTCTAATGTTTAATAGCTGGGTGAATGGAATGAACTAAGACAATATTTAACATTTAATGAATATGGATAAAAAATAAAATTTACCTAGGCACAAATTTTTCTGGAATTCTATTCATTGGCAGGGAAAATTTGTTTGATTGCTTTGCATAAATCTGAAGCAAATCATGCTGAAACAGTTGAGAAGACTTTCCTACAATAAAGAATAAAATTTGAAGTTACTCTGAAAGACTGTTCATTTTATGGTATAACTGTTTATATTCACATTTCAAATGTATTTCTCAATATTGGAAAATTACAGGCAGTTAACACAAATCCAGTAAAACTACAAAGCCAGTTATTTACAAAATAGACTTTACAGAATAGTGTCCTTGACTAGGCAATAAAATATTGAGTTACCTGAAAGAGTCATCAATACATTTTGTATCACAAACATCCAAACAGTTCTTCTTGGATACAACTAAAAAACAAAATGATTCAGGAAATCTAAGAAAATATAGAGCAGAAAATTTTCTGAGATCTGAATTAGATAAAAAAATATACACAAGTATAAATATATTACACAAGAACAAATACAAATGTAATATTGAAACACACAAATTAAAGAAAAAAACATTAATTAAAGAAACTACAGTATCCCCAAACACTTTGAAGTAACAATTTCATACCTGATCAACTGTAGCATCATGGAGTTCATTTAAGTTTAAAGTGTAGATACCTTCTTCACACCCAAAAAGAATGTGTTGATCTGAAAAATTATACAAGATTAACTGCAGAGTAAAACAAAAATCTAAACTTCAGAACAATAATTTGCATTTGAATACCTCTTGTATCTGGATGAATCCAACTGGCAGTGCAATGTATTTGCAGTGGGCAACCATTAAATACTTTGGAGAAGCATGCACCCATCTATATTAAGAAACAAAATTAATTTTTATATAGTAATCTCAAATCTAGTCCAAACATCCACTATAGTTACTTTTATGAAAACGTACTGTAAAACTCCACAAATTAAGCTTCCCTTCAGATTAGCTTCGCTCACACAAAGAATGATTTTTGAATGTGATAGGAAATTTTTTCACATCTTTTTCCTAATTGAGAAACAACCATCCCAAAGTGAAAGGAAAAGGCTCACTTTAATCAGGAATGTTCTAATGGTAAAATGTGTAGTTTTAATTTTTTTATACCAGAAATAAATGAGCATTTGTCATTTTACCAGTTTTGTTAAAAAATTATTGGATTGCAAATGTATTTATTTAATTACAGCAATTTTGGGTGGTATAAATTTTTATAGAAACTAAGAAGTGTAATTATATTAGTAGAAAAACTGTTAAGTGCTAAGAATGATCTGGTCTAGAACAAAAAATGTTTTGCAACATTTTTAACCATTTGGAATGTTTTGCAATATCCCAAAAGGTGAAATGCATTTGAAATTCTTTAAAAATGAATAAACAATTTACTTATTACAATAGAGCAGTAGTTATGCTGGCTTTGGTCTATACTAAAACTATCTAGTCAAACATACTTTCTTGTATACAATCTGTAATAAAAATATCTAAAGGAAAATAGAAGTTAATATAAACATTTACAGTTTTAATTAATTGCAATTGATTCAATGTCTTTTAAGGAAATTAATGCATAAAGTACTACAACATAACAGTTTTTAAAGTGGTATAAAACTGGTTTAAAGATGCACAAAACATTTTAAATACTTACATGAACTTTAGGTGTTGGTGGAAGACCATTTGATACTGGCCTCTAAAATATTAAAAAATAAATTTTAAAATAAACTGAAATAAACACATAATTCTTTAACACCTTTCACAGAAAATTTAGATTTAATTGATAAAAATTAAAACATGTGACCCAATAGTTTAAATTATGTTTTATTGACTAACATGTTTTTAATTAAAAAACTAATTAATGGAAATCTAAAAAATCTTGTATAGTTAAATGATATTTCAGAAATTAACATACAGGCGGAGTCGTTTTCTTTTTGTCCTTAGGGCGAGGGGGTACTTCAGGAGGTGAAATTTCTATTTCTAAAGTAGGTGGTACAGTTGCATGTTCTTGGATTTCTTCACTAACCCTTGTTTTTGCTTGCAACCTGTACCTTTCTACAGAGAAAAATTTTTTAAATTTGAAACAAAGATGCATTTACACATTTACCATATAAGTAATCAATTAAAAATCTAATATAATTCAAAATGTTTAAGGTATTATTTATTTTTGCTATTTTTTAGAAAAAGAAGCATAGTTTTAATATTAATAACTTTGCATGTCTGGAAAAAAGGGTGCTATAACAATTATGATGCACATATTGATACATAGTACTGTTTATCAGAACAGAGAAAGAGATGTATGCCAGATTATATAAGGCATAATAAATCAAATATTGGATCTGACACAACCATGTTGAATTTCTAAACAAAGGAAAATCGCACCTATATCATCCAGTTGAGAAATGCCTTGATTTGATGAAATATCCATTTGTTCACTAATATTGAAGCTGCTTTGGCCACCAGAAGCATTGCATGATAAGCTGGAATCCTAAGAAATTTTAATGTTAACTTATAAGAGTAACAAATCTAAATGACAATGATTTCAGTTGAAAAATAAGAGATAAGAAAAATAACATACTTCTGCAAGCTCATAATCCCCTCTATTACTCATGGGTAAAGTGGCTCTAAAAAATAATATTACTGATATTTATTTAGCAACAAAAAATGTCACAATTACAACTAAAAATCAAACAAAGAGCAACTTACTGTTGAGTAAATTGGAAATCTTTTCCAACTTCTGGTGAATTTGATATCCTCTCCCTACAATAAAATAATATAAACATAAATAAAGCAAAAAAGCTATAAAATTGGTTAGATGTTTGTGGTTACATAGCACGAGGGTAATATTTGACTAAGCTGCACCAAACACAAGACAGACATTTTCAAGTACAAAATGCCGTGAAAGGGAAAAAAAGAGGGAGAATAGAATAATGGGATGAAAGCAGTAAAAGATTGCTTGGGTATCCAGGAAGTGCAATACTCGTATTTACTAAAGACAGTAAAACCCATGGGAAAAGAAAAGATCACTAGACTACCTTGAGGCCATGAAGCCTGTACACAAAGGAAATGTGCCCCTGAGGGCAAAAAAAGGTATAAGAATAGCAGGAAAAATAAGTCAAGAAGTTGGAATATTGTTGAAAAATGGGTGAAAATATACTAACTAAAAATACAAAGCAAGTATAATAAAGCCAAACCTAATTTCAAAGATATTCATCATAGGATAAAATATCATACATTAGCTATGAATAAATCTAGTTTATTTCCATCACAATAGCAAATTCTATTGAAGGGTGGTGCACAGCTAATCAATAGATCTCATATATTTTAAGCTGTTATGCTTGCTATAACTGCGTGAAAACATTTTGGGGGTTGAACATGAAATGACTATTGGTAAAATCTTAAGCATAACCAGCAATACCCTGTATAATTTCCATTTCCATATTTCTCTGTAAGCAATGCATCTTTGTAAATTTTTACTTGATTCTATACACTATTCGAGTTTGGTATATCCTTTAGAAGAATTTTTAGCTGCACACAAAAAATTCAACTGACTTGTAGATTACTTTGATTATTGGTGAAATATTTCTACTGCTTGGTTTTAAATAATTGCATTTTTTATAAAAAATTTTAACTCTAAAAGATGTAGGAAAAGTGTTTTCCAAGACAAACCAGTGAACTACACATATGAATACAACTATTGTAAGAGTAAATTTGAGCATTCCATAAGAGAAAACTTCATTTATTACCTATGAATGACTTCCAAATCATTGTCTTGCTCCATCCATGCAGTAGGTAAATCATATACATCATTTTGGGTGGATTCCTAATTTTAAAAAAATCTTTACTTTTATATATGTATAGGAAGGTCAAAATAAAGATTGGATACAAAAGCAAATATACATCATAATTTATATTAACATTAAAAAGTAATAAATACATAAAGGATATTAACAAATAAAATATATTAAAACTCATATATCTATAATGCACTGCAAGCTGAAAATCAATGGAAAATGTTTTAGGCAATAATTTTGGCACAGGATAGATAATGCATGATTTATTGCATTTGACATAATTTGAACAATTTGTACATCTGAAAAACTTAATTTAAAAACAACAAGATTGGATTTTAAAAAATAATCACAAATGTCTTTATAATAAATCATAACCCTCAAAGAGGTACAACCAAAGACAGCTCAAAAAATTCAGTTTGAATGAAACCCAGAAAAATTCCCACATGGCTAGTGGTAGACCTGAAATATTCTGACACCTCATGCCTTGAAATACTTTGGGTCTGCTGCCCACAGCACAGAAATCCCTTCAAAATGCACTTAGAGTGTGTCACTCGGAGAGTTAATATGCAATATGTCAACCTCTAGCTTGAATAGACTTGGTATCTCCTCTCCATACTATGAATTAGGCAATTATATACTGCAATTGAGAGTAAAGACCATTTCTACCTGTCCTGCTTCAGTTCATTTAATGATCTTGAAAGGAAGGACCTTTTTTCCCAGGTAGTCTCATAAATGTTCAATAAGATAAGACTAAAGAATTAATTGGCTAGTCCGATCTTTGAATGTGGTCTTGTTAAACCCTGAGACTGCCCTATGAGTGTTCCTTTCAAGAATATTTGGAGGACTTGTATCCTGTTCATCTACTTTTCAGATCATGATATGATGCAAGATTATCTAATGTAATACTGAACCACAAATTTGTTCACAGATGTGAATACTGACCACTAATGTTATCTGCTTCATATGACATGTTTTCTCACCAACATAAGCCAATATCCCTTTATTTACAGTAAATATGAAAATGGCAATACAAAAGCAAATATTCTTCACAAACCATGGCAGAGTCCTAGCATGTGATGTCATAGTAGCAGATATTCACATTACTCTTGCAAGATGGTCAGAAACAAGTTAAAATCCTATTTGTAGTTCTTATCTTAGCAATAAAATTATTAGAACATGTAACCAGTCATCATTGTGGAACACATCTTTTTTTAAACCAAAATAGAAGAAAAACTTATTCCATGAGCCTTTGGATGATATTACAACATTAAGCATCTTACTGTTTCAGTCAGCAACAGGTTCATTTTCATTCATCCATCTGACAGAAAGAGACAAGCAATTGCTTTAAGTAATCTATTACTGCATTTCAGATGGAAAAGTAAAATAAAAGATAAGATACAGTTTTTGTTTTTAAGGGCACAAGAGCCAGATCTGGTCAAGCAATTTTTTTCCATCAAACAAATGAACATACACATAATAAAAGTTTTACTGACACAGAAGCAAGAAACACACCCAGGCTACATACAGGAATCGGGTAGGTATTTTATAGGATAAGGGTAAGATCTAGACAAGTATAATATTTTTATGTCAAGTAAATGGATACACACAAATTTTACTGACATAGAAGAGAAAAATACATCCAGGTTAGCTACAGGAATTGAACCTGCACTAGCTACTAGTGTAATGGGGAAATTCACTGAGTCACTAAACTTTATCAGGACTACTTTGCTCAAAGTTCAAAAAAAAATTAGCATGACAAAAATGTTATAGCTGCCATTAATGTAGTTGATTTTATTATGCATTAATGCTCTCCTTCAAATTTTATTTGGTGTTTGCCATCCTTTTTATAATACTATAAGGGGGAACCTTTTATTCCTAAACTTTTGGAACAGAAGGCAATCTTACCTCAGATATTCCCCAAGCTTGTGATAGAGCAGATTCTACTCCATTCTAAAATGAAAAATTAGTTTCTTTAAATTATTTTGCAAAATTTTAGTGAAACTGTGCCCACATTATACCAAAAGTGTAATACTAGAAAAAAGTATTTCAACTATCATACCTGATCAGCTGAGGTTGAAAGAGCAGTCATTAAAGGTGGTTCAAAATTAACACTTTCCACTAAAAATAAAAAATAAATATAAGCAACATATTAAATACATATACCAATTTTTTAAACCCACTACAAAAGTAATCCCATCTTACTATGCAGTTCAGATCTAGTTCTTTGTTTATCCCTTGCTGGCTTTTTTGAAGCAATACGTTGGGGCACATCAGGTAAAATCTAGTAAAAGGGAAGCACAACACAAAAAATATTAGAAAAATGTAGCAAAGTACATTAGTCAAATATTAACTATAACCGTGTTAGGAAAACTATTTTGCTTCTATTTTTTCAAATTTTATGCAGCCTTGCTCAAGTTAACATTTAAGTATATTCCCATATTCAAACAAAGGTATTCAACCACTAGCTCCATTATTATATACTATGCAGAATTTTGCCCAAATACAAACCAAACGAGAATAGTATAAAAGCTGAAAATGGCCAAAATATAGAGGAAAAAACAGTAACTTGTCTATTTTAAAAATACTGATTTTTTTTGCAAATTGATATCTATTAATTTTTATCTGAAATTTATTTGCTTTCTTAAAATATAAGCACCTGATCTTCATGTGTTCATCCCCCTCTAATAAAAACCCATTTACTTAATTGAACATCAATTATGATATTTTAAACTAAAAAAGTAAACAATACAAAAGAAGTTCACTTACACCATCATCATCAACATCCTCTGGAAAAGCCATATGAGGATTGCTCACCCTATCAAGCAATTCTCTTGCTAACTGCTTTGTTAAGTCACCTTGTAAGTATGGATGCTGAAAAAACATAAATTTTGATATTTGTAAGAATGACATAAAATATCTGAAATATATCTTTATCACAACATATGTATATTTTAATTGTAATAAAAAGTGCTGCAGTTTCTCGTCTCACCCTAAAAACTGTCAATATATGAAATATAAATTTTCAAATATTTTTATAGTTCATAAATATTTTAAAAAAATTATTAAAAATCTGCATATGAGCAATAAATACTATTTTAGAGAACAGAAATATTTAAACATGAGTGAAAGTTCAAAAAGCAGTATATGCAGCTAAAAGATGAAAAATTATAAGCAGAATGGATATTTCATGTTCTGGCCATCATTAAGGGTCAAGAATAAACTTTTATGAAAAAAATCAAGTTTAAATAGTTAACTTTTAAATTAGATGCAGTCAATGTGTTTTTTATCTAAGCAAATATTGTTATATACTGGAGTCTTTTTTAACAGTGAGTCAAATTGCTATTTGAACTATTTAATAATTAAATTGGTTGTTAGTTATTTGGGTTTCATGACCCAATGTCCAAAATAGCACAAGTTGCATCAGGTGCAAGGCAATAATTATGTAGCCAAGATTGAATAATAGCAATGGGTGTGAAAATATTTTGAAAAGATACTTTAAAAAATGCAATGTACTAAATGAATATCTAATTTAAATATAAAAGAAGCTGTACCCAGTTCAGTAGCTCATTAAACACATTAATATAATTTGAGGAAAAACACTAGAATGAGAGTATCAACTCAAATCAATTAGATCAAACTGGCCAACTTGAAACTCATAAAATGCATGCAGCCAGATAAGGTTTTTTGTTCCCAGGTATCCTGTACCGAAATACACTGCATACAGAATAGTAAAATAGAGAGTACTACATATGAAAAATTGTCAATATATTACCTGTAATAACCTTTCTGCTGTTGGCCTTTTCTTTGGATTCTTAGTTAAAGCAACTTTTATAAAATGATGGAAAACTGATGACCTATGAAAAGAGAAAATGATAATAATCAGTCATTATATCATTGGTCAGCACAATACTAATAAGTATGAGTTTAAGGATTTTCAAGACTATTCTGAAAACAATGCAACTCCATATAAGAAAATATTTCCAGTCCCGGTACACTAAATAGGACATGAAAATGAGTGTTGGTGGTTATTAAGTAAAAAGGAGATATTTATTAATGTTCGTTATATTTATGCCATAATTCCAATATTGGTTGTGCAGCTTGTCCTGTTAAGGTTAGTTGGATGGTTGGGTTTTATGGCACAAATGCCATATTTGATAAAGCTGCACTAAACGCATGATAGACAATGTCAAGTTAAAGACATACACATGGAAAGTTTTACTGATATAAAAGAGAGAAATACACTAAGGGAGGAACTGAAACTTGTACTGCCTACAACTCGCAGGTTGCTAGTATACTTTGCCATGGCAGCCCCTATTCTATTTAGGACCTTGTGCCATAAAATCCAATCCTATATGAATCTTTTTGAAATTACACTTTTAGAACCAATTGCATGATACCGAAATGATAGAAAATCTAGATTAAAAGTTTCAATTATCTCACTTTTCAAATATTTAGCTATTACTGCTTCAACACTGCTTTTCTCATAAATGTGGGTTCAATATATGAAATATGATTTTCCTATTCAAGAACCAGAAGTACAGAAGTTTACCAGATGTAAAAACATCTATTCACATACTAGAAACAGGAAATTAAAAAATGTTGAGTAATGTTAAAAGTACAAAAATTAAAATGAAAAGAGGAAAATTAAAGAATGTTTAAAATGTGTACCATTTTATTTTGTCTGTTAGTGTTGGTGGCTTGAAACCTGACTTAGACATAAGAAAAAGTGCTCGCATTGGATGGAGATCAAACATGGGAGGTTGAAGCTCAGCAAGTTCAATGGCTGTTATGCCCACAGCCCAAATATCACATTGTTGGTTATAACCTCCTTTCCTCTCCACAGCTGCAACTTCTGGGGCCATCCTTTAACGAAACGCATACAAAAATTAACTCACAAAAGAAATAATACAAAGTTATTTCCCTTACATTAAAAAAGATTGTATAGAAAATTTGTGGGTGCAAATGGAAAGACAAAATAAAGTCAAGTAACTAAAAAATACTTTATGGTAGAGATAGATTACACTGCTAGATGTACTACTGCATTGTAAGTTAATATTTATAGTGGTGGTTAAGTATTTTTGACCTAGTCTTTTCTACTGTACAGAATGAAAAGGAAACCTTGAATTTGATTTTGCTTCACAAAACAGCAAAATCTAATTAAATTAATGTTGTGTTTCAATTTGGATTTGCTTCTTTTCATTTCTTAACACTGGAAACAACAGACGAAACCTAAAGGTGACTTAATGAGATTTTAGAATATTATTTGCAACTTTAGCCCTCTGCAGTCTGGGCACATTATTCCACTATGCAACTGCAGTTTTCTCTGCAAGCCCTAAAACCAGTTAGACGTTTCTAGAATTTTGCAAAAAGAATATTCCGTAAGATTTTTACGTTTTGATCATTAGATGTGGTAATTTAGTCATTAGGTGTTGTATGGTAAAAACATTTGTACACTTCTCAAACAACATGTGACAATTTCAGGGTTAAAAAACACTTACTTTTAAGACTGAAATTTAAATAACTATTTTTAAACAAAGAATTTGATAGAAAAATCTAAACAATGCTTGGAAAGTATCAGTTAAGCAAGGTTGTTATTTCATTCTTTGAAATTGTAATATTAAGCATGAATTTATATTTAATAAAATTTAATTACATAATTAAAATCTTCTGAAATATCAATAATCATACATTGCAGAATTGAATATATTCTTAAAATAATCAAAACCTAATTTCAAACTTTTGTTTCCCTGCATGACAAAAAACAAATTATCCAACAGATTGGTTATGATTAAAGGTAAGAAATACAAGTCTTCGGATGTGAATAAAATTTATACATTGCATTATTATATTTCTTATTCATTTGTGAACAAGTACAATTAAACATAATTTGTATATTTTGCCAAGTATAAGATCTACTATATTGTTAAAATTACCATCTCAGACTATTTGGTTAAAGAAATCTTGTAAATCAATAAAAATGAGGTTCCTACCCATGAAATAGAGATATATCAAAACTGATAAGCTTTATTTTTTGCAATTAAGATCACAAACTAACATTTAAATTTTCAAAAGCAAAATTAAGCCTACCAACAAATTCTAAGTAACAGTGACTTTCAGAACACATTCGATTAAAACATCTGATTATGTATGAAAAAGTTGATGACTAAACAATTACATAGATGATTAGGAGAGCTTATAAACAAGATTAGAGGGATACTTGTAAGATAAAGCAGACTCAAGAACCCAGGATGTTTCAAATTGTGACAATGAATACAAATATAATGAATAAAACTAACTTTTCAAGTGGTGGAGGATGAAAAAATACTTGTCAGATAGACCACAATTGGTATAAATATACAAAAATGCATTCATTTAAAAATCATAATAAATATATTACCAGTAAGGAGTTCCAATGAAAGATTTACGCTTGCTCATGGTGGCAGTAATTTGTGCCGATACTCCAAAATCAGCTAAAAGAATAAATTTTCTTTTCTAAATAAATTCAATACTTGAAACACAAATGACACATACAATAATTCATTTTAAATACCACCCATGGAAACATTTCTAACAAAAGAAATGTTATTTTTCAGGAGTTTTGAATTGGAATTAAATGAGATAAATAACAAAATCAAATTTTAAGACAACAATAAATTTAAAAAATAAATAGCTAGTTTAAAAAAAATAACTCACCTAATTTTACATCTCCTTCATCGGAAAGCAAGATATTGGCACCTTTAATGTCCCTATGCATCATTCCAATGGAATGAAGATATTCCAGACCTTTCAAAGTTTCTTTACATGCATATGCAATTTGTAACTCTGTCAAAGGTCCAGTGACTGGAAAAGAAATTACACTTTTAACATAAGAAAAACATTTTGGGGAACTGTCCCCAGATTTATCTTGATTAGGATCTAAGACATTAGCAATTGAAACACCAAACAGGTAATTTGTGGTCATTATTTTATATGTTAATTACACAGTTCAAAATCTTCAAGCCTTTTCCTGCTTTTCAAGTTTTTTAAAGTGAATTGAAAGGTTGGTTTTGGGTTTTATGGCGCAAGGGCCATATTTGGCAAAGCTGCACCAAACACAAGAGAGACAATGTCAAGTTATTGCAAAAAGAAAGGATGGAGAAGAGAAAGATCGCTTGGGCATCCTG
Organism: Meta bourneti; assembly: GCA_933210815.1. NCBI lineage: Eukaryota > Metazoa > Arthropoda > Arachnida > Araneae > Tetragnathidae > Meta > Meta bourneti. The sequence goes on along the minus strand of OW119924.1, from coordinate 74,380,179 downwards.
GGATTGCGACCCCCATGTTTACCAGAGGCAATAAACCCCATGGGAAAAGAATAGATCACTATGGTAATTAGGTATCATGAAGCCTTGAATCAAAAGGAAATCTGAACCTTCACCCACCCATCAAGCTTAGTTTTGCACAGTGTATAGGTAGGTATTTTAATTAACGTCACACTGGAGCAACACAACAGGATATTGATGATGGTCTGGGATCAATCCCAAATGCATAGTGTATAGATCTAGTTCTTTCTTGCTACACAAGAGCTAAGATCAGGAACTAGGGGTTAAAGTGGATCATGGATCACTCCAAACATCCATGCCTACACCAGGATTCAAACCAAGAGCCTGTTGAATTATTGTGTATATATATATATGTGTGTGAACAGAACACTAACTATTCAACTACCTACACATCTATTGAGAACTTTAGAGAAATGCAAACACTGTCAACATAGAATTCAAGTATAGTAGGATATTTTAATATATACATTGTTCCCATTCATGTCTTTAAATTCAATTTCTTTAGGCAAAAAGCTCCCTTAAAATTTTGAAGAATGAATTAAAACCCCTCGATAACATAAAAATCCATACGTTGCAGATGTATCCAAAGATTTAAGCATACTAATTAAAAATATTTCAAAGCTTCAACCATTGAGAGAAATTCTTAACTAATTCAGGGAGCAAGTTATATGAATTTTAAAACTCAGTTTAATACAAATGATATGAGATAAAGATAATCTTTACTCATATATGTTTTTAACATCAGAAAATATAAAAATTAGACTTATCAATCAAGGAATTATCTTGATTTCATGAACACCAACAAAATATAAGTATATATAGTGCATGTCATCTATTATAACATCCATTTATAATAGAATTTAATTTTAAGTATCTTAAAAATTACAGTATAATGAAAATTCAAGAATGAGAAGATATTTTTAAAATACTTAAATATTCAAAATTTGGTTAAAGTTAAAAATTTTTGATTGAAGCCAAGACTTAAATTTTGTCCACTTTCTAGACATTTTATAGAAAAAGTAGTTCTATAAAATTATGGTGCATTTTTCTACAAATGTTTAACAGAGATTTCTATACATATTTTATAGAAGTTTCTATACTCTATGGAGGTTTTTAAACATTACTTCTAGAACTTATAGAAAAATAAGCCATAATTTTATAGAATTCTATAAACCACATCTTACAGAAATTTTTAGATTTCTATAGAAATTGTTTTTAGAGTGGCACAACACAAAAAAGTATTTAAAATAACATCTGAGGATTAAAAATATGTTAGGAATTTAACACATAATTCCTAACATATAATGAAATAAAAAAAAATAAGCATAATAAAACGTACTGTGATAGATATCTTGTAAGGACCCTCCACCACAATACTCCATACAGATCCACATCTTGTCACGCCTGAAATGCAAGTAATTAGAAATTAACTCTGGACCATATAAGTGATGACCAGGCCCTGGATTTTTAGGTTTTAAAAATCTTAAATTAGGTTTTTTTTTGCCTGTTTTAGGTTTTTAGATTCTAACAAAAATATCACACTACATAATAATATTGTAAGATTTGCATACTTCTTTCATACATATGTCAATTTTTAAACCACATACTTAGTTTTTGTAATAACTCATTACTCATTTCTCCCTACTTCATTTTTTAAAACATAGTAAAATTATCAATTTGTCATAGCGCAACCAATTGTACGATTTTAATTTGATAAATAATTAAGTTGTGTTTCAGCATCTTTCCGCAGGGGGGAGAAATGGTAAACTTCACAATGTCGGGATACATATTCCAAGCTTTCCATTAGCTCTTCAATAATTTGAAGTTAAGTATAATTAAATATTACACATTTTAAAATATGAAAGAAAAGTTACTCGTTTCTCACATGCTTGGGAAAAATAACTATGCTGTCCATAGTAAAATTATTATCTCCTTGAATCTAGATTTTTAGCACTGCTTCTAGAATTTTGAACTTTTAGCATCAAAATGATATTAGGTAAAATAGTTATGTTCAAATTGTTAATCAGGACAAATACTTAAAAATGGAATGAAAATAGCACGATATAAAACCTCAAATAGATTATGAGTTATGATTGGTTGACTGATATTTTGTTTTGATGAGTTTTTTATAGAAAGTATCACCTTGGGTTACCAGAAATGACTCAGCATACCACTTTATTTTGAATAAAAACATATTAAAATGCATTTAAAAGGACATTAATTCTTAGGTGCTTAAGATTATTTTAGGTTTTTTGAGTCCTAAGGCCTGAATTAGGTATTTGTTGGGTGCTATAAAATTTGCATATTTTATTCACAATACCTCATATTGCAAAAATATATAAACAGATTTGAAATAGAGGGCATAGAACTAAATAGGTAAAAACCAAAGAATCCAGAGCTTAATAATGGCTAATGATATAGCAAATGAAAAGAAAATTATTTAAAGAAAAAGTAAACTACTCTGTATTTTCTTTAAAAAATTATAATACAATAAGTTTTTATTATGAATTAACTTTTTGTCGAAACAGCAATTTCAAACCTATTTTTACCCACCAAGTCATACAATTTAAATTTTAAATGCAACAAAATAATTAATTAAAATATATGAGACATGCTTATTTCAAATACATTGTCATTCTAATGCCAGACCAGTGACCTCTTTTGCTATTTGCAAAGGAGTACTCAGTGGATAAGACACCGTTATTCCTAACAGGGACAATCATCAATATCCAAGCATTTACAAAACGGATTAGAACCAAAGACCTACTGAGTGGCAGACAAATCCTATGACTCAAGCGTCTATCTCTTAGGCGATTGAAATTATAACTGAATATATATATATATATATATATATATACATCACTACTGAGTTAAAGATGATTTAAATCTATTTTACAAAGTAAAATCAGAATCATTCCTCAAAATGATGACTTGATAATATGTGTATGAATATATTTATAAAATCACCAAGTTTCTAGCTTTGCTAAACATCATTCATCTGTTTGTAGCATTAATTTTTACTTTATTTTTAAATTATAAAAATATAATAAAATAAATTTAATAAAATAAAATAAAATAAAATTAAATGGCCAGATATGTAGCTCATATTTTTGAACTACTGATAAATGTAGTAGAAAAAATAATTCAAATTCAGAAAACATTCCGAATCTAAACTAGGTTCTTGTGAAGTTGATATCCTCCTAAAAGTTTCTTTTGCCATGCTTAATGAAATATGTACAAACCATAGATTAAATAAACTACAGGAAAATTAAAGATTGAAATTTTCTGTTGCAAACCCAAAACTAAAGTACTTTATCTTATCATGAATTTGACAAATCTATTCAGTATATTCATCAGGATACAGTTAGTTTAATTACCTTAAATAACTACCAAAATAAGCAACAATGTTGGGGTGTCTGCATGATTTCATCATAAGAATTTCTTGTTGAATGATGGAGAAGTCATCTCCTATTAATTCAGAGAAAAAGAAAAATTAAAGAAATGAATGAAGAATGGATTCGAAACAACTGCAGATAAAATACACAACATACTGATTCCTAGTCAAAATTATCTAACAAATGATAAAAATATATTGTTGTTTTACTGTCAAAACCTTGACAGATAAAATTTTTGGGTTTTTGAGGTTTTAACATTTGGTTACAAATGTTTGCTAAACTTGCTCTAAAAGCTCCTTAATCGAAGTTACAAAGTCCTCATCTGCGAAGTTTTAAACCTTATATTTCATAGCTGGTCTAGAGTTAGGAATCTAGTTTTTCATCAGTCCTGAAAAATGTTGATTTCAAGACTTGCGAGGTTTTGAAACTAAAACAAAGGTATGCTAGATACTTTTAAAATGTAAACAAAATATTTATTGAAATTTAAAATACACAAAGATTGAGTTGTTAGAGTTTGAATAATTGACCTATAAAAATGAATTTTAAAAGAAAGCTAAGATTCATTATATAAACCAAATTAAATAGCCGGAAACAGAAATGAAAGGGGAATGGAAAAAAGATAGTACCTGGTTCAAGTTTGATTATCTTGACGGCAGAAAATAACCCATCTTTAACTCGCCTTGCCTGAAAAATGAAAAATTTATTTCATTAAACTTACAAAAAACATAGTTGACAAGGTCAACACTCAACTGACTATATAAAAGGCACTGAGACAAATGTATGATTAATAATTTCTTTATTCAAATGAGCTGAGCAATTCCTTTAGCTGATGCGTCTTGTGAAAACAAGACTTAGAGCCTTTCTTACTGCTTTTAAATTTGGAAAGTTTTCCAAGGTAGGTTGATAAACAAGACACAAGGTTCTTACTAGGAAACAAATTATTGCTCATGAATCATATACAGAAGGTGGACAAAATAATATGAACACCTGTGAAATGAGACAAAATCTTTATTAATAGGCTGTTGGCCCTCATTTTGCATCAATTACAGCTCGTATCCGTGGTGGAATGGACAAATACAAGTCATGCACAACAGTTACAGGGATACGTAGCCACTCCTCCTGCAAAAAGGTCACTAATTCAGAAAGTGTCGTTGGAGGTGGAAACCTACTGCGCAGTTTGCCCTCCAAAATGCCCCACAAAGGTTCAATTATATTAAGATCAGGGGACTGAGGCCAAACGAGGTGTTGCAGTTCATCATCGTGTTCATCAAGCCAGTCTCCGACAATTCCAGCAGTGTGAATGGGCGCATTATCATCTTGGAACACAGAATCAGGGAACAAAGTTTGCACCATTGGTGAAGACCAGAATACTGACCTGTGCTCTAACCCGCCCTTACAGGACAACAAGTGGGCAGAGACCACGGTGAGACATCGCGCCCCACAGCATCACTGATCCCCCTCCATGCTTAACAGTAGGAAGGAGACAGTCAACATCAAAGACTTGTGCTGGCATTCTCCAAACGTAAACACGTCCGTTAGTCTGGAATAATGTGAACGACAATTCGTCTGACCAGATGACATTCTCCCATTGTTGTTGTGTCCAATTCTTATGGTCGTGACACCATTTTCATCATTTCAAGGCATTGCATGGTGTCACCAATGGTTTTGGAATAGCCGCTCTACCGTGTATGTTTGCTGCATGCAGTTCATGGCGGATAGTTTTTGTCGATACACCTTCCTGTAGATGTGTGTTCATCTCAGATGATATCTGGGATGATGTTGTCTTGTGCTTTCTGGCCACAATCCGCTTCAAAACCCTTCTGTCTCTATCAGTCAGCTTCGACTTTCATCCACTGTTATGCTTGGCAGATGATGTCTTTCCCTGTTTGCTGTAAGCTGCCATTACTGGTCGACACGGTACTTCTCCCGACACCAACAAGGGTGGCAGTTTTTGTTACTGAGGCTCCGGCAAGACGGGCTCCAACAATCATGCCTCTTTCGAAATCTGTGAGGTCAGCCATAACGAAGTTTTAACGCCCCAATATATTTCGCATCCGAACGCTATCACTGCTACTAACAGACTGATGTGTGAACATTTTCGCCAGCTAGGTGGCACTCTTCCACACACGGGAGTATACGACAGGTTCGAGTACGATACGTCGAGTGTTGTTTTTTCACAGGTGCTCATATCATTTTGTCCAAACCAGTGTAGGTCTTTATATTACATGCACAAATTTCAGTCTGGATCAAACAAATGTATTTAATCCAGCTGCTACTGGAGTCCTTCCATACTCCATGAAAAAACATTTTTCCAACAGTTGCCTAAAATCAAGGTATACAAGACAGATCTAACTTCCTAAGACCAGCATGATAGTACTTGGAAGATTAGTCATCAGTTAAGTAAGGGAAACCACACATTGATACAACATGCATGTATGCCTGTTTCAACTTTGTTCAGAAATCATGGCAGTATGCATGATACACGTCTTGTGATGTTGCAATGTACAGCTTATGTAAAACTTCTGTTCATCATCAGTGCTTATGAATGCTCACTAATGTCTTGTGTAATTAATTAGAGAATTTACTTTCAATATAATTACATTATATTTTTAATCTTTGAATGCCAGTTGTGATATTTTGTAGTTGGAACATTTTTCTTTTTTACTCAGATAGAAGGTATCAACTAGCTTTCTCATAGAACTTTAGCCTAGTGCTAACATTTAATTTAGACACATAGAAGCTCTGTCACTACTTGTAGAGCCACTGCCTCTATTTAGTGCTTGTTCTATGTATATAGTGTGATATAGTTCTATGTATAGTATTTTAATGTAAATTTAAATATAGTTAATAATTTTAATTTAATTTACATACTCTTTGTTCTTCAGCAATGCATCATAAGGGCATGCTAATCCCAGTTTGACCTGGGAAACTTAATGATGAGTATAGGAAAATGTGATCTGCTCTTCTAATTAAAATTCTTTTGAATGAGTTTCAAGATGTCTGAAATTAAACTGAATCTCAAGCAAGAGAATCTGAAATATCAGATTACAAGAATGTCAATGTTCATACAAGATTATGCTAAAGATGCTGATGTAATCCCTCCAGCTACAGTCAAAAGTAAACAAGTTGCAGAAGCCAAGGAATCATAACCAGAAAATCTGAAATTGGAATACTACAGATGTCGAAGATAATGATCTTGTTTAACACAAAAATGCCCTTCCAAAAATGGAGGCTGTGTTGCAGACATTGTGAGACATGAATGCATAAATCTGCACAAGTGTTAAAAGGTGTCAACTTTAAAACAGTTGGGAGTCTCAAAACAAGGTATTTGTCTGAACACTTCATATGAGCTCAATTCAATCATGGAATGGTAGCACTCGCCCCATGATTATGAAACTAACTAATCACAAATTCACAGGGGTGTAGTCCAAAATTCATTTTTTTCCCGAGTTCAGTTGGAGATGGTTTGCACCAATTCACTCAACCGAGAGATAGTGTAGGACGTGCAAGACCATGTCCCCCAAAAATAACAAGGAACCTGCAGTCATGTTGGTATAATGTATATATTGAAATTGTTAATGCATAGCTAATGTGTTGTAAATGCAGCTAGTGTAAATAAACATTGAACAGTAAATATTAATATATTTGTACAAAATCAACTTTCTGAGGAGACAGAATCCATAGAGTAGTAACAAACTTTCTGCAGCAGATGACATTGAAACACATGAGGTAAAACATATTTAGACTTCTTGCTCAACACAAAATCTAAGAAAACTGATGTCAAGTTGCCAACTAATCACTCATTTGAGAAATACAATGACAATGAAACTTCCAGATATTCTGATGCATGTGAAAGAAACTTATTTAAATCTTTAATAGAAGAAAATGAAATACCTCAAAAATTTTACTGAAAATCATCATTCCTTTGAAAACACTAAATAACAGTATTCGTTGAATGGGATCATGATTACCAAACATGGACCAAACGTGAGTTGACCATTCGCTCCATAACTTTGCAAAGGCAGCTTGTGATTGCAATAGGTCTATAGCTACTGGAGCCCTGGGAATGTTTTCCCGGTTATAAAATGGGAATAACAATGGCTCTATGCCATGCCTTAGGAAAGACATGCTCATTAAAAATTATGTTATAAAGGTATAAAATTAAGAGTAGTGAATTTTCACTTAAGGTTTTTTAAAAGGTTGTGATGAATTTTTCATCTGGACCAGGAGAAGTAGGATGCGATTTGTTAAGAGCTGTTTTTAGCTCATGAAAAGTAAAATTAGTATTATAAATTTCAGATGAATTTCGGAAATTTAGTCTTTTTCTCCTCTTATGTTTTAAATCTCATGAAGTCCAATGGATATGAATCGTTGCTAGATATTTTTGCAAAAGTTGCACCTACAGTGTTTGCTATATTTTTAGCATCTGATATGAGTTGACAGTTATTTCTCAGAAATGATAATGAATGTCTACAGTTTTTGGTGCCAAGTATTTTTCTGACTTTGTCCCAGATGAATTTTGATGATACCTGATTCTGGATAGTACTTAAGTATTTTTGCCAAGATTCTTTTTGACTCTGGTGTCTGATTCGCCGAGCAACTGCTTTAGTATGTTTAAAAACTAAATTTTCAGAGGTGGGGATCGTCGAAATCGAAACAGCATATGCAGGTTTCTTTAACAAGGCAATCTTGCATGGAATAGCCAAATCTCGGGCATTTAAAGCAACGGATGTGATTGGGTATGAATGGACTGACAGAACATCTAAGGCAAGCGATATTGACAAATTTAGGTAGAACAAGGACCTTGAAAGTAAGTATTATGTGTTTTGCTGGGAAGGTTTGACTGCCACGACGAAATGTTATTCTTCGGATCTGGCAAACGTGTTGGTCTTAAATTGCCTCTAAAATATCTTTCTCAGAGTCAAATTGCAAATCCGATTGTGAGATGACACCTAGGGAGTGATTTAGTGAAAAATGAGGTGAAACGGTAACCTCATATTCTCTTTTTTTTCAAATTTATGATGGGTTGGATTTGTTTTTGAGATGTAATTTCCACTACTATATCACCGTTGTTACATTTCTTTATAGTTTTGACATCCCAACCATACCAAGAATCGTCCTGTGGATGAGGATTGCTGAGATATTCTTCAGAGTTCCTTCTACTTTTCTTATTATAAAGAATCTGTTGCTGTCATCAATTTTGTTAATTTGGGACTCCACTGAAGGAGAAAGATTATCATTTTTATTTTCCATGTTTAATTAATTTTAATTCAGGCCTAGCCATACCGCCCACCACGGAGCCCAACAAGGGGATGTAGACATCTACACCAGTGCTAGCCAAGCCTATACATTCTCATTACAACTCTATATCTGCCATGAAAGGAGCTAGTCGTTGCAAAGATCACTTGAACCCTAGCAGATGACCAAAGTCAATCCACCTGCCGACTGATATATTGGAGAAAGCAATGCACCTCCCGTGTACCTGAAGCAGGGGCCGAAGCAGTGTATTGGGTCAGTATATCACCCCTCAACTACTAGGATCCTCCTTTCCAGGGACATGGGTACCCATGCATCGCAAACACGTGGGTGATATAATCCCTAAGAGGAGCTGAAGGCAACAGAGTGACAAAAAGCTTCTTAAAGGGAGTCCTCACCTCCAAAGAGGTAACCACAACAAGGAAGGAAGAAAAAGCAAAAAGCACAAGGGGAGGGGGAAGATGAAAGGGAGAATAGCTCACTCAGGTACCCCAGGGTTGTGAAGCCTGTACAAACCTATAAAAGGTATGTCCCTGAGGGCTTGAAGCGATTGTGATGAGTACAATGATAAATTTTTCATTGAAAACTTGAAATTCCACACAATTTAATCCATTCTTCCTGTATGTTGTGTATAAATCCTATTTCATACATATGAAACTTGTCTATCTCAGAGAAAAATTTAAAAATACATTTTTATTTAAATTTATGTATTTTCATATTGTCCCATTTTGTACTTACAAATAACACTTTTCCCACAAAAAACTTTTTACTAGCAAACCAATAAGTTAACATTCCTGCTAATAGCAGGAATTTTATCATGAAACTTGATACAAGTTATTTATTATTTTTTTGAAAATACCTAAACAAAATTCTATACATTTTGTTACAATATCATAAACATATAAAGCAAAAGATCTGAAATTTGTATGATTTTTAATAATTTTATAACATGGTGTTTGTAGGACCCGAAAATTCTGTGTCACTGATTATGCATTAAAATCAAAGTAATCTAAACAGAGCAAGAAGTTTGGCTCATGAATCTGTTTTTGGTGCTCATATGGGACTTAAAAAGACCAAAGAATGCATCTGATATAATTTTTACTGGCATCCGATATAATTTTTACTGGCCTCTGATGTCCAAATACATCAGTGAATTTTGTAAAACATGTATTAATTGTTAGTTGAGGGGTCCAGAAAAAATAAGCAACAGGGCACCCATAACACCAGTTATGAGACCAAAACTACTATTTGAGGTTGTAAATGTTGATGTTATTGACCAATAGAACCACCATTGGGAAGGGGACATAAATATATGCTTTGTCTCATAGATCAGCACACTTGTTGGCCAGAGGGTTACAAATACTTTCCCTTAGTGCTAAATCGACTAGTAAAGCCTTACTGCAGATATTTTCTCGAACTGGCATCCCAAATATCGTAGCTAGTGATCAAGGGACAAACTTCACATCTTGTTTAACACAAGAATTTTTAAAACGAATAGGCTCTGCTCCAAGATTCAGCTGTCCTGGATACGCCACTAGCAATGGTCTAGTAGAAATATGGAATAAAGTGTTGAAGCAAATGTTTCACCACATCATCCGTGAGAACCCCAGAAATTGGGATAGGCAAATCCTGTTTTAACTTTTTGCTTACAGAGAGGTGCCAAACTGTACAACATGTGTGTCTCCATTTCGTCTTTTATATGGCAGAGAGGCATGTGGATCACTTACTATCTTAAAATCCACTTAGGCAGGAAAAATAACTTCACCAGTTAATATACCAACCTCTGTTGTTGGCTATCTGCAAGAACTTAAGATTAAACTGAAAACGGCAGTCGAACGAACTTCGTTAACAGCAATCGATAAACAAAAAGCATACTGAATACTTTAACTGTAGGCCTTCAACTAGAAAATTTGAGATGGGTGAACAAGTGTTTTTTCTCGGTACTTACGTATTAACCGCATGCCAGTGATCGATCGCCAAATCTGTTGGAAGGGGTATAAGACGGAAGAACTGGAACAATCCGGTTATATTCACTACCAAGTGAACCATAAATACAATTTCATTGATTCTGATTGTTTCGCAAAACTTGTTTTAGAACCAGTTCAGTGTTCAGTGCGTAGTTGCATTAGATACTCGTGTTTTATTTTCTGTTTTTACATCGAAGTAAATTTTTACGTAACGCTTGATCATAACGAAATAATGCTGGAAGAATATTCCCATCCCAATGGATATTTGGGGGCATTTGTCGCGAAACATTTCTTGTTATAGTCCCCGATCGTAGTGCTACCACATTAATGAACGAAATAAAAGAAACACATTAAAGATGGATAGACCATTTTTTCCGACTGTTGGAAGAAGTATAAGATGGAAGAACTGGAACACAATCTGGTTATATTCACTGCTAAATGAACAACAAATACAATTTCATTGATTCTGAAACTGGCACGCATACACAGAATATATAACGCATCTGGGGAAGTGAAAAATGGCGAAATAAAAAACATTGAGGAACGTCTCACCACCACCTAGAGTCCCTACCTCGCAGAGTTTATAATGATAATGATATGTTTGATGCCATCCTAAGGGCAATTGCTAAACATTTTCCGCTCAAAACAAAACTTGGCTGATATTCGCCAATGGCATGCGGTTAATACGTAAGTACCTTTTTCTCATACCAGACTCAAACAACAAAATTTATGCTAGATGGACTGGCCCTGGACAGATAGTACAGTTTTGCCCTCCTCATTCGTATAAAGTTCAATTACCTGAGGGTAATATTAGATAGGTGCATGTAAATAAAATCAGGAAGTATTATCCCAGAAAATTACCCCAATGGCATTCCATTGGGGTAATTTTTGATGACGAAGAGGAGTTTGGAGAAATTCATTCTACCCCTCAGTCATCGCAGATGGGAAATATCGAAGTGCTACCCACCCAACAGTTCAACCATTTAGAGGAGTGGAAACAGATCAAAATGAAAAATGTATTGAGAAAACATGAATCAATATTTATAAAAAATGTTCAAGTAGCGAAGGTAGGGGAATATAGAATTAGATTGATTTCTAGTCGAGTTAGAAAGAAACCTTACTTGTGTATAGGATTCCAGAAACTCTGAAGTTGAAGGTGGATGAACAAATTGAGGAACTTCTATCCTTGGACTTAATTGAAGAAAGTCCAGCAGATTGCTCACCCAGTAGTTTGTGTAAATAAGAAAGATGGAGGGATGCTGTTATGTATAGATTACCATTCACTAAATGATGCAACAGTGATCGATGGGAAGATGATATGCAATTGATTAGCTGCATTGGGAAAGCAGAAGTGATAACTACACTTGACTTATTAAAGGGATATTTGGCGATACCCATGGAAGTTGAGTCGAGACTTCACATCTTTTAAAACTCATAGAGGACAATACCATTTTAAAGTCATGCCATTTGGATTAAAGAACACTGTGGCTACATTTCAAAGCGAAATGAACAGAGCACTGTCTCAATGTCAAGAATTCGCAAGAGCATATATCGATGACATTGCAATATTTTTGTGTGATTGGAAAACTCATTTAGTACATTTAAATATTGTCCTTACAAAGCTATGAGAGTTGTGCTTCACCATGAACTTGAGTAAATGTTCGTTTGCTAAATCCAAGATAAACTATCTTGGTCATTATTGGTTCTGGTAAACATCAGACAGACCCTGACGAGGTTAAAGTGATATCAGTTACCAGACCCACAACTAAGAGACAACTGAGAAGTCCTTCTGGGTTTGTGTAATTATTAGAGTATATACCGAATTATGTCAGAATTGCGTTTCCCCTCATGGAACTCACCAAAAAGGTCCTGGAGAGTTTACCTTGGTTCGAGGTGCACAACACTGCCTTTCAACACCTGAAAGCAGCTTTGATGGATGCCCCAACCCTTTACACTCCTGTATCGAGGCAACCATTCATCATTCAGATTGATGCATCCCAAATTGGCATCACGGCTTGTTTATGCTAGATTCAAAGACAAGATATATCCAATATCTTATGCAAGCCAAAAATTATCTAAGGCTCAGCAATCATGGTCAACAATCGAAAAAGAAGCTTACGCCATAGTGTGGGGTTTAAAGAAATTTGAAACATGGATATTTGGTGCAGAAATTGAACTTCATACTGATCACAATCCCTTGACATTTTTGACCAAAGGTGCCCCCAGTCCTCCAGATGGGCATTCACATTGCAAAAGCACAGCATAACTGCCAAGCATTGTCCTGGATCGCAATTAAACAATGTTGATGCTCTTTCTAGACTTTTGAAGAAAAGACAAACTTTAAGACACTAACCATAGAAGTTTGATAATTTCAGGAATGCTGAACATATTAGTCAAGAAATATTTTATTATTTTACTGCATTTCATATTTTTTATTTCAATGAATATAAGAGTATGTGTCATTTTCTTGTAGATTATAATTGTGATGACTTATTATATTGATTTACATTTATGTGAAATTTTAAACTGTGCATGAAAGTTTGATATTTTTTTCAATTATCAATTAGAGTTAAGAAATTTATGTAGAATCTTCTGTAAGTTTGTCAATCTTTTTCAGTGTGCATAAATCTAGTAATTTTGTGTTTATAATGTTACCTTACAAGTAATTTAAGGAATGATATGTAAGTTTACTGGAAGGACTTAGAGGGTTAAAAATTGAATATTGTGCTGAATTTGAATATGTAGGGTATCTTATGTGTTTTTTTTAATTATGTTGTATTTGAATGGAGATTTGGAACCAGAATATTACTGTTAGTTCAGATTAGTGTTTGGTTTATCACCCTTAATACTTATCTTGCGTGGAGGTGTAGTGTAATATTCTGCCTCTTCACCCAACCCCACTTGATGGGGAAAGCAGAGGCGCAAGTGTCACGTGGTCAGAGAAGTGACCACGTGGTGATGCTGTGAGGGATAAGATTCAGGGGTGATCGGGTAGAAGAAAAGGTCAGATAGGGACAGGGAACAAAAGATCGAGGAAGACATCGGGTATTTGCAGACTGATCGTACTTTGCAAGGCTCTTCCCTGAGACTAGACATTCGTTGTATTTTGTTATAACATTTAGTTAATGAACGCCTGTTGAGTTTTAAGTGTTCTCTTTTCTTTGCCACAAAGAACCACATGAGGAACATCACATATATTACCATCATATTTATAAATGTTTAATGTAAGTCAAAACTATCTAAAAACTACACTGTTGTTTGCAATCTCATATACAACAAATTTAAGCTTTCAGAGGTAATGAATTAATTAAAATCATAAAAATCTGATTTAAATCAAACAAATCAATTTTTAATATTAAAAAAATGATTTTTTCATACCCTGGTTACAAAATAAATATTCAGACACGGCTAAATCCTACTTTTTCAACACTTAAGTTAATCATAATGCTGTTCACTGAATTATCAGACAATCAATTTTAGGATACTCAAGATGACTGCATTCTTCAAAACTATTTTGCTAAGCTAGAGTTTCAATATGATTGAAGGAGTAATTTAGACTAAGCATTGTCATACAGCAGGGTTGCGATGTATAAAAAATGTATTACATGGATGGATATGCATGTATAGGATTTGTGTCCAAAGTTGTAGAAATTATTAAGACATCAAAAAGGTGTTAAAAACATTTTACTCATATGTAAGTGATTTCGCTTTTTCTACAAAAGAGAAAAGTGATTATTCCGGGCAATGTTTTCAATCTATACTTAACCACTTCAAACCAAGGTTGGATAATTCTGCTCGTATGAAATAAAAAGGGTAATAGCGTTAAATTCTAGTATACTGGATGGTTGCCAAAATTGATCAAGTTGGTGTCTTATTAGTTGTGCTACCATTTAACACTCAACGACAAAAAATTAAAATCATGTCTGCTGCACCCTAACTACGATTTTTCTTTAAGCTAAGTAAAAGTATAAATTTAATAGTTACAAGAGCACAGAAAAAGGTATGTAATGCAATCTAAATACCCACTAACGTAAAATAGCGAATTATACACTATATCAATGTTTGCAATTTTACGAGGATTGTACCAACATACAATTCACAAATAGCCATTTGTATTTAATGCTTCAAATACTAATTTGAAAATTTTTTAATTCTTTGTGTTTGTGATGAAAATCTGTCAAATGTCTGACCACTCAATTCCTATCTGTCTTCTCATTTCAGTAGGTTGGTTGTTAGGGGATTTATGGCACAAGGACCATATTTAGGCAATTCAGTAGGTAAATTCTTCTTTGTTTGCCAATACTTGAATCTTTGTGCCCAAGGATGGCATGTCCCTTACAACACCACTGCATTCAAAACAAAAATGTTCAAACAGAAGAAAATAGTCACAGAACTGATTTAGATAATTTCTTAAGGGAAAAAATTTTGCTCCCTATATATGCAAATCATATACAGCAATATTATATAAAAATAGTGTCAAAATAAAGTTGATCAGTGATAACACAAATTCTGAATTTTGATTCAACAAAATTCTTAAGTTTTTTTTAAAAGATAAAAGAAGCAGGATTACATGAGTAAGCTATGAAAACAAAGTATGAGTGGAATTAAATACTATATGTAATGCTAACATACAGAACTGCTAGTTTACACAAAGTGTAATATTCATTATAGGCAGGTGTAACAATCCTGCATTGTCCTCAATTCTGAAAGATGTATGACAGCACTAATATCATTGCGTCGAACTGTATCTTTACCAGTTGACTTTCAAAACAATTATTTGATTACCTTTTTACGACCAAAAAACAAGTTAGTTTGCAAGACTGACTAAAAAAGCATTAATTTTGGTACCGACGATCATGTCTTGTAAAACTTTTCTTACTCTAAAAAATAAACAGACCATCAAAAGGATACACTTAAAGTGAGAAAATAAACAATTACCTTGTAAACATCACCGTAAGTTCCACTACCAACTCGTTGCACCAGTTCGTAATCATCTTGCGGATTTCGTCGAGAAATGTTTGAATTTGGAGCACAAGCCATTTTTTAATATTTTCATTACTCTAATATGTATAAAAATAAATGCTCTCTTGCACATGTACTATTATATTTTGTTTCAAGTGTTGACATTAAAATGTAAACAGAAGATGTCAAAAATGTAGAACATTAGGGCAGAATGCAAACGCAAGTAAAATAAGATAAGAGTAACGGTCACGATTATTAAGAAACAGCTGCCGATGTCATAATAGCGTTCTACAATATTTGCAAACACTCGTTACGCATGGATGACAATGAGGTGATCTGATCCAGATGTTTGCAATTTCATCAATGATAATGTAACGATAACAGATTAAATAGCTACACCAGCTCTGTGGTAACGATGTTCTTTCTCAGACGTTTGTCTGATTGGAAATTCATACTTCTACCTGTAACAACGCACAAGGAAGGGCGCTTATAAATATCCCCAGATAGATATCTTATAAAGGAAATTGAAAATTTCTGTTTTGCTTTTGAAAATTCTATGTTTAATTTGGATAGAGCATCCTAAAAATTAACTAAACAACATAACATCCGAACTTTTGCTTAGATAAGAAAACGTAAAATTATGTATCTGCGGTAGAAATGCTTTTTTTCCTTTTTCAGTGTTTCATGAACTTTTCATACATTAATTCTGAATTCTTGAAAGTTTCAGGACAAAAAAAGCTCAACTTCATTTACAATAATTATAACTTGAACCTGTTCATAAAGTATAATTGAAGCCTGAATTGAAACCATAACATTTGAAAACGAAACCTAATAGACTAAACTCAAATTTGTGGGACCTCAGTAGCCCGGTTGGAGAACGGATAAGCAACCGGAGGGTTGCGAGTTCGAAACCAACCAAAGACCGTCGGGTATAAAGGGGAGGGAGTGCACGTTAAATCCGTCATGACCTCAAATATCCTCACGTTGGCGTGGTATGGAAGTTTGGAAAGTGGGGTGCCAGCTCAGGTGTTGTCTCGTCATCTGCATCTGACCGTGATTCAAAATTACGTGTTGTCCTCGAATCTTTCCCTTTGGGATTGATCCCAGACCGTCACCAATAGCGCGTTGTGTTGCTCCAGTGTGACGTTGGTTAAAATACCCACCTACCTACCTAAAATTTGTGAAATTCACAAGAATGTGAAATAACGATGTGTAGCTAGGTCACAGCCTGAGATATTTCAGCACGTTTGGAATTTTCCATAGTTTTTGGCAACTAAACAAATACCACTGAACGTGTTCGTGGAGGAAGTTGAAAATTCGAATGCACCGGAGGGCATCATATGTTTAATAACGTACAATAAATTTATCCATAAATAAAAGAAATTGTTAAATGGTTTTGCAGAATTCTTGCTTTTCTCGTGTGGCATTTCCTTTAAAAAGACAGAACAATTTGAAATTTTAGCAAACCGCTTTTGCTGAAACTTAAAAGTGCTAAAATAATCCATGTTAGATAACATTCTACAAGTATATGTTTGAACGTATTTTCTGAGGTAATAGTTTGTTCCTTTTTATTGCATTACTACAACATAATTATAAACAGATTGTTTCAATTATAATTTGTATTTGAATGAACGATTTGACAGACGGTTAATCAAAATTCACTTTATTATCTCATCAGTTATTCTTTATTTTAATGTTCATTTTCTATGTACCAAACAATTTAGTTCTTTAATAAATATTTCTATAAAATTTGTGAGCGTTAAACTGAAAGACATACTTTGTCTAGCATTAAATAAAACAACATTTTTATTGTGCATAAATCCTTACCTCATGCGACTTAATAACCAATTGTTATCAGCGATCTGATAAGAATTTTCATGAAATTGATCGTTTTTCTGATTCACCAAGTTAATTGGATGATTCACATTGGTGAAATCTGTACATTTATATAAATTCATTACTAAACGTCCGCTGAACCTACTCAAATGCAATTTCTGTGCTGATAATCACATTTTATAACATATCTCACATTATTTTGATGAAAACAATTGACATGCTAGTTATTTATACATCACCATATGGTTGAATATATTTAGATTTTTTTGTTGTGATTTTTATTTTTTTAAAATTCATGATGCTGATTTGAAAAGGGTAGTGAGAAAAATCTTTATACATTATAACTTTTGATAAATGTCAGCTGATATGGGGAAGTGTTAGCAGGATGTTAACAAAACACTTATCACATACATGTACTAAACATTTATCTATGCATACTATGTAATGTATTAAATAAAATTGTATGAATCTCAATTCTAAACCCTAGTTCCACATAAATTTATATTTTGAAGTGAAAAACAGCATTTTAATGTAATTGTAAGTTGTAAAAGTTAAACTTAGTTTCTTTTATTACTAATAAGTTTTTGAAGGTTTTAGTCTAGTGAACTTTTATGCTCTTTTCTGTTATTGCTACACAAATGTTATTTAGATGTTCTGGGTCTGGGCTTTTAGAAGCATCAAGTTTTCCTCAGAATATTTCCAGTATAAAATTGCTTAGAAAACTGAAGACTTATTCCAGAAAATTTCACTGCCCCGAAAAATTGATGCATGGCTTAGTACAGGGCTGTGACCCTGCAGTTCAGGTACACTAGTTTAGGGGACCAAAGGTGTTCGAGTCCATAGGTGTTTATGCTTGTGTTGAGATGACAAATGACCAACAAAGATTTCTCTTTTTGCTTACTAAACAAATGTCACTCGCACTGTTCAGCAAAGACTGATTTATATAAGGCCAGTCCATACATGCAGTGTTTTCAGTTAATTATGACACTCTTCACCGATGAAAGATTGGATATACTTGAACTTATGCCCTTTCAGGAGGGAATTTGCTATCTCTAATAAAGGAACCAGAACTCTTTAACATTTATTTTCAGTATGTTACAAATGAGAACTGGGTGCCCCCTTACTTCTCCTAGCTTAATAAACCCACCTGAAGGAAATCAAATGAGCTTAAATAGAAAGATCCTCTTAATATTTACAAAAGCAATATTCATCATGCCTGTGATAATGAAAATTCAAGAGAAAGCAGATTTTTATTTTGATTTCCTTTTTGCCAAAACATTGCATCCCAGATGTCTCCTTTGGAATGAAGGAAACTCATTTAAATGTTACTGGTTGTATGAAAGACAAGAAAGATATTCACAAAGCCACTTTACCACCACAGCTATTTCTGTGTTTGTACACAGAATATTTTCCAACTATTAACAGTTTAACTTTTACACTTGACACAAGTTAGGTAACAAAGACAGGAATTGAAATTTATTTAAAATTAAATTTTAACCCCTTATTAAAATTAAAATGTTTTCTATTTTAAGTTTAAAATTTTACCTATTCTAGATTTGTATCAATGTAACATTCAAATGAAAAATCAAAGCATCAACCAGATTGAAGAATAATTTAAACTGTTTTAAATTTTTGAAAAATTTCCTCTACTGCAATTCCTACACTCATGCATATTAATTTTTGATATAAATCAATACTATCTAGAAACCACTCATTTTCATGTCTCATGTCTAACAACTTTAAACTTATAGGAGCAACAAATTAATTTAAATCCTTAAAATCTTATCTAAATCAAATAAGTTTTCTTTTTCATTCCCTGAGAAGCCAATCACTAAAATTTCTGTTTGGTGTTTCTTTTCCTATCTAAATTTATTGAATTGTGAAAACAATTGTCATTAGAATACCAGATTCTTTTTTTCTCTGCAATTAAATTTAAAATTTTAACTATTCTAGATTTGTATCAATATAGAATTCAAATGAAAAACTTCTCCTTTTCATAAAATTATTTTTAATCATTTCCATAATTTTTATACTTATTAAATTAAACATGTTTTTTATCAGTTTGAAAGTGATTTTAATTCAGAAAATCTATAATTCGTTTTATGCTTTTGATTTAATTTTCTACTTAAATATTTAGAGAGTATATTTTAGATCAATTTTATCTGCAAAAGATGTAATTTGAGCTGATTATGGACTTAAAAGATGTTTTTGTGTTAGAAAATCATATATCCTCACTTTCTTAGTGTGTTAAAAATGTAAGGTTTTTATTCTTAAAAATTCTGCCTTTCAAAAGTAGAAAAATCATCTGAAAATATAATTTAAACTATAATTTAAGTAAAGAAACTTTAAGTATATTATAAACAATGATTTTCTATTTGATAATTATTTCTTATATTGAGTATTCAGTTATGTTTATTTCTTCTAGAATATACAGATGTTTCGTAGAGTTGTAAAATGGAGCATTGCTACAGGTGTTGTAGGATTAACTCTTACATCTTTACATAAAAATCAATGGGAGATTTCAACTATAGGATTTCTGCGATTTGGACGAGCTGCTGTTACTGTAAGAAATCTGTTCATTTTGAATACAAAATTTTGTTATTTGAGTAACAGTTTACTTATTTGTTTACTGTTTACCTTATTATTTTTTTAAGTAAAGTTATAAATTAAATAACATTCACACTTACACAGAGTTATAGTAAGTTTAGACAGATTGAACCAACATATTTTGGATTGCAACAGCATGAAACTAAATTTAGCTTTAAAATGAAAATTATCTCCTGCAGTATAATTTCAAGTTTCTTTAAAGTTAGTAACAATGAAATCATTCCTCCACACCTCTGTTCATTAGTTTTTTTCTTTGTTCTTTATATAAAATAATAATTAACCATAACTTGTTACTTTTTATGTGGAACACACACCGTAAATGAATAAAATATAAAATTCCTTAAAGTAAAACCTTAATTAACTTAAATGTTTCTTAAATTTATTGTTAAAATAATTGAGCAACTTTTCTCTGTTGATATATTTAATCTATTGATATTCATTTTTGAGGTTTAAGTCTAATTATTTTAATGCATTGCAATAATGGTACAGCTAAAAATAACTGAAATAAATGAGTTTGAAGTTTCTGTTTACAGAAACACAAAAAGCCTGCTATAAATTAATATAATAAAAATGAGGTAACTAAAAGCTTTCTTGAAAACTCAGTTAATATTTATGCATAACTTTTTGAGACAAAGGATCTGTGTCAAATCACAAATTTTAATTTTCAACTACTTTTGTGACTTATGAGCAATATATTTAGCCTCAAGGTATTTGCTTTTGTTACAGATATTTTCTTTTATTAGAGTTTTAGTTTTTATGACAAAACTTGTTCCTATTGTTTACTTATTTACTGTGCACTGTGGCAGTTTGCAAATTGTCATATTTTGAGTCTAAATCAGTATTTTTTCATTTTATAGGTTGTTATCGGAGTTTTTTGCTGTTTTACTCATCTTTTAATTGTTATATTTTATTTGCTTAGTATCTTAATTTATTTCAGGTTGGAAAAATTGCTATTGATTATAAATTTAGTTTGAAAGGCTTAGATACAAAAAGTGAAGAATATGAAAAACTTAAATCGGAGGTCAGTATTTTCAATCATTTTCAGATTCAAAATCTATTTATACTAATATAATTTTGACTTCATATAGTTTAAAATGACAGCTGTTTCAAGAACTAGTGTATAATGTGGAATTTCATAGCTAAATTAATAAAAGTCAAATATATTTTTGAATGAATAATTCACCAGTTTTACATATATCTGGAATCCTTATGAGTTGTGCTCAAATATTTATTAAAAACTTATTCCAGTATTGATTTCTACATTTCGTTACCACTATTTTTTCATTGCATGGTATGCTTCTTGTATAAATTAAATGCAATAACAGCAAGTACAGCAAAGCAATGTCCCTAACAAAGCAAAATCATCTCTGAATCACTTTACTGAGTAAATATAAACCTATATAAATGATCCAGTACTTGGAGTGTTCTGTCAATGCCAATAAAATAATGGACATTTTAAGAAATTTTTATAAGGAACATAAGGGGAATGAGAAGAAAACTAAAAGTGCAATTCAAATTTATCTCATTTTGATACAAAATCCAAACATAAAAGTGAATGTTCAAACACAGAATTTCAAGCAACATACGGATACTCGATAAAATCCAAATTAATGGGTTGGTTTTGAAGTTTTACGCAAGGGCCATATTTGGCCATGCTGCACAAGACATACAATATTAAGTAATAGACAGACACACAATGAAAGTTTTACTGACACAGAAGAGAGAAATACATCCAGGAAGGAATGTACTTGACAGGAATCAAACCTGTACCGCCTACATCTCGAAGGTTGCTAGCGCTCTGGGCATACCCATTGAGGCATGACTGCCCCCCAAATTAATGGGAAGGGGCCTTGGTTTTAAATTTTTTGTCCCCAATGGGTAATGTTTAGCATTGCTGATAAGACCCCAACTTAGTAATTGCACCATATACTAGGATTTAATACATTGAACAGAACTCTAATTTTTGCAATTTCCTTTGATTATGGTTGTCATCTGATCATGGTTCAAAATTATGTGGTGGTGTTCTTGGATCTTTCCCTTGGGGGATTGATCCCTGACCATTCATTGCCAATAGCTCATTGTGTTGCTCCAGTGCAGCGTTAATTAAAATGCTTACCTACTCCTTAGATTATGGAATGAAAATTATACATCATATCAGTATGTATGCTTATATTTTTATAAATTTAATTTTAAAAATTATCAGCTCATGGGAGTTATGTGCCTAATCAAATTGGCTGTGCCTCTAATTATCTGTTTAAGCTGAATAAGTAAAAACATTTCTATGATTCCTGTAGAATTAATGTTTCAGTTAGTAAAATATTCCTTGTGCATTAATTAAGAGCTGCTTTACTAAAAATTTAATTTTATTAAAATGTTTAATTTTTATTAAGGGAGTTTTGTTAGTTTAAGGATGCTTTGATTTGCATAAATGGATAATCTGATAAAATGCTTCTGCATTGTTAATTGTAATACTATCTCTGAGTGCTAAACTGATTTTGCAATCTTATGCATGTGGTTTTTTCACTGTAATTTTTCATATTACAACCATTTTAGGTTCATTTTCGATCTGCTAAAAAATTGTTGGACTTGTGTTGCAAAAATGGCGGCACTTTCATCAAAGTTGGTCAACATATAGGAGCATTAAATTATTTATTACCATATGAATATGTATCAACTTTAAAAATATTGCACAATAAAGCACCTAAAGCTTCAATGGAAGATGTTTTGTATGTGATCAAAGAAGATTTAGGAAATGATGTAAGTAGTTTCTCTCAAAACAAAAGTGTAACAAATAGGACTAAAAATTTTATGGCTGCTTATTTTATGATATAGGAAAATTATTTAAATTTCTTTTTGTCTTTTCGACCTTGTTATATTGCTTTGTAATAGTTTTTATGTAATTTAAAAAATACAGTAGTTTAAGTATTTGTGAAGTTTATTATAAAAACAAATACACTGCAACAAAATTTAGCTAGTTTGAAAATATAAAATGTATTAACATGCTAGAGGACTTAATTAAAATTTTAAATTGACACATCGCTTGCACTTAATATAAAATGCTTATTTTCACCTGAAAGATATCTACGATAAATTGTTTACTAATTTACTCTGAGCACTGAACAGATAGCACTACCATTCAAGCATCTTTGTTTTCTTCAGATCTCATTCTGAGGTTTCCTTTCCTTTCTTTTTTATAAAAATTTTAAAATAGGTAATTAAAGAATGAGGAAAAAGTTCTGTCCGCATACCTGTTAAATTATCTTTAAAATATATAAATAAAATCCTTAGCTTTTCAATTTTAAATTTC
Source organism: Meta bourneti (assembly GCA_933210815.1). Taxonomy (NCBI): domain Eukaryota; kingdom Metazoa; phylum Arthropoda; class Arachnida; order Araneae; family Tetragnathidae; genus Meta; species Meta bourneti. Next base: position 74,356,831 of record OW119924.1, on the reverse strand, counting down.
TTTTGTTCATTACATAGGAATACATGTCTTAATATACTACAGTAACCTCTTGTGCATTCAGCTGTACTGCTCTTTTTACTTTTCTCACACAAAATTTTTGGTTTGCAGAAGCAAAGGAATTCAGATTGCTATCACTTCAAACAGTTACCTTTCCCTTTTTGCATGGACTATCATGGCTCTGCTCACATAATGTAAAATCTCATGAGCACCTACTGACACTTACAAGTTTTGAGAGGTTAAGTTTTGTCATCAGACTCCAAAAGGAATAAATGGCAAATATTCAAAATAGATCCCCATTGGGAATAAAAACCTGGTACTTCTGCCAAGAAAAATGCATAAAACATTGTGAATAAAGTTTTTAACTATTGTACTTTTCAGTTCTGCCTTATTGTAAATACATAAGTATCGGTGTATGTAAATTAGAGGTTCAGTGACATGGAGAGAATAGGGAGATGCTGCCTGGAGGACAGACAGATTCTTAAGTACACTATTGTCTTCTAATAGATGGATTAGCTCTTCTTGTGAACAGAATGATATTTATATTAACCCCATATCTTAAAATAAATTGAATTAAGTATTTGGGTGCCCAAGTGCATAAATTATTATGTAATTTAAGCCTTTTTATTTCTAAAAAAACATGTTTTCTAGATGTTCTTTTGCTGCTCAGCTCAATATATCATGCTTTTTATGTCCCCCAAGAAGTTGGATGTATCGAGACAATGCTGTATATTATAATGAAAACTTGGAGTTTTAAAAATAAGAATTGGAGTACTTTCCTTAAAACATGCTTTCTAGCCTTTATGTCAAATGAATTTAAATATATTTGGCTGCTGTGACCATCTTGCATAAATTATTTTATTTTGAAATTTAAATAATGAAATTTGCTCATTTTAGAAATATTTTGTTTTGTGGAATTTTTCTTGGGTGTTTCCCACCTTAAATTCATCATAATTTTTATTTCATTTTAGTATTTTTAATTTGAGTAACTAACCTTGTTTACAGGGTTGTTTTTAGTATAAATCTATGCATCTGAGAAATTTTCTGTCAAGCTATATATAAATGTAGGCAGTGGTAGTGTTTCTACTTGCTTTGGAATAAGTTGGCTTGTTTTTTAATAATGTTTTAACACTTTGACAATAAAAATTCTCAAGTATGAATTCCGAATGATATTAATACCAATTAGATTAAACTCCAAACATTGTTAAAATAGCAATAAACTGCATTTTAAAGTAATTCCAAAATGTATCATGCAAGAGCCTTTGGACAGTAGAAATAAAATCTTCGTAGACCATCTGGTTTGTTTATGCTAAGAATTTGTTTGCATTTAAGGTCATGAAATGAAAGAAACTAAATAATTATAGGTTTTTGTTTTGTTTTAGTTGCTTTATTTCCTATTACAGGCTTCAAATATATTCAAAACATTTGAATCAGAACCTATTGGTGCAGCTTCCTTAGCACAAGTACATTTAGCAACATTGGAAGATGATACAAAAGTGGCTGTCAAGGTACAACACAGAAATGTGCAGGCACATTCGAGAGTGGACATGGCTACTATGGAAGTAAGAATCCAGAACAGGAATTCTTTAAAAGAGAAATAATGGTTTAATGGGTTTTCTTCTATATATTTTAATTTTGCTACCAGGTATATGTCATATATAACACTATACAAATGGCTAAAATAACATTAATCTGTAAAATATCTGAATAGTCTGGTGTAAATAATCTGGTGAATAGTGATTCGTAATCTTGAAAATATTTCTTGTTTGTTCAAAGCAAATTTTGTCGTATTAGTTTGGGAGGTGCTAATGAAGGATGGGATTCCAATGATGCATTAATTATCCATACAAATAGCATTACAAAATGTTTTTGGCAAATGTCAAGCATTTAGCTATGATGCCATTAGCTCACAGGCTCTCCAGTACAAGTCTGTTTACTGTTCACATATCCAAATGATCAGCATTGAAAACCACTTGTCTGGAGTCATTTAAAAAACAGAAAGAGTCAGTGGCTATAACAAATAACTGATTTACAAAACATGATGTATGAGGTAAGTTATAAAAATCTTACAATGCCATCTTCCATCTCATTGTATGAGATTGAATACAATAACTGCTGGGCATTAGTTTCACCATCTAATATGTGTTAGTTTACAATAAAGCAGATTAGATCAACAGATTTTGCATCAGTGTTACAATGATAAATAAACATTAAATGTTGAAGTAGTGTTTGCTATTTATTTAGTTTTAAAGCTGCAAAAATAATCTTAAAAGTAAACTTTTGTAATTACTAATACTTCTGATGACATTCATAAATAATAAATATATGGGATATTGGTATTGTGATTACAAGATAATTAAATTTTTACAAATATTCTCTGTAAAAATTCAACTTTGCATGAATTTTAGGTATTTAAAATAATTAATGTTGTAATCCTTTTAGGCACTTGTGAATATAGTGGATTGGATGTTCCCTGACTTCACATTTATTTGGCTAGCTGAAGAGACAAAAAGAAATTTGCCTCTTGAATTGGATTTTATCCATGAAGGGCACAATGCGGAACGGGTTAGCAAAATGTTCTCATGTCTGCCCTGGCTTAAGGTAAACGATATTCTCTCAGCAATTTAAAATGTGTTTCACACACATATAAGGAATCATTGATATTTAAATCAAAGCTGTATTTTAATTTCCTATAGAAATTATTTCAATTAATGATAATCTGAAATGATGAAGCATCAATTAAAAAAAGTTAAAACTATTTCTTTGACTTTGAAAGTAAAGTTATATTACTAAAAATCTTAGCAATCTTTAAAAATCTAAGTTCCAATAATCTCAATACCATAATTCTTTTGGAACATTTATTTAAAAGGAATAAGCTATTGTTACCATTAGGATTATAATGGCCTATGAATTTTTGAATACAGTATTTTTGTTTTTTTATCCCATGTATTTTTATGTACTGATGAGAGTACTTTATAAATAATAATATTTTTATCAGTTATATGTTTGTATTTCTTTTATTTCCTCATTGAAGGTACCAAAGATTTATTTTGATTTATCTACCACACGGGTGCTAACCATGGAATATTGTGAAGGGAGTCAGGTTGATGATAACCAATATATTATAAGACATAACATCTCCCCAGCTGAAGTTTCAAGGAAGCTTGGTGAATTGTACAGTCAAATGATATTTGTGCAAGGTTATGTGCATTGTGATCCTCACCCTGGAAATATCCTTATTCAAAAAGATGAAAAATCAAATGATGCCAAGATTATTTTGCTGGATCATGGACTTTATGTGGTATATAAAGTTTTATTACTTGGAAGTTTTTCATATTGAGTGAACAGATATTTTAGCATTCATTTTATGACTTAATGGAGTAGACTGCATTATACATTGCATCCTCCACAAGAAATCAAAACTTTGAAATGATGCTGGACTTCGTGCATTCAAAAACACATCTCATGTATATTCTCTTTAAAAAGAGCAGAATACAACTGCTTGCAGATCAATAAACAACAAGCAATAATCAAAGAAGTAATTGAAACTTTAAAATATTTGCTGGCTATTTATTAAATGATATTGAGTGTACTTTACTTCCAAACATGCTTTCGCGTTTGAGAGAGCTGCAAAATTTACTAAAATGGATTTTATAAAACTAGCAGATCCGTGCATAACATTTGTACTAAACTATTAATTTCTTATATCTTTCGATCGCAAAGTGTTGTCGTCTCATATTTCATATCTTATTTCAATCCATTTATTATGAATATTGCATCCATGTTCACATAAATGGATTTCATACCTCTAAATGAAATAAAATTATCCAAAAATATGTCAAAGCATTTTGTTAACTTTTGCTGGTGTGAAATCTTACTTACAATAAAGTGCATGGCCAAAAGCACACCTCAGTCAAGTTACCTCTGTTAGATTCTGAATGTCTACCTCAATTTCATCTCATTCCCTTGTTCGAACGGGATTTGGCATTTTCTGACATTAAACCTATTTGTGCTCTTTCTTTTCTGCACTGATTTCTATCTTCCAGATTTCTCATTGCTTTCTGTACTCAAACTGCTAAAGAATTTCATTTGAGTGGCAAGCTTTTCCATGTAGTTTAAGCAATATTATATAGTTCCATAGCACAAATCCAGCATATTTAAACTGTTCAAAATTGGGGGAATGAATCCCATAACTGTCTATTTCATAATATTTATATCAGTTGCCATTCAACAATCAATAAAAAGCATCAATTTCTGTGCTATATACATTAGTAAAAAAATATTTGTGCAACCTGTGTCTAGTGGTATTTATTTTAGGATAAGAGATTTTAGTATCAATTAGTGATAGTAAACTTCCTGCTATTTCAGAAATGTTAGCATTTGTTTTTATTAACTGTGTGGTGGTCTTTTATTTGTCTGTGATCTAAAATAAGAATTGCTTTTCTTATAGTGTATCTGATTGCATTCAAGTAATCTTATTTTAGCCAAATAATTATACGACATTAAGATTGCATAAGCATGCAATGTAGGTTTTCCTATTATGCTTATTGATAAGGGTGTATTTACATTGTATTTGATGTATGTACAACACTGGAAACATAAATTTCAAAAGAACTAATTATTTGTTTAATTGTTTATGAGTAAAATATTTATTTCATAAAATTAGCCATTTTATGTAACAAATTTATATCATTTTCATCTTTTTTTATTTACCAGAATTTGACAGATCAATTCAGAACTGATTACTGCAATATGTGGTTATCTCTACTGAATGCAGATGTCAAAGGTGTTGAACACTGGGGGAAAAAGCTTGGAGTTGGTGAACTGTATGCTTTACTGGCTTGCATGATAACTGCTCGTTCATGGACTGCTGTTACCAAAGGCATTGAAAGTGTCAAACCATCATCAGAGGAAGTAAGTCTGTTAAAAATTAATTTTTTAGTCTTAAAGAAAAAACTTTAATTATTGAATAGTTCTTATTTATAACTTTTGAGGAACTTGTAGGATATAAAATCTTTACTTTAATCTAACTTTTTTTCTACATTCATACAAGTTGATAAAGAAAGCCTATAATTTCAGTTGACCCTAAATTTCTTATATATTTAACTAAACTTAAAATATAAATTTTAGAACCCTAAAAGAGTAGGAGGGAAAGCAGTTCTCTTACTTTTTAATAAAATGTTTCACCATGTCAAATCTGTAGTACATATATTTTAAAATTTAATCAAAAAAACCTGTTTTTTAATACCCAATGTTTTTATCTCAAAATTCATGCCCTACTTTTTGCCAACTCATTACCTATTTAAAGGTCTTAAACTTCATGTTGTATAAAAATTATTTTTTTAACTTAGGCTCCCTCAAAATTGAAATCCCCTAGCCCCTATTTCTATCTTACAAATTTAGCTATATCAAATATCTAAGTATTAATTGTGTTAACAGTTCTACTTCAAAATATGTATTAATATGACTAGAAGATTTAGAGAACATCAGCCTTTTTCCTTGTAACATAGTTGTTTCTATGCTGCCAATTATTTTTTCTTTATCATTTCCCTTCCAGAAACAAGAAATCACAAACAATGCTGCAAATTACTTACCTGAAATAACTAATGTTTTGAGTAAAGTTCCTCGAGAAATGCTTCTTGTATTCAAAACTAATGATCTATTGAGAGGCATTGAAGGTTCATTAGGTGAGTAATAAAATTCTTTTGGATGCATCAATCATTTACTTAAAATGCACTATCAATGCATAAATGTAATTTTATGTCCTTTTCCAGGTGTTAAGGGTGCTGCTGGATCCTTTATTGCTATGTCAAAGTGCTGCATAAAAGCTTTATATGCAGAAAAATTGAAAAATAGTGAATCGTATTTTGGTTCTGTGAAACTTGTATTTGCAAGGACAATAGCATATGCTAGGGTTTTTATTTACCAGTATTATTTATGGGTCTCAAGTTTTAATATTTTAACAAAAATAGGTATTTCTTAAAAATATTAGTGACTGCAAGAGCACACTTTATACCCTTCAGGTTAAAATGTTATTTATTAATCATGGCATTGTTATTAAATATTTTATCATAATTTAAAAATTATGTTTTCTTGTTACTTATTTATAAATAATGCTTTTCAGTGCAGAAAATCAACATCCAATTTTGAAATTCATGTACTTTTTATGCTAATTTATTTTACTCTACATTTCCTAATATTTAAAAAGGGAACTTTATTTTGTGATGAGCATGTCTAAAGAGATATTTATGAGGCATAGGTTTAGAAATACATGGATTTAAGAAGTTCTGAACTTAAAAGGAAATTATCAGAGAATCAACACAACCTTAGATGCTTATGAGGGTTGTCCCCATCATGAAAATTTGTTTAGAACATATTTTTGTAATCTTTCTACACTTCATCTTTTTCTTTTCATTTTTTATAGGAAGAGTTGTTCAAAATATTTTCTCACATTTTCAGGAATTAATTCAAAGTAGCTTAGATATTTTAACATTTTATTATTACCTTTGTTTTTGTTCTTATGTGAATTCAGTTTGTATCTATGCATCTGATACAAAGATTTTTGTTGATGTTGAAGAGTTATGTGCCATTCTGTAATGATTGTTTTGAATGTATTCCAATTTTTTTAGGACTCGTATGTTTTTACTTAATTTTTTTATAGAACCTTTAATATTAAATTCTTTGTCTTAAACTTCTATGATCTGAACTTGCAAGTGTCTAAATGTTATGAATTGCTTTTTCTGGTAGAAATCTCTTAACTGATAATGTTGACATTGATAATGTCTTTGATATCCAATTGATTCTGTTAGTTTTATGCTTTTTGTTATTCGTGACAGTAGAATTTTTTTTATTTCGAAATATTTCATAAGCCAGGCACATGAATATTATATCTGTTGCTTAAATTCACATGTAAAGTTATTATTGTACTAAAAATAAGTAGACTTGCATGAATTGGGGGAAAAAGTGGTGACGCTATTCCTTAATTTTTGTTGCAATATCATTCGAAATTTGCTAATATTAGTTCACTCATGTGTCGGTGAAACTTTTTGTTTCAAATACAATCCTGGAGTAATACTTTAATTTATATTGTGCATTATTTATTTGATTTAAATATCCTGAAATCTTTGACTATTTATATTAATCTGCAGAGGATGCCTCAGCAGATTAATTGCCTTTTATTGCTGCAATTTTGTGAATGTGAAAAATTAAAATATTTAGACCAAATAACGAACATTTTGTTACACACTGTAAAAAAGAGTATTAGTGTTTTACACTTTACAATTATTGTAATTTATTTTTTATTAAAAATGTTAGGATTCGTTTTGAAAATCCATGTTTTTATTTTTGCATTTTGTGCTATAAAGTGCAGTGATGAATTTTATGCTTGTATTTATAAGCATAATAAGCTCAAAAGTATGCTCATAATTAAATATGTCATCAAAAACATTTATGTTGTGGAGCATAATTGCACATCTATGTGCGACAGATATCTGCTTTATGTCACCTAAATGTGAATAAAAAGAAAAGTGTTAATTTTATGTGTTTTTAAATTCTGAATGTACTGATAAAATGGTAGTAAACTATGTAATTAATTTTGTTTCGTTATTGTCTTATATATTAATACTAATAATTATGATTAGGTTTTGCCAGACGCAATTCTTTTTCTAATTTGCCTGTATGTATAGATCTTTTATTCCACTAATTTATTACCCTCAAAAATGTTTTAGGTGTACAATTTTCTTTTGTGAACGTTTCCTTATAGCAGTTTTGCAATTAGGAATTCTGTTCTTTTAGAGCTTTGAATAATGTGCTTGCTTTCCAATATTATCAAAAATAGTATTAAGTATTCTGTCGTATAATATTTTGTTTCTTTTATTCCATTGCTTTCCCATGATCTATTAGATTTTCAGGACATCTTCTCTAAAATCTCTTAACCTTAAGTTGTGCAATACTTTCAGATTAAGCTTACTCTCTTTTATCAATATAATACTTAGTTATTTTAAAAGTACTTTTAATGATTTTGAGCAATACTTGGAGCATTTCAGTTTCATGTTACTATTTAATAGTAAGCTAAAAAAGAAGCATAAAATTTAAAAAAAACTATGCAACACATTTATTATTTCTAAAATAGATGTCTGTAGAATGTTCAATCTGTGAATGAACTTGTTTTTCTGAGTAGTTTCTCCTGGATTTTTCCCCTTTTGGGATTTCGAGAATGCTATTCCAAATTCAGTTTTCATGAGCACACTACAGCGTAATATGGTGTCAAGGCAAAAAAATCTAAAATTATCATCATCTTTGCTGGAATAGTTATAGCAAATGGTATTGTAACAATAATTGGCATTTCTCTTAACTTGGGATGTGTGTCCTAAGATTTGTTCTCAAATTTAAAAGAATTAGAAGTTGTAAACTAATAAATTACTTAAACTTTTTTCTTAATCCAAGGTTTTTCAGTGCTTTGATGCTTGAGGGTTTCTAATACACCTTATATTAACAGACCCATGCATACCATTTACACATTAAAATGTCTTAATTGCTAACACCTATTCATGGCAATGTTACTCATTTCATACCTCATTTAAATCCATTTATTTTTAATATAAGCATCCCTATGCACATTTCATAGGTTCAAATGAAATAAAATTAGTCAAAAATATAAAATGACATTTTGTTTATATTTTTCAAATGTACTCTTTCTGGTGTTAATTCTTATTTCCAATAAAATGCATAGTAAAATGTTCACGCCTCAGTCATGTTACCATAATTGACTCAGATTTTCTTTCTTGCGCTAATTTCTATTTTTTTTCTCATTGCCTTCTGTAATCAGATTGCTGAAGAATTTCATTGCAGCTGCAATAGCTCTGTGCAGTTCTAGTATTATGCAGCTGCTTGCTCAAATTAAGTATATTTAAACTTTGTATCAAAATTGGTGAACCAATCTCATAGCAATTTACTTTATAAATCATATTGTTTTATCTAGGAATACTAATTTGGTCCACATATTGCCCTTTCCTTTGGAATTTTAGGCAATGCTTATTTAGTCTGGTAAAAATCAGTATCCGAATTCAGTTTTAAACTATTCATTCTTAAATTAGGCCTTAAGACATTAGACAGCATAAAGAACATTTATGCTTAATGAACTTCTAAGTTTCTTATATTAATTGTTTATATATATTGTATTTTAAGAAGCTTGTTGAACATCTATATTTCCAAGAAATCTGTTTGAAGTTTTATACATAAAAATATGTGTATGTAATTCAATTTTTATAAGTTCAATCGCAGTTAAATATTCTACATGGTTTTGTATAAAATAATTTTCCAAATGCTAGCCGTTTTTGAAAAATCTAGCCAATTATTTTGCAGCTCCTATATTTGTTTGCATGTTTATTGCATTTTTATGTGTATAAATATGTGTTAAGTTTTAATTGGAAAATGTTGGTTTCAGTGTAAGCATGATACTTAATATGGTGCATATTAAATATTTATTTTTTCAACAAAATGTTTGATTCTTATTTTTATGTTCAAGAATGAAGGCATTCTAAAGATTCAAGAACTGTTCTATATAAGAAGGGGTATTTCGTATTGCATTTTCTAACTTTATTCAATTCTAATCAAACTGGTTTAAATTAAATAATATTCTTACTGATTCAAAAATCTAACTTTGCCTACATGCAAAATGCATTTTTACTTCTCTGCGACTCCAATAATCTTATTTCTATCATAAGTTTTTTCTAGTGGTATAAAATTACAAGCATTAGTAAGGCTTGGAATTCTTTTACCTGTGCTGCATAATTGCTCTCTACTTGAAAGAAAAAATATTACACTGAAGATTTAGGTGTAACACTGAATGAATTGTAAAGTAAATTTAACAGTGGATTATGCAAATTGCAGTTTCTCAAATCTATCATGTGATATGACTATGATTAAAAAGTGTCAAAAATTAACTTATGTGATTTTCTCCCATGGTCAATAAATATGCATTCTTGGGCTAATTTCTGTTTCAGAATGAAATTTAAAAATTGAATATGCCTTTGAAGTGCTAGTAAAAACACTTAGTCATTTCCTATTGTATGAAGCTATTTACTATTAAAGTGAATTAAAATTGCTAAAAAAATGTAATGAAATGTGTAGCATAAATTGTGTTGAATTATTTCAGTAGATTACCAATTTCATATTAAAACGACTGAAATTAAAGCGATCGGGATTCTCTTGCGATATATTACAATATAGTAAAAAGCAATTTTAAAAATCTCATTGATATTCAATAGCTCTGTCTTGCTGCAATGTGATGTTAATTAAAATACCTACCTTATTAATATGATATTTATTCAACATGCTGCTTAATTATTTGGCATTACAAAATTATTAATATTGTGAATTCCGGTTTTAACGTTTGATTCGAATTAAATAGGAAGTTTTTGAAATTCCTACCACACATACTATGGATCACCATAATATGTTGGTATACGTAAATAGCTTGAGTTTTGCTAGAAACTTATTAGAATTTTATCAATTCTATTCATTTGATTTTTTAAAAATCTCAATATAATCTACTGTTAGTATGATTTCTTGGACACCTTTCTTTGATATTTCTTGTTCTGTATGTGTTTGCTACCTCTCCCTCTGAAAAAATACACAGCAAGAAATGATAGCATGATGAAATAGAGCAAAAATGAAACATGAAAGTACCTTGTGTTTTTGTATTAGTTAAGTAAATCAATTTATAATTGTAATTTGAGAATTTTAAGTAATATTTTTTAATATCACTCAAAATTCTTAAATTACTAGAATTAGTTGTGTTCATATGGAGTATTTCACTCAGTATTTTCTGACTTGCTATTGTATTAATTCAAAGTAAAAGGCAAGATATCAATTACTTAAATGAAAATAATGAGTTCCTGAACTGGTATCAAATTTTATTTTCTGCCTGTAATTTGTTTTTAATTTTTAAAAAGTGATGTCTATCAGAAATAAACTTGCATCTTCTCCCTTTATGTAATAAAATTAACTCTTAATACAAGAAATAATCAATACAGTGGTTTTGATTTCTACTTTATTCCTCTAATATACCCATACATCTTAATACATTCGATCAAGTATTCCCATATATTTACACTTCTACATCTAAAACATTTGTTGCTATGCTGTGGGGCAAATTCAAACAAAAATGCAGTCTATGACTTGACTCTTATTGTTTATGGGTTATTATGCTTCATTTTTCTTGCCTTCAGAAAATCTTTATATTTTAGTCTTCCCACTTTTTCACCAGTTCTACTAAGCTCTTCCAAAAACAAGGCCCAGGGTTCTCTTGGGTGGAATGATAAATTTCGGAAGTATTCCATCAGCTTTGTATTTAAAAGTTTTCTTATGGCTGCTGTTATTAGCTGTTTAAAGAGTAAGGTTAAAAAAGCTGAATAATTTGAACGCTTCTTAGTAATTGTTCATGAATTTGTCAGTCAAAAAAGTATCAGAACACCTTGTGTTATCACACATTGAAACCGAAAGTATCATTGGACTTGGAATAATTTCTACTATAAATAAATTTGGATTTTTTGTATAAGGGTTCAATTTCATATTTATATAGATATTTACAAAATTTCAAATAGTAATTTTAAGTCTTATTTCCATTAATATAAATGTCTTTTTGATAAAATATTGAACAATATTTTTAAAAAATATGAGATTGACAATACAATGCAATTGCTGAGCAAAGAAAAATATAAAAATTTACTTAGACTAGTAAATTTTATTTTACATTCATTTGCCATTTTACAAGTAATGAACTAATGACCATTGTTACTTTTTGCATCTGCCGCGGCATAGAATAGAACTTCACCCAAGTTTTTTTGTCTAGAGCTTTTGACAGATCTGTGAAGTCCTATAATTTGACCTTGCATCATTGTCTTCATAGCTTATTGTCTCATTGAGGATTTCACAGGTGAGCATTGGTATTTTATAGAAAATTTAACTTTGAAGAATAGCTAGACGTGATATTTCGAAATATAAAATTCCATTGAAAAAAACCGCTGTGGCCCAGTTTGAAGAGTAAACGGACTAGCAACCGGAGGATTGCGAGTTTGAATCCAACCAAAGACCGTCGTGTACAAAGGGGGCTGGTACACGTTAAATCTGTCGTGGCCTCAAATGTCCTCACGTTGGCGTGGTGTGGAAGTTTGGAGAGTGGGGTGCCAGCTCAGGTGTTACCTCGTCATCTGACCGTGGTTCAAAATTACGTGGTGTTGTCCTCGGATCTTTCCCTTTGGGATTGATCCCGGACCGTCACCAATAGCCCGTTGTGTTGCTCCAGTGTGACGTTAATTGAAATACCCCCCAACTTGTACGGCAACTTTAAATCGATTTCTTTGTGGGATTGCATGTGATGAATAGGAATTACAATTAAATAATTAATATTTATTAAATTTACCACAGAAAACAGCGAAATAAAACGTTGGAAAAAAGGTTTTTCTGAAGATATTTCATGATTGTTTTATCTCGCATAATTGCCACAACTAAAACATAAATATCGGACAAAATTTAAAAAGGTAAAATTCCAACACGAGCTTTCGTTTCGCTGAGCATGTGTTGCACTTTAAAGCACTTTTTTCAAGCCAGATGCCATTTTGAATGGATACCACATATTGTTTCTTTTTGAAATATAAATAATTTCTGAGTAATTGGGACAGATGATATGAAGCTCACTGGTTAGAATGAGAATTGTGGTGTTACTTGCCTATTGAGTGAAACTTTCAATAAACCAATTGAGGCGTTGACATGGAAAAGCATGTAAGTCACAAAAAAAAAATCAAAAATTAGTTTTTTTCCGGATAAGATAGTAAGAACCCATGCCAGTGTCATAGTAAAACCAGTAAGTCACTAGAAAAAATAGTTTAGTTTCTGCAGCTCTTAGTTGATACAAATACAATTCCTTTTTAACAGGCTCACAAACGTTTTTGCTTGTCCCTTAAAATTTGGTTTTTGTGACTTACACGCTTTTCCATGTCAACGCCTCAATTGTATTTAAAACATGGAAAATAAATGCAAGTTTTAGTGTGTTTAAAATCGTTTTGTAAAGGAAACCTAATGTTAAAATCTTAAAATCCTTTGTATAAATTCGATTAGCTACCAGTCTTGGTTCAAAAGGTTTTTGGCTGTATGCTTTAGTTTTTTCACTGCAACCACGTGTGTTAAACCAAGGAAAGTTGGTCGAAATTTACACATGACGTACAGAAGAGAACGTACTTTCTTAGCAATATTGGACAGAAAATAATTTCTTCTAAAATCTAGTCTTCATATCATCTACTCCAATTATTCAGAAATTATTTATATTTCAAAAAGAAAAATAAGTGAAGTATTAGAATTTAAGTTCTGGAAAAATAACTGCTTTTTCAACAATACTGGTAAAGCAATCTGAGTAATCGCAATGCTGAATATACATCCCATCTTCTCCAAACTGTCAAATTAAGGTTGATTTAAGTATGGGTATTCAGCTGTTTTTTAGCGTAAAACTTGCCTTCAAATGTAGGCAACGGACATTTAATTACTACATTCCCTAGGCTAATATATTTTACAAAATATTAAACATTTTATGTGATACTTGTACAAACACAAACAGAAAAACTGACATAAAAAGGGAAGACTGGCGTGTTCAATCACTACATGAATGTTAGTAAACCCAGTATGTGTGCAAAGTTTAACGAAAATATACCCAACCGTTAGGATGTAGTACGGGCGCACGTACTAACACCAAACGCGAAAACCACTGATTTTGCATTAGAATGACCCAAAATAGGCAAAAATATTCAATGTACTAACTCCTTTCTTATTTATATAGATGAATTCTCTATTTTGATCCGATTATCGGATTCTGGAACTAAAATTGGGGTTATCCTTTAGAAAAATTGAGTTGATACAAATTATAGTGTGAAGACGGACCCTTATGAAAATGTAATACATTTATTTATAGTACATTCCAAGTCTCATGACATTTTTTGGTTTGTGCTATTTCAGGGAGAGAAATAAAAAGGTGTTTGAATACTTTTTTGACAGTGCACACTGTTTTATTATTTTGTATTATAGATTGTGTATGAATTTCGATTATCTTATACAAGAAAATTATGCTCAAGAGATGGAAAATATGACAGTATGTTATTAACTGATATATACATTTCTATTATAGTCACGTTTATAATATTTTACTATTGAGAAACTACATGAGAAATGCAAAAGAACTATTGAAAAGTCTAGATATCGGAAATTCCTTTGCATGGTTATTTGGTACAAGTTGGGCTTTTAAAATTATTCTTCAGCATCAATAAAGTTAACAACGAATAGGTTTTTTAACGATTCTTTAACTTTACTATAAAGTATCGTGAATATATTCGTGATCTTTTTCCCATTCAGTCGAGCTAAATTGATGACATCCCTAGTTGAGGGCTGCGTCAAGTAATTGAGTTAAAAGACGGAGTTTTCCTTTTTATTTAAAATACTAAGGCTTTTTTAAAATTAATATGGATATTTGAAACTTGTGGTTGTTTTTTATTACGTGTTTGATGTTTTTGTGCATGCAATAAAAGGATTTAGAAAAATAGTTAATTTTAAAAAAATTGATAAAACTCAATTGAATTTTTTGTGGTTTTTCATAGTGCCTGCTATGAAAAGAGTAGCAAAAAATAAACTAATACATGCAAACCCATGCACAAAATTGTGGGAAACGATACAAAGAAAACAATATATGAAAAAAAAATTGTTTGCAGAAGTAAGAATTTTAAAATATCGAAATATATTTAAAACAAATGGAATTATGTAATTATTGTCTGTAAATTTTTTTGTATTGAACATTTCATGGATATATATTGGAATAAGGTACACTAAGACTTTTGTTCTAAAAAAAATCAAAAATAATTGTTCAAAAAAAACTGTCCGCACTCGAACGTATCATTTTTAGACTAACTTTGTGTATCTTACTAACAAAAACGTAATTAGCAATGGGTAAAATCCTAGTTTTAACGGTTCTGCCTTCACGTGATTTCAGTTTCTTGTTGCCAAGTGATGGGATTTAGTTTGCATTCTCCTGATAAAATGCCAATTTCGCGAACTTTGGTGATCGCACCGGTAATTAGAATGGGCCTTTGAAATACTTTCTCAACCTCTTAAAACCCATGTAACTTAAATTCATTGCCAACGTCAATCTTAAAGTATTGACTGTTCCAGGACTGATTTCCCTGATTTAAAGATCTTCACCAAATACTTGTAACATGATTTATGTTCTTATCCATACCTTGATGTCTTCAAATTTTGTGATTCCTATCCTAGGTAAATGTGATGCTTCTAATAACACCAATTTTCGTCCCGTGATGAAGTTCGACTCAAAGCATTCCTGAAACGAAAGTTAAGTTTAAGGCATCATCAGCTTGGACTTAGTAACTAAAATGAATACGAGACATAGAGAACTCACTTAAAAATCCGCAATGCACTTGCAAATAATTATGTCTAAAAACATCTAGTTTAACGTTGCTAAGCCTTTCCAAAGGAGTTTTGCTGATATTATGGTACTGGACCCAAGAGCAAGGAGGCAGGAAAATATGGCGAGCTTTTGTACTGAAATCTACAGTGTGTTTTCTTAAATTTAAAAAGTGATATCTCTTTATTATATATTACAAAGATGTAAAATATATATGCAAAGGAGTTAAAACATGCATACATTCGTGCAGAGTGAACTTGAAGTGCTTGAAATTAATATTTGTATTCTGCGGTGCAGCTAAGGGGGCGCCCCAAGTGCCAATGTCTAAAACGTCCGAAATATCTATTAAAAAGTTGTGCTTTTCCTTGGAGTGTTTAATAACTAAGCACAATTTGTTTTCCTTGTCACAGAACCTAAGGTGGTCTCATGTGACCGGGGTTCAAAATTACGAGGCGTTGTCCTTGAATCTTTCCCTTAGGGACTGATCCCAGACCGTCTCCAATAACCCGTTGTGTTGCTCCAGTACGACGTTAATTAATTACCTACATATCTAGTCACAGAAGTATTCAATGTGAAGTTCATGTTTTCATTTACTTATTCGAAGAGAAGAGACACTGCAATGTAATTATCTTCTCACAAACGTCTGGAGAGCACAAAATAAGACAAAGGACGCCTTTTCTTCCACTCTGGAGACCTTAACAAGAGCCATTGGCAGTCCAGAGTTTTGTAAGTTTCCATGAACAGTCAATAATTAAATTCAATCAAAAATTAATATTGCATGCAACAACTGTTTTGCAAATTAATATAGTTCTAATTAATATATTTTATCCTAATTATTTAAATAGTTGTACTTTATTTCAATTTTAAATACGTAAATTTTGTTTTGGACAGAGGGAGGCATCAGCCTCTTTGCCCCAGGAAGTCCAGCTTTGCTTTTGGACGCAGCTGAAGTAAGGTGGCTCTGAGCGCCAATGTCTAAAGTGGCTGTATTTCAAAAATATTTTATTTTTGTACTTTTTCCCTCCCGAAAAAATATTTTATACTTTTAAGCACAATTTCGTCCTTATTACCGAAGTTTATTCCAGTACAATGCGTGTGAAGAGAATGCTTTCATATACTCCATCTTTGGAATGCAGCGTTGAAAAGACAATCCTTCTTTTTTTCTCTCCTGTTTATTACTTTTCATGTACTCCGCTGCATGCGTATCATTATTCAGAAAAGAGAGAAGAGACAAAGCCCTAAATTTTCTCTTCTCACAAATATCTAGAGCACAAAACAAGGCAAGGGAAGCATTTTTGATTCCAACCTTAAATCACATTAACAGGAGCCATTATCAAAGTTTTATCTTTTCCTAATTTGTATGCATATTCAATAAAAATTGCAACCAAAAATTAATATTGGTAACAATAATCTTTTAACAAATATGAAATGAATTAGTATATTTTACACTCATGCACTAATTATTTTAATAATACATATTAGCTACATTTCAAACAGCAAATTTTTTGGACAGAGTGGCACCAGAATGATGTCATTTGTCCCAGTTCCTATTAAGTCTAGCTTCGCCTTTGTACTTCAGTCATTTAACTTGGCACTTGAGTCTGAAGTGCATATGGATGGGGGATGAATGCTGAATTTGTTTGGGGCTGTGTAGGTGTAATTTAAGGTTGTTTGAGTTGTTTTGCTACTTTGCGATCATTTTGTGATACACAAGGGCTGATTAAACTGGCGTAATTTAAGGATATTGCTACTGAAATGAGCCTGGTGTAAACAAAGTGGTTTCATCGTCACTTTCCTCATTTGAAGTCTGAGTGGTATAACAATTTTGATTAGACTCACGAACCATCGCCAATTGGTGATACTTTTCTATAGCCAATCCAGGATAATTTGGGAATATGGTAACCCGTCGTAGGCCATCCAAAATTCCGTTTGGCAACGAAAATCTTAGTCGCCAATTTGTCGATGGGCTGGTACAATGTTGTGTATTTTACCACATTTCCCAACTGGAGACGAATTTCACAATTGGACAGTTGAAACTTTCCCACAATGAAAATTAAACTTTGTGTAAACGACTACACGAAGCTATTCAAAACAACTACAGCATTAACTAAAAATTTTCTGTTTTATAGCCCGGCTAGCGCAAGTGGGTATTCAAGTCACGTGGTTTTGAATGAGTCTATTAGTTAAATCAGGGGACTGGGGGTAAGTTAAACGAAGCGCTTCCATAACTAGCACCGATTCTGGTTCTACGTTAATCGTTAATAATATAAAGTAATAGCAGCAACACCGAAAACCATCAATCCACAGCAATCGTCACATTCCTGCTTTTACGTATAGATAGCCAGCCTTTTCCTAATCAGTTTTTACACCTTTTCAGAAAACGATTGGCCAGAGCTCGACTACCTTTTCGTCGGAGTCGTATTATAGAGATGTGCACTGTCTAATGGTAAAATTGGAAGGTCTAGATCCAATGTATTATCTTAAGACGATGAGTTAGTTACCTTGTAGTATGGAAATCCCAGGCTTTCTATCCAGTTAGCGACTTCATTCGCACTCCAATACACAAACGGCGGAGTTTCGATGTCGGGGTAGTCATTTGATTCTAAACTCATTTGAGAAGGCCGTTTAAAAGGGCAGTTTTGTTTGAAAATAATTGGTTGCTTTTACTAAGATGTGCCCTAGCTTTGCAAGTTTTATCGGTCTTGTTTCATTTTTAAAGAATTCATCTATGTATATTCCACTAATGTATGAGGCACAGAAATCGACGTTATTTGTTGATTGTTGACTGGCAGCACAATGGATTTGATGATATTAGAGTGATGATGGAGTACATTGCCCGAAAGGGGCATTAATCTCCGGTATTAATAGTGAAGTTGCATGACATCTATATATTAATACGTGAAGAAAAAACTTTGTACCCCTTTAAGCACATTGCGCGCACGGAGGAGTATGAGATTTGGCATAATTTGCCACCACATAAGTTAGTATTGAAAGTTAATTGCATCGTTTTGCTGATCAGAAACTTAAATACAAAGGAAGCATTAGTCAATGGAACAAGAATGCGCATCAAATTTATGCATCGTAATACTATTGATTGCGAAGTTTTAACTGGAACCGCACTCAATAAGAGAATTTTGATTTCACGTATAAATTTAACATATTCCGGAACTATTGTACCATTTAACTTTCAAAGAACTCAATTTCTAATTATACCTGCATTTGCGATGACAATAAATAAGTCTCAAGGACAAACATTCGAAAAAATTGGAATTTTATTGAGGCAGCCAGTTTTTACACATGGTCAATTGTACGTCGCAGGAAGTAGAGTTCGATCATTCGATGGTTTGAGATTTTATGTTTCAGAATATAACGGTCAAGGGCATTTAGCAAACGATGAAAGAGTTTTTACAAAAAACATCGTCTACACAGAAGTTTTGAATCATTAAATTCATTGTCGAACTATTTCAAGTTCAATGGACAACATTTATTTTTTTAACCACCCGGTTTTTTTGTTTCAATAAAAAATATATATAAAAAATACGAAGCATGTATTCCTTATTTCATTTTTTGGATTTATTTTTTATTTAAATTTTATATAATTTGAAAAAGATAGGCAAATTAACTGTGTAGCCTTGGCGAAACCTGCGACCAGTATAGCAATAAAAAAAAACCAAGAAAATGTCAAACAACGCGTTATTGTTTTTTAGATATGGCTTAACCAAGCTATACCGCATTTTTCCTATGACGTATTTGTACATGCTCGCAGCTTACGTAATAGAACAAAATTCAAAAAAATTATATGCAATGAATATAGAGGTATACTCTTTGACAAAAGAACCTTATTAACGTTCAAACTTAAAAATTAAATGAATTATGGTCGAATTTCGACCACTGGGCGACCACTAGTTTTAATAATTGCCTTATTTGGAAAAAGTATGAAGAATAAGAGGAAAATTAAAAAAGCTACGCTAAAATGGTATTTGTAAAAAGATTAATCAGGGCTATTATTTTGTCTAACGGGGAGTGAGCTTATCTGAGAGTGTTAATCACCAAGGCGAAGCCTTTATTGATTCGAAAAAATTCGCGAGATTTCTCTAAATAGCACAAGGAGATCCGAAACTCCCTCCAATGGGATAGAAGTATTCTGAGGGTGGGAGTGCTCAGTGAGTTTGTCTGATTTAGGTGGACTTGGTTTATGTATGTTTCGGTAGTTATTAGTGATTTGAGCTTATAAAAATCCTTGTTTTACAGGAGTATGATTAAAATTTTTGCTTAAGATGTTAGGTCTTTTCGGAGGAATTTTTTGGGAATTTGCTGCAGCCTCTTCAGGAGGCAACATGTCCTGCTTCATTGCAGTTGATGCAAGTTAGGATTTCTTGACGGGGTTGAACGCATTCAAATGAGCGGGCGATTTTTTCCGCATTTAATGCACCTAATTTTCCTGAGACAGTTGACTGCATCATGTATGAAATTATTGCTGTATAAGTTCAGATTTTCTTTTAATGTTTCAACAGTAATTTTAATGTAAAGACATTCGTTGATTTGGAAGATTTCTTCAGATTTGGGAGCACTTTTTAATTCAATGGGAAGATGGGTAGTGGAGTTTTAGTTTCGATTTTCTGAAGTTGGGATATTTTAATAGTTTCGAATCCCTTTTCTGATAAGTCTGGATGTAAGGTGCTGTGTGGTAATCCTTTGATTACTACTTTAACGGGCCTTTCGTGGGAGGAAGTTATTAAATATCCTTTAATGTTATCTTGAACGTATTGAGGAACTTTCTGGGGCTGGATTGGGGATTTTCAAAAGACTAATATATTATCCGGAGAGTTTTCTGCTGATCTCTTGACCAAAAAGGGATCTGATCTCTTTTAGAATGGAAGGGAAATTTTCAGAAGATTTTATTATGGTAGGTACAGTGGAGTTGGACGGGTTGTTGGTGTCTTCAGTAAGAGAAGAGAATTTATTTTGTGCTGAATTGGGGTGATAATTTTTGGTTTGCAAGTATTCTAGCGCTTAGGAGCTTGAAATCCGTAGTCATCAGAATTCTGGGAGGATGGTGGGGGAAGTCAGAAGAGAGGCGCTTGTCAGAGTTGGCAGAACAATGGATAAGACAATTTGGGACATGGCAATTACCAAAAATTAGAACCTCATCTTGTGCTTCTCTGAGTATGTCCTCTCCGGCAGTAGTGCGCTCGGTGGTATCTTTCTGAATGAGGGGCTGCTCTTCAGGAATTCTAACGTTGGAAGTCGTTGGGGATGGAGGATTGAGCGGAATTGATCATTTCGGCTGTCTTTTTCTTGTCAAGGGCCATGGAGATGAGTGCACATCTTTCGGATGGAGAGGTCGCAAGAAGTTTCTCGACTAAGTCGAATCTTTCTTGAGAGGCTGGGGATATAACAGGTTCAATATTGTCGTTAAATCCAAAATAGCCTAAATTTGGTGAGTCTTGAGAAAGATTGTTTTTGCCACTGTTCAAAGCACGCCCTCTCTCGAGGACATCTGGACAGAGAAGACAACAATTAATTTAAACAATATAAAATCGGCCCTTAAGGGATTCATTCTCCAATTTCTCCGTGTAGTTTAAATGTGCTTGATTTAAACCAGCGATTTTCAAACCGGGAGACCTGCCTCCTTGTGGGGAGGCGCGGACTAGTGCAAAGGGAGGCGCGAAAAGTTTAACATAAATGTAATTTTCATAACATAACATGTATAAACTTTCATAACATAACATTACATTTTACAACCTATCTTTTAAAGCCATTTACCATTCGTAACAATATATTTATGCAAAACGGAATTTTCTGCATTAGCTGCAATGAAATCCAAATATCGAGCCCGTTTAGTAGTAGAAAAAGAGCTACGAGTAGCACTCTCCTCAATGACACCAGATTTGAAAAACTTTGTGCTAATAAACAAGCACATCCATCGCATTGAAAATACATTAATTTAAAAATAAATATATGTAGTAAAACCTTGTTATTCTGTCAATTACGTTTTTTTTTCATTTTTTGTATTAATACATTTTTTATCATTTAAAAATGTGTCTATTATTTTATGAGATAAATGGGGACGCCAAGATTATGTTTTTTTTAAGGGGGCGTAGTAACATAATGTATGGAAACCACTGACTTAAGTTATGGAGTTGCATAATGCTAAAACTACACGAAAGAGTTTGCCGTTAATGAATTTCTTTAGCTGTCTGATTATAGAAAGCAATGAGAAATCTGGATGATATATGAATGCTTCACTTGCCAAATCGATTAACTCCACTTTCTGAATTTTATTAAATTCTAATGTCAAAGCACTTGATTGACTCCTAATTGTATATATTCAAAACAAATTTCTCTAATAATAAGTATTAACACCACTAAATGACAAAATTTTTTTAGCCATTGAAAAATAAATAATTTATTTCAGAAGTTAATCTGATTAACTCCATACTCTAATGTAAATCGTAATAAAAATTTAGTTAAAACACTTTTTAACAAAGCAATTGACTACTTCTTATATACAGTGAGTCAAAGTAAAAACCGAACACCAAAGAAAATAAAAAGAATTTGTACGTACAGTCCGAACAAACACAAAAATGACGGGAGCTCAAATACAGCTAACGAAGAAGACATCATTTATATTGCTGATGAATCAATTTAAGCAAAGTAATAATACTCGTAATATGTGTAACAGTAACAGAACAGTTATTATTCATTTTTGCTAAAATCTTTAATAAAAAATGTATATAATGAAGTTTTTCTGTAATAAAAAAATAATTTGAAGACTTAATTTGAATTAATTTTCTTTCACTTGCCAAATCGATTAACTCCCTTAATCACGCAAAAATTGTAGTAATAACGATTACTCTAAGGATATTCTATCGTATACTTTCTATACGTCGTTAGATAAAAGATACATCTGCAGTAATACAGTCTACATCGTTTATTTTAATTTATAATTTAAAAGGAATTTTAAAAAACAATGTATACTATTTTACCATTTTTCTCGACTTTTTGTTTTATGAAGTTAATCGATTTGGCAAGTGAGGCATTCATATGTCAGTGAAAAATGAAAATATGAGCGAAGTTAGATTTAACGTCAAAAAAGAAAAGAAAATGTCCAATCACCTTTGAACAAGAGAGTGGGATGAAATTGAAGTAGAATCAGAATATAATTATGGTAACATCATTTAGGTGTACTTTTTACAATTCATTTTATTGAAAATAAGAATTAACACCAGTAAAAATAAACGAAATGATTTCATATTTTTGGATAATTTTATTTAATTTATTTAGAGTTATGAAATCTACTTACATGAAAACGGATGTTATGTACATTATAAATGGATTGAAATAAGGTATGAAGTATGAGTAACGACACTTTGCCTTCAATAGATACAAGCAGTTTAGAAAGTTTAGCTCAGATGCCATGCGCGGGTTAGTGTAAGAGACAGTAACTAATTTGTGTATAGGTATTTCTGGATGAATTCCTCTAGTAGAAAAATACCAGCATTATTTAAGTGCCAGGAAAATAATTTTTTAACTTCTTTTCGATATTATAATCTATAGACAATTCATTTCACATACATCACACCCTCGTTGTATGACAAAACTACGAACGATGACACTAACAAACTTCTACAAAATCGGTAATGAGTACTACGAAAATGGATTTTGAGTTCGGGAAGGGTGTTATGAATGCCCCTTCACAAGTTCGTTTAATGTAAAATTGCTGCTACTTAATTTGTAAGAATGGTCAATATATGGTGAATGCTCTAGCACTTAAAGTTTTCCTACCAATATTCTTTTGCGGCACTCTTGCACAATGCATACGATATTTTAGAATTTCACCATCTTTAAGGGAAGGAGGACAAACTAATTTGATAAGATATTCATGATTAATTTTTAGGGCAATCAGTTTTTCTTGAAAATTTCGTTTAATTGCACGTGCAATAACAAAAGAACTTGTTTTAAAATTGACTCTTTAGTTCAAATCAAATCTAACGTATTAAATTTTTTCAAAAACTGATAGATTGATTTGACAGCGTATATTTTTCTTTTTAAAAATGAAAATCACTCTTCAACTAACTTCTAACATGTATAATACGTTGTTTAAACATAGTTTCAACTCGTAAAATATGCAACCTTGACCTTCTGTCATTACAACAAAGAATTTTTAATATTTTAAAAGTCCTAGTTCGGATTTTTTTCTAACATTGATATTCTTACAATATCATCAAAGTTCCATTTAAAGTTTGCTTTATTTTAACTTGCATACAGTTTTAAATCGAATCCTTTGTGTGGTTGTTGCGTGAGATGAATAGGAACTACAATTTATTAAAACAATTAGCATATCAAATTTACAACCACAGAAATCAGAACGAAATAAACCTAAAGTAAAGTCCGCTGAAAAAACAGAGTTGCTATAAAGATATTAATTGATGATTATCTTCTATCCCAGATGTATAATTTCCACAACTTGCAACAAAAAGTGGAGCAAAATTTAAAAATGCAAAATAAAACGCTAGCGAAAAAATCTAAAAATAAAATTTACTACACGTGGCCAACGAACACGTTTACTTTTATTTGAACAAGCACTACACTTTAAAGAACATTTTTCAATTCAGAGATTTTGTTTTGAATAGAAATCATGTACCAGTTTAGAATGATGGTGTTACTTGCCTATTGAGTGCAGCTATCGATAAAACCAAGTAATTTTATTTGAAACTTGGAAAACAAATGCAATTTTCAATAAGTTTAATTGTTTTGTAAAATGCTATGCAAAAATTATAAAATACTTTGAATAAACTCGGTTAGTATTAGTCTTGGTTCAAAAGGTTTTGTGCTGTATGTTTTACTTCTTTTTATAAAAAGATTCTACGACTACATGTGTTAAGCCAATGACGTTTGAGAAAATTTCATAAAATTTTCACGTCATCTGCAGAAAATGAACACACGCCTTTAGCAATAATATAATTAATTTATATAGAATAATTAATTTCTTTGCTCTAGTGCAAAATTGAGTTTTTTATTTTCTTCATATAATCTGTCACAAATATTTGGAAATCATCTATATTTTGAAAATAAAAAATAAGTGAAGTATTAGAATTTTAATTCGGTAAAAATAACTTTTGGAGAAATAATTGCTTTTTCAGCAGTTCTGGTAAAACTATTCAAGTAATCGCAATGCTCAATGTGTACCTGTCAGCTTCTCCAAAACTGCCTAATTATAGTTGATTTAAGAATAGTTACTCAGATATTTTAGCATGAAACTTTCCTAAGTATGTAAGCAAAGGAAATTCAAATAATGTATTTACTAAATTAAAAAATCTTTATATATAAAATAGGATGTGCGTATGTATATATGTATATTTTCTATACAAATCTACACCGTTAGACAATCCACACCAAATTTGGTACACTTATACTTTAGAACACTGCGGTCAGCATAGGCTAACTCTTAACCCCCGTTCTATTGGCCCTAGGGGCTAAAAACTATTCGAAATCGCCATAGAAATAACATTGAGCATAGATTGATTGCTTTAGGCAGCGATGGTTGCTTTATCAGTGTTGATCGAAAAACAATTTTCGAAACAAATTAAATTACAATATTTATGTTTGAACTGACTTTTTAGTTCTTCCCATTATGTAAATAAATTATAGATATTTATTGACGAAGAAAGAATATTTTAAAATATTTATTTTTGCAAGGAAATTCAAGGAAAGTTTTTCAGGAGTTCAAGGATTATTTTCAAGCAAAGTTGGTGTATATTTCGACCAACTTTCCTTAAATAATTTATTGATTTATAGAATTGTTTCATAAGCTTTTTAGGTAAGGCGTGTAACTTATTTTAAAATGTCCGGAATAGATACATGTGAATCCTCCGTTGAAAGCAATGATTTTCTTTCTTAAAAATTCTGTAAAATCGGCCTTCTGCTTTTTGAAAAAATTTTATCTATTCAGTTTAATTTGTCTACACCGATTACATTTATTTCTAACCCAAGCACCGTTATTCCAAAAAGCACAAACGAAAAACTCATTGATCATAAAAGCGTAATTTTGCTACTCTATTTGACAGGTGTAATGTGCATTTTGTTTTTCTTGCTCCTGGAGGTGAAACTAAAAATATTGTGTATAACTAAGTTTTGTGTTACATTTATATTACAGTGAATTTGTAAAATATTTTACTTCATGATGTGTGTACTGTCCTTATACTTTTAAAAACCTGTTAATGTAATTACTTTGATTTTACACTATAGATTGATTTGATTCATTTTCCTGTCTAATAGATGATTGGGATAAATATCCGGGCAAAGCCATGTTTCGGTCATGTTTGAGCATTACTAAATCTAACTTTTAATTGATTTTCTAAGTATTTCCTACTTTATTTGACAGGTGTAATGTGCATTATTGAATTAAAGTTCATTATTATTATTGTATTTCTATGAGTTTTTATATTTTTACATGAATATTACGAATATTTGGTTGATAAAAAAAGGATATTTAAAATATTTGATTTTTCATAATTTACATTTTGTAATGGAACACGCAAAACTTCAGCTCAATCATAAAAGCGTAATTTTGTTATTTTAAGTTTGCAAAAACCAGAGAATTAATGTTTTATTTTATAAATTTGATTTAGAATCCCGTGTTTGTGTATTTGAGTTACCACAGCGAAATGTTGCAGTCATATTTGAGCATTACTAAATTTCATAAATCATTATCGTCTTTATCAATATTTTTCAAATGTCTTTTTTCGAATTGCTCTATTTCGGAATACACTCAGGCAGTCGAAATTCGACACTTCGCGCATCTCGTTTTTAATCGTTAGCGCGACGTTAAAATTTAGAATCCTGCATTTCTTCGTCGGAATTTCGTTTCTATTTGTATTTGTCTTAATCTTTTACCTATTGCAATATATTCAGGAATTAAATATATATATTTGCGTTCGAAGTATATTGTAGAAGCTATGAAAAAGTTAAAACGTATTTTCCGTACAACTTAAATGATTGCGTTTTTCTGTGAAAGAAAAGTGATTGTTCTAATTCACTTTTCAAGCAACATTTAACCATTTCAACCCGAGCAACGCCGGGTAATTCAGCTAGTGATTTATAAAATATAGAACAATGTATTAAAATACATTTAATAAAATATATACGTATGTGCTTGCACAAACACAAATACAAAAAAAGACAAAACGGGAAGATGGACAAACCATCGACCTTCTAAAGAAATAGACGGAGCATGTGCTAGCAGCTTTATATTGTTTCTTCCGGACACTCGGTTGATCTGTCACGTGGTTGTGGGGAAACCATGAATCCTAAATTGTTGATTGTTTAAAGTGATTATCCACCGTGATCACAAACACTAGTCTGTGTTTCGACAGCCAGTTGGCTAAGTCAATTCATAAGCCCTCGTGATTTACCCTTGATCTTTCGACTGCGACTCCACCCACATGCTCTGTTTATTTCATTAGAAGGTCGATGGGACAGACTGACGCACTAAATGAATCTGCATACTTACAGCGTGCAAAGTTTCATGAAAATATACCCCGCCGTTTGGATGTACGCACATGCCGAGACACCAAACTAAGAAACCATTGACTGCATTAGAATGACCCAAAATAGATCAATAATTTGAAATGGGGTGAAATATTCAATGTTCAAACAAACACTCCATTCTGATTAATATAGATTGGATAATCATATCATCGTGCTTGCAACAACACAACCCCCCCCCCCCCCCCCCGCTGGTTGAATTCATAAAACAAATTCTTTCTAATTAACTACACAATCGAAAATAAAATACATTGTGTCACATCCAAAATAAATTTCAAAACAATTTCCACATTTCCAAAATCGTAAGAGTATATATAAAATTTTAAATTATTTTCACTTTATTTTAGCTCTCATCGTTTTTCTTCGACCAAGCTACAATATAGCCTTCAGAAAGAAAACCGTCCTCGTAGTCCTTTCACATAAAAAATAAATACAAATCGTTTATAAAAACAACTATCGACAAATGATTCCACAATCTGGCAACTCACCTTTCCTAAAAGCAGATTAATTAATCTTCCTTTCAGCAACCGTATCATTACCTTTTTCCAACGGAAGTAGCGCAGAGAGTCTCAAATATCTTTCCTCAAGATCTTTAGAGTGTGGTTTACATTATTTGGGCACTTTTAGCAATTTTTCCACGTTTTGGCCATCGTAACCGCTGGCCGTCCCACCGCCAGCAGGTTCCACAAACATGTTAATCACAGCGTTTCCAAATGGCCTAAACATGGTAATTAGGCGGATAATGATAGAGCCCTGCTTATGTAATCGATCATGAATCGCATCGTCCAATCGGCGACTGCTACCGTGACATGCACTCCTCCCGACTTTTTATCACGTGATCAAGAGGATCGAAAATATTTGCTCTTGGACCATGAATGCTTCCTTTCTTAAATTCAGTTATAATCACTTGCAGCTTTTCTCATCTTTTAGTCGACCGCTTCTAAATATCTATTCATCATCAGGAATCTCTTTTAATTGCGAATCCTTTAAGGTTGTTGATTGTCCTAAATCCTTTCAGAAATATTTAAGTCTTTTTGTCTTCCAATATTTATTAATGCTCTCTTAAGTACACACTTGTCCCAAAATTGAGGATTATGCAATCCGACATTAATCCCGTACCAAGTAACTGCCCCGAAGTACCTCAAATTAATATCCCACAAGCTATGTGGAATAAAATACCTATGATTATCCACATACACCTCGAGGAGCTACAGAGAGCTAAGAAGAAAAAAGCTTTGGTTGAACACATTGTATGTTTTAGTTACAGATAATTTTTTTGCTCTGTTAAAAGCAACCTAATAGGGAATGTGCTAGCCTCTGGCCTTAAAGCAGGCCTCACAACGTGCAGACATGCTTCCACAAGGCTGTACAAGAGTTCCTGTTGTCAAGAGTTCCTGTTGTAAGGAGTCCCATTCGTGCACTAGACCACATCTTTGCTTTTTTTTCGGTCCTTGGTGGTTCTGTGTAGGCTGTACTGCGACGTCCGAAGAACATACTCTATTATATTGATATCAGATGACCTTGCCTCTAAGAATTGAATATTACCCTCAATTTTTGTACGTGTTTGCATCAACTTTTAGGTTTTTTCTTCTGTTAAAAAGATTTAATACATAAGTAAAACAGTTTCGGTTAAATGATTTAATCTCCTACTGTGTAAGCTTGGAAGAATTGATTGTGAAAATGTTTCCAGATAAAACAATCATACTATTCCGAATGGACTCTGCTCTTTGCTCATTTAATTAAAAATGTGTATGTTATCTTTTCTTCGCATTTTATTTACTTCATAATACTTATTTAACGGATGAGTTTTATAAAAGCGTACTTTTGTTTCAAGGATGTAGTTATTTTTAAAGTTGAAACGGATTTCTCTAAACTTGATTTATAAGTTACTAGCAGAATTACCCGGAGTTGTTCGGGTTAAATGGATTAAATGTTGATTGAAAAGGGATCAGACTAAACACTTCTCTTTCATAATAAAATGCAGCATCATTTAAATGTACGGAAAATAATTTTTTAACATCGTTTTAACTTTTTCATAGCTTCTACAATTTACTTCGGACACAAATACGTATACATGATATGTATATCCTTCCATATAATCAATTTCATATTCATCGCACTTCTGCTGTAAGCCAAACTACAGAAGTTTTTCTTAGGTGGCCACTACAGAAGTCGATTTCGAGTTTTGGAGTGATTACGAATATCTTCGTACTTTCATTTTCCGTAAAAATGGCGATTTTCAGCGTATAGTCTTGCACTCATTTTCATAATGAATATGTTTTACTCGTGGCATTCTTGCACCAGGTATGCGATGCTTTCGAATTTCATCATCAATATGAGATGATGGTAAATTAAATTATGACATTCGGGATTAATTTATTTTGAAGCAAAAAGCAAACACAATTTTTCTTGAAAATTACTTCGTTATCTGACCGTGGTTCAAAATTACGTGTTGTTGTCCTCGGAACTTTCCCTTGGGGATTGATCCCGGATCGTCACCAATAGCCCGTTGTGTTCTCCAGTGCGACGTTAATTAATTACCATTACCCTGAAAATTCCTTTCAGCGGCAGGGGGAATAACGGAGCTTGTTTTAAAAATAAATATCATCAGTGTAGATAAAGCAAGCTCAATCAATTACAATTTTTCAAAAAAATAGAAGGTTGATTTTACAGCGTTTTTAAAAAAAGAAAATCACTGCTTTCAACGAATGTTTCGAATGGATCTAAATTGTGTAAGAACAGCTTCAATTTATAAAGTAAGAAACCTCGACCTATTACTTAAAATATTTCAATTTTTCAAAGTTCTTAACTGATATTGTTCCAAGATCAGCAGTCTTATCTAAAATTCACTTTACTCCATCAGACATTTAATTTTAAATCGAATCCTTATGGTACTTTTTTAAATTCAGAGATTTGGTTTCTAAATGGAAACTACGTGCCTATTGTATTTAGAACAATAGATGCAGATACTTGACTATGCAGTACATTTTTCAATAATACCCATGTAAGACAAATTTAGCTTTAATTGATTTTAATCGTCTTGTAATGAAAATCTATGACAAAATTTTGAAATATTTGAACTACAACGTATGGTTACCCATTTTAATTTAATGTAACCATTCTCACTTTAAAGTGAATTTTTTAAAACTACCTGTCATTTTAAAGTAAAGTTACACGTCTAACTTAAAAAGGGTTTGCTTTGCTTATTTTATTTATTTTTATGAAGCAACATTCTACAAATCATTACGTAATCAACCGAAGACTTAAAGAAAGTTAGTCGAAATATATACTATATACCGCCAAGAAATTCCCCATGTCTACTGGTATTTTGCAGAAAGTAAACATAATTTATTTAAATCTGATTCCTAAATAATATATCTGCAATATGTAAAATACTGGAACACATAAATACAAACAGAAACGAAATACCGATCATAGAAAAAAGGCAGAATTCTGAAAAAAAAAGATATGAGCAAACGTGTCGAATTTTTATTTCCTGGGTATATTCTGAAATAGAACTCGAAAAAACAATTTTAAACAATATTCATAAAGACAATAATGATTTATTCACAAAAAGAACACATATGACCGCAACATTTCGCTGTCGACTCAAATACATAAACACGGAATTCTAAATCAAATTAAAAAATAAAACGTTAATTCTTGCGTTGTCAGATACCGAGTTGTGTAAAATTAAGCATTTAAATATCCATTTTCATCAATCAAATATTTGTAAATTATTTATATTATGGAAAGAAAGAAAAAATCAGTTACAACAAAATTATAATTTTAAATTGTTTAAACATAATGTTTTTGAAAAAATTGTTTTTCGAGCAGTTTATTGGAAAATTTGATTTTAAATCAATACTGGTAAAACAAACTGAGTTACGTACCGCAATCGTTTTCAATGTCATTCCTATAGCAATTGCAAATTGATTTTAGCCCCTCTGCACACCCAGGTTAAAGAGAACGGGAGTTAATATGTAGCGTACGTTACCCGCAGGGTTATAAAGATTATATGTGCCAAATTTGAAGTGGATTGGTCAAACGGTGTAGATTTGTATAGGGAACAGACAGACGCCAACTCTGCTTTACACATATATGCAGTGGATAAAAAAAGTTTCTTTACGGAACTGAAAACGGCGAATAAATTACGATAATTGCTAAAATAATCTTACCACAGATTCAGAAACTGCTCAATAATCTAATATCACACTAGAGAATGTGTTCGCAATAAAAATTCCTTAATTTTCACAAATAAAAAGTAATTAATTAAAGCGTTGAGAAAAACATGCAAACTAAAAGGCAAAAAAACTCTCCATGCGCACTATGCAAATTGATTGTTACCTATAGTTTAGCTGTTTCGTATTCAATTATCGTATGTATAAGAACTTCAAAATAGTATAAGAAATAATTTCAAAGATTTTTATGCTGGTGGATTGCCTGCAATGGAAGTTCCGAAGTCATTCGCGAGTTTGTGATAAAGTTGAGAAATGACGGTTTATGAATAAGGAAAATTGGCGGTCATACACAAATCTAAATCTACTGTTCAATATATCATTGACAGATATAATGAGGTATAAACTGTGGAAAATAGGAACCGATCTGGAAGATCTCAGAAGTTGAGTCGTATGCACAAGAGGAATATTCTACAACAGGTTCGTGATAATCCACGAATTAGTGCACCAAAACTTGCATCCTTGTTGAAAACTGATTAGTTTTGAAGAATCACCTCAGACTGTAAGGAAGGTAATCAAAACAGCTGGCTATAATGGGCGAGCGGCTAATACGAAGCCATTCATTAGCGAACTTAAGAGCAGAAAGCCTCTTGAGTTTGCAAAGAAGCATGTAAGTAAGCCCTTAACTTTTTAGAATTTGGTACTTTTGAGCGATGAATCAAAATTTTATCTCTACGATTCAGATGTGTGAGGTATGGTGTGGAGAAAACCAAACCAGCAAATGCAAACGAAAAATTTACTGGAACTGTAAAATACGGCGGAGATAGCGTAATGGTGTGGAATTGCATGAGTTCTTCCGGTGTAGGTAATTTGTATTTAATTCAAAGTAACATGGATAGATATGTATACCTAGACATTTTGAAACAAAATGTCTTTGCTAGTGCTACGAAACTGTCTCTTGAAAGAACATTAATCTTTCAACAGGACAACAATCCAAAACACCATGCAAGGATCTGTAAAGAATGGTACCTTTACCATGTGTTGCAGCAACTTCAGACACCACCAGTCTGTGTCCTCATAGAACACTTATGAGAAGAAATCGGTCATGAACTGGAAAATTACAATACCAACAGCAACAATAAACTGAAAAGTGCCGTATTCTGGACGTCGGGAACAAAATTATTCCAGAAGCAATAGAAAAAACATGTAGGTGTCATGCCTAAATGTCTAAGAGAGGTAATTAAAGCAAAGGGAAGTTCAACTGATCACTAAATAATGAAACATGGGAGAAGTAATAACATTTAATGAGCTATTTTTTACCGTACGGAGACTTTTTTTTGCTTTTTTTTGACAAATTTTCGTGTTATTGTGAATTTTGCGGTAAATTATATAAATATGTTTATTTAAATGTTATAGAAACTTTCTATGCAATTATGTTCGCCGGTTTTTCCATTTTTCTTACTTCAATATTTATTTTCTGCAAATAATGAAGTTATTTATTGGAAATATTAAGTGCGCACGGAAACTTTTTTTTACTCACTGTATATAGATTTAGTTTGTTAAGCTTACAACAAAATACGAGCAATCGTATCTAAATTCAGTCCGTACAGAGAATGTAGTATGTGTACTGTAAAAAGTTAATTTTTACTATTTGTATTACGAAAAACATTGTAGAGAGACGCGGAAATCATGTCATCCCTCGCCTCAATACGAGTAGGAAGTAATTTGATGGAATTATTAATTTTTAATTACATTATTGTCATACTCGATATGAAATAAATTGTGATTCGGAATAAAGTCGATACTTCAACACCTTATTACGACTTCAAATTCGACTTTGATTCTTAATTTAGTTGAATAACAAGTGATGGTGAGTGGAGTGAGCATCTCGGGGTTAAAATTAATTACAATTTATTTACAAGTTTGAACGTATTAAGAGAAAGCAAAAGAAGGCAATTATTAGACAGAACCACAGTGCAGATGCACGCCAGGAGAAAAAAAACAGAATTAATCTCTTTTTCCACAAGAAAGGGTTGCTGGAAGTCCTATGGCAAAGTTGCTGACGCCGCCAGTGATTCCGTTTGCTATTGTTGTAGATTCATCTTTTATTTCCTTCAACTTATTTAGAGTTTAATGCTATTTCCAAAATGGAAAAGTCCCAGAGCTGTCCAAATTTGAGATATAAATATATAAATGATGTCAGAAATATTGTATTAAATTATTGTGTTAAGAATTATATTAAGTCTTGAAGAGAGTATGCTACAGTAAACTAATTAGGAACTTACTATTTTTGCGATTATAATTTAAAACAATTCTGACGTTACTTTCCAATGAAAGTCGACGCTTGAAGTTTAACGTCTTCAATAAATTATAATTTGGAAAGGCCATAATTATTTGCGAGTTTCCTCCAAACCTTTCTTTAACTTTTCTGATATGATGGCACAGAGCATCCATCATGCGTTTAATAGCATGCTTTGTGGATCTTGAACCACGCCTATATGACGTCACATCAAACAAACACGCCTCATGTTACTTGTGGGGTTTCGCTAAAACAAACTAAAAGGAAAATGAAGAACGTGTCGCTTAAGTAGTACCTGCGACAAATCTGCTGTTCATAACAGTAGCATTGAAAATTAACAGTGTTTGAGCAAATGGAAAATATAAAGTTAAGGAAAGAGTTCACCAAAATAAAATATTATGCTTGCAAGCCAAGCAATAAGAATGCGGTTATTAATGCATCCAGCATATTTTGAAAAGAAATTTCAAACTTTTAAAGTAGATTATGAAATTATTGAAGGATTCAAATCACATTAAAGTTATATTTTATTTGAAGTAGTAATACAATAAAGGGTTCATTCTTGTTCGTACCAAAATTTGACGGTAGAGAATACGAGTAATCGGTGATCGTTAACCTTTTCGAGGAAATTTTCTATAAACTCTGCCATGAAACTAAAATGCAGAGGTAGGTAGTTAACTAACGTCGCACTGGAGCAATACAATGGGCTATTGACGAATGTCCACTAAATGTAGAAATAGGAACTATTGTATTTATTGACAGATTAAATAGGTAGGTATATGTATGTAAAAATTGTTAGGTAGGTATGTAGAAAACCTAGATTCATCCTTTTAATGAACAATTGAATAGATTGTTCCAATTTATCAAAAAGCCTCTGATGAAATATTCGTTAAAAAATTTCAAGTAAAATATTTCATAAAACAAATTTGTTCGACAAAATGAATTTTTGTGAAAAATTTT
The DNA here is from genome assembly GCA_933210815.1 of Meta bourneti. Classification (NCBI taxonomy): domain Eukaryota; kingdom Metazoa; phylum Arthropoda; class Arachnida; order Araneae; family Tetragnathidae; genus Meta; species Meta bourneti. The sequence continues at coordinate 74,322,390 of OW119924.1, read as the reverse complement.
AGTCATTATTAATATTAATATATAGTGGCATCAGTCTACGTATGAAAATAAGTTGCGCTGCTCTAGCAATGAATAAAATAAAATTAGTTTTTTCTTTCAGTCGTGTAGCGCGTGATGGCTGCGAATAAAAATATCTTTAGAATGCAGCTATCAAGGAGGATTGAGATAGTAGAATCAATGTTAAGCCTTTATATTTTGAGCAAAGACGCTATGCTGGTAGACTAGTCGCGTAGACTAGCGTATTATATTTATTTAATTTTTGATTAAAGTTACTTTTTTTACCTGCCTCGTTATTTATTGAACCAGTCGATATCTTCATATTGTTATGAGAATTAACATTCACATGTCCATAAACACATGTACTTTTGAGATGTAACACAAAAATCTTTACTTTATATTTCGTACAAAATGTGCTTTTGTTGCAATACCTTTATGAACTGGAATCAAGCTGAAGGAAATTTTAAAATTTCCTTCAGCTTAACACTTGATAATGAGACAAAAAGCAAATTGCAATAGTTGTTCTATATCAGCATTTACCACTGAAACTATTACTTAAAGCATATGCAGCTGGATGTTTGACAGAAATAGTAGTATACAAATCAAATGCATAAAATCGTCGAGTTTAATGAGATGTCACTCACGGTAATAAAATTGAGACAAATAAGGCACAATTAATAAACAACAAAAAACATTAAACAATTCTCAATAAAAAAAATTTCTTGTTACACAATCTGAGGTGATCTTTTTCAGTCACCTTTTTTCTCAAAGTAAATAAGTTTTCAACACTAAACGATTCGATGTAAGATTTTTAGCCCATTTCGAAGCTGGAGTTCAACTGAATAACATCTCCTTCAACATTGGGGTGGCCATTGTGAAGCTTTCCTTTAAACGCGACCTCTTCTTTTTGAAGGATGCTTTAGCGCCGTGTCAAAACGTCTGTCAAATTCGAAAAGACATCGACGCGGGGGTATTGTAGTGCTTCCCTGACGTCCTTTGTCGATCGAATCGTTTCTGTCCGCCCCAACCATTTACCGGAGCTAATAATAAAGGTTTCCGATTAAACACAAAAGCGTTTCTCGCCTGTTTCCTAATAGGCAATATTTATTTGATAATCCAGGGAACGCCCGCTTCTTTTTCCTTTACTCAATTTTATAGTTTTGGTTGTAGGAATGTATTGGGTGTTCGCAGGGTTTTTTTACGAATATTTCAAAAAATTTTGTATTCTCGTCTTTCATTCAAGGTGTGTTCCAACGCTTTTTCCTAAGATGTTATGAAGTATTCAAAATGCAGGAGACCAGTTTTTGCTTGGCTAGAAATCTCATCTCTGTAAATTCTTTGCATCAGCATTTGGTGAAACCTTATGCCAAAAGTGCTTGCTCATTCAATCTTATGTAACGTATTTCAAGGGTAAATATTGCCAAAACATCGATTTAATGTTTCATAGGTTTTTGAAATAAATTACTATGCAGATATAATTCCAATTATCACAAATGACTATCGAAATTTCTGAATACAAGACTAGTGAAGGATTTTAAAAATTACCAATTATCTTCTACAAGGACGAACCAATTTTCATTCATCTTCATAGAATAGGAATTTGAATTAATGACAATGATTTAAGAAATTGTTCATAGAATATTGTAGAATATTTTGGAGAACGTTTAAAATAATCTTTAAATGTAATTTTGTCGAAAATGGTATTGTACTTGATTCTATTTAAAAAATTTCGGGAAGCTAAGTAGGCTTGTTTTACTTTCTGTAATGAAATATTAGAACTACTGATGGGGGAAAGAGCTTCAAACAAGCCTTGGTAGCATAATCTAACAATTGAAATTTAAACATAAATGGCTTTTCCAAATTGGTTTGACTGGAATTCATGAGTGTGGAGTTAATTTAACAAAACATTAATTAAAATAAATTACCGAATGTCTTGAAAGCAGATACTTACCACTGGGGATAATACATATTAGATCCCTTCCTTCGCTATTCCGGGTGATCTGTGTTACTACCTTAACAGTTCGTGACTTCGACAACAGAATTTGTGGACTTCTTCAGGTTGATACAAAAATTATTTCACGCCACAAAAAAAAAACAAGTTACCATGAGAATATCTCGTTTCAACCCAAAATACTGTAAACATTTAATTCAATTCATTCCACACTACTGATTCTACTACGAAAGAAAAACCGCTGCTTTAAATAAATCTATACCAAAGTTTATTTCTCTTTAAAAGATACATATAACGTCTCTAAAACTTAACATTTATTTTCCATTGGATACTTATCAACGGGCTTTCGTCTTCTGACGCAAATATACATTATGGTGCTTGCTCCATTTTCAGCATCAGTTGCTAACCGATCCTGAACTGCTGGGACTCATTTCTTCCACGGTAGCGACCTAGAAAACAATGTAGTCGTAGTCGGTTAACTGAACCCTTTTTCAATTATTTAGTCATAAACGCATTTCGGATTACATTTTTTTTTACTCAACAACTTATTCGATCTAACCAGTGGGAATGGTTACCAAGCTTTTCAACTATTACTATTTCCCGACCGTGTAACTTTTAAAACTTTTCTGGTTGATACAAAAATTATTTCACGTCACAAAAAAAACAAGTAGCGACCCAGCATATTTGCGACAATTATTTATTAATATTGTATCCAAAATTCATAAATATAATCTAAGATATGTCACCGTAATTTTCCAGTACAATTTCAAATTTGTTTGTCTGCGAAAAATTGCAATGTTCCTAAAAATACGATAGCCACCCGTCCTTTATTTTAAGCTACACAACACAGACATTCAGCGTTTTCAGCAGCTTCGAGATTTCATCTAAATATAATTTGAGAGAAAACGTCTGAGTTTTGACAAACATGGACATTGCATTTTCTCATCCAAACAGAATTAATATTTCTTGAAAATATATCTTGGCTTTTTTCAGAATCTCAATTTTGTGTAGATAAAATTTTAAAGGCAGTGATGACAACGAATGAAATTAATTTTGAAAATATCAGCCAACATAAATACATCTTGTGACCACTTAGAGTCCAAATATTAGATCATTATTTCAAAACCTGTAGTTGAACACAAAGTAATCTTAGTTTTGAATGATGATGTAATGTCCAATTAACTTACAACACTAGAAACATATTTTAAAGTTATGTATACATTAAAAGAATTTGATCCTCATTAAAGTAGATATATTTACATACTTCCGCAGTAAAGCTTTTAAGCACCAAACTAATTACTAGTCATTTATGCCCATTAAAGTAATGTACAGAATTAAGTTAGAGAAATCATGGATCAAAAGCAAATTTAAACTCCAGATTTTTAGTTTCTTTTTTGTTATGTAACAGAATAATATGCAATTGATAATGTGTAATTAAGTTTTGACAGAAATTTTTAAGTGAACGGATTCATCTAAACGTATAAAATATAGATTATCATCTTTTATTTTATATGGGAATAAAATGTATGTGTTTGGTTAATGGTGTTTGGATCTCGTGAAGTTTTTTCTGTTTGTAGTTTTATTGCTGACGCTCATCATAATTAGATGTAATAGGTAGATAAAAACACTTTAAAATCAATACTTTTAATAGATTACTTTTGATTTATACTTTCTATTGATATGTTAGAAGTTGTAAGGGCGTATTAATAATACCACATGGAAAATTACTCAATCAACATTGCAGAGCAAGTTTGTCTACAGCGTGGCCTTTATTAAACGAATTTTGCATCTGAAATAAGTTACAATATCATTATGACATGGATAAAGACAGGTAATCGAGGCTAAATAACTTTCCCAAGGATCGTATGAATTTTATTATGAAATGGGAAACAAATATAAAGAAACTTCAATTCAATAATATATGCGCGCATCCGACAGTTTTCAATGAACATAAAATTAAAAATAAAATAAAATTAATAATTTCAATTTCTAAGTATAAATAGTTTGTTCTCTGTCCAAAACTTAAAGTTATCTTCCCTGTTCTCATAATGCCCCATTCAGTGTTAATTTGCGAAACAAATTTACAGACTAAAGTATAATGAAAGCTTTGATCGGGGGCAAAATACTACCTCCTTTCCTTTCTTTGTTGATCAATCGGTCTAGTGGTCAGAGTCCTGGCTGCTGGAACGAAAAGAGGGCTGTCGTGGCTCAATGGGTTTGCCCACTGCTCTAGCAACCTGCGAGTTGTACTCGGTGTAGGTTCGATTCATATAGCTTATCCTGGATTTATTTCTCTCTTCTGTGTCAGTAAGACTTTCCTTGTGTATATGTGCATTACTCATCGTTATCTGTCTTGTATTTGGCACATCTGGGCCAAATATAGATCCTTTCGCCATAAAACCCATCCCTACCAACCAACAATTGGATCAAAAGGTTCCTGGCTCGAATACGGTGTAAGACATGGATGTTTGTCCGTTTGGAATGAATGTGCGACCTCTCTCTAAGAGAATTGGGCCAAGAATGTATGGTGTGTATGTGAGGTGAAACATGACCCACCCGCCGTGGTGCACCAAGGTAACGTACAGTGGTTTACAAATCAGCCATTGTAGCGCAGTAATGAATAATGTTCAAATTAAGGTATTACGATGTAGTATTGGATTTACGCCGCAGGGCTATTCACGGCGATCCAGAATCAATCCCGAAGGGAAAGATCCGAGGACAACACCTCATAATTTTGAACCACAGTCGGATGACGAAGTCAATACCCGAGCTGGCACCCCACTCTCTGGGTTGAACACCACGTCAACTCGAGGACATTTGAGGCCACGACAGATTTAACGTGCACTAATCCCCCCAAACACGTCTGTCTGGTGGATCGAGTATCGAACTTGCAACCCTCCGGTTGCTAATGCGTGACTCTACCAACTATGCTATCGAGGCTTTAGGAAATCAGGGGGTGAATAGTCTTTTTTGCACAGAATAATAAATTGCAAATTGAAGCAATAAAATAAGTTTTCCATGCCCATATTATGTTATAAAAAAAGATTAATCTTACATCAATATGCAATTTCATAAATGTAGATATTACATTTCAATCATATATATATATATATATATATATATATATATATCAACTTAACCCTAAAACATTTTTCTGAATCCGTCTTTGTGCCAAGTGTTACTAGCTAAGATCAACCACTAATGAAGTCGTTGTTTTGTCTTAAAAAGGAAGGGTTTGATAAAAATCTACACTTTTTGAAATGATGTCAGAGTTCATATTTCATTTCCGTGGTGTTTTTTATTCTAACGTTATTTTATCTGCATATCACTTCCGAGATGGAAAACGATGATGTTTGCAGGGAGTGCCAACTGACAATGGCCCATAACACCCCTCCACAGATAACATCAAGAATAACAGATTCACTGTAACAGCAGTTGTACGGAGATGAGTAAAGCGATTACCCCCCCCCCCCATTATAGGTAGATGGGGAGTAAAGTAAGCAGAATCATGTTAAAATTTAATGTGTTAGCGACTGGTTTGGTCTTCATCGAATCTTGGTATTAAAGTATTTTCGAAGCTGGAACCCAATTTATAGATATTCTCACTGTTATTTTAAATTTTTTCCAAGGGGAATATGTACAATTTATTAACTACAGATTACTCCCTTGATCATTATATCTCACACTAATTTCAAAGAATAGATAAGGCCAGAGTTATTCTTCTGCCACCTGTAGTCTATGATAAAACGTACCGCTTGAAATTTTGTCAATCGAAATCTTGCTATCCTCTATTCCCACTCTGATCACAGGACGTATTCTTTTGCTAAAGGGCCGCGGTGAACTTAAAATTGATTACAGTAAGCACACCTTATGACCTTAGTATTTGCAAATAACTGTTTAATGGTTGTTCCACAAACACTTACAAATAAATTCCACTAAATAGCATAAATGACTATTCAAACTGCATTTCTGATTTTATTTTTGTATCGCTGCTGGAGGATTGACAATTACGTAGATATGGGAGAAGCAGAAGCAGTGTCCAAAATCCTTTGCTTAATCCTTCTTAATGAATATTAAATCATGTAATTTTAATTATGTAATGAATATTAATTTATAAACAACGTTTTAAGAGTAAAAAGTAACTTATTTTATTTGAAGAATACTAAAAAGTATTTCATGCATTTATAGTGTGTTATTTGTAGAGATATTTCAAAAAGTGAGAAAAACTAACATTTTCGGGCAGAGGGCTTGGGCCCCAGGGCCCCCTGATTCAAAGTAAGAATCTTAAACTTGTCATCTCTTTAAGGGGACAGTAGACTTTCAAAATCACAAAATCAATTTGTTAATTTTAGCGTTAAAGTTTATGATATTAATTTTTGTTGATAACGAAAGGAGGAATTTTTCAATTACTATTATTTTTGGTGGAATTATACAGACAACAACATAAAACATATAGCATATAAGCATAGAAAGTATAACAAAAACGCGTTTTTATTCTATTAAGATTTTTGTGACATCCTTCTGCTTTTAAAATGTTCCATGCGCATCTGGTTTTACTTTATTTATTTGAATTTTGTTTCGGATAATCCTTGAAGTTTGTTGTATATATCTAATAAGAAATTCATCATGCTTCCGACTTTTGAAATTTCAGGCTCAAAATGTTGCTTAATCGATGCGTTTTTTTGCGAAATTTTGGATGCTGTAGCACAAATTTTTTTGCTTTGCAATTGAGCGATACACATACCAAATGGAGTTAATTGAATTTACATGTATACAAACTATTATGTGACTTAAAATTTTGACAATAAATGGGAAAATAATGCGCATGGGACCTATCCATTTTTTCAAATTTATCAAAATTTTTGACCATGTTGTACTCGATTACGTCAGAATGACTTAGCATTTTTGGTCCAGGCTTTATATATAAACTTTTAAGTAGAAAACAAATAGCCTGTAAATTTCGCAGCGATCGGATATTAGCTGAATTTGTTTTGAAAGGCCACTGCCCACTTACGTTAAATGCTTATCACGATCTTTTTCTCGAATGGGCCTGACATTGACCCTCTCCTCCCTTTGTAAAAAGCTGAAACATATTGATTGAACTAACAGAAATGTGATTATTTAAGTTCTCATAGATTAGTCTTCAGAGCCTCAATGAATAATCTCTTAGTCCGAAAGGACACGGGTTTTCAGAGTTTATACTTTAGCTGCCGATGAATGAATATTAAATATTAAATCCGCACCAACACAATGGGTTCTATTTCGAGGGGGGTGATTTGACAGATGTCCCCTTTCCACAGAGAACGCACGCGACTCATTACCCATCATTTTCACACCTCGACCTACCTTTATTATCATCGGGTCCCTCTAAAAAGGGCGGGATGGCAGGACAAAAGCGGAACATATCTCTCGATTTTTATTTGTAAATTTTTTTTATTCTCCAACATGACACTGGTTTGTCGAAATGCTTCTTGGGAAATGTGATTGTGGCTCTCTCGAAGCAGATGGTCTGAGCGAGTGGTTGAAAAGGAAGAATAAAAAACTTTCGCTTGAAAACTGAACCATCCTTTCCGTTTCGTTCGAAGCTTTTTATATTTTCCTTTTTTAATGTTTTCCCTGTGGCGTGAAAAGGCCATCGTTGAGAAGGATCTCATTTTACAGTAAAAGTACTCTGCTTGTGTTCTATATTAACATAGGCGATGGGTTTCACGAGCTTTCAGGCGGTTACCATAAATGGGATTTCAGGGGGAGTCGAATTCAGCTAAACCGTTTGAATTTAATTTCCGTTGCTGTAATCTCGTTAATCATTCAATGTCCTACCGATGAGAATTAAAAGGAAATGATATTCCTTGGACCTTAGATTGGCAAAGCTTTTTATTCAATCCCAGGTTCAAGGGGGCACAGTACCCTTTGAACAATTATTTTTTATTTTTCATTTCCAACAGAATGATTTAGTGCACTTCATTTCAATAAGATAAAAGATATATTTAAAAAATCATCTTTATATAAGAGTAATTGAAAATTCCATAAAAAGTACTCCAATATTTTAAAATTTCGATTCCTTCTGTGCATTCTATTTTTTCGAACTTTTTATTTCTTTATTTTCATTGAAGTGTTTGTCACAATTTTGTACATGGGTTGGCATGTATACTGCTGTTATTTATATATTTTACACATATTTTTACAACAGACTCTGTTAAACAGTAAAAAAACATAATTTATTTTATTATTTTTACAATTCGTTATTCTTCTAATCATTATTCCATGCCCACAAAGTTGTCAAAAACATCATTTAAAAAACCATAGAAAGCTTCAAAACTCTATATTAATTACAAAAAAGTCTTAGGATCTCAAATATACTATAATCATAAAAACAGAAGACAGAGAAAGGATTTTATGATTTAAAAGTTAGTCGGATTTTTAACATTCGAAGGGAAAACTTTAATAACTCGCTAAATAACATAGCCACAGCTATGAAATGTTGAATACATAATTTTTAAATGCCATTCAGTTAATATACGATATTAAAATTTCTATATTTTTAGAGTGCTGTATTTCTTTAAAAATTGCGCTACAGAAAAGCAATGAACTTATTTCATTCTTTACCTATTGTGCATTAACTTTGCTGCATTGCTTTTTACCTGTTTTAACTAAACTTATTCATTAGACACAATATATACATAATTTTTGAAAGCGTAGTTACAGGTCTTTCCTTTAAAAAAAGCTTACCCTACATACGATGTTAGCACTATACTAGCTAAAAGTCTAAAAAGTACTATTTATTCATAAGGTTCATTTATTGGGACTCGATTACCAATAAAAAGTCTTGGTTTAAAATTTTGTAAATGACTCAAAATGGTAATTACAAATTTAAGATCCGAATTCCAAGTGAAACTATATGGAGCAAATTTTGTGTTCTTTGTCACAAAAAATGTCCCCAGTCAACTTCCCAATGTAGAAATGCATAGCTTATAATATTTTTCAAGCAGCTGTGGTCATTGATGCAATTTAAAAGTAATCTTTGAATGCTTAAGATACCTCATTCCTAGCTCTTTTCAATCGTGGTGGCATGAAAGCTCGTTGTTTTGCTTCGTGGTCCTGAACTTGTTTATTATAGGTCTCTATCTGCTGCTTCAATCGAGAATCTTCTACCTGTTGAGGAAAAAAACGCTGAGTTGATTTTGCAATTTTCTCATCAAATATATACCTGCAATTTCTATGTTGGATTTATAAAACTGTGCCCTTCTTATCTTAGCTTCATGTCTTAGTATAGTGCAGAGAAGCTATATCAGATAGAAATTGGAAATTTTAACAGATTGATGCAAAGTTTATGTAGTTTATTAATTTGTTTTCCTACGAATAAGAACTAATTTAGCACTGTTAAAATTCAGCTCACTACAGTAGACGATATTTTTCACTTTAAAGAATTCAGAATTCGTGAAAGTAAATATTTATATCAACATTCCTCTATTATATTTTTTATGCTTTTTGATTTTGAGATTTTTAATTCTCCTAGATTACTACTTTCCTTCGTAATCATATTATAGTTATTGCGATCTAGAATCCAAAAATCTCACTACCACCTGAGTTTAATTTAAATTTTTGACTAAATCGACTTCACTGCATAAAGTAAAACCTGGGTAATTTTTTATAAGGATCTTCTCACATATACCTCACGAGAATCAAAAGTAATTTCAAAGTTACATAGTTCATAGGTACGAACTTATCTTACAAAAGGCTTCAACACAATTACAGAGTGGTCAAACAAATTTTTTGACTAGATTAAACTGATAGTTCCAACTATAGTGATAATTAGTTAAGCATATTCATTCTTGAATAAGGGAACTAGAATAAAAATAGATTGAATTGGTGACTTAATTTTAAAGAAATTAAAATTTTTATGTCAGAAATTAATGCCAATGAAAAATTCAAATGTTCTTGAAACCAAAAAGCATTACATTTCTAGGGTTCCTTTATTCCACTTTGAACCTGAACAGATAGCAACAAAAAGTGCATCAAAACACATGTAATTCATTAGTTAAAATAGTGACTTACCCCCTTCACTTTAATTCTAATTCCTGCCTTCCCAAATTGTAGTTCTATTGCCGATTGCGGAAGAACCGTGCAAACGATAAATAATTGAAAGACAAAAGAAGTTGCAGGTTCTAAAATGACATTACACTTTATGGCAAACATTTTCCCGCAACTATTTTTTCATTAAAATGAATACATTTTATTCTATATTTTTGATAATGGCATAGAACTGCAAAGAAGCTTTTTGCTACAAATAAAGCATCAAACTGTGTTTATTATTCTATCTAACGCAACGATTATTATTTGTCATTCCACTTCTGTTATGCTTTACTGTATTGCTCTTTTCCACCAAATAAACCTTTAAATTTTCTTCCTTCGAATTTTTAATTATTTCTTCTCGACAATACTATAAGTCAATGCTGCGTAATAAATTCACGCTTGTTTTCCTAATGGCAAGTTTGCACACCTCAGCGTGTATTTAAATTGATCGAAAACTGCTCGTTACACGCAATTAGTTTGTTTTTTTATTCAATTTACGCGTTGAGTGTTAAACAAGTTTTACGAGCCGCTTTGGTCCCGAGTTCCACGGTTTAGGCACCCTTACCGATGGATGATAGTCCAACTGAACTGAAAATGCAAATTACAGTGTTTGTTATGAAATGCTCATTATAGACGTAACTACAAGTGGAATACTTAAAAAAAGGCAATATTGTTATGGAATTCATAACATACCCGAGCTAATTCTTCGTCGAACTCCAGACAACCTACGCCGTCTAATCTTTCCAAATCTATGGAACCTCTCCACCTCACACAGACGCCGTTCATGATGAAACTGCTTCTCAAATGAACCTGTTTAACAACAAAGGTGAAAATATGTTATTATATATTCTTGAAATAAAAAGCTCGTTAGGGAAACTTAAAATTTGTTCCATTCGCCATTATTACATTTAGTAGGTACTAAGTGCAACTTTGCAAAATCGTGAAAGTTCGTACGATTAGAGTTTGCTAAAACGTACGCCGCTGTATTTTATGGTTACCTACGCCCAGTTTTAAAAAGGTTGAATGAAATCGCAGGAATTAAAATCCGTGTTTGAATAAACCGAAAGTAACAATTTCTGTTAATAAAAAGAGCACTGATTGTAATAATCATAATTAGAGTAGAACGTTTTAACAATTTCTTTTTTTTTAAGTTCCGCTTTATTTTTCAACTATCAAAAAATAATTTCTCTTGACGAAAAATCCTCCCAAAGCATTTATCTCTTTCCGATGCGAGAAATCAAACTGTGATTTTAATTCAAGTTGGCAATCTCAGTTGGTTTAGTGCAACTCCTACGACAAGGCAGTCGGCCTCGGATAAGTTGATTTCTGAATGGGTGTGATATCGCCCTAGGAGAAGGCTATCACACTCAAAAGTATGAATGGCGATCACCGTGGAATGTTTTTCCCTGCCAACTCGTTATCAATGGTATCGCTTTCGGCATCGAAAGATAAACTTAGAACCTGAAACCACGCTAATGATACCAATTACGGAAGAGATTTGTTTACGCATTATCACCAGTCCCCTAATTTAACTAATGAACTCGTTCAAAATCGCGTGACTCAACTGTCTTCTTGAGCTGTGAGAAGGATTTTCAGTGCAAATAAACAAACCAGATGGTGTGCGAAGATTTTAGTTCTGTTGTCCAAATGCTTTCGTATGATACATATCCGGACCTTAAAATATGGCTTATCGCCGTTTAGGCAATGTTGGGCGTTTAATGTTACTGGTGTTGGCCAATCAACTATCATAAGTATATCCATTCGGAATTTATATTTTGAAATTTTTTATTGGCGATGTGCTGAAAATGTATTCGAAAAACAAGCCAAATGATGTCACGTTCAGAATTAATTCAAAAAACACATAAAACCGCAGAAATACTACAGCCACCTACTATATTGAGCTTGACAGAAAATACCTCTTATAGGTAATTAGTCAAGTGTTTGCCTTTCTAACTAAATAAAAAAACATCACCACTGTTCAGAAATGTAATCATTCAGTTTTATTTCACTTCTGCAACACACCAATTAAGTATCAAAATCGATTAATATAAAAATTCAAAACAAAAATTAATCGCAGACATAAATGGCTAAACAAACACATGATGGGAAGGGAGGATTCAGGGAGGAAAAAAATTACTCAACTGAGTGCAGTAACTTCTTGTCCGTAAAATAATTGACCAATCACAGCCTCCTCCTGCAAGGCCAATTAGTTTCGCCTATATGTCAGTGTAAAAGAAAAGACGATTTCTTTGTTCCAAAACATAATCATTGTTTCATTTCCGTTTGCTGCCCTGAGCTATTTTGAATGAGCCGATAAAGAAAATTTCTCTCTCTTTCTTTGCTTCACTTCTTTCACTCACATGAAGTTTACCGTGCGTGTGACTCGAGCGCTCTTTCTTAACAAAACTTAACTTTTCAGTCAGGAATGGTAAAAATTAAATTTCTAGAAGAATTAAATACCGTATATCAATATTTAAAAATTGTATGCGTGATACAGCTTTTACTACGTATCGCATTTTTGCAAAATTGGATCAAGAAAAGTAATTAGGAGTTTAACCTTCTGAGGGGTTCGCATGCATGTATCCGTTCTCCAACCTGCAGTCCTATCTTCATGACTTCTAACCAATTTTGACCTTCTTGACTTATAAAATCCTCCATGGGTTGCTTCCAATCGATAGATGTGGTTTAGTCAAACTGGATATTGTGGTTATTATGTGTGTTGTTGAGTAAATGCAATACTATGTACTACTTGGAAATTTCGTGACGCTCAGACAATTAAATACATAAAAAAGTATAACAATTAAGTGACAACTTAAGCATTACATTCAATCCCCGCGTATGATGTTCATTATAGTGAAAGTATGAATGAATATCACGCTAAGACGTTTGGCATTTAAAATATTTTAACCCTATATCCTTTCATTAAAGAAAATAGTTTAATTAAGAAATAGTCATGACAAGAAAAAACATGATTTTACACGTCTAAGGGCTATGGTTGTAGTCAAAGGTAGACTGGGAAAATATTTTAACCCCTATATCCTTTCATTAAAGAAAATAGTTTTGCAGTCGTGATTAGAACATTGGGATGATGGGTTCAATTCCCATTACAAGAAGTTTGTCTCTGAGCTGCACTCATGATGGTGGTCATGACAAGAAAAAACATGATTTTACACGTCTAAGGGCTATGGTTGTAGTCAAAGGTAGACTGGAAAAGTATTTATGGCATGGATTTGGTTTTGCGATCGGATTTTATTTGGCGGTAGAGAAGTGATCATTATCGCTGAGACGGTAATACTCAAGTGAGAGGGTTGAAATTAATGTGAAAAAGAGGAAGTGAAAGGCTAAAACTTTTTAATACTAAGGGATTTAAGCTAAATAAAAGGAAAAGGTTTTAGCATGACATGAATATAACAGTATGTAAGACAGGGTCCCTCAATGTTGATATTGTTTGGTCTCATCCCTGACTCCCACGATCACCGATCTCAGCCCACTTGAGGTTCCCCCTCATGTTTTTACTCTATTTAGAATCGATTGGGCTTGACGGTTGTTTTGAGTAACCGTTTCTATTGGCATTGATTTTACTAGAAATTAATGACTTAATTTTACTCCAGTAATTAATAATGCGTGGATTAATCAGCAATTAAAGCCTTTAAATTAGTTATGTGTATTAGAGTACTTTTGTATTTTAGAAATTTTTTGTATTAGAAACCATTTTATTTCTAACCACTGTGACCCTATAGAAGACAATGCATTTTGCCCCACACATCTTCCTGGCTCAGTACCAGGATAGAGACGACGGGCCCTTAATGAAATGTAAATATAGATATCAAATACTACTGATTATCTTGCAAACAAATTGTCTTTATAAATACAATAAAAATATTATTTAAAACAGACTGCGCATAATAACCTTATATGACCCTGATATAAGAATATAGTAATTTTTTAATAAGCATTATACTGTATAATATGAGATCATCTTGTGGTATTAGCTGAGTGAAATAAGGAAATCATGAGATGAAGATACATCCAATACAGAGAAAGGCGTACACATATTTTCACTAGAGACTCCTTTAGTAAAAAAATCGTAAAGCGGGAACAAAATTCCAAAATCTTATCATTAAGAGATAACTATCACACAAAGAGAGGAAATTTTTTTGTTTTCATTAATCATTTACACAAGAGCCATTCATTACTTAAAAATGCCTTACGATAGCAAACTCAAGAACATTTATCCTTTCTTTGAGTTCCGTGGTTGACTGGTAAAGTTAAACTAAAAGGATCTATTTCAAATTTACAAGTAGGCTAAAAAGAAGCCATCCAACTCTTGCGAGCGAGTACGATATTCGCAGGTGCGATACGTAGGATGATTCGTAGTTGCAAGCCATACAAAATCCTATATTCGTGAAAAGTACTGCCGTTAAGCGAATGTTAACAAATCCAATTGAATTTTGTAAGCGTATACACGAAGTTTTACACATTAGTCACTTAAGCCGTGCCATTTGTGGAAAGAAGAAAATGAGGTTGGTGTTTGAAAGTTCATAATATAGTAGACTAATGTAGAAAAATGCATGAAATAAATCGACGAGATAAATTAAGAAAGTTCGAAGGAAAAAAATTGGGCATAATCTTAATAATTTGTAATTTAATAAATTAAATAGTAACTGAAAATAATTGAATGATTGTGTCACTTGATTATGTTGCTCATTTAGTTTCTCGTATTCAAATTCTCCCTGGATCAATTGTGGGTTAAATACATCACAACGCATTTGGTCCCCACGTCTCTTCTAAACTCTCATCTTTCCTTGATTTGTTCTTTAAAAAATCTGTAGACTTTGGTCTAACTAGCAACAAATGTAAAGCGATAAACCAAACCTTCAAAAATTAGTATATGAAAACGCTTTTGACCTTTCATACTTCAATCAATAAATATTTCTCTGGACTTTTTATTTTATAGAGGTTGAACGAAATAACATTGTCCCTTTGATGATATTTTATACACCTTATCAACAAGATTGTCGGTCCACCTTTTGCTTTCAACACAGCTATTATTAGTCTTGAGTAAAGTCACTCTAAAACGTTTTAGAGCCATTCCCCAATCACGTATGGGACAGGCATACACAGATTTAATCATGAAAAGGGATCCATCTTTTGTTATTCTTTATTAATTAAAACTTTTTCTCTTCAAGGAAGCTTAAAAGCAGGATATAAATATTCTACAGTTCAAAGAAATCCATTTAAAGTCACGACCTTTGGCTTTTATAGTTTGCTTGGTTCGATTTTTTAATAATTTTAATTTACAGTCCCTCCACAAAAAGAAGAGTGTGTACTCACCAATAATGAATCAATACCAATATAGCTTCCTCAAGATTGAGGTTCGATTCCTCCTTGGGTGTATTTCTCCCTTCTGCGTCAGTAAAACTTTCTTTGTGTGTGTATGAGTTTTCTTGACTTTGTTTATCTTGTTTTGGCACAGCTTGGCCAAATATGACTCTTGATCCATAAAACGAAACACCAACCAATCCTCCAGATTGATATACAGGATACTCCCATTTGATATGCTTAAGTTACTATTCAGAGTTCGTGTTTTTGGCATTGTATAAAACATCGAATAACAATCAAGAAAATCGAATAACAACCAAAACCTCGTGCATTTTTAGTTGGCATGGTGCCGATGACATCCTTTTATCAGTATTGTATAGTGCGGGTCGGACGATCTTGGGTCAGTCGATTTTTAAAAAGGCGTGAAAGCTGGTTAGATGTTTGCTAAACGCAAAAGTATGAATGGCGATCGCAGTGCAATATTTCCCCCCTGCCAACTCGTTATCGATGGTATCGCTTTCGGCACGAACGATAAACTTAGAAACAGAATCCGCGCTGAAGACGACAGCTGTGGAAGCGCTTTGTTTACTTTGAACGTATCACCTAATTTAAAGAATAGGCTCATCCAAAGTGCAGCTTCCGGGAGAAGCAAGTTAAGTCACGTGGTTTTGAACGATTTAACGAGTCTATTAGTTAAATTAGAGGACTGGTGGTAAGTACGTTCACAAATCCCTTCCACAATTTTGTCTTTAGCACGGATTCTGGTTCTAAGTTTATTGTTGGGTGTCGAAAGGAACACTATAGGTAGGGGGAAATATTCCACGGCGACCTTCATTCTTGCTTTCGGTGTATCAGCCTTCTCCTAACTCACATTCACACCTGTTCAGAAATCAATTGACCAAGGCCTTCTTCCTGTAGCAGCACTATAATTCGACTGCCAACTCGCGGGAGCCGGACTATATTCATCCTAGGAATAAACCTTCCTATGACTTACCAAACATGTTTTTGGATTTTCAGCTCCTATAAAGCTTCCGCTCGTTTCCATCAAATCACACCTCTTAACGGGAAGAACAATCTCATGTCACTTTCCCGACCACAATTTTGATAATTGCTTTCGAGAACGTTTCCGGGCGAGAGTTCTCTCAATTAAACCACCTGTTGGGTGAGAAGTGAGAAATCGCACACGGAACTCCCCTTGTTACACAGAGAGATTGACATGCAAATGAACGAGAGAGAGAAAGGTCATCGATGACTCTGCCTTGTCCCGAGGTGTGAAATGATTAAGTGGGGCAATGGACCATAATCTAGAAATAAGCCCATTATTGCGCATCGGTGAGCGAGTCGAGTTTGTTTCGAGCGACGGGAATCCTTAAAAATATGGACGCCATGTGTGAAGCGACTTTTGGGGATGGTTTGGAACTCTGCACCGACCGAACAGCGATTCGCTTGACTTGAGTGGGTGAAAATGCCCTTTTCTGCGAGTGGTGTAGTTCGAGTGTCGTAACAGAATGTTCTCCCTGAAAGTTGGGTAATTTTGCTGCTTTATTTATTTATTCAAGCTGTCAGACTAGTCCCATTGCATGTCCGCGAAATGAAATCAAAAGTGCAGAACATGTAACAGACAAAACAAAGAAAAACCAGTGCAATTGTGCAACAGAAACTACATCATATTAACACAGAACCATTAATTGCATAGAACAAAATGATGGAAAGAAAAATCACGTTCGAAATATAACCACAAAGAAAACAGTTGAAAACTTAGTTTTTAAATGTAATAAAGTTATAAAATTTCAAAAAGTTTCAAATCGTCAAAAAAACATCAAGGATTTGGGGTAAACTATCGATAGTTCTGGCATATTGGGTAAATTGGTTGAATTTTCTAAAGATTTTAATTATTTTTCAGGAAAAATGTTTCCTGAGAAATAATTTTACTGCGAGTATTATGAATGAATATTTTTCTCATTGAGGGTACCTGAATATTTTTCTCATTGAGTAGGTTGGCACAATTTATTTGTTATTGCTTATATCTTTTGATGGCAGCGTCGTTAGTCACATTTTATATCTTATTTCAATCCATTTAAATGAATATAGCATCCATATTTACATACATGAATTTTATATCTCCAAATGAAATTAAATTATCCAAAAAATATATAATAGCATTTCGTTTACTTTGATTATGTTAATTCTTATTTACAATAAAATGCATGGTAAAAAGCATAGTCATGTAATTGCAATTAGGTTTTGAACGTCTATTTCAATTTCATCTTGTTCAAAGGCGGTGCGGCATTTTTGACTCTAAACCCTATTTTTGCTCATATTTTTTTCTCCCTTGATATTTATCCTACTGATTTCTCATTGCTTTCTGTAAACAGACTACTCATTAGAGTGACGAGCTCTTCTATATAGTTTTAGAAGAATTACGCATCTCGGATCAAATCAAGCATATTCAAACTGAGATAAAATAATAAAGCAAAGGTAATATTAAATTAAGTGGCGAAATGGTGAATGAATCCCTTATTGGTCGATTTTATATTGTTTATATCTGGTACTGTTATTAGACGATAAACAAATAACGTCTAATTTGTATACCACATACGTTAGAGAAATATGTAGATGACTGTTCTGGCATTATAGAGAGGACATGTACTTAGATCGCAAAAAAGAATAGAACCGTTGATTTTCACAAAAACAGACTTTTAAAAGAGATATACCTAAGTAATTTATATTGATTTTTTTTCAATATTATAACTGAGGTATTTATAAGATGGATTCCAGATCTACAGATTGAATACTACAGATTATTTACTATTAAAAAGCTGAAATCAATGCGCTGTTTAATTTAGATGTAATGTTTTGTTGAAACAATATGTAGATGACTGTTCTGGCGTTATAGAGAGGACATGTACTTAGATCGCAAAAAAGAATAGAACCGTTGATTTTCACAAAAACAGACTTTTAAAAGAGATATACCTAAGTAATTTATATTGATTTTTTTTCAATATTATAAATGAGGTATTTATAAGATGGATTCCAGATCTACAGATTGAATACTACAGATTATTTACTATTAAAAAGCTGAAATCAATGCGCTGTTTAATTTAGATGTAATGTTTTGTTGAAACAATATGTAGATGACTGTTCTGGCGTTATAGAGAGGACATGTACTTGGATCGCAAAAAAGAATAGAACCGTTGATTTTCACAAAAACAGACTTTTAAAAGAGATATACCTAAGTAATTTATATTGATTTTTTTTCAATATTATAACTGAGGTATTTATAAGATGGATTCCAGATCTACAGATTGAATACTACAGATTATTTACTATTAAAAAGCTGAAATCAATGCGCTGTTTAATTTAGATGTAATGTTCTGTTGAAACAATAGTTTGGTTTCTCACTTTACTATTATTTTTTGAGATCGCCCAGTCCACATACAGCTTAGACTGGTTTCCGAAAACTACGAACATCCATACCAACACCCCAGTCCCACGTAAATTCAACTAATCAATAAATGAAGAGACTAACCCCTTTTGCTTTGTGTGTGCATAGATGCGTCATCTATTTGCATAAAATATTACTAAAACAAGCAAGCCAAGTCTTGATTCTTTTTTAAACTAGTCGTAAATATTTTTGCATAGTAAAGTAAAATAGTAAAAGTTAAAGCATCGCATTATCTCTGTTATTCAAATATCCACTTAGTTTCTCCTTTCGGCGTAAAATCCAACTAACCAACTTCTGTAATAAGTAAAGGAAGGAACAACCCGCGAAAAAAACTTTTTTTACTTTTAATTGAAAATTACGACAAATACGTGCATGCATGCGCAGCGTATTCACATTAACCTGACACTTCATATGTTTTGTAGAAAACTAACCTAGTTATTGTTTAAAGAATGCAGCCCTTACTAAAAATAGACATTTTTCGAACTATTCCTTCCAGTATCAGCGACAACATGCTATATTCATGAGTGTCACATCTACAGGTCCAAAATTATATTCACCATTTATTTGCTTGTACTCATTTTTAAATCTAGGTGTACATTTAAATGCAAATCTAAGATTGTATTCTACACAACACAGGGACTGTCGTGGGTCAGTGGGTATGCCCACTACACTACTGCAACCTTCGAGTTGTAGGCGGCGCAGGTTCGATTCCTGTTAGGTGCATTCCTTCCTGGGCGTATTTCTCTCTTCTGTGTCAGTAAAACTTTCATTGTGTGTATCTATTACTTGATATTGTATGTCTTGTGTCTGGCGCAGAATGGTCAAATATGGCCCTTGCGCCGTAAAATCCCAAAATCAACAAACCATCTACGTATCACAAATTTGCTGCAATACCAATACGGCCAAAACTTAAAAAACATGAATTTCTAGTTTTATGTGTAAAAAGACTAAATTCCAACCTTCTAATAAGCCTCCACAAAGAATCTGATGTAACTTTTCAATGTGTGGATCTCTTCTCACGTTGGCATCTCAAGAAACGAAATGTTTAACAATGTGGCAAAATCTGCGGCAAAGGAGCTACATGGAACCAGAATAATTGACATTTCCGTCTCAGTAGACCACCTGTCCAGCTTAAAATCCAACCTTCATAGAAAAATTCTACTTTCCAATCATAGGTACATGGGAGAATCTCTTGGTGAGCTTTTAGATCTCAACGTGTCGAGAAAGGTTTTTCCATGTTGACAAGACTGCACACTGGACATCTAAAGCATATGATCTTCGTCGATGATACCAAACTTTTCCCACAGTGCATCAAATGCAAAAAATCGCTAGCCTCTCCACAACACAACCTATGTTGTATCTATGTCAATAGCCTGGAAATCGTCTCCAACCCTACTACAATAGTTGAAAAATTAATTTTGCACAGCCTCCATGTCTTGGTGTAGAACTTATCTAACACCATGGAATAAACACCAACCTAATAACCAAGACTATAAATGCATGCTTTCGTATGCTGTAAACATGCCACAATTGCCCTCTATTGAAATATACCTTTGTGGCAAGTTTGCAGTATGCAAAAGCATATATTTAGTCTTTTTACACATAAAAGATACAAACTCATTTCTTTTAGTCATGGCAATATTGCAACCGGAGTACGTAATGTATTAAAATGTTTTATAAATGATAAACTAGCTTATTTTAATAATTTTACAGCATTTGTTATATTTGATTTTCTCGGCCCATATATCTATTTTCTAACATAATATTGGCATAAAAATGTTTAGTTATAACTACATTCCAGTTCTTAAAATCATGGGTTCTTTGCTTGAATATGCACAATTGATTTGGTTAGAATTGTACATTGCTGATAATCTTAGAGTTGTTAAACTAGCGTTTAAATAGATAGTACAACTGAGTAGGTTACAATAATATAATTATAGCTTTAAAAATTGACTATTAGTTACAAGAAGTTAAGAAAGAAATTTATAATTTTTATTTTTAGTGAGGGAAAAAGGGTGCCCCTTTTTTCCATCATTGTAAAAGGTAGTTGCAATAGATCACGATTCTCCCATCGAGTTCCTAAACCCAACCTATAGTTACCAAGTAGCAAGTTTTCGGATTAAAACGCTTCGTTATTACTCCGCGGGTGGTAAATGATAGGGTAGGAACCCATATTAACATATGAATTGGGCCGCTTGTGGGAATGACCCTGGATCATCTGCCCAAGCAACTACCGCTGGGAAGAGGAATAACTACAGCAAGTGTCGTGGAGGGTTTGTTGTGTGCACAAATTATGTAACGGCAAATTAATATTTTTGCTGTAGGAAAAAACACGGAAGTTGATATAGGCTCTATTAAGAATTAAAAAATTTCATATAATTGTTTTTTTTTCACTTACTCGTGTTGCGTAACTTATTCACATGTATTTCAGAAGATGCTTCCTATCACAAAATATATTTTAACGTTTTAGACAAAACTGATTATTGTACGTATAATTCCCGTAAAGAATAGTTTTAATTGCTTCCCATTCAAAGATAATTTGAGATACGCATTACTTAAAAAAGAATTCGTTCGAGTCGTAATTTTAAACTCATATTTGTAGGAAAGAGTCAATTGATTTGATTTAATAAGACAAAAAAAACCTTCCAAACGATAGATTATTCAAAAGTTTTCATTATTTGCTTAGTTTTCAAAATTCGTGACTAATTGTAAATAATAAAATCTCTAGCTAGAAAATAATTCTGCATTGAAATCATTTTTAATATTCAAAATAATTTATTTTGGTTTAGACTATTAAAATATTTTTTTTATTGGAAACTGTGGGGATTGGATTATTGAATTCTGGGTTTCATGGTGGCAAGGTCTGAAATCGAGGTGAATTTATTATACAAGATAGCTCATTCTCTATTTGGCAACAACCTCTTCAGTTCGTATTTTTACCTATTTGTATTTAAAATGACTACTTAAAACCTATATTTAATTGCAGTTTTGGGCGTCCCTACTGGTAGGTATGTACGTAATTAAATTAAAATCGCACTGGATCAGCACAACGGGCTATTGGCAGCGGTCCGGGATCCATCCCGAAGAGAAAGGCACCTTATCATTTTGAACCACGATTAGATGACGAAGTCAACACCTGAATTGGCACCCCACTCTCCAAACAATTCACCATACCAACGTGAGTACATCTGAGGCCACGAAAGATTTAAACTCCACCAGCCTCCACAGTCTTTGATTGGATCGAGTGTCGAACTCGCAACCCTTCTGCTGCTAATCCACGGCCCCGTTACCCTACTGGATCAATGACAATGCGCTCATTAAAACTAGTTTTGGTTGTGAAGAAATATGGGGATGAAGTTGACTTACTCTGCATTAAATGCAAAATATCAGCCGTAATTCAGAATGTGACTTTTGTCGATTGAATGATGATACTCTGTCTTCAAATTATATAGAACTAAAATTTTTAGTGCATGTGTTTAGGGAATAATTACTTATTGAAGAAAATTCTTGAAATTTCGTTTCAAGAGAAATTAACAGTTAAAATTAAAACATTGATATTGTAGATTAACCCACTCGAGACATCGCGCTTCCTGTGGGACAAGAAAAAAAGCGTGATATACCAAGGGTCGAAAAAAACTTGCTTATTAAAGATACACAAAATAGTCATTAAATTACGCGGTATTTTAGTTAAAATTATGTATAACTAACACAGGATAAACACAAAATCAGCGATGCTAGAACCTTTTGAAATAATGCTAAATAAGGTTAAATATGTTTGGAAACGAATTCCTTTTTATCACGAGTGGTATAGTGATTTCGAGACTCAAATCACGTATACCGATTCAGTAAGGATAACAACATGTGATCTTTAAACATTCAATTCTATGAGAGGCATTTTCTGTCAAACTAAATGTAGGTGGCGGTCGTGCTTCTGGGGTGGAACGAGTTTCCTGTATGTATTCCAAACATGACGTCACTTGGCTTTTTTTATGACCCAGCTCACCCAGCCTATCAACAAGGATTTAAAGCGGATAAGGGGTGGCCTTTAGGGGACTCCTGGCTCCACAGGAGTCAGCATTAGAATCTAGGTAGCCTTTACGTACATTCAAAGGTGTTACATAAATATTTACAATCATCCTCTACAAGGGAGTAACGGTTGATAAAAAAAAATTAAATAAAAAAACAGACCTCTTTTCTAAAAAGCAAACATTTTGAATACAGACGAGGATAAATGCAAAAACTATTGTTAAAAATTTTATGTATATGTTTAAACGAATTGCTATACGCTTAAAGATATACATAAAATTTTTGGGACAAGACGAGGACAAATGCCAAAACTTAATTAATATGCCATTTAAAACGTACAAACAAAATACGTCACGGCTTGCTTTCCGAATACGATTTCATCTCTTCGTCAATCGAAATATGAATTTCGAGTAAATAAGAATAATTGGTTTGTCAACGGCAACTAGATTAAATTCAAACGTCACCAAAATAGCGATAAACTAGATTTTTAGGTAACCCTGATACATATCATGTGAAAGCATTTGGGGATCGGAAGTAATATTTTTGCATTCATTCTGGTTTGTTTGCTTTTCTGAAAATCCCTTTCATAGAAAAATTATATTAAGATTTCCTTAGTTGGCTTGCAAACCGAAATTTCATTAAAGTAAAAAAGTGCGATGTAGGTTAGGGGTTACTGTATTAAATAGTCGTATTATAGGAGTTTACAAGTTTTGAACTAAATCCCTCTTCACACACATATATCTATAAATATTTCATTCAATAAAACGCCCAACTCATATCAATGTATTACACTGCATGTATCACTTCTGTTGAAATTTAAGAGCATGTTGTTGGCAACAGTGATTATTGATTTCCACCAATTGTTTTAAAACAACGGGATCTTTAAAAATATGATCACAGGATTCATTTTGCGTGAGGATTCAAGTTTTGATATCTAGGGTAGCACAACAGACACATGGAGAGAATAAGCACACGACAATCTCAATCATAACAACAGGGCGTGTGTAGGTAACCTAGGGCGTGAATGTTACGAAGGGTGGCATCAGGGACCACCTAGTGTGACTCAATGCGCCCGATGATAATAAGACCAGGTTGGTCCTTTCAAGAAGATCTTCCAGACGACTAATGGTAAGGGAGTAATTGGCGCCCACGCAAATGAAGTAACGATCACCCTCCACTCCACTCTCGCAAAATCTACAATAATCCCTGCTACTCTTAAGCCAGAGCCTAAGCTTAATTTACAATTTACATTTCTAATACCTCACGGGGTTTTGGGGGGAGGGTAAACTATAAAGGATAAGGGGGTCGAGCACCTAGGTAGGTAAGTAGGTAGCTGAATTTACGTCACACTGGAGCAACACAATGGGCTATCGGCGAAGGTCAGGGATCAATCCAGAAAGGAAAGATCCGTAGAGAGAAATATAAAAGAACTATTGATATACGAAAAGCCGTTGCATGGCTATTTTGTATAAGTTGAGCTTTTTAAATTATTTTTAACATTAACGAAGTTTACTTGTCCCATTAACCTGATGCTTGAAATGTTTTATAGAAAAGTAACTTGGTTATTTTTTCATGAATGGTAGTTGGTAGTTGAATTTACTCCGTACTGGAGCAGCACATCGGGCTATTTGCAACGGTCAGGGATCAATAGCGATGGGAAAGATCCAAGGCACTGCCTCGTCACCTGGTAGTTGTAACACCGCGTAATTTCGAACCACGGTCAGATGGCGAGTCAGCACCTGAGCTGGCACTCCACTCTCCAAACTTTCACACCTAGCCAACGGGAGGATATTTGAGGTCACGATGTATTTAACTTCCATGAGTCCCCCAAGTACACGACGGTCTTTCATTGGATCCAGTTCCGAACTCTCAACCCTCTGATTGCTAATCAGAGACTCTACCAACTGAGTAGCTTGGCCCCACGGAATCCTAGGAGCTGGTGCACATGATTTGGTGGATGACAATAGATTTAAAATCGTTACTTTTTACTAAGAAAAAATTCAATCGTATGTGAATGAATTTCTTTTCTTCTGAGAACGATATAATTGGAGAGACGGAATGAGAACTTCTGTACCTTATCATATCAGTGAAATCCATTCTTTTTTGCAATGCCAGAAAATATGAACATCTACTATAAAAGGACTACTATATTCATACCTACCTTACAAGAACTACTATACACTAACTTACAATGACAACTATATTACTATACTACGATATTCATACCTGCTATACAAGGATTACTTAGAGATGGGTTTTCAGTGTAAGCAAACAAACCATATACTGTCTGCGAAGATTTTACTTCTGCTGTACAAAAACTCTCGCATGTTACATATCGGGGTTTGCCTTAAAATGTAGTTTATCGCCGTTTTGACGACGTTTGGCGCTTAATTTAATTGGCGTTGACCAATCAACTATAATGTATCAATTCGAAATTCATTCTTCGGAATTTTTATTGGCGAAGTGTATACGAAAAGAAAAACCAAGTGAGGTTTTCGAATCTGTACACAGGAAACACGTTCAGCCTCAGAAACACTACCACCACCTGCATTTAGCTTGACGGAAAATGCTTCTCATATCAGAGGGGGAACTTTGGGGCCAAACACTCCCCGAAATGTTATCGATGTTATAAAAATAAATATTGAAGTTAGCTTAAGTAGTTAAAATCCCATAAGTAGAGAAATCATGGACTGGTTTTGAAACGTTAAAATATATTTGCAAACGAGATGCTTATTTAGTGTTATTGCAGTTTGACCGGTTGCTAAAGCAAGCGATGAATTCATCTATGGTCTAGGTCAGGGGTTGGCGAACTGCGGCTCGTGACCACATACGGCTCTTTGGTTACGCACATGAGGCTCTGAAGTAAAATTTAAAAGTATTCAGATCTTCTCCAGGCACAACAGGGTTCGATGGCTTTCCAGAAGCGAAGTGTTAAAGCGTTTTGCATCTTGCATAAATGAAATCAAACTATTCCTCGACAACAAGGGTGTTCAATATTCAGAAGTAACAGAAGATCAATGGTTACAAAACTGTATTTTATGGTAGACGTTACATCACAGCTGAATCAGCTCAATCGTAAATTACAAAGCAAAGAGAAATACTGCTTTTCAATGGTAGAAGTTAATTCGTTTGAAAATAAATTGATTCTGTGTTAGCTGGTGATTTAGAGTTCATTTCCCAAACGTGTCTCAATATCGACGAGAAAAAAATGCCCTCATTAACATAGATTATTTCAAGACAGCAGTTTTAACATGAGAGAATCTTTTTTAAAGGTTTCAGGAATTTGGAAATGAGACTCTAGCTTTTATTATAAATCCTCTTAATTCCTATGTGAAGGAATTAAAATTTTCTCCGTTTGTGATATTGGCACGGCTAATTTTGAAATACAATTACTGGACTTGACAAGCAAAGACTTGTGGAGCTCTAAATTTGTACTTCTTGATACTGAAATAGAACTGAACAAAGAAAAATTAAGTCTGATTTCATAGTACAAGCAGATGCTATAAAAGACCTACAGAAGGCAGACTACAGATTTTCAATACCTGTAATAGTCTCCCTGACTCATATCATGAGATGAAAAATTTTGGCATTTGGTGTTCTCAGTATCTTTGGGTCTACGTATTTATGTGAGCAATTGTTTTCTAACATGAATTTTGTTAAATGAAAAGTGAGGAGCCAAATTATTGATGCCAACTTGGAATCGTGCCTTAAATTAAAAACGACTAGTTACAAACCGGACATACAGAAACTTTCTAAGGATATGCAAGCTCGCTGCACACAATGATTAAAAACAACGAGAGCAATTATTTGCCTGTAAAATATATCTATGGCCCTCGAATAATTTTTAAATTGTTGTGAGGGATAGGTTTGGATTTTCCGTCTCAAAAGTTTGCCGACTCCTCGTCTAGGTGATTGAATGAGAAGGGATTGGACAAGACGAAAAAATCTCTTGTCTATTCGCCAGACATTAGTGACGAAGAATGTATGTTGAGGAAAAGTCCACAAGGATCGAGCCCTCTCCGAAATATTTTAAATGTTAAAAATTACAATTGATCAATTCCCAAATACATGCTGAAACTAATTGAATCACCGAAAATCGAATTTATGCTTATAATACAGCTAGAATGCACGTAGATATGTCTAAAAGCAGTAAAAAACCAATAAACGTAATGTTTATTTCATATTATTAATGTTCTTTTGATTGGAACAGAAAATAGAAAATATATTCTAAATACGTATCTGGTACTATTGTAAGCGCACCTGTCTGTCTACCAAGAACTGCTCCTGCCGCAAAGTCTAGATGGTGGTGGTCACTATAGAAACAGGACTCATTCATTTCGAGTAGGAATACCTCGGTGACAGTTCGAAATTAATTTTAGTTTTGTGTTTGGTGACGTCGGATACTAATAGTTCACATTCCGAGAAGATTCACATTAGTTATAGCTTACTAATGTGAATCTTCTCGGTAACAAATAAAAATCATAACAAGTACGTGTCGTTCAGTTCGCCGATGTGGCAGACTTGAATGTCATTCTTCCAGAATCACCTATGAAAAATGGGATAACGTTTCTAAGCCATCGCAGCGTAGATAAGCGTTTCGCAGGCGCAGACTTGATGACGGGAGTTTTCGTGGTAAACAGACAGTATGTTCCTTGACAATTCCATAATTACTGCATAGATTTCAAAGCAACTCTGTTACGTAGCTTATATCCGGAATGTTTATGTAACCATAAACTCTTATACGATGCACATTGTCTGAAGCTTAGCACTGAAAAAGTGAGTGTTTCAGAATTCTATTAAAATAGTATATTTTCAAAGCTATTACTTGGCAGATCACTGATAGGTAACATAAGTGCATTAAGTGCCTTATTAAAGTGAAAACACCCCACAAATACTTTTGTGGAAAATTTAGGGCAACAGGAATATAGAGTAATAAATATAGACAGCTCAATTATCTCTCTTGATTCCCTTGTTTCATCAGTAAATGATGTTACATTCAAGACAACACTAAAACAGTGTTTCTTGAATTCAATGTTGATTCAAGTATTAAAAGCTCACACACATTCATCACAAAATATTCTCGGCTTTTCTGGCGCAACAGTATCTCGAGGGTTCAGAGAATAGCAGATGGGCCAAAAACAATATGTGCAAGTGTGGACGGAAGACTTATGGATTAAAGAAGTAACAGACGACTGGAACAAATCGCGTTGGATAGATCCATTCGAAACAGAAACACCACCATCCAATTTGAACCAACTAAGGGTTGCTTTGTTAGCATGGGCCTGAGCAACAGTCCCAATTCCATATAAAATCTATGCCTAAAAATAATTACTGCTATGATCAGCTAGAGGACCAACTTGTTATTAATATGGTGTTTCTAATAATATTACCACTCGGAGTATATTGGCACCTGGCATCTGTATGAGCTTCACATATTAGCTTCATAGCACAACCATGGTATAATACGAAAACGTAATCATATACTTTTGAAAGTGTCATACCGAGTGTGAATACTATCTTCCAAAAACATTCGTTATCTAGGGTTTGAGATAAGAGATTGTGTATTAAGGGTGATTCGATTTCCTATCTAATCCTATATTTTAATACATTTATCTTTTATATTCGAGTAAAAACTTCCTGTTCATGACTAATATATGGGTGCACCTCACATAAAATTCATTTGTTAAAAAAAAGCTTGAAGTATTGTAACTAAATTGATATTGATTTTTATTTGAAATTTTATGACCATTTAATAAGCAAATTGGCAATCTGCTAAAACCGGTGGATGTCAGTCGAAATAACTTTTCTTAAATAATGCAGTATGAAGTCTTTAACACTAGAACTCGATGGTGTGTGTACAATTCATATAAATGGCAATACGCCAAGCCGATTCGATGTGACACTTCACCTTTACATGCTTCTGATTTTTATTTAAAATAGACTTTGTGTCTTAGTGAGGCTTTACGAGAATCAAAATGTTAATAACTGTTAGTGTAAATGTTAGTTTAAGTTCCTCTAGGAATTAAAAAAATGTAAATTACCTTTCCTTTTTCTTGATCAAACTCACACCGATCATGACATCCATTATTGTAGGGACCGAAGAAGAGCTGGAAGTTAATACCTGTGTTCACAAAGGCCTATGGAAACAGAAATTTAAAAATTAATTTTATGAAGCTGACCAGACAGCACTTTTTGCAGAAACAAGTAAAATTTTTATCTTAATTGTATACTCGTGGAAGGGTTGGTAGTTGAATTTACGTCGCACTGAAGCAACACAATGGCCATTGGCGACCATTCGCGAAAAATCTTAATAGAAGAGAAATATTTCGCAGAATATCATGCACACAGAAATATATCAACTTCAAAGAGAGAGGAAAATCAGATATGCACTTAAATAAAAACTTTTGCGTTCTGCAATTATTAGTTACATAGTTATAGAGCCATAGAACATCAGAACAAATACTGAAGTTATAAATGAAGAATACTGGAAGATATGAATAAAGTAAAGGGTTCCCGGCATCGCAGCGACAAACCACAGAAATTTTCATAGTGAAAAAATATAAAACAAAATATCCAAGAGGTCCAAAAGAATTTCGGATTGGTTTAATGAGTGCTAGAATTGGAAGTTTAAGAGAACATGATCTTGAATCGTTTATAAACCATATTAATTTAGGAATTTTTTAAAACTTGAAAATTGCTCTCCTAAAAAATCTGAATGTTGCCTATCATTATGTTGGAAAAGCCCCTCAAAAGTGAAAGAATTCGGAAAGGAAAGAGAACGGATTTAGGATCTAAAAACTGAATCTTGTTTAAATTCCGTTTACACTGCTGACCACCAAAAATGCAACATCATGAAGGAAGCATCCAACAGCCTTGAAATTCATACGATGCGTAGATCAGGGGTGGTCAACTGTATATATATATATATATATATATATATATATATATATATATATATATATATATATATATATATATATATATATATGATCGACTTTTTTCTTAAAAATGTGTCGCGATCTACCTACTAACATCTTGACATTTAACACTTCAAATTTGTGTCTTGTGTACTAATAAGTGACAATGGGGAGGAGGTATTAAACCAACATGATATTTTATTAATAATATTTATTAATTGAAAAGTAGCCACAGAAAAAATACAGATTAAAAATTGTATTTTATTATCTTATCATCAATGGGAAGTCTGCGTCTGCATGTCTGCAACCAAGTGTTCATAATTTGGTGTGTATCCAGACAAAGATAATGATAATGAATCTTCAGTATGGGAATCAGTAAGTAGGGAACGATGCCGTAAGTAGGGAAGTAAACCGATTCACATAAGTATGTAGATCCTAAACAAGAGTAGATATATTCGCTACATTTGGTGATATTGGGATACTTTTCTCGATTGACGTAATTCCAAAAATCTTCCTCAAGTTCTCTGGCTTGTAAGGTTAGATCAGTTTGTAGAGTTATAATTTCATTTTCTAACGCTTTTTTTTCAATATAAATGTGTCAGAAGCTTTTGTGGCAATATGTTTTACATTTAAATCCTTTTTAAAAGGGAAAGACAGATACTGCACAATAACTAACTTTTTCAAAATCATGAAATCTGACCTGTCTTCAATTACCTTTTTAATTTCTGCAACATATTTTTCAATGTTATAATTACAATTTTGATGTTTTTGTAGGTGATCGGACACATTTGGAAAGTGATTCAAATTGTTTTGTTGAAGATCTATTAGCATAATAATTTTTTTGTATGCATTAATGTTACTGATCATTTCAATTATTGTCTTGTTTTTCCTTGCAATTCTAAATTTAAATCACTTAATTTCGATGTAAAATCTGTAAGAAATGCTAAATCACTAAGCCAAGTTTCATCATTTAAATTTGGACATTCTTGAACTTGCTCTTCGAGAAATTTTTTTATCTCAGTGAATAAATCACGAAATCGTTGCAGAAATTTACTTCTACTTAGCCACCTCACATCGGTATGTAATAATAATTCTGGCTGTCCTCCATCAAGTTGCAATTGGAGGAGAAGCCGTTTGAGGGAACTTCCTCGAATGGAATTAACAATTTTGAATGCTATGTCCATTATTTCTTTTGTATTTAATCTTTCGCTGGCTAACACTTGTTGGTGAATTATGCAGTGGTAGCTAAAAGAACCTTGGGAATTCGTCATCATTTTGGCATAGAGTTATAAATCCATTTATGTGGCCTATCATTGCTCCTACTCCATCTGTTGTTATTGAAACTAATTTAAAAAGTGGTAGTTTCAAATTAGTGTGGAAGTTTTTAAGAGAGTTGAATGTATCTACACCTCTAGTCCTTTCTTTCAAAGAAATCGTACCCAACAATTCTTCTTTAGATGTACAATCTTAAAAAAATACGAATAAAAATAAGCAATTGTGTTGTGTCACGTATATCTGTTGATTCATCAAATTGAAGGGAAAAACAAGAACATCTATTAATGTCGTTATATAACTGTTCTCTTATATTTTCACTCATTTTCAAAATCCGCCGCATCACAGTATTTCGAGACAATTGTAGATCTTTAATTGCAGCAATAATTTCAATCTTGTTCTTAAAATCATTAAAAAGTGAATCTGACATTTCTAAGAAAGTTTCTTTTATAAATTCTCCGTCAGAAAATGGTTTACATTTTTTTTGCTGAAATATGGCTTACTTTGAATGATGCAATAGTCACTGCAGGTGATTTAAACATGGGTTTTTTAAAAACATTTTGTTGAGCTCTTAATTGAGCCTTAAGATCCCTAATTTTATTTTTCTCAAGTCACTATTTAGTGGATAATCTGTTTGATATTTGTAATGTAAAGTTAAAAATGCCTCTCCAGATTACCCTTTTTAGTAACGGCTACGGAGGCATTGCATATTAAGCAACAACATTTATCATTCATCATTGTAAAAAAGTAATCAAGTTCCCATTCTTCATGAAAATGGTAAGTCTTCGATTTTTTTTGATTTACTACATTTTAATGGGTACTAAAATGCAAAAGAAGTATACAAGTAGACAATTTTAATTTAAAACCATACCAGTATTACAGAAAGAAGGTACTTACATTTTTGCACAGCAGTAGTATTAAGAAAAATTGGCACTTTTCTAGAAACGCTAATACACTGTTACCACTATGGTGAATATTAAACAAGGAACACAGGAATGCCAACTTATGTATTGTTACACCGAGGATTAAAAGAAAAGCATAGAAGCCCGCTAGATGGCGTGTTGGACAGCGATCGGATGACAGGTGACGCAGGACGCCGCTCTCCCACTCTCTCGACGGTTGGTGCGGAAGGCGAATTGTCAACGTCAACTATGATACTAAAGGAGCGACGACCATTTATTTCTGAGTCACGACTAAGTTGCGTTTGCGTGTTGAAATCGTCTCCTGCCGGCTGTGATCGACCAAAAATCGACCGTTCGACTTGTTGACCATTTCTGGCTTAGATGATGGAAGGATATAAAAATGATTAGCACTGCAGTTTCTGTGAATAGGGAGCTTAATTATGCCTCGTCCAAAAATACGGCAGTCTTACGAGCACGTTTCTGAGTTGAACAGAGGAAGAATTGTGGCTTATCGAGGGGGAGAGAGAGAGACTGCAGATTATGCTTCCCAGGAATCGGTGCTCGTGTTGGACGAACTCAAACCACAGTGATGCGAATATATGGGATCAGTGGATGCAGGAGGGGCGAACTGACTAACGAGAACGATTGCAGCAGCCTTGTCACATCACCTAATGAGAGGACAGACACCTTGTGCTACTACGAATCGTACTGCAACATCAAGTACCCTAGCTCAAGAATTAGGGTGTGTTGCACAACCTGAGCCAACATCTTTAATTCGACGTTGTCCGCACCAGTGGGGAAATTTTTCAAGGCGTACGTTGCTGCGACTACCTTTGACTCTACATCAAAAACATCTGCGTCTACAATGGTGAGTAGATCGCCACACATGGACAAGCATCATCGTCTTTTCAGAAGAATCTCGATTCTGCCTATAGCACCACGATGATCGCATCCGAGTCTGGCAACACCACGGTAACGGACTGCATGACTCTTGTATACGACTTATGACTCGTATACAAGTCATAAGTCGTCATCGCCATACCGGTCCGTCACCTTGTGTAATGGTATGGGATTGGTATTGGATTCTACTCCCTCTCGCGCCTAGTAAGTATTTCCAGGACACTCAACAGTACCGCTACATCTCTGAAGTTTTGGAGCCTGTTGTCCTCCACTATCTTCAGGCTACGACCAGTTTCCAAAAGACCTATGCACGACCGTACGTGGCATGCAATGTACAATTCCTCAATGTTCACCAGGTTACACTTCTTTTATAACTCTCGTTCACCAGATATGTCGCCCATCGAACACTTGTGGTCGACATTCGCCAAACGACTGGCACGCCACAGACCATCCGCAGCTGTGCCAGATGATCTTTGGCAAACGTGTGCAAGTAGCATGGACTGTAATACCCCAAACACATATCCACAGCCTCTTTCTTTCAATGTAGCAGTAGTTATTGTCGCCTAAGTCGGATACACAAAATACTGATTTCTTCGCGTTCCGCAAATTGAACGGAGATGTAATTTCAATCATTTCACCCTTGTGCCTAATGAAATTTCTATAATATGACTTTGATATCTCTTATCCTTCATGGTGTTCTATT
This sequence comes from Meta bourneti, assembly GCA_933210815.1. NCBI lineage: Eukaryota > Metazoa > Arthropoda > Arachnida > Araneae > Tetragnathidae > Meta > Meta bourneti. The sequence continues at coordinate 74,288,882 of OW119924.1, read as the reverse complement.
TTCGATGGCCATCAGTGCATTATCCTTTAGTTCTTTTCAATTTCAAGTTAATTTTGTAGAAAACAAAATCGAAGAGTAATCAATGTATATTACCTACTATCCATTACATATTTTCTCTTTGGGTGTTGATTGAATCAGGATTGAGTTGTTAGTACTTCCTTTTACTTTACCAGGTTGGAAATTCCGACTATTTGTGAAAGAAGTAAGCAACATGAAGACTTGATTATTATTCTTACATTCCATTGGTTTTTAGATTACGAAACTTATTTTACATCGGACGGAAATGATTATGATAAAAAAAGTGCGATGTCCATTTCTTCAAAGGATGATTATGAAAATGTGTACAATAAGCACTCCAAGTTTATATCAACACCAAATAAGACCAAATATTGGTTTTGTTTGCGAGCATTTTCAACGCATCAGATAGTTTTCGTGAAACTGTTACAACAAACGTGCCATCAGCAAAAGGAGTTCAAACAATCGACAAAACTGACCACCAATGCCCTAAGTGATATGCTCGACGAAAATATGTTTCAAATAATCATAAACATTCTTAGTTTATATGGCTAATAATTTCATTCTCGTAAATTTTAATTATTTGACAATAAATAGAATACTAACATTAAAACATGAGTTTTATATAATAGGATTAATGTAAAACACATACTATTTCCGTGAAGCCTTCTCTGCAAGCTGTTTTGAATTTTAACCTCTTTTCGTCCATTGGTCTATCTTTGTGGCCGGTATACCTGACCTGGAAGAATAATTGTCATTGCAAACTTTAATCGATTAAGCAATAAAGTTTGAAAGTTGTTAATAAAACTAAATGTAATTCTTCGTTGATATAAATTTGGAATACTTATGCACTTTCATAAGTATGTTGATCATCTATGAGGATTGTGTGAAACTCTCGACCATCTAATGAAATAGAGGGAGCATTTGGGCACAGTTACTGACTTAAGATCACGTGGGATCGGGAATTGAGAAGTGCAACTAGTGTTTTTAATTATGCTCGATAATAGCATTAAGCAGTTAATAATTGGGATTCGTGTTTTCTCCCAACACCACGAGACATAATATTACGTGCTATACGTCTACTTTCTACACACACAAACGTACAATTATCTTCAAACTGAGTGATCGGAAGATATAACATGAAGCTCAGTCTATTTTATTAGAAGGTCGATGTGTAAATAATTGAATAACGCGATTGAATAAATTATTAAATCTAGTTCATATAGCACTTTTAATGTGAATAATTCATTTTCATTGATTCAGCCAAGGGTGGTTAGTTTTGGGGTTTTATGGCGCAAAGGCCATATTTGGCCAGATTCAGCCAATGAGAATATATAGAACTAGCAGAATTACCCGGTGTTGCTCGGGTTGAATTGGTTAAATGTTTTTATGTTTTGTTTTGTATATTTTATTTATTTTATGAAACAGAATTCTACAAACATTACTTATTTAATCAAGGATTTGAGGAAAGTTGGTCGAAATATACAAGGGTTGTCCGATATTAAAGGTACAGGTGGCTGTTATACAAACTGCACATGGGATCGAGTTTGCACCCTCTTGTTGTTAATCCGTTACTCTTCCTACCGTGCTTCCGTGACCTTGTAAATTTAATGAGAAAAAAGCTTTTGTAAAGTAGATGCGAAATTTTTGTAGTCGCATTAGTTTTTAAGGTTAAAGTAGTACAACCAACATTGAATCTAAATACATAAACTACTTCATGAAACAGCTGGAATGTGATAACAAAAGCAAGAACATGACAGTAGCATACTGGAACATGTGTCAATAGCTACACGAAAAGTATATTATGAAAAATATTAGTGAAAAATACAATGTATCGTATGTCAATTGTTTACTTGTTAAGAACTTTCTAAACTGTCCGCAGATATATGTGAATTTAATACTTCTAATTATTTATTGGAAGTAATTACTTTCTGTTACTTGCACATTAATTCGAGATATACACAAACTGAAAAATGAAATTTCTGTTAAAGGTTATTCTGGCAAATCTGGGTGTAAGAGACGGAAATATACATATACCTTGTATACATTCTAATTCTAAGGAAATTTTTCGAAATTAGAAAGTAATTCGTATAAAATACATTAAAATTAGATGGAAGTTGTATAATATATTGTCAGAATTTTTTGCTACTTCTTAAATACGCATCATTTTTTTTCATCAATTTTTCATTCTATGCATGAAAGAATTAAAAAAAGGGGCCAACGAATATAACAGACACATTAAAGCATAAACGGATGGACACATTATTAACCTACTCTATTAGAAATCATTATCCTAATGACATGGCACTATTCCTTTGGACTTATTCCTTACCCTTTCCTGCATTCCTTAAAGTTTGTAACTCGACGACCCTTCAAAAAAATCATCGCTGCAATACACAGTACGTCTGGAAGGTTGGTAGTTAATTAATGTCGCACTGGTGCAACATAACGGGCCAATCAGCATGTCTGGAAACTGGACCGTAAGTGAAAACCTGACACCCGAGTGAAATTGTGAAAAACAGTTGCAAACTCAAAACTATTAAAATATTCAAAAAAAAGTTACTCTAAATAACAGGTAATTTATTACTTTTTTAAAACATTCGCAATTTTACAACATTTTATATTTATGAGAAATAAAATTTTTATTTCAAAGTTAAGATCAAACACAGTGAAGTTCAAGGCATTTTTAAGAGCAAAAAGGTAAACACATTTTCAGTACTTGGAATGTAATCTGCATTTTTCACAAATAAAAGTCGTTTAGGCACTGATTCAACAACTACACTTCCATATAAATAAATTGGTTTTTGACAGGAATGCGATTCTCTCGAACTTTTCACATACTAAATAGTTCCATACATTTTCAATAACACTAAGGTATGAGCTCTTGGAAGGTGTTTCCATGACTTGGGAGCCAGTAACATAAAAACAAACACTTCACAATCCAAACTTTATGCTCGGAATCGTTGTCTTGATAGAAATAAATGTCAATTCCAATCCCGATTTTTCTAGCATTTTCTTTATTGTTTCTTTTCAGAATGTCAACGTAGTACTCGTAACGATATTTCTTTTCATAAAATGTAGTTCGCCCACTCCTAATACATTATGGCTCCGGTTGAATCTTAAAATCTAGCTGTAGTTGAGCTTTCATCGATTGTAACTCTTCTAACTTAAATTTAATCTCGTTAGTAAAGAAAACTAAAAAATATATCGTATTTTTACAGTTTTACTAACTTCAAGCGTTTTTTATTTTGACAGTACTGACATAAGGTTTATGTCTAGCAACTCTTCCATTCAATCCAAATTTTCTGATGAGAATTCTGGTTGTTTCCGAAATATTCTTTTCTTAGAATTCAAAAACTTCTTCAGCAAGTTTTGGTACACTCAAAAATTGTTTTTCTTGTATTATTCTTTTAAAGCCAGTAGTGATTTCGAATACTGTAGGTAGATTTCTATAACAATTTTGTAAAAAATTTCGAACATTTTTTCCAGATGTAAACAGAAATATAATGAACTTTTGGGTATCAATAAGAGTAGCTTTTTCGAACTTAGCATAGTTTAAGAATTTAACAAAGAAAATAATCGAATGAAATTCAAGTTCTTATTACTCTGATGCCAATCTTTTAATAACGACCAACTAATCAGTCTTAATATCAGGAATTCTAAAAAAGTTGTCTGTCCAGTTTTCATTTTGAGATAAAAATAAACAGTTTTTCATTTATCATAATTATATAAAATATTATAAAATTGCGAATGTTAGCATTGAAAAGTGCAATAAATGACGTTAATTTAGATAATAACTTTTGAATGTTCTAAGTAGTTCTGATTCACAACTACTTTCACCAATTTCACTTGGGTGTCTGGTTTTCACTTTGACTCGCTGTATTTTAATGTATTGCATGCCACCTAACAGAATTGAGGAGCAACTAGGGGAGATAGAAACTAACATGAATTAAATGAATTATGAATATTTTATTATTCATAATTCATTATTATTCATATCCTATACTGTTTTCCACCTGTTATGATATTGAACTACTTTGCTCTAATTAACTCCTAAATAAGGTGTTACCACGTCAAGAACCTAGGAGTTAATGGAACTTCTTCCCCGAAATTCATATTGAAACATTGGAAAAACAAAACGAGTCAAAATACCAAATACATGCATGTGGAGGATTTTAAGAATTTGTTGTTTCCTTTATAATAGAAAACTAAAATTTTAAGGAAGAAAACTGGATTGTTTCCTCACATCTTCGCTAATGACGAAACTCTTGAATCAAGCTATTTTACTGAATTTTGCGTCACAAATTTAATTGGAATAAATCATAAACATATTCAGTTCATTCGTAAACATTTGAAACCCACGTTTTTGATAAAATTGCATATCATGTTCCTTCAATGGCAATAAAATTTTTACAAACTGGAAGCCATCCCTGTATAGAGAATCTGTACTGTGATCATATTGTAGCAGGGGTCTAATACATCTTTCTCAAAAAGAAGATATGCTCTCTGTTATTGGAAATGACAACAGGAAATTATCTGTTTTTATTTCCCAAAACTATACTATATTCCTAAATAATATGGTATAGCTTTTGGGAAATGAAAAGAGCGAAGACAGGAATATTCAGATAAGTTCACTTTAAAAAACAGTGGAAACCCAATATTGGCAAACTGGACATTTTCATTTTTAACTGGTAATTTAGGTTTTTTCAGTCAGGAAGCTCGATCTATCAAATAAATATATGATCAAAGCTTCTGAGAGGAGACAAGCAGAGCCTTTTCTTTCAGGTCTCACATTCCCAGGAGTCTCAAATTTACACTTTGGATGTTGGCCTAAAAATGGGAGATACCTAAAAGTGAAAGTGGGCTGAATTTCTAATGTCCTCTGAGGGTCTTTCATGTACCATGTATAGTTTTGTGAGGGGTTCAATACTCTTATACGTGACATACATGCTACTTCAGGTCGCTTTATGGCCTATGGATGATTCACTCCTTGTATATTCATGGTAGTCCATAGTATGATTGTCGTAGGTCTTGGTCTCATGGGTCCTCCTATAACGCAAAATGAGCATAGAGCTACAAAACAAATAAAATAAAAAGATGATCTTTTGTTTGGTAACTAGGGAAGCCAACTTGGGGGAAATTATTGAAGAGACCAAGATACCAGTTGCTCCACACATACATTCGACTGTGTTTCTGTATCGGAAGAATTTATCGTGCTTATGCATTGCATTAATTATCTGTTAATGAACTGTCTCTTAATGCACATTGTCTATTAATGGAGAAAAATAAGTTTTTCAGTGGGTCACTTCATGCGAGAGGAGTTGGAATACCACAGTTGTGATTTTCTAGAGAAACCCCGCTCTGTAATTTTGTTTGCTTTTTAATAAAGTACACAGGAGGGCCCCATTAAATTCATGTCTCCCTTAAAAGGAGGGGCTCGGGGGCACTTCTGTTAGTTATCTGGAAAGATGTACATATTATCTAGCAACAGCTATCTTTCGTATTTGGAAAGGTCCAAAACACAAAAATATTGGAGCTGGGACAAAGAGAAGTTCTCCCCTTGTCTACTGACATAGCGGCCATACGACCCACTGTGTCAAGTCGAGCTACCCATGTATTTCACTAACCACATTACCTGTATATAAGTAATATTCATCCCTTTAGGTTGAGGGGCAAGGAGGCGGGCCCTAGGAGTTGGTTTCCATGTAATATACATTTCACTTGCAACCCAACGAGAGGAGAAAAACAGGTCAATAAAAAGGAAACATTCTTTTTTTTTCACGTTTTTCTTGATGCTATAGGATACAAAGAATGGACTATTTATTAATTTCCATCCAATAACTTTTGCAGCTAGAGCAATATTTATCTCTCAAGTTTGGAGGACGGGCCATATAGCCTATTTAATAGTTTTCATAAAAAAATATTGGGATGGGGCAAGGGGTTCGGGCCTCCAGGAGTTGGCATCCCTGTAGGTATCTTAGGAAATCAAATCTTGATCTGGAAGGAGCTGCTGCCTTCTCCAATTTTTCCTTCCGTATATAACATGCTTAAACACAAAAGATATGAATAAATTTTAAATATGTCCTTTTGTTAAATAAGTTAATTTTGCAATCGTGGAGTCGAACCTTGCAATTGTGGAACCATTTCCAGTTTCACCAAAGCTTGTATCTGGGCTCCTCACAAGATGGTGGTCTTGCCAAGAAAGAAGATAAATTAATATGTGATATATGTACGGGGCTGAGGGGGTTATTGAAGAGAGTATGGGAAAATATTTGTGATATGGATTCGTTTTCACTATCGGAGCTTCCTTGGCAATGGGGAAGTGGCAATTATCTCAGCAATGTTCAAATGTGAGGGATTGAAACGGTAGTGTGACAGAGGAAACAAAAGACGAAAACATAATACTAAATACTCTGAATAAAATGTAAAGGTTTTGTGCATGCATATATTCTGTCCACAAAACTACATGAATGACCTTCGAAATAAATTACTCGAAAAGCGATTGTAAGCAACGAAATAGAAGCACATTACCTCACTTTCTCGGCTGAGTTTCTTAAACAGTTCATCTGATTCGAACTTGGCCTTCTGGTCCATCACCACTCTTGGCATGTTGAGCAGGAACCTGGGTCCGTACTCGAACGGTAGCATCCTGAACCAAACTCTTATTTTTTGCTGCGCACCATCTCAAAGAGAATCGGCGATTCCCTTGTACTATTTCGAAAGTTCTGATTTCGGCGAAATAGCAGTGGACCGTATCAGGCCTTCCTCGATTGGGCGAAAAGCTCGAGTCCCTTCCTCGGCTGTCATTGGCCTCGTGTCACCGAGGTGGTGCGGTAGGCGTGGCGCAGGTCGTGCAGGAGGCGGGGTTGATGACAGCTCTGTGTAAATAAAAATGATGGATGATTGAATCAGAGCGGGCTTCCTGAGCTCGTTCACGTAATTGCGATGAGGTTAAAAGCCTTGTAATTGACTCACGCAGAAAGAAGTCAGGTCTAGATTACAGATTCAGCTACTTTATACTCGAGATGAAGATTGAGACCTTCATTCTGCCTCTTTCAAGGCATATTTTTTTAGCTTGGATGTACTGAAATATTTCCCCACCTAATTCAAGAATATAAGTATCTGATAGCTGAACAGACTAAACGCTTTTGAAGAAATGGAAAGGTTTATGTTGAGAAAATTTGTTCTGTATCATGTATTTTAGATGAAACCAGTTATTTTTACTTAAAAATACCCTTTGGTTCAAAAGTCACTGTATATAGTGATTGTGTGCAAGGGTTCAAACTCGTATCACTTTTCTTCAAAATACTTTATATTCTCTATTGATCTCTCCATCGAGTTCCCAGGCATATATTCGTTATTAATTCAATGCAATTCTATTCCACTTTCAGTCGGGTCAGTGAATCAACCCTAAACTTTTTGATCGTGAACTTTCATGTGCCGTCCCTCATACTTTTCTCTCTTCCGACTTGAACCTCTAAGCTCCTAGAACCTCTAAGTCCTTATATGATATTCAGGACAATCGACTCCGATGTCTCACCCTTTTGTGAACTGTACGTTATTCGTAATTCATGTTCATAATGTTTTGCATGGGATGTCTCAATAAGCCAGCTTTTTGACCCCCTGAGGGATTTACACGCATATATCCGTTCTGCAACCTGCAGTCATCGACCCTTAAATGAAATAGCATGTGCCCACAGCCACAGTATGTGCCCATAGCTTCATGTTATTTCTTCCAGTTGCTCGATATGAAGATCTGTCACGGGGTTGTGGGTCCTAAATTATTGATTACCCACCATAATCAAAAAACGTTAGTCCACGAGATTCACCCTTCAGAGATCTTACTACAGCGACTCCGCCCACATACTCCGTCTATTTCATTAGAAGGTCGATGCCTGCAGTCTTCCCTGTATACCTTCTAACCAGTTTTGACCTTCTTGACCTTTCTTAGGATTCTTGCAACCTATGGATGAGGTTTTCTAGTCATGTATGTTGTGGGCTAAGAGCAATATTACACTACTCAGAAATCTCGTGACGCTCAGAAAGTTAAGTCAACCATTACTGTTTCATTTTAATACGACAAAAACACACAACTAAAGGGATCAGTAAAGCATGACATTTAATCGAAAAAGGAAAATTTTACAGAGCAGAGGAAACATTTTAGAAAACTCGCAATATCGTTTAAGCGATTAATAATTTTACTAATTTACTTCCTTATTTGATACTAGCTGAATTACCAGGCGTTGCTCTGGTTGAATTGTTTATAATGCATCGTAATATTACTCAATATTATTCCTATGGAAATTTCGAATTGTTTTTAGCCCCCTGCAGACCCAGAACAAATTCAACGGGGTTAATATTATTGCCCATGTGTCCCGCAGAATTCTACAAGATGAATGTACCAAATTTAGTGTGAATTGGTCTGACATTGGTCGTATAAATACGCAATGTTATTCCTATAAGGATTTCGAATTGTCTTAGTTTCCTATACGATATCGATGATAAAAAAAGACGACTTTCTATGAAAATAATCTTATATTATCATAAGAACGTACATTCCAATAATAAAGCTACAGTTCAAGAATTTACAGACGGGATACATAAACGATATGATACTGAGCGATTTTCAGCGCAACCGCACCCATCTGCGGTTGCATCATACTCGAAGATTCTTGTCCTCTTGAGAAGCGACTCCTGTAGTCATCGACCGTCTAATGGAATGGACAGACCACGTGGACGGAGACGCTGTCGTAAGAGCTCTGAAAGGTAACACACGTGAGCTTACGAATCGACTTAGCCGATTGGTTATCGAAGCCCAGACTAGTGGTTTTGATCACGGTATACGGGTTTCTTGGGCGTCATTTCAAGATGGCCCCCGTTTGTTTACAGTTTAGCGGAGGAACAAGATAGCTGGGCGAAACTAGTCTGCGATTCGACAACCAATCGGCTAAGGCGATTTGTTTGTCCACGAGATTCACCCTTCAGAGATCTTACTACAGCGACTCCGCCCACATGCAGAATTCTACAAGATGAATGTACCAAATAAGAGGATACCAGAGGTACCAGATAAGAGGGGAACAAGATAATCCTTAGGTTTTGACAATTTAAGTTTGTTGATATTGGAGTGCCATCTGGTGGAGATATGAGAAACCACATATTCTTAGGAATTAAAAATAAAGTAGAATTTCTTTGATTCATACCGGGACCGTGGGATCCGAAGGCAATTACGTTAGCCATTGAGCCACGAAAGCAGTTGCGGGAAAGGAGTGTTAAATGTATTAATGCGTTATGGTAGAAAGGCATATTTTGGATTCTGGTTTTATTTTTCTTATGAATAATTAATTTTTATTTTGGAATTAATAGTAATTGTGTTGGGACAATGAATGACTAGTAGCGTTATCTAGTGATTTAGAAAGTAATTAATCTTATTAAAGGAACGAATTTATTTCTTTTATATTTAAATATATATTTGTTCTTTTGTATAGGTTACGTTTATATATTTTTTAAAAGACTGGTGCCGCCATCTAGTGATGGAAGAAGTAACAAAATAGTTTTAAAGTATTTATTTCTTTTATATTTAAATGTTATATATTTAATATATTAATGGCTTTTATATTTAAATGACTTGTTCTCTTGCATAAATTAAGTTTTCTATTTTAGTTTAATTATTGGTACCACTAGGGGTTTATTTTTAAACGAATGTATTTTATATTTATATAATAGTATCAAGATTTTGTGCATAGGTAAAAATTTTATTTTTTTAATTTATTTTCAAAATGACTGGGACCGCCATGTAGTGATGGAATAAATTAGCAACAGAATATTCTTTAATTTAGCTTTCTTTTTAATATGATGCGGGGATATATGTATGAAAACATTTGGAATAAATTAAAAGATTATCTTAAAATAATACTCTAACGTTGGAATTCGGAACATAAGTAATTGAGGCCAACCTATAGTATGCGAAGGATTTTAACCGTTTGACCACTGTATGTAAGATAGAATTTATAATACGGAAAACTTTTCTTTTAATTTATATTTTAATAAATTTATATACGGCATGTTCTTGAAGAAAATGTGCATGATTAAAGAAGGATGTATGTTTTTTCGGGAAATCATTATTGCAACTCGAGGGAGGACTCCTGAGATCTGAATAGGACACAAATACATAACGGTGTAGGAAACATTACATTTTTAGGTAAATAAGAGGCAACTAACCAAAGATTTTATCGCATGCATATTATATTCGATGATAACATTATAAAATTGATATTATTAGAAGCCTCTGGAACTTGGGACAATATGACTTAGGTATGGGTGTGACAAACGTGGGAAATTTTTGTATTGATTAGATGCAATCTTAGGTAAATACATTCTACCAAAGATTTGTGATGGTAAAGTATCAGATGGAAAGTCTAGAAGTCTCTGGAACTTGTGAGAATATGACTAAGGATTGTTTTGCACTTGTAGGTTAATTAAGATAACAGAAGGAACGGAGTTAAACACGGAGTCTCAGATAACGATAGAAACTGAAAAAACTATTTGATAAATAAGAGGCTTTTAAAAGCATAGTTGGAGCATTAATTTACATTTCTTGGGTCTTTGAATTGCTTTGTTTCTTTTTGGGGTTTTCTGCCCTTCTACTGTTTTTAAATAAATCATGGATTCTAATGACATTATACCTGCCAAGTAAATGCATGCAGACAAAGAACAGTGTTTGCAGAAATATTATAAAGATTCTTTATAATATTTCTAAACTGTTTACAGATCGTGTAGGCTAGACATATTTCCGTAGATTGGAGAACGAATTAACGTACTTAAAGAAAGAGGAAACAACTATAGAAATTTACGGTAAAAAATATACTGTGCCTCGACAACTTGTAGCATATGGAGACGAATAAGCTATGCCTTTAGCGGATCTTGTATTGCAGCCAAGCCTTGGTCTCCTTTACAATAGTAAAGGAGACCAAGGAAATAAAGGCAGAAGTGGAACAAATAATTGGTGCAAGATTTAATTTTGTGTTGGTGAACCGTTATAAAGATGGCAAGGACTGTATAGGTGAAATAAAGACAACGAAAAGGACTTGGATCTTAATGCACCCATAGCGTCTGTATAATTTGGACAGAAGACAACTTGTGTTTTCTAGAAAGAACTACAATTCTTGCAAGATCCGAAACGAAATTTTCTTTGCTATGAAGATTTGTTTTTAAAGTTAGATGGTTTTACTCAAAAATTAATTACGCATTAGATGCTATAGCGCATATTTTATTGCAGAAATTTTGTTTTTAAACATTGTACACTTAAGTAAGAGTAAAATTTTTCAAACTTTATAAGACCCGTACTATAAATATGTTTCCTTGTACATTTGAAGAAGTTGTAATAATATTGAAACCATTTATCCTACAAAATCTAAATCAAATGTTATTTTTTAACTAATATTTCCTTGCATATTATTTTTTTACTTTGAGTAAATCCTCCTAAATTTTAGTGATTTAACTTTTATTATATAGATTTACAAGCTGTTTATAGATGAAATTTTATTAGATATAAGGATTTATATTTTTAAAAGTTAGATGTTTTTACTCAAAAATTAATTATATATTAGATACTATTACACATATTTTATTACTGAAGATTTTTATAAAACGTTTTACAATTGAGAGAGAGAGAGAGAGAAATATATACTTAAAATATTATTACAAACATTTAAATGCAGATTTGCTTTTTATTTTTTAATTTTATAATCGAGACATTTTTAAAAGTTTGATTCTTAAAGTGTGTTTTATGCATAGTAAAAAAGTAATAAAAACCTGTAAGGGTAAAAAATAATATTTGTTTGCTTCTATTTGAAACTTTACATAAGATGAAGCATGATGATTTTGTATGAAGATGTTTCCTTGCACATTTGAAGTAGTAAAAAAAGGTATGAAAAGCCATTTGTCCTTGAAATTCTAAATTTAATGTTCCTCTTTTAATGCTTTTTTCCAAACCATACATTTTACTAAACAAAAACTTCCTTTTATTTATTTGAAAACCTTGTGCATACTGTGCAGTTTAAATTGCAGAGCAAAATTCCAATACTGTACGAAGTTATGAAGTATTTTACAAGATACTTTGTACTGTTTGTTTTCTTAATTTTTTAAATTTACTACATTGCTACGTTAAATGGATAGCAAGTGGGTTTTCTGTTTTTGAAAATAATGTGTACATTGCTGTGCTGATAAGCAAATTAACTTTTGCCCTTTCTTGATAGTTAATACTTAATCTAAAGATTTATTCACACCGCTGACAGTTTTACACACGAGTAAAATTAAATAATTACTGAAAATTTTAAATATTAATGAAATTTAAAATGACCAAATATTATTGAAATAAGGGTTTAAATCTGAATTTTATGTATTCTTAAAATACTCTCTGCAAAAACAAACACAGATAATTTTGTAACAGATTGAAGGAAGCCACATGGAAACAAAGTAAATTAGAACACTTTTTAGAACACCAGGATTCATATATTTTACAAAAATAATACATTATAGTAAAAAAGGAACTTACTTTTTTACATACTTGCATTTTTTTAAGAGACATATTTACGATGAGTCAATTATTAAATGCCGTCACCTCAGCTTTTGAACAATGCAAATTATTTTTGTGATGACCACATGATAGTTTTTGGATATCTTTGTTGCTACTTAGAGCACATAGTGCATCGAATTTGGGACACCCATATTGTTCCAAGTTGATGTTCGGAATATTCAATGCATCTAAGCGTTTCTTCTTCACATAACCACCTTTGTAAGCAACTAGGTACTGTGTGGAACTCTTGGTCTGCTCGTACAATTCTAAAAGCTTAGAGTAGACTTTCCAAGGAAGACACACTTTCTCATACCATGGGACAGAAAGGAAGTCCACATATGTAATTTTCAACATATCGCACAGTTTTGTGATCTTTTGCTTATAAGGAGATATGCTTATAAGGAGATAAGTAAAAGCGAATACTTGAAGCTACTTGCGATTTTATATCGATGTATCCGTATTCACGTACTAAGAAACCTTCTTGATTCTGAAATCCATCAAAATTCACAAATATTAAACATTGCTATTGAAATGCGTTAGCTGTCGTTGGAAAATATTTGCAAACTGGAGGCACGAAGAACCATACACTTACTAATCAGTAAATGACACCATACAGTTACTAATCAGTAACAGTAAAATTTATCTGTCTTATCTTTTGTGAGTAACTATGAACGCATAAGTGAAGAATGTACTCAGAAAACATGTGCTTGTGATAATGCAACAAGTAAAATTTTGTGTTGTAATACAAGAAGATTTTAACGAAAGGATATACTTAAATGTGCACGTGATTTTTCTTTTACCACTTTTATGCGTTTAATAAAATTTAATTCTACGACTAAACTTGAGCAAGAAAATGAAAACATAACCAAATATAATTTATAAGAGAAACGTATTTTGACTTTCTTTACAGTATACTGAATTCTCTTGATTCTGCAGTTTTATTTTTCTAAAATTACATCAGAAAATTAAATTATTTATTTGTGGGCACACGCGTTTTTGCCTTTGTTGAAAGGAAACTAGTATCTGACAAGTGCCAGATTTTTAAAAATTGACGAAGAGAACCTTTTCAACTCAATCTGCACTACAATTTTACACTTAAAGAGTAACAGAGAATAATAGTTTTAAGGAAAATGAATAACCATTATGCAAATTTGAAGCCAAAAGTTCCAAGAATGTCTATGCTCAATAAACGCCTATCTGCGTTTAGAGATTGGCCACTCACAGATGTTGACATTAGGGACCTTGCCGAAAATGGATTGTATTATACGGGTGTCTAGGATGGGGTCAGGTGCTATTGGTGTGGAGGAGGGCTTGAAAATTGGCAAAAGGAGTATGTAGTCAGACACGAACACATAAAGTTTTATCCAAAATGTTTGGTAGCCCAACAACGACCGATTGTTGACTCTAGACTAAAAAAAACCACCCATAGATAAAATTGTACAGGTGTTGGATGAAATCAACAATAATGCCAATGTTTTAATAAAACCCGATGAAAAACTTTACTCTTCATACAACGACAAGGACGAACGATTTTGTAAAATTTGCATGGAATCGGAAATGGATGCTACTCTACAGCCTTGCGGTCATCTGGTGACATGTATGATATGTACTAAAATTATTTCAACGTGTCCTATGTGCCAAACCAATATTTTACGTAAAATTAAAACGTACATTTGTTACTAAACGCGATCTACTCTTTGTTAATACAAGTAGAAGACTCAATTTCAGTGATTTACTGAACACAAGTGTGGAAGAATTGTAAAAGGGTGGTTTTGAGTTGAATGTCATGAAATTAACATTTGTGCTATAGCAAAAAAGGCCAATAGGGAAGTTTAAGACTTTCTAAAAATCATGACTTTTTATCAACGACTTGTGGAAAAAAAAATCGTGTAAGAAAGACTTATATTCCTTATAAAAATAGGGCTGCGGTGGCCCGGTTGGAAGAGTAACGGACTAGCAACCGAAGGGTTGCGGGTTCGAATCCAGCCAAACACCGTCGTGTACAAAGGGGGCTGGTGCACGTTAAGTCTGTCGTGGCCTCAAATGTCCTCACGTTGGCGTGGTGTGGAAGTTTGGAGAGTGGGGTGCCAGCTCAGGTGTTGCCTCGTCATCTGACCGTGGTTCAAAATTACGTGGTGTTGTCCTCGGATCTTTCCCTTTGGGATTGATCCCGGACCGTCACCAATAGCCCATCGTGTTGCTCCAGTGTGACGTTAATTGAACCCCCTTATGAATATATTGTCTATTTTAATTATGTGTTGCTTGTTCATTACATGCTAAATCTATTTACTAAAGAGGAATTTTAAAGTGCCTTAAAAGGAGTCACTAAATGCTTTAGGAAAAATGTGTAAATGTACTCTAATGCAAGAAAAGGAACGCACGAATTAAATATTCATTTTGAGATTTTTTAGTACTTGTCAATCATCTTGGTGCATTGTTTATTTTTCTAACTTTTTGTACTTTTAAATCTTGAAAAAATAACAATCTAGAAAGTAAACACCAAAATAGAAAGAAAATAAAAAACATTTTAATATCTTTTCTCATTGATTTGTTTTACCTTTTTCTTTCTTTATGAAAAAACATTATCATAAAAATACTATAATTGTAGTGTAGAATATTTTTTTGACAACACTGGATTGAAGAAAATATTATTTATTGAAAAATAAGAATCAGTAAAACATTTAATATATTTGTTACAACATGTCTTACAGGTCTTTTACATACATCGCTCGAATAGTATTGAAAATATCTGTCGTATTCAAATTCTCAAAAAAATTGCCCTCTAATATTATATAATAAAAGTTTAACAGTTTATTAGTCTGTTACAAAATTAATAGCAAACACTTTCCAGTTAACAGCACGTAAAGCAAGGGTAAAAAATTCGCAAAAGCGTTCGTCAACGCTCATCTTCATATATGCATGTTGTGAGGATTCATTGATGGACCCCTCAATTAACCCTCCTAAGGCAAACTCGCCGACAGAGTCGTAAAAGAACAGGACAATGCGTTTCCATCTCTCTGGCACCAGACGACCGGGACTTGGATCAAAGACTGACAAAAGAGAATTCGTTCCGAAAAGCGCCCAGGTGTTTAGGAGTGCACCTGCCAGGTGATTAAGTCCACCTGCTAGGTAATCAAGCCCACCTGCGCTAAGTAGCTGATCCCATTTTACGTCAGACAGTCGCCACCGAATCAGAACCAATCGAAAGCGAACAAATTAAAAGCAATAACCAATCAAGAGAGAACCAATCAGAAAAACCACCAGTGAACAAAGGCTGCAAGGTTTCAAAAGGAAAAGCAGAGAGTCGAATAGTCAGTTCTTGCCGGTGTTCTCGATCGAGAGGCTTGACTCAGCGACTCTTTGAGCGGTCACTTCTTAGGGAGAAAAGCATTGTTAAGAGACTGTTCTCTCACCCTGAGAGTACGCATTCTTGTAGCCTGGCGTAGGCTGCCCATCTCGAGTTCTTGCTTTGTTCTCGGTCGAAAGATTCGAACCAACGACCCTGCGAGTGGTCTAACTCCTTAGCCTGCAAATAGCTTGGAGTTGTTTTCTCAACCTGAGAAACGAAGGAACGGACTGGAGTTCCGGAAAGATACCGTGCCTGTCTTGTGCTGACCCGACGACCCCAGTGGAGCCGATCCCTGATTGTGCCGAACCGACGACCTGCGAAGAGTCCGGTGCCGACTTCTCGTCCGGCAGGGAACCTGAATTGACCCGTTATCCCGTGAGGATCCAGTGCTGATCTTATGTAATCGTCACCCGACGAGTAGAGTCTCATCTAGAGACCTTTCTCCCACTCAGAGACTTTCGTGCGTACCTGAGATTACGACAACCTGTCGCATCCCGTTAGCAGAGGCATCGAATTCATGAAAGTGCCTTGTACATAGACCCTCACATAACCAAGAAATTGTTCTGAATAAAATTAATGTTTATTATTTAAGCTAGACTGTTCTCTGTAGGTTTGAATCTAGCACGCTACCCAGAGAAATCGTTACAATGTACAGATTGATTGACAATTTCATTTTTACAACCTAAGCAATCAAAAAAAAGTATTGATACTTTTTGCCACAATATCCGTTAGACACATGCAAAGAGAAGCTATAACTTCTCTCCAACAATCAGATTTATTGATATCACCGCCAGTAATGTTTGTAACTTTCACCAGAAAACCCTCCTTTTTGATTTGCAGTTTCACATAATATGGCAGCCTATACGTCAAAAGTGATACTTTCAATATATCTGACACATTACCGTAGAATTCAGAGTTTAAAATACTGATCAAATTCATAAACACACAGTTGGGCGAGAAATGAAAAGTATGGTCTCTTTTCTGAAATACACGTTGTAAAACTAAGACCATTTTGCCACATCAAACACTTTAGAAAGGAAGACTTCTTTTTCTATAACTTTAACGTCGGAGGCAGTTGCAAAAGCGAAAAATTTGCTCCTTTTCCATCAGAATGTACCATGTTTTTGGATGCAGGGAAACGCATTCCTTCGTTGGTTGCAAGACATTGTTCTTATCCAAAGTATATTTAGGTATGTGGACACAGTGGAACCGTTGGAGTTATTGATTAGCACGAATAAATAGTCGCCAAGGTGAAACATATTGTCAGGAAGTGATTGCATCGTCAAATTTAAGCTTTCCCTTGGAAGCGCCTGATCGTTGAAATGCATTCTTTTACACTTTGGGTCGATTTGTAAAACGCATCATTTTCAGAACTTTGAGGTTCACGCTTTCAACAAATAGCTTCAACTAACCGGGAGATAAAGTCGTTCTACGTCATATGATTCTAGAGTTAATAATAAAAGCCGATATGCTGAAACGCAATTGCAACTCACCACTTTAATTAGTGCTTAAATTATAAAGTCATGAATATCTTATTATTTTGTCATCTTTCCTTTAAAGATAGTGAAATTCAAAAATATCGCAAACATGGTACAATCGTGCCACAAGTCAAAATATATTGATAGGAAAACTGAGTGCTAGAGTATTCACAGTAGATTTGTCATTCTTACGAATTGAGTTAGGGCAATTTTACAGGAAACGAACTTAATACCTTTCATAACACTCCTCCCCAACTCAATCGATTTTTGTAGTTGTCAGCTGTGTTATCTTTCGTAGCTTTGTCATACAACAGGGGTGTGATGTATATGATAGGTATTATGAAGATTGCGATGTAATATATCATGTATGTATACGATTTGTGTCCCCAGAGTATAATATAAATATCGAAATGGCGTTAAAAATTATTTTCTTGACATTTAAATGATGTTTGCATTTTCTTACGAAAGAGATTATTCTGTTCACTTTTTCAATCTAAAGTTAACCAATTCTACCCGAGTAAGGTCCGATAATTATGTTAGTTTCAAATAATTTTCATGTAAGTTGCATAGAAATTAAACAAATGCACAATTTATAAATCAAATACAAAATTATGTAACTCATTCAGTAATATTTAATATTTCATTTAAATTTATAGGAACTTGATAATGCTCATTTAAATTAATTTATTATTCATTGACTGGCTTACCCCTATGAGTTTAAGATTTTTAAATAAAATACTTTTTAAGAAATTAATGCCGATGTAGTCGTTTTAAGGAAAAACTACAATTTAACAATAACATTTTGCACGAATCCTAGCCATCATTGATTATTTAAAACAATTGCGATTGTTAATTGTCTAGGGCAAGAGTGGAAACCTTTCCATGTTAGAGGGCCGCGTTAATTTTACAGTAATTAAATAAGAAAGAACTTCAATTAGATATACTTAAAATGTACATTATTTTGTAAAAATCTTATTACTATGTACTTAACGATTTATAAAAAATAAGAACTATTTAATTTTAATCTTTTGTGGTGTGTTTTGTGTTGGAAATCATTTGAATACTTGGTAGCCGCATGGTTGGTTGTTTTTTTGGGTTACATGGCGCAAGGGCCATATTTGGCCATGCTGCGCCAGACACAAGGCATACAATATCAAGTAATGAACATACACACAATGAAAGTTTTATTGACACAGAAGAGAGAAATACACCCAGGTAGGAATCGAACCTGCACCGCCTACAACTCGAAGGTAGCCAGCGCAGTGGGCATACCCACTGAGCCACGACGACCCCTGTTGCCGCAAGGAGGTACGCAGTTTCAGTTGATGCTCTAGATGGGAGGAGGGCCACGGTGGCCCGGTTGGAAGAGTAACGGACTAGCAACCGAAGGGTTGCGAGTTCGAATCCAGCCAAACACCGTCGTGTACAAAGGGGGCTGGTGCACGTTAAATCTGTCGTGGCCTCAAATGTCCTCACGTTGGCGTGGTGTGGAAGTTTGGAGAGTGGGGTGCCAGCTCAGGTGTTGCCTCGTCATCTGACCGTGGTTCAAAATTACGAGGTGTTGTCCTCGGATCTTTCCCTTTGGGATTGATCCCGGACCGTCACCAATAGCCCATTGTGTTGCTCCAGTGTGACGTTAATTGAAATACCCCCCCCCCCCTAGATGGGAGGGGGTAGTTGAATTAACTTCGTACTGGAGCAACACAATGGGCTATTGGCGATGCTCCGGGATCAATCCCGAAGGAAAAGATCGGAGGACGTCACGTAATTTTGAACGACGGTCAAATGACGAGGTCAACACCTGAGCTGATACCCCACTCTCCAAATTTCCACACCACGCCAATGTGGGGTCATTTGAGGCCACGACGGATTTAACATGCACCAGCCCCAGTGGCTCTAGATGTATATCAGACATTTGTGACCTTAAAGAGTGTCTTGATTTAGATTAGGTAAGGGTATTTGGGTATTTCAATTAACGTCACACTGGAGCAACACAATGGGCTATTGGTGACGGTCCGGGATCAATCCCAAAGGGAAAGATCCGAGGACAACACCACGTAATTTTGAACCACGGTCAGATGACGAGGCAACACCTGAGCTGGCACCCCACTCTCCAAACTTCCACACCACGCCAACGTGAGGACATTTGAGGCCACGACAGATTTAACGTGCACCAGCCCCCTTTGTACACGACGGTGTTTGGCTGGATTCGAACTCGCAACCCTTCGGTTGCTAGTTCGTTACTCTTCCAACCGGGCCACCGCGGCCCTTAGATTAGGTAAGACAATGTGGATTCGTAGCAATAAATGGTTGAAAAGCAAAAAAGCATTTTTAGGCATGTTGCCGTATTCTGCATTGTCCATACTTTAATTGGAGTTTTCTTAGTATAAAACGACTTTAAAATGTCATCTGGAGAGCTCAATCAATTCCATTTAATTCCTTAGGTGCCTTGATGGGTTGCGAGTTCGAATCCAACCAATGACCGTCGTGTACAAAGGGGGCTGGTGCAAATTAAATCTGTCGTGTCCTCACGGTGACATGGTGGGAAAGTTTGGAGGGGTGCCAGCTCAGGTGTGACCTCGTCATCCGACCATAGTTCAAATGGATCTTTCCCTTCGGGTTTGATCCCGGACCGTCGCTGGCCAAATATGACCCTTGCGCCATAAAAACCCTAACCAATCCGGACCGTCGCCAATAGCCCGTTGTGTTGCTCCAGTGCGACGTTAATTAAATTACCTACCGACATCTACTAGGTGAGGCTGAAATGCTCGATTCTCAGTCTGAACATTTTGT
Organism: Meta bourneti; assembly: GCA_933210815.1. Classification (NCBI taxonomy): domain Eukaryota; kingdom Metazoa; phylum Arthropoda; class Arachnida; order Araneae; family Tetragnathidae; genus Meta; species Meta bourneti. The sequence goes on along the minus strand of OW119924.1, from coordinate 74,268,673 downwards.
TGTAAGTTATCAGACATTAGTGTCAAACGAACTAAATCATGAACGTAGCAGCATCAATTTAGCCCTTGTGGCCTACTAATGTTCTAATTATGCCGGTCGATCTGGGAATATTATTTCGTTGAAACGTATTTCATCTTTGTTATTTTAAATACGTTTATTTAAAAAATAAAAAAGTATAAATATAAAATACAAATAAAAATGTTTTATTAAAAATAAAAGAATTTATTCTGTAAAATTTGGATTCAGTCAAAAGACTTCGGGACCTAGAAGGCCACAGGTTCCCCCCCCCCCCATCTGGTCTAGAGCAACACCAGATACTAATGCAAATAAAACGTTTCAGATAAATTGAGGCGCACATGCATAGATTTTATTCTGTGCCGATATAAGTTACATCATTAAATACATTTCATGCAAACATTACAAATATCTGTTAAACACATTTATGTATAGATTCTACAACACTGAATAAAAACAAAGAATACTTTTAAGGAAATTGAAAAATATTTCCAATCGAATTTTTAAGCTCAGAGTAGCTTTGAGGATTCTACAAATTTTTTAAAAACTAGTTAAAAAATTACCTTGTAGAGTTGCTATTAATTGTAATACAACAATACCATCGATTACGAAACGTGCCACCAGATACACATTTATTTTTCAACTTAGCATTATAAAATAGGAAGTACGACTTACTACGAATATTCTAAACCAATTACCTAACATCGATTGGGATGCAAACTTGATTCACCGTTTCACATAAATGTGTATGTAGCTAGTGACTGAAATCGAAAAGATGAAATTTAGAAAGTCGACCTACAAATGAAGTACACCAAACGAAAACAGATTTTTTTTTTAAACATTACGTTTTTCAACTACTTCAAGTTTTCAGTTACTTTCACAAGCCTCCTGCAAAAGACCCCCAGATATCAGCTACCCACGTGCAAATCTCTTGCATGACCCAGAATCTCCAGCCTGCCAACAGGTTTAAGGATCATAGATGACCGGTAAGGATTCCGGACGGACAAAAATAATTTGGTGGCCGTTTTCTTTCTCCTGAATGTCTTTTATTTCCTGAATGTCGTTGTCAAATGAGCCATTGCGTTTAATGATTTTTTTAGTTTTCAGTATTGACGTATTTAGTTTACCTGTAATGTACGAAACCTAGATTTTCTTGATACAACTATCCTCAGCATTCAGATATCAAAAACACATAAATCTCAACATCATTTCGGGAACAATTCGAGTCCGGTTGGCTCTTCCATGAAATATCCTTGCCCTCGATGAATGCTTTTTGAATATATAAATGTAAATTAAGAACAAAATAAGCAGATCCATCTTTTGTTACAAGTGAAAGAACTTGGAAAGACCGAATAAGTTCAAAAATAATTTTGGAAAATGATTGCCGGGCATGTTTATTTAAAGTTGAAAGCATGCGTCTACCTTTTAGCAGCCACTATTTTTTCTGTCTGTCTACGTGCAAGTCCACCAAGCACATCACTCAGAAACGGTTTGTTCCTACTCCACAAAAAGGTAGGTTGGTATTTTAATTAGCGTCACACTGGAGCAACACAACGGGCTATTGGAGAAGGTCCGGGATCCATCCCACAGGGAAAGATCCGAGGACAATCACGTAATTTTGAACTACGGTCAGATGACGAGGTCGACACCTGAGCTGTGGCACCCCACTCTCCAAACTTCTACACCATGCCAACTTGAGGACATTTAATGCCACGACGGATTTAACGTGCACCAGCCCATTTGCACACGAAGGTCTTTGGTTGGATTCGAACTCGCAACATTCCGGTTTAGTCCGTTACTCTTCCAATCGGGCTAGTGGCCCCCACAAAAAGCAGATTATTTAACTGGCGAAAACGATTATTTTTGTCTGTCATCAGTATAAAACCGAATAATGGAGACGGAGCACCGCTTTAAGATTTTTTTGCATAATTCTTCATGATCGAATACGAAAACCGGACTCTTACACAAGTTACCAATGCGACACCAAATAGTATATTTCCAAGCAATGTCGTAAAAATTACCTTTTTCGCAATTCACTGATGTATGTGAATACGACATTCAATAAAAATAAAACTCGAGTGATTTGGGTGTCGTTCCACGCAATAAAGCTACACATTTTTGTGACAGGGGAAATGATCCTGATACCACCCTTCGACCGAAATAAAATTGGTTTATAGAATTAAAATCTGTTAAGTCTTCACGCGATTTCTTATGACTCTGAGGGATGTGCTGGTGAACATTTCCCCTATTCGTGTCCTTACCTAGATAGCCATGATACTCTTAGGAAACGTTATCTGTATATGTCTATCTTACTACATTAACTTACAGCTAGAATGAAAAAGTCGAGTTTTATGGCGCAAGAGTAATACTGGATCAAGCCGAGCCAAACATAAGATAAACAGTCACGTAATGGACATGCCCACACAAGGAAAGTTTACTGACACAGAAAAGCGAGAAATACACCCAGGGGGAATCGAACTTGTGCCACCTACAACTCACAGGTATATAATGAAAAGGGCCAAATGAATCCCGATAAAAATAACTATCACTAATTTAACATTCGATGAAGTCAGAAGAGAATTGATTTTGGCGCCTGGAGTAGCTAAATCTACCAAGCACCACTTGATTTACGGTCATCTTTTGTTAGAAAAGGGCTTATTAAACTGGGGTCTTATAAGTTTTGTAGAGATGATTTAAACAAAAGCAATACAGCAGATATCATCAAAAGCAAAAATCTGATAATGTCCCTCTCCATTTCTACCACTCAAGAATTTCCAGTCTTGTAGGAAAATGTGAATTTCATCACATTAATTTTCATTTTTCTTACTCAAGTGTTGTCAAATCCCACATTATACCATTATTCATGAGGTGAGAAAGTCATAACGTAATGCTCGGTAATATAAAAATTTAGGAGACAGTACGGCGATCCTATTTCTACACAATAAAATTAGAAAAAACATCCAATTATTTCAGTCAATACTTGAATATATATTCAGTTACATAAAAAGACTACATGAACGCAAAGACATTTGTAACATCAACACTTAGATTACACAACCAATTGCCTTTGGAAAAAACCAGTTTCATCGATGTAAGAATATCAATGAACGGGACGTCTAAAAAAACTTGGCTGACGTAAAACCCCCAAAATAAGCCAATTCGGATGGGGAAAATTGTGAAATTTGGCAGGTGAGGGGACGGATTAACGGGATTTTTTTCCAAAACACCGAAGCTACCTCTGTCGAATAAAAAAAAGAAATTTTTTAATCAGACCAGGATTACACAAATCGAGATTAGGTGGTAAAAAAAAATCTTTAACCCTGAGGGGTATACACGCATATATCCGTTCTGGAACCTGCAGTCTTCCAACCAGTTCTGACTTTTTGATAATTTCTGGGATTCATTTAATCCTTATTTGTGTTGTGGAGAAACATACTACGCTACTCGGAAATTTCATGACGTTTAGAAAGTTAGTCACGAATATTGTTAAAATGTAAATTATAATCCGCATTTTGCCACATGATCGATAATCGTGCTAAACATGATTGTATAAGTAACCCTGCTTGTGGGTGCAGAGCGTAGTTTGTATTCCCGATTTTTTTCCATGTACTTAATTTTCTGTTATGTAAGCAAAACTTATAAGGTTGAAGCTATTTAGATGGCTTATAAGTTTACATCTTTGACTAACATGGCAAATACATTCTATTTTCACTGCACTAAACGTTTAAAACGTTACTGAAAATTTATATCTAGATAACATCTCCAACACACATGCAATTTAACCTGAAAATATCAATAGGTAAAGGATGAGTATTTCGATTTAACCGATTTTTTACCTTGCAAGTTCTACGGGCAGTGCAATCGTATAGTTCAGGTATGACTAATTAGCATTTAAGTCACGTGCTTTTGAACGATTCTATTCGTTAAATTAGTTTCACAAGTGACGTTTTTAGCACGGATTCTGCTTCCGAGTTTATCGTTCCTTGCCAGAAGTGATTACGAGTTGGGGAAATAATCACCTTTGACGATCGTCATGATTTTGCGTATGAGTCCTCTCCTAGCGAGAGCTTCCAGAAGTGAACTTTCCCAAGGTTATGTCCCTTCTCACCAGACTGCACAGTAGCAGAATCGGCTGTTTTGCGTATGTGGGTATCTTGTTTCCCCGGTTCGCACATTGTTCAAGTGTTACACGCATTATTAATGCTTGACCTTTCTTCAGTCCGGGTCAACTGTTTGCCAGCACAGAGCTTCAGACTTTCCTTTGTTTCTTGCGACTACAGACAGGATGTTTTCAACGTTGCCCATTTGGACGTGTGTACAACACTTAGACTATAACGGACTACTGCAAGAGTACTGGAGAGCCCGTGAGCAAATTAAATTACAACCTAACTTTCATCGATCTTCTAATGAAATAGACGCACGCAGCTACATGTTAATTCTCTCGATTTGGGGATTTGTCAAGTAGCTTGAGAGAAAGCACGAATCTCAACGTAGGGCTAATTATTGACTAGTTAATGCGATTATCGAGTTATTAAGAAATAATCACTCGATAACAGCATTAATCTGCGCTTCGATAGCCAATCTAACCAACTCAATTTCCAAACCCAATGACCTACACTTCTGACGACAGCGACTCCGTCGTTACTTTAAAGGTCTATGCAAACGGCTTGACACTAGCCAACACTACTTTCTTTCAGACAAAGGATGGCACAAGGTCATACCTTTTTTTAAGCAAAGATACGACGGTACTTCTGGCCGAAGTGATCTCACTCTCGACCTCCAATGAAATAGACGAATGACTTAAGATCGCTGAAGTGTTGGTCATGTGGGATTGGCTATCGAAGAGCAAACTCGTGTTTTTCTATCACGCACGAAATAGTATTAACCAGTCAATATTTTGTCCTACAATTGGATTCGTGCTTTCTCCCAATACCACGTAACATATCTTCAAGCCGAGCAACCGGGAGAAATAACATGAAGCTATGCGCACATGCTCCATCTATTTCATCAGAAGTCGATGCTCACGAGTCAGTGGGTTAAGCACTGATTACAGGAGGCTGGTAAGATATAGAAAGTGCTGCATACAATTCATATGGTGCATAACATTGGTTAAGATTGAAAAACAAATTCATCAATGCCCATCAATGTGAAGAATACTGTGCTTCGAGAGAGACGAGCGACTGAAGTATGCTTTCGAACATCGGTCACATTTGAAAGGTTTTTCACCAGAGTGACGCAACATGTGGATGTTCAAGTCACTTTTCTGTATGAACCCTTTATTGCACGTTTCACATCGATGGGGTTTGTCATCCGTGTGTCTCAGCATGTGTCGCAGCAAACTGCCTCTCACAGTGGTGGTGAACGCACATTCCTCACAGTGGAATTTCCCATCCGTGTCTTTCGTTACACATTTCTTTGCGGGGACAGGAGCAACAGGAGAAGTGGCTTCGGAAGCAGGGGCAACAGTTGAAATGCAAACAGCTTCGGGTACAGTGTCAACTACAGAAGCCCAAAGAACAGCTGGGGGTGTGGCAACTGCAGAGACCGGAGGGGTGGCGATTGCAGAAGCAAAAATGTCGGCCGGAGAAATGGCAACTGTAGAAGAATCAATAACAGTAGAAGTGGAAGCGGAAGAAGCATAAACAGAAGCAGGAAAAATGGCAACTGCAAAAGCACAAATGATCAGCCAAAAGCAGAAACAGTTATAACACACAGAAATAAGAGATTAACACTTAGTTAAAGGTAGCATCAGAATAGGTACATATCAAGTTTAATTTCTTCCACATATAAACGATGAGTTAACATCCAAAATTCAATAATGTAAAAGAAAAACTTATAAAAATAGAGGTTGTTTATACAATTTTCGACATTTTCTTTTATTAAACACTAATATTTTTCCTCTTATACTACCGAATACAGGAATACACAATATTACATCCACATTTAGTGTACTTCCGCACACAACACTCTAAATAGGCATCAATTTTGATATAAAAAAAGCTTTTAAAAAATGAAATCGGACTCAACAATGTACGATAAAATGAAAAAGGTTCACTAAATTCACTTTAAAAATTGTCTATTTTCAATGCTTTTATTTCCTAATTGAAAGTTAAAACGGAATTTTCCCCCTTACACAAACAGGTTAAAAAAATCAGCTCCAACACTTGAAATGCAACAAATTGCAAAAATATTCCCTAATTAATGTCGATGAAAGATTATTCTAATTTCATATATTTACAGCATAATACTTCAACGAATCTCATTCTAAAAATAACATTATAGTTGAAATTTCCAGTAATTCTTGAAATAAGATAAAACAATACCAGTTTATCATACAATGATTGCTGAAATCATGTATAATGAAATAAAGAATATTAACATCATGCTGACATGTACATTGTGCCTAAGTCTCTTCCAAACTTATCAAAACTAAAACTCAAGTTCTACTTCTATAAGCATATTTAGAGCTGCCACAGCCAAAGCACCCATAAAATAGTAGGAAGCCTTAAACCTTATTTTAATTGCTCAGATACAAATTAAACGATGTATGAATCAATACACAAAATGTGCTAATTAAGTATGTAGACATTGAAGATCTTGTCAAGAAATTTAAATTAATATTTCTGTACTTCTGCTTGATTGTCATGAAAACTTTATTTTCATGACAATCAAGCAAATGAAATAGTATATCTGTGCCCACCAAAACCTGAACATTAGAGATAATGAATTTAATCAGGATATTCTGACTCATTCTGAAGTATTCACCTGCAATGGTTTGAAGTCCAGGTTGAAAGTGGCGCAATTCAATAAAACTTTGTAAAGAAAATCTGTGATTTAGCAGCATGTAAATAAATGGATAGATGTTTAAAAGCAAAGAACGATGATGTAAAAACTTTTTTGTAGAATCCATGTGTAGTATGCATGTAAATAATTTATGTACATAAACTTCTAATGTCCGATTAAGCAATTGGTTTAAGAACATGTCTCTCAATTACAACCGATAATCAATGTTGTAATGTAATAGTTATTTGACAATTGGCAACAGTCTGGGAGATAAAGCAATAGTCAATTTGGAGCAAGCATAATGAATTCCAGATCATATAAGTCAATTTAAAGCAGAATCAAATTCATTGTAAGACAAAATTTTGCCAATATTAAGTTTTAGCACGAAAATCGAAACTTACATTGGTAATTCTCAACAGCTTCCATGTGAACTAGAAAAACCAGTCCCGCATTTAATTCATTTGGACAATTGGTGATTTCCACATTCTTGACTTAGACATGAAAATTTTGACTAATAAAAATAATAAAGCCTTTAATTCTTTCCTTGCACACATTAGAGAAAATGAAATCTCCAGAGGCGGAAAATCGGAACTAAGATTCAACACAAAAGGCAGAAATATTCTTATCCATAATTTAAACTATAACACACAAAGGAAGATCCAAATCTAAATAAAATTACCACTTCATATGTTTATAAAATGTGTGCTTGTTCATTTGAAACTTTGGACAATAAATTCATCTAATAGTGGTGTAGTCCTTATTAATTGAAATTTAATAAAGAATTAAGTGCTTTACACTCGTTAATTTAATTATTTGTTTTACAAGTTTTGAACTGCATAACAGATATAATCTTAACAAATTATTAAAATTATATAATCCAGGGTATCAGAAATATTTTATAAAATATAATAAATGCTGTTTTTTTTATTTTTAAGGCAATGAAACAGAAAACCCTCTAATATTTGTGCTCACCAAATCAAGATATTTTTTAATGTATAATCGGCTTAAAGCAAGAGCTATAAAAAATAAATTTTACAGTTGTTTAAAGGCTAACTTAGTTTTTTAGTAAAATTTTTTAAATTATAAGCATTCTGATTGTGTTATGTATTTTTATTAGCAATTACAATATGACAATGTATTTCCCATAATGAAAATAAGAATTTAGTGTCACCGAAGAAATGTCAATTAATGAGTTTCTGCTATAAGCTTACAATATACATCTGTGGATATATAAAAATGCTGAACATTTTAAATGCATTTAATTTTTGATTTCGAATCAATACAGATGTTAAGAGTAAAGCAATTATAAGAAATAGTATCGAATAACAAATGGTAATTACGTTCCGATTGTTGAACTTTGGTTTAGTTAACTAACAGTTCATGCATGTAAAACCCTCAGAAAAATGTGACCTTGTCATAATTATTTTATTCTGAATAGAAAAAATAATTTGGTATCTGAAATTTATAACCAAAATGCATGGATTTAAATGAATTTGTAAAAGTTAAGTGTACACAATCTTGAACCACTAGGAATTCAACACACAAGTACAAATTTGGTACGGTACACTGAATTACTATAAAAATATAATTTAACTGTACAAAAGTATTACAGAAGTGAATATTCAAGATTTTAGAAATTTCTTCATTTGAATGGGTTAATTAAAAACCCAATCATCAACATTAATTTGGATTAAATTACACACTACACAAATAGTAATAAAAGTAAATTCACTCTCAATGATGTTGCATAAATAAAATCATAAAATATTATAAGAAAAGCTTTTGTTAGAGTAGGATATTCCAGAAAATTAAAAAATTATTCAGGCATAACCAATAAATTTTAAGTTTATTGATAACAAACACTAACAATAATTTGACAGTACTAAAATCAGAATAGTTTAATAAGTATGGATATCATTTATGCATTTTGAATTATTAGAAAAACTAAAAAACGTTTTGACTTAAGTCATCGAGAGCAGCAGATATCACGATCTACCAGCAGGATGTACAAAAATCATGTGTCTTTTGAGAGAGTGCAACACAGCAAATCGCTGACCACACAATTCACACACATGTGGTCGTTCACCAGTATGGGTTAAGAGGTGCCTTTGATAACTCTGCTTCCTGTGTGTGGCGTAGCTACAGAAAGAACAATTGTACACATTCATAGTCCTCAATCCAAGACTACTGCACACTTCTTTTATTCTTGAATAAGTATAAACTTCAGTTTCATTACCTAAGAGAAAATGCAGTAATTTTATTAGACAAATATACATTTGCAATCAATTGCACAATACACATATGCATACTTTGCATCAATGTGGCTTATTTAAAAGCTTTATAATATTATTTAAATATATTTGTAATAGCTATACTGGCATTTATAATAACATATGAAAGGTAAACTCGGTTACGACTTCCATGGATCACTTTTTATACTAGCTCTCATTACTTCAAATTATATTTAAACTATCCACGCTTTCTTATAGGTTAAATTTGAAATACTTTTACGAGAAATTGTTCATACACAATAAATAAATATTAAATCATATCAATGTAAAGAAATGAGTTATGCAAGCAATATTTATTATATAGTAGAAAGCACAATGGGTATTTATACAGAAACTTGGTGGAAAAATGTGCATGCGATAGTTTAATTAAATTATTAATTTGTATGCAATTTTCTATATTTGGCAAAGTCAATGATAAGTTTATTTTCTTCGTTCATTTAGAATTATTAATTGAGATGTAGTTTTGAATTGTCAGTTTAATAGAGTTTTGTATTACTGAGCTTTTGTGAGATTACTGAGACTAAGATGCATTTTTGAGTTGAGATTTATTAATTGACTTACTGGACTTAATGGAATGAAGTATTTTGAGTTGTAAATATTTGTAAACAATGAAGCATATCAAGGGTATGTTTCAATGCACCCTCTTTATTTAGTTACTATGCAGAAAATAAGAAGTACTTGAATAGCAATAAGTGATTTCTGAAGCCTATTGTATTCTTATCTAGTATAGTATATAAAAAAAGTTTCAGAAAATTGAAACCAATATATTACTGTATATACATAACATATTCATGGGTTATATTTTGTTTTAAATATTTATTTTTTTCCTTAGTAAAAATCAAATAAGTATAATACACTGCTGGCCACCCAAATTGCAACACCAAGAAAGACAAGAGATATCACAACAAAATTTATTTTGTAGATAACATGTTGACCAAGTATCAAATGATTAAATTTATAGACTTTTGTGAAGTGTGGTTCCTGCCAAAATCAGTAGCCAGTGTAGCCGCAATTGTTGGAGATCACCGCTGCCACACGCCTCGGCATTGATTCAAAGAGACTTTGGATGTGTTCTTGGGGTACAGCAGACCAAGCAGCTTCCACACGTTGCCAAAGTTGATCTGGTGTGGCAGCTGGGGATGTATTCTGGGTCAATCGTTGAGCAACCATGGACCACATGTTTTCTATCGGCGAAAGATCCGGAGAGCGAGCTGGCCAGGGAAGCAATTCAATCTGGCGATTGACGAAGAACTCTTGGACAATGCGTGCCACGTGTGGTCGCGCATTATCCTGTTGAAATATGGCTGTGGGCAAGCCCTGAAGGTAAGGAAGGACAACTGGCTCCAACACCTCGGAGATGTAGCGCTGGCTGTTTAAAGTACCGGCAATGCGTACTAGAGGAGTGCGAGAGTGATATCCAATACCGCCCATACCATAATACCCGGTGCAGGACCAGTGTGGCGGTGCATAACGCAGCTGTTCAGCATCCTCTCTCCACGGTGTCTCCAGACTCGAATCCGACCATCGTGGTGTTGCAGACAGAAGCGTGACTCGTCAGTAAAGACAATTTCATTCCATTCTGCCGTCCACATCCTTCTTTCATCGCACCATTGGCGGCGGAAACGTCTGTGGTTCTGCGTCAAGGGTAGACGAAGCAATGGACGTCTTGCGGACAGACCACTCTGCTGTAAACGGCGTCGAATGGTACGCGCAGACACTGGATGATGCGGTACAGACTGAATGTGCTGTGCTATGGTTCGTGATGTGGCTGAGCGATCCGTCACTGCCATACGCACAATATGCCTGTCATCACGTGAAGTGGTGCACTGAGGTGGATGCGATCGAACACGTCGGTCCGTCGTACCCTCCTGCATCCAACGATCACATATCCGCATTACAGTTGTTTGGTTTTGTCCAACACGACTACCGATTTCCCTGAAAGATAATCCACAATCTCGGTAGGCCACTATCCTTCCTCTGTCGAACTCGGATACTTGATCAAAAGATGATCGCTGTTTTCTACGAGGCATAATTGATCGTTTTCTTGAAAAAACCACAAGAAAAACACAATTGCCGTACTTGAAATCGTCGAAATCTCCAAGCCTTAAATAGCGCTTTGAAGTGGCGCCACAGGCGCGCGTGATGTGCGTCTGCGCTGAAATTCTAATCATTTGCATATCTCACCTCCGCTAATCCATGTTGTAAATTTCATATTATTTGCATGCTTCCTTTAGAGTGTTGCATTTACGGTGGCCAGCAGTGTACATTAAGGAAATAAATAATCTGACTGAAAATTCTGAAAAAATAAATAAATAAAATAAAACATCCATTTAATATGCATTTTGAGAATAAATAGGATATTTTTTAGAACTGTTCTACTTTATAATTCTTTTACAAGAACTTTAAAAAATCTTGAATATTAATATCAAAGATTATGGATGCAAACATAAAATAATGCTTGTGAATCTCAGAAATATTTTCTAAGTTTCGCACAATTTTTCAATATGTAATCAAATACAAAATGTTAAATTTCATACACTTAAACACAGAAACTCGATTTTTATGATTGTTTTTAGGATATTTGAAAGTGGACAAATTTTCAAACCTTATGAAACTCACAAATTAGAATTTAAACAATTAAATTAGTTAAACTTTTATGACACATATAATGTTGAATGGTCTAAATTATTGATAAACCATACAAGAAATAAAACCATAAAGTTAAAACTTTAAACAAATATTTAATGTTAAATCAGTTCTTATAACTATACCATAGAAATGCAAGAATGACAATCACAACATAGAACAGGACTCAAATATCACTTTAGCAGCTGTACATAAATTCAGGCAGTAATTATGTTTACAACCAGTTGCACATTGTTTGTTATAAACTTTATTTTTATATAAACTTTGACATTTCAATTCAGGAAATCAAACTATGTGAGAAAATTAAAATGCAAGCAGTATGTTTATGTGTTAAACGAGAATACTAAACTTAGTTTAAATAAATTTTTTTTCATTAGAAGTTTAAAATAACAAACAAAAAGACTAAAAGTAAAACAAATATTTTCTTAATTTCTAATATATCTTGTGGAGACTACTTTTTAATTCTGATTAATCTTTTAAAAAATTCCCTCAAATCTCAGAACTTTATTAATGTACTATAGATACATTTCAAGTTAAATTTACAGAGTAAAGTTAACAGGAAATGCCAGCCAAAAATTTAGAATTTTATGCAAGCAATTTCAATGCCCAACTGAAGCATATATAGTAAACTTTATATAAATGGCTACAATCTTTTACAAATAAGACATTTATTAAAAGTGTAGTTTATAAAATTTATAATTTCTGCTATACATATTCATTTTAAATAACATTCATTGTGATTCAAATACTCATTTTTGTGTTTGGTTTAGATAATTATGCATAAAAAAATTAATTAAATTCACAATATCTTCCAAGGGGAATAAAACTAATACATCTCACATGTTTGTGTTCAATAAAATATGTAGCAAGAGCAAAAGGGAATATAACAAGGAAAGTATCAATATTATAAGGCACATTATATATAGATCAAGTAGACAAAACATCGCTGTTCAGGAAGAACAATGACACAAATGGAATTCATCAAATTATTCAGAAAAGAAAACTAAGAATAACATTCCTGATTAATATTACTTACAATAACTTTAAAGGTAGTAAAAGTGGGTTGTTACATTTAAATAATGCTACTCATAAAGTATTTCTTGAGAATTCACCCCAATTCTGCAATTTAATCGTTGCCCTTCTGGGGTTGTGATATAAAAGATGGTTGAGGTTGATCTGCAAGTAGAGTTAAATCCAGGATATAAATGCTTTACCCAAAATTTTTAAATCGTATATTTCTATGAGACACACTGTTTCTTGAGATCAGAGCTAGAGACAAACGTCCTTGAGCACAGTGAACAATGGAATGATTTGTGAACATGCCGCAAAATGTGTTCCTATAAGTGACATTTCTGTCCGAATCTACTTTTGCACAGATCACTCAAAACGTTTATCTCCAGTATGACTCTTAATATGTCTCAGAACATTGTACTTAAAGTGAGAAGAATAGGAGCATAAATGGCACTTGAATGTTCTGACCAGGTTCTCATTGGCACACACAGAACTTGGAGTAGAAAGGTAGAATGCATCTAAAATAATCAAAAGAATTCATGTATAAAAATGTCTGACAAATTATATTTGAAATTACAGAAACAATAAATAAATAAAAGCTTCATCTCTTTTGATCAATGTTTGATAAAATTGTTTTTATTTTAAATGTGCAATAAGAATTTACTTTTAGAAAACAGAAAATAATTCAAGTTAGTTTATTCACAGCTAATTGGATTGATGAAAAACTTCTAGTAGTGGCTGTCAAGATTTGAAAATTATTTGTTACAGCTCAAGTTTCACTTTTCTGACACCAAGAGCTGTCTGACGACCCTAGTTTATTGTTGTGAAAACATTTTTATCATATAAATGCATTGTACATTTATTTTTCAATCTTCAAATTTTTATAAAATCATTTTATATTTTAAATCGAATGACTTAATAAAATTAGTTTTTTAAAATGAAACTAAGACTAGTTTTCTTATAAGACGAAATGTTACAAAAAATTACTTTCAGGGAAAGATGCTTGAAATGTACACATTTTAAAAGCCCACTCACATGTCAACAGAATAGAAATTTTAAAATATTATTCAACGTCTTTTAAATCTACTAGTCTGATTTCAGAGGGTTGGTTAGTTAGTTGCTTTCAGGTTTTATGGAGCAAGGACCATATTTGGCGAAGCTGCGCCAAACACAAGACAGACAACACAACGGTGGAGGAAGAAAAAGCAAAAGGGTAGGTGAGGGTAAAAATGAAAGGGAAGAAAGATCACTCAGGTATCTCAGGTTTATGATGCCTGTACACACCTAAAGATGTGATCATGAGGGGACTTTCAACGAAGGTCGGTGGACAAACCCAAGCAACCATTTTAGTTACTACAATCCATAACAGTTCCCACAGACATAAAAAATCTGGACAGCCACTACTAGAACCTTTTTGTCAACCCAATTAGCCATGATTTATTTAAATTCTAAAATACACTCAAAAATTAAAATTTACCAAGCAGAAAATATTTGTAATCAATCTCATCCTTATGCAAGAGGAATAGTATAGATTTGGTTTCTTATGAATAAGTATGTTTCATCAGTGCTTTGGTCTTAGCCATTTGGTGGCAACTTTTATTATAAGATTACAGCAGAAGAAAACTTGCCACCCAATGCTCAGATGCATCAGGTTGTAAACAAAAATAAAAGGTTAGTGAGAGTTTTAATACAAAACACTTTCTAAATTTTAATTTTATACCATTTTTATATAAAAACTACAGCTATGCATGCATAAATAAAATTTACAAAATAATTATAACTTTCCAAAATTTAGAGATATAGGTCAGTTTGTAAAATACCAAATTCAGAGTTCATTACTTGTACTAGAACCAAAAAAGGATAAGCTGCACTAGTCATGTGTCATAGCTGTAAAAGCTACAAGTTTAGACAATAATTGGTATAAAGCAATAAAATGTCTGATTATAACATTCTAATGGAATCAATACAATAAAATCATTGTAGATACAACACATCTAATTTCATATAAATTTGTAAAATTGTAGTTATAACATGCTAATCAATAAAAATAAATAAAAAATAACCACAATAAAAGACATCTATACAATATTTTACATAACCAAAGTGATGAATCAAAAGATATTAAATGAAATATAAGAAAGCAAAAAAATTACAATTTACCATTATCATTTTAAATTTGTAATTTAATCTAATATGTCATATTTATTGGAGTATCCATTTAATAAAATACTTTTTTATCTATTCAAAAAATAAACAAGACATTTATAGGAAAGAAAGATAATTTATTGGGGTTATATAAAATTGTATACAGAAAAATCGCATTTTTTAAACCCAAGAATACCTACATAAATAATATTGTGAGCTAAAAACATTAGCTTCTTTAAAAATGTTCAATACTTCTCATGAAAATATTAATAGACAATCCATTAGATGATCAAATTATAGCATAGTTTTTGGTTACAACTTATATGCCAAGAACCCCTAAAGTGTTTTAACTTTAATCAACATTCAAAAATATTCCCACATTAGTTAAATTGAACCTTGTCTCAAAATTAATCATTGTTTCAACAACCTTTAATTGCATTAATCATTATATAGAGAAAGCAAATATAACAATAGTGCAGAAAATATATTCAATAATATTTTCAATTGCAAAACATCATTTCAATAAATCACAATGACATGAAAGAACATGTCTCTTAACTGACTGTTTCATTGAAAACTTTTGACCACAGACATCGCAAGTATAAGGACGAGCTCCAGTATGGGTAAGTTTATGCCTCAGTATGTGCTGTTTTCTCTTAGTGCTGTATGGGCACAAATGACATCGGTACAGATAATTGCTGGACGTCCTGTCCTGTGCTTCAAGAGTATCTTTGTATAAATGTGGATCAAAATAAAAATCATAGATTCCACCTGTGGAACATTTCAGGAATTAGGAATTAAATGTGTCCATATTTAATATCACACACCAATAAATACATGTAACAAGAGTCACATAATAGGAATATTTAAAATTTTAAAACATTTGGGTAGAGCTTTAGTATGAATACCTATTGATTTTATTTATTAAGTAAATGATGAAAAGTCACAAAATAATGGTTTGGGTGAATACATTTGATTAGAGTGTAATTCTTAATATGGTTCTGATAGATTCAGCAATTCCTGAATTCAATTTTAGAAATTTCCACTATCACCTAAAAATGCCTTAAATTATTTCTGTAAATATATAAACACTGAAACAATTTATACTCCTAAAAAAACAGATTTAAAGATCTTTATAGTTCAGAGAGAAATAAAATGCATGTAGCCAAGATATATATTTTATGTAACTTAAGTGCAAAGAGTAAAGCAAAAGAACTCAAAAAGAAATTATGTAAAGATTCCGCATTAAATACACTGCAGCTTTCATAAATATATTATGCACCATATTGTCAGCTTAAATTATACATCACATTGTTTATAAATACATTATATATCATATCATCAGCTTACATTATACATCACATCATTTATCTACTACTCCCTAACCTAAAACTCACTGTATTTCGGGAAATTTAATCTTCATGCAAAGAAAAAATGACTTAGTGAACTTCACCAGTTTAAAGATCACCACATTCTGATTGTTTTTTAGAAAAGTTAAAACACTCATATTTTGAATTTTTTAACTTCATGTGTTTACCCTTGTATACTGACGATATTACCCAAGTTGAAGATACACCTTCCCTGGCCCTAAATATTACAATTGCTGAAAGAAAACAGGTGAATAATTTATTTCTTTTTTAATAGATTTTTCCATTGCAGTTGAATCCACTTATCAGATACCATTATTAAGAATAAGTACTTAAATTATGAATATGAACAAGATTTCAGAAAATTTACAAACATATTTATTGACAGAGCTTTTAAAATAATTTCTTTCTTTCTGTACACAAGTTCTCAGACACAGATGAAAATAGAAAAATGAAATCATACTATTATTTGTTGGTTAAAATAATTAAATTGTATTTATTCGGTTCCTTATAACTGAAATATTAAATGAGTCAATAAGACCAAAGAAGCCCTTTCTACAAAAGTAAAATAAAAGGACACACCTAAAGATTATCTTTACTCTTAAGCTTAATAGTTATTAAACTGCACAGGAATCTACTGTTTTTGGATATGGTTTCATTGTTAAAATTTAGGCCAGAGAACATGATTAAAATCTTTGCTTACATCTGCAATTTCATCAGCATTTGGAGACCACTTGACAGGGATTTCTCAGAAATATTCAGTTTTCATGAAGAACTGTGATGCTGGACAATTAACTTCTATCTGAAATGGTTATGCTCCAAGGATAGAAAAATCAAACGGAACACAAATTTTTTCAAAGCAGACACAGGTCTGAGATCAACCATTGGTCAGGAAGATAGGATCGTAATCAGACTGCCCTGATACACTCGTGGAGAAATGTGAGTTGATCAGATATTTTTCAGACTATTTTTTGAAGTTGGTTGAATTTTGAAAATCTTGAAGCTGCTTACTTTATAATCAGTAAATGAAGATAATGTCAAAATACACTTAAGATACCTGTAATGCAAGCTTCAATATTGTTATGTTCCCTTTTGTCAGTAGTGCCAACTTGGGTAAATTATTGTGCAATAGCCCAATTGCTTAATATGGGTGTGTATGGAATAATTTTTGTTAGTACAGATCATTTCTAATATTAACAATATGCATACCTGCCAGGAAAAGGAAAAATTTTGAGACATGAAAACCAATGTGCAACTGTTAGAAATGAAGAATGCAAAAAATTAAAATACAAAGTAATTAATAGCCAAATTAGTGACAATTACATAACCTATAACAATAAAAATGCGATGAAACATTTATACAAAAAACTAATATAAAGTATGTAATGAAATTGCCAGCCTCTATTTAGTATATTTCTCACCAATACATTAAGTAAACTTTGAAACTGAGTCAATTACTAATTTTAGTATAAATTAAAGGAAAAAAAGAGCCTCCTATCTTGTTTATAAATCAAATTTTCAAAGTAATTAGTCTTTTAACATTTATGATATATAACAAAAAGTATTTAAAACTTTCAGATTGTTCTTTAAGCATACAACAATGCTTTAATTAACCACAAGTTTGATATAACAAGGCAAATAACTAGGTGGTGGTTATACATTTAAAAGTCTATACATCTAGATTATAAAAGCAACTCTGATACTAAAAAATAATTTTTAAAAATAAATAAAAAACTCAGGAATTCATATAAATAAAGTAAACCACACATTTATTGAAGACATGAAAAAGAACACTCATGTGTTTAATGCATATAATTTCCATAAAACATTACAATGAGATTATACAAGATCACCAAATTCTTCAGTGAAGATTTGTTTACATTGACTTAGGAAAGAAACCATTAGTCTAGTCCTGGTAACAGACTATATTGAATTACGATAGAAGCTCTTCAACTAATTCAATAAGGTCTCTTCAAATTAAACTAGAAAAACCAAGTAAAGACTAAAAAATTAATTTTTGTACTCAAACAAAATCGAGCCATCTTACATCATAGCATCCTGACCTACCAATCAAAAAGATGTCAAGCAGGTAGTTCTAAGACAATTTTAAGAGCATGAATAAGTCTAAAGAATAACTTTTAGCAAGCTGTGTGAAAGAAAGTGTAACTATTACTCCCCAAAAATACTTCCTTGTGGAGTTTTGTTGCACTGCCATATACATTACTAGCTGAATTACCCAGCATTACAGATTGAATTGTTTATAATTCATTGTAATATATTCAATATTATTCCTATGGAGATTTTGAATTGTTTTTAGCTCTCTATAGACACAGGAAATATAGAACAGGGTTAATATATAGCCTATGTGTCCAGCAGAATTCTACAGGATGAATGTACCGAATTTAGTGTGAACTGGTCTGACATTGATCGTATAAATACGCAATGTTATTCCTATGCGGATTTCAAATTGTCTTTAGCCCCCTGTACCATATCGACGGTAAAAAAAGACCACTTTCTATAAAATAATCTTATATCATATAAAATCATTATAAAAATAATCTTATATCATCATAAAAATTTACATTCCAATAATAAAGCTAGTTTAAGAATTTACAGACAGGATACATAAACGATGATACTGAGCGATTTTCAGCACAACCTCACCCATCTGCAATTGTATCATACTCCAAGGTTCTAAAAAACCCTCCAAGGTCATCTTGAGAGGCGAGTCCTGTAAATATTCTGATGTTATCTGTACATTTAGACAAGGAGAGAGCGCCCCATAGCAAGTGCTCTGTCCAGGATGACAGGACATGACACCCCTCTGCACACCCAAGACAAATAGAATGGGGTTAATATGTATTATCCGCAGGGTTCCAAAGAATAAGTGTACCAAATTTGGTGTAGATTGGTCAAACAGTGTACATTTGTATACAGAACAGACAGATGCCAACTCTGCTTTATATGTATAGATTGTAATTTAATTTTTGTAATGGTGGCTAAGTTCATCTCTCTCACAGTACTCTCCCACTAGACTTTAGAGTAGATGAATTCGATAGATGTTACGACTAGTTGTGATAGATTGCCAAATGCACGAGACAGTGAAAGCTGTATTAAGAACACAGTAATTCTTATGAAGTAGTATAGCAGTCTTGTAGCATGGTCATGCAAGAGATGATTGTGACTTTTGGATATCCTGTGTTGCCCTTATAGCTGAGTGAGTCGCTGTAAGTGAAAACTGAGTAGCAATGAAGAGTGAAGCTGTGACAGAGGAACAGGAGCATTATCTGTTATCGCAAAACTTCAGACAGTTGTTGGAAGTGATTAGCATCTCATTGGCAATTCACAGTGGACTATCCATCGAAGTGCATCATCTGCAGAACTGCCATTCAAAGCACTTGCGAAATAGTAGCACAATTTTTTAAAAATAGTAACAAATAGTCTTAAACATTTCTTTAGTAGCAATATTAGTTGCTGCAAAATGAATTGGCTAAAACACAAAATGTGCCTAATCTATATATATATATAAAGCAGAGTTGGCGTCTGTCTGTATGTTCTCTATACAAATCTACACCATTTGACCAATCCACACCAAATTTGGTACACTTATACTTTAGAACCCTGCGGGTAACGTAGGCTACATATTAACCCTCTTCTTATTTGTCGTAGGGGGCTAAAAACAATTTGAAATCCCCATAGGAATAACATTGAATATTGCTAAGGGCTCTCTCTTCCGGTCTGGCTGTTCAGATGATGTCAGAGTTACATTTACAGGAGTCACCTCTCAAGATGACCTTGGAGTATTTTAGAATCTTACAGTATGATGCAATCTCAGATGGGTCGATTGTGCTGAAAATCGCTCAGTATCATATCATTTATGTATCCTGCCTAAAATGCAGGATGGAATTTTCGAGCATTAAGTGTAATTGCTTGAAATGTTGATCATGATATCGTATCAATATTATTTGTCAGCCTTTCATAATGATGGTGGAATTCAGAAATTAGCATTCCTGGTGCAAGATGCTACAAATAAAAAATACTGATAAGAAAAACTGACTGCAATAATACGATGTATGTCATTTTTTTTAAGAAAATGAACTTAAAGGGCATTCGCAATCACTCCAAAATCGACTTTTGTATATAGTCATCTCAGTATCTTTCTGTAGGTTTGTCTTACCTATAGTAGGTGAAATGGATCTAAAATAAATTGTAGAAGCTATAAAAAAATCTGTTTTGCACTAGCTTATTTTTTCCCTATATTTGCATTTTCTATGACAGAAAAGTGATTTTTTGGATCACTTTCAATCGACGTTTAGCCAATTAAACCCAAGCAACGCTGGATAAATTCAGCTAGTTAAGTATAAAACAGATCACCGAGATTCTGATGTTTCTTTCATGGCTGCCCCAGCTTGGGGCCAAACCTTCAAAAATTTTTCCCTAAAGAAAAATATTTTTTCTTCTGTTATTAGTTTAAAAAGGAACTAATTTTGATTTAAGGATTAAAAAGGAACTAATTTTGATTTAAAAGGAACTAATTTGAACAGAATTTGGATTTACCTGGACCAATCATTTCCAAAGAATGCTCACATAAAAGATTTTCACCATCTTTAAATGTTCAACTTAGCAAATTTTAAAAAATTCAACAAGAAACCCAACCACAAGATAAACAGCAATGTAATACTAAAAAAATGGGTCTTGAAACGATACACTCAAAATAGCTTGAGCTAAATTTTTTCTGCTCAAATGGTAAAGGATATCTATTATACCCAGTTTTTGTTTCTAGCAGTATGGATGTTTTCATTAAATACAAAATTATTATTCAATGTACAAATATGTATATTTACATCTGTGAATATTAATTCTGTACTATATTTACATCTGAATAATATTAATTCTGTAATATATTTACATCTGTGAATAGTATTCTGTGTGAATAAATAACTTGCTTGAAGGAATATTGAGCCCTCCCTTAATCTTTTAATTTCCCTAAGATTTTTTACAAGAGTAAGAAAATTGTTCTTGTAAATTTTACCTGACACCCTTGCTTATGTATGACAATGCCCAATGAAATATTTTGAAAATAGTTTACATGATTTTGAAATATAAAATGTCACAGGATACACAATAAAAATATCTATCAAATTGGATAAGTAAATAAAATGCCCTTCAGAATAATGACTAAAAATAACCAAGTTCACGAAAACTAATTAATATTCACAATGAATTAAAACTTTTTAAATCAATTCACATGTCGATAAATAAGTATCTCAGTATATAACTGAAAAGATCAATAATTTTATTAAGTATAAATATGGAATGCCTTTTAATTTAACAATTTCTAGTAAAATAGAGAAGAGTATGCACTGAATTGTTATAACAAAAATAAATTAACACAAGGAATAAAATGATACCCTTGTTAAAATTTCCAGAAGATTAAAATTACAAAAATCCCTTTTCATTCATCATAGCATTTTATGAATGGAAAAACCAATTATGGCTTAATTTTTAATTACCAAGTATCAAATACTTAATAGGATATGGAAGGAGGTACTTATGATAGTTTTAGTTAAAATCACGACAATGTATAGTCATGATTAAGATACACCTACCACATATTACTGATTATTCGTTTGGGAATGTATTATTAATACATGTCTTTTAACTGATTGCTTCATAGAGAATTTCTGTCCACACAAATTGCATTGGTAAGGTCGTTTTCCAATGTGAGTCAGACTATGTCTCTTTATGTTTCCTTTGAAGTTGGTGCTGTAAGAACACGATGAACATTTATAGTTGGATGTCTTCCAAAAGTCAGAATTTTCGCTAGATGGCCCAAAGTGACATTGGTTTCTGCTAAATGCATGCTGGTGACTTTCTAGAGCTCCAGCCTCTACAAAGTCATAACCTAAAAATATTAAAAGATGAAACAGGGAATAAACTATTTAATATGTTTTCATTTTTAAATTAATAATCATTGAAAAATTAATATATAGCTCCATATTATTACAAATGCTACATGAAAATTTCTGAAAACTCATAATCATACATTTTTGAAGAAAAGAACACAATTAAGTTTAAACATATTTTGATATAAAAATTTTAAATAAAACACATAACTAAACAATTTCAAAGCTCAAATTACATTGTTGGATTCTACTGCAATAGGAATACATGCATGTAGTATTGGAATAAGTACTAAAATTACAGCACAGTTCTATTAATATATGGTTTGATGGCACATATAATTAAACAGATATAAAAGAAAACTAAGATAAACATTTTGAGGATCAGTTTTCAATGAAAAAATTAAATAGGCAAAAACCTTGTTAGAATACATGTAAACACAACAAACTGCTGAACTTTCATCGGAAGTTAAAGATAGAATTTTAAATACACCAGGTTGTGTTAATCAAATATATATATATTGGGTTTAATAACTAAGTACTCAAGTGCCTTTTAAACTTTTTCAAACAATGAATGAAGCAATTTAAATGTTCTTCAAGAAAAGCTTCTCAATCTAATCATATCATGAAAAGATGACAATTATTTTCTTGTTGAAGATTGCAATTTCTTCCCTTCACCCTGATTTTCTTGACCTGAGGCAAACAACAAAATAAAATTCTAAAATATGATGATAAGAATTGATAATTTTCTGGATATTTAAACCACGAAGGATTTTTATACATAAATAAGAACTATAAGAACTCAAACTTCAGTGTTGGTTAATTTTTCAATGAACTTAGCTTTTAATGTTTTAAATAAAACAATAAATTGTATTAAATTTGTTTAAATTCACAGAAATTTTCTTCTAATAGTTCAAAGCAACATAATTGTGTCTCATACGATTTGTTTATCATTTCTATACAAGTAATACATTAAATATTTAAGTAGCAAAATCTTGATAAAATCAAAAATGTATCATTACCCAAGAATCACAAAATTTTGCACAAAAACATACTTTCTACGAATTTTAACTGTTGTTATTGGACATTTAATGAGCAGACTTTTGGAATTCTTAAACCTAATTATTTCATTCAAAGTTCAACAGATCACATTTATCCATTATTCCTTGATCAATGCAATTCACAATCTCTGTATGGCCAGTTTCTATTTCCAGCAGATAAAACAGCAGCAATACTTGATCTGTTAGTCATAAAAAATTTAGCTACCCAGTGTTATTGTAGTGAAATGACATTGCATCAATGAAATGTAGACTGCCTCATTTAATATATTTCATATGCTAAAAGAAAGTTTGTTAACAAGCTTAATAATCAACTATTAATCTATTTCGTACAAATGAAGTTGAAAAATGCAAGTTTCAATATTTTCTAATAGTTATTGATCCACTATGGCAACATAATACATTTGAATTGAATAGCAATCAGACTATAAAGTCACGAGGTATAATTTAATTTTTTAACAGATTGAATGAATAAGATACACTAAAGCTTTGTAATGTAATTATAAATTTAATGTTTTAAAGTTGATAACTTGAAAATTTTATGTATATATAAATAGAAGTGTGTAATGATTTGAGACAGGAACACCTTTTCAGCTTATTACATTGAGAAATAGTGATTCCAATCCCCTTAAATCAAAACCATGAATATTTCTTATACCAACTGAACTTCTGTATATGAATTTTGAATAATCAATGAAAATATATCTGCATTTTTAATTTCCTAGAAGTTTTCTCACAAATTTTAAGTACATAAAATTAGAAGCTTAAGGGAAGAATAAGAATATGCTCATAACTTCATTATTTAGTATACAGTAAGAGAGATCTGTCAAAGATTGTAAATGAGAGCAATGTTTGATTCAGAATTAATGAAATTATTTGGAACAGGGTTTGGAACCTAGATCTAAAATTATTACTAGTATACTGGAATAAACGATATGAAAAGCTTTTTTAAAGTTATAAATTTTGTGAATAGCCAGTTTTAGATGAAAAATATCAAAGGTACATATTTTAAAAAAAATCTCAGTAAAAACCCCCCAGCTAAATTAACATCTTTTTATTCTCCTCAATTATATGGTATATGATTACTTGCACATTGCAGAATGGTAATAAACAGTTCTTAATCAACATTACAAAGTTGAGTAGTTTTTTTTGCACAAAATGTTTTAGCTTGCAAATTGAAATCTATGGCTGTCAGGTTGATTGATTAGGTTTACTATGTAGCAAAAAAGCCTTTTATTAAAAAGAAAGGCTTTTAAATTATTTTTTTGTTAATTATTATATTCACAAAGCCTGAGGCATACATACTGTATTTATTAAACATGTATTTAAATTCATGCACTAATATTAAAAAAGAAAACATCACTAGATTTTAATTACATATTTTATTAGCTATAGTCATTTTTCCAAACACTTTCCTGGATAAGTTTTTTTAAAACAGACTAATCAAATACATTTTAGTTGACACATATTCATTTGATATTTTTTAAAACATAATATTTACATATTTTATAGCCACCACAAAGAGAAACTATTACTATTGCACGAAATGAGGCATTAATATTAGCCACAGAATCATTAAGTGACTTTATAAACAATAAAACATAACAAAAAGTAAATTTTGATAGAAATTTTCAAACAAATTGAATGTTGGCTATTTATTTTCATGCATTAGTAATCATAAGACATCTAAAGACAAGTAAAATCAATATTTTCTTTTTGAAGTTAAGAATTATGCACAGTAAAAAACAATTATTTGAACATTTTTTACAAGTTGGGTTTTGCATGTTTGTAGATATGTCCATTAGTGATGCTATGTTTCATACTGGAAAAAAATCTGTTCCATCACTGTTATAAATGAAGTTTGCAATTAATGTAAAATGAACAAGTAGTATGTGGTTTCACTTTCATATACAACACAAAACACTCACTCTTGCACATTCAGCACAAAGTCAATTTCTAATATAAAAATTCATAAAACACGAGTCAAAAATCATCAATAAGCCACATCATCTAAGTACAAAATTGCACACCAAAATAAAGCAACTTTCAGAACAGTAAACAGAGTCATTCCATTAAACAAATGAGTCCCACTTTCTATGCATTTCACTTTAACGATTGTGTCATTTTATTTCAAAGTTGATAACTTTAAATTATTATTCAATGTCTTTGTAGCCCAACAAAATTAAAGCTAAAATAATTTTGGTACCACCATTTATTTACATAGCTTTGCCCACACTGGGAAGTTTTGGTATAACTCAAATTTTAAATATAGATTTTTGTTAAAAGAATGTCTTAAATCAAATTCACTGCAGCAAAAAGGTGAAATAAATTTATTTTTACAGAAATGAAGTATTGAAATTTCAGTGATGGTAATTGCTACAAAGTGTTTTGGAGCAGGTAAATTAACATTTTGGAGCAGCCAGACTGTCTTTTGGAGCAGCACATCAAAGGAGCAATGGAAGATATTTTAATAATGAAACTAATAAAATTCAGGTTTTTAAACTTTAAACATGACTGTACGAATTATAAACAATAAACATAACTGTAAACTATTATAAAATTCATTTTAAATACTTACTAAAATTGATGAAATATATATAATGAATAAGAAAAACATACATAAAAACTTACCAAGTGTTTTCCCATTTCCATAAAGTTATGTGCAAGGTAAGAAATAACTTTGACATTAACATGACTAATAAACATTTTATTAAACAAAAAATATTATTTTCTTATGTTTGTAACATTCCAACTGCGCATTTTCTGTTTTCTTCTAAGGCTATCGTTTTAGACATTCTATATTTACCTTCTTTAAAAAGAATCTGTCTGCAATACCTTGTGAAATCTTGCTTTCATCATGATTTAATAGTTTTTGAGAAAGTTCCTTTTGCAATTCAATTTGTTTCGACTTTAATTTTAGATCTTCATTATGGCAAATATTTTCTACTTTTCTCTTTTTTTGTTCTGATGCTAACAGCAATCTGTCATGGAACCGCCTCCAGGAATTTCGAACTGATTTAATCAAAGCCGTAATAACTTGAAAGTTTTTTATGCTTTCTGTATTAGTAAAATGCGACTTAATTTGCCTTATACCATTTATACTGTATAGTCCAATTACTCCTATTTTCCAACATGCGATTGTTCTCACTGAAACCTCTTTCTACATCAGTTTCCATGCGATAACTTAAGAGATTTGACAAAAATAGGCAAAATCTCAAACTTAAACTTGCCAGATGACTCTTATATTAAATATATTCCTCCAATAATGGTCTATACGACTACATGTTGAAACTTCTGGAAAATGTAAGCTATCAATAGTTTCACATTGATATTTGATCCATTCATATGATAGAGCAGATCCTTCACTTGGTTTTACAATAAATGGAAAAGAAGCTGCTAAAAACTTCAAAGAGCTTAAAGATTTTTCTTCAGTTCGTTTCATGGGATGAAGGCAAGAAAGTAATTCTTACAGCGGGGGAAGACCTCAAGAGTGAATTTTATTACTCGAACGTGATTTGGAGCAGCTCTGGCGCAATCTTAGCAAAAACGGCCGTTTGGGAGCAGTCTGGAGCAGGCAATACGCTATGGCGCAATTGGAGCAGCATTACCGTCACTGAAATTTACATTGACTAATGTACTCTATTTTGTATCCTGATGTTTAAAATAAATTTTCTCATTAAAGATCATAGCTCAACCTTCGAAGTGGTTCTGCCGAGATATCTTGTCCATCAAGACCTCACCAATGTCAATAATGACGAGATATATTGTCATAAAGATACTGCAGATTTTTTATGATGATGGGATCAAGATTGGTTTCCTTCTAATGATGAGCTATCTCATCCATTAAGATCTGCTAATGGTTTTGCTAGTGGCTGTGACAAGATACCTTGACAAGACAGCCACCAGGAGGGTTAACAGCTAAAGCACTTTACTTCATTTTAAGTCAATTAAATTCCAGAAGACAGCTTAAAAAAGGAAAACAGGTAAATCTCATTCCTACATCAATACAAATTGTACTTGTATATTGAAAAGGAAAAACAACCAAGTAAAATTACTCATAAAAAGTATAGACCAAAGTATATCTGTAAAATTTTACCAGTTAAAAATCTGAATTTGATGGGACAATTCCAGTTACAAATATTTTAGTTCTGTTCTGATAACCATCAATCCCATGTTTGAAGCCTAAAGCTGTAAAATAAATTAGCTTAGAAAAGCCTTAAAAAATTTGCATCATTGAGTAAGGCAGAAAGAAATGCTAAATCACATCATGAACAACTAAATGCCGTTTTAAATGATGCTTTAAACGATACTTATTTCCACAGTATTCACAAGTGAATGGCCGCTCTCCAGTGTGGATTCTTACATGCTGCTTTAGTGTGGCTGAACTTGAAGAACTGTAAGAACATACCTTGCACACAAACAAGCTTAAAGAGCGCTGGTTTGCTCCAGTGGAATTGTATATGCGATAAAATAGAGAACCAGAATTTTGGGCATCTGTGCTCAGGTCACCTGGAAAAATGTTCATTAATAAGTTATATACTTTCATCGAATGTATTATTTCTCAAGTATCTTAAACAAACATTCTAAAATTACTCGAGGAACTCATTAGACTGGATGAAATTATAGATGCATATCATTGAACTGTTTGGTGCATGTTATTCGATTTTTTAAAATAAAATTATTGGTTTTTGATTCAGTTAATCAAATATTGAGTGTTTGTTAATATATAAATAAAGGATTGTTGCATATTACTTTATTAAGCAAACAACTTTTCATGTTGATCAAAAATTGAATAGGACAAATTCAAAATTTTCAAAACTGATGAAGGAAAATTTATTGTGAGCATTATTTGTCTGAGCAAAATTATACAATTTTAAGGACTTATATATGTTTTTCCAATATTTTAAATTCTTCGAAGTATTTGGAAACAAATTTACATAATTTAAAAAACTTAACTCATTGATAGTTGTAAAAAGAAATGCAAGATAGTTGAATATTTCCTGCCATATTTACAAGAGAAAAAGGTGAATTTGATAAAAAACAACTTCCCTTTTAAATTATTAAAAATTAGACAACTGAATTTTTAGTAACTAAAAATTATTTCTAAACAGAAGCAGAAGTTTACATAAAAACAGTAACAATGACTACACCACATAAATAATTGCAAATAAATATTTTCCAGCAATCTGTTAAAATTTTTAATTGCATTACGTAAGATTTTGAGTATTGTTTGACAGGAGAAAAGTTTCTGCTAAACATACACTTGCATACATATATAAAAATACTACTGTCAACATGAGACACAACTTTTGAATTTGATTTGCATTACGTATTGCAATTAGCCTACATTTTAAGAAAGCAACTATTTTTTAGTAACAGCTGTTTTGAGATTCTTTTTGAATGAAACTATACTCCAGAAAAAATACAAGTTGACTGCTCCATTAGTAGACTTTGCACTTAAAAGAACTGCAATGAGAAGTCACTCTAGTACAACAAATATCTTTTACTTTAATTTCATATTAGAAGATGAAAATACGAACCGTGTATTTTTGGTTAAGTGATAAACAAAATACAAAATTTTTTAAACAGCTTAAGTAATTAAGAATTGAAAATCCATTTAAATCATCCATGTTTTGTTCAAAAATGGAAATGGTTGTGTTATGGGAGTTCAAATTTAAAACATAACATTTTGTTTCATTATTTGCGAATATATTTGGATTTTGTTTTAAATAATTATCTTTCATCTTAATGTTTACAAAAACAAAAAATTTTTATGCTTGCTGGGATATTTATAAATTATCAACATACAAAATACAGTTGAGATTAAGTTACAAACACATTAAGGCAAGTTAAGTTGCTTGAAGACACTGAAACAGACAGTTACGTTTTTCTTTACACTATAACAAATTTGCAATAAAAAGAATGAAACATATTTACACATCTCTACAATCCTCTGTATCCCAAAAATTTCATGCATATAATTTAAGCATTACTTACTGTTCTAAGCTTAAAAGCAGTCATAAGCTAATAGTTCAAGGAATGTAGGGAGTAACAGAATTAATTCTCAGTGTCAGAAATTAGGTGGTAAGTTAAACTAATATTAATTCATAAACATGAGTATTTAAATGCTTGTAAAAATAAATTGTAAATCTTGAAATAGACAATTTCTGTACACTAGTGCTACATATATATGTACATATAGTAAGTTAATTTCACTAATTCTAAAACTTAAGTAAAAATAAATAAGTTTTACAAGCTATCAAATTTTTAAAATATTAAATCAACAATTTAAGTTTCTCAAAGGCAATAAGTATATTATGGTTTACAGTTAGCACTCTAAATTGAAGAAAAAATAAATTAAACAAAAGCATAGGTTAATGAAAGACACGAAGAGAGTTCTTTTAGTTTCATATCAAGATTACCAGATTTCTTCAGTATTTACTTTTAAAAAAGTAAGTTTCAGTGTGCAGAAACATTAAAAATTAAAACCTTATAACAAAATTAAAAGACCCCAAATTGTTTAGAAAAATACCAACATAAATTATAAATGATTAAAGCTAAATTGAACATAGTAAAAATTTACGATAAAACCTGTACAAGGTGACCAGACATGATACTAAAATGGTAGTCGAGAACATAGGTGGTCACATAATGCAAATGACTTTAAATGTCATGCTACAAAAGGTAATCTTTTAATAAAATAATAAATCCCCAACACAAAGTTTCAATGTACATCAACATGATGCAAGAGTCAACACAGTAATTTATAATTTTACAGATCTAATTACAACTAAAATGGCCCAAATGCCACTGAATACAAATAATTGGATTTAGAATAACATGTTATTTAAATCCCATATATATGTTTAGTACAATTAATTTTCCAAAATGACTCAGAAAAATAGTAATGCTGCAATAGATTTTTTCTAGCCAAAAATACAATACATCAGAAACAGGAATAAATTTTAAAAAGTACAATCTCATGATAAATTGCTACATTACAAAGTGAAACCCTTATTTTGTTTTTCAAGAGATAAGCATCATGAAGGGGAATATAAAAACAAGATTGCAGGGAAACACATTATTTTAAAACAATTGCATACCTGCCAACCTTCAAGGACCAAATCCAGATTTTTGGAGGAATGAAAACCTGTGCTGATGTTCAAAACAAACAAAAATTAAGATACATATGCATAAAATCCTGTTTTCTAAAGTTGCTTGCAAAAAGCAAATTTTTCTGACAACTGATTTCAATGCAAATCTCGCAATTATGAAAATTAAATGGTGCTTATTGGCCTTTCTTTCACCAATATACATAAAATCCCTATTTTTCAGCCAAAATTTTTTAGCAACTTACCAGCCTGACTCAAATAGTTTCTTTATGAATTGCCCTAACATGACACCAAATGCAGAATTGGCATCATTTGAAAATTTCCCACATTGAAAAGAAAAATCTGGAAGATTGTGAAAAAATGTTTGTTTTTGCAAGACTTCTGGAAAATACTGATGAGTTGACAAGTATATTAATGGATCTCAAGAGAAATATTGTATGAAAAGGGTAAACAAAATGTGGGAATAAACTCAAGTTATCATAGCACACAACATATATAATAAAAAAGGAGTACAGTAACTACTCAATACATTGTGCTTCTTCAGAAAAGAAAAAGCATGATACACCAAAGGACAAGAAAACATATTTACTATAAAAAAGGCAAAAATTATGCTTAAAATCAAATTTTTTGTAATCTAAAATTGTGTAAAACTAAAAGTTAAAAACAAAAATATGGCATCTTTTAAAATTAAGTTAGTACCTGCTCAGTTAACACAAAGCTTTTTCTGAAAAATATACATTAAAAACCTCTAGTGATGTCATGGGGTACTGAAACAATTGCTGATAGATATAAGAGTTTCCACATAAAATGGCATGAAAAAACATCAATCTAAACAATTTATCCACTTTTAATCTTTGGAATGTTATTTTTTCTTTTTTAAGACACATTGCATTAATCAAGGGACATGAAAAAGGGAATATTGGTGCCAAGAACAAAATGTCAGATTACATCATAGAATAGCATGTTAGCATATTTAGCTTTAAAATTTTATTCTAGTAGACATCACAAGGAATAGTTAGGGAGTTCTTACAAGGGGTTTTAATGTAGTTTGGTGATAAAGAATCAATAAAGATGAAAAGGGCAAAAAACTATTCTTAAACTAATAAATTACTGCACTTCATTAGTTGTACCTCAAATAAAATAGAAAAGCTATTTTTTCGGGTCAACATTCGATTACTAAATAAATGAAATTATTGAAAAAAGGTAGGTTATAATATTCAACCTAAAAATGCAAACAAAATGACAAATTAATATTTCACAAATCAAGATTTGTAAAACCAATTTTATAATGCAAAACAATTTTTAATTTCATTAAAACTGAAAAATATTTTTGGACAGTAAATACGATTAATTTTCAATACGAATAATGAATATTTTAAATTAATTTAACATTGAACATACTTTAAAACTTTAGGTTCTTCAGTGTTTCAGCTTTTATTGATACGAATTTGATGTGAAATCAAATGATTTTTCAAATGATGTTTTAAACGAAAGGCATTACCACACAATGAGCATCTAAAAGGTCTTTCACCAGTATGTATTCGAATATGCCTTTGTAAAGTTTGTTTCTTATTGGTACTATAACAACAAACAGAGCATTTATATAACTGATTTTGTTCTCTTGAGTTAATTTTAGGAGTTGTCCATCCTAAGAATCCAGCAGGAATATCTAAAAAATACATAAAATAGCAAAATTGGATTTTACAAATGGAAAGTTAAGAAAACAAATCACTAAAAAGTAGATAAAGAACGTTTTACTGTGAAAAATATTAAAAAAATGTAGTTGCTAGGAAACATACGGCTATTTTCAAACCTACGAGAAATTTGAGCACCCAAACCGAAAACTATTTGATTCTCTAAATGGTTTTTAAAATAAAGAAAAAATCATTTTTACATTACTTTTGTACAAAGAATGAAAAACATACATGCAGCACAAAAACGCTTGTTTACATTATGCCAAAATATTAATTTTTTAATACAAGAAAGCCAAACCAATAACTGAATTAAATTGAAACAAAAACCCCTCCCAGCGGCATGTTCAAGTAGTTCAGTGAGATTTCATTTTAGTGGGCAACATACCCAAAATATTTTGAGCGAGATGTCTGGGGGTCCATGCAATACGTTCAAATAATTTGGGTCCGCCATGTGGAATTTTTTCCGGGTTGTATTCAAACTGAATTTTCCCGAGCATGTTCAGGTGTGCCGCTTGGAGGGTTAATTTCTAAAATCAAAACAGTATTGGAGAGCTTTTGAAAATTGTTCTTCAGACAAGCAAAAATTTGCAAAAAAACACCGTTTTTAGACACTAGTTTAATATTTTGAATTAAAGCAGAGATAAAATAAGCAACAAGGAACAGCAGTTTTAAATGAAAGTAATTATCAACTATTTATATAAACAATGTATCAAAATATTTTCCCAACAAATGAATTTTTTTGCAATTTGGATATTTAAATAAAACAAATATTGAAGCACTATACCAGAAGTTACATTATTTATTTACAATTTAGGAAAAATCAATCAGTATGAGTAACTACCAAAAAGAGCAAATGAATTAAAGAAAATTTTGATTAGTAATAACAATTTTTCTTATATAACTTCAATTTATGCTCCTTTAATAGATATTGTTATAATTTAGATTTATTTCTATAGTTTTTAAAGCAGATTCATTTGCATGTTTAAAACTGAATGCTAATAGAATAAAAAATATTTAAATTTCTTGTTGAAAATTTGTAACAAATATTTAAAAATTTTTAGAAATAACTCCTGCATTTGAAATATTTAATCATAAAAAATAACTTTGAAAATTACATTGAAATAATTTTGAAAAATTAGGTAGTGTTATGTTATACAATTTAAAATGAAACTAAAAAAATTTAAGTAAAAATGAAACATTAGTCAAAAAATAAACTATAAAACGCTTATTACCAAGCTCTCAATATATATAGAAAAATTCACACCAACAAAAATTTGATAACCAAAAATATTTATTCAAATGTATGGAGATGAACAGACTGTTCATTTTATTAAATTATATCATCAAAAACTTTCTAATCTACTTATATGAGTAAAATACTGTAAATTAATTGTAACAGATAAACTTCAAGGTATAAAAAAACATGCAGTAGAAGTATCAAAAGTATAACAAAATGTCAGTCAATGAACATTATGATGTAAAAACTTATAAATAACTTATCTTGTTTCAGTCTAAAACACACAGTGAAATATAAAAAGGAAATGATTAAGATCTTTAGAAAGGTGAAATTTTGAAGTCAGAAGATGCTATACAAGTATTCCTGAATTCTCACTATTCTCCCTCTATCCGCTACAAATGTATTTCCATTCTAAAAGTTCAACATACACTTGAAGATTTAAAGTATTTACAACTTATGATTGTTATGAAAAATTAAAAACTACAGAATGACCAATTCCTGCAATGAGTTCTACCAACTAGATAACTACTTAAAGATTACATCTTCTTCCGATGAACAATCATATGCTGCTTTAAATGATGTTTTAAGCGGAACATATTTCCACAAAAATAGCACATGAAAGGCCTTTCTCCTGTGTGAATCCTAACATGTCGTTTGAGGGTAGCAGCATTTGAAGCACTGTATGAACATACACTGCAAACAAATATGGAACCTCTCTCTGGTCCAGAGTTTGTTAAACGATAAAATAAAGGATCTTTACTTCGGCTTTCTTTTGGCTTCCCTGTAAAATTATTAACAAGAGTCATTAATGAGTAATTATTATATACAGCATTTATGTGCTTTTAAACACATAGAGTAAATTATACAATGGTTAGTGGTGGCACCTAGCACATTTGATCAGAAGATTTAAGTGATTACGTAATTGTGGAAAATAATTATAGTGAACATACCCCATACAACTTTGAAAGGCTGAAAAGAATATGAACTGAATTCGTAAATGGGTCAGACAGATATCAAAATTTTGCTAAACTCATTTACAGTGAGTCATTAAAGCACCCTAATTTCAGCTGAATATTAATTCTGCTAACTGTTTGAGTCTCTGATCCATACAAACTGGTGGGAAAATCCAGGAACCACATTATTATAAAAGATTTGACTATTTATAAAAGGGGCTCCATCAACAGTCATGACTATAATACTTCAGGGACACAGAAATTACATCTAATGGATCCCAGCAAATTGTTGTTAAGCAGATTTCCAAAAATTTCTAGTTTTTATTGATCATTTAAAAAATTTTAAGCACTGGAGAACAATACAAAAATGAATGTAAAATGCCCTAGTCTGATTGATTCAGGGATTTTAGATTACTAAGTCATGGAACTACTAAACCAAAGGATATTTACTTCTAGTTAATGAGATTCACTCTAGATAGTGATGGAATAACACCTATACAGGGTAGTAACATTTCTTTTATCAATTGCACAATTCATCCACTTTAAATGGAATGGTTTTGTAAAATAAATTTACGTTTAATAAAATACATCATTTGATCATATTGTATCTTTCATTAGAAAACTAAAAAGTAAACCAAATGTAACCTACAGCTAAAAAATATATATATGATGCTTCCTGGTAGTCAAACAACGACGGAAGGGACCTTTCGAGTGAAGCTTTTATGCATGTTATTGAGATAACAGCCAATAGCTGCTCTATCAGAGATTCAGTGTCTCAGTTCAATACCTTTCCCTGCCAAAGGTCTAATACTGCCAATGCAAGAGACATGTTCCAAGATCAAGATTAGTATCTAGTGTAAATGATTTTGAATTTGTTTAGTTAGAAAGATTTTTGAATCAGTACAATGAGTTCAATACATACGTTTTTTGTCACTCTTTTTTGACCATGCTTTGACCAAATATTTGATTGCTAGTTTTAATTTACTTTTTAACAATAACACCTACCCCTATACACTATTTTCTAACAAAAAATGACAATTATGTGTAATAAAGAGTTGGACTGTACTAATTCTAAGAAATAAAAACTTAATTTTTTTAAATGTGCATGAAACAGAATATCTGAAACAATATTTTTAACGTATTTTATTTCTAGAGGATGAAAAGTTATGTTTTTCCATCACAAGAACTACT
The DNA here is from genome assembly GCA_933210815.1 of Meta bourneti. Lineage (NCBI taxonomy): Eukaryota > Metazoa > Arthropoda > Arachnida > Araneae > Tetragnathidae > Meta > Meta bourneti. Next base: position 74,233,267 of record OW119924.1, on the reverse strand, counting down.
CTTGACACTGAGTATGTACCTGTCTGTCTAAGTAAAAATGTGACTATTTCCATTTTCAAAGGGAATGCTTGATGCAAACACATTCAAGTTGTCACATTGATTAGTACAAATTGGAAATGCATTTATGATTTTGGCTTGTCGCCAAGATTTATACTTGTGAACACCTTTCTATTTCCCAAAAGCAAAATAAAATTCAGACATCCACCTGAGTAATCTTTACAAAAATGTAAGATCCCTGTTCCATCAGTTACATACTCAGACTTAGTATCAGGAGCAGTTCCTGTGGTAAATAGATAGTATTTGTTGTTATTGTGTATGTAGACAACCTAGCTTACAATAAAAACACTAAGAGATGCATTCTTACATGACATGTATATATGATAGCAACATTTAAGCTTTTTAAATTACTAAATTAATTATCAGAATTATAGATCGATAAAATATGATGAATAGGAAACATATTAATATAAATTAATACTATTAAATATACAAAAATACATTTACTTACAAAATAGATATAAATGAAAATAGCTGAATATAAAATGAAATAATTAGAGTATGATAGAGAAGTAATTATTTAAAAAAGCAAGTTATACTGATGACAAGTTTTTCACGTTTGTACAAACACAAGCTTTAAGTTAAACAATAAATTTTAATAGGATATAGATTTCTTCCTATTAAATCAATACAAATTTTGTTTTTAAACAGAAGTGCACAAAAAGCAGTAAATAAGATGCTAATCAGATTAAGATAAAAGAAATCAGCATTTTGATCCAAAAGCAGTATTTAAGATGACAAAAATCTGAAACAAGCAAGCACAGAAACAGATTTTAAAATATTAAAAAAAAAATTGCCACACAATATAAAATTTCATATATAAAGGAGATCATGTTTAAAATTTTCTGTCAGACATAAATGCATTGATAAAAGATCAGAGCTTGGGATATATATTATATTTAAAAAAATGTGAAATGTGCATTAATTTAAACTGATAATTTTAATACGATTTCAACATAAAAACTTGTGAAAAAATAAAAACAGCAAAAGTTAGTTGAATTATATTCAGATAAATATTTTGAACCATAAATTATGAAAAATTAAGGATATTCATAAAAAGTACCCAATATTACTTCACACTTACAAAATAAAATAACAAGTGAATATTATGCAGGAAATATAGAAGCCATAGATGCTTTAAAACTTGAAAAATGACATTTAGTAAGTGATTTTGTAATATCAGCAGGAAAACGTAGCTAAACGAAATCTAGATTTGGCTTGATTTTAAGTAATGTCACAATTTGAGAAAGCATTATGGTACTGTTTTGTACAGAATAGTTTAAAAATAAATCATTTAGTGGTACAGAACGAAATTTTACTTCTTAAAAATATGTAGATACAACTTACCACTCTTACTATAATTGAATATCTGCCAACCTCCAAGAAAAAAATCCAGAAGATTTTACTACACTTAAAAACCAACAAGAAAGTGTCAGAAACGAAAAATGCCAAAATTTTGAAATAAAAATATTAAATAGCCAAGTTAGCAACAATTGCACAAAATTGGGTTTTAACCTTCCGTCAGGGGCATTTGATTTGACAGGCACAGCATGGCCATTTTGTCACCTTGCCCTGCCGCTAGGCAGCATTGGCACTCCCAGTAGCTGCGTATGCAATATTGTTACTTCATGAATTAGCATGACCTGGTGGCAAATGACAAATTTGGTGTCATTTGAAAATTTCTTACATCAAAAAGAAATACCAGGAAGATATCTTTTGCATTCAGAAAGTGTTTTTTGGAAGACTTTCTGAAAATCCAGAAGATTTGGCAGGTAGTAATAGTAACATAATAAAAACTCCTAGCAAAAAATAGTTTCGGGATTCCCTTGGGTTATGTCCAGTATTTGAGGTGGTTCACAAGGAAGAAAGAACTTAATATCTTTTAAACTTGTTCATTAAAATAATGAAGGTTTAGAAACATTGGAAATAACTCTTCCCATAGTCAAAATTTTTGCATTAGATCCTTTTTATAAATATTTTATGGTATAATGTTCATAACCTGATAGAATTTCAATTGTTTTCTGCGACAAATTTGAACTTGAGACGCAGGATATATAGTTCCTTTTTCAAGTTGTTTGCAATGTAAAACAAAAAGAAAAGCATGGACAATATCAGCATATAAATTGATAAGTAATCAATGTTGTTCTGTTTTTAAGAGAACTTAGTATTACTTTTCATTAGTCAGAAAAGAACAAACTTTAATGAAATTATAAAATATGCATAATCAAAATCACACAAAGATACAATTTTGAACTAAATTTCCTTTGATTCTAATGAACTATTGTTTGATATTGAATGCTTTAAAATTCAGCTTTCTGTTGCCTTAAGATAGAAATGGTTAGATTTGTGCCTTTCAATTGTATGTGTGCATTCATTTATAATATTAATAGTGTTCAAGCTTTTAAACTACAACTGTCTAAATGTTTCATGAGAAGTTCCAATTCACATGCATTTTACTTATAGCTGGATATTCAGAAACAAAGTACTACTTAAAATTGTAAAAGTATATTTTCTAAATTTTAGTTCTTAAAATCAAATGAAACTTTCTTGCCACTAATGTTCTTGTATGAAATATAGAACCATACAATGCAATACATCAAATACTATAATTTTTCACTCGAGACAGTAATTACAAAATAAATTTTCTATTTCATCTAAATTTGAAACAAAAATTTAAAAACTGCCACAATTACTAATAAAAAACCTAAATCCTTTGTATCAATTTGAACAAACTATTTACACCTCTGGTATTCACCGAGTATTTATGTTGAATACAGAATATTCGAAAGTAGATGAAAAGGCACCCAACAAAATACTTTTAGCATTCACTAGCTTAAAAAGTAGACTAACTTCTTTCTTACAAGTAAAATCAAAAACCATGAGGACATATTTTATGATTGAATTACCAAGAATTTAAAATCAGAAAGCATTTTTCATATTTTGTATAAAACACTTAATATTTTAGAATACAGGGCTTCTTTAAGTTGGATTTTTAAGTTCAGAAATAGTTGCGTACAGTACTAAAATATCAAATACAGTATGTTTTGCTTTGTAGGCACTAGTGTATAGCATTTAGCATGCAGATGTTTTTCGTGAATTGAAGCAGAACATAACAGCCACACAATTTATTTACAATACATAACGAAATGACTGCAAGTGTTTAAATTACGATTGTATCACGCTCCATCAAGTTCGCGGCCATGATAGAAAACTAATTTACAATTCGAAGAGGATACAATTTCGAATTGAAATCATGACATATAAAGTGGATTGCGTCAAAATTGAACTGAAAATACGATAAGGGAACTCAGATCTTGACCCAATCGGATTTATTGATAAATAAAACAGATGACTTTATGAAATGAACAAAATAATTCTGACACATTAGCCACAGGAATGAAAAGATTGGGCATTTAATATCGGATAGCAAAATTATGTCATTCTTCTCAACAGTCGAATTGATGGTCTTGAATTGTTTTTTAAATATCTTGTTTATTTTAGAATAAGTGCCTCCATGTAACAATTAAACACTTTCAAGTTTCTGCACAATACAGAACTCCCGTTCTTTCGTTTCGTTTACTTCCGTCAGGAATCGCATTCAGCAGTTAATGAAGTGGTCAGTTAAGTTAAAAATTAATGTAGTAGCTGAATTATTTTTCTTTGGATATCATTTGAAAATAAATATGATCACAAAAAAACCCAAAAGAAATTTATTAATATTGCGGAATACATTTATTAATATTGAAAAATAAGTCGAACAAAAATACAGTGTATGGCAATATATTTTTGGACTAGGCAGTAAATTAACTTCAACTGCATCATATCTTGTTTTGGTTTTTCATTCGAACTTGTCAATGTAAGAATAAATTATGGAAACACGAATTATACACACACTGGCCAATGATAAAGAAACCCGAGATCAATATTTAATTGGACCTCCTTTTGCACGGAATTCAGCATGTATGTGTTCAGGAATAGATTCTACAAGGTTTTGAAGTGCATTTAAGTCCAGAGAATACCATCCATTAGATACACAGACCTTAAGAGATTTTCCTGTAAAGTGGATGGCAGAGGAGATTGCTGTCTGATGCACCTTTCCAACATGTCCCATACTTTCTCTATAGGGTTAAGATCTGGGCTTTGCTGCGGCTAGGGGAAGTTATTGGAAGTCAGATTGATGTTCAGTGAACTTCTCGAATGTTGTACGCGCCATGAATGGTTGCATTATCGTCTGTGAAAGATCCGCCAAATCAGAGAAAAACTACAACATTGCAGGATGCACTTGATCTGCCAGAATGTTCAAGTATTGCATGGCTGATTCTACCTTCCAGAAACACCAGGGGACCAGTTCCAAACCAGCAGAACATGCTCCATACCATGATACTCCCACCAGACCCTTGAGTTGTGCGTACAAGGCAAGTTGGGTTCATGGGGTTCTCGCCAAACTCTCTTCCATTGGTTGGTGCAAAACAAGGGGTAGCGTGATTCGTCTGACCACATCACCTTTTTCCAATCGTCAGATGTTCAGTTACGTCTTTCTCAACACCGCTGTAACAGAACTCTGACGTTCCCTGCAGAAATTGGAGGTTTTCTCACTGGCATGCAACTGCCTATACCGATCCTCTGCAATTATCTGAGTATTGTTTGTGCCAAAATCGGGTGGAACGAGCCTTCGTTAAAGATTTATGTTAGTTGCAGCACAGTGGAGTTCCTTTTCTGCTGTACAATCCATCTGAGATGTCACTGATCAGTCTTGATTAATTGTTTTAGACATACAGTTACTTCCTTTGGACAAGGACCTTGGGTTCTGTTTCCAACTTTCAAACACCTTCAAAAATCGCAGCTTTCGAAACCCAGTAAGTTCTTTGGTCTTGGCAATCATGTCTCCTGCTAAACAGACCCCAACAATAAGTCTTTTTCAAATGGTGAAAGGTCTTTTGTTTTCCCCATTCTGCTTCATTTCTCTTGAAATGAAGATGTACAGCTAGGGATGGGAAATATTTTTCTTTTCGGCAAACTGTTCTTTGCTGTTGCTGCTCTTTTTAAAAGAATTGGTCCTTATCCTGCTCTTCTGCTCATGCACTGTTCTCAAATATCTACTCAAAATGTGCAAGCCGTGTTCCTACTTCTAGACTGGTGCTAGCTGTTTTCATGATAGGCAGACGAACAGACCGAAATTTGTTTGTTGACATGTCATCTTTGTTAGTATTTAGTAGGCATACCCATATAAACAAAATACAAATGACTTCTGCTTTTTGATTGGTGGCTTTTTCTCTAGTTTTGACAGGAAAACTAAAGATAAAATAATTTGGAATCTTTGAACTATTGATTGATTGATTTTTTTTTATGGCATAGGGGCAAGTCTGTGGCCACAAGCTGCACCAAACTATCAGTAATTAAGTAAAGAAAATTGGAATATATTTGTATATTTCTTGTTTATCGAAATGTTTAAATCTCTCCCCAGCGGCAGCTAATAGTGGAAGTACTTGAGATGTTCCATATCTGGAATCATCTCAAGTATGATTTCCCAAACAAATTTGCGGTGCCTACGACAAAACAAATTCGCAATCGAAAGTAACTAATTTTTTAGGTTTTAATGTCATTTTTAGGTCAACAGAATCCAGAACCTAATAATCACTTGGAAGACTTCTAAATATAGCTTTAAGCAATAGGGAGTTTCCCTTTAAAAGATTATAAACACTTAAGACATAGGGATTACCACTTGGAAAGTAAATTTAATTTATTTGTTAAAAAACAGGTTAATTATTATATACTTTATCTAAGCACGTTTAAAACATGGAAAATATGCAGAAAATCAAGTGATTTTCAACACATTAGTTTTGTGGTTTGCTTGTTTCTGAGATGCCTTTAAAATCATAATGGATGACTTAAATGAGATCCCTTTTCAACTTAAAGGGAGAACATGACACCCGATCCAAATCTCCATCTTTCACAGTGAAATAGTCCACACATTTGAAAATTTGCTTTTCATTTCTTTTTGTAAAATTCGGTTTTAAAATAAAATTAAAAGCATTGCAAATCCTATGAATGAGTAGAGGTGACACCACCAGAGAGAAAGCTAGACAACAAAATCAATCAATAATATTTAAAAAAAATTGTAATTTACTTATAATTAAAAATTCATCATGTCATTGCCTAACAATTATAAAAGTTCACAGTTATGCTAGTCCTCCAAATTCGTCAAACATTGGGGCTTTGGTTCAGTTGAGAACAGTTCAGGTAGCAGTCCAGCAACAGGAGAGCGAGAACTGTTCCAAGAGCAGTCCGGCGAGAACAACTCCGAGAACGGAGAACTGGGTTGAAACAGTTTGACTGCAGGAAGCAATTACCGAACAGGAAGTAGTCAGAACAGTGAGTAGTTTATGGACTGAGAACAGGTGAATCAATCAAAAACAAGAAACAGTGAGTCAAGAACTGTAGAATGAACAGCTGTGTTTTGGATTTAGTTTAATTTAACAAATGACATATGGTACAAGTTGAATGAAAAAAGCGAGAAAAGAGAAACTATTTAATTTCAAAATTCCCATTTAAATCTAATATTAAACGCAAAGTAAAAAAATGCAATGTTTCTTACAAAGAGTGGAGAACAGGTTTTTGTGAAAAGGGGTGGGAACAGGCTGTTTCCATTCTTTTTGAAGAACAGGTGAAAAAGAGCAGGTTCTTTTTTCCCATCTATTGCACAGCATACTTATACCCATTTGATTACATGTCACCCACGTCATAGATGGATTTTGCATAACCATACCAGTAACCAACATTTGCATAAATATTTATGGGTTTCTAATTCATTGGCCATTGTGTGTATCTAAATTTTGGCAAAGATTTGATTGGTGGATTTTCTGACTATTTGCAGATCTTTCCAAAATTTTGCAGTGAACACTCAACTTTTTATTCAACTCATTTTCTCTATTCAATTCTTTCTTATTTCAATGTTCTACACACATATTCTCCATATGAATTCTTTTACACGAAATATAGTCTTTATTTCTCTTGTGATTTGAAGTTCAATTGTCCTGAGCTTTTAACTTTGTTTTCAATACTCTTCAAATCGTTTACTCATGTAGCATAAGTATGATTCCAAAATATGTTAAAGCATGTTTAAATGTAATTTTATTGGATAATGTTGTATCTGAGTGATGTGTATCACTGAGAAGAAAAAGTAATCAGATTATGAAAATGGGTGAAATAATTCCAGACATGGTAATTTGTTTTCATTAATTTTAATGAAGAAATGAAAATGTTCTATATAAAATATTTATATCTGCATATAAATGTTTCCTCCATGAAAGCCCCTTATATAATGTGTTCTGCCATAAAAAAGAAATTAGTAACCCCTCTAAGTTCTAAGGAAGCAACCTTGACAAAAATACTAAATATTTGTTTGAATAAAACATTGTTTTTGAATGACTGTTCGGAATGACAGTTGTTAACTCTTATTATGCCATGAAATAGGAATTTTAACTGCTTAGTTAACAGTAGATCATGGAACTACGCATATTACCGCCATAATATTTGATGTAGGTGTCACAGGTTTGATTCCTGTGAGGTGCATTCCTCTCTGGGTGTATTTCTCATGTGTCAGCAAAACTGTCATTGTTTGTATGTGTATTACTTGATATTGTATATCTTGTGTAGCATGGACCAATATGGCCCTTGTGCCATAAAGCACCCAAGTCAACCAACCTTCTTCAGTGTACTTCTCTCTTCTGCAGTGTACTTCTCTCTTCTGCAGTGAAACTTTCCTTAGTGGCTCAGTGAGTATGCCCACTGCCCTAGCAACCTTTGAGTTGTAGATGGTGCATATTCGATTCCTCCCTGGGTGTATTTCTCTTCTATGTCAGTAAAACTTTCCTTGTGTATGTATATCCATTGATGTTGCCTGTCTTGTGTCGAGCAACATGGCCAAATATGGCTCTTGTACCATAATACCCCGAAACCAACCAAACTTTGCTTATGTGTGTTTAAGTCTATTGATGTTGTCTGGTGTTTGACGCAGCTTGGCTGAATATGGCCCTTGCCCTATAAAACCCAACAACCCTAATATTTGGATTTCTATACCCTTTTTTGAAGCTAAATATTAGTATACTTTTTCATCCTAGTATTAGACAATTTCAAGGTAAAAGTTCATTATGCTTTTTTCTGTTGCATCATAAAACTAATGCAGTTGACTTTTTGTTGCTTATTGAGTTCTGTTTTGCATGTTATTTGACTAGAAATATTTTAATTAATTTTTTGATGTCCATACCAAGAACATTTTTTTCCTAGAATGCAATATTAATGGTGGAAATAGATAGTGAGAAATAAACATTATATTCTAACTCAGTGTTTCTCAAACTTTACAGTCCCTTGGAAATTAAAAAATTTTATGGACCCCTTGAGAGATTATAAAATTAAATTGGACACATGGGACCTGCATAAGTTCATAATGATTTTTAGTTTTCACCATAATGTTAGGAGTAAAATATATACATAGATCTATCATGTTAAATAGATTGTATAAAACTTCACTTTAAGGATTAGTGAACACTTGAACATTCTGAAACTGAAAAACGAGAGTTGTGAACTAAAGAAAATTAAATATTTACAAATTCTTATTCATTAATAAAAATATTAAAATCAAAAGCCCTTAACTTGTAAAATTATAATATTAATGACATAAAAATATACTTTTATCATTAATGTGAGCAATGAAACTGCTTTTTAGCAATTAGGTCATCACTGTTTGGCATAGTGTCTGATAATTACAATATTAAGTCATTCTCAACTTCAAGTCTATTTCAAATCAATAAATACTGGAATCTTCTGTTAATTGTTTTAGGATATAAAATTTAGATTTCGGAACATAAAAGAATCAGAAAATGTAAGAATACTTTAATTTTCTGTAAGTTCTTTGTTTTGGTTAGTGAAGTGGTGCATGTTTTCCCACAGACCACACTTCAAGAACCACTGCTCTAACTAATATTAGTCTGATGGTGCTGTACAATCACAATATTAGATATACAGTGAATCTAATTAAAAAATAATTGTTAATATTATTTCACTTTATTAACTTTATATAAATAAGAATGGAGTGTGTACATTTAATATTTTCGACCCATTTCAAGTTTTCTATCCATTTTGGGTCCTGATGCAAAATCTGTCTCTTGCGCATTTGGTATCTGTTCATCTGTCTGTATGTGTGTGCCTGTACAGCGTCCAAATGGTTGAATATATTTTCATGAAACTTTGCATACTGTGAGTACTTACATTCATTTAGTGACTGAACTTGGTTGCGGGAGTCTGTCTTTCCGTTCTATGTTCGATTTTTTTGTCTGTGTTTGTGCAAGTATCACATAAAATGTTTTCAACATATTTTAATGCAATGTTCTATATTTGATACACCATAATTTAGTTTAGTGAATACAATATTTGATATTTTTTTGCTTACATATTTAGGCAGGTTTCATGTTAAAACATCTGAGTAACTATACTTAAATCAATCATAATTTAGTAGTTTTGGAGTATCTGGAAGATATATTGAACATTACAATTACTTGGATTGTTTTACCAAATCAATTATTTTCCCAAAAACTATTTTAGCTGTATTTAAATTCTAATACTTTATTTATTTTGAGCCTTTTTTTTTCTTTAGGAAATATTAAAAAATCTGAATATTGGGACAGATGATAAAAAGAATAAAACATTTTAATAAAATATACAGCACAAAACGTTTTAAAATAAGACTGGTAGTTAATATAGCAACCTTGGTATTTATTTTATCATTTGCTTTTATAAATTTGTGTCTGCCATATTCCAAGAATCTATTTCGTAGTGAAAAAACAGATACATTCATTACTTTTCATTCGAAGTTTTATTAAATCTGTTTTAAGATGTATTTCTGAATTTTGAATTTTATCCTTTTCGTCTAATAACTGTAATGAAGGTAAAGAATGGTTTAATTAGTTTTAAAAACATTTTTAATCATTTTATAATTTTGGAAAACGCTTTTATTTTTAAATGGCATACAAGACATTTATATGCATACTCTGAACTATTCTATGCATTCTGTGTAACATTGGCACTCTAGAGACCTTTCTTACTAAAAATTTAAATTCTACAAAAATGTAAAATATTAAATGACATTTATTTACAATTGTGAAATTGTGTATTTAACAATTATGTACCTTTATTAGAGTGGTAATTGTAGCACATGATGAATATGAATTACAATTTATTAATGAAAGAGGAAATTAATTAACCAATTCAACCCGAGTAACACCGGATTATTCTGCTAGTCATTTATATGTTTAAGTTTATAAAGTTTTTGATAGTTACGTTTCTAAAGTATAATTTTTTTATATTTCTAATGTTGTTTAACTAATGTTTAAATAAGTTTTAGATTTGTCTTAGATTTATCAGTTTATTTAAAGTATTTAAAAGTTTTGTTACTAAGAAATATAAATACATTTTACGATTACAGTACTTGTCAATATTTTTTCTAGGTGCAAGAATCTTATTTGGTCACAAAATGAATCCATGTTATGCACTTGAATCTCCAGAATAAACTGTTAAAACTGGAACATCATCTAATTTCACTTATTTATCTGTCACTTATTTCATCCTATTGTGTTTAAATACTCTAATGTTTTGTTTCACTCAAAGTTTGAATATATTTTATCTTGATATGATTGGTTTACAAGTGAAACACATTAAGTCAAAATTTTCAAATAAAAGTTTTTTGTTTTTCTAGACTAGAATGTGATGATCTTTAGACTGGTGAAGTATGTGTCCAGTAAGTCATTTTTCCTTCGCATGAGGGTTAGATTTCTTTGAGAAACACGAGGGAAACACATAAATAAATGTGTGTGTGAATGGATGTACATTATTATTATATATATATATATATATATATATATATATTATGGCGTATTTATAAGTTTCTATAGCAATACATAATAATGAAAGTACTGTCTGTCTAGCATAAGAACAACTCCAGACAAAGAGTGCCTTGTTTTTTACCATAGAAATGGACTTTTCCCTATTTTTCACAGGGGTTGCTTGAAAAAATGCATTCAAATTTGTCAATTGATGCACCTAACGACATTTTGGAAATACATTTATTAATTTTTTTTGTCAGGAAGAAGATCCATACTAACAAGCTGCCTCTTTTCACAACTAACATTCGTGAAAAACATAATAAAATTATATCATCCCTGAGTCACCCCTACTCAGAATGAAAGAGCCCTGTTTCTATTGTGCTGCCATTATCCAGACTTGGTGTTTGGGGCAGTTCTCATATTTGAATAATTGATATTTGAGCAAGTACAAAGTATAATAAATAATTAAATCGGTGAATGCAAAACTCACATTTCTTGAATTTGAAAAATGGGTCCCATGTGGTTTATACATTCACTGATTCAATTGTTAAAATAATAAAATTACAAGCTTTGCAGTGCTTGAAAATAAGAATCCCGTCTTGGTTTTCTCCTAACTGTTTTTTGACTAGTGTGTTTCACTTGTAAGTCTGATATATTCTATGACTATATTCTAAATCTTTGTAGTTAAAATCAAACTGAGGAATGCTGTATAAATTATATCCAAAGTCCACAATGGTGAATGAAACGAACATTTTATGTATTGCAATTTCTGCATGTATTTAATTCCTTTTTCATGTTTTAATTTTAGTTTTTGTTCATAATTTATTTAAAAATGTTTTTAAATACTTACAGATCCCATCTTCAATGAAAATGTAAAGTTGCAGCTTTCAACAAGTGACATAAAGACTCTAAATAAAGTGTTTACTTGTCCTTTTTGTAATGTTCTATCAAAGTCACCTTCTCATTATCAGCGTCACCTTCGAGTGCACACTGGTGAACGTCCATATGCATGTGACGTTTGTGGAAAACGATTCACTCAAAAATCTAGCATGTCGCGTCATATGATTAGTCACTTCAATCAAGCAGCTAACTATTAATAAATTACATTTATTAACATATTTTTATTGATTGAATTTAAATATTTTTATACTTTGAATGACTACTAATGAATACTTTATAATACTTTGGTTTATTTTGAAATGATGTGTAGTGCGGCGCTGACAAGGAGGCAGTCGACCTTGTGTCAGTTGATTTTTGAATAGGCATAAAAACTTGTCAGGGGAAGGGATTCCATACCAAAAGCATAAATGGCAATAATGGTTGTTGGTTTTCTCAACACGTTATTGCTTATCCCTTTTGGCAACAAATGATCAACTTTGAGTCAGAATTCTCACTAAAGATGCCAATTCTAGAAGCATTTTGTTTACTTACCAATCTGTCACACCTAGTTTAAAGAATAGACTCTTTCAAAATCATGTGACTCAACTGCCTTCTTGCTGGATCAGGACTATAATTCCTTACAGTATTGAGTTTCAACTACTTGTTTTTATGTTCAACTGTCAATGATATAAAATAATAATTATGAAAAAATGAATATTTTTTGACATAAAATGTATTTGTTATAGTTGAAGTAATTTATAATTGTAGGAATGTCTTATTTACTTGATTTATTATTGTAGTCTTTGGCTAATATATTTTCACAACCTCATCTCAGAAAAAACTATTGCACTCTCCAAAACATTTCATGAAACAATTTTATTCAAATTTGAATACTATTTAGTATCTAGAAATCTATTCTAAAAAGGAGAGAATCTTGTATTGAACTGATTCTAAAACAAGTGTGACCTAAAATGTTAAGAACATGTTGGCTTGGAGTAGGTATTCATTAGTTGATAAAAATATTTGTTACTGTTCTACTGTTTAAAGTCTAAATATTAGTTTTTAAGTAAAAAAATAAACATTTTGATAATATTATATATCCTTGCCGACCAATTGGGCTGTTGGCCAGGGTGCTGGCTTCTAGATTGGTTTGAATATGGGGTAAGGAATAGATGTTTGTTCGGTGAATGTGTGGCCTCAATAAACAGATTCTGCCTTGAATGTATGGTATGTATGCAAGGTGCATCTAACCTCCATGGTACACCAGGGTAATATCAAGTGGTTCAAAACTTCGCCCTTGTAGTGCTATGATAACTAAAGCACTAACAGGTTCAAATGGGCCGGGCATTTGGTAAAATGTTTAAATATGTATCATTCAAATAGATTACAATATGATAATGTATTTCTCATGAACATGAGCATTCAGTTTCTGCTGAAAATATCAGTTAATGAGCTTCTATTCGATTTTAAAATAAACTTCTTTATAATAGTTTCTTTTTGTATTTTTCCATATTCTCTTCCCATTTTCTAAATTTTAATTATACGTTTTAAAGTGGTTATATTTTTAAAAATATATTTTCATTGTCTTTGAAATGTTTGTTTTATAATTGTCAGACAAATAAAGAAACTATCTAAAAAGCATTTCTTCCATAAGGGTTCATAATATTTTAATTTTAGATTAAGAATCTAGAATATGTTACTTATATTTACCAGTAGATTTTTTACTGTGCATGTTTTGTGATGTAAATGCCTTGATATGCTACATTAGTATATTAAACAGGTAATAAAATTTTTATTTCAAAATCAGGAGTTTATTTCTACTACATTTTACTATCGCAGCATTATGTGCACTGAGTAACTAAATTATTATGACACTCAGTGTAGTATATGTTTTGTGGGATCCTTTTCCTTGAAACTGCTTAAGTACATTTTGACTTATTTGTTTGTGATCAGAGGAAATGCTAGCCTGTATTTTATAAATTCTATTCTTTAAATATTGCATTTTGTTCTGGTATGTTATAAAAAGTGAAGACAACAAAGAGAAATCCGGATTTACTACTGTTTTCCTGGTTTGAAAAGTGCATATCAGTATCCTGGCTTTTTTACCATTTTGTCCTTGTCAAGAAAAACAAGTTTTCCCTCTCCATCCCAAGTACTGGAGAGTCTTATAGACCTTAGATATAGAGACATGTGCTAGTGGTAGTTTGAATGGACTCAATAATGATATTGCTTAGCAGGAAATTGAATACTATCTGCAGAAAAATTAATGATGTCGAGAGTAATTCTGTTTGAAGTGTCAAACTCGAAGCATTTTGATTTTTAAACAGTGGAATCACATTCAAACAGAACATTAATTGCTAGGAACAGAACATTTGTACTAAATTTTAGCCAAGGATTGAAGTATAACGTACATTTTCTCCCTACCAAGAACTTTGGCTCTGATTGAGAGGTTGTTATCAGTGAAGAACTATGCTGGTTCTAAAGAAAGAATGAGTGGCTGTATCAAAATAAAAGAGGTTTGATGTATTGGCAAACTTTCAATTTAGCATCCAGTAGCCATTGATGGTAATATGCTTTGTGACCAGACTTGTTTTTCTCTGGTGGTTCATTCTCTAAATCATTGTTTCCCAATGTAGGCATTACCAACCCTGTGGGCACTGAAAGAATCTTGTGGGCCAATGCTGACCATAGAGGGCATTGAGGAGCATGAGTGGGTAATAAGATGCTAAAAACATTTGTTGCCTAAAAATATTTGAAACAGACACTTATTCTCTTGAGCATACAGGCATACACACATATGTGTTACAAGAATTATGTTGAAAATGCGAGATACTTCTGATCAGTATAAAACCAAGATGACTGATCATAACAAGTAGTGTTAGCATGTATGTATTTCCATGCTCTTCTGACTTAAGTTTTTGATTGCATTTCTGTCATCCTGTTTAGTTGAGTGTGATTTTAGTGACACAACTAAAAAGAGAAACTGAGTGCAAATAGTTGACTAGAGATTTTAGGATGCTGCTAATGAAAATAAAGCTTAATAGACAAATTGATAGCACAAAACCAGGCATTTTAGTAAATAGTTTTATAATTTTAGTCCCAAATTTCATTTTTAAATTAGCTGTTTGAAATTCTAAAATTTCACACAACTTCATAAATATTTCTGAAATTCAAAATTTTTTGCAACCTATTTATTGGCATAAAATTTAGAGGGATAGGGTAAATTGTCTGAAAAATTGGCATTGAGTCCAAAAAGTTTGGGAAGCTACGCTCCAAACTTTCAAAATTTCTCTAATAATTCAAATATTCAACCCCATTTGGCTAATCTGTACTTTGAGCATCCATAATCATTACATGTTCAAAGTTCATCTGTTCATATTTAATCCACTATTGATTAAGCACTGCTCTTCATCTGTCTCTGCCACTGTTCCTTTTATATTGATTATGGTATATACAATATCTGAGATAGCTGCTTTCCATAAAATGGTCTGGTCTTAATATTTTGGTTACTGAGTGTATGTTGCTTTTTAAATTCTTGCATTTAATTTAATAAAGTATGTTTTAATTACTTACATTGGCAAATATGAGATATAATTTATTTAAAAAAGCCAATTTTATGAAAGTTAAGAGAGTTATTAAACTTAAAGTAAATTTGCCTGACTGATGTATATCATAATCTAATGATATTTCTAATATTTCATATTCAAGCAATAGAAAACATAATTATCTAATTTTTCCTGTTATTAAAATAAAAATTTCTGCTATTACAAATTTTTTGTTTCAGATATCTTCAGCATATTAATCGGGATTTTCTTTCGTTGCAGATTTAGATTATACATCAGATTTTCTAAGCACTTCATCTTCAAGATCAAAATCTTCAAATCAAAGCATCCAAATATATGAATGCCGTTATTGCAATTACACTTCAAGATTCCCCACTACATTAAAACGCCATATCCGTAGGCATACTGGTGAGAGACCCTACTCATGTTCAGTTTGTGGGAAAAAATTTATTCAAAAAAGTGCTTGCTTGCGACACTGTGTGCAAAAAAATTGCCATCCTACACCAAATAACTGCTATGCAATATCTATAGTTTCTACAGTTCCTAACAACCAACTACAAAACTAAAAGTATTACTAAACTAGGGACTGACAGTTTATGTTTTGGCATAGCAAGAAATAATTGTTTTACCAGTGCAATGCTTTACTTTCAATTGCAAACTTTTTACTATTGTTATTATTAATTAATTTTGTTTATCATATTTCTTTGTAAATATTTTATTGTAACATTGTCAGATTTTAATCAAGAGAAAGCTGGTTTTGAATTTATGTTAACTGAAATATTTAACCACAAAATGTAAAATTTCTAGCTTGAATAACTTATGCTAGAAAAAAATTATCTCAGAGATATTTTACTGGTGAAAATTAGTCAATTGGGAATAAATGTTTTACGAATGTAGGAAGGGGTTTAATGTAAGTATCTGTCCGTGCTGGTATATAGGCATATCCAGAATAATTTTTTGTGTAGGTGTAGTAAATCTTGGCGAGTATTCCATCTTGTTTAGCTAATTTTGTTCGCCTTATTTTTAAAGGGCTATATTGTGATCTTAACAATAGTTTTATAATAGTTATACTGTTAAAGAGAATAATCAAATGATTTATAGAAAAAATTGAATCTGAACTTATAAAAGTAAGCAAAGGAGTCTAATCAGTTGGTTAACTTAAAGTTTAAACTTATGTCTAAGTTTAGTTTTTGATGGTCAAATTTAGTAGTTCGTATGGAAGTCTGAAGTTTAATAGAAGAATCTTTGTACTAGAATTCAAACTAAAGAAACTTACCGTAAAATTAATGTACACAGTATGTATGTGGCTATTGGTTCTAAGCACTAAAATGCCAAAATAAGAGGGTTGTGGCTTACTCGACCCTTTAATTTAAAAAATGTGGTTATTTTTCATGTACATTTTGTTTTTATATTCTATATGGAAATTGTAATCCAAGTAAAAGACACAGTAGTTCCGTTTAATGTTTATAGCCAAATTGAGGAATCATTGGATATTCAAGCATATAAGATTGTTTTGAGAAGTGTAAAATAATTGAATATTATGTACTTTTGGTCTGTTTAGTAAAATAAGATGTGAAAAGCCTCTATTCTGAAACCTCAAGCTGATGTTTAAGATGACAAATGGTTGAGAATGTTTTTATATCGTTTAATTTAAAACTTAATAGATTTTGGGATGTCTATTGAGACTGAGTACTTCTGAGCTGATGACTGAGCTATGTTATCCGTTTTCATAACCATACTTATCCTGTGACATTAATTAAATATATTTCCTATTGAATCACTTAGTATCAAAGGTATCTAGTCATATTTTTGAAAGTTATACTGATGCGCTACTTTCAAATTAAGTTCCCTAATAGATCTCTTGAGTCATCGAATTTTTGTACAATTTAAATTAGAATTGTTGCAAAGAAGATAATTTATTATGAAAATGTGTTCTTACAATTACAGAATAGATTAAAAAATCTCATTATTGAGGTTGTGATGAAATAATTTTTTCAGTGAATCTCATTGCTTTATCTTTATGTATTACGTATTGATATATATTTATTCTCTGAGTTTATCTTATTACTTTAATATTTCACAATTTAGATTCGTTTAAAGCAAGAAATAAATGTTTTAAATTATTTTTTCTTATAGAAAGTATTTAGGTATATGAATAGTTTTAATATGGGTTGATGTTGCTGAAATCTACTGAAGTAGCTATCTATCATCTCATTCTTATATTATGTTTTTCTGTTGCTAAGTTTTGTTTTTAGCAACAAGCAATTTAATAACTAATTACAGTTGAAAAATGTTTAGAACACAATTACAGTTTGTATTTCGTATTACTTAAATTTTTTTAAATATATGTATATAAAAAGTAACTATTTACTTATGTTTATAATACATGGTTTTGTAATGTATGAGAATGTTTTTACAGGAATTTTTGCAATTCAAAATTTATCTTTTTAGTTTCATTTCTTATAGAAAACTCTAGAAGTCAGTTTTAAAGGCAGAAGTTATAGTAAAAACATCTTTGTAAAGGTATTATAATATTTTTAAATTCTTTGCTTCTTAGCAGTTTTGTAGATCAGATGCTTCATCCTTTGTCTATCACAAACTACATTATTTATTAAATGTGTTAAAAATTTAATTTTCAGCAAATCACTAAGGGAACTTTCTTAACCTGAATTCTTAACCATGCTCTTTTAAAATTAATAATCAGGCATTTATTTCTACAATATTAAATGTATAGAAATGTACACGTTATTGTATGGTTTATATTCACTTTATGCAATGAAAACACACAAGTACTCTACTTTTATCCCCTGAGAATACATGCAATTAAGAAATATACTTTTTTATCTGTTGGTACCTGTCCTCATAGGATATCACTATCTGGTTACTTTGATGTGCCCTTTAAATTCCTATCAACTGCATGTAAATATGACAGTATTGTATACATCCCCTTCACTTGTATTTTGTACTAGAGGATTTCTGGATGAAAATGAGATAATGATTGGGAAAAGTTCCTAAACTAAGAATTAATTGAAATGAAAATTGTTTCATATTCAATGTTCAAAGATCCACAAAAAATATTCATATATTAGAAAATTCCTGATGTTAGAAAAAGCTGTTTGTCCCTATGGAAATTCAACTGCTACAATATTACGAACTGCTTAGAATTCTGTGGAATTTAATCAATAATAAAATTACGCAATGATACATGGAATTAAAAATCCTCTTTTTCTCCATCAATCAAGCAAAAGTAGAAAACTTACTATGGAGTGAGTCCTGAAAGATATTGTAAACGAAAAATCGATCTTCACTTACTATAGTTTATGAATAATTTATTACACAAATTTATCCACTTTATATATCCATTTAAAGAGCTTCTTGAAATTCCTTATACTTATATTGATATTGTACTATAAATGTTGAAATAAATAATTTATAAGTTGTGTTTTTGTTTTACTTTTTAAATTTATAATTATGAATACATAAGAATTTAGTGTTAGTAGTGTTAGAATACCTTGAACTATTTTCCTTTTATATTCTTTGTTGGGATGCAAGTATTTTGAGATTTATTGGAATTTGTTAAAAATGCATCAAATTTTAAATTAAGTTCAAAATTATTTTAATTGCATTCTTTTAGTACCCATGTCTGAAAGTTTATTAAATGCATTTAAAAGTATTTAAGCTTTTTAAACTGTTAAAATTATTTTCTTTTGATGGATAGAAGAAGAAAATTAAGTTTTGTTGTAAAAGATGGATTGATTTTGTACTGTGTGTGTGGATGCAGCATTTTTCCTCAGTTCATATAATTAAAAAATTCATCTCCCCGTGGAATACTGAAAACAATGCTTAATTTTGAATTGCATGCATCATAAATTATATATTCTTATATAGAAAATTATATATTATATTATAATTATATATTCAGTATATAGAAAATAATACTGATAAAAAAATCTCCTGGGATTGAACTATTGAAAAAACATCTTTTAATATGTTGCAATAAAAATCTTAATTTATTCAAAAGAACTCAAGTTATTTTTATCTTATGCACTTTAACCATTAAAATGGACATTGTTTTTTAAATTACGCTTTGTCTTGAACTAGAAAACTTGCGAATGTTTTTTCTGTTTTTAACATTTTTTCCTCAACAACTGCTGAAAATTTCCTTTTATATTTTATACATAAGATGCTCACAAATAATTTATTTTCAATTTACACAATTTCATGTCATAGTTAGAAATCAAAACATAATTCACATTTTATTGCTAGTGATACAATTTTAGTAAAAAAATCCTTAATAACAAATAGCATGTATCATATTGAGCAACATGATTAGTTTAAGATTAACAGTTCTACGCTATCATACTGATGTCAGAATCACTTCTGATCAGATGTCTATTTACAGATGTACAATACTTTTGAGCCATCCCCTATCCTCAGTAACACTTTCAGAGGACTTTCTTTGTGGAAATGCCACATTTTCTTAGAAAAGAAACCACATGTTTCTTTGTTTCTCTTCAGAGATGAAATTGGCTATCTCCTAATGACCCATCCTTGGTAGATAATCATGCTTGAAAATTTTCATCACAGTTTCAGGGTAGGTAAGTTTCTTAAGTGAAAACAGACAACAAACATTAACATGAAAAGAATAAACAAATAAAGTATACCTGAAAGGTTGGAACCATATTTAGCCTGCAAAACAATAAAGATTAAGTTCATTAAAAATACTTTATATATGTCCTTTACATTTTTAAATTCAATTTATTACAGTAGTGAAAAAATTATTGTACAACCTTTTAAATTTGTCGAATTTTTGAAATATATGCAAACTATTACATAATATGCAACAGCACTGGGTAATACATACTTTTCATATATGTAAGCAGTGGTCAGTGTGATTGGTTCAGAATAATAAAGTCAGGCATTGGAGTTTTGTGGGATTGTGTGTATATTTTTAGGGTTTTCACATAGGAGAAATGTGTAAATAATACCAGAAAAAATGCAGTTTGGTTTGTCACAACAGTCATTTTTGGCTACATCAGGTTCACAGAATGAAATTCCATTCAAGCTATTAGAGTTGGGTCTTTAATATCAACAATTTAAGAAATGTAAACTCAGTACTGTACACATAATTCATGTTCAGTGAAAGATAGGATCAGGAAAAAGATATCAACTATCATTGAATCATTTTGAAGATAATTTTTCTTAGAAATTGGCATACCCATCCATTGATTTGAAACTATCTTGGAAAAGTAAGTAGTCATTAACTCATAAAAGTAATTCACTAATGCACATCCAGTGGTGTTGCATAAAGTGACAAAATATTTGAATTTATATTTGACCGTTTTATGTCATTTAGTACCATAATACTTTATGAAATGTTATCTGGGAATTGCTCATCATTACTCATCAATTGACACTTGAGAGTGGAATATACTATATTTATGAAAAGGTTAATTTTTCCACTACTGGCACTTGAAACTTTCTATTATAAATGAATTTGGTGCTTTAAAAACTTGTTTACAAATTTTTTATCATGAAAAAGATAGCTCTGGAAGATGTCCTGATGTGCACAGAAATAAAGAATCAATGACAGTTCATGAAATTTTGGGTCTTAAGACCTTGATTAGATTTGAAATGTGTACTAGTAAGCTGCATCCGATTTGTTTGATTGTATGCAAATTTTTAGTCGCATGGTAGCATTTAATGAATTTACTTCCATGTTTATAATAGTAGTTTAGTTAGAAGAACAGATAACCAGAGTTGGAGTGCATGAGTATGAAATTGTTTAGAGCAGGCCTAGCCAAATTTCGATAAGCTACAATGAATGCCAAATATTCCAAGTCCTACAGGGAGGTCTATGCCCTTCTATTAGGTCTAAAAAATATTCATGAATTAATTCATTAGTCAATTGAATTTAGCTGCTTAAATCAACAGGTCGATCCTGTTCGTTCCCTACATTGACATTTATAGCACTTCATAGAATAGTTGAAAGAGCTGATGTGAGCACTAAGTTCACTCTCCTGCGGAAAGATTTACAGGGTGAAAGTGCATGTAGAATGGAAACTTAATAAACAACTCCTTTTCTCAAGTATAGAGTAGATATGACTAGTACATTTTAATTGTGCTTATAATTGTATAAGCTAAAATGACTTATCTGGGAAACCTCACAAGCGGTGCTGAACAACTGATAGCTATTGAATAGATTCTAAATTTCAAGAAACATCTTAAATAAGATTGTAAAATACCACTTTTTAAAACATGCTTTATTTGCGATGTTCCTGGTTTTGTAAAAGTTTTTCATTTTAACATAGTAATAGCATTAAAATACAATTATCATTTACTCGTTTCCTTACTATACTTATGGAATATTAATTTAATATAAATAGTAAAAGGGGAAAAGTTCTGAAAAAATAAGGCTTAATTAAAAATAAAACATCAAAATGTTTCTGAAACCAAAATTAAAAATCGAATGGGAGAATTATTACAAAATCTTCATGCCATAAAAGCATGTAAACTATTGTACATATTTGTTTTGATTTTTTTGGTTTTAAAATAATAAAATTGTTTTATCCTTAACTTTTCATGCCATTTGTGCTTTAATTTACATAATTTTCTTTTAGAAAGCAAAGGTAAATTTAGGAGACATTTTGTTCAAATTAGAAATTATTTAAGACAGTAAAAAAAATTGTACAAAATCTCTGCTGTCACAACGTCATATGCAAAACTGATAGAAAACATTTTGGAAATCTCAACACAGTACCTACATTTTGGGGTTTGGATGATGTGATGTGTGACCTTGACAAAAGTTATTGTTTCTTATAAGAATGGTTTCAAACCAAATCTATTAAATGATATTAATCTTTCCAAAACCCAACTATCAAAACTCCTCAATTAATCAGTAGACAAGAACACAAAACTACACTGCTGGCCACCCAAATTGCAACACCAAGAAAGACAAGAGATATCACAACAAAATTTATTTTATAGATAACATGTTGACCAAGTATCAAATGATTAAATTTATAGACTTCTGTGAAGTGTGGTTCCTGCCAAAATCAGTAGCCAGAGTAGCCGCCATTGTTGGAGATCACCGCTGCCACACGCCTCGGCATTGATTCAAAGAGATTTTGGATGTGTTCTTGGGGTACAGCAGACCAAGCAGCTTCCACACGTTGCCAAAGTGGATCTGGTGTGGCAGCTGGGGATGTATTCTGGGTCAATCGTTGAGCAACCATGGACCACATGTTTTCTATCGGCGAAAGATCCGGAGAGCGAGCTGGCCAGGGAAGTAATTCAATCTGGCGATTGACGAAGAACCCTTGGACAATGCGTGCCACGTGTGGTCGTGCATTATCCTGTTGAAATATGGCTGTGGGCAAGCCCTGAAGGTAAGGAAGGACAACTGGCTCCAACACCTCGGAGATGTAGCGCTGGCTGTTTAAAGTACCGGCAATGTGTACTAGAGGAGTGCGAGAGTGATATCCAATACCGCCCCATACCATAATACCCGGTGCAGGACCAGTGTGGCGGTGCATAACGCAGCTGTTCAGCATCCTCTCTCCACGGTGTCTCCAGACTCGAATCCGACCATCGTGGTGTTGCAGACAGAAGCGTGACTCGTCAGTAAAGACAATTTCATTCCATTCTGCCGTCCACATCCTTCTTTCATCGCACCATTGGCGGCGGAAACGTCTGTGGTTCTGCGTCAAGGGTAGACGAAGCAATGGACGTCTTGCGGACAGACCACTCTGCTGTAAACGGCGTCGAATGGTACGCGCAGACACTGGATGATGCGGTACAGACTGAATGTGCTGTGCTATGGTTCGTGATGTGGCTGAGCGATCCGTCACTGCCATACGCACAATATGCCTGTCATCACGTGAAGTGGTGCACTGAGGTGGATGCGATCGAACACGTCGGTCCGTCGTACCCTCCTGCATCCAACGATCACATATCCGCATTACAGTTGTTTGGTTTCGTCCCACACGACTACCGATTTCCCTGAAAGATAATCCACAATCTCGGTAGGCCACTATCCTTCCTCTGTCGAACTCAGATACTTGATCAAAAGATGATCGCTGTTTTCTACGAGGCATAATTGATCGTTTTTTTGAAAAAACCACAAGAAAAACACAATTGCCGTACTTGAAATCGTCGAAATCTCCAAGCCTTAAATAGCGCTTTGAAGTGGCGCCACAGGCGCGCGTGATGTGCGTCTGCGCTGAAATTCTAATCATTTGCATATCTCACCTCCGCTAATGCGTGTTGTAAATTTCATATTATTTGCATGCTTCCTTCAGGGTGTTGCATTTACGGTGGCCAGCAGTGTACGAGATATCAGAAACTTACTTTTTTAATGTCTGATCGATATCCAATAATTCTTTCGAATTCCTCTGACATTTTAATTAGTTGTTGTGCTGTTCGTTTAACTATTCTGTAATTCATCTTCATTCTATAATAAAATAAAAAGTTTATTTAACAAAATATTTTATGTAAAAAATTGAGCTTCAGTCCATTAAAATCGTTCAAAAAATGTCCGAACAGCCTCTGTATTGCCCTTCACCGTTTTCTCTACATGCAAATAAAATCAAAAATTTTTTAATGGAACAGGTATCTTCTGGTAACCGGATTTAAGTATTTCTTTTCGAGACCAAGAAATGTTAGTGATAGTTTTGAATGTATTAAATTTGCTCTGTTTTGACTTATTTTGGAAATACATACTATACATTGCTCAAATAAGTTTAAAAAAGGTTACTTATAAGCCTGAGGGATTAAAAAAGAAAAATAATCAAACAAAATTTAAATGCCACGTTTAAATTGTGATGTTTTCAAAAATGAGAGCTATTTCACTTCATTCGGAAAGGAATCTGGTCGTTTTCGTTTTTCCTTGATTCCTAAGATGTTATCGTAAAGTGTCAAAACACTATTGAACACAATATCTCTTAATTTGTAAAATCACTAAATTAAATAATACTGCATGATCTTACAGTATTCAAACGAAAGTTTAAAATGCAAAAGCAACCAAACAATTTTATGTACATGCACTAATTAATTTGAAAGACTTTTATGTAGTCTAAAGTAGTTATGTATATACAGTATGTGAAATACAAAACTATGAGGATTCGAAGCAAATTCAGAAAAGAAAATTGCTTTATATATTTTGTGCAGGCAAGAAAAATTATGCAAAGAAACAAATAACAAAAGTTTAAAACGCGAATATATAACCAAGGAATTTTCTGTATGTCTCACAAATTTCATATACTTTAAAATAATTATATACACTGGCGTGCAAAACTTAAGGACCGTTCCGTTTTTACCTTCGCAATAGAGCAGCCTGAATAAATGAAATTCATACCAGAGACCTCAGTATGCACCACATTTTTTGATGAATGAAACAATCTGCAAAAATGAATACAGATTAAAACGGGTTTATTAAAAAAGGGTTGTAAAGCATTGCGTCCCATTGTACAGAGAAATCTTAGAGATGAAGTAAAGCAAAGAGGTGGTGTTCAGTTGGGAATATGATGTCCCTGAACTGCAATGGTTGCTTTGCAGCTTCTAACCATGCTAAATACGAGTTGGTCGATGAGCTCTTGGGACAACATTGTCCACTCCTGTTAGTGCTATTTTAAGTTGAAGGATATTTTGCAGTGGATGTGGACGTGCCGCAAGACGTCTCCCCAGAACGTCCCACACACGTTCTATAGAATTCCAATCAGGGGAATGCGCAGGCCTATCCATAAGAGTGATATTCTCACTTTCCAAAAGTTCATCACTTGTACGATGTGGTCTGGCATGATTGTCCATAAAAATGAACTCAGAACCAATGGCACCTCGGCACATGGGGAAGGATCACCTCACTGGAGATCATTACCTCATACGGAAGAATCTCATTGCAGTAGCGGTTTCGGGTTACTGAACCACGTTTGAAAACGTGGAGCTCTCAGTATAACCATTCAGCATATCACTCCCAGACGATAACACCTCCATACCGATCGTTCGGTAATGTTTGCCGGATGATACTGTGTTTCCACTTCTCCCAATCAGCTGACGTCCAGAATGGCTCGTTATACTGAAGCGACTCTCAAGAGTGCCATACTCCATTGCTGTATAGTCCACTATTTGTGGTTCTTACACCATTCTAAACGGTGTCTCCGATGTGTAGGCGTTAACAGGATGCAACGTTCTACGCATCGGGCAAATAGTCCATCTTTATGCAAACGTCTGGCCACAGTGAACCGCAATACTGTACGTCCTGAGATCATCTGCAGTTGCTCTGCAATATTTCCAGAAATCTGACTTTCGATCTCGTTTGGCCTATGACTATCTTTTGGTCAACCCTTGACCTTTCGATTTGGTGACCTCCACCGGCCTATCTAACAGCTGTTCCTGTTTTGAAGGTCTTCCATGCACGCAAAAACTGCTATGGACGATATCAAACTCTTCAGCAGCACTATTCATACTGCACCCTTCCTCCAGCTTACCAATTATTCGAACACGTGTAAAGTCATCTAAATGTGTTCTAGGCATTGCATCGTCTGTAACACAATAACATTTCACTTGGATCTCTTACAGCGACGCCCACACTTGCTTTCCACCTAACTTTGCTCAGTAAAGCTGCTTTTATCAAGTTCAGTGTTGTCACGTGAAGTGCAACATCTCTTTCGGAAATTTGCATACGCATTGTCTTTCTACCAATCAGCTTCTGTTATGCAAATCGTAGCAAGGTTTCGGGTTTCATTTCATGGAATACTGTCAATCCTTAAGTTTTGTACACCAGTGTATATACAATTTGTGAAATATATAAAAATTGTCAAGATTCGAGATAAAATTAGGAAAAGGGGATTTTGCATATTTAGTGGTCACAAGAAATCCAAAATTAAAGTTAAAATGCGAAAAATAACCAAACAATTTTATCTACCTATACGAAATATTTTTGTGTTAAAGGAAGTTTATGTAATGTAAAATATTTTTGTATATACAGCATGTGCGAAATACATAAACATTGTCAGGATTTGAGATAAAATCAGGAATAAAAGTTCTTTGTAATATTTAGTGAAGAAGAAAAGTAATGCGAAGGAACAAAATATCAGAACTATAATACAAAATGAAAACGAACTTCATAACTCTTGAAAAAGAGCACCCAAAGAGAATCATGAACCGAATAATTAACCTTGTTAAAAAAGGCAGTGCACTTGTCATGAAAGGCCTCTTAACGCTTTCACATTCGTCTCGCTTCTACCCTAGATGAATCGAAATGTTCGGGCAGCTGGAGGAATATTTTGGCCTTGACCTACACCTTGACAGGGGTTGGTCAAGATTAGTATTATCCAATCTAGAGTACTGTACAAACCATCCTGAGATCTGGCGGCTAACCCCCACCCCTACCCTGGGTGCTCGCTTTCTTTCACCCCAGATTTTTCAAAATTGCCAGCTCCCTTCCAGCACCAATGTTTTCCTTTGAATTTCTCAAGTTTCTTAAACAGGTTTGGGCAATGAAGTGGCCACAATTAGGCCAAAATGCTGGTAGGTATAGTTTTCCAAAAAGCACTCCATCCACTATTAGTGGATCTTTTATATGCAGTGCTGTAGCTAGGGGGGCGGTGGCGGTAGTGTCTAAATGGGCGACATTTCAGAAATAATTATTAACTCTAAGTGGTTTCGACGAGATATCTCATTCATCCAAGATCCGACCAATTTTATTAATTACGAGATGTATCAAGATATTGACGATTTTTTAATGATGGCGAGATGAAGATATGGTCAGTTTTCCTAATGACGAGATGTCTCGCCCTTCAAGATCTGGTTAGTTTTTCTAATGACGAGATACCTCGTCGAGACAGCCACCGTGAGGGTTAAAAAGTGCTTTTCTTAGAAAAATGTGTTTTTTTTTATGTTACAGTTTTTATCACACAAGCCTTTGTCCTTGTCACAGAAGTATTTTCCAGTGCTACTCGTGTGAAACGAATGTAACGTCTTTCATTCATTCCATCTTCAGAATACAATACTTAAATGCCAATTTTTTTCAAGTACCCCCTGTAACATTAATGCTATTCAGAAACGAGAGAAGAGACAAATCCTTCAAATTCTCCCCTCACAAATGTCTGAGTGAACTGACCACACAACAAGACAGGCGCCTTTTCTTCATTTTAGAGACCCATTAAAAGAAACCAT
The DNA here is from genome assembly GCA_933210815.1 of Meta bourneti. Taxonomy (NCBI): domain Eukaryota; kingdom Metazoa; phylum Arthropoda; class Arachnida; order Araneae; family Tetragnathidae; genus Meta; species Meta bourneti. Next base: position 74,205,717 of record OW119924.1, on the reverse strand, counting down.
TAACAAAGCTCGACATTTAGCAAGTTTTTATGCATTGTGTATATAAAATAACATTAAAAACATCAATATATTAACAAAATTAATAATATTGGGCGAATTGTGTATGTTTTATCCTAATTGTCATTTCAAATGAGTGAACTGTGCTTTCGACAGAGGGCGGCATTAGCCTCATTTGCCCCAGGTCTCAAAAAATCTAGATTCGACTCGGCAGCTAATACTCAGGAACAGCCATGGATTAAGTCTATTGATAATTATTTATCAAGTCTTTTTCTATCAATTAATTTTTATAAAAATTTTAAATTTAGAACGTTGAAAATTTCTGTAAAATGAAGAAAAGAAATCAAGAAATCGAATAGATGAGTAAGCTCATCCAGTTAACCTTTCTTAATTGCGCCACTGGGGTAATGCTATCGGGGAGGCGCAAGAAACAGTCTAAAAACTTAGTCGCAGTTTTAGCTCAACGTGGTTATCATTAATTTTAGATAAATTAGTTTATTCAGGCATGTATTACGAAGTGAATTTCGGTGGTTGTCCAGTCTGCTTTTTCCTTTAAACCGAACCAACCGATAAATACCGATCGGTATTGTTCAACACTGATAATTCGATCGGATCGAATCACATTCGGTATTATGACAATCGAATGATCATTCGGTCATAATGGTCGAATGAGCATTCCGTTTAATGATTTTTCGATTGTTTCTAGACATGGCCTAGGATTTTTAAACCATTGATTAGCGAAAGTTCGATTCACGCTGAATAAATCAAACATTTATTAACAGCTTAGTTTATTAATTTGGCAATTTCAGAAATTAGCTTGGGTTGCTTTTTAACTAAAAAATATACATTATATCTTTGAAAACAAACGAATTGTGATAATCAGTTTCACCTGCGGATTTGTAGGAAGACTAGGAATTATCTAACATTATGTGTAAATTTGTTTTGCCATCGTACACGCAGTCTGATGGAAGTAATAGATAAGCGGTAGGTGAGGGATTCCCATTTTTCTAAAAACTGAGCTGATTAAGTGCTGAAGGACATTCGTAGCTAAATTGTACTTTGAACTTTTTCTGATAAAACTGACAGTGACTTTCTCACCTTCGATGTCATTGTTGTTTTCTATTATTTTTCACTGTCAGTTATAATGCAGTCAGATCACCTCATGGAAGTACTCGGTATCGTGGTACCAAGTTTGAAGAATGCACATTTAAAAACATTGTATCATGGTTCCCATGGTACCCATTAGGTACATTGTTTCAGGCTCGTACTTCAGACTTTTCCTTTGAGGTCGCAGTGGTTCAGTGGGTTTGACCACTGTGCTAGCAACTTGCGAGTTGTAGGCGACGCTGGTTCTGTCAGATTCGATTCCTTCCTGAGTGTATTTCTCTTTTCTGTATCAGTAAAACTTTCCTTGTGTGTGTATTTCCATTAGCTTGACTTAGTTTGGCGCAGATCGGCCAAATATGACTTTGCGCAATAAAATCCAACCAACCCGACTTTTTTCCGAAGGGGCTGAACATGATTAACGACATGACGACGAAATTTGAATATAAATTATTTGTAAACTTGCTGGTAGTGATTTGATTGGTAATCTGCATCAGAAGATTTCGATGAAAGTTTAATAGGAAAAACTATTAACTATGAATAAATAAATTAAGCATCCGTTTAAGACCTTGGTGAACGTAAAAAAGTTGGAAACAAGGGGAGTTTCTTAAAACTTCTTTGTCTTTGGAGTTACTTCTTGCCTCTCACTCTACATTGCGCCATAAAATTCTTATTCATTCCAATTCTCATCCCTTGCTTTTCGATAGCTTGAGAAATCATAATTAAATAATGGACCACCAATTGTCCACACCATCCACCCATTCTGGTGTTACGTTACAGAAAAAAAGGTGACATTCTACTTCTCAAGAACCGTGGTGTCACACACCATAAGATAAGTGCTTCTTATTCCCAAGTCAAACATCTAGGTAAATCGAAAAGAAACCTCTGGACTGAAACTAACGCACTGTATTTCAAATTACCTTTACACATCAGTGGAGTAGTGTCCATGCAAACCTAGTAGCCCACCATTCTTTGATTAATTTTTTTATTTCTAAACTTTCAGTGTCAACCTCCCTTTAAAATCTAAAACTAAAACGAGGCCTAAGCATAAATATGAGTTTGACGTCAATTTTTATTCTAATTCACCCCAAGAAACCAACCAGGAAATGAGGACACCAGGTCACTTCAGCTTGAAATGGTTTCTTAGTGTTGGGTTGATTTGTAAGTATTAATTGTTTTGTCTGTAATTTTTTGACTGTATATATTATGTTGCCTTTGCGCCACCTTTTGGGCGCTTGGTAGTTTTTCTCACGTGTTAACCGTGAGAAGGAATGTAAGTCCCCGTTGAGGGGAAAGCGCTCATTAGTATCGGCGTATTTGGCAGTCTTTGATGTCTGACCGCTTGGCCCCTTTCGTCGGGGTGGATTGTTCCCTTGGAGGGGGGGGGGGATTTTGATGGATGACCTCTTGGGGCAGTTGGGCTTATCTTTTACGGGGTTTACCGTTGATCAGGGTTGATGGATTGGGCGGTTCTTCAGAAGTCGAAATACGATAAATAGTCGTACACCCCTACAAGGAGAACACTCTTGATTTTTCTCTGCGGAGAAGACGATCGGAAGAAGAGGAGGAAGCGACGAAGAACGGATTGCCCTGACGAGTTTCCCCGGCGACCTGGCGGTCCAGCAGAGTTGGATTCATCTCGACAACGACGCTCCTCCATGGATAGGGGCCTGCTACGAGATTTGAGAGGATTTAGAAGTTCCATGTCTGACGTCCGGCGTACCGAAACCCCACACCATTTTCCTGAGATCTTTTGCCGAGGGTGAGTCCATCTGTTCTTCGGGTTGTGCCATTGGTCCCCATCTCCTTCTCCTGAACTTTTGACTTTTGTATTGTGTCAAATCATTATTTGTAAAAAGTGATGTCTTCGGTGTCTTATCGGGGGCCCCTCTTGTTCAATTGTTAATCAGCATTTTGTTTACCCTTAAATTTTAGCTTAATAAATTTTCTAATGTAATTTTTAAAGAACTGTGTCTAGATACTTTACTGTTCCTATGGAGGCAATACACTGTTCAAAGTAAATTATACACTATACGATCCAAACTAATTTTCGACACAACATTAGTATGATTGGTTAATGGTGTTTGTCATGCGCAATCGGTACCTTCAGTTCACATCCTATCACCTTCCTATGTCTCCGATTGAGGTTAGCATCCAGTCGAGATAATATGAGCAGTTGAACCTTGAACATAGTCTATTATTCTCTCCTCATTTTCCCTTTTTTATAAGACTATCAAGTTTTAGATAGAATTTAGATCACCCACAGACTTGTCAATTTTGAGCGCCATTACGCTTTTGGGGCTTTTTTCTAACTTAAGGCTTATATGATTTGCATTGTATTGTTTTTGTGGAAAAGAAACAGTGATTGGGTTAACTTCTAAGGTTGCCTAAAGCGAAGTCCAGGATTTATTTATTTGCTCTCAATCTAATTTCGACATCCCCAGTTATCAATGATACGCTACTCTACTACCCATGAATCTAAATTTTCATTACAGACTGGTGTAAAATGTTCAACAAATCCGAAAAACACCAATTTCTACTATAAAATCGATAAAAACATTATTTTTCTATTTCTTCTCTGTAGGTGAGCCACCGCACTTTGGTAAAATGAAATCTGCTTCACATGTATTTTTACATAATATTTAGCTATTCAAAAACCAAAGATTAAAGATTTGCATGAATAAAAATCATTTTAGCAATTAATGAAGTTGAAGTATAAGAATTGATATAAAACATTTGTAAAATCAAAAAGGCTGCAACTTTGTGATAGATTACGGTATCGAAAATAATCTGTATCGTAATAGCAAATATCTAAAAAATGTTATAGTTAGTATTAGTTGAAGGATAGAAGAAAACAATTTTGACTAGTCTCCACTGTATGAATAAACCAACTAAAGCTAAACGAACTATGAAGTGAATTGATAAATGTACTTAAAACTAGTAACAATTTAAAATAAGAGCGAGTAGGGTTGTGTGAATAAAAGTTCAGTTGTGAATAAAAATTAAAACGCGTAAACATAATTATGTCCTTGCATAAAATGTAACAAAAATAGAAACTGTTTATGTATAACATATTAAGAAAATTATCAATTTTAATTTTGTTGTTAAATCAAAATATTATCAGTTTTGAACTTATCAATTCTGCAAAAGCAAAAATTATGAAACTAATTGTTTCAGCTCAGAGTTTTACTTAATCACGCGTGCTCTGAGTAGTGAATGGATGTAGTCCACTACCACCCTTACAAAACACGTCCATATAAAAATTTGTCAGCCTTACACATTTTACAAAAATAAAAACTTCATAATATCAATCGCAGAAAAACTGAACAAGGGCTCTTAAAATGAAGACATAGTAACAACAGTCAACATCCGAATGACAGAAGAAGAATAAGCCTTTCCCCCGCTTCAAGAGTGCCATAATAACACAAAAATAGCGATTTTAAGTTTTTGAATGATTATGTATGCCTTGTGTCAAGTCTGACGCCTGTAAGATTTTCGTTACTCAAATGGTGAAAATGTCAAATTTATGGCGACTAACAGTCTAGCACTCAGTGTTTTCTATGAATGCAGAACTTTTTAAATGCTTCTCCAAGGAAATATGCGCTTTTAGAGTGGTGGCACTTTTGCAGCGGGGGTGAGAAATAATCAAACAAAAATTTCTAAAACGTTAAATTCGGAAAAAAAGATAAATACAAACAATCAAAACAAAATTTCAAAACTAGACTGCAAAAGACATTTAATTATTAATCTAATTGCATAGTCACATACTTGTGTATACTGGCGTGCAAAAATTGAACAGTAAGGTATTTAGCAACTACTTAGCAGGTGAAGTGACCTGGCTGGGGAAAATGATACATAAGGTACAACTGAGTTATCGAACCGATGAGTACAACGATTAAAAGAACAGAAGCGAGCAGTAAAAAAGTCTTTGAACTGGTGACAAGGCTGGAAGAGCGACTGTTAAAACATAAATAAAGGGGGCAAGCAGTTCTTAGTAGGCGGCATGGCCAGCTTGATGCAGGCTTTGCATCGTGTTTGCATACCAAGAATAAGGTTGTGGATGAGATCCTGTAATTGATGATGTAATTGAGATGTAATTGATTTGAATACTTTATGACACGGTTTATGAGAGGTCACAAATTTAAAAAATAACCTTATACAAAAGAAATTATGAGGAAAGCATGGCATAGTGAAAAGCAGCTAATTGTTACCTTCTGTTAATCCAGAGAATAGTGTTTGCAAATAGAGTTTTCAGAAATCTTACCAAAACAGAAAAATTAATATACTCGCACAGATTTAACACAAAGCACAACTGAGGTAATAGCCCTGGTGTCGAGATACAGATAAACAATGAAGTGTCTCAAGCTCCTCGGATGAAGTTCGATTTGTTATCACACCTGTTTCAGTTCCCAATTGGTTCTAAACTCATCTGCGCCTTGATCAATGTAGCGATTGTTTTCTTGTCCTGATGGAAGTCAGATGAGTCATTTACGTATGTCTAATGATAAACACATTTGACAAGCATCAAGGCTTGGATTTTAATACGCACTTTACTGTCTGCTTAGACGCGAAATAATTTTTAGACCTTAGATATTATATTACTATGTATTTTATGTTTGGCGGTAGCATGGCTAGGTATTCATTTCGGAGGGTTGTAGGTGGAGCAGGTTTGATTCGTGTAACTTACCCTAGGTGTATTTCTCTTTTCTGTGTCGTTAAAATCTTCCTTGTGTGTAGGTCAAGCTTGTCGAAATGTGGTCATTGCGCCATGAAACCCAACACAACCAACCATTGCGGAGGAGGTCCAAAGTTAGAAATTTAATATTTATGCCAAATGAAGATTTGGATCTTATTACATTTTAAAACAGTTTGGTTAAAAGTGTTTATCGTATCGCTCATGGGCTACAACAGTGGCACAACTAAAAATATCACATATAAAGGAAAAATGGTTTTAAAATTTTCATTACTTTATAATACAAAGCATGGCGGTAAAAAGAGGCGAAGCTACATATTTTCGGACCTGGGACAAATAAGGTTAATGTGAACCTCTGACCAAAACAAAATTCACGTACTTAAAATGAAGATAATTCGAATAAAATATATTCATTCGAGTCATATTAATATGTTTATGTATTAATATTTTCATTATTTTTTTTGCAATTAATTATTGACTGCATAAATCTATCAATAGGTCAAGATTTGTTAAAGAGTATTCAGGGTAATTGTTAAAAAGACCCTCCCTGTGTGTTTTATCCTCTCCGGACGTTTATGAAAAGACAATTTAAATACTTTGTGAGAATGTGCAAACGATATCTCCCCAATGGAGGCCAAGAGCCTCGTTGAAGAATTCATGACAGGAAAGGGCAGGTGCCATCTTCCCCCATCGAAAACGATTTTGTTGACAAACACGCGGGGGAGACTGACGTCACGACTGCTCGCAAGCGATTTTTTTTAGAGAGAGAGGGAAATGAAAACTCGCTTGAACGGGGAGATCGCAATGTGTGATGCGATGAGCTAGACTGCTAATTTTTGTCTCCTATCCCTTGTAAATACACATACATATTAATGTTAAAATAAACGTGAATGTCTTAATATTGGCATTTGGTTTTCTTTCTCCACTCTGGGTTCAACCTAATGGATAAATATTTTTAAATATTTCCGTGGAAACGGAAACATATGGTAATTCCGTTGGGCGATCGGTCCAAGGTGCAAGTCCAGATGACTAAGCTCGGATCACCACGCTACATATCCCGACATAAGATGGTGCCAGCGGTAAAGATGATGTACCGGCAGTGGTAAAGATCGATGTAGCGGTAAAGGTTGATGAACCGGAAGCAGTAAAGATTGATGAACGGAAGCGGTAAAGAATGATGAGCCGGAAGCGGTAAGGATGATGAACCGGGAACAGTAAAGATTGGACCAGAGACGAGAAATTCCGAGGAATCCTGTTGAAGCAGACGAACCGGGGAACAGTAAAGATTGGACCAGAGACTAGAAATCCTGAGGAAACGGACGGCGAGGCTACGCGAAATCCTGGTGAAGCAGACGAACCGGGTGAGTGTTGTTCACCCTTTCTTTTAAGAGAAATAATCAGGGATCCAATTGTTAAATATATGTTAGGTGAAGCATATTTTTTTGTTATATGATGAGGTGTAGTTGAAGCACGGCAGTGCGGGAAATACATCCGTATTTCAGATTTTAGAATTGCGCGACAGCGCATGTGACACATCAGTGTTCTTAGCCAAAAGTGCTGATTATAGTTTCTCTTGAGGAATTGTGATACATCAGGAATGGCAGAAGGTATTTTTAAAGCACGACAGTGCTGGAATTTCAGAGTTACGAATTGAGCGTTAACTTATGTGACACGTCAGTGTTATTTTTTGCATGTCATTGTTATCAGTTTAGTATGAATCATTATTTTTCTCCCATTCTCTGTAAACAATTGTGATATATGCTAGGGGTAGTCAATCAGTAGCTGAAAAGGGTTTTTATTTTAATGGTCTTTTAGTTAATACCAGTTAGAAAGGAAAATATATTAGTGAATATGTCTTTTTTGGGAAAATATAAGAAGTGCGATCCATTTATCTTAGCATTGGAGTTAGGGGAAACACCTGATCCAAATATTAAAGTTATAGGACTGAAAGATCTCATAACAGGAAGTAAGTCATACGAAGTCGAGTTCGTGAAGGAGATGCTTGAAACGATAGTGAGTTCGTGAAAGGAGATAGAAGAGAAGGAGATATAAGAGAAGAAGGAGAGAGAAGAGAAGAAGGAGAGAGAAGAGAAGAAGGAGAGAGAAGAGGAAAGGAGAGAAACAACAAAGAGAATTTGAGCTAGAAAGTTAAGGATAGAAGCCGGAATAAGGATAAGCAATGATTCCATAGAAGGAAGAAGTAGTCCTACCCATATACATGTCGACATGACGAAATACATGCCAAAATTCCAAATGAAAGAGGGTGATATCCTTTTATACCTCTCCCTGTTCGAAAGTCAAGCTAGGTGGAGGAAAATTGATGAAAGAAATTGGGTATCATGTCTTTTGACCCTAATGCCTTTGGAGATAATAGAATTGATTGCGAGGGTTTCGGAAGAGGGATTAGAAGATTACGAACATATTAAAGAGCTCTTGTTAAAGAAGTTTAAGATGAATCCAGAGGTATTTCGCCAGAAGTTCATTCAACACCAAAAAAGTCCTGATAAAACTTGGCAAGATTTTACTCATGAAGTAACCAATTATTTTCAAGGATGGATCGAAGGACTTGGTATCTCCGATTTTGAGAGTCTGAAGGAATTGTTGATAGCTGATCAAGTCAAGAAAAGAGTGCCACAGGAAGCCAGGGACCATTTTATCGATGAATGGGGGAAATATCAAAACCTTCATTGCTGGCTGAAAAGATAGACGAATACGAATGTGTTCGTAGAACATACAAGAGACAGCCAAGTACCACCATGAAGACAAATCCAGGATACAAGACCCAGTACGATGCAACAGTTTACGGTGGATACCACATATCTCAGCAGGACATCAAAAGAACCTATCGCAGAACTCAACCAGAACCGGCGAAACATAATTTCAGGCTTATTTGTTTCTCATGTGGAATGGAGGGACACATGAAGAGGTTCTGTCTAAAGTCTGATAAAGGAAGATCAGATCACGATAGTAGAAGGAAAGCGAACGTGAATAGGATCATAACTGAAGAAAGCGGTGTGGGGATGAGGAAAGGACACCGAATACTGGCGGAACGGCGGTGGTAGCTAAAGTTGTATCCTTTAAGGAAAGATCCTGGATAGACAATCTTTGTCCCTTGGAAAGAATCTTAATTAGTGTTGACGGGAGGGAGGCAAAAGCCCTAATTGATTCTGGGACTGAAATTACCGTCATACGGAAAGATATTGTACAAAATCTGTCGCTGGAAGAGAAATCGTCCATCTTTATTAAAGGAATCTTCGGTCCAGCGGAGAAATGCCCGTTAATGAACGTTCCCATAGGACTGATCATAGGAGGTAGGGGTGATATGCTTCACCAAGAAGTCCTCTGCGTAGTTGCTCCCTCATTGGTGGAAGACGTGCTGTTGCCACCAGATATCCGAGACGTGCTCAAAGGAAAGCAGGAATTAATTTCCACCGATATTGGTAGTGGAAACATCTTGGAACCACCTACAAAAGAGGGGAACACAGAAGGGAATTCCGTTGAAGTGAATAAGAACACAGAAGTGTTAGCGGTAGAAAGCACCGACGGAGACCAGGAAGAAGGGATATCGAAGACGGAAAGCCTCCGTAAAGAGCAAGAGGAGTGTAGAGAGCTGGAAGAGACCAGAAAACAGGCTAAACATGGTAGTGGAGGATTATTTTTTAACGATGGTTTGGTCTTTCATAAAGACAAGATTCTTGGAGAGAATGTATGTCAATTGGTTCTTCCGAAACGTAGAAGAAAAGAAGTTCTTAGATTAGCCCACTGCTCAGTGTTTGGGGGACACATGGGAGCGAGGAAGACAATAGAAAGAATTAGATATTCGTTCTATTGGAACGGGCTATCAAGAGACGTGAGACAGTTTTGTTTAGCATGTGAAGGTTGTCAGTTGACGAGAAGGGTCAAACACAAAGATAGGGCCCCAATAACTCCCGTTGCGCGGCCAGAATTGCCCTTCCAAGTGGTCAATGTGGACATCATAGGACCGATAGATCCTCCAAGTTCTAAAGGACACAAATTTATCTTGTGTATGGTAGACCAACATACAAGGTGGGCTGAGGCGATCCCTTTGACGAGTCTTACAGCCAAAGCAACGTGTGAAGCTTTATTATCTATTTTTATGAGGACTGGAGTGCCAAACGTAATTGCCTCGGACAATGGTACAAATTTCAACGCCGAGTTGACTCAGGAATTTGAAAAAAGAATGGGTTCAACTCCACGGTTCTCCACACCATTATATCCACAATCAAACGGGTTAGTGGAAAGATTTAACCAAACTTTAAAGAGTATGTTACATCACACCATTAAGGAAGAACCACGGACTTGGCACACCAAAATACCGTTCATTTTATGGGCATACAGAGAGGTCTCGAACAGTACAACGGGTGTAGCACCTTTTCAATTGCTCTTTGGTCGGAAGTCAGAAGGTCCTTTGTCGATTCTAAAGAATACTTGGACGGGAAGACACGAGGGTTTGCAGCTGGATACAACCCCAATACATGTCTATCTGGAGAAGTTGAAAACCCGACTGGAGGAGGCCGCAGAGAATGCCAAGATAACATCTAAAATACAACAAGAGAAAATGGCCCATTATTATAATTTAAGATCTACAAGAAAGACTTCCAAGCCGGGAGATAAAGTCATCGTTCTCTTGCCAGATTCTACAAACAAATTATTGGCCAGATGGCAAGGTCCCGGAATCATTGAAGAGCAAAAGAATGAACATTCTTTCATTATAAAGATGCCAGACAATAGGATGAGGCACGTTCATCAGAACAAGATAAGGGAATTTGGTCGGTTCCAACGCGGTAAATGTCATTTTTGAAGGTGAGGAAGAATTTGGTAACGTAGAAAACGTTCCAATTGTCGAAGCAAGAGACGAGTTCACCCAAGAAGTGAAAATTATCACGACACCGCACTTAAATCCTACACAGGAGGAAGAATTGAAAAGACTCTTGTGTAAGTTCGAAACACTTTTTTGCCGACCAATACAACCCGTGGGAGTAAGTCAGCACAAGATTGAATTACTGCCTAACTCCATCCGGAGAAAACCACATAGTTATTGCATACCAATAGCCTACCGTTCAGAAGTAGATAGGCAAGTCCAAGAACTTTTAGAATTGGTTCTTTTGGAGCCGTCCAATGCAGACATTACGTACCCTATTGTATGTGTCGCGAAGAAGGATGCCTCGATTAGAATGTGCATTGACTATAGGACGCTTAATTTGATAACAAAAGTGCCCAGTTATCCTATGAAGGACATGCAGGACTTGATCTTCACTGCGGGGATGGCCGAGTGGTTAACTTGCTTGGATTTGGAAAGGGGATAGTATCAAATAAAAATGGAGGACGAGAGCAAAGTTTTGACAGCATTTTCCACCCATAACGGGGTGTATCAATGAAAAGTGATGCCGTTTGGACTGTCCGGAGCTTCGGGAACTTTCCAACGCATTATGAATCAAGTGTTGCACAAACATTCCGCTTATGCGCAAGCTTATATAGACGATATTGTTGTATTCTCTGAAACGTGGAAAGAACATTTAAAACACTTGGAAAAAATCTTATCTGATCTGGAATATCTTGGATTTTCGGTGAAACTTAGGAAATGCATATTTGCCTCCAAAGAGATAAAATACTTAGGACATAAGGTAGCAGGGGGAAGCACTCTCCTGACAATGACAAAATATTATCCATCAAACAGTTGAGAAGACCCGTATCAAAAAAGGAAGTCAGATCCATTCTAGGACTGATGGGATTTTATAGGACTTACATTCCTTGTTATGCAGAGATAGCGTCCCCTTTAACTGAGTTAACAAAAGGAAAAAAAATCGGGAAAGGTATTTTGGGGGAAACGCGGGAGGAAGAATCATTCCTCCGGTTGAAAAATGCGTTATGTGAGGTCACTGCGTTAAGCACCCCCAATGCCGCTGAACCCTTCCAGGTCCACACAGACGCATCCCACTACGCTATTGGATGTTGTTTGACCCAGAAGGACGAACATAGCAACTATAGGCCAATTGCCTTTGTTAGTCAAAAATTGAACAACACCCAAAAGAATTGGTCTACCATTGAGAAAGTGGCATGTGCCGTGTTATTTGGGCTGAAAAAATTTGATAAGTGGTTGCAGGGTAACACTGGAGATCATAACTGATCACAATCTGCTAAAATATCTGGTCGAGACAACTCCTAAGAGCCCCAAGTTAACTAGGTGGGCACTTGCCCTTCAAAGGTGGAACTACAAGTTGACCCATCGCCCTGGGATTTATCATCAGGGAGCTGATGCTCTCTCCCGCTTGGAAAGAGAGATAGATCAATAAAGGCTTGGTAGCATATTTGGATGAGATTGTTATTTTTTATAACTCAATATGGAGAGTTAAGTGTTAAGTTAAATATAGTGTAAGTAATGGTTAATTTTATATGTATGGTGTTACTCGAATATTATTTTGAATATTAGGTTAGGTTTTGTAGATTGGATCAATTTAGAATAAAAAGGTATTGGAGTTCGAGAGTATCAATATTTGCATTGTTTGTGGTGTAAATAGATATAGCATTTGGATGTTAAGATCTAATATTAGTTTGAAAAGTGGTTGCAAAGTATAAATGTTCTTATGCATAATTTTTTTGGATCCCTTGATTTCTCTTGGGTTGAGAGGGTAACCACTCCTGATCTGACCGGTTGCCACAAGTGTTCGGACTATATTATTAGTAAAACAGATTTTTTGGAAAAAATCTGTTTTCCTCTTGGCGGCGGAGTGTGAGAATGTGCAAACGATATCGCCCCAATGGAGGCCAAGAGCCTCGTTGAAGAATTTATGACAGGAGAGGGCAGGTGCCATCTTCCCCCGTCGAAAACGATTTTGTTGACAAACACGCGGGGGAGACTGACTTCAAGACTGCTCGCAAGCGATTTTTTTTGAGATAGAGGGAAAAGAAAACTCGCTTGTGAACGGGGAGATCGCAATGTGTGTGATACGATGAGCTAGACTGCTAATTTTTGTCTCCTATCCCTTGTAAATACACATATATTAATGTTAAAATAAACGTGAATGTCTTAATATTGGCATTTGGTTTTCTTTCTCCACTCTGGGTTCAACATAATGGATAAATATTTTTAAATATTTCCGTGGAAACGGAAACATGTGGCAATTCCGTTGGGCGATCGGTCCAAGATGCAAGTCCAGATGACTAAGCTCGGATCACCACGCTACATATCCTGACATACTTCATCTCTCTTTTCTGAACAATAGAGTACTTGAAAAGAATTTAGTTTTAAGCGCAGTATTCTGAAGATGTAGTGAATGAAAGCACATTCATTTCGTAAGCATGCACTGGAAAATACTTCTGTTGCAAGGACAAATGTTTTAACTTTGTGCAACGAAATGACAACTTTTTTGATAATTTTGAAATGCCGCCCCTTTAGACACTGGCGCTCGGGACCTTCGCTCCTGTCGCCTCCCTTAGCTACACCAGCAATCCAGTATTAAATTATGAGATGAGCTAGTATTGCTGATGGAGATAATGCACTTTACCACCTTTATACATATGCTTACCAGTAGCGTAGCGTAACGTTTATAACTGGAGATGGCCGTTCTACTACTGGGGTTGTTTTACTATGGATCACCCATAAGAAGCTAGCCTTGATGAAGGACCGCAAAACTAAAAAATGTTGATGACGAATTGGCATTTTCAGAAAATTTCCATATAAATCCATATAGTGTTTAATTTAGTACATCATTTATTTATAATTATTTACTATTATTATTCTGTATTTCCAGAGAGGCTATTAAATTTACCTATCTATGAATACGGCCCTTAATATAGCGACACTCATTCCAGTGGCGTAGCATCCATGTAAACACAGCATCAAAAATTTGAAATTCAGAAAATATTCGATGGCTAAAAAATAAAAACCGGTAAGAGCTAGAGGAAAAAGCGAAGATTTTTTATACGTAAATCTGAGTGAGACAAATTTCCAATAATCCACAAAAAGCCTGATGCTCGATTATTTCAGCTTCAGATGGTTTCTCACCATGATTGGCTAGTGGTGTTTCGCATGCGCGGTGGTTATCTTCAGCAGACTTTCCCTCATATCTCAGGTTGAGGATAACATCCAGTCTACATAATATGCGCAGTTGGTCTTTGCGCATGGTCTATCATTCCCTTTTCATTTTCCCGCCTTTGAATAAAACTGCCTCAAGTTCTAAGACAGCATTTGAATCATCCATACAGTTGCCAAGATTGGGCGGAATTGTGTCTTTTGGGCTCCTTTTTAACTTAGTCTAAAAAGGATTTGCTTTATACTAGAATTAACCGGCTTTGCTCGGGTTGAATTGGTTGGATGTTGATTGAAAAGATCATTCGAAAAAAATGAAAGCATCATTTAAGTGTACGGAAAATAAATGTTTTAACTTTTTCATAGCTTCTACAATTTACTTCAAAGTAAGACAAACTACAAAATGTTTTCTAAGGTTACTATAGAAGTCGATTGGAGTGATTATAAATGCTCCTCAAGTGTGTGTGAGTTCATCTCCAGTAAAAATGATGAACTTCTGAAGTAGTATATATAGTATATATATATATATTGCACTCAGTGTTCCTATCAATATTTTTTACTTGCTGCTCTCTTTCACCAGGGATGTGATGTTTCCAAATTTCATCATTTTGAGTGGATGGCAAATTAAGTTGATATGACGTTCGTGATTAATTTATTTTGAAGCAAATGCATTTTTTCTTGGAAATTCCATTCAGCGGCACGTGGAATAAATTAGCTCGTTTTAAAATTAAATGCCATATATTATACAGACAAAGCAAAATCAATCGATTGCAATTTTTCAGAAAACAGGAAGTTGATTTCACAGCGTTTTAAAAAAAGAAATCACTGTTTTCAGCAATTGTTTCACACGCATATAAGTTGTAAAAGAATAGCTTCAACTTGCAAAGTAAGCAACCTCGATCTTTTCTGTCACTTAAAACAAAAAATTTTAATTTTTCAAAAGCCCTAGTTCAAATATTTTCTAACCGTGAAAATTTTCGAAGATCAGTTAAGTCATTTAAAATTCGCTTTTCTCCAACCAACATGTAGTTTTAAATTGAAACCTTATAGCACTTTTTTCAATCCAGTGATTCGATTTCTAAATAGAAAACATTACAATAAATTTTAATAACTGCAGGAGAGAATTATCTTATCTCTTTTAATAATTATTTTATTTATTCATAAGAAGAAATTAAAATTGAAAAATATAGCACTTGCTTGACAATATAATAAAAATATACGACTTGCAATTTTTGTAAACCACAGGGCTCAAGCAACATAAAAATTAACAGAGTTTAGCTGCGTCTCTAATTTACACTAAACAAAAAATATAACAATATATTTTTCACCACACTCTCTCTTATTGTCAATTTTTTTCTTCACAAACAAGGATTACTCAAATCCAATCTTTGTATTCAGGGTATTAAGCTTTGGCTTTGGTGTAGTGCTTTTGTGAGTCTATCTGCTAGTTGATTTTCAGTGGTAATCATTGAAACTTCTATTTCTCCTTCCTATATCTTTTCCCTGATAAAAGAATGACGCACTGAAGAATGACTTATTTGCTTCTCCTATGGAACTCCGGATTCTTTGCAAATCTTATTGCTGCTTCATTATCTATCCAAAGAATTGGTGTTGCTTCAACATCAGTCATTTCTTTTAACAACCTGCTAAACCAAACCAAATCCTTTGTTGCTTCACTTGCTGCAACTATTTCAGAAACCACGTACTTATTTAGAATGATAGATTTAGTTTCTGACGATTGAGTACACCGTTCAATAATACTCATGAAACATGAAAAATAAATGCAAGTTTAATAGATTTTAATTGTCTAGTAATGAAAATCTGTCAAATTTAGATACATCTTTGAATTGCAACTCTGCTAGTCTTATGTTAACGTTACCTGTCTTGTTTAAAAATTATTTTTTAAACAAGTTTAAAAAATTATTTTTTAACATTATAGGTCATTTTACAATAAGAAGCTACATATCTTATTTAAAAAAATGTTTGTTTTGTATACTCTATTTTTATGAAACGGAATCTACAAACCATTATATATTGAATCAAAGGCTTTTAAGGAAAGTTGGTCAAAATATACAAATACCGCCAAGAAATGAACTTATGTCTTTAGTGATATTTTGTAGAAAATGAATAATTGATTAAATCTTTTTCCAAAATAATTTATCTACAACATGTGGAAAAATGCAGAATTCTGAAAAACGAAAGATGAGTAAGTGTGTCGAATTTCGACTTCCTGAATATATTCAAGAATAGAGCAATTCGAAAAAAGACTTTTAAACAATATTGATAGAGATAATAACGATTTATTTAAAAAACGCATTTATAATACTTAGAAATGCTTAAATATGACCTCAACATTTTACTGTTTTAATTCAGATACCCTAAACGTAGAATTCTAAATCGAATTTACAAAACAAAATATCAATTCTGACGTTGCCAGATATCGAGTAGCAAAATTACTCTTTAATGAACAGTGACTTTTTCGCTTATGCTTTTGTTTCATTATAACATGTAAGCGTAAAATTAAATATTTTAAATATCCTATATCATCAATCAAATATTCATATATTATTTATATTTTAGAAAAAATCCAAAAAATAAGTCAAACATAGAGTGTTAAAATTTAAGTTCTGTAAAATAATTTTTTGGAAAAAATTACTGTTCCAACAATATTGGCAAAACAATCTGAGTCTCAACAGCAATCGTAATTATCCTCAATGTTATTTCTATGGAGTTTTTAAATTGTCTTTAGATCCCTCTGCACATCCAGGAAAAATCGAACGGGGGTTAATACCTATCGTACGCGCAGGGTTCTTAAGAAGTGTACCAAATTCGGTTTGGATTGGTCAAACGATGTAAATTTGTTTAGAGAACTGACAGACGCCAATTCTGCTTTATATTTACAGATTGTATTCGGGGAAAAGAAATAGAATCGCGTTGATTGATAAGGTTCTCTAAAGTTAAATTGCTTTCGACACAATTTAGGCATCCCAATTACTACCAGTGTTACTCCACGACACATTCCCATAAACGTCTTGAAGTAATAAGACGCAATCAAATCAACTGTAACAAAGAAAAGGAAAAAAGAAACTAACTTGTTCTTTTGTCCACAATTTTTTTCTTGCTTATGTATTTGTGATAAGCTGATCACACGATCACTGGTTATCAATGAATGTTTCAAAGTCAACCATGAAACCTTTTATGGAAGTTTTTTGATAAAAATATTTTGCGAGAGTATCTTTATTAACCCCTACAAATGATAATAATAGATTGTCAACCCATCTGCACATAAATAAGTGGCAAACATTGCTTACTTTCCCAGTCTTATCAGTATCAAACTTTGCGATTTTAACATTTTTAATATTATGACACATCATTACCACTTCAAAAGAATTGTCTATCGTGATATGAATCAGTTTCAGAAGTGTCTAAATGTTTACAAAAAATTCTGTAAACACAAATATCCTCTTTTAAAAAACGTAAAACTTCAAAATCACTAATAGATTAAAAACTTGAGAAAAAAATCGCCAATGACCATTTCGGTGGTACAATGTGACCACCACCATCAGGGCAGAAGTACTGACAACAGGAAAACGCGTGTTTAAATAAGTTATTCTGCAATAGTGTTGCCACAACTCAGGTTTTAACTAAGCATTGACGATTTATGATTTTTTCATGTTTTTAATCTTTAAGTCGTTATTTTGAAGTTTTACATTTTTTTACTACAATTTGACAAGATTTTTTCATCAGCTTATTTACACATACCCCCTGTTCTACTGACATTAATATTTAACCTGAAAATTATTTCTACGCAGGCTGATATTATTTCTTTTATTCAGAGATTCAAACCTTTAGTTCAGTCTTTATAGATATAGGTATGGATAATCTGCACGTTATGCCATCTTTTTTAAGGTTCTGTGAGATAAAACACAAAATGTTATAGAACCATTGCACAACCATGTTTTAAATCGGCATGTTTGAAAATGATTCTGCTGTTTGTATAATGTTGGTTATTGTGAAGCTAAAAGTTTTCATTAACCATAATGATTTTTTTTCTGTTTTCTCTACAAAAACGTCTCTTACAGCACATTTTATAAACAAAAATTGCTATTTTTTCCTTTTATCCGTGTATTCTTATAACCAGCTCCATATACTAATAGTAGTTCATTGACTCTACTCAAAGAAAGAACAAATTTTTATTTTACACTAAAATAAATATAATTTGAATATTCACAACCAAATGACATAAAACATTAATCTATGTTACATAGGTAGTATTTTGCTGCAAGTTATGGCCACATGTCCTCAGTGTAGACTTATTTAAAGTTTTAGAATTCTACACTGACGTGAGTAGAGGGATACACTGGATAACCTTAAATGTCCTTCTATCAAGTTTAGCGGAATATTTTCTTTGCTTGAAAATAAGTAGTTCACAAAGATCCGAAGATATTTTTCTTCATCTGTATGAAGTAGTTGCCAGTGTCGAAAAGACTCAGGGTACACTGTCATCTTTTCAGGGAGATCAGCGAATTTGCAGATTATACTTAAAGTACATTAAGCAAAACATATCCGTAATTATTGTTGCAGGTAGAACTAGAAAATTTGAATTTTTTGTAACCTGTAGCAGGAGAAAAGAATTTTTTAATTGAAAGTAATGATTATGAAATAATACTGGTAAACCTTAAAATTTAGAATTCTAGATATTAGTCATCGAAATACAGATAACTTAAGAATCGAAGCACTAAAAAATTTTATATTTGAACAAGTTTGTAATCTTGTTGAAATGTTTAGAAGTAAATGGTTATAGTGTTAATTCCTTCCTGAAAGGGTTTCTTGCACAATTTCTTTTTATATTGATTTGATATATTGAATTTTCGTTCTGATTTAAATAACAAAAAGAGTTTTGCCATAATTGACTATCAAAAATAATTTCACGCATATATCCACCCTAATTGAACAATTGGATTCGAAAATATAGGCTTTTGCCTACCAGGTTTGTTATTACAGAATTTTACCAACTTTTGATTATTTAGCGAATAAATAGTTCCTATAAATTATTTTTTCGTTTGAGTAATCTTTTATTAAATCATAAGCTGAATGTCTACTGCACATGTAGTTTTCATTTAGTTAAAACTGCGCGTCATTCACTGCTTTCATTTGGTTCACTGAATGTCTGATCAATCTTTTGGCTTTGGTCTTTAAACAGATTCGTCTATCAGAAGTCCGTAAACCAATCAAAAATATCCTAAGGTTAATGTAATTTCATTTGGTTTAATTCTAGTATTGAGTAATTTACAATTTTATTTATTTTCAAAAGATAATATTTTAAATTGTTAGCATTTCATGTTTTTACTTTAATATTTTGATTGATTTCCGAATATGATCTGCTTTTAGCTCCGAATTTGAAGTGTTCTAGTGTTTTACAAAAATACAATTCAATTTATTTTAAAGAGATGACATTGTAAAGTAAGGAATGAGGCATAAGTTCTGTTTTATGATTCAAAGAGAATATCGCCGGAAAATGCAATGGTAGCTTGTTATTAAGGGGTCATGGGTATGGAAGTTTGTTTACTTTAGTTGTGCTTAAGTTTTGAAATGCCTTCAAGATTTTGAGATTGGTTCTAGAGAAATATCGCTTCTTTGCAGAAAAGTCAGTCTGTTATGTAAGCAAAAAATGTTTTCAAAATTTTGCCACCTTTACATGCGCTATAAAGTATGATGTTAAAAAATAGACTTTTTACTGTTGAATAAAAGTAATACTCGTTAAAAAGAAACTTACTTTTCTAAATCTCACTTCTTCGAATTCATCAGACATTATTTTAAGTTTCCACCCGATTCTTTTGTATTTCTCAGCATTCATCTTTTTCTAAAAAAGAAAATACCTTTATCAAAATTATTATTTTTTTTATGAAAGCAAAGCTTATTACAATTGTATTGTTTTAGGATGTATTTAACTTGAATACGCTTTGAACGTATATCTAAAATATTAAAATTAGAAACGAATACATATGCATATATATCGTAATTACAACTTCTTATTATTTTCTTATCTAAAGATAGGTAAAGTAATGTACAGAAAATTCAGTTTGAAATTTAATTTAGATTTTCCAACAATTGTTTTTGTGAATCTTTTAAAAACTTCTTCAATGTGGTAATTCTGGTAAAATAATCTTCAAGGTAGAAACTGTAGGTGGTTTATTTTTTACTGTTATCTTTTGATGACAGGTGATTTTCGTGTTAATTTCTTAAACGATTTTCCTTTTTTGCATTACATAACATATGGTGATTTACCTTTCAACTTTATGATCGGATTTTTAGAAGTTAAAGTCGGCTAAGTATATCATAAAGTTTGATATATTTACCGACATTAGCGGGGCGTTAGTCCAAAATGCTTTCTTCAAAACGTGCATACAGTCTAACTTTAGCAAAACGGTAAAAAAACCGTTTCCTACATGGTTCCATGTGTTTCCTACATGGTTATTAACAATCAAATGACGCCTTTTGTATTTTTCTTAATGGTGTATGTTTTAACAGTAAAACACAATGATCGGTACTTCAGTGGTGTTCAACCTTTGGACATTGAGATTAGCTGCATCTCGGTAAATTGCCCAATTTTTATTTCCAAAGATTCCTTATTTTATGTATCAACTCTTGCTTTCTGGATGCATCCTGGAAAATGAAAAACGCTGCACACCGATTTTTGTTTTTCTGCTAGATGTAAAAAACTTTATTTTCCTTTGCCTTTTCAACTTCATTTAACAAATTAAAACACTTACGCTAACACATAATGAGTAATAGTTCAAATAGAGTAAATAAGCAAAACAAAATTATTTCCAGTTGGCGAAAGTTTTCGTACTTAATTACACGTGTATGCAACAAAACAATCACGTACATAATATTCAGTCTTTTGAAAAATACCACAAGAGTTCAAGATTAATTCTGGTGAGTCGGAGAGGTGTGGGTCTGAAAAAAAGAAGAAAAAAAGGGTTCAAGACTAGACAAAATTGAAACTGAGCAGACATTTTATAAACACAAAAAGTAATTTATATGCAAAACGTAAAACATATTCCGATAGAAAATATTGTTTTTCAAAAAACGAAATTAAAACACTAAAGCCCTGTGTCCACGAACGAGAAAACTTGTGCGAGTGTCAAGCGAGATCCAATCTTGTACGTGTACACAGCCTTGCGAGTCCCCTAGCGAGAAGTTCGCAAATCACGCAGCTAAGCTTGAGCGAGCCATAAAATTTCCCGTGTAAACGAGCTGAGCGATTTTTCTCGCGAGTTCCAGTCAGATGGAAATTTTGCGCTTGTTGCTGCGAGTTGTCGCTGAAATGGCTTCTACATCTAGTTTCAATGAATCGTTCGTATGGAGCAAAGATGAAATTCTAAATTTGCTAGAATTCTATGCGTGCCAGCCTGCGTGCATTATATAATCCAGGTTTGTCGGAATATACTAATCGGACTTGCAAAGAGAGCGTAGAATAAATTCTGTATAAGGAAACTGGTGTTTCTCTACAAATTTTCTGTTACCTACTTTCATTTTGCATGTATTATAATAGTATATAGATATTCATTAGTGAGTTTCTGGGCAAAATGAAGTCTATTAAAAAATAATACAATGTTATTCTTAAAAATTTCATTCAGATTATCAATTACATCATGCATATTCCTCAACTGTTGATAGTTGAATTAATTATAATTTCATGTAATAATTCTGGTTCATGGGTATAAATATGTATCCTCCGTTACAATAAGAATGTAACAGAGAATACAGATACATAGTTTTGTGCAGAGTAATCGTTACTTTTAAAGTAGACTAATATTTGTAAGCAAGAGCTATGGTTGCATGTGCTTGTTAAATTAACTTCTACGATAATGGTAAAGACAAAAAATAAAAGTAAGTTTTATTTAACAAGTTAAGACAAGTTTAATTTTACAAGTATTAATTGCCGCAGCCTTTTATTTGTGAGAATCCATGTTTGGTACTGCTTTGGCAATGTACTCACCGATAACAAATTTCTCGCACCGCGCGGTTGCCATTGGCGCCCGTGGACACAGCTATGCGAGATTTCCGCGCGATAAAAATTCTGCTACCTTTCGGCGAGAAAAGTTGCATTATTTGCACGTCGTGGATACTGTTGGAATCGGTCTCAAACCTCCAATTATAGTGCCGTGTGGGGCACATAAATTTGAAGAATGTAAATCTTTGAATGTATAAAAGTGAAGAGAGATTGGGGATCATGATCTGATCAGACTTCTTGTTGTTCTTAAAATGTATGTTTTTAAACCATAAGACTTGGCTACGTAATAAAATTTATTTTAATGTATAAAACTCTGTCTTCAATCGATAAAACCCAACAATTGGTTATGGGCCTCAGACCTTAAGCTGAACCTGAATTCTGCCACTACCGGTTTCCAGTATGATGGGTATTCAAGAAATGTCCATGTTTTCCTTCCCGAAGTTATCGGATTTCAACTATGCCACGTGGAAGACGGACATGAAGGTATTGCTAATGGACCGGAACTGCTGGGAATTTATCACTAAAACGGAACCTCTATTATTGGAAGATGCTCCAGAACAAGAAAAAATAGACTATCGTTATAGGAAGCAGAGGACATATACAACTATCTACCAGGGCATAGACAGAAAATATCAAGTCTTAATTTCATCTACTGAGGACGGTAAGGAAGCCTGGGATATATTAAAGACCAACTTTGAACCAGCATCTAGAGCACGATTGGCAGGCCTTGTGGACGAGTTCTTTTCAATCCGCTACCAGCCGGAGGACGAATCCATTGGACTCTTCTGCAAACGAGTGCATGAGAAGCTGTTACAGATAAAAGAAGGTGGATTCGAAATCCCAGACCTCTTAGTTTGCTTTCAACTAATAAGACATTTGCCTCACGAATACGATAATCTGGTACAACTGCTATACAGGATAGATGACAACGAGTTCACGCTAGACAATTTGTCTAAACATTTAATAACAGAATCCAGCCGAATCGAGCTGAAGCGGAAAGACGAAGGCACAAAATTAAGTATCGTGGCCGATGCTTATGCTACAAGAAACAAGTCATCTAGATACAAGGAGACACGGGCGTCTACTCCTGATCACAGCAGATGCGTACTGGACCCTGAATTAATTCCTTCAAGCCCAAGAAAGTCGACAGTTTGTCGTATGGGGCCGCGACCATTCTGCAACTACTGCAAAAAGTCGGGACATTACGAATCGAAGTGCTTCAAGAAATGCAATCGGCAGAAACCTGGTGGTGAATTATTTTATATGGAGGACAATCCAAAAACTGATCTTCAACGTGCCTATGCAGTTTCAAATTTTCCAAATGAAAGACCGAGGGAATTTCTCATTGATTCTGCTGCAACTGCTCACTTCTGTAAAGAACGTGATATGTTTACGACATTCAGAAAACTACCACCACAGAAGATCCTAGTCGGAGACAAGGACAGCACCTCGGAAGTATTAGGTATGGGTGATATTCAATTTACAGTTTTAGATAGAAACCGAAATTTTGATTTAACTTTGAAAGATGTTTTATACTCACCTAATATGAGAAGAAATTTAATTAGTGGTGCTCGTATTGACCTTGTGGGAAACCAAATTAAATGGGGAAATAACAAAATGATTATTTATAATAGTTATAATAAATATTTGTTTACTGTTCCCAGAATTGGAAAATTGTATATCTTGAAAGGTTATCCCAAGATTAAAAATTATGTATATGTAACTGGTTTAGATCTAGAAAAAGCCCACCGTAGGTTTTGTCATGTTAACATGCCCTTAATTGAAAATATGAGTAAAATTAATTGTGTAAAAGGAATTGAAAAACTTAATTGTAAGAATATAGATAAAAATTGTAAGATTTGTGCTATTGCTAAATCCACTAGAATATCCTTAAAAAGAAACTATATGTACGAAAGGAAAACTAAAAATGTTTTGGAAAGGATCCATATGGATTTGTGGGGTCCTGCTCCAGTTAACTCTCTAGGTGGAAACAAATACTTTTTATCTATTATTGATGATTTTTCACGTAAAGTAACTGTTTATATTATTCGAAATAAGAATGAAGTTTTTGATTACTTTAAAAAATACTTGGTTAAAGCTGAAAGACAGCTAAATGTTAAGTTAAAATGTGTCCGAACTGACAATGGTTTAGAATTTTGTCACAAAGAATTTAAAAAGTTTTTAAATGATCTAGGAATAAAAATCGAAAGAACTTCAACTTATACCCCTGAACAAAATGGCGTTGCAGAAAGGTTCAATAGAACAGCCATGGATTGTGTCAGAGCTATGCTTCAAGACAGTGGTTTACAACCACAATTTTGGTCAGAAGCACTTTTAGCATTTATTCATACTAAAAATAGATGCGAACACAAATTAACTGAGGGTATATCTCCTAACGAAATATGGACTGGTTTCAAACCATCAGTAAAACATTTTAGAATTTTTGGCTCTTTGGCATATGTTCATATTCCTAAAATACAGAGAAATAAATTACAACCTTGGCAAACAAAAAGCAAAACTTGGTATTTTGACAGGATATGGTTTGAAAACTAAAGGTTACAGAATATATATCCCAAACGAGAAGAGAATAGTTGAAACAGTCCATGTTCATATCGACGAAAGTAAGAAAGCTGTTGATGTACTATTTGGTAAAAACTTTGAGTACGTTTCTTTCGATCTTAATTCTGATATTCCTATTTATCAATCAAATGAAAATATAAAAGTAAAATCGGAAAGTGAAACTCAAGTTTTAGATTCTAAAGATTTAGTTAAAACTGAGAACTTAAAATGTCTTAACATTTCAAATTGGCGAAGAATCGAAAAACCTAGAAATAAAAGCAATAGGATAGATGTATACTATTATTCTCCTGAAAATTTGAGAATGAGATCTTTAAATGATATTAAAAAGTACTGTACTAAAAACAAGATTAGGTTTGATCCTGTAAATTTCAATTTTAAGCCAGAAACTGAACATCCTAATGTGGATATTTCTAATGTGCCATCTACTTCTAGTGATAAATCTAATTTTTTAGACCAACAGATGTACGACATGTATGATCAGTGTTACAATGTCGAAATCCCCAAAAGTTATGAAGAAACGCAGGCAAGTAAGGATAAAATTAAATGGAATACTGCCATGAATGAAGAAATTCAGATAATGAAGGATAGGCAAGTATGGAAATTAGTGGACACACCC
Organism: Meta bourneti; assembly: GCA_933210815.1. Lineage (NCBI taxonomy): Eukaryota > Metazoa > Arthropoda > Arachnida > Araneae > Tetragnathidae > Meta > Meta bourneti. Next base: position 74,180,657 of record OW119924.1, on the reverse strand, counting down.
CCAAATACAACCATAATTGGAAGTAAGTGGGTGTACAGCATAAAAATGGACGAAAACAATATACCTAAAAGGTATAAAGCTCGTCTTGTTGCTCAAGGTTTTAAGCAAAAACCCGGCATTGATTTTAAAGATATTTTTTCACCAGTTGTGAATTTTTCTATTGTTAAATTATTGTTTGTACTATTGATTTCTATGTTGGGTTGGTATCACTGTCAAGTTGACGTGAAAAGTGCATATTTATATGGACACCTTAAGGATACTATATACATGAAACAGCCAAAAGGATTTGTGCTGAAAGGATCCGAAAACAAAGTATGTCTATTGGAAAAGGCTATATATGGTCTGCATCAAAGTGGTAGAGAATGGAATTTGGAATTAGACGGTATTTTAACTAAATTAGGATTTTCTCAGTTAAATTGGTGTAATTGTGTCTACAAATTATTGGACAAAAAATTGGATCTTACAGTCCTAGGTAAAACTAAATATTTGTTAGGCGTAAACTTTCAAGAGATTGAAAATTCGATTTATTTACATCAAATTACCTACATTGAAAAATTAATGTCAAAATTCAAAGATCTTCCTAAAAGTTTTGTGAATTTACCTTTTAAAATTGGTTGTAACTTACCTGATAAGGTTAAAGAGGAAGAAATAATTGAAAATGATTTAATGAGGAAATTTCCCTATCGTTCCTTAATAGGATGTTTATCGTTTTTGTCAGATAGATCCAGACCAGATATTGCATTTGCTGTTAATATAATGTCTCAGTTTTGTAATGGTTATACTTACAAACACTGGTCTTACGTTGTTGATATTATGAACTATGTTTTTCTTACAAAGGATTTTAAAATTAATCTTTCCAATGTAAAAAGTTCAAATTTGATTGCTTTTTCTGATGCAAATTGGGGATGTGGTCTCACAAACAGACATTCAAGCAGTGGCTATTTAATTTATTTTGGTAACATCCCAATATCATGGAAATCTTCTAAACAAAAGTGCATAGCTCTTAGCTCAATGGAATCTGAATTTATTGCACTAACCGATTGCACTAAAGAAGTTATTTGGTTTAGTAGAATTATAAATGAATTAAGTTTGTGTGATTACATAAGACCCCAAGTATATTGTGATAATCAATCTGCTATCTATTTTTCAAAAAATAGTCAGGAAAATGTGAAAACTAAACATATTGATATCAAGTACAAATTTATTCGTAAATTAATAAAAGATGAACTATTTAACGTAAATTATATTTCATCGGAAAATAATTTGGCTGACTTTTTAACAAAGCCTTTATTGTTAAATAAATTTAAAAATATTATTAGAAAAATATTTTGTTAGATTTATGTATATATATATGTTGAATTGTAATACATCTGCTGAGGTTTTACAACCGATGGGGCCGCATGTTGGAATCGGTCTCAAACCTCCAATTATAGTGCCGTGTGGGGCACATAAATTTGAAGAATGTAAATCTTTGAATGTATAAAAGTGAAGAGAGATTGGGGATCATGATCTGATCAGACTTCTTGTTGTTCTTAAAATGTATGTTTTTAAACCATAAGACTTGGCTACGTAATAAAATTTATTTTAATGTATAAAACTCTGTCTTCAATCGATAAAACCCAACAGATACGATCAAGCAAGCATCTCGCGCGAGACTCGCGCAATTTTTCTCGCTCGTGGACACAGGGCTTAATACTCAAACCTCGAACAAATACGAATTGCCAAATGAGAAGTTACAAACGAAAAAAAAGCTAGAAGTGCGCGAATGTTAGATGACACACGAAAGCCCAACACGAAGCAAGACGAACCAAAAAATTCTTTCAAAATGTCGCTAGACGATTCGAAAACTATGCGGTCTAACGATTAATCTTCCACGATGCAATTGAACGCCTGATAAAAAGGTAACATCACAACAAGGTGAACACTTCCGTCTCCTTCGGCAGTTCGCTACTAACTGAAGAAAGTGACTTTCGTCTGCGATAAAAAAATTTGCTGCCAATCGCCTATGACCTTGGCCTACTTGGACATGGGTCATCTACCCCAGTTCTCTGTTTCCGCGCATTTATTACGCCATCCTCCCTTCGTTCAAAAAACACTCTAGTTCAGGTTCAGGCTTGCCCGTTGAGGGAGTTTCGTAAGACTTAATCCAAGTGCCCCAGGCTTCTTTTATTAGTTCTAACGCAGAGGGCAAAAAAGAGACAAATCATGCAGCCAAAAGTTTCCACAAATAAAAACAGGTAAAATACAGCAAATAAAAATACAAAAAGCTTGGGAAGCTGCCCGATAGCCAAAAGATGCTTCATCTGCCAGTAACGTCCACTGAGAGTTGTTTTGATCAGAGCTTCACAGGTTAGTAAATGCATCCATTAGTGCACCATCTGTACATAGAGGAGACACAAGGGGCTGTCGAACTATCGAATTACAACAGAAGACCAAACCCACCTCTGTATGAAATGCTTCGTTTAATGCTTTGAACGAAGCATTAAACAAATCAATTTTAATTACTCCTAATAAACTGGCTTCTTAGTTCTCACGTAATTAAGTATGGATCCCTACAAAATATCAAGATTTTGATGAGGCCCCTTCTTTTCTCACCAACACATTGAAATGTTTTTACTCTGTATTCAAATTTTGAAACGCTAAACGTACTTTTACTAAAACATTGGATCTTGTGTTGGATATTTACTATTTCTGTAAAGAGCTTAACGAGTATGTTACTTATTAGATGAAATAAATCTTTGTTGACAATTTATTCTAATTTTTAAAGAAAGCTCTCCAATCTAGCCCATAAAATACTGAACGCTCTTTATGAATATGTTAACGCTTTGTGTGAATTAAGGGTCTAGAACAAAAACACACACACAAAGATCAAAATCAGGTTATAATCTTTTCCCAAAGCATTCAAAACAGGGCTTCTTAGTGTGAGGGACTCTATTTGAGGGATTTGATGGAATCGGTTCAAGATCAGCCCTCCAAAGAAGCCACCTATGACAAGGGATCTCCTCCTACCTCTTGGCCAACTTTCCTGCCGTTGGAGTCAGTCAGGTGAAAACGATTCAAGTAGGACTGAGCACCTATACTGGCTTTAGCAGAAAAAGGTGTCAACTCCTCTGGGGATATTTTTGAAGCAATGGAGGTCATAAGTCCCCTCTGGAATTGAAAAAGAGATTTACTTCAGTGTTCTTCCATAAAGTACACCAAAGTTGAGTCTCTCCTGACCTTATCCAGACACCTAAAGAGGGTTTAGCTAACTTATCAGCCATTTCATTGACATACACTTCGCAATGCGCAGGAATTGCGATTAAATTAAATGAGTATGCTGTGTCTTCAGATAAGGATGAAAGTGTTTAGTCATAATATCACGGTCCAGTTCCGTATAGACTCTACAGTAGCCTTTCCTCTATACTATACAGGTAGGGCTACTGGACACCAGCCCTTTCTCTTTTTATCTGCGAGTTATAAGTGTTCTCTAGTGGCTAGCTGGAGGAGCGAGACAGGGTTTAGACAGTGGCGCCCCGACTGCCATTATCGAAATGGACGGCATTTCAAAACAAATTATTAAAAAGTATTTTTTTTCTGGAAAAATGTTTAATAGAAGCATAACTTTGACCTTGACACAGAAGTACTCTATTTTCCAGTTCCATGTGTTGAAGTGAATGCTTCCAAGCACTTCATTATTAAAATACAACTCTCCAAAGACAATTCTTTCTTTCACGTAGCCCTCTGACATTGTATTACTATCCAGAAAGAGTAATGGTAATGGAAATTAATTAACGTCGCACTAGAGCAACACAACGGGCTATTGACGACGGTCCGGGATCAATCCCGAAGGGAAAGATCCTAGGAGAACACCAAGTAATTTTGAACCACGGTCAGATGACGAGGTCACACTTGAGCTGGCACCCCATTCTCCAAACTTCCACACCGCACCAACGTGAGGACATTTGAGGCCACGAGATTTAACGTGCACCAGCCCCTTTGTACATGATGTTTTGGTTGGATTCGAACAGCAACCCTCCGGTTGCTAGTCTTACTCTTCCAACAGGGCAAGCGGCCCTCTAGAAAGGAAAGAGGCAGCATTACATTTCTCTTACAGACTTCTGAAGAGCAAAAAATAATGTTGTTCCGTTCTTTATTCTACAGCTCACATGTATTGCGCACTAGTTTTATCGTCTGGAGTCAGAAAAAGTTTGCGCTACCTACCTCACATTTAGCTTCGAAGGGGCAATCTAGTGCTAGATAGTGTTAAAGTATCTTATTTCCTGCTGCTACTTTTACAAGTTTCATGTGAAGCTTCAGCTTTTCGAGCTTCATTCCTGAAGTTATAAAGAAATACAACAGTTTTCCAAGATTTGGTCATAAATCACGAAATTTTTATGTGACCCATTTTGTGCTTAAAAGTAGTATGTTTTGAAAGTTCCGTAAAATTGTTTGTGGAATATACGTCTCATTAAAAATTTCCCTTTCTATGAAAAATGAAACAAATTGCCATTTTAATTATTTTCAAATATTTAGCCCAAAACATAACGGAAGACTAATTAAAACCTAAAACAAAAACAGATTAACATTTTGTCAAATTTTGACTACAGAAACAGAGTAGCATGTATAAGAAGTTCAGACCACGCCAACAGAATGGCTTCTAAAATAGAATCTTAAAAGATGCACTCATAAATTACACGAATTTCGCAAGCCAATTGCAACACGGTATACATCTATATATACTATTTTGGTTTACCTGAAATTATTAAGTAACCGCAAGTGAATAGTTTAACAAAGCATAAAAATATCCAGAAAAGTGTGAGTCAGTGAACTTAAACATTTGAAAATTTAAATAACATAGAACATTAAGTAAAACTAATATCGCAAAAGAGTGTTTTCATAAAATTTAATTATATTACACGATCCTCATATTATTTGTTCAACAGGATAGCTACTGACATAGAACTAAGGTGTTGAGAAAAATTAACTATTTGCAAGCACAAGTTAAACTAAAATGTAAATTCCACTTATATGAGAGTTTTAAATAACAGCAACTATAAAGATTAGTCATTTAGTTCTGATTCAAGGATGCCCATCCTTATTAGAATATTGAGGACAAATGATTTATTAAATAATCCTCTTTCGAGACAGCAGTAAATCTGAGTCTTTCCAGGTTGTATATTCTATCGAACGTGGCTATGCTTTTTTACTTGGCCATCAAAGTTTCGAGTTTTTGTCAACGGTGATTAAATATTGATTCTTTAAACATTTCCGTGTTTTTCAAAATGCGTTATTTCACCAAGGGAAAATCCTAATCAGTAAAATACAGTAACTGATATTGGAGTTAATATTGTGTCTAGTCTTTTCAGTTTTCCAAACGAGCTGTGTCATCAAAGGTCATAATTTCCGTTTTACCAGCGCCTTATTGATAGAAATGCTATCTGATAAGCTTCCCTATGAGATATGGCGGGGAAGTTCTTTTTGACATAGATTACGTCTTACTTTTCGGAAACCGGGGTACCAAGCTTAAGTTGTGAGTGTCACGAAAAACGATGATTACGAAAAATTTAATAACTTGAAAACTATAAATGATACATAAATGATCGATATCGCGTTCAATAGAGCATTAAACAAAGCATGTTTTAAATACTTATAAACCTTGTGCTGAAGCCATCAACTGATGCAATCGCAGTGCAAAGTTGAGTCACGAAAATGTTGCACATTAATTTAGTCTAGCTCCGGCCTCCTTTGTGCGAGCACGAAGTTTGAGGAGTCATTTGTTTCGTCTTTTTTGTACTTCATAAATAATAATATAAATAAACAAGCATTTAATACTTATTTAGATATTAGACTTTAAAGTGTGGAAATTACTCAAAAATTTCAAAATGTCCAAATATATGCATAATAAACACCAGAAGAATTATAGAAAACGGCAACAGGAGGATACAAGAACCGGATGTCAGATGCTGAATGTCAACGGGCTCAGTGGGAGCGCTTGAAAGCTGAGGGGTCGCGCCGTCAAGATGAACCTGATACGCGTTCGCATAGTACTTCCACCACTCAGTTCAACTCAAATAGTAGATCTGATGACATAAAGGTTTCATTATCGAGTGATAGAATTCAACCCATGTAGATCGGTAATGAGCTACAACCATCAACATCAACAATGAGTGAACCAATTGTGATATATGTGCGGAGTGATGAATATGCGAGGATTTGGGACACTACTAATAGACATTTTCGTGTTGTATTCATAAACAATGAATTTGGATATTCGTGTAATGTTTGTGAGACTTTCGTTTGAGGACTTGAAGCAGTCACGAAACACTAGAGAGTGATATCATTGCTCCGCCGCGAGTTCCCTCAGTCCAATGTGAATGATTTCATGCTGTGTAGTCATTGTAGAATAAAATACCACTGTTGTCAAAATCTAATGGCTTTCAATAAACACCGAAGCCAGATTTTCCACCTCTTGATGTGATCACAGAGCGACTTATATCATCGTGACTATTCGAATAGAAGACACAAATGAATAATTCTGGTTGCATTACATCCAATTCACCCACCAAGACTGGTGCTAAAAGATATAGACGAGCAGGTGGTATTGCGATCTATAGAAATATAAAATCTCCAACCGAATGCGAATTTGTAGTGATAGACTGGTCAAACTATAAACAATTGATTGTCACCGGTATCGGGGACATTTGTTTGGTTAAAATGTCGTACAATGGTGTAGTGAGATTTACATTATGCAGTGTTTACATTCATCCCAATGTTTCGACATCTGATATGGAAATGTTGTTCGGTGCGATGAGAAATATTCACCAACTAGGCTGATAAGTGACAGCATGGAAGTGGATACGGATGTGCCGATTATAATAGTTGGTGACTTAAATGTAGACGCTAGATTAAATTTACTACCTCTTATATATATATATATATATAGCTTAGCTGTTCTTCCCGGGATGCGCATCTCTTTCTTCTGAGCAGGAAAAGATTTATTTGTGCATATGTTCATTACTTGAAAATATTTAATAAGTGGATCCTTGAGATCAAGCACACAAGTCGGATTATATGTCTACTCAGTCAACTACTGCATGGAAATCCCTTCGATCATTTCATTTGCAATTACAGGAAAATATTAACGAAGCAAAATGTTATCGAACTTGCTGGGCCTCATTAAATCCTTCAAAAATAGGAGGTCATCAGATCATGATTCAAAATTACGTGGTGTTGGCCTCGAATCTTTCCCTTCGGAGTTGATCCCGGACCGTCGCCAATAGCCCGCTGTGTTGCTCCAGTGCGACGTTAATTAAAAATTCCATTCAAAAATAGGAGGGGGATATATATGAAATGTTGAGTAAATATCACTCAATTTTTTTAAGTAAAACTGGTACACTCAGTGAAAAAATGTGATGTTCATGACAATTGCATTATTCTCTTTTTCTTCATTCCCAATAAAAACTTTAATGTAGTATTCTTATTAGGATTATATAAACTTATTTTTGTTTGCATAATTGCATATTTCTCCAGTTTTAGGTTTTAGTTTTTTAACCACTCAGTTTTCATAAATAGTTCATTTTTGTGTCTTATGTTTGTAGTTTAAAAACGTAGTTATAAATATTTCATAAAATTACTCGTAGAATTACCATTTTTCTTTACGAAACTTTCAGGTTTGTAAAATACAGATAGAAAAGGGAATGGAGAGAGCACGATGATACTTTTAACCTTGTATTTATTTGTTGAATTATATTACTTTAAAATTTATCGATGCTTGTTACTACCACGCCAAAGGATGAATCTGCATTTTGGCGATTTTCAGCTAACTGCATTTTTTGAGTCACCATTTCATGTTTTATGCTATGACAAAGCCACGAATCATCTTGATTCTTAGTGGAAATGCCGATTTTTATGAGACAACAACCATTGAATGGTAACTCGATTCTTCCCGAAGCATCAAGACTTTCAACGTGTTTTTGTAGAAAAGTCAATTTTGCAGATTGGTGCCTTTGATGTGGTGATAACGATATAAACTTTGGGCTAATATATCAGCAGAGTATAATGTGTGTAAAAGACGTCGAATTGCTCCAACGAAATAGCTTTTGTTATTTATACTTATCCAGTTCTCGGAGTAGAGGTACATAGCATAATTAGTATTTAATATATTCACACATTTTAATTTTATAGATGATAAAAACATGTTGAAAACAAATTTTAGAAATAAAATGTTTTTATTCCTCTTTCTAGTAGTTTTTAAAACAGATCTGCACATAAAATTAGGGTTTCGATTTGATTCTCGTAGTATTCACATGAAATTTCAATATGAACTTGAAATTCGGCGGTAAACTGTAAAAGTGAATGTTTACGCTACAATATTACTCATTAGGCTATTCAACATAACGATTCATTAGAATTTGTCTAAGAGCAATAAATAAAAAAGTTGCAAGTATATCGAGTAATCGTCTTGAAAGCATTACCCTTAAATTATTTTCGTAAAAGCATCACTTAATTTACAAATTTAAAAATGCAGATATAAATTACACATATGCAAGGTAAGTAGGTTGTTGAACCGGCTGTAACCGGAGGGTTGCAAGTTTGAAACTCGATCCCACCAAAGACAGTCGTATACAAAGGGGGCTGGTGCACGTTAAATCTGTCATGGCCTCAAATATCCTCATTTTGGCGTGGTGTGGAAGTTTGGAGACAAGAGAGCCAGCTCAGGTGTTGACCTTATCTGACCGTGGTTCTAAATTACGAGTTGTTGTCTTTGATCTTTCCCTTCGGTATTGATCCCAGACAATCCCCAATTACCCTTTGTGTTGCTCCAGTGCGACGTAAATTCAGCTACTTACCCCTAAATTAAATTAATCAAAACAGATTCGGACAAAAGTGTAGACGAAAAGGAAATTTTCTAAAACATTCTGCAATTAAACAGTTTTATCGTAGGTTTTGAGATTAACTTGCGGTTTTACATTATTTATACAACCCCCCGCTTAACTTACATAATTTGGGAATTTTTCTTTCTAATAGACAAGTTCTTTTCTCAACTCTCGCTGTATCATGTTTTTCCTTGTATCCCCAATAAGCACGATATATCGAGGGGTTACATTTTAATTTAAGAGAATGTTGGATACAGAAGCAAGAAGAATACACTGAAACACAAACAGACTACAACTGATTGTGTTTCAAAGAATTAAAAAGAAATTTTCATTTCTGAATTCATTGTTTCAACCTTTGAAATAAAATTGTTACAACGGCCATATTAGACGGCTGATAGAAAATGTTGCCCTCATGAAAAATTTCGGAACTTATTACACTGCTGGCCACCGTAAATGCAACACCCTGAAGGAAGCATGCAAATAATATGAAATTTACAACATGCATTAGCGGAGGTGAGATATGCAAATGATTAGAATTTCAGCGCAGACGCACATCACGCGCGCCTGTGGCGCCACTTCAAAGCGCTATTTAAGGCTTGGAGATTTCGACGATTTCAAGTACGGCAATTGTGTTTTTCTTGTGGTTTTTTCAAAAAAACGATCAATTATGCCTCGTAGAAAACAGCGATCATCTTTTGATCAAGTATCCGAGTTCGACAGAGGAAGGATAGTGGCCTACCGAGATTGTGGATTATCTTTCAGGGAAATCGGTAGTCGTGTTGGACGAAACCAAACAACTGTAATGCGGATATGTGATCGTTGGATGCAGGAGGGTACGACGGACCGACGTGTTCGATCGCATCCACCTCAGTGCACCACTTCACGTGATGACAGGCATATTGTGCGTATGGCAGTGACGGATCGCTCAGCCACATCACGAACCATAGCACAGCACATTCAGTCTGTACCGCATCATGCAGTGTCTGCGCGTACCATTCGACGCCGTTTACAGCAGAGTGGTCTGTCCGCAAGACGTCCATTGCTTCGTCTACCCTTGACGCAGAACCACAGACGTTTCCGCCGCCAATGGTGCGATGAAAGAAGGATGTGGAAGACAGAATGGAATGAAATTGTCTTTACTGACGAGTCACGCTTCTGTCTGCAACACCACGATGGTCGGATTCGAGTCTGGAGACACCGTGGAGAGAGGATACTGAACAGCTGCGTTATGCACCGCCACACTGGTCCTGCACCGGGTATTATGGTATGGGGCGGTATTGGATATCACTCTCGCACTCCTCTAGTACGCATTGCCGGTACTTTAAACAGCCAGCGCTACATCTCCGAGGTGTTGGAGCCAGTTGTCCTTCCTTACCTTCAGGGCTTGCCCACAGCCATATTTCAACAGGATAATGCGCGACCACACGTGGAACGCATTGTCCAAGGGTTCTTCGTCAATCGCCAGATTGAATTGCTTCCCTGGCCAGCTCGCTCTCCGGATCTTTCGCCGATAGAAAACATGTGGTCCATGGTTGCTCAACGATTGACCCAGAATACATCCCCAGCTGCCACACCAGATCAACTTTGGCAACGTGTGGAAGCTGCTTGGTCTGCTGTACCCCAAGAACACATCCAAAGTCTCTTTGAATCAATGCCGAGGCGTGTGGCAGCGGTGATCTCCAACAATGGCGGCTACTCTGGCTACTGATTTTGGCAGGAACCACACTTCACAGAAGTCTATAAATTTAATCATTTGATACTTGGTCAACATGTTATCTACAAAATAAATTTTGTTGTGATATCTCTTGTCTTTCTTGGTGTTGCAATTTGGGTGGCCAGCAGTGTACTTTCTTGTGGACGGTGTTCTGTGCACAAATATGTCTTGCATAAAAGTTGATTAAATCATGCACAAAATCTAATAAAAAACCAATCTGATGAACATTTAGGAGCGTTAAAAAATTAAATTTGTATAGTTTTAAACTTTAAGATCCCGTAGTTGAAATTAATCGTCAGTACAATTTAAGTTGCAATACGATGCTTAGCTATTAAAATTAAAAGTGTATATGTTATGAATTTGAGCACATACAAGACTGTTCACGCAGATTAAAAAGTCAAAATCGTTCTTTAAAGAAGAAAAAATGTGAATAAACAAGAAAACATACTATCACTGTGCTATTACCTTAAGAAATTCATCCATCCTTCTGTAGCTTTTGTCATACTATCTGATGCCCCCTGACATAACGATCAAATGGATGAGATCAAGCCATCCTATATGTTTTGAAACTGTGTGTGGGTATTTGTGATATTTATCCCTTATTATCACGAAGATCGGACCCCATGACCCAAGGGGTCCCTAGAATAAGGTGCTTCTGGTGTCGCCATTGTTGAAACAATTTATTTGGTTATTTATTGATACCATTTTAACATTTAAAGACCGCCTGATTATGGTGCAGATTAAATCTCCCGTGACTTCAAATGTCCTTATGTTGGCGTGCTGTGGAAATTTGGAGAGTGGGGTGCCAGCTCAGATTTTACTTCGTCAAATCATGGTCCCAAATTATGAAGTGTTGTCCTCGAATTTTTCCCTTCGGGATTGATCCCGAACCGTCGATAACAGCCCGTTGTGTTGCCACGTTAGTGCGACATGAATTCAAATACTTACCTACCTTTAACCCCCTATTTTAGAGAGGGGATAGCCCCTCTATAAAATTATTAGAGGGCAAGGGGATCATGCCCCTAGGACTAGAACCCCCTTCGTAATGAATACATGGCCAATATATTTTATTTCAGTCATACAATATCTATCTATAGATATACTATTTCAATAAACGCTTATGGCACAGAAATCGACGTTATTTGTTTATTGTCGAATGGCACCAACGGATATAAACAATTAAAAATCGACCGTTCCGGGATTCATTCGCCAATATTATCGATTTGTTTAAATATGCTTTTTTTGAGCTATGCATCTGTTTAAGATTGCTAAAGCAGCACGGAAAAGCTCTCGCCATTTTAATGATATTCTTCAGCAGTCTGATTACGGAAAGCAATAAGAATCTGGAAGACGAACCAACACTGGAAAAAAGAGCGAAAATAGGTCTGGCGTCAAACAATGCCAAATCGCCATTGAACGAAAGAATGGTATGAAATTAGAGTAGATTTTCTCATCTAATTTCGTGGTAACATGACTGCGGCGTGCTTTTGCCGTACATTTTAGTGGAAGTATAAATTAACACCAGTAAAAGTAAACGAAATGCTGATATAAACTTTTTTGTATAATTTTATTTCATTTAGAGGTATGAAATCCATTTATATGAATATGGATGCTTTAGTCATTATCAATGGATTGAAAAAAGATATGAAATGTGAGAAACGCCGCTTTGTCATCAATAGATGAGAGCAATTGAATTTTATCGCTGAGGGCTATGAACGTATCTGCTAGTTACAGTTTATTTTTTAAATTTTACATTTAACTCTTTAACGATTTTACGTCTTTACATGCTTCGTCAGGTCCTTTACACATACGGTTATTTATCGAATTCGATACTTCAGTTAGACAATCTTATCAATATACCTGTTTGTAATCTGTTTTGTTTTATGTTATCAACGTTCGGGCTGATGCACTTCTATTTTCTGATTGCATTTCATTCACAAAATACTCGCAGGAAAACAAAAGACATTTTTTTTATATCTACACCACACACATTAAATAAAAGTCACTATACTCTTAGAAAAAGAAAACAACCTTTTTATTTCAAGTACATACACTCATTAAATAAAACACTCATACAAATAACTTAGGATATAAATTATAAAAGTTCTGTGCAAATTTATATAAAAGAAATGAACAGTCATAGAGACAACACATTGTCAAACAAAAACAAACAGTTATACTTATAAACATTGGTTGTGAATTTCTAGTAACATTAACTTGTTTTAGCAAAAAACATTGAAATATCTTCTTACTAACAATAAGATCGAAATAGTGACAATAATGTAATTGAAACAAAATATTTAACTACAATAAAGAACAAAATATGCATCACAATAGGGAACTAGAATAGTATGTATCACAGAATTGTTGGAAGAAAGTCATAAAAGCAATTTATTATAAATATTAAATAAATAATTTGATAGTACAACAGAAAAAATGGAAATCAGCCCATAGTGACTAAAACAATCATGCATAATACATAGTCTAAAGTAATCGTCTAATGCACAGCAACTCAACTGTTGTGAATAAACACTGAATAAACAGAATTAAAATAGAAATTAACAAGGAACTTGACAGAGGACTTTCTCATGGAAAGTCGAGCGAAACTAAAAATAATAAATTTAGCAGAAAAACGCAATAACAAAATTTCCTTTTCCAACCAAAATATGAATTGGCGCAGTTCGTCCGTTTCCAAACTCTGCGCCATTAAACACAAAATACTCCAATTCAAAATAAGAATTTATAATATTCCATTTCTCATGTTAAAAGTTTTATTTATTGTGGTTGAGTTTTGATATAGGACTTTTCGTCTAGGTTTTTGACTAAAAATGAACATAATTTCCCCAAAAGTTTTAAGTACATTTCTTTTACTTTTAAATTTTAAGTACAAAGAAAAATAAGGAGTATATTAGAAAGATTTATACTTCAAACTGAGTTCCTCGTATAATGGATAACATATTTAATACAGATAGATATATAACACATTTAGTAATTAAAATAATCTATAATACATAGTATGTAAGTAGTGTAGTAATAATGTATAACAATTTTATATTAAGTAGGTAGAATAATAAGTAATATATTAAGTAACTAGAGTGATGTATAACATGTTGAGAAAAACTAGAATCCCACTTGTATAACGTATTGAGAGTAACAAGAATCGTATATAAAAATAAAACATACAATTGAGCAAAACACATTAGTCAAGTCACAACTCTAAGCCACTACACCGCATCAGAATATATAATATGCAGCATGTAAAACAATTGATGTTTCACCGAATTATTCATTTAATGAATTGATTTATTCATTCCAGGATAAATCGATAATCTTTTTTGGAGGGACTTGGAAGACTTATTCTTTTTCCACATGGTTATTACACAAGCGTGTAATACACCATGTTGGTAACATGGTGTACTACACGCTTGGGTTTCGGAATTGGTTCTTGATGTATCATGGAAAGAAACCATATTTAAGCCACTTATTCATTCTTTTTCCTGGAAGACTTATCAGAAAACATTCATTGATGGCAAGAAACTCGTTTTGAATTTGTTAAAACCAACTCTCACGCTTAGTGTCGGTTACTAAAACTGCTTATCGTGTATCACAGAGTAAAAGCATAGCTATCGCACAGGTCTAGCACACCAGACTAAAAATAACATGAAATCGGGATGGTATGACTAATGTAAATATTTCCATTCTTCAGATGTCTTGGTGGGAGTGCCTGGCAAAAGGTTATTCACACAAGCACGAAAAGAAGTTTCCATCGTTTCTTATGACGTTTGATCTCGACAGTCATGGCGGCAAACTTCAATCGCTGTATTCAGAATAACTTTCCCTCTCAGGGTTGAAGTATTTCATTTTGTTTCAGGTAAAAAAGTGTTAAAAACTGTCTAAGTGTCCCGATAGTACACTGGAAAAATTAAATCTAGAAATATCATAAACAAAGTAGGCCAGAAGAGTAATTCGGAACAGTCTTTAACCTGCAAATTAAAAAGATATTTTAAAATTATGAAATTAAAAACAAGTAAAATTCAAGATTTGAATGAATTGTGATTTTAATTCAGAAATATCTTTTTTAGCCTGCAATAACAAAGTAAAAATCGGTAGAGTAGTGTAACAATGACAACTGGGGATGCCGAGAAGATAGGAAGAAAAAAAGGCAAATCCTATGTTCTTACTTAGCTTTGGACAATCATAACAGAAACTACTTTTGTTTCTGTTATGATTGTCCAAAGCTAAGTAAGAACATAGGATTTGCCTTTTTTCTTTTCCACAAAGACCATGCCACACAAGCAATTTTAAGCCTTAAGTTAAAAAGGAACTCAAAAGGCACAATTGCGTCCAATCTTGGCAACTAACATAGAATACTATGTAGGGAGGATCCGAACGGCTGACAGAGCTTGAATCAGTCTGATACAAAGGAAGGAAAATGATTAATTGGCAATGTTCAAGTTCCAATCCCGACTGAATGCTGACATCCATGAGGCACAGGGAAGAGAGGAAGGTTCTGTGTTATTCCTTCAAATGGTTTCGACGAGATATCTCATCCATCAAGATCTGACCAATTTTGCAAATGACGAGATATCTCATCATTAAGATATTGCGAATTATTTTTATGATGACGAGATCAGGACCTGGTCAGTTTTGGTTTTGAAGAGCCACTTCTTTGAGACAACCACTAAGAGGTTTAAAGGTACTCATTCCACATTATAAATACCATTAACCAATCAGTAAAAGACTTTTAGGAGCAGAAATGACCGGGTGTTCACATTTTCATTTTGGCTTCTTGTGAAATTCAAGGACTAAAAATTCGAAACTGATGTCTCTCTCAGATTTATTTTTCAAAAATATCGTCAGGTTTTACCCTATTCAGTCTAAATTAAACGTAATTTTATTTTATCAAGGAATGCCATACTTCCGGGCTTAAATGGATGCTATGCCATTGATAAAAATGCATTAGACAATTGAATAAGGTGGAATTGGAAACTTAAAAGGTTCAGTTTTCGAATTGTTGTACATCCCAAATTAGAAGAAATAATTCTTTTTTGGTATAACCTCTAAGTACAATAATATTTTTATTCAGCAAATATTTTAAATAAGCTGTGTACTAATTTCTTCAAATTCTGGTTTCTTATATCATAGGATTTATTTTAAAAGTAAACTTTATCATATAAAACTTGTCAGTCTGCTGCTGGTTGCAGATGAAATTTCAACATTTGGAATGAAGAAAAAGAACTTACTTCTAGTATATCTAAGCGTCGTTTTAAATTATCTTCGAACACATCAGTCATGAGTTTCAGTAGTCGTCCTGTTCTCTTCAGCTTTTCGTTATTCATCTTTCGTCTAAAAAACAAATAGCAATCATCAAATAAGTTTTAAATCAGTAAAGAGAGACAGTTTATAAATTAACAGAATGAAATTATACAAGAATTTATGAGTACCTATTTATTAAAAAGTTTTAATAATAAAGAACATATCCTTTTTTATCAAAAAAACACAATGCAACTGAATAAAACAACAGTAGTATTGTTTTTAATTGATCGTGAATTCATCTTTCGATGACAAAAGTAATTTCATTGATGGATAACTTAGGTATATTGTTATAAAATAAGCATTCTTATACGTGAATTAAGAAAATGTCTTAAGAGATAAACTCATTTAGTAAATTAGTGAAAAGGGGTATAACCTTTTGAAAAATAAAACTGTTCCATTTTCTAAAGCTTATTAATTTATTTTGCAAAGAGAAATTTATACAAACACTATAATTCATTTATTCAGTATATCTTCGGTTGGTGGAACTTTATTAATTAATTGAGATGGATGATTATTTATTTCGGCAGTATTTCGTAGATTAGTTATTTTGTAGATATGGCATATATTCAAAATTTATAGGTAGGTAGGTAATTAATTAACGATGCGCTGGAGCAACACAACGGGCTATTGGCGACGGTCCGGGATCAATTCCGAAGGGATAGATCCGAGGACAACACCATGTGATTTTGAACCACGGTCAGATGACTCAAATTTTATAGGAAACATCTAATAAAACAAAAATAATGAAATTGGGTGTGCAATTTTAATATCCGAGAATGTAATACTAAAGTTAAGCTTATATTGCGTTTGTATAATGTTACTTTCATCAAAAGTTATTTCGCCCTGGAATAATTCACAACATTCATCTTTTTTATAATAAACTTTCAAAGATTTTTCTTCATAAATTTGATTAATGCAATTTAATATATATAAAGCAAAGTGAGCTGCATTACGATAACTCAATCTCACCAAAGTTAAACAACGAGAGCAAAGAGAAGAATGACTAAACTTGTAACACCATAACAACAAACCTCGTAACCCTCAGATCGCCGCTAGACGAAAATGAGACGCAACTGCACTCATCAATGCATCAAACCGGTAAGAGTAGGGCAGTGATTAATGCAATTTAATATATATAAGGCAAAGTGAGTTGCATTACGATAACTCAATCTCACCAAAGTTAAACAACGAGAGCAAAGAGAAGAATAACTAAACTTGTAACACCATAACAACAAACCTCGTAACCCTCAGATCGCCGCTAGACGAAAATGAGATGCAACTGCACTCATCAATGCATCAAACCGGTAAGAGAAGGGCAGTGAGCAATAGGAACACACTTTCTATTTCCGTGTCCGGCCTGCTTGGCAGCTTTAATCCAAATGGTTGCGAAAGTGTGACGCGTTCAAGGGATGAAAGTGTGTCGTGCAACAGCCGGTCATGAACTTGACCGTGTGAGCAAGCCTGCAATCTCACCTCTTTCGCGCTTGAGTGCTTCATCTGTTTATACTTCTGCAACAAAATGTGGACGGTTTTGGACACGTTTAACCAGAAAGTGTCACGGAGTGGATTTGTAATGCGTTCATAACAAACGTGTAGTCAAAATGACTTCATTGTATTTCTTTTTGCGTTTTGTAAAGTCCATTTCAGGTTTATTTTAGGAAGCTTGTAATTTTCTCTAAATTATTTAATTCCAAATAATGTTACCAGCGGCGTAGCAGTAACACTGATAACCGGGGATGCGGAGATTGGATCGAAAGCAAAAAATATGAAGCTTAGCTATAGATCACCTTAGAAGTCAACTAGACTTGCAGTTTTTTGTTTTCCACGAAGAATATAGAAACAAATAATTTTCGTCCTAAGTGGAAAAGGCTCAATTACAGGAAAGTCTGTGGATTATCACGTACCTGCTCGTCTTATAGAACTTGGGTTGTCTCTTACAAAGGCGAAAATGAAAGAAGACAAGAGAGAATGATAGACTATACGCAAGGACCCACTGCGCACATGCATATATTATCTGGATTGCATGGTGATCTCAGTAGAAAGTATGGGGTAGGGAGAAGTATCTGCTTAAGAACTTAAATGATTTTTTACTATATTTAATGGTTAATGGTACGCGCGTGACAAACGCCATTAACCAATCACATTAAAAAATAATTTGAGGCTAAAAGGATTCGGCATCAGCAGTCTCTGGTTCACTTTTAGTACTGAAAATTATGGACGTTAAAATAGAAACTGACGTCTCATTCAGATTTACGTTGAAAAAATAGTTTTTGCTTCAAGTTTTATCAATTTTTATTGTTCCTGTCACTGGATTTTAATTCTTTTAGGGAATGTCGGACTTCATGGACATTAAGTGAAGAAAGGCTACAGATGTAGAGATAAAATGGCTCCATTGAAATTCTTTTTAGAATCTTATAAATTCCATTTTAGGTTTATTTTGGGAATTTTGTGGTATTCAGAATTCACAATTCTAAAAAGATAAAAATAAAAGTTGGAAGAGATGGGGAGCTCAGACCATTTTTTAAAATTCTGCTGCATTAGACAAGTTGATCATCCACATTTTAAGCACATATGACACTTTAGAAAGAAAATGTGAAAAAATAGAATTTGGTGTAGATTATTTTTCAGTTGACGACACGAAACCAATAAGCATTTAAAAGTAACACGAATTTTAAAAACGAATGGCTCATGTATAAAGAAGAATTTGGTCTTAACGCTTCTCCCGCTTACTGCTCAAATGTCAGTATGATGGCACAGAAATGATTCCACTAGTAAAAGATAATAGCCCTCGCAACAAAAAATAACAGTAAAACGACAAATCAAACCCAAAATCCTGTCCTGTTTCGATACACAACAGATTTCACTAGGAACATGTAAGCGCATCAAATTGTCATTTTACTACCCCAGATTAAAACTACTTTATTTATATAGGATGAGGTTCGCATTGTTAGTTTTTCTCAAAGCTACTTTAAAACGAAATCCATGGCTTATTGAACTAAATGCAGAAATAAAAATCGGCACAATTAAATTTCTATTTAAAATATCGGAAGTTCTAGAATAAATTCCAGGCTTACGTGCACAATGTGCATTAGTAAGATATGACAAATTCTAAACTTCTCATTGAATTATGTCTGTTTTAAAGTCACATTATATTAATATTTGCCTTCAAAGTATCTGTACAAAAAGATCTTAAAGGTACTTCATAATTCAACAACGCTTGGATAACAGAAAAAGACAATAAAACATAGTAATAAGACAAGATTCCGTTTAGTTTCATGTAAATATTTTCATCTAAAATATTCTATTATTGGTTCCTCCAAAAATTACTGTTCGTTTATATTAATTCAAACGAAATTGAAATGCAAAACAAAATCTGTATAATACTTTTTTAATTATAAAATTAAATTTTAGCAAAACTGCTAATATGTCGCCCTAAAAAAACAATTTTATATCTGTACCTTTGTAGAAAAGGGCCTATGTCCATTTCTCAAGTTTCTGGGGCAAAACTGATTGAAAACACCCTACAAAAAATATTTTCCAATGTTTTGATACTTTAATAATGTAGGACAGCAGGTAACTCAAAATCAGCGAACTTTGACTTTGCCCACTTTTTTTTAACCACAAGGTACAGATAAAAAGATAACACATTAGAAATGAAATGGCCCTTTATTAATTAATTAAATTAAGTTGTATAAAGTTGTCAACGAATAATATTTTTACCTTTAAGTTTTCCTCCAAAGTCCAACTTCACTAAACGTTCGATGTGGTATAAAGCTTTTATAGGCAATTGATTTAATAACAATTTATAATTCCCTATGTAAAGTTATTACTACAATAGCATAATGTTTTAATAACACAACATACCTTTGAAACAAGTAATAATAGCCATGGTTGTCACTATCCCAAATGATAAAGTAAAATGAATTAGTACAAACTTACAAGTTTCCAATAACCCAGCAGACGGGCAAAGATAGCTTTAACTATACGATAAGGTTGTATTATGGTTTTAGATAACACTAGACAAATGTTGGAAGAGTTATCAGAAATGAAAAAGATTCTAAGTATCAATAATTGACTGCTATCGCACGTGGCATTTGTTCATATTTTTATACGTAAGGATCATTTGAGTGTCCAGAATATAGTTTTAATACCTTTTAAACACTTACAATTTCCGCAGTAATTTAGTAACAATTTAACCGGGGTAGCACAGTTTGTAGAAGCGTGGATTGGTAACGGGAGGGTTGCGAGTTCAAAACTCTATCCAACCAAAGACCTTCGTGTACGTGAGGGCTGCTGCACGTTAAATCTGTCGTGGCCTACAATGTCCTCACGTTGGCGTGGTGTGGAAATTTGGAGAGTGGTGTGCCATCTCCGGTAATATGACCTCGTAATGTGACCGTGATTCAAAATTACGAAGTGTAGTTCTCGGATTTTTCCCTTCGGGATTGATCCCGGACCGTCGCTTATAGCCCTTTGTATTGCTCCAGTGTGGCGTAAATTCAACTACCTACTTACCTCACAATTAGCTGCTTCGTGGCGTGAGTAATGGAGTAGAATTGACGAGAGTGGAATGTAGGCAAATTAAGCATTTCACGTTATTCGTGTACGCGGGATGTCATTTCGTACTAAATTGGCGATGCTCCATATTATAAATGACTTTTCCTCCGTATGTTGTATAGTATGGGGAACAAGTAGCGCTAATGTCCGAATTTTACCGTTAGGAGGCTGCAAGTGGTCTCATTTTTAGCTCATAGTCACTTTACAATACCTATAAATCACTTTCCTAACACCGAGCTGTCTGGATTGGACAGTTAGTGGGTGTATAATAACTTTTATATGCACCCTCTACCATCTTTCATAAACACAATCAAAATAATTATAGTAACCCTCAATACATCGCGCTTCTTTGGGAAAAGAAAAATAGCGCTATTTTCAAGAGGATCAAAGAAGAATTACTTGTTAGAAATAAAAAGGTACACATTTTACAGAAAATTAAATGTGTTAAAATTAAAACTATGTTAGCAACAAATCGAAGCTAGAGCTTTTCAAGAAAAATCATTTACTTTAATATTGGGTCATCCGGAAAGTTCTGCGGTTTTTCAAATCGAAGCGCGCTTTCTTGTTACTATTTTGCTACCGCTGATAAGGAGTGACCTTTGATTGAAGCAGATATGTAAATTCGGTTTTTCTGCTTTCACTGGATAATTCTAACTTGTTTTGCGGCACAATTTTTGTTTCACTGCAGTGCTAAGAATGGAGAACCAAAAAGTTCATTTTCGTCATATTATGCTCTTTTATTTTAAGAAAGAAAAAAAAATGCTAGTCAGACTGCTCGTAAAATTTGTACTGTATATGGACAAAGTGCTGTTTCTGATGACACAGTTCGAAGGTGGTTTGATAAATTTAAGCGTAGAAATTTCAGCCTCGAAGATGATGCCCGCTCTGAACGACCATCCTCTGTAAACGAGGACCTATTAAAAGATGCCATCGCTGAAAATCCACGCTACACAGTTCAGGAACTATCACACAGACTAAATATTCCAAAAAGTACAGTTCATGATCATCTGAAGAAGATTGGGTATGTAAGCCGCTACGATGTATGGGTACCCCATACTTTAACACAACAGAATATGCTTGTTCGAATTTCGGCATGTGATTTTTTGCTGAAACGAAATGATGAAGCTCCTTTTTTGAAACGGCTCATTACTGGAGATGAGAAGTGGATACTATATAACAATGTTACAAGTAAAAGATCACGGGGTAAGCCAAATGAACCTCCCAACATCGAAAGGGAGGCTGCATCCCAAAAAAGTAATGCTTTGTGTATGGTGGGACTAAAGAGGAATTGTTCATTATGAATTGTTGCCACAAAATCAGGCAATAAATTTGGAAAAATACTGTTCTCAATTAGCAGTATTAAAAGCAAAATCGAAGCAAAGCGGCCAGAACTGACCAATCGTCGAGGTGTTGTCTTCCAGCATGACAATGAATGTCAGACAAAAACTTATTGAGTATGGCTGGGATGTTTTGTGTCACCCCCATATGCACCAGACCTTGACCCCTCAGATTTTCACCTCTTCAGGTAATTTCAAAATTCTCTGAACGGCCTGGAGTTTAATTCTTTGGAGACTGTCAAACAGCACCTCGATAAATTCTTTGCAAATAAGCCTAATGACTTCTTTTAGAAAGGAATTTTCCAGCTGCCGAAAAGATGGCAAAAAGTCATAGAACAAAATGATGCTTATGTTATTCAATAACATTTTCTTAAGTTTTTGTACTGCTTCGTTGGTATGTATCATAAAAAACCGCAGAACTTTCCGGATGACACAATGCTTACTGGTCAATATTCTGAGGTTACAATAAAATATATGTTTCAATCAGTATTTTCCGTAATTTTTATTAAAATTATCTGAGGTTGATTTATTTAGAATATCGCAGCTTTGAAATGAGGGCAGGCCTTCTTAAGAGTATTATTAAGAGACGAAACACTCCACAGACGAAACTTTAAAACTCCCATTCATGACGACCAATACAAATCTTCAGTTTTTCAATATTCAATGAAATTAATGTTCTTGAATGTTAAAGGTACGATATGAAAAGCGTAGAAATTTCTCAATTCCAGATTTAAAACAGATTTAAACAAGGATAATATGTTTTTCGGTGTAAAAATAAACGAATTACCTAAGAAACACTACTCCCGATAAAGAACTAATTTGATTTATTACCGTTTTGACACTAATTTTTAATTATAGTGACATGCATAATTGCATTCGAGTAACAAGCCAATTTACGCCACAAGTTAAGAAAGAGGGTCATCAGAACCTAGCGCTTTCTGTATTACATTTTACAGAAAAATCCTCAGATATGATGAATGGTAAACTGTGCAGTCGGGGTTAGAAATGAGGAGCACAAAGTTAAGAGTTAATAGACCTAAACATTTCCCATCAATTGATAAAATACTCTATTTGGGAATAAATTCAAAATATGTTATGATTATGCGGATGTGTATAAATACTCAGTCATTAATGACTAATCCCTGGACATACATGACTATTCACATTTGGAGTCTTTTTTTTTCTCTATAAGAACATTTAGTTTAGGGTAACTCTCAAAGTTTTACAGTTAACAGAACAGATTATTTTGCAAATAGTTTAGAGTAGATTGTTAGAAGGAAGAATAAACGATCAATTGATATGAATTCGCATCAATCAAGCGAAAATATTCAGAAACAGACGTTAAAAATGACGACTCGATCATCGAAACAAAATTTAAAAAAGCAAAATACGATTAACGACTGAAATTCAAACCCTGTATACAGAAACCTTATTATGCTTAAAAATTAGTTACTTATTAAAAAGCAAATACTTGGAAATTTTTAAAGTTGAGAAATGTTTGATAATTAACTAGAAATCAAAGACCTTTTAATGCGCATGAACTACGACCAGAAATAATGTCATTATTATACCAAATAGCAAAACTCTGAATCGCTAGTTTTGTGTATACACTGTTTATAATTGTTGCTGGTGTTTTTACAGAAGCTAATTTGTTTTATCCTCTTTTTTCTGCATTACGTTGGGGCATTGGTATTTGTGAAGATGCATCAAAAGTTGTTTTGAGAATGTAACAGGCATTGGAAAAGCATTAGGAGGAAACAATTACATATGATTTCGCTTAGTTACTAATTATGTGATTCTGTGAGATGTATAGTATGGCTCTAGTATGAAGGCACATGTGTGAACATTAAGCCCCGCATTTTTAGGTTTTTAAAATCTTAGATTAGTTTTCAACTTATGTTTTAGGTTTTTTCCAAGTTTTTAACTGTCATTTTTTAGGTTTTCAAACAAAAATATCCCTTCAGATCTCAATATCGCATGATTAACGCACTTTTCTCATTGATATAATAACAATTTTTAAAACATGCACTTGGTTGTTTTGCAAATAACATTGGAAAATTTCCAATTTGCCACAGGGCAGGCATAAGGGCTTCCCTTTGTTCCTGCATCAAATCTATCGCTTCGGTCAAAAGCAATGATGCTACCTCCAGTCTTGTAATGGCAAAAATATAAATTGCTGAAGTGTGCTTTTATGAAAGTTAGAACATAATGAGTTAAAGGGATATCTAAATCTTCTTTTTCTGAAGTCATGGCTACTGCTTTATCCTCTGAAAGTGAATATAGTACACTTTTACTATCCACATGTAGATCAGCATAATACAATGCAGCAGATGACCACATTCCCCACCTAGTATCAATAGGTTCCGACGGATGAGAGACATCGGGAAAACCTACCAGAAAATAACCAAATGATTTGACGCTTTAAAAAATACCTTTTTTACTGAAAATATCAAAGCCTTTTCCATTGAATGTAAGTACCATTTCTCCTCAGCAAGGTGGTGGAGATCATCAGCTATGCAAGTGACTTGCAGCATTTTCGGATAAAATGATTCTCCAGATTTTGGTATATAAGCTGCAATATTGTGTTACAAGCAGCCTAAATATGTGCACTATTTCTTTGTTCCACTGTTCTAACAATATCAAAAAACTCCCTCTTCTAAAAACCCCAATTTTCAGAGAAAGTCAAGAAAGATCAATACACTTTTGACTTGGACCCTTTTTGTACAGTTGCAGCATTACATCTTTTATAGACGTTTCCATAAATGTTTTTAATAAATGCCGTCATTTGTTTTAATAGCAGCGATTTTACAATTCTATTACATTAATTTGAATAGTTCGCAGAAATTTCATTACATTAACTGGAGTCAGAATCCTTACCAGAAAACACAGAGCCAAAATCTATGCTTAATGCGCCAATTTCAAAAACGAATCGTAACGTCACCACTTCAAATGCTAACTTAACACAATCGTATTTCGAAAGCAAATGATACTGTTTAGCACAAGAGGGAAGGGAATTGGGTATTTGGGTATTTCAATTAACGTCACACTGGAGCAACACAATGGGCTATTGGTGACGGTCCGGGATCAATCCCAAAGGGAAAGATCCGAGGACAACACCACGTAATTTTGAACCACGGTCAGATGACGAGGCAACACCTGAGCTGGCACCCCACTCTCCAAACTTCCACACCACGCCAACGTGAGGACATTTGAGGCCACGACAGATTTAACGTGCACCAGCCCCCTTTGTACACGACGGTGTTTGGCTGGATTCGAACTCGCAACCCTTCGGTTGCTAGTTCGTTACTCTTCCAACCGGGCCACCGCGGCCCTTAGCACAAGAGGTTGACCATAGAGATGACGCATTAAATTACCCCAATAAGTAGCACTTCTACTTGTAAAGTCACTGGCATAGGCTGTAATTGGTCATTTTGAGGGGGGAATCGCATAATCCAGGTTGAATTCCGTTGTGTGGTATCTTGAATTTTTTGTAATGCGTGATGCAAGAAAAACGGATGACTGATGTTTGCGTTCTCTGTGAGTTTATTCCTATGTTATAACTACAGTGGTACCTTGAGATACGAATTTAATATATCCCATGACCGAACTTGTAAGTCAAAATGCTCGTATCTCAAATAAATTTTCCCCATTGAAATTAATTGAAATGAGATTAATTCGCACCAGCCCCCCCCAAAAACACTCCATCTTTTTTATAATAATGTATTTATAATGAACAAATATTGTAGCTGGAGTGATAGCCTTTATCGAGTCCTGCTTCAGAATAATACATATCGTAGAAGTAGTGCGATCGTACTGCGTTGCCAAGTCTATTACTCTTACGCCTTGCTCATGTTTGTCTATTATCTCACTCTTTAATTCCATGGATATTACCTTTTTCCTTTTCTCACCACTGTTCTTCCACACCACAGTGCGATCGTCAGTCGTCGTGTTGTCAAGTCTATTACTCTTACGCCTTGCTCATGTTTATTAATTACCTTTTTCCTTTTCTCACCACTGTTCTTTACTCTCACCTTTGGACTCATGGTTATTATATATAAAAATTAGCTAAATGAACTGTTCATCCGGTGGCAGTTGACAATAAATGTCAAACCAAAAAAAGAAATTGATTGATTTTTTTTTGTGACAGACTTGGTAAACATGTGACGAGACACCACGAGCAAGACGGGAATCTGAGTTGAGTGGTGGTTGTGACCACCGAAGCAAGCTCGTATCTCAAATTCTGGCTCGTAACTCAAGGCAAAAAATCGACCTCTTATCTAAAAAAACTCGTATGTTGGGCACTCGTATCTCAAGGTACCACTGTATATGCTTTTCACTTTTCAACAACAAATAGGACTCATCTTTAGCCCTACACACTCAGAGTACATTATTTTAATTATGGTAATTATAACTTTACATCTTTATTACTGTCATAAACAAAATGGTGTGTTGATTTAATTTTTAGTTCCGGAAGATCACTCATTTTACCCGAGAATTCCAGAATTTCACTTTGGTTTCGTCAACTTTTGAATCTTATTTCATTACTCGTTGATGCAGGTTAAAGTTACGAGTAAATCATTTTAATATTGACTAGTATGTACCAGAACTCATCTTTAGCCCTCCACACGTATAATGTGTTATTTAAATTATTGTAATTATTACATTGAATCTTTTATTTATGTAACAATCAAATTGATGCGGTGGTTTAATTTTGTATTGGAAGATAATTTATTTTATTCTCGCATTTTAGAATTCAACGATTCGAACTTTATATTTGAATGAGTTAAATAAAAATAATATCACGAGTTCTTCCAACTTGGCTTTATTCATTGAGTAAATAGATTTTCATTTACGATAAATGAAAATGAGTCGAGCCTCAGATTTTAAGAATGATTTTAAATCAGAATTTTCAATAGACATGCAAATTTATTTTCATGACTATTCAAGATGATTATAAACGGGTTTTATAATAGACATTTTACATGTAAAGATCACAGGTGCAGTAATAGTTCTGAGATATACATAAATTATCTTCGCTACAACAAAGTTCTATACAACAGTTCTCACGAATAGGGTAAGTGCGCATAAGATGGATAAAATAATCCTGTAATTTTTAAAAATAATCCTGTTTTGAGCAGTCGAGACTGTTTAAATAGAGGCATTTTTTAATTTCGAGGTGCGGAGAGTATTTTTGTGTCTTCTTTAAAAACACAATTGTTTAAAAGAAAATAAATTCGCTACTATTTTTATATTGCATGATTTCTCGCAAAATATGTTTTTGAATGTTCAATGATAGTTTTCTGTTAAATTGATTTTTTTTCTTAAAACGAACTTTTTCTTAAAACGTTTCTGTCGAAGCATATGTCTAAGCAATATGAAACACCTCGACTACATACAATATGGGACATGTTTCAAATGAAATGTTACATGTTTTTCGGAATACGGAACATGTTCTGTATTGCATGTAGTCAAGGCATGTTTCATACATGGAATATGGAACATATTTCATATTTGCCTGCATTTCCCATGAAATAAATAGTATTTTAAAAATAATAAAATTTTCGTTGTATTCTACGGAGGAATTGCATGAAAACAAATTCATTTCACTAGCATAGCACTGGAAAACAGTTCTATGAATTGAGCAAAAAGTTATACGCATTTAAAAAATTAATTTTTCTGAAAAACAAATCAATTTAAATAAATATTTATGGAATGCCGTCTCTTTAGACCACTTCTTAGCTACACCACACTGTATGGGGTTCTTCTAAAAAGTCCAAACGCCAAAACTTTTGAATTATAACATTGTAAAAAATAGTTGATAAAACAAATACATTTAACTACGAACTGAGATGGATACAAACATTATACTATTATATATATTATGCAGTTGATGAAATCAGATGTTATGATTTATAGATGGCTAACGGAGACATCTAGTGTATGTAAACTGATAAGCTATCGGGTAAGAGAACATTTTGTAATTTACCACCTTCAGACCAAAAATTTCTGGCCTTGATACAAATGTGCAAATTTAAGATAATTTCAATAATATTGTTAAAAATGTTAAAACATCTTGAGCTTCACATTGGTTACTTGGCAATCTATTCAAAGGATTCAACTTCGTTTTTTGCTGTGCTTTTTTACTGTATAGTTATCTTCTGTTGCTAAATTAACGAGTTCACTAGGTATTAGCTTGTACTATTAAGCAAAATACCACATTCTCTTCTGTAAGAGGAGCATTTTTAATGACGCTTTTGAAAGTAAAAAGGAGATTAAATATTCACAGATGGTTAAAATTTTGGCATTTAAAGTGAAAAAAACTTTAACAAGTAACTAAGAATGACATGTGCAAAATATTTAATAGAACAGACGAACGTATCACAACAAACAAAAGCAAAGCAATAATTTAAGTAATAGAAAAAGACTTACCTTATTTTTTCAACAATGGAATACATTCTATCATTAATCCAACAGAAATAAAGCAGAGACATTTTTGTCTGAAAGGCACAAAGGATTTAACACTGCTTTCAGTAGAGGCACATGCGAGTCGAATGGTATGCCGGCCTGTACTCAAGAGTCCACTGGTTGGAAAATGTCCTTGGGCTATTACGTTGATGTGACGCATTTCTGAAGGACAACAGGTTTTCCAAGAGATGGGTCAACGACCTGACTGGGTTATAGCGTATCAAGACAGTACTGTTTGTATGATTCGCTGTTTCGCAATTTTATTGAAATTTGTAATTTGTGGTAGGATGCGAGTTCTTTGTCTTGCTTGGAATGCAGATAGGTGTTCGATTTCTCCTCGACAAACGTTATTTCATCGACAAACGTTTGTGTTGTTTCCGTATGATCGTAGTGAATTTCGTTTTAGAGTGTTTTGTAGGTTGTTTTAACAGCGATGCTAACAGTGGGGGTAAAAGATTTCTAGGTCATGTGGAAATTTATTGTTATAGCAAATATTTTTGAGCAGTTTTTCAGGAAAATGATATGAATTAATCTTGAAATAAATCATAATATTTGATCAATGCGGCGTAAATAAGTAGGCTGAGTAGGTTGTAACCTAGATCGGTAAATTCAAGAGCGGCAAAATGTGGGATTTTTCGCAGTGAAAAGTAAATGTTCTTTAAAAATTCAATGATGAAGTTGATGCAGCAAGCGGATTTCAACATATCT
This sequence comes from Meta bourneti, assembly GCA_933210815.1. Classification (NCBI taxonomy): domain Eukaryota; kingdom Metazoa; phylum Arthropoda; class Arachnida; order Araneae; family Tetragnathidae; genus Meta; species Meta bourneti. The sequence continues at coordinate 74,151,702 of OW119924.1, read as the reverse complement.
TAGAGTGGACAAATAAAAGCAAACATCCATCCGCGGTTTTCTATCTCCGATATGAGCCTTTGGGCTATGCAGTGCTCTGTTGACTATTATTAATTACTTTTATAAGAAAAGTGACCCATTTTAGTTAATATATTGAATGAGGTATTTAAAATCATGTGCAAGTTTAGATTAGTTTGAGGTAAAATATAACTGAATTGTAGGTGTGGTAATTGAAGGTTTAAGAATGACATGCAAATATGCTTAGTTGCATTACGAGAAAAACAGGTTTAATAGGAGTTCACAGATATCATCTATGTTGTAGTGGAGATAATTAATTGTTTCTATTATTTGGCTTTGTGCTTTCTCGATTTTTATAATGTTTGCTCACCAAGCGTTTAATTTAGCATCATTTGGTGTTTTTAAATACCATTCAGAAGTTCAAAACTTTCAAATGCGTTTACTGCGATGACTAATAAAAGTTGATGACCAAACACAGTAAGTAATTTAGAATAGAGTGCGACAGGCTTAGGTAGTGCATAGGTGACGATAAGGCACAAAGGATATCTATACATATAAAGCAGAGTTGGCATCTATCTGTTCTCTAAACAAATCTATACCATTTGACCAATCCACACCAAATTTGGTACACTTATTCTTTGGAATCATGCGGGTAACGTAAGCTACATATTAACCCCCTTTCTATTTGTCTTGGGTGTGCAGAGGAGTGTAACGTCCCGTCATCCTGGACAGAGCACTTGCTAGGAGGCGCTCTCTCCCGGTCTGGAAGTGTAGATAACGTCAGAATTAACATCTGCAGGAGTCGCCTCTGAAAATGACCTTGGAGTTTTTTTTAGAATCTTAGAGTATGGTGCAATCGCAGATGGGTGCGGTTGCGCTGAAAATCGCTCAGTATCATATTTTTTATGTATCGCGTCTGTAAAATACGGGATGGAATTTTCAAGCATAAAATGTTATTGCTTGAAACGTTATCATATCAATATGATTTGTCAGCCTTTCATAATGATGGTGGAATTCTGAAATTCGCATTCCTGGTGCAAGGTGCAACAAATAAAAAAAATATTGATAAGAAAAAAACTGACTGCAATAATACGATGTATGCCTTCCTTTTTTTTGGAAAATGAACTTAAAGGCATTCACAATCACTCCAAAACTCAAAATCGACTTTTGTATATAGTCATCTCAGTATCAGCTTTTGTAGGTTTGTTTTACCTATAGTATGTGAAATGGATCTAAAGTAAATTGTAGAAGTTATAAAAATCTCAGTTTTAAAAATTATTTTACGCTCGCTTATTTTTTCCTTATATTTGCATTTTCTATGACAGAAAAATGATTTTTGGGTCACTTTCAATCGACGTTTAATCAATTAAATCCGAGCAACGCCGAGTAAATTCAGCTAGTCTATGTATAAAAGCAGAGTCGGTGTTTATCTGTGTGTTCTCTATTCAAATCTACACCATTTGACCAATACACACTGAATTTGGTACACTTATTCGTTACAACACTGCGGGTATCGTAGGCTATATAACCTCGTTCTATTTATTCTAGGCGTGTAGAGGGGACTAAAAACAATTCGAAATCCTCATAAGAATAATACTGAAAATAAAATAATTACGGAACGCAACTCCTTGCTTGTCTGGGGTTGTCCGAGGAGGATCTGTATTTTAATCCCATGGTCGTCTTGGACTTTTTGGAGGTGCATGAATTCACGGACTTGGCCTAACTTGTCTAGATCAAGTGATATAAGCAATAGCAACAACAATAAAATCCTGAGACTAGGCGATATTTATTGAAAATTGAGAACATTTTTAGTTTTTTTTGTACTATTGAATGAACCTGCAATGCCAAAAATTAAAATTTTTTAAAATTTCCCTAATTTTGCTTGTTTAGTGACAAACGAGTTTCGGAGGACTGTTTTGCTCTATAAGTTAAACGTTAGGTTAGTTAGTTTTTTATGGCCTAAGATCCAAATCTGGATAAGCAATGTTTTTTCCTTCAAGTAGATGTACACACACAAAAAAGTTGCACTGATACAGAAGAGACACTCCACCGAAATGGTCATTGACAATCTCTTATGTTTGCCCTAGAACGCAGACCAAAAATCTCCCATTAACACATCATTAGTCGTATTGAGGATTTTTCATTTTTACACTCAGAGTAGGAATCGAACCTGCGCCACCTAAAGTTATTAAACATTGAGAAAATTTCTCTGCATTATTCCTTTCAAACATTTTTCTTAATTAATTTGTGGTGACAATTACTTTCAAACTTTCTATCTATGTTAAAAACACTGGATGCTTGTTGCCATTTTAATATAACGCTTTTGAAAAAAATAGTTTGTACTTAATCCCTAGAAACCTTAAAACTGGTTTTTAGCTTAAGATAAAATCACATTTCAGCCATTCACGCTTTTTCATACTTTTAAATTTTTGCTGTCGAATTTAAGAATTCTCGTATCCTATTCTTTGATTCAAGACAACAGAAATCAGATGGATCGATTGTATACTGTCTTCTGGTTATTCATGCATTGGAAAATTAAATTGAGACAACGCGGTTCAGTAAAAAACCACATATTTTATTAAACAAATACATTTATTCGGAAACAGAAACTTCGCTAGGAGAGGATAAACAAATAAGCTTTTTTTTCTCTTAAAAACATCTCCTCCTTCAATATATACTCTTCACTCACATCGAAAAAAGTCACAAAAGCGTTCTTCGGTTTTTCATGCATATTTTAGCTTCGGGATCACAGCCATAATGTATATATAGTTAGTGTCGCACTTGCTTATATTTTACCAGTGTTTTCCAAAGTTCTTTTCTCAATGGGGTGTCTATGTATAAAATACTTTAAATATTCCATACTCGCAACTTTTGAGAATGCTTCCCATAAAAATAGCTGACCTGGTCAAATAAGGTTTGTGTAGCAAAAAATGACCACAGAGTGACAAACCAATACTACCATTAAAATAATTTTTACATACAGAGAAAAACATATATACTTAGAACCAAATGATCACTTAGAGAAGAAATACAGGAGAACCGGGCTTGGGTTTTTGTAAGATTGATAGATCACACATATATCTTGACTTCTGGGCTTGATCTTAAGGATCCCCTTATGAATCAACAAGTAATTGCTATACACTGAACGAAAGTTTTGCTGTCACAAGAGAAAAATACATCTCGAGTACAGGAATCAAACCTGTATTTCCTAGGCCACGTTGACTGCTTGTGTAGGTAGTGAGAAAACACACTTTGTAATCGTAGGATCAATTGTTTTTTTAAAAACATTCTTCTAGTAGTGCGACGAGCCGTTGGTGGATTTGTGCAATTCGGGAGTAGTAGAAACTATTTTCGCATCATAAGCCTTGAAAGTTCATATTCTTTCTTGTTCAGAACAAAAATACACATACATTCAAAAGTACATACGAAACAACTAGCCTTTTATTATTATCCTACTCTACAATTTAGTTCCCTCAAAGCCCCAAAGATCAAGGGCTGTTCAAATTCATATTCAAGAGATTTGTGAAGTATCAGTCTTACTTGCTTTTGGGACGGTCTCGCTAAAGAACTCAAACTGTACTATTTATCATTACAGAACTCTTATAATTATCTTGTATTTAATGAATTGTGTCTTTATGATCAGTTCATATTATAGCGTACTGCCACTTAACGCCGATTTTTTGAAGTGATTAAAATCTTTGGCATTTGAAGGCGTTTAAATTTAGCTCTTTGCTGAAATCAGAGTTTTAAGGTATAGAGGAGGTACTACTCGTTAGTGGTTGAATTCCTCCCCCTTTGTCTCAAATAATACAGTACAAATATTAATGCTTATCGTTTTTAAAATTGATAAATTACTTCCTGTTTATAATAGAAATCACTAACTTAATTCAATATCCAATCTATAGTTAAGAAGGTTATTATTAAATCAGCAAGTGACAAAGCGAAAACACACAAAAGCGTACTAAGATAGATCCTTTAGGGATTCTGAAGATTTCGGGTTATAATTCCATAGCATGTATGACAATTATTTTTCTCTGAAAACCCTGGATTCAATTGCTTTGAGAAGAAATAATTCTACATATTCACTACATATTTCTTCTCCAAATAAATTTTGTATCATGCTTATAACAGTAAAAGAGGTTAAACGTAAAATATAGAGATGGAAAAACTATTATTTCACAATAACAATAACTGTTATTAATAATTTGCTATACCAGTGATTTTTAACTGTTAATATTAACTGTTATTAGTTAGAAACTAATACTAACAGTTAGCAACTACATTAAACTGTTAACAGTCAGCAACTAAATTAAACTGCTAGAAAATGACACTAACGGTTATTTTTAATAGATATTAACTATTTTAATTGAAAATTGAATGATTCAAAAAAGAAATTTCTTTGTAATTTAATCTAATATTCTTATGTTTCTATTTTTGAATTGAATTTTTGCTTCCCTATCCCAATAGTATTTATCGCAAATCGTTAATATTTTCAATAACAGTGGCTGTTATTTTGAAATAACACCCATAATAATCATTTTAACTGCTATCGGAATAACAGCCCATCTCTAATAAGATGCAATAAATAATTTGGCACTTTACACAATATCTGATTGCAACCAGCATTCAATAATTTCCATAGTAATTATTTCATGGGATTTGAAATGTTTGAGGTAATGAAAAAAGTTAAAATCTATACAAGTTTGATCCCTTCTTAGAGAATTATGACGTACCCTTTGGAAAACACTGCTTTTGCGGAATGAAGGTCTGTATGAATAAAAGCATAACAATGTAGGGTAGAAGCAATTGCTTCTAATAATGGTAAACATGATTCATGCACATATTTCAGTATGACCTTTAACGTACGTAGAACTCACGAAAATCTGAAATAATACCAGATAAAAAAATATTCCCGAAACACAGTTGGGCTTTCTTTGCCACAGACAGATGATGAGCGATTTCTCGTGGTTTATAATTTTAAGAGAATACATATTTTTTAAAACAAAATCTCAAACTGTGGTGAAAGAAAATGTTAATGCATAGCACGGACATTTACAAAACATATGCCTTTTTTTAAATGATACCATAAATTGGTAAACATTGTCAATAGATAGTAGAAATGTAAAACTTCCGAAAAAAACCAACGACTAATAAAGATTAAAAACTTATGAAAAAAATTGTCAGTGCCCATTTCGGTAAAGCAAGACGTCCACCATCATCTTTACTCGCACCACTGAAATGTCCTTTGACGATCTTTTTTCTCATTAGTTTTTAATCCTTATTAGTCATTTTTTGAAGGTTTCCATTTTTAACAATAAAATACGGTGTTTAGTAACAAGTAAGGTATCAAAATCCGGCTCCAGTGAATTAGCATTTGAGTCACGTGATTCTGAACGAGTATATTTAAATTAGGGAGCTTTCTATCCCTTACTTGATATCAAATCTTTTCTCACCCCAAATATTAAGGTAAACGATATTTCTTTATTCTCAGAAGTTCAAATGAAGGGCTCCTGAAGGACATAGTGATAAGTACTTTTCAAAATATTCAAGATAGCAATTTTGAAGTTTAAAAATATTCAAAAATTATCATGGTTTATCCATTATTTAAGAGATTACGTTGTTAAACTTAAGCTCTCATCAAGCAATAAGAAATTCTTTTTATCCTCTTGAGTATTTGTTTTTAATTTTTTTCATTACGAAATTTTCATGCTGCTTATCACTTTGTTGCCAGGAACCCTTCAATTTAACTGAAAGCAATTTTTGTTTGGAAAAGGCCTCTTTGGGAATGTAATTTTCTGTATCTGTTTCAAATTACCGATTCATAACACCTTAAATTAATAAAAAAATACGTAAACTTTATTATTGCGGTGCAGATATGCCGATGCGCTATCTGCTTTCCACTTCGCGACGAAACTTTGTTGGAAGCTGTGTTCTGATATCGAATCTAGGTCTACTTTTAAAAAGCTTTTACTTTTTCATTCATGAACCGATAAATGCGTGAATCACTTGATTTTTTTCTCCTGTGTTGAATGGGAGATAGTACGTAGTAAAATTCACATCGGACTTCGTTCAGCGCGTGGACACATGTATCGCTTCCATTCATCTAACAGTGATGGGGAAGTGCGCCGTGGAAAATATTTAGGGAAGTTAAAGTAAAATTAAATGTTGGGAGGTGACTACGTATGTATCAGAATCAGATATGACGAATAGTGAGCATGCTTATAACTGGTGTAGTGTGAAAAGATCTTTTGGATTGGTAATCACAGTGTGCCCTTGACATACACTACGGGAAAAGGTTATTTTCCTATTCCCGAAATTCGTTGTCGAAATTTCATTGCTTCTTTCCTTCAGAAAGTCATTCTTCTTCCCTACTTATCTCACTTGGCATAAGTAAATTACACTGCCTATCAGCCATTGAGATTTGAGGTCCTCAAGAACCAGTTCAGGATGTTATATATGCTACCCTGAGGGATTGCAGAGACAGTTTATGATGTTTTAGGGTGTCCTCTGCTGTCCATTTAATCCTGGGTGGCAGTGGATTGAATGCTGTACCAGTCGAGTCATGGGAGCCCTCCAAAAGTCAGTGCAATTAGCCTTAATGCGATGGAATCAGTTTTAATAACATTTATTATTTTTCAATTTATTCGAATTTAATAATAAAATACCTAATAAATGCATTTGTGCAAGCAACATAAAAGGCATATGAAGGCAAAGGTGGTTTAAATGTAGTTCTAGCTTAAATTGTAAGGTCTTGAAGATTTAGTTTCAAGAAATAATTATGTATATGGAACCATTTCTAATGATTTTTAAAAGTACTGAACTTGGTTCTCAAAGCACTGAATTTGAATTTTGTGGCATTATTATTTCACTGCCGTTTAAATAAAATAGAGAACAGGTCATAAAGCACGTTTCTTAATAAAAATATATTTTTATAAAAATATGTTTTTTTATAAAAATTAAAGAATGAAATTTTGAAGAAACTGAAGCTAACACAAGGGCTAAGAAGTAATTAAATTTATTGATGAAAATGTTTATGGATTTTGTATGCTTGGTAACTATGTCTCATTTACTTTTATAGCTCCTTTAGCTCACATCATTTGCTAGGTTATGAAATAAAAACATTAGCTATAAAACATTTGTTTCAATACTTAATTTCCTTTAGTTTATGACAATTAGAAGTAAAAAGGTAGGACTCTTGTGCTATCTTCAATTAAAACAGTAGAAATCTAAATTTTAATAGTAACGTTAAATTATCACACAAATAAAATAAAAAATTTTCATCATGCCCCATTAATTTAAATTTCCTTTTATAAAAATCGCTCCTTGAGTAGCAAAGAACTTTAAAATTATTGAGCAACAATTAGTCTTTAGTAAGTTTAAAGACGGGTTCATCAGGTAATTTGAGATTACCTTTAAACAATCATATCGTTTAAACTGAATTTATAATCGTGATTTATCGAGGTTTCCTGTCAATTTAAATTGTTTTGCTACAAAAACATATTGCTATCAAAGAATTACTTTTTTAAATCAAGAGTTCTTAAATTTAGCACTATGACTGTCATGAAATAGTTTAGGCTTTGTGACCCCTGAAGTTAATTTTCTCATGAACTATTTTTTCAGCTTAAATGCTACAATGTGATAATACGTTCGTTATGATTTTAAATATTGAATTTTACTTTGCTTACTGAAGACATGATGAAGTTCTCTACATAAAAGTAAAACTAAAATCACCTTATAAATCTTGACAAAGGAAGTAGATTGCGAAGAACAACATAATAGATCACTTACTACCACAAGAATGCCAAGTCCTATGAGATCTGTTAATATTTTTATGGTTAGGGCCCAATCTCCCAATAAGGGGGAAATATAACAAGTATACCGATAATGTTAAACAAAATAAATTGTTCTTTATACAGCTATATAATATGTGTGCGTGTGAAATCCAAAAGCACTTTTATTTGATGCCTATTTATATTAAGTGTTTATTCCGCGATCGAGTTTCAACAAGAGACTCATTAATTCAACGTCACCGTATTCCTCTCTCATTGCATTCGCTATCGAAACTCTAAATTAGCTATTTGAGCTCTACCTTTCCTTAGCTTTGCGGGTCGTTTCGAAATTTTTTTCTCTCTCTTCTGACTGTAAACTCCATACCACTTGGACGTCTCACTCCTAGGTTCACTTATCACTATTCAGAGTGTCGTTACATATGTATGTAAATACATATGTCATCGTTTATAATACATTTAATATCGTAGTTATTTTGCTCATGATGACGCTTCAATGCGACATACATATGTTTGTCATCCAAGTAGGGGCTCGCCCAATAATTCTGATAAGGGGTCACGACGATACTACCTCATTGTCCAGTAATGTTAATAATATATATGTCCCGGGTTTTAATTTTCTAATTTTGCCTTTCTGCTTATGGTGTTTGGAGGGGTGGGTGGGCTACTTTTGGTGAACTGCCGCCCACACGCAAAAAACACCATATTGTGTTGACTGGGTGAGGCTCCTCCCTGATGACGCCCTGATCCATTAACACTTCTTCATTTTTTTGAAATTTTCTTGGTATTAAGTTTAAATTCCTAAATTTCTCTTTGTTTTTGTTTTAATATTGAATTATATTGCTGTCCATGCTATGTCTGCAGCTTCAGCGTGCATACATGGACAGTTCTGCTTTCTGGCTTCTGTTTGACTATTTTTATACCCCCAGTATTTTGGCTTTTTAGCCATTTGGCTTTTGCTTGTCTGCATTTTTGACCTTTTGGCATTTTGCTGATCTGCATTTCTGTTACTTTACGTTTTAATGTTTTGTGTGTTTGAAATTTAGTGTTTTGTAGGTTTGATTGATTATATATATGGGGGGTATTTCAATTAACGTCACACTGGAGCAACACAATGGGCTATTGGTGACGGTCCGGGATCAATCCCAAAGGGAAAGATCCGAGGACAACACCACGTAATTTTGAACCACGGTCAGATGACGAGGCAACACCTGAGCTGGCACCCCACTCTCCAAACTTCCACACCACGCCAACGTGAGGACATTTGAGGCCACGACAGATTTAACGTGCACCAGCCCCCTTTGTACACGACGATTATATATATGTATATATATATATATGTATATATATATGTATATATATAGATATATATATACATATATATCTATATATGTATATATATTATGTATATATATATATATATATATACATATATATACATATATATGTATATATATATATACATATATATACATATATATACATTGGGCTAAGGAGCCCTCAGAGCCGTTCCAAACCCTCAACAACCTCCTCGCCTTATAATGTTACTACTCGTCTATTGAAATAATAAAGAATTGTTATGGAACTTTCTGCCTCTCCATTTGTGGAATCTGCATTACACTCCATACAAATGGATCATTCTCTTCGGTTGCCTTACTACTCTCGTCACGACTGCAGGCTTATGAGATCTCTTATTTGACTATATATATAATAAAAAATTAACTCCCCCACTTAACTCATATTTGATGTTTATAGCAATACGTTTGAAAGTTGAATTTCAATTTAGTGGAAATTGATATTTTATCTCTATCCAACAGCCTTACTGATTAAAATACTAGACAAAGGAGGTGATTCATAGAGCTGTTTTTCAAGACTAGTTATAGGTCACGAGTTGTTAGGATTCATTCATTCTAGTTTTTATGTTGAATTTTTCACCTTGTCTCCAATAAACGCAGCAAAATTGATAATCCAGAAGTAACCGCGAATTATAACGATATTTAAACTGTAAAAAGACATAGCGAAATCACCTGAACAGTTTGAGATCTCGTGTAAAAGCATAGAAAACAAATGAAAGATAGACATTGAGCTCGCTTGTTGTTTAAAAACCGCTGGTTCGCGTACACATCTTGCACATATAATTTTCAGGGAAAAATAGATATATTTATAAATTGTTCATCACATCTGCATGTTTCGCAGGCTTCTCTGTTCCACAATCAATTTGAACATTTTTGGGTTCAAGACGTTCATTCAGTAGATTCCTTAATTTGGCACATATAAGAGAGACCCGCCGCTTCCGAATCTCTTGTTCACATTTGTTTGCGCACACCAAGTTAACATCGTTCATCGTCACCCAAGCGTCTTTTGAATGTTCCTCACGTCCCGTCGTACTCGTCTTTCTGATTCGTAAAACATTTGTTCAAGAAATCTTCCATAGTCCGATACATGTGCCGGTTTACATTCTTCAAGAAGTGATTTTCATCGGTGTAGATCTGGGAAAGGGAAACAGAGATAATTATTTATTTATTTACACATATCGTCAAACAGATAACTCCAATCACACGACTGCGAAATGATATAAAATGTACAGAACTTGTAACAGAAAAATTAAAAATAATAAAGCAGTATAGTTATATAACATAAACTACATCATATTTTTACAAAACTATAAATTGCATGGCAAAAAAATGAAGGATAAAAGAAAAATTATCATCGAAACAATCAGAGAAACCTCAGTTTTCAAAAAGTTATAAAGTCACTAAAAAATTTTAAATCGTGAACGAAAGCAAAAAGATTGGGGTTAAAAATTGATCGTTCTGACAAACTGAGTAAGTTAGTTGATTTTAAAATAATTTTTGCTGAAAAGAGTTTCATAAAAATAGTTTTATTGCGAGTGCTATAAGAGAGTGCAATAATATTTATTCCTGTACTCTCTTATATATAGAGGTTGGTACAGTTAATTTTGTTATATAACAAATTATTAAAAAAATCAAAAGTAAACAATTTTGCGTTCTAGAGATAATTCATATTGCATTCGGATAGCAAAAAAAGAACGGGTTAGTTCCTCCAAAACCGAGATTTTCAAAAGAAATAGGCTTTAGAAATTTATTTCGAAATTTGTTAATATTATAACTGATATTTATATAAGATGAATTCCATATTACGTACCATCTAAGGAGATTTACTTTTTTTAACCCTACTGGTGGTTGTCTCGACAAGGAATCTCGTTATTAGTAAATCATTAGCAGATCTTGATGGACGAGATATCTCGTCATTAAAAGAAAACTGACCAGATCTTGATCTCGTCACCATAAAAAAAATCAGGCAATATCTTGGTGACAAGATATCTCATCATTAGTAAAATTGATCAAATCTTCATGGACGAGATATCTCGTCTAAACCATTTGGAAGGAAGGTTAAGTCAACATGGGCATCACAACCCCGAGGTACACTAGTGATCTGTCTTTCCTTCAGTTTTACCCTCACATTTTCATACTTCGTGGGTAACCCTGCTGTTTGCATTTATATAATCTTAAATAATTTATGTCATTTATAAACCGCATCATTTCATCCATTTAATATCAATGCACTTTAAATTCACCTTTTACCCTTTTATGTAAATGAGATGTTTTTAATATACGCTTGCGGGCGAGACTTAAGGAACAGTAATCTATTTAGCTGCCATTTTGCAGTAAAGTGACCTACCTGTACGTGGGAAAAAGATACAAAAGGTAAGTCAAGAGTTATCGAACCGTGAGTACAAACAATACAATAACAAGAACAGCGGCAACAGTAAAACAAGCATCTGAACTGAAGTGATGATACTGCACTGGGTGTCATGAGAAAGAAAGTTAACTGTGAAAACTTAAAATAAGAGAAGAGGCGATTCTTATTAGGTTGCGGATGTTCCTGTGGTAGCAGAACCCATTCCTACTCTAAAGCTTCTGACGTCACGATACCAAAATTTGAATATGCAACATCTTTCTATTGAATATCCTCTGTTATGCAAATTACCACAGGCTGTTTCATTTAATTTTGTGGTTATCTACATATATAAAGCAGTTGGCGCATGTTTTCTATATAAATCTAGAGCGTATGTGCAAACCAATTCAAATTTGGTACACTTATTCTTTATAATCCTGCGGGTAACGTAGGATACATATTAACCCCAATTCTATTTGTCTTAGGTGTGCGTATAAAACAATTCGAAATCTCTATAGGAATAACGAGTTTTTTCGACTGCGAAATGGAACTCAGATTGCTTTATTAGTATTGCTGGAAAAACAATATTTTACTAAAAATTGTTTTATCGGTATTGCTGGGAAAACAACTTTTCCAAAAAGTTATTTTTGAATAATTCAAATTAAACTTTTATACAAATCAATGAACTTTTTCTTTCCATAATATCAATAATGCATAATTTGACTAATGATATGAAATGATCAAAAACATTTAATTTCGAATAACGTGAATTTTGCAAAGAAACGAGTCTATTTAAGGAGAAAAGCACGCTGTTTAAACCAATACTTTTTGTTGCTTATTCAGAGGAAAATTAAGACACTTTTGTTCAGTATAAGTATCTAATATTGACGAAGGAACACAAAAAATTCCTATGGTAATTTTGTTAACAGAAAAATAATTTGATTTTTCATCTCTTAAAGGAATTATTAAGTACATTCAAAGACTCACCATGATTACAAAACTTACTTGTGTTTGGAACAATACACCTTCTTCGGTTAAGGCTTTTATAAACATAGTAGAATGTTGAATATGAACTGAAGCTGGAAAATAAAAGTAGAAATCTTATTAAGCCTAATTGTATCTATAAAGGGAATTTATGTAACAAAATTAATGATAAGCAGTGAATGAGGATTATTGTTTTAATTTCTTAGAATTTTTTCAAGAAAATGAATATCTTTCATCTCAGTGAGCTGCATTGATTTAATTTATATTTTCAACTATTTTAATATTATTGTGACTATCAGTTTTATCGTCGTAGTAAAAATAAGAACATATTTGAAATCGTCCATATCATGTTAAACTATCCATATTAGGTAGGTAGTTAATTAACGTCGCACTAGAGCAACGAAACGGGCTATTGAAGACGGTCCGGGATTAATCCCGAAGGGAAAGATCATAGGACACGAAATTTTCAACCATGGTCAGATGACGAGGTAAACATCTGAGTTGGCACCTCACTCTCTAAACTTCCACATCAAGTGAGGACATTTATTGTGCACCAGCACCATGTACACGACGATCTTTGGAGAGTTTTGAACTCCTAACCTTCAGGTTGCTAATCGGCTACTCTATTAACCGGGCTACCACAGCCTGTTAAACTATCAAATGAAAAAAATGCTTTTTTTTCTTCAAATTCGCTACCTTGCTGTTGCATTAGACGAGATACTACTGTTAGCAAGTCGTAGAATTTATTGCCACCTTAGAAGTTCGGAAATGGTTATTGAGAAAATTCGAATATGCACACTTTTCAAATCCCAACTAAAATGATCTTTTTTTGCTCTCCCTAAAAGTTGCTATTTTCACATTTGGCAGTTTGACATGCTATCGACGATATCACAAATGTTCTGATTTTTATAGCATGAATTTCCTTCCTTGTAATTTTCTCGTTTGGCAATAATGCTAAGTTGCTTTCTCGTTTATATGTACCTAGTTCGGTTTTGTTTGGTTCGGTGAGGATATTTGACAAAAGTACATTGAAAAATTGTTTCCAACGAAGAGGAAGAATATGTAGAGTCAAAATGACAAAGGAAAGAAGATCAATTCGTACAAGACATCTTGACGTACGTACTTGATGGATCCTTTTCTGTTCCTTAAAAGATATACCTAACAACAATTTATTCATTTTACAATTTATTTAAACCATTATTTTTTTTATTCTGAACTTTCAAATTCTCTCAGCTTAAACAACAGCTCAAAAAGCAATGAATGAGAGTGTAACGGGTAACGTCTCACTTCTACACAACCTTCTACTATTAACAAAATCTCTATTCTTTTTAAAATATGACAAATATTAACAGGGTTTGCTTCGAGAGATAGTTAGGTACTTGAATTATCGTCGCATTGGAGCAACACAACGGGCTATTGGCGACGGTCCGGGATCAATTCCGAATGGAAAGATCCAAGGACAACATCTCATAATTTTGAACCACGGTCAGATGACGAGGTCATCACCCGAGCTGGCACCCTACTCTCCAAACTCCCGCACCACGCCGACGAGAGGACATTTGAGATCACAACAGATTCAACATGCTCCAGTCCCCACGTACATGACAATATTTGGTTGGATCGAGTTTCAAACTCGGAACCCTTGGAATTGCTAATCTTATAACCAAGCTACCGCTGCCCCTCTTCGAAAGGTATTACTTAAAATTTTGAACTAAGTTCCTAGATTTCAATTTTACATATAGCAGGAAAAATATCTCCTACGCTCTCCCACGCACTATGAAAAGAATATTTTTAGTCATGAATTAAAGTAACTAATTTTAAATGAGAGAGTATTGGGTGCATAATGAATACCAAGAAGCATTCCTGCCAAACTTATTTATGGATTAACTGGTTTGATAGACTCAAGGAATTATAGATACGATAAAACAATAATGCAAAAATAAAACAATAATGCAAAACAACCAGTTTAAATAGTTACTTCTTGAGTTTTGTCTTGCTGTGATGATAGATTTTAGAGTAGTAATGTTATATAAACTTCGCATTTTAACTCATATCTTTGTAAGCAAGAAGACACATGAGAGAAAAAATTGTTTATGAATAATAAAATGAAAAACATTTTTAATTCCACCCAAGGGGCTCTTAAGGAAACCCCGTTTACTCCACGTGCTAGGATGACTATGTACGGAGCTACGAGGTTACATGTGATGAATACGTAGAATTTTTAAGTACTGGAACATGATTATGAAGTACGCAAATTCAAATTTTAAAAGTAGAGATAAACCTAAGCAAAAAAAGTTAAACTCATAGAAACATTGGCATTTCAACTGGTAACGTACTTTAACATATTCCGTTGAAATGCAATATCCCACATGTAGTTTGCATGATTAAACCAAAAAAAATCTTTTTAAATATTCTTAATTAATTATTTTTTGGAGCATCTGTTCTTAGTCTTATGTACTTTTTGTTACTTGTAGCATGCTAAACTGTTATTTCATCGTGACTTCATTTACCTGATTGGAAGCGAATTCTAGAGTACTGAATTGACATTGACATTCCTGATAAACTTATGGCAATCAAACTACAATCGAAATCTATCATCAGGTGATAAAAGCCATGTGTTACGATTTTGAGCCATCAGTGATTTTCAGCTAACAAATCTTAGAGCCAAGGAAAAAATGTTACTTAGCAAGGTCGAATTACGTTATATTTCGCATTGATATGAAAGATAAAAACTGGCCAAACTGGTAGTCAAATATTAAAAGCTTCAAAAAGGACTAATAAAGATAAAAAGGTGACAAAAATGGCTTGAAGTTAAACAGCTGTAACACGTAGTGAAAAGGCTTTTGTAATCTCCTATAACCAGTTTCAGATGTGGGCCATTCGGGTTACAAGAATTTTTTGTGCTCTCATACAATTCATCTCTGACGAGCTTATAAATTACGTGTAATCTTTCATTTATGTCAAATGAGATAAGTAACTAAAAAACAACATCAGATATAGGCAATAAAAATACAAGTGAGGCAAGTAATATGTTGTCCAACTGGTCTCACCGTGTCTACTAGAAAATAGGCCAAAAATATACAACGACATAGAACCAATATAATTGACTGTGGGGTGAATGAACTTTCTGGAAATTATTAATTCATTATGAAGTATAATTTCGCGTGTTAAAAGGAGAGATCTTTTTACGGCTGCAGAGTACGAATCTGTGACGAACGTACTAGTCGAACAACTCGAAGAGGGGGAAGCAACTACCTGCTGAGATCTAGCAGAATCGTCCCTGGCACACCGCAGTAGTGACCATCGACACCCCAGTCTAAAAATCAGATCACAAGTCATTGAGTACCAATTTGCTATCAACTTTGCCATGAAATTACCTTTGACCCCTGATAACAATTTAACCCTTCTGGTGGTTGTCCCGACGAGGTATCTCGTCATTAGGAAAATTGACCAAATCTTTACAGACATCTCGTCATTAGAAGAAATTGACCAGACCTTGATTTCGTCATTATAAAAAAATCTGCAATATCTCAATGACGAGATACCACGTCATTAGCAAATTGGTTAGATCATGATGGATGAGTTATCCCGTCGAAATAACTTGGAGAATCAACGAAGTGAAACACATAAAATTCATTCTGTGTGGCAGCTGAACTCTATTCTAAACGAGTAAACGAAATTTAATGCTCTGAATTGTAAATATGGAAATGTGTGATGAATTATCTATGCTACTATGCACCTTAATTGCAATAGCAATGCCTTGAATCTGAATTTAAAGTTAAACTGTTAAATTAAGATTGTGATTACCAGTACACATTACACAGTGCATATACTACCTCTGTGATGGTTGCAAAAATTGACAGATAGTCGGATTGCTTCCGAGTGGTTCGAAACTGTTCACCGAGTGCTCGCTAGTTAGCAATGCGTACACTCCAGAGAATTTGGTTACAGTAACGTTATATAACATGTTTCATTTGTTTGGAATACGGGGAATAAAAGTGATACACTTACCATCAGCTGTGCCATGAATGAGCATAATTTTTTTGCCTTTGAACTTGTGAGCTTTGCTGATGAGGCTAGCTCTTTCATATCCCTTTAAGTTGTCCTGAGGAAGAGGAGTTCCCATATATCTTTCGGTGTAGGCAGAGTCTGGAAAGATATTACGACGATATCAATAAAACCTGTATCTAAATTTGAGTCAAATCATAAAATAATGCTGACAATCACTCATAAATCATCGAAATTACGAGGTATGTTTCTGAAACTAATTAACTTACCTCTATCAAAATTCACAACTCAGTCTTTAAGTGAACAAAATTATTGACTTTAAATTATGAACTAAGGCTAGGTGATGTTAAATGTTCCTGAGATTCCGTATTAATACCAATTACACGCCAAAAATAAATTCCTATAGTTAGTTGTATGTTTAAGAGAAGAAAAATTAAAATTCAATCATACACTTGGAATTTCACTCTTAATAAGTTACACTTTATCTCATTATGTACTATTTTTAATGTAATTTTCCCTGAAGTAAGTAACACCATGCATCATTTAAAAGTATTGCATATATTATGTCAAGTCTGGAAGACAATATAATGGAAATAAAGCATAATCCATGTCTTAAAATAATACTTTATATTTTTTCTTGAATTAGAATTGAATATTATTTGAAAAGAGTATTAAAAATGGAATTAGTTAATAAAAGTGAACTCACTGTAGTAAATCCAATTGGTGATCGGAGCTATCGATACTGCGCATTTGAAAACTGTGTTGTCTGCAGCTAGGGAAGAGGCAGCAACAAAACCACCATAAGATCTACCCCATATTGCTATGTGAGTGGGATGAATGAAGGGCAAATTGTCCCGCAAGTACCTAGAAACAGGAAACTCAATCAAGTAAAATTCAATAAGTATCCAAATATCACTATTTTAAAATGCATTTTTAAATGGAAAATTTATTATTCTTTTAGTAGATGAATTACGATACCACTTACAAGACACTAAACAAAAGCTAGAAAACATTGAACCATGGAATAATAAAGCTACCATAATTGTTTGATCTGAAATGTTGATACTTACCATTTTGCAAAGATCAAAATCGGAATATGTTTAAAACAAAAAGTCATTCACGATAATCTTTATGTACGAGTCTCTAAACTGACTTTCGTGGTAGGTTTATCCGGTCAGTGGATGTTTTGGCAAAATAAATTAAAAATTCGCTAACGAATACACTAAAATAATGATAATACTCCTATGTACGGTCACACAAAATACCTACTTAATACCGATATTAGTGAGGCTTAGGCGAGAAGGCAGATGACCTTATGAAAGTTCATTTCTAGAAAAGTGTTAAGTTCATCAGGGAAAAGGGGTGCTGCACGTAAACTTCTATATGGCAATCCCTAAAGGTGATTATTTGTTTCGTCAATTCGTAATCACTGTCATCACTCTTGGCAGAGAACTCGGAGCAATAATCTATGCAAAAGCTTAGATGTAAAATGTAAGTAGACTGAACATTAATATTGAGAGGAGATTAAAAAGGGAACAATATGCCGACTAGCAATCACGTGACTGCTCTGTGAAGAATTGACTTGGTTGGCCGATTTGATATTTTATCTCCTCGTTGGGCGATGTAACATCGGATGACAGGGATGTGTGAATGCACATTTCTTTAGACTGGCAACAAAAAAGGTGAAATCGCCAAAACCTACTGTGTTACGCGGACCAACCAGATGATGAATCAATGGATGGTTATCTTTTCCTGTCCCTTGAACTAATCAGATGCCGAATGTTTGTTTCCTCCCAGTAGACGAAACTAGTCTAAGGGTCACGTTTCTACTAGTTTTGGTTACATGATCCAGGGTACATAAAAGATTACCTTTACTCACTCCGTTCTTATATATACTCTGTGGTCGAAAGACGTCAATTGGAAAAACACATTGTTTAGTATAACTTGCCCTCTAATTGAATGAAGAGACTAGCTCAAAGCAACCAAGTGACTCAAATGCCAACTCGTCCGAATCGGACTAAAGCATTGCTTGCAACGTGCAAAGAAAACAGTTTTAGTCTCGCTATCGCTAATTGTATATATATAACTTTTTCGATCTCGCTCATGTAGTCTTTTCAGTATCCTAGTGCGGTCCCAACTCAATAAGTTTAGTGATCCCTGTCTTATACACTAAAAAAAATTCTTATGTAGAGCAAAAGTTAACTGTCTACAGGAAGTGGAGATTGAACATACGATGGACTGTTTCTGATGAAGAATATAGATTTCAGTTGGCACCTGAGAGAGAAGCATTTTGCTGTACGTAATTTGTGAGGACGCCCTAAAAATACGTGGTGAAAAATGACATTGGAAGAAAGGAAAAGAGCTGAACGGGTGACATTGTCAGAAGCAAAAGGATCCATATTCGACCACAACGCATGGAGAACTGGGTTGACAGGCATTATGTGTCATTGGGTACAAAGATTTGTTGGTTAAACTTTCCCATTCAAAAAGTTTTCCTGCTTTCCATCTATCATACTGTTGGATCGAAGCGTAGAAATGTCTTATTAACATCTATTGTAATCACCTTTGTACAATTACAGTAGATGAATTGCAGATTTGGTATTCAGAAACATTACTTCAAGCAACTCTTCATTTGTAAAAAATTCCTAATTAAAAAAGGTCATTATAGTTTCCTTATAAAATCTTAAAAAATACTTCTTCCCGAATTAAAATCAATGCTTTAGAATATCTGCGTTAAAAATCAGAATATTGATCCGATTATAATAGATCTTTGTTCTATTGTATGTTAAAAGATATCTGTTTATTTCTTTTATTTCATCAGTGAAAGGTGTTTGTTTTGCAATTTATGAACACTACATAAGTGAATTTATAAAAACTTTATATTTTATCCGTTTTATCAGTTTGAGCAGGATTACATGGAAGTCAGTACCATTTTAGTTTGCTGGTACACATATTTCCCTATTTGTTAAGATTATAAATAGTTTACCATCAAAACTACATTTTTGAGTCCTGAAGTTTGAAATTTTTTTACATTATTCACTGATCTTCGAAAACTGAATTTCATTTTTGAGTTCTTTACAAGTTGTTTAATCTGTTTTTGATAGATTT
Source organism: Meta bourneti (assembly GCA_933210815.1). Classification (NCBI taxonomy): domain Eukaryota; kingdom Metazoa; phylum Arthropoda; class Arachnida; order Araneae; family Tetragnathidae; genus Meta; species Meta bourneti. The sequence goes on along the minus strand of OW119924.1, from coordinate 74,132,119 downwards.
TTAAAATGTATTGTTTTGTAACCATATTATTACTGTCTTGAGTCTTTGTCTTTTTGTGTCTTTTTCACTGTCATGTAGATACATTATTTGTTGGCCATACGAATAAACCTGAAATAATTTGTCGGCTTAGAACACAAACTCATTAACTGTTAGTTTTTATGTCAAAAGATAAAAATTATAAGCATTTTGACAATGCACATCTTTTAAATAGATTACAGCATGACTTATCTCTTATCATGAAAATAAGAATTTAGAATCCCTGATAAAAATATCAGTTAATAAGCGTTTGCTCTAACTAGACAATAGAATTTCAGCATCAAGATTCATTTACTATTGTCACTGAACTTCACTTATATTTTAGTTATTTATGATTTTAGAACTTGTACTCGGAGCTATTGTGACAAATAAATTTCAAGGTACTCTGAGAAAGAATTAAAACTTTACTCCACATAAGCCGAGCACAGGAAAAATGTGTCACCTGATCACGTCAATTTGATCCTCGACTTCAACCGTGCCTAAATGATAGTATATTTCGTGCAGCATCTTATCGCCTTGGCTACCGCTGCCTCTTCCGTCAATCCACGCATAGATGTGATTCCGTCTACCTGACATGTAGGTACCCCAGTGGATGCTGAACTCGTCAGTCACCAGGTGGGAGCCAGGAGAACCATCTCTGAAAATAAACAAAGCAATGCTTTCAGTTTGAATTATTAGTTTTACACTAGGCGGATTGGAGTTCCCCAAATTACAATCCGATGTAAAAAGTTTATCCGGCCTACGGACATGTTAACAAAAATAAAGCGAAAAGTAAATTTTGAAGTTAAAATTAAAAAAAATATATGTGATTGGGTTTGGTTAGAAGCTTAATGTTGTTCATTAAAATCTATGGAGATAATCCAAGGCCGGAAACTAATAATTTGCTTCTGTTTTTATATAAGAACGACATTATTTTTACGATGTTTGATGACTAGGTAAAAACCGGCTTTCTAATGATATAGATGGAGCATGTACGCCAGTTCAATGTTATTTCTCTCTTGTCTCCCGGTTTGAAGATTTCAGGGTGAAGGTCAAGTGTTATCATAAGGAAGCACGAACTCTAATGTAGGTCTGATTGACGAACATGATGAAAAACACTGGTTTGCGCTTCGATGGTCAATCGGCCCAAGTCGATTTCCAAGCATACGAGACTTACACTTTGGAGATCTTCCGACAGCGACTCCGTTCACATGCTCCGACATTTTCATTACAAGGCCGATGTTGAAAGGAAGGAAGAATTACCGAATCCTATTTGATCTTAATGTTTTCATTTTGTAAAACTATTTCAACAACAAAGAAATTTTCATCACTGCATTTTACATATGGGCGATGCGAAATTTTATTTGATAGTGCTCCATCTACCACATGCTAACTCAACAGGTCTTAGATTCGACTCCTGTTCTGGACATGGCTGTTCGTTGTGGTTAGGAATCCATTTAAAATCGAAAGTTCAGTCGTGATTTAGTAAACAATCTGGGATAATGTCAAGGTCGCGTATATATGTGCCTGCATTTTTATTCGAAATTTTCTTTTGAGTCGTGCACGGAACTGATAAAAAGGTCTATGCAATTTTTCATTAATGAATGCTCGAAAAGGTATCTGATAATAGTATTTATTTTGCACCGATAAGAACATCGAGAATTTGCTTATGTATATTTATTTGAGACTAGCTGAATTTACCCGGTATTGCTCATGTTTAATTGGTTAAGCGTCGATTGAAAGTGATCGAAAAAATCACTTTTCTGTCATAGAAAATGCAAATATAGAGAAAAAGTAAGCGAGTGCAAAATAATTTTTAAAACTGAGATTTTTATAGCTTCTACAATTTGCTTTAGATCCATTTCACATACTGTAGGTAAGACAAACCCACAAAAACTGATACTGAGATGACTATATGCAAATGTCGATTTTGAGTTTTGGAGTGATCGTGAATGACCTTTAAGTTAATTTTCTAAAACAAATGACGTACATCGTATTATTGCGTCCCTAGCAAGTGGTCTGTCCAGGACGACGGATGACTCTGCACACCCAAGATAAATAGAACGGGGGTTAATATGTAGCCTACGTTACCCGCAGGGTTCCAAAGCATAAGTGTACCAAATTTCGTGTGGATTGGTCAAACGGTATAGATTTGTATAGAGAACAGACAGACAGATGCCAACTCTGCTTTAGTCTGTATGCATAGAAATCCATAGCTGAAACTTTCTTGCTGTTCGTTTCACCTGTTCTTAGGTTGACCTGCCTAAGATTAAAATGATATCCATCTTCACCACGGGGTAATATCACTGGGTACTGTAGACCATCATAAGATCGGTGTGTTTCTGAAATGCGCTGCAATGATTCGCCTCGTCGTTGAATTACGATATCCCGTTGATCAGACTCATCGCCTGATATAATCACCGCGACTTCATCTACCTGAGGGGCATTGAAGCGCCGCTCATGTTCGCATGCTGGTCTTCGGTCTGCTCTTATGACTACTTTAAATTCATCCGCTGGCATACTTTCCAATGCTGTTTTAAACGTTTTAATAAGATCATTGTGCTCATGAAACATCTTTTATAAGTTTAACACAATCTGACGTCTTGTTTCCGAGATGTAGGCGCACCTCTGGTCAGTTTCCACTCGTTCGTTTTCAATGAAATATAGTTGTAGAAATTTTGGTGGTTGATCTGGCAGCGGAAGCAATGATCCCGTTTTATGGTAAATCTACCCTTGCACTGTGAATGTCGATGGAAATACGGGCTGTTCAACAACTGATGTGGTGCCGAATGATGTCATTTGGAAACATGAATTGTATTTTCTGATGTTACTAAGAAAATGCTTTGACTCTGACGTATCTCCTGATGTGTAAAGCAAAAGTATAAATAAAACTATCAAACAATAAAAACTATTGAACTCGCTTATCGACAAATTCGCTTAACGACCTAATAGAACTCGGTCTTTAAGTGAGGAGTGCTTCTAGTATGATAATGAGTACGCTGGTATTTTAGCCAGTAGTTCGAGCTCGGATCCTCGAGTTAACAGGCTTTGGGTCCGAATCCAGGTCCTGGCAGGGATGTTTGTATATGTTAGGAATCCACTTTAAGCCGGTCTAACTAGCTCTCGTTTTAAAAAAGTGACATACCATACCCTAGTAAATATGCGGCTTTATGTTGCATACACAAATAATACTGATTTATAATTTTGATTGCTATTTTCAATAAATAATGTGAACGGAAATAGAGTTGTTAAAATAAGACTTACACATATACCACAAGCGGATAAAGAGATGCTTCATTATCAGCTAGATCTGGTGGGAGAAGTAAACGTACTTGAGCCTCTGCAAATGAAATATAAATTGCATTACAAAGATGACAAGCACGTTTTCTGGAAATGTTTCAGAGTAAAATCTCGCAACAAACACTAGAATTTATTTTTCAAGTAATTAATTTAAAGTATAGATGCTTGTGACGTGTATAGAGAAATCATTAAAACTTCCCCATTCAAAACAAGAATAACCTGTCTTAATTTTTTTTAAATTTTAGTATATTTTAGACTGAAAGAAATATACATTTTAGATGACATGCGATAACTATAGTGACCCAAATTTTTAGGTTGATTACGTATTCCCCATTTTTCTAGTCTCTGTCATAGATCCAAGTCTAATTAGCCCTAGTTTAGAAAAAATGATCATACAGCGACAAACCAGACCCATTCCTTAGTAGTTTGATCCACCATCAAAATACCGAGCTCATTTTCCCCCATTTGAGATTGGAATCCACCTTAACTCTCAGCAAATGAATTACTAGCCCTAACTGTAATTGGGGAATAAATTTCGCTCATCGGTCACGGCAAATGCTACCATGCTTATAAAGCAGAGTAGTAGAGTGAGGGAGCGCGTGATTTGTGTGCGTCTGTTTTAAGGTATAAATGTCAATGTCGAGAACAATTAGTCCAAATGAGATGAAATGTAACCTACAGTTTATAAAGATTTGATAGAAGGGTTCCACGCAATTTAGTGATTCCCATGGTCATTGTAGCAGAGAAAATTTTCAGTCGTAAAAATGGATTTCCTAAAACAATTCACAAATGCAGATATTTTATTTATGTCCTCTTTGAGCTCCAAGAATCATTCCGCGAAATCCATCATATCAGAATTTATTCATTACTACCTGAGCCGTTTCATTAGTCTTCCCTATTTCTCGTCGGCAATATCTGTCAAATAGCTAATTTAATAAAATCTTTTAGAGGTCATCATAATTTGCAAACAGAGAATGTTACATATCATTATAAATAGTGATTATTTAGGGCTTATCAATACTATAGAAAAGCTAGCTGAGCTTCTGTATAGAGAAAATGTTACGACATTACGTTTGCAACTACGTATGTGTTAATATTATATCTTGCGTGTCAGGGTAAAAGGGTTAAGTCAAAATGGCTACTTCTCAGAATCTTAAGTTGAACATTTTCTTCTCACAAATATTCAGGTAGAAAAAGCATGCCATGATACAAATAATTGTAATTTAGATATGAAGATTAATTTAGTCTTGTGATTTTAAGCACATTATATTATTTTTTAAATTATAATGATTATTTTGACTACTTTGGTATCATCAAAAGCCAGACTTAACCCCTTTTACCTTGACACGGAAGATATGCTTATTGTAAAATATGTACATGTTTTAATTAATCAATAGAAAATATTATATTGTTTAGTTCATCTTTCATATCAGAGTTGTGATGATACCTATTAATTTTGATACCTATTAACTGAATGAAATCAAAATCTGTGATGGATAAACTATTGTATTTCATATATAAACACAATAGTTTCAAAATATTTAAAATATAGTAGTTTGATTTAATTATTGTTATGTAAAATCTAATCAATGGGCTTCCCGTGAATTTGTTTTACCTGTCCAACATTGGAAAGAATTTAGCATATTTACTAAATACTCTTGCATAACATACGTAAATTTGTAACTGAAGTGATATAATTACAGAGAATGTGAAGATTATTTTGATACTTACTATAACCTCCTTTTACAGGCACATGGAAAGTTCGAATCTGTGGCATCGTTCTTTGTTCTACTCGCCTTTTTAAATCACTGTTGGTGTCCAATATACCTATAACGAAATCGAATGTTTGTCTCTTTCTAAATATCACAGGGAAGTAAATAAAAATTAAAAGAAGCACTTAAGAGTGAGTCTATTCTCAACTACAGGAACTACAGAACATATGGTGGCTGCTTTTCACTTATTGATGCAATATTCACAATTTCACTACCAGTGGGTACTAAAAACGTGGAATGGAATAGAACTATTGTAAATATGCAAGTAAGCTTAAGTCAGAAAAATACTTTTTTCATTGCAATTGCCATTGATGATCTTGTTTGTAGTATGAATCATCAAAATATTTTTAGCAATATTGGTCGTTTACAGGAAATGAGTTGTCAACTACAATTACAATCAGAACAGTACAGTTATTAGTACCACGTAGGTAATAATTCATTCAGATCAGTTTTGTTTATGTATGGACAGACGATGAAGTCCAAAAAGACCTGCTGATACACTCAATTTATTGAACTAAACTATGAAATGGATATTTATGAAATGTAAAATTTTTTATTTTATATAACACTTAGTACTTTTATACACACACTTAGGTAGTTATTAATATTGCATTTGTAAAAATATAAGCAAAACAATGTTTAAGCTTACAGAATTATGCGGCATTTAAGCTTAAATAAATATAAATATCAGAGCACATAACTAGGAAAGCTTATTAAACACTACATTTACCGACGTTTTGTAAATAGCTATTTTTAACAAAACGGGTTAAATGACCCATTTCTTTATTTGGATCCAGATAACAGTGGAATTAATGCTTGAAATAATAAAAAAATAATCTTAAAATGACAATTAAAAAAATAAACAAAATAACAAAAATGAATGTATCCTTTGTTTGATATTTCGAGTTATTATTAATAGTTTCACATTTTTTTGAATATTCGATAATAAAATCTTCCGAAGTTGAGATGCTCTGTTTCCGCTAGGATTCAATGGAGCTTGAAACTATCTACGGTGGTGTGTGTTTATTAATTTGCACAGCAGTTTTTATCGAATGGTTTGAGAATTGACAATGTTGGAAAAATACATAAAATAGTAAACTAGTTAAATGACCCGTCACGGTAAAAATAGGTATACTTTATACGTATGTCGGATGCAGGGAGAGGTGAAGAGAAATATATATTACTACATTAATTTTATAAACATTTCAGGAAAAGTCGTAATGTCAATTGAGGAAAAACGATAAAACTGAAAAAAATAATTTTAAGTCAGAATTTGCAAAGCGGGACATTTGACTCGCTTGGTAAGTTTAGTGTTAAGTGCATTATTTCTTTTATAACTTCTAATGTTCAAACACACTTATTCTTCATCATTTAAGTTCATGTTCAATAACAAGGGTAGTTTATTCCCTCTAGCTTAAATATATGTCTAAATAACCGAATGAGTATAAAAAGAATTTTTGAAATGCAATATTAATTATGAAATTAATATTCGAAAAGAAATTATGGAGACAGTCTTCATTTATTTTGATAGAAATATATGAGTACCGATTCTTAATACGTAATGCAAATTTCAGTTCTTCCTTGGAGTTATATTTTTCAATTTTATAAATTTAATATGCTTAGACCTTTTATGCACAAAAGAAATGACTAACAAGAACAAAAACCCGACATTTTGCATGGTCAGGAAAAGTAATTTTGAATCGCCGTTCATCAAAATATATGAAGAATTCATAATTTCTTCAAATATTAAAATCATAATTGTTATTTGCATATTAAAAATTCACTTTTGAGTTTTGATGAAAAATTCACTTTTGAGTTTTGATGATTCATATTTTAAATTTGGGATCAAAATTCGATGTTTTCATTGAGAAATTAGGAAGTCTGTGCAAAATTTAATATGAAGACGATCCCTTAAGCGTATAAATTTATCGACGTCATTGCTTAGTGAATGGTACTTTTAAATTCGCTCCTCTATGAACGACCTGCGAAAACATTAGTAGCTCGATTTTCCCCCGCAGCTGCACATTGAATTAAAATTTTGTTTTGTCTGTAATCGCTTTTTAAAAAAAAAAAAACAAAGAAAGAAGGTATTTTTCTTGGTAAATATAAATCTCGTTAAAAAACGCAGTTCATTATCGGTTTTTACACTAAAATCAGAGAAGTATAACTTTGAGAGTAAAATATTCGTACTAATAGTCTGATTGTAAATGGATCGAATCTCTATTTTCGGAACACCTGGACCAAGGCATTCCAGTACGTAGTACTCGACGTTGGGACTGAAGATAGCATTGCTGAAGAGACACAAGTACCCTTCTTGGCATGTCAAGCATTTGATGACTGGGGAGTATTTGCTTTTCTTTGCGGAAATCGAATACAGATGGCGCTCGCTGGTTCTGTTTCGCTTTGTTGCCAGAAAGTAACTGAAACGGGAGACAATGTTATTTCTTTAGCGAAGAATGTAAACAAAAAGAAACTTTTTGTTTTACTGTGTCTTAGTGTTTTTAATGCTTTATTCGGGACAGGATTTTACAGGTTTAAAAATATTTCAGAGTTAAGCAAGCACACATTTGTAGCAAACAGAAATTTTGTACATTATAAACACTGAACAGAATTTAAAGTAATTGATAACTTTGTGTAGCAGATCTAGTACTTGTTACATTATGTATCGAAAATGTTTTCAAAATAACTTTGAGTATGAAAAGACATTATTTTAAAACAATACAATGTCATAAAATGTTTCACCATCTTTGTACGAGTTCAACAAATTATGAAAGCAATTTATGTATACCCAGCAGACCCTCTCATAGAATCTGTGCTAAACATCTTTAATTGCTTTTTTCTACTGGTGGCAAAGTGTCGTTACTCACATTTCATTTTATTTTAATACGGCAAGGTTTTTGCATCTAAATTTACATAAATGGATTTCACTCTTAAAAGTGAAATAAAATGTCCCAAAATGCACGAAAGACAGCGTTTTGTTTGAATTCTTTTACTGGTGTTATTCACAATCAAATTCATGGAAAAAATACTTCAGTCATGTTACGACAATTAGACTCTGAACATCTGCCTTAACTTCATTTCATTACCTTGCTCAAAGACGATTCGGCATATTTTGACGTTAAACCTATTTAAACATATTTTCTTTTCTGCGATTTCTATCTTCCAAATTTCTCATTACTTTCTGTAAACAGACTGCTGAAAGGTTTTATAAGAGTGTCGAGTTCTTCCGTGTAGTTTGAGCAATGTTATGTAACTCCATAGTTCAAATCAAGCATATTTAAACTAAGTGTCAAAACTGGAGAATGAATCCAGTAACGATGAATTCCATGTTGTTTGTATACAGTGCTATCATTCGACAATAAACAAATAACGTCTATTTCTGTACCATGTACGTTAATGAAATGTATATACAGGCAAGCGGTTTCATGTATTTAATTGCATATCTAGCATCAAATGATTGAGTAGTAGCTGAACCCAATAGTGTTGCCAAGATTTCATTTAGGAGGAGATTCATATTAGAAAATACTTGTTATGCGCAAACCGAAAGTCAGAAGACTTTCGGTTTGTCTAGATTATTCCAATTAACTAAGGAACGTGTTCTCGAATATAGTTTTACTATATTATGTTTACTCCTGGGCAATGAGTTTTACTGTAAACAGTCACATGTTTATGGGTTGAAATACTTAAAGGAAGTCATTGTTACCGAAAGGTAATACGAATAATTGTTTTAGACTACAAATGCGGTAAAGTTAGCGTGAAAAAATAACTTCACTCAATCAAATTCCTCTTATTCGACAAGCATTAAAATTTTGAAAAGGTAAAATAACTCTTTTTAGTTGTACCTTCCTTTTTTGTTGGAATCGGTCTCAAACCTCCAATTATAGTGCCGTGTGGGGCACATAAATTTGAAGAATGTAAATCTTTGAATGTATAAAAGTGAAGAAAGATTGGGGATCATGATCTGATCAGACTTCTTGTTTTCTAAAATGTATGTTTTAAACTATAAGACTTGGTTACGTAATAAAATTTATTTTTAATGTATAAAACTCTGTCTTCAATCGATAAAACCCAACATTTTTACTTACTGGAAATTAAATATTTTGTGTTGGTTGGGTTTTATGACGCGAGGACCGTATTTGACCAAGCTGCGCCAAACATAAAACGCGGATCGCCAAGTAAAGGACATACACACACGAGGAAATGTATATTGAGACAGAAGAGAGAAATACCCTAGTGCAAATTACAGGAAACGAGCCTGCGATGCCTGCAATTCGCATGTAGAATAAAGCATGTCGATAAGAAACTCGTGAGACTTTGAAACTCAAAAAGCTTTTTAAAAGCTCTTGGGAACAATTAAAAGCATACTTTTTTCGTTTTATGAAATCACATAGTGCATGTCTTGTTATGGGAAATCCGGAATAAATATCTTTTCTCGTGTAGCAAGAGAAAAGATATAAGCTTTGAATTTTCTTTCAATGAAAGAGAAGGACTTTATATATAGGGGTAGATAGCATCCATTCACACAGGATAAACTAAAGATGCTTTGAATTTACGGTGATAAATGGTAGAATCACTGAATCGAACAATCTTTCAGAAAGTACCCTTCACAGTCTACATGAAGGGATCATGAATTGCTTGTTTCAAGAAAGTAACTTATACTTCAATTGATTGCTAACTCAATTACAATGACATTTTTATAAGAATGGCAATAAAAAAGAAAATAGGATGCGCATTCCTTTAGATGCAGCTTTAAGAGACGATTGATAAAGTCTCAGTCCCTTAACTACATTAAATCATGGGTCTTACATTAAATGATGAAAAAATTAGGTTTCGTAAGCATTTTGAATTTGAAAATGATTTCACGAAGCATTTAGAAAATTTGTGAACAAAAACTTTTTCCGAGTCTCGAATATCACCACTCTTGCATTACATTTCCTCCCTTTTATTCGTTTCAAAGTTAAAAACATTATATCATAAAAATAATACAGACGGTAATAGTTAACAGAAGATTTTACTTTTTCAGGAGATTCACAATCCATTATTGAAAGGGTTTTTATCAAACATTGTTCTAATTTTATAGTATTGTTTTAAGTATTGTCTATCAAAGCAACACAAAAGTGTTGTAAAAATGTTGGAAGGTTGTCAGCACACTTGTGCATTCTTTACAGGGTGTTGTAAAAGCGAACTGCATAAGTTTCGTAGCGATGGAAGAGTAGAGAAAGACTGCATAGATAAATTTTAGTAATTTGGTTTGTCTCATTATGGATCATTCTGTGTTATACGAGTGCTAACTAGACTGGGACATATGACTTAAAGTGGTTTCCGAATCACTAAAACATCTTCGTCATGACCGGAATTCGAAATCATAGCCATTGAACTGTGGGCCAAAGCACTAACCACTCGGCTAACAAGCCGGCATTCAATAATCTGGAAGAAATTCAAAACTAAAATGCTTCTTAAAATCAATATTATATCAACAATGATACATATTTTATCAGTAGGTATGTATGGAAATTAAGAATTCGTTTGTGTTTTGAAATCAGGCTCCTCATTTAGTCTTGTCGATCCGACACACAAACGAAATATAAGCTATGGTTTCTGGAAGTCTTGAAAGTGGAACTCGGGGATTACATCCTTATTTCTAATATCTTTGGTAATATTCATTTAATAAACATAAGTTATTAATGTCAAACGCTTTGAAAGCTTATTACAAAACGACAACCATTTAGAATTGTATACAGGATGGTCAGCTCGTTGGTTGGTTGATAGTTGGATTTACGTCGTACTAGAGCAACACAACGGGCTATTTGGGCCAGTTCGGGATCAATCTCGATGGGAAAGATCCAAGGACAACTCCTAGCAAATTTGAAACGCGGTCAGATGACGAGGCAACAACTGAGCTGGCACTCCACTTTCCGAACTTCCATACCGAGCTAACGTGAGGACATTGAAGGCTTCGACGGATTTAACGTGCATCAGCCCCTACGGACGATGGTCTTTGATTGGATCGAGTTTCAAACTAGTAACCCTCCGGTTGCTAATCCACGACTCTACCAACTGGCAGCCCAAAATCATTCCCTGTCCAAAATCAACACGAAAAAGTACTTGTTTTTGGGCTGGACATTGCATTCCTTTAATATTCGCTTAGTGTTATGAAATCACTTCAGGTCATTCGAAATTTCAGCGCTAAAAATATCAGACAAACCATCCTTTTATCGTCCCTGGGATTGAAGTAATCGAGATATACGTTCATAAATAAAGTACGTAATGAATATGTAAATCCGAATGTGAGCGTTAAACCATCAGCTGTAGGTACGTATGTCTGGAATGACACGTCCTATCGAAAAACGAGCAAAACTTTTTCAGATTGGTTTTGGACAAGGATAAGCGTGGTATGATTACTACGCGGTCGATTCTGCCTACCACGTAAGACATCTTTTGTTCTTTGATTCATGCAACGTCAACTGAGACACAGGAAATAAAGTTTGAAATGAGAAAACTAAACGTACACTGTATTTGAGCCTTCGTGATATGCTGCTATCTTCGTCACGTCGAATTTTCCTTCGGTGAGAAATTCCATCAATCGTGTCTGAAGTAAAATAAATTACAAATAGTATATTATTAGTTCAAAAATTGTTAAAATAAAGTAGAAATATTATAAAATAATATAATCGTTAAAGATAGGTATTCTTGTTCAAATTATATAGGTGAGTATTTCTTGAGAAAGCTTGATAAAGCGAACATGGGAAGTCTTGCAAACGATAACAGAAGTTCTAATCATTTTGTTTTTCAGAATGTGAAAATGGTAACCATAGGACATTTATTCTTCTCGTAATTTAACGCTACGGGACTTCTCATATTGTTTGTTGCTGTTGTGTATTTAATTCTTAACATTTTACTTTTTAATGAACGTTGATCTGCAAAATAGTTTTATTGAATTTAGGATTAAAGTTCAAAAATCCTGAGACAATAATTATTTCAAAATTTAAGCTACATTAGGGATTCAAAATGATGTAAAAGTATCGATAGTTTTCAAATCATAAGTAAAAACTTAAATTGTTTCTGTTCATATAAAAATAAATCCTCTTTCAACAAATATTATATCGATATATCCTATATAGAGGTTAGATAGCTTCCCAATTGTATCCTAAAAAGTTATGGAGTTTTCTAATCTAAACGAAAGATAACTGTTTACTAAGCTTTAACAAGTGTAATAACTATGAATGATGTTGCAAGATTAACGTGCACCTTATTTATAAAACGGTTGTTTTTCAAACACTTACCGAAGTTTTATTCACACTGCTCTTGTTCCAGAACATTTTATGGAATAATTCACTTGCAGTTTCACTTACAGAATAGTACTCTTAAAAATAAGTATAGTGCAATTTATTCTAATAACGTGACATAACGCAAATTACCTAAAAATACTTACCTTTCTTCTTATATACATAATCAATATTTGCGTCACATCCAGATGTTTATTATATGTGTATATAGAGAAGAAATTATCTTGTAATGTATATATAGAGAATTTTTCTTCTCTATAAACATAATAAATATCTGTCCCACGATTCGTTGGTTGGCAATAAATAATTCATTGAATCCAAACACACACAAAAGCATTGTAATTCAACTGCTTTCAACAATTGTGTTTCAAACCTTAGAACGAATTGTATTTTATCCATTTTCAAAATATTGCTTGCTAATAAATCAGCGTATTCTTCAGTTATATGAGTAAGTTTCACGAGTAAGCGTGGATATCGAAAGCAATTAATGAATAAATTTTGCTAAGATAGAATTCAAATAAACCTTTTGTGTAGTGTTAGAGCATATTGGATTTTCTTAGCACAAGAGTGATATCACAAAAACAAATAACTAAGCCAGGAGGAAGTATTTAAATAGATATAAACCTTTACTTTCAGAAGCGATTTCTATTCATGGGAATCATAAAAGCTGTTTGCATTGGATGGAAAGTACTGGGTAAAGATTTATCTAACAGTGAACCAAAAGCTAAAGGACGCATTTAAAAAGAGAATTTTTTCCAGCTTAAGAATGAGTTATAAGAAACACATGTTTTTTATTTCCGACATTTAATGTACTCTTTAAAAGTCTTTTTTATCATTAATATAAATTTTCTTACCCGTTTTATTTTTCATCTGGGAATTTAGAATACCACGATTATGAATGTATAGTTAAACTCATTCACCAAGTGAAATAATGTATTTTTTACTATAAATTATTGAGAAATAAGCTTTTTTTTTCCAACAGACTAAGTTATTAAATAAGAAAATTATGTCAAATAAGCTACAGAAAAATAAAACAGTAATCTTATAAAGGTTCAATAAACTTATATTAGAGCTGAATAGGAAGGTTGTTTTGCTCTTTTTTGCCACTCATTTATTTCAGACATTACTGACAATTTTCGGAAGTGCATTTTTTGACTAAATGATTATTTACATGATGATACGAAATACATTGTCATTTTGAAATGTGTACTGTGTAATATAACACTATCAGAATGCATATAATTTTTATTTTTGACCTAAACACTAAAAGTAGGTCTTTAAACATATGTACTAACTCCTTCACACACTGTTAAATGACAGCTAATGAGTTCCTGCTCTAAGCAGACGATATCAATTCGGAATTCAAGTTTTTAGAATTTTTATTGGCGAAGTGTTAAAATTGTATTCGAGAAAAAATAGCCAAGTGACGTCAAGTTCGGAATACGTTTCGAACACATCCACAACTTACACTAACTTGACAGAAAAAATCCCTTATACACAATTTATATTAAAGGCATTCGTATGTATAGTCGGAAAAAAGCATAACACATTCGTTGCAATAACACTTGATAATACTATATTTTAGCCAAAAATATTTGATCGAATTAATGTATCTGATTTTATGAGTTAGAAGGATAAAAAGTAGTATTTTACTTCATTATGAACTACTGCAAGATGTTTATAATGTCCACTGCTTCCTTCTGAAAGTGGCAGTTTCATGAACCAACTCTTCCCGTTATGTCCAAATACCAACGGATCGTACAAATCAACCCAACCTTTTCGACTTGGTGGTCTTTGGTCATAAATCTGAAATAGAAAAATATTTCGAGATAAACATTTATTTTATATAACACTAGCTGAATTACCCGGCGTTGCTCGGGTTGAAATGGTTAAATGTTGCTTGAAAATTGAATTAGAATAAGCACTTTTCTTTCACAGAAAAATGCTATCATTGATGTTGTACGGAAAATACGTTTTAACTTTTTAATTGCTTCTACAATATACTTCGGACACAAATACATACATTTAATTCCTGCATATAATAATATTGCATAATATTGCAATATGTAAAAGATTAAGACATAAAGACAAACAGAAACGAAATTCCGACGAAAAAATGCAAAATTCTAAAAAACGAAAGATGCGCAAAGTGCAGTTTCAACTACTGTTTAAATACTCTCGCAATCAAGTCGTGGCGCTCACTGGGTAATTGATTGGTAAGTACCTCCTTGATCTCCGTCCAAATCGGATTGCAGGTGAAGGTGATAAATAAGACTGGTCTTCCGTACGTCCTCACGTACGTCATAGCATCTTGCGTGTATTCGTGCATGTGTCTGGGACTGCCTGTAAATGTAGCTGGTAGTACGACTAAGGCACCGAGGTTTTCAACGTTCCGTCATTTGCCACAGCATCTCTCAGGTGAATATATCAACTTTCAGTTTACGTTGATTTAGACGAATGTAAAGGAGACGCTCACTCTCGACTTTAGCGTACATATCGACGATGAACTGATGAAACAATTGCCTGCAGTTCAATACGTGGTTCTGCTCAGTATCTCGAACCATTAATCTGTACGCATTGAAATCCTTCGCTGAAACTTTCTTGCTGGTTGTTTCACCTGTTCTTAGGTTGATCTGCCTCAGATTAAAATGATATCCATCTTCACCATGGGGGAATATCACTGGGTACTGCAGAGCATCATAAGATCGATGTGTTTCCGAAACACGCTGCAATGATTCACCTCGTCGTTGAATAACGATATCCCGTTGATGAAACTCATCTCCTGATATAACCACCGCGACTTCATCTGCTTGAGGAGAGTTGAAAGCGCCGCTCGTGTTCGCCTGCTGGTCTTCGGTCTGCTCTTATGACTACTTTATATTCATCTGTTGGCATACGTTCCAATGCTGTTTCAAAGGTTTTAATAAGATTATTGTGCTCATGAAACATCCTCTGTAAGTTTAACACAATCTGACGTCTTGTTCCCGAGATGTTGGCGCACTTCTGATCAGTTTCCATTTGTTCGTTTTGAATAAAATATAGTTATAGAAATTTTGGTGGTTGATCTGGCAGCGGAAGCAATGATCCCGCTCTATGGTAAATATGCCCTTGCACCTAGAATGTCGACGGAAATACGGGCTGTCCAACAACTCATGAGGCGCCGAATGATGTCATTTGGAAACATGAGTTGTATTTTCTGATGTTACTAAGAAAATGCTTCGACTCTGACGTATCTCCTGATGTGTAAGTCAAAAGTTCTTGTGGTGGTGGTTCCATTTGGCAGAGTTTAACTTTTCCATTTTTACAGCAAATACCAGTAGACTCTGATTTAAACTTTTTGGCTTGACAGTAACTACAAACCATTTCCATTTTCCCGATGGTAACACTTGCATGCAGCGAGTAGTCTTTATGTGAATTGTAGTGGAATTCTTCCAATGCTAAGCTAAAATGGTGCGCAGTCCGTGATCGTTTGGCTCTATCTCTCTTATCCTGTAGTCGGGCCTCACGTTGCTTTGCCGTCTCTGTTGCTCTAGATGTAGTAGCACTATCCCTCTTATCCTGAAGTCGGGACTCACGCTGCTGTGCCTTCTCTGTTGCTCTTGATGTAGTAGCTCTCTTTCATATCCTGTAGTCGGGCCTCACGCTGCTGTGCCGTCTCTGTTGCTCTAGATGTTGTAGCTCTCTCGCAATCGCAAGTCTTCTATTCCTCTCCTCGGAAGTTTCTTGTCTACGCTCATCTTTCATCATCTTAGCCGTTAACTGCACTTGGCCGATCGCCTTCCCCTTCCTTGGAGGCATTGCTACAGCAAAGAAATCCGTCAATGAATACAAAGAAATGCTATTTCATAAAATAAGCAAAAGGCACACTCTCACTGAGCAATGAAATCGATTACAGAATACAATAAAAATAAAAACGTAATATAAACTGAATGGTAAGACAAATTTAAAATTGCGAAGTACTTACATCAGTTTAGGAATATCAAATTTTTAACACAAATAAAAAATATTAATGCCTTACTTAAAAGCTGTCAATCAAAATACTCAAACACAGAATTCTAAATCATACTAAAAAATAAACTTTTATTCTGGTTTAAAAAAAAGCATTAATTCTGATCCCCCATTAAACTTATTTAAAAAATTAAGCAAAAGGCATACTCTCAATGAGCAATGAAATCTATTGTAGAATATAATACAAAGCTAAAATTAACGAAAAAACGAATTTAAAATTATGTAGTACTTACATCAGTTTAGAAATATAAATCCAAAATGTACACTATCACTGTCGAATAAAGTAGGAAACACTTATACAATCAACTAAAAGCGAAATAAAACTGCCAGATTCACTGAAAGATGATAAACTGGAAGACTTACCGAGCTAGCTTCCTCTAAATACGACCAGCTAAGAATCGAGTGAGTACTGGAATGTTCTCCACCATGAGTCCAAGGAAGTTTCCGTTTCCCCAACTTTCTAGACAAAGTTTACATACAAACAAAGTTTTATAAAAAAAGTAAACATTAATTCTGGTGCTGCCAGATACCGAGTAGTAAAATTACGCTTTTATGATCAATGAGTTTTTCGTTTGTGCTTTTCGGAATAACGGTGCTTGGGTTAGAAATAAATGTAACCGGTGTAGACAAATTAAACTGAATAGATAAAATTTTTTCAAAAAGCAGAAGGTCGATTTTACAGAATTTTTCAGAAAGAAAATCACTGCTTTCAACGGAGGATTCACATCTATTCCGGACATTTTAAAATAAGTTACACGCCTTACCTAAAAAGCCTCGTGAAACAGAATTCTACAAATCATTTAGTATTCAATAAATTATTTAAGGAAAGTTGGTCGAAATATACACCAACTTTCCTTGAAAATAATACTTGAACTCCTGAAAACCTTTCCTTGAATTTCCTTGCAAACATAAATATTTTAAAATATTCTTTCCTCCTTCATCAATAAAATATCTATAATTTATTTACATCATGGGAAGAACTAAAAAGTCAGTTCAAACATAAATACTGTAATTTAATTTGTTTCGGAAAAAATTGTTTTTCGATCAACAGTGGTAAAGCAACCATCGCTGCCTAAAGCAATTAATCTATGCTCAATGTTATTTCTATGGCGATTTCGAATAGTTTTTAGCCCCCCAGGGCCAATAGAACGGGGGTTAAGAGTTAGCCTATGCTGACCGCAGTGTTCTAAATTATAAGTGTACCAAATTTGGTGTGGATTGGTCAAACGGTGTAGATTTGTATAGAAAATATACCCACATACACACACACACACATCCTATTTTATATATATAGATTCACTCAACTTTGATTCTATCTTAATCGTAAAACCACTCTGGAAAAGTACAGAACATCCAGTATTCTAGATCTCTTTCAAAGCATAAAATAGAGAAATCTAACCATGAAATAAAAACATCTTAAAACAGCTAAAGGTATTCTGACACATAACTTAACTATAAAAAACACACAAGAAAAAAAGAACCATGAAAATTTCAAATCACACAAAGATTTTTCTTAAAATGCTGGTTAAAATATATTTTAGTTTATTTTAAAGAATGTTACACGTCCAAGAACATAATTTAAAAAAATTCATAAGGAAATGCATAAGAAAAAATGCATAAAGAAATCGATTTTGATGAGTATATTTCAACGAGTAACTTCCTTTCTTTGGGTTTATCAACGACGACTTATATTTTGTAAGTTTCTTTTCTCGTTCTTTCTCGTGTATGTAAACAAAAAAAAATACCATCTTCCATATAACTCTACACAAGTAACGGAATATTAAACGAGACTGGGATTCGTTATGATGTAGGTATGAGAAAAACTTGGAAGTTTTCATTTGCGACAGAATGATGTTGTGGAGATTCACATTTTTGCATCCCTTCTTTTTCAAGTAAGGAAATTTTTTGCAAAGCAATTTTATTTTGTTTTGATCGTCTTATGCTAAATCTATGTCCATATTTTTTAGATAAAATTTTACACTGCAATGTGATGCATTTATGTTGCTACATTTTGTTATTAAGATTGAAAATAACTTTTTAATATTAATAACAAAATAATTAAATTAAGAATTTTTCAATATATTAAAGATTATAGCTGAAGAATAAGTATTTTTTAGAAACAATACACAAAAGTTCCATAGCATTATTACAAAAATGCTGTATACAGTAATACTATAATTTGATATGAATATACTTACTGAAGAAATTTGATATGAACTTAAAGATATATTTCAATGATATACAATTAAATCTGCAAAACTATCAACAAAAATATTATTAAACATAGGGAATAATTAAACACTACTATAGTATTGACTAATATAGATAAAAATCACGCTTTAACTAAATATTTATAAGCAAGCAGACCCGTGCAGAGGCATCTGTGCTGAACTTTTTAATTGCTTATTTTATTAAAAGCAAAGCACCGTTACTCACATTTAATATCTTATTTCAATCCAAAACCTACCGCTTAATAACTGTAAGTTGATTTAATTAGTTTTAAAAACTTTAATCATTGTATGATAATTTTGGGAAACGCTTTTGTTTTTAAATGACATACAAGGCATTTATATGTATACTTTGAACTATTCTATGCATTCTGGGTAACATTGGCACACTCTAGAGACTTTTCTTTCTTACTAATAATTTAAATTCTACAAAAATGTCAAATGCCAAATATGACATTTATTTACATTTGTGAAATTGTGTATTTAACAATTGCGTAACTTTATTAGAGTGTGGTAGTTGTTACATGTTATGAATAGGAATTTCAATTTATTAACCAAAGGGGAAGTTAGTTAACCAATTCAATCCGAGTAATGCCGGGTAATTCTGCTAGTAAACAAATAAAGGTGATTCCTAGCAATAAGTATGTGTGCGTTAAGTACTTTTAATTAAAAAAATTTATTCACATACATTTAACCACACTCGTGTGTTTTTAGTTTTTAATTAGTATTTAAAGTAAAAATTGTTGTTGCTTTCATGGCCTTCAGTAATCTTTCAAAAGCCCAAAGCAGAATTATCACCGGTTTAGTAACTATATGACGCTCTGTAGTTTGTTTTACATATAAAAACGTAAAATAAATTACAGAGAAACAAAAAGAAATCTTATTAGGTATTAAGGTAAAGGTATTAAGGTAAGGTTATTAAGGTAAAATAAACGTAAAATAGGGTTGATTAGAAAAGATGTTATTATATTTATTCAAATATTGCTTTCAGAATCTGAATCAGAAAATATAACTTTTATTTCAAAATTGTTTGATGTAGATGATCCATCTGTACTTTTAGCAATGTATCGTAGATGTATCTATTTCATATTTTCCTTATTGTAGTTGAATTCTTTTGGGTTATTTCGACTAAAAACGATAAACCATTCATTATTAAAATATAAAATAAAGAATTGTATCGGATATAATTAGTGTTATTGAATATTGTGTAATGTATAGCCGGTCAAAAAAATATCCGTACACCTCTTGTTATCCCCGTCCCTGAATCAAAGTCAAACAAAAAGTGTCATTAGACTTGGAATATAGCCTTCTATAAATAAATGTACATTTTATTTGCTTATGAGTCCGTATTTATATTTATTTAGATATTTCCAAAATTTCAAAGGGGCAAATACTCTTTATAATGTCATTAAAAAATTGCCCATATCGAAATTACGCCAAGTGTAAATTTTTGTGCAAATCTGATAATAGACAGTCAAAACGTTGACAGAAAACCAATCAGATACGGCATGATTACATATTTGTGACACTACTTGTGAGACGTTACTTACTTGATTTGAAGTTTGTATGTAACACAAATAATGTATTTATATCTTAAATAGGGTGTATAGAATGAGAAATACTTCTCATCATTTACACTGACTTGATACAAAATTTAGTATGAAGACGGACCCTTATGCAAATGAAGCGCACATTTATTAATAGCATTTTTTAGTCTAATAGCACTTTTGACTTGTCTGTGCTACTACAGGGATGAGAATAACAAGAGTTCAGATACGTTGTGTTAACCGACTGTACCACAAGTTTCATGGCTTTTACGAATGTATTATGTGCCTTAAAGCTAATGGGTAAGGTTACAGGACTGAGTATTAGAAGTGATGGGAACTCACAAGAGACATATTTAAGCAATCATCCATCCCTTATTTCAGATCCCTCGGTACAAGCAATCTCAACTGATGTTTATAAGAGATTCTCTAGAGCCATCTTTCACAAAAGGAAGGATTTCTAGCACCAGTGAAATGGATGGCGTAGTGAGTAAATTTTTGAATAGGACTTGTTTTTTTATTTGATGACCTTTCAACAAACAAGTCACATCAAATAGGAATCATAAAGAACAGGGTTTTCTCGGCGGTTGAATGATTGCAAGTTGAGGTGATCTCCAGTGCTCAATTCGCTCCAGAACAGATATGACTAAAGAATGCCGATGGAAATATCGTCTTTTATTGGTTGCAATGGCTGTAAGAGATGATTGGACCAGATGAAAGCTTCTTACTCGCAGTTCTTACAGGTTACAAAGCGAACAGTTTTCATTTTGTATCAGATTTATTTTCTATTCATTTAATACTTATTAATTATTCAAGGAAACTTATAAATGAAGTTCAGCAGTATTTTTGATGATACCATTTAACTTATTCCACTGTATGTTGAATATTAAGCCAGTACCAACGCTGTCAAATTTAAAATTGGTTGCTTAATTTTAATATCACAGACTATATCTTGTGAAAAACTATTGAAGACAATAACTATCAATATTTATATAATATTAAGGTAAAGAATACTTTTCTTGCTTGTACTTATTTTTCATAACAATTTAATTGATTACTAGGTGTTAAATAAAGTGCATGGAAGATGTATGTACACTATAGCTACGATTTTATACATTCTTTGCTAAATCTATTTAACACTAAAATATTTACGTTCTTAATAAAGCTTCTTATCTGCTTAAAGCTGTTGCTAGGCCTTAGTCACTGCGTATTAACAAACTATTGACAGCTTGATACTGTTCCGTTAGATGGATCGACTGGAAGATTTGAATTCAAATGTGAAAAGTTTTTAAATTGACCCTCTGAGCGTCACGATATTTCCGAGTAGTGTTGTATTGCATTTTCCTCACAACACACATAATGACTAAATAACCATATTCTTTGGTTGAAAGAATCCTAGAAAAGTGGACCAAGGACAAAACTGCTTATATGCCATGCAAGGAAGACTGCAGGTTGCAGATCGGATGTATGCTTGTTAACCCCTCAGAGGGCTAAAGGATATTATTTTGTGTCAGTGGCTTTTTCTCACAGATGTGCATTCTATTAACAATGTTAAAGTAGTACAAATTAGAAAGGTAGCTAATGCGCAACAGAAAGCCTTTCACAAACAATATGAACAAATGAGAATTGTTACAGGTGATTTAGTGATCAGAATTTTTCTTCAAAGAAATGGAGTTTGAAAATATCTCCTTTAAAATATAAGAGTTTCCATTTACAAAAAGGGCAACGCTGATCCATATTTCAGCCAACAGTATTAAAGTCCAAACAGATGACGACAAACTACCATCATTTCTTCTCGTTGTTCGGAAACTTATTTTTCACAAAAGAATAGCGTGCAGAAAAAGGGATTTTATTCTTAACGTATGCATCGTTTTTTAGATGTATGATGAGATGCGTAAACGGATGAGAAGACATCTCATTGCGTTCCACTTGAACTTTAATGATACCATTTTGGCAACAGACGGGGGTTTTCAGAAGTATTTCGGCCCCATGCCGCTGGTTATTAGATAACGTAGTCACGATGTATTTTTTATTATTTAAACTATTTGAGTATTCAAAACGGATGTGTGTGAACTTCAACATTTGGCTTGAACGGTGCTATCTAATAGAGAACATACGAGATGCGACGTAGTTATGAAATGAAGCTTTACTTTTCTGCGTACGCTTCTTTATTACTTGCTATAATTTGAATGATGCTCATTATTCTGTGTTGTATTTACTAAAACAATGAAACATATTTGCAAATATGCTATTAAGATATTCATAATATGCATCGTAAAGGAATGGTAAAACAATGTGGCCCATCGTCATTTAAAATTACATTATTTTTTATCAAATATCAATAACGAAACGAATATCTAAAAATGTTCGCTAAGAAAGTTATTCTGTTTGATTATCATCGTTATTGTTTATTGACCACCCATCTTTTATAGCTACATTTGAATTGAAATTAAGAACTTTTGATCTAAAAGGACTGGGACATACACATTAGCATGAAAATTGCTTCAAATAGCACAGCTAATGAAAGGATCAATTTAATACATAAACATTGATGGTAGAGTGGAAATATACATAAATATTTCATAGTATTTAACTAACTAAAGTCGGTACTGGCACCATACACATACTCTGATTATCCTAGATGTGCTAACGCCATACTGTGTTTCCTAGCAGTGGCAGTAAAGTACAGTGTACAGTGGAAGAAAGTACAGTGGAAGAAAGTATGCTTACTTTAGAAAGACGTATTTAGTTCCACTACTTGATGTCAGTGGAAGATGAACTGTAGCCTTAACGCTGATTGATACTGCTTCTATTTATAAAGTCATTTCAGGCCATACTTCTCTGTAAATTCTGATGACGTTGTCCCGTTGAATTTTTTTTGAACATCTCGATATTCCATCTCTAGCATTTTGGAATCATAAATCAAACTTTTGAGATATATCAAAGTCACACTTGGATGGCGGGGACGTTCAGAAAAAGATTTTTTATACACATTTTGTTCACAAATGATGTGCCTTTTCAAAGGAGACGAATAACTGAAATGATACATTATTTGCCTAAGATCTTGCATATTTTGTAAGTTATGAATGCGTTTGAAAATTTAAATATTGGAAAATACATGGATGTTCTGCCTTTCATAGTCTATAGCTTTTTTAACTCTCTTCCTGCCATTTGCTGCGATATAAAGTGAAAAAAAGAAATCATAAGGGAATGTAAAAGCATTCACAAGGGAAAATTCGAAAGCATCGGAATATCATAAACTTTAAAAAATAAATAAAAGTAGACTGCTGTATTTTTATTGATACGGTGGGGATGTCACATCACATTGCATGGTACCAGGCGTTTACTTTTCCTGAAATCATTTTAAAAGCCGAGTTATATTTCAAAAGATACACAGTAAGACTATTCACAGAAAGATAGCTTGAATAATGGTGGCAAAGTGGTAGTTAAATCTCCAATTAAAACAAATAGTTTAGGTCCCCAGAGATTAAAAAACTGTATATCTTCTTAAAAATAGGATTTTTTAACATTTATTAGAAACTCAGATGTGTCTAAGAATAACCTATTGGTGCATTTCTTCAATTTATGTAATAGATATATTATCAGAGTAATAATACAGGGTGGTTCATAAGTCACTATAATTAAAAAAATTCATAAATTTTCTCAAATATTTAATTCATTTCTCAGATTACTGAAAACTAGACGCCTGTAGTTTACTGTGGAGAAATACAATACCGAACAACGTGTCAAAATAATTCAATTTACTTAGAAAACCGATGTTCTATTGTGCTCACCTAGAGAGCACAGTCGTAATTATGGACGCAGAAATCCACCATCGAAACCAACTATACTCAAATGGTACCGACATTTTCAACAGGAAGAAGTGACTGACCTTCAACGAGGCGGAAAAGATCACAGGGCCTCGTTTGCTTAAAGACGCTAATGGGAATTCAGTTACTGTTACTGGTGAAAGATATCAAGACATTCTTTGGATAATGTTTCGTACCTCCTGCAGACGAAGCCTGAGCAATGGTGACAGCAAGATGGACTCTGCCTATACAGCTCAAATAACAATCCAGGTGTTGGAACAGATTTTCGGGGAACGAATCACGAATCTTCTTCTACAAGATCAAATTCAACTGGACTTCAAGCTACAGTTGCACTCTTTTTTGTGGAGTTACTTTAAAGATAGGGTATACTCGCCAACAAGCCCTAGATCATCCAGAAGATAAAGGATAATATTTGGGAAGCTGAGATCCTAGGCCCAGAAACGTATGCTAGTGGTAATGGAAAATGTTCTGATAAAAGTCCGTCAAAGTGAAGAGGAAACGACCAATTAAGAGATTTAAGTTTTCAAACTTGACAGAAAATAACTTCAAAGAATGTATTTCAGCTGTATAGAAACTAAAAAGTTTTTTAAAAGAAAAAACAGGTTCTACATTTTCAAATGATAACGTGACTTATGAAACACCCTGTTTAGCTAGTTAGTTAAAGCAGTTATCGTGACTAGTTAATGATCAATGTAGCAAGGATACACGGTATTTAGCATTCTAATAAATAACATAACATTATTAGTGTACCTGATCATATTATTGTTACTTTACTGGTTTATAAATATTTGCAAGGTAGAAGTAAGCCAGTTCCTTGGACGCTTCAAAGGTCGTTAGCTATGATGCCTTTTGATGACGAGTGAAGCAAACCTTTGAACAGATTGATACAGGTATGAAAGCAGAAAAACTTTCCTAAATCTACGAACATGTTAGGAGGGAGTATAGTTAACAAGCGTTCATCAAAGAGGAATGTTAAGAATCGGTGATCTACATATGTCTGGAAACATTATTGATGATGAAACTGCAAAATCAACTGTTGGGATATAATCCAAAAATACTAGTTTTATAAGAATGTGCTATTTAGTTTCTGGGACAATAATTTATCAATCAGACTTGGGCAATCTACTCGTCTGTTTGACTGTTTTACTTTCATATAATTTCTTGAGTCCAGCATAACTATACTACATTTCAGCTATTCATAAGAAAATACTTATCCTTGTGGGTAGCTCTAAACACTCTTGCTCACGCTGCGTAATTGATAGAACTTTGACTTAGAGCCCGATGCTTATTCCCACGTGTGGATCTATTACAATCCATCTTCACCTCATGTTATACGACACCACCAAAGTTTTAAACAACATAGGCATATGTTTTGATTATAGTGTGAGGACTTAGTGGACTAATGGTTCATCTATCTTGATTAGAAATGCTTTCTGCTTCCAAGTATCCACGTCCATGAGGAAGCGTCCCGAAATAGTCATGAAAGGGAGTGCAAAGGAAGCTATTGTCTTGGAAGATTATATGAGCTTTTAAGTAATGCCACATAATAATTAAACGGAGGAAAACAGTATCATAGCTTCTGTGATTAGAACATAAGGCGACATGATGCTGATAGTTATGGCAGCGTGTCCCTGTACCGTAGGTGTCTGAGACCGAATAATGTATCTTCATAGATTAAAACTATTTTTTACAAGATAATTTTAATACACAAGATAGATGTAACCATAAAGTTAACAAGAATGAGATGCGCAAATGCACGACAGACGCAAACATGCTTTGTAATATTTTATTAGTCTGCACTCTCGATCTTCTGAAATAATGGTAGATACAATACCTTATTTTGACATTGTTAATAAAGATAAAGTAATAGCCTGGAATGTAATCATACCATGCGGTTCTATCAGGAATCATGATTTCTATCACGGCCATCTAGAGAGTTTGCATCGGTAATTTTCCTCGTTTCTACACATACGCTTCATGCGCATAGCTAGAGTTTATTCTGGTATGTTAAGTTTATTGTTGCTCATTTTTTAACGAATCCTACCTTTTCACGATGTGGTAGATGATTAATTCATGTTGACTCTCGCTTCGACTCCTGGGTTCAATCTTTTCTAGTATGTATGTTTGAAATCTGGAATAACGTAATATGTAACGTAGTAATATGTTTGAATCTGGAGTGCAGGTTCCAGTCTCAGTCATCATATAGGAAGAAATAATCATAGAACTGGAAAACAAACCTTATATTTTATTTTTGTTTCACAGAAAAGAACTATATATTTTCGAAAATTTCTGATTAAAAGTCAGGATATGATTACATTGGGCTGGTTGAGTTTCATGCCGCAAATGCCATATTTGGCCAAGCTGCACCAAAGAACTTCTGGTAAAAGTAGGTTGGTTGTTTGGGGGTTTTATGGTGAAAGGGCCATATTTGGCCATGCTGCGCCAGGCACAAGATATACAATATCAAGTAATAGACACACATAATGAAAGTTTTACTGACACAGAAGAAAGAAATACACTCAGGGAAGAATGCACCTAGAAGGAATCGAATCTCCGCCGCCTACAACTCGAAGGTTCAGGTAAAAGGACATAATCTCTCTTGGAAAGTTTTACAGAAACAGAGAAATACACTAAGGGAGGTATTAACTTGACAGAAATCAAACCTGCACCGCGTCTACAATTCGGAGGCTGGGGTTACATTGGTTGTAAATTTTAAACGAAATCGGAAAGTCAGAACAAAACATTTAGCTGTTACAAACCGAAGTTGAGAAAGTCATTTACACTTATAACTAGCTTTCATACCTTCTTTCCTTGTATTTTTTTGGGGTTTATCAAAGAGCCTGTTGGACCGGAAGATCATTGTGTTAATGAGTGTAGCATTGAAATATTAAAGAGATGGTTCCAAAATATTGTGAAGCTGATTTCAGCAGAACTTGCGAACATAACTGAACTAGAAAATGTACAAAAATAAACCATCATCTTGTCACCTGAACAGAACCGTTCGATCGACTCCTTTTCAAAATCATCAGACTTCCTAAGCCATATATTCGTCCCTTCCAAACAACAATAACACTACCCCCTCTCTGTGGAGACAGATTGACACTACACCCCCTCTATAAACTTTTGGTAAACTTTATGGCGATAATCTGAGAACATGATTGGTTTATATAACACCATAAATAACCCCACACTGGCGGTTTTCCTTCGCAAATTATATCTTTAAGGCAGCCGGAGGGTTTGTACTGCAGTGTATAACCTCTTTATCGCTTACAGGAGACGAGTGTCTCACTTTTCAATGTCTTTCGCCTTTATTTCGTCGCCACTCGATAAAAAGAACAGCACCCGGCCCATTATCACACACTCCACTGGAGCCCTAGGTAGACCCACGAGGATTGTAGACCTCCACTGAATGCCGAGGAGGTGATATTTTACTCCAAGACGGAGTGCATCGTACGGGATCGTATCTAAAATGAGATCGGAGCCGCGGCCTAAGTAGGCAATTCAATGGCAAAATATTTCGCCAGTGATAAAGAGGAGGCGCAATTAGGTATTCGATTCCCGCTCTATCCGGGGAAAGTTTTCGTGGGGTGCTTTAATTGAACACTTATTCAATTAATAACTCCACAAGGAGCATGCTATCTTTTCGCCTTCGTTGAATTTGGCGTTGATTTGATTCGAAAAATATCGCTTTCGTTCGAGGTAATCCAATGAAGGAAGTTTTCCTAATTTAAGCTGATCATCCATTAGGTTCGACGAGTCTGGTTTTCTTTTTATTGGATTGCTGTTGGCTGAAACTCGAGAGGTTTATCATTTTCAAGTTAAGTTAATTTATATGATTGATTGTGGGACTTGTAAATAAACTACTCCTTAACTGAAGTGACATAATAGAAGATAGTAATTAACAGTTCTTGTGATTGAGACATCATGGAAGAACTGGCACGCATAGTTCAATTCGTCATAAGGATTATATTTTAGCTTTAAGAGAAATTGACGCCATTTATATTACTTCTTCAAATGGATACTATTCTTGGATTCCATTGATTATTTAATTTTATATTTGTGTCAATGTTCTTTTTCGAAGAAAACATTTCTTTTCAGTTATATTTTATCTTAAAGCATTATTAAATTTTAAATGTTCCTACATCTAGCCAATCTGATATATATTTTCATATCTTAAATGCATTGATTTTGTAAAAAAAGTGATTATGATTTGACTTTCAAATAGTCCGATAACACAAAAGATGGTGAATTCATAATGTCATTATCATTATCGTATAAAAACGTTTTACCAAAATTATACGATTCCAATGTTAGTCTAAAAAAGAGGATTTATTTTATTTCGTTGTTTTCTTTACTAAGAGCCACTTACTGTTGTAAAGCAACATTGCAGTAACATATCGAAGGAAATCGAACGTAAGGCTTTGGGGGGGAATTTCAATTAACGTCACACTGGAGCAACACAATGGGCTATTGGTGACGGTCCGGGATCAATCCCAAAGGGAAAGATCCGAGGACAACACCACGTAATTTTGAACCACGGTCAGATGACGAGGCAACACCTGAGCTGGCACCCCACTCTCCAAACTTCCACACCACGCCAACGTGAGGACATTTGAGGCCACGACAGATTTAACGTGCACCAGCCCCCTTTGTACACGACGGTGTTTGGCTGGATTCGAACTCGCAACCCTTCGGTTGCAAGTCCGTTACTCTTCCAACCGGGCCACCGCGGCCCTCGTAAGGCTTTGGATTAGGAATACGTAATTTGAAAGATAATGTAAAAGTACACTTTTATGTTTCCATGTCTTGTCCAACAAGTTTTATTTTTGTGGGGGACACTGCATTCTGGATAAAAAACTTCAGAAATTTCAATTTCATTCCGTTAATTAATTGCAGGATTTGAAAATATTTATTCAATAATTTTCGACATTTTAACAACTTTTGTGCTGCCATCTATAATCCTTTTTGATAACTAATTGTTTTTAAGACCGTGATAAGTTTTTAATTTAAGTCACGCTTGAGGGGGGAATAAAGTGTGAGATTGATGATACACATATTATCTATTGTCAATGATACCATGAAAAAGATTCGATATGTGGTGTTGGAACAATTATTTCGACTTTAAATCATTTTTAGAATGTGAAACAAGAACAAAATTGGAATTAAAACACAGAAGTATTGTTCGAGAGTAGTGATTGCCCGGTTTTAGTAAATTGCAAAACCGGTTTTTCGGTTTTCATTCTTTCTAAACTCGAAAACCGGTTTTAAAACTGGTTTTGTAAAAATACGAAAAACGCTATATTTGTGTAACAAACATTAAATAAATTTATTTATTAAGTATGTAACTTATATACATACATAAAACGATTATTATCTAACATTGCGAGCTATAAAATCACCTGCCAGTACAGTTAGCATTTTTTTCGGCATTAAAGTGTGCTCACAGAAAACCTAGTAAATTTATGGAGACATCATTCAACCTCGATCTTATTTTGGTTACGAATCGACTTGACGATGAGAATGTCCGTTCCGGCTCCACGCTTGTCGGTGGAATAGTGAGCAAGTATTTGTAGCACAGCTCCATAATTGTGCTTTTGGCTCCCCCTCCCTCCAATACTGCAACATCTTTTTCAATTTCCGTTTCAAAATCATTATTTGTACAATTATCCAGTGATGCCGAACCAGCAAGCTCCTTGTCAATTGCCCTCTTCAGCAATTGTCCCATGTAAAAAACAGAAGATTTTTCCACAACATCATCGTCTTTGTCATCGAAGTTGATATCCCTTGCATCGAATTGTGCTGGTGTTAAAGAAGACGGCGATAAACGTTTCATAAGGTTATTTATAAACCGACAGATAGCAGGTTTCTCCAACTTTTTAAACACATATTCCGATCTTTTATCACCGGTTCGATACCCATTATGTAGAAATTGAAGTACTGCTGACGCGTTAGTGCGTCTTTCTTGAATTCTTAATTTTCTAGGGATTCTTTCAGTTCATTACTTAGGGTAGTATGAAGATCATTTCAAGACGTCAACGTGAAATTTAAAGCAGTGTCAGCAGTCAATAGATTTGCATCTGCTCTACATAATGCTTCCACTGTAAGTTTTACTGGCAATATGGCAGAAATAGTATCCACTAAAAAATTAAAGTCCTGTTCAGAGAATGAAATCTTCGACGACAAATCAATTAGGGCTTTCTGAATATATGATTTTAATTTGTTGAACCGTTCCCACATGGTGAGTAAACTATTCCATCGTGTTTTTGAATCTAAAATCAGTGAGTACTTTCTACCAAATACCAATTTCACATATTTTTGCAGTATGTCATCGTTTTTCGTTGGGATTTGCTGAACAATCGTACCACCACTCTAATTTTTGTAATAAGTGGTAAGATGGTTTCATGTTTAACATCCGAAGCCGAATTTCCATCTACATCATCTGCAAGCAATACTGAACCCACTTTCAAATGAATTTTCATCTTCCAATTCCGAATCGTCATCATTGTCAATATCAAATTCAATATTCTCTCCTTCAGAGACAGTAACATTCCGATTCAGGTTAATTATCCGATTGTGAGTTATTTTTTCAACTTCAACAGGTACTTTTTTGTATAGCACTTTGATTACACCAAGCTGAAGGGCATGCGCTACACAGAGTTGTTGCTCAGCTTTAATCAATTTGCCTACTTTTTTCATGACCGACGCTCCGTCTGTGATACGTACTATATCTTTATCAAGGCACAGATCAAAAACTTCCAATTTTCTTCTAATTACTTCGACACATCTCTCAGCTGGTAAACTTACATGTACACGAACCAGACCTAGACTCCAAAATTGTTTTCGACAATGCACATTGATATTCAAAAATCGTCGATTCCTTACTGTTAGTTACCTCTTATGTAGATTGCCAGCAGACGACAATCTGTCTAATATACCATTGAAATTAGAATATGCATTTTATTGTTCTCACTGACGAAACACACTTTGTTTTCAGTGTCAAATTAATTCCCATAAATCACGTGTTTATATTTAGATCGGATTGCAAACAAAGTAACATTTACAATATAACGTAATTTTGGGAATCTCACTTTCCCTTGATTAAAATAATACAGCTTTCAGTTGGTTACATATCGAATTTGTCATTTTCTGTAATAACTAGTTAAATTCGATAATTCTTAATAATGTGTTATCTTATACTCAATGCACAAGCTAGATGAATCAAGGACCGATTCAATTTATTTTACGCATACATTGAGGAAAAGGATAACTTGATCTATTCAGTATGCACCTCATCCTTAATGCATTTTCCTTTTCGAGATACGTAATCAGTCAAGACTACCTTCCGATATGATGCGCTTCTGCGTTCTATGTGCAACGTATCATTTAAGGGTAAACTGTACTTTTTAAATTACCAAAATCGATCGAATCGAATCACCAAATCGAAAAATCAATTTTTAATTTTAAAGTTGAAATGAATTGATCTCAAATTCTGTGGATAGCAAAAATAATTTTTCAATTATAATACTTTTTGACGGAGTTGCATATAAGACATCAGATATAGCAGATAAGTATGTCTCCTACAAAAACGTATTTTCTTCGACTGAGATTTTTTATATTCTTTTGATTTCGAACTGTTCTCTTCGTATCTGGTTGGATAATTCTCAAAATTTGTTGTATATATCAAATATCTAGTGAAATGAAAATAAATCCTGCATTCAAATTTTGAGTTTGGCTTAAAATGGCTTAACTTATACTTGTTTAATCAAAACTTCAGGCGTTTTACAAGTATTTGTTTTTGCATTATAATTGAGCGATGAACTTACTAAATGGAGTTAATTTGATTTATATGTATACAAACTATTATGCGAACTTAAATTTCGGCAATACAGGGAAAATTATTTCACATGGGACCTGTCTATTTTGCTAATTTTTCAAAATTTTTACCACATTTTATGTAATAACTTCCAAACTTAAACATTTTTGACATGTATAGGATTTTTACTAAAAACAATGAAAAATTCATAACACCCGGATAACTAAAAGTTTGTTTTGGAAGTTCACTGCCCCTTAAAGGCATGTCATTCCTCTTTCCCTGCGATACCATTATCTTAGTTGTCCGTGTCAATATATCCATATAGCAACCGCAATTTAATTTGTAAGTATGTCGCCAAGTTTTGACGCGTTATAATGCCATTAAAAGATTCTCATAAGACTCGAGAGTGGTCAGAAAACTGAAAACATTTGACTAACGTTACTACTGGCATTGGACAAAACAATTAAAAATTGCACTGGGAGTTCAATAGAGGAGTCTTAAGGCGACGAAGGAAGATGTGAATTTCTTTTTCTTGATGGTAATGGAGGATATTC
Source organism: Meta bourneti (assembly GCA_933210815.1). Classification (NCBI taxonomy): domain Eukaryota; kingdom Metazoa; phylum Arthropoda; class Arachnida; order Araneae; family Tetragnathidae; genus Meta; species Meta bourneti. The sequence continues at coordinate 74,099,769 of OW119924.1, read as the reverse complement.
TGGATTTTGGTGGTTTGGAGAGAGCGTGTTTTTCTGGTCATTTGATGTAGAAAGCGTCTATCCTTTCGTTGCAGTACTGGGTCTCTCTGCAAAAGCACTCGGCCCCATACCCCAAAAATAGTATTCACAATCCGATGATGCGATAGTGGGCGGCGCGTTCGTCCACAATTTTGTGGTGAAATCGGCCCTCGACGCGCGTGTTAAAATTAGTATAACGGGTCCATGACGGGATAGTGCGTACCACAAGGTGTCTTTCCTTTCGTCTACACAAGATTTATCGATATCTGTATTTGTGAGAAACTCGATTTGGTGTGTGAAAAATTGTAAAATACTTGAGAACTTTGAAGTTTTTTTTCCGAAATGTCCAAAATATCTTAATTTAAAGATTCAAACCTAATGCAAGCCCAAATGAGAGGAAAGAATGAGTTAAAAGGAATCGACCAACCACACTGGGAAAGATGTACATCAACATGACTTTCACGAGAAACATCAGTGTAAATCTCATTCCATGCATGAGCTACTTCTCGTACCATCGTCCCATTGTCAACAAGACCATTCTCAGCCGAGAATAAGTAAGCCATTCACTCAAAACACATAACTATCTGCACAAAATTGCTGTAAACAGCCCCAAAAAATTAAATAAATCTTTCTAAACCTAAACTCTGATCATTCACTAATTTTTAATACTCACCCAACAGCCAGGTGACATATTCTAAGCCCAAAAGACCTATGGTTCCGATACAGCCCCCACCGATTTTTTGAAAGAGAGACCACCAAAACCTGGATTCATGGCAAAAGATCATCCAAACCTGCACAAAGGCAGACGCATAGCCTGACCATGCCGGTGAGCACACTTCTCCTTTAACGTTTCAAACATACATTACCATCGACCCTCCCACAAACATCTCAAACACCTGCTAGTGGAAGTCCATGAGTGTTGTGCACTCATGGACACACACCAGCACTTCCATTGTCCATAAACAAACAGCTACTCATTGTAAAGTTCATAGTTGTCAACTCAGAAGAAGTGCGGCTCCCGCGAGAAGGCGGCCGACCTTGGGTCAGTTGATTTCTTAATCTTCCAAGTGGTTTCAATACATCTTGTCCATCAAGAACTGAGCAATTTTGCTAATGGCGAGATATCAAGATATTGCCGATATTTTGACGATAACGAGATCACGAATTGATTATTTTTTCTAATGACGAGAAATCTCGCCCATCAAGATCTGTTTAATTTTTTTAATGACGAGATACCTCCATGGAGACAACCACCAGGTGGGTTTATAGGTGTGAAAGGTTGTCTAGTGCGTATCAGCCAATTCCTAAGAGGGTAGAAATGTATTTCAAACCAAGAGTAATTTAGTACAGTAATATAAAAATGATCGTAGAAAATCAGTTGTAAAAATAAAGTAGCAAGATGTTAAATGAGCATTAAAAAATTAGAAAAAAATGTCGCATTTGCCAGGCGTTTGCGAATTTATATCAAGTGTTACCAATTCCAAATTTAAACATCAAGACTTGGTTTGATAATAACAAACTCAAAACAATGATAAAACTGAATGATCTCAGAATAAAATTCCTATTTAAATGTACATTTTATTTTACGCTATTAAAGGTGAAATAATTTAAGAAACATTATATTTAAGTCTAAAAGTTTCACATCTCACAGTGAATTAATACAAATTTTTAAAAACATTTAGATTTGCAGTAATTGATTACAAGTTTGAGTACTCATCACAGCTTAAGTTGTATTAGAATATACGTGAGCTGATTCTAGAAATTATAACAAAATAACAACAATGATCGATTTTGAATTTTTTAACATTATTTACAAATTATTTAGGTAGGTGGGCATTTAATTACCGTCACACTGGAGCAACACAACGGGTTATTGGCGACGGTCCGGGATCGACTTCCGAAGAGGAAGATCCGAGGACAACACCACGTCATTTTAAACCATGGTCAGATGACGAGGTCCCACTTGAGCTGCACCCCACTCTCCAAACTTCCACACCTCACTAATGTGAGGACATTTGAGGCCACGACAGATTTAACGTGCACCAGCCCCCTTTGTGCACGGTGGTCTTTGGTTGGATTCGAACTTTCAACCCTCAGGTTGCTAATCCGTTACTCTTCCAACCGGGCTATCGCTGCCCCTACAAATTATTTAGGATTTTAAAATTCAATATATTTCGGAGTTCTCAAATAAGTATCCTCCACTTAATTCTTTTAATAAGGATTTAAAAAGACAAATTGAAAAGTAGCTTTCAATAACTTATTTTCTATTTTATCAGTTGCAAATTTATATCTATGAAAATTCCATTTGTCCTAATTGCTTACGTTAAACATTGGCTCTATATTCAACTTCCATATTTGTCATTTTATACCGTTTTCGTTCGGAGTTTCGCTAACTGGTTAAAAACGTTTTAAATAAATGTTTTTATTTTCTATATACGCCCGAAAATGTTTGTTTGAATGTTTTATGACGTATGCAGTTAATGACACATTTACTTAAAGCCCTTAAATGTTTAAGGCCGATTCTGACCTCCATTTCACTTTCTTAGAAGTTTCCTGTTTAGCTTTATACGAGCCATTAAATTGTGTCCCCTGATGCATGTTTCATAATTTTACGAAGTTAGGAACTTATATCAAGCATAATTAATACTTTTAATATTGTATGAAGGAGTAGAAGAATAATAATTTGTCGTTCAGCGGTCATTTTTGCTACTCAAAGGCTAATTAGACCTAGATCTGCGGCTTAAAATGAATTCCGAACCATGCCAGGACTGGGATTCGAACTCAGAGTCTATTACATCAAGGCCAGAATGCTAACCGCTCGTTTACCAGACCGCAGAACAATGGAAGTTAAAGAGGCTTAAAAGCAATGAGGGATTTTCAATGTCAGCAAGCAAACTAGACGGGAAGCAAAAATTTTACTCTCGCTATCCAAATGCTTTCAATTAATACACATTGGGGTTACCTTAAAACATTGTTTATCGCTGTTTTATCGACTTTTGATGTTTAATCTGACCAATCAATTATCATACATAAATTCGGAATTAATTCTTTATAATTTTTATTGTCGATGTACTGAAATCGTATTAAAAAACAAGCCAAGTAAAGTCGAGTTCGGAATACTTACAGGAAGCACGTTCGACCACATAAACACCACTACAGCCCCCAACATTAGGCTCGAGAGAAAAAGCCTCACACAAAGAAATGTCAACCCTGCAGCACAAAAATGCTTACACGATTATATTTGTTTGGAAATGATCGCTCCTAGGCGAAGTTTTATTTGAGTAGAACTGCACATTTCATTTTTGTATTGATGATTGTACAAGTTCTGTATAGATTTGTTGTAGGCCTATGGAATGCATCAGATTATATCCACTCATATTAATTCAGTTTTTTGCATTACTTTGAATTATGTTACTTTAAAACAGTGATTCCCAATCTTTACGATCGCGTTCCATTAAATTCTTTTTTTAAGATGAGGTCTAGATCCCAATAAATTTACTCGCAATACCTTTCATTTCTTCCAAGTTCGTACAATAAACTAAGGTAAGTATTAATTAGCTAGAACTATAATAAGATTATTAGTTCGTTATGTATACGATATGGCATGATGACAATATATAGAATTACACTTAAATTAGTTATCAATCAGTGGACTATTGAAATCTTGAAGCCTATTGTAGTTTACTCAAACCAGCACCATTAAATTAATTTGCTGGTTTTTATTGACATACCTCATTCTGATCACCCAAAAGTTGTGTCAGGAACACCTTCAATACAAGATTTCTTGGTAACAGAATTAAAGTCTCGCGCGCATGTACCCTTTCATATCAAAATTTACATTTGCAAGCCAGTACTAGTAAAAATTATCTCGGCATTCGGATTTCGAAACGAGGACTTACACACAGTAAAGCGAACACGTGAAGAAAGGGTGTTCGGAAAAAGATTTGAGAAGCCGATACATAGGATGGGGGTTTGATCTTCGATTTTAGTGTGTGTGGAAAATCTTTTTCATACTTCCTGGTTAATTGACCATTAACATTTGCTACACTGATGTTATTTAAACGCTCTGGATCTTATCTTCCCGACATTCGAGTATTGTTCTCAAAATATTTCAACTAAAAATATTTATTCATAAAAATACTTAAAAATGTAAATCCAGAACCTCTCACTACTTGGAATAATTAATGCTAGGGCCCGTTGTAGAGGCCTGGCGGTTAAGAAACACTGGTTTAAGACGTTTTAACTAAAATTTAAGTATGCAAAAGACGGAAATCTAATTAGTTAATTCGAATCCTCAAATAAAAGCTTAATCACTCTCTAGGAGCCGATACGCATTCCCAAGTTACCGAAATCGCGAATTGAATGAAACGAGAAAACTACATTAAAAGACACTCCAAATAAGTTTAGTCTGCAAATCACATCCATTTGGAAAATTCATTTTACTTCATCGCCTCCAGGGAGTGAAACACGGAAACAGGGATAGGGATCGGACGAGAGAAGTTTTGAAAAGCTAATTCGATTACCGATAATAATAATTATTCGATTATTTTGATTATATGATGAAGTGGAAAAACGGAGCTATTACGTGGACAAATTTAAATCGTAATTACAACTACATCCTTATAAAATTCAAGAATATAGTAAGAAAAATGAGGTGGATGTGAAAAGTTCTGTGACTCACCGTATGTACAGAATTTATAGATTGTATAAGTTCTGTATAAATTAAAGAATTGCAGAATACACGTAGATAATATCTACGTATATATTAGTACACTGCTGGCCACCCAAATTGCAACACCAAGAAAGACAAGAGATATCACAACAAAATTTATTTTGTAGATAACATGTTGACCAAGTATCAAATGATTAAATTTATAGACTTCTGTGAAGTGTGGTTCCTGCCAAAATCAGTAGCCAGAGTAGCCGCCATTGTTGGAGATCACCGCTGCCACACGCCTCGGCATTGATTCAAAGAGACTTTGGATGTGTTCTTGGGGTACAGCAGACCAAGCAGCTTCCACACGTTGCCAAAGTTGATCTGGGGTGTGGCAGATGGGGATATATTCTGGGTCAATCGTTGAGCAACCATGGACCACATGTTTTCTATCGGCGAAAGATCCGGAGAGCGAGCTGGCCAGGGAAGCAATTCAATCTGGCGATTGACGAAGAACCCTTGGACAATGCGTGCCACGTGTGGTCGCGCATTATCCTGTTGAAATATGGCTGTGGGCAAGCCCTGAAGGTAAGGAAGGACAACTGGCTCCAACACCTCGGAGATGTAGCGCTGGCTGTTTAAAGTACCGGCAATGCGTACTAGAGGAGTGCGAGAGTGATATCCAATACCGCCCCATACCATAATACCCGGTGCAGGACCAGTGTGGCGGTGCATAACGCAGCTGTTCAGCATCCTCTCTCCACAGTGTCTCCAGACTCGAATCCGACCATCGTGGTGTTGCAGACAGAAGCGTGACTCGTCAGTAAAGACAATTTCATTCCATTCTGCCGTCCACATCCTTCTTTCATCGCACCATTGGCGGCGGAAACGTCTGTGGTTCTGCGTCAAGGGTAGTCGAAGCAATGGACGTCTTGCGGACAGACCACTCTGCTGTAAACGACGTCGAATGGTACGCGCAGACACTGGATGATGCGGTACAGACTGAATGTGCTGTGCTATGGTTCGTGATGTGGCTGAGCGATCCGTCACTGCCATACGCACAATATGCCTGTCATCACGTGAAGTGGTGCACTGAGGTGGATGCGATCGAACACGTCGGTCCGTCGTACCCTCCTGCATCCAACGATCACATATCCGCATTACAGTTGTTTGGTTTCGTCCAACACGACTACCGATTTCCCTGAAAGATAATCCACAATCTCGGTAGGCCACTATCCTTCCTCTGTCGAACTCGGATACTTGATCAAAAGATGATCGCTGTTTCCTACGAGGCATAATTGATCGTTTTTTTGAAAAAACCACAATTGCCGTACTTGAAATCGTCGAAATCTCCAAGCCTTAAATAGCGCTTTGAAGTGGCGCCACAGGCGCGCGTGATGTGCGTCTGCGCTGAAATTCTAATCATTTGCATATCTCACCTCCGCTAATGCATGTTGTAAATTTCATATTATTTGCATGCTTCCTTCAGGGCGCATTTACGGTGGCCAGCAGTGTAAAATATATTACATTACGTCAAGCTATGTAAGTTTAACATAACTGTTTCAACTAAACTTTAAGCATACAACAGACGGAAATTTTGAATTAGTTAATTCCAACCCTCTGACTCTTTCTCGGAACCGATAAACATTACCAGGTACTGAAATTGTGGTATCACTCAGAACTGAATAAAACGAGGAAACTACGTTAAAAGACACTTCAAATGAGTTTGAGTGCAATTAAAGTCCATTTGGAAAATTCGTTTTACTGCATCGCCTCTAAGGAGTAGAACACGGCAACAGAGATTGTATTCGGAGGTGATCGTATGAAATGAGAGAAGTTTTGACGTCAATTCAATACCGATGGCCAGCGTGCTATGAGATTGCGTAAGACTTCAACACCGTAAAAGCTAGCTGCGGGCGTTCAACAATTCACTTTTCAATGTAGTAGAGGGAAAGGAAAAGTTAATTTTAAAACGGCAATCGGTAAAGTTCGGTGTCTCCTAGTTTAAAATTATTTCGTCAAATTGCACTTTTGAAGGATAGATTCCCGAGATCTCAAAACTGGTGGTTCATTGACTTTCTTCCGAGTAAATTAAATTTTTGCGATTCGGTTTTCCGGAGTCGGTGGTAGTATATATAAGCTTCCGATGTCTTCCGGCGTGAGTAGTGTTTGCCTTGCAGAAGATGGAAGATCCATCGGTTTTGCGGGGATTCGGAGGAAATTTGACAGCTATGGTGATGTTATCCTTCATTTTGTTTGGACAGGAGATATTTCATAAGGGTTGATATCTTTGGTCTTGAATCCACAAATAGTGTCCTTAACGGAACGGACCAACATTTTTACAATGGTGTCCTCGGTAAGAATTTCATGGAGGGGTATCTCGTTTTTCATCGTTGTATAATAAACTTGTCAAATGTCATATGAAAGAATTCGTTTTCTGTGTGCCACCTTATCGTGACAGCTAAAACCAGATTGCGTGTGAGAAGTATGATGTGATTTGCATCTATATAAGCTAATCAATTTGCGAAAAAAATAAATGTACTATGTATTCAAACTACTAATTCTGTAGTTGTTTTAACATTAACGTCATTAAGAAAACATTAAAACTCTTCCATAAACCTCAACCTGCTCATTATGTTATTAGACTATTCTACTTAGTTGAACGATGGAAGTCAGTCGTTTAGTCTTATCTGAGCATATCAGTATGAATCCATTTGTTGATAAGGTAAAATTCTACATTGCAGTGTTTACCACTCTTAGCAAAAGAAAAAAAAACAATTTTAAGATCTTTTTCAAACTACTTTACGTATTTTAAAGCTACATTTAACATAGATAGCTGTAGATTAACCCGTGAATGCACATGTGATTGTTGGTTGTTTCTAAGTTTTATGGCACAAGGTCATATTTAGTCAAACTGCGCCAAATAACGTCAAGTAAATGGGCATATACGCAATGAAAGCTTTACTAACACTGAAGAACGAAATGCACCTAGAGAGGAATAGAACCTGCACCCCTATAACTTGCAAGTTGTACTGAGCAAAGCCATTGCAATTCCTTGTACAGATGAAGAAACTATCGGGAGTGCTGGGGTAGGATTTCACAGACCCAGTAATGTTCAAGGCTAAGCGTCATTAATATTGGTTTTAGAGAGTGTAAGGTTGGTTGTTTTGGGGTTTTTCATGGCGCAAGGACCATATTTGGCCCTGAAGTTCCAAACAGAAGACATACAGCTTGACGTAATGGACATTATCACACACAAAGAAAGCTTTACTGTCACAGAAGAGAGAAATACACGCAGGGAGAAATCGAGGTAGATAGGTATTTAATTAACGTCGCACTGGAGCAACACAACAAGCTATTGGTGACAGTCCAGGATCAAACCCGAAGGGAAAGGTCCAAGGACAACACCACGTAATGTTGTACCACGCAGGGAGGAATCAAACCTGCCCCGCCTACAACTTGTAGGTTGCTAGCGCAGTGGGCATACTCACTGAGCCTCCAGCGGTTGTAAGGAAAGATTTCTATGGGATGTACTTCTTAAAATTACTCAATTACTTGTCTAAAATCACGTGTCATTGATCATTGCTTTTGAATGCAGCAAAGTGAAGTATTTAGTGTTTGTAAAAAATAAGGAATTTTAAGAATTTAAAGAACTATGCCAATATTAAGGTTTTAATGAGCCATTAAAAGATAAAATGAAAAATTAGTCGTTTTTAAGGTTTTGTTAAGTTTAATGAGAATCCTGCATTGGAAATGTCGTTAAAGGACATTTCAGCCTTACTGGATAGCAATTTCCATAACAAAATAACTGATAGACTGACGCACAATGGCGGTGTGCCTACATGTATAAAAGTCCGATTTGCTCAAACGACTATAGGCACATACAACTTTCACCTCTATTCTTACTGATACCTGGATCCTATTAGGATTTACCTGTTCGAGTAGATGTGTCTGGAAAAGCGGAATTCCTAGTGTTACCAAATTAAAATATTGCGCATTTAATTTTAGTGTCTGGACTTCAAATTTAAGCAATATATTATTGTATTCACAACTCCATAAATCATAAAAACTACGACTCTACTGATATTGTTGAAATGCAAACACTGAAAATTTATGAAAAATATCTCCGTAAAATTTAAATTGCAATGCGTAGATCCGCTTGTTTAAAAATTTGCACACAAGAACGTCAGAGACATGGAAATAATTAACGATTTATAGCAATCTTGCAGACGCTGTAGCTGATGTAAGCAAAATATAGCTCTTTATTTTAACATTTCATGTATCCCTATCGAAAAAAGGATTTGAAGCAAACTTATTTACAGAGAAAAATTCTGAAGGACTATCAATTTGTTGATAATGCTTATAATCCTAGTTTGCAATGAATTTTAACAGCCCAAAAACTTTGAAAGGATGGATAAATTGCCTTCAAGAGAATGGGTGTTAAACTCGAAGCATAGAGGCACTTGCCAAACTGGATGACTATAGTCCAGTGATATTTTAAGAAATGATTAACTCTGCAAGTGGTTTCGACGAGATATCTCGTCCAACAAGATCTGACCAATTTTGCTACTGACAACATATATTATTTCTTGATGACTGCTGCTTGATATTACTGATTGATATGCTGCATTAATATTATTGACGATATTGCTGTGGCCAATTTTTTTTCATGATGACGAGATCAAGATCTGGTCAGTTTTCTTCAAATGACGAGATATCTTGTCTATCAAGATCTACTAATAGTTTTGATAATGACGAAATACCTCGTCAAGACAATCACCGGTAAGGTTAAAAGAAGACACTCACATTCGTAATGTTAGAACTGAACCAAGTAGGGTGACTTGTCAGCGTGATGATTGCATCGCTCGTCAAAAAATCTTTCCTACTCCAACAGCAATGTTATATGTCACCTACCGAATAGTCACATGCATATAGTCTACCTATCAAACCATTTTCAATCGCCTTCGGGAGCTAGGAGAGTATTCGCAGATCTTTGCGCTGCTTACTGTTGACCTCAATGCATCGTGGCCTTAGCTTGCATTGTAGAGTGACTTAGGGGCGCAGAATGGCACCAAGTCGTTTTGAGTGACGAAAACCATTTTTGCTTGGGTTCCAATGATGACTGGATAGGCTATGGATGTGACGTGGTAGAAGGTGACAATCTAACCATCTGTTTGGAATGGCATAGAATTCGAATAAGGCGCTCTGTGTAATGGGTAGCCCATCAGCTATGATAACTTGTCCAGTCTAGTATGCATTACTAGTTATCTGACACCTCGTCGATAAGTTATTTACATCTTGGAAACTATAGAACTTCCCTTCATAACTGATGTGAGCAGCGTTTTATTTAAATCCCAATAGCGTCCATCCACATATAATTATTGTATTAGAATCCCTACGAGGCACTTGCCAGCATGATCCTGTCGGTTATCAGGAATTTTCCCCAATTGAAAATATCTGGACAATCCTGAGACTCCGTCAATAATCTCAAACACAACTGCCTCAGGCAACACAAGATCTTCAACAGGTGAAGCAAGTATGGTGACACTATACGAGATTTGTATAATTGACGACATTTTTGCGTACAAGGACGCTACAAGTAGCGAAACCCATTAGCCAGAGCCGAGAAAACACACCATACTTCTAAAGCCATTCAAAGAATTATGTGCTCCATACATGGGTTCTTTATTTCAGAAAATATCATATTTTATTCACTAACACTCACATATTCTGGTCCAAAAATTTCAAGAGAATAGCTCTTCTCTTTCATGGTAATGTGATTTCAATTTGACTGAGTACACATGTATTCGTCAGTATCTGTGATAACTAAATGAGATGGTTGTCCAAATTTTATTGATATACAACATGAGCAACATGTACCTGTGTTCAACCTCTCACAACCTGGAATCTATCAAGTACTTCAGACTAAATGTCAGTTAAAAGGCTTTATCATTTGATATACATTAAAACATGTGTGCTCTTATGAATCTCATGTCTTTGTTCATCTTAAGCTGGAATCTTTCACATGAATCCATTTTTATAAAATTAAGTAAATAAACAATTTTTTAGTGCATTTCTTAATTATAAATGTTTATATTTTCCTTCATTTGCAGATCATTAGACATCTATCCTGTTAGTAATTTAATAAACAAAGCAAGATGTCTTTAATAAATAGGGTTATTGCAAATTATTTAAAGGATTGCATGGACATATGTCTTGTAAGAGGAGCACACATCGAAAATTTGTAGCGTTATGACAAAAACTCGGTTAATTTCTAGTTATTTTCATGTAGCAATCAATGTTTTGTGTGTAGTACTTAGCGAAATAGTGTGTTTTGAAACCCATTGAATATCGTTTGTAGTTTTGGTAAGTGTTCTGTATATTAGGATACACATGCCAAATAGCACTTTTTATGATTCTTTTCAATTGCGAATCCATGTGGTGGATTAGGCACTTCCTATTAAAAGAATGCCATGTCTCTAGATCCTTAGAAACAGGAAACGCAGAACACAATTCACGAAAATGGTCGCGCTTCCCAAGTTTAGAAATAAACCATTCCAATCGAACGCCCAATCAGGCAGTAACATTCTACACCAGGGGATAAATCTACGAAATAAATTCCCCCAGATTCAAGTGGAAACCCTATTCTACCACGGTAATAACATGGGTTAGGGAATATAAATTAATACCAATCAGACGGAAACTCGACTCGAACAGACACTGGATCATTGGCCGGACCATAACTCCCATCATCTTGCTGTTGACTGGCTTATCCATTCCCCACCACAACTGAGTGATTTCGATATCCTGTCCTTTTCTCGGTGTCTGCTCATTTCTGAAAACAAGTTATTAACAGCCCTAACGCGGCGTTTACCCGGCCTTCCGGTGTGATGGAAAGCGAGAACGTTGGCGGAGAAAGAGATGATGTCCAGCGAGGCGTGAGAAAGTAACATTATACAGGGGCCTATCCATCAAGATTTAGCGCGGTCAATGCTCCAGCCGGGAACGAAGACGGTCCACAGCCAGGAAAAAAAATGGCGTGCGGCCACAAATCCAAATTCTGTACAACCAGCTTATTGGATGCAACTCTCGGAGAAATGATATTTTCTTTAGTTTCAATTTATTTCATCGTGCATCTTTGCGATCAAATTTCTTTCCAATAATTAGCTCGTTTAGAGGTGGATTTTGCAATGCGGCGTTTTTTGACTTTTAAAAGATGGCTTTTGATACGGTTCGTGATTGTCTCGGTTTGAAGTTTCAATTTTGAGTTCGAAACGCAGTATGGTAAAATAAAAGAAGTAATTAAAAGTGAAATTGGAAAAGAGTCGTATTCAGGTTGTGCATTAATGGCTCCATGGATGCATGATACGCATGAAGCTGTGCAAATACTTCTAATTTATCTGCTTTTCTCGAAACCAATATAAAGCCGAAAAGAAAAACATTATTTACTGTGACAAATATGAAAAAGCGGGTATTTTAATCCTAAATAAATATAAATCCTTTTCAACATTTTCATATGACTTTATCAATTCAAATAATGTTTCTAGAGAAACTAAATTGAAAGCAATCATTAGAATTTGGGTCAGTAGCGTTCTTAGCATAGTTTAAAATATACTTGCTATCTTTAAAACATTTTAAATTAATTGGCTTTGGATTTTATGGCGCAAGGGCCATATTTGACAAAGATGTGCCAAACAATATTAAATAGACATACGCATAATGACTGCTTTACCAACACAGGGAGAAATACATGCAGGGAGGAATCGAATCATTTTAAATTGAATTATTAATTCAAAGTAAATAATTTTAAATTCAGAATTAGTTATGTAGTTAACCATGCTTATTTTTACCGACTTTATTTGCAAGCTTATTCGTACTCAGACAAATGCCTTGTTTATCAATGGAAGGAGATAGTGGAGCATATTTTATTTTACCGTACCGGAGAGAACTTTTAAAGAGAATGTTTGGGATCTTGTGAAATTCAGTCTATTGTTCAATTTTATCGAATTCTTTTACGACCATTACATTTCATGTACTTATAAGACACCGTGAAGTCGGAGTTCTGGAATCACGAAATAAAGTTGTATTGTTGTTATAAGATTTTTATCAATTTGCGAATTATTTCAGAAATTTTGTCTGGATAAAAGTTCCAAAGTAAAGAATTTCAGCCTTAAGAATGTCAGTGAGCACGAGCAACTAAATGATGGATTAAACGTGAGGATCATTCTCAGAAAATTATATTTAGAACATGTTTATCAATTTAGGAAATAGATTTAGAAGTTATGTGTTCAACAGATAGTTTCAAAGGAAAATAACTTGAAATTTAAGAATTCTATGAGCTCAGCAAGTGAATGAACTAAACGTAAAAAATCCCAGTTTTCATTTCGGAAAATTGGAAAAAAAAGCTTTTCAATATTTTGTCGTTGAAAAAGAAATTGAATTCTTGGATATATTTTTCTTGTTTGAAATCGAACTATTTCAACTTTCAAAAATGGTTTAGAAATGTGTATTGCTAAAAATAATATGATGAAAAATATTTACTTCTTAACTGAGAATGAGCCTTCACTCGAATAATCTACATCTACTTAAAATTGCCCCTTTTTTAAAAACTAGTATACCTCTTATGATGGAATAAATCTTAATGAATAAATATATAATAGATATGTAGTATAAATTACATGTAACACGCTACAAACCTTCTTTGGAAAATTTTGGATTGGAGTTCAGGATTTGGAACTCTAGAAACCTAAATACAGACTTTAGATAACTATATACCTTCATCCAATACGCTTTTTGCATCAGAAAGATTTAGAATTTAATTCGAGTAAGCTAAACACTAAAAATACACATACAGTACATAATATTTACCGTTATTTAGATTTACCATTCAAATACACTACTTTGAATGGCAAATCTAAATAACGGTAAAGATTATGTACTTTATGATATTTTTCAACTATGTACCAAACAAGTATATTTTCGATTCGTTCAGAAAAATTGTCTACCAATCTTATACTGTTAGCAACAAAGATTTTCTACTTTATATAAATCATCCTCATTTGTATGGGTATCGTTTAAATTCAGCTATGAAAAAGTTTTTGTCTCAAAATTTTATCCTAAGGTATGACATATAGGTCTTATTGACGGTGCATGGATTTTGTATTGGCAGTCGGCACCTAAAATGGTTCTTGTCATCACTCATTACCCTCATTTAGGCTCATTTGCATTATGTGAAGCCACTGACACTGTTGCAAAATCAACCATTTTTGAAGAAACTGATTAGAATTGATTTGAGAAAATAATAAATAAATACAAATGAATTATGTAAATAAATTCCTGAAATCTCATAAAATTTTAACGTACCAAGTATCAAAAAGAACAACCAACCATTTCTGACTACGAAAACTTATTTTTAATTGTAATGTAATTGAAGTTTTAACACAATATGTGAAATTTCCAAACATAATACTTTAACTATTGTCTTATATATCTATATCAAAATAACATAAGCTATATAAAACTAAACTTAAATGCAATGTTTTAAAAAGGAACTTCAATTCCTGAAATAGTTTTCGTCTCCAAGATGTCTCAAACTTATAATTATGCATAAGTATAAATGAAATCGTCTTAAGTATATAAAATATTACTAGAGGATAAGCTGGTTTATTTTACTTGTTTCGTGTAAAGAGGAAATATTAAGTATGCATAGCAGCAAATCTCATAATTTCTGGTTAAGATGGGAAAATGTGTATAACATTTATAAAAAGTTTTAAATAAAAAAGTGCAAAATTCAATTTGGGCTTGGAATGTAACCACATTTTACGAACGTATTAAGAGTTTTCTACTTTAACTTAGTTTAGTTTAGATTGTTTAAAGACATCAAAAAAGGGGAAGCCTATTAAACAGCTTTTTATTTGGTATCAGATTATTAAGACTTCATATACTTAGGTTGATATCATTTGTACTTATGCATAGTTATAAATGAGACACCTTGGAGACAGACTTTAGACTCCATTACTGTGAATGGTTTTCTAAACTATCATAGTTTCTTGGAATCTTGGGAATATTTCATGAATGTTGAAATCACCGTGTTTGTAAAAAGATATTTGATTTTGAGGATAAAGTTGAAATCTGTAATACCAAATAAGTTTATTACATAGCTATAAAAGTAAAAATGCGAATAAGATTTCTTACCATAGCACAATACCAAAGGGCTCCCGTGCACTGAGTGACAACGGAATAGTTCTGTGAGCGTGCCATCCATACCACTGCTATGCTTCGAGTATTGATCCATTGCACTGACGTGAAGTAATAATCCCTGAAGAGCATAGAAATTTCATTAAGAGTTTGCTTTTACATAATCAAATGTACTATTTAAACACACATGTATATGGAAAAATACGAGAATTATGTTCTGAAAAATATAGAATTTTCTAAATGTGAAACTCAAATTTGAAATTGTATCTTAGAAGGAATTGTTATGGTTCTTGCTATATAGGGAACTAGCAGACCCCCACACAGCCAGCATTTGCGCTAAAGTTTCTTAACTGCTAATATCTATTGATGGAAGTATTGTTACACACATTTATATCTTATGTTAATCAATTTATAATGAATATAAGCATTGATATACACATTTTATAAGTCCAAATGAAATAACATGGGGCTGGTGTGACTTAAATCTGTTGTGGCCTCAAATGTCCTCACGTTGGCGTGATGTGGAAGTTTGGAGAGTGTTGTGTCAGGTGTTCAACTCGTCGTCTGACCGTGGTTCAAAATTACGTGGTGTTGTCATGGGTTCTTTCCCTTAGGATTGATCCCGGACCCTCGTCAATAACCTGATATTTTGCTCCAGTGCGACGTTAATTAACTACCTACCTACCAACCAAATGAAATACAATTGCTCAAAAATATAAAACGGTACTTTGTTTACATCTTTTAAAAGTACTCTTACTGGTGTTAATTGTTATTTCCAATAAAGTACATGACAAAAAGTTCACGCCTCAATTATGTTGCCCCAATTAGCTTCTGGATGTTCACTTTAAGTACATCTCATTCACTTGTTCAATATATTTTGACCTCTAAACCTATTTTCGTGTTCTTTAGATTTTTCTGTTGGTAATTTCTATTTTCCAGATTTCTCATTGTATTCTGTTATCAGACCACTGAAGAATTTCATTTGAGTGGCGAGAGCTCTTGCGTGAGTTCTAGAGTTATTTTGCAGCTTCTAGCTCAAAGTATGTATATTTAAACATCGTGGCAAAATTAGTGAAATAATCTCGTAAAGTTTAATTTATATTGATTAGATCCTGTTTGTTGCCATTCGCCAATATGTAAATAACGCCGATTTATGTGCAACGTTCGTTAGTGAATTATATATAGATAATGATATCGGGTAACATTCAAGGCATTTATTCTTGGGTGTTATTTAAAATATTTTGGCTGTGTTAGAGATTTCTGTCGTAGATATTAAAATATCTATAGCCGTATTATTTATAAAACACTACAGGTTATTAGACAATATGTGTTTGTAACACAGTTTTATATACAACATTATCATTGAAAGTAAAAGACAAAATATCATTTATGTGAAGAAAGGATATAGGGAGATGAATAATGTACTAGATTGTTGATGAATTTCAAAAACGTAAAATTTTAAAAACCTAGAGTTAGTATAGGAGTAATGTCTACAAAATAAAATTTCTCTTTAACCGTTTGAATGCGGGGTAAAACACCAAAATATAAGAGATTTGCAAATTAGATATTTGAACTTTTTGAGGAAATTTGGATTTAATAATCTATTGTCTACATCTAAAGCTGAATACATGCACAAATTTCTATAAGCTAACTTATGAAAGCACCCTTTATCTGCTGCTTCGTTTCCAAAATAACTGCTCCAAATTTCAATCAGCGCATCAGAATAGACTTGGATTCTTATTGTAGCATCTCGAAAGGTAAACAAGTTCTATTCCGCTTAAGAGAGATTGAATCTTTCTTAATCAACCAAACGAGCCCTTATATCAAAACGTTGATTTTATTCTACAAGGCTAATCATAAAGATGTTTTAACACACAACCATATAATACATGTAGTGCCATTTGACAACGTTGTGTGATTCCTAACAATGGGATCCAGTAAACGTTACCCAAATGAAATATCATGTGTTTAATAGGGACCGTCATGGCTCATTGGGTATGCCCACTGCGCTAGCAACCTTCGAGTTGTAGGCGGCGCAGGTTCGATTCCTGTCAGATGCATTCCTCCCTGGGTGTATTTCTCTCTTCTACTTCAGTAAAACTCTCTGTGTGTCTGTCTATTACTTGATATTGTAAGTCTTGTGTCTGGCGCAACATGGCCAAAACTAACCAACCATGTGCTTAATAATTTTGGATGCCTATGTTGAATAAAAATTCAAGCAACTAACCGTAAAAGTAATTCATACATAGTAATTGGATATTTCTGAAAATACTGCAATAGATATATGTAAGGGTATATTTGGAGGATTGAAATTCACTCGGATGCAATAAAAGTTTAAGCACCCCGAAGTCAGAATTCAATCGGAATGAAACTTAGTTTACGTGAAGCACATGAGAGACAAAGAAATAATCATACTATCAAACCTCGAAGACTTTAATTATTGTAGAATTACATTATAAATTAGTAAGTTGTAACTCACCCCCTGGAGGTAAAATACATGCCGATATACGGTGTGGCAAGGACTCAAGCATCCAAAATTTCATAAAAAATCTTTATGCGGTAAATTGGGGCCATCGTGGCTCAGTGGGTATGCCCAATGCGTTAGCAACCTTCGAGTTTTAGGCAGCATAGGTTTGATTTTTGTCAGGTGCATTTCTCCTTGGGGGTATTTTTCCTTTCTGCCTCAGTAAGACTTTCATTGTGTGTCTATTACTTGATATTGTGTCTGGGGCAGCCAGATGACAATTTTGTAGCGCAAGGCCAAATATGGCCTTGCGCTATAAAGCCCCCAAACCTACCAACTTAACGTAAATTATGCCAAGACTTCTGCAACTTCTCTAGATCCATTATATTCCGGTAGTAGTGCAATAGACGGCTTGGCATATTTCAATGGGAGTCAGATTGGAGACATTCCCTGGCTAAGGAAGGGTTTAATACCATAGAAGCACTCCTGAGGGAAGTTTTTACTACTATCACGGCTTCATTCTTCATTATCGCTCAATCTCATTGAAAAAGTGCATGTCTGCACTCCCTTGGTTGCCAAAAGCAACAGATCAGTCAAGTGATCGTAATCATCCATTCCACGACCCCGCAAACGGAAAAACACGTGATCTTTGTACAGATTTCAAGGTGTCACACAATTGGCAGCCAACTAATAGTAACATGTTTCGAATTCAGCAATTGCTAAATTCTGGATGGGAAATATTGCTGGGAATATATACCACAGTAACTAACTTACCATAAAGTAGCATGTTTAACAATGGAAAAAATCTCAACCATGGAATACTTTCTGGTAGAATGAAGTTGTACTGATCTGCGTTCTGGTAGATAAGTAGGTTGTTTATTAATGTCACACTGGAGCAACACATAGGGCTAATGGTGACGGTCCGGAATCAATCCCAAAGGGAAAGATTCAAAAACAAAGTCTCGTAATTTTGAACCGCAGTCAACACTTGAGCTGGCACCCCACTCTCCAAACTTCCACACCACGCCAACGTGAGGACATCTGAGGCGACAGATTTAACCCTCGCCAGCTCCCGTGTACACGACGGTCTTTCGCTGGACCCAGTTTCGAACTTATAACCCTCCGGTCGCTAATCTGTTGCTCTTCCCACTAGGCTACAGCGATCCCTGCGTTCTACTACACCGTAGTTTAAATACTCAACGAAGTAACGATTACACGGTAACTTTGCAAATACTAACTCTATTGTAAATCCGAAAAAAGAACTGAAATCTTTCGAGAGAAACCCGAAATTGAAAGGTGAATTCGAAGATAGTGAAAGTAGGTTTTCGTAAAATTTTGTTACAGACGTTCGAGTGGAAGTGAAAAATGTGTTCTTTGAACACCTGATTCGAAAAAAATTTGGTACATTCACTTGAAGATTCAAGAGCATGAAAACGCTAGTGCCGACATCCAATTTTAGAAATATTTTAGCGGCATGGAAATTTTATTTCCCCCACAAGAAAAACGTAAAGAAACTCCAACAGCTTTCTGAATCAAGAAATGCAATATTGGATTCCTAAAAACGGGATTTGGAATGTTTCAATTCATGAAAACAGGTATGAAAATTCACTGCAATGCATATCATAATGACGTGTCAGCATTTAGCACGTTGGAAATAAATAAATCAGTAGTTACGCTTGCTTCGAAAAACCTGATTCTTCCCCTTAAAGCAAATTTTCTACGTTTCCGTCAAGTAACGAGCTTCGATTGCTTCTGGCTGGTTTTATAGTTGGATTAGAGCTTCGGATTCCGATTCCGCGCAAGTAGGGTTAGAGTTTTGGATCCCGATCCCGGACAGCCATGGATGCAAACACGTAGGGCCCGGCTCTGGATAAAAGTTGGGTTATCGCTCTGGATCGCGATTCTAGACATGTAGGGTTAGTGCTCTGAATCAGGATTCCAGAAGAGTAGGGTTATCGCTCTGGATCCCGATTTTTAACAAGTCCGGGGTTAAGATCTGATCTTGGCACAGATGCTTGCAATGCTTTGAAATTTCTTTTAATGCCGCAAGCCGTGGTTTCACTAGTCCTCGTCAAGACAACTAGGTTTTATTGAAAGCTGCACTTAATAGGCAAAACCATCATTCTCACCCTAACAGGTATGCGGTTTCCATTAAAAAAATATTTGTAATGAAAAATGTGTTTTAAAGTATAGCACGAGCTCAAAGAAAAGGAAACTAGTGTTCGTTGGCCACGTTCAGTTATATTTTTTCGCTAGCGTATAATTTTGCATTTTAAAATTTTGTTCTTAGTTTAGTTGTAAGTTGTGGCAACTATGCGAGATCCCAAGATAGAAGACAATCATGAATTCATATAATTATAATAACTTTGTTTCTCCACTGACTTTATTTTTTATTTTGTTCTAATTTCTGTGGTTGTAAATTTATTAAATACTAGCTGAATTACCCGGCGTTACTCGGGTTGAAATGGTTAAATGTTGTTTGAAAAGTGAATTAGAATATTCACTTTTCTTTCACAGAAAAATGCAATAATTTAAGTTGTACGGAAAATACGTTTTAACTATTTCATAGCTTCTACAATATACTTCGGACGCAAATATATACATTTAATTCCTGAATATATTGCAATATGTAAAAGATTAAGACATAAAGGCAAACAGGAAACAAAATTCCGACGAAAAAATGCAGAATTCCTAAAAAACGATAGATGCGCAAAGTGTAGTTTCAACTGCTTCTGTTTAAATACTCTCGCAATCAAGTCGTGGTGCTCACTGGGTAATTGACCATTGGTAAGAACCTCCTTGATCTCTCTGTCCAAGTCGGATTGCAGGTGAAGGTTATAAATAAGTCTGATCTCCCGTACGTCCTCAAGTACGTCATAGCATCTTGCGTGCATGTGTCTGGGACTGCCTGTAAATGTAGCTGGTAGTATGACTAAGGCACCGAGGTTTTCAATGTTCCCGTCATTTGCCACAGCATCTCTCAAGTGAATATATTCGTCAACTGTCAGTTTACGTTGATTTAGACGAATGTAAAGGAGACGCTCACTCTCGACTTTTGCATACATATCGACGATGAACGGATGAAACAATTGCCTGCAGTTCAATACGTGGTTCTGCTCAGTATCTCGAACCATTAATCTGTACGCATAGAAATCCATCGCTGAAACTTTCTTGCCGGTTGTTTCACCTGTTCTTGGGTTGATCTGCCTCAGATTAAAATGATATCCATCTTCACCATGAGAGAATATCACTGGGTACTGCAGAGCATCATAAGATCGATGTGTTTCCGAAATGCGCTGCAATGATTCACCTCGTCGTTGAATAACGATATCCCTTTGATGAAACTAATCGCTTGATATAACCACCGCGACTTCATCTGCCTTGAGGAGAGTTAAAGCGCCGTTCGTTTTCGCCTGCCTGTCTTCGGTCTGCTCTTATGACTACTTTATATTCATCTGTTGGCATACGTTCCAATGCTGTTTCAAACGTTTTAATAAGATTATTGTGCTCATGAAACATCCTCTGTAAGTTTAACACAATCTGACGTCTTGTTCCCGAGATGTAGGCTCTGATCAGTTTCCATTTGTTCGTTTTGAATAAAATATAGTTGTAGAAATTTTGGTGGTTGATCTGGCAGCGGAAGCAACGATCCCGCTCTATGGTGAATCTGCCCTTGCACCTTGAATGTCGACGGAAATCCGGACTATCCAACAACTGATGTGGCGCCGAATGAATGATGTCATTTGGAAACATGAGTTGTATTTTCTGATGTTACTAAGAAAATGCTTCGAATCTGACGTATCTCTTGATGTGTAAGTCAAAAGTTCTTGTGGTGGTAGTTCCAGTTGGCAGAGTTTAACTTTTCCATTTTTGCAGAAAATACCAGTAGACTGATTTAAACTTTTTGGCTTGACAGTAACTACAAACCATTTCCCTTTTCCCGATGGTAACACTTGCATGCAGCGAGTAGTCTTTATGTGAATCGTAGTGGAATCCTTCCAATGCTAAGCTAAAATGGTGCGCAGTCCGTGATCGTTTGGCTCTATCTTTCTTAACCTGTAGTCGGGCCTCATGTTGTTGTGTCGTCTCTGTTGCTCTAAATGTAGTAGCTCTCTCTCTCTCGCAATCGCAAGTCTTCTATTTCTCTCCTCGTCCATCTCCTAGTCCTACGCCTAACTTTCATCATCTTAGCCGTTGACTGCACTTGGCCGATCGCCTTCCGCTTCCTTGGAGACATTGCTACAGCAAAGAAATCTGTAAAAGAATACAAAAAAAGCTATTTCATAAATTAAGTAAAGGGCACACTCTCATTGAGCAATGAAATCTATTATAGAATACAATAAAAAAACTAAAATTAACGAAAAAACAAATTTAAAATTATGAAGTACTTACATCCGTTTAGAAATATAAATCCAAAATATACACTATCACAGTTGAATAAAGTAGGAAACACTTATACAATCAACTAAAAGAGCGAAATAAAACTGTCAGATTCACTGAAAGATGATAAACTGGAAGACTTACCGAGTTAGCTTCCTTTAAATACGACCAGCTAAGAATCGAGTGGGTGCTGGAATGTTCTCCACCATGAGTCCAAGGAAGTTTCCGTTTCCCCAACTTTCTAGAAAGTTCTACAAAGTTTTATAAAAAAGAGCAAACATTAATTCTGGTGCTGCCAGATACCGAGTAGCAAAATTACGCTTTTATGATCAATGAGTTTTTCATTTGTGCTTTTCGGAATAACAGTGCTTGGGTTAGAAATAAATGTAATCGGCGTATACAAATTAAACTGAATAGATACAATTTTTTCAAAAAGCAGAAGATCGATTTTACAGAATTTTTAAGAAAGAAAATCACTGCTTTCAACGGAGGATTCACATGTATCTATTCCGGACATTTTAAAATAAGTTACACGCCTTACCTAAAAAGCTTATGAAACAGAATTCTACAAATCATTACGTATTCAATAAATTATTTAAGGAAAGTTGGTCGAAATATACACCAACTTTCCTTGAAAATAATCCTTGAACTCTTAAAAACTTTTCCTTGAATTTCCTTGCAAAAATAAATATTATATATAAAACATTCTTTTTTCATCAATAAAATATCTATAATTTATTTACATCATGGGAAGAAAGAAAAAGTCAGTTCAAACATAAATATTGTAATTTAATTTGTTTCGGAAAAAATCGTTTTTCTATCAACATTGGGGTAAAGCAACCATAGCTGCCTAAGCAATCAATCTATGCTCAATGTTATTTCTATGGCGATTTCTAATAGTTTTTAGCCCCCTAGGGCCAATAGAACGGGGGTTAAGAGTTAGCCTACTCTAACCGCAGTGTTCTAAAGTATAAGTGTACCAAATTTGGCGTGGATTGGTCAAACGGCGTAGTTTGTATAGAAAATATGTATACACACATTATATATATATAGATTAATTTTTTTAATGAATTGTGAATTCTATTCATCACAAGCAACAGCAAACCCACAAAGGATTCGATTTGAAACGGAATGAAAGTTAATAGTATGGAACTTTTAAATTTTTATGGATTAGTTTGAACATAACTTTGATGATATTGAAAGAATAGGCATATAATTACGTCACACTGGAGAAACACAGCGGTCTATTGGCGACGGTCCGGGATCAATCCCGAAGAGAAAGATCCAAGGACAGCACCACGTAATTTTGAATCACTGTCAGATGACGAGGTAACACCTGAACTGGCACCTCACTCTCCAAACTTCCACATCAAGCCAATGTGAGGACATTTGAGGCCGCGAGAGATTTAACGTGGACCAGCCCCCGTGTACACGACGGTCTTTGGCTGGACCGAGTTTCGAACTCGCAACCTTCGGGTTGCTAATCCGTTTCTCTTCCAACTGGGCTATGGTGGCCCCGTTGAAAGAATATTAATGTTTGAAAATATTCGAACTAGGACTTGTGGAAATCTTTTTTGTTGCAGTGACAGAAGCTCTTAGTGTTACCTATTTTACGAGTTGAAGTTATATTTTAGCAACGGATTACATCTGTTAAAAGTTTGTTGAAAACCGATTTTCTTTAAAACACTGTCAAATCAATCCCTTTCTTTTGAAAAATGGTATTCGGTTACCTTTTCTTCATAGAAATTATAAAAATATCGAAAAGGTGTTGAAAAATTCTTTCCGACATTTAAATGATGTTGGTATTTTTCTATGAAAGAAAATTAATTATTTTGGTCACTTTTTCAAACTACAATAAACCAATTGTACTCAAATTAGATCGGGTGATTCTGCTAGTTCTCAATAAATCCTTTTTAACACAGATGAATACTAAAATATAACATGATTGATTTTAGTAAAGTAATAGCTGATTGGACTGACGTAGGTATTTTCTCTTGTATATTGTTATTGATTTTGCAATACAACATATTCGGAACAAATTTTTAACATCTGAGGTTTTATCGTACTAGATATTGAAGCAAGGTGTTATTTCTAGAAACCTATTTAAATAGAGTCCCGTTTTACATTTTCATTATTTGTGTACAGCATTGATGAGCCGGTCCGACTTCAAATTTCGAGTTTCGAATCAAAGATCCATATTCATTGCACGCATTCCATATTCACAAAATCAACAAGAATGTCCAAAACAAATAAAACAACATGGGACATTAGTTTTAAGAATACTTTAGTGCTACACGAAGTTCGACAGTGAATTTAAAGCTTGGGTTTGTGTACATCGCAATATATATGAAGCCTTTTAAACAAAAAAAAACATTCTTCAGAAATTCTTTTGTTGTGGTTTGTTTTCCACAACTAAATGCCGAATTTTCTTGTCGCAGAAAAAAAATCATTTTACTTTAATTGGGAAGCGCCCGCACACGGAAATCTGGAAAGGTGAAGGAAAAAAGCCCCTGACATCTGGTATCATTTCTATGCCTCTTTTCTTACCTAAAACAAATATTGTTTCCTTAGGTATCGTGTACCCTTCTTTCGTCCGCCCTCTCGAGAATTGACAGTGCATGAATGATTTCCATAATCCACATTTTCTCGTACAATGAATTGCATATTTATAGGTTCTAGGTTTCAGCGAGATAATCCAGTGAACAAGCTGTTGCTGCTGTGAAGGGGAATGGAGGTTTTTTTGATTTCTCTCCCTCTGACTTGGCCGCACTCCAAATTCCCAGCAATATGAAGAAGTATCCTCATTTGCAAATGTTCCGGAAACGATTTTAAGCAATCGAGGTATTTTTTTGTGACGCTGCTTCTGCTTTATTTTTATTTTATTTTTTGAAGAGTTTTTTTGACACTACTGACTGAAGATCATTAGTGACGATGTTGGAGGAATGAGAATATGAAGACATAAAACTTAAAAGGCATTTGATATCAGTATAAGAAAACTGGATGTTTTTTTCGGGTAATTAGTTTTCTACTTTCTGCATTTTACACGATCCTAATTTGCATGACAGAATTTTACGTTTTCAGCTGTTTCATAGCAGATATGCATTAAATGAGTAATGAAATATTTTTTAGGTCACTGGTCATTTAAGCCACAATAGATTTCATATCTTTTGTCTTTACACTAGGGCAGTTGGTAATCTGTACCGTATAAAAATAAGTTTTACTCATAGAACAAGTAACACTAGATATGTATATACATTCTTAAGCTTAAATAATAAAACATCACTTTGGACGCATTCTCATTCTTAAACACATTGATGAATGAAGTATCATTTCTTGAGATACATATTTAGTCATTTTACTTTTGAGCAGTTTTAAGCAAAGAGAAATGTTATACATGCATATTATTCAACTGATATAAAAGTTTAGAATTTGGAAGTTATTTATTTCTGATACAAATGTGTTTTCTACAACAGAGAGGATTTTAGAGGATTGCAATGACCATAGTTTTTAATTGAATGAAGGGCTCCAGGAAACATAGTGGTAAGCCACTGAAAATGTATTTCTGTAATAAAAAAAACATTTAGAGGATCAAAAGAATTTCTGATTGCTTGAATGAGTGCGTAAAAATTTGAAAAGTGGCTTTCAATTAGTTCTTTTTAATCTATGATTCATGTGATATGTATAATACATTGAGTTGTAAAAAATGATATTTCCTATTGAGATTTTGTATCAGAAAACATGGACCGGCTCATGGTAAACTGGTAATTTTAGGTACAGTCACGAAAAAATGAACCACCCCTTTTATTTCATGGTAGAGCAAATTCAAAAATATCATTCAATAGGGAATAACATTTTCTACAAATCCACATGCAAAAACATTGTATGAGGGACCGTCTTCATATCAAATTTTGTACAAAAAAAGAAAAATTTTCAATGGAGACACCATGTTTTGATGCCTTAATCAGATTTTCCATCGTCAAAATTAGTCTAAATATGAAATTTCATGAATTTGATATCGTTATATCCGGAGAGATTCAATATTAAAGCCATTGTCCATTTCAGGGACCATCTGCACATTGAAATCATAGATCGATATTATTTGTAGTTAATCAGGAATTGTTCATTTGTTGCTTGACTAAAGAAGGATTACAAAGAACCTTAACCCTCCTGGTGGTTGTTTCGACAAGGTATCTCGTCATTAGCAAAATTGACCAGATCTTGGACTAGAAATTTGGAAAGAATGGTAATAATTATTTACTTGTTTAATTTTACCTTCAACTTCAATTTTTGACAAACTTGATTTAATGATAACTGTTAAACTTATTCACTAACTGTTATTTTTTAGTAACTATTAAATAAGCTTTTCATAACAACAGTTAATAATAACTGTTATCACAAGTTAGCAATAGCCGTTAAGGCTTAGTAAAAGCATTTGATCATTTGCTACTAATTCATCAATGTTAAGCTGTACCACACATGACAAGCAGAAGCAATGTCTGTTAGATTATATAAATGATATTTCCAAATATTTACACATTTCTCAGGTTTGTCATAATGACGAAAATTTAAATGCAGCCCAAAAACTATATAGAGGAAAGAGCTAAAATCTCTTGTATGTTAATATTAAATCTTTATGAATCGATTTCTGTTAAAATATATCAAGGTTCCTATTCATAATTTTCTCGAATATTAGTTTAATAATTAATATTGCTAACTAAAAGTTATTTTAAATCTAAAATATTATGTATATTTTGTTTGGATACCTTACTAGCAACACGCTACAAAATATCAGCTCTATAGAAATATTATTTAGGAAGATATCCCTAAAATTCTGGGAAACTGATTTAAGATTAGAAGCTGCAAAATTTCTGTATCCGTAATTTCGGAACGGCTGGACCGAATGACATGAAACTTGGTATCGGAATTTAAAATACGATATAGATTCGAAATGGTGTGTCAAAAATAGGAGGTTGTTATTGTAAATTATGAATTTGGTGCTCACTTTAATATGGAAATGGCCCCTTATAGACATTTTATACATATGAATTTATAGAAGGCGTTATTCCCTGTAGAATGCCATCTTTGAATTTGCTCTACTTTTAAAATTGTTTGAATAAAAAGGATTGGTTCGCTTTATCCCCCGCGACTGTACTTAAGAAATACATATGTATTTATCATTGGTAGTTTCTACTAAGTGTCTGAAAATATTTCTTTTTGTGTTCGAATAAACCAGAATTTTTGAACTAGATGTTTTGATGTTCCTGATCTATCAATTTATGTACATTATTTAGAATAAAAATAGCTCTTTATAGGTGACATTTTGAAGAAACATGCACATACAGGTTGATTCGAAATTCCTTGGCCAAACTTTAGAAGCGTGCACCTAAATAAACAGTTTTTTTGTAGAAGAATGTATATCCGCAATTGTTGCTTGAAGGCGCTAACATTTCCCAAACATTGACAGAATCGTTGCTGGCAAGCATGTAGTCATATAGAATGTGAATTGACATGGTAGAAACTATATATAATTTATACTTTGCGCAGAAGAATCTCATATAAATAGAGGAAAATAGTTTTTATGTTGATGTATATGTTATATATATATATATATATATATATAATAAAGAGGGACAAGCGGTGATTTCAGACGACATGCTAAAACTACCCCCATTTCCTTCTTTTTTTATTTCGTAGCATATGCATTTAGTTCTTTCCATTCAAATTTTTTTTCGTTTCAATTCTGTTTCAAACCAATGACTGCATCTAAGTAGTCTCTTTCATTAAAATGTTTTGAAGCAATAATTCTTTTATTTTTAAAAACATCTGTAATAATTTCTAACATTTTAAAAATGAGTAAATGCCATCTAATAAATCTAAAAAGATTGTAGCTAGAGGTATAGTATAAGAGAATTCTTTAAAGTTATAAAGAATTTTTCTATAGTGAGATGAGTGATGTTTGGTCTTCCAAAATATTGCAATTTCATTGGTCCCATGATTTTTTCCAAGTCTAAGTATTTTCCTTCAAACAAACTTAAATACACAGGGAGTTCAAAAATGTACTGTACAATGACATGTAATGTTTCAGTTAATTAAAACAATTATACGCTAGATCTAATATCAAATATACATATTATCTAGAACTATATACGTAAAATTTGTTCTCTGACAATTAATCTATTGGTACACTATGTATTAATGTATTAGTTATCAGAGTATGTACTTGGACGAAAAATTAAAAAATAACCTGCTAATATCACTGCAGCACATCTACGTATATTTAAGAGCCAGAATTCTTAAACAGGATGTTTTGTATGTTTTCCTAAGGTATCGTAGGTTAAAAATGTTTCTTATTTAAAACTTCTAAATTAAAAAAAAAATCTTACCTCATAATTTTTTGGATCAAACATTAAAAACATTTATTTTACCCTTGGTAAATTATAATTTTTTCTCTTTTACATTGTAAATCAAAATGATAATCACTTTGAACTCTGATTAAGGCATTTATGCGATGTATCTACGCCAGAACAATTTTGTGTTTTACTATGTTTTCGTTTATGATAAAAGCATTTATTTAAAATGTGTTAGAAATTTTTATAGAGCTTAAACAATTTTTGACGCTGACAGTAGAAGGTATATGTCACGCATGTTTTTCAATGAACACTCAAAAAAAGATGCTCCACAAAAGATAATAAGCTCCGCTGATGATTGTTCCACAAAAGATAATAAGCTCTGGAATAGCAATAAGTGATTTCTAGAGCCCGTTGTATTCTGGTTTCAACAGGCTTTACAGCTAGTCTCCTATTAAAGAGATTTACAAGCATACATTTGAATGGCATAATAGCTTTAACCATGAGCATTCTGTTACAATTTATTCCACAGAAGTTCAGATACTTTCGCATAACACAGCAACAATTATGTAAAACAATTCTGCTAACTTGTGGTAAATTTAACCCAAAGCCCAAATGAGACCATCTGCATTGGTTACGTGCCGTGAATACAGGGAACGCCGAATGCGAGAAATGAGGAGCTATGATGATAAGGGATGCTGGACATTCTGATATCAAAACTGTTTCCATTCGAGAGCGTAATGTGTCGGTTTATAGGAAGGAGATGATAGTTTGAAGTAAGCCCATTTTGTATCAAGAATCGGCTTTTGTAAACCATATT
Source organism: Meta bourneti (assembly GCA_933210815.1). NCBI lineage: Eukaryota > Metazoa > Arthropoda > Arachnida > Araneae > Tetragnathidae > Meta > Meta bourneti. The sequence goes on along the minus strand of OW119924.1, from coordinate 74,070,889 downwards.
TGTTTGTTGAAAATATACTATTTTATCGTCGTTCGCCATAAATCTTGAGGTAGTTAAGCATTTAAGAGGAAAGACTGCTTAGACATGACTTACTTTCCCAGCACAATACACTGTCTACATAAAAAGAATTTTTTCACTGGTTTTAGAGATAATTGTTTTACGAAGAACTAAAGGACAATTTGTAAATGGAATCAAATGGCATGCGAGAACATTTAGAAAACTAAAAAGTTTGGATTCACTCAGTGTAAACGTGTCTAACCTTATAAATGCTAAACTCTGTTTTCTGTTTTTTTCGTTGCTGTAAGAATAATTGTATCCCAAATAACCGAAGGAAAATGTTTTGAATGACAGCACTATATGGATATAAGAACATTTGGAAAAATAAAATAAGTGAATCCTGTCTACATAAAAGTTTTTCTACTTTATGGCTTTGAAAAAAATTCGTTTGCTGTAATGATATTTATTTTCCTATGAACTAAAAGAATATTTGTGTACATGACTGACAGCACTAAAGGGCATAGAACATATTATTGACTAAGTTATTTGGATCCTCTCTATGTAAAAGTGTTTTCCGTTTTATAGACGATAATCTAAGCTTTTGATTTATTCATTCGTTTTAAGTAAATTGGTTTCCCAATAAACTAAATTAACTAATATAACTAAAGGAAAACTTTTAACGAGTTGATAGTTTTAAATGGCTTACGAGAACATTTGACAAACGAATATGCTTAGATTCATTCCAAGGAAAAAGATTTTACGCATTATAGTACTTAATATACTCTTTGTTTTTTTCGTTTGTTGTAAGAATAATTCCTTTCCAATAAACGTTAGGAAAAACTTAACATGGCAAAGTTAGAGGGCATACTAGAGCATTTGAAAAATTAAACATTTTGGATTCAGTCCTACGTAAAAGTTTTTCTGCTTTATAGACGCTGATCGACACTCTTTCTTCATTGTAAGGAAAATTGTTTCCTAATAAAATAAAGGGAATATTTTAAATGAGTCAACTGCATTAAATGACAATCAAAAACATTAGAAAAATTTTAATGCTTGTGTCTAGTTTATATAAAAGTGTTATATACACTTAAATCTACCTTTCTGTTCCTTTCGTTTGTTGTAAGAGTGGTTGTTTTCCAATAAACTAATGAATTTGTATACGGAACCATTTAAAAACCGAAATTGGACCCAGTCTACGTAGACTTCCTGCCTAGTGGAATCTAATCTAAGTTCTTACTACAAAATTCACAGATTGTTAGGGGCAATCAATACTTTATTGATAGACACCCTAGAGAGTTTTAAGACAATAAAAAATTCAATTTTCTTCAATTTTTGCTGGAAGGAACAGTTTTCAACAAATACTCTTGAAATTAGAAGTTCGTAAAAACAAGAGATGTACAAGTACCAAATAATATCAGAACTAATTATCGAAAAAGCGGCCACAGTAAAAAATAATTGAACTAATTTAAATGAAACTCCAGGTCCGTTACGTATACTCCATGCGTCCCAACAATTGGATTCTTTTTGATTTTATCAAATTTATGATATATATTCTGTCATTACTCTGGAAAATTTTAAGTCATGAAAGAAACATATTTTTCCTTTCTTTTCCTCAGCAAGATTTCAAGTCTTGTATAAATTATACTTTTTACAAGAATAAATAACATTTTGAAGAACTCATTTTCTTGAAGTTTCCATTTTTGTGTTCCTTCAGACACGGTTTATTGAAGAACTTTTTTGACTTGCTGTTTTGCCTCTGGGCAGAAAAATAGCCCCTTTACTGTCGAGAGCGTTCCAGGAAATGATAGTCGTTCCAGGAACAATTTCTAAGAACACGACTAGTCTAATGGTTCAAACTTCCCACCGCTTTAATTAGTTAAGAATTTGTCAACTGCAATTTGGTTGATTACTACATTTGTATAAACTCTACTGTGTCTCATTACTTACATTTGAAATTTTCTTCACTAATACGTGAAAAATAAAGTTTTAATATTTTAAGGGATAAATAAGAAACTTCAAAATAAATTCCCCTTTAGAGAAATTACAAAACATTTAAAAATTTCAGAATGAAGTTCTTAAAAATAAATTGCAACTGTTGACCCAATTCTAATGTATTAGCTACTAGCTGAATTTCCTGGCGTTGCTTGTGTTGAATTGTTTATAATGCATAGTAATATTACTCAATATTATTCCTATGGAGATTTCGAATTGCTTTTAGGCCCCCTGCCGACCCAGGACAAACTGAACGGGGTAAATATATAGTCTGTGTCCCATAGAATTCTACAGGATGAAAACAACAAATTTAGTGTGAATTGGTCTGACATTGATCGTATAAATACGCTGTTATTCCTATGAGGATTTCGAATTGTCTTTAGCCTCCTGTACCATATCGACGGTAAAAAGCCATTTTCTATAAAAATAATCTTATATCATCATAAAAATTTACATTCCAATAAAAAAGCTACAATTTAAGAATTTACAGACTTGATACATAAACGATATGATACTGAGCGATTTTCAGCGTAATCGCACACATCTGCGATTGAAAAATACTATGATTCTAAAAACCTCCAAGGTCATCTTGAGAGGCGACTCCTGTAGATGTTAACTCTGAAGTCATCTGCCCAGCCAGACCGGGAGAGAGCGCCCCCTAGCAAGTGCTTTGTCCAGGATGACGGGAGGTTACACCCCTCTGCGCACCCAAGACAAATAGAACGGGTGCTAATATGTAGCCTACGTTACCCGCAAGGTTAATAATATTTGAGATAACATAGCGTAAGTTTTGCTTTAACCCTCTGCATACGTCGGGGCAGAATATCGTTTAACTTCTTTGGTTACTGCAGCCGGTCCAACGGCTTTGCAGACAACTTACTGAAACCGGCCGAAACGGCCTTTACAATGCTTTCCCCAGGAGGAGAAGGGATATGTGTCGTCCTGTTATCACCTAATGTATAGTCTTCTATTGTCGGATCGTGGGTATTCCTAGAAGAGACAGATTCTTCCAGGGAAAACTGAAAGGGCGGATCTCTTTTCATTTACTCAACCTCTCACAGGCTAGATGCTCGAGGGTAAACAATTTGCGAAGCTCCCCATCGATAACCCTGACATCTTTGTCAACGGAGAGATAAGATTATTCTCCCCTATTTGTAGCACAGAAAAGAGGGGATGGAAATCGTAATGGTCTTCGGCGATTATTCAGGAGTTTGATGTCTGAAAGAAAGCCTTTAGGAACGAGGAGACTCGAAACTTTCGGCCGGTTCGGGCGGTCCCCGTATTCAGAGGGTTAATATATTGCACTATTTTATCATGCCATGCTGTAGCATTGTCAAATTCCGTGATAATTACTCATTATCATGGGCTTACTGTTAGTCAAGTAACTCTACTACGTAGGTCTCTTAAAGCAAAAAATGCGGGATTCAAAAGAATAAGTGCACCAAATTTGGTGTAGATTGGTCAAACGGTGCAGATTGGTCAAACGGTGTAGATTGGTCAAACGGTGTAGATTTGTATAGAGAACAGACAGACAGATGCCAACTCTGCTTTATATGTATGTTAGCAGAATTATCCGGCGTTGATCGGGTTGAATTGGTTAAATGTTGATTGAAAAGTGATCAGAATAATCACTTCTATTTCATAGAGAAATGTAAGCATCATTTAAGTGCATGAAAAATAATTTTTTACCATGGTTTTTACTTTTTCATAACTTCTACAATTTATTTTGGACGCAAATATGTATACATGATATATCCATCTATATAATCCATTTCATATTCATCGCCATTTGTAAGAAACTATAAAAGTGTTTTCCTAGGTGGTTATATACTATAGAAGTCGATTTTGAGTTTTGGAGTGATTACGAATATCCCCGCATGTTCATTTTCCGTAAAAATGGAAAATTTTCGACGTAGTCTTGCACTTAGTTTTCCTATGAATATGTTTTACTTGTGGCATTCCTGTACTTGGTGGTTCGAATTTCATCATAAATATGAGATGGTAAATTTAATTATTACGGCATTCGTGATTAATTCATTTTGAAGCAAACACATTTTTTTCTTGAAAATTCCATTCAGCGGCACGTGGAAACACGGTAGGTATTTAATTAACATCACACTGGAACACAACGGGCTATTGGAAACGGTCCGGGATCATCCCCGAAGCGGAAGATCCGAGGACAACACCACGTGGAATAACGGAGCTTATGTTAAAAATAAATGTCATCGGTGTAGACAAAGCGAATTCAATCAATCACAATTAAAAAAACAGAAGGTCGATTTTACAGCATTTTTTAAAAAGAAAATCATTGCTTGAATGTTTCACATGTATATAAGTTGCGTAAGAACAGCTTCAATTTGTAGAGTAAGCAACTTCGACTTTTTGTCACTTAAGACAAAAAATTTCTTCACTCTGGTATTATTCCAAGCTCAGCAGTCTTATTTAAAATTATCTTTACTCCAACAGGCATTCAGTTTTAAAACGAATCCTTATGCTACTTTTTTAAATTCAGAGATTCAGTTTCCAAATAGAAACACGTACCTATTTAGAATGATAGATGTAGTTACTTGCCTATGGAGTACAGCTTCCAATAACACCCATGAAACATGAAAAACAAATGTAAATTTAATTGGTTTAATCATCTGGTAATACAAATTTAAGTCACAATTTTGAATTATATTTGACTACTGGTTTTAATTTAAAGTAAACCATCTTATTTTAAAGTGATTTTTTAACTTTACTGGACATTTTAAAATGAGAAATTACACTCCTTATTTAAAACTTTTTTTAATGTTATTTATTTTTATGAAAGTGCATTATGTAGACCATTACATATTCAACCAAAGACAAAGAAAGTTGGTCGAAATATAGTACATATACTGCCAAGAAATTACCCATGTCTTGTGACATTTTGCAGAAAATAAATAATTCATTAAAAATTAAATCCTAAACATAACTGTAATATGCAAAATACTGGAACACATAAATACAAACAGAAACGAAATACCGATCCTTGGGAAAAATGCAGAATTCTGAAAAAAGAAAGATATGTGCAAACGTGTCGAATTTCGACTTCCTGAATATATTCTGATAAAGAGCAATTCGACAAAATACTTTTGAACAATTTTGTTAAAGACAATAATGATTTATTTGCAAAAGAACACATATTTATAATACTTGGAAATTCTTAAATATCACAACATTTCGCTGTAAACTCAAATACACAAACACAGAATTCTAAATCAAATTGAAAAATTAAACGATAATTCTTGCGTTGCCATATACCGAATTGCAAAATTACGCTTTTATAATCAATGAGTTTTTTGTTTGGGCTTTTCGTGTTCCATTACAAAATGTAGGTTCGGTAAAATTAAATATTTAAATATTCTTTTTCATCAATCAAATGTTCATAAATTATTTATATGATGGGAAGAAATAAAACATCAGTTCAAACATAAACATTATAATTTAATTTGTTTTGGAAAAAAATGTTTTACGAGCAATACTGGTAAAACAATTTTATTGGAAAATTTGATTTTCGATCAATACTGGTAAAAAAAAACCGAGCTGCGTACCGCAATCGTTTTATGCTCGATGTTATTTCTATGGAGATTTCGAATTATTTTAGCCCCTTATGCACACCTAGGACAAATAGAACGGGGGTTAATATGTAACCAACGTTACCCACAGTGTTCTAATGTATAAGTGTACCAAATTTGGTGTGGATTGGTCAAATGGTGTAGATTTGTATAAAGAACATACATACACACATTCATTTTTATATACAGTGGCTCCCAAAAGTGTTCGTACACTTACGAATTTCAGTGAAATACTGCTCTATCCATTAATAAAAATTAATATTTCAGAATGGAAATTTTTTAATAATATCTATAACTTGTTCTTAACAAAACTACATAAAATATTTTAAAAACATAGTAAAACCTTTTTTGGAAAATCACTAATCATAAAAGTAACAAAAAGGTTACTTCATACACTTTAAAAAAATCTCTACATATTAGTAAATATTGTAATATTTCGGTAAATTAGAACTTAGTAGAATATCCTATAGGATCCACAACAGCTTTTAAACGTCTCGGAATAGTTCACTAGTTTTTTTTGTAATTTTTGCATCAATATTCCTATCCATTCTTCAATCATTACTGTTTTTAGTTCGCTTTTCGTTTTAATGTGTCTTCGTACTCTAACCTCCAGTTCTCTCCAAATGTGTTCTATTGGATTTAAATCCGGCTACTGAGGTGGTGTTTTCAGAACTTGTGGACAATTATAGACACCAGAGTGCGTTGAGATTCATGTGCTTAGGATCGTTATCTTGATAAAAACAAAAATGTTTCCAATACCCAAATTTTGGGCTGATAATTTAAAATTGTCTTTTAAAATATTTAAATAAAAAGCATGATTCATTATGCCATCAAAAAATACCAAATTACCTAGTCCTGATGCTGACATGCACCCCCACACAAGGATACCTCCACCGCCATGCTTTACTGTTCCAACTAATTTCTTGTGGCTTAAGTTACTCATTTTTCTTCTCTATACAATTATACGCCCATCGGAACTAAACATGTTAAATTTGCCTTCATCTGCAAATACGACATGATTCCAATACATTTCGGGCTTATTTATCATTTATTTTGCGTAGGAAAGCCTAAGCTTTCTATTTTTCGCAATTTTAACTTTGCTGAAAGACCTTTTCTTACCTTGTTTTCGATCCAATTTTCTTCTTTAAAGCGTTTTATTATTAGATTTTATTATTAGAAGCGTTTTATTATTAGTTGCACCCCTTAATTCGGCGATCCAACTCGACCCAGAGGTTCTCGATAGGGTTCAGGTCTGGACTCTAGGCAGGCCAGTCCATTCGGCTAATCCCATTGTCACCATACCAATCCATGGTGGACCTCGCAACATGACAGCTGGCGTTGTCGTCCTGGAAGTAACATGGGTCCAACCCGTAAAACTGCCACAACGTAGGAAGCACACTGTCATCCAAAATAGTGCAGTAGACGTCGGCGTTGAGCTTACCATGAATTGGGACCAAGGGTCCCAGTCCATACCAGGAGAAACACTCCCAGACCATAATTCCACCTCTGCCGAACTTTACTGTGGGCACAATGCATTCTGGCAGGAGGCGTTCTCCAGGCAGACGCCAGACCCAGACCCTGCCATCGGAACGGTAGAGGGTGAACCTTGATTCGTCGCTCCAGAGAACCCGTTTCCACTGATCTACGGTCCACTTTCGACGTGCTTTGCACTACATTAACCGAGAAGCGCGGTTGGACTGTGATCAAAGGCTTATGGGCGGCAGCACGACCATGAAAACCAAGCAGATATGCTTCCTTACGGATGGTATTCATCGAAACAACACTCCCGGATGCCTGTTGAAACTCCTGGAGTATGTGGGCTATCGGTTGGGTGCGGTTCTTCCGAATTTCTCTGGACAGCACCCGTCGGTCACTATCTCCCAGTTTCGTGGGTCTGCCGACTCGGGGCACATTCCGACAATTACCGCTCACTTTCCACTTCTGAATCACATAGGCCACTGTTGATTTGGGGTAATTCAGCTCGCTAGATATGTCCCTTAAGGATCGGCCATTTCTGTGATACCCGACGATTACACCTTTCTCGAAATCGGATAACTGCACTTCGTGGCATCTTGCATGAGACTAATGCCAATATTATTTCCTACACGATATTTAACGGCGGAGGGCGTGACGTATATCAGGACCGCAGATATCGTCATTTGCATGGGTGTCCAAATACTTATTATAGATAGTGTAATACTTGGAAATGCTTGAATTTGCCTACAACATTTCTATCTTAACTCAAATGCACAAACACGGAATTCTAAATCTAATTTATAAAATAAAAAATTAATTCTGGCATTGCCAGATACCGAATTGCAAAATTACTCTTTTATGATCAGTGAGTTTTTTTGTTTTGGATTTCCGGGGGTGTTCCATTACAAAATACAAGTTGTGCAAAATTAAGTATTTTTAATATCTATTTTTCATCATTAAAATATTCCTAATTTATTTATATTGTGGAAAGAAGTAAAAAATCAGTTGAAACATAATTCGAATTAAATTTTTTTAAATATAATATTTCAGAAAAAATTATTTTTCGAGCAATACTGGTAAACAATTTTATTAGAAAATTTGATTTTCGATCAATACTGGTAAAACAAACTGTGTTTGAGTACCGCAATCGTTTGATGTAAAATGTTTTTCCTATGCCAATTTCGAATTGATTTAGCCCTCACCTTAAAGAGAAGGGGGTTAATATATTGTTTGCGTTGCTCGCAGGGTTCCAAAGTATAAGTGTACCAAATTTGGTGTGGATTGGTCAAACTGGAGCTTTATATATATATAAAGCTCCAGTTGCTTTATATATATATAAAGCTCCAAAATTGGATCAAAACAAGGTATGGAAAGGTCGTCTGGCTAAGTTAACTCAATGTGATCAGAGATTTATAGTTAGAAAATTTGTAAAAAATCCACGTTTGAGTGCTGTAAAAGTTTCTACAGAATTTACTAAAAAAATTTCTACTTCAATTTCATCTGAAACTGTTCGACGAGTGCTCAGATCAGCTGGATTGGGCGTTCCGCCCGAAGAAAATTTTTTGTAAGTGCGAAAAATAGAAAGCTTAGGCTTTCCTTCGCAAAATCAATGATAAATAAGCCCGAAACGTATTGGAATCATGTCTTATTTGCAGATGAAAACAAATTTAACATGTTTGGTTCCGATGGGCGTATAATTGCATGGCGAAGAAAAAATGAGGAACTTAATCCCAAGAACTTAGTTGGAACAGTAAAGCATGGCGGTGGAGGTGTCCTTGTGTGTGGGTGCATGTCAGCATCAGGACTAGGTAATTTGGTATTTATTGATGGCATAATGAATCATACTCTTTACTTAAATATTTTAAAAGGCAATTTAAAATTATCAGCCCAAAATTTGGGTGTTGAAACAACTTTTTTTTTTTTTATCAAGATAACGATCCGAAGCACACGGCTCTCAATGTTCGCCTCTGGTGTCTTTATAACTGTCCACAAGTTCTGAAAACACCACCTCAGTCGCCGGATTTAAACCCAATAGAACAGATTTGGAGATAACTGGAGGTTAGAGTACGAAGACACGACATTAGAACGAAAAGCGAACTAAAAGCAGTAATGATTGAAGAATGGAGGAACATTGAAGCAGAAATTACAAAAAACCTAGTGAACTCTATTCCCAGACGTTTAAAAGCTGTTTTGGATGCTATAGGATAGCCTACTAAGCACTAATTTACCGAAATATTACAATATTTACTAATATGTAGAGATTTTTTTAAAGTGTACGAAGACTTTCGTGTGGTAATTTTTTTGTTATTTTTTGATTATTGATTTTCCAAAAAAAAAGTTTTACTATGTTTTTAAAATATTTTATGTATTTTTGTTAAGAACAAGTTATAGATGTTATTAAAAAATTCCCATTCTGAAATATTAATTTTTATTAATGGATAGAGCAGTATTTCATTGAAATTCGTAAGTGTACGAACACTTTTGGGAGCCACTGTATATAGATACAGACAAACGCCAATTCTGCTTTATATAGTATAGATATTTGAGAAATAACTTTTGTATTCATCTGAGTAAGGTTTAACTAGCCCGTCCACAAAAAACAACGCGTGATATAAGGGATCGTACGTGTAAGATAAGTTGTAACGAATAGATTGATCTCCGACCCGGAGACCAAAGATGGACCATCAGATATTTTTTATCAGGCCCGCAGTCCAGATATGTCTCACTATACAAGTTTAACAGGCCCGCACTCCAGATATGGTCCTCCAGATAGATTTAACAGGCTCACTGTCGAGATACGGCCCGCCGACCATATATGCCTCTCCGAATAGGTTTAACCTAATATATTTTTTGTATTATTTTTATTCCTAATAAATAATATAAACATAAATACTTAAAAAAGGAGCAAATCTGATCCTAACGTTATACCGCGAACTGCTAAGTTGAAATTATGGTCGTCTGAGTTCTGAGCCGGTTAACCTATTCGGAAGGCCGTATCTCGTTTGCGGGTCTGATAACAAATATTTGGAGGGCTGTATCTGGCCTGCGAGTTTGGTAAACCAGTCCGGAGAGTCGTGCACTACATAAAATCTTGTTCCTATTTAAGCTTTTGATAGGAAACTATACAGAAATAAATTATACGAAGATTAGATATAATGTTTATGAAGAGTTCCATAGAAAATTGCTCCTTAAATAAGCCCCGGAACTACATTTACTCTCTAAAGAGGAATGAATAACTTGGAAAATTACTTTATTACTGCCACAAAACATGTTCATTTATATAATTAGAAATTATAGTCCTTTTTAATTTAAAGATGCTTGCAGAGAGTATTTTCAAAGGATAAGGATTCTATATATTTTGAACAAACTGTTCTTAGTGAGGCTTATAATTTTGCACGTAATGAAAAATTCAGCTTGAAGTGTTCATACACCGTGTAGCTTTTAAAAATGATTAAGCACCTGAAATTATGTTACTTGATTCATTACTAGCTGTATTTGATATACATTATATATAGTGTTTCAAAGGAAAATGTTTTGAATGATTAAGATTAAGTAGTAATATGATATAGTCTGATAGATTTATAACTGAATGTCTTGCAATATTAGTTCGAACTAGTTTTATTTTTCGAAAAATGTTATTTTAATTATAATCTGATGACCCCAGGGAACTATAATACAAGCATCCAAAACTCATGAAGACAAGCAAATATTTTTATAAGAAAAATTTATTAATGAAATATTTTCTGGTTTTAAATATGGAAATGCATATTAACGATATACAACCATATGTCTTTATTTTAAGCTGACGAAATTAAATCTTGGAAACACTATTATTGTCATATAATATGTTCTTTTATGTTAGAATTGCTATTATCCCTCAATTTAAGTACCAGCACTTAGAGTAACTAGAGTGATGTGTGTTCTACCGAAACTTTGATGTTAATGGTTAGGTAAAACACTTTATAGAAGAATTAGGCTTAAAATATTATGCATTGGGTTACTTTGAGATTTCCTTCTTAAAGTTAATACTGTGAAATAAATGACTGCTGATAATACACAAAATACTTTAACTGAGAAAGAATGAAAATTCTTTCGGGTATTAGATTACGAAATTAGGAGACATGTTATTTTATAATTGGTAAGGGAGGTCTCGCTGGGAATTGTAATATGATTAGGAAATTAAGAGATTTCGCTCGTTATTTTCCGGGATAGGATGAATTGAGCGCTTCATTCTAGGGTCACATTACAAGAATAATATGTTCTATACTTTGAAACGTTAAGCTAGAGTAATGGCCTCGAAATCGCCATTCAACAATTTTTGTTCTGTATAGGAGAGAAATGTTAAGCAATTTATTCTTCCCTTTGGCTGTTTCGAAACATGAATTTGGTTTCTTGAATGGTTGCTGTGGAGCATATTCCATAATTGGTGTACACATTGCCCAAATAGCTTTTTCGAAAGGTCTAGTCAGGAAAAACTTAGAACATGTTCCAATTTTGGTGTTATATGTCGTTTCGATGTGAAATGACTAAAGTTTCTAAGGAAGAGGGTTATCTCCATAGAATTATTAACTCGCTTCGTTTTACAGAATATTGTGTATAGATATATTAGCATATTGTTAGATTCTAACTCTGATTAGTGTTATCTGTTTCAGGAGGTCTTGTCCCGAAAAACCCCGAAGACAGAATACTCATGAAGGTTCAAGATTGTATATACCAAACTGTTCTGACGAGATTTAAGAGTGGGTACAAAAGATACATGAATTCTGTGATAGGTGTTTAGAGCTTTCCATTTTAATCTTGTTCCTAATATATCCGTAAATTTTCCGCAACTCCAGCAACTCTTTTCCATAGTTTATATTGTATCTGTGTCTTTATAGAACAATTCTTGGATGGATAGGAGTTAGCCTATGTACGACTTTTAAAACACGGTCTTTCGCACTTGGCCTTGATTATACCTTAACCAAAGAGATTAGTAACATCAATACCAGTGTTAGTGAATTGCATTATCTCTACTTAGCTAAATTTCCGTGTTTTGGGGTTTGAGTTTTATGTTTTCAACCCGCAGGTTGCTAGAGCAATGGGCAACCCACTGATCCACGGTGACCCCAAATTTCTGTTCGGAAACAAATTATTTCATAGTTATTTCATGACACTGTTCCTTATACTAGGGTAAACAAATTTAATCTTTTCCAAACAGCGTTCTTTACTTTACAAATAGATTCTTTTTTTTTCGATCACTGTTTAGAAACTTCGATGGAAACGTCATTCTAAAAGAAATGAGACTGTTAGGTAAAGAAGAATAGTAACCACAAACCACACGTGAACCAATTGATCCTGCACTTCTCTGGGAGGCTTCACATCTCGATGTAGAATTCTGCTTGGACTACGTACATCCACTACCCACAGAACAGCAGTTGGGTTCTCACGCCCGGCCTAGAAATAAAAATGTACTTAAATGCAAAAGTTTAAAGGCGTTCCATACATAATATTTAACTAGTTTGCTGCATACCGGATTGTAAGATACTGAGAAGCCGGCCACATATATTAGTTCGAGGAGGGGAAGACAAATAGTGATAAAAAGAACTGACAACAAATCCTTTTTCTGTTTGTTTTATACCAAAATTCCAAATTACCTTTTGGAGCTTTTACAGCACATTTTGACAGGGAAATAGAGGCCATTTTTTCGTGGCCCAACTCGCGCCCTATTTTCATCTCCAGAAAGCTATCATTCTTTAGGACTCTAATTCGCTCTCCAAGCACTGTTTTACAACAAACGACCAATTCTCCACGAATTCAAATCAGGACACTATTAAAAGACCTAACGCACGGAATGCCTCTACAGTGGATGCCTGCACATTGTGAAATGCAGGAAACAAAAATGCTCAATTCTTGATTAAAAAAGGTGCTTACCTATGAGAAAGAATTTGAAGCGGAATCTCTTTGTCTCTAATGGAAAGCCTTGGAGCATCCTCTGCAATAACATTTCAGTTGTTCCAGAATCCCCTCCACGGGGAGTGGATGCCAAGTACAGACTGCTTATTGGTCACTATTTTCTCTGGGTCCATCTCCTACGCATAGGACTTGCTTATTCCTCTGACTAATTTGTGCGAGCTAGGACAGTCAATGTCCAGTGAACATTTGAACGAGTGCCTTGCACTAATGGATTTTATTTATAGTGTGAAAGCATATGGTGAAGCACGTAGTCTAATGGCCTAGCACTCAAATGACCTGCATTTGTCAAGAACACGAATCCATATTAGGGGGAATTATTAATTTAACGTCAATGTGACACGTTATGTCTTTTATTTTTCAAGATTTGGAGTCGTGAGTTAGTCCTGTTGATGAAGTCTTCAAGATATTATCTTGATTTTTGAAATTAATCCGCAATTTACACTTTGGTTCATAGTTCAAAGTGCTTGTTCACGGGTGCTTCCAAAGATTTTTTTCCAGTTTGAGATGTCTAGAACTTTTTAGAATGTCGCTATCAAAATTTCCAACTTACACTTTTCCCGGCTGTTATCAATACAATCAAAATTTCTTAAATTTTGATCAATGTGTCATTGCACATTGAAGATAAATTATCTTTAGTCGGAAGATCAATTATCTTTAGTCAGTCATATCTAATTCGAGAAACGCTGATCCTTAGTCCTTCCATGAGTAGAAACTTGGGTTTCGCAGACAAACACTGGCGTGAAAAATATAAAACACCATTATGTTTAAAGGTTACGACCTCAAAATGAAACGAAACAGCTTAAGGCGATTTGCAAAACTGAGGATATTTAGTAGAAATCGAGTGCATTTTCAAATTTTCGAATTATTACATCGGAGGCTCTAATCGTGGATGCTGTCGTTTTTTCGTCACAATGCGGATACCACGCTTTAGAGGGCGCTCGAAATCTACAAATATTTATGTTTCTATGGATTTTGAAGTGAAAATTGTTCCGGCAAGTTCCTGAAAGGTATGCTGTGTGTACAGAATAAGAAAAAAGGGGAGGAACATCTGACTCTGGTATGGAAGATGAGTGATAGTTACTTTTATGGGATTCATTAGGCGCTTTTCATAATAGCTGTGAATTAATGTAGCTGTGAATTAATGTAATTCGATCTCACGAGCCATCTGGATATGAGCATGACTAGAGAAAGAACATTTTCAAGGTGAAATGTCCCCATGTCCAAAGTGATTAAAGGCGCACAACTACCGGAAGATCTTAAAAATTTCATTCTAAAATGGAAGGAATATGATCTTTTCGTTTCCCAGTCCAAAGATTCCTACTGTGTTAATGGCCGGATTAACGTACTACCACACAGGTGCAAAGATGTTACTCATTAGAAAAAAATAGATTGTATAGGAGAATTCGATCTATAAGGTATGATTATTACATTTGAAGACTAAAAATAAACTATTATAGTGCTGATTAAGTTATTGGTAATCAACGAAGTTGTGCTTTATCAGCATCAAAAAACATACTAGGAACCTCAAATGATTTCTCCTTACACATTCGTGTAATTATCCGTTGATTATTCCAGCCTGTTCATCATTAGTTAAGAACATGTTTGTTCCCTTATATAAACCCTAGTTTGTACCATAGTTATAATATAATTCAGTTTCACTGACAGTAATCTCTCAATTTCACGTTTCTTTTTCAGAAGTTCGAATTGTTTGGTTCTTGATTATTTCTCTGGCAAAAAAGCTTTACTTACTTTATTAAATTTCCTACCATCAATTTAATTAGTCTGTTTTTGTAAGCACTGTTTTGCCAAATGTCGTTGACGATTATATTTGATCAGATGTTAAAATGTGATATGCCCATTTTATTGTCAAAATTTGTTTTCATCCATGTTTTCCATTGTTCGTCTATATTTAGGATAAAGGAGAGGTGGCTATTGTATTTAAGTTATATTTTGACTTTTTACAGTTGCAGAAAATGTAAAAGTGTTGCACTGCAACATTAAGAAATTTATCGAAATAAACCGAATCGAAAGAAACACGCAATGTTCTATAATATATTATCTGAAACATAATATTCGGAAACATTCCAATAAGAAACTTTTTAAATCTCGTTAATGTAAAATGCTGATTTTTAATATTGCAACCCCTATTAAAAACCGATTATACGTATATAGTATATATATGGGCGATTCCATGTAACTCACATTACAATAAAACATCAATTTTCAATATCAAATTTCATGTAAGTAAATAATGAATTAAGATTACTAAACAAAAATTGATTTATAGACTCATTGATATATACCTAAAGCATCTATTTCATAATTTAGAACGTTAGTATTAATTAAGTTTCCCCAATGGCAACATTTCGGACTGTGACTCAAGTTACAAAAAAGGACAACAATTTTTTAGACTTTCAAAAACAAGTTCTCTTCTAAAACAAATTAATACGAAAACGTGTGAGAATTCTCACATGAACAATTCCACCCCCCAGCCCCCACCCGTTGTAAGGGTGAAAGATGTGAGCGAATTTTTTTATATCCAAAAAGTTGATTCAATCACTATTTACAACATTTCCTCCTTGAGATCACTGTTAGCACTGTTCCACCCATTTGTTAAAGCACGTAATTCTTCCGCCAAAAGCCTAATAAGGTTATCTTAACTCTAAAATTCGCAAAAATTGTTAAGTTGTATATTTTCAACACACATTTTTTTTCAAATCTTAACCTCGCGTGGAACATGCGTCGTTTAATATCCTTATATCTTCAAATTCCATATTCATAAATTATTGATATTATTGAAAGAATGAAAAACCAGTTCAATGCATAAAAAAATAATTCGTCGCGTGTAAAAGACGTAAAAGGGATCTATACTATAGAAATAATATAGATGATGAAATTGTTTTCCGAGTAATACTGGTAAAACAATTTTATTCTAAAAGTTGTTATTCTATCAACTAAACAAACTCTATGGTAAAACAAACTGGTTTTCCGAGTAATACTGTTAAAACAATTTTATAGAAAAGTTGTTTTTCCATCAATACTGGTAAAGCAAACTGAGTTGCGTACCGCAATCGTTTTACACTCAATGTTATTCCTATGGGGATTTCGAATTGTTTTTTGCCCCCGATCTGCACACCTTAGAGAAATAGAACGGATTCGTTAGTGCTTCGAAAAATTCTCTTTCTTTTGATACTTCACTTGTTAAGACTAGTCACGTATAAGAGGCGTAAAAGGGATCTATACTATAGAAACAATATAGATGATGATATTGTATGAATTCATAGAACAAGTTTTAATAAAAATAAATCTATCAGGAAAACGTTTGTACTTCAAATTTTATTGAAAAATGAAAGCCAATACTTCATTTGCAAAATTTAATCTAATGGCAAGTTATGTGTGGTCAGCCGTACGCCAAAAATTGTCTCTCCCAAACACCATAATGTGCAAAGGTCTAAAGGCAAATTAGACAAAAAGTCCAAGTAAGAAATCAAGACAAATACAAGCATAAAAAGAGACAAAAGAAATACTAAACACAGTAGTAACAAACTATTGAACCATAAAAAAGCTATAAAAAAGCAATAAAAAGCATAAGAAAGTATTAGCTTACCTTAGTTTTTTGGATTTTTAGCTTTTCGACTTTCTACTTGTTTGCATTTTTAAACTCTAGCTTTTTTAAATATAAATTTTACAAATAGTTAACTCAATATTTTAACGGAGCACATAATATTAGCGGGGGGAATTGGCTATGTGGAGGTCAGTGTTTGTACATATATAAATTTTATAAATTGTTAACTTAATATTTTATCGGGACACTTAATATTAGCAGGGGGAACTGGCTATGTGGAGGACAGGAAAAAATTTACATATTTAGTTAAACATGTGAAAATTTACTTTAGCAGAACTGGTTTATTTGAGGGTCAAAAGCTAATGAAAAACATTACGGAGGCTGGATATGCCAATAAGTTGTTCGCGCTCTCTACGTATAATTACTACTACTAACCCTATCCCACTTCTCATATATGTTAAAGAATTCTGTGCAGTATTTATTTTTCATTGCTCTCATTTTCATACTTTTATGCATATTATTCGTTGCATACATATAAGTGTTTGTTCAACTAAACTTAAACATCAAAATATACTCTGCTAAGAAAAATTGTTCAACTGTTTATTACTTAATGTATTTTATACCAGCAATTAGCAAATCCAAAAATCAACTATTAAGAAATTTTGTTGAATCATGTTAAATTTAAAGTACGTATTACTAAAAACGTTATCACTAAATTAAAGTTAAGAAAAATTATTTATGTATTTATAAAAAAAGTCCACTTTTAAGTAACAAAAAATTTTAGGAAAGCAGTTTTAATTACATTAGTTGAAATTAAAAAAAATCCTGTAATTTATTTTTATAAATACTACTAATTTAAATATACATTATTAAATATGAATGCATTGTAAGTATATTAATTAAATTAGTTTTCCTCCCCGGGCGATTAGTAATTTGTTTCATTATAGAGCTTAAATTAGGGTTTAATTATCATGTACAGTGTTTATTTCAATTGGTATTGATTACTATAAGTATTAGCGATGCTATATTTTGCGGCAATCTTTCATGTTTGTTTTGATTGAACTTAGACGAGTCGGCACAACATTATAAATCAAAGGAACATGATTTCGATATTAAAAATCAGGCTGTGATAATTTTTGAATCAATCTAAGTTTTACAGTAAAATTGTGATAGGCTTTCAGAATGATGACGTATTTTAGAGATAAATTCAGTTGCGATTTTACTGTTAGCCTTCTGTTTTTTTGATCGTTTTATTTGTACTCATCGGTTCGGTAACACTTGACATACTTTTTGTATCATTTTACCACATCCCGGTCACTTCAGTGCACAGTAGCAGTTGAAAAATTTACTGCTCCTTAATTTATGCACAGCAGTATATAATATAATGACTTAGTTTTCGCCTTTTTAGAACAACTTACATCTTATCTTCTAATTTCACCGACATTTTTATCTGCCTTTCCGAACCTTTAGTCTTTACACTTCTAAATTAAAAAAGAACAAAATTAATTTTTTTCTAGTCTATTCCAGTTTTTATGTATGTAAGACCTTGCGGGACGGATTCGGTCCGGGGGCTGTAGGTTATTCATCCTAAGTAGATTCGCATACCTGTAGATAAGTATTTGCAATCTGCAGTACCCTGCTCCATCAAGCGGGAAGTTGAAAACAGATATTTGTTAAAAAAAAGCAGGTCTCTTTTTTACCTAATCATTATCAGCTAATTATTGGAAAAGAATTACAAGGGTGTAATCAATCACTGTAACGCAAATCCCGTTCTTTCTATGTCCCGATTGAGTACTCCATTAACTAATGTATTGCTTAGTGGTGGTCAAACCAGCAATTACGCCATTGTATTTCAAGGCTCCGTTCACAACGCATCGAAATGAAATAAAAAATTTGTTGCGGCAAAGCGTTCCATGAATTGCTTTTTTCCTTAAAAATATCCTGATTCTTTTTTCTCAATTCGATGAGTTTCACTAGAGCTATAAATAAGAAAAGAAATGTATTGCAATGTTGTAAAAAGGAAATTCACAAGTGGTAAGTAACAAAAGAAAAACAGAAGCCAAATACTTATATTTGTGTCTACATTCCATCCTTCTTTTTACTTTTGTAGGTTTTCCAACAAATGTTAGCTTCGGATAAATGTCTTCAAAGCATAAAGTAAAAAAAAGGTTTGGAAAGTTAAAAGAAATTTTTTAACATCTGATGTTTCTGTTTAAAATTTTTTATAACGAGATATTAACAAATAGCTTATTTGCCTGAAAACGAACCATGTAAAATTAATAAAGAATGACACTCATTAATTAAAAAATCTAAATCTTCTTTCACGAAAATTATTTACTCTGATTTCTCTATAAATGAATCAGCGCATAAATTTCAGTTTAATTAAAGGCAAGCTGAACAGTGACTGAAACATTGAAAATGAGTTTGTGTTGATTAAAGAATTAACAGCAGGTAAAAACAAAGGATAACTTAAATTAATCTTGGTATTATTTAGTAGTTGTAATTCAATTAAATGTGTGAATAAAATCATAAACTATAGTAACATAGTTAAATGTTGTGTGCTGATACTTTATTCGAAGAACAATTGTACACCGACTCCATCACATTGAGTAGAATGATGAAGCATTTTCACACAATTATATCTTACAATTTCAAATTTATATTTAACTGATTGAAGAATCTCTAATGGTTTTTTGTATTTAAAAGTATTTCAAACAATTGTCACAATTGCTAAAATAATAGGGTTAACGGAATATTGCAATCACATCTAATGCAGTTACATAAACTGAAGAGTTAATTTGTATTTTTATATATGTGTTAACAACATATTCACAATCCATAACAAAATTTATAATTATTAGCTAATTGTATGTCCTGTTTGTATTTATTTTGTGACTCAATTCTTTGTTTTCCTTTTATGCTAGAAATAAGTCATGTTGTTGGAAGATTTTTTACTTTTAAAAATTCCCTATCTACCAGAAAATTTACTTTTTACTCACATAATTTGTGGATAATTTTCTGAAATCTTATTTGGTGTATAATTTGTGAATAGATATGAATATGTTAAATAATACATAAACTGTAAGAATATGATAATTCATGTTTTTTTATTATTTTTTCAGAATTTTCTGGGGAAGCAAAAAGGAATTTCCACTACATTGGTGATTACAAACATGAATGTTAAAACTGAATTAAATCACTTGACTCTCTGAATTTCAAATCAATGTCACCCCAGATATGATGAGATGAATTTACTAACTGGACATATCGTTTGTATTATCACCTTAAAACGTATTCTGTGTTTTTCTATATATTCACTATTATTTGTTTCTACGGCATAGTTTTATTTCTAAATACTCAAATACAATATGTTATTTCAGTACGTACTAGCATCTTTCCTTTTCGTTTGTTGTGATTACTTAAGGTAGCTGTTTAAGTAGTACAAGTTTAGATTGATTCCAGCAAATCGTTCATCTTCCCGCCATTGAGAATTTGCCATCGCATCAATTGACCTAATCAGCTAAATAATCTACTTCCAACTCTTCGACTTTCTGTAAGCTAATGTGATAATTGCTTACTGCCTAAAGCTTGTCACCATTTGTCTGTTAGCTATACACATAAGACGAAAGGCTTAGAATCCTTTGAATTCAATTGAAACTACTGCTGGAAATTCTAAGGAATAGAATTTGTGCGCAATGCGTTCAATATGTCCTTAAACTCCGAAGGTCGAATTTTGAATATAATGATCTATACAAAAATCTTCAATTAGTGTGCTATTGAAGATCAACGCTTCAATTCGCTGAACTATGGGTGAAATTTCAAAGGATTTTCTTTGTGAATAATCACTGTGACGTATGTTTCGGTCAGAAGTATTTTTCATATGGTAGATTTCCTTTTTAAAGAATTTTTTTGGTTAGTGTTAAGAAAGTTTATGTGAAAAAACTGTTCTTTCTCAAGATCAAAGCAGATGCATAGTGCAATCCTGTGTCAAGAAATAGGTTCACATACGGTACACAATTTATTAGAATGCATATTATATTGTCGAATTAGTACTCTCGAGGAAAAGGAATTTTCTAGAAATTTCTATTAGGTTGATATTGAAGATCAATTTTAAGTTTTGGCAAATAGTGTTAAGGGTTTGATTTCAAAGAATCAAGTACTATGGGAATTATCCCTGTGACGCATGGTTTTCAGTTCACGTCAAGAGAATTTTTCATATGGTAGATTCCTTTTTAAAGACTTTCTTTGCTTAGTGTTAAGAAAGTTTAATAAAATTTGTTCTTTCTCAATAGCAAATTAGGTGCGTAGTGCAACCGTGTGTCAAGAAATAAGTCCAGATAGGTACAACGCTTACTCGAATACCTATTACATTGTCTAATTTCTACTCATGAAGAAAGAAATGATAAATTTCTATTATCAATGGTTCCACGTGATGGCTTTTTTGAAATAATCCTTTTACAAATAATCCTTAAGAGCTTTCGAGACATGTTAAACAATCATTCGACTAAGTGATTAAAAGTTGATTTATGCAAATAAAATTCATTCAAAGTGAATAATAAATGCAGGAAAATAAAACAGAGTATTGGCGTGATTTAATTTTTTATGTAGCGTAAGAGTAATGATTTGTTCTAATCCTCGTCTTTGATTTTAGTGAACACCACTAGTGTTTTAAACTATATAATATCCTATTTAATTGAAATAACTTAACCTACATCCTGTTAACCCATTAAGGGACGTAATTCAACCATGATGTTTATTTGAAAAACATTGATTGTTCCCATCTTCTACAGTCTTTAGAAGGGTGCTGTATGAATTTTGGTAATTATTTTATTTTTTATTATTTTTTAAAAATTATTTTAAATTTTTTTTTAACGCTTTGCATCTATTTTTATATTATAGTTAGAATACATAATGAATAATCTGCTGAGTAAAAGAATAATAACTTATTTACAATGGTCATGGTTTTAAAGCCATATAAATATGCCATATAAATATGCGTCCCAAAAAAGGGACGTTGGCCGTTAATGGGTTAAGGCATAACAAATGCCAACTTATTAATGATCTTTTGTATAAAATCTTTAGATCTTTGAATTCCGTTATAATATTGTATTAGTCGCATCTTTACCATTATTTTAATGTGTTGTTACCTCAATTCCATGTCTCTCTTTTAACTAATTTTAAATTTTTACACCTAAAATCGGAAAATATTACCTATGAACCAAACATAAAGTTAATGTTATGGCTGTTTGGATTGGGATTTTAAGTGCAAAGGCCATATTTGTACAAACAGCTCCAAACACAATACGTATAATGTCAACTAAATGGACATACGCACACAAGGAAAGATTTACTGACACGAAAGAGAGAAATACATCAAGCGTAAGTTTCAGGAATCAAACCTGCGCAGCCTACAACTCGCAGATTGGCATTAGGCAAAAACACTGAGTCACGGCGATCCTTTAAGTTTATTATTGCTAATATTATGTTAGTATAATGTTACATTACATTTTCTGTTACGGAAATGTCTTGGGGCACAGCTACACCCATTGATATTCCGATAGGTCAATTCTGCTTATCAGCCGAAGTTAAGGACTTGACAAGACAGCTACTCTGCAGCAAAATGTCACAGAAAAAATATTTTTAAAGATGGAACAATAAATTTCAGTTAATAGCTAAACACTTTTCAATGTAATTATTTTGCCACTGCAAAATATAGAGGATAAACTACGCCCAAACGTAAAATTCCTCATGAAACCGTTCTGTACTAAGTAAGAATACTCGTAAAGAATTGTATCCATTTTAACGCTCACTCTTCAAATGTTTTCTTATATAAGCTAGAAACAAAAGTATCCCTCACCACGAGATGACAAAATAAAAACAAAAAAGGAACAGTATAAAAGCTGTTATAAAAGAATGTCATGTGCCTGCTAAAAGAAAATACCAAAAGCTTTAAAACTCCAGGTCCACTCTAATTAGTGCCATTTGTCACTTCGATATTTAAGATCGTGTCTTGTTGGGATCTTAAGGCTTTTGTTCTATGAAATAAAAAACAGAAAAGAAAAATCCCGTCGGATATCCGCAATCAATACATATCAATAACGAAGATCCAAAATTAGAGCCACAGCTTCTCATTTGAAGGTACCAGGACTCAGTAGTGAAGCTGTATATCGTCATTAGAGTCTGAGAAAAAGCTGTTTTTTTGTTTCGTGATCGCATTCAAGGTAGAATACAGTGTCGGAATGTAATATCGCGTCGCTTTAATTTTCTTAGAAGGCAGTTTTTTAAGCTTAAGAAAGGAAAGTAAACAGCATGTGTATTTGAATGAAACTTTATCGCGTCTGGCAAATCTTTGCTGTAAAAACTTGTTAAGTATGCTTTCAAAGGATTTGTGATCTTTATCTTCCTTGAGCAGTTTTAGAGCCGGGTTATCTGTACTTGGGTACTTTACTCTAATTTTATTTTACACTCTATTTAGTTTAAATTTTCTATCGCAAAGTGATTTTTTAAAATTAGATTGTGAAGATATGAGTGGAAACGCGTGTCTTTAAATGGGTCTCAATAATCAAGTTTGAGTAAAATTTATTCTAAAACAGTAGAAGCAAACAGATCTACGAGACAAAATTGAAAATTAATTTCAATTTTGCAAATGAAATGAAAGTTTTGATTCTTGAAAACTGAATTATTCAGAGGTACTGAGCTCTTTGATATTTATTACTTTTTGAAAGATAATAAATTCTCATTAATTTTATTTTGATATAGTATTGTTTTACTAGATGTTTATAAATATATAAATGGAAGATTAATTTATAATGAGAATGAAAAATTAGAGAAATATTAATAAGGCCATATGCATATTACTTTAAAATTTCCTTTGAACTTAACCGCTTATCAATTCTTACAATTCAATGATAAAACAATTGGGTGTCAAAACTGGAAACTAAGACTTTCAATAAAGATTGGGCTAGGTAAGCGAGACATGCATGTAGGGGAGACATGCATGTCTCTTATCTTTGAAAACCTAAAATAGAGGAGAGAACTTACAGATATGATGATTATGATTTCCAAACTATTTGAGTTTACGGATATGGATAAAAATATAAGTACTGTTTCGAATTTTTGTATAAATTGCGTCATATATATCTGACAGTGGTTCAAAATCACGAGGTGTTGTCCCCGAATCTTTCCCTTCGGGATTGATCCTGGACAGTCACCCAATAGTCAGTTGTGTTGCTCCAGTGCGACGTTGATTAACTACTTAACTATCTCTGAATAAATTGGTTTTAGAAGCTTGTGCCTTAGGAGATTTCAGGATATAAATTTCCCTGTTATTTAAAATTCTTGTTACTTATGAAAACCAAACTGTAAAAACACAAACTGTTTGAGTTTTCTATATTTCTTTGACTAGTGACTTTTGGGGCTATGATAGTTTGCGTACATTTTTTAAAATACTGGGATACGGCTAACAGAAAAACAAGTTTTGCAGTTATATGTTGGAATATTTTCATTTGACTCTTTAAAAAAAGTAGTTCTAATAATTATCATAATTGTTAAAAATATAATCCTGTTTTATAATATGAACCTATATAAACAAGAATGGAGTGTTTGTACATCGAATATTTTTGACCCATTTTAAGTTTTCTATCGGTTTTGGGCCCTTATGATGCAAAATCCGTCTCTTGCGCGTTTGATGTCTGTCTGTCCATCTGTCTGTATAAGTGTGCCCGTGCTACGTCCAAGCGGTTGAATATATTTTCATGAAACTTTGAATATTGTAATTATATTCATTTAGTGACTGAACGTGGTTGCATTAGTCTGTCTGTCCATCTTCTCATTCTATGTCTGATTTTGTGTCTGTGTGTTTGCACAAGTATCACATAAAATTTATCTAACATGTTTTAATGTAATGTTCTATATTGTATAAATTGTATTTTAGTTTAGTGAATACGTTAATTTGCAGTTCTTTTCTTGCATATTTAGTCAAGTTTCACGCTAAAACATCTGAGTAACTATACTTAAATCAGCCATAATTTGGTAGTTTGGGAGTAGCTGGAAAGTATAATGAGCATGCAATTACTTGGATTGTTTTACCAGTGCTGGTGAAAAATCCACTATTTTTACGGAATTTAAATTCAAAAACATTATTTATTTTGAGCCTAATTTTTCTTTACGAAATATGAAAAATTTCTGAATATTTGGGACAGACGATAAAGAGAATAAAACATTATAAATAAAATATACGGAACAAGACCTTTTAAAATAGGACTGGTAGCTAATATGTCAACATTGATATTTTTTTAATCGTTTTTTTTAATTTGCGTTCGTTATATTTCAAGAATCTATTTTATAATGAAAAAACAGATACATTAATTATTTTTGGTTCGAAGGTTTTAAAATCTGTTTTAAGATGTATTTCTGGATTTTGAATTTGATGTTTTTCGTTTAATAACTTATCAAGGTAAGTAATGGTTTAGTTTCAAAAACATTTTTAATCATTGTATGATAATTTTGGGAAACGCTTTTGTTTTTAAATGACATACAAGGCATTTATATGCAGCCTATGAACTATTCTATGGTTCTAGGTAACATTGGCACACTCGAGGCTTTTCTTTCTTACTAAAAATTTACATTCGAAACAAATGTAAAATATTAAATATGACATTTATTTATATTTGTGAGATTGTGTATTTAACAATTGTGTACATTTATTATAGTGCGATAATTGTTACATGTTATGAATAGGAATTACAATTTATTAACGAAAGCGGAAATTACTTAACCAAATAAATCTTAGTAACACCGGGTAATTCTTCTAGTATAAAATAACTACTTCAATGGTAGAAAATACGTCACTAATGTTTAATCGTTTAATATACTCGTTTAATTTTCGTCCCAATATAAATTTTATTTTTAGAAAATAATAGGCCAGGTCTGTTGTCAATCATGACATTAACTCTTTTCACCAAAAAATAAGTATCTAGGGATATCTATATTACATTAAGAAATCAAAATTAATAAATCAGATATAAAAATGTGCTCTGAATTTAGGTATCGTAAAACACGGCATATAAGCAGAGATATTTTTAAATCAATTCTTTCTCTTGAAATTGATTTGTCTTTAAAAGTACAGTTTTCGCTGAATTTACTTTAAAAGAAAAGTACTGTAAACACTGATTTAATTTCTAAACGAAAAAGTAAAAGGTTTACGAATTAAAACAAGAATCTTGTACTCTCGCTGTTTTGGTTTTTCAAGTTTTTAATCATTAATGATTCATTTTAAAAGAATTGAATGAATGAAACAACTCTAATAAAGTACTCAACCTTTTCTTAAAACAACCTTTTCGTACTGTTTACATAACCTGTAGAATGAAAAAAAAAACAGCTGCAATACTTAAGAAAAAAAATTTTAATGTATAAAAGTAAACTGGTTTTATCTTTTCAATTAGTACATATTGCTTCATCAAAATAAGAGTCACATTAGATTTATTTCTATAAATGTCCTTTTATACACTGAAAGCTCTTATCTGTTATCAGAGAGTTCAAATTAAATGTGAATGATACAGGAATCATTGGTTGTAAAATTTTTCTTAAAATTATATGCATAGAAAATATCGAAGAGTCAGCGCATACAGAAAATTTTACTAAAATTTATACTTAATATAGGCACGGTAAAATAAATTCTTATTGAAATTTTTAAGGTGACGAAGGCAAACTTTTCTGCCTGCTTGATATTGTTCCTTCAATTTTGATGATCTATTAAATGCAATTTTCTCAAAATAATTAATTACTCTCTCGCAATACAATAGAAGCAGTTAAAAACATAGTTAAAATATTTTAATTTTATTTATGAGCTCGAAATAGCTGTATACAATGAAATGATGCTACATTCAATGGTTAGATTTAAATTTTTTGGGACAAGGCTATTTATTGAATCTTTTTGTGGGGCTGTCAAGCTTTTAGTGAGTTAATAGAAATTTGATATGAATATGTCTTAGAGGACTTATTATTATTTTAACGCAGACACTTCTATGAATCCATTATACATGAATAGATAATAGACGATACATTGACATTTATTGGGATGGTAAAATTCCGTAGAAGCACAACCTAATCAACCAATCCTGTCAGTTTCGATTTCTCCCTGTGCGTATTTCTCTTTTTTGTATTAGTAAATCTTAATGCGTGTGTATATGTTATTTACGTGATGTTGTTTGGAGCATCTTAGCCAAATATGGCCCTTGCACCATAAAATCCAACCTTCCAACCATTGCATTTTACTGTAGCGCATTAAATCAAAAACTCATCAAGGCGACATTATACCCGTATAAATGTTATATAATATCTGGTAATGTCAGTAACACTGCAAGGTAGTGAAAATCTAGTACCAAAATACCGCAAATGGAAGCAATAAACATCAGGTACTACGGATCTGTAACAGTCTTTTAATTCTTTTTTTCTTCTGTAGCTATTTTCTGTAACAGTCGTGTCTGAGTTAAATGAGAAAAATACTATGCTTTGTATATGGTTGTATTTGAAAAGTTCTTTCATTTCTTGATATTTGCTGAATTTATCTTTAAAAGATCTCAACCTTTTAGGTCTTGCTTCAACCAGCTGTTCCAATTTGCATGACCAACAAACGATACAATCCCACAGAGTAACTAAATAACCAAATTACTTAGCAAATGGCGAATGCTCGAGTCAGACATAAAACGAAACAGAACAATTGATCCATCCCGAAATGCTAATAGACGGCTAAAAGTCGTGAACAGTGTAACGGGTTCTTTGTGAAACACTGCCTAAATAAAAGACCGAAATTTTCTATTAAAAGTTTCCTTATTTTTTTCTCTCACATGCCGCTAACAAATGAGTCTTGTTTCCAATCTAAAAAAGATTAAAACTCGAGCTTCTCGAAATTGCAGTTTGTTGTCCGATAAGTAAGCGGCACAATATATATGCAAATGCAGAAACATTTAACTCTGAATCAAAGTCTCAATGGAGTTGGAAGCTTTCCATTTTGAAAGGGAAGAATATTCAGGATTTCTTGTTATTCAATAAAGGGAGAGAAAGTTGGGAGCTCTAAATTAGATAAAAATCAAGACTGTAAGGAAAGAAAGTCACCGCTTCCACCTAGTACCTTCTGCAGATTTCATTTTGAGGAGTTCTGTCGGGAAAGTTTTATAACTTTCGCTTTATGAAATTGAGCTTTTAGCGAATGCATACGTTAGAGGAGAGGGGAATTGCCTTGAAGTTGAAAACCAATTTTTGCGAATTAGATACCGGGTTCTATCCAGTACAGGTGCAGAGGGCAATACGAGAGGTCCGAGTCCCAAGTTCTCTGGAAGTGGTTATATAGTAAAAATAAATATATTTTTAGATCTTTATAAAAAAGAAATTGCATTTAATTGCAAGTTTTGAGCTTTAAGAGATAGTATTAGGATTTATGTACTTTTGTAAGTGGTATTACTACCGTGATATAACATTCATTTCGAACCAGCAGACCCTTCGCATAGCATTTACGCTAAACTTTCTCAATTATTTATAGCTGCTGATTGCAAATGCCGTTACTCACATCACATATCTAATTTCAATCCATTTATTATGATATAGCATCTGCAGCAGTCAATGGATTTCAGAACTCTTAACCCTTCAAGTGTTTCGACGAGATATCTCGTCTAAGATATGATCAATTTTGCAATCACAACTACAGGGCAGGTTTCGACGCGTAGATAAACCACCAAGAGTTCATGAAATAAAATTATTCAAAAATATAACAACATTTCGTTTTAGTGGTGTTAAATCTTATCTCCATTAAAATGCATCGCAAAAAGCACACCTCAGTAATGTTACCACAAGTATATTCTAAACGTCTACTTCAATGTAAAATCTTACCTAGTTCAAAGGCGATTCCGCATTTTTGCCGATAAACCAATTTTCGCTCATATTTTCTATTCCTGTGCTGATTTCTATCTTCCAGATTTTTCATTGTAATCAGCTTTCTGTAATCAGCTGAAGAACTTCATTATACAGTAGTGAGGCTCTTCCGTAATGTTTTAACAATATCATGCTGGGTCATAGCTCAAATCAAGCATATGTAAAGCAAGCGGCAAAATTGGTGAATGAATCTCCCTTAATGATCGATTTTATATTGTTTTTCCGTTGTTGCAATTCTACTATAAACAAATATCGCTAATTTATGTGCCAGTTATGTTAGGAAAATTTTTCTACAGATTGTGCATCTAGATATTCGGTTGGTTTTAGGTTCTATAGCGCAAGGTAAATATTTGGCCACGTTGCGCGAAACACAAGACACAGGCAAAGACAAGTATCGGACATGCACACAAGGAAAGTTTTACTAACACAGCATAGCGAAATACAACCAGATTAAGAATTTCAGAACTCGATCCTGCACCACCTACAACTCACAGGTTTTCAGCGCAGAATGTAAACTCACTGAGACACTCCGACCCCTTAGGTATTCGGACACAGAAAAATATGAGTAATTTCGAAAAGTTTTGGTTTTAATTTGAACTTGGAATTGACTTATTTGTGTCGGAAGAAGCATCATTGCCATCCCTATAGATAATTTTATTTGCAAATTAAAATATTACTGTATGTGACAAGAGGCTTGATATTTCTGTTGACAAGAACGTGATTTTAAGCATAACAAATTAAAAATCTCTTGTATGAATATAATTTGGGTAGTCTAATATGTTTAAAAAACATGGCAAATAAAAACCTGTTTAGTGGGAAACATCTCACTCTCTTAACCATCTGAGCATCGTGAAATTTCCGAGTAATATAGTATTGTTTTTACTCCACAACATACATAATGACTAAATAATCTCATCTATTGGTTGAAAGAAACCTAGGAAACATCCTATTGGTCAAGAAGGTCCAATCAGGGTATGTCAGACAGAGAAGACTGCTAATCTCAGTGTGTATATGAGTGTGAACCCCTAACATGGTCAAACAGCTTTTATTTCAGTACCAAAGGAAAAGTGTTGAAAAAATATTTGTTTTAAATACGTTAGATAGTAATTTGATTAGTGTTTATAATGTTCATAATTTGTTTAATGATGGTGTTATGTAATTTAATATTTTCGGCTTATATATAAGTAAAACTTTCATCCAAAGTACTACATAGTAGAACTGTATCATAATTATCATGAAACTATAAAAATTGGTTTTCTTGGATTCTGAATTTTCATGGAAATGTTAAATCCTTTTGTCTTTTACAAGGTTCAGTGCTTAAAATTCCTTTGTTAGGTTTACAAATTGAATAATTTCCAATAAAATAATTGACAATTATAATTGAATAAAATAATACGTGAATAACTTGAAAAATTATTATCAACTGAAAATTCAATCCTCACAAGCAAGAAAGATTGAACTCTTATCAATTTATAATTTTATATAAAAATAAAATGGTATGTAGATAGTTGAATTTACGTCGCACTAGAGCAACACAATGGGCTATTGGAGACGGTCTGGGATCAATCCCAAAGGGAGAGATCCGAAAAAATGAACGAGCTCTGATAAAGTTTTGATTGATTTCTGTCAACTAGAGAGCTATAAATAATTTTCTTTTTCGTTAGAGAAATCTTTAGAACTAAAACTGCTCCATCTAACTAAAGATGTGAAGATTTGAAGAAGGGGCTTTGAAGCCGTAAGAATTGGATACTTT
This sequence comes from Meta bourneti, assembly GCA_933210815.1. NCBI lineage: Eukaryota > Metazoa > Arthropoda > Arachnida > Araneae > Tetragnathidae > Meta > Meta bourneti. Next base: position 74,040,627 of record OW119924.1, on the reverse strand, counting down.
AAGTCATGTCAAAAATCAGGCGAGTAGAAAATAGAAGGATATACATCATAATCGCACGTTAATCAGTAAAACACAGAAGGACTTACGTCACTGGGACAGTAAGAAATTTGGAGTGGTCAAAAACCCACAACAATGGCAGGATGAATGGACCTGCTGGAATTGGTCAGATAATTGATTATGAAGCTAGGATTTATTAGGGGTGGGTAAGACTTGGAATTTCTCGGGGAAACGGACAGATCATGTGAACGCCGGGGGAGCATGACTCGTGATGCACCTGCTCATTGATGAACGAAAACGTTAAAAGCTGTACTTCCCAAGCCCTGTAGCATCAACCCTGGAACATAGCTGAATTGAACAATATCTCCGCTCCCAAATGCCAAACGTTGATGAAAACCACTCTCCTGAAAACCTCACATCGTCTTTGACCCCTCACAACACATATCCATCTCTGGCATCTCTATTGTGAAATTAGTTTCAGATAATATGGACTGCTGTCGGGCTGTCGACAAGATACTTTACTTAGTATTATTAAGAATTTAAAACTTCCTGGTGGTGCTTCCTTAGCGTCGAAAATTTGCCCTGTAGTGACCAGCCTCTGGTGCCAAAAGCCTGTTCAAATTGTCACCAGTTCTAGTCAAGGAAATATTTGTTTTGCCTACTTGGATCCTATTAATTTCCCATGGAGTAATAGAGCAACTTTGTCTCGACTAGGTATCTCGTCATTCGCATAACTGACCAGATCTTGATAAGCGAGATAGCTTGTTATTAACAAAATTGGCCAGATCTTGAACGAGATATCAAAACCACTTGGGGATTAATAATGTGTATATAAATTTGCAATGAGTAAATTAAAGTTTGTCTAATCGCTACGTATGTACGCCTTTACCACACATACTATGATTACAAAAATATACTTGAAAATTTTGTTAAATCAAGCTTTAATCAGAAATTAGATCCTTTTTAATTTAGTTAGTGCCGCAACAGATACGACAGGAGCGTCTGCTACGCATGTGAATTTTAAGCACACTATGTAAACATATGCTAAGAAATAATTAAGTATTATGAGAGTTTAGAGACATCTCTGTTGGACTGGATTACATGTTTGGGTAAACAAATGCCGAATATTTCAGTAAACTCCATCAGTGGTTTTGAAACCATTCATAGAATTCCAATCCTTTGTACTCGTGTTTAGTTGATGAATAGAAGATCCATTAACGTTTATTCGTGCGTATTTTACGCCTGAAGCTAAGTGAATACTCTTTAAAGGAATGCAACGACTTGCTTTACACATCCATAAAAACAGTTTGAATTGTTTTACGTTCTGAAGCGGTCGGATAACATTTTTCAAGGACTAAACGAACGAAACTATCTTTTGACAAAAGGTTTCAGAAATTGTCAATGGTTTTTTTACATAAAAAATTAAAACGACCATGAATTTGTTAATTAACCATCTATTCATTAATTTCATGAATATCTAATGAATTTTAACGCCACTTTTATTATGCTTCTGAAAAGAGACTAATTTATTTGGAATCTATGGAAAATAATCAGGGAAATCCAACAATGTATTCAATTTTATCAAGCATTGAAAACTTTCATTTTGTAAACATGAACTAATAGAAGTAAGGAAAAATATTTTTACAAAGCAATTTCTGATTTTATATGGAAGTTTAGCTATTTTTATGGTCATAATTGACTAAGTGGATAGTTCAAAGTGATAGCCGATAATTAATGATGGATAGTTTAGTGTTCTAAAACTGAAATGTCTGATACTGAAAACTCATTTGAATTTGCTACTAATTCGAATTTACAAATAATTCAAAATGAATTAACTTCCGTAAAATTTTTGTAGGAATTTGTTTGGATTTCAAATCAAACATTTTATGGTTCATCCCATAAATTCTCGGAATCTCTAAAATTATTTGATCAAAAACTTACGTCATCGGAAATGTGCTATAATTCAACTTTGACGGGAAGTAAGTTGACCTGCGGTCAGTCGATTTTTGAAAAGGTGTGAAACTTTGTTGAGGAAGACAGCCAAACGCAAAAACATGAATGGCGATTTCTTTGGCTGGTCAGTCCCGACCACGTGTTGTAACACCGAACGATTAGCTTAGAGCCAGAATCCGCGGCGCTAAATATGCCAATTCTGGAAGTCTACTTCTTCTAACCCCTAATTAAACTTGCATACTAGTACAAAACCACGTGACTCGACTGCCAACTCCTTGGAGTCAGATTATAGTTGGTTCACTGTCTTTAATCCATTGACAATATGTGCAATATATCTTTGAATATTTTATTTTGAATAGAAAATACTTATATCTGAATTTCTCAACCTCAATTTACCATCCATTTGTTTCCAACGGCTACGACGGTTAAACAGTACATAAATAGTACATTGGTGAAAACGTCAGGATGCTACCGAATCGTTGAAACTGAAAAGCTTTTAGCCTCTAGCGATGTCTTCCTAATGGTTGGCGAAGTGTGTGTGGGGGGTTACTTTAGTCTGTTTTTGTGAGACAGGTGTCAAAATGCTGAAATAGTTTATGCCTTAGAAACCCCCAAAACAACTGAAACTCTCTTTGACGTCTTGGTCCATGGAGGTTCCCAGAGACAGCAGTTTCGCTGCATTGTGAAAGACATTTTGAGACAGTGAGAGATAAATTTCTCTGTCCCATATTTATTAGCTATGAACGTATGAAAAGAAGATATTTTGATAGTAGTACTATTCCACTTTATATGACATTGCATTTAACTAGATTTTTTATACTATTTTCTCGAACACATACTATAGACTGAAAAATTAATTTCTTCCAACTAAGTAAGGACTATTATTTTTCGAATATTTCGTATTCTAAATTTTCTTTTCAAGACATTATTTTCAAGTCACTCTATTTTTAAATGAATAAAAATGGAGTTGACCACTATTAAGATAATGTGTTCATAAGTCGTTCGAAAACGATTGTTAAAAATTTCGAGGATAAATAGAAACAAAATGAAACGCATGATAGAAGTGAAGAAATTAGAGTTTTAGACGGGGAAAGTACCTTTATGTGGATTAATAAATGGTTTATTAAAATAGAAAAACTCGCTTATAAACGCGCTAAAGATAGTATACTTCCATTTGATCATAGTAGTACCCATTTGAGAAATTAGGTTAGAGTAATTGAAGATTAATCTTAACTATTGAAAGCTGTGTAATTGAATAAGAATATGCAGTAAATCTTATATAATATTAATGCTTCAAGAAAATGACAGAGATGGAAAAATTTACATACGTTCAATAATACTAATATTACTAATCACTATTTAACTTTTTGTATGCATGTAATTTTAAGCAATATTTAATTTAAATATTTGTATCTACTTTCATGAAAAATTGAGCAAAGAAAATTTTCTATTTGTATATTGTATGACAATGATTTATTAATTCATAAGGGTATTCCGAGTTTATTTCGTCGGTTAGCAAAAAATTTAAACATTTGCCCATATATGAGCACACTGCTTTTGCAAATTCAATTGCAGTTTAGTTACTTTATTTAACTGCTGGATTTCTGATCACTAATTAATATTTTTCTCTATTATAAATGGGTTTTGGAATTAATTTCGAGGTTGAAGACATACAAGGCTTTTTTGTAGCTTTGTCTTTATTACTTACTAGCATAATTACAAAACCCTCCTCGGGTTGAATTGGTTAAGAGTAGATTCAAAAAATGATCTGAAAAATCACTTTTCTCTTTCGTACAGAATGCGAACAACATTTAAGTTCCAGAAAAATAATTTAAAAAATTATAATTAATTAATAATTATTATTTAAGAAATAATAATAACTGTTTTTCGACATTTTTTAATTGGTACAATTTACATAGGATGCAAATTGAATACATGGATATCCATTATATAATCCATTTCGCAACGCATTCCTGTTTGTAAGACAAAATTAAGAAAGTTGATACTAAAATTACTAATATAAAAGTTGATTTTGAGTTTCGTAGGTGATTACGAATTGCCTCACTACGAATACTTTAGCACTCAGTTGTCTTACTAATATTTATTACTTGTGCCACTCTTACACCAAAATTTAAAAATACTTTTAAACATTTTAAAAACATGTAAGTTTTCATGCGTTTAATCATTTTATAAAGGTAGATAGTTGGTAGTTGAATTAATGTAGCACTTGAGATAGGGAACTGGCTATTGACGACGGTCTGGGATCAATCCCGAAGGGAAAGATCCGAGGACAATACCTCGTAATTTTGAACCAAGGTCAGATGACGAGGTCAACAAGAGCAGACATCCCACTCTCCAAACTTGTACAACAAGCCAACACTAGGACATTTGAGGTTATAACAGATTTAATGTGCACCAATCCCCATGTACACGACGGTCTTTGGTTAGATTGAGTTTCAAACTCGTAACCCTCAAGTTGCTAATTTGCTACTCTTCCAACCGGGATACCCCTGCTTCAGTCTAGTAAAGGAAACCTATGTTAAATTTTAAAAATACTTTGAATAAATTCGATTAGACGCCAGTCTTGATATAAATGATTTTGTGTTGCATGTTTTAATTCGTATTATAAAACGAAATTTTACCACAATTGATGTTAAACCAGGGACGTTTAAGGAAAAATTATCGACACATACCGTCCAGAAAATTAACGCACATCTTTAGCAATGCTGGACAGAATATAATTAATTCCTACTTTGATGTAGTGGAAATTTGATTGTTTTATTCTTTTTTACATAACCTATTTTAAATATACAGAAAAATATTTCAAAAAGAAAAATTAATTGAAGTATTAGAATTTAAATTTCGTTAAAAGGTTTTGGAAAATAATTGCTTTTCCAACCGTACTAGTAAAACAATCCAAGCAATCGCAATACTCAATATACATATCAGTGCGCATTTTGGAGAATAATTTTGCTAAAGTGTTTATTTTTTTATTAAATAGGAATTTTTTTACCTTTCTGGCGTTATATATTTCTTCGTTGGTATATTCAAGCAATAAATGTTGCAATCTAATGATTACACTTTTCATTCTGCTTAATTTGGTATAAATTGTTTAAGTAGTTTCATACATCATATAATTTGCTCCTGTACTCTATTATAAAATGGGTTTTAATTGTTTTGAGTTCTTAAGGTAATAATGGCCAGCTTGTCCACACAGGGAAAAAACAAAGGTAATAAAAATCTTCCTCATGTATTCTCTTCTACAGTAAACCTTTTTTTATTTTTTCAATCTCCTTTCAACAAGCAATTTCGTTTTATGTTGAAATGTAGTTTTCGGGTTTACGCGAGAAAACAGATGGGAATCAGCTCAAAAACTTCTTTACACGTGATGTTGTTAAGATATTGTTAAAATATTTATTTTTCTTAAACAAAGAATAAACGTCAAGTAAGTCATAATTAAATTCAGGTTTAAGAAGGGAATATATGTAAATAAAAATGGATTGTTTACTTCTACATTGAATATTTTCGATCCATTTCAAGTTATTTAATCCTTTTTGGGGCCTTCGAATGCAAAATAATTGTCTTGCGCATTTGGTGTCTGTCTATTTATCTGTTGTACTGACTTGCTCAAAATTTTAATTACCATCACAAGGAATACTCCCTTTTTTTGGTTTAAACCATTTTAGTGAACTCACAGACACAGTACAAACACGACACACAACATAAAAAATAGAAAAGGTAGTATATATCAAAATCCAAACATCTCAGTCTCGATCACTCTCAAAAAAACACAACCCACACGTCTCTCGCCACACTCGTTCTCTTACTCTTTCCTTTCTCAAAGTCCTTCTGGGCATGCGCAAGAGCGCCATCTATCTTAGTCTGAAGTCTTTACACTGTGTATATGTGGGTGTACGTACTACCTTCAAACGGATAAGTATATTTTAATGAAACTATACTGTGAGTATTTACATTTATTTGGTGACTGAATTTGGTTGCATTAGTCTGCCTGTCCATCTTCCCGTTCTATGTATGATTTCGTGTTTGTGTGTTTGTGCAAGTATACACAAAATTTATTATATATTAATATAATGTCCTTTATTGTATATTCACGTTTTAGTTTAGTGAATACAATGTTTAAAGTTTCTTTGTTTTCATAATTAGATAAGTTGTATGCTAAAAGATCTGAATAACTACACTTAAATCAACCATAATTTTGTAGTTTTGGAGAGGCTGGAATGCATATTGAGCATTTCGATTACTTGGATTGTTTTACTAGTACTGCTGAAAACCAATTATTTTTCAAAAATTATTTTTACGGAATTTAAACTCTGATATTTTATTTTGAGCCTTATATTTTCTTTGCGAAACATAAACAATCTCGAATATTTGGGACGATATTTTGCAATGAACGAAAACGAAACGGAAATTCGTATTCATTGACCACGTGATATTATTGGATTAATTCAGCATTTTTAAATTTTGTCCAATTTTTAGTTGTAAGTTGTGGCAATATGCAAATTCACAAGATGCTACGAATTAATATCTTAAGAACAACTTTACTTCAGTTTTATTTCGCTGTTTTCTGTTGTAAATTAACTATTATTTTTTAATAAATTGTAATTCCTTTTCATTACACACAGCACCACCACAAAGTATTCGATTTAAATTGGCAGGTAAGTCGGAATAAAGATAGCTTGAAATGGAAATTTGTAGTTATTGAAAAGGATGTTAATGTTAAAAAAAATCCAAACTAGGACTTTTGAAATATTAAACTTTGTCATAATGACAGAAGGTCGAGGTTATTTATTTCACGACTTAAAGCTATATTTAATCAGTTAAAGGTTTGTTGAAAACTGTGATTTTACTTTTTAAAAATATCAAACTGATTTAGCATTTAAAAAAATGTTAATAGTTACCTTAGGCAAGGAAGACATTTTAAAACAAGTTTTTTATTATTGCACGTGCCACGAAATGGAATTTTCAAGAACAAATGCGTTCGCTTAAAAAAAAAATAACGAATATCTGTCGCAAATTAATTAATTTGTCGTCCTTTCCTTAAAGATATCAAAATTCGAAAATGTCGCATGCCTGGTGCAAGAGTGCCACAAGTCAAAAAAATATTAGTAGGTATGCGTGTCAAAGTATTTGCCGTGGATTCGCCCTTTTTACGAATTGAGTTGAGCAATTTTACAGGAAAAGAACTTAAGAAAGGGGATTCTTAATCATCCCCCAAAATCGTCTTTTGTAGTACTTACCTTAGTGTCATTTTTCGTCATTCTGAAGTTTTGTCATACAGCAAGGATGTGATATTTAAGAAATGTGTTACGTGGATGGATAGGCATGTATAGGATTTATGTCCAAAGTAAGTTGTAGAGATTATAAAAATGTCGAAAAGGTTTTAAAAATTATTTTACTCATACTTGGAATTATTCAGAATTTTTCTAGGCAAGAGAAAGTGATTTTTCCTCTGGTCACTTTTTTTAATCTATAGTTAAACTATTCAATCTGAGTCAAGTCGGGTAATTCTGATAGTACTCCATAAGTTCAGTTGGTCAACATACTCTTGTCAGGTAACTTTTATGTCTTTTTTGTGAATGTATGACATGGATGGACATGCATGTATACGGTTTGTGTCCACGGTAAGTTGTTGAAATTATAAAAATGTCGAAAAGGTGTTAAAAAATTATTTTACTCACACTTAGATGATTTGATCTTTTTAAACGTAAGGCAAAATTGTTTACTGAGGTTACTTTTTCAATCTATATGACTCACTGACCCTATTTGGCTAAGGAGCGCCATAAAACGCCAAGTGAATGGACAGACACTAAAAAGCTTTACAAAAGGGTAAAATACACCCAGTGAGGAATCGAACCCGCGTCACCTAGAACTCATTCTTCACTAGCGCAGTGGGTTACCAGCTGAACCACCGTGTGCTGTGAAAGTGGGCTTTGGGAATGTTGGAGAAATGCTTTTTCCAACCGGGAGCCAAAAAAGAATGTGAATATATTGGAAAAATTCTGATTGGATTTTAAATTTTATGGCTCTTGGAAAATTCTGAATAATTGAGAGAACTGAAGAATGATTTAATAATAATGCTAAAAATCATTTTTTGATATATCCACAAATATAGTACGAAATGTGTGTAAAAATAGTGTGTATAGTAGAAATGTGTGTTCGAAATGCATGCAGTCCGAAAATGAACAATACGCCATACTGACGTCAGTGGATCTACTAGAAAATAAGATGATTTGCGTCACTGCATTTACAAGAAAGTGAGATGGATCAAACAACCACAGTAATTGATTGTGTGATGAGATTCCAGTATGACACTTAATTTAACTTCCTTTCTGCATCTGTTTGGTTCAGTCTTGTTTCTCTAAAGTCATTTTTTTCTATGCAAGGATTGATTATACTTGGACCTACGACTTAAAGTATGTATTGAACTGCTTATAACACACATGCTCTAACTGGGATTAAATTCTTGGGCCTGAGATCCAATCATATTTATACTGTCCTTTATTTTAGTTTGGATAATATCTTCATGAAATATGCGTCATAATAAATTTAAAGTAACTCGCTATTTCGTCTGCTTTGGCGTTCATTACAATTTTTTAAATGGAATATAAATTAATCTTATGAATGCTTGAACTTCTTGTTTTTGAGTCGCAGTGATTTGTGGAGGCTTGGCTTTCGATAGATAAGAAAAAGATTGATTATATGAGAAAATCACTTGTCTTTTTTGTTGAGAATAGTCTAGCTGTCTTACTTGACGGATCATGACGCGTCATTTATAATCATATCAAGCAACAGACATTGTTTTCTAGATTATATCAAGCATAAAACAAGTGATGGATTCTGCTGAAAATATTATATTTAAGATTATGTAAGCCAGAACCAAATGATTTTCCTTTTGATCATACTGCAATTGGCATGGAGTCTGATGCTTAGGCCCATATCACTAACATTTGGAAATCCATGTAAGATATTTTTACACATGGAAAATATAAATTCTTACAACAGAATCTACGATACAACAAAGATTTAACGAAAAACAGGTTTTATAAAGTTCTGCTGGTTTCTAGATCTACGGCCATTTTGTGCGACTAATTAACCCGTGACCTACGTCTTAAATTAGACTCCTTATCACTATGAACATCCTTGATTTGACTGATATTCGAAACCAGAGAACGTTGAATTGAGGACTACCACTAGTCACTCTTCTACCAGGCCTCCTAGGGGCGGTTTTATATGCAATCGCAGGAACTATTTGCTTAAATATTAACACGGACACTTTAAAAGAGCTTATTTCTTATCTACCACGACTTGTAGAATGCTAGTAAGAACTGCACTTAGAAGTAGTAAAGGATGTGATAAAATTGAAAATGAAAGTAGTATGAAAAGCATTGGCAGTCTCAATTGAGTAGATTTCTTCAATGCGATCAAGATATACGTTTTTAACAACAAAAGTCATCGGCTTACCAACAAAGGGATTAAGATGTATGTATATATTACTGTGAAAGACCGATATCTGGCAAATGTCGATATTCTCCGGTGAATGTCAGCATTCACATAGTCGCTTGGTGTATGTCCGAAATATTTGCTAAATATCATTATTTCTCACTTACATTGGTAAATGTCGACATTCAGCATGCGCCGATGGTGAATGTCAAATAAAAATATTTTCGTTACGTTAAGACAAAAATGCAACTTTTTAAATCATACTTATTATTAAAACATGATGTATGTCAAAATAGGAGAAAGCTTAAGTAACAGCACATGTAAATAAGCTGTTGAATCTAAAACGAACAGTACATTTTAAATGGGAAAAGAAAATAATACCAATGATAAACTTACACATAAATTATATGATTAACATTATACAATCTTATTTATTGCAACAACTTAAACTGAAGGCGGAGAGGCCTATCTGGCTGTGGCCTCTCCGCCTTCTCGTTTCGACTCCCACCAGAGTTTATCTGTGCTTGTCGACATACACCGGCGATGGTCCGAATGCATAAGAATATAGTCAAATATTCGGTATTTCACCGAAGTATTTGGTATGTGTGTCGACATTCACCGGGGAATATTGACATTCTCTAATTTCGGTTTTTCACTGTAACACACTAAAAATCACGAAAATCGACCAGAATATCAATAATTATTTTATTAATTAAAAATGTTTTCGAACTCCTTAGCTTTAAAATAATACCAAGATCTTGTAAATGTTCGTAATAGTTTTTTAGTTACAAGGGTTTTCGTTAGGTACTGTATACAAATATGTTTCCAAAACTTTAAACTCAATTTCTGAAGAACTGTGTTTTTGCAATATGATGCTTTGTTCAAACAATGATAATTCTACAATGAATTGATCTATTATAATTATTTTTGTGCCATTATAATTTATATAATACAGTGGATGTTTTAACCTTCAGTCAAAGATTTGTTAATAAATGAATTTTTAGTTGACTTTTAAATGTTAAAATTCCTGAAAAATCTTGATTTTTTAGACTTCTTTGGTGAAAATAATTGTAAAAAATAATCTATTCTCTCTAGCAAATTGATGGAAGGTCAAAACATGGAGAATAATATTAGGAATAATTTCCAACAGGAATTGTTTTTCTGAGCAAATTAGAATTTGAGATATCACTTCAAAAAACATGCTAATTAGCTGATTATAGCTAAATTAGGAAATTAATAATTAGCTTGATCTGATTTTTGTTCTCACTGAAATGACTTTAAGAATAAGCCAATGACTTATTGGAAAAAACTGGATTTTTAAAGTCAAAATTAAAAAGAAAATATTCTAGTGTATACGTTGGCGCAGCTTGTCCGCTTTTGGACCTTGCGCCATAAAATCCTAATTACCTACCTACCATCTAATGTATACGTACATCTTAAGGCTTGTCAAGAGGTGGCACGGATGCATTTATTAAAAAAAGAAATACTATATCAATACAAAGTGCATGCATCCTGCAGAACAGAAATAAAAATACAGTATAAATACAGCAAACAAAACATGATTTTTACGAAGTGAAATTTTTTGAGAGAGCACAGGTGAGAACACGTAATGACCAGGGTCATCCTCCTTCCCTCACGGACAGAGGGAAGTTATCTCAATTTTGAATATGTTTAAATAAAAAAATGGATGGTATATGGTCAAAAAATAAATTAATGGTTTATTTGTAATTAAAAGTTTGACGATCGGAAATTTTATAAAGGCATCTGTCCTTCAGCCAGCCGTGATCGAATTCCAGTAGTTCAACATTTAGGAACTGATTGTATTTTAATTGTGTGTGATATTAGAGACAGGGGGTAAGGGAACACTAATTTCCACATCCCAACGACTGACTTGACTTCCCTACCCACAAGCTAGTTACCATATTTATCCGCGTGGGCAATGATCCAGCTGAGGCCGACAACTATTTAAATATGTAGAAATATTTTGTCTAAGATTTAATACTTTAGACAAAACAATATAAATTTGAAAATATTTGAAAATAGGGCGATTTGCTATTCTCTCTTGCTTTTAACTAACCCGATATTGTGATGGCCACTCGTTTCAAGAAAAATATTTCATAATAAATTTGTTTAAAAGGTTTTCTTTATCACACACCTAATTCACATATTTGTTTGACTTTCTAATTGATATATACCTTTAATAAAAATATCACAGCATTAACCATTTAAAAGTAAGACATAAAAGTATAACGACACATCTTGAGATACATACTGCCGTCACAGGTCGAATCGTTTAAATAATATTTAGTTTTATATATTATATAGTCCCTTTTTATAGTTGATAACTGCAAGGGTTTCTCAAAAGGCTGCCTTTTTTAAAAAAGTATCTAAACTTATTCATGAGCTAAAGAGCTTTAATGTAAATATAAGATTTAATATGGTTTTTCAACAGGCTGAAGTGATAAAAAGAAAACTTTTATATTTACTTTTGGATAACGCAGTGACTTCAATTGCGCCAAGACGTTGTTGCTGTCATTGTGGTTTCCATACCAATTGTAGTAATAAATTCCAGTCTTAGTGTCATTTAAAGTGGCAAAACATATTTGATTTCCATCTGGTGACCACCAGAGGGCACTATTAGATTGTAGAATTTCTTCTGCAAGAAATAAAGAACAATTACAAATTACATTGCAGAATGACACTGGTACTTAAAGAGAAACATAAAGGCACATAAGTATGCATAAAAATTCCAAATCCAAAAATTACATTAGCTTTTTAATCACACAAAAAGAAATTTTCCTCAGGGACTCTAAATTAAATTTTGTAGAGCGAAATTAATCCATATTTTAAGTATTTACTTCCATGAAAACCGCAAAAGGATAATGAAATTACGGAAAGTAATGTAATTTAATTTAGAAATGTAATTTAATTTACGAAATTGTTGAGATTTGATTCATAAGATTAGAGGAAAATTAAATTTTTATGATACTTCAACATCACAATTAGTTTAATTTGAGTTGCGTTTAACTTTAAAGCACGTTTAAATTTGAGAAGGAGCATTTCCTTTACACATATTATGTGGCTGCTGTATTAATTGTAACATTTCCTTTTTAGGTAAGTATCCTGTCATTACTTAAACCGTTTAGATAATGTAGTTTGTTAATCCAGCTAATAATATTGCGTCAGGAAACAGGTGCCAGATAATAGATAGGCATGTTCAATTTCTATCTGTTATCTTGAGTGCTTTTCTCTGCTCTGTTCCAGCATAAACTTTCCTTAATTATATCACTTATTAGGCAGCAACTGATAAGAGAATTTCTGAATAGAATACACGACGGACGGAACATACTACATGGAAGAATGGACAATAAATATACTTATACATTTACCACAGAACATATGCCCTGGGATGGACATGTACAGTACCTTCATAAAGATAAGCATGGAACAGTAAATCGAGTAGGCTTGGTAGAGATGATTCATATCGCCTTTATTAAATGAAAGGACGGCAGTGAGAAATGGTTGCGTTTTCTGTACAATAACAGAAAGGTACGATGTCTTCATGAAATTCTGCTCAAAGTGAGGTGCAAATTGCTCTTCAAAGATAGAAGAACGCAACAGTTCTCCACAAGCTATTGACACTTATAACTCTACCTCAGTAGATTTGGACTGAAGCCCATCCATCTGTGCATAAGGACATAAAGCCAGCACTCTCCTCCACTACGCATCCCCAACTCAATGAGAAATCACTGAATCACACCACATCAGACATCCTTCAAGCCATCTAGGCCTGGAATAGAGAACTATCTTCAAACATTAAGATTGCGTAAAACGTATAGGCGAGCTGAAATCTCTCCGGAAGACATCTCAAACTTCAATCAGGATCGTGTTTCTAGGAAAATGCTAACCACTTTATTTCTGCATTATTTTCGCTGTAAAGTTTGTCCTCCACCAGGTTCTTTTCAAGTAGACGAACGTTTCTAGATGAAAATCCGAACCAACTGGTTCTGCATAAGATGAACTGGAAACTTTATCATGACTACTTGATACCTTAACAGTTTCACCTAAGAACACGTTGTCAGTAGACTTTTAATGGAAAGTTGATCAATTCTAACTCACAACTACGACTAAAAGCAATGTCTTGCGCTATGTTACTGGGCTGGTTGCATTTCGAAGGTTTTTCCCACCAGTGCACGTCAAATTACAGAGGAAATATAAACTCAACTATGAGCAAAATAATGAACCCTTGTGGTTGGATTAAATGATACTGTAAAATATGCCTGTTTAATGGAAATTATCTTTTCATAATATAGATCAAAATGGAACTCAAACAATTTGGTGGAAGTATATAGTGACACTTCTTAAGTATAGCCGAATATAGTTTTGGTCAATGTCAACCTGCTATGGCTGCACTGACAATCGCTTTTTTGCATGGTAATGTCATTCGGCAATTACGACACGCCATATTAGAATGTACTGGGCATTAAAATGCTTGTAACTCTATGGAGTACTAACATATTTCTGCATTGCGGGTTCTTCATTCGACCCATTTACAATAGTTTCTACATATGTGCAGTGTCAAAGTGGAAAGAAATTCGTAATCTCGGTAATGGAATTGGGTTTCTTTTCTTCTACTTTCCCCAAAGGCATAGGTTTTAAAAACTAACACAAACACAAACAAAACAACTAGAAACTACGTGTTCTATCTGTACCCGAGAACTATCACTGTCATAAAGTGTGTAAAGTACACGTTACCGTAGAAACGGGTCTAATTCAATTTTCGAGTAGAACTATATGAACTGTATATTTTCTTTAGGAGCAGGATTGTCTAACCCGTAGCCCGCTGGCTGCATGCAGCCCTAAGCAGCTAATAATAATTCTCCAAGATCGTAAACTTTTAATATTATTGTGTGATTTTAGGGATATTTTTTATGATTCGATGACCTATCGTCTTAAAGAAAAATATCCCTAGCTTCATAATCACGCCTTATTCATGTCATCATCCTTTAGCAGTAAGTAAGCATGGAGAAACCATTTTCATGGATGGAACACACAAGAGTAAAGTTAGATCAAAATGTTTTGACAAGCACCTAGGGAACTAAGATATGAAATTATTTCCATAGAACCAGACATTGATGCGTTAATTTCACAAATGTCCGTTTTTTAATGTTTTAATAAAAGATATAAAATAAAGAGCATCTTTTACTATATACATTAACTACACACATGTCTAAAAATTAAAGGTAAACTAATCTGAGATAAATCCCGTAGCAAGTACCTGCACCGAAGTGCCTCAATTGTCAAATGAATGTTCCAGAAGATATGTGGAACAAAATAAGAACACCCAAATGCCTCTGTGTCTCGGAGTTCTACTGAGAGCTAAGGAAAAAAATAAAATCTTATCCAAAGATTGTATTGATGCTTTCCTTTGAATCCTTTGAAAAAATTCTATTGGCAATTTCCTTAGAATAGAATACTTTGAAATGCTAACTGCAAAGTTTTAAGTGATTTACACTTGAAAAGCAAGGTAGAAACTGTTTTCCTATACTTTATCTTTAGTATCTTTATTGCTTTTTAAAATTTTATTTAGTGATTTACATTTGAAAAGAATGGTAGGAACTGCTTTTTACAATTAATCTTTTTCTATCTTTTTCTTCTTTTATCTAATCTTATACATGTACACTTTTTCACTCTTCTGACATTTGATTTTTTAGAATTAATAAGAAAATCACTCTCTTAACCTTAATGAAAATTGGAACGAATTAAAAAGGAAAAAAGTATTCTGCTTAAAGGAAAAGTGAAAATTTTAAAATACTTAAAAATCTTTAAACAACATAAAAATTCACTAGGATGTATTTATAAAAATTTTTATATTCCATTTAAACATAAAGTAACAGCGTTTTACTTTAATAAGAAATTGTACTTGATTCCATTTTCAACAACTTGATATTTAATTTCTCCACTTGATTTAAAGAGATAAAAGAAAAAGAACAGACTGGGTAAATTTATGACATAAAAGAAATATAGGTTCTAAAAAGTATAATTCAAAATTCAATAACGAAAAATAAATATTAATCCTAACTTTTCAAGCAAATTAAATCACTTCACATAGCAGTGCATTTTATTATAGTCCCCCCCCCATTCGAACCTTTTCAACATTTTTAGGCTGATTATACAGCCTCTCTTTTGTTCATTTCATTTCCTCATCCCAACAATTCAAAGAATGCCATGATTAAAATTTAAATTGAAAAGTCTTTGGAAACAAATTAACGTTCCTCGTAATATACAGAAGTATTTATTCTTTCATGAAGGTTTTCATTTTTATTGGTTCTTATCTCCCATCTGTAATTATCACACTAAAGCAAAGCATTCAGACAGAAATATTTTGAAGTACATCTGAAAGTCATTATATTTGAATTTCTATTCTCCAAGGGGGAAATAATGCTAGCGAATAGAACTATTTTATAAAATAAGAAAGTAATTGTATTTATTATGCAAAATAAAGAAACAAAGATATATTTCTTTTGTATAGTTCACATGTTGCTAAATAATTTCGGATTTTAATTTTTTATATGGAATATCGAATAACATACAACACAGGATGATATGAAAAACAACGAAATAATTTTCTAACAATCGGTATATTATCTGATATACAATCGTTTGATAAGAAGGCTTGCTTATTAAATGAACTGTTGAATACTCTTGTATAGTTTTACAACACGAGATTTTAATAATAACTTTGATTGAATTACTTAAGTTCAATACATTTTAAACCCTCTGAGTGTCAAGTGATTTCTGAATAGTGCAGTCTGCCCGCGCGTGCGAAGTTATAATCATTTGTCATTCACGCAAACGATAATTATCCGGTTCTTGCGTACAAACAGTATTATTGCTTTTACCCCACAACATACACACTTATCCAAATATGACCCTTCATGGTCAAGAAATCAGTACACTTACCCTCGATATATCGAGAATTCGGGTATATCACTTCTCTTATACTTGTCCCCAATGAATTTTTATTTTGCGAACAGCAAAGGAAGTCTCGGACTAGAGCTGCTAAACTGAAAATCTACAAGTTCTACAATCAAATACTTAATTTCTTTTTATAGGTTTCGAATAAGTACACCACCCAAAAATATGAATTCAAATACTAAAAAAGAGCAAAAGATGCATAATTTTGTTTTAAAATGAAATACTGATATATTACCTGTTGGGACTTCAAATAGTTTTTGATTCCAGTAAAGAAAAATTAGAATAAACATTTAATTAGTACATGATATTTTTAAAACACAAACCTTCATACAGCCAGTCAGGCACTCCATTGAACACGTAACCTTCGACTCCATTATTTGTGACAGAGTAATGCAATCCGTTCACTTTTGGCACGTAGTAAATATTATTTTTGTACACGTAAGCCTGAAACAAAAGAAAGATAAGAGAAATTGTATACGTGTTATAAAGACACGAAGTGCAAATACAGAAAAAAGAAACAACGATACATAAGAGTCAACAATGAGAATATTTTTTTTCTACCCTTTTATGTCACTAAAAATAAGTGTTTGTTTCGTTGCGCTTAGCATTAAATTTCATTAAATTCACTTATAAATTAAGGGAAACATGGAAGAACCTTCCCAACTCCTTTAATAGTGCTTTATTATGGGTGAATTTCACACACCACAATAAGCTATATTTTAATAATTTAGGTAATAAAGAGATTTAAAGTGTTTTATTTTTTTTGGATTAAAGAGATCTGCGTTTGTGGTTGTTACATCATTAATTAATTATGGCTTCGAATTTTTGCAGTGAGGATCATAATTGAAATGTTGGAGTGGGCTTTAGAATGAACCCAAATAGTTTATTTAAAAAGATTTTGATAAATGACATTCTGTTGAAAGCAGTCATAATTCGAAAAGTAAATTAAAAGTTTCCAGCGTAGGATTTTTCTGGATACCTGTTTGTTGAAAGTGGGTAAAACCCAAGTGTGTGTTTATTTAATTAGACATTTTAAATAGCAATTTATAGACTAAAGACAAGATGCATTTCAATGTCTCTTGTGAATATAAATAAACTATAAGTGAAAGTCTTTTAAATTAATTGTGGTTTGATTATCTCACACCGGCATTAAGAACAAATATTTGAAATAACTTTATATTAATAGAAGGTTTGTCTATATTGTTAGCCCCCACAGACTCCCTCATACTATTTCAAAACATGAACAGAAATAAGATCTTATTATTTTAATATTGTATAAAGTCACTATCTTAATCTTATATTAAATCATTATCTTAATATTATATTTAATCATTATCTTAATATTATATTAAACCATCATCTTATTTTGTTTTTAATATTAATCTCTTAATTATTATCCTAATAAAGGAATCTTCTAACAATTCGAAGCATCTTCGTGTTTCGAAATGAGCAATACTTTATAGAACCCCCAAATTCTGTCTTAACATATTTTATATACGATCGATATAAAATCAGAACAATAGTAATTTTATCAAGCAGCAGTGTAAAAAGATCAAAATATTGGGAATGTTAGATGTATTATCACTAATTTAAAGGATATGACACATTTTGATGAAAATTTTTTGAAAGTTGGCACGAGAAATTGAATTCAGTATTTTAAACAAAAATGTAAATGTTTGTTCAACGATGTTAAGCAATTGTGTTTTGATGTACTTATACTAAAAGCTTTTTTACTTTCACAAAATGTAAAAAATACCAAGCTACGGAGATTTTTCGCCGGTACAATGTAAAATAGTAAGTAGAAAGTACATTTTAGCAATGGAGTTGGATAAATTCACGCAATTTGACGTGATATGAGATCAAAGTATAAAATCACCTGAATATCGAATTTAATAAAGCCGAAATGAAATTCAATAAAAATCTAAGAGTTTTTCTTGCCACACTCGTTTAGATTTACAAATAAAAATACACATTTTTTGCATTCCAGGTGTTTTTTCTGTTGTGAGTTGAGAGTTTAGTATTTTTATTATATTGCTCTATTACAAAACGTGCATTGTTAATGTATTTTTATCAAGCCAAAGGCATTGAAACAAAAAGAAACGATGCCAAATAACATATATTTTGAGAAACATACAATAATTTTGTGGTGTTTTTGAATTATTTTATTCTGAAAAGGATACACCGTTTCCATGAACATCTTTATACATGTCCTCTACTGTGATATAGAAAAGGCCTTGGTTTATTTATAAGCATTTATTAATTATAATAATTTTTTTATTCAATCTCAAATATGTTACTATATAAATTGAACTATGCGTTCTAGTGATGATATCATGCATGGTTAGTGATGAAAATTCAAAATTTCTAGGTGTTGGTACTGTCGTACTTTCGTAGAAATCAATATTTTAAGCAATATTGAAGTATCCAGGGGAATCCCGAAATTTTGTATAAAAAAGGTGCTCGATTTCGTCTTAAAAATAAATATTAAACCAGTATAAAATTACTTTATAAAAATAATATTTGCTTTCAGAAATACGATTTATTGTATTTTATGTCAAAAGGACATAAAAATATATGTAATGATTTTTCAAAATGGGTAAACATTCCTTGCTAAGGATAATAAAATTAGGTTTCTGTGTTTGTAAATGAATTTTCTGCAAAATATGAGTTGGATTAGCATCTGCTGCAAATATGTACCTAGGATATTATATTAACTATCTTACATGCTTAAAGATATGTAAATGTTTCAAGTATAAGCTATTCATATACCGAAAACGAGTCTGGGGAACACTGTTTTCATGACATTTGAAAAAAGCAGCCATATTAAATTAGCTGATAAATTCGCTAATAATTAATATAGTTTTGTATCAGAAAAGCAGATATTAACGAATATATTAATTTTGCATGTATCAATCACATTTAGTTCACGTCTACCTAGGCAGTAATACATAAAATTCAATATTGACTTAGTTGTGACAGAAATGTGACCTTTTCGATACAAAACAAGACACAATCATTAAATTATACATTTCTGGTCAGTAGAAAAAATTCTAAGGAAACACTCAGATTTCAACGGGTGGACCCAAAGAATATTTCTTAGACAAGTTATATTAAATATTTTCAAAATAAATATTATTGAGGTTATTACATTCAGTCAATGAGGAATGTCAAACCTCATTCAGACTTATTTCAGTTATACGAATTATCTATTATCTGGATAACATATCTAGCACTGGAGAAACAGAACGGGCTATTGACAATGGTCAATCCCAAAAGGAAAAATCCGAGGAAAACACCTCGTAATTTTGAACCACTGTTAAATGACTAGGTCAACACTTGAACTGGCACTCAACTCTCCAAACTTCCACAACATGCCAACATGAAGACATTTGAGGCCACGGCAAATTTAACGTGCACCAGTCCCCTTTGTACACGACGATCTTTTGTTGGATCGCGCCGCAACCAACCTGGGTTATTGTGATCCCGATAGATCTCAATAATTAAGATAACTTTCGTTTACCGTGAAACAATTTCGAAAACCTATGCATTCAAGTTACATTGTTGAAACGAACTTGAGCCCTTTTAACACTGGCATCATTTCAGTTTCCAGACCCTTAGAAAGAGCGTTAACTTTTTGAGTTTATAAAATATGCGTGATCTAATCAACTCACTTTTGTGTTAATTTCTAAGCCCCCTGTGACAATTTCCATTCTCGCAGGAACAAGTTGTAAGACTATGGAGCGAAAGTTAATTGCTGTGACGGTTACATTTAATTGTGTCTTAGACAATTGATAAAATACAGGCTGTTTCAAAACTTCCTGCACAAGCTTTAAGGGGAAGTAGGAAAATAGTATCCATAGAGGAATGAGGGGATATCGTGATTCAATGGGTATCCCACTGAGGTAGCAGCCTAAGAATTGTAGGCAACCCAGGTTCGATTCCTGTCAGGAACATTCCTCCCTGCTCTCTTGTGTCTGTAAAACTTTCATTGTGTGTGTATATACTATATTACTTGATACTGTATGTCTTGTGTCTGGCGCAGCATAGCCAAATAAGAACCTTGAGTCATTAAAATCCCAACCAACACAACTCACAGAGGAATGTATCCACAAAAGCCTTCTGGATTTGCTAACGAAAGCTGTTGAAAAGTTCGTGGCATCATCATTTTAGGCGTCAACCGTACGGGTGACGTGATTTACCCGTACGGTTGACGCCCTAGCACGGTACGCCTGACGGTACGTCCCTAGTACCCGTACTAGGGACGTACAGCATTTGATGAATGCTGTAACGTCCCTAGTAGCAAGCTCGGGATCAGAGGTCAACACCACTGACCTCCAGCCCAAAATCCAGAAACATCTATCGTGGTGGTCTTCTATGGTGGTCTAATTGCCGTCCAGATGGTTTTTAGAGGTGCAAGACGCCCCTTGTGTTTTGAACTATCTCTCAGTGAAACTGGAGAGACTAGAAAGAGAACGGCTACAGAGCTGGAGCTGAGGAGAGGTTTGTTTTGTGGTGCTCGTTAGAACCGGCCGTTCGAGTAAATCCCATTTTCCCCTGTTTGCAGCGCCCACTACCAAGGGACACAAATCCCTGATTGTATATAGTGTAAATACTATATGTTTAAGGAAAATAAACGTTAGTTATTTCTAATTTAGGTTGTATCGTGTTTCATTGGGACACCACTCTGCCCACTATGTTACAATGCTGAGATGGCTGACCTGCTCTTAGCTTATGCACAATGCTCATGTGTTGTCACAACCCACTTGCTACACTAACACAGACCGCGGAGCAAAGAGTCATCGTTCGTTTCCCACATTCTCATTTAATTTTCTTCCTTTCTTTTCAAGAAGCAGCACACAGCTTCGTTGTCGGATGGCATTGTTGTCGAATGGCAACAGTGAATATCGAAGTTTAAGGAATTATTCTTTAATTTTGCTGTTTAAAATTAAAGAATAATTCCTTTTGTAATAATTGTTTTTAAATATACCGTCGGTTTACGAAAAGCAATGAGAAATCTGGAAGATAAAATTTGGGGCCGAAAACAAAATATAAGCGAAAGCAGATTTAATATTAAAAAAATGCAGCCTTTCAACAAAAATTCCATAAATGGATTTCATAACTCTTAATAAAATAAAGTAATCCTAAAATATATAACATTTCGATTACTTTTACTGGTGTTAATTCTTATTTCCAATAAATATTTGGCCAAAAGCACACCAGTTATGTTACGATAGTTAGGTTCTGAAAGTCTGCTTCAATTAAATTCCATTTCCTTGTTGAATGGCGACTCGGCATTTTTTTATTTTTAAACTATTTTCTTTCATATTTTATTTTCTGCATCGATTTCTATCTTCCAGATTTCTCATTGCGTTTTGTAAACCGACAGACTGAAAAATTTCGTTAAAGACTGGTGATCCCTTCAGTGTAGTTTTAGCAATATTATGAAGCTCTATAGATCAAATCAAGTATATTTAAACTAAATGGCAAAATTGAAAAACAATTCCTTAAACGTCGATATCCATTGCTGTCATTCGACAAGAAACAAATAACTTCGATTTCTGTACCATTGATGATTGATTTAATTCTTTTCATGGATTAAAATTTATATATACTGTAACTCCATATTACTTTGCATTGGTGACAGGAATAATAAGTATGAAATATAAAAATGAAGTGTTTGTTGATCTATAAAAATGGAAAGAATTGAACATTTTCTCCCCATTTCGCTATTTATCGCTTTGGGGTCATTTTAATGCAAAATCAGTGGTTTTCACGTTTTGTGTTTGTCCGTATGTGCGTGTTTTGTCCGTATGTATGTCCGTATGTTTGCACTACGTCCAAACGGTAGGTACACAAAACTTGAAAACCACTGATTTTGCATTAAAATGACCCCAAAGCGATAAATAACGAAATGGAGAGAAAATGTTCACTTATTTCCATTTTTATTGATCAACAAACACTTCATTTTTATATTAATTAACGTCACACTGGTGCAACACAACGGGATATTGGCGATGGTCCGAGACCAAACTCGAAGGGAAAGATCCGAGGACAACACCATATAACCTTTCAACCACGGTCTTCTTCCAAATGGCTAGATATTTTCACGAAATTTTGTACAGTTTGAGTAATTAGTGTAATTTAGTGAATGAAGCGTCAGTCTCTCTGTCTTCCCAGTTTGTGTTTTTTTTGTGTTTGTGCATGTATCACATATAATTAGTTAAATCAATTTTTATAAAACATTAAATATTTTATGAAACATCTTTCAATTTTGTGAGAAAGTTAAAATTTCTTTGGTCTACATTTTTAGGCAAGTTTGACGCTAAAAAATCTGAACACCCATACTTAAATCAACCTATCCAACACTTGTACTAAAAGAATATTCCAAATGTTGTAAAAAATTAAGAACTTTTAGAGATTATTGCTGACCAAAATCCTGAAATCATTGTTTCAGATGAATTTTGAAAGGAAGTTAAAGTTCATTTCACTTTAAAGCAATTTCAATGAGAGATGTGGTGATTGAAGTGCATCCTGCTAAAGGTAAATGTATTTTAAAGAATTTAATGAGTTATGTGGAATGCGTGTAGGTTGAAAATTTTATTATGCTAAATAGATATTTTTTATGTTTGGGATATAATCACATACAGGTGGTTATCAAAATAATGGAAACACCTGTGAATAAAAGTGACATTTAAGAATGCGCTTCGTAAGCATTAAAATATAATCCTAGCTACCAGTTTTTTTAATATAAAACGTACTATATATCATGGTAGTATGAGGTAGCTTTAGTGAAGTTGTATACGTCATGGATTTTTGTCAAAAGCGTAGAATGTCAGACCTCACAGACTTTCAAAGAGGCCAAATTGTAGGAGCCCGACTAGTTGGAGCAACTGTGAACGAAACATCCCAGCTTTTAGGCGTTTCTAGAGGTACGGTGTCTAAAGTCATGACAGCGTACACACAGCGCGGCAAGACAAGCTCGGTAAAGCAAAATAGTGGACGGAAGGAGAAGCTGAGTGAAAGAGACCGACGGGTATTGAAGCGGATTGTAATGTCTAAAAAGAAAACAACTGCAGCCAAAGTGACCGCAGAGCTCAATCAGCATCTGGATTCTCCAGTGTCAATAATTACAGTTAGGAGGCACCTTCATAAACAGAACATTTACGGCAGAGTAGCAATTCCCAAGCCACTTGTCACATGTTAATGCCAAACGTCGTCTACAGTGGTGCCACAACCACAAAACCTGGTCGATTGATAAGTGGAAGACAGTTATATGGTCAGACGAATCATCTTTCACACTTTTCCCCACAACAGGATGGGTGCACGTTTGGAGGACACCTGCACAAGCGTATGATCGTGATTGTCTCCTTCCAACTGTCAAGCATGGAGGTGGATCTGTCATGGTATGGGCAGCCATGTCGTGGTTTTCTGCTGGCCCAATCGTAACCCTGAAAAGAAGGATCACTGGGGAGAAGTATTGAGAAGTTTTAGCTGACCAGGTCCATACTATGATGCAAACTTTGTTTCCTGCAGGAGATGGAATTTTCCAGGATGATAATGCTCCTATTCATGCAGCGGGACTGGTCCAATCACGGTTTGATGAATACGAGGATGAATTGAAACATCTACCTTGGCCAGCACAGTCCCCCGACCTCAATATAATCGAACCGTTATGGTCTATCTTAGAGCGTTCAATCCGGAATCGATATCCTCCACCGGCATCTCTCCCGGAACTTTTACAATATCTCCATGAAGAATGGTACAATATTCCTCTAAACAGTATTCAGCACTTGTATGATTCGATTCCCAGGCGAATCCAAGCTGTATTACATGCCAAAGGCAGTCCTACGCCATATTAGTAAAGGATTCCTTATAAATCCAGTGTGTTTCCATTATTTTGATAACACCCTGTAGCTTCTGAATGTAGGAATACACTGTTTTGTTATCACTGCGCTGGCGAATATAAAAGTTCCTACTGTAATAAGAATGTTCAACTATGTGTGAATTGTATTAAATTTAACACAAAGATAAAGAATGCTGCTGCGCACGTCGACGTGAATCTCAAGCCTTTTACAGTATGCTGCTCTAGTCATACCTTTATGATGAAACAGACCTTTTCAAAAATATTTTATGGGTAGGTGTGATAACTCAGTTGCGTTAAAATGTGTTCAAATCAATTTGCACAAATCCGAAAATGCTACCCAGCAACTTATTCTTCACATGGAGGCAAATGATATCTTCATTGCATTAATTCAAGAACCGCACTGTTACAGGGGAACTCTTCCTGGTTATCCAAAAGGATATAAAGTATACTATGATGGTGGAGCAGAACTTGTTAAGGCTGTTATCATTATTCGTGGTGACTGTTTCCCCTTTTTTCTGGATATAAATAAAACCGATTACACAAACACAACGTTGTTCTTGATCTTAAAATTGGTTATATGAATTTTACTACCTATTCAGACAATTTCGAACCCAAAACCAATATTGATATGGATTTATCGAAAAGTCTCAAACATTTTATTTTCCAAGAAGCAAAGTCATTGTTTGTGTGGAATGGATTCAAATAGCAAATAGCAAGTCAAATAGCAATTTGGTTTAGCCCTATATCTGACGGTAGAGGTACGAAGCTTTGTGATTTATTAAGTGCAAATGAGCTGTTTGTTATTAATGAAAAATTTGGTCGTACATTCAGCTCAACATTGGGTTCTAGTTACATTGACATTACTTTTTGT
Source organism: Meta bourneti (assembly GCA_933210815.1). Lineage (NCBI taxonomy): Eukaryota > Metazoa > Arthropoda > Arachnida > Araneae > Tetragnathidae > Meta > Meta bourneti. The sequence continues at coordinate 74,015,503 of OW119924.1, read as the reverse complement.
AGCTTGTGACTTCTCTGGTATGTTCAGAATTGGGATATCTCTCTAAGGAGGATTCTCTCTCGGACCACAAAATGATTACTTTTGAATTTGCTATGTCTATTCCAAATACATTTAATCCTTCTCGTTGTTTTAACTTTAATAGAACAAATTGGTCTTTATTTTCTGACTTATGTATCAGTGAACTGCATGATTTATATCTTCTTGGATAGTGTTCCGATCAATTAACTTCGGAAATGATAGTTAATAATTTTACTTCTGTAATCCCAAATAAGAAAAAGTAACAAAGGGAGTTAGTTCCCTGGTGGTTCATGGAAATTGAATGTATGAGAAAGATGCTGCAAGACGTAGATATTAAAGGAACACAATTTTTTGTGAAAGAAATCTGTAAAGCTAAGTACGAGGATATGGATTTGAAACACAAATATAAGGTAAAGTTGACCGATGCTAAACTCAACTTTTGGAGAGAATTTCTCTCAATTATAAATTTGGAAGAATACATATAAGTATGGTGTCAAAATCAACTTCACGAAAGAAAGTAGAGATTTTTGAAATTAAACTTCCAAATGGGGTTGTAACCCCGTATTTGACTGAAACTATTCCTGCTGTGATGACAAAGTGTTTTCCAGATGATAATGAAGGTGACGATGATAATGTTCACAGAACAAGAACAATGCGTTCTGAATTGCAAAGACCATATTCGTCTGATGAAGATTGTCCTTTTACCACCTCTGTGAAATAGTCTCCCCTTAAAAAAAACAACAAAAAATAAAACCCCTGGACCGGATTCGCTGCCTAATGAAATAATTCAGCAATTCCATGGTATTTTCAGTGACTTTTTATTCAAGCTTTTCAATCTGTGTTTAAATTTGGGTGTCTTTCCTGCTCTGTGGAAGAAGGCATTGGATTTTGGACAATGATAATGTTAGATGCATTAGCTTATTGTCAACATTGGGAAAATGCCTTGAAGCACTGTTTATTAACGGAATTAACTGGTTTTTGAGAAAGATATTCTCTTCACTGATGAGCAATACGGTTTTACTCCCCCAAAATCTAATGAAGACGCCCTGCTTCAATTGCGTGGCATTCTGCAGCATGGAAAGAGGAAGAGAGGCTGACAAGTGTACTCATATTTCTTGAAATAAAGGGTGCCTTCTATAATGCTTTTTGGCCTTCTATTTTGAAAATCTTAAAAGATGCTGGTATTCCGAAAAATTTATATAACCCTCTTGGAAGTTTTCTGAATAAAAGAACCGCAAAACTTCTTACCGGATCGGAAGGTAAAATTTTTTCTTTAGAGAGAGGTTGTCTTCAGAGCTCTGTTTCTGGACCTAGTCTGTGGAATATTATTATAAACGTTTTTTAATTTGTCTTTCTGACTGTTTCAAAATTGCATTTGCTGATGATAGTCTGTTGATTTTTCCAGGAAAATATCATCTTGCGTGCACCATCTGTGCTAAACTTTATTTTCCAGGGGTCAAATATTCATAACCTTGAATTCAACCCTTCCAAGAGTAAAGCTATGATTGTTGGTGGAAAATTGGATGAAGATGCTATTTCACCTTTGACCCTTGAGGGATCGACTCTTCAATTTGTCGACGAATTTAGGTACCTTGCTATTTTATTGGACAGAAAACTCAAGTGGAAGAAGCATATTGAATAACAATATGCTTCTTCCACTTGATGCTTTCTAATAAATGTGAAAAATTCCTTACTGGCCTGTATCGTATTATCAAAAATACATTTGGAGTAAGCTATGAGGTTTCAAAAGTTATGTATAAACAAGGTATTGGTGGCTTTCATATCTTATGCATCTCGTATCTGGGGACAGGTACTAAAGACTAAGACCAACCGAAGCAGGTTGATGAAGATTCAAAGGCGAATTTTCCGCATTGTCAGAGGTTACAGAACATTAAGTTAGGAAGCAACTGTTGATATGGCCGGAGTTCCACCTTTAGACTTGGAAATTGAGAGTAAATTAATTAACTGGTTAATTAAATTTAAATTAGTTTAAACTAATTAAATAACTAGTTACTTAAATAAACTAATTAATTAAAATACGAGACGAATGTAGAAAAGCTTTTTCAGAAAGTTTGTTTTACGGACGGTAGTAAGATGAACAACAAAGTCAGCCTTGCTTTTGTTTTATTTGAGGACAACTTCGAATTTCGGCATTTATAAACATCGTATCTGGAATGAATGCACTATCTTTCAAGCAGATTTGCTTTGTATTAATCTCGCAGTTAAGTGATTTAAAGAAAATGGAAACTTTTGTTCAAAGTGTCTTATTTGTAGCGATTCTCTTTCCTCCCTACATTTACTGAACAATGTTGCGAGCACAGAAAAATTAGTTGTTGAAACGTTTTTAACAATAAGTTCTCTTAAAAATAGAGGAATTGAGATTTTCTTTGCCTATATGCGAGGAAATTGCGGGATTTACGGGAATGAAAGAGCTGAATTTTTAGCCAAAGACGCACGCTTTGAGTGTAGCAGTTGATGCAAATGTTAACATTCCTAGGTGTTACTTGTAAACCTCATCTTATGACACACTTGTTGCTAAGTGGAAAGAAGATTATGTCTCGTCTGAGAAAGTTGGCCACAAGAAATTGTTTTCCTACTATTCAGCATAGATTGAACTCAGAATTATTTTTCTTCACGAACTTCAAATTACACAATTTTTATCTGGCCATTGAAGCTTTGCAAAATATCTATATAGGTTTCATCTTCGGACTAATGATATGTGCGAGTGTTCAAAAAAGCAAAAACTTCGCCGTATTGAGAGGATATTACTTAAGACAAAATCCGAACTAGAAATTCAAATATTAAAAATTTTTTTCCGCAGAGACAGAAGGTCAAAGTTACCTACTTTAAGAGTTGAAATTATATTTGAGCAATATATTATATCTGCTAAAAGTTTGGTGAAAACAGTGATTTTCTCTAAAAAGAAAGCGTTGTCAAATTTACCTACCATGTTTTGAAAATGGTTATCGATTATCTTTGTACTGATGGCATTCAATTTTAAACAAGTTCTTTTATTACTGTACCTACCACTAAATTGAATTTTCAAGAAAACATGCATTCGCCTTAAAAAAATTGGTCTGGAATATCTTATCAAATTAGTTTGTCCTTCTTTTAAAGATGGAGAAATTGAAAATATCGCAGACCTGGTGGAAGAGTGTTACAAATCAAAAAGCATTAATAGGAAAACTGAAGTATAAATGCTCGAGTATTCACCGTAGATTCGTCAGTTTTGCGAATCGAGTTACTGCAATTGTACAGGAATTGAACTAACACAAGATGGGGTATTCGTAACTCCAACACTCAAAATCTACTTTTGTAATGGTCTCCTTAGTGTCTCCTTTCGAAGTTTTGTCATACAACAGAAGAGCGATGTATGGAAATGTATTATATGGATGGATTTGCATGTGTACCATTTACCACCGAAGCATGTTATAGAAACTAAATATGTCGAAAAGGTGCTAAAAATCGTTTTTCTGACACTTAAATGATGTTGACATTTTTTCTACAAAAGAGAAAACGGATTATTCTGGTCGCTTTTCCGATCTGCATTTAAAACATCTTATGGTTGGTTTCATCTACCTTCCAATGAAAGGTTGTCAATGGTTGGTTCCATTCAACTCACTCTGTAAGGATACAGAAACGCAAGACTCTTTAAAATCTTATCATTAAATAAAAGTTCTCACACCTGACTCCGTGGTGATGAATTTCTTGGCAATACCTTCCGACATGCGAGCGGAACATAGCTTCCTGAAATAAGTTCCTATCTCCTGAGTTTTGGGGAGACCAGTGCTCATCCATAATTACCAGTTCCAATGTTACGAAAAGCTCTCGGGCACAAAAAGATGTTAGATTAAGCGCCACGAGGAAGAATATCTCGAACGGTTTTAATTCTCTTACATAGTTATCAAGTGATACTAGCCTTAAAAGCTAGAAGAATTCAATTGCATTTTTTCATCGACTAAAAATTATGTAACTTGTAACTCCATATCAATCACTATGCCTTGATAGGAATAGAAAAAAAACCGTCATGATTTGGTTCCTCTTCAACGCGCTTTGTAACGACACAGAAACTTGGAGACCCATTAAAATCGTCCTGTAAAATTTTCCGCATCTGACTCCGTTTTGATGGATTTCTTGGCAATACCTTCGAACACGCGAGAAGAAAACATAACTTATTAAGTTAATTACCATCTCCTGAGTTTCAAGGCAACCAGTACTCATCCGTAATTACGAGTTTCCAATGTTCCGAAAAGCTCTCGGGTACAAAAAGGTGTTAGATCAGCGCTGGGAGGAAGAATATCTTGGAAGGTTTTAATACTTTAAGATAATGGGCCGCGGTAGCCCGGTTGGAAGAGTAACGGATAAGCAGCCGGAGGGTTGCGATTTCGAATCCAACCAATGACCGTCGTGCACAAAGGGGGCTGGTGCACGTTAAATCTGTCGTGGCCTCAAATGTCCTCACATTAGTGAGGTGTGGAAGTTTGGAGAGTGGGGTGCCAGCTCAAGTGTGAGCTCGTCATCTGACCGTGGTTTAAAATGACGTGGTGTTGTCCTCGGTCCTTTCCCTTTGGGTTGATCCCGGACCGTCGCCAACAGCCCGTTATGTTGCTCCAGTTCGACGTTAATTAAAATACCTACCTACCTTTAAGATAGTTATCAAGTTATAGTATCCCTAAAAGCTAGAACAATTGAATTGTTTTCTCATCGACTAAAAATTATACAACCTATAACTCCATATCAGTTACTATGCATTGATAGGAATAGAAGAAAAAACAATTGGTTCTACAACGCGCTTTGTAATGACACAAAACCTTGAAGACCCATTAAAATCTTATCGTCCAGTAAAATTTCCCACATCTGTCACCATGGTGATGGATTTCTTGGCATTACCTTCCAACAGGCGAGCGGAACAAAGCTTCCTAATAAACGTTCCTATCTCCTGAGTTTCTGGGTGACCAGTCGAATCACTACTCATCCGTAATTACGGGTTTCTAATGTGGGGAAAAGCTCTCGGGGACAAAGGGGCGTTAGATCAAGCGCCACCAGGAAGAATTCTAGTTACCGGAGAATATCGATTGACCCCGGCCCAGCCCCTATTGCTCTCCGAATGGAAGAAAAAACGAGAGATCTTGTGCGATACAAATATACTTAAACTTTAGCGATGGAAAAACTACCGTCTAATTTTATCATCATTCACCACTGTCTTTAAACTGTCAGGGGAAGAAAACCATTGAGGCAGAGGATCCCGGTGAGCTTGCTGAAAAATATTGAGACGTAAGCGATCTTTTTTTATCTTTGTTTACAGAAATTTTCTTTGCATTGTTATACAATTTTCCTATGCAATCACAACAATTTATAACACAGTATGATTTTAAAGTGGAGATGGATTATTCTAGATATGGGAATTTTTCCTTTGAGATTTATGAATATTGGCAAATATTTCCGAAATGATAGAAAAAACAAAAATGAAATTGGTAAATGGCCTACATGTTATTAACCCTCTGAGCGTTATGAGATTTCCGTGTAGTGTACTACTTATTTCCACTTACACCACTCATAATGACTAAATAGCCACATCCATTGATTGAAAGAATCATAGAAGGGATTCTATTGACCAAAAAATCAAAACTGATGAGATGTCATACTTATTTATTTTTTCCCCAAATATAAATAATTTATGAATATTCTATTAATGATATAAAGATATTTAAAATATTCAATTTTATAAAACTTATATTTTGTAAAGCAATGAGACTATTTAACGTGAAAAGCACTAGCGAAAAAACCACTGGTCATCAAAGTGTAACTAGGAGTTTAAAAAAAATTACGAGTTTTTGTCTTAAGTGACAGAAGATCGAGGTTGCTTATTTTAAGTTAAAGCTATTATTTTGCTACTTTGATATATGTGAAACATTCGCTGAAAACAATGGTTTTCGTTTTTAAAAACGCAGTGAAATCGACCTTCTGTTCTTGGGAAAAATTGTAATCGATTGGTTTTGCTTTGTCTGTACTTCATTATATTTAATTTTAAAACAAGCTACGTTATTCCACGTGTAGCTGAATGGAATTTTCCAGAAAAAATCTATTTGCCTCAAATTAAATTAATCACCGAATATCGTATCCATTTAATTTGTCATCTTCTCATAATGATAATGAAATTCAGAAACATCGCAATCCTGATGCAAGAGTTCCACATGAAAAAATATTGATTGGAAATCTGAGTGCAATACTACACCGGAAGTTTGTAAATTTTACAGGAAATGAGCTTAAGCGGCATTCATTATCCCTTCAAAACTCAAAATAGATTTCTATAGTAGTCACCTTAGTATAGCTCTTTGTAGTTTGTCTTACACGAATGACATGAATGTGAAATCGATTATATGGATGCACATATCACATATAAGTATTTGAGTCTGAAGTAAACTGTAGTAGCTTTGAAAAGTCGAAAAATGGTGGCAAAATTTTGTAATATGCATATTATTTGATTTATATATATATATATATATATATATATATATATATATATATAATATATATATATATATATATATTGCATTTTCTTTTGTTTTGTTTGGGTTCTCTTATGTATATGTAAGAGAACCCAAACAAAACAAAGGAAAATGCAAGTAATAACAAGAACAAAAAGGATGAAACAAATTAACATAATAATAATAATGACCTTTTAGATGAACAGCGCTGAAAGCCGCAGAGAACAAATAGAGAGAAATAATAAGTAAAGCTACCTTAAAAATAGATTTTTTTCGGGAAACAAGATAAAATGTGTAAGTGTAGAGGAAGTGGGTACGCTTAATTTGTCAAGGGGAGTAAAGCAGGAGAGATGCTTTGAGTTTTTTCTGTACTTGTGTGAGGCTTAGTCAAAGAGATTAACACGAGTTACCCCCAGAAAAATCAAAATACTACCACTACTTTCTGTTTTCGGGTTGGTGTGTATAAGCAGTTGGTTTTTACACTTATAACGAGTATGATATATAATTTTTTCAAAATAATGCATTCTGAAAGATAGTTAAATAAAGAGCGAAAAATGGAAATCCACTGTTCCCGCTGCGATGGAGCATAAATACTTTCGTTTTCTGGTGAAAGGCTTGTTTATCGAAATTTTTTCTTTAAGTTAATATTTCTTCTGTTTGCTTTCGTCGGTGTTATGTAAAAAGGGCGAATCCACCAATTCAGTATCTTTCAGGAAAGCAATTTGAAATGTTTAACATTTCAAAAAAATTAAAAAATACTTTTCAAAATTTATGGAGCTTTTAATTTAGATTAACAACACCTTTTTAAAAGTGTTCAAAAAGTTTTAAATCTTTACGCAATGAAATATTAAACATTTCAAACTTCTTTCCTGAAAAATGCTGATTTGCTTGATTCGCCCTTTTTACAAACACCGACAATATATGTATTTTTCTTCTTTTCCACACTTAATACACCGCAATGTTTAAAAATAGAAAGATATTCACAGAAAATGGAAGAGGAGCAGAATTCGTTGTATATTCGATAGTCAATACTGACGCAGGGCACCTCTAATTTTAAATACTTAATAGTTCAAGCCTTTTCTACTAGGAATAATTTCAAAATCCTTTTCCCTTATTTGTCTTATTGTTTAACCGATAGTATTGTACTTATTAAAGTCGAAACCACCAGAAGTGAATTGAATAAAAAGTCGAATGTTTCTTGCGAAACTATTCTTAAACGAACAAACTTTGTATCAATTTAACATCTGACTTAACTTTGTTTTTCAATAACATGTTTCCTGATTCCCTTTTATGTAATGTTTTAAAGAAATATTCATATCATATTTGAACGAAGCAGTCACGGACCATGTGGTAAAGTTTGGTTTTAGTATGTTACTCAGCAGTCTGCAAGGCCTTCTGGTAAAGATTAAAAATAATTTTTATTAAAATATTATGTAACGCCATTAAACATGAATTGCAAATATCGAAGGTGAGACATTTGAGCTTCATGGAAGTTCTCTACAGAATAGCGAATAACATACGTGCGAAACAACAATCTCAGCATGAGAAAGGTGTACGATCAGCAAATTTAGATGTTTGATCAATACAATGACGTTGAATTAATAATGACTAGTAAGATCGACCGAGAAAGGAATAAAGAACACATATTGACGATAACGATAAAGGGCTTCGGGATTTCGTTACATTAATACAGATTGATGGACAGAAGATGTATTTTCAACAGTGTGAAGCATAAAGAAAAATGAAAATAAATCTTTCGAGAGAAAAAGAAATCAGAGGTCAGTATGCATAAATTTTTGAAAAGAATAATTCAAAAAGGGATTGACTGCCATAAGTAAGGAATTCAAAAATACTAAGCTAATCCATTTGAGAGCTGTATGTATCAAATTAACAAGAAGTTTTAGGCGTAAATTATTGACCATACTCATTGGTTAAGAATATTAGTCTTTAACTGTCCTTATAGCTCCAACGGTAAACATATCCAAAGGGATCATATTGATTTGTTCCTACGCTAACATGTTCACTTTAACTGTGATGTTAGAATTTGCTTCCAAAATTTTAATGAGCAAATTAATCATGGAAAGTGAAACTATAACGAGTGAACAACGAGCGCAGCGCCAGCTGCGGAGCAATAAACCTCAGAACTGTTGCCGAACTAAAAGTGAGAACGAAGACAGTGTCATGCCGGCTGCAATCATGAACACACCCCTGTAACCTTTTCACTTGAGATATTTTAAATGTATGTGTCTGTACTTGTGTATGTGGACTTGTGTACTTGTGTATATGGGACTTTTAATTGTGCTCTAACAAAGATGGCCCTTCCTGGAAAAAGGCGAAAAGAAGATCTGAAATTCCTTGCACAGGAAATGGGGTTGTACGGGGAAGAGACTCTTAAGGTGATGATGCTAAGCGATTTAATAACAAGTGCCGAAAACTATGATGTAGAACTAGTAAAAAATATGTTAATCAACATTATCGAAGAACGGATAAAAATAGAGATGACAGCTGAAGAAGCCAACGACAGAGCTTTTGAATTAGAACGCTTGAACAACAACTTGAAGCCCAGAAGGTTACCCAGTCCTCAAAGCAACTCCCATTCTGGAGACTGAACAACCCAGATGGGAAGTAAAAAGGAATCTTCCCCAATATAATCCTAAAGACAACGGCATGGCGTTGTTCCTGAACTTGTTTGAGCATCAATTGAAGTTCTTAAGGGTTCCTGAAGCAACTTGCATTCCATATTTGATTGGATCACTACCATCTGAGGTAGGAAGGCTTATGGCCAGGAAACCTGAAGAATATCAAGATTACCAAAAGGTAAAAGATATGCTTCTTAGAAGGCCCAAGATCACTGCTGATGAATTCAGGTAACTTTTCTACACATCGCAAGAGACGTACATGGCTTGATTTCTATTTTGAACTGACAAGTTATTTTGAAGGGTTGGCTCTCAGAGCTGAAAATTGATGATTTTGACAAATTAAAAGAACTCATCATAGCTGGCCAGATAAAGAAAATAGTACCTCAAGATAGCAGAGATCATTTCATCGATATTTAGCCAGATATAAATACACCCATAGATTTAGCAGAGAAGCTTGACACTTATGACTGTCTCAGAAACAATCAAAAGAGAAGCTCATCCCCTCCAATTCAGAAAAAAAAGCTTACTATACCAGAGATGAAATTCTCAAGGGTATACTGTTCAAGACGAGAAATCAGGCAAAAAGAACCAGTCGAATAAAATCTGGTGACAATCAGGAGCGACCAGCACTGACTTGTTTTGTTATGGCTGTGGAAAAGTCGGATTCATTAAAGTCAACTGTCCAGTTTGCAATCGCTCCACGAAAAAATCTGCCTCAGCTCGTTTTGAGAAGACTCAAATTGATAGACCAACCATGTCTAATGAAGTTCCATCCAGCGATAGAGTGGAGCAAGTCACTCTATCGCTGTCGAAAGATTGTACCATATATTTCAAGATGAAGGGGTAGGTATTCGAGTTCTTTCGCACAGTAATCCTTGCTGACGGACGTCAGACAGAGAAGGAAGTTAACACAGCCTGTGTAATTCTGTCTAGAAGTACGTTCCTTCCAATTAACCCTTTTTGCCCTCCCAGAAGTTAAAGGAAACCGAACCTCCTAGGAGCAGATTTTCTGAAGAAAGCAGGTGTTTTAAATCTTCGTGACCACGTCTGGTTCTACACCGATAAGCCAAAGGAACGTTTCCCATTCGTTGTGTGTGCTCAAGTTCAATCCTGTGATATTAAAGAAAGTGGTAGACCAGAAAATCCATGCCTTCTTCGTTCCGATGAAGGAGAACATTTAACTGAACATCAGCGCAGATTAAAAATGCATTGCTAACTCCCTATGAAACTAACTTCAGTCCGGGGGAGAACCAATACCTTACATCGAGCACCGGATCGACACAGGCTCGAGTTACTACTGCTCCTTACCGGTTATCCCCTGCGAGAAAAGAAATTTTGAAGCGTCTAGTTTCACCGCTCGTGCTGAAACAAGTGGATGAGGCTAAACCATTTGCCCTCCGAACTGACGCGTCAAGTTATGCTTTGGGTTAAGTTCTTATCCAAGGAGAAAACCTAGAAGAACATCCGATCGAGTACGTTAGTCGTCTGCAACCCCAACAGAGAGGAACTACTCTACTACAGAACGCGACGCCTTATCAGTGGTTTGGGCACTGGAAAAATTTCGAGGAAGAAGCGTTTCCCAATACGCACCTGGAGATCAAGTATGGGTAACCTCACACCCTGTGAGTAACAAAGCTAAGAGGAGGTTGGCTAAATTTGCACCTTGTCGAGACGGACCCTATTTGATTTTGACACAGCGTTCTCCAACGAGTTATTTTGCAAATACTGCTCCTCCTGTTATTCCTGTCAGAACATATCACACGTCTGCCCTTCGTCCATGTCTTAACACCCTTCGAAATGGAAATGAGTCCATCACCCCACTGCGAAGGAGAGGCCGAGTCCGAAAGACTAGTTGAATAGTGCAGCAAAGTCAAGATAACCATCTGACACTTGGCTAGTCACCGATACAGGGGGAGGGAAGACTGTAGTGAGTGAACTACGAGCGCAACGCCAGCTGGTGGAGCTATAAACCTTAGAACTGTTGCCGAACTGAAAGTGAGAACGAAGACAGGGTGTCACGCCGACTTCGATCACACCCCTGCGATCACACCCTGAACACACCCCTGTAACCTTTTTCCCGAGATATTTTAAATGTATGTGTCTACTTGGGTGTATGAATTTTATGCTTTAACTTCTTAATTAAACTATTGTCAATGGATAGAGCGAATTCAGGTTCATTCCATTACAAAACTAAGATGGCTATGCTTCTCTGATGTTGGAATCAGACCTTTTTAAATCACACAGTTAAGTGAATGATGCAAATAAAACTTTTTTTTTTAATTTCACGACTCTCTTTTGGTGAAAAACTGTTTACGGGGAGGTGTTGATTGTTTTCCTAATAGTAGAGTCAGAGGGACTGTAAATATCCTCTCGGGTAACATTCTGCCTGAAGGCTTGAAGGCTGAAGTAAAAGCTGCCCTTTGGAGAAAAGGATATTCTAACCCATTTCGAAGTGAATTGGAATGTCTTTACTCATTATCGTTCGCAAGTGAACAATAAATAAAGCTTTAACTGATAAAAGTTTGAATTTGATTGGAATTGTATCAGCTGTTTTTTCAATATCAGTTTATACCATGTAACTATAAAACTTAAAAAAAGTACATACTAAATACAATTACATACATAATTTATAGATTGTTAAAAAAGATGTGAATAAAAATAATTTGGTTAGTCTTAATATCATTTCTTGTCTTGTATTTCTTAACGTATCACCACCTGAGTGCAAGAACTAGGTAACCTGAGAAAATGGCGTATTTTAACTATTTTTGACTAGCCTAACAGCACAAAACCCGAGTTACCTAGTTCTTGTATTCAGGCAACGATATGACCTCTGCAGCAATTGATTTCTTTTAGTAAAATGACAGAAGAAAAAGGTATAAATAAATGTTACAATATTTAAGTACGCTTGAAAGCTTTTGTTTGCTCAAATCAGTATAATTGTAAGGCAAATGTTCGAGAAAAAAGTATTAGTCACTTCATTCGTTATTTCCCAAATTTTGACACTTCGATAACCACCTGATGTCATTCATGTCCCAGTACTTGTTAAAGTAACTGTTATTTGAACAAGTTCTAGATTGAAGCATCGTTATTTTGAAAACTATCATATCCAGCAATCTTCTATTGTTTGAACTAAATTTAAGGACAAGAGCCCTGGATACTTTAACAAGAATAATTCTTTAGCGAGATCAATACGGCAGATGGGGCCAATAAAAGATAAAAAATAACTCTAATATCTTACACAATGGGCCGTCTTTGTTCTTATCCATTTCCATAGCTAATGCATATTGGTACTTTTGTAGTATTCTTAGATGTAACGCATCGTTTTGCAAACATATTTATTTAATTTAATAGAGACAAGAAAAAACCAGCGTTATTGCATTAGGTTCACAATTCTTCTGCAAAAAAGGACTTGCAGAAAGAACAAAGGGAGAAAAACCTTGTTAACACACAACCAAGCACATTACCTGGAAGCAATAAATAAATAATACCTTTAACGTTGCCACAAATAAGAAGCGAAATTAATATTCGATAAGAAACAAAGGACGGAAACGTGATTACATGCTTCTGTTCTTCCCCACCAAATACTAAGCTTTTTGTTTAAACAAAGTATGTTTTCGGTGGTAGTTAACGAAGATATTGAATAAGGATATTGAATAAAAACCTGTTATTTTACTTGAAAGCAAGCGAGGATAAAATTAGCAAGAAAAAAAAATCTTCAAGAGAATATTACTTAATAAAAAAGAGCTGAGTGCAGTCTCCCAAAGTAGAGAAGCAGTTATACAAGAACACAAGGATGCAAAAAAATGTTTGAAATTCTTTTTGCTTAGTCTGTGTCTGAGAAAAAGGAAAAACAATGAGTTAATGAGATTAACGACTGAAGTTTTTGTTTTTAAGAAACTTCAAATAAGAAAGAGGTGAGAGAAAATGAAGAGAAAATATAATTATCTTACTCGGAGGCGCAGTACTAACAAGTTTTTTAATCTTGCTCACATTATTTTTGTGTTCTAAGGTGGCATAAACTGATAATATGATGAGTTGGTAACTTTTAAAACTTTAGTTCCTTTACCTGCTCCACAATTTTAAGTGGGAAGAACACGAATGAGTCTGTAAAAGTTGTTTTGTACTTGCTTTTAATGTGCATTTTTTAATAGTTCCAACTTTTAAAGCCTTCATTGCAGCAGAACCGGCATGCTCATTCACTTTATTATGTGATGAAACGTGATTATTTGTAAAAAGAATCTAAGCGTGACTCGGAGGGTTTCACTAGGACTACGGTAGCCTTGTTGGAAGAGCAATGGATCCGCAACAGGAAGGTTGCGAGTTCGAAACTAGGTCCATCCAAAGACCGTAGTGTACATTGGGGCTGGTCACGCCACATTAAATGCTGTCGTAGCCTCAAATGTTCTCACGTTGGAGTGGTGTGAAAGTTTGGAGAGTGGGGTGCCAGCTCAGGTGTTGACCTCGTCATCTGACCGTGGTTCAAAATTACGAGGTGTTGTCTTTGGATCTTTCTCTTAGGGATTGATCCTGACCGTCGCCAATAGTCATTTGTGTTGCTCCAGTACGACGTCGTTAACTACCTACCTATCGAAGGAATCACTAATAAGCTTTTCCCTCGATACCATATCGCACACACAAGTGAAATCCTTGTCACCCCTCTTCGATACCATGTTAAACTATTGATGGAGAAGAATTATTTTTCTTAACTACCTTACTGTTTCACTGGAAGTCTGGTGACAAATTGTCGAATTTGTAGTGGTTTAGAAATTCGGAAATGGCTATGGCGGTTTCGAATTTGCATATTTTCCCAGGTATTTATGTTGAAGTATCTAATTAAGTTTTTCGTTGCTTTACTAAAACATTTTTATAAGATGTTCTTTCTGGATGTTGCAAATGACGAATATGGCAAATTCGGTATTTGAGTTTGGCAATTATCCTCATAAAAACCAAATGCATGTACTGCAAAGTGACTAAAATGACACATTTTCAGTTTTATCATTGTCATTTTCTAATTAAATGAATTTGTATGGAAAGCAGAGTGGTCTAGATGCACATTCGCATCTTTAACAGAGAGTATGGAAGTAGGTAAAATCACACTAGAGAAACACAGCGGACTATTGTCGACAGTCCTGGATCAGTCCCGATGGAAAAGATTCAAGGACAACACCTCGTAATTTTGTATCATGGTCAGATGACTAGGTCAACGCCTGAACTGGAACCCCACTCTCCAAATTTCCACACCACGCCAACGTGTGGACATTTGAGGCCCAGACAGATTTAACGTGCACAAGCTCCCGCGTACACGACGGTCACTGGTTTGACCCAGTTTCGAATTCGCAACCCACTGGATGCTAATTAGTTACTCTTCGAACTGGGCTACCGCAGCCCTCCCAAAGACCATGTAAAAACCATAAAATAGCAGGGATGTGAAGTAACGAATGTGCTGTTTTTGTTAAGTACGGAATATGCTCCTTTTGTTAAGTAACAATAGCAGATTGATAAATCACAATGTGGCGACATGTCACATATGAGGTTTTGAAATATCTCTCCACGCCATTCAAAGTAAAGATTGTCTGCAAAGAGTTCCACTGTTGAGTGAATAGCTTATAGTTTTTACTCATATTTATGTGATCCTAATGTTATATAATAATAAAGTAATGTTTATATTAGAGGGATCGAATATTAGATAATAATGTCTATATTACTGTGATCTAATGTACAATTCTATTAGTTCTGTTTAGCTATACATTGTATGTAGAATAATGTTTAGCTGAATTATAATAATGAATTGAATAATGAATTGAATAATGAATTGAATAATGAATAATGAATTGAATAATGAATAATGAATTGAATAACGAATAATGAATTGAATAATGAATAACGAATAATGAATTGAATAATGAATAATGAATAATGAATTGAATAATGAATAATGAATTGAATAATGAATAATGAATTGAATAATGAATAATGAATTGTATGTAGAATAATGTTCAGTTTGGGGGCAAGGAACTGCTAATGTCTTAACTATATAAAATAATATGTACATTGAATTTTTTCATACTGCGCTACCAACCAGCAAACGATGCAAGGTCAATTCATGTAACTCACCCTAAGTATATTTCTCTATTTCGTGACAAAGTTTTCCTTGTGCGTGTTTCTACATTACTTGGCATAGTTGGTTTTGCGTTTTGGTTCTTTCTAGGCCAAATGTCGCCTTTATGCCATAAAATCCATCTAACCACGTATTGTGAGGATTTCTAAACGAACATCAAGAAAGACTGCCTCGAAATACACTCATGTCCAAATTTATCTTTACATACCCAAAAATAATGATATTCCATGAAATATTCAATCGATGTAATCCATTTTTGCAGGGAATGTGTGAAAAACAAGCCTAATTATCATTATCCAATCAAAAGTGATCAAACGGTTTCTGATATGCAAATCAAGGCGTTACGTCATCCGACGTTGAATCAAGCGCTTTGTTCAAAGTGAATATCTGAGTGAATTTCTGCAATATAGCATTTGATTTCAGTGTGTAAGGACTCGAAACGGTTTGTTATGGCTCCGAAGTATCATTTGGAAGAATCTGTGAAGTGACGAATTATCGACCGTTTAGAAGCAGGGTAGACAATCAAGGAAGCAGCGAGATGTGTGAATATTTCAAGACAGACAGTCTCTACGCTGTAGAAACAATTTCGGAACTCTGGAACTGTTGTAAGGAGGCCTGGATAAGGTCGTAAACGAATAACAACTGCTTCTCAAGATCGATATCTGGCAATAACTGCCCGTCGTAACTGGAAGTCTACTGCTCGGCAGTTAAATTCAGAGGTTGCAGCCGCCACTGGAACTGTATCACGGCAAACTCTATACAGAAGGCTTAATGAAAAAGGCCTTTATGCCAGAAATTCAAGGGTATGTATTTCGTTGTCTTCACAACGAAAGAGGGATCGCTTTAATTGGTGCAATGAACATCAGAACTGGAGTGAACACCAATGGACCCATGTTCTCTTTACTGATGAGTCGAGGTTTAGTTTAACATCTGATTCTAAACGTGTTTACACCTGGAGGGAATCAGGAACGCGAAATCTTCCTTCGAACATTATGGAACGAAAACGTTTCGGTAGTTCAGGTGTGATGGCACGGGGAGGAATAATATTCGATGGACGTACACCCCTACACGTTTTCAACAGCGGATCTGTAACTGGCCAGAGATATCGGGATGAGGTCTTAGAACCTTATATAAGACTTTTCAGAGGTGCATATGGATGTGACTTTTTATTTTTGGACGATAATGCTCGTCCACATCGAGCAAACCTCGTTGACTAATTCCTTGAAAGTGAAGTCATTGAGCGAATACCGTGGCCAGCAAAATCTCCTGATCTGAACCCGATAGAGAACTTATGGGTCTACCTTGGAAAAGCAGTTGCATCGAGACATCCTGCTCCTAGAGATATAAATGCCCTGATGACAGCATTGCCGGAGGAGTGGAACTTAATTCCCCAAACTGTGGTTAACAAATTATTGCCATCATTAAAACACGTTGTGTGTACACGTCAGGGGAGATCACATTCCATATTAAATTCATAAGCCTTAATTTTTTTCTGAGTTATTCTTTTTTCCGAACTCTCCTTGTCATATTATTGTCATTTTTATTGTTTCATGCTACAGTTTTATATCATATTCAGTGCTCTTAATTTTTTTCTTTGTATTTATGTGTTATGATGTTATGTATCATTTTGCACAAATTCATAAAATTATAGTTCACAGTTTCTGAGAAATCTGTAATTTTATGCATGTAAAGATAATTTTGGACATGAGTGTGCATCAATTTCTTGCCTCTAAGACTAAAGAATCTGATCTCTCTTTTGCCAACCACAGTTTCTTATCCACATCAATGTCGGCAGATTGTGTGAGCTTTATTTGAATAAAAATTACTATATTTATGAAATTGTGATAGACCAGTTTATAGTCACGGATTAGCAACCGAGGGTTGCGAATTTGAAACTCGGTCCAGACAAAGACCGTCGTGTACACGGGGACTGGTCCACATTAAATCAGTCGTGGCCTCAAATGTTATCACGTGGGCTTGGAAGTCTGGAGTGGGTTACCAGCTCGGGTGTTGACCTCGTCATCTGACCGTGATTCAATATTACCAGGTGTTGTGCCCCAGTATTTCCCTTTGGGGTTTATCCCGGATCGTAAGCAAAATAACCCGTCGTATTGCTCTAGTGAGAAGCAAGTTCAACTACATATCTACTATTTTTTATCTTGTCTGTTATTTTCCGTCACTTACACATTTCTTTCAAAAAATAACACCATGGAAAATTGCTATTGCAATGATATATAAAGAATTTTTACCTGCATCAAAAATAAAATATTGATTCTTACAAGCAGCAAAAATCTAGTTTGAATCGCTTTCGTTTGAGATGCAGTAGGTTCATAAAACATGAAATTATGTTTAAAAAACGCATTATATTTATCATAGAAAAGGAAACATTTTGAGATTATTGGAACAAAAATAATGGATTATTGGAAAATTGGAAACATTTTAAGAGCAATATTGCCCACATGGTAAAGCTAGTTTGGATTTGGAAGCATCACCAATTGAAAAAAATGACATAAAAGTTATCTGACAAAAATATATTGACCAACTGAATTGATGGAGTATTAGCAGAACTACCCGACCTCACTCAGGTTGAGCTGGTTAACTGTAGACTAAAAAAGTGACCAGAGAGGAATAATCTCTTTTAATAATAACCATCTTTTCTCTTTCTTAGAAAAATTCCAAATAATTTAAGTGTGAGTAAAATAATTTTTTAACACCCTTTTCGACATTTTTATAATTACTACAACCTACTTTGGACATAAATCCTATACATGCCTATCTATCCATGTAATACATTTCTGAAACATCCCACCCCTGCTGTATGACAAAACTTCAAAATGACGAAAAATGACACTAAGGTAACTACTACGAAAGACGATTTTGGGGAGAATTAGGAATTCCCCTTCTTAAGTTCTTTTTCTGTAAAATTGTCAATTCAATTCGTAAAATGGCGAACTTTGACACTTATACCTACCAATATATTTTTTGACTTGTGGCACTCTTGCACCAGTTATGCAACATTTTAGATCCATCCTTTAGGGAAAGATGACAAATTAATTTGATAAGATATTTATCACTAAGTTTTCTTTTTGAAGCGGATATGTTTTTATTGAAAATTCCATTTTGTGACACATGCAATAATAAAAGAACTTATAAAATTGAATGTCTTCATTACAGACAACCTATCACCATTTAAAACAATGGTACATCGATATGACAGCATATTTTAAAAGAAAATCACTTTTCAAATCACAAGAAAACAACTTTTAACATAATAAGTTGCTTAAATATAGCTTCAACTCGTAAAATAAGACACCTTGACCTTCCGTCACTATGACAAAGCATTTTTATATTTCCTAGTCTTAGTTCGGATTTTTTTTAAACGTTACCATTCTTTTAATAACACTTAAAATTTGTTTTATTCCAATCAACAAGGTCGCTTTAAATTGAATATTTTGTGTTGTTGCTTGTGATGAAAAGGAATTACAATTTATTAAAATAATAAGTATTTAATAAATTTAAACAGAAAAGAACAAATTAAGACTAAATTTAAGTTTGCGGAAAAGAAGTTGTTCTGATGATATTATTTATTTATCTATTTCATATGTACATTTGAAGTTTATGCTACAGCAATGGTGCTGGCTTTCCTTCTATTGTTCCAAAATTTACAATAACAGATTACGCAATGATAAAGTACAGAGAATGCGAAAATGACACACAATGCGTTAACAGGATCTTATAAATTAAAAATATATACCATTAATAATCTTTATTACAATGTAAAAAATAAAACTGCTGCTCGGAAAAAAAGCAAAATCTGTCTGAGGACAATAAAGTTTTTCCAAAAGCTCTAATTATAGTTTTTCCACAGAAAGATAAGTCCACCATTTCTGAAAACTGAATTTGATTTATGTTATTGATACTTATTTTGTTGTACAACTGTTCTCTTAAAGGGGAATACCTTTTACAGTGCATCAAGAAATGGTTATATAGTGTCCACCACACATTACAAGTAGAAATAAAGAGCAGATTAAGCAAACCCTAATTTATTTAATAAGTAGCTGGTCGGCAGCATTTTAGTTTGTATTTTATATATCAACACTTCTAATTTTCTATTAGCGGACCAAGTTAAATTGAAATTCTTAAAATGATTAAGCTCCGAGAAATATTTTCAGTTTGTCCATGTATTTGTTGCTGAGAGGAGTTGATTGTGAACTTGTTTGATCAAATCTCTAGGTGAGACCTATTCATAACGTGGAGTATTGTCGTCAGAAGATGTCTCCAGTTTATCAGACATCTCATTCTCTTCAATACCCACATGACTTGGAGTTCATACAAATGAATCTCTCTTGCTGTTAGACTTTCTTTTAGGATAGCTATGCGGATTTTAAGTGCTTCAGCGGATTTAATGGAGGTATTTGTAATAGCGCTAAGCCCAGATTTTCTGTCTTATAAATATGTAAGAATTTTGTTCTTTAACAAAATCATTTGATGCTTTATAGAGGGCATACACTTCTGCTGAGAAAATAATGCTGTTTACGTTAGAAATACATATTTTGAAGGACTTTCCATTCTTGAAATTGATACCTGCTATAGATGTGCGTGTATAATTCTTTGAGGCGTCTATGGCTACAATGATCCATACTTGTCTGTAGCTATTAATGAATTCTTGATATACAGCCTGAATTTCTGAATGTAATGTTGCTTTTTGAAAAGGAACATCTGAGATGTGAAATTGAATACTTTTTGGATAGGTAAATTGAGAGTGTGTCCAACAATGTTTTGAGAAATTGTGTTACAAGCGCTGAAAAGCTCACAAGCTTCATGAAGACCTTGTATTCCATGTTTTTTCATTGTTTTCTTTGGAGGATGTGATACCTTTAGTTATGGTTTTTCGTAAAGAGGAGATAACTGGCCTAAAGAAATATGCCGAATATAAAATGCAGCGATCAAGTAGTTGTGTTTATTCAAACCAGAAATTTGCCCGCTTACTTGTCTAAGGACCTGGATTTGTGTCCATTTAGATAATAATAATACATCCTAAGATAATCCTTCGTTATATATTATTTCCAGTAGCATCCTGGTAGAATTACAAGCATTTGTTATAATAACACTTCCATAGTCTAAACTGCTTCTGATAATTGAATTGACAAATTTAATAAGGTGATTTGTGCGAGCACCCCACCGATGTGCAGCTGTGACTTTAAGAGCATTATTTTTCCGAAACATTTTTTGCGTATATATTGAACATGGTGCTTAAAGGTCCAATTGGACGAAAAATACCCCCCTAAAATTTTGAGAGATGTTACCCATGAAATAGTTTGTGAACCTAAGGTGAAGTAAAAATCAGGAAATGAACGCATCCTTGAAAAATTGATTGATCCATATTTATTAGGTATTGCTTCTAGTTTGAAGTGTTTACACCAAGAACATTTATTTGCATGGTATTCTGTAGCCGTTTTCTTACTTTTTGAAGACTCTTGCCCAAGCATATATAAATGTATCATCTGCACAGCAAAACCATTTAACTCCTGGATAAATGGCCTCGAACAAATTCATCATATATAATTGAAAAGAAAAGGGGAGAGTGAGAGCACACATCCTGCGGAATTCTTTTGGTATTCGATGCTCCAGCTGAAGTTGTATTCTTCAATTTAACCTTAATTTGACTGTTCATAAAAAATTTGAAAGCCATACACCTGCCCTTCCAGAGATACCTGCATGTAAGCACTTATAAATTAAACCATCTTGCCAACCAGAATCATAAGCTCCATGAATATCTAGAGCAACGAGAACAACAAATTCTTGAGAATTACGAGCAAAAGTAATATCTTCATATGTAATTTTTAGTGCTGTCAAAAGCCTAACTGATTTGAATGTAATGTGCTATTTTTTCGAGTGTGTTCAATTAATCTTCTCAAAAGCAGTCTTTCAAAATTTTACAAGTTACCGAGGTTAATGCGATAGGTCGTTAAGATTCAATAACGTTTGGTGGTTTACCAGGTTTCAGAATCGGGATTGAAAAGCTGACTTCCAGGAGACAGGAACCTCGCCTTTGTGCTATGTCATTAAGCATGGCCAAAATCTCCGCCCTGTCCTCATCAGTGAGGAGATTAAAAAGCTTTATAGAAATTCCATCTTAACCAGGAGTAGTTGTTTTAGTCTTTCTTATAGCTAATTGAAGTTCTTCTATCGTAAAATCAAAATTAATTTCTTCTGAAGTACTTGAACTAAAGTCAAAAGGAATCTTATCCAAAAGGTCTGAGCTTGAATACAAATTTTCGAAACCTTTTGTTTGATCGGAGGGTGGAGTTATGTGGTTACCTTGGACGTTGAGAACATTTGGATCTTTTTCATGACTGGATTGGCAATTAGTGAATGACTATGATTTTAAAAATCTTAGCTCCTTCATTGCAAGTTTTCTTCCAATAGCGATGCATTTTTTTATAACTTTTCTCAGTTTCACAGACACCTTTTTGCATTTTACTCACGAGATAGCCGAGACTTTGCAAATCTCCATTTTTGGCCCAAAAGAAAACTACATTCAGAATTCCACCAAGTTGGCTTAGAAGCTCCTTTAATACTTTGCTGATCCTTATGTTAGCATAATATATTGGCAATATTGTTCCAATTCTTCGTACTTGTAATGTTCGAATGAAAAATTTAACTGATGCCCAATTTTCCCCGATTATATCGGTAACGAATTAAGCTTAGAGTCTTATTGATTCATAAACTGTTTTCAGTAGAGAAAAGGAAGTGATCAAAGTCGTAAGTATTAGGGCAAAATACAAAGATAGAAAGAAGAAAATGTCAGGAGAGCAAAATGAGAAGTCTATGAGAGTATGTGTTGATCCATGGAATGAAAAATGCGTTTGCTGTCTTGTATTCAAAATAAAAATATTATTAGACTCAACCCAGTTCGCCAAAATATCAGCTCCAGGAGAATTTTCTTTTGCACTCCAACATTAAAGTCATTAAATGGACATTAAAGTCGCCATGTATCAAAAGGGAGTTTCCTATAGATTATACAGAGAAGTCGGCCACTCTGTGGAGAATTTTTCATTAGGATAATAAATATTAATCACAGTTAAATTAGAACCTTTGTATTTAATTTTGACTTCGAGAATTTCATTTTTGCTTTGAGGAAGTGCGAAATTAAAAACCTGTGATGATGATTTATTGTTAATCAGAAAAGAAAGCCCACCATCACAAGAATGTTCCCTGTCCAATCTGCAAATAATTTTTGATCGGCATGAAAAATTCAATGAACTGTTGAGAAAAATCTCTTGCAATACTAACATTGATGAATTTGAAGAGAAGGGATTCTACAACCAGTAACGCTTAATTGAAATACTTCTGCAATTCCATTGTAATAAAGTTCGAATAACTGAAAAATCAGAAGTGCGCCAAGGGCAAGGTAAAAGTTCTAGGAGTTATGGAGAATTTCTCAGTCAGTAATTATCTGCACTTCGTTTGTTTCTCATTTGGTGTTTATATTAAATTAGCTGTAAAGCTCGTTAAGATAAGAATAAAATAAGCTCTAGAAATCACTTACTGCTATTCAAGTGCTTAGTATTACTTTCTGCGTAGAAATCGTAAATAAGGACGGAGCATTAAAGCATACCTTTGATATACTTCATTGCTCATGAATATTTACAACTAAAAATATGCTTCAAATTAAGTCCAATAAGTCAATTAAATCTCACAACTGAAAAATACATCTGACTAATAATCCCTGTAAAATTTGTATCACAGAAACCCTATAATACAAAGCTCAAAAACTAAATTAAGTTCACAGCCTAAAACTTACACCTCATTTAAAAATTCTAAATGGAAATAAAAATGAATATATTACTGGCGTTGATAAGTAAAGAAAATTACATACTTATTAATAATTCATATATGCTGTTGTATGCGCTTTTTCACTAAGTTTCAGTATGAATAACGATTGCGCTTTTAATTTATTTACGATTTTGCTCTTTACTATTTTATCATAAATATTATCGCTTGCATTACACCTTTTCTTATGTGTTTATAAATATTTAATATTTATTCATTACTAGCAAAATTGCCCGAACTCACTCAGGTTGAATTCGTTAACTATGTATTGAAAGTGACCAGAAAATCACTTTCCTCTTTCGTAGAAAAATGCCAAATCATTTAAGTGTGAGTAAGATAATTTTTTAACACCTTTTAGACATTTTTATAATTTCTACAACCTACTTTGGATACAAATTCTATACATGCATATCCATCCATGAAATACATTTCACACATATCGCACCCCTGCTAAAGGTACAAATTGGACAAAGGTGATACACTAAGGTAACTACTACAAAAGACGATTTGAGGGAGGATTCCCTTTCTTAAATGCTATTTCTGTAAAATTGCTCAACTCAATTCGTAAAAATGACGAATCTACGGCAGATCTCTCTCTGACATAATTCATCTGCCAATATTTTTTTTTATTTGTGACACTCTTCGAATTTCGCTACCATTAAGGGAAATATGATTAATTTGATAAGATATTTATCACCAAGTTTGTTTTAAAAGAGAATACGTTTTTCTTGAAAATTCCGTTTCGTGGCACGTGCAATAATAAAAGAACTTCTTTTAAAATTTAATATCTTCAGTAGTGATAAAGCAAAGGTAACCTATTACCATTTTTTAAATGGTAAATCAATTTGACAGCTTTTCTTCTGAAGAAAATCATTGTTTTAAACAAACTTTGCCTATATAAGTTGCTTAAATATAGCTTTAGTTAGTAAAATAAGCCACCTTGGTCATCTGTCGCCTATGACAACGAATTTGTAACATTTCAAAAGTTCTAGTTCGGATATTTTTAACATTAACGTTCTTCCAATATTGGCAAAAATCAAATTAAAATTTGCTTTATTCTAACTTATATGCCGTTTTAAAAAGAATGCTTTGCGGTGGTGTTGCGTGTGATGAAAACAAATTACAATTTATTAAAATAATAAATATTTAAAACAGAAAATTAAAACAAATAAAAGTTCGCGGAAAAGTCCTAAAGATATAAATTCATCATTCTTTTTTATCTCTTGATCTCGCACAGTTGCCACAACCTACAACTAAAAATTAGATAGAATTTAAAAATACGAAAATAATTCGGAGCGAAAAAAAATATCACTGTACGTGTCAACAGAACACGAGTTTCCGTTTTGTTGAAAAATATCGTCTGTCCCAAATGTTCGGACATAGTTTATATTTTGCAAAGAAAATAAATAAGGCTCAAAATAAAAATGTATTTGAATTTAAATTCTGCAAAAATAGTTTTTTAAAAAATAATTGATTTTTCAGCAGTACTGGTAAAACAATTCAAGTAATTGCAATGCTCAATACGCATTCCTGCTTCTCCAAAACTACCAAATTATGGTTGATTAAGTAGAGTTATTCAGATGTTTTAACAAGAAACTTGCTTAAATACATAAGCAAAGTAATTTCAAATAATACATTCACTATAATAAAATATAGTTTATCGAATGCAGGACATTGCATTAAAATGTCTTGAAGAAATCGCATGTATTACTTGTACAAACACATATACACAAAAATTAAACATAAAAACCGGAAGACGGACAGACAGACTTACGCAACGACGTTCAGTCCCTAAATCAATGTAAGAACTCACAGTATGCAAAGTTTCATGAAAATATGTTCAACCGTTTGGACGTAGCATGGGCACACACATATAGATGGACAGACAGATAGACACCAAACGTGTAAGAGACGGATTTTGCATCAGAAGGGTCCAAAATGGATAGAAAATTTGAAATGGGTCGAAAATGTACAAACAACATTCCATTCTTATTTATATAGATTCATTGTGCGCGAGGGGAAGGGTAATTACTTGTAATGGTATTTAAATAGACTTTAACCAATAAAAGAAGCGAAGTTAATTTGAAAATAACACTTGAACCAATGATAAAGCTAGTGTAGAAAGTGATCCACGTACTTACCCACGTACGTCATGGCCAAGTTTGTCTTTTATATATTATGATTAAGCCCCGGACTTTTAAGTCTTATAATCTCTGATTACGTTTTTCCAAATGCGTTTTAGGTTTTCCTAGGTTCTCAAATACTTATTTTAGCTTTTTATAGATTAAAACGAAAAAATCTCTTTAGATCGTGATATAATGTTAACACATTTCCTTCGTTGTGATGTAATGACAATTTTTGTACCATGTTCTCGGTGTTTCGAAAGGATATAAAATTTACAATTTGTCACAGAGATCTAGTGGAATGGTAACGTATTATACGATTTTAATTTGATATTTAATCAGAACGTAGAAAACTGAATAAACTTAAAGACAGATCTACACTTTACGATAACAGTTGGAGTTTTTTTTTTCAATATGGAGCAAGAACGGGGGAATACTACACTGGTGTGCAAAACTTAAGCAACGACTGTTTTTTTTGCCGCAACTCCGCAAGAAATCACCTGGGAGAGATGTAATTCAGAATACAGAGACAGTATTTTGTACTTAACGGATGAAGAAAGCATACTAGCGCAAAAATGAATAGAACGCATACAGTATGGAATCAAACAAAAAACGCTTTATCGAAAGAGTAGCGTTGGTGCAAATGATTGTCTGCCCAAGAGGGAGAACAACAAACAGATGCCCCTTAGTAAGGTATATGACCTCCATTAACTGCAATGGTTGCTTGGCACCGTCACTCCATACTCAACACCAGATTATCCAACAGTTGTTGAGATAAGAGGTTCATTCCTCAATGAGCACCTGTATTAGTTGTTGGGTGTTCTCCGGCTGATATAATCGTGCCGAAAGGCGTCTCCCCAAAGCATCCCACACATGTTATATGGGATTTAAATCAGGGGAGTACGCTGGCCAATCTATTCTAGTGATATCTTCACTTTCTAGTAGCACCTCAACAGCAAGAGTCCGATGTGGCCTGGCGTTAACGTTCATAAAAACGAAGTCTGCACCAATGGCACCTCGGAAGAGACGTACGTGGGGGAGGATCACTTGCCGACAATAGCGATCTCCAGTAACAGTACTGTCGAAAATTTGGAGCTCAGTCCGCCCGTTCATCATGATGACTCACCAGACGAGCACGCCAGGACCACCGTAACGGTCTCTTTCCCTGATGTTAGTGGGATAAAACCGTGTTCCTACCTCTCTCCATATCAAATGGCGTTGAGAATCGCTTGTGACACTGAAACGACTCTCATATGTAAAGAGGACGTGACTCCATTGATGATATGTCCAGTCTTTGTGTTCCTTACACCAATCCAAACAGCGCCGCCGATGGGCAGCTGTCAATGGGATGCAGCATTCAGGACGACGGGCGAATAAACCACCTTTATGAAGGCGTCTGGCTACAATAAACCGCGACACTTGTCGTCCCGTTGCCGCACGCAACTGCTGAGCCAGGTTGCCCGCTGACTGGCATCGATCTCTTTTCGCCTGCAGGACGATATATCGGTCATCCATTGGCGTTGTTTTTCTTGGTCGACCTCTACCAACCTTTCTTACAGCTGTACCAGTTATTTGGAAGGCTTTCTAAGCTCGTGAAACGACACTTTTGTCGATTCTAAACTCTTGGACTACACTCCGTCAAACTGCGCCTCTCCTCGAGCTTGCCGATCATTCTACCACGTGTAAAGTCGTCCAGATGGTTTCGTGTAGCCATATTGCACGTACGAACTCACTTAAACTTGCAGCGAATGCCTTTAATAGCGCCTTTCATCCTTCTTTTTAGTGTAGTCTTGCACTGCGCGCGCTGACTGCACGCGTTTTGCGTGCCCTCACGTCTCCTGTGACGTCTTGTTCCTGATATTTGCATACAAATCACCTTTCTACTGAATTAGGTGTTCATTGTACTGAACGCAACAAGCCCCTTTTGTACAATTTCATGGCTGTCTGGTTAAAAATTACATCGTTGCTTAAGTTTTGCACTGCAGTGTAGTATTGACATTGTTATCGTAATAAAAATTTTGATTTTAGGACCTGGAAGTAGTAGACATTAGAATTCTCTATAAGACTGTCAACAAAATTCATCTATGTCAAGCCCTGTTCCTGTGGTTGCTGAAAAGTTCTCCCGTTCTCCCATACGCAACAACGTTAAAGTTAAACTTTATGCACAACTAATTCAGCCCTTGTGCAGCAAAAGAAGTGATTGTAGAGTGAGAAATCGAACTAACCTTTTCGCAACCGAAAATGATTTTTATATATTTCACGACATTTTGCAATTAAATACATTTATAAATTTTCACTGGTTAAGTCTCTGTAATCTTCAGATAGAATTTGTTTCAATCCTGAAGAAGAAAACATGTTCAAAGGAACATGATGTAAGGGGAAGAATTTTCAACCGAGAAATTTCAGAGGCTGTATACAGAGTAAAATTCTCTACTTTTTCACGAGAACTCAGGATTGGTTTATTTTGAAATTCAAGTTCCTTGCTAGGACAGCCTCTAACTTCCTGGATACATATATCTGATAGATCTGATGTGGGAGCAAAGGGATCCCGGCATCAGATATATCCCATCGGTCAAAGGCAATAGTGCTCTCTCCAATCTTGTAATAGTAGAAGCTAAGTTGCAATAGTGTGCTTTTATTAAAGCTAGGGCTTTAACAGTGGAAGGTAAATTTAAAGTCTATTTTGCAGCAGTGAAGAGCCAGTTTTATATAGAAGTTAATAAATAATATCTCAAGGGTTCATTGAGAAGTAACTGACTAATTTTAGTCTCTTTGTGTGTGTATCATTTCTCTGAAATAATGTTATGATAATATTCAAAAAGAATCCCTCTTCTAAAAATCTAGTTTTTAGCAGTATATTCAGAGGAATTCAAGAAAGACCAATCCTTGATATTTTTGCTCAGTTGAAGTATTTCTTTCATATATACGTTTTCACTTAATTTTTATATATTTTTATAAACGACTGCGTTGATTTTAATAACGGCGATTTTATAATGATGTTGCATCGACTTGTATCACTCCCAGAAATTTGGTTGCATTATCTACGAAAAAACATTGTACATACGAAAACGTTACTTCTCGTTCTAATTTTTGGGTTTTGATTCTTTATCTCAGCTGTTGCAATGGCTAGATTAAAATTACGGGATTCTTTTATATTAACGACGACAGATTATTTTAATCATTTTAGTGTGATCATTGTTTAAAAGGATTACTTGCACACAACTAAGTGTTTTTCCTTTTTTTCCTAGTTAAGTATATTTAATCTTTTTCGGGAAAGAAAACATTTAATCATACCTAAACTGTATCACCATAGGAATCTGCTTTTGCACATAAAGCTATATAATTGACAATTAGATTTTAAAATTTCTTTAGCCCAAGTTTTAGTAATTTGTATTTATTTTTTAAATTTAATTAGATTTTATGTTTGGGTAGCCTGTTTTTGCCATTCCAACAGCTTAGAATCTCAGTAATCTCAACTGCTCAAGAACAAAATCAAAACACATTACTTTTTATTGTGGGTTCGACGTTCAGTGTTTTTAATATGCATTATTCGTAATTAACTGGGTGAGTTCCTCTGCCACTTTCTTTACTTTCGCTTTCTCCTGTCGGCGAAAAGTGTCAGATTTCTCAGTAATTTTAGTCAAATTACTTTTGGCTAATAATTTAATTAAATTTTATTTAAATACTTGTTTAAAAATATTCCATTGAATGAAGCACTTAATAGGAATGAAGGACTTAATAGAGAAGTCTCCACCGAGATAGGGTAAACATAGAAATTTCTAACTTCAGACTTTTAAAAGTGCCTTCAACTTTGAAATATCCGAGATCAAATAAATGTCACATGATTATAGGGATTTCATGACAAATATGTAGGATTTGAAAATTCAAATCATTCTTCAAAAATGTAATCTTCCTTCATTGCTTTTCTCATATCATATACATTTTGCTTTTCGATTGCATATTTTATTTTTCAGTCAATCCATCTTTGGCGTATGATCAAAGTTTTAGGTCGAAAAAAACCAAGCTTGTAAAAAACAGCTTTGATCTTTATCCTTTGTACCATTTTCCAATGCACGTAACATTTTCAGATGCAAGGTTTTCTGTATATGTGTACCAAATATGGTATAGATTGGGCAAATTGTATTCATTGGTATAGAGTATAGACAGACCGACGCCAACTCTGCTTTATATATAAAGAGTGTTAACGTTCTCGAAGCAATTTTTATTCGATTTACTTTTTTCGTGTTTCATTAGCACTATAAGACCATGGTTTTATACTTTCTAAAATGCAATTCCAATGCATACCTTAAGGTAAAAAATGTATATTCACTAAACAAATAAATGAATGCAGATGATAAACGATTATGATTATTAGTTGGAAATATATGATTTAGATTAAAATGCGAAAATACCTTGATAATTATCCGTAAGGTGAAAAATAAATTAAAATCCATTAAATACACATTTATTAAAACATCAATTTTAAAATCCCAGCTCATAAGAAACTAGTCTTAAATGTGTTCATTAGTTTTATGCATAGTAAACACAATACTTAACAGAAATCTTAATCACAATAGTCTTTAGTATTTATTAGCAAACATTGGAATATAAAACAGATACGAGATTCATTTTTGGAGGCAAGTGTACATTAAAACTGCATTCTTTCGAAAAATAATGTATTGTTGGACACGTTTACTGTATATTTACCATTCCTAAATATTATTTTACATCAAAGCGAAAGTACAGTATGATATGCAAAAAACTAAAAATCGCTTTGGGGTAGATATTCTTTTAAGAATAACATGTCTGATTTATCTGGGGGAAATGTTCTTTTGAATACACAATAAAATGATTATGTAACATATTCAAAGTATGAAAGGAATTTTCTGTGCAAAAAAATACCAAACGGTCTGAGAAGATTTTACTTCTGCTGTCCTAATGATTATGACATGATAGAAATCGGAGTTACCTAAAGTAGTTTATTACCGTTTTAGCAACGTTTGGCATTTAATCTAATTCGTAATGACCAATCAATTAGCATTTTCAATTTGGAATTTATTTAAAATTCTCATTGGAGGAATACTGAAATCGTATAAGAAAACCAAGCCTACTAATGTCACGTATAAATACATATAGGAGATACGGATCACCACAGAAACATTACTGGCACCTATATTTAGCTTGACAGAAATGCCTCTCATATACTACATTGCTATATTACTAATTATATTAGTTTTAAAATATATATATTTAGACCCCACCCAATTTTGTAAGTTTAGCGTTTTTTACTTCTTTATTTGTGTTTTATTTCTCCCTTGACCATGATTTTATGTTTAAATAGAAAGTATTTCGAAAGTCTGGCACAAAATACGTATGTTGCTCTTATTCTATAAAAATCATGCCACCGTCCTAGGAATTCCATTGTTTCAATACCAAATCTCTCTAAGGAGATTCTTATTCTTTAAAAGATTAAAAAAATCATTAAAATTAACGGTTTTATTTATTATTAATGAATTTTCTTTCAATACTGTAATGAAACTATTTGAATGTGAACAAAAGTCGAACAATTTCGACGGATTTTTTATTCACATAAAAACAATCTTCCTTGTTTAAGAATACGAGGGAGTTTGAGCTATATTACGCATATTATCTTAACATTCTATGATAGGTTTAAAGAATTTTTCTTCAATGGAAATACTTAGATTTCATAAGCTAATAAGCTGGCCATCAAAAATGCAACACCCTCAAGGTCAAGAGATACAAAGCCATACTTATACAAATAACATTAAGCACATAGGGAATGAAGTAATTAAAATTACAGCTCCGTTCAACTTACAGAACGCTAAGAAATAAGCATTTTGTGAAGCTTCCATGGGAGGCAATTACTGTTGCTACACGTCTTGACATTGAAAGAGAGAGGCTTTGACTGTGTGTTTGGGGTATACCAGTCCATGGTACCTGCATTACCAAGCTTCACCTGGAGTAGCAGACGGTGGTCTGTGGTGTATCTGTCTCGTTGGATGAACATTGACCTGACGTATTCGATGGGTAAGAGATCTGATTAATGGGTGGCCATAGAAGGATGAAACCTGGAGAACGTTGAAGAGTTGTTGTACCTTGCATAGCACGTGCTGTTGCGCCTGGTATGCAACTTACCTGAGATCCTTTTGCAAACCGGCCACTTAAAAGCCCCAAAGATATGGGAAGACACCAGACTCCAAAACTTCAGATGACTGTTGAGTGTACTGGCAATGAGTACTAGGCTTGTTCGGGAGTAGAGTTCAATGGCGCCCATACCATAATGCCAGGTGTCGGAGCGGTATGGCAATGCATAATTGAAGTCATGCAGTCTGAATAGTGCCATTGGATGTGGCCATCGTGGTGCTATAGATAGAATCGAGACTCATGTGAAAAGACAATGTCATACCTGTCGTTTGTCAAAATGTGGTGTTCTTCGCAGCGTTGCAGTTGCAGACGCTTGTGGTATAGTCACAGGTATTCTCAGCAATGGACGCCTTGAAAAAAGTCATCGCAGCTGTAGATGAAGTCAAATTATTGACAGAAGTTGCTAGGCGACACACAATAATTCTTGTAGGAGAACATTGAAGAGTTGTTGTACCTTGCATAGCACGTGCTGTTGCGCCTGGTATGCAACTTACCTGAGATCCTTTTGCAAACCGGCCACTTAAAAGCCCTAAAGATATGGGAAGACACCAGACTCCAAAACTTCAGATGACTGTTGAGTGTACTGGCAATGAGTGCTAGGCTTGTTCGGGAGTAGAGTTCAATGGCGCCCATACCATAATGCCAGGTGTCGGAGCGGTATGGCAATGCATAATTGAATAGTCATGCAGTCTGAATAGTGTCAACACACTTGGATGTGGCCATCGTGGTGCTATAGATAGAATCGAGACTCATGTGAAAAGACGATGTCATACCTGTCGTTTGTCAGAATGTGGTGTTCTTCGCACCGTTGCAGCTGCAGACGCTTGTGGTATAGTCACAGGTATTCTCAGCAATGGACGCCTTGAAAAAATTCATCGCAGTTGTAGATGAAGTCAAATTATTGACAGAAGTTGCTAGGCGACACACAATAATTTTTGAAGTAGGGTTCTTGATGTTAAAGTGCGATAAGTAATAGGCCATGAGCATAAAATATCTGTTCTCTCGCTCTGTGTGGTTTGACGAGGCTTCTGCAATCGTTCACGTATGTCAGTTTGTCTCTCCTGCATCCATAAATTCCATATTCACATCACTGTGGCTTGATTTCGTCCAACACGAGAACCGATTTCTCGGAAGGATTATCCGAAGTTTCAATGAACCACAATTCTTCTTCTGTCAAACTCAGAAAAGTGCTCGCATGACTAATTAAGATTCCTATTCACAGGAACATGGCGAAAACGCAATTCCAATATTTAAAACAGGCTCTCTGTTTTCCCTTTTTATAGTGCTTATAGGGTCGTTTTTGGCACTCGTGATTTGAATAAACGCTCCAATGATAATCATTAGAATTTCCCTCCATGTTCTACGTACCATGTGAATTTTAAAAGGAGTGGTTGTTTTCTTCATGGTGTTACATTTTCGATGTCCAGCAATGTTTTAATGTATTTAACGGTATCGTAAGCTAATGTTAAATTTTGCTATGGATGCGTTGGAAGTAAAGTTATACGATTTTATTTATGAAAACAAATAATATGATAAACTAACTATAGTAAAAGCATTACACCACATTCATGGGAATTAAAACAAAAGAAAATATAAAAATGTGTAGCAGTTAGAAACTAATAAAGAAGACAGCAGAACACGCAGCAAATAATTCAATGCTAATTTGCTTTACGAAGATATAATTTTCTAAAGAGGGGATGTTAGTTTAGTTTGCGTTTTTCTCTGAAAACTAGAAATTACACTATCGAAATCAGAACTTTATGCGTTATTTTTGTGATTGTGTTACATTTTGCTATTTTAGTAAAAAATAAGGATAATACAATCTGAGTGAATCTCAGGCCAAATATCTGTACCGAAGTATCTTAAATGACAAATGAATGTTCCATAAGCTATGTGGAATAAAATTAGAACACCCACATGCCTTGTGATGCTACTGGGAACTAAAAAATTTAAAAAATGTTTAGGTGAACGCATTGTACGTTTTAGGTATTGCGAAAAACATATCTTGCTCTATTAAAAGCAACATAATAAGGATAGTACTGGCCTCTGACCCTAATGAAATAATAATAACGATCAAACATGATTTCCACAAGTCTGTCCAAGAGTTCCTGTAGCAATGAGTCCCATTCACGCACTAGAGCATGTCTTTGCTCTTGTGTGGTCCTTGGTGGTGCCGTGAACACTGCAATGCGACGTCCGAGAGGATCCCAAACCTGCTCTAATGGATTGAGATAAGGTGACTTTGCTTCATATGAATTTAGTACTATCATTACTTTTTGGACAATTGTGCTCTACTAAATTGTGCTCTGAGTGGAACGTAAAAATAATTTAAAATCCTTTCACACGAATTCGTATGCCTATAACTTGCAATAATTATGCGCAGTGTAGTGTGACATGTTAGACGATCGCATTTAATCAATGTTACCTCTTGTTCCCGGAAACGCTAGTTGTGAGTTCTCCTAACATATCAAAAATAGCAACAGAAACGACTGATGCCAAATTTGGATACTGGTCATATGTACGTAAGTATGGTAAGAAAGTAGATGACCTTAGGGAAGGTCAGTTCTAGGGAGGTAGTAAGTTCTCCAAGGAAGGTGCTGGCTTACGCAAAATGGTGTATGGCGATCGTCATAGACGATTGTTTCACCAACTTGAAATCGCTGCTTCCTGTACTGATAAATGCGGAGTCAAAATCCGCCTTAAAGACTAATTGGGAGAATGCAATGTATACGTTTTACCTGTCCCCTAATCGATCAAATAGACTTATTTAATATCATATGACTCAAACGCAAACTAGCTAGAGTAGGAATATACGTAGCTAGGTTTAGCGCGTTCGGGTCATGCCTATTCCGACAGGAAAATAATACCATTAGAAATCAGGTACCAGGGTTTATACTGTTGTTACTTTTAATCATTAATCCTCTGGGGGTTTGTCACGAATATATTCGTTTTGAAATCTGCAGTTTTTCTTTGACTTGGAACCAAATTTGACCTCCTTGACTAATAGCCTTTCCTGATATTCATTCAATCAATAAATGTAGTTATTTAGTCATTGTGTGTGTGTTGTGAGGAAAAAACATTACACTACTCGAAAACGGCGCCTAGAGGGTTAAAGTTGCTATCTCATCACAAAAATGTTTAGTCGAAATAGTATGTAAAACGTTTTGCGTTAAAACTTTTTTCACGCAAATCTGTTTAAAAATATAACGTCATAGGTCAACCAAATTAGGCTTACATCCAATGACATTTGTAATGAATTATGCTGATTAAAATTTTGTGTTATTTTTAACCAAATGGTTTATTGTGACTACAAGGAAATGCTATTCTTGCAATTAGATTTTATGTGAAATTGTTTTTAAACATTCTTTTTGAAAAGCAAATTTTTTACATATCTATCATATCCAGTTGTTTCTAAAATTTGATACACAGTAATGAAAATAAATATTTAAATGTTAAACTCTTAAAAAATATCGCTGTTGAGTTTTTTTATCTACTCGTACTAGTGATTATTCTAATTGGATGTACGACAGAGTTGTTTGAAATGCAATGAGAAAAAATTGTATCTGAATTTAAAAATCACGAAATGAAGCGAGTCATTAAAAATTAACGAGTAAAAAATATCCCTTGCTGATGATCAAATTTACTCAAATTTACTTAAAAACTGTTTGAACTGTTTACATGTTTAAAATGTTTATCTGCTTCGGTTTGAAGTATCTTTAATAAGTTTTGTATTCAGATGAAAATAAAAAAGAACACACAAACTTTCTATTATCTGAATCAGAATAGTCTTCAAATGGTATTACGAGTTATGAATTACTAAATGTAATAACGAACTGAAAATCACACATTTTTAATTGAAAAAAGCATAATTTAATTTTTCAAATAAGTTCCTTATGAAATGTTATATGAAATAGTTCAATTTTTCTTATGCTTTTTAAAATATGTATGTAAACGTAAATTCCTTTTTCAATTTTAGCTTTTACATTTACAGGTACTTTTAAATTGATAGTATAAAATGGGTCTTTTTGAAAAATATTTAATACACCAAAAACGGTAATATTGATCAAAATTTTAAACGATATACAGATGTATGCAGAACTTAAACTCAGTTTCTAATTCTTTCCAAAAGAATGGAGACAATATTCGAATACCCGAAAAGGTAGGTTTCGAATACCGGATATCCGATTTAGACAAAATATAAAATTTCATGTGAAAGGATGCGTACAACCTATTTCTAACTGCATCAGTGAAATCATACTTCTTTCTCCAACAGAAATTATTTAATATTAGTTACCAACGTGTGTATTTAGAATGGAAAATCGCAAAACATCTATAACTACAATAAGTTATAGTGATAGTTCATAATAATTACTTAATTTGTTCATAATCTGTAATATATTTTTAAATTTGATATTTATTTTAACATTTTGTTTTAGACTAAAATATATACTGTGTATTTAAATCGAAAGCTTGAACTAAAAAATAAGCTAAAAGAGAAAACAGGTTATTTACATTGGATAAGAACAGAATTACATTTCATAATAATGCAACTTAGAGTTAATATTTCAGATGTACTATTAGATTATAAACCGTACTTTCGGTGCCTAATGATATTTATTTATTCTATTTGTATTTAGCTCTTATTAGCATTTCCCCCGGTAGCTTAAAACAGCCCACTGTATAGTATAATAAAAACATATTTCTATATTCCCTTATCTCAAAGATATTAATCAAATGAAAAGTGCCTTGCCGAAGAAACTATTCTATGAATATCTTCAAACGGAACAGAAAACTTGCTTTTAAGGAAAATATGCAATTTTTATATTAAAAGTTGGAATATTTGTTCTGACACCTTGAATAACAACTAGCATTTTATTCCTAGTTCTAAAATTATGTACGCGTTTCGCTCTCTCCGCAAAGTGATGGAGTATGGGTAACATTTTCTTTAAATTCAGCTTGAAAATTCTAAACCAGGATGGAATAGTTATTCAGCGTAGGTACTCATTCTATTGAAAACAAAAGGTTTCATAAGGTAAATAAATGTAAGTACGCAATTTAAGTTCCTTACTAATGAATCATGCAACAACTCTATATAATGTAATAAATTAGTGACTCCTAAACATTTCAGTCCAAGGACTCCTTGAAAATTAAAACATTTCGCAGATATCTTGATGTAATAAAATTAAAAAGGGTGAAGTGCCAGATAAACTTGTGTACTTGGATGAGAATGGTATTCTAATACTTGTTAGGCCTCCGACGGGAGCGTATAACTATAGAAATATGGCGAGGAATGGACTCTACGAATTAGAAGAATTATTCTGCAGGCATTGAGGGGGACTCATAGTTGCTGCAGAGAGGTACCCAAATCTGTTGTAATATGAGGTTTAGGATTTCTATGTCCTACAGCGCGTTTTATGGAATCCCAGATGTGTTCAGTACTGTTGGGATCTGGTGATTTAGGTGGGAATGACGAAACCCCAAGGGAGAACAAGTCCATTTTAATTATTGTTTTCTGCTGTTTCTGTGTATAGGATGATTAATTATACCTCGTCGAAAAATACGGCACTCATACGAGCAAGGTTCCGAGTATTAAAGAGGAAGAATTGTGGCTTGAGATTGCGGATTATCCTTCCAAGAAATCCTCTTTAGTATTGGACGAAATGAAGCTACAGTGGTGCGAATATAGACTCGATGGGTGCAAGAGGAACAAACTGACCTATACGAACGATTATAGCAGCCTTGTCAAACCATCGAGCGAGTGGACAGGCACCTTGTGCGCATGGCTATTATGGACAGTCCTGTAAATCAAGAACCCTAACTTTAAAATTAGGATGTATTGCACAATAAACTGTGTCAGCACGTATTATACGACGTCGTTTGCAGCAGCGGGAATTTTCACAAGGCACTAACTGCTGGATCTGCGGCTGCAATGGTTGCGTAGTACGTCTCACATGTACAAACGAATGCATGTCATTGTCTTTTCAGACGAATCTCGATTCTGTCTACAGCACCATGATGGTCGCATCTGAGTCTGGCGTCTACCACAGCTTCAGATTACATATATCTTGCATTATGCATTGCCATACTTCCATCACCTGTCGCATTGGTATGGGACGCCCTTGGATTTACAACCGCACCCTCCTAGTACGCGTTGTCAGAACACTCAACTACCACCCCTACATCTCTGAAGTTTTGGAGCCTGTTGTATTCCATTATCTTTAGGGCTTGCCTGCAGTCCGTTTTCAATGCGCGAATGAAATTGGTATACAATGTACAATTACTTGTTGTCCACCAGGTTTCACTTCTATAATCTTCCCGTTCACCAGATTTTTCACCAATCGAACACGTCGTATCGATTATCACCCAACGACTGGTACATCATAGAACACCCAGGGTTGCTCCACATGAACTTCTACATATGGGCTGCCACCTATATACACATCCAAAGTTTCTTTCAATGCCGAGACGTGTAGCAGCAGTTATTGCCCCATGGTAGCTACAGAAAGTTCTTCTCGTTCCCTATGTCGAACGGACCTTTAATTTCAACCAATTCTCTCCTCTTGCCCTATATTATTTGTATAATAAATATGACTGATATATCTTGTCCTTCATGGTGTATTTTCGATGGACAGCAATTTATGACTCCTCAGTAAGCTCACAGGGCATTGAAATCACACCATTAGGTAAATAAAGTTTAAAACAACCTACCATTTGATTGCCTTTTGGGCCCCATGAAATGTATTGGAGTTTTTCTCCTGATTTTTTCAATGGCCAAAAATGTAACATCTTCCTACAAAAAATTAAAGAATGAATGGTCGAATTGCTTGGTTATCAGTCTTGTACAAATTATCAACGTTTTTATGAAGAATTTAGTAAAAGAATATAAGACTTACCTGTTATCTATGTCATATATTTTACATCTTGTTTCAAAAGAATATTTATATACCTGAAAGTAAAAGGATACCAAGTATATATATGATGAGCACAACAAATATTTCGATCAAAAACACTAAAAACAAAAAAAAATTAGCACCCACTGTTCTCAATCAATTCTATAGATGGATTAGAATGAAAACATTTCAAAGATATACTACTGATTAAAGTGTTTTCTAAGCTTCATTAAAAAGTGAAGAAATTCTAATGCAAAATAATTTATAGTTATGACTTAAACAAATAAGTATGACAAATATATAAACAAGGGTAAACTAGACAGTTATTGACACCTCGGACAGTCATTGACACCCTAAACTTTAATTAAAAAAAAGCTAATGTCAATGTTCAGTTTCAAATATGGGCGGGAAAAATTCCTTGTGAATCATAGAAGTCAGCTGTGTTAAAAGATTTTCAAACTGTAAACATCAAGAAAGGTAATATAACCGTAATCAAGAAGTATACAAACAAGGTACTAGTTAAGAGGACGGTTTCTTCTGTTTTTGCTAAGAAAAGAGCATGAGCATGTTTTATGAAATGGATTAGCTATAGTTTCCTTTGCATAAGTCTATTTATACTGCAAAAATAAACTAAATAAGAATGAAGGGATGTCAATAACTATGGTGTCAATTACTCATCCAAAGGTGTCAATAACCGATTTTGCACTATTTATTCTCAATATATTGCAAAATATCTTCCAAGGATAATTTTTTGTATGAAACCCTTTATTCAGTTTAAAGTAGAGTAATTCAGGAAAAAGTTACAATGAATTTCAACTTGATTGAACTATTTTTACTATTTTTCCATGAATTTATAATAAATATTGCCTTAAGGGTGGCAATAACTGGCGTGTTTATCCTATGACAAAATAGTTTATGGTTATTATATGGGTGGTAGCTGAATTAACGTCACACTGGAGCAACACGATGGGCTATTGGCGACGGTCCGGGATCAATTCGTAAGGGAAAGATCCAATATGACTTAGGGTAAATAATAAAAATATGAAAATGCGAGTTCATGAATATATGTATTAATGTACATCAGGAACATTTTAATGTTAATAAAATAATAAAATAACTTAACTTTTGACTCATGAGGCTTAGAGTTAATAAGTTATATTCGACGTCATTTTTATTTAAATGTCAATTTATTAAAGCTGAAAAAATTGCAGTGATTCAGATACTTCTAAAATGGCATAAATTTGAAATGAAATTTCAATATTTATCCCATGAAAAACAATTTTTTAAATTTATAAAATTAAAACAAATTGAAGGAAACATTTCTAATTTTCTAATGAAGTATGATCTACTACCAGAACCGTAACAATTGCGCTAAACTTTCTTAATTGCTTATATTTATCCAAGTCCAAGGGTCGTGACTCATATTTGATATCTTATTTCAATATATTTATAATGAATATGGCAAAAAACACACATCAGTCATATTACCACACAATTAGATTCTGAACGTGTACTTCAATATCATTCCATTCCCTTGTTCAAAGGGAATCGGTATTTTATTTAAATTATTTCCCTTCATTTTCTTTCCTGCCCTGATTTCTATCTTGCAGATTTCTTATTATTTTCGGTAATCAGATTTCTGAAGAACTTTATTATAGAACGCCTAGCTCTTCCATGTAGTTTCAGGAGCAGCTCCATAAAGCAAATCGAACATATTTAAACTATCCGTCAAACAAGAGAATGTATCCTGTAACGGTGGAGTCTGTATTAATTACATCCGTTATTGTTATTCGACAAAAAATAAGTTATATGAATTTCTCTGCCACGTGAGGTGATATAGATGCATTGTACATAGCATCTCTAAATTACACCATTTGATATTTAAAGTAATGTAGATATGATCACATGTGAGAAATGCTTGTAGAGGAACTGTTTGAAAACAAGAGTTTTGAATATTCTCAGATTTCTGAAAATGTCTATTATAGGAGGCAT
The DNA here is from genome assembly GCA_933210815.1 of Meta bourneti. Lineage (NCBI taxonomy): Eukaryota > Metazoa > Arthropoda > Arachnida > Araneae > Tetragnathidae > Meta > Meta bourneti. Next base: position 73,975,234 of record OW119924.1, on the reverse strand, counting down.
TTTCTGTTAAGCTAAATATATGTGGAAGTAGTGTTTCTCCGGCGGAACGTGCTCTCTGTACGTAATAGGAAAGTTACTTGGATTATTTATTTGAATGCCATTTCAACCGCCGCCAACAGAAATTGCGAAGAATGAATTTCGAATTGAATTTTTATAGTTGATTTGTCAACGCTACTTAGATTGGATTCCAAACGTCGCCCAAATGGTGATTATTTACATTTTAAGGTAAACGCGATATGTATCATGCGAGAAAATTCGGATAGCGGAAGAAAATTCATCTTATTTTGTCTGGTTTGGTTTGTTTTCATTGAAAATCTTTCTCTATACTACAATCTTAAAATTCTGAGACTCTTCTGATCGTTATCGAATACTTTTTGCGTTTCTATATCACGTATTTTGGTCTGATATAATATACCAAAAATCTGTGGATATGTAGCTGCTATCACCAGGACAATGGCTGAACGAGAGTATAATGTACAAGCGCAATCACAGGACTTTCGACTTAGCATATCTCAATTTCCCCCTGTATACCACGACCTCCCACTGAAGTAGTCACGAAGAGGCAATGACAATGAAGCCGCCATCAACCAAAGATGTGCAACTTTCATGTGAATACGCTGTCCATGTAATTGTCCATCCTACGCTTTTTTATACATTAAATGGTGTTTGAATCATACTAAAGTGTGCACCTGTGCCCTCCACATCCTAATAATTGAATAAATGGCTTATAATGTTTCAATTTATTATTAATAATTAATAAGTTTGTAAAAGACAGAAAGCTGATAAAAAAACTAATTTATAATTAATTTAATTAATTTAATTTTTAAACTAATTTATAAAAAGCATTCAAAATAAACAATGCTCATATATTTTATGTATGTTTCTAACATCTGATTTGTAACATCTAATATAAAACGTGTGTTATTATGTTCAAACTTGTGCACACAGATATTTTTATTTAATTTGTTTGAATAGTTTGAGTTGTTAATAATTTTTAATAATTGGTTTTAAGAAATTTTTATTTATAGAGTATAATGGTTGTCTGTAATTTAATGAATTGATCAAATCTTAAGTAATTATTTATTCAAACAGAAAACAGTGCTTCAGGCAAAAATTTAAATTTTCTTTCCAAAATTTTACAAAACAGAAATTTAATTATTCTAATAATTATAAATTTAAATAATAAATTTAAGAACTACTTGGTTACTTACTTGATTGAGATCATAAAAAAGTAGCACGTATTTTAGGTCTGATGATAGACTATACTTGACTGCTCTGTTTTCTTTCTGCATTTTATCCGATAAACACAGCAGCATGAAAAAAATGATAAGAGGATATAGTACTGTAATCAAAAGAAAAATCTGTAAAAAATACCATAAACTCGTTTAATTAATTACTGTCTTATGCAAAGATTGTTATTTAATTTATGGGATATAAGATGTTTTCAATCTTCGTCACATATCGCTACTGGATGGAAAATTGCATAGTTACTACAAATAAATATTAAAAATTAATTCAATTCGATAAGTTTAATGATACTTCATTGAATAATTTCTTTTATTAGAACGCTAAAAACACACAGAAGTGAGGCATAAAGCATGAATCAATTGATCATTTCCATGTGGATCAAATGGCTAAATGAATAATTATGTAATCATTACGCTCAGCTAGAATTGAGAAAAATCATTAAACAACTTTAGGAGAATGGAAACAAACAACTATAGCAGATTTATCACTTTACTTTTCCACATGCACTGTTCTAATAATTTTATATATCGGGAAGATGTTAAAACCAAAAAAGAGAAAGAATAGCCGTCTTGAAATGAAGTTTGACTTGACAATTTTAGTGACTAAATATACCCCATAAGCATAAATTGCTAATGATTACAATAGCGTTACTTAATGTTAATTAAATAAATAACATTTTAATTGATTTTTTCATAATAGCATCTTGAAAGTGGAAAGTTCATAGTTCCATGATTTCCATACATTGAAATAAATTAATTTTGATTTGTTTAAGAATTGAAAGTTGCACAAAAATATTCGAAATACTTCATTAACATACTACTTTATTAAAATTAACAAAGAGAAAAGCGAACTGTATTTCAAAACTAAAACTAAAATTGAGAATCACCAAAGGCATACTACAAATCGAAGTGTAGAAAGTTATAAAATTCTTTTTTAGAAGACAGAAATGTTAATTTAAAATCAATGTTTTACACACTATATGAATGCAATTTCATTCTTACGAAACAAAATTTAGACATCCTGCATATGAAGGATTAGGTGAGAATTTTGGGGTGTAAAACAATAATCAACTCCTTAAAATAACTACTTGAGTTTGTACCCCAACTGGTATTTTATTAGTTATAAAAATTGAAAACTTCACTTACGTACAAAATGTTTTTCAATATTTCGACAACTTCATTTCCTTTTTTGAAGTAATACACGAATTTGACGTAAATATATTCTTTTTTGGCACGAAAGTATATTTCCAACTCGTTTCTTTATAAAAAAGCATTTTATAAGCAATCATTGACCATGAAACTTATGTTTGCTTAATTAGAAAATAGTAGATCATTTTAGAGGCTTTAAAAGAAAATATAAACCGTAATGATAAGGTAATTTTGTGAACTTGATAAGTTTTACCATGTATCAGTGTATGGACTATTTATTGACTATTACAACAGCAAAACACAATTGAAAATGCTGGAAAATGTAAAATAAAGAAATTTTCAATTCATTTTTTGTAAAAATAGATATAAACTCGAAAGCATCTTACGATCAGTTTTTGATTTATTTTATTTATTCCGCTATGTATCTAGTTTCCGTCAAGGTATCAAGCGGTTTTATTTTTCTCAAATTATTATCTTCTGTCATGTATCTGTCGATTAAATAGGACTAGTGGTTGCCCAGTGGTCGAAATTTGACCATAATTCATTTAATTTTTAAGTTTGAACGTTAATAAGGTTCTTTTGTCAAGGAGTTATACCTCTATATTCATTGCATATAATTTTTTTGAATTTTGTTCTATCACGTAAGCTGCGAGCATCTACAAATACGTCATAGGAAAAATGCGGTATAGCTTGGTTAAGCCATATCTAAAAACAATAACGCGTTGTTTGACATTTTCTTGGGATTTTTTTATTGCTATACTGGCCACAGGTTTCGCCAAGGCTACACAGTTAATTTGCCTATCGTTTTCAAATTATATAAAATTTAAATAAAAAATAAATCCAAAAAATGAAATAAAGAATACGTGCTTCGTATTTTTTTATATATTTTTTATTGAAACAAAAAAAACGGGTGGTTAAAAAAATAAATGTTGTCCATTGAACTTGAAATAGTTCGACAATGATTTTAATGATTCAAAACTTCTGTGTAGACGATGTTTCTTGTAAAAACTTTTTCATCGGTTGCTAAATGCCCTTGACCGTTATATTCTGAAACATAAAATCTCAAACCATCGAATGATCGAACTCTACTTGCTGCGACGTACAATTGACCATGTGTAAAAACTGGCTGCCTCAATAAAATTCCAATTTTTTCGAATGTTTGTCCTTGAGACTTATTTATTGCCATCGCAAATGCAGGTATAATTAGAAATTGAGTTCTTTGAAAGTTAAATGGTAAAATAGTTCCGGAATATGTTAAATTTATACGTGGAATCAAAATTCTCTTATTGCGTGCGGTACGTTAAAACTTCGCAATCAATTGTATTACGATGCATAAATTTGATGCGAATTCTTGTTCCATTGACTAATGCTTTCTTTGTATTTAAGTTTCTGATCAGCAAAACGATGCAATTAACTTTCAATACTAACTTATGTGGTGGCAAATTATGCCAAATCTCATACTCCTCCGTGCGCGCAATGTGCTTAAAAAGGGGTACAAAGTTTTTTCTTCACGTATTAATATATAGATTAAATGGTAAATTTAGCTGAAGGAAAGCTGCCTTCCAGTCTTGCCGAATCGGTAAGCTAAAAAATGAATGCTATTAAAATAAAGGTAATTTAAGCGATTTTCGCATTTTATCCAAGTTTCTGACCCATCAAACCCCATAATTAAGGAATGATGAGAAAAATACTTGGCACTATGCAGGTACATACACCAAAAATCAAGAGTGTACAGTAATAAAAATAATTTAAAGAAATAATGTATCAAGAAATAAAAGAATTGAATAATTTATCATCAGTGAAATATATGCTTTTACACTGCTGGCCACCCAAATTGCAACACCAGGAAAGACAAGAGATATCACAACAAAATTTATTTTGTAGATAACATGTTGACCAAGTATCAAATGATTAAATTTATAGACTTCTGTGAAGTGTGGTTCCTGCTAAAATCAGTAGCCAGAGTAGCCGCCATTGTTGGAGATCACCGCTGCCACACGCCTCGGCATTGATTCAAAGAGACTTTGGATGTGTTCTTGGGGTACAGCAGACCAAGCAGCTTCCACACGTTGCCAAAGTTGATCTGGTGTGGCAGCTGGGGATGTATTCTGGGTCAATCGTTGAGCAACCATGGACCACATGTTTTCTATCGGCGAAAGATCCGGAGAGCGAGCCGGCCAGGGAAGCAATTCAATCCGGCGATTGACGAAGAACCCTTGGACAATGCGTGCCACGTGTGGTCGCGCATTATCCTGTTGAAATATGGCTGTGGGCAAGCCCTGAAGGTAAGGAAGGACAACTGGCTCCAACACCTCGGAGATGTAGCGCTGGCTGTTTAAAGTACCGGCAATGCGTACTAGAGGAGTGCGAGAGTGATATCCAATACCGCCCCATACCATAATACCCGGTGCAGGACCAGTGTGGCGGTGCATAACGCAGCTGTTCAGCATCCTCTCTCCACGGTGTCTCCAGACTCGAATCCGACCATCGTGGTGTTGCAGACAGAAGCGTGACTCGTCAGTAAAGACAATTTCATTCCATTCTGCCGTCCACATCCTTCTTTCATCGCACCATTGGCGGCGGAAACGTCTGTGGTTCTGCGTCAAGGGTAGACGAAGCAATGGACGTCTTGCGGACAGACCACTCTGCTGTAAACGGCATCGAATGGTACGCGCAGACACTGGATGATGCGGTACAGACTGAATGTGCTGTGCTATGGTTCGTGATGTGGCTGAGCGATCCGTCACTGCCATATGCACAATATGCCTGTCATCACGTGAAGTGGTGCACTGAGGTGGATGCGATCGAACACGTCGGTCCGTCGTACCCTCCTGCATCCAACGATCACATATCCGCATTACAGTTGTTTGGTTTCGTCCAACACGACTACCGATTTCCCTGAAAGATAATCCACAATCTCGGTAGGCCACTATCCTTCCTCTGTCGAACTCGGATACTTGATCAAAAGATGATCGCTGTTTTCTACGAGGCATAATTGATCGTTTTTTTGAAAAAAACCACAAGAAAAACACAATTGCCGTACTTGAAATCGTCGAAATCTCCAAGCCTTAAATAGCGCTTTGAAGTGGCACCACAGGCGCGCGTGATGTGCGTCTGCGCTGAAATTCTAATCATTTGCATATCTCACCTCCGCTAATGCATGTTGTAAATTTCATATTATTTGCCTGCTTCCTTCAGGGTGTTGCATTTACGGTGGCCAGCAGTGTATTTATCTATTTTAAACTATTTCAGAATATTAATATTTAGTTAATAATATCATTAATAATTTTATCAATTTTGCTTTTTTTTTGTTCAACATTACAAATCCGTGTGAATAGTAACCCCTCCAGAAAGTATTATTTAACCCAACATTCACTGGATAATCCTTTTTAATTTGCTTAGAGTAACATGTTTTATCCAAACTATATCTGCTGTTAACATCTTCATTTCAAATGCTATTGAAGGTATTGCACTGTTGAGTGTACAATCCTATTTATTTATGCACATTATATAAACTTAGAGATGTATGGTAGTTCAATATTGTAGTCTAACAACGTGCACTGATATAGTTAGCCTAGTAGCATACCATTATGTAACCCATTTACATCACATTGAATGGATTCGTGAACAATTAATGATCTGAACATGCTGTTAAATTGCATTTCTAAGCAAATGAATATCTTCAGTTCTATACATAAGGTTGTTTGGAGTCACACTTAAGTTGAGATCCAATTAAATGTTTTCATATAAGATTAGAATATAAGAGACAACAGTTAAAATTTTAATAACCATGCACCGTGAAGTTAATATTATTTTACTTCATGGAAACTATTTGAAATGTGGTATACTTTATGCATTCTCATACTCAGATGAACTAGAATAATATGTGAAGATATCAACTATATTGTGATTTAAATACAAATATTGGAGGCTGACACTTTCTGTTGTGAATTGAATTCGGTTTTGGTGGAGCAAACATTATACATTATCAGTTGATTGTCTCATTTAAAGTGAACACGGTATAATGCTACAGTCAACAACAAATAGCATTTCTGATAGTTTAGGTAAGAAACTCAAATCCCTCATGTTCACTTTAGCCTGTTAAACCCATTTTAGTACTTTTTAAATTGCAGGATTAAAGCAAATTTACAGCAGGATAAAAATGATTTACTTTTATGGAGAAACAGACGTATCTAAATATTTTATTTTTCACTGATGTTTTAATCTAACAAAAATGATCTGCAGAAACTTTAGGTCTTCTGAAAGTTCAGCTTCTCCCTGAATATAATTAAAAAGAGACTTACAAATATAGAATTGTGGAGTATTCTTTTGGAACTCTTCAGCCGAATGGAAAACACAACAAGATGTCCGTCTTTGTCTCGAAAAGCAAGCTGGTCATCTGAAAAACAAACATCATATTTAATGTTTAAGCAAATGTGACTGAACTTGTAACTAAAACTCAAAAACCAAATTGAAAATAAAGGAAACGAGGTAGTAATAACCATTATTATTTTAGTTTCCATTGGTTTAATCCATTATTATTAATTTTTAAACTTTGTCTCACGTGCTTTGTACTTTGCAGGGACTATGTCCTTTTTATTTTGCATTTCATGCTTAGAGCGCATTATTACTATACCATATTAGTCATCGAGATCTGAATTTAGGTAAAAAGGTGATGGACAGAAAGTAAATGAATGTGCTTCAAACTTTTCTGACATAGTAAGATATTTAAATAATGAAATTCTAACAGAAAAACTTGTTAAAAATTCTACAGATTGTTTACTCCACTTTCAATGAGACAGCACTGAACTGAGATAGATTGTTTGATCACTTCAGAAAGCAAAAATTTCGTTCTATTGATGTCCTTGAGTGAAAACTGTACCCACATGTATATGTTCATAAACAATGACTTTATGAACATATTTAGTGAATTAATGAATATTTACTCAACTTAAAATTGTTGTCACTGCATGGTAAAATTTGAAAAATGCTTCGCAGTATAGTATCTACTTATCACTCGAAGTACATGAAACAATGACATACTAAAAAAAAACGTTTATCTTACAAAAGTTATTTTTCATAAATATTCATTTTTGATTCTAGAAAATCATGCAGCCGTTTGATTAAAATAATTTGATAAAAAATTTAAAAAGTTCATGTAGTAAAAATAAAAGAAATTGAATAATTAGGGCTAGATGTTTTTGTGTCTTGAGTTTTTAGTTTTGCATTTTGGTTCATATTTTCAGTTCTAAATATTGCTTTGGCTAAGTAGGATAACCTTTTTCATTTTATTTCACGTAGAAGATTATGCTTGTCTCAAAGATGGAGGTGAAAATCGATTTTCTAATCCATTTACTAATACTGACTTTCAAATATTCCTCAGTTTGCTGAATGCAAATTCTTTGCAGCTACATCAAACTCTTACTGATGGAGAGTCATGATTTTAAGCAAATACTTCTCGGTAATGGTAAAACCATTATCTCAGCAGAGAAATGTAACTAATTTAATTTTATTTTGTACGTAATTCAATACTTGTAGAAGATCTTGTAGAAAGTGTTAATTCATATAGTTAGCTATTAGTTTATATTTACATTTGCATTCCTAACAAGTTCATTTATCCTTTGAGCGTAGCGAGATTTCCAAGTAATGTAGTATTACTTTTTCTCCACAAAATACATGATGACCAAATAACCAGATCTATCGGTTGGATGAAAGAATCCAACAAAGAATAAATTGGTTAAGGTCAAAACTGCTTAGAAATCATGCTGAAAAGAAGTCGCAGGACGTACGAGGTTTGTTCAAAAAATATCCCACCATAAATTTTCGTGCGTAAACAGATGAAGCTAGGGAGGCGTAGTTTGGTGCACGTATGTAGGCAATACTAATGGGTATGCTTGAATTTTTTCCTGCCTGCAGAAGTTCAGTCGCCGGTAGACCGCCGATGAGTGACGAAGTGTAAGTGAGCGCCTTCAGATTTTCGCTTTTGAAAAAATATCAGAAAAACTTGAACAACGCTACTGCATTAAATTTTGTGTAAAGCTTGGCAATTCCCAAGTGGAAACGATCCACAAGATTCAACAGGACTTCGGGGACAAAGAAATGGGCACCACACAGATAAAGGAGTGGTACAATCCCTTCAAAGATGGCCTCACATCAGTGGAGAGTGAAGCACGTTCTGGTAGGCCTTCAACATCCAGAAATGAGATCGTCATTGACCAAGTGAGAACCCTGGTGATTCATGATCGTCGAATCACGATCTGAGAACTTGCAGACGAGACGAGCATCAGCAATGGATACGTTCATTCCATTTTGACTGAGGATTTGGGCTTCAGGAGAATCACAGCGAAGTTCGTGGCAAAACTGCTAACGATCGAGCAGAAGCAACACCGTTTGGAGGTCGCACAGGACATGCTGGAGATTGTGAACAGTGATCCCAACTTCTTCAACACAGTGATCACTGGCGATGAGTACTGGGTTTATGGGTACGACCCAGAAACCAAGTTGCAGTCATCACAATGGAAGCATCCAACATCCCCGAGGCCAAAAAAAGCAAGGCAGATCCGCAGCAATGTCAAAGTCATGCTGACCATCTTCTTTAACCTTCTTTCACCTGTCCAATAATCGCACAGAAATACCTGAACAGTTCATTACTGCAATATGCTGAACAGTTTCGTCATTCCACAATTTAAGACTACGTCTGGATGAGATAACTGTTTATGCAAGATGGATCACTATCACACATTTCTCAATTCGTACAGCAGCTTATACGCATCACTTTACAGACAAAAGTGTCATCAATCGCCTCTTTCCGGTCGCATGGCCACTTCACTCCCCGGATCTAACTCCTCTTTGCTGTGGGTTACTAGAGTTCAAGTAACCCACAGGAAAAAGGAGGACGGGACTTACTGTTGCAGTAAGTTCCGTCCTCTAAGATAGATATCGTGGAGGACGTGATTACCTTAAAGGATAACGTATCAGGGACTGTGATGAATATGCCTTCAGACTTTTTACTTTGGGCTTTAGAAAATGTTGTGCGCAGGATGAAATTACTGGTGCCTAGGAACGGCGTCCACATTGAACCGAGTTAACTTCCGCACGCGATAAATAAGTATTTTGAATTAAAGATGGTATTTCAACTCATTTTCGTCGTTGTTATTCATTTGCAAGTTCCTCATGACTTCTTTTACACTGCACTGCCCCACATTTACCTATAGGAGACTTTTGGAACTGCCGTTTTCGCAGAACCCATACTCCAATATCTTCATTTGTCTACCTCCCAAAGTTTGTGCCATTTCGGTTGTTAAATAGAGATAGCTTTAAGTTGTATCAGCCTAATTACGGCTACCTTGTACTTTTCTAAATTTTATATGTTATTAAATTGCCAATAATATAATAACATGGATGCGATCGCGTCTGAAATTAATTCAACTTTCTTTTATAAACAGCCGTTTAAGAGGTTTTTAACACCTAAATGTATTTGAATCAATACAAATTTAATGGTATCTACCACAAAATTAAAAAAATATTTTCAAACAAAAATGATTACAACAGACACTATAACTGATTTGCATTTTTCGTTAGCAAAGGTGAATTTAAGTAGCACATCTACACAAATATGCTTATGAAACCCATTTGCAAGACTAAATTCTGTTTAATAACATTATTGAAGCACAAAATTCAAAGAAACAACATTATCATCAGTATAATCAACAGCTTTCCACAAGCGCCAGAACTCAGCCTTACTGCGTATATACATACCAACAACACAAAGCGTGAATACCGTCTATAGTCTAACAGGCATAAGTTTATTTAGATATGAAAATAATTTTCATAACTCGCGCACACTCTTTAAGAAAGTCTCGCTTTCGTTAAATTACAAGAAAGTGCGGTTCCTTTTCTAGTGAAAGGAGTTTTTCTCCTGGATTACGCTCCGTTGGCTCAAAAGGGGAGCTGGGCTCTGAATTGGAAAGAATGAGAAAAGGAATTCAGCCTTACAACTCTTTGCCACATAAAAAGAGAATTCTACAGAAGATTACTATTTACATAATTATGCGCAGCCAGAACAGATTCTAGGCGAACATTCATCAGCTGGAATGCGCGCACGTGGTAGACATGCAGAAAAGGACTGGGAATCGTGGCTTATTTTTCAATATTGAGGGCATAATTCTACTTATGCGAATGTGGCTTATTTTCTAAAATGACGTCTTGATCACAGCTCTATACATCTGCGATTTTCAACGTTCTCATTGCACACAAAAACTAATTACTAAAATTCAGCGTTACACTAAAAAATATTTGCTGATCTGATGAAAATATACGTATAATTTTGTTTGATTTGCAAAAAAATGATAGTAATTATCAACCCTTTGTACTTCAAATTGATTTTAAAAATATGTTTTTAAACAATTTACTTTGTAATGAAAAAGAATAATCAAAATTATTTATGTGTGTGTTACTTGAAATTATTTGTGAACACATTTGTTAAAAATTCAAAAAGTAAAAATAAATCTTGCACAATTTAAGCCGTTTCACCAACCCTAAGGCACACCAGTGTTATTCTTGTGGCACTCAGGTTGAAAATCGCTGTTATGTATCAAACTATTTTTCTATATAATGAAGTCCTTTTTATAATTTAAAGGGACAAGGAATGTATGAGTTTAATCAATCGCCACCCAATAGTTTAACACAAGTTCAACCAAAAAGGCTTCCAATCTTATTGTTCTTCCCTTATTTCTCACTTGTGTTATGAAATTGCTCAAACCCTCATACGATTACATTTCCTCTACGATTACATACCCTCTCCCGCACGAGTTCCAATTTCAATCTGTTAAAGATCCTATTCAAACCACCAACAGGTGGGAAATGTATCACAAAAACTTACATATGTGGTGGGTGATGTTGTCCAAACCAAACGAACATTGATATTCCGGTTACAAGAACAATTGAGTTGGGTCAAAAATAAGAATAGCAACAAATCTGCAATCCTCAACACTCTAGGAAATTTTCTCACTACTTTGATTTCAAACAAGCAAAAGTGGTCTAATCTCCAGGATCTACTGTCGAGTCAAAAATTAGAGAAACCGTATCTGTTTCTACATTATCTAACAAAGTGGTGCTTCTCCACCTGGAAGGGCTTAGTAGTGGCAACATTGTTCTGGGATTATATATTTAACCATCCTTGTTGTCTAGACGGGGTATCTTGCCAATAACAAAATTAACAAGATCTTGATGAACGAGATACCTCGTTATTAGAAGAAAATTGACCAGATCTTGATCTCGTCTTCATTGCTCCACCGAAATAGCTGCAGACAATTTTCACCTGTTTTTATCTTTATTAGTCAGAATTTAAAGTTTTTAAATTTTTAACTGTTTATGCATTTTTATTGTAAAAAGGTTTTTCGAGAAAAACCTTACGTGTTGTATTAGGGATATTATAAGAAATTGATGAAAGTGGAAAGGATTTGTTGTGAAGCAGCACAAGAAGTTTGCATGAATGAAAATGTATGCGCTGCATCAATGAGATGTTTTTAAGTATGCAACATTTTTCTTCATAATTCTTGTTTATATAATATAGTTAAATGTGACTTACAGATGATGCGCTTCATATTCAATAAGATAACTTAATAAGTTTACTGATTAGGAAATATTTCAAAATGCTACTAAAAATACTTATAAAATGAAAGTATCTGTATGACAATTCCTTTAAATGCAATATTGACTTATGTTACTGAGATATAAATTCTCTATGACAGTTTAAATATTTTTACTAATGTGAGTTAATAATCAATAATCTGGCTACGTTGGAAAACCATAATTTTTAGGAAAGATGTTCATCACAAGTTAACTTTTAAGTTTGACTAAACACTTCTAAAATGTTGGAATGGTTAGTTTGTTTGAGTTTTATGGCGTATGGCCCATATTTGATCAAGCTGCGACAAACACAAGACAGCCAAGGGCAAGTAATGGACATGCACACAAAAGGAAAGTTTTACTGACAGAAGAAATGCACCCAGGATAAGTTATCAAAGATTGGCATGGAAGAAAACTAGGATATACCCGTAGGAGGTCATGATAAAAATTATGATAATTTTACTCTCTTCTTGACAGAGAATATACATGTTAAGTTTCGTTTTCGTTGTTTTTTGTGCCTTTTAATTTTAATACATTGAAGCGGGCTTGATAAAAAAATCATTGAAAAATTTTGAATATAATCACGAGATAATTTTCCTTCTCATAAGGGGACCGCTGTATTCCATGTGATAGTGACGCGGGTTAGCAACTGTAAATTTGGAGTTCGAGACTAGATCCAAACAAAGACATCATGTACGTAGTGGCTGGTGAACGCTAAATATATCGTTGCTTCTAATGTCCTTACGTTGGCGGGGCGTCTAAGTTTGGAGAGTGGGATAACAGCACTAGTGCTGTCCTCATCATCTGACTGTGGTCCAAAATTACGAAATATTGTCCTCAGATCTTTAACTTCGATAATAATCTCGGACCGTCATCAATATCTCGTTGTGTTGCTCCAGTGTGAAGTAAATTCAACTACCTAACCTCACCTTTCTAATACGATTTTAACTGATTATTCGTTATAGGATGTTTGAAATTTTTTATTTCACTCTGAATTTCTTGAGCTAATTCTTACTTAATACTTAACTGGTCTTTAAAATTTCGAAGCGCTTATTCTGGTTTTCTTCATTACTTAAAATTGCATCAATTCATAAGCTACATATTTATTAAGAAAAAAAATTAATTCCTCGAACTTAATCAACTATTCATATTTATATATCTAACCAGATCTGTTGAAAATCAAATCCATCTATCATGATGATTTGATTCTATGTGAATTCGCATTTATTGGTCAGTTTTAAATGTCATAAAAATTCTACTTTCTCATAGCATTCTATGCTTTATTCATCATATTTAGTAGCAGTTAAGAGCGATGCTAGTTTTTTACTACAGGTAATTTCTCAAAAGATGAAAAGAGGGATTACAACCCAAATTCAACATCTAGAAAGATGATACTATAAAAATAATGTCGAAAAAATCCCAGGTGAAATTGTGTTTGAAAGAAACTCCGAAGACAGGAAGATTAAAGTATCAATAATAAATATTATATGAGAATAACAGGAATTGTGAGGAGTTTAAGCGTCAACTCTTAAAGTTCAACTTTATTTTTATGAACTGCAATTTATTTTTCTATGGAAGAGAAGAGCTAGGGCAGACAAGACAGTTATTGACACCCTTAAGACAGTATTTGTACTATAAATTCATGGAAAAAATAGTAAAAATAATTCAATCAAGTTGAAATTCATTGTAACTTTTCCTGAATTACTCTACTTTAAGCTGAATAAAGGGTTTCAAACAAAAAAATTAGCCCTAGAAGGTATTTTTGCAATATATTGAGAATAAATAGTGCAAAACGGGTTATTGACACCTATGGATGAGTAATTGACACCACAGTTATTGACATCCCTTCATTCTTATTTAGTTTATTTTTGCAGTATAAATAGATTTATGCAAAGGAAACTATAGCTAATCCATTTCACAAAACATGCTCATGCTCTTTTCTTAGCAAAAACAGAAGAAACCATCCTCTTAACTAGTACCTTGTTTGTATACTTCTTGGTTACGGTTATATTACCTTTCTTGATGTTTACAGTTTGAAAATATTTTAACACAACTGACTTCTATGATTCACAAGGAATTTTATTATCACAAGGAAATTATTTGAAACTGAACATTGACATGAAAGCTTATTTTTTAAAATTAAAGATTAGGGTGTCAATAACTATTCGAGGTGTCAATTACTGTCTACTTTTACCTTACGTGAAATTCGTTCAATTTATCCTTGAGAAAAAAGATGATGCTTTGCTTTTGTTTAAAGATTTTGTGCATTATGTGACAGCAAAAAAATATTTTATGTGTATTAACGAATAAAAGATAAACACAATAGAAAATTGCTTTGATAATATTACAGGTTAAACGTATATAGTTTCAACGAATAAAAGTATAATTAAAGCGGTAAGAAGGATCTATTATCTTTTTTATCAACAAAATTTATATATATAGATAAATTTATGTATATATATGTATATATTCGTAAACTTTTTTGAAAACTTTCACAGAATAGTTCATAATTTTTAGGCTTAGCTACGGGGAACATTTTCTCAGGTAAGCTACTGTTCTGTGAAATGTTTAATTAGCCAAAATGCTTATTCCTTAAAGTAAAGAAAACCAGAAATACTAAGCATAGGACAACTTGAACAGATTACATTATTTCTCTTCCGTGTCGTATTCTCTATCTTTACTTTTTGTTGTGATTTAAGGCAATATAATATTTTGTTAAATTTGCGTATTTGCCTTCTGTTGATAAAGATATAAGTGTTAAATGGTCGAAGAAAAGTGATGTTTTCTGATGACGGATAGGCCAACATTTTCCCCGAAGGTGTTTTAACCCTCGGAGAGGTTGACACGCATATATCCGTTCTTCAACCTACAATTTTCCCTTGCTTGACTTCTAATCATTTTGACCTTTTTGATCCATAGAATCTTATCCACGATACTTCCAACCAATCAATGTGATTATTTTGTCAATATGAGTGTTGTAGGGTAAAAGCGATACTAAAGTATTAGGGAAATCTCGTGACGTCCAGAGAATGTGATACTTATGTAACATAAAAATGAACTTTCCTTTATCGATAAAACATATTTGTTAATTAGGAAATACAAATTTAAAAATTTGTAGTCACTCTGCAATTAATTCGAAAACTCTTTACTTCTTTTCTGATTAACTGAAAGAATGTGCTAAAAAATTCTAAAACTCCCGGACGGCAATACAAGCCAAGGAAAAATAATTTTTTCGTTATTTACCTTTCTTTAAAAATCGAAAACCAAATGATAGTAAGAAAATTATACGAAATGAAAAGGAAATCAGAAACTTTCTTTTTAAGAACAGTTGTATATTTTTAGCTCATTCAGTTTGTCTAAAAAACACTCAAACTGAAGATTTAAAACCGTCACACATGACTCGATAAACTAACATTTTTAAAAATTTAAGCGTAATTATCGTCGTTTGAAAATTCTAATAAATAACAACTACTAACGCTTTGGAAAGAAACCCAAACTGTTTTTTTATCTTCGGCCGCCAAAAAAAAATTAGAAATTCTTTCTCGCAATTTTTCACGATACCGGTGCAAGTCGTTTCCGTTTCAGTTGAATGAAAGTGGCGGATGGTTCTCTTATGAATGACGGTCTTAAGATTGCGTTGCATTATACAAAGCATTCGTCTGAAGCGAGTTGAAAAGGCGGTCCGAAACTCAAGTTTTAGCATAACAAAGAATAGGTTTAAAAAGAGTTCTACTTAAGGAGGTTTCCTGAATGGATTGGGAATATAAAGCTACAGTTAAAGTATTGCTAACATCGAAACTTACGTTATGAAATAAATTTATGTAGATAAGAGACTGGAGTATAGATATTTATGTATTTTCCTGAAAATCGAGGAGCTGGAAAAGCTAGCTATAAAAGCTCTTTATTCAATAGAATAGCTAAATGTGTTTTGTCTTTTACTGCTTGGTTTTAAATGACATTTGTGTTTAGAGTTTACCACAAAGGATATTTTTATGGCATGGATAGAGTATCACTCACGCAGAATGCATAAAACAGGAAAGGTATTTCGGATACACCGTTATAAAATTGATGTACTCTGATATTAATTCAAAAGAAAACATTTGCTTTCGTTAATAGTAGTATTATTTTGATGTAACCAGTTAGTTGCAAGACAGATTTACATCTACAGTGTCTCCTAAAAGTGTTCGTACACTTACGAATTTCAAAGAAATACTGCTCCATCCATTAAAAAAAATTAATATTTCAGAATGGGAATACTTTAATAATATCTATAACCTGTTCTTAACAAAACTACATAAAGTATTATAAAAACAAAGTAAAACTTTTTTTTAGAAAATCAGTTATCAAAAAGTAACAAAAAGTTACCTCACAAGTCTTCCTACACTTTACAAAAACTCTACATATTAGTAAATATTGTAATATTTTGGTAAATTAGTACATAGTAGGATATCCTATAGCATCCACAATAACTTTTAAACGTCTGGGAATAGAGTTCACTAGTTTTTTTGTATTTTAATTTTAAATTTTTGTATTTTAATATTTAAATAAAGAGCATGTGTGTGTGATTCATTATGCCATCAATAAATACCAAACTACCTAGTCCTGATGCTGACATGCACCCCCACACAAGGACACCTCCGCCGCCATACTTTACTGTTCCAACTAAGTTCTTGGGATTAAGTTCCTCATTTTTTCTTCTCCATACAATTATACGCCCATCGGAACCAAACATGTTAAATTTGCTTTTATCTGCAAATATGAAATGATTCCAATACGTTTCGGGCTTATTTATTATTGATTTTGCGGAGGAAAGCCTAAGCTTTCTATTTTTCGCACTTACAATATTTCTTCTTTGGGCAGAACGCCCATTTAATCCAGCTGATCGGAGCACTCGTCGAACAGTTTCAGATGAAATTGAAGTAGAATATATTTCAGTGAATTCTGTAGAAATTTTTACAAGGCACTCAAACGTGAATTTTTCACAAATTTTCGAACTATAAATCTCTGATCACGTTGAGTTAACCTTACCGGACGACCTCTTCTTACCTTGTTTTCGATCCGATTTTCTTTAAAGCGCGTTTTATCACATACTGCACCGTAGAATGGGATAAATTTACTAATTTAGAGAAATTGCGAACTGATTTACCACTACTATGATGAAACATAATAAATTTTCGAATGTTGTTTCCTTATGACTACGAGCCATTTTTAAATAATAAATAGAATATTACGAAGTAAGCAAGCAAAGATTAAAGCCAAACGATTTTTTAAATGTCCCCACAATGCAAAAATAAAAAAAGCGATAGACGATAATTTTATTTATGAATTCATCCGAAAATGTTTCGGTGTACGATCACTTTTGTGACCTGTTCTTTCTCTGCCTACTTGCATTTTCATTTTTATAAAAAGAAAATGAGTCAATATTTAAAAAAATGTTATGTTTTATTCAGAATCACATGGAGATGATATATATATATATATATATATATATATATATCATCTCCATGTGATTCTGAATAAAACATAACATTTTTACCAAATTTGGTACACTTATACTTTGGAACCCTGCGAGTAACGCAAGCTACATATTAACCCCTTCTAACTCAGTTTATTTTACTAGTATTGATCGAAAATCAAATTTCCTAATAAAATTGTTTTACCAGTATTGCTCGAGATACAATTTTTTCTAAAATATTATATTTAAAATTTTTAAAATTATTATTATGTTTGAATTGATTTTTTATTTCTTTCCACAATATAAATAGTTTAGGATGATATTTGAATATTTGATTTGATATTTGAATAAATATTTGAATGATGAGAAATGGATATTTAAAATACTTAATTTTACACAACTGGCATTTTTTAATGGAACACGGAAAGCCAAAACAAAAACTCATTGATCATAAAAGAGTAATTTTGCTATTTGTTATCTGGTAAAGCAAGAATTAATGTTTTATTTTATAAATTAGATTTAGAATTTCATGTTTGTGCATTTGAATTAAGACAAAATATTGTGGTCATATTTAATCATTTCCAAGTATTATAAATATATGTTCTTTTTGTAAATAAATCATTATTGTCTTTATATAGAAATTGTTCAAAAGTATTTTGTCGAATTGTTTTCTTTCAGAATATATCCAGGAAGTCAAAATTCCACACGTTTGCATATACAGTGGCTACCAAAAGTGTTCGTACACTTTAAAAATTTGTAGAAAAAGCACTGTAGCCTGGAATTGAATTCAAATATAAAGTCCAATATTTTTCATTTCATCTCCATGTGATTCTGAATAAAACCTACCATTCTTCAAAAAAATATTGACTAATTTTCTTTTTATAAAAATGAAAATGCAAGGATGCAGAGAAAGAACACGTCACAAAAGTGATCGTACACTGAAACATTTTCGGACAAATTCATAAATAAAATTATCGTTCATCGCTTTTATTTTTGCATTGTAGTGACATTTAAAAAATCGTTTGGTTTTAATCTTTGCTTGCTTACTTCGTAATATTCTATTTATTATTTAAAAATGGCTCGTAGTCGTAAGAAACCAACGAACAGCATTCGAAAATTTATTATTTTTCTTCATAGTAGTGGTAAATCAGTTCGCAATATCTCTAAATTAGTAAATTTATCCCATTCTATGGTGTAGTATGTGATAAAACGCTTTAAAGAAGAAAACAAGGTAAGAAAAGGTCTTCCGGTAAAGTTAACTCAACGTGATCAGTGATTTATAGTTCGAAAATTTGTGAAAAATCCACGTTTGAGTGCTGTAAAAATTTCTACAGAATTTGCTGAAAAATTTTCTACTTCAATTTCATCTGAAACTGTTCGACGAGTGCTCCGATCAGCTGGATTAAATGGGCGTTCTGCCCGAAGAAGAAATGTTGTAAGTGCGAACAATTGAAAGGGGAGGGGGCTTAGGATTTTCGTCGCAAAATTGACGATAAATAAGCCCGAAACGTATTGGAATCATGTCTTATTTACAGATGAAAGCAAATTTAACATGTTTGGTTCCGATGGGCGTATAATTGTATGGAGAAGAAAAAATGAGGAACTTAATCCCAAGAACTTAGTTGGAACAGTAAAGTATGGCGGCGGAGGTGTCCTTGTGTGGGGGTGCATGTTAGCATCAGGACTAGGTAATTTGGTATTTATTGATGGCATAATGAATCATGCTCTTTATTTAAATATTTTAAAAGAGAATTTAAAAATATCAGCCCAAAATTTGGGTATTGGAAACAACTGTTTTTTATCAAGTTAACGATCTTAAGCACACGGCTCCCAACGTTCGCCTCTGGTGTCTATAATTGTCCACAAGTTCTGAAAACACCACCTCAGTCACCGGATTTAAACCCAATAGAACGCATTTGGAGAGAATTGGAGGTTAGAGTATTAAAACACGACGTTAAAACGAAAAGCGAACTAAAAACAGTAATGATTGAAGAATGGACGAACATTGATGCAGAAATTACAAAAAAACTAGTGAACTCTACTCCCAGACGTTTAAAAGCTGTTGTGGATGCTATAGGATATCCTACTAAGTACTAATTTACCGAAATATTACAATATTTACTAATATGTAGAGATTTTTTTTTAATTGTACGGAGACTTTTGTGAAGTAAATTTTTTGTTACTTTTAGATTATTGATTTTCCAAAAAACGTTTTACTATGTTTTTAAAATATTTTATGTAGTTTTGTTAAGAACAAGTTATAGATGTTATTAAAAAATTACCATTCTGAAATATTACTTTTTATTAATGGATAGAGCAGTATTTCATTGAAATTCAAAAGTGAACGAACACGTTTGGGAGCCACTGTATCTTTCTTTTGTCAGAATTCTGCATTTTTTTCAAGGATCGGAATTTCGTTTCTGTTCGTATTTATGTGTTCCAGTATTTTATCTATTACATATACGTATATGTGTGTGGAGGGGTGGGAGACGCCGACCACTACCTCTTCGACTGCCTGCGCACATCACAATTTAGACTCAAAAGGCCAAACGATATAAATAAAAAATTATGGCTTAATAAAGTCCTGAAAAATTCCAGTTCAAAATATCTTATTAAAAGGTGCGTGCTGGTGGTCGGGAAGGTGGCGGACGGTCTCCCGGCCCTTTCAGGGTCCTAAGGTGGTTCCTTCCTTTTAACGTATTAAATTTTAAAATTTTCAACTATGAAATTTATTTTTACTCTTACCTGAATTTTATCGTACCTGGGCCTCTCTCCTCCCTCCTCTTACGGTTTGATTATTCTCTGTGTATTGTTTTGCTTTATACATAAAACGAGATTTTACTTTTTACTCATGTATTTTTAAAGATATGTATTTTATACTGTTTATGTATTAGTGTATTACTTTTGATACATTGATGCTGTTTTATTTATATTAATTCCTGTTCTTTCTTGTTTATTTTAAATTTCACCGAACTTTTGTGATGCCCACCTGTTTGCATGGCAAACTCCACCTGAACGCTTAGCTGTCTGTGGAGCTGCTTCGCCTGTCAGCGAATGTATTTTGTTTGTTGATTGTTCATCGTTGCTTTATTATTCTTTTAATGATGTTCTTATCTGCAACTGTAACTATGCAGACACTGTAAAATTTTTGAATTATAAAATAAAAGCCGTAGGGGCGTCCCGGCGTGTGCCTTCCCTGCTCGGTGGGGTTAGTGGACCCTTGCAACTTTTTTTGTCTTTGGTGTTGAACATGTAATGGTTTTTGCATAATGCTCTTTCATAAAAATAAATAACATTAAAAAAGCATTTTTAAGTAAGGTGTGTAAATTCTCATTTTGAAATGACCAGTAAAGTTTAAAAAAAACTAAAATGAGATGGGTTACTTTAAATTAAAACCAGTAGTCAAATATAATTGAACATTTTGACTTACATTTTTATTACAAGACGATTAAAATCAATTAAATTTACATTTGTTTTTCATGTTTCATGGGTGTTATTGAAAGCTGTACTCCATAGTCAAGTAACTACATCTATCATTCTAAATAGGTACGTGTTTCTATTTGGAAACTGAATCTCTGAATTTAAAAAAGTACCATAAGGATTCGATTTAAAACTGAATGTCTGTTGGAGTAAGGGTAATTTTAAATAAGACTGCTGATTTTGGAATAATATCAGAGTGAGGAATTTTTAAAAATTGAGATTTTTTGTTTTAAGTGAAAGAAGGTTGAGGTTGCTTATTCTACAAATTGAAGCTGTTCTTACGCAACTTAGATACATGTGAAACATTCAAGCAGTGATTTTCTTTTTAAGAAACGCTGTAAAATTGACCTTCTGTTTTTTTGAAAAATTGTGATTGAATGAATTTGCTTTGTCTACACCGATGACATTTATTTTTAACACAAGCTCCGTTATTCCACGCGGTGTTGTCCTCGGATCTTTCGCTTCGGGGGATGATCCCGGGCCGGTGCCAATAACCCGTTGTGTTGTTCCAGTGCAATGTTAATTAAATACCTACCTATCTACCTACAGTGTTTCCACGTGCTGCTGAATGGAATTTTCAAGAAAAAAATGTGTTTGCTTGAAAATAAATTAATCATGAATGCCGTAACAATTTAATTTACCATCTTCTCATATTGATGATTAAATTCGAAAGCATCGCATACCAGGTGCAAGAATGCCACCAATAAAACATATTCGTAGAAAAACTAAGTGCAAGACTACGTCGAAAATTCGGCATTTTTACTTAACATGAACGTACGGAGATATTCATAATCACTCCAAAACTAAAATCGACTTCTGTAGTAGCCACCCAGGAAAAAACTTTTCTAGTTTGTCTTACAAATGGCGATGAATATGAATGAATATGAAATGGATTATATGGATGGATATATCATGTATACACATTTGAGCCCAAAATAAATTGTAGAAGTTATGAAAAAGTAAAAACCATGGTAAAAGATTATTTTCCATGCACTTAAATGATGCTTACATTTTTCTATGAAATAGAAGTTATTATTCTCATCACTTTTCAATCAACACTTAAACAAATTAACCCGAGCAACGCCGGGTAATTCTGCTAGTTATTGATATTTTGCATAAATAAATATTTTAGTACTTTAGGTTTGAAATGTAATTGTCAGACACTCACTCAATTTTAGAGAATAAATAACTTGTTTTCCCATTTTTTATCTAGCCCTGTGAAGGATTCACAAGTAAATATCAGTTCAGTCAACTGCAGTTTTCCCTGTAGGAAGTTAAACCACCTTTGGCCTTCTTGACCAACAGAATCTTACTTAAAATTCTTCCAACCAATGGATGTGGTTATTTAGTCATTATATGTGTTGTGCAATATAAATGTTACTTTACTCTGAGATCTCATGATGCTCAGAAAGCTTAGGATTTAACTTGGAAATGAACCCAAGTGTCCAAACGGGTATTATTATTAATTTTAAAATTATTTTGTTGTTAACTGCTGAAAGACTTATATTTTGCATGAAAATATATTTACGTGACATTTATTTTAGATAAATTTTTTTACATAAAAACATATTTTAGATTTGAAAATACTGAAATACTTTTTTGAACTCAAATTACCGAAACAAGCACTTCGTAAATAATTTGTTTTTGAAGACTTATTAATTTTGGATTTGACTGAATCTTACTTTTAGGTTGTTATTCAAACTGTTGTGTAGTTTTCACATACCCAGTATGACATCAATATGATAGATTTTCAAATTTTAGGTATCTCGTATACGTTTTTCACTTCTGTGCCTCCAAAAGTCTGAATTCTACATTTAAAGTACACATGCGGACTACATACTCAAGGTCACAATACTTGTTTCATTCAATTTACCATTAATGCACCGAAATCTAGCAAGTTCAATGAAAAAGAGGGGTAAGTCTTCATTTCAAAACCCCTTTCATAACAAATCTAAGAAACAAGTGTCAATTTCTTTGACGTCTGTAAAATCGGAGAACTTTATTACTTTTCAGTACTGTAAGCTTAGTAGACTTACAGAAATGGCGGAAAAAAATGAGTTTCATTCTGACAAAAAATGTCAAACCATGCGTTTATCCAGTTTTCTGCGAAACGAAAGAATGTTTTTAATTAAAACCTTCCTTGTTAGGATATAAAAATGAATATAGGCTAAAATAAAATAACAGTTGGAAAAAAGTTTATTACATGGGATTAACTCAGTTTATTTGATTCGTACAATTTTGGGAAGACTTGATCCCTTGAGAAACCCAGATATATCAGTAAAATAATAAATTGTTAATATTAAATTGAAAATAGAAGAAATAAACGACTTTCAATTTAATATTAACATGCTTGTTTACTGGGATTCTAACATCTCTATTAGTATTTGCAGGAATATTATTTTCAATCATATCTACAGAATTTATCATATCTGCAGGGATCAAATTACTATTGATAAGCAGGGTTGTTTGAAGAATTTTATTCTTCAAACAACCCTCAAGAATAATGATTTTCGCAAAAGTTTTCTTAAAAAGTGTTTTCCATAACTTTTTCATTACCTCCCTCTATTTTTTAGCCTTACATTGAAAAGTTTCTTATCCTTTTTTTCTCACCACTAGAGGGTGCTATATTCTATTCTATTTTATTTTTTAGTATTACTACTTTTATTACTGTAGCTCTCCAAAATTCCTTTGGCGCCGACAGCCCGTTGCTCCAGTGCGAAGTTGATTAACCTACCAACCAAAATTCCTTTAAACTCATCCTTATTACACCTTTAATATTATGTATAAAAAATTACCTTCTCTCCTCCCATTTTTCTACAACATGTACAAATTTTCTTTTTCTACTATTTTGTCTCCATATCTCTCTCTCTCTCTCTCTCTCTCTCTCTCTCTATATATATATATATATATATATATATATATATATATATATATATATATATATATATATATAAGAGTACCAAGAAAATTTCGAATCAAATGAAGAAGTATTGGTGAATCAAGGCGTCATCAGGGAGGAGCCTGACCCAGTCAACACAATGTGGTGTTTTCTGCGTGTGGGTGGCAGATCACCAAAAGTAGCCTTCACACTCCTCCAAACTATGCTATTATTTTTACAAATAATAGCATAGTTTCTGATACTTATAATTTCTGCAGATATACATATCGTCGTTTCACTGTGAAGACTTCGTAAGTCTTGAAATGAAAATGTTTCAGAGTCGATAAAAACTAGATACCAAATTGTAGATTAGTTATTAGATACGAGTTTCAAAATTCGACGAAAGGGCTTTAAGACTGATGTAGACTTAGGAGCTTTTGAAATAAGTTTAGAAAGCATATTTGTAACCAACTTGTTAGAACTCCATGTATCGAAAAAATTGGTATACTCTCTAGTACTGAATCTCATTGATCTTATATGGGACGCTGTTTAAAGACGTATTGCTGCCTCAACCCACCTCTGAGAACATTGCCTTGCGAGAACAGTGGGAGTTACTTGCCTACTGATCTCATAAAGGACTCAGTTAAGAGTGTGGTTTTCCCGCGCTCACACCATTAGGGTTAACAAACCCATTAGGGAGTATAATTTTTCTTTTTAATGTATTTATATGTAGTTATGACTTTTGTTCTGTATATGTATCAGACAAAATATATGACGTGTCGCGTAGGTTCACATTTTAGTCTGTATCAGGTATGATAAAGAAGTCCATGAAATTTCATGCAAATTGGCTAATTAGTTTCTGAGAAAGATTTATCTTCCATTTGTCCCTTAATTGTTGGAAATCGGTGTATGTTAATTCTATTTACAGTATGAAGTCAAGAAATATTTATTATTTATGAAGATAACATAGCAGTTATAACAGGAGCGATGCTTTGAAAAATATTTGTGTTTTGAATACATTAAAGTAAATAAACGATTAAAATATTTTTTCAATGAACTTACAGCGATATTTTCAAATTTGTATTTGTTTTCCTCAAAATAAATAAAAATTAAGGGAATAATGTGAATAGGTTGACTAAAAATTAATTTTTTAAACACTGGCTCTGTGAAACTAATCCATGAAGGTTTTTTCATCACGTACTCACGTTTTAAAAAGAAAAGAAGATAGAAAAAGATCCAGAAAGATTTGAAAACAGTTTTTAGAATTTTGCTGCTTTAATAAATGCCTCGGAAATAAGCTTTTCGTAATTGAACTTTACTCACTCTGATAAAAAGAAAAGAAAATCGAGTTATTAAACAGAAATCTTCCGAAAACTCTTAACTTAAAATGTATAAAAACTATCTAAGCCAATGAAGTCCTACAGAAGCTTTTAAAATACAAAAATATCGTTATTTCTAGAGAACTCATATGTTTCGAAGACTCGTATTAACTAACTGGTAAAAATTTTCCCTTTTGGAGTAGGTATATAAAAACTCTATGAAGCTATATTTTTTCAAAGGTACATCTAAGTTTTTGTCATTAGAATAAAAGTTAAGTAGCCTTGACTTTTTCGTTAACTTTTACATCTAATCCATAAGTCTATATTGCTCCATACCATTCTTTTTGCTCCATAAAATATAACATCCATAAAAAAATTTTTAGTCACTGAAAAAAAGTATTTTTTAAAATCAAAATGTGTTTCTTTACAAATTAAATACTTAATAGTTTAAAAGTTGAAGTGTACTTGTATTTGTTTTAACTGAAGTTAAAATGTAATAAATTATAATGGTGAACCGATTGCACTTTCGTTTTAATTGTACTAGCTTTCAATTGTGCTGACAGCGAGTTTTATGTTGACTTTATACTAATATTTATGATCTTATGCCGTATGAATAACAAGTTTAACATTATATTTTTAAATTTTGAAGTAAATATATTATCTATCAAACAAAAATTGAAATAAAATCTTATTTAACTCTAAAAAAAAAGTGGAAGTAGAACTCTCTACTTATGAGTTTGAATCAAATGCTTTTAGAACCTGGAGAGTTTACTCAAACTATAAATATATAATAATATTAATAAAAAATATCTTGGTTTCAGCATAAGCCTTCAGCTTAAGTTGAAATTTTAATGTTACAGGATTTTAAGCAATGAGAATTCAATGGTTTTATTTTCATTTATTGTTTTTAAGAATTGTAATTGAGATTGAATATGCATCTGACAAAAGTAGTCTTATCAGAAAGTTGGTAAACTTCGATAGAGAATAGACACAAAGCTTGTTACTAACAATTAACAATATCCTGAACACCAGCAATTTCACAGAAGACAATTTTTTTAGGATTATATTTACAACGCATAATTCTATTTTGAAAGTAAAGAAAAATTGTGTATAATGAACAGACACCAAAAGAAAAACAACATGCTATGGAAATGAGTCAGTGTCAAAGTGTCCGCTATCTAGAATGTGGATTAATTTAAGAAGTTTCAATGGTACTGACTGTCCTGCACAACGCAAAGCCAATGAATGGATGTATTCCTTAAAACTGTTAATCTAAAAATATGTTTTACAGCAGAAACGATATCCTAAGCATAGGCAGTGATTGTGTAAAGCACAAACGCCATGAAAGGAATGTTAAGTACAGTAGTAGTGAAATTCAATACTTCAGTTGTTTAATTTTCTAAGCGTCACGAGATTTCCGAGTATTATAGCATTGCTTTTCCCACACAACACATTAAAAATGTTTAAATAACCACATCGATTGATTGAAGGAATTCTAGGAAATATACTTTTGGTGAATGTCAAAACTTAAAAATTCATGCAGAGAAGACTAGATTTTAGAATGGACGTATGCATGTGAACCCCTTAGAGGGTTAATGATTTAAAACAATTAATTTGAATTATGTAAATTAAAACAGCATTTCATCACAGAAAAAGTTTAAGCAACAAGCTGGCTCCTCCCAAAATACTTGAATTGATGTACCAACAGAAGTCTTCCTACACCACTATGCTGACTTACATCAACCAAAAGACTCGGGAAAAAATGCAGACTTGACTCCAGAGAGTACTTATAGAAAACGGATTCTGCACAGAGTTCTGCAGTGCGTACTATTCTTTTCTATCTAGTGCAGTAGGTTGTCTGAATCTTTGTTCATTAGGATAGGAAGAAATGAAGAAAATATTAGTAGGAAATGCAATCAGCTCTCTGAAAAGGGTTATGGAAGTAGGAAGCAGTAATTGACCGAGTAAATAGGCCAAATAAATATCGTAAGAGGAAAAGGGGCTTTTCTTCTTTGTTCATAGGCAATCTACTGTTAGATCTCTTCTAGTTAAGTGCGGTCTTGTTAGAGTTTGGCTCTCAGCACCTATATTTTAATCCTTACGTAGAACTATAGCCTATTCTGTATAGCCAAAAAAATTGTTTAGCTATACGCAAGTTACATATTGCCAGGAGAGTGAAGCATGTATTAGATTGTCATCTAACATCAACGACCTGAATTAAGATAATTTATTTTTATAAAAAGATTTCAAAAATTTGCCACAGGCAGAAAAGTAGCTGAATTTTTTTTGGAAATGTGAAGTATTTTTGTTTATTAGTTTCGTAAAGTGCTTAATATTTTTGTTCAAATATTTAAAATTTAAGATACATATTCTGTATTTACGCATACGTATTCTTTTTTGTAATAAGATTTGTTACTTCGTATGAAAATGTCTTACGGTATTAAGATAATGCATATTTGTTATTCGAAAATTTGGTAGTTGGATCTTTGTACCTTAGAACTATTAGATTTATTAGTGAGAAGTATATATAAAAATAAGTATTTGTGTTTTTTAATTCCAAACCTCAAAATCGAATGAAGCCAAATTTAGAAGATAATTTAAAACAACATTTTAGACATTAGTTGCATCTTGATGTGCAAAGTGCTGATTTATAATGGTTTATCAATGCATAGATAATAAATTGAAATTAAAAAATATATATAAGAGGAATGTTTTAAGAAATAGACTCCTTTGTTAATAGTGCACTTTAATATGATACGAGAGATTTAGTTGTGAATGACGCAAAGGAGTTTTTCATTTATATATTATTTCTTTTGTCTTTTTTATGCATTTAATTGTTGCGTTTAATTCACTTAATTGTTTCGCCAAAGAAAAATATCTAATTAGAGAACAAAAATTATGTGTGATATCTAAAAAATTCAAGAAAAAAGACAATCCAAATACAGCGGGAAAAAGATGAAATAAAACACCTCATTGCAATAGATTACATATTGAATTAAAAATATTAAAATATATTAAATCTTAATAAAGAATTATGTAGTTTAATATTTATAGCAAAATTGTGGCAGTCATATTTTTAAAGTTTGAAAAAAAATAATTTACCATTTCTAGTGAAATACCTAGGAACACTAAAATCAATGCAAGAAACTAAAAAGAACGAAACAATTTTGTCATGTAGGAGGTTGTAACAAATTTTTGCTAAAGCAAGAATTATTATAAATAATACTAATATTAGCAATAATTTGTGCCGCATTTCTTAATTTTTTGTTGCTTGATTTTATGCTGAATGTTATGGTTAACCGTATCCGAGCATTTAAAAAGTCAAAGTCATGAAGTTTTGAATTATAGGCATTACGGTTTTTGCACCGAATTTAGCATATTATTATTCTTTAAATTTCTCTGGTATTCAACTTTTTAAGTTTACTTAATTAAATTTTGATGGAGTTTGAGATTTTATTAGTTTTAAACGTTATTTCACTCAATTTCAATTTATTTGCCTTCCTAAAGTTCATCTCTCACTTTAGATTCCAAACAAATTTAAATTAACATTGAATTCCCATTATCTCTCACACGCGTGAGAATTTAAAATTATAGCGACACACATGCGACAAAATAAGACCGTACAAAAACTGTACGCGTAAGATAAACACAGATGACCAGGTGAACAGATACGGTCATCCAATTAATTTGATCAGACCTGCAGACCAGTTATGGCCTGCCAAATATTTTTATCTGGCCCGTTGATCAAATATGGTCTTTCGAATAGGTTTATACGACCCGCAGTCTAGATACAGCCCTTAGGACAGGTTTACCTGACCCGATGTCCAGATACGGTCTGCCAAATGTTTACATCAAGCACATTGAGTAGATATGGCTTACGAATATGTCTAAGCGGCCTGCAGTCCGGACAGGTTTATCTTCGGGCCAGGTTTACCCATCTGCAGGACAGATACGGCCCTTCGGACAGATTTAACCAGCCCGCAAGCTAGCTGTGGCCCTCAAAATATTTTTTATCAGACTTGCAGACCAGATACGTTCATCCAAACAGGTTTATTAAAACCCAAACCAGATATGATTCATTAAAAAATATTTTTCATGTAATTGTTTTCTGCTGTAATTTTCAACTCTTCAGAAATATGAAAATCTTCTGCTAATACAGTTTCTGGTAAACTTTTGTTTTACTTTTATTTATCACCATAATTTTCAACTCTCAAAAGTATAAACACAATCGTCTGCTATGATTGCATTTTTTTAAAACTTTCAGATCTTAATTTTGCGTTAGAAGTTAAGAATTCTTGTCAATTTTTCTATAATGATTACAATTTATTGTATTATTGTCTTGTAGTTATTAAATATTTTAATTAAAATAATTTGTTTAAATAGTTCAGTTAAAACTTAATTAGTTTGTTTTAATTTTTGACATGATTTTCAACTATTCTACAAACAAAAAATTTGTCTGCTATGATTGCTTTTTCTTTTAAATCTTCAGATTTTAATAAACAATATTATTTTGTTGTCTTCTACACTTTCTATTATACAAGTACATGCAAATTTGTTTTTGTAAACATAAGTAATCTGTAAAATCTCGATGAAAAGTTTTTTGAACATTAATTTATTCCTTTTATATTCTCTATAATTTCATATTCGATGTGTTGCATTTATGCTCTTAAAAATGCCCATTCATATACAAATAAGAAAAATTAAAGTTACAAAATAAAAAGTTTTATTTTTTCTCAAATTGCTACGTTGAAATTTGCTTATTACAACAATAAAAAACTTGTTTTATTATTGGTGCGTTAAAGTAAAATTCTCGCTACTATATGCAACCACACACTTTTCAACACCAGAAAAGGAGTAAACAATAATTCTAAATTTTCTTTAGATTGGATATTTATTTAATTTTTTATGTGACTCCGGTATGCGTGTTCAAAAAATGTCCTTGGCGTAACACTTTTGACAAGCCAAGGGGGACTAGGTTTCTCACCTCTGACCTATACAATAGGACAGTGATTTTCCACCGGTGAGCCACAAGAATGGCATTGGTGTGCCTCATGAATGGTGAAACGGTTTAAATTGAAGATTTATTTCATACCGAGTTTCAGTTTTCGGCTTTTGACCATAAGTAATTTTAAGTAATACGTGTAAAAATAATTTTGTGTATTATTTTTTTTTATTAGAAAGTACATCAAATAAATTATTTCAAAAATATTTCCGAGTCTATTTGGGAGGAAAAAAGGTAGGTAATTTCTATTATTTCTTTGGAAATTAGTCAAAATTATACGTTTTATGTCAAATCGGCAAAATTTTTTTGTGTGCGTCAAAATAGTAGTACTTAGTTGGTGTGCCATGATATTAAAAGGTTTGAAAATCGCTGAACTAAGGAAAAGTCATAAATATGTCTGATGGCTACCATAACTAGTAAATTGAGAGTTTTATGAACAGAATACCATCAATGCGATAGAAAACAAAACAAATAGATCGACACAATCTGCAGTGATACTAGGTACATATGCACCAATAAGAGAATAATCTGCAGGCTTTCCCATACTCTTATTCCATTTACAGTTGAAACACCCTTAAAATTCCATTGCAATGGAAGCAACATTCCAGCGACGAAGTTTACCCCCCTCCCCGATCCTAAGAGAAGAAAAGGGAAAAAGATCGAGGCTAGTGACAATTTTAAGCTAATGGGATCACAAAGCTATTTTTATGCTAGTGACGTTTACATACGTTCCGTTGAAACGAGGAGATTCAAATTTTCATTTACGCTAAAAGCCTTTCACTAATTGATGACATCCCCCGAGTGTTTCTGTAAATGGGAAAATGTGTTGACACGGGTTTCTTTTTTTCTCAGTCGGACTCTGCGGCATTTGATGAAGCGTCAGTTTTTCTGCGTCTGTGCGTTCCTCGGTTTTAAAATGTAATGGTGTTGTTTTACTTCGATGTGGACAGTCGGGGCGAGGGAGAGTGAAAGAGGTGCTCCGATAAAATGAAACGGAAGAGACAAAGACGAAAATTGCGATTGATTTGCGTTGATGGAAAATACGTGGAATTGGAATTGCAGGAGTGGCAGCAAGGAGAATTAAAAAATATATATAAATAAAATAAATCACATCGATGGTGGGAGAAAGGGAATGAAATCTAATGCCCTTTGACAACGCTCTAATGAATACCTTAGCTTTCAAACACAAATCTTAAAGAAACAAAGAAATCCTTTGATGTTTCGAAAGCAATGCGAACCAAATGAGAACCAACTTAAATTTTACCATTGGCAAATATAAACCTAGGGGAATGGTGGTGACGCTGATTTATATAACCAGTTCCTTACTGGTAACTTTAATGGAAATCTAAATCCCATATTCTACACTGTAAGTTGTAGGCGGCACAGGTTTGGTTTCTGAAGCATAACTCTGGGTGTATTTCTCTCCTCTGAATCAGTAAACATTTTCTTGTTTGTGAATGTCAATTACTTAAGGTTTTCACTCTTGTGTTTGGCGAAATTTGACTAAATATGGCCCACTAGCTATAAAACACAACCAACCACAATTGGAGCAGTAGGGTCAATCTTTAGAGATTAAAGGTACCAAGTACCTCGTCTAGAGAAATATGAAAACGCTTTTCATAGAAATGTGTAATCTGATTACAAATGTTAAAACTTTGAAAAATACATTAAGACTTAACTCAGGGAATACAATGAGTTCAAACTGCCCTTACAACACTATAAACCTATTACATTTCCCAGGCTCCTAACCCTGGGACTTAGGTACCCTGGTACCGGTGAAATCTTTGTGTAGAGGTGATGGCCTTGTACCCGAATAGTTAGTACTCTGGTTCCCATCGACACAGGCTTTGGGTTGGAATCTAGGTTTGGCAAGTGATGATCTTAGTGATTCAGAATATACTTTAAGCCGTAGATTCCGATTTAATTGACTCTAGTGTAGCGAAAAATGGCCATAGAGTGACAAACAATATACAATTTATGTAGACGGCTTACAAACTGTTTTACTTATGAGAATAATTGCACTGTTATTGTGTAAAGCTTTTTATGACGCAAGGACTAGATATGGCTAAGCTACTCCAAGCAATGTAAATGGGTCGTCGTGGCTAGGTGGGTTTGCCACTGCGATAATAGTCGACATGCTGTAGGTTCGTTCGCAATCTGAGTGTATTTATCTCTTATGTGTCAGTAAAAATTTCCAAGGGAATGTATGTTCATTACTTGACGGAAGTATGCGCTGCTTGGCCAATACGACCCTTTCACCATTAAAATCCAACCAATCATCCTTCCATTAGATATACATACACTCACAATGAAATATTTTACTGACACTGAAGAGAGAAATACACCAGTGTAGTTACATGAATCTAACCAGTGCCGAATAGATAAAGGGTTTGGTTTGTCGCTCGAAGGTAATTTTTTTACTATATAAGTGATTAAAAAAAATTAAATTTTTTACATTTGTTTAATTTTAAAATCAAGCACTTGGAATGCCGATTTCAAGAGGGGTTCATCATCTAACCTCGGGTCCTAGAAGTCATATGTAGGAGTCCTGTGGGAAGACGCATCTCCATAAAATGAGTAAATTTTTAATTTCCGATATTCCTCCCAATGTTAAGGACCTAAACACACGTTATCAAGAGTTTTCAGATTAACAAAATCATAAATTAAAACGAGGCACTTTAAAAACCTTTAGCGTCGCTCAAACGAAGCAATATAATTATAATTTATCTATAATGGAAATCTCACTCTATAATTCTTCATTCTTCATTTACTTTTCTAAATTGAAATCCCAATTCCAACGAAACTATCTTAATTAGATAATTAAGAGCATTCTTGCATAATAGACTATCAAAAAGCGAGAAAGCAATAGACAAAAGTTTTATCTGGGCAGGTCGAAGTGCTGGTGCAAAATGAATTCATTCGCAACGGGGATGGTTGATACGCATAATTGAAGTCCCCGCTTGTTGACACATTTGAAGCAAAAAGTGCCTTAGCTGATTAATATCCGAATTCAATTTTTGACGGCATTTGGTACTTAATGGCTGTTTATTTGGAATTGCTTCGGAAAGGTGGTGCATCGCTGTAGATACAAGTTAAATGTGCTGGTTGTATCTGGGGAATAAAGTAATGGGGGATAGTGGTGATATAGTCTACACTTGTTTTTTCGAAGCCCTCTGGATTGGGAAGAAGTTCATGAAATACAAAGTTCGCGAAATGGAATTAGTGATGTATAGTTATAGTGGGAATGGTGAAATCTCTTCGCTGAGGGGAAAGTTAGAGCTGGAGTTTACGCAAACATTTGATGTTACGTGATAGATGCAAGCATGGGAGATGCAATGACAGCAAATGTTGCCTTTAGTAAACTTTAACCCTCTTGGTGGTTGTCTTGACAAGGTTTTCGTGTCATTAGTAAAACTAACCAAATTCTTGATAGAGGAGATTTCTCGTTAATAGCAAAATTCATCATATTTAGATGGACGAGCTCCAAACCACTTAGACCCTTTAAATAGTGCGAAACGTTGAAATGAATTAAGGGCCCTTTTTGTTTATGAGTCTATATTGAAAAAAAGAGCGTCAGGTCTGGCTTATAAGGTTTGTGTTGCTCCAGTGCGACGTTAGTTAAATACCTACCTACCTGGATAATAAGGTAGACGTTTGAGAATCAGGCTTCATTTATCAGACGAAAACATCATTACTATTTATTTTTGAATGAATTAATTACTTGAGTATTCTGCATCAAGTGCGTTGTCTTGAGACAGAATACCCTCAAACTATACTTGTCCTATTCCTTATGATGTTCCTCTTGGTGCAAGCGACTGAACAAGTCTTGTAACCGCGAAAATATGTAAAGGATATCGAGACCGGTTTTGCCATGTGTCTGAAAACTGAACTGAATGATCGATTGTTGGAATAGACCGAGTGTTGGATCAGGTGCCAACATGGGAATGATTGTCAATACAATAGAACCATGATTAACCGAGTTCCAATTAACTAAGTGTCAGTGTTATCTGAGCGGAATTTGATGCACAGTTTCTGAAGTCTTAAATAAGCCAAAATACGAGTATGCGCACTTTTTTCCTTGACTGATCTGGTTCAGTAGACAGATGGATGGCTTGTTTTAGTTTTATGGCGCAAGATCCTAGAATGGCAAGTTGTGCCAAACAAAAGACACCAGTTAACAACCCGACCAACATTAAAAGCATGATTAAACATTTAAGTAAATAAATTAAACACTTCAAAGGCATGAAAAGTGAACATATTAAAAACATCTCATCATCAACATAAAGAGTAATTTGCAGTTTAAATGTATTGGGTGTCATGGTAGCCCGGTTACTAGAGTAGCGGCTTAGCAGCCGGAGTTCGAAACTGGATTAAATCAAAGTCCGTCGTGGTGGCTGGTGCACGTTGAA
The DNA here is from genome assembly GCA_933210815.1 of Meta bourneti. Lineage (NCBI taxonomy): Eukaryota > Metazoa > Arthropoda > Arachnida > Araneae > Tetragnathidae > Meta > Meta bourneti. Next base: position 73,940,665 of record OW119924.1, on the reverse strand, counting down.
TGTGTCGTGGCCTCAAATATCCTCACGTTGGCATGGTGTATAAGTTTTAAGAGTGGGGTGACAATTCAAGTGTTGTTCTTGTCATCTGATCTAAGTTCGAAATTACGAAGTGCTGTCCTCGGATCTTTCCCTTCGTGATCCGGACCGTCGACTGTATCCCGGTATGTTGCTCCAGAGAAACGTCAATTAAACTACCTATCTACCTTAAAATGTATTCAGATGAAATATGAAATGATGCAGATTGCGTGAGTGAAAGTGCTGCATTATTGAAGACCATTAAGGACATTTTATAGAAAGTTTCAAAAGTACGTTGCTCATGTTCAGATTTATTGAAAAATTATCGAAATAAATACAGTGTGACAAAAATCTGAGTATATATTATTCTCAATTCTTGCTTTATGAACTTTTCAGTAGCAACACGTAGAGTAAATTTGTTTCGTATTTTTATTACTACGTCCGTATTATCCAAGTTCCGGGTTATTCGAGGTGGCTTCAGTCCACATTACCTCGGATAATCAAGATTCTACTGTATTGCCTTCAGCAAACTTTAAATGGTGTGAACCGTTGAGACAAAATCGGCCACGAAACCAATTAAACTAAGGACCTATTCGTTAATGAGTTTAAATTTAAAATAAAAGGTCAGATCTGGTGAACAATGTAGAAGTTTGAACACCAGGTTTCATTTATCTGTCCAAAACTTCTTTTCTGTTCTTGAATGAAGTACATGGACACTACATCAAGCGCGTTGTCTTGTTGCAGAATGCCCTGGAATCATACTGGTCCTATTCCTTTTGATGTTCCGAGGCCATCGTGGCTCAGATGATTTCAGCGCTGCGTCAGAAACCTGTGAAGTATTGACCACGCAGATGCAGTTCTTGTAGCTTACCATGGGTGCATTTCTCTCCTCTGTGTCAGTAAAACTTTCCCTGTGTGTATGTCCATTACTTTGACGTTGTCGGTCTAGTATTTAGTGAAGCTTGGTCAAATATAGCCCTTGCACTATAAAAGTCAACCAACTTTCTGACGTTCCTCTTAATGCATGGTCTTTATTAAATAAGATGGAAAGCTTAAGTGACTGGACTAGAATATGTAAGAGAAATCGAGCTTTTTTTTGCCATGTATCTACAAATGGAATGGAAGATCGAGTGTTGGAATAAAATTTGTTTTATTTCAAATAGTTGTATGATTTTGTCATATTAGGAAAGGAAAAGGTTGTTTTTTCGGAGACACTGAATGCTTATTTCCATTGAAGATGAGAAATACATTGTCATATTGTTAACAGTGTGAAAATATTACACTATTAAGATCCTTATAATTCTTATATTTTTCATCTAAATAGTAATAGTTAGTCTTTAAATAGCTGTATAGTAAAAATTGATTTTTGTTAGTTAATGCTGTTTCTTCTCTAAGCCGATGATATATTCTTTTTATAGTGTGTGTATGCTAGTTTTTGTGTCGATGCTGATAATGTTTATGCATAATATTCATTAATATTAGGATTTTCAAGGAATCTAAATACATAAAATTTCTTATATTCTCTGATAATATCTGAGTCATATGAATATATAGAATAACTTAAGGTATGGGAGAGGATGGACTTGCTTTTATACAAATTTCGACTAATCATTTTAACCATATTAAATGATATTACTACATGATACAATAATCCCCAAACTACGAAATTAATATACGAATCATGTTTACGGTAAGTATTAATGGCATAATGTTGCAAGACTAATGAGGAAGTCAGAAAAGTAAGGAACTTCAGTTATATATGCAGAAAGTTATTCCACACTTTAAAATCGCTGATGTAATCAAGATTGCTTTGAAGTTATGAACAAACTCAAAGTTCAAAATAATTTTCAGAACTGAAGGAAAGTTAACGGGGAATTAATTTGAAAGGAATTCTTGGGTAAAGAACACCAATGTCAGTTTTTGGTGGCATGAATATTTAAAACAAAAATATGCCGCATGAAACAAATCGAAAATTAATAAATTCAATTCATAAGATGTTTTAATTTTTTGCATACTGCATCGATAAAATCATCTATTTATCCTTATTAAATAGGGAATCAAAATAAAAAAAGATCGTCAATTCAGTTGCTATTAAATATAAAACTGAATATAAACTTCACAGACGTAAAACTATTATTCTAACAAATAACTCTCTGGAAAATAGTGATTTAACGTCGTGAGCATCACGAGATTTCTCAGTAGTGTACTATGCTTTTTCCCTACAACACGCAATATCCTACACACGATAACGCCTACAGCAATAAATAACCACATCGATTGGTTGAAAAATTCCTAAGAAACATTCTATTAATCGAGAAAGCCAGCTAATCTCTATATGACTTGCAAGAGTTGAAACTGGTTGAAAGTCATGCAAAGAAGAATGTAAAACAAATATATGCGTACAAACTCCCAAAAGAATTAAAATAGAATAAAGTAAAGAGTATATTAAAATGAACTTTTTCAGAAACTTTTTAAAATTTATTAATTGATCAGCAATAGAAGATTTAATACTTAATAACTTAAAAAGATTAATAATTAAGAAGAATAATAATTAAATTAAGATTGATGGTTTAAGCTATTTTTCATGCATCTAATTTAGATTAAAGTTGTCTAGTTAATCTAAATAAATTTAAATTGCTAGATTAACTAGACAAACATTCTCTTTTTTAGCTTCAAAATAATTCTTAACTATTAATTTGTATCAAGAAATCTATAAAAAATAACATTTGTAGGTAAATATTCAATAGTTTAATGTTAAAAATTTTGAAAAATCCTGATCAGATTATCGTCGGCCCTGGATGTTGATAAATATGAAGCTGAGCTAGCATTGTAAAAAAGTGTTGACACCTTTTCTTCCCTCTTAACATTTTACAGAGAAAACCAAACAAGGTTATTTACTTTATCTGAAGCCTGAGGGTAGAGTACGGTTTCTGAAGTTTTTCAAAGGTTAATTTCTTTAAGAAAATCTTTTTTATAACACGGATTTATCAACGTTCTCTTAAAAATAAGACCCTCTAGCTCCAAAAGATAATAACTACGTCAAAGTTTTTCTAATGACTTCAAGTATCTTCAAATATAATTTTAGTTTTTGTGATGATAGGCTTCTGATAAATAACTTGTGAGTTCTTTCTTCAAAAAGAATATGCTTCCTTGGAAAAATTAGATTTATGTATTATTTTATAAGCATACATTTTTTTGAATTATTTCACATTGAAAGTTCAATAAAATATTCCTTTTACTGCAAAAAGGTAGCAGTATAGATAATTAAGTTATTTCAGAATTATTTTTATCTGTTAAACTAATGACGCGAAATGAGACCCATCCTTTCTTTAAGATATTTAAAACGCATGTTACAACATAAGTCCTCCTTGATTTATATTTTTACTTCAAATTTTGTTAAACAGAAAGCTGATAATCTACTTAAAATCGTATAAAATCACTCCAACTTTATGCAATTGAATTAAATTTAATGATATTAGTTTTATGATGATAAGAGTCCTGGAAATTATAGCCTTAGAGTTTTTTTGAAAGATTTTCCATCTTTATATTAATCATATTTGCAGAATCAGACTTACCAACCCTGATTCAATACAGAGAAGTATTTATGTTCTTGTCTAAATTACATACTGAATAGAAATTAAATTAATATTTACTCAATTAGTTTGTTCTTGCAATATTAAGTTCAAGTCAAAAATGCAGAACCATTTCATTTAATGGTATTATTTATTTTTCTTTAACAGGAAGCTCGTATATGATTAAATTTAAAGGCAATGATATATTATCATAAGTATCTATATGATAAAGTATCATATACCTTCTGCTTTTACATAATTTAAGAATTGATGAGTCTAGACTCAGTTATCATTCCCTATACCCAGACTATGGTACATTAATAAGTTAAAAGTGTTGATATTTTAAGATTTCTACTTTAAAATGATGATTAATCTATAAATATTTCAGTGTTGGAAGAACGTTTTCCTGTTTACGCCTGGGCAGTCATGAGAACTGAATTTTATTATGATGGAACTTATTCCAGTATTAAAGGTCTGCGAGATATAAATTGCAGAAATTGAGAATATACAGCCATTTCTAATAGACATACATACACGTTTATCATTAAGATTTGTTTAAGAAGACTTCCTTAGGAGATTTAATCAGTCTGATCAAGAACGTAAAGAGGTTGATAATAATTTTTATTACTTAAATATTCTTCGATATTTTTTCTGTGCTTTCTAATAAATGTAGATGAACCATGAAAATACGAATGAAGTTTATTTATGGACTAAACGTAAATTAAAAATTCTTAAGCAAATTATAAATGTTTATTATAAAATGACAGTTTGTGTGTGAAAGGTTTTCAGTGTAGTGTAAACATCAATGAAAATACCAAAGGAGTTCTGACGTTTAAGAAGTAATTTGATTTATCGCCATCTTGTCGATGTTTGGCTTTATGCTCAATATAAGCTTATGGTGAAATTGCATTACAATAACATGCTAAATTATGCATTATGCCTCAATTTACGAGAGTTTATCAAAACAGAACACTAGCACCCACTGTATCTCTAGAGAAAAATCCTATCATAGTAAGAGAAAGATTGGTGGATAAAGAATATAAATGATTGCAGTGGGTAGGCTTATATCAAGTAGTTCGAATGAAAAAAGAGGATTCAAGGAATAATTAAGCAAAATGTGCGACGGCTGGTACAAGATATTGCTACAGAATTATTTTCTGTGCATCAATCCATCACATCTACCATGTTTCATGCGCAATTGGTGTGAGTTATGAGTCAACATACCGTTACACGTATGTAACTTTTAAACTGCTGCATATGTGTAATTACATTGATATTAATACTAAAAGAACTATGTAGAAAGAAAACTAGTATCATATGAACTTTTTACAACTGAAATGTCGATTTATTTTATTAAATTATTTATTGGAATTATATTACAATGCGAACTTTTTTTATACATTCTCGTAATGTACGGTTAATTGAATTTACGTAACATCTGAATGTATTTCAATGCAAATATTATTAAAGTCTATTTTTTAACATAATATTAGTACAAAATATAATTATATAGAGAGTATATAGTGATTCAAAACTTAACTGTTTACATAATTCTGCAGTTTCATGCCGTATTCAATATCTTTGTAAATGGTGTAGTTAACAAAGAGTAATACAAGAAATCATGTTTATTTGCTTATGAACAAACGAGAGGATCATTTCACATTCCGTACTGTGTGTTTCAATTATTAAAAGTTTTCTTCTTTAGAGATACAACATTGCACTTCTAAAAACTAAATTGATCTACATTTAGCTCATCACACAGTTGCTGATACAGTAGGTCAAAAAGTATCCGAACACATTTTGTTATTCTCGTCCTTGTAGCCATACAATCAAACCAAAAGTGTTATTCAACTCTGTATATGATGCCTACTACAAATAAATGTTCATTTCATTTATGTAAGGGGCGTCATCATATTTATTCAGAAATTACTCTTCCAAAATTTCAAATATCAACACTCACTTTTTCACACTTTTAAATATAAATTTTTACGCAAAATCGGATCACAATTGGCCGAAGTATAAGAGAAAAACGATTTGGGTCCGTGACAAATTTAAAATTTTAAAATGCAAGTTACGTAAAGTGTTTTAGTATATTTCCCAATCTGCATTCTTCAGTTTCCTGGACTTTAGAGTTTCATTTTCTTTAAAACAAAAGTCTATTTTAATGAAACATGAAAAGTATATAAAAATGCTCAGAATGAAATTATTTTAAATTATTAAGTATAGTGCATAACAAATAATTGGTAACTAATAAAAACTCAAAATACTTTATTGTAGTTGAGTGTAGGAATGAGTTATTTTATTTGTAGCAAATCAGAGCGTCTAATTAACACTCGTGAAACTTTTTAGTGATATATAGTAGATTATTGTATATATCCAAGGTAAGTGGATTTAAAGTAAAGGGAAAAAATTTCTCCAAATAAATCCAAAATTCCACTATAGGACGCCCCCTCAAACAAGTCAGAAAGGTGCAGTTTTGAAAAAAGGATTTTATCTAAAAAACTACCGAAAAGAGTAAACTAAAATTTTCACAACTAGATTTAGGGCACACAGATAAAACGATTACACACGAAATCTATACACCTCTCAATTCCTTATTTTTTTAATTATGAAGCAATTAATAAATAGTAATTATATAATTGCTTTGAAACTAAAATAAGGCATTCATTTGTTTGGGGTATTCAGCAATTTAATATAACAGGAAAATAACTTTTATCTATTGATTAGTTTGGAAGTTTTAAGAAAAAGACTGAAATATTTTACATTAGAACCTCTGGTTTTCAGTCACTCATAACTTATAGATTTGACCAAAATAAATGTATTTCATATCAATTCTGTCTATTTTCGGAATATGTGATCAAAAATAGGTGTTGCCCTGTAAAAATTGAGTTGATACAAACTTTAGTATGAAGACGGACCTTTATACAAATAAAATTCGCATTTGTAAAAGGGTCCCAAAGTGTATTTTTACGTGAAATACTAAAGTATTCGAAGTCAAAAGACACTTTTGGTTCCAGGGAAGCGGATAAGAATAGGCTTTCAGATACTATTTTGACTGACTGTACACAACTACTTCATTGTGTGGTAAAATTTCATTAAATTAAGACGAACATTTTTGTTTTAATCCTTTCATTCTATGCACACTCTGCCAAAAAAAACAGCATGTTTTTAGCGACAGAATTTAGACAGACAAAAACTGGCAGAAAAACAATTCAGATAAGACGTGATTACATATTTGTGATATACTTTGTTGTGAGACATTTACTTTATTCGAAGTGCATAGATAACATAAATAATGTATTTACATCTTAAAAAGCATGCACATGGAATGAGAAATAATTCTCATCACTTATATTTTAATGCAGTTTCATTATGAAAGGGGAAGCTGTTAGGGTTGGAAAAATATTTATTAATGAACTGCTTTTAAATCAGTCCGTTTCAGTTTTATGAACGTTTCTATATATTTTCTTCAGAAGGTACATGATCAAAACATGATAGTATGAAATTCGAGTGTATGGGATTTATTGAGACATATATGGAAGTAAAGTTCTGTAATTCCTATTGTTCGAAATGTTGTTTGTATAATGGTATCCACCTGACTGTATTGAGGGAAAATTCTATTAAAACCCTATTCCCTGGGCACTCATTATTTGGAGAACAGACTAAGTATTTTTATAGAATTAGTGGTCTTTATAAATCCAAGATGTCGACAGCATTAAAAAATATTCAATCCCTCAAGCACCATAACTCTCCTGATTCGACAAGTTACAGAAAGGAATTTCTGAATGGGGCAAGATTTTAGGAGAATGCGTTCATTGCATTTGAAAAATCTCGGGGCATTTTTTCCTTGAAAAACGTACATTCTACTCCCAACCCCTAACCCAACTAGCGAATATGTTTTCTGTCCTTTTTTATCCTCTCCTTTAGAAAAGACGAAAAAGGATTTGGGGTGTTCGAAAGGCGAGAATTTGAGACATTCCTCAAGTTGAAAAAAGAAATTTGAGACCTCCGGTGAAAATAACAAAATAGGCTGCCAGATCTCGTGGGAAATGGGATTTTTTTAATCTGATAATATTTTATCGTTTTCATCCGACATGAATGGTAGGATTTCGTAATTAGTTTTGTATTGGCTCAGGCGTGCATCTTTCGTTTTAGAAATGGAAATTTTTGTGCTTTACGCGCAATATGGAATTTCCAATTTCATCTCTGAATGCTCCGGCTAAAGGAAGTAGAAAAAAATTCGGAATAGATGGAATGGATTGCCCAGAAATAAAATCAGTTAGCAATTTAATCAAATCGCGTACTAAATTTATTTTTCTTCAACTGTGCAATATTAAAATTTGATGATCAATCTAGCGATTAGAGTAAGTTTCTATAGAGAAAGGGGATAACTTTTTCTGAGATATCTATATCATAGACAGTGTGTTTACTAGTGACTGAGTGGCTAAAGGTGTAGCTGATAAAAATCTATTACACTGAAGCACTAAGTTACAAATCTCGTATGTGGCGAAGTAAGGTTGATTGCTTTCCTGGTTTCTTCAAAACGACACGTAATATCGGGCAACTCCCCCAAAATCTTCCCAGAAGACATGCCTCCTACAGTTCTTGGTGGATTTATATGACAGCACCTTTCATGGTTCTCAATGGTAAAGCAGTGATTTCTACTTTCACGCTAATTAATGTTTGGAGGATTATGCGATTCATAAGCTGACCTTACAAAAAACTTCTTTGAGAAAAGTGTGATTTTGTATTTGTTATATAGTGATACCTAACAGAATTACTCGGTGTTGCACAGGTTTAATTGGTTAAACGTTGATTCAAAGTGATCTGAAAAATCACTTTTCTCTATCATAAGAAAAATGCAAACATCATAGAAAATGCAAATATAGAAAATATAAATGAGCAGAAAATATTATTTTTAATTCCATTTTAACATTTTTATATCTTCTAAAATTTATTTTGGACGAAATGCGTATTCTTGCTTTGTCCATCCATACAATCCATTTCACATACATCGCACTATAGTGGATGGTAAAACTACAGAAGGTGTTAATAAAGTGACTACTATATGTATTACAGAAGTCGATTTTGAGTTTTGGAGTGATTGTGAATGCCTTTATGTCCATTTCCTATAAAACTTGCAACGTATTATTGTAGCCAGTTTTCCTATCAATATGTTTTTGACTTGTAGCACTCCTGTATAGGGATGCGATAATTGCGAATTTCATCATCTAACTAATATGTTGTATCTGTATTTGGTTAGATGATCCCTTGAGTTTTATTTTATCTTGATTTATATGTAATATCATTTTAATTTTTTACTTCTGTGTGAGCTCTTAAGATGTATACACATTTTCTTGAAGTTGTAGAGGAAGTTGGTACATATCCAGCATTCATATCATTCAATTTATTAAAAAGGCTTAATGGTACTACTACTTAGTCTTCAACAAAATGTGAGCTTCACTAGTGTATGGAGTTTCAATACAAATTTGACTTAATTTGTATTGAAACTGTATTCTAAGTGTCCTTATATTACATACCTGTTAATAGATCTAGATGTTTCGCACCTGCTTTAAAGGCCTGTTCAATTAGTATCTATGTAAATAAAAATGGAGTGTTTGTACATTAAATATTTTTGACTCATTTGAAGTTATTTATCCATTTTGGACCTTTTAAAGCAAAATCAGTGGTTCATGCGTTCCGTACCTATCTGCCTGTTCAGTTGTCTGTATGTGTGCCAACACTGCGTCCAAACGGCTAGATATATTTTCATGAAATTTTGTATACTTTGAATAAGTAAAGCAACTAAGTGACTGAACTACATTACGCCAGTCTGTCTTTTCATTTTATGCCTGATTTTGTGTTTGTATGCTTGTGCGAAAATCACATATATTTATTTAAAAATATTCTCATAAATGATGTTAACATATTTTATAAAACTTTTTTAAACATGTGTATATTTCTACAAACTTTACTCAAAAGTCCTTAGTATATAACACACGGGGTTGTAGAATTACGCTTTATAACAAGAAATAAAACAAACAGCATAAAATACTTTGAACCAATTCTGGTTAATCGCATTGTTCAAAATATTTTAAAATTTTGACAAATATTTCTTTTACAAAAACTCATTAAAACTTGAATTCCTTTCCCATTTTTCGAGTAAAAGTACTTGCTTTTATTGCAAGCTGCACTCAATAGGCAAGTAACACCAACATTGTTAATTTAAACGGGTACGTGGTTTCCATTCAAAACTAAATCCTTGAACTGAAAAAAGTGCCTTAAGGCCTATTTGAAAAGACATTCAAATGAAAGTAAAGCACATTTTAAATGGAAGTTTGCCGATATTAAATTAACATCAATGTTAAAAATATTTGAACTAGGACTTTTGAAATATTGAATATTCTTTTTCACAATTCCAGAAGGGCAAGGTTGCCTTCTTTATGTCTGCTTTATTTAGTTGAATCTTTATTTAAGGAACTTATACCTATTAAAATCTGTTGACAGCAGTGATTTTCTTAAGAAAAACGCTTTCAAATTAACATCATTTGAAAAATGATAATCGGTTACTTCTGCTTTTCTGTTCTGGAGACATTTAATTTCTAAACAAGTTCTTTTGTTGCTACATGTGCCACAAATGGTTTTTCAAGAAAAGAATGTATTTGTTAAAAAATTTAGTCATGAAACTGTCATCAAATTAATTTGTGGTCCTTTCCGTAAAGATGATTACAGTTTGTAGAAAAATCATGCATACACCCGATTTTCGTGTGGAGTTAAGTGTACATTTAAAGTAATGAAAATCGCATTAACAGTATTTTCTGATTTGGGATATTTATGGGCAAGATTAAAAATCATTTTCAACATTTTGTCGCAAGAAATTCACAATTTAGAAATTAACCTGAAGAAAAACAATTTAAAACAATCCAGGGAAAAACGAGCCATGAAATTGAACATACAGATTTACTGCAAGTTACATAATTTTTCTTGAATATAACATCGTCGACTTACAGGTGAAACATGCTAAGTCTAAAAACAGTTCTAAGAAAACGAAAGTAGAAAATACTACAATGTACAAAAGTCATGAAGTCAATCTCAAGAAGAAACATATCCATGCCAAGAAAAATAAAATGACCTAGTGAACTTTAATCAGTTTAAAGCATTCTGGTTGAGAATAGTCGAAAACCTCATATCTTGAAAATTTCGACTTTGTGTTTCACTTGTAAGATGATTGTATAAGATTTTTTGTGGTTTCTGAAAACATTTATCCCCGGGAGCTCTCCTTGCTTGTAACCTGATGCTTCTAGCCTGTCTTTTCTAAAATCATAAAAGTTTGATTACTTTCACATCTAGACAAGTGAGATATGTAGTTGTTATCAGTAATGATACAATAGCAACCTCATCATATTTTTGGCAAACTATTTTAGATAGTTATTCTGCAGAACTGTGAAGTGTTAGATCCTATACGCAGTTTATTGAAGATTACTACACTAGGAGAATCGATGCATGTTTCACTACGGATACATTCTGTATTCTTGAGAATACTAGGCTGTCGCCAATATTTACACTTCTTATCGCTTCTACAAATGTTGCATTTTGTCCCTAAAATGAGTGGTAATTTTGTAGTAGACGGTAACGAACGACTGTTAAGAACGGTATTATTAGTAAATAAAAGCATCTTGAGAAGACTGGGCTTTTTTGTAAGTTGTGCCTCATTACATAACCTTAATGGGATAATAGATTGTTGAAAACAGTTTCAGCATAGAAATTTGCACTCATCAATGATGGAATCGCGCAGAAAGCTTCAGAGCGCTGTTTATTGGGGTTTTCTTGATAAATTATTCTATTTCTTGCTGTGAAGAATTTTCTTGCACCCTTTCTAAGATATTCGTAATTTGTTCGTTTTTATCAATATTTTGGGAGTATTGTTGTACAGTCATATTATTGACTTATCAATGAAGTAATTTTTCGAAGAAATTTGCCTTTATTTGACCAGTAAGGTAAAAAAATTCCATTATTCAATACAAACCTCCGTTCAATAGAGTTTCTTTTGATTCGATTTTTTAAGAAAATTGCAGGAAATTGAATCCAATATGTGCAACATGTTAATCAAAGATAAATAACGTTTGACAAATAAAGAATACTATATGAAAAATAAGGTGGCAGATAAGCTCAGTTTATTATAGAGTATACTCAATGTGGTGACTTGTTTTTCTGAGTATTTAAGAAATTTCTGTAGCTTAATTTCAATATTGCGAGGGATATTTTTCTATTAATTTATTTCAAATTACATTTAATATTACCTATAAATATTTTAAATCATAAAAGGTTACTATTAATATGAATGTTGCCTGTCTCAATTTTAGAACAGACTGCTTAACCTTTTGAAAAGTTCTTATAGACACAATCGTACTTACATAAGATATGATTGTAAGTGCATTATGAGTGGCAGTTAATATTATCACATCTATTACTCATAAGCTGCGATAAGGGAATTACTTTGGAAGATAAGGGTTTGCTCAGAACCTTATTTTTAAAGAAACTATACTTCACAAACTTCAAATATAACATGATTATTGAAGAGTATTTTTGGATGTAAATTAACACTATAGTACATTACAGGCATGACTTAGTTAATATGATATTGACACCTTTATTGACATTAGAATTAGTCACTCGTATCAGTTTGAGGATAACTAAATAGAAGTAACGACAAAAGTACTATTAATTAGAAATACAATTAAAATACTTTAATGGTGGTATTAAAACTTTATTAATCTACTAAAGAATTACTCGATCTTATTCGGGTTGAATTGGTTCAATATAAATTGATAAAATGACCAGAATAATCACTTTCCTCTTTCGTAGAAAAATGCCAAATCATTTAAGTATGAGTAAAATAATGTTTTAACACCTTTACGACATTTTTATAATTTCTACAACTTACTTTGGACACAAATTCTATTGTGCATATCCATCCATGTAATAAATCTCTCACACTTCGTAACCCTGTTGTATAACAAAAATACAAAATAACGAAAGGTGACAATAAGGTAAAAACAAAAAAAGACGATTTTGAGAGGATTTTTTAAGGGAATTAGAACAGAGAGAGCCAAAGTCCTTTTTTAAGTTCTTTTCGTATAAAATTACTCAAATCAATTCGTAAAAAATGACAAATTTACGGCCAATACTCTCGCACTCATAGTTTACCTACCAATATATTTTGCTTGTAGCATTCTTGCACTTTCTCTCTTCTTAATTTGTTAAGATATTCATCACTTTGGCTTTTTTTAAACGAATACATTTTTTCAAAATCCCATTTTGTGGCAAGTTCAATAATAAAAGAACTTGATTTAAAATTGAATATCTTCAATACATGCAAAGCAAAGAAAACACATTACCATTTAAATAAATAGTAAATGGATTTGACAAGGTTTTTTAAACAAAATCATTGTTTTCAACAAACTTTTACCATACATAATAAGTTGCTTAAATATAACTTTATATCGTAAAATAAGACACCTTGATTTTTTGTCACTATGACAGAGAATTTTTAATACTTAAGAAGTCCTAGTTCGGAATTTTTAACATTAGCATTCTTCCAATACCGTCAAAATTCCAAATGAAATGTGCTTTATTGTAACTAAAAGTAAAACGAATTTTTAATACTTAAGAAGTCCTAGTTCGCAATTTTTAACATTAACATTCTTCCAATATCGTCAAAATTCCAAATGAAATGTGCTTTATTGTAACTGAAAGATACTTTGAATCGAATACTTTGTGGTAGTGTTGCGTGTGGTGGAATAGAACTACAATTTATTAAATAAATAAATATTTAATAAATACACTGCTGGCCACCGTAAATGCAACACCCTGAAGGAAGCAGGCAAATAATATGAAATTTACAACATGCATTAGCGGAGGTGAGATATGCAAATGATTAGAATTTGAGCGCAGACGCACATCACGCGCGCCTGTGGCGCCACTTCAAAGCGCTATTTAAGGCTTGGAGATTTCGACTATTTCAAGTACGGCAATTGTGTTTTTCTTGTGGTTTTTTCAAAAATACGATCCATTATGCCTCGTAGAAAACAGCGATCATCTTTTGATCAAGTATCCGAGTTCGACAGAGGAAGGATAGTAGCCTACCGAGATTGTGGATTATCTTTCAGGGAAATCGGTAGTCGTGTTGGACGAAACCAAACAACTGTAATGCGGATATGTGATCGTTGGATGCAGGAGGGTACGACGGACCGACGTGTTCGATCGCATCCACCTCAGTGCACCACTTCACGTGATGACAGGCATATTGTGCGTATGGCAGTGACGGATCGCTCAGCCAAATCACGAACCATAGCACAGCACATTCAGTCTGTACCGCATCATCCAGTGTCTGCGCGTACCATTCGACGCCGTTTACAGCAGAGTGGCAAGACGTCCATTGCTTCGTCTACCCTTGACGCAGAACCACAGATGTTTCCGCCGCCAATGGTGCGATGAAAGAAGGATGTGGACGGCAGAATGGAATGAAATTGTCTTTACTGACGAGTCACGCTTCTGTCTGCAACACCACGATGGTCGGATTCAAGTCTGGAGACACCGTGGAGAGAGGATGCTGAACAGCTGTGTTATGCACCGCCACACTGGTCCTGCACCGGGTATTATGGTATGGGGCGGTATTGGATATCACTCTCGCACTCCTCTAGTACGCATTGCCGGTACTTTAAACAGCCAGCGCTTCATCTCCGAGGTGTTGGAGCCAGTTGTCCTTCCTTACCTTCAGGGCTTGCCCACAGCCATATTTCAACAGGATAATGCGCGACCACACGTGGCACGCATTGTCCAAGGGTTCTTCGTCAATCGCCAGATTGAATTGCTTCCCTGGCCAGCTCGCTCTCCGGATCTTTCGCCGATAGAAAACATGTGGTCCATGGTTGCTCAACGATTGACCCAGAATACATCCCCAGCTGCCACACCAGATCAACTTTGGCAACGTGTGGAAGCTGCTTGGTCTGCTGTACCCCAAGAACACATCCAAAGTTTCTTTGAATCAATGCCGAGGCGTGTGGCAGCGGTGATCTCCAACAATGGCGGCTACTCTGGCTACTGATTTTGGCAGGAACCACACTTCACAGAAGTCTATAAATTTAATCATTTGATACTTGGTCAACATGTTATCTACAAAATAAATTTTGTTGATATCTCTTGTCTTTCTTGGTGTTGCAATTTGGGTGGCCAGCAGTGTATAAACAGAAAATAGAAAAATAAAATTAAAGGTGTGGCTAGAAACTATTTTGAAGATTCTTTCTATCTCGTGATATCTCATAGTTGCCACAACTTACAACTAAAAATTGGACACAATTTAGTAAAAAAAAAATGAAAAAAAATTTAGTATGAAAATATCACTGCACGTGGTCAACGAACATGAGTTAGTTTCGTTTCCGTTCGTTGCAAAATATCGTTTGTCCCAAATATTCGGAAATTGTTTATATTTCGCAAAGAAAAAGAAGTAAGGCTCAAAATAAAGTATGAGACTTAAAATTCCGTAAAATTAATTTTTGGAAAAATAATTTCTTTTTCAGTAGTACTGGTAAAAAATCCAAGTAATCGCAATGCTCAATATACATTCCAGTTTCTACCAAATTATGGTTGATTTAAGTATAGCACTCAGATGTTTTAGAATGCAACTTGTCTGAATATGCAAGCAAAAGAAATTCAAATACTTTATTCACTATATTTAATAAAATATGTAGAATTTTATTAACTATATTGAATTGAATTTACATGACATTTATACAAACACACAGACACAAAAACAGACATAAAACGGGAAGACTGTAAGATAGACTTTCGCAATCAAGTTCAGTCACCAAATGAATGTAAGTGCTCACATTATACAAAGTTTCGTGAAAATACACCCATCAATTTGGACGTGGTACGGGCACACACAGACAGACACCAAACGCGCAAGACACTGATTTTTCATTAGAAGGGCCCAAAACGGATCAAAAACTTAAAATTGGTTGAAAACGTTCAATGTACAAGCACTCCATTTTTATTTATATAGATATGCTCTATTATAAAGTTTATAACATGATTTAATAGTATTATACATAATTAGTAAAGTATTAATGTTACTTGATAAGAAGAACGTTACATGTTTTTGCTAATCGGAATCAAATAATATATCTCTGACCTTAAAATTTATAGTTTTTGATGTGACAAGATTGTCAATATTTGGTCTATTTCAAATTTGTATGCTTTCATCTTTCAGTAGTTGCTGTAAGTCACTAACAAAAAATGATTCGAAGTCCATTAAACAATTTCTGCTGCATTTGGCAGAAAGTTCATGACACTCTTGATTCCAATAAAAGTTTGAACTTGAATTCCCTACTTAATTGTTTCTAAATACGTGTGGTTGCGAATATTTTACGGTACTTAAAAGTTTCTATATTGAGTAATATTAGTATGGGCTAGTGGATTTCAATATGAAATAATGCAAAGTGAAAAGGCCAAGTAAAGCATGTGTACGTTGTAAAAATTTAAAAAATAGAAAGCACATCGATAGACCAATATGGTTTAATTTGTTTGGTTTTAAGGCGCAAGAGACAAAATGTGCTAAACACTTTATTACAGGATTAAAACTTTTATTTACATAAAAACCTAATAAGTAAATTGATTAAAACTATATAAATGTGGGGAAGCTATACTACACTACTCGGAAATCTTAGGACGCTCAGAGGACTAACTAATGAAATAATATTACAAGTGGGATACAGGGACCAGGTTCTTTTTGTAATAAGAGTCCGTGAGTAAAATATGTATGTCCAATTGGAAATCCCGCCAATTCCACATCGTAATTCCTACTAAATTCCTTCAATTAAATCCTTTTATAGAAGTTGAAAGATATGGAGTTTATTTTTATGTTGCTTTTTCCAGGATTAGTAAATAATTTATTTTAAAACAAGTTCAATGTCTAGACGATACTTTGTAATATAGCTGAGAAGTTGCGTTTTGCGCTGCCAAGTCTGCTCTCTCAAACACCCACATGTCTTGATATCCAAAACTTAACCAATAGGGAGATAATATTTGGCAAACTGCAAGCTTGGTTATTGATTTTCGTTCGTTAAAAATAAATAACTGCTTATCAGTTGATATCAAGCAAAATAAAGTTCCAGTATGCAGGCATTTAATTAAAAATATGCAATGTAAGTAAAACGAATGCATGCTATTCCAATTACGGGTTCTATGCACTTTTAGGATGATATAATTAATGAACATTTAAGCAACTTTTCACATCATTTCCAACCAACCAAACCGCTCAGTGACTCCAAAACCGCCATTAAAACACATCTTTACGATCCCCAAACACAACGAGCTCTTTACACCCATTAAAAAACCCCACCACTTTTATAATGTAACGCAATTCTTTTGCACATCTTCGGCTAATACTGCAACTTCTAATCCATCAGATAATTGAACCGTATGCCGCAGTTTGGGAGATGGAAGCGCGCGGAAACTTTTATGAACCCTCTTCTTTGCATTTTTCTTTCACTGTAAATGAACTCCTTTCATGAGTAATTACCACTCATTATCGCTGTACCCAGTGATGCAAAAATTGCCCTGCGCTCCTCGTCTAATCGAAGGCAGACTCGATTATCGTGCTTAAATGTGTTAAGAATTTTAATCGAAACGTTTTATCATTTGATTAGAGTGCTTGTATTCAGTATTACTCAAAAAATGCCCTAAGAGCAACCAAAATGGAAGGCGTCATGTCATTTATCATATAGTTTAACACAACTATAAAAGAGGTGAATGGCAAAGTTTAAATTAAATGGAGGATTTTACATCTTATTTTCGTGCTCCGTCTTGTTTATCTGGATGGTAACTGAATGGTCTGTTTTGCAACTGATCATTAATATTCCACCAAAAGCATCGCTTTAAATATTTATAGAAAGATTATTTCTTAAAATTGTGCAGACTTGGTGTAGCTTGACTTTTTGAGTACTGAATCAGCATACTGGAGAGCAACGTAAGTGAAGATAGTCTTAGTTGGGTGTTTGAAATAGGCACGAGGGGCTTTTCAATTCTAGATAAATGTAGGTGGAGTAGTGCTCCTTCGGTGGAATGGACTTCCTGTAAATATCCTGAAAGTGACGTCACTTTGCTCGGTTTTAGAACACGATTTTAGCAGTTCAAAAAAATGTAAAAGAAATGAATTCCCATCAAATTGATATATGATAGATGATTGGTCAACTCCAATTAGATTAAGCGTCAAACTTTGCCAAAACGACTATAAACAACATTTTAACGTAACAGCAATATGTATCATGCATGAGCCATTTGGGAAGCTCAATTAAAATGTTCACTTTCGGTCTGATTTGTTTGTTTGCAATGAAAATCCTTACATAAGGATTTAAGTTGATATTAAATTTTTTATATGCTTAACATTCAATTATAAAATAGCCTCCGCCACTCAATGGGTTGGCCTACTGCGCTAGCTCCTGCGAGCCGTAGGAGGCGCAGATTCGATTCGTGTTACTCATCCTGGGTTATTTTTGCATTATATGTTCTAAGAACATGTGCGTATGTTATTTCTTGCCAACGATTTATAATCAGATCCTAGATATCAAGCACAGAAGTCCGAATAAATGTGTAATCAATCATTCATAAATGATTTAATTTAAAAGAAACTTTTTATGTATGACTAAGGCTGTTTATAATTTCGACAAAACAGTATACGTTGTACTTAATTTAGAGTACATTTTAATAAACATCTTTCGAGTTTAGTTTTATAAGAACGTGGTTTGATTTGTTGCTTTGTAGTCATTTTTACTCGATTAAATGTAATACAAAAAATTCCTTTATATCACTTAGCATTCTTTTTAAGCAGAAGTTCTAGCCCTCAATATATGTGTAAAATACCAGAATGATGCAAAGTTGTTTACGTATTCTCCCGAAAAGATTTTAGGAATTGATTTTAAGCTAAATACTAGCAAACTATCAAGACAAATTCTGATGTCAACAAGTTAAAGATAATTTGGGCTAAATTATCCACATGAAAATTCATATTTTTATGAGTATTTATCATAGGTATGTTATCAAAGGTCATTCTTATGCATTACCTTGCTGCCAACAACACAACTTGAATGTTAATTTATTAGAAACATCCGAAGCAGTTTTCGGTTAAAATTTATTTTGTGCAATCTCTCACAATTATTAAATAGAAAAAAGAGATTGCTAGAAAAAATAGGTACATCTATGTTATTCATCAAAATAATTGGATTTAGTTTAACCAAAGAAAAAAGAAATTGAAAAGTAAATGTATTCTAAAGCTTTATTAAATTAAGACATACACCTTCTATATATTATTCATAAATTACACCATTACTCTTCTTTGAAACCATTTAATTAACTGCCACTTTCATGCTAGAATATACATTCTACATTAATAAATGTAGCTATCTCGCTCGTAAGACTCTCTTATAATTAATGTAATGCATACTTTCTTATTAATGTGTTTACACGTTTGATAAGTATTTTGAATATGGAAGAGCAGTTTTTGATGGTTTGCATTGCTCACAGTACACACAATTACAGTAATTAAAAATAATACATTCTTTTTAATTATTGTAAATACAATTACAATAATTAAAAAAAGAATTTTAAAGTCCTTACTCCTTTCTGAGCCATTGAAACATTAAACGAATTAATTGAGTATATTATTCAAACTGTGTTGCCATAAGCAACTACAAAATTGGGGATTAAATTCGTGCACTTTTCATGTCAAAGCGTCAGGATCCAACTTGAGAGGGATCAAATAATGTAAGCTGAGACACAGAGATGGGCCGCATAGTCTTTTTTATACTGATATATGAAGTCTGCTTTTAGGTTGAAACGTTATAAATATTTTCATTGTGTTCATAAAATAATTTCTTAGTAACAAACTACCTGAGAAGAAAAAATATTTAAGGTAAAGTACAAATTTTATTTATCGCCATTTTGACGATGCAAACGATCATATAAAATTGCATCGCAAATTATTAAAAAAGGTTATAAAAAACTAGGGGGAATTTGTATTTAGCTTTACAGAAAAAAAAGCTCCCACTCAGATGTGTCTAAAAGAAAACAGAATTTTTTTACATTTGGAATAAGTTACTGACGTAGCCGCCATATAAGCCCCGTTGCCTACCATCTTCTGATAAAAAAATTAAAATTCGGTAAAAAAATAAATGCATAGAAACCTGAAGCAAAACAGTGATTTTTTAAACATAAATTTGAATAAGATGTGCATTTCTATTTCAACGTCCTTCATTTTCATAGTAAGGAGCCGCCCACGGAATGTGGTCACTCCAGTCTGATGGTTTCTATGATTGGTTAATGATGTTTGTCATGCACAATGTATACCTTAAACAGATACAATCCTTTTCATTATTTTGGAATAATGCTAGTATCGAGTTCAAATAACATGCTCAGTTTGTCCTTGCTCATGGTCTGTTATTTTCTCCCCATTATCCCGCCTTTGTAAAAGACTGCTTCCAACTTTAAGCTAGCGTTTGGATCAGCTATAGAGTTGATAAGATTGTGCGTAATTGTACATTTTGGGTTCCTTTTTAAATTATGACTAAGAATCATTTGTATTTTATTGTGGTTGTGGAAAAGAAACAACGGTGAACGGAGTAGTTGACATATAAGGTTTTCTAAAGCTAAGCATAAGTTTTTCTTGTGATCCACTCGCAGCATCCGCAGTTATCAATGCTAAACTACGTTTCTTGGACAAGTTAAGCTTTGAAACTACTATTCAGTTCTTCCTAAGCTCTTACTTTTAAGACATTTTTATTTGTTAGCTGAAGCTTGACCAATATGTTAAAAGTTTTATGAATCGTGTAGATTCTAATGAGAGCTAAAATACTTGAACTAAATTGCGTAAAATTTACTTTCAAGATGCCCTTACTTGTAACAACAATCTTCAGTGAATTGAGGGACTTGGAGAAATTCGGGAAAATCTATATTTGGTGAATTTGGGATGTTCGAAGTGAAGGTTTTTAAAGCCCAGACTGCATTTGCTGTCTAGGTAGTTGTTTTGGTTCCATAGTGCTACATAAAATTCTGAAAGGAATTTTACCGATGACGTCACTTTCGAAAATGTAGAATCCATCTTTTCCAGCCAATGACGTTTCACCGTGTGTGGCAGGCTTTTCTGAATCTTTCAGGAAGATACACGTTATAAGGAATCGAAAAGTTAGTGGAATGTAACGGGTAATGGTGTATAACGTTTGGAGATAGCGATATAAGAAATGTTTTCGTTCGTTATCGTCAGTGGTTATGGGCTGTAGCGTGTATCTCAATTAGGCTTTCCTCCAAACATGTAGGGAAGGGATTAGTATTATTAATATTGTGAAATGGAATACAAGAAATTATTTTTATCAATTTCGGGCTAGATGGTCGATGTCCGAGTTCATTCAAAAGGGTAGATGTCTATCTGTATGTTACTATAAAAAGTAAAGAGATGAACATAAGAAGCTCTTAGAGTGATACATGAAATCAAATTTTATTAGAAAAGATTTCTCATCGATTCAAATTCTATTTTTTTGGTATTAGGAGTTTTCTTGGTGTAAACATAAACAAACTACCGTAGAAGAAAAAATATTGAAAATACTTTTTACACGTATTGGATTTATCACTATTTTAGCAATGTTTGATAATTTGATTTTAAATAAAATAAATGCTAGAATTATATTCGAGTAACATGTAAAGTTATTCCACAAGTTAGAAAAGACAAGCTCCTTCCGTACTTGGTTTAGAGGAAAAACCCTTTCAGCGTATGCAGAGAACTAATCTTTCAATGGAATAAACTAAGCAAAATTAATGCTATAATAGCATTGGGCACATTTTATGAGGAGGATGATGTTAATGAAATTTCGCAGAAATACTTTTTATTAAGGAGAATATTATTAGTGGTAATAGTAATTTCGTTACTTACTGAGTTTTGTTTGTTGGAAATGTGTTCGAATCAGAGTGTAATACGTGGAAATGATAAAATTTGAATTATGTATAAGCTAAATTCCATTAAAATATTTTCCAAATTCAGGGAATTCCTAACGAGATAAAATTTTAAATCCCGATAAAATATCTATTGCGAATTTAATGTATGACTTTATGTTTTTGAAGTGAAATATTTGTATTCGCAATTTTGCCAGGAAGAGAGGGTTTTACGATTTGAATTATTGAAATTAACTATAATTTAGTTTTTCCCTATCTAAAGCTGAAAGAACAAATTCTTTTTAAGACTCCAAAGTTATTTATGCACGTATTTCTTAAATATACACAGGATACTAAAATGTACAGGGACAGAAGAAGAAATAAGCCCCTGTACATTTTAGAAAAAAAAATGTAATGGAGATATTCGTTATAAATTTCATGTTATCTTTCGTCAAATGTATTTTAATCTTAAGAATACATATAAATTTTATTGTATCATGATGTTTTCTGTAATTCATTGGCATCGTGTCAAAATATCGTCTGTAGATACTATATGTAGTAAATTACACGAATATGACAGAATGTTATATACACATGTCCAAACATTAAGAATAATACAATCGAATATAATTCCCGTACCAAGTATCTGCACCAAAGAACCTAAATGAAAAATAAATATTCCACAAGCTATAAGGAATAAAATAAGAATACCCATATGCCTCGTGATACTACTGGGAACTAAAGAAGTGAAAACAAAATGTTTAGGTGAACACACTAGTTATTGCAAAAACCCCTTTTTTTCGCTGTTAAAAGCAATCTAACAGAGAATGTACCGGACTCTGACTCTAATGCAAGCCTCAAAATGTGCAAACATGCTTTTCACAATTCTATCCAAAGGTTCAGGTGGCGAGAAGTCCCATTTGCACACTAGAGCACATATATTTCCTCTTGTGCGATCTTTTGTGGTCGTGTGTAGTTGTAATGCGATATCAAAAAGTTTCCCAAGTATGCCCTAATGAATTGATATAAGGTGACCTTGTTTGATATGAATTCAGAAGAATCCTTAATTTTTGGACGTGAGTGTAGTTTGTAATTTATCCACCTAATCTCATTTTCAGTTCAAAGGTATTTCAGAATTTTTCAATTCAGAAATCATGACTGAGAAAAAGAAAGTATAAACTGAGAAGTGAAATGAAAACGAAAGAAGAACTTAATAAAAAGTACCTTTGAAGAAAAACTGCGAGTTGCCTCTTTTTCACTCTTCTTAACAATATACCGTCATCCGAAAGTTTTATTTAAAAACGAATGCAAATTTCAAAAAGGGAAAAGCCGAGATCATTGTCTCCAAACCTCAATCTTTAATTTCCGATGAGATTTCTAATCAAAAGTGAAACTTAAAAAATTCAACTTGAAGATTAAATAAAAAAACCGTTTCGTATTTATAAGGCAGCGGGAGCCACTTCCTTTGAATCTGTAAACAAAGGAAAATGATCTAATCAGAATGAGGGGGAAATATTAGTTTGTTATTTTGTAATCACATTATTTATTTATCGTCGACCGGTACGACTTCTTTATGCGATAGTATAGAACGTCTTCCCAAGAAATGTAATTACAATTTTGTGAAAGGAATGAAAGCACAGTACTTAATTAACTTAATTTTGTAAAGTTTCTCTTTCCTTTACTGAAGACTTTTCATTTTTATTTCCAAAAGTTACTCTAATTCCATTGTTCGCAACCGTCTTTGTGCAACGTTCGCTTTTTTGTGCGAATCTGGCGGGTGTCCGAAAAAGACGTACGGTTTTATCAAGCACTTGTGTTCTTGATTTAATAAAAAGGTAACAGATGTTCCTTGAATTTGCAGTGAAACTGAAAAACGCCTTTGTCGAATAAATAAGAGCCTTAATAGAACAATGCTTCATTTCCATTTCGAGAAACTATTTTAAAAGTGTACTTTGCATCTTATTGAATTTTGATATTTTTCTATTTAATTTTCTTAAACACACGATTCTTCTTATCCTGCTCTATTTGATCAAGATTATATTCGTTTTGATTTCTACAGTGTGAATATCGAATTAGATAAAGTACCATAAAGGACCTTGAGAAGCAAATCCCCTAATTATTAAGAAGCAAGTCCCCCTAGTTGATAAAAATGAAAGTAACCTTCTATATGTCCCAAATCAGAAAAATAGTTACTTGAAAGTTTTATGGCTCATATTTTCAAAAGAATATTTTAAGCTTCAATAAACTATTAAAAAAGGTTGGCTTTTATTTGTTGAGTTCCAAATGTGTTCAGCTCCTACGATCCCATTGAAGTTATTCAATTTCTAGTTTCCTACTTTATCATTATGGTATTAACTAATAATTATAAAATTCATTATTTTTGAATAAAGATGATGAAATCAATTGTTTTTACTGATTTAAATATTTTTTCTAAGAATTACAAGTTGGTGTTTAAGAATTATCAGCTTTAGAAAACAGCCTGAAATTCCAAAAATACCCGTATAATCTTTCATTGAAATCACAGATCATCTGCCTCACATGCAGATAAAATAGATAATATTATTTATCATGTTTAATATTATAATAAGAAGATATGTTCATAAATATTTGCAGCATAAAATACGAGAAAAATCCTTATTTCAAGATTTTCTGTAGTTTTTCATAGTTTTTAATCTATTGTATATTCCTGATGCTTAGGTTGTCTTTGAATACTTAATCCTTAGTCCCAAAACCACGTGCGCTTAGCAAATTTAATTTGAAATGAAGTCTGCATAATAATACAATTATATCTGTAGTATTTAGTTCCCTATCGAAACTATATGACCTAATTATATATTTAGTGTCAAAGCGCCAAATTAGGTTGGTTGATTGGTTGATTTCGGTTTTAAGGAGCAAGATCCAAAAGTGGATAAGTTGCGCCAAACACAAGAAATAAAATTCAATGGAATATGCATAAAGGTCATCGGAATAGTAACCAGTCAACATTAAAAGAGAATATGCAAAAAATAAAACCAAATGAGTTATCTAAAAATTAAAAAGGAAAGTTAAATTTTAATCACAAGAAAACCCTTATAATAACACAAAAATTAGGATATAAAATGGTATGCTCCATTCATAGTCATGAAAAATGTAATCTGTTTTAGTGATAATAAGTTCTAGAATGCATATAACAATTAATTTTACGATAAGCTGACAGGTATGGGAGACACAGAAATCCAACAAGCAAGAAGGAACACTGAAAATCAGAATTTTTTTTATGTAGAAACTCAGCGGGAAATGGTTGAGAAAAATGTGTTCCATATCACTGATTGTTTTAATAATTACGTTCACGATAATTTAATTAACTTAATAATAAAGCCTTTATAAGTGGTGATAATTGCGGTTTTCCTACCACTGATCATGCTGAGATTGATATAAGATAAAGGAAAATAGAAACATTCCACAGTTTTCCCAAAATTCTGCAACGTATACAGAGTAAAATTGATAAAGCCAGGAATGCAATTACTATACAAACTTTTAAAATGAATTAGTTTACGAAGAGGGCCGAATTTAAAATTCTTAAACTGAAATATCAATTTTTTGAAGTGGGCTTAAAATCATTTTAGAGTCTCATAATTAATATTAATATTTTAGTTACGCCTACGTTGAAATTTATTTTTAGGGTCGTGTTTCTATAAAAAATATCTTGCTGTTGAAACTATTTATGTTCCTTTCCTCTTTTAAAAGTGTATCATTTCCTAGATTACAATTATTTTTAAGATTATGTAGTGATAGTGATGGGTTGCGAAATTTACTGAAATGTATTATTAATATTAATCATTCCCCTATCGTTTAAACAAAATGCTGTTTTCGATGTTATGTAAGAAGAATATTTAAAAATTTACAAAATTAAATGTGATCTATATGTGTGTGAATATAAGAGGAAAAAACTTTTTTTCCCGTTTTTAATTTTATTTTTATTAAACTTCTTTGCTTGGTTTTGCAAACACCTAGCTTGTACATTTTCTATTTACATTATCCAGAATTATTGGCATTTAGTTCTACCAAAATAGTCTCGGATGTCTTCACATTTCTGAAATCGTTTTGAGTACCATGTTGACTAAGTAATTTTCACCTTTATTATACTATTACGTATTCTCTTCCACTTGAATAAGATTCATAAAGATAAAAGAATTTGAGAATTTGACACAGAGATCACTTAGGAAAAAGATACCTTTAGGCATAAAATGTACTTATATCTTATACTTCAACATTATCAAATAAATATAACGTACGAAAGTTAAGAAAAATTTGGAACCTTCCCCCAACTACTTCCAAAGTTTTCTAAATTCAGTAATTCCAATCCTTACCAAATCCGATTATTACAAACATTCTTTTCACGAAAATGATTGGTCGATAAAACTTCATTTTCTCTTAGATACTAATAAACAAAATCCCTCTCGAAGATTGGACTCGCAAAAGGAACAATCTACGCAAATACGTATCCATTATTTTGACAACACAAGCTCCACCATTTTGTTAAACAAGACGAAATTACCTGGCGAAAAAACTAATTTAGGAAAATGTGAGGCCACACCGTTCAGCCATTAAGTTTAATGAAACATTCATTAGTGTCGTTGTAGAAATAGTTCTCGTTCTCTGAGGCTAGTTTAATAACACGAGGTATGAATATTGGCTGGCTGATTCATTAGATTTAAGAAAAGAAATACCTTTTGTTCCATTCGGTATTCTTAATGTTTTTCAGCCGTTACTCTTCTTGGCAGTGACATTTTAATCGGGAGAGCAGGGATTTTTTTTCCTGGTTTAAAAAACTGAAACACATTTCCAGGTCTTATGGCAGGAGGGATCAAAGGCTTAGTTAAATGTAATTACTATTTTGAAGTTGAGATTAGTTTCCTTAATTGGTCGCAAACGTTCATTAATGGTTTCAATAAGAAAAAGGTCGCATTTTTAAAAAATTGTAAATTAGACTTTTGGACCATCTCGAAAAGCCTTAATTGTGGAATTTGTTATTTATTTTATTATTATTTTGTACTTCTTTACTGCTATATTTTCCCTCGTAAGACTTACCTTTTCTTCAGTATTAATCTCATTTGCTGGGTAGGGCGAATATGTGCGTGTTTTTTATTGCTCACGAAAAACATTTTCAAGTCTAATTAGGCCATTTATCTCTTGATTGGTGTATATTTAGCGTGCATTCAGATCTGTAATTGATTTTTAAAGATTTTTTTCCGTCAATTACTTTATAATAAAAGAGTAGTAATTAGAGTAAGATGCATAGAAACCAAATAAGTTGCTTACCAGAAACTTTAATGCGAAACAGTGCTGTTTTTTTAAAGCTAGCTTTTAAACTTAAAGTATTTAGTAGAGAGCAATAAAAATATATCTTGGGATTTCTGAACAGTTAGTTGTAACAAATGCTGAATAAATTGTTAAATTTATTCCTATCGAAAGGAGTATAAAATCAATGCTTAATTTTTAGCAAGCCAGAAGCAGTACTACAAAGTCACCCATTCTATCCCATCAATCTTGGCTAGAAAATAGATCAGTGTACTGTTTATAACAAAAATAGAACCCTCTTTAATTCTATTATCATGAATTTTAATATCTTTCTAGAAATCAACTAAAATTTGTGTTAAACTATAAAATAAAAGTAGTCTTAGTAATTTGTTTTTTAAGTACATTGTAAAATAATCTTGATTAAACGAAATTAAGCTATAATTCATGTAAATAATTCATGCAGATAATTTATAGACTGTCAAGCCGATACAATAAAAAAACAAGATGTAAAAATGAGTGTTTCTTCCCTTGTTTCTGTTACCCCAGTGGAATAATTATCGATACTTATGCACATCGCTTGAGGAAAACCAATAAATATCCAAATACAGGTGACATATCTGTAGTATTGATCTAGTTATGTACGAATTTGGGGTGTTTCTGCCTAAACTTACTTTTCTTCAAGATATGTGAATGAACATAGACAATTGTTCTCTGCAGTAAATCAGATCTTCCCTTCGGGATTGATCTCCGACAGTCACAAAAACCCGTTGTTTTGCTCCAGTGCAATGTAAATTCAACTACCTGCCTATCATCCACTAGAGTAACATAAACAAGAGAAGTACTATTCCCTCTGACATCTTTCTAACAGATTCAATCAGCAAAGGGAAGGATATAAAGTACTGTAAAGCATTTACAGATAATTTCATCAATGTATTTTGTAATATTTTAATAAAAATGTACAAAATTGTGCATACGAGCCCCTCAGCTATGTTTACTTTCTTCAAGTAAACACGGCTTTACAATCCCGAAGTGACCTAGTGATCTGTCCATCCTTCCGCTTTACTCTCGAGTTTATATTATCGCCTCCCCTAGTTTATTTTCTGTTTTTATATGTGATTGTTTAGATTTACAAGAGAGTTTAAGAAATACTGAGAATTAAATATATACATTGTTTGACAAAGGTTGGCCAGATCTGGCCCTTAAGCATAAAAATTCAACAAGTCAAAATTTTTGTATGCTATTAAAATGTAATTAAACATAAAAATTAACTAATACCTACTAACCCCCTCGAATTGAGTGCGGGTGTGTTCATATTAGTACCAAGTGTTTTTGTATAGAATTTTTTATCAGCGCACCTAAAAAACAAATTCAGAAAATAAACAAATTGTTTTACTCTTTAAAGACTCATTGAACTTTAGCTACATGTGATAAATTGAAAATGAAAAATGAAAGTGCGTCATAAAAGTTATCAAGACTGGTGCGACATGCATGTTTATAAGAACGTACCACTCCGGATTGTTAGACTTTGATGGCGCAGGACCATATTTGGATAAGCTGCGCTAAGTGACGTCAAGTATATGGGTGCAAGGAAAGTTTTATTGACACAGAAGAGAAAACACTCCTAGGGAGAATCGAACTTGCGCCGCCTTTAAATTGCAGGTTACTAGCTCAGTAAAAGAACCCATTGAGCTCCTATTACAAGTGGGAGTTCGATTGGTTAGTACAGCGATTTTAAATCTGTGTGCAAATGCACATCGGTGGTGAAACAGATAGTGAAACGATTTAAATTATATAAAATTTATTTCATTTCAACGGTTTACTTTTGAAATTTTGACGATTGCGTTCACATATAATTTAAATTTATACCTGTATAAATAATTTTGAGCATCATTTTTCTTTTTATAAAGTAACATAAATAAATAGTTTTAAAAATAATTTTTAAAAGGACGCTGGATTGAAAAGGTACAAAAAGAAATTATTATTGGGTTATAATAGATTGTATGAAAAGGTAGTGACTATAAATTTTTGCAATTCAATCAAAATAATAACTATTTTAGCCAGACTGCTAAACAAAATTATTTTTTGGTGTGCCGCAGAGTTTTAGTAATTAATTTACGTGTCCCATGAGATGGAAAAAGATTGAAACTCTCTGGGTTAATACATTGCAGAAAAGAGAGTTGTAATTGAATTTAGAAAATTAATTCTATATGGAGATGGAAGCATCTGAGATCAGATGGGAAATAATACGTTTCTGAACGGTAGAACAAGGATGAGGCATATCTACAGGGAACACTGCTTAGATATAACAGCTGTGAATAATTGATGCAAGGTATACAGAGAAATCTGGAATACACCCAAACTAGGATATGTATACGCGTAACTCAGATGCATCAATCGACTGTGTGGGGACCAACCCTGCGATTTTCGCATATTTGAACCACTTAGAAGGCATTTAGAGGACGGCCTTTATGTCGGATCTAATGACGTGAAGGATTGAGTCAGGGAATCTATCTTCTAACAACTACCAGAATTTACTCCAAAAGCTTTCGTTTACTTGTGAAATCACGAGACTTTTCTTAACCTTCCAAGTCGTTTCGACGAGATATCTTGTCAAGAAAGATGTTATTAATTTTGCTAACGACAAGATATCTCACCATAAGGATATTGCCGATTCGTTAGTTTGGAGAAGATGGAAGGCAAATTGAGCATTGCGATTAATCGGATTGTTTTACCGGTACAGTTGAAAAAGAAATTTTTTTCCAAAAATTATGTTTGCAGAATTTAAACTCTAATACTTCATTTATTTTGAGCCTTGTTTTTTTTATTTGCGAAAGATAAACAATTTCTGAGAATTTAGGATATATGATACAAAGAGAATAAATCAGTTTGTGTGTGTGTGGCTCAAGATCGAGATAGAAATTAGTTATTTTATATTCAAAATTGCTAAAGAGGTGTGTTCATTTTCTGCACTATCGACCTTCTAATGAGAAGGTCGATGTTCCAGACGGCATGTGCGCAATTTTCACCAATTTTCTTCGAAAGTCGTCGATTTAACAAACGTGGTTGAATTATTTCGCTTCTTAGAAATAATTGAAACATAAAGCACAAAACGTTTTGAACCGAGACTGACAAGCAAAATTTATTCAAAGTACTTCAAAATTTTGATATATCTTTACAAAACGATTAAGCTCTAAAAATTGCATTTCTTTTCAATGTTTCAAATTATATTATCTGGGTTTATTGAAAGCCGTACTAAATAGACAAGTGATACCATCATTCTCATTCTAAGAAGGTATGCACGTGGTTTTCATTCAAAGCTAAATCTTTGAGTTAAGAAAGTGCTTTAAGATGTGCCCATGCTCAACGAAAACGGGTTCGTTGACGACGCGTAGTAATATTATTTTTTGATTTTTTTTCTCAGAATCAATTTCTTATTTAAAAAATTTGTTCTTTTTTTTGTTGTAAGTTGTGGTACATATGAGAGATCACCAGATAAAAAAGATTCGCGAATTAGCAACTTTAGAACAACTTTTTTTCCTGCCGACTTTAATTTAGTTTTATTTCGCTTTCTTTTCTGTGGTTTCAATTTAATAAATATTTTTTAATAAATTGTAATTCCTATTCATCACACGCAACAACTCTACAGATGAACCGGTTTAAAACTGCATGTAAGTTAAAATAAAGCAATTTTTAGCTGGTTATGTACAGATACTGAGCGAATATTATTATTAGAAAAAATCCAAACTAGGACTTTATAATTATTAAAAAAATTTTTGTTTTAGTGTCAAGAGTTGAAGATTGTCTACTTTACGAGTTAATGATATATCAAAACAGCATTATACATCTGTTAAAGGTTTATTGAAAACAAAAATTTTCTTTAAAAAAACACTGTCAAATTAACGTATGACGGTTTGAAAAATGGTAATAGGATACTTTTGCTTTGTTTGTACTGAAGACATTAATTTTAAAACAAATTCTTTTTTATTGCATGGTATTGTGAATGTATGTTTTAATTATTCACGTACAAACTGCAACCATGATATAGAAAGCCATAAAAAGTTAATTGGGTAATACATTCTTGCAGTATGTTTACTTTTAAAAATATTGCCGTTGTTCAACTGATACTGTTGAGCTTTTTCCTTCAAACGTTTGAATAATCATGTTGAATATCCAGAATATTACTGCTCAATATTCTATTTTATACCAATATTTTCATATTAAGATCTAAAGTTTAATATAAAATTCCGTTTCGTTTTGCATTTTAAAGGTTCGACTTCACTAGACTGCTCTGGCAAGACAAAAGTTTGCACACAAGAAGTATGACTTTTGTGGGAGGAATTAAGAACTTTCTAACTTGTCATTGCTCCACAACCTCAGCAACTCCTTCCTATATTTTGGATTGTATCAGTGTCTCTGTGATACAGCTCCTGGATGAGCGGGAGTTGGTGGCTGTGCGTCTTGAAAACACAGTTTTTAGACTTGATCCAGGTTTCAGCTTGACAAAGGGTACAACTAGTAACGGCAAAAACAATCGGTGAAGTGCACAAGTTCACCCGAATCAACACGAGGAAGATACTGTACCCCCAGTCTTTTCAAAAGAACTACGTCTTACCTATTAGCAACTTTTGTGAAAAGCATCTTGAAAAACATAGAAAAATTTACCATCCTTCGAACAAGCCTTATTTGCATTGTGGTAGAAAGCACGCTATCTGACACACAAACAGTTATTTATAAACTCTTCGGTGAATCGATTAGACTTCCTCCTTCTTCCATTTCAGTTTGATGAGGCAATTTTCCTTGACCCGATATAAGAGGGTTCGCTTTTAAATATTTTCCATTTCCAAAACTTCCGACTTCAATGTTACCGGATACTATAAACGGAACGCTCGAGTCCCACGTATCGGACGCTCAACTGTTTAATTTCAGCTATTCCGCACGCAGTCGGGAGGTGTTTCTGAAAATTTTTACGATCCGTTATTAACGGCGTTGGAATATCGTCGTAAAAACGTCGATAACTCTGCCGCCACGATTTTATTACTCCCTCAGTTTCAAGGTGATAAATTCTTTAAGCATTTCCCTGACATTTCTCCGATTCTGCTGATGTCAGCCCGTTGCAGGAAGGGTGCTACAGGGGGTGGAATCCCTCCTGTGGAATGTAGCCTTTCGCTGATTCCGAAAGTCTGGAATTTTAATGGCGCTTCGAGAGTGTTTCAGATGGAAATATTTATTATGCTCTCTTTTACCTCTTTTCCGAATCCCGGAGAAAATCGTTCGCTTTCCGAAATGTGTTAGTAAGTTTGAAATGTTTTACATATCTGAAAGCCGCAGTAGTACTTTTAGGGGCGAGAATATATTGAGGCGTTTTGGGGAGAGTATTTTTTCACAAGATCTGGCATGTTTCCGGAAATCCTGGATATCGTTTGCTTTGAAAAAAAAATGTTTGGTATTGAGAGCTGAGCGAAGTGCTTCCAGTTGATATGAAATTTGAAAAGAACTGTTTGAATAACCGAGGTACTTATTTATCAAAGAGGTTTTTAATGGAATATGAGGGTTGTAATTGTATAGCAACACGAATTCCATGCTAAAACAAAAATGTATGCTTTATAAAGTTCTTTCATGCTTTTTCAGAAGCAGTAAAGGAAGTTGTATAGATACTTTAAAAGAGAAAATCATGATATTTATTAACCCTCTGAGTTCATCTTCCTTGCCTGACTTCTAACCAGTTTCGATCCTATTGATCAATCCTATTGATCAATAGAATAGTGGTCCCCAACTTGTGTTCCGAACGTTTCAAAGGCCTCCTCGTCCTCTCCAGGAAAATAAAATAAATAAAAATTGAGTTTATTTTATGGACCTTATAATTGCTCTTACTAATACACTGTTATAACACAAATGGTTTGATTTATTGAACTTTGGAAGAACCTTTTTATATGTCCAATTTTGACAATACATGTGAACTGGTGGTAGTTGAAAATAAATTAAGATATTATGGTAAGTTTTTAAAATATAATTTCATTGCATTAACATTGCGCAATTGTTTAAATATCACTTTATTAATTATCCCCTCTTCCCCCTGTAACACTACTCCTAAACAGCATTAACTTGTAAAACTAGGCCTAAGGGGCTCGGCCATAGAAATTGATTCTAAAAAGAATAAAAAAGGTTGGGAACTTCTGTAATAGAATCTTTTCTGTGATTATTTTAAACAGTAGCTGTGATGATTTATTTATTGTTTTGTACGGCAAAAGCAATGTTACACTTCTAGTAATTCTCGTAACGCTCAGTTGGCTTGCGTTATCAAGCCATGTCACTACCTCTAAAGGAACCATATTCATATTATCTTTCTGCAGGAAAGATAATATGAATATGGTTATCAAGAATATATAGTAATATGTGGTGATTATTATGAAGCAAACAAGAAATTCAAAGTACGCATTAACCGTCACACATGGTCCAAATTTAAGTATAAACTCTCTGAGGGTCAATCACGCATTATTCCACCATACAACCTGCAGTTTTCCCCTGCATGATTTCTAACCAATTTTAAATCTTTTGAACAATAGAATCCTTTCAAAGATTCTTTTAGCTAATAGGCAATTTTTTAGCATTATGTGGGTTATATGGTTTAAGTAATATTATACTACATGAAAGCTTTCTGCATTCAGAGGGCTAAAATTCTTACTGAAAGATAGTCTTATTAACATACTTTTGTATTGGATAGTTATAAGTGAAAAATATTTATCAAACAAATGATAACGTGGCCATAAAGATCTGTATTTTAATTTAGAAGAATTGAAAATGCCTTAAAAGTTAGACGATTGCGCTCTATGTGCTTTACTTAACAGTATACGTGAAGACGTTACTTTAATAGCGTTACAATGCATTTCCAGAAATCGGGATTTAAAGTTAAATAAAAAGAGAATTCAGGAGTTAAAAATTTTCAAAAATAATTGACCAAACTTAGTGTGCAGATGTTTTAATCTTGTTTTTTATTTGGGTCGATAAAAATGGATTGGGATCCCAAAATTGATTGTATTAACAACTTCATTAACGTGGAGTTATAATTCAAATAAGAGCAATATCATTTTACTAATAAAAGTTGTAAGCCTAATTCTGTATAAAAATTTCCCTACATCATATATAATAAACTTTTTCTTCATTTCTTCAATAAAATATCTATTAGTAAAATATTATCCCATTCCTATTAGGGGCCGCCGTGTCTCAGTGGGAATGCCCACTACGTTAGCGACCTTCGAGTTATAGACGGCGTAGATACGATTCATGTCAGGTTCCTTCCTCCCTGGGTGTATTTCTCTCTTCTGTGTCATTAAAACTTTCATTGTGTGTCTATTACTTGATGTTGTATGTCCTAGACCTGTCTCAGCATGACCAAATATGGCCCTTGCGCCATAAAACCCCAAAGCCAACCACCAACCCATTTCTATTAAGATGTGTACGGAATTAATTAGAATTTTTGAAAACTTAATACTTAGAAATGATTTATTTTGAAAGTGGACGAATTAAGCTACTGAAATTGTGCTGTCAAAGAACGGTGCAGTGGAGATATAATGCATTCTTACTATATCTTGGGATTAAAAGTTTATTCCGCTTTAATCATTTCAAACATAACCTTCCTTTCGTGAGTAGGCTCATTAATATTTGGCATACCCTCTTTAATTATTCAAAATATAATGTATGCAGTTCGCGTTTTCTCTTGTGATTTTGAATGAATATTTGATAATCCCTTGCGTTCTTCAGCTTTGACGAAGTTTATTTTTGAGATCATCAAGAAATTACCACAAATGTTGCTCATTTTAAGATACCGAATTCGTACTCTCTCCCTCATTGAATTAACTCTGTCTCTAATTTAACGTAAACAAGTCAATATATCAAGAAATGAAAGTTTCACAAAGTTTGGGCTCGAACTGATGTTTATGCAGACATTTATTTTTCTTAAGCTATTCGCAAGAATAACATTTGCAGTAGAAAGGCGGTATAGGTATAATTTGGTATTTTTTACACCTGACAAATAAACGATCTTTTATTAATTCAAGGTAGGCACAATAGAAAGACTTTATATAGTTAGCGTTAACTAAAATATTTACTTTCCTTGTAAATCTAATATTATCAGACAAGCGTATGAACCTGCATATACGTTGCAAACTCACCACAGCTGAAACGATAGAACTCTAGAAAATTTTAATTGTTCTCACAATTGACGGAGACAAAGCATCAGATTAACACCGGCTGCAGATGCTCACATTAGAAATTAGCTGTCATGTTTGGTTTGGCTAACAGTATTCGTTTATGAGATATTGATTTATTTCTCGCTTTAGTTAAACTCAAAAATCAAAAGAATTTTATTTGGTCTGCTTTGAAGCATCTACCTGTAATATCACGAAAGTACGTGGTACAGAAATTGACATTATTTGTGTATCAGCGAACGGCAACGAACGAATATAAGCAATATAAAAGCAAGCACTACCGAATTCATTCGCCAATTTCGTCCCTTCGTTATAATATGCTTGGTTTGAGCTGTAATATGTTGGCTTGTATAATATCGCTGAAATTACATGGAAGAGCAAACTGCTCTTCATTTATCTGATTAAAGAAGATAATGAGAAATCTAGGCGAAGAGAAAAATGTGAGCTAACGAGAGAATAGGTGAAAACGTCAAAAAATGCCAAATTGTTTTTGAATAATAAGTGAATGGATTGCAACTGAAGTAGAAATTCAGAAGCTAATTGTAGTAACTTAACTGAGGTGTGTGCTTTTTGATATGCACTTTATTTGAAATAAAAATTGACATCAGTAAGAAGTAAACAAAATGCTGCTTTTTTATTTATTTATTTCCATTTGGGCAGGAAATATAGGTATCGATGATTATATTCAATGTAAATGGATTTAAATAAGGTATCATTTGTGAGTAAAGACTATCAGTAAATACTAACTTTAATAGATTAAAAAAATTAGCTCATGCGTGACTGTTAGTTTGTTTGAAAAGCAGATTCATATCTTTTGCTGAAGTTAAGCCTGATAGAATCAAATGAAATTTTATTTGGTGTTTATATAACCGACTGTTAGGACATAGTTCTTCTACTACATACGAACACAATAGAAATAGCATAGTTTTATTTGATACTCCCGCAACTTCTGTCTATGACATTTCTACATAAAGAAACATTATAGTTGGGTGAAAAAGAGGTTTATGAAAAGAACCAACATGTATGGGAATGGTATTCAATATTTATGTTTCAAAGTCATTTTGTTGACTATCAATGGAAGTCGTCGCCGGTCATTCAATACCCATTGGTATTCAGATCAAACATTTTGTTAGAATATCTAAACAATCATTGTTTAAATAATATAATGTTCTACTATAAAGAATCATATGTGCTGAAGGATTTAGGTACATTAACCACTGTTAAAACTCCTATAATAGGTTTGAAAATACATTTATATTGTGAAAAATGTTCAGATATTTTTTGTACAACAATGTTAGGATTCTTAACATTACTTATCACTCTTAACTCACTCTATGTGTGATGTTTTGGAGTTATTAAAAATGCACAAATTACGTGACCATTAAATTTTCAAAAGTAACATAGAGTTGTATTTGGAAAACTTTAACAACACTTATTGCTTTGCAATTTAAAAACACTTTTGGATATAATGTAAAATAAACTTATGTGTATTGTAAATGATAGGTAGGGAGAACCTCAAACTCATGGGGTTAATTCCCTAGAATACTTAACGGCTCAATGGAGAGCCGTTCTAGATACTTTTGGGGAGAGAAGCGTAAGAGAGACTTCAAAAGATTTTCCAATGTATAATGCTCTCACCATGTGAGGCCACTAATAAACCATCTTCCTGTATTTCAACGTTTCTACTTGAGCTAAAAAGAGGCTCTGAGTAGTCTACAAAAGCAGTAGAATCGTTAGCAGAATACACATAAAGCAGAAATATGTATTGATTTTTTGTAGTCACCAAAAATAGTCTTCCCTTTTCTTAAATTCATTTTTCGGTGGGATATTCTTTCACAACATACTTTGAAAATATATACCCTTTGAAAACATTTATATTTAGCTTGTGATTTAAAGATATGAAAAGAGCTCCATTTTATTGGAGGATATTATGTTATTAATTTGCAAAGTATGATATTGTATATGAAACCCATAAGGGAGAGATAAACTATTAGGAATAAAGTAAAAATACATCTAAAACACCCTTTTACATGATTAAATTTTATTTTGCTATATACATCTATATAGATATCTATATCTATGTAAAACAGAGTTGGAGTCTGGCTGTACTCTGCAAATCTATATACCTTTTGACCAATACACACCAAATTTAACACACTTATTCTTTATAACCCTGCGGGTAGCATAGGCTAAGTATTAACTTCCGTTCTATTTTTCCTAAGTGTGTAGAGAGAGCGAAGAACAATACGCAATCCCCATAGGAATATCGTCCTTCTAATGAAATAAAGGAGAATGTGCACGCAGATTTATGTTATTCCTTCCGGTCGCTCGGCTTGAAGATCTGTCGTGTGGTCTGGTTGTGGGGAAAAGCATGAATCTTAAATTATTGATTGGTTTAAGTGATTATCCACTGTGATCAAAAACACTAGTCTGCGCTTAGATAGCCAATCGTGTATGTCGATTCGTAAGTCCACCTTTAAGATTTACCTTTCAGAGATATTAGGAAAGCGACTTCGCCTACATGCTCTGTCTATTTCATTAGAAGGTCGATGCATAGGAATAACATTGAGTATTGTTACGATTGCTACACGAAGCTCAAATTGTTTTACCAGTATTGCTGAAAGAACAATTTTTTATCCAAAGAAAAACAAATTTTATTTAACGAATTTAAATTTAAATTGATGATTGAAAAGATTAAAAATATTTAAATTTGGTTAACTAACATTTCATAAGGAAACGAATCTATTTAATACTAATCCAAGCAAAAAACCCCATTGATAATGCCTCGTTGCGAAACACCCATTGACCCGTTTATAATTCGGAATCTGGCAACGCCAGATGCTGAATATTAAGAATTAATAAGACGAGTGTATATTTAATACGAAAAACGCAAGCGAAATATCCATTGGTATTGAAAGGGTTACTTTGCTAATTGGTACCTGACAACTTCAAAATTAATATTTCATTTTTAAATTTTATTTAGAGATCTGAGATTGTGTATCCGAGTTCATGAATCTGATTTAATACAGCGAACTGATGCAGTCCTATTATTTTGTAAATAAATTGTTATTGTACTTTTGTTAATCTCTCGAATTGCTTTCTTCCTGAATAGACTCGAAGAAAAAATCTGACACATTTGCTCACATCTTTATTTTCCAGAAATCTACATTTTTTCAATAATCAGAATTTCACTTTTGTTTGTTGAGATACTACGGCTGTTTCCTATGTATTGTATTGTTTTGTGAATAAATGATTTAGGAGTTAGATTTTAAAGAATTATTTATTTTGCGCAGAATCTCGCTAAAGACATGGGTTGATTCCTCGGCGGCATGTGTATATTTCGATCAACTTTCCACAAAAGTCATTGATTCAATACACAGATTTGCAGAACTTTGTTTTATTGTTATTTTTGCAAGAAATGAGCTTAAGGTTATTCACAATCTCTCCAAAACTCAAAATTTACTTCTGTAATAGTCATCTTACCATCACCTTTTGTAATTTTGTATTATACTATGGTATGATGCATTTTAAATTGATTATATGAATGGATAAAGCAAGCATTCGTATTTACACCAAAATAAAATGTAGAAGCTATAAAAATGGAATTTTAAAATATTATTTTCTACTTATTATTTTTTCTGTATTTGCATTGTCTATGATAGAGAAAAGTGATTTTTCCGATTACTTTCAACTAACGCTTAACCAGTTTAACTCGAGCAACACAGGGTAATTCTGTTATTTCTTTTTTAAAGGCAAGACTTGCAAATACATGGATAACTTTTATCTTTATATTCTGATTAAATTTTAATAAAATATTAAAATTTAAAAAAATTTCACGAGAAACTGCTCGCTTACAGTAAATATATATTAAATAATGACATAGACATAACGAAACGAGTAATGCAAGCGATAACATGTAGTGGATGAAAAAGTAAAGAGCTTATGAAATATAATTTCAAAAACCGTGAAAATGCATATGCCACAGTGTAATTAAATTTATATAAATAAGAATGAAGTGTTTGTACATTGAATATTTTCGACTCATTTTAAGTTATTTATTCGTTTTGGGTCATTCTAATGCAAAATCAGTGGTTTACACGTTTGATATCTGTATGTATGTGTGTGCCCGCTCTACGTCCAAACGTTTGTGTGTATTTTCATGAAACTTTGCATACTGTGAGTACTTACGCTTATTTAGGGACTGAAGTTCATTGCGACAGTCTGTTTTCCCGTGTAATATCTGTTTTTATGTTTGTGTATTTGTACAAGTATCACAAATATTTTAAACATATATTAGTTTGAGGAATACATTCTTCCAATTTCTTTTGCCCACATTTTTAGATAAGTTTCATGCTAAAAAAGGTGAATACGCATAGTAAAATCAACCTTAATCTGGTAGTTTTGGAGAAGGTGAGATGTACACTCTATAACATAAAAATCGACGCACCACGAAGGAATTATCCGAGTGGAACGAAATTGCGTATGCACATACCTTACGATAGAATATGCAAATGATTAACTTTTGGCGGCCAATGACTGAATAGGTGGAGCTCCAGCGCATTGCAACGGAGCTCTGCATAAAACAGAAGACATTCCAATGCTAGGGCATAACTTCATGCGGATGTGGTTCCGTGGACTTACATGGACTGTACAAATGCCTCGCAGACGGGTTCGCGAACAGTATGAGTAGATGTCACCATTTGAGAGAGGACGTGCAATTGGACTAAAGGAAGCAGGATGGTCAAATCGCAGGATCGCTCGACATTTGGGTCAGAGCGATGGTACCATTCCACGATGTTGGCAGGAATGGGTGAACCATGGCCGTACAGAGCGTCAAGAAGGTAGCGGTCGACCAAGAGCGACGACGGAACGCGAGGACAGAGTGATCGTCCGATCGGCGATCACAGCACCTTATGCGTCCTTATCAACGATCCGATGTGTAACCAGGACACTAGTGAGTGCAATGACCATTGATAGGCGAATCAGCGAACGGGGGCTTAGTTCACGGAGGTCATTGTGCCGACTGCCCCACACCGTTGCACACCGCCAGGCGCGTTTGCAGTGGTGCCGGGTACATTCGACCTGGAATCTCAAGGACTGGAGCAGAATTGTTTTCAGCGATGAGTCCCGCTTCGAATTGAGTCCCGAGGACCATCGAAGACGTGTCTGGAGACGTCCAGGAGAGCGGTGGGATACTCACCTGACTGTCGTCCGCCACACAGCCCGACAACCAGGAGTTATGGTATGGGGTGCCATTTCATTTGATAGCTGGACCCCTTTTGTTGTCACCCGTGACACCCTTACAGCACGGCGGTATGTCGACGAGATTCTACGCCCCGTTGTGTTGTTCTTCCTTTCACGGACCCCTGGACTTACATTCCAACAGGATAATGCCCGGCCGCACACGGCACGCCTTTCTACAGATTGTCTTCGTGCTTCTCCAAAACTTCTCTGGCCGGCGCGATCGCCAGATCTCTCCCCAATAGGTCACGTTTGGGCTCTGATGAGCAGAGATTTATAACCGCCCCTGGATCGCGCCGATCTAACTCGCCAATTGGAACGTGTATGGCAAGCAATCCCGCAGGAGGACATCCATCAACTCTACGAGTCAATGCCCTGCCGGATAACACAGCCTGACCAAGCTGTGTTATCCGGCAGTGCATTGACTCGTATCCACCTCTGGCCCACAGCATCAGGGCCAGAGGTGGGCCAACGCATTATTGATTTTTTTTTTGCTCTCGTAGCTGTATTTCTCCTGAATAAAACATTCAATTCATATGATACTGCTATCGTTTCATTTTCAATAAATGTATATCACATCTACCGATTTTCAACACATTCGGATAACTCCTTCATGGTGAGTCGATATTTATGTTATAGAGTGTATATCGAGCATTGCGATTATTCAGACTGTTTTACAAGTATAGCTGAAAATAAAAAATAATTCTAAACTTTTTTACTGAAATTAAGCTCTAATACTTCACTTGTTTTTTCTTTTCGAAATATAAAATAAATCCGGATATTTGTGTCATGGTTTTAAACACGTGGTTGTAGAATTCCATTTTTTTAAAAATAATTAAATCATACAGCTCAAAACATTTTCAACCAAGACTGATAGATAATCGAATTTATTCAAAATATTTCAAAACTTTGATGAAGGTTTTTTCTATAAAACGATTAAATTCAGGAGGAAAACTTGCATCTCCTTTCCATGTGTAAAATAAAATTACTTGTTTTGATTGAAAGCTGCCCTCAATAGGCAAGTATCACTATCATTCTCATTTTAATCAGACAGGTGGTTCCCATTCAAAATTAATATTTGAATAGGAAAGTGTGGCTTTAAGGTAAAGCACCTGCGTAACGAAACGAAAGCTCTTGTTGATTGACCACGTGCAGTAATATTATTTTCTGATGTTTTATCTCGGAAATAGTTTCGCAATTTTTAAATGTTGTTCTAATTTTAGATGTAAGTTGTGGCAACTATGCGAGATCATGAGAAAAAACGAATCACTAATTAATGTGTTACAAAGCAGATTAGATTATTGAAGTATTATAACGAATGCTTGCAATTATACCAGAATGTTACTAGAAACAATATACGTATAACAAAGCCTTGAAGATTTTGTTACGCTTAACTAAATGGACACCGATTCTGGTCCTTAGGCAGGTGAAGCGGGCAGTTGTATGTTTTGAATAGACACAACTAATTGGCCGCTGCATTTTATATTCGGATTTCTTTCTTTGGGTCAGTTGGCTCGTCTTTACGAAAGAATAACAAAAGTTATCACATCCTCTAGAGAACACAATAAAAAACATGGAATAGAAGGTCTTAATAGAGCTTGTGAGCGCTTCAGCGCTTGGAATATAACCTGTCATAATATTGTTCGAGACATTTGCCCTCAATTCACCTATCAAAAATATATCCAAATTCATATCTCACATCTTCCTTTCCACAATTGAACATTTCCAGATGCATTGTAAAAAAATATTCCACTCTAAGAGAACAGATGTACAATAAAATAAGTATCAATAACATCAATCAAATTTAGTTTTCAGAACTGGTGGGCTTCTCTTTCTATCAAAAGGCAAAAAAATTGGAGATTTTAGGAAATTTTTACTGTCTTCAGAGATAGATTTAAAATTTTTTTCCCTGTCATTTGACAATGTAATTCCTTGTTTATTTTTGTTAGAAAAGATGTGATGTTTCGTGCAACTTTTTTAAAGATTGTTAATGGTACTTTTTTATTTATAAGAAATGCTGTTAACTCAGTGTTATTTTTGCATTTTTTATTCTTTAACATTCTGTGATCAGTCATGGTAAATTCTGCAACAATAGAAAGAAAGCCAGCACCTCGATGTAGCATAAACTTCAAATATACATAAAAAAACAAATAAGTATCTTCTGAAAATTTTTTTATTGTGACTTTAGTTTTATTTCGCTGATTTTCTGTGGTTGTAAATTTGATTAATATTTGTTTCTTTAATTGTAATTCCTATTCATCATACGTAATGACCCCACAAAGGAATCAATTTAGAGCTGCATGTAGGTTAGAGAAAAGCAAATTATATTTTTTTCCGATATTCAAAGAATATTAAAGTTATAAAAATCTAAATTAGGACTTTTTATACATTAAAATTATTTATTGTTGTGATAGAAGGTCAATATTGCTAACTGTATGGGTTGAATGTTATTTGATGCGATATTTAAGCAACTCATTGTATCTGTTAGCAGTTTGTTGAAGACAGGATTTCTTTGTTACTGCACGAGCCACTAAAAGGAATTTTCAAGAAAAATGTATTGGCTTAAAAAATTAGTCATAAATATCTTATCAAATGAATTTGTCATCCTTTCCATAAAGATGGTGAAATTCGAAAATGTTGCACACCTGGTGCAAGAGTGTCACAAGTCAAAAAATACTGGTAATTGAAACTACGAGTTCTAGAGTATTCGATGTAGTTTCGTCATTTTTACGAATTGTTACGGCAATTTTACAGGAAACAAACTTAAAAAGGGGCATTCCTAATCCCCCAAAACCCTCAAAATCAACTTTTGTAGGAGTCACCTTTCATAGTTTTGTCATACAACAATGGGGCGACATATGTAAATCGTTATATGGGTGAATATGCATGTATTCAATTTGCGTCTAAAGTAAGATTTAGAAATTATAAAAATATCGAAAAGCAGATAAAAGATTTTTTCTGACTCGTAATTGGTGTAGGCATTTTCCTACGAAAGAAAAAATAGTATTATTTGAGTTACTCTTGTAATCTACAGTTAACAAATTCAACCCTAGTAAGCCCGGGGATATTTGCTTGGTATTAATGAGTATGTAATTTCTCTATCTGTAAACGCTAATAAG
Organism: Meta bourneti; assembly: GCA_933210815.1. NCBI lineage: Eukaryota > Metazoa > Arthropoda > Arachnida > Araneae > Tetragnathidae > Meta > Meta bourneti. Next base: position 73,897,255 of record OW119924.1, on the reverse strand, counting down.
ATGCTTCATATTTTACTTTAATTTATAATTATTAATTGAGATAAAGTTTTCGTCCTGAGTATAATTGAGTCGTTGAGTTCAGTAGTACTGAGTTTTCATGAGATTATTACTGATACAGATGTATTTTTGAGTTGTGAGATTTCTTAATTGACTTACTATTGTGAGTATTTTGAATTGCAAATATTCATGAACAATGAAGCATATAAGGACATGTTTCTAAGTGCACTCGTTATTCATGAATAAATAATAAAGGTTTGTTTAGCAATACTTGATTTCTCGAATCCGATGTATTTTGATCGAAAAGGGGCTTTACAGTAAGTAAAAATCAATATTAAGTGACAGTAAAATTTTAATACTACTATAGAATACGAAACAAAGCAAGTATCTTACACCCTCACGAAATCCTTGCACACAAGACTCGAATTGTTTTTTGAAGTAAATCCCATACATGAAAATAGCCGATATGCTTTTAGACACTTACCAATCTGAAGTAGTTTTCTGCCAATTGCATTTACAAAGGGAATGGAGAACAGAGCACACTTTATTTCTTGTCGTATTTCGATTAAATACCAGCTTTTGTTCTATTGCCGAACATATTTCGCGAGGCTGACATTTACTTCACTCTCGCCTAGTCCCGCTTACTTTTTCCGGAATAACATGCTTGAATGAAAGTGGCGATAATACAATCACTTGATCTCAAGCGCACCATTACCCACTCTACCGCTGAAGAAAGGAGAAGGATTTCTTTCGTACAAAAATGTGAGCTCTTCGCCTATTTTTCCTGTCGCAACAAATGTGGTTGATCGATACAAAGATCTGCCATTGTTTTAAATAACTGGAAAGCACTTTTGTATACATTTTCGTGGTGAATCAAAATGATCTACTTTGAATAAAGGAGCGGAGAAGTATTTTTAATGTAAATAAATAACCAAACCAGAGAATCTGAGGTTTTACTTCTGCTGTCCGAATTCTCTCGCATGATACATCTCGAAGTTTTATTAAAATGCAGTTTTTCACCGTTTTCAATATTTTTTCCGTCAAGCAAATGGACATGCACAAACATAAGGAACGATTTAATTGATACAGAAAAGAGAAATATACCCAGGGTAGTTAAATGAATCAGGGTCATCATCTGATTGGTCCGTTGATTGATCATCTGATTGAAGTAGACTTTGGCGATTTCACCACTTATGTTACCACTCTATAGAAATGCTCATTCACACATCTACCCTGATGTTATATCACCAAAGTGATAAGATAACAAATCAGCCAACCAAGTCCATTTATCCCAGAGAAGTCACGTGAGTACTAAACGATATGTTGGTTATACTTTTTGAAGCTCTTCTCAATGGGAATATTCAGCCTCCTTTATTTCGCGTCTGTGGTTTAAACTTTAGATTGTCACGGATTTATAAATCGTGTAGGGTTACTTTTAACACACAACACACAAAATTAACCACATCCATTGGCTGAAAGTATCCTAGGAACGGTTGTATACACGATGTATGTAATCGGTAGGGAAAGGTACCTTAGGATAGGGTAATCGGTGTTTCTTATTTTTGCATTTAAATTTTTAAAAAACCAAAGAATGAATAAATTTTTATTCCATCAGCATGTAAATCGCGTTTTTTAAAGCAACCTCACTTTAACCCTGCCAACACTTAAATGAAACATCTTATGCATCTTAATGAATAATTCTACAGTTGGTAATAAAAGTATCTTCTCCGTAAATTTCGTTACGTACCGAACGTTACTAAAAGAAAACTCTCCCAAAGATGTGAGCGCAATCACACTCTATCCACACTTCAAAACCAAAAGCTGACTGGAATTTACACAAACGTACTACTTACTCAAGCATTAAACTTTCCTTAACTTAATTCGATTCCTTTGATTACACAAACAAGAACTCGAGCTTTAAATGTTTGTAAACTTTCTCAGACGTTTTCAAAGCAGTATCTTTCAGCATTTATCAAAGTTTTAATTGCACCAACTCTCGATGATGTAAGGAAACGGGACAGTTTGCTTAAAAGCCAACTTTTCGAAAGCAACAGTTTTCGGTTGCTCTGGCTCATACATTTGCCTAAATTGCCACATGAGCTTGTGCCGTGAGAAGAATTCAAATAAACTCGTGGAAAGCTCAGAGGTGAATATACTTATGCAAATAAGCCTAACAGGGTCATAAAGATTGAAGGAGTGCTGGGTAAATAATTTGGGTGAGTAGTCCCAGTAAAAGAGTACGTTTAATATTAGCTGGCTCATTAAAATAAAGTGCATACATGCCGTTGAAGCCACCAAGGGTGCTTAAAGATGGCATTTCGGTGAAATTCTTTGTTACCATCCGGACCTATTAAGTTAAAGACGTTAATATTCCGCCTGGAGAAGCTAGAATTTGAATACTATAAACTCCTTCACGGTCCATAAATTCTTCACAACTTCGAAGAATAGGTAGAATGGAAGTTTAATGGCTCACGAAGGAAGAAATAGTTAATGTCTGTGGAAGAATGAAAAAAATCGTAAATAATGAGATGGGGAATTCTGCTGGTTTTTCGAAAAATAGGGGTCTAAAGCTTATTGGAAAGAAAATGAGAACTTAAAAGCAGTTTACATTTTATCTGAGCAGTTTATATTACTCTCGAAGACACATGAAGAAAATACGTCGATGTATCTTCAATCGATAATAGATATAATAAAAGTCTAATGGCTAACGAAAGAATAGTTAATATCTGCAAAAATGAAAAGATGGAAGGAGTAAGCAATATGAAGGGCAATTTGGTGCCTTGGGCTGCTGGTTTTTCAAAGAATTGTGGTTAAAAGCTTATTGGAAGTAAACGGGAATAAAAATAATTTTATTTTATATGAGAATTTCATAATGCTTTTCAAGATACACGAGCAAAATAAATCGTGGAATTATCAATCGATATAACAATATTTGTAACTGTTACATCCTACGAGATGAAAAAGAGTTTGCTGATAAATATGCAAGTTTAATATGGAAGATAAAATTCTTCCACACAGTAATTGTAAAATTCTTCCGTTACCTTCATATAGTAATTGAAAAATTTTGTTTTGTGCATAAGAATTTATAGTAAAAAGAAAAGTATAGAAAATTGTGCATGAAGATGGAAAATATGTTTATGTTGCAGAGTATTCAAATTGTAAGCAGCATTCAACCGCATTGCGGAATCTCAAGCTTTTCCACACGGAATTTTTCATACTCCCAAAGAATGGAATGCGTTCTGCTGAAAAATTAAAGTCGTAATACTTCGGACAGCGAACTATTCTAGTTACTATTTAGGTGATTGTTATGTTAACAGAAAGCAAAACAAAGGTCATTGCAATGCTAGTGGTAATGCAGATTTTCAAAGCAACTGAATTCTGTAAGAAATTAACAATATTTGTCATAATTACTTAATATTAATTAATCAATCTTCCGTAGTAAAACACAAACTGGTACGTTCTTCTATTAGGAGGGTTGCGTTAGCCCAGTAGATAGAGTCCTGGATTAGCAACCGGAGGGTTGTGAGTTCGAAACTCGATCCAACCAAAGACCGTCGTAGCTGGTACATGTTATATCTGTCGTGGCCTCAATTGTCCTCACGTTGGCGTGGTGTGGAAGTTTGGAGAGTGGTGTGCAAGCTCTAGTGATGACCTCGTCATTTGACCGTGGTTCAAATTTACAAGGTAATTGTTCTCGGTTCTGTCCCTTCGGGATTGATCCTTAACCGTCGTCAATAGTAAATTGTAAAATTCAAAAATAATTAAACTGAAAAACAGACTTCGTCGTACTATATTGGTCGACTTATGAGTAAAGTTCATGTAAAAGTTTATAAATTTAAACTGTCAGTAAAGTTAATGGTTTTTCTCTAAATTATTCCAGGCCTAAACTTGCCTTCACTCTATTACAAGCCTTGGTTAGTATAGTATTATAATACGCCTTCTTTTGGCTTATTCATATTTATAAATAATTGCTTTTCGATTGCTGAAAATAATTGAATTTGAATTAGAAAATTCAAAGGTACCATCCATTTCAATAAGGAGTAACGTCTACTATAAAATCATATTCATACATTTTGCATAAAGGATCATCTTTATACCAAATTTTGTATAAATCATAATTTTCAATAAAGGCATCCAATTTTGAAGCTAAATTTCGAATTCACATCAAAATGTAACCTCATATATCAAATTTCAATTCATTTGGTTCAATTGTTTAGGGATTATGAGAATGGAATCTGGAGCCCTAGTGTTGAACTAGTTTTCCAGACTTATTCATGTCTCCCGAAAATAACCTCCCTATCCCTATTCCCGGGAGCGCGACCCCCATGTTTACTAAAGACAGCAAACCCTATATGAAAAGAAAAGATCACTAGAGTACTTCGGGTCATTGAAGCCCATACACACCAAAAGGAGATGTAGCTTACATAAGTAATGCGAAGTTAGACTTAGTACGATCATGTTATATTACTAAGACAACGCACAGTCGTGTTGTGCTCACGTTTGTCCAGATAAACCGAGATATTTTCAAAAGTGTTAATCGGTTTAAAATAACACAATTTTTCAAATCTTCAGTTGAAATTACTACGAAATATTTTTCATATATTTCGATAAATCTCGTATAGAGCTTTAAAACGATTCACGCAGTCGTGTTGCGCTCACGGATGCCGAGATAAACTGAGTCAAACGCATTCGCACATTTTTTTTCACTTCTTCTGCCCATGGAGGAGAGAAGCGTTGCGCGCATGACGTATTTCACACAATGCGAGTTAGACTCCACGCTGTTTAACGAAAATGCTAACACGATTACTGTTCGGTAAGTAAATTTTAACAATTTTATTTTGACTTATTTTTGTCACAGGTGGTGGGACGTAAGTCACCCCGACTATACTATCCGTGGAGTTAGACCTTGCCCTAAGTCAAAAGAAACATGCAGATTTTGTCTGCGTTCCTTATGAGCAACATAATATCAAATTTCACGTGGCAGGAAGATTATTTTGGAAGCTATGTGGGAAGACAACTTATAATTAGGTATTACAAATTTTTCGTATTCATAATCCGGAAATGGCTGGATCAAATTACTTCAAATTTGGTATCTGAGGTTAAATCTGGTGGGACTCAAAATTCTGAATTACCATTTTCTCACTTTCAGTCAATGACGTAATACCATGACGTCGTATAAATGCGGGACTGATTTTCAAATTGCATTTAATGCTTACTTTAACTTGTCTATTTTCCTTCCACTCAATTACTTGCTACGCTGTATTTTAGTTGAAAGCTTCCAAGCTGATTGCTATTTTAATGCATTATATCATAAGCGAGCTACTTCACTAATTATTGTGTTATTTATAGTGGTCTGAAGTTTTTCTTTTACTATATCTTCTACGAACTTTATCATTGAAAAATATAAAGTTTGTGCATAATTTAATATGAGGATGGTCTCTTGTACAAATTTTATGCACATAAATTTAATGAAGACGTAATTCCCTTTTTTAAATTTAGCCATCTATGAAAAATGCGTGAATAAAAGGAACGCCGAATTTTTTTCTTAACATTTATGAACTTCGCAAGAAATTAAATTTACAGTCGCGGAAAAAACGAACCACCCCTCTTCATTCAAACGATTTTAACAGTAGAGCAAATTCAAAGATGGCATTCGAAAGGGAATAACGTCTTCTATAAAATTAAATGCATAAACTTAACATCGGGGCCGTCTTCATGTTAAATTGCGTACCAACTTCATAATTTCCAATAGCAACTCCCTATTTTGACACAAAATTTCAAATCTATGTTATAATTTAATTTCAGATACCAAGTTTCATGTCATTCATGAATACAGACAGTTTGAATCTCCTAATGTTAAATCAGCTCCCCAGACTTTTATGGATATCTTCCTAAATAATATTTCTATGGCGCTGTTATGTTGTAGCATGTTGCTGTTAAGGTACCCAAACAAAATATACATAATGTTTCAGGTTTTAAATAATTTTCAATTTTCAATATTAATTATTCAATTAATATCCGGAAAAATATGAATAGAAACCTTGATATATTTTGTCAGAAATCGATTAAGATAGACTTAATATTCCCTTAAAAAATTTCAGCTCTTGGCACTGGATAATTTTTGCGCTACACTTAAATTTACGTCACTACGGTGATTTTAAGGGGCATCCAAAATTTGAAATAAATGACAAACCTGAGTAATGTGTAAATTTTTTAGAAGTGTCTGGAAATATCATTTATATAATCTAACGGACATTGACTTCATCCTATCATCTGTGATCAATCTAGTTGTAGAGATGATCGAAACTATGTTTTTACGATAACAGACTTAACGGCTATTACTAATCTGGTTAACTGCAAATAATCTCGATCTACGTATAGCGACTGTCAAGGTGGAGATGATCCCTGAAATGGACCGGTGTAAAAACGTTGAATATCTCCAGATATAATGTACTAACTTCATGAAATTTCTTATTAGGACGAATTTGACGATGTAGAATCTGATTAAGGCATCGAAATATGGTGTTGCCATTGAAAATTTTGTTGTTTATGCAAAATTTGATATTGATACTGCCCCTTATCCAATGTTTTCGCATTTGAATTTGTAAAGGACGTTATTTCTTATTGAATGATATCTTTTAATTTTCTCTATGAATTGCGCTCGAAATAAAGGGGGGTTCGTTTTTCCCGCGAGTGTACGTATGAGAAATAAATGTTTTTGATTTGAAAATTGCAAAAAGTTATCTATTACTAATATGCTTTTGTGAAACACATGTATTCATGGTTTCATGAATCAATGAAAAATTGCATAATCCTAGAATTTATTGTAGATAAATGATATTTATACTATTGGTTTCCTCATAGTGAAGTTTATTCTATTATGTTTTCTCATGAGAATATCATTTCCAACAAAATATATTAAATTTTTAAGAGAAGAGATGACAGAAAGGATGAAATGACAATAGTTATTTTAAGTGCTTTTATATCGATTTGTTTTCAATTCCGATGGTCAAAACACGATAAGAAATAGATTGAAATTGCTATTGAAAACAGGTCGCATAAAGGTTAATAAGAATATTTCATATTACCTAGCGTTTGAGACACATTCTGTACTTTAAAGTGAATTTTAGGACTTAATTAATCAATCGTACTCCAATTTTTAAGGCATCAGTCGATGCTGTATTTGAATCCAGTAAGCAATTTACTGTACGCGATATAGTGCTTGGATTGCTTGCAAAATGTGATTCACTATATTTTTCTCATGGAATGTTATGAGATTTCCCTATCTTACTAAATCATAGGGGAGGAGGAAAACGCTACTTGATCGCATTTGAATAACGCATTGCAATCAAGTTCTTCTTAAGCGTTTAAGCAGAACTGATAAACAATCACTGGCGTTGTACGGTTGAAACTCCAAGTGCCTAATTTTAGATTTTTGCAGAGTAGAAAGAATAGCTAATTGACTAATACGACACATAGTTATTTAGAGCTGTTATCAGGAGTAGACAGAGACTACTCATGTAAGTTTGTTTTCCATTTTTTAAAATTTAATTTTCAAAAATTTCTTTTTTTTATTTAATACAATTTCCCCTCTAGTCCGTTGTACTGCTCCATAAATTCAACTAAATTTGGCGTAATATAATCATATTTAAGTTACTTTGAATTTTTTAAATCTATTCGTCTATCTGCTTCTATTTCTTGTACTCATCTTGTTATCTGTCACGCCTTCTCGCAATCAGGAATTCTAAAATTTGAATGCGTAGCTGATGGATTAAGCTGTTAAAGTATAATAAGTAAGTGACTCTCTGTGTAATGAGTACAATTAGTTCCTATGTTAATTCTTCAGAGGTTTGTTAGAGTTTTGTTATGATAAAAAAGGCTGCTATCTGAGATGCAATGCTCCTAAGTGGCACATTTCAACTGCGTCTACTGAAGGGCTAAGAAATCTGGACAACACTGAAAATGTATGTAAAAAGAGCGCTATGTTTAAATGAAATATCAAAAATTCATTAACGTTATAAATGTAGCAAAAGAAATTAAACTGAGAGGGATTTTCAGTGAAAATAAACAATGTAAACTGTGAATTTACTTTCTGTTACCCTAATGCTCTCGTACAATACATATCGCGTAAGTCTAAAATGTAGTTTATCGCCATTTCGGCGATGTTTCACATTTATTTAAATTGGCGTTGATCAACCAACAATCGTTTTCATTCTTTAGAATTTTTACCAGCAACGAGCTGAAATCGTGCTTGAAAAACAAGCAAAGTGACTTCATGTCCGGAGTAAGTCAAAAAGCACAGTTGCCTCAGAATAATGACCGCCATTTAGTTTGTCAAAAAAAAACCGGGTAGGCACAGTCCCCACTGTACCGTAAAGTTTGGTTCGTGAATAGTTTTGGGCAGTATACCTGGTAAGTGGGTCTCTGGTGAAATGAAGATGGTGGGTATTTGACATTTATTTATTTAGCCAGTGGTTCTGCATGGCTTTACTCCGAACTGCTGGGGACTGTCTTCTTTACTGATAACTGTTTTAACAACAGGCAAGTAGTCATTATCAACGTTCATAGGCTCAGTAGGTGGCAGCTCGTTAGATGGACCAGCTATGTCGCTGCGTACGCGGGCCTGCTCCTTCTTGTGTCTTCGGTAAGCTCTAGATCTCTCCACACTTGTCATATGCTTGAACTTCTTGTAATCATTTTGTTCGTCTTGAACTGCTATTTCAACGTGTTTACGTTTCCTATGCCGCAATTGAACCTTAGAAGGATATTTTGGCTTCATAGTGAAATCTTCGACAAATCGTCATTTTCCACTGCACACAATTTTAACACAAATGGTTTAAACTGTCAACTAGTATGTGGAATTGTGGAACTGTACTAGTGCATGGAATTGTAGAACTCGTCGTTCTCTTCAATTTAAGTACACGCTCGCCACGACCCGTTGATTAGAACTGAAGTTACAGTGATTAAACAGACTAAATGTGACTCATTTCCCTCACCAAGCGTACAAAGGTGTCTGCTGATGACCCCCATGCATGCGCCTTAGACCCCCGGACCGATTTTAAAGACGTATTCACGTCAAAAAGTCTCATTATCATTAGTTAACGATTAAAGTGACGATCATTTGAGACTAGCTGTCAAATGAAGTTGAGTTCTATTTCCAAAACTATAATGGTTTATCCGCTATTCTCAAGAAGTCATATTATTGAGGAACTTTCAAGTACTACGCACTCATTCAAACAATCAAACATGATTTTAATCCTTTTCATTACAGAATTTTCATTTTGTGGCTTATCACTAGCTATCACTCAGAGTATTTTATTTAAAGGTGTTAAATGGATGGTGATTGTGTGTTTGAAAGTTTAGGAATGGAAATCGGCTAAGGAATACAAAGCTCTCACATTATGTAAGACAAAAATGCTCTCGCAACACTGTATTAAGCAATCACAATGGATCTTCAATGGTTGAATCATGAAAATGTCCTCCCTTTAATTCTTGCAGATTAAAGTTCCCAACTTTACTTCAGAATGTATTTAGCACAGACAAAATATGCTGCCTCGTCTCTAATCAAAAAGAAGTTATTGCAGATGCTACTTTAAGTTTTTATAAAACTTATTCACAGGAAGTTCTTCCCAATCTAAATCCAACATTTATTGGGTACTCTAGTGACACAGATTTAAATGGCAAAGGCAGAGATGAGATATTGAAAAGAAATAATCGATTTAAAATGACTAATGACGCATTTTACATAGAACCAGACCGCGACAATCAGGCGCGTCACACAATCAATTTGGCGCCTTGAAAAACCGCATTCATTGGATATGCGCTCCCATCAATTGACGGGTGTGAGAGGAGCTTTCAAGAACGTGACCAAGAGCATACTTGTATCTGTCAATATCGTGTTTTCGTCTGCGATTCTGTTTTCGAAACACTCAGCAGGAATGTTTGAGAAACAAGGTGTGAAATTCGTAAATAATTTCCCATTTAAATTTTAAACCTCAATTGAAGTTTACGAATGAAACGGGCTTATGATATAAAGCGTTAAGATTATACATGAAAGGTAATTGGTGGATTTTTATTAGTGGATTTTTTAGATTGGGAAGCAATCCAAACCTATTCCTTAATATTCTACTGATTTTAAACACATATTACCTAACTTTTTCGCCCAATCTCATTATATCTTGCCTCAGGATCGTTTCAATATTATTACTGTAATATTGAAACGATCGGGCTATTCACCATCCTGAGATGATTATTTAAGGCCTCATGGGCTAATGGTGTATTTTTTTATGCCAAGTGATATAAGTCAAAGCAAATGTTAAAATTAGTAAAATGTAAGACTTCAAAATTTTAAGAAAGATTTTAAGGAAGATTAAAAACCTTGAAAAAATAGTCAATGTCCATTTAGGTGGAGCGAAACGTCCGCCATCATCAGGGCAGAAGTCAGAATACTTCCGACTTTAAGCACAACTCCAAATGATCTATACAAAACATTTAAATTGCGTTTTACTTCATAAACATGTATCTATTGTTTGGTGAACCAGAACAAATTTTAGCTAAACAAATTGTGCTAGTATTTTGCCATAAAAATATAAACACATAACACATTGCTTTTCTGGTTCTTTAAACAGTGAAAAGATGTTTTATCGATATGGTGTAAAAATTTCAAGCTGATGAATTTAATAGTTGTATAGATATTAAGCCAACCACTTGCGAAAAGCTTTCTGAAAAAGTGCGTTTGAAGTTTCAATACATTTAACTGAAGCACATTCAGTACGCATAATATTTTCCTCGTAATCTGCTGTGCCAGTTCCATATAGTATGTTATTTTATAATCGTCTTTTTTTATAACAAAGCGTTGTTAATAGGCCTCTATAGAATTTACATCTTTATGAAGAGGTTCACGATCCAAATTTTACATCTGCGCACGACTGTCAATGGCTTATAAATGAGCCGATTTTGCGAATTTTGACTTGAAATTTGGCATATATGGTCATAAGTATGCCAATGCTGAAAAAGAGAAAATCCCATTAACAGATTTTATACAGAACCAGTTTTGATTGAAATTAAAAAATGAAAAATATAAATACTAAAATAAAAAGTATAGAATCATATCTGAAATTAAAAACAACATGCATGTATACTCTAAGCAATCTTTACTTATAAAAATTATGTAAACATGGATAATTTAGATGCACATGACTGGACTCAAAGTAATAATTTAATTTCAGATCCCTTCAAAGTTGTACTAGTATTGTAGTTGACAATACAAAACGCGAGAATGCATTTCAGTAAGGAAATACTTACATACATTCTTGTAAAATGCAAAAATTTCCAAATAGAGATATTATACTACCACATTTTAAGGTATAAATATACATTAAAAGCTCGTTGGAGCTACATTTTGTGTTTATACGAGATGCTCGAGTTTTGATGCAGAGAAAACGTTATTTCTCAAATGGTTATAAAACTCATCTACTTTCTAAATTTCCATAATCCGTCCATTCAGTGTATACGAACCCCAAGAAGTTAAATTTCGTACACTTGCTTAGCAACAGTTTCTACATTTTGTGCTTCGGAGAGTAAATGGCTGCAACATATTTATACATTTACATTTTATACTTTGGATGAACGTTTCTTAAGATTTTATTTGGTCACAGAACACATAATGCTGGCTTTTATACACAGGAAATTAAATGAAGTGTATGTTTTGGCTCATAGAATTAATCATTTTCAAGAAATATAGAACTATGGAATATTTTTCTTTTGCGTTTGCATATGCATATTTTATTCTAGAAACCACATGACTGTTTCCAGACTTATTATATCTAGAACACATCCCGGTACCTGGTTCCTATCGGGAATATACTCCTTTGAATCAGCGCCGCTACTTAACTCTCTACTCCAGATTAATATCCCTAATTTTGCGTCAACTGAATCCGATTAATGTCTTCAGACCCGGAGAAACTCTATTTTGAAGTATATTAATAATTTTCCATACACAAGGTAACTTAATGCCTTCCTATAGGTCTTTGGGGAAGTTAGCCCACATTTATGTGTCGAACAGTAAACCTAACATAGGTCTTTGCGAAATTTGAACTAACATTCAATCACTTCTGTCTACAATTCTCAAAAACTAGTACTTTAACTAGTTTTTGAGAGCGACTAAGTAGCTAAGTACTTTACTAATACTTAGCCACTTAGTCGCTGCGGCAGTGCTGTTTTTAGACACACACATTAAGTATTTTCTTCCTTTGGACTCGACTGAGTCTCACTGCTTCAACCCCAATCTCGTATTCCCAAGGAATTTGTGCACAGTGCAGTTCCGATGAGAAAGCAGATAACCTTGAGGAAGTATATCTGTTTGAAAGTGGTAAAGGTGGTAGGGTTTACCAACTTGTAATCACTGTATTCCCTACATGACTTGTAACCAGTTTCGACCTTCGTGACCAATAGTATCTTTTCTAGGATCATTTTAACCAATGAATGAGGTTATTTAGTTCCGGTACCTGATTTCTATCGGGAATATACTCCTTTGAATCAGCGCCTCAACTTAACCTTCTACTCCAGATTAATATAGATTATGTAAGTTATTAGGTTAAAGCAACACTACTCTACTCAGAAATCTCGTGAAGCTTAAAGTATTAAAATTTGAAGAGGAAGTTGTTTAGTACCCTATCATCATTCTTATTAAAGCATTATTACGTCTTAATGAACCCCTGATGCATACGCAGTGGTGAACTTAAATTTTTTTTAATTCTTCGAATTTAACAATAATACTACTTGACAATACGGCCTTTAGGAGGCACATATCTTCTTCTTTAGGTGTGTGCGGCCTTCACGGAACCCAGGTACTCCAGTGATATTTTCTTTTCCCATGGGGTTTACTGTCTTTAAACACGGGGTCGCTCTCCCAGGATAATCAAGTGCATTTGTATCTGCTTTTATCGCCACTACTCTATTCCCCAATACCACATTTCCCCATTTAGTGTCGCAATTTAACTTGACATTGTCTAGAGTTTGGCACAGCTTAGCCAAATATGGTCATTGCGCCATAAAACTTAGAACAACAAAACAATCTTGACAATACGGTAATATTCGTCTCCTGTAACATAGTGGCAAAAAACTCATTTCTCCACAAATTGCGTTTTGCATTTTAAAAGGAAGGGAAGAAATTTCGATGTGAAAAATTGCGTTTATGAGTACTTCCTCGCTTTTATATCCCGTAAACTTAAAATTACCTCTCAACATTCAGAATAGAAAATGTTTTACATCCATGAGAAATTGAATCCTCGGTGCATATTTTAGCGTAATGACTACATAATTGTAAGATCAAAGCCTCACAATATACGAATTAAAAGTTAGCTTTTTCATATAATTTCTACTAGTGAGAATAAACAAATGCGAATACATTAATTTATACGGATATAACATTTTCACTTTATTGAATGTAAGAACAGTAATATTTCATCACGTCCATACTATTTTTTTCTTAAGAAATATTTCAAACTTAATAATGAATTTCTAAACTGAAGAGTAAAATAACAATCTAAACCCTTAAACGCTTATACGTAATTTTTTCAGATACTCCTACCATTTTTTTCATCTCAAAGGGGAATAACAATGCATTCTATTTTGCAGAGATTCATAGATGAAAATTTAACTATCAAAACAATTTTCATTCATAATTAACTTCACATTTCTATTATTTATATATTTTCCCTAGAAAGCGAAGAAGTTAATTATTCCTTCCATTTATAATTAGCTTTTTAATTGGAAATTTCCCGAGAAAAGTAAGCAAGGTGAATTTTCAACAGCTAACACGGGTAGGTTATTTGAACACTTCGTATGGTAATTTGCGGGAGTGAAGAATGAAAAGAAGGGAAAACGAAACGTAGCGCTTAAAGAGGTAGCATGGTGAAGAAATTAACTTTTTAATGAGGGTTTGCCTTACACTCTAAAAAGGTGTTTGTCGACACTCAAAGCAGCTTTTTGTAGATTCACCGAAAGTATTAAGTCCCAGATCTTGCTTCATAAATGTTTTTGTAAAATTTTTATCCTATAATATATTTGATTTCTTCCTTCAGACAGATTTTGATTTGAATTTACATTTTTATAGAAGAATGAAGAACTAAAATAATGTGTTAATTATGAAAATGATTTGATACTCTGTTGACTATATGCCAATATCTTCATGTTGAAACACACGCACAGCGTGTATGTATATTGAAGTGTAAAGTGTGCGATCATCGAATAGATATGTTTGATAAACATGACTTGAAGTCTTAAAATTTAATCCAGAAGATATTTTATTCTGATATTGTGGAATATACTGATAAAAACGAGATATACTTAGCAATTATTGAATAACTTCCCTTTGTTTACATTAGATATTGTAAACGTTGATTTATCAGTCTATCCTACTTTATAGTAGAAAAATTGAAAACAAGTAAATCGAACTGAATAATTTAAGGAAATGTTTGAGTAAATTCTGTCAACACTTCAGTCGAACGCTTTTTTTAACTGGGCTACTGTGATGCTGTACGTTGACGAAACGTCTGTAGACTATGGATGCTAATTTATGTAATATTCAACTTATTCTACTGGTAATATATCTAGATATGATATTAGAGTGTGAAAGTGAGAGATGCATAATATTTATAAATATTCGATTTTTTGTTTCGCTGGGTTGCGACGTACTACGATTGCGCGACAGTTACTGGAAATGTCTGATTACAACGAGAACTGCTTCAGCCCCAAAGTGTTTGCTGTTTTTGGTGCCGTAGAACACACCTTATGCCATTTAAAATAAGATATTCTAGATTAAATATATTCAAGTTGTTGATCACTGACGCATTTCATGACAGTTTGGAAACATATGTCATGATTTTTTTACTTGTTTTAAAGAATATCTATGCTAAATATGCTCCTCCCCATAACCAGACAACTTACACAAATCCACTAGAGTTACCCTTACTCAAAATGAAAGAGTCCTGTTCCTATAGCGACCGCCTACACCCAGACGATGGCGGTAGTAATTTTCGTGAAAGACAGAAAGTATCATATTCCGATTGAGTAACACTCCCTGACTTAGTCAGTACAGCTTCTAGTGCGTGTGACGTCAATTAAGTTTTGATTATGATCATGCATTTCAAACGAAGGAAAATAATTTTAGAGTGCACTAGTTTTTTATACTGTCATGTTGACTCATGGGCCAGTATGAAGTTCTATATAATAATTATATAAATAATCCTCTCGTAACTTTTAAAAGTTATCAAATTTCGACTGAAATAATGTGACACATGACGCTGAATGGATATTTATAATCGAACAAAATTTGATACCATTATGTGCTTCCGTATCTTCATTTTCAATCATAAAACTATCCGATTTCGATGTTGTAAGCGGATGTCTGGGTATGCCTTCTTTTAACTAATGACATTGTTGTGCTTGTTTGATGTGTTTTCCATTGTTTTCTTAGGGATGTGAACAGGGCGGCTTTCTCTTCCAGTGTCAAATGATACAAGGGTTGGGATCAGTTTGGTTTTTCGATCATTTTAATTTGATCCAATGCGATCATTTTTGTTTCTTGGTTTTTAAACAGATAAAAACACATCAAGCTTTTAAGACTGTTAGATGTGTTTCGTACAGCTCCTGAAAATTAGAACGGAAAAAGTAAAATAAACTCTTGTCACGAACTTCCTTTGAGCGTTTTGTGTGAAAGGTGGGCTACCCTTAAATTATAAGTGCTTTTTGTGCTGCTACTTCAAATTTTCTGAAAATTCAAGACTTTTGAAAGCAGATTAACGCCCATTTCAAACTTACTGCCATAACAGAAGGCGTGTTGTTTTCCTTCAACGATTCCGTCTCAACAATACCCAAAAATATCGGAAGAACATCTGAACAACCCATCCATATCTTAAAAAGGTAAAATATTTTTTAATTTATAATTTAACCAAATTAGTCCATTTTCTAATATTTGTTTATATCTGAGAATCAATAGAAATCAATAGAATCCACTTAACTCGGGACATAGAAGGTAGGTAGGTATTTTAGGTATTTAAATTAACGTCACACTGGAGCAACACAACGCGAGCTATTACATTCAGGACTGCGCTTTACTGCGATTGTTTTGCTTTTGACTACTAGTGACTAACATCTACTAATAACAATACATAATTTATAGTCAACATTTGGATGGTTGTAATACTGCCTGTGTCTGAGGCTGCACTTACAAGATTGTAACGATCGTATTCGACTAAGGAGTCACAGTTCGAACTCTTGCTCCATTCATTCAAGTCAACTTGCTTAAGCTATTGATTTCGATATCTCCTGATGTTTTATATCCCTCTTTCCACATGTTACCTGCCCATTACAGGCCATTTCATATTCACTTCAAGCGAACAATGACCAGAAAGGGTAAGAGACAGACAATCAGTCCAGAACGGGAAAGGAGCAGTTGTGACTCAGTGGGTATAACCACTGCGCTAGCAACCTACGAGTTGTAGGCGGTGCAGGCTCGATTTCTGTCAGGTGCCAGTCCTCCCTGAGTGTATTTCTCTTTTCTGTGTCGGTAAAACTTTCATTGTGTGTGTACGTCTATTAGTTGATATTGTATGTCTTGTATCTGGCGCAGCATAACCAAGTATGGCCCACAGTATAAAAACACAACCAACCAACCTGAACAGGATAATTTGGTATCCTACCTTGAAGGAGCCTCACTCCAAAATCTAAAATGCCATCTCGACTCATTAAAAGAAAAATGCATATCTTATGAAAAACCAACCAACAAAATAAAACACCAGACATTTTAACATGGCTTTATCATACACATAGACTTAATAATCAATATAATGAAGTAACTGGTTGCCAATAGAGGAAAAGGAAGTCTATCCCTTGAATTCCTGAAAAGGAGAGTATTCAAGAAATCCTACACGAAAATTCTTATCTCAAGGGTCGACTTGACGAGAGAGAAGAGACTATCACTAAGATATATGAAGCTATTCTGGTGTTTAGCTCCAAGTTTTCTGAATCGACTAACCTCCTGGTCGAAAAACAGTGAATATCGAAATCAACAACCATCGGCATCCAAACCCACCTACGCTGAAATCACAGGGTGCAGACCGAGATCTAATTTCTTATCTAGGAAGCGAACTCAAAACAACTTTCTTATAATTAAACCTCAGAGCACAAAACATCCTTTAAGCAAAATCGAAAAATTATAGCTTCAAAGATCCAAAAGGAAGTGTTCCATATAGAAGGAGAGTATATCGAAAATCAATAACAGTATTCTCATAATTCACCCTGGATACTCCACAGATATCGACAATATTAGTGAACTATAGAAGAGAGACCCTGGAAACAACACCATATTTAAGCTAAATAAACCAAAGAAACTCCACCCGTATCATTATTGGCAATGTAGACTGATATCCCCAAGGAAGAAATCGCAACACATCTTATTACGAAGAACGACATTCTGTAACAACATAATTTTACAATTGATTTCTCGACGCGATCAACTACGGGCCTCCACTGGGTCATCTCACTGATCCCCTGATCATTCCCCTGATTTCGATCTGTAATTAGACTTCCAGGAATTTACATAGACTGCCAGAGCTCCCATTGGGGGTTCTCCAGTTCTTTTCCATAGTTAAAAAAGCTTTATTACTTATCCTCAACAAGAACATTCCAAGTCCTATCTAAATTCAAGGCCCGACTCCTTGTCGTGACAGCAGTGACTTTCAACAATAACAAGTTAAATATATGTTGGACCTATTTCCTCCTACACAAAGATCTCCAGTTTCTCTAGTTCCAAAGATTTAATTTCATTCACCAAACTTATTGGATCCTCGGAGACTTCAATGCCTGCTCTCCAATTTAGGATACGGCTCTGAAGTTCCCTGTAGACGGAAAACAGCAGAATTTTGAACTCCTTAACAACCTAATTCTCTGTTATCCAGGTAACCAGCCAACCTTTTCATCACGATTAATTTATAAGCACGATTATTGCATCAGTTGTTCGGTAAGCAACGGTAAATATAAAACTAAATGCAACAAAGAACAAGATTCCAGGGGTAAAAGTTATAATAACAAGATACGCTCAAATAATTTTATCAATCAAATTGACTATGATAAATGATGATGGATTCCCTAGAGGGTATACAAGTTAACATGAATCATTCCCTCTCATTGCACAACCATGCTCATATGGTAGCTGCTGGAAATATCTTAGATTTTATTTGCATCCAGGTCCTTATCTGGTTCTTGTAATGCCAGTTGATATATGTACGTTCTCAATATATGTCAATCAAAAATAACTTTCTAGCTATAATATGTAATAAAAATACCCAGAATTATTTTAAGTTTAATACCAATTCAAGTGTTTTTGTAGAGATTTTATATTAAAAATTTAAGCTGATTATTGGTAGTGCATATTTCGATCACATAACAACATTTATCGAGTTACTAGGTGAATTTAATAGCATTATTGTCTAGTAATTATTTAATTGTAGCTGATTTTAACGCCCGTTCCACCATATGCTGGTACAGCTTTGAAAATACGGGGGAGGAGAAGAATAGTTTCAAATTTATAATAACGACTGTGGATCCATCTAGCATAGGGTCCCTTATTTAACCTTCTTAGCTTATTTAACCTTCTTCAGCTTATTTAACCTTCTTTAGCTCTGAATTATCAATACACTCAATAAAATGGAAAGTTCTTGATATTGTTCTCACAGTAACCTCAAGTTTGTGTGTGGAGCTGGCGGTCTAGCAAATTTCATTTTAAAACTAAACGCAGGATTAAAAAATGTTTTTATCACATTTTATCAAATCCACTCTTGTACAATATTGCCACCAATATTGAAAATAATGTTGAAAAAAATGTAAAACCATAAAAATATAGCTCAAACAATTGCTTTCTCCAAACTTAAAAAGTAAAAAGAAAAGCAATAGAAAATTTTGCTGGACTAGAGAACGTGCCTCCTCTCTTAAAATAAAGAAATTAGAATCCTTAAGGAATCACGAAGCTCCGGAGTTTGAGATCCTGGCTCCGGATCTCATCTACAAAAGGAAAGAACTAACAATAAAGTAAAACTAAATAAGGCCAAACAAATTTCTGGAATACTTTTGTACTAATTATCATGAAAAATATGAATGACATTATTTTAAGAAAATAGCCATTTAATAAATTTCTTTAACATAATAATAATCTTATGATACAACTCAACAATTCCCTTAACTCAGAGTTCGTAGAAAAAATACAGGACCTAATAAATTCCTGTTTTGGTCCGGACAAAGTGAA
This sequence comes from Meta bourneti, assembly GCA_933210815.1. NCBI lineage: Eukaryota > Metazoa > Arthropoda > Arachnida > Araneae > Tetragnathidae > Meta > Meta bourneti. The sequence continues at coordinate 73,877,955 of OW119924.1, read as the reverse complement.
TTCCACTTATTCTTCCCTTGGACTGCACTCTGAACACGTAGATGAATACATAATCTTAAATTACGAATAATTGAATTTAACAATTAAAAAGAGTCAAGCTCCTGGTATGAATCTAATCGATTTTAAAATTTGGACTGCAATTTTGAATCTAAATTAACACTTGCTCTTACATCCCTTCAAAAAATGTCGTAAACTATGCTACTTTCAAGAATGCCTTAGAAATGCAATTCTCATTTAAGACAGGGCGAGATCCTGCATACCTTATAGACTGATATGACTCCTCCCAATTCTAGGGAAAATACTTGAGCGGCATTTTGTCAACAAGCTTGTTTATGATCTAGAAATATATCCTTACCAATATGCCTTCCAAGAGTTCTGAAAAATGGATTCGTAACATAGATAAAATCAACACCTTCAGAGGTGACACAAACACCCCTGAAGGTGTATTATAGCTATTGATTGCTGGGGGTTCCCCACAGGTTATGGTATCAGCTCCGATACTCTGGCTTATCTACTTCAATGGTACATTAAAAATTAAAAACAACTTTGATTTGCCGGCTTTTGCTGATGATTTTGCGATTGTGAATTTTGGTAACACTCGCAGAGAATTAGAAACAAATGCTAATTCGCTATTTTCATTAGTCTAACTATCCGACAGTTAAAACTAACTATATGAGTAACTGTTACGGTATTGTGTTCGGAAAGATCGGGAAATTCAAAAGAAACATTTTTAAAATTAACAATCAAACAATTAAAATTACTGCGGATCCAAAATACGTAGGATTGATAATAAATAACGGGCTCACATGAAGTCCATAAATTAGTTATCTAACAGGGAAATGTTTTTGATAAGAAACAGTTTTAATAAAGTTACTGGTAAAAAAAATTGGAGTACTGATTCCTTATAAGGAAAAACTATTGCAATTTGGCATCTGAGTGTCATAGAAAAAGTTGGGGCTGGGGTTTGGGTTAAAAATTTAACCACAGCGCAAATAAACTCAAATCCTTGCAAAGAATATTCTTACTTAAAATTTCTAAAGTCCATGTCACAACTCCGGCAGATGCCCTTAATTATATATAATTCTGGTTATAAAACCACTTTATGTGAACCTTTATAATCTATATAACAAATTCCAATACTGGAAAAGGTGGGCTGCCATTCCAATCGAAGACTCTCCCGCTCTAAACACACTAGACTTCATATTCCACATAATGTAATTAATCCTACTTACTGTATAATCCTTTTTAGGGACAAAATTTTAAATCCACACTACAAAATTCGTATGGACGGGTACATGATTATTGACAACGTGGGCTCATTTGTGTGCATTTTAATAGTAATTAATTAATCAAAATATAAACTAACAAGTTTAAATACCGTTTTCCAGGCTGAACTCTGCCATTTTTAAGGCTACCGAGTGGGCCAAGACAAATAATGGGTCGGTTAATATTCTATCAGACAGTAAAAGTGTCATTATATACTTAAAACCACTCACAACAAATCACATATTTTAAATAGCATTAAGGGTAAACATTTCAACAGACGGCTCTCTTCGTTTTGGAATGGGTTAAAGCATCTAAGGCAAAGTAGCTGACCAATTCGCAAAATATACTATCTTCTGTAGTGAAAAGGTGGAGGTCCCCATTACCTTATTCCTATTTCAATAAATGTCTAAAAGGAAACTTAATCCCGCAATGGCAAATTAATTGGGATTTTGCAGCCACAGTCAAATCAGTTTAATGGTGTGTGAATGAATATATATATATATATATATATATATATATATATATATATATATATATATATATATATATATATATATATAGCGTAATGTTTACTCATGTATTCTTATTTTCTCTACAAGATGTAGATGGCTTTTGTAGTTGTGACTGGTCTTTGGATCCTATTTATTTTGGTAACTTGCATTTGTTCCATATAAATCAACTGCATTTTGATTGTCCGATTGGGTTGAGAGCCCTTATGGGGTCTGACAAAGGTCAACCTGACCACCTCTAGTGTAGGCTTACACACTCTGGGTAGGCTAGGCGTCAGGGTCTAAAAAACAGATAAAATATGGATGGGAGGATTCTGCATGGAACTTTGATAAGCAGTAATAAGCAAAAACGGACAATCTAAATAGAAATTTGTTAGGGAAGCAACTACACGCAAGTGATACGGCAGTGTATACTGTTTAGAGATACACCTTTCATGCAACCGACAAATACAATAACCGACAAATGAAACGAAATATTTTTACGTAAGTGACATTAGACCAGTCTTACAACAGTGTGTACAGCATATCAGAGCACCAATCATGCAACATTATGTAGTATACACTGAACTAATGGTAGGTACAGGGTAATACATCGATCATCTAATGAAATAGATGGAGAAAGTAGGTGTAATCGCTGTGGTAAGAGATCTCATAAGTGTAGGTCACGTGGGCTAAGAAATCGACTAGAACCTATTGGCTAAACAAAGCGAACTAGTGTTTTTCATCATTCTCGTCAATTAGTCCCACCTTAGGACTCATGTTTTCTTCCAATTTTATGTTAACTTTCATCCAGAGATCTTCAAACCAAGTGATCGGGAGAAATAACATGAAGCTGCACGCACATGATCCGTCTGTTTCATTAGAAAGTTGATGACTCAACACGAAAGTACACTTTTATTACTTTCTGGGAACGCATATCTATGACGCTATTCGTTAACAATATCGCTTGATCTAATTAGCTTCCAAAAAAACAGATTTACATCTGTATATGATTAGAAATAGTGATGATGCTACCAGGTTGGGGAAGAATACGCGATTCATGGGTCTTTCAGTGAAGGTTGGATATGCTTGTTGTACTGCAGCTTGCTGCTACCACAATCTATAGCTTCTGACACAGCAAATATGAAAGAGGAATATTAATAAGCAGCTATTAGATGCTTTATAGAAGTATGCAAGAATCATATTTAAGATCTGTTCAAGTAATATGATTGAACAAAATTGTTACAAAAGCAGAAATATGTTAGTTTTATAAATCATGAACTTGGTTATCTATCCTTTCATTATCACAGTCGAGTCAGTATTTTTATATAATCCAACTTTATTACGTGAGTTCAGAGCTATAGGCCCCGATTTCCACGTATGTACTATAAAATCTAAAGCAATGGTAATAAAATTAAAACTGAAAAACAGCAATCGACTGAGAGCTACACAATCTTGTCAAAAGTATTGTTAGACGACATTGTCATGTGTCCTAAAATGAACGAATTCACTGCTGTATTTAAACAGACGTTATCAGTCCCTAAATACATATCAATGCACATTCCATTACCAAGAAAAACAACTTCTGGTAAATTTTATTAGAAAACTCAAAGGTGTTGAAAAACATTGGAATATCCTTTTCTCATTTCTTTTCACTTCTTTATCTTTAAATGTTAGAAATTTATTAATTGATAGAATTTTCCCAACATATGAAAAAACCCGACCAAAGTAAACCTTACAAGGCTTAACCATGCTGTTTTTAAGTTAACGAGTGCGTTGAAATGTAATCCAATTAAGAGTGGAGCTGTACTTTAAAAGGAAAAAACTACCCTCAAGCGTATTATACAATTAAAAATGTGTCATTTCACGTGCTTTTTTACCACAGAATACAGGGAAAGATAAATTATTAAGGGACAAGTCTTTTTTCAAAGTTTTTTTTGGCTTCAGTCAATTAATATTAAATTTGTATTATCTTGTTACTTTCCACTGGACGTGATGAAATTGTTTTACTTAGGTAAAAATGTAAATAGATCCATGATGTAACAATAAAAAATAATTTTATCAATGTCTTTTTGTTTATTGAAAAAATATGCCCTCAAGCACTTTTATTCATTTATACATTCTTATTTAGGCCGCGATAGAGATTCGGAAGAGTTTCGGATTAGCAGTTGGAGGGTTGTGAAATTGCTACAGGAGAATAATTTTTTATACAAAAAACACGATATTTACTTCGAATGAACAATATGACGAATATCATAAGCATGTACAAAAGGTACCATAGATTTTAAAATATCATTGTACAACATACGAAATCATTTCTTGGCATAAAGGTAGATACAATTTTGGAATTCAAGAATTAAAAAAAAATTGGTAACAGTTGATATTTAGTATTCAAGGATTCTACTAAGTTTGTAAAAAGGTATATCCAAATTTGGCCAATTTGATTTCATGTTGTATATATGAGAAAGTGGTTAACTCATAAGGCAAGAAAGCAGTGATATAATGTAATAAGCGAGTTCATTGAGAAAACAATACGTGTATTTATCGCGTTAAGTATTATATACTTAAACACGTAACACGTAAGAAGTACACTTGTACGTAACACGAAGCAATCGTTAAAACAAAAAAAAAACATGGCGGTACTGTCTTTTTGAAAGACATTGAAGAATTTACAAAATCCTATGCACTTATATCTTGCTCTTTGTTTTGGCCGCTGAAAAGGGCAATGTTTATGCTGCTCTGTTTTGGAGCCATTTGTCTATATGACCAGAAAAGCATTTGTGAGGATAAAAAAGGGCCACTAAAAGTTGAAAAATAAGAAAAGGAAAAATGTACAAAAGATGTGACGGAACAACAAAAATAAACCAAGAAAGGAGGCAGTGTCAATTTTCAAGCTTGGAACTAGATATGATTGCCTTAAAGCACGCCTGCAGATAATTGGAATATATTACTCCAGGGAATCCCAAACCGCAGTTCTTTCTATTCCAGCATGGATGAGGATCCCCTCTCAACAACAGGCCCGTACAAGCTCTACTGGGATGCCAGAGATAAACTGATGAGCTGAGCCATTACATTTACCATAGGAACAACAGCATAATCTTAAATCCCTTATGTAAGTACTGGAATTATATGTAGAAAAGAGTAAGCTTAGATCACTTTTAAAATATGATTCAGTACACTGATTAATAGCTGAGATTTCTTGAAAAAAAGGAAGAAAAGGTTGTACCATTTTTTCGAGTCTGTTTACTTTGTGGACGTATTGTGTAGGTTTCTAATGTTAGTTCTTTCATTAACTTAAACTTTGAACATTTTCTTAAGAAAGGTTTATGTTCTTGTTTGATTAATTTATTTATAATGACACTTTCACGGTCGGGATCCTGCGTAACGATGCGTTTCTTCTTTTGTACCAGTGTATCTTTTGTGGTCCTAGAGAAAGAGTAGAAAGCATTCCACGAAGTAAATTTTATTGGACTATAATTATACTGTTCAATTTCAGGTATGACAACAAAAGATACTAATGAACCATAAATACCAATCAATAATATTGGTAATGAGAATCTGAACTCATTTATAAGCTACGCGATCATTTAGCCATCTAAATGGTTTCGATCAAATATCTCTTCTATCAAGATGACTATTTTTATTTATGACGAGACATCTCATCATCAAGATATTGTCGATATTTTGATGATGACTAGATCAAGATCTGGTCGACTTTTCTAATGACGAGATACCTCATTGAGACAACCACCAGGAGGGTTAATAAGCAAACAATATCCGTTTACCTTCCATTTGAACAAAAAATTATCTTAATGTTGTACTTTAGGCAGACACTGCTTATATGTGTTTCAAAATTAATCTATAATAAAATAAATACCTGAAAATACATTATAATCAAATATACGTCATCTTAGAGTCTAAAATAGGATCTTAAGATGCTCAAATAAATCAAGTATCTCAAACAAGAAAATAATTCGGTTAAATAAAAGCTTAAACGTAAACAAATATCACATAATTCAGTTCAATTATTTTTTTTAATTTGATGATATTGTGCTTGGAATATATTTAAATTACTTATAATTTTCAAATTGAATATGTTTATGTGAAATGAAAAATAAAATAGCATTTTATTACTAAAGTTCTTGTACACATATTTTATGTATGAAGACAGATACACACATATCATTATTTCATAACAATTAAAATATAATGCTATGGAATAATTTTTGGCATTTGAATGTATTTTTACAGCCCCATATAATTTTTTTGTAAGTATAAGAAATTTGTCTGAAATGCAATATTTTTACTCAAAGACTAAGCGAAAGTGTGCAGCATTTAATAACAAAACAGGCAATTTATCTTCCAAATTTAACACCAAATCACCGAGTCCTTAAACTGTGATGTAGCGTCAAAAGATCTTTAAACGGAAACTTATTTGCGAAATGATATAAAAAATTGTGTGACTAAACACAAGGACGCGGTATTGTGATAACGTTAACATCAAGTCAACAATTCCCTTAGCCAATAGCTGATTGGCGAAAGACTAACAAATCTTTCGTTGTTTACGAAACTGTCCATTTCAACAACATGCATTGAGCTTTTTGAAAGATAATCGGTCTGTCAGGACTTAGGATGGCATTAATAAAATCGAAATATAAAAGAATCCTATCTACCGCCAAATCATTTATTTAGAAATGACAATTCTCAAGTGATAGCAGCACCATTTAAAACGAAGAAAACACAACCACAGCGTATTTTAATGCAAGACAGCCAAGGCAAGAGACTTACATTAACCTTGAACCCAATAATTTCATACCATCCATTATCCACAATATTGTATCTTGTATAAAGGGAAAAAGACCATAGAGTAACAAAACCAGTCTATAGTGGTTTAACTCTCTTAAAACCTCTATAAAACTTTACTATCTGCTTAATTAATCAAAGCATGTTTAAATAATCACGAATGTTTTATAATCAAACAGTAGGCGAATTCTTTACTCATTAAATCTGGAATTTGTGAGACCGTAATACACCCACATACATAATGATCCGTTTTACCAATGAAAACAAAAAAAATCGGAAAAAGAGAATTAAAAAAAATTTATCCCTATTCAAACATTTTATATCATTTTTTCAGATACTTTTTACAGTCAAAGAAATAGTTTAAAAGTTTCATCTCCGTAGGCAGATTACGCAAGTCTTTTTTCAGAAAAAGGAATATAAAAACCTTTAATATCTGTTTCATTAGTGTAGATAAATTTTTCATCGATTTTCCCTGAGTTTTTGTTCAGTTTGTTGAACATTGCCTGAATTTTTTTTAAATAACAAGAGGAAGGCAGAATCGATTACTCATAAGAATCGAATAATTGGTAGTCTAGTATTTTCAATTAGCAAATAAGTATTCGAATATATACAAAAAATAATTAATCGATAGTAAAATTCAGCCAACTAGGATTTAAGACTATTATATAAAAATAAAACTTCGTTGTTTTGATTTTTCCAGCATTGTAGTTATTCTGGATTTGTGACACAGTAGATCAAAGTCCACATCATCAGCAATAAGAAATAGGTGGATCGTTGTAATGTTATTCATTCTACAAGTATATGAATGATAATATAAGATAAGATATTCTACATGAAGATAAAACTTTCGACCCACAAAGAGATTAATTCGTGTAAAATGCAAATCTGCTACTTTGGTATTCAAATACTACGGATAAAAAATTTGGCATTCGAATAGCTAGGATAAATATTTTAGTATTCGAATACCTAGGATGAATACTTTGGTAGTCGAATATCTAGGATGAATACTTTGGTATAACAGTATTTTGGTGTTTGAAAACTTTGGATAAATACTGCTGTATTCGAATGTAACGAAAAGTAATCGGGTACAACGAATACTTTTTAAGTACCACATATACTAGTGCTTTGTATTCGAATATTCCTAATCTCTAGAAGTAACTTCGCAGTATTATTTTAGTTGGATGAGAAAGATAAAAGCAAATATTTCAATATCCAGTAATCCTTTTCTGAATAAATGGAAAAGATACTTATTTAACCTTATTTTTCTATACCCCTATTACTATGTAGAGGCAAATGGAATTTTTAACACTAAATAAGAAAACTAAATGTAACAAAAATTTTGATTTAATTTACTTACATTCTTCGGAATAATGATTTAGATATTAAATGAACACGACAACGCACCTAAATTTATATTTTTACTAGCCAAAATAAATTGATACATGGAGAACACGTTTTACATTTTAAAATTCTTTTTAACAATCGGTCATCCTAACACATCTCAATTACCCTCTATTAAAGGGAACTTAAACTTTTAGAATTGTTTAAAAACTTAATACACTTTTATATCAAAACAGGAATTTTCTGAACTGAGGTTTCTTTGAAGTTCATTTTCTATTTTTGAAGATTTCTTTTCGATTTCATTTATCGGATCTCCATCATCATCATCGGATTCTGCTTTATCTCTCTCCGGGATTCAACTGGCTTACTTGTTACAGTCCCTGCGACTGCTAAGAATACAGATACGTTAAGTTGAGTAAAAGGGTTTTACTTTTAGAAAGTTAACTTCGTACATTAGTTTATATTTTATTTCAAGTTAAGTTACTATTTTGCTATTTTGTATTGCTTAAATGGTATAAAAAAGTTTTGGGTAGCCAAATTGAAGCACGAAACCGTTATGCTCATTACTTGGGGCTTAAATCCTTACTCACACAAAACCAGGCGTTTATTAAAGATTGACGAAAATATCCGACTTATCATTTGTGGGAAAATCCTATATTCCCGCAATTTAATGAATATGACCTAAATATGGTACTCTGAATAAGATGTTGACCATTTTTGAATCCTAATCCTACTGAAGGTAATGTGGAAAGAAAAGTATCCATGCACTTTACTAACGTACGTGGTACTGAAATCGATGTTATTTGCTTAGTGTTGAATATCCACAACGGATATAAATAATATAAAATCGACAGCTGCAGGATTCATTCATTGCAGCTTAGTTTCAATATGCTTGATTGGAGTTATGGATCTGCTGCTAAAACTACACGAAAGAGCTCACCATTCTATAGTGAAATACTTCAGGTGTCTGATTACAGAAAGCAATAAATATGCAAGATAGAAATCAGTGCGGAGCGGCAAAAATGACTAATGGAGATATATTTAAGCAATTTAATATACCTATTGGAAGTTTCTTAAAAACAGTGATTTTCTTTAAAAAAAAAGAAGAAAAACCGCTGTTAAATCGTTCTACCATTTTTTGGAAATGGCAATACGTTATCTTTACCTTGTTGGTACTGAAGATATTCAATTTTAAAACAAGTTCTTTTATTACTGTTCGTGCTTCTAAATGAAAGTTTCAAGAAAAAATGTATTCGCTGTAAGGAAAAATTTTCATGAATCAAATTAATCCGTCATTCATTAACAATAATGAAATTCGAAACTGCCGCATGTCTTGTGCAAAAGTGCCACAGGATTTTTAGAAAAACTAGGAGTGCTAAAGTATTCGCCGAGATTCGTCATTTTCACGAATAAGATGCGTTAATTTTACAGGAAACGAGATCAAGGATTAAGAAGGGGCATTCATAATCACCCCCAAAACTCAAAATCAACTCTTGTATTAGTCATTTTAGTGTCACTTTTCGTAATTTTTTCTCTCGAACTGGGATGCGATGTGAAATGGATTATACGGATGGATATATTGTAATATGATTTGTGTCCAAGGTATTACAATTTTTAAAAATGCCAAGAAGTTGTTAAAAATTATTTTCCTGACATTTAAGTGATATTGCCATTTTTCTACGAAAGAAAAAGTGATTACTATGGCCTCTTTTTCAATATACTATTAACCGATTGAACACAAGTAATGCCGTGTAATTCTGCTAGCATTTGATATAGTATAAGTAAGGAATTTATAATTTTGAATCTTTAGTAAGAAAAACATTTTCTAAACATCTTTTATCACTTGTGAACAATTGACATATTAGTAAATTGTCATAATGTGAACACAATTTAGAAAAGATATTTGGCTCTAAGCCCCATGATTTAGAGCGCAAAATATTATTTTGAATAATTTATTTCATGCGATCTGAATTATAACTGACGCTGTGGTTATGCACTTTCTGACCATATATGTTAAAAGAATTGAGTCATAAGTCGCTGAGGTTCTGTTAGACGTATCCAAAATTCATCTGTAAGAATTTTTATATTTTGTCTACTGACGAATGATGTTGATGGTTGTATAAGGTAAATGGGGGAGGGAACAAAGAAATTTAGTACGAGACAGATTATTATTACAACAAATTTATTTGAAACACTTACTCAACGAACACAATGCTACTGGAATACTCGTACTGCGAAGTTTGTTTTCGTATTTATGCAACTACGTTGCCACTTGAGTTTATAGAAACTGTTACATTTTACTTCCATCTCAACATAAAGTCCTTTCTGATATTTGGCCACCAATAGTGTTGTAAATTCTGAAGAGTTTTCTTGGAGTCCATATGTCCGATATCATCATGACAGAAAATCAAGTTTTGTTCTCGCATAGTTTTGGGAATCACAACAGGTTTTAATTCATTGTCCTTTAACCCTCTACATACGACGCAGCAGAATATCGTTTCCTTCTTTGGTTACGACAGCCGCCCCAAACAGCTTTACATGCAACTTACTGAACCGGCGGAAGACGGCCTTTACAATGCTTTCCCCCAAGAGGAGAGGGAATGTGTGTCGTCCCATTACCACCATGTTGCAGTTTCTATTGTCGGGTCGTGGTATGCCTAGAAGGTACAGATGCTTCCAGGGTAAACTGAAAGGGCGGCAATGACTTCAATACGTATGGTCATTAACACTCGAAGGACCTGCAAGTTGTCTTTTTATTTCCATCTATCAACAAGTGAAATTGATAATATAACAAATATAATTACCTTTCTATACCTTTAGGGCCCCCTAAAATTAGAACCCTTCCAGTCAATAAATTGTTATTTTTAAATTGTTCAAGTTGTGGGATTTTTAAATTTCCAATTCTATGTTTGCAATATGTTATTGACTAATTTTTTCTATAGATATCTGATTTCTGGACATCGTATTACTTTTTTTACAGAATTTCTTTACAGTTTCATACGATTCCTTTATCTGTGTCTTAAGTTTGTTACGAAATAATCTACAGATTTCACAAGTTCACTACAGGACAAGAAATGCTTTTTTGAGTGTTCTAAACTAAAACTTTCCTTAATTTCTTTAAGTGTATCTTCTTGCACTCTCTTTTCATTTACTCAACATCTCACAGACTAGATGTTCGAGGGGAAACGATTTGCGAGGCCCTCGTTGAGAACCCCACATCTTTGTCAACGGAGGTAAGGCTATTCACGTGCGGGTCTCTTTGTTGCACAGAAAAGAGGGGATGGAAATCGTAATGGGCTTCGGTTGATTCTTCAGGAGTTTGAGTTCTAAAAGAATCCGAGCCAGCCGTATCCAGGGAACTAGAATCTCTCGGCCGGTTTCGGCCGGTCCCGTATCCAGAGGGGTACAAGGGTACTCTTATTGATGTTGTAATTGCGTATGATCGACATCGTCTTTTTACTTGGTTTTTCTTTGAGCAAGTGATAAATATACTGACAAAAGTCGTCTCTCAGTTGTTTTTCACAGATTTGTGATTCATGGCTTGCAGTAACAATCAAACAAACAGCTTGTATTGGATAACGTGAAAGATGATCGACGATGGCATTTTCTTTTGCAGGTTGGTGCATAGTTGTGAAGTCGAACTATGCCAAATCTACTAAATGACGTGCAAATTTTTGATTAATTACAGATTTCCCGACAACATATGCGGTTGTATAGTTGTCAGTGATGAGCTGAACTTATGACCAAGAAGATAAAGGCGAAATTTTTCTTCTGAAGTGATTGGTGAATCCAAGGAAGCTTCTAACTTCGTGAATTGATTTCATAGTGGAGTAACGTTCAGCTGGGGCTGTGAGTTGGTCAGGACGTTCTTGGTCAGGACGTTCACCATCTCGAGAAAGAATTCGACCAAAAAGGGCGATTTCTGGTACTGCAAATTGCGACTTTTTGGTGCCAACTTGAAGCCAGCGTTGCGAGTTGCTTCAAGGATTTTGTAGAGTACCTTTAGATGGTAGTTGAGATCATTGTGCGATGTTGAAAGATCAGCAATGTCTGTATTTACATTGTGTGGTGCTAGATGATCGTAAGCTAATTTAATACCTCTAGTCATTGTTGATGGGCCGTTGGTGACCCCAAATGGCATACGAAGAAATTCAAAATGTCCGTCTGGAGTGACAAAACCAGTTTTGTAAATATCAATTTCTCTTATACGAATTGTGTTAAATGTAGATTTACTTTCATTTTTGAATTATGGCGTTTCCCTGCGGTGCGTTTAATAATATCTTCCATCTGGTCAATTGGGTGTGGATCAATCTTGGTGATGGCATTAATCGTGCGTGAAAAATCTATTGCAATTCTTCTTGGAGTGCTTTTATAGAAGGGCTGCTCTACAATGAAAGCAGGAGCAGCGTAAGGTGAGTTGGAAGGGCGACAAATTCCTTGTTTTATCCATTTCTGAATTTGAAAGTTCATAGACTGGCGATTGGGCTCCATAATGCGATACGATAGGCACCTAATAGGTTTGTCCTCTTGCAAATCTATTTTGAATTGCACATCTGAACATAGTCCAATGTTGTCATCAGAATAAAAGACATCGGCAAATTTTCTAATTACTGCATTGAGTTGAGTTTATTGTTCTGTAGATAGTCCTGTAGATTTAGGGATGAGTTTTGTTTGAAGATGGAGTACACTTGGCGTTGCTGATGGTAAAGCCACATCATCTAATGGTGGTAATGAGAGTTTGCTGGAAGTTATGCAATTAATGCTAGGTTTCGATGCATGAATACATTCGTACAGCTGGAGTGCAGTTAGATTGTGTAGAAATACATAATGAGCCGTTAGGATTGTAAGTGCATCTAGTTTGGACTTGTTGCCAGTCGAATCCTGAGATCAGCTAAACTGACGGTTGGGCGCAAATTCCAACCTTGGGTATCAGATTATCAATGTTCCAACATTAATGTTTAATGAAATCCAACCTAAAGGCTTTATTTCGTGGTCAACAACTTGGAACTCTCCATCAGTCCATGGGTGAATAACAGCATCAACTGGAACGCAAGATTGTTGAATGACGGTGATGTCTGCGCATGGATCACAGAAGTCTTGAATTTCGGTATTCTTGTTAACAGTAACATGTATTAATGCACACATATTTGCATGAGTTGTAATACAGTTTATAGAATGGGAATCATTCGAATTTGAGGGCTATGATCTTGTTGTCGAGTCGCGATTGGTGTTACGACGTGAGTCTGAAGAATTAGAACGGGTTGCGCCGTGTGGTGAGTAATTACTGGAACTAGTTTTATTTCTAGACGGGGGAGCAGTGTTCTTTTAGCCGATAGTTTCTTGAAAGGGGCGTGATGTATTTGTTGGTTGAGCTATTGGTGAACTTCGTTGAGGAGGCGGTAAACTGCACACAAATGATGCATGACCAAGTATGAAAAAAGTGCTGTACAACGGTTCCGTCGTGAGTTATGCTTTGACAATACAAAGAAAAGATGCTTCGATGGTCACAGTGAGAACCATTCGTGCCCCCTCGAGTTAGATTGCTGTCGGTATGTTTAAAGTCATTCTAACAATGTAATAAAGGAAGGTATTACATATCATTTCCCGCATACTCAGGTGTCATTAGTTAACGAGAAGGAATGCAATGGTTATTGTGATGGTTCAAGTAAAGACATGTGTGATGCTCGCAGAATATTTTTGTGTGAAGTTTTTAAGAGTTTCCCGTTTTCTATAGGAAGTAATAAATACACTGCTGGCCACCCAAATTGCAACACCAAGAAAGACAAGAGATATCACAACAAAATTTATTTTGTAGATAACATGTTGACCAAGCATCAAATGATTAAATTTATAGACTTCTGTGAAGTGTGGTTCCTGCCAAAATCAGTAGCCAGAGTAGCCGCCATTGTTGGAGATCACCGCTGCCACACGCCTCGGCATTGATTCAAAGAGACTTTGGATGTGTTCTTGGGGTACAGCAGACAAAGCAGCTTCCACACGTTGCCAAAGTTGATCTGGTGTGGCAGCTGGGGATGTATTCTGGGTCAATCGTTGAGCAACCATGGACCACATGTTTTCTATCGGCGAAAGATCCGGAGAGCGAGCTGGCCAGGGAAGCAATTCAATCTGGCGATTGACGAAGAACCCTTGGACAATGCTTGCCACGTGTGGTCGCGCATTATCCTGTTGAAATATGGCTGTGGGCAAGCCCTGAAGGTAAGGAAGTACAACTGGCTCCAACACCTCGGAGATGTAGCGCTGGCTGTTTAAAGTACCGGCAATGCGTACTAGAGGAGTGCGAGAGTGATATCCAATACCGCCCCATACCACAATACCCTGTGCAGGACCAGTGTGGCGGTGCATAACGCAGCTGTTCAGCATCCTCTCTCCACGGTGTCTCCAAACTCGAATCCGACCATCGTGGTGTTGCAGACAGAAGCGTGACTCGTCAGTAAAGACAATTTCATTCCATTCTGCCGTCCACATCCTTCTTTCATCGCACCATTGGCGGCGGAAACGTCTGTGGTTCTGCGTCATGGGTAGACGAAGCAATGGACGTCTTGCGGACAGACCACTCTGCTGTAAACGGCGTCGAATGGTACGCGCAGACACTGGATGATGCGGTACAGACTGAATGTGCTGTGCTATGGTTCGTGATGTGGATGTCCGTCACTGCCATACGCACAATATGCCTGTCATCACGTGAAGTGGTGCACTGAGGTGGATGCGATCGAACACGTCGGTCCGTCGTACCCTCCTGCATCCAACGATCACATATCCGCATTACAGTTGTTTGGTTTCGTCCAACACGACTACCGATTTCCCTGAAAGATAATCCACAATCTCGGTAGGCCACTATCCTTCCTCTGTCGAACTCGGATACTTGATCAGAAGATGATCGCTGTTTTCTACGAGGCATAATTGATCGTTTTTTTGAAAAAACCACAAGAAAAACACAATTGCCGTATTTGAAATCGTCGCAATCTCCAAGCCTTAAATAGCGCTTTGAAGTGGCGCCACAGGCGCGCGTGATGTGCGTCTGCGCTGAAATTCTAATCATTTGCATATCTCACCTCCGCTAATGCATGTTGTAAATTTCATATTATTTGCATGCTTCCTTCAGGGTGTTGCATTTACGGTGGCCAGCAGTGTATTTTCGACAGATTGAGAAAAAATTAACCCTCTGGATATCGGTCGAACGTTCCGAGTCCCCTTGTTACGAAAGACTCTGATTCTTTCAGACCTCAAACTAAGAAACGGCCGAGGTCATCCCCTTTTGCCTGTGCTACAAGAGACCCGTGCGTGAATAGCCTTATCTACCCCTTGAGAAAGATGTCAGGTTTATCGACGGGGAGCCTCGCAAATCGTTCATCCTCGAGCATCTAGAGTCTGTGAAAGGTTGAATTAATGAAAAGAGATACACTTAAAAATCAAGATTAGTTTAGAACATGCAAAAAAGCATTTCTTGTTCTGCAGTGAACTTGTGAATTCTGTAGATTATATCGTAATATACTACTTAAGACAAAAATAAAGAAATCTTAAAAAAAACTGCAAAGAAATTCCGTTAGGAAGTTAACACATGGTCCGGAAATCAGATATCTATAGAAAAAGTAGTCAACATATTATAATATAGAATTGGAAATATAAAAATCCTACAACTTGAACAATTTAAAAATTAAATTTAACAATTTATTGACTGAAAGGGCTATAATTTTAGGTTCTGATTTATAGTTAATACAACCTGTAAAAAGTTATTGTTTTATGTACAGATAATAAACGTTTGCATTTGTTCTGTTTTTTAAAGGCTCAAATCAAAGTTACGTTGTGTAACTAGTGTGTAAACTAGAAATCCAAAATTTCTATAAATTAGTTACAATGTATATAATCAATGTGACAAAAATTCTTTTGCCCTTCCTTAAATACCCAACAGCTCTTCAAAATAGCAAAAAATATTACTTTATCCAAAGGTTAAATTATGCTTCCAAACTATTGTAAAAACTATATTTTCTGAAAAAGTAATTAACGAAGTATCGTAAAAATAACCGAAACAAGTGGTAAACAAACCTCGGGGCTCAACTTTTGGATTGCAAAGGTTAAATTACTCGTTTTAATTTACAAGCTGAATACACAATAGACGATACATTGTAAAAAGTTATAAATTCTGAAAACAAATATCCCTCTTCATCTACTTTTTCAAATGGTTTTACTAATTCAAAATACCTTTCGCACAGAGGCTTGGATACATGAGTTGGGACTATTATATATCTCTAATGTTCTCAACAAGGGTTCGTTAGGAGGTTTTATGTCGCAAGGGCCATATTTAGCCATACTGGGCCAGACACAAGACATACAATATCAAGTAATAAACACAATGAAAGTTTTACTGACACAGAAGAGAGAACTACACCTTGGGAGATATACATCTGACAGGAATTGAACCTGCCCCACCTACAGCTCGAACTTTGCTAGTGCTGTGGGCATACCCACTGAGACAGAACGTCATGAATAGCATGTTTTCGTTCTCAAGCAGTGAAGATGTTTTCATGAGCCACTTTGAATAGGAGTGATTTACGGTTTCTTCACCTTCCTTCAGGAATTCCTATGAACCTGTACTCCCATAACTTGACTATGCTGGAATTTTGTTTAGTGAAAACGAATCCAACGTGAAAAGGTGATGAAAACTGCTAGAAACAATTGCCTTTGAGTAGCTAATTACAAAAAAGACTGTTGTATCCTTAAGACCAAAACTTCAATATTCAAAAACAAGAGCGGTATAGCCGAATATCCGATATAACGAGTAATTGCTGTACTAATTCTTTCGTCTTACTTAATCGTATTTTTAAGAATAAAGCGCTGTTTTTTATGTCTTAAATAATCCTATTAAATTCATTTACCTGTTACTTTAAATGAAAGTTGCTCACAGATAAACACATTTCATAAATTGGTTGCCAATAATAGATTTCATACTAAGCTTGATTCTAAACTAAGTGTTCTATGGGGTCTCATAAGCATAGCAGTGGTCGCGTGAAATTGCCCAACCACTCTACTACTAGTCATTCTATAAAAGTACAGATTAAATCATGGGAATTTTTTTAAGAAACTAAGCATCCTTTTCTGAACAATTCACGATCAATGGTTTTCTTTTTTCTATATAAAAACTGAGTAACTTGCTATTCCGAATTGCTTATCCTATGCGGTGGAGGAACTAAACAAAATCATTTTAAATATCCTTTCCATAATTTCTTAATATTTTAGTTAAAAATTAGAGTATCCTGTTTTCTTCTCTTTGGAAATGTATAAATGACCAGGAAAAGTGTTAATATTGGAGCAAATACGAACTTGATCTATAATGTCAACGTTAGGTAGGGTAAAAAAAAGTAAAAAAAGCATGTAAAAATTGTAATCTGCTTTTAAAAAGCTTTAAGTGTCATAACTTATGTGTATTCTAGGTACACGTAGGTCTAATATACTACTTAATATGGTTATAAATTATGTGGGTTTTCCAGAATATCTTTTGTAAAGTATTCTGATTGTTTCATAAATAGTTTCTTCTAAATAAAAGAATTCCTTTAAACTACACCTTCTTGTCAACACAAATCAGTTCATTAGAAAATAATATGAAGTAACTTCCATAGAACACTTAATTACAAAGAACTGAAGGCAAAAGGAAATAATTTAAGCATACCTTTGAACTAAACGTTAAGCATACATAATTCGACAACAAAATTTGAATGTTAACAGTAAAATCATTTGAAAATTATAAGCTTTTATAAATTAAAAAAATATCAATATCAAGCAAATGTAAGTAAATCTCAAAAATGTGATTGTTACATACTGATATATACTATCCATCATTCTAATTTTTTATTCTAAACTAACTATTTACATTTCAGGACATTAAAAATGCGTCTGTAAAAAATATCTATAGTGCACAAGTGAACAACAATGATTTAACACCATACATTACCATTAAATTTTACACTAGAAAAACCATTAAATTTTACGTTACAAAAATCATTAAATTTAGCACCTTATATAATATTATATACATCTGTTCAAATATACAAATCCATCAAAAGAGTGAAAAATTATAAGCAATTGAATTTAAGGTTTAACTCTTTTTTCTTTCTTCTTTTTTCACTTTCTCTCTTGTTTTCATTCACAGTAAAAAATTAATTAATTTCAGTGTTCATGATATTCTGAAAAACAGTTTATATCTACGCAAAGAGCAACATTGTACGTTTTGCATACAACGGTAGAACGCCTCTGTTTCTTTATTGAAGAGCATACAACACACCTTCGACGTTTGCGTTCATCCAAAGGCCAATGCAAACGAGGCCTTTTTTGAGTTGTCGGAGACTGAATATCCTCAGTTCCCGTCAAATATTTGCCAATCAGCTTCTTGATAAGCTTTAAGTGAAAAGATTTGTGGGTTAAAACATTATTATTACGTCTGTGTAGTATAAATGCATTTAAGACCGACAGATCCAACAAATGAAAAAATATTTTTTTGTCCATTTCAGCGATTTTCTTCCGAAAGTATAACTATTAGCCATTCGATCGCTGAGATCAACAAAACCCATGTTTTTATTATACTCAGCAACTACTTGCGGCTTTACGTTTCCTTTTTTTTTTGGTTTGCTTAGATTATGCATGTTGGTGAGCATGTATACCTCTCACTTATCTTTCCAACATACAGCCGTCCTCCCCTCGCTATATTTTACTCTAATATCACCACGTTACAACTTTAGCAAAGAAATGTCTATAGGAAAATTTTTTCGATTAGAACAAATTGCGTTACGAGAATTTGCCTAGAAATTTGCGGCCAGATCTTGAAATAAAACTGGCGAGGAGAAAAAGTTATCCATAAATAATTTATGGCTTTTGTTTTTTAAACATTCAGCCATATTTCGAACAACCTGATATGAGGCTGGTAAACTAACGCCTTCGGAACAATCCTTTCCGGTGTACACTTTGATATCGTAAGTATAACTGTTCTTATCGGCTACTTTGTACAGTTTAATTCCCCACCTCTTATATTTTTTGGGGATGTATTGCCGAGCACTTAGATTGGAAACATTTCGAATGTTAGCACTATTTTCAATCTTCTCTCTGTCGATCTAATTAGCCCTTATATTACAATACATGACCATTACCGAAATCAACTTGCTTTCAATACTATATATTACGCGGTAGTTTGTTCATATTCAAATCCGTTTATCTGTTAATGAAAAAAGAGGTCGAAGGAATTCTACGAAGAAAATTTTCCTGATAGCGTTTCAGAATGGCGAAATTGAGCATCTTGAAATGGATCTTGTATCCGAACAAGATACTTTTGTAGTTGATAGCTCATCTACAGAATTCCCAAATATAAATTGAAAATTTCCCAAACCATCAGATGAAGTAACTGTTTACGACTTCTGTAGAAATGTTGGGCTTTCCTCAAACGCCCAACCGTTAGAACTGAAACAAGAGATTGATTATTTTCCCCTGATGTTCAATTCGGAAGTCTTGCGAATTTTAGTTGAAGAAACTAACAAGTAATTCGTACACATTTTAAGCATACGTGCAAACTTTTCAAAGAGAAAATACTCATCGGTTTGGGCCCACGACTGCTTCAGAAATGCAGAAATTTTTAGGATTGGTTCTACTCATGGGACACATAGAAAAGGAAATTTTCCACTAATTTTAAATATTTTACAAATTGCCAATTTTGAATTGGTTGATTTTTACCTGATTTGCACAAGAGTATGTTGAAGAATCAGAAAATTTTAAATTTCTAAGTTTACAAGTTTACTAAGCATGAAAATTGCCGCATTTTTGTTATTTTAATGTTGGTTTTGGGTCTTATGGTGCAAGGGCCCTATTTGGTCAAGCTGCACCAAACACAAGAGAGACAACACAATGAGGGAGGAAGAAAAAGCAAAACGCAGAAGGGTAGACAAGAAAAAATGAAAGTGAGGAAAGATCACTTGGGTATCTCGGGGTCGTGATGCCCGTAAACACCTAAATAAGATGTGGACGTGAGGGCATTATTTTAATGTAAAAGAAGCATCCACCTTTCATGATCTTAACATAATGATAGAATGTGACCATGTTTTTTATTAGCCAAAAATTATTCGAACTGTTCCAATAAGTTATCTTTACAACGTTTTGATTGTACCTAATTGTACCTAAACATTCAATATTTTAGGTGGAACCATGATCTCCAAATTGTTTTAATTTAAAAAGAAGATTTTTCAATCATCTTTAAAACCATATGCAAAAATAACCGATGAAATTTTCGGTCAATATTCATAAAGAAAGTTTGTACAACTTTTTTGTGATAAAATCCTTGTCCCCAAAGAAGTGATTTTCTTAAATCCAGCGGAAACTTGAGTTCTATAAGAATATTAAAATTAGATCAAAATTTTGAAGACTGGTGTGCATATGATTCTCACTTGATAAGGAATTTTACAGTCATTTTATATATCTTCTATTCGCTATGACTGTATTCTAAAACTGATTTTAAAGTGAATCAAAATCTTTACAACATCTATTAAAATAACAACCAATTACTTCCCTACATGCACAACTTTCAATAAATTTCAAAACAAGGATTGACGGGAGTTTCACATTCAGTTAAAAAAGTTTTTTGAAAGTACAGTAGTAAGAGTCTTTCTTATAAGGTATTGAACCTATTGAATACCACCGGTCAAGCAAACATTCATTTCATTATTTAATTATTTTTAACAAACTCATAAAATAATAAAATTTTAATCATGTGCAATAAAATAATGCTTCTAAAGAGAACGAAACATGTGTGTACACTTTATGTGCTTGTTTACGTATTAATTATTTAAATAGAAAGTATCTGTCATTTTTTTGTAATGTAAACATTTTACACTCTATTTTCTACCAAAATATGAATATAATGAACGATAATTAAGAAGATAAAAGATTATACAAAATAACACTGACCATTTTAAAAATATATCAATCTTGTTTTAAAATCAATGTTTTAAAATCTTGTATTTAATTTGAAAAAATGACTTGTGCTTATCAAAATCAGTCATTAGAATACCAATATAAGTAAAACAAATGGAGTATGCATTTGCTACTGTAATAACTTTCTTAAACGATTTTTACTTCAAACCTAATACAGTTTCTAGTACGAAGAATCAAGTGGGGTAGAAAAGAGCGCATATAGCGAAAAGTGGGACCCTAGAGATTTTTCAAACAACCATTCCCCCAATTTCCATTGCGTGGCATTGTGACAATACTATGATAGGAAAGCGCCCTAGGTGGTCGGTCGTAAAAGTCATTCAAGACTCTTGCGCCCAAATTCTGTAGGGGGAAGGAAGTTAACCGAAATATGCCGTTGTACGAGGCATTAAGAAAATTTGGCCACCATATGGTAAAGGTTAAATACATTTGTTATATTTAAAACAGCATACGCCATAGCAGTACATCGACCATCGACCATTAAAACATCGACCATCTAATGAAATAGCCGGTGCGTGGGCCGTAGTTTCATGTTATTTCCCCCGATTGTTCGGTTTGAATATCTGTCACGTGGTATTGGGAGAAAGCATGAAACTTACTGTAGGACTAATTTACTACTGGCTAATGCAATTATCGAGCTTGATTAGAAATACTAGTTTGCACTTCTGACGATTCTAATGCCTACGTGACCAACACTTAGGAGATCTTATGGCAGCCACTGCTCCGGCGTGATCCTTCTATTTAATTAGAAGGCATCGACCTTCAAATGAAATAGACGGCAGATGAGCGCACAGCTTCATGTTATTTCTCTCGATCGATTTGTATGAATGGCTGTTACAGGTATTGGGAAAAAGCATGAATCCAAATGCAGGATTTATTATTGAATGGTAAATGCGATAAACGAGAGTGATTAAAAACACTAGTTAGCGCTTCGATACCAGTCAGCTGAAGTCGAATCTCAAGACCACGGGTTCAACGTGTCTGAGATCTTACGACAGCCATACCTCCCACATGCTCTATTTATTTCATTAGGAGCGTAATGTCACAAGGTCAATGGAACCGATGGCGTGAAAGCACATACGTTGTAAAAGAACATAAGTGGAGGTACATCATTCACGAATAACTTCGCTCAACTTTTAGTCGACTGATTTTCGTATATTTAATCATTAATTTTGCATTAAGTTAATAAATTTTTCAAGAGAAAATGGTTGCCGTTACTATTTCGATCTGTCTCTGAAGTGCCTTCTAATGAGCACACTACACAATTTAGACTTCGCATTCTTTCGTTATAGCACTCAAATACCACTTCTAAATGTGTTTGATTCTTGCTCTAATATAGTCTAAGATAGTATATAAGATTAGGATCTGCTGAGTTTTCTAATTTAGAAAACTTTCTAAAAATAACATTTTAAGTGGCGTAAAAATCATTAGGTATGTGTCAGTGCCTTGATAAAGCAATTACAAATTCCTCCAAAACATCATGGAGTAAAATTCGTAAGCATCACAAGTCATTTATTCTGAATAACTGTCATATATTTCTCCGATACTCTTACACAAATGGATATAAAATTGCAATTAATAATAAATTTAAGTAGTTACTGTAACAAAACATATGGATACTACGCAGTTGTTATGCATATAGCCAACATTCTACAGTTTTCAAAAAGAGCTTTGAAAGCAGTTAGACATCAGGCTTATAAATTTTACGAATGTCAAGAAAAATCGCTGTACATTTATTTTTGAACATACTCCTGTGTAGGCGTGGGTTTGACAGCATTCTACAAAGTTTCCAGCAAACTCATGTAGGAATGGAGATTTATGTAACGCAAAGCGTAAATTTACTCTTTTTTAATGTGACCAGACGGAAATACTTTTAATATTTCCTATTAAAGGTACGTGGTTGATGTTTATTTTTAGTTAAATTCAGTCATGTGTGTGTGTGGTTTGAATTCTTAAGGAATAAATAGAACTGACAGCCTTTATCTTTAAACACGCCCTCAGCAGAAGCATGAACCTCAAAAGAAGTTAGTCCAAAAATACCTAGTAAAAAAGGCTTCATAATCTTTCTTAAGAATCCAAGAGATGTCCTTTTCATAAAAAGAACGCAATACTTTTGACAACCGTTACTTAAAATCTGAAAAAACCCGCTTCATATCTTCTTTTCAGTTGTAGAGAGATTTTCAGTGAAGATTGGTATCTTACGTTTAATTTCGACATGCGTTTATTTATATTCTATCCATATATTTTGGAATGAATAAATTGAAGTGTTTAAAACCCTAGATATATTGAAAATAAATGCATCATACTCTGACCTTTCCGAAATTAACATTTGTAGTTTTCAAAAATATTTTCTTCAAATATATTATATTCAAAGAATTGAATTCCTCTCCCCAAGTTTCAAATTTAACAATTAAATTACAAATTGAATTAGCTTATAATTTTGTTTGGCAAATGTTTGACATTCTTTCATGACAAGGTGCCTTTCCAACATATATTTAATACATACACAGTGCCAGTATGATTTAATGAATAAAACGTTTTGTGAGTAATTATAGTATTTGTATTCAACTTGAATGAAGCCGTGTTCGCATTACTAAACCCTCGTGGTTGTCTCGACGAGGTATCTTGTCAGCATCAAAACTAACCAGATCTTGATAAACGAGGTAATTCGTCATTTGAAAAAAACTGACCAGATCTTGATCTTGTGTCAAAAAAATCGTGGTATCAAGAAACCTGAAAATATTCGCCTATATAAGAGTATTAAACGATTATTTTAATTTTTTATCGATGGGGAGTATTTTAATTCAATATAATCAAATACTTTTACGCTACAAATTACCAAACAATCACAAAATAAAAGAATTTATATCGAAAGTTTGTAACTAAAATAATAAACTACTAGCAATTCACCACATTGGTAAATTCATTACACAAACCTGACTTTTAAACAAAACGTTCAGCAGCGAAAATTCCGAGACATTTTTTACATCCGGTTTAAAAATTATGAAAATAAAATGCTTAATTGAAATAAATTGAATAATGGAGAAAATATATCAATTATATATATTTCAAATTTTGTAATTTGTCCTAATTAAATTACTTGTTGGAAAAAATATCATATTTGTGAAAAGTAGTAAATATTTAAATTATTTAAAATGGTGCGTCTTAATTAAAACTATGATTATTTCACCTACTTTAAATATGATTAATAAAAGTGGAAATATGCACCGGATAATTAATTATTAATCATATTTAAGCATCTTATCCAGTAATGGCGTTATCTTGGGTGTGTTTCTTCTGTGTCAGTAAACGATTTTTGACTAAAAAACATTGTTGAAGCGGCTCGATCAGATCTGACACTTGAGTAATAAATAAACAGTCAAGAAAAGTGGAATAGTTCTCTTCTTATGTATCTATAGTGGCAGTAATGAATGTAATACAGGATTCAAAGAGCAACAACTAAATAGTACATCAATAATTTAATAGTAGTTTTAATATAACCCTGCAATGGATTGCAAAAATGTTTGGGTAAAAATATTGAAGCCGTATTCTGGTTTCTTAAACTTTCTGCTTAAGAATAGTAACCAGTGCTTTTTATTTCTATGAGTTACATGAATCCAAATGCGAAAGTATCAAAAGTATAGGGAAATATCTGAAATGAACGTAAATATTGAATATAATTTTAAATTTAATCTGAAGAATATCTAAAATGAACGTAAGTATTAAATAGAATTTTTTAAAATTTAATCTGAGAAATAAATGAATAGTAGTACTTTTAATATAAAAAACAATAAATTGCAAACAATTTTAGTTGGAAATATAATAGAAACCATATCCACGTTTCTTAAACTTTCTGTTTAAAAATCAACCAGTACTTTTAATCAGTATCAGTTACAGGAATCCAAACTCGAAAGTATCAAAAGTAATGGAAAATATATGAAGTGAGCGTAAGAATTGAATTGAATTTTCTTAACTTTAATAAAAACATTGTTAAAATGTCCAAGATCTTCGTTGAATAAGAATAATTTTAGGAATATTTCTATCTTTGAAGTATCATTGATTCTAAACATGTATAACTTATTAGCCTAAAATTATAACTTGATATCTACAATTTTTTATTTATTTATAATCGAGTTTGTATGTTGAATGATAGTTTGAAATCTTCGTACATTCACTAATTGAAATAAACCTTATCTGGCACAATTAATAAAAACATAAGCATACGAGCAGAAATGTTAGAGGCTATACCTGAATCATCTCCGATTACACTTGAATATTAATCAATCAAAGTCAGTACTAGTTCTGGTCCATCAATTTGAGAGGTTAATCGTCTCTAGAGTTTTATCAGATGACCGTACGATTGATATGAAGATGGATGATCAAGGTATAAGGTTTCTTCCTTTCATCGTTTGATCCCTTACTTTTCAATATTTTTCCCATTACTTGTTATTGATGAGTTCATTTTTATAGCCAGCTTTGTGTATTTGCTTTTTAATGATGTTATTTCAAACTCCAGGATTTTGGAAAAATTATCAGTTGAGATTTATTATTTCTCTTCCTATCGACAGGAAAGGAATATGAATTTTATAACTTCTTTTTTCCTGAAAGTATATCGTTTTTTACTTCAGGGTACGACATTAGGTTATATAAATACTGCTAATGACTTTGTTCACTGTTTTGTATCGTGGAGTGCTCTCTCTTTCGTGATCTCGTGTTTTCATTTTTTTTACTGTAGAGTTCATTACAACTATATTGGAAATGCAATTTAAAAACTTTTCAATTCATGTATATGCTACTTAAAATATACACAGGGTGTTTCAAAACTCTGTTTAAACTTTAATAGGAGGATTGGAAGATATAGAAGATTGGGAACACAAAATTAAACGGTACAAACGAGGTCACTGTATATAATAGAACATAGGACAATTTCTGTCGTTATATCTACAAGAAAGTGGGATGTATCAAACATCAAGAATAATTAACTGTGATGATGGGCGGACTTACTGGCATTGATTGTGAAGCTGGGTTTAATTGATGGTGGAACCCGCAAGATAAGAGAATAGGAATTTCTCAGACTAAAGGGGAGATATTGTTTGACTACTGGAGTGGGATACATATCCTGATAGATGAGTCAAAATGTTAAAGCAGCACGTCTTTAGATCCATTTGTATCGTCGCTGTAGCTTTGCACCCGTGAACAGCAGCAACCCAGTACAAAATTCAAATATAAAAGTCAAAGAGTAACACTCTTTTAAAACGTCCATTATTCTTGCCCCCGACCGCTCCCATTTTCATGTAGATACAGTGACATAAGTTCTTATATTTTGTACTGTATACAGTGAGGTTGATTTGACAGTATTAGCATAGGGGTACATTTCTACCAGCAGCACTTGGATGCGTTAGAGGGTATTCTAAGGTTCAGAAATGAAAGACGGCAGGTATGTGAATAACATATTTACTAAGCCTAATTTTACAGTTTGGCAGTAGCTGTACACTTAGTTTAATAATAGGTGCTCAAAGTAATGCAGTAATTGACACATAGAAGGAGTATGAAGGAGTTCTATATGTGTATAAAAGCTCTGTATGGAGTATGCTTCTATCGTCACCGATGCGTCTGTTAAGCCTGTTTCAGTGAAATGATCCAGATTCATACAAAATCTGATGCAAATGAGCAAACGTTCGACGCATAGGCACATCTGTCAGGGTACCATTCATGATACAAGTCAGAACGTGTCGTGCGTTTCCGTTATTCGCCCCATATGCCAGGTGCATGTCAGCCATCAGATCATTTGATAAATGAAAGATAGACAGTGTCTAAAATGACGATGGCCCGACTTTATCAACTACTGCCGCACGTGCCTACAGCTTTTGTAATCGAAATTCGAGTATAACACACATTATTTCCAATTTTATAATGGAGATTGAGTGAATAATGAAAGAAATGACGTAACTAAGCAAGACCTGTTTCTATATCTAACATTATGAAAGATCTTCAGCATGTGAATGAATAAATAAAGACTAAAAAGCTTTGTAGAATAATACATCTATTTAGGTAAATTAACATTCTTAAAAGAGTTTTTCAGGAAACACACACTCATTTAATCCAGGATGCACAGTTGTAAGTTAATAATTGCCATTCATTATTAAATAATTTTCCATACCTGATACCCAGCTTCCATTAAAAACTCTTGGTTCAAATTCTTTACTGAGCACATCAGCTAAATTAATTCTGTGGCCTCTTCTTCCAAGACCTGAACTCTCTGAAAGAAAAAAAATTTAAGATTAAATTACGCATGGATAATTATAAAAAGAATATTTATTTATATCAGAAACACATTTCACCCTTAGAGTTTTTAGAAACTATAATATTCTCTCTCTCTCTTATAAGAACTGTTTCTATTACCAAAAATATTCAAAACAATACAGCCATAAATAATTCATTTTCTCACCGTTAAAATATAATACCTAGAAACAGGAATTCATTTTTCATATGTCACGCAAGATGTTTTATTTTTATCTTTATATTCTTTAGACTTCTACTTTACAAACTGTTGAGAATATGCTGTTATGCACATGAAACAAGCTTAAAAATCAATATTTTTTTGCAAAAAGATATTTTTGCGGGGGAATCATAGCACTTAGAAGAATTTTATTCGATGATTAATTGAAAGGAGAAAAATCTTCTGCATAATTTTAAGAATGCATCAAATCCCCTTAACTTAATATTAAAGTGTAATGTTGTAGCAAATTTAATTACACAAAAGTCAGAAAAACTGGTGCAGACGAACCTAAGCAAAATGCATAGCGATTCCACCTATACATGTCATTGGTTGCTTCGCCAGTGCATATATAAACCGATAGAATTATGTGGAAGTGTATAGAGCTGTCTCACCTTGAGAAAGGCAGGTTATCACGTTTTAAGCGATTTTGAATGCAGTTTAACAGTTGGAGCTCGTGAAATCGGAAATTCTTAAAATAATTCCGGCAAAATCCGTAACTTACGACAGCAGTGGAGCTGTAATAAGTCTAAGTGAACGTGACCTGCGTTGGATGGCAAAAATCGTTTCACGTAATAGACGAGCAACACTGCCAAAAATAACAACAAGATTTGATGCTGGGCCCTCAAAACTATGCAACGTTCTCTTAGGAACCATAACTCAACTCAAGTACCCTTGATGGATACACTCGCTGTACCCCTTGCCTCGGGAGCACCACCACTAGACACTTGATGACTGGAAACAAGTAGCCTGGTCTGACTAGTCGGGTTTCCCTCTGTTTCGGGCAGATGGAAGGATCGGTGAGTGGAGAAAACCCCATGAAGTGATGAATCCAGCATATGAAAAGGAGATTGCACAAGCTTGTGGTGGCTCCATAATGGTATAGGGTTTGTTTAGTTGGTATTCAATGGGATCCCCAGAACGTCTATAAGCGTTCAGGGGTTCCATTGAAACGTAAAAAAGATGCACGATATGTGAACGCTATGTGTGCATCCTTTCTGAGGGGTTACACTTGTTCATGTCGTGATTTCATTCTGATGGCTTTGGACACATCCAAGAGGACAATGCACCACCACGAATGTCTATGGAGGGTCAATGGAAATAGTTTAGCAAACATATTTCATAGCCAATTCTAATGATATAAAACATTACCACAAAACGTATATAGGCATAACCTAAAAGTATTATAGGAGATCTTTGACATAAAATATTACACTCATGTTACAAAATGGAAATGTTGAATGTCTTGGCACATATATAAAATAAAATGAATACCTTCGAGTTCAACGAGTACAGATTTTTGAGGACTTTTAAAACAAGATATTATTTTTTATTCTTATGTTATTATCACAGGAAAAAATGTGTTGAGATTTTCTGTAAAATGGTGTGTTACAGGAATTTTTCTGATATATTTTTCTATACGAATGCATTTATTCTGAAAGAACGTTTTTACGTAAGAAATGTATAAAATCCACATTTCTATGTAAAAAAGTACATTAAATCGTTTCCAAATGAGTCATATTGAGGTATATTTGATGTAATAGAGAACAAATAATTTATTTTTATGTAATTATGACGTGAATACGTCTTTATAATTAGAACAGTACTGGGGGGTAAGTCTAACGTTACAACTGTTTTGTCGTATAATTTCAGAACTAGAAGAAACATCCAGAAGATAAATATAGCGTCGTGTAGACAAAGAATGTCCGTACCTGATATGACCTTCAGACGGAGGGTACAGACAAACTAAGCTCGGGGAGGGGTTCCGCAATTTGCTGAAACTCAACTGTGCTGGGAGAACCTTGGACCAGTGTAACTTTGGATTGCGTTGGAGTAAGGACTGTGTAAGTGGTGTCATTCGAAAGCTACCGAACTACGCTACAATTAATATTGAACAACAACACTCCTCGACAGAAATTATTACCAAACTGAACCTCAACTGTTTAAACTGTAAATTAATTGTTGAATATTCCACACACAATAAACAATCGTACAAACTTCCTATGCCTATTCATTCCATAATCCAACATCATGTACGAGCATTCACGTAAAACCTAAAGTTTGTGTACAATATTGTCCTCGACACATTCTACCACTTTGTTTTCGAATGGCATAAGTAATGCACATAAACAATCAATGGGTTTTCACAAATTCTATTCTAATTAAAGCTATATTTTATGGGCATAGAAAACTATATTGAGGGTAAATTAAAAGAAATTATGTACAAAAACATTGTAATTGTTCTAAGTTTATTAAACAATCCAGAATTTAGGATTTACAAAGTGTTTGCAGTTTTGGAACAAATTGTACTTAAATTTTCGTATTGTATATTGTTAATATATTTTTTGCTTGTTAAATACATTGTAATATTATAATAATGCTGCTTTGTGTGGTGTTCTGCTTCAGGTCAATTATGTGCAGTTTATTATTACAATCTGGTATTACTAAGACGGTGTTACCATTTAGCGTCAGGGAATAAAAGGCTTTGTTGGATCTCATGATATATTATTGTTCCTGAATCTATGTTATTCTGTGATACACTATTATCGTTATCAATCACTTTTATTCTTTCTTCAAAAACTAATTTATATTTTATTTATAATATTAATATACCATAGTAAAAAGATGTCAGGTAGGTGAATTTAAGTCGCACTGGAGCAACACAACCTTCGATCAATCCTGATAGGAAAGATTTGAGAACAACACCTCGTAATTTTGAATGGTCAAATGACGAGATCATCTCCTGAGCTAGCACCCCACTGACCAAATTTCCATACCACGCCAACGTGAGAACGTTTGAGTTCACGACAGATTTACTGTGCACCAGTACCAGAGTATACGGTGGTACTTGGTTGGATCGGATTAATAATTATAATCTCGGAAACCTCCGGTTTGCTAATCCATGACTCTTCCAATTGGGTTACCGTGGACCCCTTGTGAAAAAGAAAAATAATGTAACTCACACATTTAAAGATCTTTATAAGGATTCATTAAACAATTTTTATTTACAATATTTCTGCACACACACACAATACCTATTTTATGCTATAGAACTGTTACTTGCGGGTTACTATTTTTAAATAAGTAACAATTTTTTTATTAGGTCTTGACTGTAATATGTTCTTGATATGGTAAACATAAAAACCATTAAACGAAAGCAACATTAAATGGTTCGTAGCTAACTTCTACATTTCATACAGAGACGTTTAATCAGGTATTTATTTATTTCTGTTACCAATATTGCTCTACAAATAGCTTACCATAAATTATGTTTGTTTTGGTGGGCAGCGGAAGTAACCCATATCACCCTTAAAGTGAATTCGAATCTCAATAAATGCAACATGCCTATTAAACTTCAAAAGTGCCCATCCGTGTGATCCAAACCATCTATTTGAAGTTGCAAAGTTACATTAAACATGTATAAACATACTGCGAATTAAATAAGATATATTGTTCTCTCAAAATTATGGTAGGAAAGCTTATAACTTTGGAGTACAATTATGTTTAGATAATACTTACATTAGATTGATGACATTCAAATTATTTTCGATCAATAAATGTTAACAAATTGTTTTGAATCGTTAAAACCTCATTATCAAATGCAATTCTGTTTCAATTAAATTTACTGGGAAGTTAATCTAATAATGGAACAAAGCTGTGGATTCTCTCCATTTTATATGAAAATATTCACACAGGAATGACTTATGTTACTTCAAAAAAATATTGCTTTACAGAAGAGAATATGTGTGTGAATTTTGATATTCCATCAATACAATACCATACAGTTATCTTGCCAAATAAAAAATGCCATAAATAATGCAGGAAAACGTAATAATGTTTCATGCGTAGTGTAATCTCATTAAAGATGCGTTTCATGTGTAATGTAATCTCATCTGCATTACAAATTTTGTTAACTTTAATCGTATAAGAGAACTGTACACAGTGGAACTTTCGCTTTTCACTACTTACTCTAATCGAGCGTTATACTAACAAATCAGCTGGTATGAATTTCCATCGGCTAAATAATTGCGTAAATTAAGTTACGTTACTTAAAAGTTAAAGAAAATTGTTTTTTAATATGTCATATTAAAGTAAATATTTTAATCAAAGACCTTCCTTATATCTCTCCAACCAAATCATTAAACCCCGACACATTATTAAAATTTTCATGTCATTTAAAATCACATTCTTTAGAAAAAAATTATCTATTTTAGTCTATCATATTTTATTAGAATTTTGAAATAAAAATATAAATATTAAAAAATTCCACATTATGTTTTTTATATCGATACATCTATTGAACATTAATATGTAAATTCTTTTGGTACACACGAGTTACGGAACAGTTTTATTGTTTTTTTTTAGGAAATTCTTTCTAACTATTTAGTCTCATATAGAAAGTCTTAAAGAAACCAAGTACACTTTCGAGATAAAGTTTCTATC
The DNA here is from genome assembly GCA_933210815.1 of Meta bourneti. Classification (NCBI taxonomy): domain Eukaryota; kingdom Metazoa; phylum Arthropoda; class Arachnida; order Araneae; family Tetragnathidae; genus Meta; species Meta bourneti. Next base: position 73,846,134 of record OW119924.1, on the reverse strand, counting down.
CTTCACTGAACATCCCCCATATTCATGTGTGCAATGAAAACTCTTTACCAAACAATAAAGACAAAAATATATTTGCATTTTAATAAGAAATCTTTCATTTCCACATAGAGGTGAAATGTTATCAAAATAAGAAGCTATATTCGAGCAATTGCCTGAGAAGATGAGGTTTATCGAAGTAAGTTTCTGAATAACAAAAAAATTGTTCATGAAATAAAAGTTGAAACAGCATTCTATTAAACACTATAAATAGCAAAATTATAGCGTTAAAGATCTTATCTTTTAAAATGATATCAATTCAGCTGAAGTGGCTTCAAATTGCGAGCTATCGAAAATAAGCTAGGTGCAAAAATTATTTTAATTTACTTTGTAAATGTTGATTTCCAAAATAATATTTTATGTTGGTAAAATTTGAAGTTATTAGGGTGTTTCAAAAAGTAAGGTAACAAGCCCTCTGAGAGAAAACTTTTATTCACGAATTTAAAGAGATACACAACATATTAAGGCACTGGTACATATTACTTCTCCACATAGTCACCATGGTTGTCGAAGCATTTGTTCCATCGGTACACCAACGTATCGAAACCGGCATAAAAGAAATCAGCGTCAAGGTCGTGGAGCCACGTCAAGACGGCTTGCTGAACTTCGGCATCGGTTCTGAAATGCCGATCTCCCAGGTGCTTCTTCAACGGTCGTAAGAGATGGAAATCGCTTGGTGCAAGTCGGGGCTGAACGTCCGGGCACCTGAGAAGAAGCAAGCATCAGTCATGGAAACACCCCTCGTAAGAAGTTCAAAACAACGCCATCCACGAAGAAAGTTAGGGCCAGTCTTTTGGGACCACCAAGATGTGCTGCTGGTCGATTTCCTCACCCGTGGAGCGACCGTGAATTCGTCCAGTTATTGTGCCACGCTGGATTGGTTGCACAAGGCAGTTCGCCGGAAACAACCGGGACTGCTCTCCACAGGTGTCCCGTTGTTGCACGACAACGCCCGACCGCATAAGGCCTCAGTCCGGCGGATTTGGTACAGCGTTTCCGATGGGAGTTATTGGAACACCCTCCCTACAGCCCGGACCTCGCACCAAGTGATTTTCATCTCTTCGGACCGTTGAAGAAGTACCTGGGAGGTCGGCATTTCAGAACCGATGCCGAAATTCAGCAAGCCGTCTTGACGTGGCTCCACGACTTTGTCTCTGATTCCTTCTATGTCGGTTCCGATACATTGGTGTACCGATGGAATAAATGCTTCGACAACCATGGTGACTATGTGGAGAAGTAATATGTACCAGTGCCTTACTACGTTGTGTATCTCTGAATTCGTGAATAAAGGTTTTCTCTCAGATCTCTTGTTACGTTACTTTTTGAAACACGTATTATCTGAAAAGTTGAAGGCATGGCGGTATTTATCAGGTTTTACTATAAGAGAGTATGTCCCGTGTTAAAATATAATATGGCCCACAATAAGACGATTTATTCGAAGTAAAATTACATTTTTCCGTAATCTTATCTATATGTGTTTATTTATTTCTAACACACTTTCTTTAAGTTGGGAGTACTAATGGGACGCTTGCGTCTTTGGATATCAACATGGAATCCATGATCAAATAATAATTTTAAGGTGTATTTAGAGTATGAAGTACTTTGTTTCTTCATCGTCACGTGCTTTCTAGTTCATTTTCTATTATTACCAATTAATATAAATATATTTGTTTGTTGGGTTTTATGGCACAACGGTCATTCTTGGTCAAGTTGTGACAAACACAAGGCAGACAATTTCAAGTAATAGACATGCACACAAGGAAAGTTTTACTGTTTCGGCAGACAGAAATGCAATCATAGTTAAAAATAATGGGTGGATACAATTTTTTTATAAGCTCAAAGATAAAATACTAACTCCTTTTTTAACTTTCCAATAAAAATAGATTTCAAAATATAACTTAAGCAACAATGTGCTAATTTTTCGAAGTTAAAAATACAGCTGTTTGTGTCAACTTCCAAGAAAAAGGATGTACTGGAATTGGTACAACGTATACATTACCCACTTAAATTTATTCTCAACTGAAAAAGCGCATCAAGTTAAATTAATTAACTTAGCCGCAACAAAGTCTCAAACTCAGCAAACGCAATCAAAACTTATAGCTTACAGACATCCACAATCGCACGAATTGCAAAAACTTGTTTCCTCGCACACTTTCACCGCCAAATTAGTTAACATAATATGCATTTTACACATTACCTTACCGAGTCCCTTCAGGAGAGTAAAAAACTTCGGGCTTTCGGAAATTCAATGCCTTTGTGCAAAGGTGTCTTTAAAAGCGATCTCTAGAATAATAGATTCTCAACTCAGAGCGTCGGGATAGGTGTGCGGCAATTATCTAAGCGTATTGTGGATTTTAATTAATCAAATGATGCATTTGTCCTCTTCTGCCCACACTTTTTTGAGTTAAAACTTTTCATTTTCGCTGCGCCCCGGATTAAATTCCTTTCTATTTTTCTAATTTAAATATTTTCGAGCCTCGTGCCCGTTTTCGCTCCAGTGAGATTTAATGCACTTTCCACAAAGTAAGGAGATGAGTGGGGAAGTCAAAAATCTTTTTCTGGTTACTCCTGGTGTGTGTCCCACGTGGGATGAAATTCTGGTTTGGGGCATGTATGAGTTTTTCAGGATTTAAAAATCTTACTGCGTTCATTTCGGTATCAGATCCAAAAAGAATAACCGAGTTCCTCAGCATAGGGGCATGAAAAAGCAATTTGAAGAAAACAGCCACAAAATAAGATTTTTCTCCTTTTACTTTTAACTTTTTTTTTAGCATGATAACTTTTCTCGGATACATCTTAGCTGTAATGAATTATTCCGTAGAAAAGTAGATCTGTCACGATATTGAAAGAATTTTGGGAAAAAAAATGGTATCTCAAATAAATCAGAACTTTTGTTCTAAAGGTTTTTAAGGGATTATTTGCCCTTTGTATCCTTTGCAGTGAAGTGGAAACTCGTATATTAATCCTCCAGGAGATGTCTCGACGAGATATCTCATCATTAGAAAAAATTACCAGATCTTGATCTCGACATCATCGAAAAATCTGCATAATCTTCATGATGATATATTTCGTCATTAGCAAAATTGGTCTAGTGTTGATGGATGAGATATCTTTTCGAATCCACTTGGAGGGTTAAAATCATAAATCTATATTTACGTTTTTCGCTAACGTACGTGAAACAGAAATCGCAACATAATTATTTATATATTGACTAATGGCAACGAACGGATTTACTCAATATAAAATAAACCGCTACAGAATTCATAAGCCAGTTTTTCCGCTTAATTGATATATGCTTGATTTTTATGGAGCTGCATAATATAGCTAAATCAGCACGAAAGAGCTCGAAATTTTTCATCATTCACATTTAGCCACAGGAATTCTTCAGAAGTCTGATTACAGAAGGTAATGAGAAATTTGGAAGATAGCTATAAGTATACACAAAGGAAATTTGAGAGGACGAAAAAGTACTTTTAAACGTCAAAATATACCGAATCGACTTGGAACAAGTGAATAGGTTGCAATTAAAGTGAACTTTAAGAAGGTAATTGTGGAAACATGACTGAAGTGTACTTAAGTGGATATAAGAATTATCACCATGATACGAAATGCTGTTTTTTTCATGTTTTTGATCAATTTAACTTGTATAAAAATTACAAAAAGATGATTATATTATATTAAATGGATTTGGTTGTACTCAAGAACATGGTACCATTGCCAATTCGTGATAATTTTCGAATACGGTAAACTTTCGTAGGTTTGTCACATGCTCTTGCACTTGTACAGAGGTGGAATGCATCCCATTTGATTGTCTATACAAATAGCCATTCGGTGAGTAAATTTTAGTTCCCAATTGGGTGTGGAGCTGGTAGGCTAATTAGGTTCTTCATGGCTCAAGGGCCATATTTGGCCTCGCTGCGAGACACAAGACATACAATATCGAGTAATGGAAACACACACGAAAAATTTTGTTGACACAGAAGAAATAAATACTCTCAGGGTGGAATTGAACCTGACAAGAATGGAATCTTCGCGGCCTACAATTCGCAAGTTACTAGCACAGACGTAAATATAAGAAAACTAAGCATTGCTATTGAGAGGAACTTCAAAAATTGCGACCAACATGCCGACTAGTAGTCACGTGACCGATCTGTGGAAAATTGACTTGATTGGCGTATTTGGTATCTCATCACCCCGTTTGTCAAAAAAAACATTTTATTACTAGGTAGGTCGGTGAATCCTCATTTCTATAGAGTGGCGATAAGAATGGCTAAATTCACAGTCTACTATTATCAGGGGATCAATCAGTGGACCAATCAGATGATGGATCAATAGATGGGCGCCTTCTCCCGTTAAGTGAACCAATCAGATGATGAATGCTAGGTTCCACCCAGCAGATGAAAGCATTCTAAGTGTCATGTTACTACTAGTTTTTAACACAAGGTTTTGGGCTTATAACAAAGTTGTCATTGCTCAGTCTACTTCTATATTTCCTCTATGGCTACTAGCATGTTGCGATATTGGGCCACTAGATAGCGCAGTGGGCCACTGAGCCACGACGGCTCCAGGTGAGGAGCTGGAATAGTGATCTTGAGTTTTACTATAGATTTAAATAAGATATGAAATGTGACTAGCGACGTTCATCAATAAATATAAGCAATTTAAAAAATTTAGCGCAGACATCCTGCGCGGAGTGTTAACTCTATGATAATAAACAAAAGTTATTTTTTATTCAAACCTAATATTTTATTTTTATTCTAATAGAAGATACTAGACGTTATACTTCGCTCTCGACTGTTCAGATAAGTTGCCACCAATGTTATGCTACATTTACTAATCTAAGGAAATTCCTGAAAGATATCAGGGCCTAGTTGGAAGAATAGCGGATTTTCAAACGGAGTGTTGCGAATTCCGTCGAGTATGTGGGGATGGAGCACATTAATATGTCATGTCGTCAAATGTCTCCATGTTGGCGTGGTGCGGAATTTTAGAGAGTACTAGCTCAGTTGCTAACTCGTCACTTGACCATGCTTCAAAATTAATAGGTGTTTTCCTCGGATATTTCCATTCGGTATTGATCCCCGATCGTCGACAATAGCTTGTGTTGTTCCAGTGCGACGTTAATTCAACTATTCCCTGAAATATATGGAATGGAAAAGTTATTTATTGAATACTGTATTTACCTAAGCTGTATAGGGCCGTCATGGCTCGACGGGTTTGCCCATTGGTCTAGCAACCTGCGAGTTGTAGGCAAACAAGCCCGATTCCTGGAAGTTATCCTAGGTGTATTTCCCTCTTCCGTATCAACAAAACTTTCCTTGCCTGTTCAAATTGGTATATGATAGTCAATTGAAGTTGTATGTATTGTGTTTGGCTCAGCTTGGCCAGTATGGCACTTGAGCCACAGGATCCCGAACAATCAATCTAAGTTGTGTAGCTTGAAATTCATTGAGGTAAGTATTTATGATAATTCAGGTCATATAATAACATTATGATTGCGATACTTGCTATTTTTGGAAACGATTTTCTTCAGGACTCTACAAATATTAAAATCGCAATTTTTGATGGAAGTCGTTTATTGTTTAATCTGAACAATTACTACGTCAGAGTGGTGAATACATCAGATCTATTAACTTTTTACCCTAATTGATTAATTCTCCTCAGATCGTAATAACTTTGACGTAGTATCTCTCTAGAATTTGTAAGGAACGAGGTGTAAAATTGTGAATTGAAAATTAGTTCATATGAAGAGTAAGATAATTTTTTTTAATTTTCGGCGAAAAATTAATCTTAGAAGAAACGTGAAAGTATTCTTTTTAATCTTTTTATGAAATTTAACTACACATAAAAGTAATTTTTCGAAGATAATAAGTGTTCATAAGTGCAGAAAAAATTCAATTCAAATCCAAAATATTAATAAAGTTTTTAAAAGGATGTCCTGCTTATATGTAAAAGGACAAAAAAGTAGGAGATCTGCCAATTTTTAATGTAGGACATGTCATAGTTTTATTAGAAAGGAGACACTGTGCATTGAAGAAGTATTTTCGAGTATTAAAATGAAGATATTTGTTTGCCCAGGACAAGACTAGAATTTCATTTCCCGTTATAATATAATACGAACGGATGCCTTGCTAAGAAAAAAATTGCATAAACTCTTTGAATTCATTTTCTAATCTTGTAATGCAGAAAATATTAGTTCCTCTTTTAATACCAAGGGCTGTTCGAAAGAGAAAGTTTCAGATATGTTTTGGAATATGCAGTTTCAAAATCACTTAATTCACTTGAAGCGTTTTCTCCAGTAGATATTATTTAAACACATGTATTTCTAAAAGCAATATCGTAGTTTATATTACTTCTTTAATTCAGGCTGAATGTCTAGGAGTCAAATAGAAGCATACCAATTCCGTTGACGGAAGGAATATAAAAATGTGATTGCAATAGAATTTCTAAAGAAGTTTATGAAAATATATAGTAAAGGAAAAGGTTTATAGGAGTTTACTGTCATAATATTCTACCTAGAAATTTCAACAAACAGTACAACTGAATAATAAAAATCAAAGTTTTTTCAGTCATATTTTTATATAAAGCATTTGAATGTGGTTTAAGAAAAGTAAACTAAAGCAACTTGAATACAATAAAGTTCATTTGCACAATACTTTATGAAAAGTCATTTAAGTTTTTTGCCCATATAAATGCAAATAACGGAAATTCAAAATTGTATGTATCAACGATTCTAAATCTGAAATCAAAAGACTTCATAAATTTGTGCAACTTCAAACCTATTATAAGAAACTTTTTCTGTTAAACTACATGTAGGTGGCCGTAAAGTTTTTGTGATGGAACCTGCTACCTGTACTTACTCCGAACGAGGCGTCGCTTCGTTTTTCGAATACAATAAAAATACTGAAGAGAAAGAATTTTAAATTGTTCTATGATAGTTGATTGATCTACGCCGGGGCTAAGGTCTATAAACTACATTTTGAAGTTACTCCCAAATGTATCGTGCGAGAGCATTTACGTTATCGGAAGTAAAATCTCAGTCTTCCATCTCATTTGCTTGTTTACAATGAAAATACCTCTCATAGACAATAGCTACAAAAAAATACAAAGTTCAATATATTCATAAGTATCTAAAGTTTATAATATATTATACACATCTATAAAACGATAAAGGGAAATGTTAAAATGCTTATTGAAATAAATTTACGATGCTTTATTTAGTTTATATAACTTCCATGAATGAAAATTAAATGTTAAAAAAGTAATTAGATTCCTTTCGTGACTCTCATGGGTGAATAATATGACGTAAATAAGTTGATACTTTTGTACAGTTTATAAGTAAATGATGACTTCTTGGTTAGAACATGCTATTTCAATGTTTCATTGGTTATGATCAAAGTATTTATAATTTTAAAATCATAATAGTCTAAAAAGTAGTTCAAGTACATATAAGTTGCACGTTTCATATTAAAACTAGACATATTCGTATTATATTTAGCAACAAAGAAAACACGAGAAAGGATAATTATGTCATTTTGGTGGGAGGGAATGACAAAGGATGTCAAACAAATGTGTGACGCTTGTCATAACTGTCAGTTAAGACGTAAGACAAAGGTGAAAGGCAGGACACCTGTAGAGACGGTGGGAAGGCCTGAATCACCCTTCCAGGTAGTCAATGCTGTTGTTTTAGGACCCATTGAACCTAAGTCTTCGAGAGGGCATCAATATGTTTTATCTGACATGGATCAGCATAGTTGATGGCCAGAAGCAATCCCATTGAAATCCTAAACGGCGAAATCCACATGTGACGCTTTCAAGGAAATCTTTATGAGAACGGGAATTCCGAATATCTCTATAGAAAACGCTACTAATTTTTCAGCTAAGTTAACCCAGGAATTTTTAAAGAGATTGGGGGTAGCACCAAAGTTTTCGACCCCTGGATACCCTTAATCTAACTGGACTGGTGGAAAGATTTGTAGAAACGATGAAAAATATGTTGCATCATGCAATCAGTTCTCAGGGAAGGTGTTGGGACAAACTCTTGCCATTTTTATTATGGGCTTAAAGAGAAGTGTCCAATTCAACTACTGGGGTGGATCTTTTCTAATAATGTACGGACGGTTACCGGTGGGGCCATTGGCCATCCTAAAGACGAGTTGGGAAGATGAAGCCATAGTACCGCAGGGAATTGAGGAATCGATAGGCAGTTATTTATATACACTGCGGGAAAGAAAAAGAGCTGAAAACTTTGCTTGCAATGGGTCGGAAAAACAGCAGCAACATTATGTCCATTATCATAATTTGAGATCTACGGATCAAAAGTTAGGGATAGGGGATGAGGTAGTGGAGCTTTTCCCGACTCAACGAACAAAGTTTGTTCGAAATGGAAAGGGCCGGGTGAAATAATCGAGGTAAAAACACCACACTCCTATCTTGTACAATTATCTAACGGAAGCTTCCGTCATCTTCACCAAAATAAATTACGCCGATACATACATCCCGTGAATGCAATCGGACTGATTTGTGAAAGTGACGACGAGTTTGGGGAAATTTAGCATGCACCTATAGAAAAACGCCCTAAGGTTCAGGTTGAGTTAGATCGAATAGGAAAAACGAACCAATGGAACAATTTAAATGAAAGATAGACAGAACAGCTTTTACAAATGATCAAAGGAGTAGCAGGTGGTCTTTGATAGGGAACTGAAATGTGCACAAGTGGGGTCGCATGTTATTCGATTAAAGGCAGGATTAGAGAGAAAACAACCACATCTATACCGAGTTCCAGAGGCTTTGAAATCTCAGGTTGAGAGACAGGTGGCTGAATTGTTGGAATGGGGTTTAATTGAGCCATCTACTGCCTCGATTGCTTTACCGATTGTATGCGTTGCAAAAAAGGATGGGACGGTAAAGCTCTGTTGTGACTATTGGAGTTTAAACGCTGATAGCAAGATAACACCTTTACCAATGCAAAATTCTGAGGAGTTACGGTTTAAGGCGGGGAATGCTAAATTCTTAACTGCTTTAGACATTCTAAAGGGATACTGGGAGATCCCGTTTGAAAAAAATAGCAGAGAATTAACAAGCTTTAATTCCCCAAGGGTCAATATCAGTGGAAGGTCATGCCTTTCGGATTGGTGGGAGTCTCTGCTACTTTCCAGAGGGTCATGAACCAAGCGTTGAGACCACATAATGATTACGCAGAGAGTTACATAGACGGCATTATCATCTATTCGGAAACTTGGGGAGATCATCTGAGGCATCTACGAGCAGTACTGAGTACATTGAGAGAATTGGGATTCAGAGCCAATTTAGAGAAATGTGTTTTCGTTAGACCAAAGGTGAGGTATCTGGGCCATGTGATAGGATCAGGGGAATATGGGCCAGACCCGGAGAAAATCGAGGTCACTATGGATTTTCTGATCCCTAAAACAAAAAAAGGCACTAAAGTCCATATTGGGACTATTAAACTGTTATAGGGAATACGTGCCGCATTACTTAGAGATAGCTAAGCCGCTAACGGATCGAGCCACTAAGAAATCAGTGCCTAATAATATTCCTTGGCCGGAAGAAGCACAAAAGACATTTAGCACACTGGGTAAATCGTTATGTGCAACGATAGTCCTGTACACCCTGACTTGTCCAAATCATTCGAAATACACACGGACGCGTCATTGACTGGAATAGGAGCTTGTTTGCTTCAGAGAGATGAGGAGGGGAAAACAAGACCCATTTAACATTTGCCTGGTCACATACATAGTTTTGTTAGTATCTTTACACCCGGCTATTGATATTCTGAGAAAGATTGATAGTGTTTTGAAGAGAAAGATCTTGCGTCATATAACTTCATGTAACTCACCTCAAATTGTGGTAATACATTATTTTGGAAATTGATGGTATAAACCATTAGCTAAGGTACGTTAAATGCTTTTGAAGTACGCCAACATTCACTAATCTTTTAATCTGGGTCTATAAGTGTCACTGGAGGGAACAGGAACTTAGGATTACATAAGGAATTGATGTGTGAATTAATACTTAACTAGACCATTAGAAGGATTCATGAAATAGAATTATATCGTTCAATAATTGTCAGTGCATATTATAATGAATATGTATATGCTTTATTGAATGCTAAAACTCACAGATTTGAAATTTGCTTCATCTTCAAAAATATATCATTACAACTTATTCATTTTAAATTGCAGAATTTGGTGTTCAGAGAAAATTGTTTGCTTGAATTATAATTTTTAATATACTTCAATAATAGTTCAAAAACTGAGTATGAGAGGGTTTTTCGGTGCAAACAAAGAAGCCAGACGGAAAACGACGATTTCACTTCCTGTTATTTAAATGCTCTTGCATGATACATTTCGGTTCTACCTTAAAAGGAAGTTCGTCGTTTTGGCAACGTTTGGCTTTTAGTCTAATTGGCATTGACAAATCAACTATAATACCGTCGGCTGACAATCGAAAACACTAAGTCACAATTATCAAGATATGAGTTTTAAGCTTTTCTAGACCACAGCATGTGGTATACTATTTAGACTGATGAAGTCCACTAATGTATTTTATCTTTTCATGAAGGTTAGATTTCTTGAGGTAGGTAGTAAATTAACGTCACACTGGAGCAACAAAATGGGCTATTGACGACAGTCCGGAGTTAATCCCGAAGAGAAAGATTCAATATTTCTTCTTGAGAAATATAGTAAGCAAATAAATCGTAGGCTTGCGAGCCGACGACGATATGTCAAGTCAGAATTCATTCTTTGGAATTTTGATTGACGACGTGCTGAAATCGAATCCCAAAAACAAGCGATCTGACGTCACGTTCGGAATACGCACAGAAAGCACGTTTCATCACATAAAAGCAACCACGCCTCTGCATCTTACTTGGCAGAAAAGCTTGTCATACTAGTCATAAAATTTAATTAAATTGAAAAAATTACTTAAATTGAAACAAAATCATTCAGTTGAATTCATCAAATTAAAGATCACTGTTCATTTTCTAATTAATGAATTGCTTAATGTATATTGGATGCAAGGAGACTCATAGTTTTTGTACATCGTTCCTTTGAAGTAACAATGTTTCTGATCTCCAGAGGCACGAATGATTAAGCCTTTATGCTTTGTCCCACATCACCTATTGCACCAATTCAATTTATTAATTAGATAAACTCGGAACTCGGTTTACTGGGAACCTCTTCACTTTCTAAAGATTATCTTTTTTCATTTATCATAAACTCGTTTCCTATAAAAAATAAATGACTTGCTGTAACGGAGAGACTTAAGTTTCTAACCTGGCACTTGGCACAAAATGAAAAATGAATAGAAATGGGATTTTTGAAACACTTAAGATTTGACTTCGTTGTTAATGATGATATCGGGACTAAAATTAATATATTTTGTATAAGATTAATGTAGCCTCATCCAAAAATTTCACACAGATGGAGAAGTTATTTAGCTTTAATTCTTAGCACATGTTAACGTGGAAATGCAATTTTAAATTGATAAAAGATACTCTTTGTCAACATGAAATGAATTGTAGAGCGTGATTTGTGTGTGTATTTATTACTATTTGGATCTATAATTTTATAATCGATGTTATTGCAGTAATATAGAAAAGTATTTTGACACGTATAATATGCAATGACTAGTCTGAACAGGTGATACATTATTAACCATTTGCATTGTTTTCTTCAGATCCTATAGCATATGGCATCAGTATCCCATTTTTGTTTACAGATATGAGAAAAATTTTCTGTCAAACTAAATGTAGGCGGAGGAAGTGTTTCCGCGGAGTAACGGTTTTCCTGTCGCATTCAGAATGTAACCTCACTTAACTTTTTGCATAACTGCACAACTTCAGCTATGAAAATTCCGAAGAATGAATTTCAAATTGAAATATAATAGTTAATTAGACAACTGCAATTACATTAAACTGAATTTATAGTCAAAATGGTAATAAACATACATTTTAAGGGAACCCCTATCTGTATCATACGAAAGTATTTGCATAGCCGAAGTTAAAACTTCACTTTTCACTTGGCTGATTTTTACACTGAAAATTTGGAGCTTGGCGCAATCTTGTTCCTCTGTACTGGAGAGAAGTGTTTTATGAAAATTTTGATTTGCCTATGGGATACACAATCCATTGCTACTCTTTTTTCAAATCGTTTTTAAGCACATTGTGTTTCATGTTCATAGAACACATGGTGTCGGCGTCAATGCACTGGACTCATGTCCTAAGATGTAAGTGGTGCCGACCGTGGCCTCAGTGAGTTTTACCTCACTGCACTAGCAACCTGGTAGACGGCTCGGATTCAATTCCTTTCTGGATGTATTTCTCTCTTTTGTGTCAATAAAGCTTTACTTCTGCGCGAGTTAATTTATTTCACGTTGATTGACGCAGCCTGGCCAAATATGGCTCTTCCACCATGAAACACAGTAGCACAAACAACCCAATAAGTAATGTTAAATAATAGTGTATTTTCTTACTTATTTGAAGAAAGAATCGTTCTAAGCCGATATGCAAAGTAACCAAATATGTTACTCTTTTAAACTCAATTAGACATATATGTTACCATTAATACTCGAAAGCCGTTAATGTGCACATTACCTAGGCAATCTGCAGATTAACGGCTTTCGAATCGTTAGAGTGCAAAAATTTGTTTCTCCAATTTCCTTTCCCTCCTCCTTCCGCTTTCTAAAGCTCGTGTCGCAGGCTGTATTCACTTTCTTATAATTTGCGTCGGTTGCGAGTGCTCTGAGTTGTTTGAGTATTAAGGTGTATGTATACACTAGAAATCACGAAAATTGACCAAAATATCGATATATTTTTTAATAATTCAAAATATTGTCCAACCCCTTAGCTTTCAAACGATACCAAGATCTTGAAAATATTCGAAATATTTTTCTAATTATAAGGGTTTGGGATAGGTACTGTCACCTTAGATAAACAAGCTTCTAAAACTTTAAACTCGATTTCTGAAGAACTATGTTTTTCAATACGATGCTTCTTTCGAACAGTGATAACTCAACGATGAATTGATCTATTATAATTACTTTTGTGTCATTATAATCTATATAATACAGTGGATGTTTTGACTCTCAGTCAAAGTTATTGGTTAAGAAATTAATTTTTAGTTGATTTTTTTAAATCTTGAAATTCCTGAAAAAAACTTGATTTTTTAGACTTCATGAAAAAAATTGTAAAAAATAACCTATTCCCTCTAGCAACTTGATGGAGGGTCAAAACATGAAGAATAATATTAGGAATAATTTCCAACAGGAATTATCTTTCTGAACACATTAGAATTTCAGATATCACTGTTCAAAAAACATGATAATTAGCTAATTATATCTTAATTATATAATTAATGAGTAGCTTAATCAGAATTTTTCACACTGAAGTGAGTTAAAACACAAACCAATGACTTATTGTGAAAAAACTGGATTTTTAAAGTCACAATTTTAAAAACATGTTCTAGTGTATACATACACCTTAATTTAAGCGTACAAAAACGTTGCTGTTCGAGCAAAGATCTTATTTTCACTTTTATTTTCACTTGCCTAGTAGGTAATATGCAGATTATCAAGGTGATCTGCAGATTACCTAGGTAATTTGATAAATAAAACAATTTTCCGCACTTTAACGGATCGGCCTAGTTAATCTGCACATTACCTAGGTAATCTGCAGATTACCTGATTTCGGTACTTTAGCGGTAACATATACATTTATAAATTTAAATTCAGAACCATAGAAGTCCTTAAAAATAAAAAAAACATCTAAAAAATCATTTCACCAATAATACATTTTCATTCTTACAATCGCGTTTAAATTCAACCAAGCGAAGTCATATTAAACTGTTTTTGTGCTGATAAAACACAAAACTTTAAATAGTTGACTGAAACAGCAACAAATTTAAATGTTTGACCATAAAAAGAATTTACCCAACAATGCCAAGGGATACAATGCGGTTAATTATGTTTACAAAAGGAAGCTTGCACCATTTACAGACAGTCGATAAAATCAAGTAGATTTCAAAGAACTTCTTTTGTAAGTTGAACAAGAACTAAGGAACTTACTAATGATGTATTCTTGTGTAGCATTGTGCTATTGATGAATAGGGTGATGGATGGAGGATTTTTTGCTGCGTTTTTTAAACTTTTGCTGATATTTGCAAATAATTTTCCAAGATGATGCGATCGATAATGTTTACAGCGTTGCTGCAGAGGATGGAGGGAGGTTAGCAAAAAGAGTTGTGATTTTCAACAGCCACGCAGAAGGTTCTGTTAAAATATTCATTTTTTCTCGCAGTACAATGTTAACTTTAAGGGAAGAAATGAAATAATGGTTGACAAATGTAAGGGGATTTTAAGGATTGTGTTGGGATTTTGACGAGGAGTTTAATGGCTCAGAGATTTGAATGCCCAGGGAAGGAATAGTGGGTTGTTTATTTGTTACTTTGCCAAAGTTAGATGTGGGATGAATGCCTTTTTCTTGTAAGGATATCGGCATTATTTTATTTCTGTTTTCAGAGATAAAATAAACATTATTTCTTAGCAGCATGAAAACCTCTAATAATAAAAGAATTCAATAATTAATATATTTGGTATTTAATGAGGAATAATAAGTCTGTTACTTGTATAAGAAACATTGTGTATTCCTACGAAATTCAACTTTATGTTAATATTTTACGGTTGTACAGCACATTTGGTATTTTAAACTAAAGCTAAAAGATTCCACGCATAGCAATTGCTTAGAAATTTCTACTTATATGAATCGATAGCTGAGTATCTACTAACTTTCATACAATATTTAAATTCGTTTAAAGTCGTTATAAGTATCTATATTCACATTTCATACCTCCAAACGGAATTAAATTAGTTAAATCATATAAAATAGCATTTCGTGTACTTTTTGCTGGGGTTAATTTAATTTTCTATACAGTGCATGGCAAAAAGTCCTGTTATCACAATTACCGTCTGGAATCCACTTGAATTACATCCCATTTACTTGAATTCTGTATATTTAAACATCTATACTTATTTTCTGATTCGCTGACATTCCCCTTTGGTTTCTACCTACAGGATTCCTCATTGCTTTCTGCCATCAGACGGCTGAAGAATTTAGAGTGGTTGGCACTCCGAGTATTTTTTAACGGTATTGTATAGCTCCGTAGCTCAAATCCAGCCTATTTAAGCGAATCGGCAAAATTAGTAACAGTTGATTTTATATGGTTTATTAGTTTCTGCTTTTCTTCATCATTAGAACTGCTATTTTGTTACCTTTATTAGACGGAAAATATTCTTCCTTTTCAGAACTGCTAGTTACACTTTTTCCCGAATCTATTTCATCTAATCTTTGCAATTCTCAAAATCTCTTCGTGCATGAGTCAAAGTTTACGAGCCATCTTCTTTCTCAATCTAAAGAGGAACTAATCGTTTGTTCCTATTCAATATGCCATCTAGCAAGGCATTAGGCATTGCAGTTGTTTAGTCTAAGAATTGTGGCTCTGCCGACAGTGTGTCGTCAATCACTACTAAATCACATTCATTGAGTTACTAGTCTTTGCTCACAAATGGGGACGGTTTTTAGTCCTTGTAAACAGTACGGTAAAGGGGAAGACAAAATAAAACTACTTTCTATGTCGGTACAAGGTAATTATAGCCATCAATCAGGAAAAATTTCCGGCTAAAACTGAATAATACGATAGGGGCCATTTAGGCACATTCCCGTATTTCTATGTATACGGTTCTTTATGTCCGCTTCTATGACGGCTAAAGTGATCAAATACACATTAAGTATGAGCTAAATAATTAAAAGTCATGAAATATTAACTTATTCAATCCATGGGCAAGGTAGTTACAGGACGGGAAACAACGCCGGGACTCCTAAACGCTCCTTACTCCTTTCTAGTGTTAAGGGAACGTTATACAGTCATCATGCTGTTTTTGATATCCGATGTTATTTAAGGCAAAGTTGCACGACTATAGCGTCAAATGACTCCGATCATAGTCACATTAGCTCAATATTTTTTTACTGCCAAACTGAGGTCGTATGTTACAGGTTTTACCGGAAATTCTAGGGAAAAATATATTAAAATGCACCAAAATTAAAGCTAATATTTATCCAACTTTGCTGTAATGAATAATTCATTACTTGATTAAATTGCTCGTCACATAAATTTGTTGTTAAGCGCCGAAGTACAAGACACATTGTTTGGAAAAATATAAATCTATCCCAGAAAATGATAAAAGCGTTGAAATAGAAAACGCTCTGGGATTAACAATTAAATACTCATAAAAATCTTCCATTTATTGCCGTATTTCTTCCGCGTTAGAGATAAGGTAAAATGAGTATAAAATTGTATTTTATATCCGATCGCATAGTTTCATTCTGGAATTAAGTAAGATTTTATCCTTCACCATCTGGAAAAAGCAATTGAATACGTTGCGGAAGCTTATTACGGCTTTTAATATAGTACTTATACATTTATGCCTCTAGAAATTTGGACCTGTCAAATTGAATCTTAGCAGAGCAGTCAATAAAGCAGTGCAGTCCCTTTTCCATGGCACAGCATCAGTAATCAAATCCATACCTTGGGCAATTTTCACGGTTCTTTAATGTGTATTGCGATAAGGGAAAATTGCTTTGAGTGTTATGGATTCTTGATTTTTTTCACTATCATCACCTTCACTGCCAATAAATGCAAGGGACCTCCTTTTGAAAAGTTTCTTTAAAGACGATATGAATTTTTCGCTCTCCCAGGTTGTCATAAAAGTTGAATAAGACTGTCATTAATATTTATCTCGTTCTTGCGGCTGTATAATTTGAATATTTTATTTTTAATATATGCGCCTTATTTTTAGCAATTGACCCTTCTTGCTTTTTTCAGTTTCTTTTCTGTCTGGTGAAGTGTATTTTTCTACTAAACTGCTGGGATTTACTGATGGCGTTAATTCATTAATGAAGTGGTGAAATGAAAAGTGTTCGGAAAGTTTTAATCCTTGTTAATTGGCTGTTTGGGTGTTAAATCCATTGGTTATTTTTGGAATAATAAGATAGAAAGTTAGCTGCATTAGGAAGTAAATAAAACGAGTATTGCAAGCAACTTTGAATTTGTATTAATAGTGGTCTTATATATTTTTATAAATAGTATGCATCACACTTCTATACGCTATTCGAAAGATAGTTTTTGAGCTTGGCTAATAGACTAGTAGTAGATTGTGAAACAAGGGCCTTAAAAAGTGCTTTTAGATTTTAATATCCGTATAATTAGTGTATTTGTTGACAAAAACTAATTATTGCTTTGTGCACTATATATTATTAAGCATTCGTGCTAACTCAGTAGTATAGTTAAATTTTGTATTGTATATTGAATGTTTCTTATGCTTGAAAACTAATCTTTTAGTAGAACTTTATGCATTAAAGATGAAAGCATACAAGGTAAATAAGTTTCTTCATTTCCGTACGTTAGAAAACTTTCCTGATATCCAATTGTTTCTAGCATTTTCGTAAAACTAATGATCTATTAGTGACATTAAGAAAATACACCCTTCGAAAATTTTAAAAATGCTTTAATATCTATTATTTAAATCATCCGAGAATTCTCTTTAGTTTTGTTTGGCGTTTACCTCTTAAACAGGTGGATATTAGCAACTATTATAAAGCTATTAAAATATTTATCTTCAATTTTTAAATAAGTTTAATGTGCACAATATTTTATGCAAAGACATAAAAAGAAACTTTACAGAACATTTATTAACAGTACCATAATGTAAAGTTATGTAAACCCACTTGAAAGATATCCATAGAGTAAAACTATTAAAACTGTTTCCAAACTATGATAGGGGGTTTGCCCACTGCCCTAGCAAACTAGAGTTGTATGCGGGGCAGTTTCGATTCTAGTAACTTACCCTGGATGAATTGCTCTTTTTTCTAATTGTAGAATTTTACTGTGTGTATGTGCATTTACTTGGCTTTAATTGGCGCAGCTTGGTCATATATGGCCCTTGCGTCGTAGAAAATCAACTAACCATCCATGTTCTGATTCTTCCCTTTAACTTAAAAACCTCAAAAAGAAGTTTCATATTCTGATAAATTAGTATTTTTTCGACAGAACTATTCTACAAATCAGTATTTTCTGTTCACACAAAATATTTGCGTAGTATTTTACTACATTTCATGCTTCTTTTTTATTTGTTTAAAAAGTTATTCAAAAAAAAAGAATAAAAAAGTATTGTAACATTACAAAAACTAATTTACAATGCTTCAACACAAGTTAAAAGCATACATCAGACTAATTAAAAGCCTAAACTAGATCTGTAATTTTATAAAAATTAACTAACTGTTAAATACAACATAAGGAAATAAAAGAAATTTAATGAATACTGGTAAGAAATGGCGTGAGTAATATTTGATATTATCACAAATTACTATCTAGCTCAACGCAGTTTATATCAAGTAGAAAAAAGTTTAAAATAATTCACAATACGTATACTTGAACTGATTAACTTTCACTTTAAATGTTTCCAAAGTTAAATAACACCAAAGAAAGTTCGCTGCTTATCAATGTCTTTAACGCCCTCACGAAATTCTTTTTCCAGAATGAAATGCGTCATGAGAATTGAAATAAAAATCCAGGTATAAAACAGTTCGTTCTCAAAATGATCTCATTTGACTCGGTAGATTGTGGAAAATTAGCTTCTGGCCTTACACCTCTAACACATTTTACTTTTGTCCCTTCCAGTCGCTAAGCGGTTAAAAAAAAATTCTTCTACCTACCGCGTCTTGAAATGGGTGAAAAAATATCCCACTAAAGTAATTTCGGATAGGAAATTGCCTCTTTAAATTCTTGTTACGTATTTTTTTTCTCTCTGACCTAACCCCTTAAGGTGCTCGAAGAATTTCAGCGTCAGGGATTTCAAACTTTTTTGCTCACTTCTATTTTTTTCCCTTTACTCGCGTAACTTTTAAAACTCTTCTACGTACCTGTTGTTCTTTCCCTTTGGTAATTTCGATACGGATAGGTACATCGAAAGTTTTATTGGGAGCAGATGCTTTTATTTTGTTCTGAGTTCCTAGTCGCAGTAAATTAGAAAGATCGTGAAACTTTCCAAGCTTCTACGATTGCTCCATGACATAGTTCACTTATGGGTAATGTTTTTCCCACCCTAAGGTTATAAGTAGCAGAAAATAACAAATCCACAAATGCAGGTTTTCCATTTTTTAAACAATGTAAAATGTGGCCTTTTTAAGGCTATTTCCATTTAGAAAGACTAAATTTCACATACATCACCATAAATTAGCCCGTAAGCGCACAGGTGAAGAAGCTTTCATAAGTGTTAATTTTGATTCTAATGTACACACAATTTTAAAATTATCAATTTTAGCTTACCAATATACCATCAAGTTATACCATAAAGACATCATCAAGTTATACCATAAAGACATCATCAAGTTATACCATAAAGACATCATCAAGTTATACCATCCATTTTCGATGACATTTGACATTGACAAGTATTATTGACCTTGTTTTTCTAATGCATGTGAAATAAAACATGCAATGCTAGTTTTAACGACTAAAACTTTAAAACTTTTTAAAGACTTTCACAAATGATAAGGCTTTTTAATTGCTCTTGAAATCCAAAATGAAAAATAAAGCCCTCAAATGTTGGTGAGACCTGTAGAAACTTTGAATTGGGTATGAAAATCCATAAGTTGAGAATGCTAATATTTTCTTTCAGTTAGAATGAATGGTATATGTGGCAAAAATTAGTGTCTGTGCTCAGTAGGGTTTGGAATCATCCAATTTTACGGGTTTTATTTATTTATTTTACATACACGTTATAATTGGAACACAACAAATAAAAGTATACAAATAAATACATGGCTCATTGCTGGATCAATCGAAAGTTACATCCCTTAGTTACAAATTCAAATCCTAATCTGTTTCTCTCTTGGGGATCATATTTCTTCCCTCTCAGAGATTTCCATTTCAAGATGGAACAATATCTAAGAAAGATCATTAATTTTGGTTCTGCTAGGCTTTTTCTACTGTAAGTTTCTACGAAAGTTGAACTGAAAAGAAAGTTCTAGCCTATAATTTAGATGTGAATTATTCGTTTCTCATTGCAAGGAACAGTTGCTGCAAGAAGTTTCCTGAAAGTAGCAGATGCACATTTCTCTTAGTAACTAGAATTGTGAAACCTAATAATCATAATAACTAGTACTTAGCAGTTCTAAATATAATTATAACCTGAAGATGATTTTTATTTTAGTGTCATCTAGACTTGTTCCTTCATTGAAAATATACCATCTGTCTGAATATGAATCGAAGAAAAAGTTTTAATAACTGTTGGCATTTATATTACACTAAATATAAATATAGTAATTTAAATAATGATTTTAATTAACTAATTTCAATTGCAAGTTTTTCACCAATTTTTAACTAGTCAACTTCGGGATATCATGCAACTGTTAATATAGTTGTATACATCATTTTAATATTTAATAATGGACTCTTCCTGTTAGTATACGTTTCAAAAATATCTTTGGTAGGAATTGTTGTCGCAAAAATATAATTTTAGACATAAATATAAAACTCCTTGCTGAAGTAAATTTTAAATTAAATTTATCATAACCAGTAAACCCAGTTTGAGTGTACAAGAAGAATTATTTTATGATCGTTATTAATCTAGCTGACATTATTTTCAATAATTTTTATTAAGCAGTATTTCAAACATTACAACAAAGTAGTACTGGCTTATACTCTCCACACACTGAGAAAAGATTCATAAAACTTAGTTTCTAAACTTTAATATTTGAGTAATTGAGCGATTTTCAGTGTAAATTAAAAGGAAGATTTCGTAACCTCTATCCAAATGCTCTCGCATGTTACATATAGGTGATACCATAAAATGTAGATTATCACCGTTTTGGTGACGCTTGGCATTTAACCGAATTAGTGCTGACCTGTTAGATCAAACACCAAATTTTGATAAGGCCGTGACAGACTACACTTTTGAATATATCAATTCGTATTCATTTTTTGGAACTTTTATTGGCAATGTGCTGAAATCGTATTCTAAAAACAATCCAAGTGACATCACGTTTGGAAAACGTACAAGAAACACGTTCCGCCGCAGAAACATCGCTTACATTTAGCTGAACAGAAGAGCCTCTCTAATCTTAAAATAAATAATAAAGAAAGAAAAGAATGAAAACGAATAACGAAACTCTAAAAACCAGATTAGATAGTTTAAATTAATAAAACATGTTGGTTGGTAACTTGAATATAAAAACATTAATTGCCCCAAACTTAAGTCTTCAATCTTTCACAGATTATTCTCACATTCCTCTTCCGAAATTTCTTACACGCAAACAATTCCGTTTGGCTGACTCGACTCTTATTGGCAGCGTAGCGTTAAAAATTTTTCCTACTCGATGAAACACTTTTTCCTTCACCTCTAGAAGAAGAATTACTTTGGCACTATTTGTGGGAACCTCCTTCTGCTTCGCTTGTTAGGCGATGATATTTTTTGACAGTTTTCAGATTAAAATAATAGGTCCCATGTCATTACGTCCATTGGAACGTGTTGAACGAAAAACTAGAAGAGTGCTTTAGATTCCTTTTTTCATATATTCTTTTTTACCTTTCGCAAGGTTTAATGTTTACTTCTTGAAGAATCTTTGTTTGGTTATTAGTTTTTTCTTCCTTGGTAAAATTTTCAGAGTAACGCTTTTCTCAGGATACAAAAAGCATTGTGGTAATTGGTCCGAAGAGTGAGATTCAGAGGAAGAATAATAGTTTTTCTGCCGTGTTCTTGAGTTGCCGAGGATTAATAGGATTTTATCTTCAATAGTGCGAAAACGTTAAGGTATGTCTTCCCAAATTTCTATCTCAATAACCGGCGAAGTAATTATGCGATTTTCATTTGTTGGACTAACGTGTAGGAAGAAATGATTTATCTTTACAGTAATGCCTGCTGCATCACTTTGATACAGTATTAAATCATAAATATTAGTCTTGCGATACTGCATATTTTCTATTTATGAAGTACGAAACATAAATTATGTTTTGTTTATGTGTTTGGATTATGCTTTCTGAAAAGACCTTTTCAACAGTTATCTCTTAATCGAAACCTTTTGATACTTTGTTATCATGAACAGAAAAGAAACTATCAATTTAGTATAGAGGAGTAAAAATTAATTTACAAAAGACGTTCATTGGAAAGATCGGAAGATTTATTTAATTTAGATTTAATGCTTTGAGAATAATAATGTAAACAGCGTTTGTCTAGCAAGAAGGAATACTAAGAAAAAAAAACTTAGTTACATAATTACTAAATTCTTAAAATAACTATAGTACTCTCGAAAAACTGCCTCTTTAGATCTTTGCACCACGGATCTAACGCAGTAGTTTATGATCACGACATTGTTAAACTTATCAAATTAAATCTATTGAAATATTTTAAAGAGCCATTATTGAATTCAAATTGAATAGCTCATAAGTTGAAAAGACACTCACTACTAAAATGTGATTTTTTTAATCTTCTAATGATGTTCCGACTGTCCCAGTTAAAGTAATTAACAATCGCTAATATCAACAATATACTCGAAACAAGGAACGATATAGCAAATATGTTTTTTAATCTAAAAGTAATAGTAAACTTATATTAAGCATGGTTTCATACCTTCAATGACGGACTGGCTTGACTTATCATCCCGGCAAAGGCAATCATTTACCAGCCTTAAAGGGGAAGAACTTTGAACATTTGAAAGGAAAATATGTAATTTTAAATAGCTAGGTCAAATACTTGGTGTCTCATATCATTAGTGTTTGTTCCTTCTTGACTGACTTGCTTCCAAGTATAACCCAGAACACTGGGTAGTATCGATTACGATGTAATACATTTCGTTAATGTTTTTAATAACGTATTGTTTTGAAACATAAAAGCATTTAAATATTACTGTGTAAAATAAATTCTCCTGTTTAAATTACATTACTTTAACCCTTCAAGAGTTTCCATGAGATATCTCGCCCAAGATCAGGTCAGTATCATTAAGGAGGAGACATCCCGTCCATCTACATCTGGACAATTTTGCTAATGTTGAGATAGTTCGTCGTGACAAAACTGTTACATTACTCCAAGAGGAAATAAAGATCAAGTAAGAAAACTATTTGCCCAGAAGTGATGACAGTTTGGAACAGAGTTTTTTGCACCAGAGGATGATCACTTCAGGGTAGCTTTGGACGCGAAGATAAACCACCATAAGGGTTAAATATATATTTTATTGAATTACCTACATGCTTCTTAGAAGCATCGGAATCCCCGAAATTTTCTGATTGGGCCTGTCCGTTACTGCATATCTTGCTTATATTAAAAATTATGACATGAATGTTATTCGAGACCACTTTCTGTAACTACAGAGAGGGTAGTATCAGCCACTATGGAAAGCAAAATGTTACATGATGGAGATTGGCCAATCCAAGATGATTGGTTACATGTGTTACTCTATAATTTTGCAAATGGCTATGGAATCTGACACATATATGTAAGTGAAGAGGAAGTCATAGCAATGAAGACTTGATATGTTCACGGCTGAATCGGTTAATGTTTCCAAAGTGAAATTCCATGTGAAGAGATGCAAAAAGGCAATCCTATTCATGAAAGGAACGCACGAAATGGAGATCATAGGCTTGCATAGTGAGGAATAGATTTAGGTAGACTTAATGTGCATGGAATTATGTTCAGTTGCATTTGATAACTCTATCATGCTACTTACCGATAAACCTTTCTTTCACAAACTGACTGGACGTTTCTTTATAAGATAAAGGCAAGCAAACAAATTTGTCTTAATTTTTTCCTATTGTTGGTCAATATAAGATATTGTTGCTTTCATTGCTCTTGGACTTGAGAAGCTTCAAACTATTTTTCAAGAACACAGTTTTAAACAACAAATTTAATCATTAACAACATGAAATAACTCGCCGTCTTATTGTTACTGAGAGTGATCACACTCGTGTAGAGAGAACTTCCAAAGTCGCTACTTGTATAAATATATTTATAGTTTATTTATTACATTATGATAGCAAGACATTAAGTAATTTGTATATAAATATTCTTGAGATAGTTGGCAACAATTTGTAAGATTTATATTTCCTCAAAATTTAAACAAACTGTATTATTATGAGTTCCAACAAGTTTTCCTATTTTTGTTGTTAAAGTAACAAAAGTTAAATAATTACATACTTAAATATTTTTATTGAAGTTATCAGAATATGTTTTCTGTACGTAACATCCATTACACTTTTGAATAAAATATTGAAGTTTCAATATCATTTTTGTGTTATTTCAAAAATCCTCTATAGGCCAACATATTTTATCAAAGTGTAAAGAGTAACATGCGCATAATAGAATTAAATACATTTGCTAATTTTGCTAAGAAAAGATTAAAGGCGGAATTTTTATTTCTAAGTGACTTAAAAAAGCATGCTAAATGTAACCTATCTACCAAACACGTATCAAAAATAACAGAAAATTAAACCAGATACATCTTTATTTGTTTATATTTCGATTTTTATAAAATCTCATTAAGTGTATGATACTTAAAAGGAAAAGATTCAAAACCTTAATTTGTGACATAAATAAAATACTGCTGGGATAAAACGCAAGCGAATTGTGGTATGCTTCTAAAATATTCTCAGAGAACTGAAATCAGCAAATGTAGCAAACACCAATTTATTTCGTCCTTTTATCGTATTTTCTTCTTTCTTTTCAAGATTTTTGTCAGAGAAGAAAACAACTGACATATATAATTGTGGTACCATTTCTCCGATGTATATATTTCTTTAAGCATCATTAATAGAACTCAGTTTTTCTCCTGGAAGCACAATTGGCATAAAAATATCAAAAAAAGATGCGAGTAGATACAAAAGAAAATTTTGATATTTTTTTATTCTAGTGTCTAAAATGCTTTCATATAATAAAAACGATAACAATTTCAAGTTTAAATAGAAATGAAATGATTTTTGCAGAAGTGCAATTATTAAATCGGATGTGATTTTTAGACATAAAGTAACATTTGAGCTGAAAAAGAATTATGCAACATAGAAGTAAGAATTTATACTCTAATTAAATTCAGTTTGAAAATTTTAGAACATTTGAAATTATAAGAAATTTATTTTTTATTATATTAAGTAATGATATATAATAAATGGTATTTAAATCTCATTTTTACATCATCAAATTAAATCATTTGTCTCTATCTACTTTTTGATAGCATAATCTAAATAATAAAGTATAGTACTATTTATTAAGACACTCCATTTAAGTGATAGACATGGTTTTATTTGTGTAATTTTCCTATATTTTCAATAGTTTCAATAAATATTTTCGATATTTTCAATTAAATTACAAAATAGGAATTATTTATATATATACACTGCTGGCCACCGTAAATGCAACACCCTGAAGGAAGCATGCAAATAATATGAAATTTACAACATGCATTAGCGGAGGTGAGATATGCAAATGATTAGAATTTCAGCGCAGACGCACATCACGCGCGCCTGTAGCGCCACTTCAAAGCGCTATTTAAGGCTTGGAGATTTCGACGATTTCAAGTACGGCAATTGTGTTTTTCTTGTGGTTTTTTCAAAAAAAACGATCAATTATGCCTCGTAGAAAACAGCGATCATCTTTTGATCAAGTATCCGAATTCGACAGAGGAAGGATAGTGGCCTACCGAGATTGTGGATTATCTTTCAGGGAAATCGGTAGTCGTGTTGGACGAAACCAAACAACTGTAATGCGGATATGTGATCGCTGGATGCAGGAGGGTACGTCGGACCGACGTGTTCGATCGCATCCACCTCAGTGCACCACTTCACGTGATGACAGGCATATTGTGCGTATGGCAGTGACGGATCGCTCAGCCACATCACGAACCACAGCACAGCACATTCAGTCTGTACCGCATCATCCAGTGTCTGCGCGTACCATTCGACGCCGTTTACAGCAGAGTGGTCTGTCCGCAAGACGTCCATTGCTTCGTCTACCCTTGACGCAGAACCACAGACGTTTCCGCCGCCAATGGTGCGATGAAAGAAGGATGTGGACGGCAGAATGGAATGAAATTGTCTTTACTGACGAGTCACGCTTCTGTCTGCAACACCACGATGGTCGGATTCGAGTCTGGAGACACCGTGGAGAGAGGATGCTGAACAGCTGCGTTATGCACCGCCACACTGGTCCTGCACCGGGTATTATGGTATGGGGCGGTATTGGATATCACTCTCGCACTCCTCTAGTACGCATTGCCGGTACTTTAAACAGCCAGCGCTACATCTCCGAGGTGTTGGAACCAGTTCTCCTCCCTTACCTTCAGGGCTTGCCCACAGCCATATTTCAACAGGATAATGCGCGACCACACGTGGCACGCATTGTCCAAGGGTTCTTCGTCAATCGCCAGATTGAATTTCTTCCCTGGCCAGCTCGCTCTCCGGATCTTTCGCCGATAGAAAACATGTGGTCCATGGTTGCTCAACGATTGACCCAGAATACATCCCCAGCTGCCACACCAGATCAACTTTGGCAACGTGTGGAAGCTGCTTGGTCTGCTGTACCCCAAGAACACATCCAAAGTCTCTTTGAATCAATGCCGAGGCGTGTGGCAGCGGTGATCTCCAACAATGGCGGCTACTCTGGCTACTGATTTTGGCAGGAACCACACTTCACAGAAGTCTATAAATTTAATCATTTGATACTTGGTCAACATGTTATCTACAAAATAAATTTTGTTGTGATATCTCTTGTCTTTCTTGGTGTTGCAATTTGGGTGGCCAGCAGTGTAGAAATGTGTGAGGTGTTGGTTGTGAGAAATATTGCGAGAATTAATGCATGGATGAAGTACCTATACACGAAATGACTTCATAGATTAATTGATGACTTGCCAAAGTATGTAACAAGCATTAAAGAGAAAATTGAGTGTCTTAATGCATTGAATCCATATAAAAACTGTAATAAAAGCTTTTACCTTCCATAGCTGTAAAATGACTAGAGTTGAATTATTGACACAAATACAAAAATTTTGCTATTTTTAAACCTTAAATAAATTTTCCTTTATGCTATTTGTTTAAATTTTGTTTAGAGATACGTCGAGTAGGTGTGTAGTGTCTGATAAATTGTTATAGCTAATGACTAATAGGAATTTTGTATATTGAACTGTTACTGAAGTGAACTATTTCAAATTTGATGGCTATAGTGTTTGCTGAAACACTGAAATGTTTGCCATTGGTTTAAAAACGATGACCTTACCTTCTTAATGTGTTTATGACAAGTATGTTTGTTTATAAGTTTACTCTTGATATTTATATAACCCCATTCACTATTTTCAAAAATCCTACTGTCTTTATAAATCCATTTATAGTGTTAGAGTTCTTCCTTTCTTGTAAACATAAAATTCGTTGTAAATTCAGTCATAAATCATAAAATTAAGTCTCATAACGGTAGTTCTGTTTTACAATATGTGGGAATTTTTCATCTATTAAAATGAGAGTATTATAAGGTAATTTGCAATTTACTAGAAGTTATAAATTTCCCAGGTATTTTTCTAAATTTTGATATATTACTGATACTCGTCGTGGTTAACTCCTTGCGGAGGGGATTTTGTCTGAGATCAGTGCTTTTCTGTCTAGGATTGGAGCAAGTTTAATATATATTTTTCGATTGGCAGTCTACCTATTCGTAGATACATTAACAGAACACAGTCATAATGTAAATTGGTATTCGCCGGTTCAGGTCAGTATATTCCAGTTAATTCCAAAAGTGCTCGTATACTTGTGAAGGTATGGACATATACGAAATGCGTCGTGTGTCAATTATAATTTAATACCTGGTAATATTATCTTTTATGTTGGCATGGCCGTATACTTGGATTTATATAAGATAGCACCAAAGCTGCTGTGGAACCACATAATAACTGAAAAGGTTATAATATAATAATTTACTAAGCCATTACCAGTCTAGATATTTTGAAACATTTTCATGCTTGCTTATTGATTAAAAAAGTAAATCTTAAGTTCCTATAATATTAATGCTGTAGTGTTCTTGGAATATTCTTAACAAGAAATCAGATTTACAAAGTTAACCAAACTGAGGTCCATGAAAGGAAATCTGCTCAAATAATTTGATCCAGAAATAGTACCATAGAAGTACCAAAAGAAAGTAATGTATCTGAAAGATTTTTAAATGGTTGGTTGGTTATTATGGCGTAAGGATCAGATTTGGCCAAGTAGACAAGGTCAAGTAATGAACTCTCATAAGGGAAGTTATGCTAACAGAAGAAGATGGAAGTAATTCAAGGGTAAATTAAAGGAATTTGAACCTGTGCTGCTTACAACTCGCAGGTTTCCAGCGTAGTGGGAAAATTCATTGAATCATACGTTAATCAACGTAACCTAAGGCATAATGTATGAGGGAACACGCAGAACAGATAAAACGTTATTTGTAAAGTCTCACAGAAAGAATGTGAGATATAACTGATTCAGAAATCGGCAATGAACGGTGTGTGAACTGTGTAACTGTTCAATTCAAGTGAATGTAACAAGTTATGTGCAAATGTGGACATGACTGCGTTTATCATAATAGATAGTAAAGAGATAGGTGGTAATTTAGCTCTCCAAAATATTAAGGGACTATGAAACGTAGGTAAACGACCTGTATTACAATGTCACATTTAGAATGTATGGAAAGCATAACATTATGATAGGAGGCCTTAGCAAATATTTTTGGTTCATTACGATGTTTTATGCCGACTAATGGATAAAAGGTTCGTTATGTTATCTATGTATCCATCTATTAAGTATATTACGTTGTGACTGCCATATATCAACCGAACCAGCAACGTACGATACCATGCTGCGTTGGACATAACGACACTAAAACCCAATCTTTTCAAGAAACATTAAGAGAACATGATGCTTCATGTCCCCAAAAAAGCAACCACTAGAGCTGCGTCGTATCTAATGGCGTAAACCTTGTAGATGTCCCTCTCTCACGCACATTCCACTTTTCTCGTTCTTTCCCATTTATTTTTCTGTTTGAATCTCCTGGATTTCTGGATCAAGAGGAACATTTCATTTCATTATTTGTTTCGCTTGAAGGAAAGAACGCTTTATTTCAGCGGGATTTATAACAGAGATGAGGATCATTGTAAATGACTCGGATCTTTTTTATCTTCGTGTGTTTCGAGCTATATGTGTACCAATAGAATACTACCTCAAGACCTGTCGTGTGAGGTGGAAAATATTTGTATTCTATTTATTATTTTTCTGGGTATGTTTTCGTGGTGATGTTTTGGAAGGAAGAACACGAGCATGTAGCAACTAATGACAGCACATCGAAACTTAGAGCCATTATATCCATAAATTATTTTTCATTTGTTCTCCATCCTACAGTTTAAAATGAGCACTTCTAAGAAATTTCGCACTCTTATTATGATGTTAATCACTACTTAAATTTAAATTTTGTACATCCAGATTAATAGATTTTCAAGCTACCAAGAGGTGTCTATAGGAAAAAACTGGAATGTTCTATTGAGGAATAAAGCTCGTATCCTAGGTTCCTTGCACAGAGCTGCTGTAATTGTCTGTTTTCGACTTCTTATCAGACGTAACTACCTACAAAAGCATTTACACTATATTGGAATAGCGAAATTAGCTGTCAGTCCGCTTTAAGAACTGCCCGATAGGATGGAGACGGGCTTAGGATAAAAACTTACATTTCCAAACATGTTTCTGTTAACCGTATATTCTTAATTGTAAAACATTAAACATTGAATAACCTTAAAGGGGATATTCTTTATCTGTATATACTTAACTCTTATTTTGTTTAATGATTTTTAACTCACCCTTTATTACGTATAGATGTAACTATGTCATGAACATAATCATGTTCTCAATTAACGGTAAGATCAAATTTAGGTATTCGGATACTATTTTGCTACAAGGGCAAGCCTTTCTTCAATACTTTTTTACAGTACCATGCTCGTCAGTATGGTCAAAGGTAGTTAACCTCTCCCAAAATTGCCTTTTCCTACCATATATACGTTAGTTGAGAAAACTGTCTTCCTTCTGAAATTAGTTTCTATGCACCACAAAGGGAGATTTAGTTTATTTTTGTAATATCAGAAATTCTGAAAGTTCCAATATAAGACATTGCTGTTACCGAAAAAGTCAACAGTGTAAGTTTAAAAATATCAGCAAGTTCCACTTAAACTTTTAACGAAGTAGAATTCCATCGCTATGTAACAAAATCAAACACAAGAAATTAATAATTTCACACACAAATGCTTTACCGAATCGAAATCATGTTAACCGTATGACTGAATCTGATGTATTCGTAAATTCTTAATTTTTCATGGGGTAGAATCGTAACAGAAGTTTTTATTCGTTACACTTTGGAAAAGAGTACAGACCAAAAAACACGGAATGAGATTCAAAAAAAGCTCCATTAAAGAGAGTAATTTATTGCGCAGCAACTGCGAAACAAAAGCCCTTTTTCTTTGAGCTATGATATCATTTAAACTTTCGCCTGCACTGGTACACAAAAGACCTGCTACAAAGGTAATGAAATGCATATCTAAATACGCAAGGCTAAGCTTATAAAAACGGAGCCATTGTAACGCAGAATTTGACGGTCCGCCCATCATTTCAACAGATATGAAAAGAGGGATTTTTCTCCTTCCCCCATCCATTTGTTGCAGACTTTTAATATTAGAGATAAGGGAAAGAAACCTGAGTGACAAAGGACAAGAAAAGGAAAAAAAATTTCAGGGAAAACTGAGTTCGCAGTGATGAGTTTGAGGTTTTTCACCTTTTTTTTTGCGTTGTTAAATTCTTCCCTTTTCAGTTCCGTTTTCGTGTGTATTTTTTCATCCTTTATTTAAAAGCATGGGTAAGGAATAATATTATTAAAGTGTAAAAAAGTTTTGCGGTCCACCATCTTTCAGTGCGCTATCGCATTATTCAGGAAAACATTTTGTTTTCATAATTCTCGGCCGTTGGGTAGGGAGTCAAAGGAAGCATAAATATTCTGTTTAATAAAACATATGCATTTCTATTTGGCACGCGCGTCGAAAAGGAAAATTCTCGTTTTAGTTTCGTTGGCAGTGCTTATTCCCGAATGTCAAATGGCATCCCCGGAGGCTTTATGTTCGTCAATCGGTATTTATGTAGGTTGTCTGTTATTTCTGACTGCATGTTAACAATTAGGCTGATAAAGTGTTAAAGAAAAGCGAATTCTGTGAAACATTTATTTTAAACATACTTCTAATTAGCGGGAAATAATGCAGCAGAAATGTTTTATTTTCTGTCCCATTACAGTAGTGGTGGTATTTTGAATTGTTTAGTAACGATTCATTGTTTTTATTTCTTCTTTTGTATCTGTAATAGAAGGTTTAATCAAAAACTGGAAATTTAAAAACAGAAAAGAAATAGTTTAGAAAGATGTTTCGTTACGACATGAATTTAGATTGTTTTTATATTGTATTTAAAGTTAAAAAGTATTTTAACCATACATGGATTTGCGTTGAATCTTAATTGAAGATAGGGAGTAGAAAATGAATATTTAAACTATTTGGGTTTCAGAAAAACTATGAACTCTTCTACTATTTGCCATTTTGAGATATTTTCCAATAACTGTATTATTAAAAACATTATTTACATCCCATGTTTATGTAAATGATGTTCTACACAAAGCTATACTAACACTAGTTTATTCAACTGAATGACATACATTCCCGTGTTAACAACAGCACTAAAGTGACGAAATTTTAGTAAGCTGCTCTCTTTTCCATTTTGATATCTCACCGCAACTGTATTCTTAAAAACATTTATATTACACTTCACGTTTATAAAAATAATTCTCTGCACAAAATCATAAAACTACTTTATTAAACTGAATTGCATACTCTTGCTAATAACAATACTAGAGTAAAAATTTTAGTAATTTTATCCGATAATTCAATCATTGTAATTTTTTTAATTATGTAAGCTATACTCTTCCGATTCAGTATTCTGATAATTATTTTCATATTAAATAACCTGAAAACCTTGGTTTACGCCTACCATGAACAGGTTTTATTAATTCGACAAAAATTATTACAGAAGTAATTACAAAGACGCAATTGCAATGATTAACAAATAAAATAAACGAATTTATAAACTAAAGGTATTACTAATATCTGAAATTGCATAGCAAAATTCGTTTGGTTTTATAGCATTTAATTTTATGGTTGGTTGGTTTGTTGGGGTTTTATGGCGCAAGGGCCATATTTGGCCATGCTGCGCCAGATACAAGACATACAATATCAAGTAAATAGATAGACATACAATGAAAGTTTTACTGACACAGAAGAGAGAAATACACCCAGGGAGGAATGCACCTGACAGGAATCGAACCAGAGCCGCCTACAACTCGAAGGATTCAATTTTATGAGTTTTCACTATGGATCATCGCTCCCTTAGAATAGATATTTTCGCAATAAAATCCATAACGTGTAAAATGCGAAACAGTGTGCCAGCATAGCTAATGTGTTGTGTTTTATAAACTTATAAAATAGGGGCATTTGTTCCTTTACAAAAGAACACATTCTTATGAGCCTTTGAGTATTTTAACTGTTCAGTTCAGAAATAGAGTTCACAAAATTTTGTTCTAAGCCACAAATTTTATAACAGTAGAAGTTCCAGATTATTCACCATTATTGTTTAAATTCAATTTTTGTGTTGTAATTATTGTGATTTATAACGTTTTTGAATAAGTAAACCTTTGCTTTTACAATTTTATATACTGAATGGATGAGTATCAAAACATGTTCTTAAATTAAAAAGATTTGTAAACTCAGTAGTTTCAGAAAACCACGAATTCGGGTATTATCGAATATAATTTAGTCAATATTTAAATTTAAAAGAAAAGACACCTACAATTTAGTAATCTAGATTTGTGAGGAGTTATAAAAAGGTTTTCTGGAAATGGTATTTATTATTCATGTTAAAGTAATTGTTTTCATCGATCAAATACACTTTTAATGGTAATGTGACCAACGTGGAATTAGTGTATTAAAAAACCTCATTTAAGTATAAAACAGCAGAAAATCTGGTTAAAATTGCACAACTTCCAAATTTATTACGCAATATTTGATAATAAATATGTTAACATGAACACCAATACTTCAAATACTAATTTAGCGATATACCACAATGTGTGATGTTTATAGCCTCGTTAGAGTAATACACACTATTAATATGGTCTGTAGCAGATATACGTATGACAATTAAACACTTCCGTAATTGTAAATGAACGACATAAACACACTAGCGAATAATGTCGAATAAAACATAAAATAATTCATAAATTCACTGTAGTTGAATTATTCGGAAGGCAACACAAACACATTTTGGTAGTTAATTCTTTCGTTTAAAGATTAATTACTCGTATCTCTTAAAGCACATTTCAGTGAAGTATTCAGTGTTTACGTAATTCCCTAAAATATCTGCCGGTCTCTGCATTACCGCAACATTGTAAACAAATGCTTTGAAACATTTAAAATTATCTCCTCCCGCAGAATTAATTAAATCGCAAAGATATCAAATTTGGCTACATCTTTCGCTTGCAAGGCTTGCAAGTATGCACTGTGGATTATAGTATCTAAAATGTTTGTGTTTTAGATTATCTTCCTGCTTAGCCCAAGAATAAGAGTGCCTCTCGGTAAATGTACATTTCAAATCAACTTTCAAGTATCATACTCCACATATATTTCTATACGATAGGCAGCTATTGTAGGCAAACTGGTTTGTTTATTTATTAAGTGACATAATAGAGATCGAATCGAGTTAACAGTATCGATGTTGAACAGAAAACAGAGATGTAGGTGACACATTTGAAAATCATTCAAACATATTCTTTTGAATAATGATAATATATTATAAAACAGACTAAAATGATTTTAAAACAATTAATGTAATTAATTAATTAACAAGAAGTTTGACTAGTTATAAAATAATTAATGGTATGTTGACTATCGTTTTTCACTTTACGAAGTAAATGTATGTTTTTGATAGTTCTTTTATAGTTCTTAATTATTGTAGTCTGTTTAGTTTCGATTGCAAAGATGGGCAATACTATTGTAAGTTAAATGAAAGTATAATAGTGAAAATTGAAAAAATAAAATTGATTACAACTATAAACTAAATGCCTTTTTCTTTTTCATTCACACACGCAAATTAAGATAATGTTTTAATCAAAATGCTCTGAAAAAGTCGTTACGAAATCGTCAAGTAAATATTTATTTTAAAACAAGAGTTATTAGCGTCACATAAAAAATCAGGTTTCGAATAATTCCGTAGTTAACTATGAAGATCATATTCCACTACAACAGTTTCTTAAAACACATTAATTTTGCTAAGCATTAATTTATCGAAGTGTAGTGGTAAACAAATCCTTTTTTTTCTTTATTCACGTTAACATTGTCAAATTCTATAAATACTTACCGATGTGTGTATAAATTGAGTTAAATGCTTATGAATCTTGTTAAAACACGAAGTCATTAAATATTTATTAAGTAGCTATGTTATTTTATATTGTCGACATCACGAGTGGTCACAAACCTGAACTTGGGCAGGATTGAAATGATTAATTTGCATAACCCATAACATATACAAATGCCAAAGTTTGTAAACAATTTGCGTTTGTACTTATAGAGTATTATTAAGTGTCTTAGTCGAATAATACAAACTGGTCTTATGGAACTGATCATTCCCAGAAATAACTATCAACAAATCAAAGGGAAATATTAGTGGAATGGCAAAACCTGTTTCACCTGAGTGACTTTTAGAATTATCATTTATAAGGGAAAGTCACTGGTTATAGCAATACGTTAGTGATCAAGAATTGCTGCAGGATGTCATCTGAAAGGATGTTTTAAAATTGTATTTAACTAAAATTCACATACACACAGAAATCAATATCTAAATCATTTTAACAAGAGCCCAAACTATGTACGGATGTCAGTTTCTAAACAATTTGCTTACGAACTGATGGATTGGGGATGATTATGTGCCTTGAGAATAATACAAACTGGTCACTACAATAATAAATATACTTCTAATTCTGACCATTCCAAGTTTCACCCTATTTACCTTTTATAGTTAATTTATAAATGAAAACCACCTATTATAGATATATTTATGAGAGCAAAGATCTCTGATGGAAGTCATCTGGTAGAAGATTACAAAATTATCTCCCCCACTAAAATGCAGAAATTCCTTTCATTTAAACAATATATTTTCATACACCGTCCTCTAACCTGTATCATCCCATAAGTGACCCACCGCATCGAAATGAAAAGCACACAATTCAAAACAGTGTCCGTCCTGTCACTCAACCATTGATTCGGTCTGCTCGTGTATCATCCACACGTGGAAGCCTTTTGATACTCCCAAACCTATTCACCAAACGGCGTTCATTAAATCTGAAGATCAGAATTGAAATGCTAAATTATGGACTAGAACATCGCCAGGACGTATTCAATTGTCCAAAACAAATAGCTGGACTGTATATATTAATTGAGGTGGTTGTAACTCTGTTACGCTGCGGTCGAGATCATTGTGAGCTTCCACAATGGCCTGACTGTCCGAGAGAAGAGAACGGTTTTATCAAATTCGTCCTTATAACAAGTGCCCTTTCCACTACCGCCATTGCAGTGTGAACAGTGCAGGGCAAGTTTATCTGACGCTGATGATATCTCATGCCCTAACTTCGTGGAATTCGGTAATTATGCTAACGGTCTCCTTGAATATGCGATGCAGCATGCCAGAAGAGGTAATTTTAAGTAATAGATCTAAGTCTTTCATAATGATTCGGATATATGCGTGAATTGATAATTCAAAGTACGACACGATATCTTGTACAGTACTGGGAGGAGTAACTAAGTTGGGTTATGATTTAGGGGTTTGTTTCGGTGTCAAAGGGAAGAAGTGTCGAATTGAGTAAGATTAGATTGGATATATTTTGACAGCCTGCTACCCGGTATAGGGTTATAGCGTTTGTTTATTATTCCCGGGTTCGAATCCCGTTTGGTTAGCACATGGTTGCTGGTGGTTGTTTCTTTTATGAGCAACGGTTGGTTACTTACTGGGTGCTTCCTCACAAATAGCCACAAGCTCTGCCCCTTGTAATTCCAAAGAGGGAAATGGTTAGACATAAAAATATACTTTTATGACAATGGTTTTGGAATATATTTTGCGTTCAGACAACAGTTTTTGCAAATACATACTTGAAATGACAATGACAGCTTGAAAGATGACATTTCACAAGAAATTTGTTTTGTCAGCATTTCAGGATCTCATAAATCTTCAATCAAAAAGCACTGCATAATAATGTTGTTTCAACGAAGTGCGAATCGATGAATACTTGCTCTAATGATTAAATATTGTCTATGCTACGATTTACCTAGCTGACACCAAGGTCACAGAAAACGTTAGCACTTCCCTCTTCAAATCTATTTTTGGCTTCTTTGGGATGGAATTGCTCCTTCAACTACCTCCGTTAACTTTCCACCCTTTTGCGACCACTTCTTCGGATCTTAGCGTCGATGGGCGCTTATGTGTGTTGTTGCTACTATGATCATTGTTTAATAAATCCATTCGTTAAGTTTTTGGAAATTACTTGTCTTGTGTCTGATTCTACAGGACATCAGTCGTCCACAAAGATGTTAAGATTTCGTTTCAGAAAAGCTGAGGGGGTAACAATGAGAGAGAGAGAGATCAACAGAGACTCGTATATATCGTAATATTGAATTTATAATACCATATTCTAGGTACGGCACAACAAATTGTAGATTATGGTGTTAACCAAGGGACATTATAATTTAGGGATTTCAGGTTTCAAAGGTAAGAAGCGAATTGGTTTAGGATTTAATCGGATATAAATTTATGGCATTGATTTTGGAATATATTTATGTTCAGACAATACCTCTTGCAACTAAAGAAATGTATGGAATTCCAATAAGAAAAGGAAATATGACATTTATCTCTTTGTATTCCTTTCAGGTTCTCATAAATCTTCAATCAAAAGGTACTATAGAATTGAATGTTCAAACTTTAACATTGTTTTAATGATGTGCTTATGGTTCAATACTTGTTCTTATGTTTACATATGCGAAGATTTGTTTTCAGGATCTCTTCACACCAACAGAATCCAGATCAATCCAAATCACTTTGAATCCAGTAGAAGCTGACTAATTGATATTCGGAAATCCGCTTCCATATGAAATACCTTGATCGTATTAAAAGCTTTTACACTGCTTGAATTGACAGTATTCTGCTTCAATACACCCGAATCTATGTTTGTCAGTTTTTTATTGGATTCAGATTGATTCGGATTGATGTTGGTGTGAAGTTGTCCTTTAGGAAACCTCAGAAACAAAATACAACAGAAAACATCGCCTGTTTTTGTTTTAGCAAAAGTAAAAAAAATTAAGCAATATAACTTGTTAATAAAATTTAGCTTGGCGTAAGAAATAGATGATTAAAGTGGTATTTAGGGGTTTGTACATTTGCCTGTTTATATGCGCTCTCATTGCATAATTATTTGATATTTTTCGCTCGTCATTTCTATTCTATTCATATTTCTATTTTTATTACGGAGTGATCGTGCAGTTATGTACGATTTACTATCTAAAATAATAGATTAACTACTCTGCTAATACCCATCAACAATAGGAAACAACTAACATGTAGACGCTAATTTTGTCAGTGAATCGCTTGATAACATAATGATGTTGCCTGCTGAAGCGAAGTTCAACATGAATGAAATCAAATTTATAATTATGGCTTTACTGTCACGTGCGTAATGATATTTGCAACTTTTATAGTTTTAATAATAGAGTAGTAATTAAATAATAAACAAGATAATTGAAAAGAAAAGAATACTTTTTGTTTGACATTTTACTCATGCATCATTATTGTTAACTTTATGGAAATTAATGTTAGTATAATGTCATAAATATAGAAAATATCAATATTACCTAGACTTTAAAAGAATGCATTCGAATATGATTAGTTAGCTAAAATTCAGATTAATAGCAGCCGCACTACAATAGGAGTGTAAAGAACAATTGGTGACATAAATATTGTCTTGTGCAATTAAAAAGTAATGTTTTAAACTCACAAATTTTGTCGATTTACATTATAATATCCGTTCATTGTTTTAGGTACCTTGAAATTACCATGGCTGAGCTGAGTTGTGAGAAAGTTTCTCACAACTTTACTGTAATGCTAAAACAGTACGCTAACCATGCATTTCGTAAGTAGTAGAGGAAGTCCCAGCTGCTTATATGTACATATTATTCTACGAGAACAATCTATGAGATTTTAAGTGCTATCAAGAATTTTTTCTAAACCAATTCAAGATAAGGAAATGTATTTTGCCATTATCAACAAGAGGAAATAGATTCTCAATTTTCTTGAAATTTTAAACTGTCTTGATCTTTAAGCGTCTTTTATTTCAATATTTTAGTTGTTAAAACTGCATTGATCACAATTTTGAGCATGAGATTTGCAATTGCTGAGTAAAGTTGGTTCTTAATTTTAGGCAAACGCTGAAAAGGCTAAAATTGAAACAAAAGGATGCTCAAAATTGTGATCAATGCAGTTTGCAATTGCATGAGAGCAATTGCATCTCAGCAATTGCATGAGATTTGCAATTGCTGAGTAAAACGAAAATTCTTTCTATTATCTAATAATAATGCCAATTTTTATCTGAGATGTTAAGGTATCTTGAACAAATCGGATTTTCAAAAAACAATACCATGTTAAATTATATTACTTTATCAATTAAGAAAAAATACACAGGTCAAGGAATAGGACTATTTAATGATAGTATGAATTGTGTATTGCGAACAAATGAAATTTATATTTTCAATACCTGTAACTTAACTAAATGTTTTCTTCGCACTGGAGTAACACAACGGGTTATGTTTAACCGATGGAAAAACATCTGATACGAATGGTATCTTGAACAATTCTTCTTATCAAAGATCTAGTTTAAAATTACGAATCAAGTACATTAGCCGCCTAACTGGTATAATGGTTATAGCGCTTGTATGCCAACCAGTAGATCGTAAGCTCGAATTCAGCATTGTAAGCGCATTGATGTTAGTGATTGTCCTTGTTTGGAGAGGAAGCGGCTCATTCATTGAGTGCTCCCCAAAGTAGATGCCAAGTTATCCCCATGTATTACCAAAGGCCAAGAGGTCAGTCGTCGGGGTTAAAAAAATACATTTGTAGATTTTACAGTAGCCATCTGTGTTTTAAAGGGGCCTAAAACCACATTTATCTGTATTTTACACAAGCTTCTTATTCAATCATGTTAAAACTTTTCAGATCTACAAGATGTACTTTGCGTCAAGCTAAACATGGAAGGCTGTTTTGTTTGTGCTACGGAAAGTGTTTCCTATACGTATTCCAAAAGTAACGTCACTTGAATTTTTCAACTTTTACGATTTTCGCATTTCGCCAAAAAAAATTCCAAAGAATGAATTCAGAATTTATGTATAGTAATTGACAGATCAACGCCAATTAGATTAAACGAAAAATGTCACTAAGTTATATTTTAGGATAACCCTAATATGTATCATGCGAGAGCATTTGAGTATTGGAAGTAAAGTTCCTTCTGGTTTGTTTGTTTACACTAAAAATTTCTCTCGTATAGAGAACAGTTTATTTAACTAAATGTTTAACCTGTGTGGGCAAAATCCGATAAAAATACTCACTGCTATGCAGTTTTCAGCAATCTATTAAAATTTGCCGATTCATGTCATTAAATCATGTAATAATCACACCTACATTAACCATCCGTACAAACCCCCATCAGGGGCACAATTATTAGTCTGCGTTAAAACTTCATTACTGTTTCCATAAATATTTTTAATTACTCTTACTAACGCGGCATCTGCATTGAATTGGAAAAACCATGAAAAGTGCAAGAGGTTCCATTCGATATCATTCCCCATGCAACCAGCATTTCCTTCAAAGGAGCAAATTATTCGGAATCGGTAGCAAAGCGTGTCCACTCACATTTATAGAAGGTCTGCATCTTGATCCCCCTCCCAACAACCCAAACCATACCTCCATTCAATACCTCTTTAAACCGAGCACCTCGGAATGATATGGAGAGCTCAATTATTACCACTGCCACACAAGCCGTTCATCAATTACCAACCCAACCGATCGCACACACAATAACGCACATTCCCTCACATATTTCTAGACCCTCTACATCGTTCCCTAAATCCCATCTGGCAGAGCCAATCGTCTATTATAATAATGTACTATATTGAGAAATTTTACTCGTGCTACGTCAAAATTAATCATAACAGCGTCATTAGTGGAAGATCCTCCGTTGCCCACACACTTCGCCCTGTCCCAGGGCTTGTACCGGTTCCTCTGCGAGCCATGTCCCAGTGTGGGTATTGGCAGGAATGTAAACCTCTTCCCGGGGTACAGAATCTGATTTTGGCACGCGACAATGTAATGCGTTTCAGTGGCAACCGTCCCCTTATTGCAGAATTTCTAGGATACCGAATGAGATGCCACGAGTTTAATGTTTGTTCAAACCTGGATGAGGTTTGGTGGTGTGGGTTTGTGGTAAGGTGGTGTGAGTTTTAACGCTCTCCCGTTTTTGGTGAGAGTTTAAAGGGCTTAAATTGTTTGATGGGGCGAGGAGGTTGTTTAGGTGGACATAGGTGAAAATTAATTGTTGAGTGGATTGAGGGCTGTTTGTGGCGGAATAATGATATTGAAATGCAGCCGCAGATTTAATTGGAAAGGATTATACAGGTCTTTTTGACAGGCTTTTCAAGAGTCGGACAGATATATGTAATGCATATTCAAGAATTTAAGACAATGAATAGGATCTGAAAAGTAATAGAGGGATTATCTTTCTTCGCTGTCAATATGTTACTTATCTCATTTGGCACTAATAAAAGGTTTACATTAAGTATATTAACAAATGAGACTTGAAGCACTCAAAAATAAGCTCAGGATAGTGAATAATCTGGTGTGATGCTTAGGAGATGATATTTGGTGAAGCTTGAACAGAATTGCATTTCCAGCACAGAACAAAGTGCTGCATTGTGGACATAAGAGCTTTAGAGACACGAAATTTAATTTTTAACCGAGAAAAGTTTCTTATTTGTCATAAAAGCAGTTCAAACTAGAAGCTAGTTTTCATACTTCAAACATGAAAACGTAATACCTGATATCCATGCGTTGGAAAACTTTTTATTTGAGTCAAATTATTTTACAAAACTTAACCACGCAACTATTAAAATTTCACCGAAGGAAAAATAAACAAAACATTATTTTTTTATAAAACTACAAAATCATGAAAATATGAAAATAAATTCCATTACTGCATAAAGGGAAACGTTTTGCAAATTACCTCAGTTGAGTTAAATTATGACTTTTAGTTTTGATTTATGTATTTTAGAATTTGTCAAGCTGATTTAAGCATACAAATAAGAATGCGACAACAAATAGTTATGCAATGTTTTGGAAATCTGATACACATGATAGAAGTAACAAAATTTGAAATGAAATCCCAACATGGTCTGAAAATGTTGCTGACTAATCAATTTTCTTACTTTTCAAAAACATGATAAAAGCTTTTAAGTATGATGGAAATATCTATTCAAGAGTGTCAACACAAAACACTTCGTCTGCCATATGTGACAAGGGTATTTCAGGCTTGCCATCACTGCCATAGTGCCTGGCGATAGAGTGACAAGATTATGAAGATAAGAGTGAATACTAAAAGTATGAGACAGAGGGATACTTTCAGACCATTTAAAGGCTTTGATATAATCTAGATAAAAACATTATTTAAAATGACTATTTCAAGATTGTGTATAAT
The DNA here is from genome assembly GCA_933210815.1 of Meta bourneti. Taxonomy (NCBI): domain Eukaryota; kingdom Metazoa; phylum Arthropoda; class Arachnida; order Araneae; family Tetragnathidae; genus Meta; species Meta bourneti. Next base: position 73,804,119 of record OW119924.1, on the reverse strand, counting down.
TTGAGGCAAAATTTTATCCTCCCAGAGTTAGTTATTGAGGAAAAAATTAGTTCAAAATTTTCACTTCCAAATCTTGCAAGGATTTTAAAGTCAATAATGTTTAATAGACATATTAAACATTATAGTTTCATGGTTTTACACTAGTCTATACAACTTTAACTGATTTATTCAAAAAGTTCAAATTTCCTTTTCGCAAATAACATCTAATATTAAAATTTACAAGTAACTACAAAAATTTATATTGCTATCCATGTTGGCTCTTTTGGAGGTTATTTCTGAAAAGCCATGTAACTTTTCTGTCATCATAACATTAGCTAAGACTTGTATCTGTAATACTACAATGAACAGAGATAGAGAGTGTTATATATACATGGAACTGCTAATGAAATACTAGACAGAGAATGTATGCGTAGTCGTTGAGGTAAGATCTCATATGGGTAAGCAAGGCGGACTTACGAATCGCCTTAGGCCGATTGGCTATCGAAGCGCAGACTATCGTTTTTCAACACCCTGGATAACTGGATAATCGCAAGACAAATCAACAATTTGACCCACATTAGGATTTATGCTATTTCCCACAATCATATGACCGATCTTCAAACCAAGCTATCGGAAGAAAAAGGATGAAGCTGAGCGCTTATACTTAGTGTATTTCATTAGAAGGTTAATGTTTATGTGAAGTTACATAATTAATCAGTTTATTTCTGTAAAACTGAACAAAAATTACGTCACATTATCATATACATCAACCATCTAATGAAATAGATGGAACATGTGTTCGCAGCTTCATGTTATTTCAACTGATCGGTTGATTTGAAGATCACCAGTTCATGTGGTATTTTAAGAAAACATGAACCTTAATGAAAAATACTAGTATGTACTTCGATAGTCAATCAGCCCAAGTCGATCCCCAAGCCCAAGTGACCTAAAATTCTGAGATCTTACTACAGGGTCATTCTACTCAAAATGAGCAAATCGTCTGTGGCTGACATATCACCGATTTTAATGGAAATCAGTTTTTAAATAGGTCACATATAGTAATGACCAACTGCAAAATATTAAGTTTCAGAAATATATATTTTGTTAATTATTGACATTTAAATTTCAAGGCCACACAAATTTAGATTTTCTAGCACTAAAAGTGGCCTGTTTGTGACCCTATATTCCAATAAGTTATTGACACAAATGTAAAATTTTTATATCGTTGCATTATTCAGAAAAAGGTCTCTTAGGAAACGCCAGAATATAATTTAATAGCCGTCATTGTTGAATCTGAGGGATCGATGAAAATAGAAATTTTGCCAATTTGCTACAAATTTCAAATTGCTTTGGTACCTCTAGAAATGGAAAGACAATATTAAAAGTTATTCTTAATGAAGAGCTTTTCCTAACAAATAGCTTGGCTTAATTTGGTGATTGTATTTCTACTCCTTTATAAAGAAAAAACCATTTAAAAGTAAAAAGTTAAGGCAAAATACGATTTTTCAATTTTTAAAATGCACATTTCACTGTGAGGGTGGAATTAGGTGGAAAATGAATTTTGTTAGAGAAGTCTTTTCGATTTGCTTTTTCCTTTGAAAACGTAAGTATTAAATACTACTACTTGTGAATATTAAATGCGTTTGGTAAATATTAAGCATTATTAGTCAGGTAAACACTAATTTTGAGGGTAAAAAAATTATAATCATCGTTGTTAAACTCGATTTTCCCAAATGTACATAAATCACGAATCCTTTTTCCATATTTATCACAATCACTAGTGAAATAAGTAAAGATTTCAAGAATTCGGCAGCACTAGGAAAATTTCAATTTAAGCTACTACGAAATTGAACAAGAGACCTTTATTAGATCGAAAGTGAATTTGAAGACAATCAAGTAAAGGTTTTAAATGTTTAAGCTTTTTTAATTGTGATTTGATGTCCTGCTTTTAAAATTTCCTTCAAAAGTTACAAATAATTTGGTATTTCATTGTTGATTTGGGGTTTCATTGTTGCCATTTGAAATGAGTAATATGCATAGAATGGGAAGGAAATGCTATGATTGGCGAAATAAACATTTCCAGATAGTGCGATACTGATGGAATATGGTAATCCGTCGTAGAACATCCGAATAGTCGTTTGGCGACGAAACTTTCAGTCGCCAATAGATTGGAAGGACAAGAACGTGTTTTCGCGTTTCACTATAATTTTGTTATTGCTGCTTTGGGACTCAAAATACAAACCTGAATTTTTTTTACAAGTAATAGACATATTAAACTATATTTTTCCAAAATATACGTTTCGTCAGAGCTGTCCTTCATTTCATTTTGCATGCCTATTTTAAGTGGAAAACCATCATTTTATAATTTTCCTTTGCTGCTTGGAAGATGAAGGAAATAAAAACTGACTTCCAAACTTCAGTAGTAGTTTTATCATACCTAGCACTGTACCTGGTATGAATTTCAACGATGCATTTAATTTCCCTTAACCCATAGAAACCTTTTTAATTCGATCAAAATCGACTATTTTTCATTTTTCGCTACTAATTTTTAGCTTAAATATGTTTAAAATTGTTGTTTCCAGATAGATAAAAAGAGAATTCTTCATAGATTACAAAAATATGAAATATTATTGTCTACGTTAAGTAATTATAGTGAAAGAGATATTCAAACATGCAACATAAAGCGATTTCACAACTGCTCTTCAAAGTTGCAAGTCCTTAAAATGCCTTAAACTTCCCAAATATTTCATTTTGAGCCAAAATATTTTGGATATCGTTATTTATGCATAAAATTAACCCCTGTAGCAAATTTTATGAATATCCGTCACCCTACGGCCACAGTTTTTTTTTCTGATTTTTGCTCATTTCACATGGAATGACCCTACAGCGACTTCATCTACTTATTTCATCTATTTAATTAGAAGGCAAATGATGATATAGTCCCTTTTATTTCTGTCATTTAAAATATTAATAACTTTCTTGCTTTAATTTACTGACTAATTTTATCCATACGTTTCATTGAACATAATCCGTAGAAATCGTAAAAAACTGGTATTTTGGACTGCATTATTACTAGTTTATCTTTTACAAAGTGGATAGAAAATTTCAAACTTTGTTAAAGATAACTAGCATTTGTTTTATAAACAAATATGATGGACAGAAATTTTAATTGAACTTTTACATCCATTATATATTGTTCTATATTATTTTTAAATACTTTATTTTTCTATTATAACAATCTTGCCACCTACTTTTCTAATAAAGCGGTGAGAACTAAAAGATTGTTTCTAAACATACTTGTTTCATTAACAAAATATTGAAATACTCATTGCAAACACAATAAACAATTTTTAGTTTTCTTAGATAAAAAATAATTAAACACACATTTGTTCAAAAACTATTCGCTATAAATATTATACATAAATTGTTTAAATTGTATTTGAAGACTATTTGATTTAGTACAAAAAATTAGTTTTGATATATTGCAATCAAAAATAATTTTTAAGTACTATGTAGTAAAATAAAAATACATTTTACAAGAAATTCATAGAGAAATTAATGTGGTTTCTTTAAATTATCGATTAAATATTAAAAGGGGCTGCTTTTAATAAACGGTCTTAAATGAATTTATGAATATAGTTGACATCTTTGTTTCATCTTAAGAGAAATGATAAAAATTTAATACTTCGGTGTCCAATAGATGAGCAAGTATGGGAACATTGAAGATTTTGTAATTAGGTAAAATTATTATATTTACCTAATACCTCAATTTAGTTTACTAATTATTTTCATAATTTGTATAATAACCCATAATAATCCGTAATTTTAGAGTATCTTGAATTTTTGAAATTATCTACAAAGTGAACATCTATTTTTGGTGTAAAATATGAAGACGTAAATTAATTTATCGTAAGAATTTCTCAAATTTATTGAAACATCTTTATTTTCATCGTGATTATTTCGTGGGAAAAAACTTGAATCTTAAATTTGATTTAAATATGCTTTATTTGCCAACAAAACATGTAGGCGTTAAATACGCCTATGCTACTTAGCTATAATTAATACTTTATAGGTAAGTGCAGGATTAAATAAAATATGACGAATAATCCTATTTTGAACGACATAAAACTTTGGAAAAATGTATCGTTTTCGTATTTTTATCATCTGCTTTGATTATTTACTTAATTAATATGGTGATGGTTTTACCATTATGTTTCTTTCAAAAGAATACCCGTTATGGAAATGTGTGTATAAAAATTTTATAATGTGATTTATATAATGCTCGTATGCAACCAAACGTCACAAATAATAAATATTGGGAGTTAAAGTACAAGTTTTTATCGCTTAAAATAGCTTTGACAGTGGAAGTTTTTCTGCATAAGTATAAACTACCTGAGAAAATATATTACCTTTTAAGAACTAATTGGATTTATTACTATTTTAGCGATGTTAGAGTTTAAATGAGAGGATTTTCTGTCAAACACACAATGTAAGTGATGGTAGTGTTTCTATGACGGAACGTGTTTCCTGAACGTATCTCAGATATGAAGTCACGGCTTGTTTGTCGAATACGATTTCAACACTTCGTTAATAAAATTCTAATGATGACTTCTGAATTCATTTTTCATAATTGTTTGGGCAACGGTGATTAATTTAAACTCCAGACGCCGCCAAAGTGATAAACTGCATTTTGAGGTAACTCCGATAGATCAGTATACGAGAGCATTTGGCTAGAGGAAGTAAAATCTTCGCATTCCGTCTGGTTTGTTTGTTTTCACTGAAAATCTCTATCATTAGCGCGATGCTGAAATTACATTCGGGTAGTATGCCAACTTAGGTCACAGGTTACGAGAGCGTACCCAAACACTAGGGCCCCTTAAGTTTAGCCTTACAGAAAAAATATCTCTTACATAATTTATAATCTTCTGGAAATTGTTTTACTACTTTAGGCTATTTATTGTTAGTTTGTATAAAAAGGGAATGGATATAAATTAACTAAACTCTAATTGGGTGCCTGTAAAATAAATTTATATGCTCCTCCAGCTTATAACGAGTTTCAATCCTGAGTTTCTAGCAACAGTAAATACAAAATTAAACTGTGCAAGCCTTGTACTTCTCAATAGGCACCCCACTTGGGCTAAAAAATCCTTTGCAGGTGTTATTCTTCTTTCACAGCAAAGAGCAGACTTGGTAAAGATTTTGTGAGAAGAATAGCGCTTCACAACAAAGGATAGTATCCTCTGTTGTACCATTGCATGTCTTTACACATTATGCTACAACAAAGCGGAAGTGCCGGTAGGTAGTCTGCGCCGTCCCCTTTTACTTCCCTGTCCCTTTTAATGCTGTTCTCTCCTTGCTCTGCAGAGCACCGTTTCCTTTCACAGAAGGAATTTCCGGACCCCTGCTTTCACCACTCCTTTGGGAAAGCAAGTTGTCCAAAGGTTATCGCGGAACTGTACAACGAGAGATCGGAAAATTGGAGCCCAGTGTTGAAGTAATCTCGACTGGGTTTTCAGATTTTCTGGATCATTAGTTGAAATAATTTCCGGTTTTATTTTAGTATTTAAAAATTGCGCGACTTATGAGAGGGAGATTTTTCAAATACATTTTGAAAGGAATACACATTCAATACAGTTATATCGAAAATATTTTGCACTTTGATATAACAGTCCATTACATAAGATCGTATTTAACTATTTTTCTTTAGGTAATATGAAATGAGTTCTAACAAGTTGTACTTCCTTGGAAGATGTTTTGAAATGGTTACTTCTCAGCTCATTTAGAAAGGATTTTATTGATTTAAAGTAGTTTCTCGCATAAATTTACTGATCTCACATTTAATTATTTTCTTTTGCGTAAGCAAGCATAGTGTGCAATGAGTTTTAATAAGCTCTATTTCTTTCGATGGAATTTCCGAAATAGCAACATAATAAGTTCATTTAGGAAAGATTTTATTGATTTGAAGTATATTTTTCTACATAAATTCTGTTGTCTCACATTGAATCATTTTTCCCTACGTAGACAAGCATTGTGTGAAATGAGTTTCGATAAGCTCTTCCCCTATTTCTTTAGAAAAAAATCATAAAATTGAAAAGTAGGGTAGATTTACTATTAAAACGAGGCGTGGTAAAGTATTTCCTTATTTTGTTCCTTTTATATATTTATGAAATTTAGTTACTTTACATAGGTAAATGGGTAAAAACGTTTTTTCCCCGGTGAAATATTTTCATGGGATATTTGCGGCTATTTTCTTAAGTTATTTATGGCCAAGATATTATTCTTACACAAGTATTGAACTGTTTCTGGGATACATTTTAATAATATATGAGAAATACTAGATAAAATAAGCAACGTTATATTCGCCTAAGTATAATGTAATTTTTTGAAGTGTGTTCTTGTGTAAACACACATGGGTGAAGGTGACTTGTAAACTTTCAATTTGTCACAATAGTTTTAGTGAATTCCTTTTCATGATGTTTTCAATCAGTGAATATTACTAACCTATTTCCACACTTGAATCATACAACTATATTAAGCTATTCAAACGAAGTTAAAGTTACTCTATTGAATGCATTATATTATGTGTCAAATGATCTCTATAAAATATTTACATCTCTGAGCTTCCTGTATTAAGATATTTTTTATTTAAATATAACGGTATCAAAATATATTTTAGCTAACAAATTAGTGAAGCATTTATACTAACAAAGTATAATTCGTACAATTATCTTTCAATAAATGTACACAAATACATGTGGGTTTTATTATGTATTTATATGAATGTACATAAATACTGGTTGACACATATTACATGCATTTTTAAATGTATATAAATGATTATTCTATGTGTATTTAAATGTACATAAATACATTTTGATAAATATTTAAATGTGTATAAATACATATTATAAATGCATACATAGATACATTCACATATGTCTTCGCTCGTGGGAGCTAGTTTAATGTGCATAATGATAATGTTTGGGCGATATCAACTGCTTTTGACTATGATTTAAGAATTATCCTGTATATATTCAGGGTTATTTATGGATCAATATAAAATATTTAATATCATTAAAGCACACTTTTTAATTGAATTTAGTAACTTATGTTCTTTCCATGATGACTCCATGTATATTTCTATTCATGATGTAACTTGAAAATTTGAAAAGATCATTTTTGCAGTCTTAATTTTTTTTCAAAGCATTTTCAAAATTAATTGTCTTGCTTTTACTTTTTAAACTATATTAGGAATTATTTTTGGAAATCCGAGTAGACATTTTAAGGAGCAACATTATATCTTATGTTCTTCTACAGTGCTAATTACTAACGAGAAATAAAGATGCCAGTTAAACTACTTTTAGGGATTCTGAAAAACAATCATTAAATTTCCATGTTTTTAATAATAATTTGAATGCGCAAGTAAAGAAAATTCTTGCTTAAAAATAGTGAAATAATATAATTTAAAAGAAGTAAAACTACAAAAACATTTTTAGACTAATGAGAGACTTCAAATATCCAATTAGTTTTGTAGTAATAATGAAAAACTCTGTTCAAATAATTTTTGAGACATGGGATAATGCATTCGGAATAGACGGGGAACAAGATTTTACTTTGCGAAAGAATAACTTTGTATAGTGCAGAAAAACATTTCTTATTAAATTTTACTTTTACAAGTAAAATATTAAACTGAAAACTTATTTAATCATAGAATTAATGTAAATGTGTACAATTCATTATAAACTGAAATTGTAGATAGATAGTTTAAAATTATCACTACTCTTCAGCGCAAAAACAAATTCATTTGACTGAATGTTAAAGAATAATATTTCTTTTGAATTCGTTTTTTAAAAAGGATAAAGCAATTGAAAGTCATAATTTGTAATTTTTCTCTTATTGTGTATTAACATTAAAATGAGAGTCATTGAATGATTCCATGTGTGTATTCCTATTTTGACTTTTGTTAACTGTTGAAGATACCCTTAGAAATTTGATACTCTTGAAATCATTTAATACAAAGGGCAGAACAAGTCTGAGAAGTAAAATCACAAATTATTTTTCGTCTACTGTATTAGACGCAATACATGTTGACACAAACTTAGTGTCCATATTTTAAACAAAATAATAATTTAAAAGAAATGGATATACATTCCAAATATATGTAGTACATTGCATTTTTGAGGTATAGTTTTACATATATGGTAGGTTGGGTTGGGTTTTATGGCGCAAGAACCATATTTGGCCAAGCTGCTCCAAACAACGTCAAGAAAAATGGACAGATATGGAGTCCTAGAGTTTACCCGAATTTTAAGAGCAGATAGCTGCAAATAGGCTTTCGATCTCAATCTTTTGCCAGCACAGTGCACTTGTCAACTTGAAGGCATTGAGATGATTCAAGTGAAAGAAGAAAAGCTAAGTGATAATTACATTCAAAGAGCAGCGAGGGGACTCTTTCCACTTAAGTGAATCCTTACCAAACCTATAAATTAATAGTACAAAGGTAGAGATTGCTTCATCCAACTCCACGAAAAATACCAATATCCTGTATCTGGGCCCGTTTTAGAACAATCTGAAGGGCATTTAAAAGAGAAGGAAACGACACCCAGCGTCCATGAGTCCGTTTGCTGTTTACTGCATAAAAAGACTGCGATAAGCCATCGGTGCTGATACAAATCCTATGAAAGGAAGCATACCAAGTCACCACGACTGTCCGGTGATTCCTAGATTTAGTTTCCACAGCCATGAAAAGCAAGTCCTGTTTGAGCCTATCGGGACACACTGCGAGAAATCTTTGGGGTTACTCATTTCACTATCCGTAATGAGATTAATTGGTTGGAGGGACTTGACGAAAGGAAATGTAGGGATGCCCCACCTGGTAAAGAATGTACCTGAGTGTTAAAATTACAATTCAACTGAAAGTTTTTTGTTTAAATATTTGAAGTTTTAAATGCTAAAGTAAGGATCTGTATGAATAAATAATGTAATAAAAACAAAAATGGCTAAATAGTAAATGTTACACTCTTTACAGGTATTAAAAAGCATCCTTTTATGTAATATTTCAAAGAAATGATAGTTATGCTTTCAAACACTCAGAACTGAAATTCCTTAAATTTCTGGGGTACGTAATGAACACGTGCATGAGAAAAACTCTTTCAACAACGCAATTTCGGGTTGATGTTTAACGGTCTTCTGTTATTTTTGAAGCTAGAACTCGTCCGGAAGTTGAGTTGAGCTAACCAAATAAAAAGTTAGCCGTAACTCGGTTAAAATTTATTTATTTAACGCTTCGTTAAAAGTTTCACTAAATTCGGTAAATTAAAACCTCCTACCTTCAAATGAATTTTACTCTTTTCGCAACTTATAAAGTCAAGTGTGGTTTTAAGTAGAGTTTTACATTACGTTATTTTGTTTATGCTGAATAGTTGGAAACTAATGAACTGTGGAGCATAATATTGACTCATTAGGATTGTTAGTTGATTAGATTAGTTAACACTACGTGCACCTGGGAGGCATTTAACTCTATATCTATTTTTTTGTAAATAGACTTTTTGTAATTACCTTGTCCAAATGTTTCTGCTCTTTCTAGTGGTATACAATACAATGACGGGTTTCAATATGTAAAGAAAATGGAGTTCTTTAGAATATTTAGAATAATTGAGTAATTGAAAAAATAAAACAACTCTAAACTGTTCTAAAAAAATGTATTTTTTGACATAGTATCCTATGTCTCTGAGGAACAGAATTAATTCACTCAGATTGCAGTGTAATTAAAAACTGTTTTCTATAACAGTTTTTACTTTAAATTGCCCAAACATAAGTTGTTTCTAATAACTACAACCCAATTATAATAAAGCAGTGCAAATAGTTTCAATGACTTCACTCTATCATTCTTATGCACAATTTAAATTAACATTTCATCACAGTTAAAGCTACCTATGGTCGCCTTAGAGCAGAAACTTTAATTGAAAAATAACAGTTTTACTGTACTGCAGTTTGAAAAACGAATTTGGGTTCAAAAATAAAAACTAACAAGTATTTGATTGTGTAATATACATATAACAATGTGACTGCTGGTTTTTTAATTATTATGAAACTAAGCCTTTAGTGTCTCCAATAAATGTCAATTAATGGGTTTCGGTATACGTCGATGATATATCGTGATCCCGAGATAACAACGACGGAACTAAACTTGGATGAAATTTTAAGGCACTTCATGAGGAGACTACTCAAAACTAACATATATGCAAATATGCCATTCACCCCACTTTCATTATTTTCATTCTCACATGTAATTAATCTTAATCATTAATAATATTCTTAATTTTCTTTTGAATTAATAAAATCCACTTGCGCTGTTCTTCTGGAACAACGAAAGTGGACTGGCATATGAACCTCTAGGTTGAACTCAAGAACACGGTACCATTGCCAATTGGCAATAATTTTGGAATATCGCAACCCGGTGTAGGCTCCCTACATGTACTACTTGCTCGCAAGTGAAGGCATACAATATGGCATTCTATCCAAATAGCCGTATGGTGACGAAAATGTGTGTCGCCAATTTGGAAAGAGATTGGTTTGTTTTACCGTACCTGTGTTACGAAGCTTTTTAATTCTAAGAATGAAGAAACAAAATATTAAAATAAGCAGTGGATGAAGATAATAAATTTAGGCATTAGATTACTTCATAAATCGAATGCAAATTCTGCTCCTGGAACAGATATTATGGTAGTCTAGTAAATTCATATGGTACTTCATAAAAAATTTCATTTTACTGTTGCATACTTTAAAACACATATCTTACTGACATATAATCTTCCCAACATTTTTATTATAATTATAATGCGATTTTGAGTTTTCTCTCTCACTCACATCTGTTTTTAGTCTTCTTGGAATTTAACTCTATTATAACTCAGGACTACGATGTTTGTTTATAATCTTAACACTCATACAAATCGTTATTAGTTAGAAGAAAATTTAGACATTCTTAGTGTTACTTATATAAATATATGCACTTAAATTTATTTACATATATTTAAAAGCATATATCTTCATATTTAATTTTTGCATTCGTCGTAAGCTTCTACAAATGTAGTTAAATGAATTTATTATGTCACAAAAAAATTATTGTATAACTTAACTTAATTAACTTCTTAAAATATTTATTTTCAGTTTATAAATAATGAATTTGAAATCGACAACATTTGAACTGAATGTAATTCAATATTCCCATAAAATAGGAAAGGAATGCTTTTCTGGAACTATTTATATAAATTTATAGAAAGGATTTGATATGTTTAAAATTGAAAGTTACATAAAATTAAAACTTCAAATGTACTTGCTTAAAACAGGATTCTCAAACATGCTAGTGCTCTTAATTGGATGAATGATAGAATAAAGTCAGAAATGTGGACTTTAGTAATACTTGAGAAGATTAATCATTTGCAGATAACTGTTTCTGTTTCTTTCTTGGCAATAGGTTTTATTTACTTGGTTATATTTAAGCTGGTCCCGTAGTTTTGAATCTATCTTCTTTTACCGTGTTACTCAAGGTTATCATTAGTAAAAATGTAACATTTCTGCCATTTTTAATCTCCTTACATTTATGATACAATAATTATCGAAGTAAATTTAATAGCAACAGAAATTGAGTTTGTTTTCTAGAATAGCCACATAAAAGCCTTACACTTACTGAAATTTGAGCTAATTCCATAAGAAAGTAGTTATGGAGATATACTAGTTTCAATGAATTTGAGCAATAGATATGCATTAAAAGCAGAGGTGCTCTAATAATGTATTTAAGGAATATTGGTATTAAGAAAATTGCTCACATCTCATCGGGATTCAGAGATTATAATCAAATTTACTTTTCTTTTTAACGCTTGAATTCAAACGAAATTTGAGCGCTTCTAGGAAACTACAAAACTATAAATTGTCTGAAAATGTCTTACTTCTCATTTTATAAAAGAGGGCTATTGAAAATATACTACTAAATTTATTTATTTTTCGATCAAAGATAAAATGTTTTATTTTAAGCGAGTGCATCAGAAGAGGATACTTACATTGCAATCGAATATCTTGAAGGAAAGTAGATTATAAAAAAATTTCAACGCTTAAGGTATCTATACTTTCGGAGGGAATTTTTTGAAATTATCACGGAACAGGTTTTCTATAGATTTTGTTATTGATTTCTACTAGAAAAGCATTTTATGGCAAAAATATCGTTTTAAATTTATTTTTTAAAAACATGGTGTAAAAAATGAAAAAAAAACCCAAAAATATACCAGTTACCCAAAACGTCACATTTTAAAACTAGTTCACATTTTTCTAGTTTGTAAAGTGAATTACTTTCTAAAACATTGATTCGGGTATTGAACTACAATCATTACTATATTGTTGTATTTAAATAAATTGTAGACTTTAACGTCAGTCATCCCAGAAAAAAAGAAAAAAGAGCAAAATACAAAAAATATTCAGATTTACATCATGTTCAAATTTTAATGCATATTTCTTGATAATAATAGTTCAAACCCTGCTTTATAACCTTCAGAACATGTATAAGAAATTTCAAAAGAATTCAATTGATGCATTTTGAGATATAGTGTTTTGAGGAAGTAGCTCTTAGCATAAATTGCATTTCGAGAAAAATCTAAAAACAATATAAAGCCCCAAATATTTTCTTTAAACTGCATCAGACATCACATCTTCAAAAAGCAACTGGAGAAGCAACTATTGCCAGATCCCAAAAATCTTTAAAATATTTCTAAAATTTTCATTTAAAATCTATTTTTTCAAAAAATTATTCAAAAACTCTTATTTTAGGACACAAAACGTCAACTTACGATAAGTTGTCTGTTACTTCCGATTGTCAAATATAGATGTCAATAATTTTTTTAAATTTCATATCTCCAATTCTAATGGTCATAGAAGTAAAATCGCAAGTGATTTGAAGAGCTAAATAGTTGTTTAAATATATGCAAACTTTGAAAAAATGTGAAATTTGGACGAAATGGCGTTTTAAATGTATATGTTACCGGCAAAGTTTGAACTCCGGCATTCTATAGAATACCTAGGCATTTTATAGAATGCCGAAAATGGCCGGCAATGTTATGAAACGATTAATATTTCACACATTCCCTAGGCATTCTATAGAATGCCAAATGACAAACCGGCAATGTATGAAATACATCTCCGATTCGTTTCGAATATCATGCGGCAAGGAGTGTTTTACTTTTTATAAGAAGTAAAATTAAGTTGCAATTCAAAATAAAATTATTTCCTTTCTTGGTGCAACAAGTAGGTTCATATTTTATTTTGTTTTCTTTAATAAGAAAGGAATACATTTTGTTTTGTGCAACTTTAATTTTTTTACGTATTTTGAATAAAAGTGTTCTAATGGCACTCTTTCATTATTTTTTCAAAATAACATTTGTATTTTTGAGGAATGAAGGTTTTTATAAATAATAGCCTTATCATGACCTTTTTTCATACTTTGCCTAAATAGCATTTGTCATTCTATAGAATGAGGTATTATATGTATACAATGCCAATAGGTATTATATGTATACAATGCCTAGGGAAGTATATAATATTTCTCATATTTCGTACTCTGCTATAAAATGCCTAGGTATTCTACACAATGCCGGCGTTTCAAACTTTGCCGGTAACATATACAAATACTTAAATGGTTTCTTCCGGAAACTACTGTCAATATTATATACGTTAAGAGATTACGAATGAGTTATCCCGATGGTATTATTTCTCCAATCCAGATTATGGATTATATGATGCTTTTAATATTAATTGGGGACAAAGCGACAGACTTTGCGTTATCCCAAGGCACCATGGGATATGATGTCTCATCACACCCACCATGAACTAATTGTGGAATCTGCCTTCCTGGATTACATTGTGAAAGATGGTTCATATTTACGTGTCGTCTTGGAAAAAAAGGAAATTTCAAGCAGTCAACTCAATTTGGGCACATACGAGATTCAAACTTGCAATCAAGAGCTTCTGTCTACCATTTGCCACTCGGAAACTGGTGGGGCTATTATGATAGTATAAGGTATTTTGTAAGGATTTTTACAAACCGCTGTCCTCATTATTTCAGTGATTTGTATTTAATTCGAAACGTAAAATTTCAGAAAGTATTGCCTTTTTGTTTGATTAGGGACAGTTTTAAATTGAAGTTGATTCTGGTAAATTGGGAAACACTAAAGGATCAGTTTAGTTTGAGAAAAGATTTAGTCCAGAAAATATTTCACTGATACCTAAAACTCGAAGGTAAAGAGGAATACGATATAATTGGGACACGCACTTGTATGGATTCTGTTTTGCTATTGCTTCAAACGTGGATAGCGTTTATTTACTGTCTTCAGTAATTTACTCCGATATTTTACTTTTCAATATCCGCAACATGAAAAAATCAGATGCATTTGAAAACATAAATACACGAATGTCCTAAACTACATCGGATGGATTCCAAAAGTAGCTCATTAAAATGTACGAACCGCGCATACAAACGTCTACCTCAGGATTAGATATGATCGAGTTGAAGAAATTAGTCTTCTCATTAGTTAAAATTAAAAGATTAATAACCTAACAATTACATAAATGAAAAATCTGTATAATAAACATTTAAAATTACATTGTAAATAATACAATACGTTTCATACAACTAAACATGAATTTTGGTTTTACTAATATTTAAATTGTAGTTTTTGCATAATTTTTTTCTTACATTAGCAGTACATAATATCTTTTACCGTACAAATTGAAATTTTTGAAACACATGACAAGCAATTTTAAAAATATAAGTATAATCTTTATTTAATTTGATTGACTCCTTAAATTTCTATAGTTTTTGAAATTATTTTATTCATATACATTTAGCTGAGAGGCATTTCCTATAAAACGATATCTGATATTAATAAATATCAGCAAGGTAGAGAAATTACAAAATTAACGCAACATGTATCTCCTTCACACTACAATAACGCCACTTATGGCTACCGATAAGGGAGACTTTTATTGAAAACAAATCAGATGGAGAATTTTATTTCCTGTTACCCAAATGCTCGTGGTTACCTTAAACTGTAATTCATCGCGGTTTTGGTGGCGTTTCCATTTAATCACATGGCGTTGACCAATTAACTATCATATTCAAATTTGAAATTCATTCTTTGGAATTTCTATTGACGACGTTCTGAAATCTCATTTGAAAAAAATACCAAGTGACGTCAGAAGACATGTTCCACCACAAGAACACTACTGACACCTACTTATATGCTTTATTTATATGCACCTATTTATACAGACAGAAAAAGCATAGTTTTCTGGTAAAGCAAAACATATTTTTCCGATCACACTTTAGGAAACAATAAAAAAACTATGTTCACGCGTTTTTATTAATTACCACTCAAACAATCAAAACAGTAAGTTCAGACAAGAGATCGAGTCAAAACAAGTTAGGAAAAAATGCCAAATTTCCAACCGTGTAAAATAACAGCGGTTCCCGTACGGCGGTCTTCAATCACAATGCATCGCGTCCTGTCAAACGGAACTACTGGCTGCAGCTTCCCGTGGAATTTCAGGGGCGGATAGCGAAATAGGGAGGAATTCCACTATCCGTAATGTGAATCCAGGGGATTCGAGTCCTCGGAGCGGATAAGTAAATGGCTTTTCACTTTCGCCCAGACTGGAGAGACATTTATCTTCGTAGCTTTTCACTCCACTCGGCCATTTCTCTGATTTGGAACAACTTACAGGCTTTCCTGAGGGGCGTGTACAGATTTTTGCGATTTCGTATTCTTCGACGCCCCCGCAGTTATTCCTAGTTACCAATCTGTTAGCCCTGTTGTTTTAGGGATTCGATCTGATTAATAGCGTCGAAGTGTGTGGGTGTCGTGTTCTTTTAAATGAATATAAATAGGGTAATCTATAAGGGTCGCCATTATGTTTCGGCGAATCCGGATTTTAGAACAAATCAGGACGTGTGAGGGATAATGATAACGAATGGTTTTTAAAGCGAATTCTATATTTGTTTTTAACGGTATCTATTATATTACGAAACTTATTTATGTAACTAAGAGCATTATATATAGACATCAAAGACAGTGTTGATTATTTATGAGATAGGTGTTGCCATAAGAGATTGTATGAATATATGTATAATTTTAGCAGTACGCAATATTTACAACAATCTTTATTTTGTAAGAAACTAGCAGTACCCGAAAGGCGTTGCCCGTGACATCATTCTTGTTTGTCTCACTGATTCTGAAAACATTAAAAAGAAAAAACAATAATTTTAAGAATGAATCCCACTCGACATGACACGGGCATGTCGCCTCATTCCTTCCACCTCACTGATTCTTGCTTAGAGAGCTTCATGATACACTATGTTGAAAATTCTTCCATTTGGAGCTAGGATGTAAAGATTCTCGGCTTTTCCAACCCTTGAGCAACCCACATAGAGTTGACCGTGGGAGAAACACGGTTTAATGAGATCGAGTCCTACAACTTTCAGCGATTGTCCTTGTGTCTTGTTGATGCTTATAGCGAAACTTAAACGAACAGGGAACTTTCGTCGTTTAAATTGGAATGCGAGATCCGAAGGGATGATTGGGATCCTAGGAATGAATACATATTCGCCTGCGGCATGTCCAGTCATGATGGTGGCTTCAATAATATTCGTCATCAGTTTCTTGATAGAGAGTCTTGTTCCATTGCAGAGTGAGGTGGATGCAGATTTCTGAGAAGCATAATCGTTGCCCCAATTTCTAGCTGTAATATGTCCGAGGGTACTCCAGATGTTTCCAATGTGTTCAAAAACTGGTACTCCAGATGGTTCCAATGTGTTCAAAAACTGTTGTGTAGTTCACAGCCTCATTTGTGACACATGTATTGTCGATAGATTTGTATTATACAAATGCAGAAATTGTAGATTCAAAAGTAAGTTATGAAAAAACCATTGCTGAAATAAAAATAGGATTGAATCTTTAAATATAACGCTGTACTTTTAAAAGTCTTGTTATGTCACCTCACTGATTCCGACAAACAACCTAAATGAATCACAATGTCAGCAAAATCAAAACCAAATTAAACAGTAATAAACACTATTACTTCATTTCATTTAATGTAGTTATTTACCTGAAATAAAAATGAGATTAAAATTGCAGATATTATACAAATTCAAAAGTAAATTATGAAATAACCACTACTGAAATAAAAATGTGATTGAATCTTTAAATATAACGCTATACTTTTAAAAAGTCTTGTTACCTCACTGACTACGACAGACAACCTAAATGAATCACAATGTCAGCGAAATCAAAACCAAATTAAATAGTAATAAACACTGTTATTTCATTTCATGTAATTTATTAACTGAATTGCAGAAAATTTCTTGATGGTAAGAACTTGGCACTTGGAGTCGAATATGTAGGGAATGGAGCTTCAATTGTATGCTTTTCATTGGTGGTACGAAAAAGGACAAAACAGTGACAATGCAGAGAAACCAGTTTCAGAATTGAAAAAGCTGCATAAAATCAATTAAATTTTTTAAATAATTGTGTTGAATTCAAAAAATAAAAGGATAAAGTAAAAATAAGTACAGAAAAAATTGGAAGTATTAGAGTATATTTACTACTTTAAAAATATAGAGGGAAAAATAAAAATTATCCGTCTGTCGGGTTCGAACTCAGGAATCTGCCTTTAAAGCACTAACCGCGCCTTCAGCACGTCGCTTTACCCACTACACCATCATTTAAATACGAGGAGGGTTGTTTTTAATGAAGAGATAGCATGCGTTATAAGTACGTCAGATCAGTCTGCGCAGATACGCCATAGTGGAGGAGGGGCTACACGCGCAGCTCAAAATATTAATTAAAACATTTTCTAGATTAAATTTTTAAATTCAGTCTTCGAGAGACATTCAGTCACCTTTAGGACTACCTGTGTGCCGAATTTCATGGCTGTAATTGCTATAAATTCGTCTGGACATCGCACACAGACAGACAAACACAAACACTTCCTTTTATAATATAGTAGTAGAGAATAATAGTAGAGAACGGTGTCTGATACTGATAATGAAATGTGGGAGTCTTAGATATTAATACACTACAAGTGATATTATGGCTAGTAAAGATTGGAATTCAAAGAGCAAACTGTTATTTGGAGTTTTATAAAATCAATGAATAAGATAACGAGAGAGCGATTTAACTTGAAATTCTAAGCAATGCAAAGTTCAGGCTACTGAGAGGAAAAAGAAGACATAATTATGTTGGTAGATTTCACTATATAATAAAATAAAGCACATCCTGGCTGCAATATCTCCATAACTCAAATATTCTATATAAAAGAAGGCTGTTTTGTAAGTATAGTTCGTCTCCCACGAGTTGTCAGTCGACTGACTAATCGATTTGAACAAATGTATTAATTAAATTAGGAGACAGGTAGTAAAACATAAACAAATCACTACCTCGATTGGTGTCTTTAAGCGGGATTTTGGTTCTTCGTTTATTGATTGTTGTCGAAAACGAGAGCAGTGATAACGCATTGGTCGGGTAAAATATCCACTGCGATCCCCATTCATACTTCTGCTTATATCAGCCTCCTCCTAACGCGCTTTCTCGGATCTTTCCCTTTGGGATTGATCCCGGACCGTCACCAATAGCCTGTGTGTTCCTCCAGTGTGATGTTAATTAAAATACCTACCTACCTACCTAACGCGCTTTCCCAAAGTTTCAAAAATTGACTGAACCAAAGTTGACTGCTTTCTCGTTTGAGCCGCGCTATGATTTAGAACTAATACCGAACTTCCATTATTCAACCGCTTCACTAAAGAATCCACAATTCCCTTAACATACAGCAACATAGACTAATTTTATTTTTGATACAAAACTCCGTATTAAATTTACATTTGAAAGTACTTTTTTAATGTTTAATTGAAGAATATTCCCAGGAGTTCCCTCAAAGGAAGACAAGCCACAGAGATATTGCTTTAAGCCTACACTCCTACGAGTACAAAAACGTTTTAAAAATGATCGAAACGACATTTATTTTAAAGCTATTTTCTTTGAGTGTTCAATTACAAATATACGTAAAAGAGGATTTTCAAATAAAATTTGATTTAACGCTACTAACAGGATTTGTGAAGTTCTTTTTATGCTTAGCCGATTATCAGGAGACTTAAACCACTAATGATGCATATATAAGGAATGGGGATATGAAAATACGAAGCTAACATCAAGACAATCGCGTCTAACTTTACTGCAGAGAATTGAGCAACTAAGAGAAAACTGAGTATCTAGTTCTTTACGCCAAAGCTCTTGTGGATACAGTTAGATTATTTTTGAATTTAACATTTAATTTCTCTTGGATTTCGAAGGGATTTTTCCATGAAAGAAAATAATCTTGTCTTTAGCTTAAAATATTATGTGCCACACTCATTGACAACACAATGCTAGATAGAATAAGTAATTTAAGTAATATAGACAACAGCAGAATTTACCATTGGTACCGTTAAATTAAAAGTTTTATTTTTCGTAGGTATAAGATATGTATGGAATAAATATGGAACATATGGTTATTTAGATGCGTCCCAATACTATTCTCCAGTTCTCTAGTTACTACAATTTAAAGTCATACATTTAAATGTTTCTGAATAAATAGCCTTAATATAGTAAAATAATTGTTCTGCATTTGTCAAGAAATGCTTGGGTATCTTCTTAGAATGTGAATTTAAACGAATAATTTTATAGCATTTTTTGGTTTTTATAAAAATAAGATATTATGCATGACTATCGCATAGCAATAAAACACGAAAAAATGCTTCAGATATCTTTTGTTCAGATTTCTAGATTATGGAAGGAAAACCCTAAATTTTAGAACTAAAGTAATGCATTTCAATTAGAACTAAATAAGAACATATGGTTTATTTGCTGAATCTATGTTTTAAAAAAGTGGTGGAATTCAATGTTTTACAATTAGTGGTGTTGCTATTCTTTGAATTTTTACCGTTATTACTAACATTAAATGTAATTTGTATTTGAATAACAGAAAGTAAAATGTTCTTCTAATGGATCCACGCTCAAAGAGAACACATAAGTACATTTAAATTGAATTTATGTGAAATTGAATTGAATCGAATAGGGGAGTACCCAACTATGAGATAAACATTATGTAGTTTTTATTATAAAATCCGTAATAGCAAATATAAATTAATTGTTTTAAACCCAAGTATTGAAGTAATTTAAATATATTTGCAAATACTTGGAAAATAACACCCTGACAGAAAGCAAATATTAATATTACAGTGCATATAAATGTCTTTTTGGAGCTTTGAATAAATTTTTGCAGCCTCAAGTGAGTGCGTGATTCTTTCAATAAAATTATGTTTTGTATATAATCTCCACTTAATTTGTTCCTTTATTGTGATCCGTACATAATGAACACTGAAAACTAGTTAATGGAAAATTTTTCGATTAGAGACTTGTAAGTACAATTCAGGCACATCCTTCAAATTCAGAAAATAATTATCTATTATTATGTTACACTATTAAAAGAAACACAAAGAAATTATAAAATCTATGAGAAATACCGATAAGTATAAGAAAACTCAACTTACCAAATTGATTATAAGCTTAAGAGTAATGGTAAGAGTTCTTAAGAATATTTATTTTTGATGTAAAGAGGCGCCCACTCAGTATATAAAGATTGATAAATAAAAAGTGATTAATTTATTAATATTCATCTAGAAGATAAGCGAATAAAATTTATTTAAATTATTGATGCGTTCTAAGAACAATAGATGCATTAATAATTGCTTTACATTTTAAGTGCATAGAATATCCAAATTTGAAAAGAATGATTATATTGCTTATACAAATATTTCAATACCATCAAAATCTTGTGCTTTTGTGTTTTGCAATAGTTCTCAAATAAAAACTATGTTTAAAATGGTGGAAAAAAAATTCTCCGTTTACTAGATAAATAACGGTGCATAGAAAAACAAATTTAGAGTGTGTATAGTCTTTTTAAATACATTATTCTTAAATGCCAAAATGAATTTTCTAGACCAGCTGTTGTTCTATCCATGCCATGAATCTAACAAACGTCCTCTATCAATTTTCACAATCACGTTTTGCTTGTTTTCCCCAGAAAAAAATTATGTTTATAAAAATCGTTTATTTTTTCGTCTATTTATTTTCATATATTTTCAAAACATTTGCAGATTTTTTTTCAGTTCTTTTATATAAAAACAATTTTTAAAATAATAGATTACCTTATTATGAGAGGATTATTCTTGTGAGTGTTTCAGAAAGTTGAAGATAATACTGTTTAATTAATATTTACGAAAAGACGATTTTAAAACATACTATGTGAAACGAATTATTTTCATATAGAAAAACGTTACTCAGTGATACAAATGTATAGGACTTGATTTAAAAATGGATTGAGTTTGAGAATATTTCACTACTTGCTCATGTTTTTTCACAAGATTTATCCATTTAACAAATTTCAATACAAAACGTAACTGAATGTTACATGCCCCATATAAATGGTGTTATATTTAGTTAATACTTGGGTAAAATACCTACTTTTATAACATTATCTAAATTAGAAATAGGGCTAGTTGACAAATTTTAAAAGCAAATCAATAAGAGATGCAACTAAAACTGAAATATTGCTATTAAATTTTCAATAGATGCTCAATAATGAAATACTGTATATTAAAGATTATTATATTACACCGATATCTGGAAATATCAGTCAAAATTATCCCTAAATACTTATCTGAAACTAGAGCAGTACCTACATGTGGCTTATACAAGCAATTTGTAGGTACTGCTTGTTCTACAGAATAGTATGATTTTCAATCGAATTTATAATCTATCATTGAAAAAGGTCATTATTTGAAAGTCAATGTAATATTCAATTATACATTGAATCCTGATTTTGGTTTTTAATTTGCAGAAATATTAACGATTTTATTGTATAAGTAATTCATCTACATATATATATATATATGTTTGAAGATGTAGGTCCAGAACTTCTTGAAGTGTGTGCACATTATCTTCTGACATTTTTCTTTTCCTTGGCCTAAACAAAACTTAAAAAACTAAAGTAAAATTTATCGAAGATGATGTATCATTAAAAGCACAGAGAATTTTTGATTGAAGCTTTATTTCTTTCAGGGTGTAAGATTTTTCAGGACGAACCTAAAACGGCCATTCCTAATAGCAGTTGCAACAGGACAAAGTAAATAAACGTACCCTTTATTTTAATAGTCCATGGGTGAACTTTACCTGCAACAGGTTTTTTATGCTGTTTTATTCTTATTTATTTTAGAGTTACATAAGGGAAAATGAACTTTAAAAACTAAGTTTTGTAGTAGTATACACACTGTTTTTCCACTAAAATAGCTATATATGAAGTTTGGACCAAAATATTATGTGAAATATATTACATAATACTTGGTTCATTTTAGAGAAATTAGCGAAACATAATAAGTTCCATAACTTCCCATGTATTGTCATTATATACATGTAAGAACAGTTTGTATACATATAAATCAATTTAACTGCATTTGATAAATGTACCACTAAATTGTAAAACTAGACAATGTTTTCTAAAGCACCTAAACTTCTTTAAGAATGTATAGTAAAGCAACATTTTAAACCGAAATTTCAGAAGAAAGAAACATGATGAATTTCTTATTTGCACTTAAATACATGCAACAGATTGTACGAATTATCCAAAAAAAACATTTCAATTAAATCAAGAAAAAACTGTTACGTACGAAATAAGAATTTCGAAATTTTACAATAGGAGAAAATGTGTTTTTGAAGATAGACCTACTATACTTATCTACTATGATTTATAACCAGAAACTCCCCATAAAAAAATCAACTGAGTAAACAAATTATTTTAGCTCTCCATAGAGTTTGGTATCAATTAATTCTGAAAGATAATATTAAAAATTTATTTTTCATTTGATTTTGGTGATTTTGAAAGCCTATTGCAGAATACATTGTCTTTATTTTTATATAGCCCACAAGCATCTTCTATGAGACTATGAGAGAGATTTTCAAATTGAACAAATAAACGGACGGAATATGTAAGATTTTCTGCTCGGAGTATACAAATGCTCTCGCATGATACATATTGTGGTTACCTTAAAATGTAATTTATCTTCATTTTGGAAACATTTGGAGTTTAATCTAATTGGTGTTGACCAATCAAATATCCTACATTAATTCGTAATTCATTCTTTAGAATTTTGTTGGTCAAGTTCTGAAATCATGTTAAAAAAGCTATGATGTCATGTTCGTAATACACAATGGAAACATGTTTCGTCGCAGAGAGAGAACCATACATTAAACTGGACAAAAAATCGGTCTTAGTAGCTTTGAAAATGAAAAACTTTCAGATATGGAATATTAATGACCTTTCAAATTTTGACTTTCAGTTAAATTTATATTAGTGAAACAAAAACGGGATTCAATTATTATTATTTTTATCGACGAAGTGGTGAAATCGTATTCGAAAAACAAGGCAATTGACGCCAAGTTTTGAATACGTACATTAAGCACATCCCGCTGCAGAATGACAACCACCTACATTTAGCTTGACAGAAATGGCTCTCGTAGATTTTTTTCCTATTTTTTGAAAGCCTACTTGCTTACAAAATATCGTTGAAACCTTAAATTGCTTCCAACTACTACTATTGTCTAGTGCATGTTTAACCAATGCATTCGGAAATACAAGCAAGAATATCGCACTCAATGACTAACTGAAAAGCCCATTGAGATACGAATACAACTTGCTCGAGTAATTACTTATTGCTATTCAAGTGCTTATTACTATCTTTTGCGGAGTAATCGTTAATAGGGAGTGCACAATGAAAAATAATCTTGATACACTTTATTGTTCATTGAATATTTACAACCCAAATACTCAGAATAGTAAGTCAATTTATAAATCTCACAACTCTCACTCAGTAATCTTATAGAAAATCAGTAATACAGAAATAACTCGATTCAACTTGCAGTTCAAAACTGTATCTCATTTAATAATTCTATATGGAACTTTTTTGTTCCATAAGCTAAGCTGTTTTAAGCATATTACTGGAGTTGCCAAACTAAAAAAATTAAATAATTATAAATAATATAATTATATTATCGCATGCGCGTTTTCACCAAGTTTTTGCATAAATATTGCTTGCGTTTTGTACTTTTCTTTCATAAATGCTAGCGGAATTACTTCACTTTATTCTGGTTGAATTTATTAACTGTAGATTGAAAAAGTAATTAAAATAATCACTTTTCTCTTTCGTAGAAAAATGTTAACATAAGTTTAGTGTCAGAAAAATTACTTTTTTAACTGCTTTGCGAAAATTTCATAATTTCTACAACTTACTTTGGGGGGTGGGGGGGGGTATTTCAATTAACGTCACACTGGAGCAACACAATGGGCTATTGGTGACGGTCCGGGATCAATCCCAAAGGGAAAGATCCGAGGACAACACCACGTAATTTTGAACCATGGCAACTTACTTTGGACGCAAATAATCCATACGCATATATCGTCCTCCTATTGTATGACAAAACTACGAAAGGTGACGCCTGCCTTGTTTTCTAAGGATCCTAGTGTCCTACTATAACTTCTAAAGTTAGATGTATTGCGAATGGTGCATGTAGAATCTACACAGGTATTCAAAACTACTAAAAAATATTTATTAAAACTGCATATATACATGAAATCGACGGATCTGAAACTGACTAACTGTTCTCAAAACTAACTTTTTCAAAATTAAAAATTTGTTGGAAAAGTTGCACGAGCAATGAATATTAAAATGAAAATAAATTGAAAAATCAATAACGCACTCAAACTCCCACGCTCCAACAGGTGAAAATTAGGTGACCATGTAATATATCATCAGAAAAAGGTTATACTTTTTTCTATATGATAAACCCCTCTCTCATCTCGATTGGACAAACAGGTTAAAAGATATAGGTGTTTATGGGTTCTGATTACATAATTCTATTTACTTCGAATATTTTTTAACTATGAAACATGCGTATCCTACTGTGAAACTATCAGTAAGCAAAGATATATAGTGTACCTCACCTTTTTTGTAATTGTAAGTCAAAGGTCAAATCGATTCACCTTAAAATCAGACAAGTCACTCATAGTATCAAGTAATATATCATCAGAAAGGTTATATTAAAAAGATACAGGTGTTTAGGACTTTCAGAAAGCAAACTATGAAACTTTCAGAAATCAAACATAAATAGTGTGCCTTTAACATATTTTTTTAGAAAAAAATATAAAAAATACACTTTTTTGTAATTGTACGTCAAAAGTCAAATTGAATGACCTTGGAACTAAAAAATCACTTAAAGGGTCATATGATACATTATTTTAGAAAGGTTGTACATTGTTCTACAGAATAATCTCTCATTCAGCATGATTGGACAGTTAGGTCCAGAGGTACAGGAAGATTTGGTGAGTCTAAAATCATGAAAAATTGCCCAATTTTTTAAACTTAAAATTAATATACGCAAAAAACTATTTCAAGTTGGAAGATAAAAATTTCCAGCATTTCTTACATATGCCTGGGCAAAAAATTAATTGAGTTAAAAAAATTGTAGATGGTTGTATTGTGAACTGCGGTTTGACATGGAATGACCCATGTAAATTTTCGTGATTCTTTTTTTTAATCTCGTGATGTCGCATAGTTGAAATAACATACAAATAAAAAACAATATTCAAAAAAGCAAAAATTTCCGAGCGAAAAAATCAGAAAACAGTATTACTTCACGTGGTCAATGAACAAGAGTTTCGTTGAACACGTGTACACCTAAAAGTACTTATTCCAATACTGCTATTTAGTTTTGAATTTAAATTCCGTACCTGTTTAGCATGAGAATGATAGTGTTTCTTGCCTATAACTTTCAATAAAACCAAGTAATTTTATTTGGAACATGAAAAAAATTTTAATGAGTTCAATCGTTTTGTAAAGGAAATTTATGTGAATATTTTAAAATGCTTTGAGTAAATTTGATTAACTACCAGTTTTGGTTCAAAAGGTTTTGTGCTGTATGTTTTTCTTAACTTCATGAACCTGAATTCTACAACGTGTATTAAACAAAGGGCTTTTGAGGAAAGTAGGTCGAAATGCATACATGCAGTCCAGAAATTAAAATAATTCTTTAGCAATATTCCACATGATACAACAATTCCTGACAAGTTGTAGTGTAAAATTGAATGTTTTATTCTCTCTTTATATCATATGCCTCAAATATTCGGAAGATATATTTATGTTTTGCAAAGAAAGAACCAGCTCAAAATAAATAAAGTTTTAGAATTAAAATTCTGTAAAAATAATTGCTTTATCAGCTGTACTGGTAAAAAATGAATAATTGCAATGATTAATTAAATTCTAGGCAGCGGCAAATCAAGGTTGATTTAAGTGTGGTTACTCAGGTTTTTTAACTTTAAATTTGCATAAAAATGTAAGCAATATAAATTTAATTTATTTATTCACTATGTTGAAGTATTTTTAATACATATAATATTTTATAAAAAAATATTAGATTAATTTGATGTGATAAATGAACCGACATACAAGCAGAAAAACATATAAAACGGTAGACAGATAGACTGACGCTGTTAAAATCAGTCACTAAGTTATTTTGAGTACTCAATGTATATGAAAGTATATTTCCTGAAAATAAGTCGAGCTGTTTTTGGATGTTGTGCAAGCACACACATACAAACAGAGAGATGGACATCCAACAAACCATCGATTTTGCATTAGAAGTACCCATAACAGATAAATAACTTGACATGGGTCAAAAATATTCAATGTACAAACAATCCATTTTTATTTATAGAGATTACCGATTGAATTAATGGTTTTCTTACATCTATGTTATGATTTAATATTTATTTATGGTGCGCGAGCAATTTCTCGTGAAAGTATTTTAATATGACTTTAACCAATCATAGAGCGCGAAGATAAAAAGTGATCCATGTCGTCACAAGGTTGCTTTTAATATAGGATAGACAGCATATCAAACGCAAGATAGATAAAAGTATTGTCTGCAGTATCCTGTTGTCCTGGAAACGGTGGACTTTTTTTTTCTCTTCCTTTCCCGAAACTTTTTCCCAGTGTGGTTTTTTGTCGCATTCGGTTTCCAGGGTTTTGCAACTAATGCCCCGTGATAGTTATAATCAGAAAACAAAACGTCTTCAGAAAACAGAGGACACTAAATACAATTGGAACTTGAGATTTTAGTTCTTATTAGACCAGAGAAAACATCTATCTCCCCTATTATCTTTTTTTATTTCTTAGGGGAATGAAGTTGTCGGATACGCTTCCAAAGAAATGAAATAGAAATACTGACGAAAAGTTTTCATCAAGTGATTCTTTCTCCTCCCAAAGAAAAACCAAAAATATAGTAAATAAACAGGAAAGTGGGGAAAAATATAACTGGAAATGCCAAATAACAATCGCTTTAAAGGAGCTCAACTTTCTGATTTTTCTGGAGAATGTTTCTTGAAGCGCGATCTGAAGGAGATCGTGGAAATTTCACGATCTACTTCACGTTGTGCTCAACAGCCTTTTGGGCTACAAAAAAAATATTTTTATTACTTTCACCAAAAACTTTTGATTATAAGTAACAAAATGTTTATTAAACCTTACTTTAACACAAGTTTGAGACACAATATTTGAAATCAAGACTTTTATAATGACCCATGACAGATTTCTTGATGAGTTGTCAAATGCAATCAAGTTCAGTAAAATAATAGATCCATGTATTACCATGAGCTTGCCTCCTCTAAATTTTTGCCTTGTGTTTTTGATTAAAATAAATGTAACGAAACCTTTCTTAAGATAATTCCATTTACAGTATTCATCTCCCTGTGATTATATAAAATTTGATGTATTAATATTTAAAATTTGGAAAAAGTATACAACATAATGAAACTTATCAAATCAGAATAATTATATATAAAGTTCCAAAACATTTGAAATTCATACAATCTATAGTTGTGAGAGTACATTCTGAGTAACAGTTAACTTTCAATCAATTAATTTAAAGGTATAGGAACGAAATATTTGTTTTAATTAATAAGAAAAAGTGTGAGTTACTAGGTTCAACCAGATAATTTTTCCTGAAAAATTATTATGAACAAAATGAAAATATCTTTATTGCTAAAGTATAATTCCATTTCAATTTTTCAACTAAAATTATATTTAAGGTCAAATTAAACTGGTATGGAATACGAAAAATAAGCGATTTGAAAACCCTTAACCTGTGGCAAAAATCCCCAATGATAATCAGTGTAAGCTTCAAACGTGCTCATGGTCACAGATATTGTTATAATTAGCACTTATAACTTGATATATATCAAATACCGTTTTAATCGAAACCAATTTGTAAAATACCAACTTATGTCATTACATACATCGACGTTTTAATTAAATAGACGGAGCATATACCTGCAGCTTCATGTTATTTCTCTCATTCTCTTCTGATTTCCGTCACATGGTGTTAGGAGAAAACACGAATCCCAATGGAAATCTAATTGAAGAGCTTTAATAAAATCATAAGTTTACATCGAATTGGATTACCAAGTTAATGTTACCTACACTTCCCAGATATTATGCAACAACTCCATCTACATACTCTGTCTATTTAATTAGAAGATAAATAAGTGAAAAGCAAACTGTTCTGGTAACATCAAACCGGGGCATCATTGGTAAGACACAAACCTCCCCTAGCAATGCAAATATTACTTTAATGCAAAAATGACTATACAAACAGGAACAAAAATCCAACTGAATTGCGGATAATTATTACGTACACTCATTTTATATGCAAAAACTATTTCAGTCTCACTCCTAAAATTGTTGAATTAATTACAGAAATTATTACGCTCACTCCACAAACATTCAAATTACTGTGATGGGGAGATCATTGTCAATGTATGAGAGAAAAATTGGAAGCAGGAAGAAGTGCACAAAGTATGAGCAAACAGTTATTGGAAACCATCCTAGAAAACTATTAACATCTTATCCATAGGTGACACTAGCAATCAGTCGTCTTACAGTTAAAACAGTAACTAGGTGCTTTTGTTGAAGAACCAAGTAACTCGCCTAGCAACTTCAATTCTGTACAGCAATGACAAGACAGAAATCTCTCCTAGCGATGCGAATATTACGTTATCGACAGAAACAAAATACAACTGCATTTCGAATAGTTATTAAAATATCATCGTGTCATATACAAAAACTCTATCAATCTTTAAATAATTTAATTAATTACAACCAGAGCAGAAATAAAGACGCTTCCTACTCAACATATTCGGATTTCTGTGATGATAAGATCATTGTCAACGCGTGAGATAAAACACTTATATGAAGCCATTTTAGAAATCTCCTGCCACCCTATCTCTGCGTGCCTCTTATACCCAGGCATCGGACAGCGCTTAATAACTTCTGGTTCAGAACCGCGGAACTGGGAACTGACCTAGCAACTTCAAACCTAGGCTGCAGTGATAAGGCAGAAACCTTGCCCAGCGATGCGAATACTAAATACTTTATTTCGAACCCTTCTGTCAACAGACAAAAATACGACTAATTATTAGCACACCCTTCTGTAACATAAAAAACTATAATCACTGAATCATCACTGAAAATAGTTTAATTAGTATCAGAGTAGAAATTATTGCGTTGACTGCCCGGATTTGGATCCCCGTGATGAAAAGATCACTGTCAACGCATGAGAGGAAACAGTTATAGGAAGCCATCCTAGAAATCTTCTGGCATCCTATCCCTGCGTGCCACTTACAATTAGTTGTCGGGCAGTTAAAACAGTAGTTAGGCGCTTTTGTTGCAGAGCCTCGGTAATGAACTTTTACCGAGGAGGCTGTGATTACGCGGCTGAAGAAGTAAAACTTCCCGTGCGGGGTGTGTAATTTACGACGTATTTGTGCATAAAGGACAACTCTAATGACTTTCTGTAGCACACTCAATCGATGCGAGGCTTTTGCTGAGCTCTGGAGGGGGTAAATAAACAGTGGATTACTCCTCAATCTCCTACTTCACTGAGTAATACTCTTAACAATTCAAACAAGGATGCCGTAATACGAGAGAAATAAAATAAGCTGTTTCTGAGACATCTTTGTGTGTACAGATCGATGGGGAAGTGAATTAACTTAAAATAAATATGCTTTCATCTACCTTGCACTGTTGTTTTAAGGGAATTTATTGGGTTAAGAGCAGTCTGAATACTTTAGTGTGGTCTACAAACAGTATCCCGTAGTTCGAAAATATTAAAAATGTGGACATATGTGTGTTTTTATTACATAAACATCGCTAAAAATCAGTCCCATAGTGTCCATGGAAATTCAGAAGCCCAGCACCCCTTATTAAAAAAATTAGGATAACAAAAGTAAAAAAGTCTCTAACAAAAGTAAAAAAATCTGTAACAAAAAATATTTTTAACGTGAATCTAAGAGATTTTAGTTTGTATTTTGAAGTCCTTGATTTTCACCTCTAAACGCCAACTAGGGACTGCAGATATCCCACCATTTCAGTCTCATATGGTTAATTGCTAGAAATGGTTAATGGTGTTGTCACGCGCAATGGGTACATTCAAATATATCTTCCCTATAACATTTAATTCTACAAGATTGAAAGCACATAAGAAAACAAAAATAAAACAGTTTTCAAGAAAAATGCCACAAAAAATAGGAGCTCCAGCATTATACCATAAAAATTTCATTCAGTTTCCACAATGCTCCATGAAATGCACTAGGCATGGGTTTACTGTCTTAGGGATTTTAGTATGACTTATTGCTTTTTGAGCTAGTCCAAAAATGTATTGAATTTTGTGATGAGAACTAACTTAATAAAATTCTCAAATCCCGTGCACTGTTTGAGGAGTATTAGAATACCGTGATCTCTATTAAACTGCAAGCGTAGTGGGTATTTCGCGAAAAAAATCAATATCGAATGATGACTCTCCTCAACTCAACAGCAAAGGAAATACATAAATTCCTTAGTATTAAGTTCTTCCGCTCTGTGTGTGCGACGATAATAGTACCATGCATGCAACTTAAATTATGAGCGACTAGTTTTTAGTGTGTTATAAAAATTAGGATTTGCGGTTTTATCACATATTTGCCTTTCATGTAGGGAGAAATGACCATGGGAAGACAAAATAAGTATCATCTTCGCCAACCAATCAGTGGTTGGTGAAATTTTAATTTCCAATCTCCTAAGCGATGACTAAACTTTTACAAGTGTATCTTTTCCCCCTTTTGAGGTATAAAATCTTCCTAGCATTTGTAAACGTTTGATTTTTTTGGTTTCAGAAACAGGTTGAACCAGTACTAATAAATCGAATACCATTGACGTTCTAGATATTTTTGTATTTTAGGTATTTTCACGAGCGACGAGGAAAACTTGGAATTGAAGACTGAATCAGCAAGACACTCCCAGGACTTTCCATTGCTGATTCCAAGCCTTCCTCCTGGTTCTGCTGTTGCTGTTTCCACTTTTTTCATTGGCGATTGCTTCAATTCTCATATATTTAGAAGAGATTCACCTAAATTTACTGTATGTATTTCTGGTAGGTACGTAGGTATTTTAATTAAAGACGCACTGTAGAAGCACAATGGGCTATTGGTGAATGTCCGGCATCAAACCCGAAATATGTATTTCTAAATAGCGGGTATTTAGACAATTGTACTGCACTTAATGGTTTTAGTTGTGTTGTTCATAGGTGTTTGAAGCAAGAAGGCTTATGACTTAATAGTTAGATGCCTGAAATTTGTAGAAAAAGATATATTGTTTTACAGATGTGTTTGGGCCTTTAAAACAATTCAAACTGAGTAATTCAACGAATAAGCTTCATAATAATGTAATATAGAATTCAGGAAACACGTCTGTTTAGGAAGTCATCATTACAGAAAAATTAGTAATAAAGGTAAGGAATAAAAAGTTATAAAATGTGTTATTGAGTTTTGACATTCAAGAAAAGCCATCAGAGATGTAATCAATTAACCAATTGTCTCGAAGAGGTGTCTCATCATTTAAAGAACACTGAACAGATCTTGATCTCGTCATCATAAAAAAATTAACCATCTCTTGATGACGAAACATTTCGTCAATAGCAAAATTTGTCAAATCTTGTACGAGATATTTTGTCGACGCCATTTCGAGGGTTAATAGTTATTTTATAATATCAAAATACCTTTTGTTTTTAAAAACTAAACCTTTATAAATTAATTCTCTTTTACTTTTAAATCATGATATGTAATTTGGAGAATTTAGAAGCATCACGTGTTATTTATTTAGTTAGTTATTCAGTGATTTTACAGAATCCAGTTACAGTATCAATGATTAACATAAAACTATGAGATAAATTAACATTAAGTGTTGATTCCTATTCACAAAAAGGAAAACACCATCTAATACATCCTCGTAAGGCAAATATGGTTCTATTTGTCTTACGAGTCAAATATGGTTCTATTTTTCATGAAATTTAGAAGTTTTCAAGAGTCGATAAGAGTTATTTTCCATTTTATATTGATTGAATAACCACCACAATGAATACTTTCGAAAGTTATATGAGCTCGCGCTTATATAAATGCAAATAAACCCTATTCAAATATCTCTTTGAATGTTTGCAAGTACATTTTAAGGGCTCTTTAAAAGTTCCCTTCTATTTGTCCTGCAGCCTGCAAACAAAGATGTAACTTTAGAAAACAATTTCTATGACCACCCTGCCTTATCTTAATACCCGTGCAAAATGATTTTTTCTAATAGTTATGGCCTCAGCACACTGAAAGGCACCTTAAGCGAAATCAAGTTCTGAAGTACCATGAAAACATTGTATTCAAAAGCATGAGACGCCTGACTAAAGTTATCTTTAAGGGCCTGAAGAAATTTTGGATTAAAAGTAATATTGAAGCACTCGGTATATACTGTTTCCTTTTGATAAAATCTAGCTAAACATTACGGATTTCGAAATGCAACTTGGTTCTTACCAAAGCATTCATTGTTAACTTGTTCTGCCGTTAATGCATTTATTTTCTTGTGCTTTCTTCGAAATGCCACATAAATAAAAAATGTAAGAAGTTAGATAAATAAAAATATTTGCTGCTCTTAACAAAGTCTACTTACAAATACTGCAAGAAATTTGATTTCTTTTACACTGACCCATAATGTATTTAACCCACAGAGAATCCCGAGATTTTCGAGTTGATAAGTGTTGCTTTTCAGCTACCAATACAAATGATGACGAAATAATCATACCGACTGGTTGAAAGAATCCCAGGAAAGATTTTATTGGTCCAGAAGTTAAAAGCTGGTTAGATTTCATACAGGGGAGACTGCAGGGGTTGCATATGTATTTGAAGCACTCAGAGGGTTAAAAAGATGATACTTTTAATAAAGATTCTTCTATCTGTAAAAAATGCAGGAGAAATAAAGGAGAAGAATGCCGTGAATTAACAAAACAAAATTACCTAGCAGTTAAAACACGTGCCCTGATACGTTCAGTAAATTTTAAAGATATAATTAGATTTAAGTACAAAAATAAATTTTGTAAAGAAGTACTCAATATATGATTAATTAAATGTCATTCAGGAAACGGATTATAAAAATGTTTATCTTATTTTAACCAGCTACACAATTTTGTCCGTTTCAATGAGTTCATATTCTTCTTTTCGAAGTTTTCATCTTTTATAAATTTTAAATAAAAGTAAGAAGATTTTAACGTTTTTAGTAAAGTTGGACTACGGGAAGGGTTTGGTAGCTTCTCCCTGCAGCTTGTGTATAATTAAATTTTATGAAAAATGGGGTTAGATTAATTACAATACATTTATCTTTAAACCTAGCCAACCGTTTAATAATGGTTTTGACAGCGACTCCCTGGCGTATTTGCATTTTTGACAACTTTAAATTCATTCCCGGATGTCTAGCAGTGAGGATTGCGAGGAAGATTGGGATGGGAACAAAACTGAGGTGTGCTTTGCATGAATGCATGCATTATTAGCCTATTTTCTTTTACTTCACAAAAACTGGAAACAAAAATCTTTGCTTAGAAAAATTGTGGGAAAACAAAAAGAATGTAATAAAAATGTGTTGCTACTCCAAACTTGAAGAGAAAAAAGCGTATGGTTTTAATGGATATAAAGCTTTTAATGTTAATGTGAAACGACGACTTGTGGGATATGAACTTGATTAATCGTAACTGATTCGATATGAATCTCGACTGGTGGTGGTGAGAGTGAAGAATAGTTAGAATGACCTTGTGTCTCTAAGCAAAGGACGGTTATCCATCTTGAGAACTGTCAACGGATGAGTGGTGGTTTAAACAGGATGCCATTTTACAAAGCATATGTATCAATCTGAAAATGGGTCAGATAAATAATTATTCACAAGAAATATAAAGATAAATTTGGTGAATTATTAGCTTAGCAGACCCTGCTCATAGCATATGCACTTAACTTTCTACATTGTTTATATCTTTGTATGTCAAAGTGGTTACTCACATTTCATATCTTATTTAAATGCACTTATAATTAATATAGCATCCATATTTAATAAATTGATTTCATAACTCTAAATGAAATAAAATTATCCAAAAATATATAGCAGTATTTCATTTTCTTCTATTAGTGTTAATTCATATTTTCAATAAAATGCACGATAAAAAGTACACCTCTGTCATGCTACCACAATTAGATTCAGAACGTCTACTTCAATTTCACACCACCTTCTTATTCAAAGGCAATTCGGCATTTTTTGACTCTAAACCTATTTTCTCTCATTCCTTCTTTTCTGCTCTGATTTCTCATTGCTTTTTAATGATACTTCTAAAGAATATCAATAAAGTGAAGAGCTCTTTCGTGTAGTTTATCAGTATCATTCAGCTTCATAGCTCAAATCAAGCATAACTGACAACTGATTCCCATGACGGTCGATTTTATGTTGCTTAAATTCGTCGTTTCAACTCTGCAATATACTAATGTCTATTTCTGTGCCACGTACTTTAATTAAAGATATTGATATGGATTTCGGGAATTCATTTCTTCTATTTATCAAAGCGTTGAATTTAGACTATAGGACATCGGTTATAATTTGTTGTATATAGTGTATATAGTGTTGTACATAGTGTATATAGTGTTGTATATAGTGTAGAGTGTTGTATATAGTATATAGTTTTGTATACAGTGTATATAGTTTTGAAAGCATATTAAAAACTGAAGTGGCTTCCAAATTATTAAACACATTTCACGTAACGAAAGTTGCGAGTAACGAAGAAAAAAATGTCTGAAATATTTTTTACAGCTCAATGAGAAAGTTTTTGAAGTAGAAATTATATTTTTCTTTTCTTAAACATCTTAGATTTAAAAGTAAAATAGTGCTTTAAAGTGTCAAGAACTAATAGACCGAGGAAATGAGTATCCGAGCAAAAATACGGCCCTCTAGGCATCGTGGAACTCCTCAACGACAGCGATACCACCATGGCTTCGGGCAAATTCCAGATGTGGGAATGTGCTGCAACGAAATCATCAATACGTTCACGGCGTATGGCTAACAGTATACTGATACGTCTGGCTATTTATTGTAGTCAAGCTACCAATGTATATATTTATCTTGGGAGTGGTATTAATGAACTAGGTATTGCAGGAAAGGCTCAGGAATGATAACATTCTACATCTGTGGTTAATATGGTTGCTCGTTGAAATTCGTTATTGGTTCTAGATATCGTTACAAAATATGCTTTTTAAACAAGATAGCAAGTATGTGGGGGAATAAGTTGTGGTTGAACGGTTTATTCTAGTGTCGTTTTCAGTAATGGTTCTGCCGACCAAAGTATACTAGTGTTCTTGGGTATGATTGTTCTATCGTAGGCGGAATAAAACTATATATTAAGTAGTCTTTCAAAACACGAGATGTGACAGAACTGTGATTACGTAGAATTTCATTGAATCTTATATATCGGTTGCAGCAGTTTACTCAAATCTAAGATCTTTAGTTTTTAAAGAAAATAGTGTTTCAAAGTAGACAGATTAGCTATCCAGACTAAACATCTAAGTAGATAAAAATTAATCAGTTTCAAATACGATGCTCATGTAAATGTTGCATAAGTTTATAATTATTTTGGGGAAAATATTATTCTGTAAATGTATATAAGTACACAAATTTGCAAATGATATTTTTTAAAATTTAAAAACCATTAACTATTAGATATTGCTTTCAGTGAAATACTCTCTGCAATAAAGATTGTACTTTTAGGTTAAGCATACAGAAATTAAATACTTAATATATTATTTGGAGGATATAACTCATTCCGATTCCTCTAGAAATATAATATTCAATAACAAAAGTCATCTTGTCGAAAACAACATTTCCTTTCCATAATTTGAATGCGTTTATACAAAGTAGATCAATAAGTAAAATAAATCCGATTCCCGATAATGAAATACGACTGAAAAGGGCCAACGAATGAATACAATCAAAGGTCATCACAAAATACATTGATATATATTTATACGTTTTAGAAATTGCGCATCAATTCTATTCTATCCCTTGAAGAGAATTTTCAGCTATACAAAGTTTCAAGTTCACACGCAAAAAATTAAGCATTACGTTTTGTCTCGTTAATAACTCTCCACCAAAAAACAGAAAAAAGCCCAAACAAAGCATAGATAAAAAATGATACACTCTTTTCGAAATAAAAAATTCAATCAGTTGTATCTGGTATAAGCAAATTGTTTCGCAGTTTCCATGCCAGGATGTCCTACATTTATCTCAAAATATAGTAAAATGCATTTGTATTCTTTAGAATTAGTGCACCAATTCTATTTGTTCGCAGAAAATTAAAACGCATTTAATTTTCGTTTCGATAGAAATTTTCCTCCAAAGAAAGCAACAAAAAATCCAAAAAGAAGCACAGTTCGAAAACGATACATTCTTTTCGAAACAGAAGACTAAATGAATTTCATCTCAAATAAGTAAATGGTTTCGTAGTTTCCACGCCACGATGTTCTACATTCAAAATGATACTCTTTTCGAAACAAAAGACTCAATCGATTCCATCTCAATACGTAAATAGTTTCGCACTTTCCAAACTACGTTTCTACTTTGATCTCAAAATATAATTAAATAGTTGTACTTTTTAGAAACGGCGCACCAATTCTCTTTGTTCTATAAAAACGAACCATAGTTTCAAATCACAAAAAAATAAACTAATCCTCCAGTTTTGGTCTCGATAATACTTTTCCTCCAAAAACAGAAAAAACCAAAAGGAAGAGCAAAAATGATACATTCTTTTCGAAACAAAAGACTCGGTCAATTCCGTCAAGAATGAGTAAAAGGTTTCACAGTTTCCACGCCGCGATGTTCTATATCCATCAACAACGCCGGCGAACCCCTGTTGTTATCCCAGCAACGACGGGAGCAACGCAATATAACATCTTCCCAAAAAGAAATAGGCAAGATCCAGCCCTCATAACCATCCTCTCAAATTTGTATTTTGTGCCATTCCGAAGTTCGCAAGATTCAACGAAGGGGGACAGGAATGGTGTCGCTTTGATTTCGAGAAAAGGGGAAGAGAAGTGAAGAGAGACGGAACGGCGCCAGTCTGGTAAATAACGGCTATGACTTCCAGACCGTAAACAACGGTGAGCATGGGGTGTCGTGTCTAAAACAGTGCAGGAATGGGATTTCCGAGACACGGTTCTAGGTAGAGTGGTGCATGAGAGCGATAGTTTCGCCCTGAATTCTATGCGAATAAGTTGTTAAATCGATGGTGATATTTCTGTTGGTTTCGATTGACAGTGCTTGAAGATAGAACATTTGAATCTAAGTTTCCAGTGAGGTATTGAGGTTCATATCTTTGATGCTTTAAATAGAAAACATCCAAATTCTTTTTAAAGGAATAATTTTAGTTGAAATTTTTGGGTTAGTTCGCATCGCTTGTCTTATGTGGGCATTATGGTAAGAATGAATGAAAGTGTCGTTGAGAGAAAGTGCTCGAAGTTTTGAGGAAACTAAAATACACCATAAAATGTATGGTCTGGTCAACCATTTTAGAAGATATCTCCACATTTTTTTTAATTTATGAGATAAGACTATCACCTTATATGAATGTATTTTGCACTCCAGAAGTAAATTTTAGTTTTTTTAGGGATCGTAGATTCCCTCATGTCTCACCGCCCGTTTAGGACACAGATGTCAAAATATGAAATGAGAGAATATTTATACTTTAGAAACCGTTAATGCACCAAGAATATTTTGTAGATTTGCAAGGAAAACACACTATAAAAAACAGTTCTGAGAAAAAGGAGGGGAAATTCTACTCACTAAGCTAAACTCAGTCTGTTTATCACAAGAAGGAATCCAACATTCATACAAAGAAAAAATGTTTTAGTGTACTTCACCAGTCTAAAGAAAACCATATTCTGATCTAAAAAAGCTAAAAAAATCTCACATCTTTAAAATCTTGACAACGTGCTTCACTTATAAGCCGACGATTTATATTTCTAACTTAACCATTTGAAATGTTTTACTTGGGGTATTTCAATTATAAGCTGACAGTTCATGTACTAAACCATACCATTTAAAAATTTCGACATTGTGTGTTTCAATAGTAAGCCGAAGATTTATAAACTTAACCATAGCCATTTCAAGAAGATGAGTCGTCAGACGTACCATAACCCATCAAAGGGTTAATAAGGAAATGCAGATGTTATTAGATTTGATTTGTTTCGCCACTTTAAGGAAATTTTTGATAGGCAAATAGATAGAGTGCATCATACATTACCTGCAATAAATATAATGCTTCAGGTTAGTCTTTTAGTTTATTTTATGCCGATCAATCGGTATAGTGGTCAGAGTGCTGACCTGTTTCGTATCCGGAGTTTGTTCGTCTAGAACGAATGTGTAGCCTTTTTATAAACGGGTTATGCCTAGAATGTGAGAATGTATGTGAGGTGAAACTATCCCGAGTTTGTTCAAAAATCTGCCCTCATAATGCTATAATTGGTCAGTCTTTAGCAAAAACAAATGTTCAGCTATTTCTATATCTTATATTTTTATATCGATTTGATTGTCTAAAAGAAGTCATAGACAAAATTGGTATTCAATCCACGTTACTATGGTATATAGGAAATTATTAAACTTGATTGTAAACTATTTTAATTTATAATTTATTTAAATGTAAAAAAATGATGGTTGTTATTCTGCCAAATGATTTAAAATAGATTACACACACAACACAACTCGTCGATTGTTTACAATGTATCTCAATTTTTTAAAACTTCCGCTAAGCTACCTTTTAAGCTAAAGTAGCATTTTAGCATCACTCTAAAAATAGCTCAGAATGCTGCTTTTGAAAACATCCAGTTCACTGAAATTGAAAAAAGTAGGCCGAGTCAAATTTTTCATCGTATCACATTTTCATGGTATAAACTCACTATAGGATGACATCAAAGAATCTTCACAGCATTTTAAAATGGAAATTGGAACTAGAACGATATTAGACGAATGTAGACAGGATATTGTGTTTCCAAGTATAACTTGAGTATTTACGCTTAAGACTACCTTTTCCAGGAATATTTTTCCTTGTTTATTTTACACCTATAGATAGATCTTCAATGTTTTCAAAAGCATTGTTTCCGATTTCAGAGTCATGTACAAGATATAATTCCTTATTTCTGAAATTTAAATAACAGAAAATGAGAAACGGTTTTTTGAAGTTAATTTTAAGAACTAGTTCACTATTTGGAAGTGAAATTTCAATAACAAATTTCGAGTATATATTAAAGATTTCGAATGATATTAAAATATTTTTCACTAATTATGCTTGTCAACATATTCAACACATTATAAATGCATCTATATGTACTGAATTTGTATTAAAAAACAAAAAAGTGCCAAAAAAATGTGAACTTATACTTGAATATTTGTGTAATTTTCGCTTGAATTCATTCGCAAATATGTACTTACACTTTCATACAGCTTACTGATGAATTACTGATTATTGAATTACTGATGAATATAGTCGAAGTAATGCACATTACTACCAAACAAGAGGATATTTTGTGTATTTCTAAAATATAAAATTGTTTAAATAATGTAAACTTCAATCATTGATCTTGTCACTCTTTCAATGAATGACTATACATTTTATTATTTAGAGGATGTTTCGATTCCTTTTTGTATTACAGAGCATAGGAGGAGCCGGTATTCACGCAAATTCCATGCAAATTGTTGTAAATCTAGTCTACGGTGCTCCTTGACATAGTTATTCATCAATCAAACTTAGCCAAACGGACATCCAGTAATGTCAAAACAATAACCGAAATTTTATAGTTGGAGGGTTACCATTGGTTGGAGGGGGTCTTACCATTTTGGCGACTATATTGGGACGACCATTTTGCATTTAATGTGAAAGTCATGTAACATCTATTTCATTATCCTTGTAGTTTTAGTTTCTGTGATACAGTGATTAAACCACATTAATTTATTTTTATAAAATATAGAATTACATTTTATCAACGAACAGACAAAAAAATCAATTGCGTGAGTGAAAAAAGTATAACATATTCCAAACAATTAGTGTTGAAAATTATTTGGCAGGATCACCTAAAACAAGAATAAATCATCCAATGTAAAGCGTTCCCTCAATGTCTGACCATCAGAGCAGGTGGAATAAAGATGATTGATTTACCTTAGAGCCCGATTCCATTCCCTCATGATCATTAACGGTCAGTCGAGAGATCCAGGCCCTAATTAATAGGCAATGTAAGCCTTGCCATCGAAGACTGGGGCTATCCTAATAGAGCTTAATGCAGTCTGATGTATTGCGTAATTATACGACTAAACATTTAATCGATGGGAAGATTGAAAAGAAATATACCATTGTTTAAATGGAGATAATGGATTTACAAAGATATATTTCACGATAGTCGGCATAGCACAAAACTTTTGGTGTGTTTGCCATATTTTATAGCACAGGAAACGCTTGAACAAAGTGTTGAATTAAATATGCCAAGTAAAATATTAACAAGTCATAATATTTTGTTTTCGAGAACACAATGAGGGGGGTGGAAGTTGGGAGAGGTTGTTAAATGAATACTGTGTTTACTCTTTGTAACTATGGTACAATAAAAATAAGTAGTGCCCAATCATGTGTACTATCCTTTTACCGAAGGTATAATAAGTATCGGATTATTCCTCTCAGACCTAAGGAATGATCTTAGCAAGAAACTAACTACTTTCTATAATCCCATTCACAATATGAGATTCCAATTTGTAGATCTTGTAATTTTAATAAATTGCGTTGGGTTATTTTTAAGTAGCAAAAAAATAATCTAATGACAACAGACGTAATTTAAATTGAGGTATAAATGTATTTATTATAATTATGTTTTAATAAAACGGTCAAACTATTAATTCACATTCATTACAAATTTATATATTCCTAGCGAATAGACTTAAATGGACTCATACGTTCAGTTAAATTGCGTGCAGTGTTAATTACATGAGGAGTGTTCTTGGATGTTGCACATTTTCTTATACTGGCAAGCGTTTGAGATGCTTTAAAATACTGGAAGGGTAATTGTAATTTTCATGGTGTGTTAAGAT
Organism: Meta bourneti; assembly: GCA_933210815.1. Classification (NCBI taxonomy): domain Eukaryota; kingdom Metazoa; phylum Arthropoda; class Arachnida; order Araneae; family Tetragnathidae; genus Meta; species Meta bourneti. The sequence goes on along the minus strand of OW119924.1, from coordinate 73,762,457 downwards.
AGAGTAGTACTCACCGGCAAGGTCAGTTTCTGTCTCAGGTATTATTTAGGCTTAGTGACCTCTTACCGTGAATGAAGGTCATTATCTCTCCTAAAAACACCATAATAACATACTCACCAAACCACAAGATCCCCAGAATGATCTCTCATTCCCAAGAATGAAAAATTCTAATTTCTTTCTTCGCTTTGAATCTCCTCCTCGACACTCAGGAGGAGATTCAAAGAGTACTTCAACTCTGAGTGTCGTCCTAGTCGACACTCAGATTTTAATGTTTAGACCATGCCACCGAGTCCAACTCAGACCTAAATTAATCATATCGGGTTTCTTCACCCCTCCCGTATTGTCTGCTTAATAGTCTTGTAATTGTCGTTATGATATTTATAAGCCACTTAAATGTGCAAAATGTATTCATCTTGAAAAAACATAAACCAGTTCGAATCTGATACGACATTTAAGGTCTATGAATCTATGCTTTAAACACAAAGTAACTTTAAAACGTTTAACTACTTATTTCAATTTCTTGTACTTATAAGCAATGCATGTATATTGATAGTAGTTCTATCATATATTTAGGTTTGAGTGCCAACTCAAAATACCTATACTAAAACAGCCACTAAATGTGTCTAAACACAAATGTTCTTATCCAAGCACTTGCCTAGATTCATATTGATTCTGAAACTGACTCAACCTACTCGTGCTCGGATCGCTTATATATGTATATATCCCATTCAAAAAGACTTGTTGGTCAAATTTAAATACAGTTTTTGATATACGTCAGTGAATATAAAAATATGCGTCTGAAATAGGACTTCTCAAACTCTTCTGATTGAAGACAACACATTTCGGAAAACGTGAGTATTTTCAAAAGAAAGGCGTACATTAAACAATCGTATAGAAGAATGGTATGACAGAAAATAATAAAGAAATCCATAAAAGAGAGAAAGAGATCAAAATTCCATTCTCGGAGAATTTCGGAATAGAATAGAATGAGAAGCTGAACAAAAATCACTCTATTTTTTCTTTTGACGATAGGTAAAATATCTTTCCCCCATTTTCCCAGAAGGAAGTCCCTCAAAAAGGTACCATTGGCAATTTTTTCTCACAAGCCAGTTTTGTCTTCTCTGCTCAGATCCTACGAGTCCATCAATATATAGAGCTTAGTATGGAATCCGTTATATACTATAGCGCCACAGTCCTCTGAATCTCGAGTAATAGTTTTATAAGTGCATTCAACTTCTGATTATCCGTTAAAGTGGTTGACGCAAATCACGAGACACAAGTCATGACGGAAATGGAAACCAACTTTCTGCAAAGGACGAGAATTTCTCAGTTGTAAATATGAGAGGCACTTTCTGTGAATCTAAATATAGGAGGCAGAAACATTTCCTGTGCGCATTCTGAACATCAGATCACATGGATTGTTTGTCGAATACGATTTCAGCACTTCGCATAAAGAAATTCCGAAGAATAAATTCCGAAGAATAAATTCCGAATTGATGTATGATAGTTGATTGATTTTCACCGACTACATTAAAACCAAACGTTGCCAAAACGGCGATTAACTTCAGTTTAAGTTAACCCCAATATGTATCAGACAAGAGCTTTTGGACAGGAGAAATAAAATTTTAACAGACCACCTGATTTGATTGTTTATGCTGAAAAGACCTCTCATTGTAAATATAATTCAAAGCTACGAGCATTTAATATGCACATTAGTCCTTTCCTACCAAGGTACAGATTAACCATTTGCGTCTATTAAAACATATTAGAACAGATTTGATATAGCAATTTCTGCAAAAGCAATTTAGTTCAGTTTAAGTCTTATGGTTTAGTCAGATGAATGCTCAAATTCTGTGTCCTGAATGTTGCGATTCCATTCGACGATGTCAGTTTCATAAAGATTGATTTTCTCTAAGAACCAATTCCAGCAATGTAGTTAACTTGTCAGTGATGAATTATCACTTGTATTGTCTTAAGAACTAGTTTTAATCAGAGCCTTCCCAAACAATCGATAGTGATGAATTTAGCTTATTTCCAGTCACCTGTCATGTTGCAGACCGATTAGAACAGGAAAGAATTGGTAAAATATAATAATCTAATGATATATAGTTTTTATAACTGTGTGGGTCTAAAAATGAGAACATATTGTACTCCCGAAAGGTCATAAGTAGTCTCAAAGTGGAATTTTGCAACTCAAGTTCTGTAAACTTGAATAATTCTTTAAAGTTCGCCGTGACTAAATGGTTTGTCCACTAGCAAGCAACCTACAAGTTGTTGATGGGCCAAGTGCGATTCCAGTCAGTCTCGATTGTTCTCTGGGTGTATTTCTCCCTTTTGTGTCGGTAAAATCATTGTATGTATGTCCATTTACTTGACATGGTTAGATGCGGTTTGGCCAAATATAGCCTTTGCGCAATAAAACCCAACTCAACCAACACTTAAAGTAAAAAGCTCTTGAAATAATTGCTAGATAACTTGAAATTAAAATAATATCTTTTAATAAAATGTAATTTCATAATATCTTTTGTTTTAGTATGTAGTGTAATTTAAGTCTTACTGAAGCAACACAATAGGCTATTGGAAGACTTGAAGCAACGCAATAGCTAGTTTTGGAAGTACTGATGATTTGTGAAACTGAAGCCTTCAAATTTACAGTGGAGACAAAATCAGTGGAGACAAAGTGAACGTGTCCAAAACTGATAGTTTGGAGATTATATACGTAGACTTATCTAAGATTGTTAATAAGAATGCTCCCTTCAGTTGGCAATAAAGGAAATTATTTTTGCTTTTTAAAGAAAATATTTCTATTTACATACCTAAAGGGAATATAAGAACAAAACGGAAATAGATGGGGCATATGCTCTATTTTGGCCGAACCCCTATTGTGTAGGGGGTAATGGTAATTGTAGGTAACGTAGCACTGGAGCAACACAACGGGTTATTGGCGACGGTCTGGGATCAAACCACAAGGGAAATATCCGAGCACACTTCGTAATTTGGAACTACTGTCAGATGACGAGGTCAACACCTGAGCTGGCACTCCACTCTCCAAACTTCCACACCACGCCAACGTAAGTACATTTGAGGCCATGCCATGTTTAAAGTACACTATCCCCAGCGTACACGACAGTCTTTGGTGGGACTGAGTTTTGAACTCCCAACCCTCCGATTGCCAATCCGTTACTCTTCCAACCGGGCTACCACGGCCCCCCCCCATTTTGTAGAACTCTTCGGTAATGTCATCTAAGGGATTTATATTATTTTCGACAATGAACAGCAGGAACATAAGACGAAGCACAAATATTATTTTGATATACACAAAACCAACGTCGATCAATCGATCATTTTCTAATCCAACCGTCTATTTATTTTGAATTTCTTTCAGTCAGCTCGCTCGTTAGAGTGAGCTAAATTCTTCACACTGCCTTGAGCACATCTTCAAATTTATTTAATTATCCACCAGGACTAGTAGATCAGGGAGAAATATATGAATATTCCAGATCACAGGACAAGATAAAGGGAAATTCATTTTAATAATATTTCAAAAAATGAAACTGTATTAGTGGATCTCAGGACGTCAACAGAGAGAAGCCTGACACAGACAACACAAAAGGTGATTTCTGCGTGTGGGCAGCGGTGCGCCAAAATCTGCCTCCCCTTGACATATATATATATATATATATATATATATATATATATATATATGTATGTATATTACATTCGCTACAATGTATTAAAACTCAAAAAATATCGTATTCCCGAGGAGAAATGATTAAATCTCCCACGAAAAGCATTTGTTCTATGTTTAGGAAAGCTCTAGGGATACTTGAATGCACCCTATTTATGTTTCTGCTATGTTGAATGATGGAAATTTCCAACGACGCTTAGCTTAATAATCAGTATCCAGTTAAAGAAGAAAAGAAAAAAAATTCAGCACAATGAGTTTTTTTCTAGACGCCTACAAAACATTTATTTAACATACTCATATTCGAATACTCCGTAATTAGTCTATTTCAGTAAGCAATAAATGCGTGGTTTCCATGAATAAGTTAAAAATGAAATTTTATACATATTGTGAATAAAAACTTCATGAATATCAAAAAGGTTTAATACATGGCATTAATACCAACTGATGCATAATTCGGATACATTTCGGTTGTGGTTTGTAAATGGGTAGCTGTTATCTAATATTTAGGAAGCCACCTGTAATTGAGCGTTCGTTCAAGTTGTTAATTTAGAACTTTTTCAAACTCCTCCCATTATTTAAGTATTGAAATTATCTACAGATTTGTGATCAGGTGATTATCATGGTCATATGTGAGTTTTGTAAAGGAAAGTGGTTTTACACCGCATTCTTCAAAAAGATATCATTATAAGAAACCCTTTATTAATATGGTCCGAAAATACTAGGATTTATTCCAGAAATGCTGAACGTGATTCTATTGTGAAAACCGTTTGAACGAACAAACGTAATAAGATACGTGATTTATTCTTCTGGAATTGAATATCTTAATGGAGGGAATGAATATGAAGTACTCAAATTCTGGTGCTTAATCACATGATAGGATATATGCATGCTTTCGACAAGTAGAATTGCGTAGAAGATACATGTCAATGTCTAAAAGCCATCCCGTATATAAGTATGTCCAGCGTGTCTGCGAAACATGTCGTTAAACCCTATCACCCAACTGCTAAGAAGGTAAAGCCCATTTGCTCCGTATAGATTTTTCTGCGCTCAGATGTAACATACCACTGAAGCCGTTACTTGAGACACAGTTTCTCGAAACATGCACATACGCTTCAAATATAGGAAAAACAATGCAGCTAAAAGCAAATATACATTCACATACAAGACAGAAGTTTTTGCAACTGAAACAGTTTTGCACTGTATAAAAGTGAAAAATTTATATCTGTGTAGAAGACCGAAGTTCTTAAACCTTTTTTAACGTGAAAACCTTTGTTTTATAGTGCACATATGATATACGTTCTAAAGAGATAATAAGGCCCTGAATTTTCTACATACCATTTTTTATGACACAGACTATCCAGCCTACCAACAAAGTTTTATGGTCGTCTATATACCCTTAAGCAAGTCATAAGTGTCTGCATATCGAAGACATCTTAAAGTAAACTGATAATCAACTTTCCAACAAACGTCTAAAACACCAAATAATTGTGAGAGTATAAAAACAAGTGTTTTCAAGAGACAGTAAAAGACATCCTTAAATGCAAGAAGGTCCAGCAAGTCTACAAAAGCATATAGAAAACACCTGTCCATCTGTACCAGAGTATAAAAGCCATTCTTCCCGTACAGTTACTGCTGCTCTAAGATATAACATGATACTGAGCACTATCAGTCATTCACCCACTACACATTCGCAGAAAGACACTTTCTTTAAACTATGCACCGGAGCAAGAAAATATGTCACAAATATTGGAAAACATAGGCAGTTGAAAGAAATGAAAATAATAAAAAAATGTTGGGAAGAAGTTCGCGTGTTGGGTTCAGAACATTTTAGAATCACCAAGGGAAAATAGAAAAAAATATGCATAAGAGGACATAAAGAAAGAGAGGTTATATGACCGTTGAAAGCATCGCAAATATGCATCGGTCCGGCTAAAAGCATGTAATATACACATCCAGTACGTTCGGTAGGAGTTTCTTTGCATCTATCGAAGAAAGTAGCAGGGTTTTTTTACGATTTTATTGTTTTAGTGTAAACTTCGTTTTTTCCCTTTCGGATTCGTTGACACACGAGATGGCACTGCAAACACATTACATTCCTGGTTAGGGACTTCTTTTGTATTCATCAATTTGCAATGACTAGTATGTACGAATTCATAAAAGCAGCACTTTATTTGCACTTAAGGAAATTTACGAAGTTGAAGAAACATCTATAAGATAATATTAAACCGTTTCGTCCAGCCTAACCCTTCTACTCTAGGGCATACAAACAGTCCTATTTGTGTTTCCGAAAAAATATGTTATCCATCAAATAAAATATCAAAAAGGAATCTAAAGATAGATAGAGATATTGGGTAGTATTTGTAAAGCTATGCTTCCATCTAATTCTTTTCGAATGTTTCGTAGGTTCCCCAAAATATAAGTACCATAATCCTTAGAATTTAATGATATAATTGTGTTTCACATTGAATTTCCAACTTATTCCCATACATTTTCTAATTGTAACCCTCTTAGCATAAAATTTCTGAGTTGTGTGATATTGTTTCAACGAAAATCCTTTAATAACCCTTCGCAATAATACTAGGAAGTAATTATCCTAGAACTCAATAATCCGAGAAAGTATTCTATAAGCAAGAGGGATACAAACTGGTTAGAAATCATGCAAGAAAACTGCTAATTGCAAAATAGTCATGTGAGAAAGATTAAATAGCCAAATGTATATATGTGTGTTCGCCCTTCAGGTTTTTAATAAATTATGTTGTTCGGATGTTTCGTAGGATACAAGTACCATAATCTTTTGAATTAAATAAGGAAGTTGTGTTTCACATTGAATCCCTAACTAATTCCCATATATATTCCTAGCTCAGGTGTTGCCTCGTCATCTGACCGTGGTTCAAAATTACGTGGTGTTGTCCTCGGATCTTTCCCTTTGGGATTGATCCCGGACCGTCACCAATAGCCCATTGTGTTGCTCCAGTGTGACGTTAATTGAAATACCCAACCCTACCCAACCCATATATATTCCAATTCTCTTAGCATCACGAGATTTCTGAATAGTGTGGCGTTGTTTCTACGACTCAACGCAATAATCGGAGGAAGTAATAATCGTAGGACAAAATAATTCTATAAGCAAGGGGAATAAAACTGGTTTGAAATCATGCAAGAACATCACAAGAATTTTTTTGTGAGATCAACTTATTCCAGAGGATTTTTGTCCAAAAGCTCCTGTTAAGTCAATATATTTATTTTGTTGATAAATCCCCAAAATGCATTAAAGCTCTGGACTCGTCATTTTAAGGTAAAATACGGTTCAATGTTTATATTAGTTTAGTTCTTCTGTACGATGATAATTTAAGAAGCTTACAATAAAATAAAGCCTTTTAGATGTAGGAATTCAGAATGGGATTATATTGAAAACTATTCTATATAATTTAATACAAATTCCTGGAAGACCAAATTAACTCAAGTCTAAATGTGGACTGAGTGCATGTCTTTTACATTTCTAATATAATCATGTAATCTTCCAGAAAAATAAAGATCTAAATGATATATATTCATAGTCACCATTTAAAGAATGTTGATATAGTATCCAATTGAATTTGTAAACCAGATTTTTTTAGAATGCATATAACGTGGAAATTCTGCTATACTTTTTATACCTCTTATTAGCTTTTATTATAACATACAAGCAGAATTACTTGCCCCATTCGGGTTGAATTGGGGTTAACTATAGAATGAAGAAGTCATAAGAGAATAATCACTTCTCTTTCATAGGAAGATATATTTAAATGTAAAGAAAATAACTTTTTAACACCTTTCGATACTTTTATATTTACCACATGCTTTGGACGCTAATAGTATACAAGCATATCCATCAACATAATACTTTTAATATATTTCATATACATCACACTCCTGTGGTATAGCAAAACTACGAAAGGTGACAAGGTTAACTATTACAAAAATCAATTTTGAGTTTGGGGAGGGGTGTAATAAATGTACGTTTTCTGTATAATTTGCCGTAACTCATTACATACAAATGACGAATTTGCGGCGAATACTCTAGCACCCATGGTTTTCCTATTAATATTTTTTTACTTGTTGTGGCACTCTTGCACCATGTAATCGACATTTTCAAAATTCACCATCTTTAAGGGAAGGATGAGAAATTAAACTATATATATATTCATGAGCGATTTTTTAAAGGGAATATTGATAACTTTTTTCAAAAGAAAATCACTGCTTTCAACAAACCTATAACAGGCATGATAAGTTGCTTAAATATTTCTGCAACACCTTAGTAGGCAACCTTGACCTTCTGTCATTACAGCAAATAATTTTTAATATTTAAAAAGTCCTAATTGGGATATTTTTTAAAAATACATTTTCAGTTAGCAAAGTTACATTTAAAATTTGCTTTATTCTGACTTGCATGCCTCTTTAAATGGAATCAGTTGTGGGGTTGTTGCTAGTGATGAATTGTAATTGCGATTGATTAAACACTAAATATTTTTTTAATTTACAACCACAGAAATTAGTGCGAAATAAAAGTAAAGTCATTGGGGAAAAAAGTTATTCTGAAGATGTTAATCCGAATTATAGTTAGTTTGCATAGTTGCCACATCCTATATCTGAAAATAGAACAATATTTAAAAATGCGAAATTAGTTCCGAGCGAAAAAAAATTACAAATATTCCTGCATATGTGCAACGAACACGAGTTTCCGTTTAGTTGAGCACGCGCGACACCTTAAAGAACTTTTTCAATTCAGAGATTTAGTTTTCAATGGGGAAGGGAAACACGCGTACTGGTTTAGTATGAGATTGAAAGTTTTAATGAGTTTAATCGTTTAGTAAAGTAAATCTATGTTAAAATCTTAAAATAAATTCGATGGGTTCCACAACTATATCGACGGTCTTGGTCGAAAAGGTTTTGTGCTATTATGTTTTTCTTTTACAAAAGAAGAATTCTACACCTACTTGTGTCAAACTAAAGACATTTGATGAAAGTGGGTCGAAATGTACAGTCGCGCGGAAGAAAAAAACCGAACCAACCGCATTATTTGAAGCACTATTCATAGTAGAGCAAATTCAAAGATATCATTCAATAGGGAATAACGTCCTCGACAAATTCAAAAGCAAAAACATTGCATTTGTGGCCGTCTTCATATCAATTTTTGCATAAACAACAAAATTTCCAATAGAAACACCATGTTTTGATGCCTTAATCAGAGCATCGTTAAATTAGTCTAAATATGAAATTTCATGACTCTACTGTCTTTATATCCGGAGATATTCTATGTTAATGTTGCAGTCAATTTCAGGGATCATCTCCCCATTGAAAATCGCTATTCTTAGATCGAGATTTTGTAAAGAAAATAAAATTAAAAAAATGTGTATTCTCTAAAGTGATGTTTTATGAAATTTTATTGCAAAAATTTTACGTGATACTTGTACAAACATACAAACACAAAGAGACAAAAAACGGTAAGACTGATGAAACGAATTTCAGTCTCTAAATAACTGCAAGTTCTCACAGTATGCAATTTCATGGAAATATATCCAGCAGTTTGGGTGTAGTTGCGGGCACATACAGATCTGGGCACAAAACGTGAAAACCACTGACTTTGCATTAGAATAACCCCAAAAGGATAATTAATTTAAAACGGAGCAAAAATATACACTATTCGAAAATTCCAATTTTATTTATATAGATATAACATCATTTGCTTGTCATGGTTAGTTGCATCACCGTTTTGATATTGCATCGCTTACTGTCTTTTCAATCTGCCTACAGTTTAAAGGGGATATTAATGAAGAGTGAAATTCACAAACAAATGTTGGTTGCAATATTTTTAGCATAATTGATTGGATTGCTAGATAACCCAAATTCATTACCGGGAACAATTAAATTAGTTCGATTCCGATTTTCTTTGTAGATAGAAGGGAATTTTCGAAATTTTTCAAGCAAAACTAATTATATCAAACGAGTTTGGGTAATATGAATATGTGTTGCAGTTTTATTTATTTTAAGTATTCTGTAAATGGTGTTCGGATCTATAAATCACAAAGGGATTTCACAAACTAATAGGATTTAACATTTCTAAATTCAATTTGTTACCCTTATTTCGTACACCAAAAATAATTTTTCGATAGATTTAAGATTTAGACAAGTTAAGCATATTGTATTTTGTATTTAAGTTAATACAATGACTTTGCCGTTGTACATGTCACAAATTGTTAAATAGTTTGTTTTGATGTTTTATTTTCTTATGAGCATTTTCATTCTGCGTTGATATTTCGGTTTGCGTTGTTAGTAAGGATAAGAAGGAATGCAAGCGATAACAATGATGACTAGAATATCGCCTCGCTTTGTTTGGGTTGAAATGACCCAACGGCGAACAATCTTATATTCAGTTTTCCGTCAATATTTGGGACCGCGGTAGCCCAGTTGGATGATTGGTTGGTTTGTTGAGGTTTTATGGCGCAAGGGCCATGTTTGGCCATGCTGCGCCAGACACAAGACATCGAGTAATATACACACACACAATGAACGTTTTACTGACACAGAAGAGAGAAATACACCCAGGGAGAAGTGCACGGTAGCCCAGTTGGAAGAGCAACGACTTAGCATACGGATGGTAGCGAGTTTGAAACTCGGTTCAGCGAAAGACCGTCGTGTACACGGGGGCTGGTGCACATTAAATCTGTGGTGGCCTCAAACGTACTCATGTTGGCGTGGTGCGGAAGTTTGGAGAGTGGAGTGGCAGCTCAGGTGTTGTCTCGTCATCTGACAGTGATTCAAAATGATGAGGCGCTGTCCTTGGATCAATCCCGAAGGGAAAGTCACAAATAGCCCATTGTGTTGCTCCAGTGTGACTTTAATTAACTGCCTATCCTTCAATATTTTGATTTGTGGCACTCTTGCATCAGGGATGAGATATTTCCGAATTTCATCATCATTTACGAGTGGACGAAAAATTAATATGATAAGATATTCATGATAAATTTATTTTTTTAGCAAACATACCTCTTGAAAATTCCATTCACTGACACATGAAATAGCAAAGAGCTTATTTGAAAATTAAAAGTCTTCCTTGTCAAGAGCTTTTTTTGTAAAGCTAAATGTTGATGGCGCTAGTGCCGGCTATTAAATTGAGCATAGTTAGCAGTAAAGTTGATAAAAAACTAGGGGTAATAGCAGAATGCATTACTGCCCTCCTAATGTACTCTTTTGATCCTCCGAATTGTCCTAGCAAAACTGCGGTGTATTCGCGTAGGTTTACTACGCTCATCTCGTCTTTCTCCCTGTTTTATGTTCCGATTCGGATAATCATTTGAGTATAAATAATTGGATTAAAAATTGATGATCAAATTTGTATAAAACAATAATAATTGGCCAATTTTACTTAGTGTTCGATTTTAATTGTGTATACCATTCGTCTTTCAAACGTTGGCGTTCTTTTATCTAGGGATTTCATGTACTCTCGTAGGTTTGACTATCTCTGTTCGCTCACCATTCGTATGCCTAGAAAACCCTTGAATTCTTTGGATATATAACAAGAGTGATGGCTAAACAATTTCCTGGCGATTTTGTAGTGATAAAGTAGCAACATTGCCGAACTTATGACAACTACAAATTCTAGCCACTTATTTTCCACAATCAACAACTGAAATATAGTAACATTAATAGGAAAACATACTACTTACTGGCAAACTACAGATGCAAGTTAGGTTGAAAACTACCCAAAGTACCACATAACATATTAATTGATTTCGAAGTATGAAAAGAAATACCAGAAATAGAGCTATCATGTTAAGACTATATTGCACTATTTTTTCATTTCGAGGAATTTCGATTTCTGAATAAAAATCACGTACCTGTTCAGAATTACATAGGTAGCTAGTATATATTTCAATAAACCCAATAATTTAATTTGAAACATTTCTTTTCAGTAGTTTTTCTGTAAATCGAATGACAAACTGCAAACAATATTTTATTAGTATACGCGGATTAGATAGAAAAGGGCAAGTTATATTTTTATCGCGACGTAGTGAAACTGGGGGATGTACATCCGATAGCATAAATTATTAATAAGTATATAACTTTTATGTCAACGTGATACCCCGTCAACGGGAGGACATTTGAGGTCATGACAGATTTAAATGCACCAACCACCACATATACAGCGGTCCTTGGTTGGATCGAGTTTCGAACTTGCAACTCTCCGGTTGCTAATGAGGTTGCATTTAGAAATGTTAATTGTGATGTATTTATGAGAAGTGATATAGTTATTGAGAAGTGATATAGTTATAGATTTTGTGAGATTATTATTGAGATTGAAAAGCATTTTTCATTTGTGAGATTCATAAGATACTGAATTACTATTCTGGATATCCTGAGCTGTAAATGAATTCTTATTTCCTTTTAAAATGAGTTTTTTAATAATCTACGACCGAAGTAGGAAACTGACACAAGAATATTAATTTGTGTTTATTTAGGAGGTGCGAAGTTCAGAGTGGCAACTTTTACTGAAATTAACAGCATTCGAATAATACTGAAGCAGTAAGTTGGGAAATTATTTACATTTCTGCTTATCCAAAAAATATAACTCCGCATGGGCTAAGTGTAGATGTATAGACACTGTGATTGTGTAATCATATTGTCTTAATGGTATATCCATGCAATGCCCTCTCAACTGCAATTAATCCTTATGGGTAATATTAAATCCAACACTCATTATTCATGATATTTTGCAATATAACGGATAAGCTCAGCGCCAATTTTAATAAGAGATTTGAACAACCCATGAATTAATCTTTCATGTTAAACCAGAGTCAGCTTTCAGGACAAGAGAATACTGAGAGAGATTTTGTTGAATAAATTAAACGCAACAAACGTGAAAACAATAATTACGTTAAGAAATAACATTTCCGTTGTTAGTCTCAACCTTAGCAAGACATATGAAAACAGTACACCTTTGTCTGACAAAAAGTACTTCATGGTGGAAATAGGTTACACTGTTATATATATATATATATATATATACTACTGCAACGTAGATTAATTTTTGTAGTGGTGGCCAAGCTGATCACAATACCTCTCTAGAATTTAGCAGTGACTGAATTCGATAGATGCTATAGTCCGGCTCTTGCAAGAAGGCAGTTGGGTCTCGTGGCATTGAACGAATAGTTAGTTAAATTAAAGGATTGATGGAAATATGTAAATCCCTACCTCAATTATTGTCTTTAGAACTGATTCTGGTTATGAGTTTATCGTTCGATTCCAAAGTGGCGAGAGATAAATCATTTATGGCCATCGCCGCACATGTTTCTTTGGTTTCTGCATATGGCAGTTCTTATCTGAGAACCTTTCACACCTTTTCAGAAATCAATTCGCGGGAGCCACACTATACCACTTGTTCGTAGATTGCCGATTGCTGGAGACCATGAGAGTTGTAGTTAGATCACAGATATACTTCCGTATGCGTTATCATGCAATGGATGATTGTAACAGTAGTGTTGCCTGTGTTGCCCTTAGCAGATTAAAAGAGGTACCATTAGACGGAAACGTCGATTGGCAATGAAGAGTGATGCTATGTAGTATTTGAGGCAGTGTCTGTTACACAGTGCTTCAGACAGTTGTTGGAAGTACTTCTTCTTCTTCTAGACCCTCCTCCTCCCAACTCACCGATAAGTTTTGAGTTTTTATATGGGAGGAGGGGGAGGACTTTAACCATGGGCACAAAAGGGGCACCGCGGGAAAACCAGCCCCCCCCCCACACACAGAGAGGGTACACCCAGATTCCGGCGCGTCCGCACCGAAGTCCAGGGCACCACCATTTATTATGTTTTCTTTAAAAATATACATAGAAAAAGGACCAACAGGGTCCAAAAACATTAAGTATCGACGACCGGCACACTGCCGGTTTACAAGGACGATATCGGCGCCACATAGGCCATCCTGTAGCACCTGAAACTTACCCACAGATTTATAACATTAAAAATTTTTTTTTTTAATTCATTAACTGTAGCTTATATTACTGCCAGTGGGCAGTTTAAAGTAGGTGCTACAAATAGGTGGTACAATAGTAGTATATAAGAGGATGGCTCATATGAGGCGCCAATATAAGAACAAAAAGATTATTTATGATATGATATTTTACAATGAGATTTACAATTATGATGATATTTAATAATTACTATATTTTAAGACAAACTAATATAAATTATAAAACTGGACCATATTCAAAAATAGTTATTAGTCCAAGACCCGTTAATCCAGAGAACCAAAAAACACCAAGACTCAAAACCCCAAATTTCTAAAATTTTTAGGAAAAGTAAAATCATAGGATCTAAAATAATGAAGTTTAAAATTGAGCCGGACCTAGTCCTTGACTCACTAATTACCGAGGGAAACAGGGTAGAGTGTCAGGGGGAAGAACCATATACAATTCAAGATTTTTGAGATTTTTAAACTTAGGGGAGGGCATCCGCGGCCACCCCTCCGGCCGCCAGCACACACATCCTGATTTTATATTTTGAGATCTTATCGTTCAGGATGTTGGCACACCACTTTTGTTTATTTTCGGAAGTTGGTCTTGTTATGTGGTGCGCCTTAGTGTACTGACAGTCGAAGAGATAGTGGTCCGCGTCCCCTACCTCCCCGCATGTACACGAATCTGTCGGTTTGATATGAAATCTGTGTAGGTAAGCCATAGAAGGGCCATGGCCTGTCAGAAACCAAGTAAGGTGCCTGTCTACGACAAGGATTCGAGGATTAACCTCCGGCATAAACTCCTTCAGCAGGAGGCCCTTTGCTGAGTTATTATGATGTTCCTGCCAACTGGTAAGTATAAAATTTTTGATGTTTCTATTAACAAACGAAAGTGTCGCAGGAACATTCAGCTCCTCGCCGGAGAATGTGGCCAGCTTGGCGCAAGCATCGGCCAACTCATTACCCGGCTCCCCCACGTGAGCCCGAACCCAACTCAGGCCAAATATATTGGTTAATTTGGAAGTATATTGGTTAATTTGGAAGTACTTGGCATCGCATTGGTAATTCAACTGTTTACCGACGATTCATCGAAGTGCCAATTGTTGCGAGCACTATCTGGTATTTGTCAGAATTGCCATCTGACATGTTTTTTAGTGAATGTGTTCATAATCACTACCGCTATTCGTCAATTTAGCAAGACAAATGAAAGGCAGTACAACTTTATCTACCAAGAAATTTTCATCGTGGAAATAGGTTACACTAACATATTGTAATATATTGTAGGTTAATTTTTGGAGTGGTGGTTAAGTTCACGAAGATGATATGTAAGACAGTGTCGAAACAATGGCTACAGTACAAAAGATTCAGGGTACCTAGTTTAGATTTGAAGCAGTGACATCTATTCTTCATCTGAATCAATAAACCTCTCGTTATGGTAGGAACAAACTGACAAATACTATAGCAGGTGAACGCGTTGATCAAGTAATGAGTCACCATCTACATACCTTTCTCCGAAAATTGGCGAAATGTGTTGCCCTTTTTCTTATTGAAATCACATACTTTTGTTAATAGCTATTGATTAGTCACAGAAAAGTCTCCGAATAGTCTCAGCGACATTTCTTCCGTAAATATGAGAAACATGTGATCTCGGTGAACTTATATTTCTGCCTTACGCTTGGAATGCTAACATCACTAATGCATTTGTGCGATTCTCTTTGCACCTGCTTTGCGCTGTTTTGGATTTATACTGAGGAAAGTGTTTACACGATTTAAAGAACGTGCTTGGGTTACAAACAAATGTGAGAACCTTTTTCTGTCAAGCTAAATATAGGTAGCTGTAGTAATCTTGTGTCGGAACGTGCTTTCTGTCTTGGTCAAATATGGTCCTAGGTATTCAGAAAATGATATCACTCGGCTTTGTTTCGAATACGATTTCAGCACATCGCCAATAGATATTCCAAAGAATGGATTAGGAATTCATATGTGATAGTTGTTTGGTCAATGCCAAGTAGACTAATTACCAAACATTCTCAAAACGAGGATTAACTACCTTTTAATGTGTCCTCCATATGTATCATGCCAGCGAATTTAGGTAAAAGGAAGTAAAATTCCTTTCGTCTGTCTGCTTTGTCTACATCGAAAATCAATCTCAGTCAGATTCAATCTATCGTCAATTAGGAATGTTCGAACTTTCAAATAACTTTAGGAGCTCTCGATTAACTTACTGAGCTGCGAGTAGAAAGTAAAATTTCCTACCCCAGCTACAATTTTATGGGTGTCAGTTCCATATGCTTCATGATCTGCAATGCCCTCTTAACATTCTAGTCATGTGGTCGGTCTGGTTGGGCTATATGACGCAAGGGCCGTATTTGACCCAATTGTACCAAACAACGTCATGTAAATTCGTCATACTCACAAGGAAAGCGTTTACTGGCACAGGAGAGAAATACACCCGAGGAAGAATCAAAACTATGTCGCTTACAACTCTCAGGTTGCTAATGCAATGGACAAATCCACTGACATCTCCTGGTGATGTGAAAAAGTTCTTTTGTTTCATCATTTTCTGTTAAAGTTTACATTGCATCACCTCAATTAGACGTAGCGTTATTGATAATTATCAATACATACAATTATGTGCTAAATTGTATATAGTGGAAAGTAGCCAATCGTCGAATTTACTTAATATGATCATCTATTTGATAAACCATTGTCGTAAACCATTGTCAACCCTTTTTAGTTAAAATGAGATAAATTATGAGAAGGTGCAAAACAAAGGGAACATTTTTGATGTGCCTCCACATATGTAGCAATTTCACCCAAATATTCTTAAAACACAATCATACCATCTGAGAAACTATAATATTTTGATTCCTGTAAAATGATGTAATACATGCTGTCTCATTTTTATTTGATAACCCACGTTTCCCAAGCCTGGTTGCTGGATATTTTTAGTGAGAACGACAGCAGAACCCGCGATGCGAGTGTCTCATCCCTTATCACTAATTTGCACGCTAAGTGACGCATTTGTTCACTCGGTCCCCTTCCGCAAACATTGAAACCCTTTCGACGTCTAAGCTGCTTAGAAAGGAAATCAATTTTGTGGTCCAAAAACACTCTCGTAGTTGTATCACTAAATAACCAAAAAAAGGTATCGGTATTTGAAAGTTCTTGAGACAGTTTAATATTTTATCATCCTCCGCGTCCCGTGGGACACGATGCTTTCAAAACTAAGAGTAATGCCTCAAGAGCGGTGCGAACTTTAAGGGTAATATTTTATGTAATGTCTACCTCGTTCTTTTGAGCTAATGGATTGCGTAGAAATGGCCATTTATATCCACTAACGCCTTGAGGTCGGGAAAGAAATATGTATAGATTTATAGGGGAGGTTAATTGAAGTATCAGCGAGCCTTTCATTTTTGCGCATGATTTCCTTATTGGTAGCAGAAATTACACTGTTCAAGAAAAGGCGCTACTCCAATTAAAGTGACTTTAAGTGTTATGTAATGAATTTGTGTCTTAAATGTACGCATATTGCAATGCATTTTAAGTGCGACAGTTTTGTTATTGTGAAAATCCAGTGCAAAAAAGCCCACTTATTTTGCATTGGTTGGTTGGTTTGGTTTTACGGCTCATAGACCACATTTGACCAAGTTGCACCAAACAATGTCAAGTAAATGGACACACACAAAGGAAGCTTTTACTGATACAGAAGGGAGAGAAATATACTCAGGGAGGAATCGAACCTGACAGGAATCAGATTGCTAGCGCAAATGGGTGAACCCACTGAGCCACGGTAACCCCTATTTTTCTTTAAAAAAGCCGTGTGTTCATTATCCTAAACTTACTGTCATCTCGTAACCCTCTGAGGGGTTTACAAGTATCTGTTATATAACCTAGTCTTCCTTACATGACTTCTAATTAGTCTTGACCTTCAAGATCAATAGAATCTTTCTTAGGATTGTTTTAACCAATAGATGTGGTTATTCCGCCATTGTTTGACGTGGAGTAGCATGAATACTACATTGCTCAGAAATATCTTTACTCTCAGAGGGTTAAGCATGCATTTAAGTCATAACGAAATTAAAGTCTCTTCGAACCTTAAGATTATTCAAAAGCTCCATAATTCTAAGAGCCGAGAAAATTGCAAGATGGTTTTCAGTTTACAATCTCTTTTCCACAAACACAGCGTCAAAGTCAATTAACAAATCAGTCAATTTAATTCAAATTAATCTGTGTCATATAATCAAACTTTGCCTTTTTTTAAGCGAAGTATGTCCACTGCGCTACCAATCTTCGAGTTGTAGGCGGCGCAGGTTCGATTCCTGTGAGGTGCATTCCTCATGGGTGTATTTCTCTCTTCTGTGTCAGTAAAACTTTCATTGTGTGTGTGTCTGTCTATTACTTGCTATTATATGTCTTATGTCTGGCGCAGCATGACCAAATATGGCCCTTGCGCCCTGAAACTCCGAAAACCAACATTAAGTGATGTATACCGAGAAAAACGTCAAAAAATATTATTTTTAAAGTATATCATGAGCAGGTTGTTTATCAATTCTACATCGTAAATAAAGACTATTGCACCACTGTATTAACCCTCAACTAAGCTGATGATGGGAATGGTTAAAGCCTTAGATAGAGAAAGTAGTGACATCCTTTTCCGCGTCCCCTGAGAACACATTTCCTTTAAGCTTGTACTGGATTCAAAGACTCGAGTTACTCAAGTACTCTTTTCATTTACCATTGGGTTTACTGTGTTTGGTAAACACGGGTGTCGAGAACTCAGGATATCCAAGCGATCTTTTTCTGTCTTCAGCCCGTTTTTATATTCCCCAATCCCTCTTTTTTTTTAATTTCACGACATTTTTCACTTGAAATTGCTTGTCCTGTGTTTGGTGGGTGTGATGGGTTGGCCAAATATGGTCCTTCTGCCATTAAAACCCCAAAACAACCAACTAACCTTTAGATTACCACTTGCCGATAATAGGTCCTTCCCATCGGGCAATCAGTGGTCACATGATGATCGACACCATTTTTGTATCACCTGCGATGAAAGGAGAGTGCTGTAGCCATAGAAGCTTTGGTTAAAGGGCTGTGAGTATAGTGCAATGGAAAGCTGCGGTTTTTTGTACTTCGCTCATTTACAGTTGCAATTTTTTTACTGTCTTTAAGAAATTAAGTAAGGCTTTATGTTGTTGTGCCTATATTCTAATAGAGCTTCAGCCACTATGAAATTTATTGCTGCAGTAAAGTTGTACATAGCTTTAAGTGAAATTGCCATTTTTATACTTTATTTGTTAGTATTTTCATACATATTTATATAGCTTTTTTCAAACAATCCTAATATTATCGGTTTGTAATTTTTGTAATTCTTTTACAATAATTGAAAAAAACATTTATATCAAAGTATTTCTATTGTTTTCCTTGTGCATTTAATTATGATTTTATAAATAATAAATGTTGTGGAATTATATATTTAATTATATTATTAAATTGAAATTGTGCTCACCTCTTTGAATGAAGAATTAATTTCAATGTGAGAAAATCAGATAATTTACGTAAACAATTGTACACACGAAATAAATTAAATGGTCAACATATCGATTACTTAGACTAAAATTGTCATAATTTAAAAGTTCTTTAGTTTGAGTATTTTCATTAAGATTAATCTGTACGAAATAGTTTGATATCTGAGATATTGTGCATAATATCTAGGGCTTTAAGAATGATTAGAGTGCACAAATAAGACCCAGAGGTTGAGTTAACCCACAGTTATCAAGTGTCTATTGGTATGTCATGCCATAAAATCTGTCCCTGAATGTGTCCACTGCCAGCAGTCAATTTTCACCATTTTCATAAATGTTGGTTAGCCAATTAATGCTTTAAAGACTTCAAATATAAAAATCAGAAATCTCACAGCTCGTGTTTGAAATATGTATGAAAATACGAAACATTGCTGCTTCTGACGTTATGTGTCTTTCTACCTATATTGTGCAAAGCTTTAGTAGAATGCCTATATTATCAAAGTCGCGAGGTACCACTACTTTGCATGTCAAGGCTATTAAAATTACTATCAAAATTCCTTATAGTAATTTTGCCTTTTCAATGCCTGAGAGCCCACTTCACAGATTTATTTCAAGATAATATGATTGTGTACGAGTACCAAATCTAGAATAAATGAGCACTTCAAAAGTGTGTTACTAGTAGTACACAATCGTCACATTCACAAAATCCCCATCATTAGTTGATTTCGGATTCATGTTATTAATACAAAAGAACCTTTATTGTATGAGCTCCGATTAACAGTGTTTGAGTAATCCAAGTCAAATTTGATACCGAGTTTAAAGATTTCAATGAAGCTTCGAGTACGAGTGTGCGCACTTTGTCCATGATTGGTCTGGATTGATGGACAGATTGTTGGTTTGGATTTTATGATGCAAGATCCCAAAAATGGATAAGTTAACCCAAGCACAAGATAAAATAAAACTCGCTAAAATATATTTTAAAATAATCCAGATTAACAACGAACCAAACCATAAAAAGCATAGAACACTTAACTAAACATGAAAACAAATGAACCGTTTAAAAGTGCGAAAAAAGTAAAAACATGAGAAAGGCAAATGTAGTTTAAAATGCATTGATGCGAAAGATGAAATGATGAAGTTTGCGTGCGTGAAAGTTTTGTAGAATAAGACCGTTAAAAACTTTAAAAAAAGTTTAATATGTATGTAGCTCACGGGCAAATTTATTGTAAAATTATCACAATAAATATATGCTGTGGCACAAATATAACATATTTCTTAGCCCTTGCTTTTTGAATCTTTCAATAGCATAAGAAGTTACAAGAAGTTCTGTAATTTTTTTCTGTATTTCTTATAGTCTGTTTTGTCTTACTACGTTCGTATTTTATCTCTTTTCCAGTTTCCCGAAGTGACCTTAATTAACACTATCTCGGATATTAAAGGCTCCACTGTAATTACATTGCACTCCCAAGTTTCCTAGAAATAATAAATCTAGGAAATAATATTCCACAGAAAATATAGCATTGGTTGTTGTTTAAGAAAGTGCTTTGCAGAGTAGATAAATTTTCACTTTTGAATATTGCATATTAAGTTCATATTTTTTCATAAAGCAAAAATCTTTTATAATCGTATTGCTAATTATGTCATTTGTCAAACCTTTGAAAGCACGTTTGAATTTCAGTATTATTTTTCTGAAACTTTTCCTTTGCTTGCACATTTTAAGACGCATATAATTTTATTCCCTATAGAGTAGGAAATAGTTGAGTAGGCAATATTAGTTTAATATTCATTCTTCATAACTAGCATTTTCTTCTGGAAGTTTGTCATAAGAAAAATGCTTTATTTAAGTTCCTTATGAATAATTAATCTAACTAAAACTGGAATCACAATTCTTTCTTGCAAATCAAATATTGCAACATTAATTACCACTGAGAAATGATAGGGCTGTACATTTTGTTATTAACTTGTGAATGTTTCACGTTTCCAGCTTGCTTAAAAATATGTTAAATATACTATGCCACATTAATTTAAGGGTTTTATTTTCGAAATTTGTTCTTCAATTAACAAAACGAAGATTTCATACCCTCTATATAATTTAATATTTCTCTTAATCAAAAAGTATTATAAAATAGAAAGATTAAACAGAACTAGAGAAATTAGACAACTTTTAAATTTACATGTGACATATGAACTGCAGACCCCGTCAGAGGGGAATCTAGACCTTTCGGGACTCTGGCAAAATTGAGACTAAAGTTGTCCTGTAAAAAACAAAACTCACATATTTACAATGAAGATAGAATTGTACTAAATTATACTCATCGATTATATTAATATTTTAAATTTACAAATGTTCTCCATAATAATGTTTTTGTAATTAATTATTGACTACACATAAAGACTAGTAAAAGGTCCAGCTTTGTTAATGTATCCTGTTAGTGATTCTCAGAGATGAAAGAAAAAGCGTCCCTTTTTTGTTAAAATTTAATTTCTTTACCTTAAAATTTAATCTCAACATATTTTTAACTACTTGAGAAATGTATATTCCCGTCAGAATAATGTTTAATCAGTTTCTTATAAACCTTTGAAATTTGTTTTTAATTCTCGCAGTAATTATCAACTCTTCAAAAAATACAAACCGTCTACTGTGATTTTGTTCCCCCTTTTTAAACTTTCAGAACTTAATTTTGCTCTAACAAATAACAATTTTTTTAAATGTTTATTGTACTTATCACAATTAAATGTGTCGTTGTTTCGGTATTATATATTTAAATTGAAATGACATGTATAAATAGTTCAATTAAAAATGAATTAATGTTTATTTTTATTTCCCATCCAATTTTCAACTGTTCTAAAAAACAAAAAAAAAAGTCCTGTAGTACTATGATTGCATTTTCTTATTTTCTTCTAAACTCTTGTGCGAGCTAAATTAACTACCAACAATCTTTTAAACCTTTAGACATTAATTTTCAGCTATCAGAAAAAAGCAAATGGAAATATTGTCTTACATTTTATTCTGTTATCAGTATTCTAAATTGATTCGAATAAGGTATGTACGCTGTTTTTATTCATCTCTCTTTTATGCCTCGTATTAAATATAAAATTTTGTTAATGAAAAAATAAGTAATCTACAAAATGTTAATGAACATTTTTTGTAGTTTATATTACCTTCATAATTTATAATTTTAGGTCAGTGTAATTAGTCCTTTCTATATGTTTAATGTCTTCGTGCATCTAAAAGAGTTTGCGGGATTATAGGAAACTTAGTTGCGTTTAATAGGAAATTGATCATTATATCTCAGAACACAATTTGTTTTTCGGGGGGATTTCTATTTATTGGTGGAGACATGCAGAAACAATCTTATACATAGAAACATCGTATACAGTGCTCACACAAATATCCGTCCATTTCACGTATTTTACTATTTTCTTGAATTTTATAAGGTGGTAGTGGAAATTACGATTTAAAATTTTACCACATAAAAATTCTCTCTCTGTTTCCACATCGCATTACAATAATAGAACAAAATAAGGCATGCTCTTATATTTTTTCGCAAATAGCTTCCTTGAAATTTGAGCAAGCAGATTTTATTTTCTTGTTTCTGTTTTGAAAACATTCGAATGATATTAAAAGCAGTGTTGGTTCATTTTGCATTTATGATGGAAGTAATTACACTCCATAGCAGTGGAATATAAATGTTTTGAAATTAATTAAACGATACTTTTATAAATATATATGCTATCCATTTTCTATACAATTCCATATTTCAATGTTTAACGCTTTGTTTATAATTAAATACGGCAGTGTTTTACATAAATATGTGAATACTTTAAGTGTTTTTACTTTCCACGAACATTTTAAATAAACTGTATAATTTGCGTTGCCTACAACTGATTTTAAAGATGCTTAGCGTATTATTGGTGTATCAATTTGAATAACATTCAACTAGTTAGACTAAGACCTTTAGTATAAATTTAGTAATTACCAATTATCATATACCAATTAATAGATAATGATCAAATACATGGAATTTACTTTTATGTTTTACTTGTGCTAATGTATTTAGGAAACATATACTTATATAAGAGTGAAGAGAATAGAGAATTTGTAATTCACTGTTTTATGTTTTGTTATGTTTTTATTCATACTTACCTTCAGGAAGAAAAGTACTTTATAAGTATAAAGATGTGGGTTTTACTAAGTTACTTCGTTTTTTGTTTTGATGTTTTTATCAATACTTTCCTCCAGGAAGAAATACTATATCTGTATAAGGATAAAAAAGATAGAGCAAAGAGGTTGCTTTCAGTTACTGGTGCCAGATGTATCCCATGTTAGTTCGTTTGTGGAGATAGAAAAATGCAGTGCAGTTTACCTTAGTTAAATATATATTGGGTAGTACCTGAAGTTAAATTATGATATAGATTCGAAATTGTGTGTCGAAATAGAGGTTTCTACTGGAAATTATAAAGTTGGTGCTCAATTTAATATGAAGACGGCCTCTTATGCAAATTTCATGCATTTGAATTTATAGAAGACGTTAGTTTCTGTCGAAGACCATCTTTTAATTTTCTCTATTGTTAAAATTGCTCGAATGAAGAGGGGTAGTTCGTTCTTTTTTCACTACTGTACAATGGTGTAACTTAAGAGGGAATAAAGGAAAGATCAACAATATTGGAAGTCAATTTTATTTGAGCTTGTTAAACTATTAGAGGATGATTGATTTATGGAAGGTGTGTTCAATGCATGGCTTGCATTAGTCGAGTTTTAAATCGTGATTAGTCATTGTTTTGAAGATTTTTGAAATATTGCTATTGCAAAAATATTTCTCACATACTTGTTGTGTTGCCCTTTTCATTTTTACACTTTGGTGACCATCTAACACATCGGGGGAAGGATTGTGGCTATGCATCCTATGGGGTATAATGTTTTATTCACACTAGAAAGAAAAACGCAAAGAAATGAATGCTGACCGTCCAACCAATCGGCTATGAAAAAAGCAATGGTTAACAGGGGAACACGTGGATAGAAAGTTCACCTCTCGTGACATGGCGAAATGTAAACTCGAGCTCAGAACCCCCAGCGTACTTGGCGTCGGTCACGTGATGGCCATTTCGAAGAAAACAGACTCTCCCCACCATTCTTAGAAAAGATTGAAGAGAGAGATACCGCGATAGAATTTTAAAATTCACAAAAGAGAGAGTACACGATAGATAAACTGCACAGAATTTACACTTCAAATCTTTTTTTACTAATTTCAAGTGTCTTTCTAGTTAACATCTCTGATGTAAGATTTCTTGCATTTTCTCCATTTTCTAATGATAATTCTAATTATTTGCGGGATAGTTTTCTTTCCCAAGAACCTAGAATTCATCAGCACGTTTTAGAGCGTCAAACATTATTTGTAGCGCATTCTTACTATTCAATATTCATCTATATTATTGAAAAATTTTCGCTTGCTATCCGACATCTTTCTATTAATTTTATTACTGTTTTCAAACAGAAAGGACTGCAAATACTGTAGGTGGGCATACAAATAATTTGTTAATATTTCGAACAATTTTGTATAAGATTATACTGAAATAAATAAAAAAACATTTTTATTTTTAACCATTCAAAATTACGTGGTGTTGTCGTCGGATCTTTCCCTTTGGGTTTTATCTTGGATCGTCGCTAATAGCCTGTTGTGTTGCTCCAGTGTGACGTTAATAGAAATACCCACTTATCTTACAATCATAACTAAGTAACTAAAAAAACAGGAATTCTAAGAGAAAAAGGCGACAGTCCGGTTTTTATTTTTCTAGGTAAGTAGGTAGGTATTTTAATTAGTGTCACACTAGAATATCACAACTGGCTATTTTATTTTTCTAGGAAAACAGGGATTATTTTTCTTCCCCTTAAATAATTTTTTAAAATTGTTAATGCTAGAATTAAAATGTACAATAAATAATCTTTAATTTAGATAATAACTTTTTTAATTTTTAATATTTTTCGGTGGTTTGATTCTACAACTATTTCAACTAATTTCCCTCTGGTGTCTGATTTTCACGTTCACTCATTATGTATGATTAGTTTATGGTATGTATAAAATGTTTGATCTATCCATGGATTTTTATAGTTTCATTTTGAACTCCAGATTACCACCGTCTGTTTCAGTTGCTGAGACAGATGAAAGTTTACTACTGATGATTTACTTTTGAAGTATTATTATGTGTTTTATTCAATATTGAAGAACAAGTTAATAGATTAATTTTGAATTTATATTCATGTTCTTTACTTAAGGAAAACATAAGTAAACTTTCAAAATATTTCTAAACATGGGAAATCATATCGCCATCTAGCGTTAAGTGGAAGCCACGTTGCGAGGGTTTAGGTGTATGTGGAAGGTCGAATGTGTTTAACCGTCACGAGGGGAAAATTGGCTTTACCAGTGTGAATCCGCCACAAGGTTTAATTGTGTTCGATATCTCTCCGTACAGTTTCTATATTAAATTTTGAAATTGATAAAACATTAAAGATGATCTCTAGTTATAAGAAAGTTAATGCTCTGCATATCTGAAACTATCTTGATATCAGATTTGTATTGCATCAAAATAGTGCTCGACAAAAATGGTTGTTTTGATTTGAATACGTTACGAAAAATACTTTAAGGGAAAAAAAATATAAATAAATATATATATATATATATATATACTTGTGTCCATAAATTACGGGTCAGTTACATTTTTAGAGAAAAACAAAACTCTGAAAGGAGGATGATGATAAATATAATAATTAGATATAAGGCAGACTTAACAGAGATTTACACTCTCAGAGAAACAAACTTACGTGAATGTACCTGTAATACATGCTAAATTAAAAAACACATCATGTTTGGTCTGTGAAGCAGAAGCAAAATGTCCACAACTTTTTCGTTTAATGTCATCAGTCAAAGTATAATAGAGTACATTTCCACCCCTCACTGCAATGCAAGAATGGCATGGGTTGCGCATGCTATTCACAAAATGATTCAGTAAATCTTGAGGTAGATTTCGCCATTCCTCTTTCAGTGCAATAACCAGGTTTTTATTTATATGTGGTGAGGTATTTCGTTCTGTCATTAGTCCCAAGAGCATCCCAAACATGTTCTATGGGAATGAGGTCAAGGGGTACTCGGGCCACTTCATTCGGTCTATTCTTCTGGTGCTCGTGTCATCACCACAGACCGAACGATGACAAAGGGCGATGTCATCCATAATGGTGAAGGAATTTCCAACATCACGAAAACTACGTACATGAGGAATAATGACATCAACACTCAGCTCTTTCCAGCTCATAAAACTCGGTACGTCTATTAATAATGATACCTACCCAGTCATCACTCCACCACCTCAATTAAAAATCATTCAGTCACCAGACACTTGCTTTGCTTTAGATTTTATCACCTTTAAGCAATCTTGTGCTGTCACTGACTCCAAATATGTATATTATGGTCAACCAATTGGTCGTTTCTATTTGTTACGTCTTTTGCTACCGTCGGTGATTTTTTGGCACGAAAGATCAACTTCCGCGTCTGTAAATTTGCATATTACATGTGACCCTTAATTTATGGATATCAGCGAAATATACTTCATCCCTTCCAATGTTTTATGTGGCTATGAAAATCTCTGCAATACATTCATCTAGATAAAACATTTAATATTCCGAATAAACAGTTTTTATAAGAATTGTCTCTTGGGATTAAAAAACTATTTTATCATATCTTCAACTGATTCTGTCGGAAAACTTTCGACAATTTTATAAAGCAGAAGCAACAACCAATATTAATAGCAGAAGTGTGTGTTTTTTCCATTTCTCATAAGATGTAAACCTCTTCTTCCACAATAGTAATTTTACTTCCTCTCGCACTTTAGGATGTATGAAACGAAAACAATTCTTCTGGGAGGCGAAACAAAACTCCGCGATGGCGCATTTATTGGTGTGTAAGTGTAACACAAAATCTAGAAATTCGAATTGTTATTAAACACCAGTCTCGGAAATGTGTGAGGAGATGTCATTTCCTGTTAGATGCTTTTGTTTATTTAACTTCCAGAAAATGTGAATGGAATATATCGTGAGTAATATTAACAAAAATTCATTTCAAATCGAAACGGTTCTGATTAAACTACATGAAAGAATATCACTGAATCTCAAGATTAAACTGAAGTTTTATGAAGGTGAATAAATATTTTATTGAGCATTTCGCATAGCATACATATATATGTAATTCACACATAATCTTATGTATTACAGACAACTCTTAGTGGTGTAAATTCAGCTATTGTATTTGGAGAGTGGGTTGTCAACTTAGAGGTTGATCTTGTCATCGGACCTTAGTTGAAAATTAGAGGGGTCTCTTCCTTCCGCATTAATCCCATGCCCTTGTCAGTAGCTCATTGTGATGCTCCAGTGTGACGTAAATCCAACTACCAACCAAAGACCGTCATGTAAGTGAGGAGTTGCACGTTAATCTGCTCTGGCCTTAAATGTAATCACGTTGGTATAGTGTGGACGCTAGAAGAGTGAGGTGCCTCCTCAGATGGTGACATGGTCTTTTGATTCTGATCTGAATCTGTTAATCACCTGATCGGTTAAAACTGATGAGGTGTTTTCCTCGATCTTTCACTTCGGGATTGATCCCGGACCGTTGCCTATAACCCTGTGTATTGCTCCAGTGCGGCGTAAATTCAACTACCTACATACCTGCCATTAAGTATAAAATCGACTTTATAATTCAATTCTCAAACTCAGAATATCTGAAAAAGTGAATTAGATGCAATTGAAGAGGTCGTTCAGAAGTTAAATGTAAATCTCGAAATAACAATTAACACCATGGATAATAGATTAATTTTATTGCATTAGGAATAAAATGTACATATCGATGCTTATATTCAGTAGAATGGATTTATATGAGATAACAAATGTGAGTAACGACACTGCGATTAGTGTAGAGACTCACAACTCAGAAACTAGCGCAGATGTTTTGTGCTGACCTGCTTAGTTAGCAATATTTCCCATGGTGTACAAATACTTTCCTTAGAGTTATAGTTTGCTCATATATATTATGTTTGGGCACGCCAATTGATCCCGCTCTGTGCTTGATGATTTAAGAGAATTGAACTCAAGATTAACAAACACGTTTATTAACAACAAATAACGGGGGTTGGGTAATTAATTAAAGCCGCACTGGAGCAACACAACGTGCTATTTGCGACGGTGCGGAATCAATCCCGAAATGCAACAAATAACGATATAACAGAGAGAGAAGCTGCGAGGTTGGTGCTTTGTAGGCAGTCTGCTTGGAAGTAAGAAAACAAACAACAAAAGAGCGGCTAAACAGCCCTCCAAACATAACTGTGCAGGCGCGATGACACACCTATTGGCAAGGGTGTATGCTCGCCATTTCTTAGGAAATACTCAATACACTATTAGATTTATTTTAACTTGTTAATGTTCACGCCACTACAAGTAACATATTCATTCGACGACTAGGAACTCAAATTTCATAGGATAAGAGAATAATTTGTTTGAGACACGCATGGTGATAAACTTAAGTCGTCGCTTTATCCACTCACACTGAAGTAGGTCAGACAAGTATATATCTGTAGGGTAGATAAAGTGTGTACAATTACACAAAGCTAGTGAATGAGCAATACACAGTACACGGAACCTCTTTAATCGACGTCACGTTTGCCAACATCAGAGAACACTAAAGCACTTACGTTTTACATTACCATTTAAAATAAAGAATTCAATTTCATTTCAATCTTACGTTTTATGTAAAAGGTTAAAGTGTAGACGAAATGACAAAACTTCACGTACGAATCTACATCTAAACTGAAAATTGAATGAGTATAATACCATCCACGAACGTACTTCTTTCAGATGCACGATAAGAATGTTTAAAGTCGCAGAGATATTGGAGAGATTTGAAAGATACCGGTGTATTTTAATTTTCTTTTCGGAAACACATGGACTGATAGTCGTAAAACGAAAAAGAATCCGTTTTCGAAAAGTGATGTTTATCGAACGAAATACTCTACTCGAAAATTAACGCGATCGTGCAAGGAAGTAGAAAATAATAACATATCAGAACTATTTCAAAATTAAACTGGAAAATCGTTCACTCTACAAAAAAGAGCTTCCCCTCATATTGAACGATATTAAGACGTTTTCCGAGATCTAAATTGCTTTTCCTGAAGCATGGAGATTGAAAAAAAAGAATAATTTTCAGAGAAAAGTGATTTAAATATTCTTTCAATCCGCCTTTGGGCTCTAAGAACGCTTTAATAAGATAAACTCCATTCAACAACGCATCCAACGAATGGTCTGGACCCATTCATTTTATATGGAAATGCATGCAGATGCTTTTGAAAAGGCTTTTTTAAAGCACAGGCTCTTAGCGAAGGAACTACCCAGAGATTCATCACCGAAAATTTAAGTATTAAAGCAAGCTCAAATTGTATTTCAAAATGACTTCGCTTTGAGACCTTCTATTAACAGAATAAATAGCTAAAGTGCAATGATGTAGAAGGCGGAGCAAATAACAGGCTTGCTTTCGTAATTCGGCTATCAGAAAATGGAACGAAGTTTTACATACCTTTTTAGTCTTTTGAAGGCTCATCTAGCCGCTTATATTCGGATTTCCTGAATGTATATCAAATTTTTCGTTCGTCTTATTTAAATGAGCTTCTCTTTATGAGTATGGCGTGTGGTTTTACCGTTTGAGGTATACAGGACATACAAACATAACATTCCCCAGACGCATTTGTTTGAAAAGGATCAATTCCAATCAAATGTAGCAGAAGTAACGACACAGAAATTACATTAAATAGTTTCAATCAGGTTATTTGCTTGTTTGAAAGTCTGAAAGGACGATTGCTTTGATTGTATGGAAGAAAAATAGATAGGGTACATAATAGATACACTGCTGGCCACCCAAATTGCAACACCAAGAAAGACAAGAGATATCACAACAAAATTTATTTTGTAGATAACATGTTGACCAAGTATCAAATGATTAAATTTATAGACTTCTGTGAAGTGTGGTTCCTGCCAAAATCAGTAGCCAGATTAGCCGCCATTGTTGGAGATCACCGCTGCCACACGCCTCGGCATTGATTCAAAGAGACTTTGGATGTGTTCTTGGGGTACAGCAGACCAAGCAGCTTCCACACGTTGCCAAAGTTGATCTGGTGTGGCAGCTGGGGATGTATTCTGAGTCAATCGTTGAGCAACCATGGACCACATGTTTTCTATCGGCGAAAGATCCGGAGAGCGAGCTGGCCAGGGAAGCAATTCAATCTGGCGATTGACGAAGAACCCTTGGACAATGCGTGCCACGTGTGGTCGCGCATTATCCTGTTGAAATATGGCTGTGGGCAAGCCCTGAAGGTAAGGAAGGACAACTGGCTCCATCACCTCGAAGATGTAGAGCTGGCTGTTTAAAGTACCGGCAATGCGTACTAGAGGAGTGCGAGAGTGATATCCAATACCGCCCCATACCATAATACCCGGTGCAGGACCAGTGTGGCGGTGCATAACGCAGCTGTTCAGCATCCTCTCTCCACGGTGTCTCCAGACTCGAATCCGACCATCGTGGTGTTGCAGACAGAAGCGTGACTCGTCAGTAAAGACAATTTCATTCCATTCTGCCGTCCACATCCTTCTTTCATCGCACCATTGGCGGCGGAAACGTCTGTGGTTCTGCGTCAAGGGTAGACGAAGCAATGGACGTCTTGCGGACAGACCACTCTGCTGTAAACGGCGTCGAATGGTACGCGCAGACACTGGATGATGCAGTACAGACTGAATGTGCTGTGCTATGGTTCGTGATGTGGCTGAGCGGTCCGTCACTGCCATACGCACAATATGCCTGTCATCACGTGAAGTGGTGCACTGAGGTGGATGCGATCGAACACGTCGGTCCGTCGTACCCTCCTGCATCCAACGATCACATATCCGCATTACAGTTGTTTGGTTTCGTCCAACACGACTACCGATTTCCCTGAAAGATAATCCACAATCTCGGTAGGCCACTATCCTTCCTCTGTCGAACTCGGATACTTGATCAAAAGATGATCGCTGTTTTCTACGAGTCATAATTGATCGTTTTTTTTGAAAAAACCACAAGAAAAACACAATTGCCGTACTTGAAATCGTCGAAATCTCCAAGCCTTAAATAGCGCTTTGAAGTGGCGCCACAGGCGCGCGTGATGTGCGTCTGCGCTGAAATTCTAATCATTTGCATATCTCACCTCCGCTAATGCATGTTGTAAATTTCATATTATTTGCATGCTTCCTTCAGGGTGTTGCATTTACGGTGGCCAGCAGTGTAGTTAGATAGTAGTAGATAATAGATAGTACATACCATGGGACACCTTATTTTAGTCTTACCAAATGTTGGAGTCTAGCTTTTGAATTAATCAAACGTCAAAATTAGAAGAAAAAAGATTCACAAGTGAATTGTAAATTATACAAAATTTAAAACTTACAGGGAAAAAGTAAGAATAGTCGATAGAAAAGCGGTATGTAATATAGAACAACTAACAAATTTGTTACGAACAAACAAAATATTTATATTTTATATAAAAAATTTAATTTTATTTAGTACTAAGGCAAATAAATACATTTAATGTTTTTGCAATTTTTTAAAGTTTTTTCATGCATAAAAGTTTTTGGAATGTTCTTTTGATAGGTATTCTAAAAACTTTAAAAAGATCAGAATTATTCCTCCTCAAGTCATAAAACTGTTATCAGAATAAATGTTAGTCAACCAGTTTTATATAAAAAATATCAGGTGACATAAGTTTCCTACCTAATTACATGCACCTGAGTGCCAGGAAATCAGGTAAAGATGAGCCTTACAGAAGGCATAGCAACGCCACTTACGCACGTCATTGGTTGCTGCCAGAGAACATATAAAGTGATAGACATCTGTGGAAGCATGTAGAGGTGTTCCACCACGATATAACAATTTAAACGATTTTCAAGAAAGTTTAATGGTTGGAGCTTGTGACACATGTGCCCCAATATTTCAGAGGAAGAGAAGTTTGGATTTGCACGTACAACCATTTCAAGGGAGTAACGAGGCTACAAGAATTCTGGAAACATCTGTAACTTACTATAGCTATGTGGCCGTAAGAAGATTCCGGTTGAACAATATCTTCCCTTCAGTTAGTATAAAAATAGAGTATTTAAGAGATGTTATTTTTATGCAGCTTGAAGAACCTTAAAAATTGCAGGGAATGTAAGTGTAGAGGATGTAGACAAATAAATCCATAAATATTGCTTTAAAGGTTGTATTATACGAAGTTTTTATGGGTAATGTGAGATCCCAATTGAAACGTTTTGTGATGCATCCTTCTATAAAGTGCCTTCAAAATATTCTTTGTGGTAGGAGGATCATACTCAATGGAAAAGAACTGATTTATATTCACTTTACCAATTGATTTTATATAGTTTAATCAATATTTCTTTAACTTATGTAAGAATGGAAATGGGAAATATCTTTTTAATGACTAGACTATTTTCTATTGTTAAACATACTCGAGGTGATAACTACAAGTATATGAAGTATCATATGACTAATCGCTGAGTGATTCTAGAAACCTATGTGTTTTGTTGTAATTAAAACAATTGTTCTCTAATATTACAAGCTATTTCTAGCTTATGAAATCTACGGTTTTATTATTGTAACAACGACTAAATCACATCAATTGAAATCCTACGCATATCAATTTATCAATTGAAATTCTACTCATAACAATATATTTATCGATTGAAATGATACGCAAATCAATGTATTATATTATTATATAATTGTAATATACAAGAGTTAATTATATATATATATATATATATATATATATATATATATATATAATAATGATGAAGTGTTTGTGGAACAGGGCGTAATCAGGGAGATACAACTAAAATAATTATTCTCTAATATTAAAGCTATTTCTAACTTATTAAAATATGCATTTCAGTTTTTGCAACGACTAAAATAATATTCACTATGCCAAAAGTAATATCTAATAAAAAAGTGATTGGTATTTTAATCTAAATATATTTTTAATGTGAACTCTTTAGCTAGACAATAAAAAATCTTTTAAATGAAATTAATACTAAGTGATACCAAATTTTTGTTTCAATAGCTTTTGAAGGGTATCCAACATGGCGGTCAACGAAGAAGATGCATTTTTTCTGCTTACGATAAATGTTGCAAAACTGTGTAAACTGCGATTTTTTCAAAGTGCAAAATGAATCAGCAGATCCGAGATGATGCAAGAAGAGCATGGGGTAAGTTAAAAGTTCTTGTAAAGCATGTTGAATACATTAAGTCTTCACATTTTCGAGAAGCCTGTAAAGAAAGTTTAATGGAATGTGTGAAGGTCAACCAGAGGTCATATACAAATGTTTTGGCGCCCTCTGTACCCGAGGATCGAAATGATTCGGATTGTTGTGTTATTGTTAGCGCAGATAATGGAACATTGAATGATGTTAAGAAGATTATTAAAACTGAAATCGATCGGAGGAAAAATAAGATTGGAGTTCGGCCACATGAAGACTGTTGGTAATAACAAAGTTCTAATACAATATGTTCCAGGATCTGATGAAGAGAAATTATTCTCTGCTATACAAGAGGAACCCAACACTTATAGTAAAAATATTCCAAATGATGTAAAAAATGAAGAACTTTTAAAGATTATTGCTGATCAAAATCCTGAAATCACTGTTTCGGATGAGTTTGGAAGGAAGCTTAAGTTCGTTTAAGTTCGTTTCACTTTGAAGCAATTTCAATATGAGAGAAGTGTGGTGATTGAAGTGCATTCTGCTATGCGTAAATGTACTTTAAAGAATTCAATGAAAGTTATGGGGAATGCATGTAAGGTTGAGGACTTTATTGTGTTAAATAGATGTTTTTCATGCCTGGGATATAATCACAGAGCTTATGAGTGTAGGAATACACTAACTTGCTATCACTGCGCTGGCGAACATAAAAGTTCCAACTGTAATAAGAATGTTTAAGTGTGTGTGAATTACAGATACAGTTAGATTTACAAAATTAAACAGTTAGATTTAACAAAAATACAAAGAATGCTGCTGCGCACGTCGACGTGAATCACAAGCCAAACTCTCTGCTCTAGTCATATAATGAAACAGACTTCTTCATAATATCTTTATGATGAAACAGATTTCTTCAAAAATATTTTATGGGTAGGCATGAAAAATTGATTGCTTTTAAGTGGGTTCAAATCAATTTGCACGAATACAAAATTGCTCAGCAACTTATTCTTCACATGGAGGCAGATGATATCTTCATTGCATTAATTCAAGAACTGCATTGCTACAGGGGAACTCTTCTTGGTTACCCAAAAGGATATAAAGTATACTATGATGATGGAGCAGAACTTGTTAAGGCTGTTATTATTATTCGGGGTGATTGTTTATCCTCTTTTCAGGATATAAATAAAACCGATTACACACACACACAAAGTTGTTCTTGATCTTAAAATTGGTGATATAAATTTGACTTCCTATTCAGCCTATTTCGAACCCAAAACCAATAATGATATGGATTTATCGAAAGTCTCAAACATTTTATTTTCCAAGAAGCCAAAGTTGCAATGTCATCTTTGACTGAAATTTCTTTTGCTGTGATGACAAAGTGTTTTCCAGCTGATAATGAAAGTCACGATGATAATGTTCACATAACAATACGTTCTGAATTGCAAAGACCATAATCGTCTGCTTAAGATTTTCCTTTTATTACATCTTAAATATAGTCCATCATTAAAAAAATTAAAAGAAATAAAACTCTTCGACCGGATTCGCTGCCTAATGTAATAATTCAGCAATTCTATGCTATTTTTCCTGACTTTTTTCTCAAGCCTTTCAATCTGTGGTACATATTTGGGTGTCTTTCCTGCTCCATGGAAGGAGTCGCGTATTGTTTTGATCCCTAAGACATTGGATTTAAGGATTCCTCACCTTGATGATGTTAAATGCCTTAGCTTATTATTAACATTGGGAAAATGCCTTGAAGCACTGTTTATTAATAGAATTAACTGGTTTTTGAGAAAGAAAGATGATTTCTTCAGTGATGCCCAATTTGGTTTTAGTCCTCAAAAATCTGCTGAAGACGCTCTACTTCGATAGTGTGACATTCTGCAGCATGGGATGAAGATGCTGACAAGTGTGCTCATATTTCTTGATATAAGGGGTGCCTTTGACAATGCGTGATGGCCTTCCATTTTGAAAATCTTAAAAGATGCTGGTATTCAGAAAAACGTATATAACCCTCTTGGAAGTTTTCTGAATGAAAGAACCGCAAAACTTCTTATCGGATCGGAAGGTAAAATTTTTTCTTTAGAGAGAGGGGTCTTCAGAGATC
Organism: Meta bourneti; assembly: GCA_933210815.1. Classification (NCBI taxonomy): domain Eukaryota; kingdom Metazoa; phylum Arthropoda; class Arachnida; order Araneae; family Tetragnathidae; genus Meta; species Meta bourneti. Next base: position 73,726,845 of record OW119924.1, on the reverse strand, counting down.
TGTTTTTAGACCTAGTTTGTGGAATATTAATTATAAACGATCTTTTAATTCGTCTTCTGACTGTTTCAAAATTGCATTTGTTAATGATATTCTGCTGATTTTTCAAGGAAATCTTCAAAACATCATGTTGTGAGCACAATCTGCGCTAGACTTTATTTCCCAGTGATCAAACATTCACAATCTTGAATTCAACACTTCCAAGAGTAAAGCTATGATTGTCGGTGGAAAATTGGATGAAGATGCTATTTCACCTTTAACCCTTGAGGGTTCGACTCTTGAATTTGTCGACCAATTTAAGTGCCTTGGTGTTTTACTGGAGAGAACACTCAAATGGAAAAATCGTATTGAATATGTTTCCAATAAATGCTATAAACTCCTTACTGGCCTGTATCGTATTGCCAAAAATACCTCTGGAGTAGGCTATGGGTTTTTTAAAGTTACGTATAAACAAGGTATTATATGCCTTGCCAAGGTATTATCTTATGCATCTCGGATCTGGGGACAGGCTTTCAAGACTAAGACCAATCGACGCAGATTGAGGAAGATTCAACTGAGAATCCTTCTGGCGGATTATCAGAGGTTATAGAACAATAAGTTATTAAACAATCTTTGCTATAGCTGGAGCTCCACCTTTAGACTTGGAAATTAAGTGTACAAATGAGTTGGATGCTTCAATTTTAAATGATTTTTCGATGGACTGTGTTGATGTAAAATTGCCTCTTAGCGACATACCTCATCCGGCTGTTTTTGAATCGATTCATCTAATTAAGTACGAGAAAAATGTGGAAGAACTTTTTCAGAAAGTCTGTTTTACGGACGGTAGTAAGATGAACAACAAAGTTGGCCTTGCTTTTGTTTTATTTCGACAAATTCGAATGCGGATTTTATAAACATCGTATCTTTCAAGCAGAATTGCTTTGTATTAATCTCGCAGTTAAGTATGTAGTTTAAATAAAATGGAACAAAATGGAAAATAGAACAAAACTGGAAATTTTTGTTCAAAGTACCTTATTTGTAGCGATTCTCTTTCCTCCTTGCATTTACTGAACAATGTTGCAAGCACAGAAAAATTAGTTGCTGAAACGCTTTTAACAATTAGTTCTCTTAAAAATGGAGGAATTGAGATTTTCTTTGCCTATGTGCGTGGATACTGGGATTTACGGGAATGAAAGAGCTGATTTTTTAGCCAAATATTCTATGAATATAGCAGTTGATGTAAATATTAACATTTCCAAGTGTTACTTGAAAGCCTCATGTTATGACAAAGCTTGTTGCTAAGTGGAACGAAGAGTATGTCTCGTCTGAGAAAGCTGGCCACACCAAAAAATTTTTCCTACTATTCAGCATAGATTGAATTCAGAATTATTTTTCTTTACAAACTTCAAAATTACACAATTTTTATCTGGCCATGGAAATTTTGCTAAATATCTATATAGGTTTCATCTTCGGACTAATGATATGTGCGAGTGTTCTAAAAAGCAGTTACAAGATGTGGAGCATTTGGTTTTTAGTTGTCCTGCATTTGAAAATTCAAAAATGTGCCTTCAAAAGGATTTAAGAAAATTAGGTGAAACATGGCCATTAAAACTCAATGTTTCTGTTAAATCCAATCTCTGCTTTACTACTCATTTGTCAAGTTCATAAAATCTTCTAATTTTAATTAAATTGTTTTCCATTTCTATGTTGAATCAACTTAATTCTGTAAGCCCCATGGTGCACGGGGAGCTTCTATGGTGCACGGGGAGTTTGCTTTTGTTCAATTAAAAAAATAGCTTTTGAACTTACTGAGCAAAAAACACTCCTTTGAAAACAGGACTTTAAGGGCAGAAAATTTTCATTGTTTAGTTCCAATTCCCTTAGATTTGGTTAATGGGGGTTTATTTGCATTCTGTAAATTTGTATAATTTCCATTATCATGATTTAACTATTATCACTTAAGTTATGTTATCTTTTAACTCTATTTCTATAAAATTTTATCTAGTTACCAGACCTCTTGTTATACCTTAGAGTTAACAGGGATAAATCTTGTTCACAAAAGAAAAATTAATATGCCGCACTGAATTTTAATTTAAGAAATTTGCTTTAAGTTGTTTCAATCTATGTAAGAAAATTCATAACGAGTAGAAAAAATATCCTTTTCTTGTTCAAATAAAATTTCGTTATATGCGGTAGTCATGAATCTTCCATAGTATTCTATGTTTTTTTAATATTGAAGAAAACCGTTTTACGCAAAGTTCTCGACGTGCGAATAAACATTCACTCAAGTCATTAAATTATTGAAATTGTATGATTGATGCAATTCATATATATATAAAAGCGAACGCATTCCTGAAAAAGTAAAATACACCAAAAACATTACTTTATCCATGCGGGGATTTGGAAAGATCATTTATCACTTGTTTCTAAGAGGAGAATTCGGGAACACTGATTTGAGTTTGTAAACTTGGTTCGAAGTTTTTTCTTTTCAAAGCTAAAATTTTCCTAATGTCCCAAAGGGAGGATTGTAATTACGATCTGGAACTTTCTACTGTACTTTGATTGACAGTGAGTGAACATTTTGTGTTTCTCTTCTCTGTAAAGTAGAGAAAAGATAGAATGAAAGAAATGTTCAACAAAATACTTGTTTAAAAGATGGTAAACAGTATGAGTCTTAAATTACGACAGGATTATAAATAAGCACATTCTGTCTTGTAGAATTAATTCATAAGCGTTTGTAATTAAATATCCATTTGGAAAATTTTTATGATTTAAAATTTTATCAATGGCCAATAGAAAAAAGGTTTCCTTCAACGTTATATGGGCCGCGGTAGCCCAGTTGGAAGAGCAACGGATTAGCAGCCGGAGGGTTGCGAGTTCGATACTAGGTCCAGACTAAAACTGTCATGTACATGGAGTTGGTGCACGCTAAATCTGTCGTGGCCTCAAATGTCCTCGCGTTAAAGTGGTGTGTAAGTTCGGAGAGTGGGATGTCAGCTCAGGTGCTGACCACGTCATCTGACCGTGGTTCAAAATTCCGAAGCGTTGTCCTTGGATCTTTCCCTTAGGGATTGATCCGAGACCATCGCCAATAGCCCGTTGTGTTGCTCCAGTGCTACGTTTATTAACTTCCTACTTAACAATTGTTTTTCTGGTATTCTGACGAACTCTGCCGGTGGCAACTGGCAATATTTTAACAAGATAAGTGTTTTCAACATCTGACACCTTCAAAGCAAACACAAACTTTAAAACACTGAAAACTGAAAATTGAATGTGAAAAATAGCACAAATTGTTCCCTAAAACTCATGACATTATCTAGCTCTTCAAACTAGAAGTTTACATTAGTTTAAATCCAAGCAAATATTGAAACTTCACTTTACACTTCGAAAATCTGAATGCGAAAGTAAATAATTTCCTTGTCACTTTAAATTTTTTAAGGAGTCGCTCTTCGATAAAAAGATAAAAATATGCTCTCAAAATGCCATAACTGCATACATTTTCTGCGTTTCAAAAAGTACACACCTCTAATTTATCGCTACAAGCATTCTTCGAGTAGGTAGCATTATTCACGCTTGAAAGTTATTTCAAAATTGTTCCACTAATGGCTGTCAGTTCTGCCATATAACGCCCCAAACTGATTTTCTTTTCATAAATATCCTAAGTACTCCAAATTTTACTTCCTCACTTGTGTGTAGCCTTTTTCTCCCCAATGTCCTCCAAAAGGATCCTTCAAGGATCCTTCCTCCGTACACGCATCAGGGATAATTTAAAATCTTCGTAAATAGCTGTTTAGTTGCGGGAAAAGCGATGAACGATCGGACGTGAATAACTCGACGCAATTTTCGCAACGGGACAATCCTTTCCGCCGAGATGACCAAGAACTTCTTGTGTTCGGGGGGGATGTGGAGGTGCAGACGATTCTCTGAGGTGCGATCGAACACACTTGAGGGTAATAAGGGAATGAAATTCTTTAGCAGCGTGCATCATCTCAATAAATCAAGTTGCCAGTCCACTAGTTCCCGTTCACACCTGAGCGCTCCTTGCGACACCGCCCCAAATCCATTTGGTCCTCCTCGCATTCGTGCTCCGATAAACTGGCGTCCTGTTGATGAAGAGCGCAACCCGCAAGGGGACCGTTTAGATATTGCAGGGGTGTAATTTATGATCCATGGCACTGGGTGGGAAGCATTAGCGGCGTTTGCATCGCTCGATAGTATAGATTTCGTGCCGAGCAATGATAAAGCAGGTCTAAGGAGAGTCGATCTTGGTGAAATCGTAACACCAAATTCTCAACATTCTACTTCTTCGCGCTTACGCATCTCGACTCGCCCTGTGGTTTGCAGCCTTTAGAAGAGGACGTAGATGAGATCAAATTGGCTGTAAATAAATTTATACTGAGAAGAATTATCTATGGCCTGCTTACTATCATTCCAGCCACATCCAGATGCGTCTTGATTTTGTACATTAAATGTTTGTTTATAATAATACAAGCAGAATTACCCGGCGCTGCTCAGGTTGAATTGGTTAAATAATGATTGAAAAGTGATAAGACTAATCATTTCTCTTTTATAGAAAATTGTAAGCATCATTTAAGGGGACCAAAAATAATTTTTTAACGTCGTTTTGAGTATTTCATAGCTTCTACAATTTACTTCGGCCGCAAATATGTACATGATATATCCATCCGTATAATCCATTTAAGATTCATCACTCCTGCTGCAAGACGAACTACAAACAGTTTTTTTTATAAGGTGTCTATTATAGAAGTCGATTTTGAGTTTTGTAGTGGATACGTATATCCGGAAAAACGACGAACTCCTGGCTTATAGTCTTGCACTCCTTTTTAAGATCAATATTTTTTCACTTGTGACACCAGGGACGTGAAGTTTCCTGTTTTCGCTATCATTATTAGAGGATGGCAAATTAAATTGTTACGACATTTGTGATTAATTTATTTTGAAGCGCGCATTTTTTTTATTGATAATTCCATTCAGCGGCACGTGGAACAACGGAGTTTGTTTTAATGATAAATGTCAAGTGTAGACGAAGCAAATTCAATCGATTACAATTTTTCAAAAACGGAAGGACCGTTTTACAGCGTTTTTAAAAAGTAAATTACTGCTTCCAATGAATGTTTCACAGGTATTCAAGTTGCATAAGAACAGCTTCAATTTGTCAAATAAGAAACCTCAGCCTTTTGCCATTTAAGACAAAAAAGTTAAATCTTTCAAAGATCGTAGTTCAAATACTTGATAACTGTGATATTATTCCAAGATCAGCAAAGTCTTATCTGAAATTCGCTTTTCTCCAACAGCCATTCAGTTTTAAATCCAAACTTTATGGTACTTTTTTCAATTGAGAGATCCGATTTCTATATAGAAACCACGTACCTATTTAGAATGACAGATGTAGTTACTTGACACAAGGTATGGCTACCCGTTTTTTAATTTAACGTTACCTATCTTACTTTAAAGTTATTTTAATTTTTACTTACCGGTCATTTTAAAATAAGTTACACACATTACTTAAAAAGGTTTTAAATTTTACAAACCTTTAATCTTTACACTACGGAAGAGACAAATAACTCCCATCAGAACTTTCCTTCGTAGAGCGGCTTGAGATGCTTTGAATTGTCCCCCCTTTTAAGTGACCGCTGACATAGATCACGATTTACAAGCTGTCAGCGACTGACTTTTAAGAGTGTCCTTCCTTTTGTTCGATGTCGCGCCTATCTATTATTGTGTGAACACTTTGGGAAAGGTACAAAGTGGCGCAGTTGATATCTCTATCACGCCAAAGAATACAAGAAGTACAAAGTCATTTATGGGAACGCTTTTCTTATACAACACTACTCTTAGTACAATTGGTATAAAACCAAATACCTCACTGCTAAGAAAATTTTTTTGTCTGTGCGTTTGTAAGGTTTCAGTATAAAAGATTGGAATATTACTTCTGAAATGGCTCGACATTCTAGACGTTTAAAATGATTTTGTTCAGTACCTCCAGTGCCTTGGATAAGCAATACGGAATAGCAAGTTACTCAGTTTTTGTAAGCACATTGATCGCGAATTGTTCAGAAAAGGATACTTAGTTTCGTAAAAAAATTCCAATCATTTGAACAGTACTTTTATAGAATAACTAGTAGTAGAGTGATTGGATAATTTAACGCGATCACTGCTATGCTTATGAGAGCCCATAGAACCCTTATTTTAGAACCCAGCTTAGTACGAAATCTATAACTGGTAACCAATTTATGAAATGTGTTTCTCCATCTGTGAGCAAATGTCATTTAATGTAACAGGTAAATGAATTTAATAGGATTATTTAAGATATAAATAAAGCTCTTTAGTCTTAAAAAATACGATTACATAAGACAAATGAATTGTTACAGTAATTGCTCGTTATATTGGATATTCTGCTATGAGGCTCTTGTTTTTGAATATTGAAGTTTCGGTCTTGAGGACACAGCAGAGAAAACGGCATAATAGTCTTTTTTGTAATTAGTGACACAAAGGCAATTATTTCTAGCAGTTTTCTTCACCTTTTCACGTGGGATTCGTTTCCACTTAGCAAAATTCCAACATAGTCAAGTTATGGGGGGTACTGGTTCATAGGAATTCCTGAAGGAAGGTGAAGACACAGTAAATCACTCCTATTCATAGTGGCTCATAAAAACATCTTCACTGCTTGAGAACGAAAACATGCTATTCATGACGTTGGGGCTTAGTGGGTATGCCCACTATACTAGCAACCTTCGAGCTGTAGGTGGCGCAGGTTTGATTCCTGTCAGGTACATACCTCCTTGGGTGTATTTCTCCCTTCTGTGTCAGTAAAACTTTCATTGTGTTTATTACTTTATATTATATGTCTTGTGTCTGGCGCAGTATGGCTAAATATGGCCCTTGCGCCATAAAACCCCCCAAACAAATACTTGTTGAGAACATTAGAGTTATATTATGGTCCCAATTCATGTATCCAAGTCTGTGTGAAAATTATTTTGAATGAGTAAACCATTTGAAAAAGTAGATAAAGAGGATTTTTCTTTTCAGAATTTAGAAATTTTTTACAATGTATTGTCTATTGTGTTCAACTCGTAAATGGAAACGAGTAATTTAACCTTCGCAATCCAGAAGCAACCAAAAGTTGAGTCCCGAGGGTTGTTTACCAGTTGTTTCTTTTATTTTTACGATAATTCGTTATTTACTTTTTAGAAAATTTAGTTTTTATAATAGTTTCGACGTATAATTTAACCTTTTGATAAAAGAAATATTTTTTACTATTCTGAAGAACTGTTGGGTATTTAAGGTAGGGCAAATGAATTTTTGTCAGATATTGATTATATGCATTGTAACTAATTTCTAAACATTTGGATATCTAGTTTACACTCTAGTTACACAACGTAACTTTGACTTGATCCTGTAAGAAACAGAACAAATGCAAACTTTTGTTATTTATATATAAAACAATAACTTTTTAAAGGCTGTATCAACTATGAAACAGAATCTAAAATTATAGCCCTTTCAATCAATAAATTGTTAAATTTAGTTTTTAAATTGTTCAAGCTGTAGAATTTTTAAATTTCCAATTCTGTATTGCAGTATGCTATTGACTATTTTTCCTACATATATATATATATATCTTATTTCTGGACCTTATATTAATTTCCTAACGGAATATTTTTTTGTAGTTTTTTTTAAGATTTCTTTCTCTGTGTGTCTACTATATTGCAAAATAATGTACAGATTTCACAAGTTCTCTACAGAACAAAAAATGCTTTTTTGCGTGTTATAAACTAATCTTGCCTCTTTAAATCTATCTCTTTTAATTTATTCAACCTTTCACAGACTCTAGATGCTCGAGGATAAACGATTTGCGAGGCTCCCCGTTGATAAACCTGACATCTTTCTCAACGGGGAGATAAGTCTGTTCACGTGTGAGTCTCTTTGTATCACAGACAAGAGAGGATGGATTCGACCGTTTCTTAGTTTGCGGTCTGAAATAATCCGACCCCCTTTCGTAAGGAGGGGACTCGGAACGTTCGACCGATATCCAGATGGTTAATTTTTTTTTCTCGCTTTGTCGAAAATATTTATTACATCTTATAGAAAACCGGAAGCTCTTGAAAATTTCACGCAAAAACATTCTGCGAGCGTCACACAGGTCTTTACTTGGACCATCACAATGACCGTTGCATTTCTTTTTGTTAACTAATGACACCAGATTATGCGAGAAATAACATGTCATACCTTCCTTTATCACTTTGGTAGAATGGCTTTAAACATACCGACAGCAATCCGACTCGAAGGAGCACGAATGGTTCGCACGGTGACCATCGAAGCATCTTTTCTTTGTATTGTCAAAGTATCACTCACGACGGAACGGTTGTACAGCACTTCTTTCTTATCTCCACTTGGATTGGAAACATTTCGAATGTAAGCACTATTTTAAATTTTCCTCTTTCAGTAGGTCTAATTAGCCCTTATGTTGCTATACATGACCGAAATCAACTTCCTTTCAATACTATATATTACGCGGTAGTTTGTTCATATTCAAATCCGTTTATCTGTTAATGAAAAAAGAGGTCGAAGGAATTCGACAAAGAAAATTTTGCTGATAGCTATTCAGAATCTTGTGTCCGAACGAGAGTTGTTTGTAGTTGATAGGATCTACAGAATTTCCAAATATAAATTGGAAATTTCCGGAACCATCAGATGAAGTAACTATTTACGACTTCAGTGTAAATGTTGGGCTTTCTTCAAGCGTCCAACCGTTAGAACTGAAAAAAGAGCTTGATTATTTCCCCCTGATGTTCAATTTGGAAGTTTTACGAATTTTAGTTGAAGAAACTAACAAGTATGGAGAACAATTTTTGAGCATACATGCAAACTTTCCAAAGAGAAAACACTCATCGGATTGAAGCCCACGACTGCTTCAGAAATGCAGAAATTTTTAGGATTGGTTCTACTCATGGGCCACATAGAGAAGGAAGTTTTAAATATTTTACTTTTACAAATTGTCAATTTTGGATTGGTCGATTTGTACCTGATTTTCACAAGAGTATGGTGAAGAATCAGAAAATTTTAAATTTCTAAGTTTACAAGTTTAGTAAGCATCAAAATTGCCGCATTTATGTTATTTTAATGTTGGTTGGTTTCGGGTTTTATGGCGCAAGGGCCATATTTGGTTAAGCTGTGCCAAACACAAGACAGACAACACAATGAGGGAGGAAGAAAAAGCAAAAAGCAGAAGGGTAGACTAGGGTAAAAATGAAAGTGAGGAAAGATCACTTGGGTATCTCGGGGTCGAGATGACCGTACACACCTAAATAAGATGTGGGCGTGAAAGCGCTATTTTAACGTAAAATAAGCATCCACTTTTCATGACCTTAACATTATTGTAGAATGTGACAATGTTTTTTATTAGCCAAAAATTATTCCAAACTGTTCCACTAATTTATTTTTACAACGTTTTGATTGTACCTAACATTCAATATTTTAGGTGGAACCATGATCTAAAATTATTTTAATTTAGAAAGATGATTTTTCAATCATCTTTAAAACCATATGCTAAAATAACCGATGAAACTGTCGGTCAATATTCCTAAAGAAAGTTTGTACATCTTTTTTTGTGACTTTTTTGTGTGTAAAATCTTTGTCTCCAAAAAGTGATTTTCTTAAATCCAATGGAAACTTGAGCGTTATAAGAATATCAAAATGTGTGAGACTGGTGTGCATATGATACTCACTTGATAAGGAAATTTAGTCATTTTATATATCTTCTCTGCCTGAATTCTAAAACTGATTTTAAAGTGAATTAAAACCTTTACATCTATTAAAATAACGACCAATTACTTACATACATGTACAATTTTCAATAAATATCAAAACGAGGTTTGACGGGAGTTCAGATTCAGTTAAAAAATGTTTTGAAAGCACAGTAGTAAGAGTTTTTTCTCATAAGGTATTGAGCCTATTAAATACCACCGGTCAAGCAAACATTCATATAATTTTTTAATCATTTTTAACATACTCATAAAATATTAAAATTTTAATCATGTGCAATAAAATAATATTCCTAAAGAGAACTAAACATAAGTGTACTCTTTATGTGCTTGTTTACGTATTAATTATTTAAATATAAGTATCTGCCATTTTTTTGGAATGTACACACTTTACAATCTATTTTCTACCAAAATATGAATATTATGAACGATAATTAAGAAGATAAACGATTATACAAAATCACACTGACCATTTTTAAAATGAATAAATCAAAATCTTGTATTTAAGATGAAAAAATGATTTGTGCTTATCAAAATCAGTCATTAAAATACTAATATAAGTAAAACAAATGGAGTATGCATTTGCGACTGTCGTAACTTCCTTCAACGATTTTTAATCCAAACTTCAAACAGTTCCTAGTACGAAGAATCAAGTGGGGTAGAAAAGAGCGCTTATAACGAAAACTGGAACCCCCTCCCCCAAGAGGTTTTCAAACAACCATTCCCCCAATTTCCATTGAACTGCATTGGGACAACACTATGAAAGGAAAGCGCGCTAGGTGGTCAGTCGTAAAAGTCATTCAAGACTCTCTCGCCCAAATTCTGTAAGGGAAGGAAGTTAAGCGAAATATGCCGTTCTACTAGCGTTAACGAAATTTTGTCCGCCGCATCGTAAAGGTTAAGTATTCAACAAAAGACTTGAGGAAAGTTGGTCGTAAGATACATATACGGCCAAGAAATTACACATGTCGTGTGATATTTTGCAGAAAATAAAAAAATAATCATTAAAATTTAACTCCTAAATAGTTTATCGGCTGAATTATAACACATCTTAATTTTATATCTTGAACGTATAAATATATAATCAAGATATAAAGTAACAATATCTATTAATATTATAGGTAGTAATATTTTCTAGCCAATTATCCATGGCGTAATCTGTTGGTTTAGTATTGTGATGATTCTTGGTATGGCAAAGTTAAAAAGGTAGCGATCTGCCTCGCCTACCTCTGTACAAGAAAAAATGGAGTTTTGCTTTAGCTTGAATATGTTCAAGTATTGAGTGAAGATACCAAAGTAATATCTGTTATAATCCTTGTTAAGTGTTTGTAGTGAGGCTTTTAAGATTCACTAAGGGTATACGAATTAGGATAAGCCAAAGTTTGATGATGCATGATAATGATTTGATTCTGAAGTAATAGTTGATGGATTAGTGATAGTTGATGACAGTCCACCTAGAGTTTAAGGATATGCAGCAGAGCATATACTCAGTGGGATGGACTGTGTCCCATTTGTGCATATAATAGACGCATCTGCGATGCAACATTCAATAAATACATCCATTAGTCAATGCTAGATACGAAGACAGATTGATATACTCGGAGTAATGTTGTTCGATCTTCTCCCCAAGATATATTATAAAGCACTTTTAGGATGTAGAGTGCTTTCTCTCATTTCCTTCGTACCTGCAAAATGTGGGGTAGCAAGGTGTGTTTGCTGTCAAAGATTATTCTAAGGAATTTCAACTACTTGATTACTGGAATTTGCGAGTTTATGATGTTGATTCATGGGTCTGGAAAAAGACCGTGCTTCTTACAGAAATCGACACATCAGCTCTTGCTTGAGGACAGCGTGAGACTGTTTTGGTCGTACAACCTGACAAAGTTATTGGCAGTGGTTTGAAATTGCCACTTAATCAAGAGCATATCCGATCCCTAGCTGGATGCCTGCAAGTCAACATAAGCTACAAGTCAAAAGATTATAATTATCGAAGAAACCAATATTAAATGAACTGGCCTTTGTTGTTCCACCAGGATATACAAATTATGCGTGATTGAGAACTTTTAGGAATGTCTATGCATGCACCCTTTATGATTCAGTGACATTGCTTCCTACATTTTTAATATCTTTATTGGTGACGAGATGAAAAGGGGAAGACTTTATTCTGGATATGGTCCAGAGAGGGAAACGTCGTAGTGGGTTCGTGAAAGTGTTTTTCCTCGTCGTTATTGAGCAAGCAGATTGAGTGATACAATATGAACTGCTAGAACTGTTGTCCACGATGATTTGTACTATTACTTCCCCAGAGGGTATTGTGGTCATTAGCAGAAAAAAGGCACTCCGAGTTGGTGAACCAGTCTTCTGAGTTCCTCTTGATTGATGAATAGTGCAGTGGCAGGTATAGACAACGGACTGTAACTAGGATTGGATGTGAATCTGTACATCCTACAAAGATGTACGTAACGTGACTATAGTTCTGGGATAATCGTGTGAAGTTAAAATATCTACTCCTCCAGACAATGTAGTTCGTTCCAGTGTCGTGATATTTTCGGACATAGTTATACTACCTTATCGTGTATGTGTGGGAGGGTTTCAAGAATGTTTCCTGAAGAGCCACACTTACGAGATGAGAATTGCTTTGATGCCATTTGTCTTAGATCTAAAACCACGACATTTCCCCAAAACAAGCAATTATGGTGAAACGGACGATCCATTTCGTATTTCATTCATCTTAGTATCATCCTCATTAAAGAATTTGTCGTTTCCTTCTCTGATGTATATAAATATATGACACCACGTGATGTATTTAAAGAATGATTAGGGGTGACAGTAATTGCAAATGGTCCTATAGTATTTGTGGAGCGTAAGAGTTTTGCTTCCTTTACTGTAGAGACTTCGACCTGGAGATCCCTGGAACGAAGCTGTTTAGTGGATTTCAGTGCCCAATAACGATTAAAATGTTTTTTGAATAAAAAAATGGAAAAACAGATGTAAATGAATTCAATACTGGGTTAGAACGTAATGAGTTTATTTAACGTAATGAGTCAATTTAACAAGAAAAAAGTAGTGTTTGGAAAGATCTGTCTAGTTTGTTGTTTCCTGGGGGGAGGAAGAATTTAAAGAATCATTATTCATAATAATTTAAGCATAAATTAATTTTGGATAGCGATGGCACTATGCACCATAAAATCCAGCAAGGGGTGCAGGAAGTTCCTTCTCCAGTTCTAATCGCTGTCTATACGCTCGAAGTGCATCCTTGAAGCAGACTCCACCCTTAACGAGTTGCCTAGTAAGTGGTCGATCATTTAGCCCTAGCCTATGGCAGAGTCAAATCGTCCAGCTGATTGATGTACACGGGACAAATTTGCACCTCCCGATTACCTTAATCTGGGTCCGAAACAGTGTGTTGAGCTTATGTTTCCCTTCAATTGCCAGGATTTTCTGTTCCAGGACATGAATCTCCACCCATGGTGAACACATGGGTGGTATAATGTGTTGGCACGTTATCTATACATTTTGTATTGTTTTATTACATTTTTCTCAGGCAGTAATAATGTCTTGCTTAAACACAACTGTGATAGTATATTATCGATCATCTCTGCAAACTGATCAAGTCACAATTCTCTAAATATTTTCCAACATACTTTCATCAGATTCCATCACACTAGTCTCCTTGCTACATCCTTGAGAATGTGGCAACACTATTCCGATGATCATGCCAATAAAAATTTCAATCATCTAGTCCAGCGGTTCCCAACCTGGGGTACGTGGCGGTACGGTAGGGGGTACACGAAAATAATATTGGTAATGCGGAAAACACCTTAAAAAAGAAAAAAAGGAAGTAATATGCTTAAATCATTGCCCGCCCACCACCAATAATATCACGAGATTACGCATGTGCCCTCCCCTCTCTTTTGTTGTTTCTTTCGTTTCTGGTAATTCTTCTCTAAAAAAATATCGAATCGTCTCAGAGCTTCCGGCATCGTTATTTTTATTTAAAACGCGATTGAAAGCAGTCCATCAATTTAGTGTTCGATTGGGCGACAATTGAGTAACGTGAATAGGCCTAGCTTCGTTCCTTTTTTATGAGTGCTTAATTTGAAATGTTTAGCTATTACTTAACTGTCTTCATATGAACCTGATTTTAAAAACTTAGCTCCATGAAACCAGCTCAAGGATCACATTGAAATTCTTGAAGGCCACGTCTGAAAACTTGCCTATCAAGTTGAAAAATTGTTGTGAACTTTCATCATAAGGTTATGTGATTGAAAATTACTATAATGCTATTTTTTTATGTTAGGCTGCTATTTTACGAATTTGTAAAATGTGAAATCAAAAATTAAAGCCTTATAAGTGTCATCAATATGAGTCGTTCGATTAATTTGCTAGCTAACCTAAGAACATTACTACCTAACAAAAACCAACTTTTTTTGCGTTGAGTGTAGAGGGATGGGTGAGAAGGGTTATGAAAAAAGGGGGTACTGATAAATGAAAAGTTTTATCAAGGGGTACGGGAGATAAAAAAGGTTCAGACGACACACTGATCTTGTCCATCGAAATAACCTTTCTTCGTAATTTTACCCTGAACGTTTTTAATTATATGAACTGACCGAACCCATTTTTATCTCGTTTCCTTGTGTTGTTTTGTTAAAGGACAACATAATTCCATTTTCTGGAAATATAGGTGGTTATTTTCATTTTCATTTGTCTTCCAATACATTCTAATACTTGTCTTAACCGTCCAGGTGGTTGTCTCGAAACGAGGTACCTCGTCATTAGCAAAACTGACCAGATCTTGATGAACGAGATATCTCGTTAGTAGAAGAAAACTGGTCAGATTTTTATTTCGACTTCATCAAAAAATCCACAGTAACTTGGTAACGAGTTATCTCGTCATTAGCAAAATTGGTCAGATCTTGATGGAAGGATATCTCGTCATTAACAAAATTGGTCAGATCTTGATGGAAGAATATCTCGTCGAAACCACTTGGGTAAATCGATATAAAGTTATTATAATTCTCTCAATTCACTCAAAAATATTTTTTAATCCATAATTGATAGCTACACCACTACCTCGTTTATGTAGTAAAATTAATTGAAATTTTATTTCAGAACATTCTATTAATTTATCAGACACGATATATTAGAAAACTCGATTACTATGCTAGAATTTCAGCTCTTCAGAGTGGATCGATCATTTTAAAACTACGGGAAATTGCAATAAAGCTTTAAATGTCTTCGAACTTACATAGAACGACAATTAACGATTTGTTGAGCACAAATCTTTCCATATTTGTAATAAGATTATTCTAGTTTTATATCTTCAACAGGTGTCATACTAAAATTTCAATATATTCAGTGGATATATTAATTTGATACAGATCTTGTGTAACATCGTAGCGGAAGACGAAATTGAAAGCAATAGCATTAGGATCGTTATGAAGTATCCGATAGAATAATCACTAAAAGGGATTTTAAGTGTCCTGAATAGTATGGAAATCCTAACAAGGCCTGATACATTCGGTGTCAATTAATTTGTTAAGAGTTATGATGAAAGTTTGCTGGGAGAAGGCTGTTAAAGCTTGAATGGAGAACGGCCATGGACGTTTTCCTCGGGCAACTCGTTATCACTGCTATCGCTCCCGGTAACGAACAATAAACTTAGAACCAGAATTCGTGCTAAAGACGCTAGTTGTGGAAATGATTTTTTTACATTACCACCAATCTCCGAATTTAAATTCGGAGATTGGCTAATAGACCCGTTTGAAACTATGTAACTTGACTACCAACTCGCAGGAGCCAGACTATAGAAGTTTGGGATCAGAAGTTGTTTACATCGCAAGACAAGGATTATAAGTGCGTAATCTTTATTTTGATGATCGGAAACATGACATTTTAGTTGTTCAAACAACCCATTTGAGTCATTGTCTTAGAAACCAGAAATAATGTATTCCTCTAATAGCCTACACATTCAATTTATGTTAACCGCATCAGGATCTTAAAACACACCACTCATTGTAATCACTAGTCCTTGTGAACAAGGAAAGGCATTAAGGTTTATTTGATGAGATTGAATTGCGGCTACCAGATGAAAGAATTTCAAAAACTCTTAGAATTTCAGGATGGGTTCATCGTTCACACAAAAGTATATCTTTTGCAGGTTAATGATCTACCATATAGGCATTTACAGTGAATACATGTTGGCCTTACAGGAACCAACTTCTTAAGGGATATGAAAAAACAATCGGTTACCAAATTTGAGTGCATTGAATGTTAAATTTCAGATAACAGGCCCGAGCAACAAGATATCTTTGAAAGTATTAAAGTAAAAATATGATAACTTTGCTGGAGAAATAGTGAAGCAAATTACATAAATATTAGATCTTCCTTACGATCGGTGACAATGGCTGAGAGATAAAACATCTACTAGCAGGAATTACTAGGAAAAAAAAGTAATTCTTAACAGTAGAAAGGGCTCTCTGGAACGTTCCATGTTTTAGTGGTGGCATAGACATAGGGTTTGTTCATTTTGAGCAGGGGTGGTTCTTTGGGATAACAACTTTTCTTTCTTTTGCGAATATTGGCAGCGGCAAGTGGTAGTTTACTGATATAGACATCTCGGCGACAAGTAAAAATAGTTGCAAATATAT
The DNA here is from genome assembly GCA_933210815.1 of Meta bourneti. NCBI lineage: Eukaryota > Metazoa > Arthropoda > Arachnida > Araneae > Tetragnathidae > Meta > Meta bourneti. The sequence continues at coordinate 73,710,437 of OW119924.1, read as the reverse complement.
TTCCAATTTGTCATGAAATGCGCCAATGTAATAAACTTGAATAATTCAAGCATCTCATATGCAAAATAAAGTCCTTTACTATGGCAACTGTCAGACTGTCTAGAGCAATTTTCGTGGTACACAGACAGTAGATCTAGCTCTCTTATCTAAACGATAAAGATAGAAATATAAGACCTAACTATTTTTTTAAAGCTAAGATTTTCTTTTGTTTGAGATTAGAATTGTAAGTAAATACAAAGGACCTTAATTTGAATAAACAAAGCATATATAAATTTGAAAGCGAAAATCAAGTTTGTAAACTTAATTGTAAAAAAAGCGAAATGAAAGAAATATGGAGTTTTTACACGAACTTCTTGAAACGTAGGATACATGAAACTACACGCCATTTTAGAAGTAAAGAATTCTTTCCTTAAGGTAGAATTTTAAATTAAATTTAAAACATTGTTTTATGTGTTGTAACGGGTACATTGCTTATGTTACGAAAGTATGTAATGCAATATAATTTCAAGGAAGATAGTTACCAAATGAAATACATATCAGCGCATTATTATGAAAAATTACTAATTCATTATAATTTAATCAAGTTTCAAAGAACTAAAAAAATGCACATTTCTTTCACAAACACTTTTAGATCATCAACTGTTACTTTTGAAATATAGTATACTTTTTAATTTTACACATATTCATACTACAGGAATATGTCATAAAAAAGCGAAAATGTGCTAATAGAATAATAATTTAAAATCTAAATGGTAACGCTCTATTTTTACTCATGTTGCCTAAAATATAAAAATACATTCACAAAGTAAGAGATCATTAATTTTAATAACTTTTAAATTAATTAAAAAGCTTAATATGTTAAAGTGCAACGTTTTAGAAACAAATTAAATTAGTTAAAAATTTCCAGTTTTTAAATTCAACGAAATTTGGCTGAATAAACGAAAACTCGCGATCTCCGAGGCTTGTACAAAAAACTGCCTTCAATTATTAACCGAAGAGAAACAAAGGCCGAATTCACAAAATTAATTTACCCGAATTAATAATCTAATTATCAAATTCTGACACATCTATGTTTTAATTAATTATTTACCTGCCCTTTTAAATGACCAAAAGCAAACACTGCGGAGTAACAAAAATGCGATAAAATATTTAATTAAATTTTCGGATTACCATCAAAACTGAGAAGGAAAAGTGGGAGAGAGAGAGAGAGAGCTACAAAAAAGAAGCAACGAAAACAAGAAAGCAAATTAGAAACCCCATAATCTCTGCCCTATTTAGGTACTAGAACGTTGAAAAACAACAGTAATTACCTTTCATATAAAATTGCAGCATTAGCTTCTTAAAAGAGTGAGCGAGTTAAGGGAGAGAGAGAAAGAGAGAGAGCTATTTTAATCATCCTGTTACGGCAGCTCAGCCTAGTGATGAATGAGGATTCCAGCCTAAATACCACCCCAACCTTCCTCATACACCCTGACCGGCTTTTTCTTTCTCGTGATTTCAATTTATAAATCTGATCTGGAAGCCGGCCAACAGTGATAAAGGAAAACTTGTGTTTTCCTGTTTCATCGTAGCGACATTTCTCCTAAACAGGTGATTTGGTGCTGCTGGAGTTAATATAGCGATCCGGTGCATTTTTGGCGATATACGTGAAAGTTTCCCCGAGATGTCGAGATAGGAGGGAGGAATAATTGAAACGATTTTTCGAACGGGAGATGGATATCTTCCTTTTTTTCCCTCCACCATCGTAGATATATTGGTTTAGTTTCCAAGTGCAATTTAGTGCACAGCGTATGGAATGGATTATGGGTGAAGAATCACAAGGCTAATTAAAAATAGGATATGCATACAATATAAATCACATATGTTACGATATATTGCTATTTATTACTGTTTAGAATAAATTTAGTTTGGTAGGTAGATAGTTAAATCTACGTCGCACTTGAGCAACAGAGGAGCTATTGGTGTTGCTCAGGAATCAATTTTCAAAGGAAAGATCTGAGGACAGAAACTCGTAATTTTGGCCTGATCAGCACATGAGCTGGCATTCCACTCTCGGTTTTTACACCACGCCAACGTGAGAACAATTGAGGCACGATAGATTTAGTGTGCACCAGCCCCCACTTACACGGCGGTCTTTCGTTTGATAGTTTTGAACACACAACCCTAATCCTTGACTCTACGAAAGGGGCTGACGCGGTCCTAGGACCCTGAATTATTTTCAAAGAATCCATGGAAGCAATATATAGTCTTTACCAGGTAATATTTTACTATAAAGTCAATTAACATAGAAGTAAAGAGGAATATAAATACAATGATATTTTATAGCGACATTATTGAACATTTACTAACACATTTTCACTGTAGATGTACACAAAATTCATGTATAGGATTTAGTGTATTATTTCATGTATACACTAAATTATATGTAACGCATTCAGGTGAAGAAAATTAAATTAGAAAGATAATCAATGCGTGTAACATACGATTTACTATAATCCACAGCTAATTCTACCTTAACAAATTCGAGAAAGATTGGAACAAGATTTTTCTTTACTTTTAATATCTTTACTTTATGCTAGTTCACGTGTAATAATTAAACTCCCGAGCTATTCAAAATTATATCTAAGATTTTGTTTGGTCTAACGCTCTACGATTAGTTTTTGCTACACGAAAGAACACTATCTTCATGTTTGGTTTTACTTTTCTAATGGCTGTTACATGCTGTATCTAAGTATACGTATAAAGCTTACCTCACTGGATCGTAACATGATTCAATCAACGATTGACCGTGTGTGAGCTGTTTTCTAGCGGTGTGAGACATATTTTTATGTGCTGCGTTTTAAAATAAGCACTAAGGAGCTACTTTATCTTGACTAGAACTACCGTACAGATACAAACAGTTACAAATTATTATGGACCACCGTCTAAAAATACTCATTATCATTATTTTTTTAATTCGACTGAGGGGAAATGTCACTTGCCAATGCAACATTCCTTAAGCTTCACTTGCTCCCTGGGTGGTGCTAAAGGAGTGACATTGATAGGCAAATGGCCACAAACCAGGTAACAGGGCCGGAACCTCTCCACGCTCTATTGAGATGCCAGAGATGAAATGGTGATCTGAGCCTCTGCATTTGCTATACAAACAATAGCATATCCCACAGAGAGGAGTTGTATTTGGTCTTGACTTGTTGCTATACGCGCGCGCGCGCGTTTAGTCACACGAGTGCTAATTAGATCAGGATCTAGTACTTTAAGTGAAATCCGTACTACTATGACCTTTCAAGCCAAGTCCAAGATTCTAACCATGGAAAGCTATCGAACTGAGTGTTAACCACTCGACTACCTATATCAGCTATCAGAGAGTGAAAATATCTTCATTCATTGCGATGCCTTCCTATATTTCTTAAAGAAATATGTGTTAACGAAAATCTGGTTTTACATAAAAGCATCATTGGATGTAACTTGCTAGATCTTACGATACACAACTTTTATACTAAATTAAGTGAAATAAATGTAAATTATGAACTTATGTCTCTTATTTAAACCTGTAGGGGAAATTGTTTTATTTATCAATTGGGTATTTCTACACAGTGTAAGTTATGTTTTCAAGGGCATTACAACACACAAAACTGGTCACATAGGCTGCCTAAAGAGTTTCGAGCAATTAATAGATGACTTATTAGTTATTGATATAATAACTCAATGGACGATTTAACACAGTAGGAAAGAGCTCATAGACTACATTCTTTTTAAAATTTATATTTTTGGTCCAAAATCAAAACTTATATGAAATGAGCCACGGAATAGTTTTGTATAAAATCCACGTAACATTTTGCAAAACATGGTCCTGTTTCACGGTAAGATGTTATAGCCCAGGAATCGAATCCGACACTATATAACAAGCCTGGATAAGACTAACGATTTCATTAAAAAGTGTACACAGTTCCTTGTTAAAGGACCCCCTCTCTGCAAATCTCCATCCTGCTGGTAATTAAATCCCTAATCCGAAAGGCTCCCAAGACCCTGACCAAGCCCCTATGGAAATGAGTAATTCGAAATTGCTGGAAATCCCAGTTTGAACATTCAGCTGGCTTCATTTAAATGATCGGAGGAAAAAGTTGCAAGTTCTGCCACGCATTCAATCTGAAGTTAATTAAAAGTAGGTGTTCAGCCTCTACGTTCTTTTTAATTGCCTTGCGTGCATTGCCCAGTGACGGAGGCCCGATGCCCGTAAAAAGCAAAGCGGATCGGCGAGCAGGTGCTAATTTTAATCCGTCACCTGCATTTCATTTTCGAGTAACGTTGTGAGAAGAATTAATTAAGCGGTCTTAATAGCTTTTGAAGAGTTGAAATGCCTTGAATAATTTCTGTGGGGGATTCTACTTGTTATCGGTTTCCTGAGTCTGGATTTAAAAAGTGTGAGAGCACAGGTGCTAATTGCTCTGTTATGGACGGAGTTGCTACAAGGAAAATGGCAAGCCGGGAAGTGGATATCAAATTTCTATTGGCAAAAATATAATCTTGCCAAATCTTTTAAAGTATTTTACGTGTTTATTTAAAAATGACATTTATACATGTGGATTATGTTTTAAACTAATGACCCACCTAGCTTCGAAAGGGGACACTTTTGGATTTACAGTGATAGTCTAAGGTCTTATAAAATTTACTTGCAGACGAAAATAGACATTTTCTTCCTGAAACAATAATATATTTCATTTTTACGTGATAGTCGAAAAGGCACTTACAGATGTCTTTGAAAAAGATGCTCTATGTTGCGATGCACCCCGACCGCAAATCCTTTTATTTCGAGCACTATTCATAAAAGGTGTACAATAGAGCAAATTGAAAGGTATCATTTAATAGGGAATAACGTCCTTTACAAATTGAAATCCAAAAACATTGAATGAGAGGCGCCATCACACTCCGTCTATTTCATCAGTCACCATGAATTTTCCCCGTTAATATTTACTGCACTGCAAATTTTTTACGGGTTATGAATTTAGTTGTTTTAAGTTTTATTTTAAGTATGATATGGAATTCTGAATTCATAAGAGCGATATAAGAGTTTTAAATTTTGAGAAGATGGTTGGTTGGTTTTTTACTAATGTGCTCCGAGTTGTGCCCTGGTAAATGTTTCTAATCTCTCCTACAATGTTCAAGCCACTCATCTTGGTTCGGTTTAAGACTCTTTATTTGGCCTTGGCTAAAAGGTACGACTTGTATATAAAACCTTGTTGTTAATAAGTATTTGAATTTATTTTTACACACCCATCAACATTCATTGACTGTTAGACTAACAGTTCTGTTTCATGAAGACAAGAAATGGCCTTTATGACAAGCTTTTCTCGTGGCGAATACCCGTTGCTCTTTTGCAGCGTCTATTCCACGTTAAAGTCAGTTACAAATAACGATCCCTGTCTTACATTAATTATTGTCTACGATTTCGTTTGGTCTTTTGTGTGGTGTTTGTATACTTTGGAATCGATTCCGCAGTCTGCCAATGACTCAGGATTCAACAACACCTGGACGGTCTGCTGAGTTCGACCAGCTTCCGAGCTCCTTATAAATGCCGCATTACTAAATTTTTTAAATGGTGCTAAATAGACACTGCTAAACATTCTACACATTTTCTTCGCATTACGATACTAATTAGTTGCGGAGTTGGAATTAAAAGCAATGTCTGTTGGTTACAGACATTGCCTTTAATTAATTTAATCTAATTAATTGATTACACATAAACTATCAAAATAATTCACAGACTAAATTTCGCGTCATAGTTTTTCAAAATTGAAAAAACGCTCAATTTAAATATTGTATGGAATAGTGGCGTAGCTTCCATATAAACCCAGATGCTCCACATCTGTTAATAAAAAGAATTAAAAATGAGAAAAATTTAGTGGCAAAAAAATCGATAAACTGAAGCAAAAACCGACGATTTTTAACGTAAATTTGTGTCAATTGAAAATATGAATATACGGTATATCCATGGAACGAGCCTTAAATTAAAATATTTACTGGTCGATTTCCTTTAATCTCTATAAAACCCTATCGTATTACATCTATTCTAGAATTTAAAGCTTCATACACCAACAGTGGAAGTTTAGCAATAGATGGATCCAAATCAGAAGGGTCGACATTTTTGGTTATTTGGAATGATACCTCTCAGTAGGGCTTCTCAAGGAAAGTTTCCACTATCAACTCTGTTTTCACTGTTGAGGCACTTGCAATTAAAATCGTGGTTATTCAATATATCATGTCCAAAAATCATTATGGAATACTAACAGACATCAACAGAATTTTGAAAGCCCTAGAAAATATCAATCGTAAATCCAACTCAGTGATACTTAATCTACAAAACAGTCTACTTCAAGTAATATAGACAGTGCAAATAGAATTGACCTAATTCGTGTTCCGGGTCATAGGGGCATTTTCCGCAATGAAAAACCAGACCGACTCGCTAATACAGTAAACGATAATTCACAGTTCCTCGACTCGGTAACAGAAGACGATGTAGCAGAAAAGATCAAGGCAATCTATCAAGAATATAGGATGGAATGGAGAAAATTGAAAAACTATTCAAATTTTAAACAATTGGGGTTTCTTCGATAATAGACATTAAACTATCCCATCAAGTAGAAAAGGAGATGTTCTGCTACCGTACTTTTGAATCAACATGATGATGACTAAAAGCCTTTTATTTCGGTATCATCTTCAAGAATCTCCCAAATGCATCTATGGGGAAGTGGGGATCATAAAACACATTGTTTGCGATTGTCCTCTTTATGGAGAATCCAGACTAGAATTGGTACGGAGGATAAGCCCAGCGCCTCTCAATATTGAAACTTTTTTGGAGTTAAAAATCAAACATCATTCCTAAAATGAGAGCATTTGATAATTTTTTGATCGAAACAGAAAGATTTAAAATAACTATTATGCTCTGCTCAACTAAAACTCAATATTATGCATGTATCAATAGTATCAAAGCTTGGTATCACTTGTAGCAAAGGACACAATAACTTTTAAATTCCAATCGCCCCCAGTTATTAATGCTACGCTACTGTAATGGGATATCACCTAATATTGTCAAGAAGTATTGTATATTTTATAAATTGTTATTCTGAGCGTACGATTAACCAAACTATGCTTGATATTACTTACTAAATTTTGGATGAGAAGGTTTTGGAAGCGAAAACACTTTAGGCTTAAAGTTATTTCCATTTAACTTTGAAACAAAATTTATTTGTCTACTTAACAAAGCTTAATTTATTTACTTTTCTAAATATACTCATACAGTTTTAAATTGCTTATTCAAAATTAAATTGGCATATTTAAAAATTAATAAAAATTTTCCAGGTATTATTAATATATAGAAGCAAGTTAATTAACATCTCAATTCATTCGTACTACATCCATAGCATCAAGATGTAAATCATTCCTACATTGAATTTGATTTTATAAATGCTATGCAAAATGTAGAATTAAGTATTTCTAGATAATTTAATGCTTTTCAATCGATTTCATCAATTAATTTCATTAGTTAAAATGCAAAGCGATGAACATCCTAAGCCTTCATAATTAATGTAGTGATTAGTTTTGTATGTTTAATTGGAGATGTAATTAAGTGTAAAATAATTGTCTGCTCTCAGAGATGTATAAATATAGATTTTTATGCTTCATCTCTGTCAATAGAGGGAAAACAAAATTGCATTCTGTAAAATTAATGGAAGATAGTCAAATGGCATGCAGCAGAAAGCATCGAACGGGAATTTGATTACCGTCAAGTAGATTCACTATATCATGCATACAGTGCTTGGAAAGAGAACACGAAATTAAAATAAGGTCTCCAATTTCTAATTGAACATTGTTTGGAACCATAAATTAATGGATCTCAAACGCAAAAATTAGTGATGTCACAGAAAGTCTCAAACATCGTATAAATTATAATTCAATTACTAATTTAACCTAATTTATAATGCACTCTGGTTATGGGCCTTTAAAATCCGCGTCATAGAATGAAAAACAAACAAGATATTTGGAAGTATGCAACGCACATATTCTTAGAATAATAAATTTTTAATATTTACAATTGAAAATAGAATCCTGAACTAATATCAACGTTGACATTTCAATAATAATTAATATTTTGTGAAATAGTGCAAAGAAGGTTTGATGAAAATTGCTATATATCAAATTATTAAAATATGTATCAGCAGGTACTGATTGTATTATGTAAGTCGGCTAATAAAGCACTAAGTAAATTATTTTTAAAGAACAGACAAATTAAATTATAAGCAGCTCAGCACTTTCCAAAAAGTTTCGAACAGTACAATTTCTCAGAATAGATGATTACTTAATAATGTATGTAAACAGATTTCAGTTATAATCCTCTTAAATTATGTAATCCATTCAGAGCTGGTTATTGAGAGATGGTTATTCGAGTCTCAAGGGCTAATAGACTAGTGTTTTTTCGTAATCTTTTTATCTATGCTAAGTGACATAAATACAACCAGCTATTACGCAATAAAGGCAATTTAAATCAATTCAGGAATAATTTCATTGTTATAAAGCAAATGCTTTTATTGAAAAAGTATAGAAATTTATGTTTTAGCTTAATACATTGTTAAACTATTGCAACTAAGAAATAAATACTAATAAATCAAAGCGAAACAAGTTCCAAGCCTCAAAAACGTAAAAACAACAATATAACTGATAATCTGATCATTCTTCAATTTAAAATGAAAGGTAGGTATATAATTAATGTCACACTGGAGCAACATAACTCAAAAGGAAAGATAAAATTATTACCGTCCCATCTAATAATAAAATCAGGAATATTAGTCGTCAGCTTCATGCTTTAGATACATAATAACCCACACTTTATTACATAGTCTATTTAAGTCACTAATTCCCCAAGAAAAGAAAAACTAAACAAAAACAACGCGCAGTTGCTACGAAAGCAAAGAGCCCATCTGAGCAAACACTTTCGTGCTAAACACCTATCTTCAAAAACTTCCAAAATAATTCAAAATTCAGTGATCCCATCAGAAAGGTCCTAGCAGCTGGTGACACTGGTCCCCCAAAGACTGGGAACAGCAACAGCTAATGCACGTGCATAGGTTAAATAGCACAAATCAGAAACGATAAAACCTTGTCAACACAATTAAATGCAATAACACATTGAATAATAAAGATAATTTAAAATAATTCGGGTTTTATTTCATTGCCATCTAACAAATGCTTTTATCAAACAAGTAAATATACCTCTTTTAGCTAAATACATATTTCATCCAAAACTGTATTGTAAAATATTTTAATTAGGAAATAAATAGTTACTAAATCCAAGCGGAAATAAGTTGATGCCTTCAAAACGTAATAAACACAAAAATGTGCCCTGAAAATATTTTCATATTTCAGTGCACAATGTAAACTTAACTTAATACTGTCTCATCCCATGATAAAATCAGAAATATTAGTCTTCAGCTTCATGCATTAGCTACATAATAACCTACACTTTATTACATAGTTTATTTAAGTCACACTAATTCCCTCAATAAACGAAAAACAAAACAAGAACAACGCGCAGTCGCTGTAAAAGCAAAGAGCCCTCCTGAGCAAACACTTCCGTGCTAAACACCTATCTGCAAAAACTGCCAAAATAATTGAAAATTCAGTAATCCCATCAGAAGGGCCCGAGCAGCGGGTGACACTGATCCCCCAAAGACTGGGAACAGCAACAGCTGATGCAAGTGCGGAGGTTAAATAGCACAAATCAGAAACGTTAAAACCTTGCCTCAACACAAGAGCGGAAGTTTTACCTCCGGGCGATAAGAAGTCGACAACGAAGCCCCCCAATGGCTTTCGAGTTAAGCTTATTAATCAGACATGTTAGCCAAGTGAGGATGAAGTAGGGAAAGGATAAACAATGTTAGGACGTGGTGTGGAAGGTGGAGAAAGGCCATTTAGCAGTGTGTGTAAGGTAGGATGTTTTGGGTGGGCTTTCAAGTCCAACGAAAGTAATCTGCTTAAATAAATTAGTCTTTCCTTGAAAATGTGCCATTTATGGTTTGTTTCTTGCTGTAAGCGAAAAGGAATGAGTTGGCATGGAACTAATTGGTCCAAATCGCTTCAACTTTAAAAAGTTTTTGAAATATTTAACGTTCTGGAGGGAGGAAAGAGTGTCATGTTATGTACCACGTAATGTAATAAATATGAACGTACGACTGAAATTGTATCAATTAAGTTGAGTTAAAGTTGCAAAAATTTTGTGTAACAGTCTTATTAAAAAGATTATTTCAGTGGTAACTTCAAAGTTGAGGTGCTAATGGTCTTAAGTACACAAATTCAACGTATTCAGGCTAATTACATAAATTTAAATGTGGTATTATACTAATTAGTTTATTAAGCTCCTAATTGGTTCATTGAATTATTTATTAGTTTACTAAAGTTCAAAAATACTATACATGAATGTTTACTTTTTAATGTGGAATTAATTCTCTAACCATTCCTGGAGAAAATTTTAATGTTATATTGATAATTTTATTGAATGTCAGTAATCAATTTATTATTTGTTTTGTATATTTTGGTCTACATAGCACAATTCATTTCGGAAAATGTTAATTACGTATTTTTATACAATGGTATATCTCTATACCTGCAATATTTGAATAAGTAGTTCTTTGAAGCTTTCTTTCTAAGTTGTTCTTATGAAATACTACACATTTTACATCTTATTTTTTAATGTGACTTTACTAGGTACAGAGCTATTGGAGTTGATTGATTTCGACTTCTTACCAGACATAGCTACTCTTTTTTAGAATGGCTAGGTACTTGTCTTCTGCGACCTGGATGAAATGACTGGAGACAATCTTAAGGACTCTCCTAAAATTCTTGACAATACATTTGCAAATACTGTAGACAGTTCTTTTAAAGACCATTATTTAACCATTTCTGACTTTTATCGGGATGCTGATCAACTGATGACCAAGGATTTGGTATGAAGCTTAGCTTTGTGAGTACCCAATTAAGTGGCTAAATTTTGTCGATGAATTCAAGGTCGAAATAAAAACTGGAATTCTAGTTTGCAAATAAACAGAAGCTGTTGAAAACAATGAGGGCATTGTCATGAGGGTAAACTTAAAAGCGAGTATCGGAACCAGTGGGGGTGGAAGGCGTTCCACGTGGAAGACTGAAAATAGGAAATTTTAGAAAGTGAGTTGAAATTGGAGTAACGAGAAAATAGTTCATTAGGGAAGCTTTTGAATTCTCAAAAAGGAAGGAAGAAGGATTCATAATTGCTATGATTTTCTTTATCATGGAATATATGCAGGGAAAGACACAATTTTAGAATTAGCTCATAATGCTGTTTTATTTGCACATTATGTATTTAAGCGCACTAAAGGATAAAACTATAATTTTATTGGTCAGTGATGAAGGCTGAAGTTAAACCATATAATGAGAAGTGAAAAGACTCAATTAAGAAGGAAGGTTAATAGATCTGATCAAACTCCTAAAACTGGGGTAGGTAGTTGAATTAACGTCAACCTGGAGCAACATAAAGGGCTTTTGGAGACGGTCCGGGATCAATCCCGAAGTGAAAGATCTAAGGACAACACCTCGTAATTTTGAACCACGCGATCAGATGAATATGTCAACACCTCAGTTGAGACTCATCTCTCCAAACTTCCACACCTTGGCCATCGTGAGGACATTTGAGTCCACGACAGAATTAACTTGCGCCAGTCTCCGTGCACACGACGGTCTTTGGACCGAGTTTCGAACGCGTGACCCTCCATTTGCTAACCCGCTACTCCTCCAATTAGGCTACCGCGGCCTTATAACTAGGGTAGAAAGACCTTAAAACGTTTAAGAAATTGTTAATGATAATTGTATTGGAGAAATTTCACATCACTCTGCCAGGGGACACAAGCATGTGTTAACTATAATATATCAAAATATTCTTTATGCAGATGCTGTTTGTTTAAAATCCTTTTCTGCTTTAGCTACTTGCTATGCGATACTAAGTATGTTTCAAGAGTATGGAATTCCTGTGCATTTCGACGAATTTCACTAGCAATCTAACGATAAAGTTAGATGAAATATTAATTGTATCTCCACGTTTTGGTACACCGAATATCCGATAAGTGATATTTAAATTGAGAGGTTTAACCAAACTTTGTGATGAACATGCTTCCTTTTGCAATAAGAGAAGATTCACAAAATCGGGTTAAAAGCATACTATTTTGTCTTTGGTCGTATAATGAAATTCCTAGCAGTGCAATTGATAATTCACCATTTGAAATGATGTTTGAGAGAAAATCACGAGGAGTATGTAATCTTTCAAATCGTACGATGACAACTGAAGTTTAGTCACCAATGGAAATAATGAAATGTGCAACTGAATATTTAGAATTAAAGGAGATATTCTTAGAGATTGCCAAAAAAGCAGAGATAAGAAACGAAATTGATCAAAAGAAGTATGAGAATTATTTTCATCAGAAAACTAAATTTTAGCAACTTAAAGAGGGGATTGAGCAATAATTCTTGCCCCAGATTCTACAAATAAATTGCATACACGATGGCAAGGACCAGTAACAGTGTTATTAAGAGTAAAAAATATAGTTATCTTACAGAAAATGCCGAATGAATAGAAAACATTTCATGCAAATATAAATTGAGAATTTAAGGTTTAATTTTCAGTAGTCTAGTTTTTAATGGAGATTTAAAATTCGGAGGTATTCAAGAAATACCGCGGATTGTAGAGAACAATCAATTTCATGAGAATTGAGATGTTGGTGAAGGAAACAAATGAGTTTACCAATCATATGAAATGCTCACACACGATCACAATGGCGTAAAATTCTTTTGCAGTTTCCTTTCTTTTCTGGGAAAATGAGTAGAAATAAGGTTGGAATGTATGGCATTAAGCTTAAGAAGGGGAAAACTAGTTAAAAACGATTCGTAGATACAAAGTACCTATGTCAATGCAAGCTCAGTTGGAAGCTCAAATACTAGATTTTGAATTTGATTGAAAAGTCAGATGTGGAATTTAGTCATCTGTTTGCATATGTCAAAACAGGACGGCGTATTGATATTTTGCTGTAATTTTAGAATGGTTAACTCACATACGTACTTAAGTGTTTTTCCAATGCAGCACATTCCAAATTTGTTAGTTAATGTAGGAGCTGCAAATCATATTACTACGATTGATTGTAAACGAGAATATTGTCAATTACCCTTACATAATGATAGCATACACTTTATTTAGCTCCCATAGATGGACAATAACAGTGGAAATAATGCCATTTGGATTAACAAATGCAGGAGTTAGTTTTCTACGAAGGATTATGAATCGAATGGTAGCTAAACATAATAACAAATCAGACGTTTATTTAGATGATATTGCAATATTTTCTCAAAAGTGCGAACATCTCATTCATGTAGGTGCAATATTAAGCGAGTTAGATTTTTTAAAACTCGGCTAATTTGTTGCCTAGCCATATATAAGAAATTCTGGAAAATTTTAGCTTCCAACTTACAATTTTTTTATGTATATTAATTTTAAGTTTGAAAAATTGGGCAATTTCTCATGATTTTGGACTCACTAAATATCCTGTATCTATATAGCTCTAATTGTCCAATCATACTGAATGAGAGCTTATTTTGTAGAACAATGTACAACATTTCTAATGATGTATCACGTGACATTTTATGTAAGTTCTAATTTCAAGGAATTTGACCTTTGACCTACTAAAAAAAGTTTCTTTTTCTAAAAAAATATATGTTTTAAGTTACACTATTTATCTTTGCTTTCTGAAAGTTTCATAGTGGGACACAATGGGTTAATAGTTAAAAAAATATTAGAAGTAAATAGAAGTATGTAATCAGTACCCTTAAACACCAGTATCATTTGACCTGTTTGTCCAATCGAAATGAAAGAGAACTTATTTTATAGAAAAGTATAACCTTTCTGATGATATAGTGACCTTTCTGATTGTGAGGTCACATATTATCATGTAATATATCATCAGAAAGGTTACCTTGAAGGTTTTGAAATTCATCCTTTTGACCTTGAATGTCAAAAAATGTATATCAATATTGTTTTTCTTTAAAAAAGTATGTTAAAATTGCATGAACTTCTTTTTCTGAAAGCGTAAAGTTGGGACAGGCATGTGGGTTTATAAAGAATTAATATTCCAAATAAAAACAATAAAACATATCTATCGGAAACTTCGCTTTCATTTAATTACAACTACCAATCACAGAATGAATTCGAATGAAATTACCAATTTGTGGGTAATGTAGAAAAAATTCCAACTCGTTGAAAGGTTTCATAGAAAAAGATGAAAGATGAGTCATTTCCCCAAGACCTCCGGGAATGATTCGGTTACGAGTTGAAAAGGTTTGTTCTGCTTGTTCTTGTAGAACGCTTATTCGCAATTCTGATTCTTGCCGTGGCTTACTCTAATTGGAAGTAATTTCAGTACTCGACAGAATATTAAAATATTTCTTTCTGCGATCAAAATAAGTCAAGAATCGTTTAGTTAGTAGAACTTTAGTAGATCTTTGTCACCTTTCAGTTTTTAATATTTCTCCTATTTAAATTTCTTCATTGTTTAGATGCTGAATTAAATAACAAAATGTATTGCTGCAATTCATTTAAGGATTGTAATCCATACGTGTCCCAACTTGATACTTTCAGAAAGCAAAGATAAATAATGTACCTTTAACATATATGTTTAAAAAATAAAAAATACTATTTTTTGGCAATTGTAAGTCAAAGGGACAAATCGAGTGACCTTAAAAAATCAGAAAGGTCACTCATAGTATTATGTAATATATCATCAGAAAGGTTATACTTTTTTCTCTGAAATAAGCCCTCGATCGGACAAAATCAAAAGGTATAGGTAATTATGGGTACTGATACATACTTCTTTTACTTCGAATATTTTTTAATCATGAGCCCATGCGTGTCCCACTAGGAAACTTTCCGAAAGCAAATATAAATAGTGTACCTTTAACATATATTGTTTTAGAAAAATAAAAAGATAAACATTTTTGTAATTGCAGTCAAAGGTTAAATTGAATGAACTTGGAATTAAAAAGGTCACTTAAAAGTCATATTATACGTCATAAAAAAGATTGTACGTGTTTCTATAAAATATGATCATATTCAGTATGACTAGATTACTAGCTCCAAGAGGTACAGAAGATTTATTGAGTCCAAAATCATGAAAAATTATCCAATTTTTTCAAATTTAAAATTCATATACATAAAAAACTATTGCAAGTTTGCAGCTCAGAATTTCCAGACTTTCTTATATATGGCTGGGCAACAAATTAGATGAGTTTTAAAAAATCGGATGTGGTCGGTTTGTGGAATGTGCTGTTTGATATGGAAGGACACCCATATCACAATGATTTTAACTATCCGTGTTGTCTCGACGAGGTATCTCGTCGTTAGCAAAACTGACCAGATCCTAATGGACATGATATCTCGTGATCATTGAAAATTTGTCCATATCTTGATGGTAAGATATCACGTTATTAGCAAAACTGGTTAGATCTTGATGGATGAGATGTCTTATCGAAATTACTTGAAGGATGAAATAGTGATTCACAACAGAAACATTCCACCAAGGTAAGGCTGTGTTTCCCTGAGCCAGAACTCTATCATCTCGGCATTATGACCTAGATGATTTCAAATACTACCATGAAATCTAGGTAAAAATATTTTTTTCTGATATTCATAAATTATATCATAGATGAGAAGAGAAATGTTGGACCAGGCAAGTGTATATGCATGCCCGACAAATTGCTTAGCCCCGGTTTTTCGTTGTGTAAAATTTTCAAGGGCTAAATTATTGAATACCGTAGCTAAATTTATTCTGTAATAAGATCAAACAAATCACACTACCATGATTATAGCAGCCTCTGTCTTTTTTCGCCAAGTGCTTCTAAAATTTTTGGTGATTAATTAGAGCTGCCAGTAATTTTGATCAATAAACGCATGATGTTTTGTTCCTGTTAAACTCTAAAGATTTTTAAGTTTAATGTCTTGATAAACAGACACTCGATCACTCAATTCAGTAGACAAAGAACAACATTTTTCGTCGACGAAGTTTTTAGGCATTTAACGAGAGAAGGACAAAAGGCGAGAACAATGAATATTAAAAAAAGATTAGTTTATTCATGTCATTAAGAAGTGAAGATAAATTAACATCTTACGACGAAATTCAAACAATGTCATAAACCTGAGCTGGAAAAAGGCAACATGGTTGCTGTAGATTGAAACATTATGCTACAGCTGCTTTAGCTCTATTATTTCTACAAGTTTTAAGCATTAAAATAATATTTTCCAGAATTTTGTTCAACAAATCTTTATTCTTCAGCTAATTCATATACATCCTTTGTTGAGTTATACTGAAGATTAGAGCAGCTTAATATTGAAATTGAATTTGGTGCTATATATCATTATTAAAATAATTTAATGTTTCAATGCAAGCATTGGTAATTTACGCTGTCCACTGTGGGAAATTTACATAGGCTTGAGCAGAAACGCATTCACTGACAATTTTTTTGGTACAACTATTGAAAGACTATTGTTCGAAAAACAAAAATGTATCACATTAGTGATAGTGATATATTTAACCCTCCTGGTTGTTGTCTCATCATTAACAAAACTTACCAGATCTTGATGAACGAGATAAATCGTCATTATGAAAAACTGAACCAGACATTGATCTCTTCATTAATGAAAGCAATAATATCTTGACAAGATATCTCGTCATTAGCAAAATTGGTCAGTTCTTGTTAGATAGTATATCTATTCGGAACCACTGGAAGGATTACAAACCGATTTCAACATGACACTGTATTTCTCCTCATTATTTTTTACCATACTCCATACCTCAGTTTTTCACTATAAGTCTCTGGCAACCCAATAGAGTCTAGAAACAAATAAAATATGGAAATTTATCAGCGGTATTATTCACTGCGACATCAAGAAAATCACGCCAATTATTAAGGTGGGTTCCTGTTACGTCTGAAAGGACACACAAAGAGTAACCTGGAGAGTCTGACGAGCCGATTTGGTAGAGGTGATAATCATAAAAATAAGCAATAATTCTCCAAAAAATATTACTTAATGTGTTTCGGCTCTAAATCGACACTCAATATTACGTGATGAAAATATCGGTGCATAGTAGTATACGTGTAACGATGGTTGCAACGAATTTTAGGGAGACATTGACCGTAGGTAGAGTATGATTTTAGTTGTGCAAGGATACACATAAATATTCCTTCACAACATGCCATAAAAATTGATTTCAATGCACTTAACAAAACAACTAAATATTTCATAAGGATCACTGTTTACGATAAGAATTACTGTTTACGATAGTCATACACTTTAAAGTGTATGACTATCGTAAAGTGTAATTGAATTAGTGCAAATCGAAAACAGCGAACATTTACCATTTGTCTGATCGTCACATTTCACATTACTTTATGTGTTAAAAAATGTCGAAGGATTAAGATACCATCTTATTTTACAATCGTCTTTTACGATGATTTACAAGAACGATGCATTCCTAATTTAAAAAATATGATAAACGTACTAACATAGGATTCTTCATTCCTTTTTTGCTATCAATTACTTTCCAATAGGACTTAAGCTTGGAATCATTTGTGAGATAAATTAAGCACATTTCTTTTCTTGACAAGTTATCATAATATTTAAGAATATTGCTATCTAAAAATATGACTACATTTCTAAGAGTATAGAATCCGGAATTTCTTTTTACTCTTATGGAGGTGATACAAATAATGAAATATCTCCAAATCCTAAGGCGATTTAGAAGTTTATCCTATAACGTCACAAGACAATAGTCATCAGATCCTAACCTTTTTACATTTAAAAGCTTTATTAAAAAGCACTTTTCACTGCACCTATTGCTTAAACTTTTATTTATATATTATTGTGATATATTATTGTGATCTATTTCTGCCTTTTCAGTTATAAAATTACCTTAACTCACAATCTCAATGGTTGAATTCGCTTTCTTATAATTACTGCACACTGCGGTATCCACATTTTGAATGTAAACATATCCGAATCGGTCTTAAGTAAACATAAACCGATATAGCTCAATCACAACTAATCAATTACATGCAACGATGGTCGCCGGACCGATGGTGATTAAGAATGATTAAAATCACTTACTTCGCTTAGAACATCGCGGGGCAGGTTGGAATATCCAAGAACATCAATACCCAGGTCAAATTCAGTCATTAATCTTTGCCGTACCTTTTATAAGGATCAAATATCTTTTCAGAGCTCATAAATTACATGGACGGAATTTAGTGATGCACGGGTATTTTCAATCCTAAACTTTCTGTACTCACAGATTCTTAAGAAAAATTATGGTAGATGTGGGTAGAGACGAAATCTTTATTTATCTTTCTTTGGTGTTACGACTTGAGGTAATTTGTTGGCTTCTTTCCACGTTCGTGCTCTACTTTTATTTATGTCCATAAATGGTCTTTGTAGCTAATAAGAAATATGGGACATAAAAGTGTCAGTAACTGAAGTGTTTTCATTGTTATGGTGTGACACATACTTAAAATTTAGCTATTTGGTTGTCCTCGGAGGCATGTAATTATCGAAGTATGGAGCTGCATGCTTATGGAGTAAATGGGAATTCATGTTATAGCCCTTAAAGATTCCGTACAATGAAAAGTCTTTTACTAAATGTTACTTTGAAGTGTTTCAAGTTGACGTACAGTGTAATGAATGTACGTTTGTTCAAATTATTGCTCTGCAACTCCTATAAATTTATAATTATAAAATGACAGAATGAAACAATAACTTGTAAATAAGCCTAGTAAATAGGTCTAGTGGTCAGGCCTCTAAATCGAAAGGCTTCTGGTTTCAAATCCAGGGTAAGGCAAGGATATTTGTCCATCTAGAATGATTGCTTGGCCTCTCTATACATGGAGTGTGCCTAGAATATCTTGATACATGTGAGTTGTTGCGTGAACATCCTCCCACCGTTAAGCATCAGTATACGGTAAGTGATTATTCAGAAATCTGCCACTGTAGTGTAATGCAATACTGAATAAGTACAATATGCCAAGCATTATAAAAAGAGAAGTTGTAATTAAGTTACAAAACATGTTCCGACAGAATTGAAATATTTTTACTTATCTAATTTCTGCTTATAACACATGGTAGTCAAATTACTAATACATAGACGTGTATATAACCATTTAATACGTGAGAGCTATTCACTCATATCATTCGTAATACGTTCGAACTATTTTAGGCAAAATATCAGTTTGGGAAATAATACGAAACACATTAATGCCATGTATTGCCATCCTATTTTCTATTTGGTAACTCAAAGTTTCTACAGATGACGAAGCTAATAATCATTCCATGTGATAGTTTTGTAAAATCCAGTTGAGGGCAAAGAAATTAAATGTTACCAAAGAACGATAAAATCCTACTTGAAAATTTATCATTGAGAAAGTACTTTAAACTAGGAAATCAGATGGGACTTTACCAGTAAGTTCTTCGTAAACTGAGCCCTATCAGATCAAGCTATGGAATTAGCCGTAACTAACAAGATAATCAATGGTAATCTTAGATCGTGTCATCTGCAATGAAACAAGATAATGGCTTTTCCGATACGGCCTACATTTGATGTGAAATAATCTCTACTGACCGAGAGAGGACAACCCCTTACGTCGATCAACCAATGGCTTACACGCAAGGTAATGATTATTATATAATAGGCTATCCTTTTCAAAGAAAAAAGTGGACAAAGTCGTTAGGTATTGCTTTCGAACTTTTCTTATTGACTGTGGGTATTTATAGAGTATCAGGTTGGATATAAATGTGTTGTTCGAATCTCCTTCGAAGGCAACCACTGTTACTGAAATTATGTTACAATAAATGGATAGTTTGTTCAGATAATGAAAACTAATGAATGGTAAAAGGAAATCTGTTCAAACAATAATGTCGCTGTAATGCTTTCTAATAATTATTTCTCTGATTGCTATTACCAAATATTTGTTTACGACAATGATTCTTGAGCTTAAAAATTCCCAATATTTTCAACTTTTATTATTGGTTATAGGTTTTTATTGAGTATCGGGTTGAATCTAAATTTTCTATTTAGATCGTCTTCGAAGAGAATCACTGTTACTGAAATTATGTTACAATAAGGGAGTAGGTTATCCAGGATCATAAAGGCTTATCAATGGTAAAAAGAAATATGATTAAATGATAACGTCGTTGTAATGCTTGCTAATAATTCCCATTTTTTGCATATTACTACAAAATATGAGACCAGGATACTGACGCATAAAAACTCCCAACGTTTTTCATGTGCAAAAAAATTATCAGACAGTTATCTATTGTCGTATCAATAATTTTAACTCAATCGGAATCACTCATAAACGCGTAGTTTATGAATGATGGTTTCAAAATTATCTGATAAATGCTGAACATTTATATTTTGGAGGAATAAACGTTACGAAATTTTGGAGTACTGAAGCTTGCTTTTCCCCATAACCCACGTAATGACAAAATAACCACATCCATTGGTTGAATCACAGGAAAGATACTATTGGTCAAGAAGGTAAATACTGGTAAGAAGTCGTGCAGTGTATATTACAAGATTAAGAGCGGATATGCACGTTTGAACCATTCAGAAAGTTATAAACCAGTTATGTAGTAGAAAAGTACTGAAGTAAATGTAAATAACGGAGTGCGATAGCAACACATTGCTTTCAAATACATGTAACTGCAGTTGAAATTATTGCATATGTAATGATTTCTATTAAATTTAAAATGAACTGAATATCTACAAAACATTCGAGCCATCATTGATTAAGAAATAATAGAGAAATAACCTTGACATTTCTGATGATCGTTCACAGCCTTTCTCTTTAATCACCACTTATTAGAACAGAAAATGACGATTCAGTTGGAGCTTAAGAGTGAAATGATGAGTTCTCGAGTCGTAATGAACTCTTCATACAACAGCCGAGGACCGCCCTATACAATGCTAAGTTATCGAGTCTATATTGATGAACTCTCGATCACGAACAAAGGTCTTGTTCGTGATCGATACTAAGTTCTCGAGCTATGATAAATTCCCTCTTCTGTAACAATTAATGATAGAACAATGCGGCACAGAATTTTCGATCCATTATTGACAAATCTAGTGCAACAATTGAATGGTGATTGTTGTGCAGCAAACTGTCAATTTCTGGATGCATTGATAAATGTTGAGGACGTTTTTGCCATTATCTCGAATATTTGCATGTAAGTTTCGTTAAGGCTTTTGTCATGTGTTTCGTACAAACTCTTAAGACTTTTGAAAGATGATTGATGTTTTAAACAATAATATTGTAAGACTCAAGAATATGGTATTGACGGATAAAATTTTTATAAATAATTGGCTATTTGGAAAGGCTAACGAAGGGTTACCATATTCCATAATTATCGTCACTTGACAATGATACCGTGTTCTTGAAATTACTCAATAATGTTTACTCGTGGATTAACTCTAAATGATTACCTATTTCAATTTGAGAGTAATAGTAATCATTATCGAATCTACACGTGCAAATTAGATACGTTTATACTAATATATAGGTATTATGGTTTTAAAAGAAATCACGGTGAAATTCACGAACATGCAACAGGTCTTGTGAATTGGAAACTAAAACTTTCATTCCAAACGGCTATTTGGGTAGGCCGCTATAAGATGCATTTCGCTACTTCTGAATTGAATGTAGCAAATTAGGTACCATATTCCAAAATTACATCCAATTGACGATCGCACCGTGTTCATGAGTCAAATATAAATCCTAACTTGGGTGTTTATAGGATTCTATTTATAAAATACAACGTCGAATTATCATTGAACTCTCCATAAGTTCCTATAAAACTTATCAAAATCAAATGTGATTATTGCTTGTAATTTCATTAGACATAATGTTTGCACTTCGTATTATTGAATTTCAGAATATAAGATATTCCTGTGTCATATATATTTCTACATGCATACAAAAACTTTTCTCTACACTTAAGTAAACAGTACGTGCGCAGAAATATCGAAGACTTTTTATTCATAATTCATCATCTGTCGCATAGCATTAGAGCCTTCAGCTCCAGTTAAAATTATCCCCCGAAATATCTCCAAATAATCCATTTCCACACCAACCGCAGCACCCAGATTTGAGTCTGCTCCTCGCAGGAACGTGATAAGAAACTCAAAAGGTATCACCCTCTTCTTCTTGGCCCAACATGTCGCTTATAACGGAAGAAGCGCATTATTAATCAACATTGTCTGGAACATGCGAAGGGACTTTTGAATGAGAAATATTTCTCCGCGGAACACAAAGGCGGTCGCCATTTTCTTTACAAAAGTTGAGGCTCCTGGAATCTTCAAAATTAATGGTTCATCTCGTTAGCTAGCACTTTTCGAAAAGTTCAATTAAGAAAGCCTCTGGACGATAAAAGAATGACAATTACTTTGCATTTTCATAATTAATACTGGGATATATTGATTTCGGCCGTGGGTAATTCGGTTTTAAATTTGTTTGGCTCCCTCATTTCAATCTGGAAAATTAGCGTTAGACGCTTGAAGAGCTTTCTGAAACAGGAATGGCGAGTATTATCAATTTAGCAGTCAATCGAGAGGGATTACGAAGGACAACTGAATCAAGGAGGCGTGTAAGATAGTTTTCGTTGCTATAGAAGCTGGCTTAGTAGGGTCTTTCATATCATGGCTCTTTCTGGTTGTCAGAGGAACAATTAGTGGCTTTACGCTTTTCAAAATGGGGACATTAAGATTTTTGGCAAGTTGAAAATGTCACACATTGTTTAACAGAATCATAAGGCCACATTTAAATTAGGATTATTGCATTCAAACTGAGCTGTAAGAAATTGTCTGCGTGTAATTCCTACATACTAGCATACCTGACCATATCATGCGTGCTAAACGTTCTTAATTGCTTGTATCTATTGATGGCCGAGTGTCATTACTAACATTTCATATCTTATTTCAATCCAGTTATAATGTCTATGTCAACCAGATTCACATAAATGGATTCTTATTTTTAAATGAAATTTCGTCCCAAAATATATATATTACGTTTCCTTATACATCGACTAACTGGTGAATCCATTCAAAAATTCAGGCAATAAAAAATAAAATGTTCGCCTCGACATCTGATATTTCCTTAAAAATTCAGTATATTATGGCTAATAGCGTATGTTAAACTATGCCACATTTATTTTTGCAAAGTAAGTTTTTTTCTTGGAAATAAGACCCTATAAATAGCAATACAAATATTCAATTTTGCTTGCCAAGAATGTCGCGTAACGCTTAAAATTTTACTACGCTCAAACTATCAGAGATAAACTTGTTTTGTCTTCTATGACACTTAAATGTATTATTCGCAATAGTAAGCAAAAATATTTGAAAAAATTTATAAGTTTTTTAACAATTCATAGAACTTGAAGAAGTTTAGACAAGATTTTTCAAAAAAGCCAACTTTAAAAATTCTGAAATGTTTTGTATAAGTTCATTAGAGTGTTGTCTATTTCGTCCTCTTTGTAGCTAATGCGGTTTCTGAAAGGTGGATTTTTAACAACCTTCAACGTAAAACATTGTCGAAAATTTAACCTCTGACGCGCGCTAAAAGCGGGGCCAACGGCATTCCTCCATTGAAATACGAGCTCGAATCCTCGCAGATAGCAGCTCAAGCCCCTTTTTCGATGCAATATTTTAACACGATTCATTATTTCTGTATATCTATCAATGTAGTGTATATATATGTATATCTATAATGTATCTGAGATTTTAGATATTTTCATAACTGTTCAGTAAATAGTTATAAAAAATGTCAAAATCTTCTATTTCTAATTATTAACCGGGGAAAACATTTGGAATGCATATTGCTTTGGGGCTTTCCTTGCATTATCATTTTCACTTAGTCATTAATACAGCACTTGCATGAAATTATAAAATAAAATAACAAACGATATTACTCAAAAAATGCTCAAGACTAATGTTTATTTTTATCAAACAAACAGCTGAATCTACCCAACTGCTCATGGGGTGAAGATCATTTACATAGCGAGGGAGTGTAGATTTAATAAGTCAATCATTACTTTTGTCCGAAAAAAGTTTATTAGTCATACTCATTTACTCTTATTTCATTCTTGGATTTGGGTATACGTTTATAGCTCATATATATAAATCATGTGTCGTAATTTATTCTGAGATTCTGTGAAATTAATCTCTCAAACAAATCTATGTAGTATGTAAAAAGAAATTTCAGGATTTCAGAGAAGGAACTAATATATTAAATGTACTATTATTGTGGAAGACATATGAAAATGTTGCTGCAACATTAAAAATAAATAGCTAACAAGTTCACTCCTTTTGGAAGTTCTACAATGGTGCGTTCATATGACAAAGTCGGCCGCTGGTCATACACAAAAATCCGATCTCCGAATATAGTGACATGACGATGCAACTTTTCAAGAATAAAAGAGGATTGAAGTAAGTTACTTATGAATTGCATTCGTAAACTTCAACGACATGGACATTTATTGAAATATCTGTTGAATACTTTCTTAGAGTTCTATGTGGCTGTAAGGACAGGCTAAAATTCCCTGAAGTTTAACAAATTCCTCAACTTATTTTTATCAGAGTAAGTAATATTCAAAGTTTCAACTTTTGCTTATAGATTTAAATCTAATGGTTTAAAACTATAAGCAAAACTATAATTTGTTAAATCAAATTTATACCATTACGTTATCCGCTAAGTTAAAAAATACTAAGTATTTACATTTTCTTATATATGCAGTTTTCGAAATGTTTTGAGGATTTATAAATACATTGGTGAGCTATTAGTATGTTTTGTTTATGCTATCCAAATGTGTTTAAATATCGTTATAGAATTTATTAATATATTGTAATAGTATTTTTAATATATAGTTTATTATTCTGTCCCTTTGTATCAAAACAATTACTGTGCATTTTTAAAAATTTCTTGTGTAGCGAGGTGAGGGGGTATTTCAATTAACGTCACACTGGAGCAACACAACGGGCTATTGGTGACGTAGCGAGGTGAGCAATAAAATTCTGTTTTGTTTGTGAAATTCTGTGTGCATGGTTAATATATAATATTGTGCTTGATAACTTATTCAAATTCATAAATACTGTAAATTATTGCCCATATATTCGGTTAGCGGTGAGTAAAAATGTATTTTTAAACAAATACGGAAATAATATTTACCATTGGAAGATGAAAGGAAATCCCTATAAAATTTAGGGATTTCGTCATTTTACAGGGAATTTCAATGTTCAAGGATTTTTCGTACTTCGAAAGGGAATTTGACAGTATTTCATTATCTTCTGATCGCGTTGGGTTTCCCGATCATGATCATTACGCGAAATAATTTATTTAAGGTATCCGACTACCTTCGGAAAGGATTTTTTGAAATAATTTGAAATTTGACTTTTTTTGTGCATTATATTATAGAATATGGTTAAAAACGTATAGAATAACATATAAAAAAATTAATTAATAATTTTTTTTAAATTTAAACCCCAAAAAGGGGGTGAAAATAGACAAAAACTAGCACCACCGCAAAACATGATAACTTAAATTTAAATTAATATATTCTTATTTTGTAAATTTTATTTTGAAGATTGAAACCTCCTTTAGGGATTGTACCTCTCACATCATTGTAAACCAGTTCTTTTAAAAACTGGAGAGGTTCAAGTACAGCCAAGAAGAAAATCTTCCACAAATAATAGCAACGCATAGATTTTATAATTAAAAATAAAAAAACTAATTAATGCACAATTACAGAAGTGGTTCATTCCCTTTATAAACTCTTTGAAAGTATTCCTACCAAATTTCATAACATTTGAAACATAACTTTTTGAGTTTTCATGTTTTGCGTAAAAGCAAAATTCTTAACTATTCAAAAACTGCAAAAAGTACACTCGGATAGCATATTTATTTAGGAACTTCGAACAAAATAATCAGATTTAAAAAAAATGTTTTTTTTTAGAAAAATGAATTTAAAATTGATTAAATTGAAAATCCATATTTTCAATGCTATTTAAATCCTTGTAAGGAAATTAACAACAGTATTTGCTCCAAAGTTTTATAATTCTTTTGAAAAAAACCAATCTGAATTATCTTAAATACTTTAGAAGATATGAGATTTTTAATAGGTGATGCACGCTCAGAAAAATAAAATTTTATTTGTGATATCACTTTCACAGACCTGTATCTCGAAATTTTCTTTTTCGAGATTAAGAAATATATGTTGATTCAAGGTGGCCCAAAATGTACCTGTGTGTAAAATATCATTCGATTCAAAGATGGTGAGGTGCACATCTTTTCCTGGATATGAATGGATTCACCAACATCAGATATAGCATTTCGTTTACTATTAATCAATCACATGTCACGTTATAGTTATGTTACTACCATTAAATCCTGAACGTCCACTTCAACTTCATAATAATTCAGCTTTTTTTTATCGCAAAACCTATTTTCTCTCATATTTTCCCCTTGTGCCATAAAAAACCAACCAACCAACCTCTCATATTTTCTTTCCTGTGCTGATTTTTATCTTCCAGATTTTCCATTACTTTCTTTAATGAGTCTGCTGAAGAATTTCATTAGTGCCCCAAACGTCCGGTGTTGTTTAAGCTATTATGCAGCTCCATAAATCGAATCAATCATATTTAAACTAAGCGGTAAAATTGGTGGATAAATAACCCGTAACTGTCGATTTGATAGTGTCTATAAATGTTTTTGTTATTAGAGGGTAAAAAAAACATTGATTTTGTGTCACATATGTAAGCCCTAAACCCTCTAAATATTAGAAGTCTGAGATTTCTCCTTACTTAACCAGACACATAAAGCGGAATCCATTTTTTATATCATATCACACGAAACATTAAAAAATTTAAATCACAATTCCTATATTTGAATGACTTCAGGCAACGTTATAAGCCACATTTCAAAATTTTCTTCCGAGCAATTAACAAATTTTCAAAACTCCAAAATTATCATGGCTTGCTTACAATTCAAGAGGACGTGTAATATTAAGCTTTCAAGTATTACGAACTGATTCAAGCAGTCGTAAATTATTTTGTCCTCTTAAATATTTTGTTTCTAATTGTAGTTTGTTTCTATAGAATTTTCATTCTATGGCCTATCAATATGTTAATCAGAAACCTTCATTTATCCTTTCTACTTGTTATGAGCTATATTCAATATAAATATTTAAACATTATCATAATTAATATATGGCTTCATATTCACTGTTAATTGGTTGGGTTTTATGACTCAAGGGCCATATTTATCCATGCTGCTGTAAACACAATACCGACAACATCAAGTAATAGGCATACACACAAGGAATGTTTTACTGACGCTAAAGAGAGAATTACATCCAGGTTAGAATCGAACATGAGAGGAATCGAATCTGCGCCTCCTACAACTTCACGCATACCCATTACGCAAACACAATGAGTCACGAAGGCCCCTAATATTCATCAAATACATGTATTTATATATACAAATTCATACAATTGTTATTCTGATAAACTTGTAGAAACTTTTGATAAATTGAGACATTATGTATTCAGTCCAATTGAACAAGCTTTGAATATAAAACAGAAAGTATATTTACGAATACGATACAAATTGTATTTTAATATTGAATTGAATTTTAATCTATCAAAATAGCATCAGTGAAACCTTTTGAAAATGAAATTGTATTAATGTCAATACAAGATTGATCTAATGATCTAAACTCATGTCCAAATTTATCTTTGCATACCCAAAAGCAATGATATTCCCTGAAATATCCAATCGATGTAATACATTTTTGAAGGAAATGTGTGAAAAACAAGCCTAATTAGCACTATCCAATCAAAAGTGATCAAACGATTTCTGATATGCAAATCAAGGCGTTACGTCATTCGACGGTGAATCAAGCGCTTTGCGCAAAGTGAATATCTGAGTGAATTTCTGCAATACAGCGTTTGATTGCAGTGTGTAAGGACTCAAAACAATTTGTTATGGCTCCGAAGTATCATTTGGAAGAATCTGTGAAGTGGCGAATTATCGGCCGTTTAGAAGCAGGGCAGACAATCATGGAAGCAGCGAGATTTGTGAATATTTCAAGACAGACAGTCTCTACGCTATGGAAACAGTTTCAGAACTGTGGTACTGTTGTAAGGAGGCATGGACAGGGTTATAAACGAATAACAACTGCTTCTCAAGATCGATATCTGACAATAAATTCCCATCGTAACAGGAAGTCTACTGCTCGGCAGTTAAGTTCAGAGGTTGCCGCCGCCATTGGAACTGTTGTATCACGGCAAACTGTATACAGAAAGCTTAAAGATAAAGACCTGTATGCCAGAAAGCCAAGGGTATGTGTTTCACTGTCTTCACAACGAAAGAGGGATCGCTTTATTTGGTGCAAAGAACACCAGTACTGGAGTGAACACCAATGGATCCATGTATTCTTTACCGATGAGTCAAGGTTTAGTTTAACATCTGATTCTAAACGTGTTTACATGTGGAGGGAGTCAGGAACGCGAAATCTTCCTTCGAACATTATGGAACGTGACCGTTTCGGTAGTGCAGGTGTGATGGTATGGGGAGGAATAATGATCGATGGACGTACGCCCCTACACGTTTACAACTGCGGATCTGTGACCGGCCAGAGGTATCGGGATGAAGCCTTAGAACCTTATGTAAGACTTTTCAGAGGTGTATATGGATCTGACTTTTTATTTATGGACGATAATGCTCGTTCACATCGAGCAAACCTCGTTGACGAATTCCTTGAAAGTGAAGGCATTGAGCGGATACCGTGACCAGCAAAATCTCCTGATCTGAACCCGATAGAGAACTTATGAGACTACCTTGGAAAAGCAGTTGCACGGAGATATTCCCCTCCTAGAGATATAAATGCCCTGAAGACCACATTGCTGGAGGAGTGGAACTTAATTCCGCAAACTGTGGTTTTAACAACATTATTGCCAGCATTAAAACACGTTGTGATATGTGTGTACACGTCAGAGGAGATCACATTCAATATTAAATTCATAAGTCTTAATTTTTTTTTCTGAGTTAAACACGTTGTGATATGTGTGTACACGTCAGAGGAGATCACATTCCATATTAAATTCATGTCTTAATTTTTTTCTGAGTTAAACACGTTGTTATATGTGTGTACACGTCAGAGGAGATCACATTCCATATTAAATTCATAAGTCTTAATTTTTTTCTGAGTTTTTCTTTTTTTTTCTGAACTCAACTTGTCCACATATTATTGCCATTTTTATTGTTTCATGCTACAGTTTTATATCATATGCAGTGTTCTTAAATTTTTTCCTTTGCATTTATGTGTTATGATGCTACGTATCTCGTCACACAAATTCATAAAATTATAGTTCACAGTTTCTGAAAAATCCTTGATTTTATGTTTGTAAAGATAATTTTGGACACGAGTGTATTTACTTGAATTTCAATTATTTGAATTTATTTTTACTTTTAGAGCATGTTGAAATATCTATTACCTAATACACCTTTTCAAAATAATATATTCCAATTAAATCAAAACACGCAGTTAATCCAACGATCTAGAGAACACCAGAAAATATGCGTTTCAGTTATATTATAATGACTTTGAACATTCGTAAATCCACTCCTATTCACCTTAAACGCCATGAGCCACAGATATCTTACATTTAGAAAAAATAAAAATAAGACCGACACGAGACTTTTTACTCTAAAATCACTACTTTAAGTAGGAAGCGGCTTTAATTTATGTAAAGCACTTAATATTAGTCAGATTTAATTACAAATAGGAGCAAAAATAATGAAGTACATGTTTTTTAATATGTAATGTAATTGAGAATTTTGCCTTCGGTTAAGCTCTTGTTTAAATTCTACGGGTAAAAATATAATAAAGCAGTATGATATCGTCTTACTTTGCAAAAACTAGATTTTACGAATAAAACATAAAATTCTGAACAGTTTATTTTTTCTAAAGTCGTTTCTAAAAATCTTAAAAATGTATGCGGCCTTAAGAACAAGTCACCCCAATTATTTTAGAGGTTATCGTTGTATGTATAATGTATCACAGGCCATCTATTTCAGAGGAGTGACTAAAACTGCACCACCGTTAAATTGTAATAAAAAAATCGTAAACTAAATCGTTGTAATAGCATATAAGTATTCATTATTTGTCCCATTAACAGTGTTTAGCACTCTTTCAATATTTTTTCTGTATTGTTAATCTGCTTTCCCCCAAAAATATTATTGCAATTAAAAACATAAATCACATTATAGGGATAGTAACAAAGCAAATAGTTCACAAAACCTGCTTTAGTTTTTACTAGTTATAAAATCACTTATTCAAACGCTGAGTTAAAATTTTTAGATTTATAAATCTTATGTCTTGATACATTGTATTTTTATATAAATATCCTTCTTATTTTTTAGGTATTTCTCCCTCTTACTTTTATTATGTATAACTTGACGACAGGGATTTCATTTATGCTATCAGAAATCGCCATTTTTTTATAATGGAGCATCGCCTCAAAAAATGTACGTCAGAAAATCATCCAGTACAGGATTTATCGTGAATTTTTGGCTTCGTTCAAATGTAAAATTAAGTTATGAGCTAAATATTATTAAAAATGCAAGTATATCCATTTTATTGTGGTTTTAAAAATATTTGAATTCACATTCAAAATGGTTACATAATTTTTGTATTGTTTGCTGATAATCATGTGTATCTTGTGAATATATTTATCTATCTTGAATTTATTTCATTGATGATCAGTTTTTGAAGCATGTGAAACATAATATGTACAGGTATGATCTCAACTATATTTAGTGATTGTTTTCGGTATTGTGTGTCCAAATCATTAGTTATGAAAAATTGTTTTTATAGATGCCCTACTAAAGTAATAAATCAAAATGGCATGAACAAGCATGAAATGTGCTCAACGATATTTATCAATAGAAGCAAAAGTCTTCAGCACCATGCTTTACTTGGGTCTGTTAGTATCGACTAGTATAATATAATGAATTTGAAAAACTTCTATTGAATGAATATACTTTGAAATACTTTACTAAAATGAATTTGCGAATAGACTCACTAACATCAAAGATACAGTAGCCACTACAACAAAGTTATTTTACTTTTAGAATTATGTGCTACAAACAAAAATGAAAGTGTATTTTCCTCAACTAATACTTTCCAAAGCTTTTTTTCTTAGACTAATGCTACCAATAAAAGAATTTAATGGTTCTTCCATGTCATATTCTTTCATAAATAACGACACCTACTTCTGTATTACGAGCTGACCAAATGACATTTTCCTGAATGGCTTATTGTACGTTTCCATCCTACAAAAAAATACGTCTCCTGAAAAGAGTGTCACGTGATTCTCTACTTAGATCAAGTCCTTTGAGATAGCTTTCGCTTATATCTCTTCTATGTTAATTCTAAGACTTGGATGTTCCAACGATGCATTACTTCTGCTTCTCATCTATTTTCTTTTAAATAATTAGATCTTAGATTCGTTTTCAATTATTCGAATTGCCGGGTTGAAATAATTAATATTTTTAAGGATGATATTTCACTACGTAAAGATGAAAAATATGACTAATAAATAACGATTATTTCACAAATAAACGATTTTAGTGCAAAGTAAAAAATATTGGATTTCTTAAGTTGAAATCAATTTTCAAATCTAACCTACGCGTTTCAATTAGTTTCAGGACTTGTGAATCAAATTATTTAATATGGATATCTAACCCTTTACGGTGGTGAGTTGAATTTACGTCGCATTGGAGCAAAAAAGCGGGCTATTGGCGACGATATGGGATTAATCCCGAAGGGAAAGATCCGACGGAGATAATTTTGAACCACTGTCAGATGACGATGTAAGCATCTTAGCTGGCAACCCACTCTCCAAAATTCCGCATCAATCCAACTTAAGGACATTTAAGGTCAAGACAGATTTACTGCTTACATGCGCCCACGTACAAGACGGTCTTCGGATGGAACGAGTTTCGAACTCGCAGCTCTCTTGTTGCAAATCCATGGCTACCAACTAGCTACTGAGTCCCCTCAAAAACTTATGAGAATTTAATTTCGGTAACTATACAAAGGTAATTCGAGAACTATCAAATATAATTATTCGAAAAAAAACAAGATTATCTTCATTAAATATTCATCTTACATCCAATAACTGAGATTAAAATATTGTGTAATTATATTCTATGCGAATTTTCTTATTTAATTTTATTAGAACAGTTTGTAATTTTAAACTAAAACTTTTCGGCTCTTTTGAATAAAAAAACGCTATGTAACAACTTCATTTCATTAACAGTTTGTATTTACTAAAATAACTTTTGAAATATGTATCCAAACTGATTTCTTAGAAATTTAATGGTTAAATATGGTTTTAAAATATATAGAACGCTTAAGAAAATAATAGTATTATTTAACGATTGGTAAATAAAATTTTCAGAAAATTTTCATAACAGCTTCTCTTATAATTTGTTGAACGATGTTCTTGAAGGAGCAAAAAAATTGTCAGTTGTTTCAGGTATTCTCAATTGCTTCAATGAGAACGTATACAGAATTTATTGAGTAATTTTTCAAAACGTTTGGGGAGAATATATAACAGAGTGTATGGCTCTGAAAAAAAATTAAATAAGAGGAAAAAATAGTATTTCAATTTTATATGGTAGGGAGCAAAATCTTTCAAAACCGAGTTTCTATTGCTTTTACCCTTTACATAAAGTGTTCTTTACGGGAAACTTAGTTTAATGGATTTCGATTCGGAAATGTGATTAAAAGTATGGCATTGGGCACTAATTTAATTTACTTTGGACCTCTAGTTTTGGACCTCTAGTTTTTACTCTAGTTTTTTTTATTTTCACAATGCATCTAATTTTTTTTTAAAGAAAACGAGCATTTTGCATTTGGATACTAGATTTTCTGCAAACTTAATTAAAACTACTCTAAAAGCACAAGCGTGTTGAAAGAGACAACCGATATTTGAAAGATTCCATCAAAAGGTGCTGAAAAAGTTGTTTTTAAGAACAATTGCACTCCAAAAAGAACAAAATACTTCCTCACAAAAGAGGTTTGCTTGATTCTATTAAAGTACTTAAGACTTGTAATGAATGGAAGAAAGACTACAAAATAGGATTCCATTACATAAAACTAATAGATTTTGAGATATTTTTTTCAAGGTTGTGCTTGACTTAAAAAATGATTAGAATAAAAAAAGCATGTTAATAATAAAATTAAAATAAAAGCAATTTCGAAAATATTTTTAATTGCTTTTTAAAATGAAGCAAGACGAAAGTCAAATTCATTTAAGAATCTACAGAAAAGCTTACAAAAAATGTTTCTTTTATAATTATTCTACCATGTTAATTAGCTTAATTTCTGTGTTGAGCATTTTTTGCTCTTTTCTCTTACATCGGATTAATTCAATCAATTTTTCAACAGTACAAATTACATCAGAAATGTTTAAAATGATTCACCTGATTGAAGAATTGAAGGTAATTAATCTTACTCTTTAGAATTATATCCATTTCAAATCTTAATTGAACTCAGCTATCGCTAATCCAAAACAAAAGTATACTTCATTTTTAATTTTATATTTATCTTCTGTCTACCTTTTATGATAAATTGCAGTTTAATGAAAAATAATTACCTTACAAACTTCATCGCTCCTTTATTTAATAGAAGAAATTTCACTCCATTTCAAATGAAATATGCAGCTTTTTCTGGTATAATATGATAAAAATCATGCGTTCTGAAGGCTTTTATAACACAAAGCATGTAATCGTATAAATTGATTTTTTCACAGAGAAGTTTATGATTGATAGTAAGCAGCTTCGATAAAACTATTTTGAAGTTTCTGAACATTTTTTGACGTTTTTTCTTACATAGCAGTTTATGATGAAATTACATTATTGTGAAAATTCTTACCTAATTCATTAATTATAAAAGTTCCTTCATAAACCTTCGCGGAAAGAATATTGGGTCACCCATCTATTACCCGAGTATGCATAGGTTTGCATTTCAAAAGAATGAAATCGTTATTAGTACTGCTATTCAGCATTCAACATTTCTGGATCTTTAGTAAAGAACAGTACTCACTCATTTAGCTTAGTACTGTTTTTGTATGAAATTATTGTTATGCGCTGATGTTCATTTAAAATGCAACACCAAGCTCGAGTTGTTGGATTAATTGAAAATTTGATAGCCGGGTAGTTTATCATGACATATGTAAATGATTAAAATCTCAGCTGATTATGCAAATAGGGTGCGCACGTAATACAGACTGAAATGTAATTGGGTAGATATGAAAGGTCTTAATAAAGTAAATCCTAAAATAAGTTAATTCTATTGATTTATCTTCTGGATTGATCCCGAAATCGTCGCTAATAGCCCGTTGTGTTTCTCCAGTACGACTCAAATTCAACTACCGACCTACATCAATTTGTATTGCTCTGCTAGGACTAAATATGCCTTGTCGTAAAACGAGGCTTTACGAACAGTTGACAGTTTGAGAGAGAAATTAATAATTATCGTATTTAGAGAAAGCGGTTTGTTGTTTAGCGATATTACAGCACACGTTAGAAAATCACTAGCCCAATTATGCGTACGCTGATACAATGGACAGAAGAAGGTTCTACAGATAGTTGTTATGTATCTGGAGCACCTGTGGTTACCTCAGAAAGAGGAGATATGCATTTGTTACGCATGGGTGACGAATCGTACAGCTAAATCAACAACGTTAGCGCTACAAGGGATGATGATGGGACATCAGACGTTATGTGCCAGTACTATTCACCAATGATTCCTGCAGTGAGTGCTGGTAGTTCTTTGTCTTTTACGCAACTTTCTTTAACCCTATACCACAGACGCCATTTGCTTCAATAGTGCTAGTCGAGAAGACACAGGAACACTGAATACAGCAAATCATCCTGTTTTCTGATAACTAGGGATAAACCCAAGACTCATGATCTTCGGATCCTTGTCCAAAGATATTTGTTTGAATTATTCGACGTTTCTTTTTTGACCAACCAGTACCGCTTCTTCGTTGGCCTCCTAGGTCATCCGAATTATCCTCAATACGTTTGGAATATGATTGCTTGAAAGTTCATCCATACGTCATCACCCGCAACCACAATTGACAAGTTGTGTGTGCAAACCGACAACCATAATCTTTATTGGTCCATGTCACGCTTTGTGTGGTAGCCGTTATAACTTCCAAGGGTGAATACACAAATTAGATATTCTAGCATGTCCCATTTAATTTATACATCTGCAATTTCAATCATTTATAACATTGTACCACATGCCATCGCTCAAATGAATTTCATTGTTGTAATTCAAGCTTTGTAGGTATTGCATTTTCTATGAACAACAGTGTATTTGGTATATACTTGTTATGTATCGGATACTTAGGTATTGAGACGCATGATGCACAATGAATTCTAATAGGAATTGCAGGAAGGTTGAAAACAACGTGGTGTATAAACTTATGCATCATATTTCAAGAGAGAACAAACGTTACATCTCTATTTACTATTTTTCATTTAAATTTTAAACTTTAGGATAATTAAATTGAGATCTGAATATTAGTATCACATAGAAGTCTAATTCTTTTCCAACTAGATTTCGTGAAATGATCAGAAACGCAACTGTAATTCACATTATACATTTATAATGCATTAAATATAGTCAATGCAAAACTTACAGTGACTATATGACTCATTCTATCTTGAAATATTCATCTATACGACAGAATCAATCTAAAGGTTTGTTTACAGAAAACGCAATGACTGCGTCAAATTATTTATAAAC
The DNA here is from genome assembly GCA_933210815.1 of Meta bourneti. NCBI lineage: Eukaryota > Metazoa > Arthropoda > Arachnida > Araneae > Tetragnathidae > Meta > Meta bourneti. The sequence goes on along the minus strand of OW119924.1, from coordinate 73,674,454 downwards.
AGGGAATAGACACGATTTAAATTCGTCATTTCGCCAAATTATAATAATTACGTACTACGCTATTATGTCAGGAAGGATATAATTAAGTGCCCTTTTTATAATATCATTTTGGTTAGAATACACAGCTCAGATGGCACTTGTAGCTGTTAGCGCCTAGATTAGTATTTTACCTCACGAATTTCAAAGATCTTGGGAAAATGCTGAATTTTTTTATTTACTTACGATTAACCCAAATAATATACTTATTACAAAGCAGGTTGGACGATAATTCTTATTTTGTTTTATGGGTTATATACAGCATTTGTACAGAAAAGGTTCTACCCAATAGTGAATGTAATGAATAAAAATGTTTTATATATGATGCATATAAATTCATCATATAAAAACATTGTGTGTAACAGTGTCATTTAAATATGCATACATATTAAAATTACATTACTAAAACATGATTTGTAATGGTTTATCGATAACTTGGAAAAATCTCTTATAACTGTAATAGATGTGCTTATATTTCGACCAAATAATTTATCACTTGGATCGAAGATCATTTATTTCTAATAGTTAATAGAAAAATCCTGATTCTGTATTAAATTTATGAGAGTAACAGATTAAAGATACATCTACACTCATATAGAACCTGTGCACAGTATACATATTTTCTCTTTACAGTAAAAGTTCCGAAATATAAATTAAACATCAATATTCATGCTATCTTCTTGAGATCGATAAATAGAGTCACTGGAACTAAGCTGATTATATTGACTTGTTTATTGGTAGCATTCTCCCTTTATTGTTTAAAATAATTTATTTTCTAGATTAGCTCTTAAATTGCATAAAAATCTTTTGTCTTGAGGCAACTTAAGTATTGATCATCAACATTTTAATTGCATGCTAAATTTAGTTAATAAGCACATAATCACGAAAAATCAGACTTAAAAATGAAATCATGGGTGAAATAAAATCAAGAAATCTTTACGAATACTTAAATTTTTAAAAACACGAGAACTTAAAAGTAACTAAACTTATTACGTTTTCACATTTTGAGTACTTTGTATGGACTTTAAATATTGAAATGTATTGATTTAGTTTTAAGTAAAATAATGAAATTGACTTTAATACATACTGAAAGAAATATGAAGGATTATTTAGTTAATTTATTTAAAAATGTTTTATTTGAACAATGTGATTTTTCTTTGTCATTTGTAATATTTTGCATGAAATAAATGCTATAACAATTTTAAAAAATTAAAATTGACTATAAAATAGTTTATTTTTTAAATGTTTTTCTTTTTTTAAATGTTATACAATTTATAAGAACACCACCTCTTCATATTAAATCAATTTTTTTTGTAAATGGAAAAATATCAGTTTTGATGCTCAGAATAAGTGCACTTGGGAGAATATTGCTACCAATGCCACAGAAATATGAATGAACTCGTAAATTTCACCAAACCAAATCAACAAGCATTTATATAGTATGTTTATCCAATGCCACAGAAATATGAATGAACTCGTAAATTTCACCAAACCAAATCAACAAGCATTTATATAGTATGTTTATCTAAAAATGTATGACTTCAAGCGTTGCATTATCTTTTCCTGGAAATATTCTTTCAGACTAACAATCTACAGCAATTTATAATCTTATTTCTAACAATAACTCAAACTAAAAATACAAAGATGTATTTTAGATGAGATGGGAATTGACAGTCTTCTAAGTATATACATTATACTTATAAAGAGGCAAAGTGACAATACTTGCAAAAAGCAAACACACTGTGTATTACGATTTGATATTTACTCTACTTGAACCTAATACATTTCACATAATCTTTTATAGGAAACCTAAGAATTATTTATTTACATAATACAAAGTTCTAAAATCGAAAAAGAAAAAAAATTAATGCATACCGTGGTTCCGAGATTAGAGGATCTAAAAAAAATCCAATACCAGCGTTTCGCTCATGTGCTATGGTTGCAAAAGAAAACAGCGAGCAGCATAAAAATTTTAAGAGGCTTTGCAAAGTCCTGCCAGCAGATGAAAAGTCAAGAACAAAGAAATTCTATATTTATTCTTGTTTATATTTACCAGGAATAAGAGGAAACAGTTCATATAAGACACGAAACGGGCAGCTTTAAAAACTCTTTGTTTATCACGCTCCAAAAACTCGTTCTCTATGAACGTCAAAATATATGAAACGAGTGGTCTCCAGCACTTTCTTTTTTAACTCGTTTTTTACGTATAAAACACGATCTGATATTTGGAGTGAGTTGTTTGTGTGGCTCATACAACTTGGATAAATCACGTTGGACACGCGAAGCTTGAGCTGCTTTTTCTGTATTTAATATTACAGCCTCCACAAAATAACTACAAAACGGCGTGATTTTTTATTGCTTTATTCGTCATGGGTGTTTCGAATTTTTCATTTGCTTTCCACAATTCATGTGTTCGTTTCACACCAGTAATGGCCGTCATTGTATGATGGGATTGACTGATTATTTCAACTCCGTTTTTCCTGCTAGTCTTGCGTTTCTGTTAACTCTCAACTACTCCATGGAAATTGTGAGTACACAAATCTGTACTCACTCACTCTGTGAAAATGAAATCCTAACAATGAAACAAGCATTCCTTTTAGCTTTTCCTTTTTTACTTAGAAAATAACCAATAAAATTCGAATGCTATGTAAGAGGAAGGTTATCGCAAACTGATATTGAGGAAAACATGGTGTTTTAAATTGTGTTAAGTATGTTTATCACGAAGGTTAATCTATTTTCTGCTACATCACAGTGCCTTAAGTTGATGGCAAGCGGGTGTATTGGTGTCTGCACTAAAAGTTGTGGTACTGTTGGTTGGTTTAGTTGTTTTTTTGGTTTTATGGCTCAAGGTCCATATTTGGCCGTGCTGCACCAGACACAAGACATACAATATCAAGTAATATACATACACACAATGAAAGTTTTAATGACACAGAAGAGAGAAATACACCCAGGGAGAAATACGACTGACAGGAATCAAACCTGCACCACCTACAACTTGAAGGTTGTTAGCGCAGTGGGCATACCCACTGAGCCACGATGGTCCCTTGAGATACTGTCGTCCACACATTAAGGCAGTCTATATGCAACTGAAACACTTGTTGAACGTTTTACATTGAAAGTGACAATCTTACCTTTCAAAAACTCCATGGAAATAATTGTGAACAATCAAAATTTTCGTTTTTATTAAATTTTCGGTCTTCGCTTTGTTCTTCATTTCCTATTTAAAGATTATAATGATCAGTATTCTGATTTGATATTTTACATTACCTATTAATTCGGTTATTTTTTTCTTTTGCTTTTTCGGATAAGCAATTGAATAAAACATACTAAAAATTTATCAGCAGTAAACTCACTTTCAGGTACTCAAAAATTGTTTCGTTTAAAAATTAAAAATAATAATTCGCAACTTTGAACAACGGTCGGATTACTAGATCAACATCTAAGTTCAAGAAGCAATGAAGAAAGGTTACCTTGAACTGGATTGAAAGTAGAGTGATTGCTAGTGTTTAACTTGGGTGAATGACAACGAAGAGGCATTGTTGGTATTTTCTTTATTATAAGCTTATTCTTTTCCTGCGAGATTTCGAAGGTGAAGTGTTTAAAATGTGTTTGCTTAAAAAGTGAAGTTAGTATAGAGGATTTAAAATAAGCGGTTCATCGTGAAGTGTTCCCTGAATGTTATTTCGTGTGGCTTGGTGAGGACTCACAGTGAATTGCTTTGTATAAAACTTAGCTTTCATCCATAGGATTGTCACTTTCAATAAAAGTAAATTATGTTAATTTCTTTATTTAGTTTCAACTGTAGGTTCCCTGCATATATTCCGTATGGGCACAACGATGTCATAGACCCCATCTCTCTTTCAAATTACCAAGGTTGTCACAATAGGAAACTATAGAACAACTTACTAGATCTTATATATTTTGTCATTTTTATGTTAACAAAGATACATATAAACACATTTAATAACGTTCTATGAGCTGGAGTCAAGACCACACACACACACATATATACATATATATATACATATATATACATATATTCGCATACATATATATATACATATATATATACATATATATACATATATATACATATATATACATATATATATATATACATATATATATGTATATATATATGTATATATATATATGTATATATATATATATGTATATATATATATATGTATATATATATATATATTCAAAATCACAAAACAAAAAGATATCCAGGAATTTAAACACAAGAACACCAAGAAGTCTTAGAAAAAATAAAGTGTTGGTGGATGAGGGCGTCATCAGGGAGGAGCCTCACCCAGTCAACACAATATGGCGTTTTCTGCGTGTGGACGGAAATTAACCAAAAATAGCCCACACACCCCTCCAAACACCATAAACAGAAAGGCAAAAACAAAGACCAGAAAATCAAAACCACAGAAGAGAAAACAAACGTACCCAAATGAATAAACCGCGCAAACTACATGAAGATCGCCAACAAATGCCATTTATAGCACCCAAAAATCAGAGTTGAGAAATCGGAATCGCAATTCCGATCTCGAACCCGAACATCAAAAAGATGGTATTCGAAAATCAAAAAGATAGTGTTCGAAAACCCAGTGAAGCAATATTACCATTTTTAAATCTTTCAAAAACAATCCTATAAAAGGAGTGAGGGTATTTATTATTAACAAGTGTGTCAATGAGATTATTAAATTGCAAAAGAAAATTAGATTAAGAGTTGCAAATTTTATTGAAACGCACCAGTTGACTAGCAATTGTATTATAATAAATTCTTTTAGAAATATTAGAATCCCAATATATCAACTTAAAAACCGGAAACCCGAAATCATCTCTCTTATAAACACCAATATCAGTTCTATCATTCAAAGTGCAAATATTTAGGTCCAGAAAGACGGCTTTATTGTTATCTGAATTAGTTTTTATTAAATATAATTCATCGGGGTAAATCGATTTCTACAGGTTAGCAAAATTACTATCATTAAAAACAATCAAGTCATCAATATATCTAAAGGCAAAATTAATTTGTAGGCAAAATTTTTTTCATAATAGTGAAGCAATAAATTAGAAAGAATGGATGAAAAATTGGAACCTTGTGGTATAACCCTTTATATATATATATATATATATATATATATATATATATATATATATCTTGACTCCAGCTCTCTCAAATTACCGAGACTCAGAGTAAGAACCGTTATAACACCCTACATCTCGTATTTCGACATCTTAACGTTTCAACAAAGATAGTAACATTTACACCTTAGAATGTCGCAATCTTTCCGTGTAGTGTAGCATGTTTTTGCCCCACAAACCACATAAAGACTAAATAACCATATCTATTGGTTGCAAGAATCGTAGAAAAGGTGTTATTTATCAAGGTCAAAACCTGTTAGAAATCATGCTGCGAAGAAAGACTACAGGATATATGCGTGTGAAACCCTGAGAGGGCTAATATATTTTGAATAGGTTACAACTATATGCTTAGACTTGAGTTCTCATGTTACTAGCCCTGTCGCAATAAGAAACGACAGTGCAATACCCCAGATCTCGTGTTTTGAAATATTAACGTTTCAACAAATAGTCGTATTTAATACATTCTACAAAGACCAGATATCTGCCATAGACCCCAGATCCCTTTCATATTACGAAGTCTGTCACAATAAGAAACGACAGAGCAACACTCTATATCTCGTATTTTGACATCATACTGAATTTTCCAATTGCTTTTCTTCCTCTCAGGAAATACAAAACGAAAGTCTACCTACTTGTTCATGTTCTGTCCTTACCAAGTTGAAGTCGTGAGAAATACACACTCCTTTATCCAACCGCTTTCTGGGGGTGGTCTCGGCGGTACAACATGTGTCAACTCCAATTCAAATCCCCTGGTCGCAAAGAAGGCCAACCTGTCACTGAACTCTTTATCCTCCAAAGGCCTTTCGGGGGCTTACATGGTAAAGACCGAAAAAGTTACTGCTCAGTTGCTTCGGGGGAGAATTTTTTTCGTGTGTGGGATGTCTATACTTCAGAACCATAGGGTTTTCGTTGGGAAAATAAATATTTGTAAAAAGGTCTGATGTAATGGAAGTTAAAACTTTTCGGTTCATGAGACGAGGAAGAAATTCAATGGTGTTTGGACATAATCTTTGGGGATAAAGTAAAGTGAATTGAAATGAAACGATCATTTGACAGTTTCAGAATTTACAATGAGCTAGATTTTGCAGTTAATTTGTGTTTAAAAACATGTTTTGATTTTTTAATAACTTTTGAATTGTTTTCAAACTAAAAAAGTGTTGACATTTATAATTTTCATCTGTTCGGTTAATGTTTCCGATAATAAATGGGATCCAGTGTTCTTTAAAATCATTCAAGAAAAATTAATACATTTTCTTACTCCTTAGCAATGTAATATCACGGAATTTTTTAATAGTGTATTGTTGCATTCACTTCATAACACACATAATGACTAAAGAACCTAATATATTGGTTTAAATAATCTCAGGATAGATGATATTAGTCCAAAAGGGTCAAAACTGGTTAGAAGTCATGCAGGGGAGAAGGCAAGTTGCAAAATGGATATTTTCATATGTATCCCTCAGAGGGTTGTCTATAATAATTAATTGAAAGTAAATGCTATTAATGCTACTCAATAAGTGATAGAATTTAATATATAGGTTTGTTGATGTTTGATATCCGTATTGTTATTTGGAACATTAGCATCATTCGATTTAAAAAATACCTTTAAATGCGTTATAAAAATCTACTGTCTACCGAACATGGTATTGAGTAGGTAAACTAAAACTTACATAAGATAACAGAAATACAAAGATCGGTAAGTAATTATCAATTTTTAATTATTGAAATGCAATCATCCACTCCAAGTTAACTATTTGTAAAGATAACGGAATTTCTTCACACTTTACGTATTGTTTGTTTCGTACTATTAACAATATTAAAAATTTCACCATTATCATATACGTGTATCTATCTATGTATCAAGAAATTCAAAGATGGATACACGTATATGTTAACCCCCTGATGATTCATCTTAGCGTTGAAAACTACCCTGTAGTGGACAGCCTCTGCTTCAGAATCCTGTTCCAAATAGTCACCGGTTATGGGCAAGAGAGACTTTGTTTTTCCCACTTGTATCTTTATTCCCTTGGATTAATAGATCAGTTTTATCTCGACGTGATATCTCGTCAGTAACAAAACATCAGATCTGGATGGACGAGGTATCTCGTCAAAACTACTTGGAGGATTAATCTATGTATCTAGAAATACATAAAGAAATACTCGTATAGGTTAATATAAATATCCAGAAATACATAGGGGATGCACTTATATGTTAATCTATGTATCTAGAAATACATAGACTGATACACGGATATGTTAGTCTAAGTACCTAGTAATATATAGGTAGTTACATGTATATGTGTGTTAATCAATCTAGCTAAAAATTATAGATATGTTTCTATTTATATAGAGATATATTTCTTATTTGATCTATCTGTATATATGTAGAACGAGAGAGAGAAAAACCCGAGAGAATCTATGTATTTTTATCATTCAACGTTTATATCTATATACAGTGTCAGCGTTATATCTTTCACTGTCTCTTTATACATTTAAGAAAGCAAAATAAAAAGCTAAAGGCTTGGGATTAAATTAAAACCATTCGTTTTTAACTAGTAAACTATATCATTTGCTCTTATACTCATTAAAACACACATGGAAAATATTTAATACTTACTCCCAAATATTGGTGTCCCATTCTTTGAAAAGAAAGAAGAAAAGGATAGGCTGAATTAAAAACATATTCTTCGGATATTTATCAAACAGCAGGAAGTAAGTTTTTTCTTTATTTCCGCATGGTAATAATACGGGTTGACATAACTGGAAGGCAGAAACTCAACGCCGGATTCTGCTCTTAAAATCACGCATAAATGTCTGGAAGACATGTAAAGAAAAAAAGTTGGAAAAAAAGATAATAAAAGAAAAACTCCTCTGTGGAAAAAATGCGAAAAACCGCCCAGAACTTCCACAATAAAGGACATATTTTCACGCATAAATAAAAGAAGTACGTACGAGCCTGGATGATGATGACGGTTACTGATGCTGATGATGATAAAGGCAGACGGTTTCGAAAAGGGTTCTCCAAGTGAATCGGCCACCACTTTATATCGATTTTTTCCCTTGTGGTTTTTAGTTTGGGGGAACGGAGCGATATCGGAGTAATAGAATGGGGGTTAGGCCTACTTCGTATTCATGCACTTCCGAAGAAAATGAAATGGAGTAAAGTAAGACGAATTGGAGAGATTATTTGAATAACGTATTCAACAGTGTAAGAAACATGGGAGAATGGTCGAATTTTTCTGGAAGGTGTCCACAATTTTAGCTTAGTATAGTTAAACCTGACGCTTGTGCTTTTATAAAAATGTAAAAATGATTTTATATTTTCTATGAATGTTAACTCTAAGAGTCCCGATATTTCTCAGTAGTGTAGAATCCATATATGCTTTGCTTCCATTTTTGAATCCAGGGATTTGGAAAGATTCTATTGGTCCTTTCCTCCGAATAGAAGCGCTTGGAACGATTCCTGTGGCAATAAAAATGTTTATATTCATCAAGTGCTCCTATTTCCATGCTTTCTCCGTTTGGTTACACAACGTGAGTTGGTCCATTCCTCCGAATAGAATCGCTTAGGAGGATTTTATTGTTCCTTTCATCGGAATATTCTTTGAAAGGATTCTATTTGCTCTTCCCTTAGACTATAATTTTGAAATATTCATTGATGCTTTCCTTAGAATAGAATGCTTTGGAAAGATTTTATTGGTCAAGAATATCAAAGCTGGCTAGAAGTCAAGCATGGAAACCTGCAGGTTGCAAGATGGAATTATGCGTGTGAACCCTTTAATTGATTAAACGTCTACGAATCATCAGTAGAGCTACATGGTTATTATTCTACCTCACTACTATAACTCACTACTAATGAGATTACTTTGAGGTTCGAAAATTTTATCGAATTTATCAAGTTACTCCGTATTTACAAGCTTAGAACAGTTTTTAATAATGTCTTAAGAACCCAACTCGCGTTGTGGTGTCGCGAACGGAGAAATCACGGAAATAGTAGCACTTGATGAATCTAAACATTTTTATTGCCACAGGAAACGCAATTATTAAGAGGTAATGAGAAAATGAAAATGTAATTTGTTTACTCTTTCCTACAGCAATTATGTTAGCATAATTTTTACATCCGAAGCAATCATTGAAGCATCAAATCTAGAATGATTGTTTTTGGAGCAAACTACTATTGCGAGGGAAAATATTGACATCTCTCGTTATTTTTTACAAGTAAGCATATAGAACTTTCCTGTGGACATTGGTTTCGTATACTGACATTATTAGTAATCGTTGAATTACATAAACATATTTTTTTAGAAATATTTAATTATTATAAATACCTAAATCTTTATTTGAAAATATGTTTTAAACACTATATTTATTGTAACACTTTAGTGTTTGTTACTCAACGAAAAATTAAAACTGATTTTTCAAGAATTTGAAGAAACTATGGAAGAAAAGTGATAGAAAAACTAACAAGGTTATACATTCTATTCCATATACTTTTATATAATGTGAACAAATAACATCTTAAATCGTTCGATTTTTTAGTTATTCAGTATTTTTATAGTACATAGAGAATAAATAACTATTGATGCATTAATTAACCTAGAAGGCGCTTAACCATATTTTATTCATTAGTTTAGTAACTTCGGTACCAAATATGGTTCAGTTTTTATTTGTAAAATGAAAATATTTCGTCGTTTTACTATCAAAACCTCGTTAGTCCAATTATTTTAGTTTATGAAGTTTTAATATTATTTGGTTACAAATTTGCTTAGTTTTACTTCAAAAGATCCTAAGTCTACATTAATCATAAAGCCACCTTGGGCAGTTTTTACACCTCATATCTCATAACTGCTCTACAGCTTGGTATCTAGTTTTTCATCGTTCACGAAAATTTTTGATATCAAGACATACTAGGTTTTGCAAAGATGTATTTTTCATTAGATATATAGTATAGTGTTTTAACACAGGAATTTGACAAAAATATGCTCAGGAACGATGATTAGAATTAAGAGGTTAATGCGGCATCCGGTACACTTTTAAAGCAATATGTATCAGTATTATATTACTATATCTGCTCGACGGCCAGTAAGTGAAGATTTTTTCTTAGCCCTAACTTTAGAATTTGACAGTAATTGTACACACACAATTTCACAGTAGGTAGTCGGACAATAGACCGTCAACAATGCATGACTTACTGCATCGACGCAGCCGTGCTGTCTAACACCGCCCTCTAGCATGTCCAGATGACGCTGGAAGACATACAACGCTAAGGTAATACGACTTAATTTGGAGTTCCTACCTCCCCTTAAAGTTTGTGCAAGATGTTTCAAAACATCCTGCATGTTATACTTAAATATTTATATAAGCATGGAACTAGAAGCTTACGTTATTATCCTTTTTCATTTCTAGAATATCTAAGAGGTCCAAATGATGCAGTTTATTTTTCTGTGATAAAGCTATACGATGAAAAAATAATTAACTGGGTATTTTGCTGCTCATGCGCATAAGCGTATAATAAGAACCACATTTTTGTGTCTTAACAATTAATAAATTAATTAACTATTTTTTTGCCTTGATATATATATTAAGATATTAGAGATAAAGAACTTTTGATAATTTTAATGCATAATTAATTTTAAATGCAGAACTTTTTCTGCATTACTTCAACAAAGATTATTCCACAAATGCTTCTAGAAATCGATGCGTCTTGTATTACTCAATTACTTTCAAAATTCTGCTAGATCATTTTGAAAAAATTTCGGGCCAAATTTCGAAGCACTTACCGCAACATATTTCGGGGAATATTATTTTTCCTGCGTATATTATAAGTAACAGTACATAAATATGCATGCTTATTCATTACTTATTTAGACATCTATTGAAAACTGGATTCTTCTGAACATTACAGCATCATTACGTTGAAAAAAAAATTGTAATGATTGTGAATTTTAAAACAAACGGTAAAAACCCAGAAGATTTTTATGATTTAAAATAAAGTGATTCTTTTGTTCATTAAAATTCCAAAGTGATGCATATTTTTATACATGCCTAAATTTCGAAAGTTGTCTAATTATAAGTACGTATACTGAATAATTTTACATACAATAAATAATTTTAAGTAATTTCATGATTGTTTAGTACATTATTTCATGTAGATGATTTTGGGAACCAATATATTTACATTTGCATTACATATTCATGTGCTTTGGAATTGTTTTTAATACATGTATAAACAAAACTTAAGTGGTGTGTACTAGATACCTAATTTTAAATGGATAGAGAAAGAATATTTTTTCATGAAATCATTTTAACATAGGTTGCCTTCGTAAAACGATTTTACACCCACGAAAACCTGTATTTTTGTTCCAGGTTTCAAATAAAATTACTTCCTTTTATTGAAAGCGGCATACTAACACCTACATATGCAAGTAACACCATCATTCTCATTCTAAACAGTATATTTAGTAAGGAAAAAAATAAGGCTCTAAATAAATAAAGTATTAGAATTTAAATTCCGTAAAAATAGTTTTGGGAAAAATAATTGATTTTTCAGCAGCACTGGTAAAACAATCCACGTAATTGCAATTCTCCAAAATACCTTCCAGTTACTCCAAAATAGAGAGCCTATACAGATAGAAAGGTGACATAGGGAAAACGGCAGCCATGTTTTTCGACCATTGCTGTGCCAACGCGGACGCTATGCAGATGAACGGTTTCACTAGGGTTGCTAATCAGGTTATTTTGATATGAAGACTTCGGATTTGGCGACAGTTTGGCATTGGATTTTAAATATTGATAGATTGGATTTTCTTATGGCATAAGAGCTACTCATTTAGACCACAGACCAGTTTATAAACCAGTAATATACAGGACTTAATCTGGTGTGTGCTTGGGGGTCTGAATAAAAAAAGGAATTTTTTTAATAGCATACATTGAGTTAGATTTGAATTAGGAACACTTTCATGTTATTCCAATGTGGGGCAACGTATTTTGCCCTGTAATTTTCCGAATAAATTATTCATATAAAATATTGTTTCATAAGATAAAAGAGCTTTAAATCCTTAATAGAAATACAGTAAAACAATTATCATGATTGAGTGCTGGACGTAATCCGGATATGCAAAAATCCGGATTATTGGGACAGTCATAAAAACTGTTATGTTGTGAAATAAAATGTCAATATTGATCTAAAATAAATTTTGTTTTTATTATGAGAATGCAGCATATTTGAATGGCAACTCAATAAAGAAGTAGGCCTAATGTACTGTATTTTGAAAGTAAGGTAAATAATTAAGTATTTAAATATCTATTTTTTGTCATCATTCAAATATTCATAAATTATTTATATTGCGGAAATAAATAAAAAAAATCAGTTTAAACATATTTAGAATTTTAAATTGTTTAAATATAACGCTTCGGAAAAAATTGTTTTTCGAGCAATACTAGTAAAACAATTTTATACGCTTTCCATTATTGGCGTAATATCGCACCGTTTGGCTACATTTTCTGGTTTGGCGATAATGGTCGACGGAATTTTACACATGTACCTTTGCTTCTTTTTAGTTGCCTAAATTAATGTTATCAATAGTTTACAACTTATTTTGTTCATTAAGTGGATACGTTGATCTATATTAAATGAAAACAAGCGTTCTTACATTCAATATTATGTAAATTACAAGTGTATCCAAACAAAACTTCCAAAATCGTAATCAGCAAAGTACAGCCGCCATTTGAACTGACCTGAAAAGGTAAAACATGGCTACCGATCGGATCAGCCTATCAGAAAATGTCGGGTGTATGTCCACTCTCTCTTTATATAGGCTCTCTACTACAAAACTTCCAAATTAGGTTGATTTAAGTATAGTTACTCAGATGTTTTAGCATGAAACTTGTCTAAATACTCGTATGTAAAGGAATTTAAAATACCGTATTCACTGAAGAAAAATACAATGTATAAAATATAGAACATTGCATTAAAATATTTTCTATAAATTCTATCTGATACTTGTGCAAACAAAGTCAGACACAAAGACACAAAGTCACAGACCAACGCAACCAAGTTCAGACACTAAATGAATGCAAGAACTCACAGTATGCAAAGTTTCATGAAAATATATTCAACCGCTTGGACGTAGCACGGGCACACATATACAGACAGACACCAAACACGCAAAAGACATATTTTGCATCAGAAGAGCCCAAAACGGATAGAAAACGGATTGAAATGGGTCGAAAATAGTCATTGTACAAACAAACACTTCATTCCTATTTATATAGATGTAGCGACTAGTTTTCTTATAGTCAATGGGGTTTTACGTGACTGAAGCAACTTGCAATATGTTCCTGATAACCCTAAAATCCCTATGGAATCTCTGCGTAATGAAATTGCTTTGATCCCTATAGTTTTCGAATAGGAATTATGTTGCTTTTTACCCTACTTGGTTTAGACAATTTCGACCAAGTCCATGAGTTCTCGTAGATGAGATGGTATTAAGATACAGATACTACCCGAACAGCCCCATATAAGCAAGGACGTGGAGAGATTTGCTCCAGATTTCATTTCCGACAGTTTGGAAAAACATTAATATCATGATAAAATGAAATTGATTTCAAGTAGACACTCGTCAGTGTAGAGATGGCAGTCTGCTGACCTTCATCACATTGAGGTTCAACTTCATGATATAATTATTTTATTGCTTCAATTTTCGTTAACCCATAGCACCATAGTAATTCATAACAAGCTATGGAAAATTATAGGAAAACAAATGAAGCCTTAGTTATGCTGGTAGTAAAAATCTGGAACATTAAAGTATCACCAATGAAGAATAAAAATACGTGAAAAATCCTCAGTCATTTCGGTAGCCAAAAAAGTCGTCCATCTTCAGGACAGAATTGAGTCAAGTAAGGAAAACGCGAATTCGAATATGTTATTCTAGAAAGGTATTGCCACAACTCACTTTTTAAGTTTGGTATTTTGCATGCATTTTTAATCCCCTGAGCGTCACGAAATTTCCGAATGGTATAGCCTTATTTTTCTCCCACAACATGACTAATGACTAAATAACCACATTAGTTGAAAGAATCCTAGGAGAGGTTCTATTTGCCAAGAAGGGTCAAAACTGTTATATAGGGAAAACTGCTAGTTGTAGAATTAATATATGCTTGTGAACCCCTCATAGAGTTAGTATTTGTTAGTCAAATTTTACATTGTTACTATGGAAGCTTCTTTTAAATAGACCTTTACGTTTAAAATTACTTGACTTTTGAAAGGATTAAACTGGAGCTATAGCATAATTTTCATTCTAAACTCCACCTTATGCTTGTTGCTATGTTAATATATACTTGGTCCCCAAGCTGCCCCCACGAACATGCGATATATTTCGTCTTGTCATCTCGTCGATCCTCTGCTTAAAGTGTTTGGGAAATATTTGACACATTCTCCTTCGATTCTTTTGCAGATGCTATCATCCTCTCCAAGTTGATTCCGTTCTGAAATTTTTCGATCGAATGTCTGATTGTAACTTAAGAGCGTTATTTCCCTGAAAGTTCCAGGGATATTTCCCGTTACTGTTTGAGAAATGAGAATGCGTTGTACTGGATATAATTTTCAAACTTTTCTGAAAGCCTTTCTCTGAGGGATATTTTATCGGACTTTTGTTAGAACTCAGGGAAACGATTTGGGTGGCATTTAAAAATGGAAATACCTTTTATACAAGTTTTTAAGGCTATAGAATATTTATATCGTATATGGGAATGCCTATACTTAAATTTCCATTGCATTATAAATTTTAAAAAATAAGCTTCTTTAATAAAACTGTTGTTGAAATTTTCGTGTAAACATTTTGTGATAATTATAAGCCTCAAAAACATTTATAGTATTTTAATATGGCATTTCCATAATAAATATAATTTAAATTCTTATTTAATTCAGTAAAGTTCGTTAATTGTTTTTCGAAACATTATGTTCATTGAAAGCCTACCTCAAGTATAACATTGTTTCAGAAAACATTATATTTATTGATAGCATATCTCAAATATATTATTGTTCCTCAAAACGACATTTAGATGAAAAAATAACCCCAATTGAACGTCGCAGTTAATTGAAATTCATTTCGCACTTAGTTCCATATGAAATAAATATTTCTTCTAACTATTCATTCAGTATATCTTTAAAATATGGATTGCAGGTTTAAAATTTATTTTTTTTGTACAATGTTCTAAAGTGACAGTGTCAAAGTTAAACACGAAGTGGGTATTTACACATTTCTTGAGAATTAAAAAAAAATATGACTGCTGAAAGGAGCTTTCGGATAAATCTTGTTGCTTTCCATAGTGTTTGAATGGCAACAAAGGCTTAGTGTAATCAGATAAGAAGAGTAGAAAGTATTGATCAAATATACAGTCAAACATATTCCACGTAGCCAAAATTAGAATACAAAATTGATAGAAACGGAATGTTTTAGTGAATCCTAAGCAGAATACACGTTCCTTGGTGCTTCTAAAAAGTACGATGAAACTCGACATTCAGTTAAAATAAAATTTCTATGCGCATAATTTATCAAGACATTTACATGAGCACTTCCAGTCAAGGTGACTTAGAGGAGTGATTAAAGCATTTGAGCAAAACCAAGGGAAAAAACATACACAATGCAATATGTTTATATATGCAATGGATATCTTTCCTAGCTTTCTTAAGATGAGGAAACTCAGTTGTCTTCAAAGTGGTAGGTTCTGATTGTCTAAAAAACATGTTCTCATAAATTACACACATCTAATAGACTGAGAAGGAAATTGTTCTTGAGTACGGGTGTCAACTGGACACAGCCCAGTCACGCATCGATGCGTCCATAAATGGTTGAGGGAAGACACCAAATTCCGTTAAGCTATGACGGAATCACGTAGACTGGCTTGTCAGCACGGTGATCATCTAATTCGGGGACAAGACGTGGTTAATCCTGTAGTCACTTTACCAACCATCAGAGCAGCTTTGATAAATGCTAGTAATCGACCCATCACCCATCAAACGATTTACGATCGACTAGCGGAAGTAAGGCAGCAAACGCCTAATTTAATATACTACCGACTTCAGGCAACAAGACAATGAATATCAAAATGCTTTTATGTGACATTACTTTTCGGAGTCTAACAAAAGTACAATCATAAGGTCATGATGAAATTAGAGTGCAGAAATAATAACGCTTATTAAGAGTGGTACGAATCACGAACGCACAATAATCATACCATGCGATTCCTTGTCGAAAACTAACTTTAGTCAGTTTTTCGATATGGCGTAGCATTCTAGAGAAGCGCTTATGCAAATTGATAGCTTGCCACTCATTCGGATTTGTCTATGCATCAGGTGCTTTATTTTCGTACTTGTGTCTCGATTAATTTTCAGGTATCGGCCATCCAGGTCCGAAAAGATAGACGGGTATTTTTAACTCTAAAATTTCAAATGGTCGGAAGTGACGTCATAAATCTACGCTAATATTTCCGGAATGCCCGGTCCGATAAGAAAACTGACAACATTTTATTCGGGTTGGTTTTCAAGAAGTATTTTGACCACACCGTAGTTTCACATAAATGACCTATTTAACGCTTCCCTAATTAACCCTGGCAAACTCCAGATGGAAACTGTCAATAGCTCTGCTGAGGAGCAATTTGTTTTTCCAATTTTTATCTTCATTTCTATTAATAAGGAGTAATAAGGGAGTTTTACCTCAGCGGGGAGGTACCTCGTCTTTTCCGAAATTGGCCAGATCATTTACGAGATATCTCGTCACAACACTTTCAATCTTGTATTTGTCTTTCAATATTTAAAAATATAATTTGGTGACTATGTCCTTGTTCCTGTTTTTCAGCAATGTTACCGAGATGATATTACCCTATGAAGTAATTTAGTTCTCAGTCCACATATTTGCTTTGGATATATCATTTTGTATTTGTTTGCAGTAGTCCAAAATCAGGGAATATCTTAAACATATTAAGTAATAGTCGTAGTATCAAAAATAAGCCACTAAAAATATCAGACGATAAGAAAGTAAATGAAAAATAATTCGATATTACTCAATGCAATGTAAAATCTTTGGAGTATACATTCATCATATTTGATTTTACAATAAGAATCTGTAGCCTAGCAACCAATCATGCGGCCCCTGACCACATCGTCTTATATTTCACTGTCTGGCTTTTATCTCTAGTCTGTGTTGATTCAACCCATCTTCGACTGATCTTAGATTGGCGACACAAGCTGAACCACAGAATGGAGTCATATTCTATTCAATGATGAATGTTACTTTTTATTAAGATATGATGGTTACCAAATAAAAAATAATTTAACATTATATCTCTATGTGTATGTAGTAGTAAAGGGGAATGCCAAAAAATGGATGCAACAACGCACTATCTGAATATAAGTTTAATGGTCCACAGAGTGATATGATATAAACTATGAGAACTTAATAAGTTTCTATACCGTCGAATAGCTAAAGATGCTTTCTTGGGAAAACAGAATGGAAAACAAGCTAATTCTGATTAGTTGAATATAATCATTATTTTGATTTAGCTTGTGATTCCGAAATTGGGATCAAAATATGTCCTAAGAGCTCCGTTTACTCTCTCTTTCAAAAATTATATTTTGCACACAACGGTATGTTGTTTCGTCAATTTCCGTAAAAAATAGTTTGTTTTCTAATCCCAAACCATATAGCGAATAAAACAAAATATACAGCATACATGTGAAGAAATCCCAAAACACTTTTCCTTAACACATTCTATTTATAGTTGCTATTAACGTCTCGACGGGTTCCCAGGCTCAGATTCATTATTAATTCACTGCCATTGCATTCCACTCCAAGAAGTTTAAAAACCAACCTACAAAATTTCGGATTTTGCTTTAGCATTCGCTGTGCTTCCCATTTCACATACTTTTATCTCATTTGTAACATAAAGCTCCAACCAGATAGGACGTATCACTCCTTTGATTCGATGTTCGTTATTTCTAAGTTCGTGATATTAAATTATGTCTCTATTAACGTTTTTTTAATTTATTAATCATTTGTACCATGACTTCATGTAATGCTATATACATTAATTACTATTCTGAATAATCCCCAAACAAATCAGAGAAATCCAGAAATACATAAAAAAACTCATTGGCGATTCAATAAGGCACATCATGAGTTATATAAGAAAATAAAATGTCTTCGAAGTGTTGCTTACTAGAGCTTTAATGATTTAATTGAATGCCGATTTCCCCATGATTCATCCACTTGGGAGGTTTTTCCGATTTTTCAGGCTATGAAATATAAGTAGGGTGTTAAGCACGCTTCCTTGTAAAATATGCGTTAAGGATTAATTATACTCAACTCTTCATAAAATACCCAGTAATTGGATCACCGAAACAATTTTTTGTATATGGTTAGTAAATTTTAAGCTTTAAAGGAGTTTTTATTTGGTATGAAAATCACATAAGTTGTACTTTAAATACAGAAAAAGAAATATTGGTCCCTTCAATGAGCTGTTATGGGGATCTTGACTGAATTGGAATCTAGTTGCATGCTATTTTAAGCCTCACGCCAAGGAATTCCATCAAGTTTTCATCTGAAAAGTCTTTTGAAATAAAAGAAAATTGAATTTCTTATAAATAATTTATACGTTTTCTTGACAGAACGAATTCCAGTGCATCCATAGCATAGTTTCGATTAAGAAGTATAGAGATTTTATTCAGTAAAGACAGGAGAATTACTCAACATTTTTTGAAAGGGCTAGAACGCAAAATGAATTGGTAGAACTTCATGACCAAGCTGGTGATCTGAACTATCATAAAATGCAGAAAAAATTGTTTAATATTGTGTTGCTGTAAGGCTTGAATCGCCTAGAAACAGTTTATTGTAAAATAAAGAAATGTGCTTTTTACCATAAAAAGTTGCAAGAATTGAAGCCTCTTGTTCTGTTAGTTGCCTTAATGTATAGCAATGACTAGTTTATGAGATACTTTACTACAGTAATAGAATCCTAAAGAATAGATTTTAAGATTTTTCAAACACAAATTTGGAAACAGTCTATCTTCATGATGAGAATAAGAATACTTCTATCCTTCTTGATTATGCAGCAAAAATGAAGGTGTGGTATGTCATTAAGGAATATCCCCTGACTTGATATGGTACAAAAGGTTATCTTTTCACATATTGGTAGATTTATGTTAAAAAAAGTAGTAATTTAAACAGTACCAGGCACCTAATAAGCCATCCATCTTTAATTTAACCCTCCTGATGGTTTTCTTGACGAGGTATCTCATTATTAGGAAAACTGACCAAATCTTGATGGATGAGATATCTCGTTATTAGAAGAATAGCCTGACCAGATCTTGATTTCGTCATCATACGAAAATTGCACTATCTTGATGACTAGATGTATTGCCATTAGAAAAATGGCGATGGATGAGTAATTTCGTCGAAACGCCTTGAGAGTTAAAAATTTCTTTGACGGTATGATTCAAAAGAGTAGTAAAATAACTATTATACGCAGTGAGCTGAATTGGTCTTCATCAATTATAATGTGTGGTATTAAATCTAATAAGTTGTATCTGGTATTAAGTATAATAGGTTATATGTGGTATTATATCTAATAATTTATATATTTTGAACTCCATGATGTACTAAAATTACTTTTAGTACTGAATGTCTTACAACTTTACATATTGTATTGACGTTAATTCATTTTCTCTTGTACTGCATATTTTTAGTATCCAGCTTTAATTTGTGTGAAAAATAATGCTGCTAGTAATGGGATAATTAAATTCTGAATGAAAGATACTTTATCCACATTCGTGTGTTTAGAAACAAGGAAACACATTCAATGTTTTAAATAAACTACAAACTTAAAACAAGTGATTAAGGGCAGTACACTTTCTCCAATTGCGAGATCCTTTTTTACAAAAACTTTTAATAATCACTAAGACGATTAGTGCGGGATAAATGAAAAACAAAACTGGTCGAGACAGATAAAATAAAGAGAAATGATCATGACTAGACATGTCCTGCTGAGATAAGTTGTGTGACGTCATACAAATAGCATAATTAAACTCCACGTTTCATTATCCGAGTAGTAAGTACATCAGATGATTTCAAAGACAAGAAAAGAAACTTTTTCTTGCATAAGTTTCCAACAAAAGTGGGTTGCTCCCATATTTCTTAAGCTTAATGTGTGCATGTGTGTTGATACTAATGATCATTTAATTATTCATGCACGTGGAGAAAAACCTAGATTTTTCAGGATTTTGGAAATCTTTCTTCTTAAGAGAGCATTTAAATTGATGATAGTACAACTTATTCAATTAACGCAAATCGCTTTTGGTGTTGGCTTTTTGATTGTTGTTTACATCTTATTTTTGAAATGAAGGGCTGGGTATTTTAAAACTTCCACCGAGGTTAAAGCAGTTCCTCTTAGATAGCATATAATTTTTTTTATTCTACCATGAAGCTTAAGAGAGTATTGCCCCTCGTCTTCCGTAAAACTATCGTAACAACTTCGATTTTTTATTTTTTCTTACTCGAACTTTTTAATATTTATATGCTTGAATTTATCTACGGCGAAACATTGTTTTATGTTTTCTTACCTTTTCCAACGATGTTTTACATTTCAAATTTCAAATCTTGAATTCTCTGAAAAAATATTTATTTTTCACTTTTGAAGTGCCTAGAGTCTTATTTGTTACTTTTGCTGTTGAATTACTTTGTACGATGTTATACATAATATATCTCAAGAAGTGTGCCAATATATTCGATAGCCTATACTTTTTGTGATATACTTTTTAGTTATTTTGTGTGCAAGCAGCGCTTAGCTCCTTGCATACAAAACGATATTCTAGTGTGATTATAGCTTATCTAAAACCCACACACAACCTAAAGAAAATGTGACTTCCTATAGTTCAGGATTATAACCGTCTCTGTCGATAACAAAAGATTTAAAAACCTTAGAGATAACGTGTAAAAATGACTAAAGTATTTAAAAAGCAACATATAAATATTTAAATTCATATTTATTTAGATATTCTTCAATTCATCGTTTTTCTCTGTGCATATAATTAAATTACTTAACTGATGTAGCAATTTTATTTGCTTGAGGAAATAAAGTAAAATTTATCGCTTTCAAAATACTCTTTCACTCTCCCATTTGTATCACTGTACCTGTGATTTCTGTCCTTGTGCAGTGCAATGCAGTGCAGAAATAATGTTGCAGTCTGAGCTTTCAATGAGACTCACTTTTCTCTGTTTAATTATATCTGTGAACTGAAAACGGTAGTACTTCAGCAATATTAATTGTTGGTATCAGAAAATAAATCAAGGGTCCAGCTATCGCAAGTTGGGTGGATATACGAGGTTTGTGATTTGTTTTAAGACCCATAGTCTACCATGATTTATTGAATTCTGTCGAGTTGTCTTGGCGGAGATTTCTTTCATTGATATTGTTAGCCTTTTTCGTGTGTCCTGATAGGGCCTTTCTTTGTGTAACTAAAATTTTATTTAGTAGTACTAGTTCATTATTTGCCCTTTTGGAACCTTTCCAGAAGAAACATACATACAACTTTATCACGTGAATCTGTAGCTATTAGTTCCAATTTCTCGATGTCTACCATACAATATAAAAGCAATTGTCATCAATTAAAGCTAGAAGAAACAGTAATAATCAACTGGCAATCGACACAATAAACAATAGTTCTTTTCGGTACAGAAAAGTCAGATACTCCAATTTTTCTAAACAAAAAAGGCATCTTCCAGAGTTCACAATATGAAATCTTTACAGATACACTTGATTAACTATGCTATCCATTCTAGCCCTAACTGTACAAGTGGCAACCGATGGACCCTATCATTCTATACAAGACCATTGAGTTCCTTTAAAAATTAAAAAAAGGAAAGCTCATTCATTAAGAATGGTCATCAAGAAATGGCCTTGGAAATGCCTTTATTTTACCTTGCTGTTTCAGTGTTGGGGACTGAAATTTAGAAGTGCATAGATACATTTTGTTTAACAGACGCAGTGCAAAATCTAAATTTCATTGACTGAAATGCTATTTACTAAAGCTCGAGTTGCTTTAAAATATCAGAAAGAACATACTTTTTTCTTTTGACTCAGGTGTGAGCAGTTGCATACAAACTTTTGTATTATGTTCCGAACATTTATAGACTCTATCATTGTTCATCATTTTCGATATAACTTTCCCCAACACCCTCTCTTCTAACAATTGTATATTCCTTTTAAAATCTGTCTGGAACATGTTTGGTTGCATAATTGATCAATGCCTTCCACTTTTTATGTGATAACACTAAAACTTTGATATCAATTAAACACTCGAGAAAGCTTCAATAAACCTTCTACAGAAGTTCCTCTTTGCTTTCGTAAAATTTTCAATTTCCAAGAACTTTTAAAACGATCATTTTGTCTTTGACGTGGTTGTCTAGTCTTAAGAGGCACTTCACTCTTAAGACTAGACAGCCAAAACACATATATGCATAATTGAAATATTCAAAGTTTAATATTCAACTGTTGCAATTTGGTTATCTTTCTTCACATATTTGTGACATCGAATTTATTATTGATAAGCAGGTAGTTGTCAAAAATAATTTGTAAAAATTACAATTCCAAATTATATTAACGCCTGGGTGGTGCAGGACTGCATTTAAAGACGTATCCAACAAAACAGGATTTAGGTTAGATTCCACCAAATCTATTGAATTAGGAAATGAATATGGCATAATTCAATGTTCATTCTATATAAAATAATTTCGATTCAACTCCGGGTTATTCTGTGTATAAATAAAATATAATGTATCGATTTGTAGCGAAATCTCAGTTTTGAGAAAAAGGATTGAATATGTTCACTAGAGGGTTTATTTATAAAGCCATTTACTTGTTTTTAGATTTCTTCTTAAGGATAGTCGAAATTAAAATCTCGTATTCAGCATTCCAAATTTATGATCACTTACTTTGCTTATTAGTGCATTGTACGATTCATTTCTGATTTTTCTGCTATGGATTTACTTAAATTGTAATGTTCTTTTCTAAATTTCTGAAAACGAAATGTATAAAACTGTTGGTTTTTCTTTGAAGTATGACACAAACAGTTTATTTACATTTGAAAAGTGGTTTACACCAAATCTTACAATAAAAATTTCGACATAATTAAATAAAATATTTATTTTGAACTACTGAACACGCTTAAAATTTCGTGATATAAAAACTTTTATAACGTTTAAGTAAATAAAACAGCAGACAATCAATTGAAAACTGAAATTAATTTTGAAATTGACTACAAAAATATATCTCGATATCTCGTTTTTTTTTTCAGAGGAAAATATAGTATGATATTCAAAAAACGGATAGTAAGAGTTTGTTTACTCAATTCATTCGGTTTTCATTATTTTCTGTACTTAATGTCAATACGTAAGAAGTTTCTGAGTATTTTCATTCGTAGTTAAACATAACATAAATATAATAATTAAATGTAAGAAATAAGCAATAAATATTAATATGTAAATATAAGAAATAAACAATAAATATTAATATATAAACATTATAAATAAACAATAAATATTAATGTTTTCTTTTTTATTGGTAGTGTATATTATAAATAATTTTAAGCATATCTGGATATGTTTCATTACGAATTTGCCACACATATATTTATTGGTTGAGGAAGTATTCATGGAACTTGTTCAGGAATGGTTAAATAGATATTTGAGTGAAAATAGTATAATTAATGGATTTGTAATTTATTGAATAATAAACGGTGTGTTTTGAATATGAAATATGCTGACATGAACTCAATCCCAAAACCAGAACTATCTTGTCTCGGTAGATTTGGCTAAACATTACATTAATGTATTGAAGACTTAAATTATATAGGTTTAATTATGTTTTGAGCTTTTCATCAGTTTCCTTTTTATCGAGGAAAGCAAACCCAGAAATTTGTGATAGGGGAAAAAATAACGAAACACATAGATAAATTTTACGAAAAGAGTTGTCTGCTATAATAAAAACATAGCATTGAACAAAATGCTAATTACAACTGTTAAGGAAATTTTGCTTTAATTTCATTGTTACTTTCATGGTAAATGCTTAACTGATTTTAATGTTTTGTAGAGCGTCTAAAAGAGGCAGTTTTTAGAATAGTTATAGTGTAATGTGAATATGTCAAAATGAAGTAACGTAATTCTGGATAGAGAAATTTTATAATACATTTTTTCAAAAGCTTGAAAAAACTATATAAGAGTTACTTTCGTCTATTTAATTTCATGAATATCCCGATAGAGAAATAAATTTTCTCGTCATATTACAAACATACTGATATGAAAGTGAATTAGTATAATATTTACTTTTTCTACTAACATCATGACACGATGTTCTGAGATTCAATGATGAGGTTTAAACGATGAAACTTAGAAATAGCGCTAGTTTAAATTACTTCCATTAAGTTAACGTTCATTAAAACTGGCAGATTTTGTCTCATTACCCGACCATCTAGCTACATATCTCACGATACAAACACAGCACACATTATAAATGTTGTTAACCACAAATCATCTACGATGAGAATTGAACATGACATGGAATAATCACTAGGTTGTGGCTACCTTTATAATTGTGCTACTTATCAGAATCCTGAATTATTTGAATTTGATTGCATTTGTAACAAGTTGAATTGGTTAATTTAATCTTAGCGCTTTTGTAAGGATTTAAATAAACTAGGTTCACGTGCGCGGGACATACTACATAGCTTATGACATTTTGACATTTCGTGACAATTTGACTTCAGATGAATCGATAAAAAATCATAAGTGGTAACCATAAAATTGTGATTAATTCCAATGTCCAATTTTAATTTCTTAAATTTAATTGTACATTGGAAGTAATCACTAAGTTTAATTGGAAGTAAACTTACTTTGTTAAGTTAACTTACTTTGTTAAGTTAACTTACTTTGTTAAGTTAACTTACTTTGTTAAGTTAACTTATTTTGTTAAGTTTACTTAATTCCGATTAATCCAGAAATCATGCACGATGAGAACTGACTATGGCATGTAAAACTTACTATAGTGTGGTAACATTCATAATGGCGCTACTTATTAGAATCGCTGAATAATTTGTATTTGATTACATAACTAACAAGTTAAATTGGTTAATTTAATCTTAATCTTTATGTAAGGATTTAGAAAATTAAGTCTGAAATACTACATCGCTTATATGCGCTGTTTTTTTTTTCATTTTAAAGTTTGTTATTTCACACCCATATACAAATTCATTCGGGTGAATAAATAACAAAAAGAGCTATAACTGACTCTGAAATAAATGGCAGACAAATGTTCAATGTAACATTCTGACTTCAGAGAAATCGATAAAAAATTATAAGTGGAAACTCTTTAAGTGTGATTACTTCCAATGTATTAAACTTAATGATAGCAATATTTTTCCACACTCCTATGTATACTCTTGACCCAGTAAGTTGCAATTCTTTATTCAAAAAATTCCTTTTTTTTGTGACCCTCTCAAACATTCATTAGATCCATTGGGTAAATTATGTACGTAATTACATTTTGTGGTTGTTGGGACGTCCAAGATTAATTTGGCTAGTTAGACATTATTTCTTTTATTCTTTATTTACCATGTTTGTTCATGCTGTTAAAAATAAGCTTAATAAAATCGATTTAGTATTAACCGTTTATGGTGAATGTTTTTGCCTTCTACTTGTTCCAGTGGAAAGATGCGTTGAGTGAGTTAATTGCTAATTGAGGGTTAATTATTTTTCTGATCAAAACATTCGTTTGGCATTAGCAACAAAGATATGGAGAACATTTTTGAGATTAAAATTATGCTTCTTTAGTTAATCTTTTTACGGAATGAAACATATGAATTATTTATTCAAGTAAAGAAGTTTCAATTAAATTAATTATATTATTTCGAAGCATTTTTCGATTAATACAAAAAACAAAAAAGATAATATTAATTATGAATAATTTTTGCCCATTCATATTTAACATCTGCATGAAATGTTCCTGTAGCAATTATAGTTTTCGTTTTCTGTCACAGCTGAAAGATTTTGAAATTGCGAGAAATAATTTTATCTCTATCTAGTTGATATTTAATCTCTATCTAGTTGAGAGGAAACTATGTACGAATTCATCCCCTTTCCTTCTCTTTTAAAATTGTCAAAGTGGTTATAAATATGTAAAGAAACTGTACATTAATATATGACGATTATTGCCGGCGTGTTTGGTTTATTTTCTCGTTTGGATAATGTATTGCAACATAGACTAATTAGACACATTAATTTATGTAAGTAAACTCTTCAGAGACAAATCTATGCCTCGATAAACGCTTTGATAATCTCTTCATCAAAGCTAAGATCCAATTTATGCTATATTAATATTTTGCAATAAAGAATACGCCTAACTATGTGAATTTCGAAAGCAATATCATACCTTTACTTAGATATAAAAATGAAAACTGAAATGTAATGTACTAATTAATAAGTAATATCTTACTAAATACATTACGATTAAATATTATCAACAATGTATGTTATTTACACTGCGCTATTCATTAAACTAAATGTAATCCATACACCTTTAATTACTAATTTATTAAAGGTATTAGGGCTCTTGATTTACATAAAACGGAATTAGTCATACCTTCAAAGGAAGCTTAGTCTCAATGAACAAGAGGAACGAAATTAATAATTTAGCTTAAGTAAATTTATTCTTACCTAGATACATTATTTTAAACTAATTACTTAGAGTTGAATGCTATGTTATTAGAACAATAACAGGCGATACATGTTATGATTTACTGTCCCATTTCTTTTAGGATATATGTCGTTTCCATGTTACTCGTATTCCTTACGTTCGTGTAATTGATACTAAGCTGTCGATTCACTGTCATTTGTCCACATTCGATCAATACCTGACAAAAGAACTTGTCGTTTACAAAGAGTTTCAAAGAATCAGCAAGGCAAGTTTCGGAATAAAACCATCAATCGCACAAATACCAAGGATACGAAGTTGAATGGTTTCAAAGGTGGATCCATTTACACTTTGAGGAAAGTCAAGCAAGTTTGTAATATTATGGTAACTTTTAATTGTGTTAGTAAACGAAGTTCAACAGACATGTCTAAGTGGTCGGTGTGGACTACAATTGTAGATAATTTAAAGAAGTGCACTGAGACAGGTTAAAATGAAATTTTAAGACCAAAAGAGGCATTATTATCAATTTAAATAATTATTCTAATGGTAAATTAAATTAATTTACAGCTTTCACTGCATGTAATTCAGATTGTTCAAAACAACTTATGTTCTCGATGTTTCTCGATGCAGGTGGCAGTCTTAGCTTTTCAGTCTTTATTCCGAGGTTAGCAAATAGTTAAGAAACAATTTTTAAGATAAAGAAAAGTGATAATGTTAGTTTATGGTAGTTATTCCACAATTATGAGGTGGTGGTAACAAGGTAAATGATGCAATATATATATATATATATATATATATATATATATCTGTTGCTCATATGTTGTATCAGATAATATCTGAACTAAATTGGAAAGTTTCTTTTTTTGATCATGAATAACTTGCAATTTAAATAAAAATAATCTGCTTATTAAGTATTCTGAAACAATCATCTTTGTATGTATATCGTCTAATAGAAAAATAGGTTAATATAACTAGTGTTTTGTGATAGAATATTCTTCCTGTATGTATTCTGTATTAGGTAACCAGAAGTAACATCTTCGTCGTCTGGTAGCTTGCTAATACTGAAAATCCCCGTCAGAGTTACCCCGAAATTATTTAAACCTATATAATCATTCAATCATATTATGAGGCATCCCACTTTAAATAAAATACATCTGAAATGATATTTCTCACTTTTAAGTAAAGTTAATGTTACAAAATTTGCATCAACAACATTTATTAATAAGAATGAGACGCATTAGGTTCTCGATAGAAAATGTGCAATCTGCCTAAAAATTAAAATTACATTTTTCACGACTTATGTGATGGTGGGATCCATGGATGTAGCCATTCGTTTTATAACCGATACATATGGTGAATTTTTCTGGAGGTCTTATGCACATCAACTATAACCTAAAGTTAGGTACACGGACTATTTGTCTTTCCACTGAGGGTGGCAAGCAGAAAACAAGTCCACATGAATAAAATATGCAGAGAAACATTTACTGTGGCTTTCGACCGGAACCCATCATTTTAGTTCAGAATTAATTTATAGGCTTTACCAGTAGACAATTTATGCGTGTACTTTTAGGATATAAATCTTACCTAAGTGCAGATAACAGTCATTACTAAGCAAGTTATATATTTTTCAAACTTCCATGAAGCACCTACTTCACCGCACGAGATCTATCTATACTTTAGGGTAGCACATTTTCATAGGTAGAGGAATCCACATTTTATCAAAAAGTTAAATAAAAATTTGGAACATTATACTAATTTTCAAACTACTCTGGTAGGTGATTTACAATTACCATTGCCAAGAGCAATATTCATTAAAGTAAAGGAGTACTTATGAAAAGTTAAATTCACCGCAAAAGATCTTTACGGTACTAAATTTTCACAAGTATATCCATTCAGTTTTTGGCAAAAAACCGTTTCAAATATGTTAATTTTCAGACAATTTTCCAAAGCACTCTGATGTTGGAAATTATTGTTATCCACAAATGATCATATAAATAAAAGAGCACTTACAAAAATCAAATCTGTAAACTAATGACACAAAAAGTCTACTTCACTGGAAAAAGTCCTACTTTAAGGTATCACATTTTTTTAATTCGTCCCGTTATGATGGTCCAACAGAATCATTTATCTTTGTTGCCAGAACCATATTTTACAGAGAACAAGTTCACCGGATGTTTTGGTGCTTTAGGGAAAAAAGAGGCGTACATAAATCCCTTCATACATTCCCGTGTAATCTACGAGTGTGTATACACCCGTAGACTTCTCTCCTTTTCAGAATGATTGATGGACAAAAAGAGTGCAAGATAAAATTGCCGCAGTGGCTGCAGCTAGAGATGAGCTTTTTCTCTTACGTAGAGAATAAAATTCTCAAACTTGAGTAGATGAAATGCCCGGAGAGCAGCACGAGTTTATATAAAAACCAACGTCTTTTGTGGAAACATTACACGGAGTGGGAACCATTCACTCGCAGCGAACCTGGGTGCGTCAGGGACAAATTGGAGTGGGAATCTCGCATCACAAACTTGTTTGCTTTCGTGGAGGGTTATTGAAACGGAGAAAAGAACTTCCGTCATAAACTTCAATGCTCACGGTGATTCGAAAGTGTAAGGCATTAAGTACAAAATGCGTGCGTTATTGTAAGTGTATGACCTCGTGGATTATTTTCTGAGATAGGATTTAGTGATTGTGAAGGATACGATGCTAATTAAAATACGTTTTTATAAATAACCGAAGGCATCGTATGCACTAGAAATGAATAGCCCAGAAAATCAAAATGGTCTGTCATTGATATCTTAGCTATTATGATTTACGAATCAATCTATTTTACCTCTACCAATTAATGCATAGAAAATATGTTTACTTGCATTTGATTATTTAATGCAAATTAAGTATTGAATTCATTTTTACAAAGGGAGTCAACTCTCTGAGTAGGTTTAGGTGATTTCCGAGTAGGTTTTATCACTATTAGTATTGTGACAATTGCTTTGAACCCACAGCTTGCATAATGACTGAATAACCATATCTACGGTGAAAGAATCCTCGGAAGGATTCTATTTGTTAAAAAGTTTAAAATGGTTTAATTCATGCCAAGGAAACTTCAGGTTTCATGATGGAATAATGCTTGCATGGCAATCATAAGACTTAACAAGAAGTTACAAAATACCAACACATTATTCATTACAGAAAACAAGCTGTGAAACATAGGGATAAAAATATAACCCTAAGTAGTTTCGACGAGGCAACACGTCCATCATGATCTGTTCAATTTTACTACAGACGAAATATTTCGTCGAAACAAAAGTACAGGAGGGGAATGAAAATCCAAGTAGGAAAAGCATACTGTCCCTTCTCCAGAACTGGTGTCAATTTCAAACAGGTTATTGCATGCTATTGCATCAGAGGCTGATCACTATGAGTCATGTTTCGACACAAAGTCTATTAACATGATTAGATAAACCTTAGCCAAATTACTGAAACCAAGTAACCGAAATATAAAATCTGCAAAAACGTAAACCTACCAAATGCAGAAAATTACCAAAGTTTAAAAAATAAACTACACATAGTGATCTGATTCATCTGAAGTGAAAAAGCGCTTTGTTATAATTTTAATTGCTGTGAAATAAGTACAGATTACTTTAAAGCACAGAAAAAGGAATATTTTGACACGATTCTTTATGAATATTTATGTAGTCATTTAGAGTTCAAAAGCTATATACTTTTTTGGCACCGATTGAAATACGTGGCAGAGAAAAAATGACTTCACTTAAATTTATTTTAAGGTGAATTAATAGGTTTTACATCGTTGTTTGGCAAACAAGTTTCATTAAAACTCTCTTCTATGTTGATTTTGTTTGAATTATGATCGTTTTAAAGATATATCAAATTAGTGAATACTGTGTAGTTTATTTTCTAAAGCAGTTCAGCTAATTTTGGGTCACCAGAAGCATCGTATATAAACCAGATATATACTTTTTGACTCCAAGTAAGCAAAATTGATAGCGATTAATTATTGTCTAAATAATATGTCAGCATTTTGTAAATCATTTAATTTTATCTTCTCACATTAAAATATAAGAGAAAAAGCATTTTTTACTTGTTTTTAAGTAGTTAAAAACGCCTGAAATTAACTTTTAAAAATAATTTTTTTGCACGACGCAATCAGTATAATTGTTCATAAATTAATTCACTCAAAATTTAAATACAACCAAAATGATGAAAACATAAAGTGCGAAACATGGAAAGAAACACTTTTTTATAAACTGTTCGATTTAATCAGATATATAAAGCGTTTATTTATATCTTTAAGTTTAAAAAATGACTTATAAATTAAAAATGTCGTTTTCTTTCTACTTGGGTATATGGATTAAAAACTACACTGCTGGTCACCGTAAATGCAACACCCTGAAGGAAGCATGCAAATAATATGAAATTTACAACATGCATTAGCGGAGGTGAGATATGCAAATGATTAGAATTTCAGCTCAGACGCACATCATGCGCGCCTGTGGCGCCACTTCAAAGCGCTATTTAAGGATTGGAGATTTCGACGATTTCAAGTACGGCAATTGTGTTTTTCTTGTGGTTTTTTCAAAAAAACGATCAATTATGCCTCGTAGAAAACAGCGATCATCTTTTGATCAAGTATCCGAGTTCGACAGAGGAAGGATAGTGGCCTACCGAGATTGTGGATTATCTTTCAGGGAAATCGGTAGTCGTGTTGAACGAAACCAAACAACTGTAATGCGGATATGTGATCGTTGGATGCAGGAGGGTACGACGGACCGACGTGTTCGATCGCATCCACCTCAGTGCACCACTTCACGTGATGACAGGCATATTGTGCGTATGGCAGTGACGGATCGCTCAGCCACATCACGAACCATAGCACAGCACATTCAGTCTGTACCGCATCATCCAGTGTCTGCGTGTACCATTCGACGCCGTTTACAGCAGAGTGGTATGTCCGCAAGACGTCCATTGCTTCGTCTACCCTTGACGCAGAACCACAGACGTTTCCGCCGCCAATGGTGCGATGAAAGAAGGATGTGGACGGCAGAATGGAATGAAATTGTCTTTACTGACGAGTCACACTTCTGTCTGCAACACCACGATGGTCGGATTCGAGTCTGGAGACACCGTGGGGAGAGGATGCTGAACAGCTGCGTTATGCACCGCCACACTGGTCCTGCACCGGGTATTATGGTATGGGGCGGTATTGGATATCACTCTCGCACTCCTCTAGTACGCATTGCCGGTACTTTAAACAGCCAGCGCTACATCTCCGAGGTGTTGGAGCCAGTTGTCCTTCCTTACCTTCAGGGCTTGTCCACAGCCATATTTCAACAGGATAATGCGCGACCACACGTGGCACGCATTGTCCAAGGGTTCTTCGTCAATCGCCAGATTGAATTGCTTCCCTGGCCAGCTCGCTCTCCGGATCTTTCGCCGATAGAAAACATGTGGTCCATGGTTGCTCAACGATTGACCCAGAATACATCCCCAGCTGCCACACCAGATCAACTTTGGCAACGTGTGGAAGCTGCTTGGTCTGCTGTACCCCAAGAACACATCCAAAGTCTCTTTGAATCAATGCCGAGGCGTGTGGCAGGTGGTGATCTCCAACAATGGCGGCTACTCTGGCTACTGATTTTGGCAGGAACCACACTTCACAGAAGTCTATAAATTTAATCATTTGCTACTTGGTCAACATGTTATCTACAAAATAAATTTTGTTGTGATATCTCTTGTCTTTCTTGGTGTTGCAATTTGGGTGGCCAGCAGTGTATAAGGATTATAAAGAAATTAATAACATGACACTATTTTTTATGAATCATAGCTTCTCTTAATTACATGGTGTGTTTTCAATCGAGAACGTTGCTTTTTATTGTTCAAATGACTTAAATGTAGTTTTGTACACTTTTATATTTTGCTTTACAGATAGGAGGTTTTTGTTAGACAATTATAAATATTTACTGATATTCTCAGCTATATTTAACTCAAATATTTTAAAATATTAAAACAGAACAGACAGAGAAGTTTAAATTTTATGTGAATTAAAGTTGAGAATTATTTAGATTTGCTTTACAAAATTATTTACTTAAAAATTTTCATTTGCATTTTTATATTGCTCTTATGAAAAACACTCTTACGTTAGGTAAATATACTTTTAAGCACTCTCATTATACGCAATTAAATTGATCGTAGTTTTAGCATTTTCATTACTTAAAGAATTGTGCTGCGAAGACGAATTCGTAAATGCAGGGTACACTTTGTGTCTATAGGTACTGACTATAGGGGCACTGACATTTTGAATGAGTTTCTTAAAATTACAAATATAGAGGGTCGAGAATTGTTTTCAAATAAAACACCCCAACAAATTAAAAACAACATGGTCATGAATTATATTTGATAGATATATATTTGAATTTACGTCCTATTGGAACAACACAGCGATGTATTAGCGACAGTTTGGGATTAATCTCGAAGGGAAAATCCACTGACCACAACTTGTAGTTTTGAACCAAAGTCACTTGACGTGGTCAACACCTCAGGTGGCACCCCTCTCTACAAACTTCTACACCGCGCCAACGTTCGAACATTTGAGGACACGACACATTTAAAGAGCACCAGCCCCCACGTACACGACGGTCTTTGGTTGGATCGAGTTGATAATCCACGACTCTTCCAACTGGGTTACCACGGCCCAGAAATATATTTGTAATTATATACCCTAAAATGATTTGAAAGGATGATAAATTTAACTTCTAATACAGCGAGCAATAAATTAAGTAATTTAAATTTATTATAATTAATAAAAATCATTTCTGAAGTAATTTAGAAATAAAAGCAATAATTCTTATGAAAGATACTAATTTACAAAGTGATATACATACACATAAAAATAAGGCTGCTTTTTTCGGGTTTTTTCTACTGTTATTATAAGTACTTGTAGTTGTTACTGTTATTATTAGAGTACCAGTTTGGGTACATTAAATTAATAGTTTTTACCTTTAAAACGTTATAGTATATTCATTGATTATTACTGTCCCCATTCATTCAATATTCTGATTGATGGGGTATTATCTCCTAACGGATAATTATCCCATTTGGGGGCATTACCCCCTGGAGACCCATATTTTCAAAAACATGAAGTTTCTTATTCATTCTCGAGTTTCGAAGTACCGTACTAGCCATTAAAATAGCTTTTTGAGGTGAGAGGTTTTCTCGAGACTGAATAGGTAAATTTATAATCATATTTATTGATAGTACAAGGATTGAAATTCATAATTTTAAGTAGCGCCTTGTACTCTGATGAAAGCCACTACAAAATTTAACTTATAATTCAGTAGTGTATCAGTGTAACTTATCTCCACCATAAAGTGCCTTTTGGCAAAGCTCTACTGTCTTTCATTCGTCTTGCTAAAATGCATACGTTGCATTCAATGGATCCAATGGAATTGTTTACATTCAATTAATTCAATGGAATGGAGTCAGGGAACCTTTGCTTCCACTTTTTCCATCCTATTGTAAACATAATATTTTGCTTATAGACGCAATAATTCATATGCAGCAATGTAACCTATCTCCAACATGAAGCACTTTTTGGTAGACAAAGATGAACTGTCTTTCACTTGTCTTGCTAATATAATACTATATATTGAATAAGTATATCATGCACATAATAGACAAAAGCGTTCATATGGTAATTCAAATAAAAACGCAATTTTCTCTTAGTTCCAAAATCGACGGCTTTCCCATATATTCTTCACAACATACTAGAAAAAAGACAGATCTCTTTCCGTACTATTGAAAATATAACAATTTGCAAAAACAACGCAATGATTCATATGTAGCAATGTAAGCTATCTCGACCACGAAGTAGTTTTTGGTAGTTAAAATTTCACTGTCTCTAACGTACCTTGCTAAAATAAACACGGTACATTCAAAGGATATATCACGAATTTCCCAGACAAGAGCATGCCCAACAAATACAAATTCAAACCTCAACGCAATGCAATTTTTTCAATGCAACCATCGGCAACGTTCCCATATCTTCATCACAGTATAGCAGAACGAACCATGATCTGTCTTTCACTACTCCATCCTATTGGAAAGATAACATTTTGCGAATAAACGCAATGATTCATGGCGAGAGTTCAGGATATTTAAGGTATAAATCACTACGGTAGCCCTCCCTAAATGAACCGACAAAAAGATCGTGATGGAAATGTTACTTCGGGAAACTTTTTTTCGGGGCTCTACAAAAGGGCAGAAAAATCTATAAAATGTATCAGATCTTCCATAGATAAAAAAAACATCGCAACGGAATTACTTCGTAGGACTGTTCTTATCCTCCATATCTAAAATCGATATCTTTGAGATATAACGATTCCCAATATCAATTATTCTTCGTTAAAATAAACAACGGAGAGAGTTTTCTGTCTTATTTTTGTTCTGAGTATCCTTTGCTGGTCTCAAGGGAGCGATTATGTCGATTAAGTATTTACGGCGTGGTTTGAGGTTCGATTTATTCTGGGGTTTGTTTAGTTTGATTTACGTCGCTAATGGAAATTTGGTGGAACACACGAAAAAATGGAAAAGATTGGGTACTTTCTGAGTGTCAGTGAATCGGAATTATTTATTAGAATTTCTTAAAACTTGACGCATAACTTCTGATTATGGTTCCAACTTTCTAAATAATTTAAAACTGCGTTCACTAAATGGATCGGTAGGAACAATTCGGTTTGTTATGAATTTTGTTTCAAAACTTTCTCTTTCGAATCGTGAGTAATTTTGTGGATTTTTAAAACTCCATTTTACTACAGTATTCGTATCAATAATACACATTTTTCTAAAGTGTTCATAGAATGTTTCGTCGTTAAACATATGTTAATAACTTAAACCTCTGAGCATGATAATATTTCTGATTCGTGTAGTAGATTTCCTATTACCTCACAACACACTCAATGATCAAATAACCTCATCTATGGATTGAAAGAATTCTCTGGAAGATTCTGTTGGTCAAAAAAGTCAGAATCGGTTAGAAGTCATGCAAAGAAAGCCGCAGGTTGACGAACAGATGCATGCATGTGAACTCATGAGGGTTAAAACATATACAACCATAAATTGTCGTCTCAGTAATGCATGTATATATGGTGCTTGAAAACAATATATAATGCGCAACATTATTCATATTTTCAATATGAAATGTTACATACGTTATGAAACGTTAAGTAGTTTTACTCTACTTGTACTATAAGTAATTTAAGTGTATGTAACTGGGACACATAACTACTAAGTTTTATTTGGGGACCACTTCAAAAGTATTAATTAAAATACACTTCAATTATTTCTACTTGACTATATTTTACTTGAACATTATGTCAGAAATTAAATTTGTTTATTCAAATATATTACTATTTTATATTATAAAAATGTTTCGTTTATTATTATCTCTGACAAGGGGAATGCGAAAACTTGGGTCGCCAAATTTAAAAGGAATTTATTTACTATATTACTCCACAAGAGGAATGCAAGTGCAAAGGAGCAGGGCACACCTTTTTCGACTTTTTCGAGATCGATTCTACAATTGATTGTTGCTTAAGTATTCTATGGTATACGAGTTTTGAGCAGTCAGAGTAGCTCGGTAGCTATGCATCCGACTGGCACGTTATGGGTTCCATTATCACTTTCAACCAATTTCTTTTGAAACGTGTGCAGCTTCATTGCAAATCTTTATTGAGGGAAGCTAGATTTCATCTAAGAAGCATTTAACTTCTTCGCGTACAATACGTCTATCGTTTTGTTGCAGTACTGGGTCCCTTGGTAAAAATTCGTGGGTTCCTAAAATATGGATACCAGGCAATCAATTCAATAATTTAATAATGAATTACATAATTTAAAAACTATAAGAGTTAGCAACAATATAATAACGGAGTTCATGAGGGGGATGTTCAAAGATTCTACCGAAGTAGCGGTCAAGGTCAGATGACGTAATATTAAGCTGCTCGCAGATCCGTAATTTCGTGGTGAAATCGGCCCTCAGCACGCATGGGTAAAATTAGTATTACTCGGGACTGCAATGTAATAGCACGTATCATGAGGTGTCATTCGTTTCGCCTGTGCAATATCTATTGTTATCTTATGTCAAGGCTGAATCGTTTCCCCTCCCCACCTACCACCGAAAGGCGATGGACCTCTTTACCAGCCGGCGGCGGAGAGTCTTCAGTTTTCTAGTTCGCCTTTCCCCATTCGTCTTAGAACACTCAATCATATTCGCATTCCGAGAGCGATCTTCTAATTGGTTGGAGTTCCGTGCGTTCTGGTCGCGATGGAAACGCTCAAAGCTGAGCGGGAAAATAATTCATACTAACTGGAAAACCTCGGAATTTTAGTATGGAGTTGGCAGCGAGAGTGAAATGGCGTAAGACCTGTGTGGCTGATCGTGCATCTTAAGAACGGGAGACCTTAGTGGCTCCATAATTAATCCTCTGTGGATAAAAATTATCACTTCTTCTGAATGTGGACTCCTCCTGAACATCAATGTTAAATATTTCCGTAATAAATGTTTTGTGTTAGCAAAAAGTAGAACTCTTCCTGCCAATCAACTGTTCCTGTTCTATCCAACTTCTGATAAATTTGGGGACTCGGCCGGGATCAACCGGAGTGAAGTGAAATCGGATTACAACACCCTGGAGTCATCATCACAAACTGTGAGTACATTTTGCTCATTTTTCATAAAACGATGCCATATTTTGGTAAAGCAAGAAAGGACGATATTTGTCGTCTAGCAAATGAATTAGATTTAGAAATTCCTTTAAACGCAACAATAACGAAATTAAAGACGATAGTGACGAAACACAAAGATTACGATGAGGAGTATATGAAAACACTTCTGGATACGATAATAAGTGAAAGAGTCGAAACAGAATTGCGTCAATTAGAAAAGGAAAAAGATAAAGAATATGAAAAAATACTTCAGCAGTTTAGCAAAGAATTAGAAAAATTGCAAATGAGACATCAGCAAGAATTAGAAAGGAAGCTGTTACAATATCATCAAATGGGGCAAAATTTATTGCGAGATGAACTGAATAAAAGACAATCCCAATTGGAGCAAGCCCATTCAATGTTGTTTCATCATCATGATATGACACAAGAGTTGGAATATCGTCAACAAAGAACTGTCCACCAGTTGAGGGAAGAACATGTTCGAAAACAACATCAGACTGAGCTTGCAAATCAGCAAGAATACAATTCTAGAAGAGAGCGCGAGCTTTGAAACATGCCTTAGAAATTAAACAGCAGCCCAAAAGTTTGAAGCAAAAATAATTGATGATCCGAAAACATTTTCGAGAGACATGTAAAATACAAACTAGGCAAACTTTGTACTCAAAGCATGGAAAAATCAGATTCTAGCGTCTACACCTAAGGAAGAACAAAAATTAGTTATTAAGAAATTAAAAGAAAAATAGATACTTTTGTTTTTTTTTTATTTTTCAGATCTCATGATAGACGCCTTTATGAGAACGGTGATGTTCGGGTCGAACATCGTCATGATGGAAAAGTGTCAAGGCTGAATCGTTTCCCCTCCCCACCTACCACCCAAAGGCGATGGACCTCTTTACCAGCCGGCGGCGGAGAGTCTTCAGTTTTCTAGTTCGCCTTTCCCCATTCGTCTTAGAACACTCAATCATATTCGCATTCCGAGAGCGATATTCTAATTGGTTGGAGTTCCGTGCGTTCTGGTCGCGATGGAAACGCTCAAAGCAGAGCGGGAAAATAATTCATGCTAACTGGAAAACATCGGAATTTTAGTATGGAGTTGGCAGCGAGTATAAAATTTGATTACATGTGTGAAAAAATCTGTAATAATTGAGAACTTTGTGAACATTTCCGATATGTCTCGATACCTTAATTAAAAAATGGCCCAAGCCTACCACAAACATAAACATGAAGAAAGAATGAGTCAAAAGGAATAAGGAAGGAAAATTTATCTGTAAACTTAAACTCTGAGGATTCACTCATTTCTAATACCCACCCAATATCTACGTAACGTATTCTATGCTCAAAAGACCTGCGGCCATGGTTCCGTCACAGTCCCCACAATTTCTTTCGTCCAAACTTCACTTTATCAAGGTATTATTACTTTCCTATATTTATTCACGAAAGTGTATGAAGTTTTTGCTGAATCTACTACCTTTATTGAATTCATTTTACTTTGAAGAACAAAATGAACCCTATACAAATTTCCATATCAAAAGGATTAATGTGTTGTAAAAATATTGAAGAAATAGTGAATAAATAATATTTTCCCCTTTCATTTTCATTTCTAGTTAAGTCTGGTATATCTGGTCTTAAGCGCAGTAACGATGTATGGCAATTATTTGCCATATGTGTATGTTAATGATGTATGGCAATTGTTTGCGATCTGCAGAAATCGGTGATGATAACATGAAAGTGTTTCCGCAAAATTTGTATCCATTGATATTTGTGTAATAAACGCTTTTTCAAATAGAAAATTTGAGTTTGGCTTATTTACTTCACCCAAAGTAAAATAAATCAAATGGAGATTAGATTTCAACTTCGTACACTTTCGTGAGTAAATAAAGAGCTATTGTTTCCACGAGTAAACATTTGCAGTGAAGATGCGCACAAAAAAAATCATAAAAATTTGAATAAAGCGGGAATTGAACCAAGGACGAGAGAGTGGCAGTTACGCTCGTGTCTACGGAGCTACACTGATTACTCGAAGCTCGTATAAACAGTACATAAGGAACCATGTATTTCTAAAACCGACAGCTCTCAAAATGGTCATGTCTCTCTGCTCTTATGTTCCTC
This sequence comes from Meta bourneti, assembly GCA_933210815.1. Lineage (NCBI taxonomy): Eukaryota > Metazoa > Arthropoda > Arachnida > Araneae > Tetragnathidae > Meta > Meta bourneti. The sequence continues at coordinate 73,634,683 of OW119924.1, read as the reverse complement.
TAGTGAAATACTATACAATTTAATGGTTTTTTTTCCAATTTCTGCTCCCCTCCAGGTTGGCACTCTCTCTTTGTCAGTTGAAATTAATATTATTATTGCTCTTATATTTATACATTTTGGTATAAGAAGCTTTTTATTAAAGCTAAATGAAGAGGGCGCCAGCGTTTTGTAGCAGAACGTGTTTCCTGAACGCATTCAGGAAGCGGCGTCACTTGGCTATGGTAACTCCGTTAATTTTAAGGTAACTCAGTTATCTACCAAGAGAGCATTGGATAGCTGAAAGTAAAATCCTCGTCTGTTGGTGGATTGTTTACACAAAAAAAAGCTCACATTGTTCAACGTGCGTGACAGTGCAAACAATAAGAAATTGGAAGAAAAGAAAAGGAGTTTCAGATTCAAAAACACCACTGAACCTTTCATGTCATACGATATTTGTCCATAACAAAACTACTTGTTTTCATTAAAACCTATATTTTTGTTGATAACACACAGGAGTTTGAAAAAGTACATTACAACAAACCATAAAACATAAAACAATTTTTATTATTCCATGTAACATTTATTATTATTTATTTCTAACTATATATTTATTTATATAATTTGCTTGTTCCAAACAAAAACCTTTACAATTCTCTACCTTTAAATTTTAATTACTTCTACGAGACAATATCTATATTAAAAATTATAAATATTGAAATGTAAACCTTAAAGTAATTTTTCCGTAATTAAATTGTATTTGGTAGATTAAAACAAATGCGTTATATATTTTGATCTGTTGAATGTCTTAATTCAATTAAAATTTGAATCATGCATTCTTTATGCAAAAATTTTATGTTTATTGAAAACTAATGAAATGTTACAAAAAATTTGTACGAAATACATAATTTATATGTGTGCATCATAAAATTGTGAAGCCTTGAATGATGAGAATACAGATGATGAATATACTTATAAAGATGACATAACCCGATGAAGACTATATACCAGATAAAGTTCGAAAGCAATTTAAATCGAAAGAACTGAATATTTATATTAGGTTAGAATGTGAGTAGCTCATTTCAGTGAAAATGTTCTAGAGTATCTATGTTGATTTTGTAGCAGTGTAGTATATCAAAAATCCAAAGGAACATAAACATAGAATAAATATTGAGAAATAGGTAGTCTTGATATGAAAACTTTATAACTAGTCAACACCAAGGCTGAACAAATATAAATTGCAAGAAGGTAAACAGATCACTTCAAATAACATGTAACATAGATATACATATACATTCCGAAATAAACTTATTCGAGTTTTGTTATTCAGTCTCAATTTTGTTCACATAATTAAAGAAACGCTTCATATATGAATACGTTAAGGAAATTCTTCAAAATAAACTTATTGTTAGTTGAAATAAATTTCGGTACGTAGGTAGATAGTTGAACGTTGCACAGGGGCAACAATATTGATGACAGTCCGGAATCGATCCGAGGATAACGCCTCGTAATTTTGAACCTTGTTCAGACGTCGAGGTCAACACCGGAGCTGGCATCCCACTCTTCTAATTTCCACAGAAATTTCTAAAGGGGCATCTATATTTTATATTGTTGACCCTAACTAGACTTATTTGAATCTACACTTTGTTTGGGTCAGATGTTGAACTGAATGATCAGATGATGAATGAATCAGATGATGACTGAACCGTTTTTGTAGTACTGGGAGTATTGCTAGGTTTTGTTTGCCACACAAATTTACCCAAGAGGCTTATCTTTCAGATATACACCGGATCGTGGTCATGGTTAATGTCACTGGATTTATCACTACTGAATTACAATCCTTCTCGGAGAAGCATCGTAAGCCTGCAGTCTAGCATGCAATGAAAAGAATTATCTTTTTCAACACATAAACAGGTATCAAGGACGTTGACGAGGAGCGTGTTTGGAGAATCGGATGCCAGTTCAGGGTTTGTTCTCGTTATCTGACCTTTAATCAAAATTACGAGGCATTGCCCTTGGACCTTTCTCTTCGGGATTGATCCCTGACTGTCACCAATAGCCCGGTATCTTGCTATAGTGCGGAGTTAATTAACTATCTGCCTACCAACCCATGCGGAAAACGCACTTTGTTAACCTTCTGTGGATTGTAAGAAGCTGGTTTACAAAGAGGTTGTACAGATGCATCTTGAGAACAAGTCTTGAAAAAAATTGACTTGTGGAACGCCCCTCTTCAGATGTGATCCTTCCAGTTCCCACATTTTCAAATCATTGTCGGTGAAAACTCAATAGGAGGAGTGATTTGGTAGAACATATAGTACCCGATGAAAGCTTCGCATTCCGACTAGTTTATTTGCTTACACAGCAAATCACTCTCCTACCTAGCCCTAATGATTTGAAGAAGGCAGGACGCCACTGCCTTTAAAAGGATTAACTTTTGAACTATAGTAGATTAAATAAGTGCGCATAAATAATTCAAGCATTGATTTCATTCATCAAATGTAGCTCACAAAAACCTTTTTTAAAGTAAAAAAGGATGCCGAATTCCCAATAGCTTTTATGAAGAGTTGTTTGCAGTTCTTTACAAAAACACTACAGAAAAAAACTTAAATTCTAGAAAGAAATATAAGAATACAACTTAATTAAATTTGAGTACCTAAAATTATTTTTAAATTTGGGGAAAATTGTAGAAATTATACTACACATACTGAAATATTTATGAACAAAAAAAATATTCGTGACGACTACAAGTCTTCATAAGTACTTGATTTTTTGATGAATAACTTAATTTTATATTTTTAAAAGTAAGTTACTTTTTAAAAGAGCAGGTGATTTAATTCCCTGACATTTCCAAAGGTCATCTGGCAGTGCTCCAAGGTGTTTCCTTCCCCCATCCGTTTTGTAACTGTTATTTATCTCTTTTCACCTATGCCAGTTCGAGTTTTTTTTCTTCGCATTTGCTGCAAACGATTAAGATAGGAAAAAAGAGCAGGAAAATAAATACGAAAAAAGTTAAGGTTGCACTTTTCGCTTTTAACGCTTGAAGCAAACGGAAATTAATTTGAAACCTTTTAAATATTCGAACAGTAAATGGTTTGGAAGGAAAGGTGTTGAGTTGAGAAAAAAAATCAAGTAAGGGAATTACTCTCCTGCGATTCTGTAACTTTCTTTTTTCCAGCGGACGCCTGTTAAAACAGTTTTAGAAACCGGATTGTGAGCGAAAAACACTCTTAAGAGAAATTAAATAGGACTAAGAACACACACATTCCAAGCGATGTGAGACACAGCTGAATGGATGAACATGTAATTCAGTTTAAGTAGATTTGAACAAGTTTTTTCGGTTGAAAATGAAATGTAAGATAGAAAAATGAAAAATCTTGGCAGTATTTTTCAACACACACACATATTCCATTTGTTTTACTCTGAAGTTAAATTATAGGTGGAGCCGAATTCGTTTAAACAGTTAATAGGAATAAGTAGTTCCTTAGAGTAAAAGAAATATAAATAACAATAACAATTTTAATGCATGAGTTATCTGTTAAGCAATTAAATAGATCACATTTTGTAAGAATATTGAAATGTTTGCAAATGCACACGACTATTATTGAGTAAACATATATTTAATTATTTACTGCATATTATACATATTTAGAGAAATAGCATGTTTAGTAAACTTGCAATAGTTCTCGAATGTATAATTCAAAACTCATAGTTAAAATGTTTATTTGAAATAATGAATCGATGACTGAGGTAGGCCACACATTGATTCAACATAGGTCCTGCGACACTAAATAGAATGAAATAAGTTTGCTTACCTATATGTACAGAAATAGAGTACGCATGGACAGGTTGTGTGATTTTGTATCCAATCAATGCGTGATTTGTCTAATTCAGAAAGAGTGAAACAAATTGAAATCTTTATGTTCAAACTTCGTAATGACGAAATCCATTACATTTTAAATTGTGCCTAAATGCTTCAACTACATTCGAACGTTGAGTAAATCATTTCTCGGGAAATATAAAACATTCAAAATTATAAATTCGATAAGGTTCAATTCTTTGTTATGGCGTAAGAAGTATGAACAGAAAAAAAATTGTTTTGATAGAGTTTGCTACCATGACTTGTTTAGATATGTCATGCTTTTTATGTGGGCACGATACGCGTCAGTTGAGATGTACGCTCTAATTTTATATAAATACCCGTTTCTCAGATTGTAAACCCTTTTAAATAGCATTTAAACCTGAAGTAAATCTGGATTCTTTGCTTTAGGAATTTAAATTCGGTTATAAAGCTCCAAAGCGTCCTTTAAGAAATGTTTTGAACTATAAACGATTGGGTAGCTGAAAGTACTGCGCAGAAATGGGTGCTTAAAACGTTTATCTGTGATAAATGTATCACTGGGAGATGTAGCACGTTGCAAATAATCCATCTATACTGATGACATTTAATTTTAAAACATTTAAAACATTTAATTAATTTTTTAAAACATAAAAACATTTAATTTTAAAAAACTAAATAGTTTGTAAGGTACATAGATATGTAGGTAGGTATTTTAATTAACGTAATACTGGAGATACACAAAGGGCTGTTGACGGCGATCCGGGATTAAACCCGAAGGCAAAGATCCGAGGACAACACCACGTAATTTTGAACCACGGTCAAATGACTAGGTCACACCTGAGCTGGAACCCCACCTTCCAAACTTCTACACCACGCCAAAGTGAGGAACTTTGAGGCTACAACAGATATATCGTACACTCTCACACTTTATGTTGCAAGGAAACGGGTCTACTGCGAGAAGCGCAAGCGCTGAACCGACCGATAATGAAAGGGTTATTTTTAGCTACTTGGCATCTTGTATAATAATTGTTATGCGTTTTCGTTGAACTTATGTACTCCAAACTGATATAAATTGGAAAATTGTAATACTGTTAATAAGATTTATTATAGACAGAAACACGCTCGTAGTGCGTATTTTCACGTAAGACATAATTCATTTCGAAGATCAGCAATGTTTCATTTATAACTAGCAGAATTACCCGGCGATGCTCGGTTTGAATTGGTTAAATGTTGATTCCATTTAAAAAATGCAAGCATCATTTAAGTGTACAGAAAATAATTTTTAACATCGCTTTAACTTTTTCATAGCTTCTACAATTTACTTCGGACGCAAATATGTATACATAATACATCCATCCCCCCATATAATCCATTTTATATTCATCACACTCTTACTGTAAGACCAACTACAAAAGCTTTTTCTGAGATGACGTTTCCAGAAGTCGATTTTGAGTTTGGGAGTGATTACGAATGCCAATTAAGTTCATTTTCAATTAAAATGTTGTGGTACACTTGCACCATGGATTCGATGTTTTCGAATTACATTATCATTGTGAGAGGACGGCAAATGAAACTGTTACGGTATTGTGGTTAATTTATTTTGAAGCAACATGTTTTTCTTGAAAATTCTATTCAGCCGCACGTGGAATAACGGTGCTTGTTTTTAAAACAAATGTCATCAGTGTAGACAAAGCAAACTCAATCGATTACACTTTTTACAAGATCACTGCCTTCAATGAATGTTTCACAGGTACCTAAGTTGTATACGAACACTTTCAACTTCAAGTAAGCAACCTCAACCTTCTGCCACTTAAGACAAAATATCTATATTTTTCAACAGTCCTAGTTTACGCGTACTTTCTCACTGTGATATTATTCCAAGATCAACAAGGATTTATTTAAAATTCAATTTCCTTCAACAGAAAAATTTTGTTTTAAATCGAATCCTTAAGGTACTTTTTGCAATTGAGAGACTCAGTTACTATATGGAAACCACGCACGTATTTAGAATGATAGATGTAGTTACTTCACTATTTAGTGCATACCCATCAAACACGACAGAAATGTAAATTAAATTGATTTTAATCGTCTAGTAATGAAAATATGCCAAAATATCTTTTAACTACAACGCATGGCTATCCGCTTTGATTTAATGTAAAATATCTTATTTCAGAATAGCTTTATTTTAACTTTACCAGTCATTTTAAAATAAGAAGTTATACACCTTACTTAAAAAGGTTTCTATTTATTTTTATAAAACAGAATTCTACAAACTATAACGTATGTAACCAAAGACTTAAGGAAAGTTCGTCTTTCATATACCACCAAGAAATTACCCATGTCTAGTGTTTGGCAGAAAATAATTCATTACAATTTAACTCCTAAATAATATATCGGTAATATGGAATGTAATGGAACACAAAAATACAAACAGAAACGAAATTTTGGTCATTGAAAAATGTCGAATTCTGAAAAACGAAAGATCTGTGTAAGCATGTCGAATTTTGACGTCATGAGAATATTCCTATATAGAGAAATTCGAAAAAGACGCTTGAAAAATATAGATAGACAATAATGAATTATTTAATAAAGGACACAAATTTACAAAACTTAGAAATGCTCAAATACAACCGCAACATTTGTCTTAACTCAAATACACAAACACGGAATTCCAAAACTAATTTATAAAATAAAACATTAATTCTGTCTTTGGGAGATACCGAATTGCAAAATAACGCTTTTATGATCAATGAGTTTTTTTTTGTTTTGGTTTTCGGGTTCCATTACAAAATGTAAGTTGTGTAAAATTAAGTATTTTAAGTATCAATTTTTCATCATTCAAATATTCCTAAATTATTTATATTGTGGAAAGAAATAAAAAATCAGTTCAAAAATAATTAGAATTTTAAATTGTTTAAATATAACGTTTCGGAAAAGATTGTTTTTCGAGCAATTCTGGTAAAACAATTTTATTAGAAAATTTGATCTTCGATCAATGCTGGTAAAACAAACTGAGTTACGTACCGCAATCATTATATGTTCAATGTTTTCCCATGGCAATTTCAAATTGATTTAGCCCCCTCTGCACACCTAGGTTAAAGAGAACGGGTTTAGTATGAAGCTTGCGTTACTCGCAGGGTTCCAAAATATAAGTCTACGACATTTGGTGTGGATTGGTCAAACGGTGTAGATTTGTATAGAGAACATACAGACAGACAGACGCCAACTCTGCTTTATATGTATAGATTTGTCATTGTTCCAACTGGATGTTGTTTAAAATCGATTCTTTTTGCCACTATTTTTGTAAATTCAGAGATTTGGTTTCTAAATGGAAACAACGTACCTATTTAGAATAATAGATGTATTTTCTTGACTATTGAATATAGTTTTCAATGCATTCCAATAATACAATATGAAACTTGCTAAAGAAATGTACGGTTTTTTATTTTTAACTATCGTATAACAGCAACCTATTTTAAATTAAAAAAAAACTTTGAATTACAACGTATGTTTACCCGTCTTATTTTAAAGTTACGAGACTTGTTTTAAAATAGGATTTTATTTAACATTATTTTGCCTTATTTTAAAATCACTTTATTTTTATGTTATCCTCTTTATGAAGTAAGATGTTACCTTCTTATATAAAAGGGATTTTTGTACTTTTGATTTATTTTTATAAGACAGAACTCTACAATTCCTAATCATCGACCTTAAAAAGAAATAGACGGAGTATATGATCGCAGCTTCATGTTATTTCTTGCAGTTGCTCGTTTTGAAGATGCGTCACGTGGCTGTGGGTAAAAGCAGGAATTCTAAATTACTGATTGGTTAGTGATTATCCATCGTGATCAGAAACACCAAACTGCAATTCGTCAGCCAATAGGCTAAGTCGACTCGTAAGTAGAAGTGATTTACCCTTTAGAGATCCTACGACAGAGACTCCGCCCACATGCTCCGTCTATTTTATTAGAAGGTCGATGATCATAATGTATTGAATCAATGACTTTTATGGAAGGTTGGTTAAAATATACATATACCGCCAAGAAACGAACCCAGGTCTTTAACGGTATTTTGAACAAAATAAATAATTCGTTAAAATCAGACTCCTAAATAATTTATTTACAACACTTAAATACAGCAGAAAGAGCTTAACAAAAAGGAACGAAATTCCGATCATAAAAAATATAGATTTCTGAAAAATTAAGGATATGAGCAAACGTGTCAAATTTTGTATTCGAATAGTTTTAGGAAAAAAGATTTCTCGATTGCCAAAAATAATAACTATTTATTTTCTAAAAGAACATATTTATAATACTGAAATAAATGTTAAATATGACCGCATTATTTCGTTGTCTGAAACTCAGATACATGAACTCAGAATTCTAAATAATATTTGCAAATGAAAAATTAATTCTGGCCAGAAATTCGTTTAAATTATTAATATTTATGTCATGCCTCTTTAAGACTCAAATAAAAGAACTCTTTAAATTGGTTTACCAGGGATATCCGACCATTTGGCTTGTCTGGGTGGCATTGCAATAAATTGTCTTCGGCCTCGTGTAAAATATAATATATTTAATGCATATAAGTAAGAAAATTTCGTTTCTTTTAATATTTGTATTATAACATTTAAAAAAGGGCTGTCTAAACATTAAACTAGTGGGATATTTGACTTTGTTTTGTGCAACTAATGCATCCATGTCCGGTTCGATACAAATGATTATAATTAGTGAATTCTCTACGGGTTTGAGAAAATTGTGATCTAATTATACTCTTCATGTGCTTTATCTTCGAAAACTCTTGTTTACTAATGTACGTACTGCCAAAAAATGATGATACGGATAAGGCGTGATTGTTTGGGAAGATAGATCTTTGAGTGACGTAAAGTTTCTTAAAAATCACTTAATAAATATTTATGATCTTATGTGGAATCATTACTAAGCAGAACTGGGCCAAGCTTCCTGATTTACACCATAAACTTCTCTAAAATTCTAATGTGAAAGTTAGATCTGTTGAACCAAAAGCAACAAGAAATATTATTGCATTAAGATGTAGAAGACAACTGAATCAAATTACTTATTTACTCGAATATCAAAAGAAGTATCCTTCTGGTGAATGAAACATCCTTCTTTCATCCTGTCTTGAAATTTGCACGAGGCATAGCTCATGGAAAGATATGCAAATGATTAACACTGCAGCGAAAGTGCAAATCATATAAACCAGTGACGTCCCATGCAAATAGTAAAGATAGAACATAGAGTCTGTTTTAAGTCTTGGAACTGTGTTTTCTCGCTGTTCTTGTATATAGGAAGCTTAAATATGCCTTGTCTGAATATGGGCAATCATACGAGTGCTTTTCTGAGTTTGACAAAGAAAGAATTATGGCTTATCGAAAATTGCGGATTATCCTTTCGAGAAAACGTTGCTCATGTTGGGCGAAACGCAGTGATGTGGATATGTAATTGTTGGGTACAGGGAGGACAAACTGATGTTGTGAACGATTGCAGCAACCTCGAGCGAGAAGACAGACATCTTGTGCGTATGGCTATTGTGGATCGTACTGCAACATGAAGAACCCGAGCTCAAGAATTAGGGTATGTTGCTCAACAACCTGTGTCCCCAGTACAATTCAAAGTTATCTGCAGCAGAGGAGAGTTTTTCAAGACGTCCATTGCTACGACTACCGTTCAAAATACACCACAGGCATCTGCGGCTGCAACGGAGTGTATACCGTTTCAACGACATCGTCTTTTGAGACGAATCTTGATTATTTCTAAAACACCAAGATGGTCACATCGAGTATGGAAGCATTGTGGAGGCAGAATGCATGACTTTTCCTTTATGCATCGCCGTACTGGCCCATCATCTGGTGTTTTGGTGTTGGATTCTACTTTCGCAGCAGCTTAGTATGTATTGCCGGTACAGTCAAAAGCCACTACTACATCTCTGAAGTATTGAAACCTGCTGTTCTCCCATAAACTTTAGAGCTTGCTTACGGCCAGTTTTCAAACGACAATGCATTACTTTATGTGGCATGCAAGGTACAATAATTCCTCAATGTATGCCAGGTTTCTCTTCATTTAGATCAGTCGACCAACGACTGGCACTCTACAAACTTCCCACGGCTACTAAGATGGACTTTGTAAAAGTGTGGAAGCAGCATGGACTGACATACTCTAAACACATGTCCGAAGATTATTTCTTTCGATATTGGGGCGTATAGCAGAACGTATTACCACTCATGCAACTACACAAAATACTGAATTTTTTACTTTTCTCAAATGGAATGGAACTGTAGTTTCAATCATTTCACCCTTGTGCCTTGTATTATCTCTATAATAAATATGACTGATATTCATTGTTCTTCATAGTGTTGCATTTTCAATGTATTTGAATTAAAATGCTTACCACCATCAAAAATCAATTAAAGTTCACTTAGATATTGAAATTGAACAGACCCCTGTTTGTATAAATAGGAACTATAAAACTCATACTTAACCCAATAAAGATAATAGATAGCAAGTAAAATAATTGTATTTGATTTAATGGTGTTTCAAATGTTCTTAATTCCATATTTACATCCATGTGAGATGTGATTTAATATTTATTTATTCATATTGGAAACAGAATATATGTTCACAGTTTATTACCTTTCACATTTAATCAAATATTGAATATGAAGTAAAACAACACAAAAGCTCAGTTTCCTAATTTCGCATAAAAATTGCTGTAGAAACATCTCAATTATATAGACTCACTTTTAGACCTGTTGGCACAAGTTTACAGCGAGCACCCAAAACAAAGTTCCATGCAATGATTACACACAAGGATAATTTTTAAGTTTTTTCTAAATACTAACAGGAAAACTACGCACATAATAATTGGCAACAAATTGTTGAAGCAATCAGCTTGAAGTAAATTGAATTTCTTTTTATTTATATAGACGATGAAAAGATATCTTGTCAGGATACTACTTTTATCAAAAAAATTTATGTTTGCGTATAAAATATAACAAGCTATTTTTGTGTTATTTATTTATTAATTATGAACAAAAGAAACAAAAGTATCCAATAGCTAGATATCTATTAGAGAAAATAAATTTCCAACATTATATTGCATATTGCAATAATTTTGTTTTAATACAAATGTCATAAATGGGCTTTTTATCAAATTTGAAATTCTATCAGTTATTAGATTAATATTGTAATATTGAACTTGATAAAGATATGATATTATCAATAAATGCAATTCTTATGCTTAAGAAAGCAAATTACTGATTAAAGTTCTGCTTTGTACATGAAATTTACTCTCAGCACAGATAAAAATATTTTATTTATTTCTTCGGTTCCTATGCATTTATAAAATGTATCTAGTAATGAACTTTTAATAATTAAACAATTACTCTCTAAGTGATTTCCACAAGATATCTCGTTCATCAAGATATGTCCAATTTTGCTAATGACAAGATGCATAGTCATCGAGATATTGCGGATTATTTGATGATGACGAGATCAAGATCTTGTTAGTTTTCTTCTAATGACGAGAAATCTTGTCCATCAAGATCTATTAATGGTTTTGATAATAATGACAAGATACGTCATCAAGACAACCACCAGGAAGTTTAAAAGAACAAATAATTTTTTTATAAAACTTACTGCCGTTGATAAATGTTAATAACTTTCATTATTATAAGCGGATCATTAAATTATTAGAAATCCTGTACTAGATTATATAGATATTTTAAACATGAATTGTCTTTTCGACTACTGGAACTAAGCGCTAAGTTTCAAAGCTAATTAAAACATAAAAAGTTCAATACTATGATTTCGAAAATCTAACAAAAGCTAAATCTCTCCCGTTGTTCGAAACTCGGAAAATTCTCCAGCATGTTTGTCAAGATTTCATAATCCTTCTCCACTCTTTAAAATCCATAGCATAATAGAAAATCAAATCAGGGATCTTAATCCACTTCAATGATCTCAAAAACCTCCAAGGCACTCTAGAGAATCAAAATTCTCGCAAAAGGCAATAAAGTCACTACGTAACTACTGCAGCATCCAAAAAAGTAGGATGAAAGAAAACATCCCTAAATACTTTATCACCACTTGGCCTACGACAGTAATGATCGAATTGGAGACTTGTACCATTTTTTCGGCATGAAGTAAACAAACAAAACAACTATCCGAAGATTAGCTACTGTCGTATACACTGTCTTTGTGTTGTGCCCCGCATTCTACAGTTTCTTGGATCTTTTCATGCAGTGATGAGTTTTCTCCGCACTTGTAGCGTTTGAAAGAGGGCAACAAAGAAAGATGATTCAGTTCTTTTGAAAATCTAGTTGGGTTCTCTGAAGCGCCGGATGCGCTGTTGTCGGTATGTCTCTTTCAAATGCTTTCTAATACAAATAAGCTCCTTTTCGTGTAGCCCGACCAGTTATGTTGCTTCTTTCCAAACTTTCAGGAAGTTTGCGAGGAAGATTCATTTTGTCTGACTACTAATTGAATGTGGAATAAAAAACTTCGAATTATTATTCACATTTAACAAAATTTTTGTTAATGTTAAAGTTTCTTATCGATACACTTTTCTAAATATTTTACTTTCATGAAAAAATCCTTGAAATTTTTAAACGCATTTGAGCAATGAATTTCTATAGAATACATTTCACTCATATATAGGAAATTAAATAACTATTTAATTTATAAATAAATGTATTTTTATTAATAGGAAATTAAATAATTTCACCATGTTTTTTGTAAAATACTATATTGATATTGTGAAATAATTCAATATTATTAAATGAAATATTTGTTTCAATAATTTCCATTAAATCAAATATTTAATTGGCTGTTCTTCATAGAAATATAATTTGTAATTGGCTTTTAAGGTATGTAACACTATAAAGAGTGCATATTTCAATGTTTGTTGTATAAAAAACATAGTTTTCAACAAATAATCACTTAGAAGTATAATTTTATACATTAAATTATTAGGTTCACAATTTATGCATAACACAATCTAAGAAGAAATTCGTAACATTTAAATGGTCCCTTAGCATAAATAATATGCATGAATTCATACCTATTTTTTGAATCGATTGTTTGATTTTTAAAATAAATTGTAAATAAAATTTAAATTGATTAGTGAAACTTTAATTGAAATCAGGGAAAGAAGCTTTTTAAATCCTTTTGCTTAAATCTATCACAAAAAGCACTTATAATCCGTTAACTTTAATTACAAATGATTTCATACTTTTAAAAACACGTATAATAAATGATATATTTATAGAAATAAGAAAATCACATCAGAATTTGGAATTTAATATTAATAATTAGAAGTAAATTAACAATAAATTATACTGTCCAGAAGAAATAATTGAAAATTCGAAACAATATTTTTTTTTTAAGTTTGTTGGAGGAAAACATTACATGAAAGCGTTAAAAAGTAGAATCGGAATCATGAATAAAGGTAGGTGGCTAATTAACGTCACACTGGAGCAACACAACGGGCTATGGTCAACGGTTTGGGATCCATATGGAACGGAAAACTTTAAGGACAACGCCTCGTAATTTTGAACCACGGTCAGATGACGAGATCAGCACCTGAGCTGGCATCCCACTCTCCAAACTTCCACACCACGCCAACGTGAGGACATTTGAGGCCAAGACGGATTTAACGTGCACCGGCCCACGTCTACACGACGGTCTTCGTCTGGACCGAGTTTCCCTCCGGTTGCTAATCCTTTGCTATTCTAACTGGGCTACCACGGTCCCATGAATAAAGAATAATAAACGTTAGATACAATATTAAAAATACTTAGATGTTTTATGATTAGCTACTAGAAGCTTAAAAATATGTCTATGATGCTACTAGCAAATGTATAAAATAAAATGTTTAAATTTAAATAAAAAAGACTTAAGAAAAGGTATAGCCTGCTAGTTAAAATAAAATGTTATTTTTGAACCTGAAACTTCTATTTGTCGTCTGCGTTTCAATACTAAACTAAAATAAATTTATACTGGAAGTGTAGAAGTAATTCAAGTTCCATTAAAAAGAAAGGAATATAGCTTACGGGCTTAATTAAATCATTATCTGAGCGAGTTTAATACCTAAGAATCCATTATCTTTCTATGAAAAATAACATATTTCTGTAAAAGTAAAAGTTTTAAAGATAAACTTCGAACACAAATTGTTTTATGTTTCTCCACCAAAATGCTTCATACAAAGAATAATGAAAATTATATAGATTGAATATCATTTATTCCATTATATAAATATGATCATAAAACTAATGTTTCTAAAAACAAAGGAAGGGGCTTAGCTTTATGTAAAATATGTAGTTTTGTTATACCTTTCTATTAATGTTTAACCAAAATTGTAACAAAATGAAATCGTTAGCAATGTCAAACGTCTTGATGAATTTGCAAGAAAATTAAATGTACCTTGACGCGGAAAACAATGGATTTGTTACACTGAGAGGTTAAATTGAAAATAGTAGGAGTGATGTGGCAGAATTTTATTAATTAAAATTGCAGACAAACTAATAATGTGTAAACAAGGGAAAATGCTTACGAAGAAATTAATAAAAATTGAAGAAATCATTAAAAATATACATCGGTATACTACCTATTTCTAAAATTTTGTTTCTTAAAAGTGAAACTTCATTTTAAAATAACATTGCAATATTTATTTATGCCATAGTGTGTACATGCGTTGTGTGATGCGTATTGGTAATTACTATCTTAATTTAATTTTAACTTTTTAATTCAGACTCCAGACAAAGATATTACAATTATGGTATATAGTTGCAAAGTTAATTCATTACACACTTGTATATTTACAACTCATACTCTTCACACGTCCACACACTCAAGCAAGAAAAAATTCTCCCTTTCAGTGGCCCTTTTAATATGAGAAATCAAAATTATTCTCTATTGTAGGCTCCACCCCTACTTAATCCCAGCCTCATTATAAATGTTCTGATCAGTGCCAACAAGTCTGCATATCTCAAAGAATTATTCGGGTTTTTAACCCCTCCTATTTTTTAGCAGACACACTGAGGCCACTGTAACGATACAATTTAATTGTGAAAATTAAAATACTTAATGATGAAAATGGGTATTAGTGTAGTTCGTTTAAATATAAATCACGATTTGAAAATTAAAATTTTAATTTTTTTCATTAACAATTGAATTTCAGTAAAGTCTTACTACAAAAAAATATTAGTAAATGACAGACAGGTATATTGTTAAAGAAAATCGCACTAGTTCAACAATAAAATGTTTGAGAAGTTAGAAATTTTGTGAGTGATAACATCTTTTGTTGCTAAGTTCAAATTTCAAGTTCTATTTTTAGTTTCCATTTGTTTCTGTTCCCGTCTTATTTTTGATGTGTAATTTTTCGTTTTGTCATACATTAATTAATGGGTTGTCTTTTATTGGCCTCTGACTTATTTTATTCTTAACACATAGCGAAAAACATTCGTTTGAATCAATATCATTCAATAACGAAAATTCTATTAGGGATTTTACTGTCAATTTATACAAAGGATTGTATTGTCAATAGACATCAAATTATTCATCTTTCACTGAATGAAGCAATCCTAAGCGATGTTGAAATTATAAGAATAGATGAATTTATTTTCATATTCAGCACTATTAAATACAAACGAATGCATATTTTTAAGTACCTAAACCCAAAATATGTTAAATAATGGACAACGTATATAATGGTATGGATGCGGCTTCAGGAAGTATTACATAAATTGATAACACAATGTTAAAATATCGGTCTGAAAAATACGTTAAAGCTCCCAGCTTCAGAAGACATTCGACCTCATTATCTTGGGTGTACTATGATTTATTTCCTCAACCTAATTCGGGACTTCCTCACTGCCATGGTAGGAACAAGTAAATAAGAAACATTGCACACTTCTCGACTTCATGAGAATCAGTGACCTACTTTCTAAACTTAGTGCTCCAACCAGTTCACCCATCATTCTATATCACAGATTTAATACTATGTTTTCCAATTCCCTTTGAGATGTTAAAAATTATTTGACAGTAGTTTGCTGAAGGATTCGGTGCAGAATTTATGTATCTGGTATCGAACTAAAATTCAATTAATTTAATGTATATTCAAGATTACTTATAAACGCATGTGGTATGAAATATGAGTAAAACAATTTCAAATAATATACAGACAAACCTATACAAATAAAAATGTAAATGTTTTCTTTGGCATTAAATATCTCCGCTTCATTTCAGCTACGTCCGAACGATGTGATATATTCTCATGAAATTTCGTACATTTTTAATAATCTGTAACTTAGTGAATGATCTACTTAGTGTAAGTCTGTTTCCCTCGCGTTTTCTGTCTGTTTATGTTCCTGTTTGTGCAGGTATCATATAAATAAAGCTAATTATGTTTTCCATAAAATTCCATATTTTCCGAAAATATTAAGGTATTAAAGTTACGTTATCAGTATTCTTGTCCAAGTTTCGCAAGTAGTGGAAATTAAAAAAATATTGAACGTGGAATTATTAAAATTTATTAAATTTATTGTATGGACACTGAAAGAGTCATGTCTTTCTTTGAAAGAGAGAAAAATATTCATATTTCGTTTTCTTCTGAATTATTTTAACTCTTCCCACGCCAGAAAATGGTTCTTAGCGTAATCCAAAAGTTCGCTAAAACCTCTGGACAATATAAGTTTTTATTATCATCCAGAAAATAAATGATAATAGAAAAAAATTAATGATTCAGATAATCATGAAGTTTATACATTAATATGCGGATTCCATAAATTAAAAAGACACTCATTTTTAATGAATTCAATACACACAGCGACCTTTAAATTTTAAGTACATAAGAATTTTTTTAACATTAGATGATTTATTAAGCAATTAGGAATAGCATTTAAAGAATACATTTCTCCTTTACTATATTTACTTTTACAGAACACATGTATTATTAGAAACTTCAAATACAATTTCATTTAACTAATCTGGAGTTGAGAGAATTCCTCAATTAATAAATTTCTACACAAAAATTATTTTTAATAAAGTAATTCGTACAAATATGCACGTTATTTTAATTAATGGGATTACAACCAAATGTTCTTAAAAATATAATATAAAATTCAGGATGTGTTCAGGTAATACTCTTATTAACAAAAAATGATACCGAAGGAACAATAAACGCATACTTTGGAAAGTATTGACAAGTGATATAAAATAGATTAAATTTTCTTAAAGTCAATGTACAATATTTTTTTATTTTTAGAAAGTAAAAAGCCCTAATTGAAAGTTGAAAATACCTTCCTTCAACTTTTAATTTAAAGAGTTATGTTAAACTATGTCCTAGAAAAGAACTTTATTAAGATCACAAAAACGACGTTTTTCAAATTAGTGATGATCCAAAGAAAAGAATTTACGTTAACAATTCAATTACTTACCTTCAATGCAATCTATTTTTATTAGCGTTTTTATTTGCTATGTGGTAGGGAGGGGCTTTATTAAATATTTTTATCGACTTTTGAACTAAAATATTTCACAGCCTCACTCTAATTTAACCGTATCGCTTTTTTAAAATGTAGAAAAAAATAATTTTCATTGATATAAAAGTAAGATAGGAAGTTATTTTTTCGGAATTTGTTATTACCACGTGTAGTTTTTACCTCTTTTCATTAGTTTTTCTAAAGTGTGTTTCCTTTTTTCTTGAAACAACTTTGAAGGGAGGAAAATAATGAAATTGTATATGCATATTATCTGTCTCAGACGTTGTCTTTCGGCTAAGGAATGACAGAAAAAAATATTAATTTTTTTCTCTATTTGCAAATGCTACTTAGAAACAAAGTGATGCCTAATTAACAAGTTTAAGTTTGAAATGTTCCGTTATGGTAATTACTTTTACCAACTCAATAAACTGAAAAATTACACAAATTAAGTAAAATTAGAATTATAAAACTTTAAAAAATATTACTGTTAATGCTAGTTTAAGCCAAAATATTATTTAAAATAAAACTTAAAATATTAATTAAAATTTTAAGTCCCTATTTGAGTTGTATAGTTATTATTTTAATTACAAAAAAATTATGTCAGTTCAAATTCAAGAACTTTCAAAGAAATTAAAAATGACGGGTTCTGGCAACATAGTGATCAGTCAAAGAAATACATATTCCGCAATGAAAAAATATTCAAGATAATCAAAATCATTTCTGGTTTTTCGAATGGGTGCTTTTACATCGAATGGATGTGTACACATTCATTTATTCATTCTTGAATACTTGAATAGTGAATAAACCCTTCTAATTCTTGAATGCTTGAATAGTTGATAAGCCATTATAATTCTCTAGAATAGTGGATAAACCATTGTAATTCTCTTGAATAGTGGATAACATTTTAATTATTGAATGCTTGAATATTGGATAAACAATTATACTTCTGGAATGATTAAATAGTGGATAAACATTATAATTCTTGAATGGTAGGGGTAAAGCATAATAATTCTTTAATGGTCGATAAACCATTATAGTATTTGCTCCTTTTGAATAGTGAATTAATCATTATAATTTTGAAATTTATTAAAACTTAAAAATTGCTCCACTGAAACATTTGAAATGTGGCTTATCATTAGAAGTTCTTCAAATATAAATGGAAAATTAAACTTAAAATAATTTCAAAAATTTAAATGACCATGATTGAAAAAATTAAACTAAATACTATTAAAATAATTAAATTTACAATCCAAATGCATAAAAATTAAGCACTACTATTAGAGATGTTTCATGAGTTTAACAAAAAAATTTAAATAATACAGGTTTAGTTAAAATAATCCACATGTTCTTGAATCTAGTGAACATGAAATCAGTAATATTAATACAAATTTTAGGAACTCTACAGATACATATCAATTCTTAACTTTTCTCCACTTTTCGTATTGTTTAATTTTGATTATTTGTATTATATATTATTTGAGGATATAATCTTCTTTTTCAAGTTGAAATTGTCAGGTTTTTCATATTATTATATAGCATCGATACTAATTTTGATGGAACATTATTTCTGTGTACCATTTTTGAAGCTTCTGAAAATATAGAAAATATCTATTGTACCTATTTTAACTGATTTTTACCTCAACATGATGTCTCATATTCATACAACCGTTGTGAAAGGGTAAAGGTTAATTTGTATTTATTTTTAGAATTTCATTATTGCATACTAAAATTTATCAATGATGTTAAAGAAAACCTCTTGTGTAAAAACGGATGTTCAATACAACTCTAAACTGATCATTGAAAAATTCAGTCCAACAACATTATATTAACCATCCTTAATTTCACAGTAGGGACACCATATTGTGTTGACTGGGTGAGGCTCCTCCCTGATGACGCCCTGATCCACCAACACTTCCATCATTTTTTTCAAAATTTTCTTAAATTTCTTGATTTTAAAATTTTTGGATTTCTCTTTGTTTTGGTTTGTAATTTTGAATTATATATATATTGAAGGGAACAACTTTTTCGAATAAAAACAAAGTTTCTGGTAAACACAATTAGAAATTGACTGAACATAATTATTGTAAACGTAATTCAAGAAAGCATGGCAAGTAATTAAGCAGAAAACTTCTGAAAGTTCCAAAATGACCATTTGTATAACAAAAATGCCATCTCTTTCACTAAAAAGGTTGTATTCGGATTTAATGATGCTATTCCAAGCGATGGAAGCAATAGAAAAGCTCCAAAGGCCAGAATGTGATGGTAGAAATGTCGTTTTAGTTGAGTGCCGAATCAATAGTCTCTTACTAGAATTCGAATGCAGCAAGAAAGCCTTGACGAATACATTTAAGTGGTTCCATTTTAGAAATAAGACTTCTAAACGAACGATAACGATAGTAGTTTACTATGATAAATTGTTCTCCATCAGCGTTGAATCGAATGAAGGCTTTCAATCAGGAACATTTCTTTGAAAGTTAGAAAAGTGGGAGATTTTTCATTTGTTCTACAAAAACATGCACAAGAAAAAATAAACTTCACGATAATCATTGAAAAATCCTTCTAATGTTGAAATTACTTATCTCAAACTATATATTTAATGATTTGAATATTTGAGCTATAGTGATGATGGAGGGTTTTTAGGATTATTCTAAATTTATTAAAAATATTTTTCAAGCTATATATGTGTAACTAATATCAACTTGAATAAAGAGAATGTATATACGAACAATATACGCATGTAAATAAATATCCTCGTAAATGAAACAGTGCCAAAATATGCAGAATCCAATAACCAAGCCTTTCAACTCTCAATAAATATCACGACTAAAGTAGAATATTCCTTATTTGGGCCCTTAAAGTTGCAAACTTAAAATATCTTCATCAAAATCAATGCCTAAGGCCATCTGACTACTAATGGATAATGTATCATGATCTGAAGGCCCTGTCCTAAAGTATATTGTTATAAGTTATTTATTTCAGCTTTGCAAGGATGATGGATGACCAAAGGAAAAATTATTTTTGTCTTATTAAAATGATTGGAAGCGATTCTACCAAGATCAATTGAATGGCTCACAGCTGTAAACCACAGAAATATTATTTGTAATGAAAAAATTAAAAACTAAATATTCAAGAGGATCAAAAACATTCCTGGGTGTTTGATACTGGAAAGTTTAAGCTAACATGACCCCATGAATAGTGGATAAACCATTATAATTTCGCAATTTCTTAATCTTGAAAATTGATCTGAACTATTTGAAAAGTGTTGCTTATAATTTTGCTACCTGAAGCCTTTAATTTCAGATTTAAATGTCAAACCGTCAATGTTGTCCAATGTTTAGCTAGAATAATCTCTGCATTTATTAACTGCCTTCTAAACTCTTGGGTATTTTAACACGCACTTGAATATTTTATGTTGAAAAAGATCACTTTTAGATATAAAATTTTAGCTCTTGATAAATAGCATACCATACTCCTCTCGGTTTTTGCATAGCCTTAGATATCATTACTATTATCAGTTCATCTTCCCCGAAGTTCAAGCAATACGTCAATAAACTCAAGAAGTGTTCTTTTATTGTATGTGAAAGAAAACAAGCATCGATTGCTTGCAGCTCTGGTCGGATGTACCACGAGCATTAAAAGGTTTCAAATAAAAATTGGTAATTCCAACTTTGTAGAGATACATTTTAATGCATTTAAGACGGCCTTTTCATAAAAATAAGTTTTGAGATTGCTTTGAAACATTTGTACCCTGTTGAAACAACAGACGTCTATTCATGTGCACTCGAGGAGTGGTATACAGTCACCAGTGGGATGAATGTAATTAGTCACTATAAGGATGGCATGCAGTCACTCGAGGGTTTGTACGCCGTCGTTTGAGGCTTGGTAATTAGTCACTCGAGGGATTGCATGTAGTCATTAGATGGGTGGTATGTCAAGAGTGTTGAATTTAAGCACTCGAGGGGTGGTATGCAGTTACTAGAGGGATTGCATGCAGTCACTCGAGAGGTGGTATGCTGTTACTCGAGGGGTGGTATACAGTCACTCGAGGGGTGGTATGCAGTCACTAGAGGAATGCATGCTGTCACTCCCTAGATTGTATTCAGTCACTAGATGAGTGATATGCAGTCACTCCAGAGTTGTATGCAGTCATTAAAGGGGTGGTATGCAGTCACTCGGGGAGTTGTATACAGTAGCTAGAGGTGTGGTCCGCAGTCACTCGATGGGTGGTATGATGGGATATTAGCTAATTTCAGCTACTCTACGTTAATTTTGATGAATACAAAAACATTTTATGATATATTTTATACCCTTCATATCTCTTGAAAGAAAATGGTATAGATTGTTAAGATGGGTATAAGGAATGACGTTAATGTTACACAAGAACTTAGGATCCTTACACCAGTTTTTTAACCTAATCAGATTCATTTGGCAAAGTTAAGTGAATAAATTACCATGTCACTATTATAACTTTTTTCAGAGGTATTTGATACCTAAAGAAAATTCTGTAAATAACAAGACACGGACGTCCTATGCTTGATTGATGTGGAATTTACTATTTACCTCCTGAGATTTGGAAAACTCAGATCAACTACAGCCTGGAAAAATATACGCAAGGCAAGAAATATACCCCAGAATATTCGGACAACTCATCCAAATCCTCGGACATCTCACTCCTCGAAATACTCATCTCACTCCTCGTCTTCCACCCACTGCACAAAACCCCTTCGCTAAATAGATTACTGTGTTTGGTAAACAATCACATCGAGCCGATTCTTGTGATGATAGGAAAACAAAAGGTAGCATCACATTTGAATTTTGAAACAGAGATAAACTTATAAATGTTTAATTATTGATGTCAAATACACGTATTTATAGCTTGTCTTCCTCAAGTTATCAATCAAATCGCGTGGTTTTGAAAGTGTCTGTTCTTTAAGTTAAGTGATAGGTTGAAACGTAAACAAAGCGCTTCCGATATCGTCAGCATCGTGGATTTTGTTTTTAAGTTCATAGCTCGGGTGCCTAAAGCGATATCATTGATAACGAGTTGTCGGGGGGGGGGGGAACTCCATGGCGATCGTCATTCATGCTTTTGCACATGATATCCCTTCTTCTCACACACCTATTATAAAAATCACCTGACCAAAGGTGTTAGCTGCCTGTCGGTGGAACCATACTATATTAAAATTGCAAAAGTTGTATTGAATATCAACAAAACTATCCATTTAGTTATTAACATTATTTTAATATTTTTTTATTTGATCAGCATTCATAAAATAGACAGTTCTCATTAGAAAAGGAATGAGATCACATCTTCACTAACGAGTTGGACCGTTGTTTTCAATCTTCCTTAACTACCTTCATGCTTTTACATTATTTAGTTGTAATGCATATTGAAAAACATATTTAAATAGATTATCAAATATTATTAAAGCATTATCTATTAAAGCAACTGTTAGGTTATTATTCGTGCAATTAAAATCATTCATTTATTATTCGTTCAAGTTTGGGAAATCTATAATTATTTATTTAAGTGTTCTATCGTGCATTTAATGAATTCGATTTGAAGGAA
Source organism: Meta bourneti (assembly GCA_933210815.1). NCBI lineage: Eukaryota > Metazoa > Arthropoda > Arachnida > Araneae > Tetragnathidae > Meta > Meta bourneti. The sequence goes on along the minus strand of OW119924.1, from coordinate 73,611,805 downwards.
ATTCGGCATGATAAAATATTTTCATTGCCATCAAATAAGAATTTTAATATCATTATAAGGATTTTCTTATTTAACTGAATTATTGTATTTTATTTGGTTGTCATTTAAGTCACTTCCTGTCGGAAATTAAGTGATTTTAAAATGTATTATAATTTGGGGAATATGATACTAAACATCATTCTTACCTGAAATTTATTACGTGATTCATAGCTGTAGATTAATAATAAGTAAAACAGAAAGATGTGAAAAAATAATTACTGACATTGACTCAAGAATTAAATTTCAACATAAAAATATATATTTACATAAAGAATACGATGAACATTTTTACAAAACAAAAAACTATCCATAATAGGTTTTCAAACAGCAATTTTGGTTTTTATCTAAGTAAAAATGTTGTAATTGTTTATTTTTACAGTACAGTAATTTACTTGTTAACATTTTATAAAGGTCTGACAAAAAGGGTGTAGAACTAGCTACTATTTAAACTATTTCATGCATGAAAATCATCCTTTCATAAAGTATGTGGAAAACTAAATTTTCAGTCCCTTCTTTGTTAACGGATTTTCATTGAAAAGAATTCCTACTGTAATATTCTTTCTACAGTTATTGATCCTTCGAAAACAGTTTAGAAAATGTTGGATAGAAGATAATTAAATTATATGCAACGCCATTAATGTCTGTATATTATATAAATATATTCCACACACAATTTATGTGTTAAACTATTTCTTATGCACAACAAGCATAGGATAATATATTTCTTGCGTGTCTTATGAAATCTAGACATAAAAATAAAGATCAATAATTAAAGAAAAAGCAGGATTTCGAAGTATTAACCACCTATTTTAGATGCTTTTCAGTCTTCCTATTAAAAATAATCATTAAAAAGTTAAAAATAAAATGTCTGATGTTATTATGCAATAAAAACGCAGATTTTTGCAGTTCATTTAAGTTCGAAATAAATTTTTTTAACGAATTTGTTTATTTGCATGCAATGTTTTTAAAAGAAATTGTACGTTTCCCATTTAATTCATTTTTCTTTAGATACTATCATTAGACAAATAAACTAGGTACACGCTCAATAAGTAATTCACAGTTAATGTGTAAAGGATTGTGTTACTGATAATACAAGTAATTTTTGTGTATTGCATGCATAACTAGAGAGAGTTAAATTTGGGAATATGAGAAACTTGAAAGATTATTCATAGACGTTACTAAAGTGAACGTTATTGTTAACTGTAAATAATTGCTATGTTTTAAATAAAGTTTACTAAGCACAGCCCTTTTTAAATGAACAAATTAGTAAATTTGCTTGCTCAATTTAAAATGTTTTCGTTACAGTTTTCAAAATTTAGTTTCATACGATGACACGGGCATTACGTTAAACTTTATTTTTATTGCTACTTCTCCTTGGTCGAGGTGAAACTTATGCCAAGTTCAAAAGACCATGTTTTTCAGTTGCACAGGGACCAGTTCTTCTTCATCCAGGAGCTGTATCACAGACGCATCGATACAATCCAAAATATGGGAAAGAGTTGCTGAGGTTGCGGAGCAGGGACAAATTGGAAAGTATTTGATCCCTTTAACAAAAGTTATATATTTTATGCGCCGGTTTCTAAGTCATTTCAGGGCAGTCTGGTGCAGTGGTGAGCCTTTAAAAGCAACGACAGTCGACGGCGCTTTGTGGTATACCCATAATGTGGAGAGAAACAGACTTTGTTTTGTGGGTATTTTGTTTAAATGAGGAGTAAATTTCCAAGGCAGTGAGATCACTGATTTCTCGGCTGATCTACTCACAAATCTCTTTCACCAGAAAGCTAGCAATATCATTATAAAACAAACCAATGGGAGATGATATCAACTGCAAGCAAATAGAGTCCGTGTGTGCCAATTCCGACAAGAGTTGAATACGTTAAACTACTATATGCACATAGCGTAATGCGTCAAATCTTTTTTAAACAGAATAGCTTGCAAATTGTCAGAAAGGATGTTAGATATGCATCACTTGCTGAAAAGACGCAAATTTGTTTCTGCACACAGTTGTTTAAATTTTTTTAAACATTACCACACGCCTTAGTTCCACATTGCGAAGAGATGACAGCAAAAATATGCAACACAAATCTGAATTCTCCAAGATATTCACCGATTGTCTCCGGTACGCTGCTCACAAATAAATTGCAAGGTATAAACGATAAGAAAAATCAGCTCGGAATGGAAACGAAATCAGAAAAAATGAAATAAGAGTCGAATAAAAACTCGTTAGCCACCGTTAGAGTGCTCACAGTTCATTACGTCATTTTCCTCAATCTTTCCGAAGGACGAATCAGAGGGAAAAAAACGAAAGGGGTAGAGAAACTGGCTGCGATAAAAAAAGGACCGCAGAAATGTTGACGCTAGGATTCACTGCAAGGAGGAGGGTACGCAAGCTCTCTCCCAAAATCAATGGCCGAGAGAGACATCCTCCAAAAAGAAGGGGCTAAAAATTATGTCAAAATCGAATGTCTGAGGGCTAGCCTCCTGCCAGATAGATGTCCTATCAGCAGCTGTAGGTGATAGTACCTTAAAAAGGAGGGGACGGCCATAGCCGCGGCTAAATTTATCTTCTAGAGTTGTTTCTATCGCCCCCTCTCTCTTTTTTATCATCCGACCGTTGGATTTTCTTTTCAAAAATTTTTCGTCTTTTGTACCCTGGAGATGCATTTAATGAAATATAAGATTTTTACTCCCTCCCCTCCTCTTGTCTATTTATTTCTTTGTGACCTCGTTTCCTGAGGAGTAATTGATTTTTTTCTGCGGAAGGAACACCGGTTATTCCTGGATCCGAGTAGGGTTGGGGCGATGTCGTACATCGCCGTATGAAGCTTCAGAATTCTGGTGAATGAGAGACCGTAATGAGTGTACTGCCATTCATCTGAAATCCGCTTCGGAGAGAGGGATGGAATTTAGTCTTTCGCGAAGGGTATTAAAGTTCTTAGAGGAAAAACTAAGCTGGAAGCTATAAGCTGTATGTATGAACTTCAAATCAACTTCTTTAGTATAGTATTTTGTACTCAATTGATTGCATTTCTTTTTCTATCTGAACACCTATCCTCCACGCTGCGATATGCGATGACAATTTAATTTCCATTTTGGGTTATCAATCGATGTTGGTGCTGATTGAGTCGAGCGCCATCTGGAATTTGTCAAAAGTGCAATCCGACTTGTTCGGTAGAGCATATGTTCATAATCGCGTCTACCAGTCGCCAATGTAACAGTAGATAGAGAAACTTCAATCAACCAAAATGCACTTCATGGTTGGTTACGATTCGTTGCAATGCTTCATATATTACTATATTATAAGTTAATTTTGGTAGTGGTGACTAAGTTCACCACAGTTCTCGATCTCTTCATATATAATAAACTTTAGAATAATTTTTGAGTGTAGTTTTTGCACTGAATTATTTCTTTCTTTTACTAGTCAAATACCTAGTTTTATTGCTTCTCAATCCTTTCAGGATGGTGAGACATTTTGAGCCCCACGCGTATTCTCGTATTTGCTATAAGTTACTTTAAATAATGAATTTGAGTTCCTAGTAGCAACAAAAAATTTCAAAACGAAAGATACGGTAGGAACAACAAATGTTTTCAAAACAGTCTCTTTTGCACTAGAAATATTTTGAAAATTTTTGATGATACTCTTCCTCGATTTGCGAATATCTAATTTATAAATTTTTCACTCGTAGTATCGTAAACAAATTTATATTTTTTAGATAAGAGCAAGAAAAGGCGGGAAAAGATTTTTCACCTCAAATCTAGCATTTTGAACCAATAGTGGCAGCACGGCATTCTAAAAGTTTTTGGCTTAAATTGTGCTTCAGCGATCGTGATAATGCATTTTTGATTTATACTAATATTAAGTTTTTTCGCATAACCTCATTTCTGAGTTATTTATTTTGTATTAATATATGTGTGGACGATATTGATTATAAAATATAATTGAAATTCACAAATGTTTTCATTTTTTTTAATTTGAGATTAAATTTTTCAGTATCCAAAATTCATTCATATAACGTGAAAGAACTTCTAAAAGTATGTTTAGCATTTTTACCTTCAAAGAGTTAAAAATTCACCCTTTGTAATCTAGTGATAAATTGGTCGACAATTGCATGATTTATCACAAAAGTACTTCCTCTTATAGTTAGGGCCGTGGAAGACCACTTGGTAGTGTCATGGATTAGCAATCGGAGGGTTGCAAGTTCGAAACTCGATCCAACCAAAGATAGTTTAGTGTACGTAGGGGCTGGTCCACGCTAAATCTGTCGTGGCCTCAAATATCATTACATTGTATTGGTGTAGAAGCTTCGAGAGTGGGGTAACAGCTCGGGTTTTCACTTCCTCATCTGACCGTGCTTTAAAATTACTAGGTTCGAGGGTAATATATTAGTGGATCTTCCATTACGAGAATTGATCGCGGACTTTCGCCAATAGCCCGGTGTGTTGGTCCAGTGAGACGTAAGTTTCACTACCTACCTTATTATATTTCGGTCACTGATGTTATACAAATATCAGAACATTTTAAAAATTATCTTCCTGTCGATACTCATTATTCTTGGCCCTTAATAGCCACTTAAATCTCCAGATATACTAATTTCACGTTTGGTAAGAAATGATGATTTAAAGCATTCGGTTGCAAAGTATTCATTCATACGAAAATTTGGAATTGTCATCTACGTTTTTATAATATACATAGCATAGTTTACTAAGATGCCCTACTGTTGATAAAATAATATCCAGCTAATTTATCACTCAGAAGAAGAGTTTCTACAGTGGAGATTATTTCGTAGTTTATTGTATTCAAACACAAGTCAAACGATCGAATTGTCACTAGATTACCTAGTTTGCAACATCGTCCACTGACGTTCGTTAAGAGAAAACCCCGTTTCTAAGATTCGAGAATGATCACTGCAGTTTTCGGTAGCAACGACCAGTACTCTGAGGGAAATGTCACAAAAGCGAGATCTTCATACATGGATTCATAAGTTTCTGTATCGCTGAGATTCCATAACAGAAGAATGCGCTACTACAATGGTTTCCACGAGCAAGAAATTTCAATCTATAAACAAGAGCTCAGGTGTTGATGTCATCTGACCGTGGTTCAAAATTACGAGGCATTGTCCTTGGACCTTTCCCTGCGGGATTGATCCTGGACCGTCTACAATAACCCGTTGTGTTGCCTTAGTACACGTTAATTAACCACCTACCTACTATAAACAAGATTCTAATTCTTCGTTCACAGATAATTCGAGAATAGTTGTGAGATTGGACAGTAGATGTGTTTTAATCTGGAAAAGACAAGTATCCATTACATCGGTAAATGTGCTGTTCGGGGCTTCCATCGGCTTTCCTGTACTTACAAGCAGCGACATTAGCTATCTAGCGACATCTAGTTTTATATATCTAAATCAAACTTTATACAGCTTTGTTTTTTGACGGGCTTTCTTTACCCAATTGTCGATATTATTCCCCTAAACGTCAGATTCCTGAATAGTGTAGCATTGATTTCGCACTGATCCGACAGAATGACTAAATCATGAAGGAATCATGCAAATTAAACGAAGCTTGCAGGAAATGCAAAACAGGTTAGGATATGCAGACGATTAGAATTACAAAGCGATCACGCATGTCTGGGCCGAGAAACACCCTCTAAACTTCCAAGTGAGCCGTGTATAAAAAACACTGTAAAGGTGCGTTAAAATGTGTGTACCGTCGTTTGACTGCTGTAAATGATTGATTAGAAGTCAATATGACTCGCCAAAAACGCAGAGTGCCATATGAGCAACTAACGGAGTTCGAACTGGGCCGCATGATCGGTCTCCGTGAGGGTGGACTTTCGTATCGTGAAATCGCCACTCGCACGGGGCTTAATGACACAATAGTGATGCGTGTGTGGAAGAGATGGCCCATGGAGAACCGGACAAGTCGAAACCCCGGCAGTGGGCCACGCAATATAACGTCACCACGGGACGACAGACACCTCATCCGCATGGCGATGACGGACCGTACAGCGTCCTCTCGCGCGTTGGCACAACATTGGAGCACGTCTATCGGTGTGTCATTGTCTGCCCCCACGGTTTGTCGACGTCTGCTGCGCCATGGGATACGTGCAAGGATTTTCCTACGCAGCATTCCTTTGACGCTGAAACACCGACCCCTCCGGCTACAATGGGCTCACCTACACGGTCAATGTCGTACCGATTGGCAACAAGTCGTCTTCTCAGATGAGTCCCGCTACAATCTGGACTATAACTATGGATGCTACTCGTCAGACGCTACAGGGATGAACGCCTTCTCCCGGAGTGTCTTATTCAGCGTCATACTGGACAAACGCCTGGCGTTATGGTCTGGGGTGCTATTGGATATCATGGGCGATCCCGCTTTCTCCAAATTATGGGGACCCTGAACATCGGGCTCTACCTAAGGGAAGTTGTGGAGACCGAGGTCCTACCCCTCGTGCAACGCATTCCCGGAGTTGTATTTCAGCAAGACAATGCCCGTCTGACAATGTTGTTCGGAACGTAGAAGCCTTCTTCCGTGCACGGCAGGTTCCGCTTCTTCCATGGCCTGCACGTTCGCCGGATATGTCGCCCATTGAGCATGTCTGGTATTACATCGGACGGCGACTCGTTCGTACCGCTCATCGGCAGAGTACGGCTGAACTTTGGCATCAGATAGAGGCCATCTAGAATGACATTCCTCAGCATGACATTCAGAATCTGTATGATTCGATGCCACGACGTGTGCAGGCTCTCATCGCTGCACGTGGTGACTGCACAAGGTAATGATTTTCGGCATTATTTTTGTTTTATTGCTCTATAAATTTGATCGATTATTTAAACCACTATAAGTAATTCGTGGAATAAATTTCCTTTATTTCTGATGATTCCTTCATAGTGTTCCAATTTTCACAAACAGTAGTGTATAAACCCTTCAGAAGATTAAGGCAGTGGAAACTCACTTTCACAGTTTTGGTGGAGAATAATCTTAAATCTAGGTCTAAGGGATACATTATATTAAACACACATTGGTCCTCCTATGCTCTACTCAGAATGTTTATAACCGCTATGAATCTAGGGTCGAAAATTGTGTGCTGAAAAAACTATAAATTTATAGGTTTAATCTCGTCAAAGTTTATAAAATTAAATAACTCATTGCATTACCAGGAAATTTAAATCTCCGAAAAAATGTATTTATGCAAATGTGTTGCTCCGGCTTAATTTTTACTGCGGTACATATTACCTAAGCAAATGTCTAGTACGCATCCCTCACAATTCACAAATGAACTCTCATTTTGTATAGTAAAGCCTAACAGTATAGCCACCAGCCTCCAAATATATTTAACATAAGATATAATATTATTTTACAGCTTGGATCAGATTTTGTGCAAGTTTCACAAATATGTTGAAAAGGGATTAATGTATAGACACATTAATGTACCGTATAGCCATATTTGTTCTCAGCCATATTTGTTCTCAGCCATATTTGTTCTCAGCCATATTTGTTCGCTAACATAGATGAGCAGAAATGTTTGTATTGTACATTCGAGATATCTAAAACATCCCCTTTGCTCCTCAGAATTTACATTAGAATAAATGGCGGATTGAATGCAAGTCACAACTCTTGGCGTCGTGATGTGACGCTGCAAGGAGGCAGTTTACAGCCGTGCAATGTCTTAATATGCGTATGCGATAATTATAGTGCTGCAAGTTCAGCTATTAAAGAATCAAGAAAACTAAAAGTGCTACTTAACATGCAGACGTCTTACTTCTGAGTTAATATAGATAATGATTAAATGAAATTCTTAGAAAATAATTATTAGTTTGAATGAATAACCTTTTTGATTCAAGAAACAACTCATTTAAATGTATTTTACCTCAAACCAAAAATTTCAAAATACGAATTATTTCTGACATATTTGTGTAAATGTTCCATTAAAGAAATATTTTGCAAGTTCCACACGAAATTAGTTTCCTCAAGATGTGCATTTTCACGAACGATATTCAGTATAAATTTTCCAAAAGTCATACGTTTCTTAATGTAAATAAAACGGTTTATATATATATATAAGAGTTTTATGTTTAGTATGAACTTTACAAGCAGATAAATACTGAGGACTGATGTTATGTGTAAGTTCTATCAAATGTTTAATTACATTATCAAACTCTTAAAGCTACTTTAGAAAGTGAAGTTTTTTAAGTTAAAACAAAATTAACTTAGAAAATTATGGGTTTCACGAGGTTTCTGTCTACAACCGAAGGATCAAAGTATACATTTCACTATGTATTTGAGGATAACTGGTGTTCTAGATCACATGAAACACGCAAATACTCAATAAATGAAATGTAAAAGTATACATACCTAATTATGCATAATGCGCTACACCTGAGAGTACTTAAAAATTCTTGAAGGTATTCAGGATCTAAAGTTAATTAACTGTCAAATTGGGTTTAAGGTCTTATGCAAACGTTAGATTTTTAAATATAAGTATAGAAATCATTCACCCTTTTATATGCTCTGAAATATTGTTCGGATTTCTAATTAGAAAATAAGAGGATAAAAGAAATCATGTACGATATATCTTACAAACAATACGAACATTTTAGAACACCATTCATTATTTACAAAGCAGTATATATCTACTGGCTCATTGTATCGATAAACTTGTGTAAGTTGCTTAAATAAAAACTGTTGACTTCAATTACAGAATTTATTCTGACAAAATAGATCCCGATTCTTTGGAACAATATAAGCTATATGTTTCTATTGCTTATCTATATTAACAAAGTATTTTAGAATACTTTGTTACACTAAACTGCAAAAATAATTTATCAATAATACTCCAGACGGGGATAAACAGGGTGGTGACCAAAATGAAGCAGGAGGTATTTAGACCTCTATGCAGGAATACAACTGGGTGAATCACAACCAAATTTTGTACACATACTTTCCTGAGTATGCCGTTTCGATTTCTGAAGGCAAAATTAATTCAATTTTCTGGCGCTAGAGGTGGAATTTTGTGCTGTGGTCTGGTAATTTACCGAACTCATCTAACAAGTATAGTCAATAAAAGAGTTAACGTGCAATAACTTTATTGCAATCACATGTGGGAATTAAATTAATAACAAATATCGACAAGAAAAAGAGCTGTGCACTATGTTTATTGCAACTACATATGAAATGACATCACAAATATGGTTCTACGTGTCCTCCATCGCATTGCTCTATAAATTGCATTAACTGCACAAAACACTAGACAGCAGAATGCACTTGATCTGCATTGATTTGTGCCACACGTTGCGAAATTCTGTCTTTTAAGATAACTAAGTTAAAAAAATGCCTTGACGAAACGAAGCTCTTTAAATAGCCTTGCAACCAAAATTCCCAGAAGTTCAGATATGGTGATCGGAGTGGCCATGACGTTGGAATGATCTTCTAATCACTATGTCAACCGAAACTTTTTGCCATAGTGTCACTGTACCCAAGGCCGTGTTTTCTGTAAGGAAGTGAGGACCAATGATAAAAGATTTCGTGAAGCCACACCAAACCGTTACTTTTGGTGCAAGCAATGGAAGTTGTTAGTGAACGTGGGGATTTGTGTTAGACAAGATGAGACAATTATGAGAGTTCACAGCACCATTCAAATGGAATGACCCTCATCAGTCCACAATATTCGTCAAGACCAACCAAGATCATCTACCGTCATCCGAGCGATGAATATCATAGCAAATGTTTTCCGCGTATCATAATCATCTGAAAGCAATTCTTGAATGTGGTATATCTTACAAGGGTAGAACAAGCATTTTACAGAACTCTCGACACTGTCGTACACTGCGTAATTCGCGGGATATCGCTCGTACACTACTGCTACCACGTGCATTTGCTACTTCCTACTCCACCACAGCAGCTTGTTACAGTTGTTGATACTTCTGCTCTCTGCAGTTAGTTTGCGACTTCGTACTGGTTTTACAGAAAAAGTTCTTGTCTATTTAGAACATAAGGTCATATTCCGAAGATTAGAAATCGTCAGTGGACCTCTAAGTAAGATTTTAATCTGTCGAAATTCCTTACGTGCAGCAGAAGCATTGCTTTTCGTTGGTAGAAGATTTTAACAAGTCACGCACGATATGGTGAACTTCATGACAGTAAGCTAGTCATCGATCCGAGAAAAATGCTATGATTCCTTATATAGGCGGAAGATGTTAGATAAGTTCGGCGATATACAAATTACCTGAATCACTGCGCCAAATTTTTCTCCTAGCTACCAAAATGTGAACTATTTTTTCTTCAGAAATCGAAACCTCATATTCAGGAAAGTATGTGTACAAAATTTGGTTGCTATTCGTTCAGTAGATTTTCAAACAGAGAAGGTATAAACACCTGTTTAATTTGGATCATCGTGTATCAATTTTTTCCAAACCTCAATTTGTAAAAGGGCGTAACGGCATATTCTGTTGAATTTTTAATAAATGTGTGGTGCTTTATCTTTATGGGATTATTTGTTTTAGTTTAATTCGTTTTATATTTCATATGATATTTACTTTTGCTTGCTGTATCTACTATTTATTTTTATTTTTGCCTTAATTCTCTAATGTTGCAACCTGAATTATTTCATTTCAAACAATGGCCGAATGGTTGCTATTATTTTTCAATAAACATGTCAATTTCATTCAATTTCAGCCAAATTTTTTGCTTTCAGAGTGTTTACAAACTTCTATTTAGTGGATACGATTCTATTCTCTGAGTATACAAAACATAAATTATTTGTAACATAAAAGGAAATGTGAGTTTTTCGGTTGATTCCTTCATCCTTTCGTATTGTGAAAAATATTTCTTCTACAGCATGTACTATAACGAAGCAGTCATGGTACTTTTGATTAAAACGTAAGCAAAGCTGGTATTGAGACGAATGATTATGAATCTGAATTATAGTTTATTGGGTTTTTTATGGCACAAGGACCAGATTTGGCCAAACAATGTTTTTGTCAAGTAAATGGACATACACACAATCAATGTATCTGGGTAGTTAAAGGAATCAAACCTGCGCTGCAACCTGTTAGAGCAATGGTCAAACTCAATGAGCCACTAAGATTTAAGATATCAGACCCAAAGGAAGGGCATGCGAAGAACGTGAAAGTTAAAATCGGAAGAGAGAAGAAAAGTTTGTTCAAAACGGCAACTGAGCACGTGAAAGGCTCACAATCTTTAGGTGTTGATCCAGCCTTCTGAGAAAGTAATGTAATGGCTTTGACTTAATGAGTGTCCAAGAATTCGTTCGAGGAATGAGTTACGAATCTCAAAAGTTATTTGCAAAAAGGTGTTTCTGGATTTCGTAACATACACATTTGTTATCAAAATTTATTTATAAAAGCAAATATAAAATTGTAACTAATTTTGAACACTGAGGGGTTTATACTCATAGATCCGTTTCGAAATTTCGATCTTCCCTGCATGACTTATAATTAGTTTTGATCTTTCTAACCAAGAGAATCTTTTCCAGGATTCTTTTAAACAGTCAATGTGGTTAATTAGTCATTATGTGTGTTGTGGAGTAAGAGCAGCACTACACTGCTATGAAATCTCGTGTAGCTCAGTAGGTTAAGGCAGCAATATGAAAACAAAAAAGTAGACTATATTTCCGCTACCTAGATCAATGAATGCTTAGTGAAGCTAGGAAAAAAATGTGGTCAATTCGAGCAAATTGCGACTTGGCATACGAAATTGTTCGTTTTCACGAAAATTGTTTTAATTGGAGCTAAACCAAAAGCAAGAAGTCCTGTGGAAAGTGTTAGTTTATATTATTATAATTACATTATTTTATTTTTGACATTTAATAGACTTATAAGACGATTTGAAAAGTATGTGAAAAAACTTGGAACTGCTAACAATTACATTCAGCAAGAAACTCCCTCGGATCGGAGAAAGTAATTTCCTTTAATCCGAAAAATAACAAACACCACCCTCTGTCTCCCCACGATGCGCAAGGTCGTGAAATTTAAGGACTAACGCTTCTCTTTCTTTACAAGCGCAGCCCCACATGTCCGTAAAAGCAATCTAAGTTAGCATTAAACCTAACAAAGAAAAAAGGAAATGAAAGATTGGCTTCCAACAAAACGCGTACAATAAAACTAAAAGCTAGAAATCCATACATTTCTTAGGAACAAAAATGTTTTTTTTTTTGATGGCGAGTCGTACTCCTGGTATTATCTTTCCCTCCGATCCCTGAAAGAACTTGTATCGGGGAAAAACGCAAGTGCTTCGAGTCGGTATAAATTGAATCTTTGTATTTATGATTCATTCAAGCACCACTAGAAAATGTTTAGTGTTTGACTTTAAAGCCTCTAGACGTCTAATGGATTTATTTTCTTTTATGGGAGATTTTAGGGATACGTTTTTTTCTCTTTGTGAGGAATGAGCTTCTGGTGTTGCGTCGAAATTAATCGCAAAGTCACAAGAGGACCATAAAGACAAGATTGTCTTCGAGCTGTTAGAGTGTATAAAGTTCTTTAATTTATAATGTCCCTATGTCACATTGAGTCACTTAAATTAGTCGTTGGTTGGATTAGCTTAAACTGTTTTGGTGGGTCGCAATAAGCGGAAAAAATATTTGTTAATTTTTATAATTTGTGTGAATGTCAGCGTCGTTTAGTATTTATGTTTGACCCCCTGAGCGTCACGGTGGGTATACGAATTTGTGTAGCACTGGAGCAACACAACTGGATAACGGAATATTCGGGATAAATCCCGAAGATAAAGATCCGAACTAAACGTCACGAAAGTCTTGGGTAATATAGTATTGCTTTTAACCCACAACACACATAATTACTATAGAACGACATACATTGGTTGAAAGAAGACTAGAAAAGGTTCTATTGATCATATTGCTGGTTAGAATGGGGAGAAATTGAATTAGACGTTCAGAATCTAATTGTGAGGTGTGCTTTTTTACATGCAGGCGTGAAGTGATGCATGTTGCATGAGTGAGGTGTGCTTTTTTACCATGCATTTTATTGGAAATAAGAATTAACACTAGTAAATGTAAACGAAATGTGGTTGTACGTGCTTGGAAAATTTTATTTCATTCAGAGATATGAAATCGTTTTATGTGGATATGGATGATATATTCATTACAAATGTATTGAAATAAGATATAAAATGTGAGTAACGATATTTTCCCATCAATTGATATAAAAAACCAAGAAAGTTTAGGACAAATTTTATGCGTGGGTCTGATAGTACTTTAAGAGAAACAGATTCAATACATATTAGATTCCTAAGAATGTTATTAGTAATTTTCAAATTTATAACCATTATGTATTTGTAACAACCGTATGATGGTTAGAACAAAGATTTTTTTTCAAAACAGTTGCAGGTGGCTATACATGTCAAACTGTGACGTATATTTAAACTTGAAGCTCCTTCTGAAGTTCTTTCATTCTAATGAACCTAAGAGCCAAAAGAAAAATATTCAGATACCTCCATTCTTTCCCTTTCACTTCAACTCACAATAAATCACTCCAGTGTCACCATGGATATTTGATCTAGACTTTATTCATATTAAAAGATGGCATTACACACATCTCTCTGAAGAAACTTTTCCGCACTGTAACGTCAGGAGAGAATTGACGAGTCAGGATAAAATTTTATTTATATACGGTATATGAAGTTTTCTTTCAGAGAATACGAGCCGCTAGTTTATGTATATAACCCACTTTAACTTCAAAAAACGCCATCCGCTCAAGAAAGTATGACTTTTACGCTATCAAACTGCCGGAGTGGTGGCATTCAGAAAAGAACCAGACACAAACTGGTCAGTTTATGATTAAGGAACCGAGTTAATGTCCCTCAGCTTGTGTTTGGCACTTTATCAAAAGTTTTCAGTTTGTTTTACAGATTCATTGAAATTAAGTATGCACTCGATAAATACAACGATTTAAACTGAAGGTTTCTTGCATGTAAAGTAAAAATACTTAAACCCACAGGGTGATTCATAACGGACGTTAAAGTGATTATCATTTTGAACATTTTTCGTAGGCATATGCGTTCAATTAGAGAGTATTCGAATCTCGCTTGAAGTTGAAAATGTCATTCGTTTGGCAAGGGGCTGTATATGTATAAAAATATTTGGAATTTAACGTACCCGCATTGACAAAGATCCAGTCAGAAAGATGATTTACAACATCCAAATAGACCCGACATGAGAATCCGAGAGAATTTCAAGGTAATTAGATTCTTTGATAATATATGCATTTTAAAATTTAGTATTTTTCTAGTGTTAGGGCAAAACTGAAATTTTCGAAAAAATGATATAAGATGTTAAAGTAGCAATTTGTGTTTTGCACATTAATGCAGTGGTTTAAATTAAAAAAGCATTTCCCCATACTGCATCATCTAAATACGTGTAGATTCTTGCATGCATAAATTATCTTTGGAAATTGAACAGGATAGTGTGATATTTTCCATTTAAATATTACTAACATTATCATTAACAAATTTTTTGATTCTTTTCGTACCTATATTTTCGTGGAACACTATTGATTCATCGTTTTCATATCCTTCTTGTTGCCATGTAGCAAGAGAATAGCGAATAGATAAATATACCAATTTAATTCTAAAAGTAAGGACATTAAAACATTAATAAAATCATCTGCAAAACATGTATCAAATTTTTATATTTAAATGAATGATTATCGTCTGATAAAATATAAATCATAATTTTTACTTTTGAATGAACATTATTTTATAAAATAAATTCCTGGTATTTTATTCATGACAAGCTTAAAACAAAATTTCATTTTCGTATGGATACACTAATTGAATACAAATATACATTTTTAAATTCATAATTTACATTCTAAATTAAATATAAATATACATTTTTGTATTTAATTTAGAAGTATCTTATGTGCTTGAAATTAATTCTTACGCTAATTAGATGCATTGAAAACTTTTTCTAAGTAAACGGTGATTGGTTGAGGTTTTGTATAATTTAACCCTTGTAAATGAAAGAAATCCTACATCAGAGATTTCGAACATTTTTCTCGAAATTAGGTTTGTACGACAAACAGTATAAGGCTGTAACATTCTGTATAACCTTCTGTAATAAAATTGTATACATCAGTTGCTGACTACTAACAGTCTAAAACTCTTTCGCCTTTAACATTTGTAATTAGGATTGTATCAAAGGACGATATCATAATTTGTTAAAATTGATTCCAAGAAAGAATATACTTTTACAATGCCGCTTTGAAGTCTATGGATATTTCAACGAAACATAAATTGGCCCATCTCAATTTATGCAATCTGTTTATAACTACATATGTTAGGTCGAACCTAATTATGTGAATTATTCATGTGCAATTGTATTGTGTTCATGTAATATAATGCATTATCATGTAATTCATTAATTGGAAAAATATGTTGTAATCTTTCTAGATAAATATCAATTTTGTTATTCAGAACAGACCATTTCGAATTGTCGTTGCAATTGGTTATTCAAACTTGAAAATGTTTTGGGGAATGATGTAATATATGAACTGACTCAACTCTGATTTATTCAATGTACAGAGTTTGAATACATTTTAACACTCAGCATAGATATTAAGAACGCAACATTAAAGAAAAATAAATATCTAGATATTATCAAATAATTTTCCGTTTAAGCATTTGCAAAACATTTGTTGCTTGTTCTAAATTTGTAGATTACATTAAAGCGTGAATTCTATTCAACATCTTTGTACACCACACTAGTAAGAAAACCTTTAATATAATGTTTTCAAATGAATCATATTTAGTAATTAATATAATTTTTCTATAGTTAGTTTTAATAGTTGTCGGAGTGTAAATGCTTGAAATTTATTATCATTAATTTTTCACTCTATTTGAAAAACTTAACCAGACACTTGATGGATCAATAGTACTTGCTATAACTGCCAAGTAAAAAAGCCAATTACAAATGTTGTAGTTATGCATTTATTGTGCTTCATTTAGTAATTACCCGTTGTCTGGAAGGCTTAACGTAAATTGTATGAAGTTTATCAGCGCTGTTGTCTGAAATTTTGATATAATACGTATTTTTAAATTCTACAGTAGAAATTTTACTTACGTGACTTCAATATATACTGTTCTCTTCATTTAGTATTTTTCTTTAAGGATATCTATAAATTTATCGGAAAATGTTATTGTGTAGTTGACGTATAGCTATCATATTGAAAACTTCTATTTGTCCTCAGATATATTGCAATATTGCAAAGCACAAAAGAGTCGCAAATGCAACAAGTGAAGTTATATAGGTTATAAAAATGTAAATCACAACTTCGAGAAGGTTTCATTAAAAGCATTTACACTCATTATTCGTTTCTTATTGGGATATTTTATTAAAGTGAGTGCATGAAGTCTTAGTTTCTTGTAAAATAAACTTATTCAACCAACACTTAAGCACACAATTTGTGACCATATTTTTAATTAAAAGAAGAAAATATGTTGTGATATAAATTGCGTTAAAAACAATAAGTTTAATATTTCAATTTTTAGTATCTTGTAGAATGGCCACTTGATTGTTAAACAGAGAGCAGAAAATATATCATGGGGCACACAGAAAAAGTATTAGAAGTAGTTATGTGAGGTAAAGTTTAGCAGGTATGAAATGTTACATATCGATTTTGTCTTTAAATTAAGATAGATGCTTACTGACAAAATAATAATAAGAATAATTAACAGAACAACTAAAAGAAATAATTAAAAAAATAATACAAATGTAAATTTTTATTGTTATTCCAGCTTATGTAGAAAGCATTGTACACAAAATGCATAGAAATAGCAGTGTATCTAGAAAGATAAGCTTAAGTTGGATCCTTCTTATGTAAACAAAATGAAATATAGGAGCTGCCTTTGACAAAAATGCGGGAGAGTTGTCCAACTGAACAGGAAAATGAAAAATACATCCCTCTACCATGATATTTATGAGATCATAGGAAAGACAGGATTTCTTTTTCTAAACTATATGCATATTTTACTTTATTCTCTACCGTACAGAAACAGATATGGATTGTAAGTTGTCATGCAGGAAACCGCATATATATTTTCTCTCCTATTTCATATGCGTTTCGGACTTTATACACAAGCGAAACTTTCATTATGCATTGACGATACACCGGTGAAGGGGAAATTCTAGGATGCATTTTAAGAAGGACTGTTTTTACAAATTTATGTGCCTTCCTTCCGGTTTCTAGAGCCCGATGTATTGCTCCAGTGCGAGTAAGTTCAACTACCAACGGACCCTTCTGATCTTTGATTCGCCAATTTTAAATATTATATGTATTGAAAAATGTTTCATCGATTGAAGTTGCTGAAAATAAAACTTTTTACAACGAGTGAAGTACGCAATATTTAAGTATCAATATGTTTAGATATTTTTCTTAACCTTTAATGGAAGTCATTTTACTTTATACATAAAGAAACTTTCATTGTACACGTACGGTGTATCGGTGGAATGGAGGTAATTCCGCATTTTGCTAAGGTGCATTTTAAGAACGGCTGTTTTCATAAATTTCTGTG
This sequence comes from Meta bourneti, assembly GCA_933210815.1. Lineage (NCBI taxonomy): Eukaryota > Metazoa > Arthropoda > Arachnida > Araneae > Tetragnathidae > Meta > Meta bourneti. The sequence goes on along the minus strand of OW119924.1, from coordinate 73,594,213 downwards.
GGCCCCGGTGGCCCGGTTGGAAGAGTAACGAACTAGCAACCGAAGGGTTGCGAGTTCGAATCCAGCCAAACACCGTCGTGTACAAAGGGGGCTGGTGCACGTTAAATCTGTCGTGGCCTCAAATGTCCTCACGTTGGCGTGGTGTGGAAGTTTGGAGAGTGGGGTGCCAGCTCAGGTGTTGCCTCGTCATCTGACCGTGGTTCAAAATTACGTGGTGTTGTCCTCGGATCTTTCCCTTTGGGATTGATCCCGGACCGTCACCAATAGCCCATTGTGTTGCTCCAGTGTGACGTTAATTGAAATACCCAAATACCCATAAATTTCTGTATCTCTTTTCTGTTTCGTCAGTATTAAATATGATCTATATTTACAATTGTTTATTGATAGGAGGTACTGAAAATGCTACTTTTTAAAGCTTGCCGAGTAAGATAGTTTGAAGTGTAAAGATGTTTAGGTATTTTTCTTTACCTTAAATGTAACCTTTAAGGAAGCATTTTGCTTTATACAAAAGTCAAACTTTCATTGTGCACAGAAGGTGCACCAGTGGAGTAAAGTTTCGAATGTTGTTCTGGGGTACATTTTAAGAAATTTAAAATTCAGTATTTACAAATTTCTGTCTCTCCTTCCTGATTTCTACCATGCCAATTTTAAATCTTATATTTACTTAAAAATTGCTTATTGATTGATGATGTTGAAAATAAAAGTTTTAAATCTTGTCAAGTAAGCCCTTTTTAAGTATCAAGATGTTTAGGTCTTTTTAACCTGTAAGAAAGTCATTTCAGTTTTAATTCATAAATATTTCAATCTGAATCTAAATTTAACCATCTGAGGGGTTCATAAGCATGTATCCGTTCTGTAACCTGCAGTTTTTCCTGCATAATTTTTTTCAGTTTGGTCCTTCTCTATCAATATAAAATTTCAGTTTTCGATTCTTTCAGCAAACAGATGTGGCTTCGTAGTCATTATGTGTGTTATGGGGTACAAAAATATTACACTGCTAGTAAATCTCGTGACTCTCAGAGGTTAAAATGTATGACAAAAGGCTGGAAAAACTGTTTAAAAGTATATTGAATAATACACAGCTAAAAAGTTCAATAAATTTAACTTAAAAATTGAAAATAATTTATGTCAAATAAAATCAACTTATAATCTACACGACTACACATTGGGGTGTAGAATCTATTAAGTACATAGAATTGTTGAAATAGTTTAGTAAATGTTACTCGAAATTAAATTATTTATTTAATTTTTTTTTGCGTAGAAATATTATCAAATATTACTTTATAAGTATTGTAAAGTAAAATAATTAAAAGTCTAAAGGAAAAAAGTTAAAAGTCTATTTGGAAAAGAGAGACCCAGAAAACAGAAGTGTAACAGAATAAAAAGTGGAATGAAAGAAAAAAGATAAATAATAATTAACGCTACATAAAATAATGAACAAAGTTTGAAATTTTATGATTCATTAAAAGATAGTTTTGGAAAGTTCTACTATGTCCCTATCAAAAATATAAACTGAAGAAAAGAACAGTTATGAAAAATATCAACTGCCATTAAAATCTAATGCCATATTTGAACCTGGAACTCTTTTTTTAAGCTATTTATCGTCTGCTTAGTTCATCATGTGGTAATATTTTACATTAATATGGTTGAACAATTTAAAATACTTTACTTCACGCTTATTTTCTTCACATGGTTATTAATTTGACTACGCTGGATTTAAGCATAGGTACTCCTAGATAAATAGTATCACAACCTTAAAAAACAAATTTTAATGTCACAGGAGTAAAAGCTATATTATCTTCTTTGTTTTGAGTTACTAGCAAATATTATGTTCGAAACAATATCCTCATGAATGGCTCTCTTACACACACATCCCAATTCCTTTAATAGTAAGAGTTATTTCACTTTTCAATGCAATGTAGTTAGAAAGTGGCTTTTCCTCTCCTGAAATTTATAATTGTTCAGCTTTGGAGCCGTGATACAGGGATTTGGTATACGACAAGAGAAAATCATTTTCCGATCTTCAATCCAAATGCCTGTACATAATCATTATACTCATAATATATTCAAACCACTAATGGTGGATACAGATACTACAGAAGTATGCTTCAAAGAATAAAAGAAAATTGAAGCAAATATTAGAGCCTCATTCTGTGGAGATACCATAAGTAATTTTCTTTTCATGGTGTATCAGCAATAAATAAATCATGTCTACTATCAACATGAATATAACTAGACGTTGTGTGATTCCTCCCAGAACGTGATGACCGTGCAGTCCATCAAAAGCTATTAATCTAAGTCGATCATAGATATGTCTGGGTAGTGCGTGGGTTATAATGGTATTTGTGGGTCTGACTTCATTCTCCCATATATTTCGTTACGTCTATCAATATGTATTTAAAGACACGTTTTTGCACATCAAATTCAATATTGTATATCGGGTTTATTTGTTTAGTTACTAGTAATATTTATATCTGAGGATCATCCTGATAGGAAATCGAGCAATACTCATAATGTGATTATTTCCGTTTGCATCCAGTTCTCTGACTTTCAAATGTCTTGAAGGTCAAAGGTCCGTCCTCAGACATGTTTGACATTAATAATTTCAGCACTGTATGTAGATTATAGCGTAGAAACCACGTCAGTACTATGATATTCATATCAATAATATAATATTCACACAATAGTCATACTATACAATGTTTTTTAAATATCACTAATATGTAAAAAACTAAACTTAATCGATGATGCTTTTTGAAGAACGCAAAGACAATTTAACAAGGTAGCATGTAAACAATAGGTTTCCTGGGGCTGTTTACCAATATTATGAAAGACGATTAGGTAGTAGGAAGTTGAATTTATCACACTGGAGCAACATGGTGGGCTTTTGGTTACTGTCCAGGATCAATCCCGAAGGGAAAGATCAAAGGACGACACCTCCTAATTTTGAATCACCATTGCATGACAAGATCAACACCTGAGGTGGCAGCCCGATCTCCAAACTATCACACCACGCCAACTCGAGGACATTTAATGTCGCGACATATTTAACTTGCACCAGCCCTCTAGGTACACGACGGTCTTTTGTTGGATCGAGTCTCTAGTTCGCACCCTTCCGGTTGCTAATCGAGACTCCATCAACTGGTCTACTATGGCCCCTAAAGACGATGAGAATTGCTATCATACTCTATTGAAGAATGGCCGCTAGGTGGCAGTACTAGTGCCATACAAATATGACTACTTTAACATACATTTTTAGCTATCGGTATCATGGAAAGTGACTTTCGCACTCCTAACCAAATCTGCGGATTAATATATACAGAAAAGGCAATCGGATTATAAGAGATCGAAATTGAAGAATCTAATATATTTTTGAATTTGTAAGCAACGTATCACAAAATAAGCATTTGTTAAGAGAACACTGTAATCTACGTTGTTCATTTATTCAATAGTTAAAATCAGACAAATGCAAATTTAGTATGCAGTGACATGCTGCTGAATTTGAATATATAGAGTATTCCCTAATTTAGCAAGGAGCGCCAAATACAGTGCAACTCTGTCTACGAAAATGAATGACGAGTAAGCATGATTCCAATCTGCCGTATGATATCGGAAGAATTTGCAACCCGTTTACTTTGAAAGTAATAACTTTGCACACTTAACTATTAGTATCTTTTCGAAGATATAAAATCAATTTTTGATACTTCAGTTAGGATCCTTTTAATGAGTAATTACATGGGGTGTCAATCAGCTTGTCTAACGGAAGATGAATGTTATTATCATCGAATGAATTTTGATTGTCTTATGAATTATGAGGCTACCCAAATGTTTTAATATAAAGTATTCAGGCTTCAATTTATCATACGAAATTGACAGAAATTGTATACAGTTTGATTACAAAATATTGAATTTTGTCCATTTTGTTCCTCTAAAGTTTTATCAATATTCTGTTACTTCTGTGGAGATATACAGACGGCTAAGGGCTGAGCGAGTGGAACATGAGCAGGATTTCCGGACTTTAGATGACGTCAAGACAGATCTGCTGATTTCCACAGACAGACGATTATAACACTGCCATCCACTTACAATGTTTCTCTTACTCTGCACATAATTTACTGTAAATAATAATCCATCCTTTTGTTAAATTCATTCTTTATGTTGATCCATACTGATGTGTTTCCCGTGTGCTGCTCATCCCCATACTTCTGTTAACTTTTTAGATAAACAAATAAATGCAACGTGGTGCATATAGTGCGGATCTTACTAGAATGCAGTCAACCTTGGGTTAGTTGGTGTCTGAAAAGGTGTGGAACCTTATTAGGAAGAAGGCTACCATACGCAAATCCATGATTGTCTTGTAGTCGTGACTGGTGTTCTTTCTGAAATGGCGCTACACTGCTGTTGCTTTCGGCACCGAACGGTAAACTTAGAGCAAGAACACGCTAGAGACGACAATTGTGGAAGCAATTTGTGTATGCGTATGTTTACGCTACTACCTATTCCCTAAGCTAACTAATGGACTCGCCCAAAACCATGTGACTCGAGTACCAACTCCCGGGAACTGCAATACAAATTCTAAAGTTAACGTGTACTGGAGTCCTCAAGTAGTTCGCTGCATATTAGTACTTCATGGTGAGTGAGTCATTGTTTACATTTTAACTGATGAAAACGAACAAAAAGTGCAGAAAGTTTTAAATTATTGGTTTTTGCATAAATGGCAAAGAAAATACAAAACCCGAACTTTTAATTTCTCCTTGCATTCTTAGTTAGAAACATATTTCCTCTCGATCCACGAGCATGCGAACTTATGAAATAATACAGAACATGTGGGCGGAATAGCTGTCGTAGGATTTCTGAAGGGTGTCACGTGGGCTTACGAATCAATTTGGACCGATTGGCTATCACAGAATAGTGTTTTCAATCATGCTGCTTAACAACTTTAACCAATCAATAACTTGTTTCAAATTAGATTTCATGTTTTTCTCACAAATACGTGACAAATATTCAAACCAAATGATCGGGATAAATAACATGACGATACGCGCACATACTTCGTCTATTTCATTGGAACATCGATGTACACAAACTCGAAGCGTCACCTCCTTTTCGAAAAGTACTAATTCCAGGATGGAGCGAAGTGTTGCAGCTCAATGAATTACCCATCCTGCGCTTTTTGTAAAATTCATTACACTGTAATTTATTCTAACTGATATGCTTTCCTGTGTGCTACCCATCAATATACTTATGTCAACATCTATTTATTCAATAGTTAAATAAGAGGCATCGTTGTACACACATCTAATGCTAATTGGTTTTGGAGTCTGGAAATGGAGTTCAGATACAAATTGGTACTTGATGGAGAGTGAGCATTTTTGTTTGCATTTTAACCGTTGGAAACGAACAGAAGGTGTGGAATTTTTCGCATTATTGGTTTTCACGTATGAACGGCGTAAAATATGTATTCATTATTTTAATTTATCTTCGCTTGCCTTGTTAGTTGGAATTGAATTTCCGAACGATACAGATGCTCCAAGCGTCATCCCCATTTTCCAAAGATAATAACTCGGAGGGAAAGAGAAAGGTTTCAACTCAATGAACGCCGTTACGCTATAAAAGTAAAGTTGTTAAAGAGAAGCCCTAAGGACAGATCAATATTGTGCGGGAAAGAATTCTGCAGGTGTAAATTATGAACGGATTTCGTTAGCCGAATGCTCCGAATATTCGGACCGAGGATAAATCCCCATGATTCCGTTGAAGCTATAAAAACCTTAACGCTTTTATCACTCCCAATCTCCTTCTCTTTTTAATGCCCAGGAAAAGGGTAAAAACGTTCAATTTTGATTCGAAGACAACTCGATTCGCTATCGTAATTGGATTTGTACAAATTGGAACTTCAGTATATCTGTCTACCTGTCATAGATGGATTTGTTAAAATGGAAGCTACACTGAAAGGCCTCCAATAAAATCTCATACGTTCGTTTTGACGCAGCTCAAATATATTAGATTAGTTGGATGGAGAGAAATAGAATTAAACATCTCCTAAAGAAAAAATCCACCCAATACCTTCGTTTTGGAAATGGAGAAAGTGCAATGCTTGCAAACAATGGTGGCTACGAAAGCAGCGAATGAGATAGATTTGTGCTTAAAAATAAGATTGTGTTATGTTTTTTTCGTTTGTGTGTGTGATTATAGGTTGACTTTTTTGTACCGATGAAAAAACGTGATGAGACCAAACGAGTCAGTGCATTAAGAATATAAAAGGGTTGCGCAATGAATGGAGAGACTATTCTACTGAGGGGCTCTCTTTTGACTTTCAATGGAAGGTAAAATTTGTTTATTCAGTCATCCAAAAGGGTACATCGTAATGCTGGGGAAATAGGCTCTGATTTTCCGAAATAGCGGGAGACGTATAAATTATGCAGATGTTGAGGACAATTCTCTCTTTTCGTTTCGCATTACAAGAGCCGCATTGAAAATTCCCTTTACACCGGAACACACCATAACAATTGAGAGCTAATACGTAAAGGAGTGCAATTCGAAAGTGGATGAATGAATTTCCGTAGTATGTCGACAAAGAGTAAATTAGGAATTTGTGGAGAAAAGTGAGAACTTTTTGTAGGGGAGAATTGTATTGTAAAAGAAAATGGCAATACTCGACAGGTTAGTTTATCAATCAAAATTTATAAGCAGTTTATCGAAGAAATTGAAGAAGTTGAATGAAAAGCTAATCAAAGGTAATATTTATGAATTGAAAATAGTTATTTTTAGCAGTTTAGTATTTCCAATTAAAAATCAACACAATGTGCTTTTTCAAAACAATATGGAACATATATCGCTATGCTTAAAAACAAATAAAGAATAGTTTTCAATTTATTTATCGAAAAATACCTGCAATTATATGCGCTTCTTTTTATAAGGGATGTCAAACAAATTTAATGCCTCCCGTTCAACAGTTTTGCAGCCTTTGCAAAATTAGACTTGAAATCTGACCTTAAGAACTCGAATGATTTTTAAGGTCCAATGCCCAACATGCAATGAGAAAATGTCATCACTTAATAACAAAGAATTGTAGAAATAAGTTATATTGTTTTGCCGTAAGTAGATAAACGTATTTAAAACGTTGCGATACAAATAATTTCTATCATAGTGCCATGTGCGATAAATAACTGAAAGAAAACAGAGTTCCAGTTTGAATAACGCCATTAGACTAAATGATCACAAACGATATTCTTTCAAAACTATCTTTTCTATTAAAAATTGTTGATAACGACATCATAGAACTTTCTGGAAGCTTCTTGTAACGAATAATAAAACTTCAAATGACGTTTAGCATTTTATGTAACGTTGATTATTATTTATTTATCATTTCTTTCCACTTCTGTTCATGCTTTGCTGTGTTTCTCTTTTCTCCAAATAAACCTTTAAATCTTCCTTCAAATTTATAATTAGTTCTACGCGGAAATATTAAGTTGAGTGAAATATGTTTATAGCCATTTTAAAAATATTTTATGGACACAAATTACTTTTCATTTTTCTTTTTTGAATGTTTGTGCACCTCGAAAATACTTCATCACAAAAGACGTATAATTATTTATTTCAAATATACATGGGGTACTTTAAGAAATGAATTCGTACACGTATTATCTTGTCGCAAAAGTTATCTTTTGTTTTAGACTGCTTTAAAAGAATTGCTTTAAAGGTCGTTTACAAACTTTTGGAAGGTTTTATTACAGAATTCCATGCGAAGTTGAAAAATCAATGCCCTCTTTTTAAAATATAAAAGCAATGCAGAAAGTTCACTTGATGATTTACACAAACAATTCCTTTCATTAACAGTGAGTGATGTTCCTTTATCTCGTCTTTTCCGTGGAGTCAGCATCAATTCGAAAACGACGTCACTGAATCGCATATAACGGATGTTTGGACTGCGTTCTATTGATATCCAGAGCACGTTATTGGGCAATCAACTCTCTATCGAATTTGTTAGCGAAAGGGGAGTACTGCTCGGCCTATTAACGACGTCGACAATTTCAACCTAGGTGCCGTTTTTGTTGTATTTTACCCTATGCCGTTATCTGTTATTGGCATGGTAGTTGTTGTCTTTCCTCCAGCACTTTAGAGGTGTCCCAGCATTTGGCTCACAATGGAGATGACTGAGGAATGAATAAACAGCAGTGGTAAAGAGAACTGTGAAGCTATCGCGGACTCAAAACGATTTTATTTGGTTGCCTATGTCAATGGGGCCTGTTTGGGAAATTAATCTTTCCACTAGGCATTCAGTGGTATCAGCTAGTAAAACCAAATAGAAGAACGACATGCTAAATACTATAAAAGCTGAAGAGGGAGTCACTTTGAATGAAAAAATTATCGTAAGTTCAATAGAATGGTGACGGCATTTTAGCATTTGAACATAAACAATGAATGTAATGAACTACTTGTATTTAAACACAAACAAATGAAAATCAATTTATTGGTTTAGAAGTCGGCTCAAAATTTTAATATGTTTTTCAGCTTTTCTAGATCAGAATGTGGTAATCTTTTACTGGTTAAGTCCACTAAAATGTTCTTTCCATAAAGGTTAGATTTGTTCTTGAGGAATAAATACGCTTAGTAAGTCATGAATAGTGAGTACAATTATTTCCTCTTTGCTTTCTCAGAAATGCATTTCTAGACTTAACGTGTTTCACTAGTAATCCGACGATATTATCCATATTAGTGTCGAGTAAACTGTGATAAAGAAATTAAAGCTTCTAATTTGGCAGCTATATTAATTTTTAAAAAATGACTTTGCAAATTGAATTTTACAAAATTGATTGAAAACGAAACAATTTTACTATTTTGCTTTCTCAAGATAAGTCTTAAGGTATTCAGTTAGTAAAAATATATAATTTAATATCAGATATCTTATAATATATTCTATATAATGGGAAAAGTTTTGGAATTTTTATTTTGCTCTCTTAAAATGAATTAACTAGCTATAATTCGTATTATGCTGATTTACTTGGTAAACATTTTAATCGTTTTGTAGTGGCATTAAAGATCAAATACTAGACTCCAGCAAACCGAAATGAGCTTGAGGGAACGGGTATTAAATTTGTAACATTTTATTATAATGCACAAACAATTTAAGGAAACACGAAACAACATTTTGCATCACACAGATGACTCCTATTCTCTTGAAGTATACAGGTAATCACGAGATATTTATATATAAATCGTTAACTGTGAAGTAACAAAAATATACACATCTTCAAACCAAGCGGCCGTCAGAAATAATATGAAGCCGAGCGCACATTTACGTCTATTTCATTGAACGGTCGATGAATATACATGACTGTTACTTTCTCGCTCAATCACCACCTAGAATTAAATTCGAATAAAATATAATTTTATAGTTTTATGAATGGTGAGATAAATCGTAGAGAAACTTTAAAGTGATCAAATGAAACATTTACTTCTTCATTTTTGCCATATTCTGTATTTGTATAGTTTACAGGGTAGTGCAAATGCATGCTCTTCAAATTCTAAACGAAATGAAGAAACATTATTTTAAAATCACTGTATAGATTTTTCTGTTGTATCATATCATTCTGAGCAGTTAATGACACGATTTGATGGGAAATAGTGATAACTACAATGAGGAGTAGTTGCATGTTTTAATATCCTCGAAAATTAGGGGATTTTAATATTTTATGAAGGCAGTGAAAATTTGAAAACTTCAAACTAAGACCAATAAAGACTAAAACTGTCAACAGCAGTTTCGATGGAGCAAAACATACATCATCATTAGGACAATTTAACAACAAGAAGAAAACACGAATTTGAATACATTATCCTAGAATAGTGTCACTAACACTCCCTTTTTTATTCAGTCCTTCCGGATTTTCATAAAAACGATTCATAGGCATTTTTCTAAGATAATAACATTCAAACTTGCGTTTTTGTCTCGTTGTTTACTTCTGTCCAGGTGATGATGGACGTTTCATTCCACCGAAATAGCTATTGAAGTTTTATCTCTTGATTAAATCTTCATGGATCATATTTTGAAGGTTTTCACTATTTGACTACCATTTTGACTAAGGTCTAATCCTGTTTATCCGTATATCTTCCATGTAAATGACTAGTTATTTTTATATAGTTTCAAAACTATTTGAAATGCATATTGGGATTTCACATAAGCATTTGTGTTATTAAATGATTTTGCTAAATTTGAAATCAAAACTAATTTCGACAGATATGTACTATTTTGTATGGATCAGTTACTAATTTATAATTTTCTATTCACACAAATATTTACTTTGAGTTTTTACTAATTTAGGTATAAAATTGTGCTTTAACTTACTTAAAACCACGAGAGGAACAACTTCAACTAATCGCAAGGTTTGATAATTTTAAATAATTGCTTCAAACATTTGCGAAATCGGGATTTTTCAGAAAAGTATAAAATAGACAAAAGCCCTAACTATATTTGCTATCATTCATCGAATGTTCAATGTCTGTCTTGGCTTATGATCTTATCAACTAATGTAATTGAAGCTCTTTCAATAGCTGATGATACCAAAGGAGACCGATTAAAGATTGGAATAACGAAGGACATGTTTGTTTCGCAAGAATACAGTTTGCTCTTGTAGAGACTTTCCCAGAGTCCTGACTGAAGTCTAAATTGTTTTCGCTTAGTCTCTTTCAACTATTTGTAGATATACCAGGGTATTTCCAATAACTGATTGCCCTGAATGGAGTCTCATATAGATCCACTTATTTTGTGAAATCATTATTTACAAGAACTTAACTCTATTCACTCTGCTCGTGCAATTTACTCCACTTATAAGATGGACAATTTGTTCAAATTCATCAATCTAAAGTATATGGCATAGGTAATAAACTAATTGGAACTAAGACAAGCTAGCAATAAATAAAGTTTATCGATGAACAGAAATATGTTGTTGAATATCAAGTTCTAGCTATTAGATCCTTCTTATCAGAAAATTACCGACTTTTAAGAAACTGTTTTCTTTAGTGATTACTTTAAGTATATTTTAATTGTGTGTACATTTAGATATTTCTGGACTTCCTGCAATATCTAAAAGGCACTAACACTGTCATATATTCAGCAAAAATGCTATGTTAAATACAATTTTTTAACTTTCCTGTGTGCGTTTTTATACTTAAGATATGTGACTCAACCAAGGCCAAAGCTAACATTGATGACTTCAGAATCGGACTACTATAGATCTTTCTAACCTAACCTAATCTTTCTAACTTAATCTAAGTGTAGGACAAAATATATGCGAAGGAAAGGAGTCGAAATTTTGTATTGTTATATTAAAAGTCATTCGGATTCAATTTCTATCAAAACATATCAAGGCTCTTATTCGTAATTTCTTCGAATATTAATTTAATAATTAATATTGCGAACTAAAAAGCATTTAAAAACTAAAGCATTATGTATATTTTGTTTGGGTATCTTCATAGCAACATGTTACAAAATATCAGAGAAATAGGAATATTATTTTAGAAGATATCAATAAAAGTCTGGGAAACTGATTTAACATTAGGAGCTCCAAACATTCTGTACTCATAATTCAGGACCGAATGACATATAACGCGTGGTACCTAACGTTCAATTTTAATCTATATTCGAACTTGGTGTCAAAATAGAGGTTGCGATTGAAAATTATGAAGTTGGTGCCTAATTTAATAAGAAGACGGCCCTTTATGCACAGTTTATGCATAAGAATTCATGGAAGACGTTATTTCCCGTCGAATGTCATCTCTGAATTTGCTCTACACAACTGGCTATTGGAGACGGTCTGGGATTAATCCCGAAGGCAAAAGTCCCTTGGGAACCCCTCATAATTTGTAACCACGATCAGATGACGAGGTCAGCACCTGAGCTGGCACCCTACTCTCCAAACTTCCACAACACTCCAACGTGAGGACATTTGAGGCCACTCCAGATTTAAATTGCACCACCCCCCGCATACACGACGGTCTTTCGTCGGATCAACTTTTGAACTTGCAAGCCTCCGGTTGCTAATCCGTTACTCTTCCAACATGGCTACCGCGGCCTCTGAGATTGGTGAAAAACAACTTTCGTGTTTGGGCGTGCAAGTAGTCTAATTTTCACTTCATTATTATGAATTGTGTAAGCACAATATTCTTCGTGAAATAATTTTTAAATTTATCTTCATTTTAACCCTGCTATGGAGTTTTCACCGTCATTATTTCAAGCCCCTTTCCGTTATTCTGTATATAATTTTGCTGTGTGGTTTGTACTTCTTTAAATTTATGTTAATTTTTCATTAAAGTTTCTCAAAATTATGATTATGTCATCTTGTTTAATCTAAGAACCTTCTTGGAGGAGTTAGAGATCGATCAAATCAACATCTCTTTCGGTTTCACAAACACAATTTTCTTTTGTTATAAGTGCCTAAACCCTTTTCAAATCCATGACATCCCCCCTTGCTTTTAAAATCGTTTGTCTTATTTGTTTGGGAAATAAAACATGTGTTGTTCTTACTAATCACTTTTTCGAGGTAGAACTTTGACCAAGTCCAAAAGACCATTCTGTACAAGTATGGCAAGTCGCACAAAAGACAATGTACTACAAACCCCTGCTCATTCATGAACAATAGAGACAATACATTCTAGAATTAAATAAAAAGCTATCGGTGTAGGCAATATATCCATCTGATGTGTCCTCAGTATGATGATCCCAAATGTATGAGCTAAAACAAAATGGCAATGTAAGTAATACGTTATTATTACCAGATGTACGAAATACCACACCTTATTTGATTTGTATTTAGAATATAATTTTAAGCTGTATTTTTTGACTTTTCGTACGTGTTCGTATATTGATGTTGAAAGCGGCAGATTTGAATGCTTTGTCTGAATATGAATGCATAACTCTGTTCATATATTCGACGCAATACGACGTTTACGCTTACTCACTTAGAGCCATGTGCTTAATCACAACCATACAATGACACAAGCACTAACGGATGATCCAGACGCCACGGATGACAAGCTCTCGTTGTCCGAATAAATGTATCGAAACTGATAAGGAGAAAACTTCGCCGTCGTACCCATTTACCATAAACATTTATGCCCATTAAAAGCGGGCAATCAAACCGTTAACGCATTCCTAGACCCAGGCAATTCTGATGGTTCAACAGAAAAGTCCCGGGCCAACTCATTCAGCCCAGTAACTCGAGCCATTAAACGCCAACTAGGAAATTTGACTTCGGCGGGACCGGAAACATTCAGAGGAACAACGGTCGCCAGCCGCTACCTAATGACCCCAGAATAATAAAACTGTCCACTCGCAAACCGTGGCCTAGTCAAAGGAAATATGGCTCCTCCTCCCCCTTATGACAGAGGCGGAACGACGTATAATACATATGATGAAGTTGTTAGGACATGTCTTTGTGGAGAGGAGACGGCTACGACAGATGCTTGTTTTCAGTTTTATCCGTCTTTAAAGCAATGGGATGCTATAAAACTTCCTTGTTGGAATAAATTGCTCCGGTCCGGTCAGCAAGATACTAATGTCCGTTACGTTTTATGTGAGGACACAATAAAAATGAATCTTCCGTAATGGTACTTTTTGCTCTGTTGATGTGAGTATACCATGATTGGTATTGCTGTATACATGTTATGTTCAGGGATTTGGGGAAGCGCGGTATTTCGGATTACAAAAGAGGTACATATACGGGTATTATGTATTTATATACATGTTTTTTTATCCATATGTCACGTACGAATCAGGTGATGCTGAATGTAAATATACTTTTTACGTAGTAATGTAAGATTATCATTAGCATGAATTTTACACGAAACTTCAATGAAGCTGTAACTATTCAGTCATTCATTTCAACTGTTTAATTTAATAGCATTTTGTATACTTACAAAACACTCTTGTGTTTTTATTATACGTTAAATATTGTTTTTTTATTTTCATTACAGCATTCTTTTTGTAAACTAATTTTGTTATGTGAGTATGAGAGAGATTTTCAGTGTAAAGAAACCACCGAAAGACGATGATTCTACATCCGGTTGTACAATATTGAATAAATACAGAAAGCATTTAGTTTGAAAGAATAAGCATCTCAAAACAACAGTTTCAAAATCGGTTGGAATAATATTTAATAGTAACATAATTTATCATATTGATTTTTTTTCGCCGAATTTTTAATTTCAAAATCTTATAACCAATCCTTTACGAAATTAATTGAGATTTTAAAAAATATTTATCATAAATCTGATTTAGTAAATTTAAATTGCAGTGAAAAATATAGTTCCTGTTTATTGTTTTTTATAAAAAAGAAACTTACAAAAAAATTCTATAAATTAATTATATTAGTTTCTAAGAAAGGTACTGAAGCTTTAAAAGTATTTTGAAATTTTCCTTTTTTCAATCTACCATAACTGCATCCCCTATTACGACATCCCAAGTGTTTTCTCTCAAAAAATACTAGACAAAAAAACATTTGTTGTTACTTTGAAGAGCAGGTTTAGTGTCGCCATAAAATCGATGTACTTCTATCACTTATAACACGCACTAAATCTCAGAAAGACATTCTGAGTCACACAACAGTGACGGTAAATAAATTAAGCCCCGATGTAATATATCGCTGGGAGAAAAGTAACCAAATACGCAGGGAGATAGATAAAAGTAGAGGACACAGATAAAATGTGTCATATAACTTGGTGTGGAAAAAAGCCCGTATGGTATTACAGAACGAAGGCTCTTCATTGATTGAGGTGGAATAGAAGAATGTTACTTGGATTGGTGTTTGAAACTGGTGAAGAATCATTGAGAGCAGAACCAAGATTCCAGATCTACTTTTATTTCTCGATTGTGGAATTGGTCACTAATTGGATTCCTGACGAATCGCATGTGGTAATCTCGTTTTAAAAGAAAGGGTATGGATTTATCTCGGATGACTCGGGATTAAAATTAGACAAAAAGAATGGATAAAACAGAATATTTATGAAAGACCGTACGAGATATCATTTCAAAGGCATAATTACAAAAACTGAGCTTACTGGAACACGTTTTCCTGGTGGAAAATGTTGTTCGGATGAAACGGGAAACATGTTAAACAGTTTCAAATTTCAATTAAAACCACTAATGATGAAAAAATATATTTTGAAATATGTTTTCCAGGTGGAATATACAGTTGGAATAAAAATGTTTTTAACTATTTCAATTACTGAATAGAAAGGAAATATCTACAATTAGCTTAGTATAAAACTTCTGAGCTTAAGATAAATTTTAAAAATCTTACACAGTTTCGTGGGTGAGAATTTGGAATTCGGGATCATTTGAACCCCAGAGGGGTTTCGACGTGGTATCTCGTCCATCAAGATATGACCAAATTTGTTAATTAAAGATATCTACCTCATCAACAGGATTTTGCCGATTTTTTTCTGACGAGACCAGGATCTGGTATTTTTTTCTAATGACGAGGCATATCGGCTACCAAGATATGGATAGTTTTGATAATGACGAGACACCTCGTCGAGCCAACCACCATGAGGGTTAAGCAATGCGGTTTCAATAAAATTGAAAACAAAAACTTTCATATCACTGTTCCTTACGTATTCGAGGAATTGTGTAGCAAACAATATCATCGGGTTTTTCATTTATAATCCACACATAGCAATAAGCCAAGTAAAAATATAAATTTCTGCGTACATTAATCAATAAAAGGGATGAATAAGGATGAATAATCGATACATCAAAATTGGCAGTTGGATGTTAAATGTGCTGAAACTGCATTATACATTCTATATACATATATATATATATATATATATATATATAATTATGTTCTTTTATATTAATACTTTTATTTAAACTGTATTGATGCGCACTCATGTTTATGCAAATTGCAACCCAATGAAGGAATTGTCATATTTGAATGGAATTTACGGGAAATGTAAAGCAGGGAATGGCATGTAAATGATTAGAAACAGAGTGAATACCAATGTCTGGGCTCAGCAGCGCTGTCTAAACAGTTGTGCCAGGCGTATAAATAGAGGGCTGTGGAAGAGATATATAAGTATTGTATCGTTGTCAGCGAGCTTAGAACTTTTCTATTGGAGTCTCTATGCCTTGATGACATCAAAGAGTGTTATATAACCAAATTACAGATTTCGAAAAGGGAAGCATCATCGACCTGAGGAGAGGATGATTTTCGAAACGAGGTATTGCTGCCCATTTGGGCCATAATGTAGCTTGGAAGCATAGCAGATATCGCTGCTTCCTCGGCCTACCTGTTCGCCAGATGTGCCGCCGATTGAACATATATGAGATATGGTCACTCGTCAACTGGTCCATTACCGTTCTCCAGCAGTCACTACAAATGAACTGTGGGCTCGGATCGAAGCAGCCTGGCAGGCTGAAGAACAAAGAACCCTTAACAAAATATTAAATTTTTGGCCAGTAATGTGGTTGTATTGGCCTGAAACTTCAATCATTTATTTGTATTACCATTAGTAATATATGGAACAAATTTCATTCAAATTGGACAGTTCCTTCATGGTATTGCAATTTTCAAAATCATGAGTGCATTAAATTGATTGAATAAAATTTAGAAGCTAGAAATAGTGATAGTAGATTGCTTTTTAATTTATTTAATATTCGTATTTCTTTAAGATTTAGGAAAAATTCAGATTAGGATTATATTATAATACCTAATGGCCAGTTTTGATATAATTGAATCGTGACAAAAAATTAGTGACGTGACTGAAAGTGCTGAAAAGGGATAAACCTATTAAAGCATTCAAAGCTGGAGGGTAAAAGTGAGTAATTTCTAAAATAAAATCTTACTTGGAAATAAGAGAACGACGGCAACAGCAACAAGTGCACATATTCCTAGTATGACACATAAAGTTATCCCAACTATTCGCCAAACATGACTTTCTTCCGGAACTTCATCCTCTTCCTGAAAATAAAAACGCATTTTTACCAAAACCAAAACTGTTTTTATCTTCCTATATCACATTATTTAGATTTACGTAATACATTGATTGACCACATAATACACAATAAGGCCTGACTGATAGTGAGTCATGTAATACTTATTTTGATTAACTTTACTAATGAAAAATGTATAATTTTTTATTCATGGTGAAAATATGTCCCACCATCTTCTTTATTTCCTTAAAATGATGTGGATGGATGAATTTCAACCGTGGAATACGTGTTCTCACATTATCCTTTTCATAATTGATATCCTATGTACGATTCATATAACTTTAGAAAATTTTATCAGTCTAAAGACTTTTTCTGAGTTTTAAGGACAATGCAAAAAAATAATAATACTTTCATTGAATCCACTAAAATATACACAAATTAAAGATTTATAATAAGCCAACAAATATGAAGGAAATGTGTGCTTAACAAATTAGGGAGCTATCGTTTTCCGTGAAAATTATGTCTGATTTAAATTGCTTTGTATCAATACTATAAATGATATTTGGAAATCAACCCAAAATTATAGAATACTCATAAAATGAAGGCAGTAAATAAATGATTAACTAATGTTTATTTCAAATTTGTGTGATACATTTAATATTCTACTTAGTATGAGCACATTGGTTTACCAGAATTTATTTACATTTACCTCTCCAATATCCAAACTTATCTCTCACTTAATTTCGCTTTTTAAGGCATTGACTAAGATTCAATTGCATAACTAATTAACATTTCAGCCTCACTTCATTAAATGTATACTTAAAATACTATTTAGTTATCGGAGAAGAGAAAAATTATGTTCTTTCCGTGTATCAAACAGTTTAGAAATGTGCACATTATTTTTCAAGCATATTAAAGCAGATTCTCATTTTCCATTGAATGAGTTCAATAAAACTTCTGTAACGAATTGTGGCATAAATCACAAAAAAATGTATTTTAGACCATAACAACGCAGTTTTAACAAAAGCCCATAAAGCTGTGATTTCAAAAATCAACAAATTGTCCCGTTCTGTAAGTATAAATAATTTATCACATTTTCTGTGCTGTTGATGTGCTATATCTTGACAAATAAGACAAAGTCGTAGCCTGAAAACTAATTTCCACAGTATTGTTATAAAGAGTTTTATTTGAAATACAAAATGAGATTAAAGATTATTAGAAGTTAATGGATTTGTTTAAATTTATTCATGATATTCATACAATGCAACGGAATGTGTTTTAGCTTTCAATAAATGTCTAACTGATAAATGATATAACATGTTAGTCAAATGAAAGGATTAAAAGGAACAAAGATGATAAATCATGTTGTTTCTTGAATCTAGAGTGGAATTGCAGAAATTTTAAGTACATATTCCTCCAATACTTGTATCATTGCATTTGAACAATGATTGTTAAACAGTGACATCACTGCATAAGTATAAACAGATGGAATTGAGAAGTGTATTATATAATCACTGCTAATGCTTTGCCATTTGAAAATGAAGTCTGACAGAATGATAAACTTTGTGTAATTAAGTTGACACATGGTTATAAATCCCAGGTACTCATTTCCACTCTTGTGATTACACACAAGCAAAATATCTTACAGTTTAAATTGAATAAAATGCATGCAGGCACAATTGTAGCAGTCAAGTATAATGTATGTGTTTACGTAGGAAGAAAATATTACCTTCTTTATTATGGAGAGTAAATATAAATAGAGAAAAAAGAACGATGGTGAAATTCTAATTCAAAAGAAGTAAGAAACAAAGTTTTGCAATATTGGTAGTAGTTAACATCAGATACAAATTTAATAAACATACTTTGTGTATGAGAGGTATTTTCAGCATATACAAATCAAACGATTTGCGAAAATTTTACTTTTGCTCTTCAAATGCTATCGTACGATACATATCAGTGTTTTAATACCTTAAAATGTATTTTATCGTTGTTTTGTCGACATTTGGCTTTTAATATAATTGGTGTTGACCAATCCACTATCATATATCAATTCAGAATTCACTTTTTGGAATTATTATTGGCAGAGTGCTGAAATTATATTCGAAAAACAAGCCAAGTGACGTCACGTTCAGAATACGTACAGAAAACACGCATCGCCATAGTAAGACAACCTCCCATTATATTTAACTTGACAGAAAATACCTCTCATAATATTTAATACAAGGGAATCTGTTGAGGTATAACATAAATCAACGACACAATTGCATGACTTGAACTTATAGTGAATCATCATTCATGATTTACTGAACCAAATCGTTTCATGTTCAAAAATTATAAAACAATGTTTCTATGATATATTATCTTTCTTACTCTAAGATAATAAGAGTTTAAAACATTTTCAGCATACTACTAAACCATGCATTTTTGTTCACAGAAACGCATAAATCATTCCCATAGTGAATGAAAAAACTAGTTGAATATATAGCTGCCAATGTTTGCTTTTTAAATTAAGAAAAAGGTTTACAACAATAAGACACTATAAGTGATGCATTTTAACCAATAGACCATTAATCATAGACAGCGGAAAAAATATGGTATTGGTACTTGTGATGACATTTTAATATTACATTATATGTATATGTTACCGGCAATGTATGAAACGCCGGCATTCTATAGAATATCTAGGCATTTTATAAAATGCCCGGCGTTTTTAGACAAAGCATGAAATATGAGAATTATTATACTTTCCTTAGGCATTGTTTATAATACCTAGGCATTCTATAGAATGGCAAATGCTATTTAGGCAAAGTATGAAAAAGAGGTCATGATAAGGCTATTATTTAAAAACCGTTCATTTCTCAAAAATACAAATGCTACTTTGAAAAAATAATGAGAGTGCCATTAAAAAACGTTTATTCAAAATACGTAAAAAAAATTAAAGTTGTACAAAACAAAATTTATGCCTTTCTTATTAAAGAAAACAAAATAAAATATGAACCTATTTGTTGCACCAATAAAGGAAATAGTTTTATTTTGAATTGCACTTAATTGCACTAATTCGAAACGAATCGGAGATGTATTTCATACATCGCCGGTTTGTCATTTGGCATTCCATAGAATGCCTAGGAAATGTGTGAAATATTAATCGTTTCGTACATTGCCGGCCAGTTTTCGGCATTCTATAAAATGCCTACCTATTCTATAGAATGCCGGATTTCAAACTTTGCCGGTAACATATAGACTACCATCATTCATGAATACCGTCTGCCTCAGAAATAAAGAGTAATTGATAGCAATGGATCTAACTGCAACATGAAAAGCGATGCTTACTACATTTATTCTCAACTCTTCCTACTTAACGATTTTTATTTAGAGTACCGATAATTTGTTTTTAATCACCTCTGATATATTATTTACCCTGAACACACTAAACTAAGCTGTTACATTGAAATCAATGACACATAATTTAAACTGTTACACCATGAGTAAAGTGCGCCAGTTGAAAAATTCTGTATTAATACCATGTGTTCCTCGCATATATGTTAGTCACAACTAAGGATACTTGTGTCAAAAGTTAGTTTCAGTATTAAATTGGTAGCCTCTCAAAAGTGTAACGATAAAAATGCTTTAACAGGAACTTATTACTTTTTATATTACGACCATGAAGAATGATCCATATAAAATCAAGGATACGCCTTATGTAAACACACTAAACTCAACCGTTGAATTGAAATAATTGCCACATAATTTAAAGAGTTTCAAAATTCGTAAGGCACACCAGTAAAAACTGGGGAGATAAAATGCTGGGAACCATTTAATCCTCCAAGTGGCTTTCACGAGATATCTCGACCATCAAGACTTCACCAATTTTGCTAATTACTACTTATTTTGTCATTAAGATATTGACGATTTTTTATGACAACATCAGGACCTTGTCAGCGTTCTTCTATTGCTGAAATGTTTCGGCCTCCCAGAACTGATGGCCGATGGTCAGTTTTGTTTTGACAAGATACCTCGTTGAAACAACCACCAGGAGGGGTAATACAATATCCCCTCCTGGCAGCTCTGCTTAAACACTGAGCGAAGTAAACGGAACTGTTACAGTCAATTAAGATCTGTAAATTGATCCTGATGGGAAAAAGTATGTCAAGCAATCTGTTACTGTATTGCTAAAAGCAATATGTAGAAAGTGTTTTCAACGAGCTGCCTAGCACTTACTGTGACAGACAAAAACTATCTCATCCCCGGAAATAGATTATTGCTCCAGCCCCAGTAACAACTAGTAAATCATAGTAATAGCATTGACTTTTTTCCTATCTGATATTATTTGTTTCTTGAGATAACAGAGAAGGATAACACAATATTTCGTGTAATAAAAGTTTGTGCTTGTGCACTTTATTTCGTGGTACCATATGCTATCATTTGTACAATACTTTGTATGCCATTAATAAATCACTGGTAAGAAAGTGTTGAAAACTATTTAAAATTTCACAGTCGTTTTCTCAACACATTTTCACAAATTCATTTTCATTTTCAAGCATATTTCATCTTAAAAACAATTTGGTGGAAATATAACTCTTCAAATGTCCACGTACCAAGATATATGATCATTTACTTAAATTTATTTTAAAAACACAATTTATGGCTAATAGTTTATCACTAAATATATATATATATATATATATATATATATATGAAACGATACCTAAAAATAACCCCCTAAGTACAATTTTCACTACAGATCACCCCTTAGCGGTTCCCTTTTATCCCAGTCTTTGTCTCCCTATCTAAGTGGTCAATATCTTGCCTTTCACTTTTGAACTCAAGCCGTCTCGTTAACTGGACCTCCCACGGACCTCGTGACTCCCTTTCACCTTTGAACTCAAGCCGCCTCGTTAGCTTAGACCTCCCAAGGACTCTCCTGCTTTCAAATCGCATATGTAAGATCACATTCCCCCTTCGTAAAACCACCGACTTCTACCAATGAAATTTCGTGTTAAATCCCCTGGTCCAATAATATTTTTCTTAATCCTAATCCCTCTAGCGAGATCTTTGTAAACTATTTATTTTTTCACGAGTCTCTTGGGCTAAGGAGCCCTCAGAGCCGTTCCAAACTCCAAACCCTCAACAACCTCATGATGTAATTACTTGTCTACTGAAATAATAAAGAATTGTTATGGAATCTGCATTACACTCAATATCAATGGATCATTCTCTCCGGTTGCCTTACACCACTCTTGCCACTCTCGTCACGACTGCAGGCTTATAAGATCTGTTATTATGACAGATTTTTAAGTCGACAGGATAGCAACTTGTGGTTTGGGAACCTCACCGTGAAGTCTCATTTTGGAAGTTTTAAGAAATTGAACGGACTCTCATCACTACACCAAAATGATGTCTAATAGAGATGATTCTACTGCCAGCTACCCAGTTTCTGAAGAGTTTTCGGAAAGAATACTTTCAAAAATAATAGCATTTGATCCCAAAGAAAATTTCGACGTTGAAGCGTGGATCAAGTATTTTGAGTTAAAAACAACCAACTATGCAACCTCAAGAATCGAACTAATCTCACAATGCTTAAAAGGCGAAGCGTTGAACTATTATTTAAATCATTGTATCGTCGAAACCGAATGGGCTAATTTACGTCAAGGACTTATCAACTATTTTTCAAGGACCTCTCTGATATCTTTTGATACCTTCATCTCTACAACGTGCGACAAACCTGGAGACATTGATGAGTACTTCAAAAAGAAATTTGACATTGGTCAACGATTACACCTTTCTGACCAAATACTACTCCAAGGACTAACAAATGGTTTGCCTCGGAATATTAAGGAGCTCATCATCATAAAAGAACCATCAACCATTACGGAATGGTTAAGAGTTGCCCGCACGTTATGCAGTCAATTACCTGATGACAATCAACAAGGAAATAGCAGAATGGACCGAGTACCCGTTCCCGCAGCAATTCCCCGTCCAGAATTTCGACCCCGGCAAAGATTTCCGATGCGGCCGAGATTTTGGATGCCTCCCGTGCACAGAGAGCCCTTCAACTACCGTGACCGACGTTTACAGGACCGGAATCCCCCTTGGAGAACTTTCCCTCAGCGAAGGCTTCCTCCACTACCTCAGCTCGCGTATCAACCAGCTACTCAATATGGACAAACTCCTGATTTGGAATGACCATACCTAAAAGTGACTATTTTTTGTGGTCACAAAACATTCATTGGATTGTTGGACACAGGCACGAGTGCAAATATCATTCCTGAACATTTACTCAGACATTTGAAATATGAGACAATAACAGTGAACCCTAAGATACAAATTCAACAAGCAGTTGGTGCTATTCGGGTAAGTGAAATTGTTTTGATCAGTATTACAATTGGTTGCATTACAAAACAACTTGAATTTTTGGCCATCAACTCTGCTTTAAATTATGCATTGCTAAATTTAGAAACTGTGAATCTATTTAATTTGAAGATCAATTGCAAAAGCAGACAAATATTTCAATTCAATCATAATGTAACTTCAAATGCTCCTATAAGTTGTGCACAAATTTCCCATCATTTTTACAATCAAGGTTATTCACAATATTCTAATAGTGTTCAACATAATAATCTTGGATCATGTGAGAATACTACTAGTAAGAATACTTATGATGAACAATGTTCAAAAGTTGAAAATATGAAATGTGAAAATATGTACTCTTTTGATAAGAATGATAGTATTGGGAATTGTACTGATAGTAATAACATTAAGGACTGTATTATTTCTAGTGTTAATTCAAATAATGTGAATAATATCAATTATGGTATTAACTCTGGTGGCAAATTAACTGCTCTAATTAATAAATACAAAAAGGTTTTTGCCAACAATAAATATGATGTAGGCTCAATTAATTTAGAACCTCAACGAGTTATTCTAAACTCGGAACTGCCAATTGCTTGTCGCCCATATAGAGCCTCGCCTAAGGATAATGCAGAAATCAAAAAACAAATTGACGAACTTTTGAAGGCAGACATTATCAAACCTTCTTACAGCCCTTATGCTGCTCCTGTAACATTAGCTTACAAACGAGATGAAAACTCCAAAACTCGTTTATGCATCGATTATCGAAAACTAAATGAAATTACTAAAACAGATTCCGAACCCATTCCTCGTATCGATGCTGTATTGGATCAATTGTCCCATGCAAAAATATTTTCAACACTAGATTTAGGATTTTGATGTGCCTCTGGATACTGGCACATCAAGATTAAGGATCAAGACACAGAAAAACTTGCATTTACCTCAAATTTTGGTTTGTACGAATGGAAAAGATTACCTTTTGGATGGAAAAACGCCCCTGCAATATTTCAACGTGCTATAAGGCAAATTCTAAATAAGCATCAAATTAAATTTGCCCTAAATTATTTTGATGACATAATTGTATTTTCCCAAAATTATGAAGAACACCTGAAACATTTAAAAATCATCTTTGAGATATGTGAGAAAGAGAACGTGAAACTCAAACTTTCAAAATGCAACTTTGCAAAAACGAAAATAAATTTCTTGGGATATGAAAT
The DNA here is from genome assembly GCA_933210815.1 of Meta bourneti. Taxonomy (NCBI): domain Eukaryota; kingdom Metazoa; phylum Arthropoda; class Arachnida; order Araneae; family Tetragnathidae; genus Meta; species Meta bourneti. The sequence goes on along the minus strand of OW119924.1, from coordinate 73,569,721 downwards.
TGAGAACAGTACTTACAAACCAAGTAATATTAACGTTGAAACTATCAAAAAACTTCAACCACCCAGAAACACCAAAGAGTTGCAAAGATTTCTTGGAAGTGTTAATGTCTATAACAAATTCATTCCAGATTATGCGAAAATTCGAGCCCCTTTGAATAACCTTCTTAAAAAAGATGTAAAATACCAATGGTCAGAAGAATGTCAGGCCTCATTTAAGAAACTCAAAGATATCTTAATCTCTAAGCCTGTGTTAAGTTTATTTAACCCGAATTATCCCTGCCATTTATACACCGATGCCTCAGGAGAAGCAATTTCAGGAATTTTAAAACAGGAACATCCAGATGGTTCCTTACACCCAGTTTCCTTTTACTCTAGAAAATTACGACCTTACGAGAAAAATTACGCGATAACAGAACTTGAATGTTTGGCTATAATAGATTCCGTCGAAAAATTTTACTGCTATCTTCATGGAAATCACTTTACTATTTATACCGATCATGCTGCCCTGGTTTGGCTCAAAAATATTAAACACCCAACCGGTAGGCTTTTTAGATGGTCATTGAAATTGTCTATGTACAATTTTACAATTAAATACAAAAAGGGATCTACTAATGTAGAAGCTGACATGTTAACTAGAAACCCCATAAATCATCACGTGCTGCCAAGAGCACAATTATTAACTCATTCTGAGCTCAAAGAAAGTCAAGAAAATGATAATGTTTGTAATCGCAAATACAAAAAATTGGATAATCTTTGGACAATTAGAAAACAAGGTTTGAATAAAGTTGTTGTCCCATTTTCACTTCGTTCAAAATTGTTAGAGAAAGCACATATTGAGTATGGGCACCTAGGAGTGTCATCAATGTTAAATTTATTATCGCCACAATATTATTGGCCTGGTATAGTAAATGATGTTAGGAATTATGTCCGACACTGTGAAGTTTGTCAATTGAATAAAAGGAAAAAGCAAAAGAAATATGGCTTGTTAAAATCCCTTCCCACAAGTCATGAGCCTTTCGAATTAATTTCCGTGGATACAGTTGGCGGATTAAGCTATTATGGCTCTCCAAAAAAGTACCTACATATTTTAATAGATCATGCAACAAGATATATTTGGACATTCCCTTCAAAAAGTGTGACATCAGATGCTTATATTAACTGTCTTAAACAGGTATTCCAAATTCAAGTTCCAAAGAAAATTCTAAGTGACAGACATGCAGCCTTCACGTCACCCAAATTCAAGCATTTCTTGCAAAAATATAACGTCACTCAATTACTAACTTCTGCACACAGACCTCAAACTAATGGTAAAGTTGAGCGCGTCAACCAAACCCTCATAACTAGGTTGAAATGTAAAATTAATGCTCAAACAAATAGTACTCCTTGGACCCAATTACTTAAACAAGTCACGGAAGAATACAACAACACTCCTCATTCGATTACTACATTCCCACCTACTTATTTAATGTATGGAAAACTTCCTTATGAACCTATAGTTGAACCAAATTTGTATCCGCCCATTGAAGAGGCCCGAAAAATTGCCGAAGAAAAAACTAAGAAATTCCATGAGATTTCAAAAAAGAGATATGACACCCGTTTTACTAAAAATGATTTTAACATTGGAGACTCTGTAATGTATGAAGAATTTGTTTATCCCAATAGTCGAAAATTAAATCCAACTTTCACAGGACCATACGTTATCCTGAAGAAACTTTCTGACGTAAATTATGAAATAAATAGGCCTAACCCTCTCCACAAAAAGGATTCTGAAGTAGTGCATTCGACTAGATTACGTCATTTTTACCCAGCATCTGATTATCAAATTTCTCCTCTTCCAGTTAGAAAAAGTAAAATTCCCATTCGAGTTGCTAATAACACCAAAGTGTCTGTTTCGAAAATACCAGTTCTTAAGGGAAATCAGAGTACCCTCGCTTCACATCTTCGCGTAAAACCAAGTAGCCCTAGTTCTCGTTCAAAGAGAATATAATGCGCATGGAATTTACGACTTTCGGACAAAGAGGGAGAATTTTCTCCCCCCAAAGCTTCGCTTTTCATTCTTTCTTCATCCCAACTGGTTGTGACCCCCGTCGAAAGCCTTCTTTATCTCTTCCCATCTCCAATTCAATACAAACCCGTCGTCCAATTATTTTTCCTGTTTGTGCATTGTCGCTACTGACAAGGCTCTGAAAAAGTTTTGCCTTTAATTATTTACTTTTGTTTCAAACTGTTTTAAAATTCAAACATTAGATGTGAAGTAATTACAAACATCATATAAATGAAACTTACATGATGCATGAAATGTATTCAATGAAGAATTAGCAATGTGTCGAATAATGTAAATAATTTATTTTTATATTGAATAATGTTTATTATGTATTGCAATTTATTTGAATAACCGTCATTGTTTATTGAATTATTTTATTGTGTTAGTATGGGATGAACCGACTATATATATATATATATATATATATATATATATATATATATATATATATATATATAGTATCTATTTCTCTTTTGTATTACTTGTAACATGTCCTAATCTTTCTACCTAATAATATAGAAAGTTTTTAGGGTAGTTCTTTAAATTTTTATCGTACGAGGACACTGATGAAAAATACTTTTCCTCAACATTCCAGTCTCTCATTACGTATTTTTATTTTTGTACTGTTTGATAATGAAATGATTGTACTGATAATGATTTTATACTGATGAATGAACGAAATTTCACACATATTGATCACAGAATACATTGATTTTGAAGTTAACAAATGATTAAACAAAAATTCATTATACAACACGGCACACACATATTCAACGTTTCAGGATGCTTGACGTGAATTAGTAGCTTACAATGAGCAGTTACTCATTTAGAATATACGGAGCTCATTTCTAGCCTACTTACAGTAACGCTCTCGTAGGTACAGACATCACTGACATGTCGGTACTGCTACAGAGAAGTCGTCTCCATTGCACATTTAAGTTCCTGAGTTATTTTTTTTATTTTCCTTTTCACAGATTTTGTTGCGTCAAATTAATGAATAAGATTGTTTAGTGATGTGATTATAATGTCGTATATGGTTCATCACCAAAACTTACAATACTGTATATTTTTTCAGTCACCATGCATAGGAAATTTTGATAAAATACATGAAAAATGTTTGAATATTTTGGGAATTGTCACTAAGTAGAGGACATATGGAAGCTTTTATGAAGGTGTAAGGATAAATTTTGAAGTCCTTATGCTAGATGTTTTTTACTTTCATTAATCATCTACTAGTTGATATTTGTAAATTAATATTGTATTATTTGTGTATCAAGTGTTTATGTATCATATTTGTTTTGAAATGTCATTTTGTATCTTTGTTATATTGTATGTTTTGTACTGTTGATAATTTAGTGAAAGCCTTTCTGGAACGGTAAGACTTTCCCTTCTAAATGGGGGGGATATGAAACGATACCTAAAAATAACCCCCTAAGTACAATTTTCACTACAGATCACCCCTTAGCGGTTCCCTTTTATCCCAGTCTTTGTCTCCCTATCTAAGTGGTCAATATCTTGCCTTTCACTTTTGAACTCAAGCCGTCTCGTTAACTGGACCTCCCACGGACCTCGTGACTCCCTTTCACCTTTGAACTCAAGCCGCCTCGTTAGCTTAGACCTCCCAAGGACTCTCCTGCTTTCAAATCGCATATGTAAGATCACATTCCCCCTTCGTAAAACCACCGACTTCTACCAATGAAATTTCGTGTTAAATCCCCTGGTCCAATAATATTTTTCTTAATCCTAATCCCTCTAGCGAGATCTTTGTAAACTATTTATTTTTTCACGAGTCTCTTGGGCTAAGGAGCCCTCAGAGCCGTTCCAAACTCCAAACCCTCAACAACCTCATGATGTAATTACTTGTCTACTGAAATAATAAAGAATTGTTATGGAATCTGCATTACACTCAATATCAATGGATCATTCTCTCCGGTTGCCTTACACCACTCTTGCCACTCTCGTCACGACTGCAGGCTTATAAGATCTGTTATTATGACATATATATATATATATATATATATAGACCATCACCACAAATCAAAAAGGAGTTCAACTTTTGTTGATCTCTTCGGCCTGGCCTCACATAAGTACAGAAAAAACTCAAAGCATCGCATTTTTAAGTGACAACCTGGCCTTGCTCCCCTTGAAAAAGTAGGCAGGCTCACTTAACATTTACATATTTTATTTCATCTTGTTTCTCGGGGAAATCTATTCTATTCTTAGGGTAGTTTTACTTATTATATATATATATATATATATATATATATATATATATATATATATATATATATATATATATATATATATATAAGAGCAGAAAATAAATATTTGTTGCAGTCTTACAGTGTAATTTAGTAATTTTTATTTAATTTAATTTACTAGTGTCAAATTGTGTTGTAATAATACATGTGTACACCAATTTGCGTATGACGTGGTTGGTTGTTTTTATGGCACAGGAATAAATTACTCTAATCACAAGTCAGTGCCAAGTAATAGACATATCCTACAACTCGCACCTTTGCTAGCACCACTACATGGATTAACCCTCTGGGCGTCACACGATTCCCGTGTAATGTAGTAATATTACTTTTTTCATAACATACATAACAATTAAACAATCTGAGCTATTGATTGAAGGAATCCCAAGAAAGGTCCTATTGATCAAGGACATCAAAACTGGGGAAAACGTATGAACCATTTAGGGGATTAATATTATGAAGCACATCAGATTAGAATTTTCGATTATTTCATGAATCATATTAAGAAATTTAAAAGATTACTTTTGCTACATACGTAGGTAGGTAGTTGAACTTACATCGCACAGGAACAACACAGTGGGCTATTAATGGCAGTCCGAGATCAATCCCAGGGACAACGATTAGATGTGAAAGCAACAACTGAGCTGACACCCCACTCCCTAAACTTCCACACCAAGTCAACATGAGGACATATATGGCCAATGCATATTTAACATGCACCAGACACCACGTACCCAACGGTCTTCTGTTGGATCGAGTTTCGAACTCTCAACCATTAGGTTACTAATCCGTGACTCAACCAAATGAGCTATAGCGGCCTTCCACTACATATAATTCACTCCCGTGCATTGCGGTGATAAAGTATTTTTAAAGGATGGATTGTATATGGTGTTAGCTGCAGACGGGTAAAGTAACACATTTTAAGTTGAATTTGACATGAACATAAAATATTGATATATTGATGGTTTTGCAAAAAAGGGTAATTTTAAGGTATAAAGAGCGGTCTTTTACAAACCCAATTTTGTTTGAGTAAGCTGCCGTCGCTGAGAATGATGATGGTTACCATTATCAAAATGACGACCGTCGTTTAGATCTTGTTCCATCATTACTCAGTAATCCTCAATGCACTTAACCGCTTCCTAGCTTATGAGTTAATAAAGAAGCCATGGCACGTTCTGTTATGGTTATCATTTATACTTTGTCGTAAACAGAGCATTCATCGAATATTTTTTGATGTTCGAAATGACATCCACTCATAGCCAATAACAATGCTCAGTAATATTTCCGAACGATTTTGAACATTTTTGAACGGGATGTTTTCGCATTTGTAAATACAATTTTAATATTTTAAAAGCGCGTAAATAGTACCCTATAAATTGAAATATATTATTCACATCTCAGTCTTTCTTTAAATGTTGATGTATTGAATATTCTTAGATACCTTGAATATGTGTACTAACATTAAAGATAATACTGAATTCGTATCGAGCGAGATCACCTGATCCAATCCAATAGGGCATGCTTGGGATGCTTTCGGGTGTCGCACTGCAGCCTGCACACCAACGAAAGACCGCATCAGAGCAAAGAAATGCTCTAGTGCACGAATGGGACTCCTTGCCAGAGGAAATCTTGGACAGCTTTGTGGAAAGCATGTCTGCAGGTTGCGAGGCTTGCATTGGGTTCAGTTGGTAGAACATTTCCTATTACGTTGCTTTTAACAGAGCAAAACAGTTTGTTTTTGCAATAATTGGAACACACAATGTGCTCATCTAAATATATTTTCTAATTTCCTTAGTTCCCAGAAACCCCACAAGGCATGTATGTGTTATTATTTTATACAAGATAGCAGAAGGATTGTTCATTTGTCATTTGATGTACTTCGGTGCATGCACTTGTCACGGGACTCATTACGGATTTAGTTATTCCTGATGTTTGGACGTGTGTAGTGTATCTTAGTATTTGACTGAAGAGTTTTATGGTTGACAGAGCATAGCTCACTTGACATGACACATATCCAGTTAATAAAGAATAATATTCAACATTCGAATGTAACCCATTGTCCTGCAATACTCAGGTTCACTAACAGTGTAATATTAACCTTTCATGCTTTCACACTTAAGAACCGATTAAAAGGTTGAAAGATCAGAACCAGGTTTTCTCAGGGGTCACCGTAGCTAAGTGGATTTTTTTATTGCATTTACAACCTGTGAGGCGTAAGCGGCGAAGGTTTGATTCTTCTTTGGATGTTTTTCTTTGTTCTTACCAGTAACACCTTTACTTGTGCGTGCATTTACTAATTCAATTTGAATGACGATTGAAGAATATTCTGATACGGTTCAATACTGGTGGTTCATATTGATTCAATGGAAACGATTGCGTAAAAATATACCAAAAGGCAACCAAACAATGTATCTCACATACATTGGTTGGTTGTCTTTTGGGATTTATGGCGCAAGGACCAAATTTGTCTAAGCTGAGCCAAACGCAAGATAGGCAATGTCAAGCAATCAACATACACACACTCAAGGGAAGTTTTACTAACACAAAAGCGGGAAATACATAAACGAAAAGTTCCAGGATTCAAACCTGCGTTGCCATGCACTCGCAGGTTCCTAACGCAGTGGACGAACCAAATGAGCCTCAGTGGCCCCATCACTTAAATTGGAAAAGCGCCATTTGTATTTCAATCCCCCTGATAGTTTCCTGCAGCAGATTCGGAACACAGTTACTCTTACATATATCTACCATCATTTGTAAATAAAGTTATGAGTTTCATGTAAATAATTTTTTTTTATCAAAACGGAATTAAAGCAATAAATACTATAATATTTTTAAAATTATCAACACGTACATATTTATTTGTGCCAAATGTCATATCTTGAAAAAATGAGACGTTGCAAGTCTCATTCTTTCAAATTTAAAAAGTATATTTTTGTGTTATCTGATTGTTCGGTTCCATGTTAGATCTGTTTCGCGAACTAATGCAGTAAGAATCAACAAAAATTTAACAATGAGTCCCTTAGGTACAGTTTACGGCGAGAATATATCCTTGCTTCAATAGCTCAAACATTTTTAATGTTCAGATGTACTGTAAATCGTACGTCAAACAACTAAAAAAGTATACAACTAAAAAAGTAAAAAAATTATCTCTACATTCAGTTTTTGTTTTCTATCTTGCTTATTTCTCATTCAATTATAAATATACAAGTCTATCCAACACATAGTTATCATTTCTGTTCAGTGTTATTTTTCTTTTATTTATTTTAATTTTACTATATTATATTATATATTATGATATTGTTATTTCATTATTTTTCTCATGTAATCATAAAAATAAAACAAAATGTTACCACGTATAATTTATCATCTCTTTTAACTAGTGTTTACTCTATTGTTTATTTAAATGCTTCTTTTTCTCATACAATCATTAAAGGAAAAAATATCACCACGTATAATTAATCTCTGTCGACTAGGGTTTATTATATTGTTTCTTTTACTGACAATTATAAATGTAAGAAATTATCACATGTCTGTATATATAACGTCTAATGGACTATTGCTTATTTCACTGTTTCTTTCACAAACAGTTACAAAAGCACAACGTAAGAAAATACTTTATCTTGGTTTTGTCAACTTGTATAACAAATGTTTAGCAACGAAGTATTTTGACGTCAGGATAATGGATGTGGCTATTACTCCAAGTGCTACCGCATATCTATTTGCGTACAAGGCTCAGCACTTTTTATACACACGCCATTAGCAGCTCACTAAATCTATCAACACGTGTACGAGAGCTGTAGGAGTAATTTCCGCCATCAAAAACCAATACCTCTAGGAAAGTCACGCAAAAACAAAAGATCCTCACCCCGTTGTAATACATAATTAAATTTCCTTCCTCCTTTATATGCCGGCTCCTTAACGAAAAAGCCAATTACTGCACCACCTTTTCCTCTAGGCCTAGAAAGCACACACTTACGGAATGCGTATCAAAGGCAATGGCAACAAAGACATTGCAACGCAGGGAGGAGCTTAAGGCAAAATTTACGGTGGTGCTGCCGTAAAAGGATTACTTTCGGGAGCCGATTTTCGTTTTCGTAATCAATTAAAGAGTTGCGCTTGATATTATTGGTTTCATTCGTCTGGGCCCTTTTAGCATGTTAATTCAATGAGACTCGGGGACGCCATGGCCCAGAATGGGCAGCCCTGGAGTTGATGAGGAGTGGCTATTGTACTGCTCAATGGAGGGTGGAGCAGACATTCCGATTTCCAGAAAGAGACGACGTTTATCTTTTCATTTGATTTGCTAACGCAGGATTCTCCTCCGCAAAGGCTTTCGGTGTTTCTACTTAAGCGATGCGTTAACGGTAAAACAAAGACTTTTCCCGACTTCTCCCTCTGAAATAAACCGAGCCCAATTTGCTTTTCAGTCGCTTGGTGTGTTCCACAAATGCTTGGCTTTTGTCCTTTTATCTTGTAAGATAACTTTCCCGACTACCATGGGGACCCCGCTGTGTAGTTGTGAAAGGCGATCATCTATACGCACGAAAGGTATTTTCTGTCAAGCTAAATGTAGGCCGCGGTATTGTTTCTATGGTGGAGCGTTTTTCCTGTACGTATTCCTTTCGATTAGGATTTCGGCACTTCGAACAATAAAAATTCCAAAAAATTAATTCCGAATTGGTATATGTAGCTGATTAGTCAGCACTAATTAGATTAAATTCAAACGGCTGTAAGCTATATTTTAAGATAACCTTAATATACATAAGGCATGTGTGAGAGCATTTGGAGAACGAAAGTAAAATATTAACTTTCTGTCTGGTTTGTTTGCACTGAAAATCCCTCTCCACACTCCTCCCTTTTTATTACAATCTGGAGGAAAGGACACTCAAGGAATAGACTAATTTGCTTTGGATAGTATTTAGAAACTGATTGAAACCTTTATCAAACGCATGAATTGATATTTGCTGTTCATTACTGTTTGATTAGAATGTGTGAAGATACTGTCTGTCTATCAAGAGGACTGCTCTAGATAAAGTCCAGCACTGGCGATCCGTGTAGAAACAGGTTCCGTACATTTTGTGTGTGGATGAGTCGGGTGATGCTTTTTGTCTATAGCCAAATTCGCCAATCGCATCAGGATCCACCAAAATGGACACATTTCCCTTAAAGCCTTTAAAAATCGGAATCAAAAATGCCGAATTAACAGATCATCGATTCTACAATATGTTCAGGAAATCAGGAAAGAAATATCACTGAACCATCAAGATGTCGACATACACGAAGAACCTTTTTGTGTACACCACTACCCTCAAACTCAACCATATATGTACACCTCACAGGTCCCTCACTAAGAAAGAATCATCTCTTAAACTTAAAGAAAAAGGTTTAAAAACCATTAATGATTTATCATGGAATAAACACATCGTAGCCTAAACTGATGGGTCATCAGACTCTAATTTGAATAAAGAAAGTGCTAGTGTACTTCTACTGCTTCCAAATAGAGATGAATTACTAATAAAGGTTGAAACAGGAAAATTATCCTCGAATTTCACCAGTGAAAGCATGTAAATAAGGCTCTTGAAACGTACTTAAATCTCTCATTAACACAGCAAACTGAGGGAATCATTATTTTTAGCGATTCCAGATCTGTCTTAGAAGCAATAGCAAATCACCTGCCCAGCATTAGTAGTTGCTCTTTAAACTATCGATTACCATCCTGAGGAACAGCTTTTCAGGAAGAAAATAATCGACACCGCCAAAGCTGTGCAAAATGCACATGGCAACATCTGACTCAGAAATGGCACGGCAACAACTACAAACCGGTGCAAAAATAAAAATAATCTCCAGTAGATTAGAAACTTGAAGCAGGTCTTATGTTGGAAGAGTAGAGAATTAACCAACTCGTCTCAAAGGTACTCAGGCAGTAGACCAATATCGCTGTGCAACTTAAGTACTACAGAATATAAAACTTTGCATTACATAAATAATTTTTAATTTTAGTAATTTAGTAGTTTGATGGATTTGATCCTATGCTTAACTTAGAACACTGCCTTCTTAAAAATAAATACTATTAAAAATGCTGATCTATAAAGACATTATATTGCGATATTCGAAACAAATAACGAATATCGGATCCAAGGGTGAGATAGCCAAGTTATCTGGATGTAGTTAAAAGAGGGAGAAAACTATATACTGACAGAGTGAGTGAAAGATGAACAATCAGCAAATTTAAGGATTTTTCCACGTTTCTGGAGGAATGCAGGACATTGAGGTTATAATGAGTCCGTGTCTTGGAATTCGATTCAGAAATAAATATAAAAAAATAGTGATTAAAGAAAAGTGTTTTGGTATTTCGTTACATAAGTGGACATATTTTGAAAAACTATTAATTTGTATCGCTTTCCTCTAATTTAAAGCAAATAGCATTTAAACTCTGCCCAGATAAAAAAAAAAATCCGCGTCATATATAATATTAAAATTTCAATACTTTAAATTTTAGTCTTTGGAGTGTAAAATCGTACGCTTAAAGAAATTGGTTAATTGGATATTTCTAATAAAATATATTGATAGAAACGATTTTATAACACGTTTTTAATATTTCTCTTAGAAAATAAAGTAAATATTCAGATTATACTCTCCAGTTGATACGAAAGATACATTAGAATATTTAATGATCAGTAGAACCGTCATTAATTTTCGTTTAAAATCATTCAATCTAATCAGTTTAATGGAATATATTTATTCATTATTTAATCCTTCTGGAATTGCGTGCTTTCTTCAATCGCAATTGATAAAATAAGTGTCCTCTAAACCACATCATCATTAAGAAATAATTATGACAAGATCCTAATTATTTTTCAACTTAATCTTTCATCCTAAGGTTTAAATGAATATTTTTAAACCATTTAATTCATCGATAAAATTGTTTGAATAATTTCAGCATGTAGCTAGAAAAATGGAACTTTAGGTAAGGAACATACTTTAGATAATTTTAAAATACATCAAAAATGCAAGACCACTAAGGACAAGAAATACCAAAGCTATATTTGTCATGCAAGTAACATTAGGCACAAGGGTGAAAATATTGAAATTGCAACTCCTTTTGACTCGTTCAACGTGACGAATTCAATATTTTGTGTAACTTCCATGGATAAAAAGAACTGCAGCTACACGTCTCATTTAGAGAAAAGGCTTTATATGTGTGTCCAGTCTGCATCCATACGGTTCCAAATTTCATCTGGCGTATCCGTAGGTCTGTGGTAACAATGGTTGGGCGATCATCGAGCAATATGCCTAATTTTTGACGAGGCTTATTAAAGATTCTTTAACACAGGAACAACGAGAAAACACAATTGGAATGCTTTAAACTGGCTCTTTTTTCTCCTTTGGTATACTGCTTACAAAAGGCGTTACTGGCGTACATGATTTGCTTATACGCTGTAGTGCTAATCATTTCTATATCCTTCGATGCATTGTGCAAATTTCAAGGCTGTTCGATGCTTCATACACGGTGTTGGATTTTACGATGGCCAGTAGTGTATTTTCATTGATGAAAGAAACAAAAGCTGAATTTAAAACTTTGAATTTTACATATAATTTATAATGTTTACGCTATTACGCTATACAAGCAGAAACATTTTATTTCCAGGGAAGACTGCATTTCATTTATGCCCTACGCTTTTTATAATTGAATTCAATTAGGCTTCAACTACTTAGCAATTTGACGATAACAAATTTATCTGTGTCTCTTCAGTTTCAGTTTGAATGACGAATTTCACAGAAGAGATGCAGTGAGAACAATATGGTTTACTACAGCAATTAATACATTTGTATTTGCATATTTAATTCGTGGTATACTGAAAGTAATGTATGATTGAAGTATATATCCAAACTAATCGTACTTATAGATCAAGTAAGAAATACATTGCGAACAATGAAATAACGATCGCTTTGCCATCAGTAAGATTATTCCGGAAACGAAAGCAATAATTCATAAAGCGGTAAATGCATGGTCCTTCGGCTAATTATAAATTAGAAGTATAGAATTTTTGTACTTGATGCGTTTCTCTGGAAATTTATTCGGGCCGAGGGGTAAAATTTCTTTTACAACTGCTTCTCAGTTTACGACCTACTTGTTTAACGACCAGTCTTACAGTGAAGGAATTGTGTTGTATCAGTGCCCAATGCGGGCCCCTGATACAACACAATAAAATTGAGGATTTCACAAGAAGCTAGTTCAGCCGCTCACAGTCAAAGGCAACCGGAGTTGAATTCGATAAATCGGATGACGCGCAATGTTCTCATTAGACGTTCTATTGGTGATCGGTGCGTCTTGCTAGAATCTGTCATTTCCTATTATGCTTATTAAGCGGTGGAAAATTTCTGTATAGTCCCTCAAACTAAACTATCGACACTTCCAATGCCGGTGTATGGAAAACATTTTCTTTGTGCAGAATAAATAAAAACAATAAAGATCCTCGTTTATCGACGAATTCGCTTTACGACATAGTCGTAGGAACGGAACTCGGTCGTTAAGTGATGAGTGCCTATGTTTAGACATTTTACACTTAAAATAAATTGCGTCCAACATATACGATATGAGTTCTTTTTCTAACTGCAAACATGTTTCTGGGACAAACTGTTAAAAATAACATTTTACGACTAACTATAGAAACCCTAATATCCATGTTAAAGAAATTTATCCCTTTAGAGGGCGCTGCACCACCAATAGCTATTTATGTTCTCCGTTGGCAAGAAGCCAATTTCGATTCATTAGAACTGGAACTATGTTGAGATTCTTTGTCATCCTAGTAAACGTCTTGTAATATACTCGTTATAAAATTGTTTTGTTAAAAACCTGCGAATTATTGAATTTTGTAACTGTTGATTTAATTCCAAATGTCGAAAACTGAATCACCAATTAATGTGTTGAATTGTGCGAGTGACTTAATTTCTTTTAAATTTAATTCCAAGTGTCGATAAATGAACCATCAATTAATGGGTTGAATTGTGACAGTTTCCTTTCAATCTATACTGAGTCAAAATTTATTTGAATGAGAATTCTCCTTAGCAAGACCAAAATAAAAGATTTCGTGCATTTATTTAAATAATCTTTCTTATTAAAGTGAAACCTAATTCTAAATGTTACTCAAACTAATTTAATCGAAATTAGTGTTTTGGATGAAAGATCGCATTTTTTCGTTTGAGTGCATTTTGTAAAACGTGTCTAACAAGATGTTCTCGCTGGCATAAATGTGACCTCCATAATTAGCGTTCCCTCTGTACCTCTAATGCTAAAGACGACAAAGCTTTCACGCTTAAGTTTCCTTTACACGTGAATGAATATTAATAGTTTCACGCATTCAGGTTTCATAAATTTAACTTAAAGTTATGACATTCCCTTCCGAAAGCACACTGCTGAATTTATAATCTTCCCTTTAAATTTAGTTTTACTTGGATGAATATTTAATTTTTAAAAGTCCCTTAGATTCGTGTCACTCTGCATCCTGAAATGTAAAAATGAAATTAAAATTTCTCTTTATTACAATTAGTTTTTCAGGAATTTTAGATAAAACAATTGTGTCTGAACACTATATGCAAAGCAAATATTCGGGACCTTATCCATATGTATATTCAAACTTTATGCATAAAACATAATTATCCAGACTATATTCATCAGATAAATGTGTCTATCCTTATGCATAAAGCAATTTAATCCAGACAATATATAAGCAGAATCCAGACCATGTGCATTAAGCAAGTGTATCCAGACTTTATGCATCAAGAAGCGTATCCAGACCTTATGCTTAAAACAAGTACATCTGGACCCTAAGCATAAAACATGCATCCAGACCACATGCATAAGACAAATATATCCAAACATTATACATAAAACAAATGTATCTAAACATTAACCACAAAACAAATGTATTCAGACCATATGCATAAAAGAAATGTATCCAAACCTATGCATAAAACAAATGTATTCAAGCTATTATGTAAAACGTATGCATTTAAACCTTTTACATAAAATAACTAGGTCTCAGTCGAAGTAAACCCAGAGTTGAAAAAAATGACCAAACAGAGGCAAACCGAGTCATAAATGAAATGCATCATAGACAAAAAATTCGAACACTGTAAGAAAGTAAACATTTACGAACTAGTAGTTCTGCGAAATATTTATTTATGTATGAATATTTGTGTATGAAACAAAATGTTTTCGAGCTACAGCATTAGTAATCACTTTAACAAACATTATTTCGATAATACTTCACACTAAACTCAATAAGTTATCCTTTATTATTTCCATTCCACAGCCCATTAGCCTCCCCTATGACCGCCTATGCAGTTCGAGAGAACATAAATTGAATTCGTAGAGCTTTTATCGAGAAAGTTCCAAACTACTGCTTTGTCTCCATCGGTGAAAGCTATGTGTACAGTTAAGCAGCATTTTAGAAGGCTTACGGTAAGCTCTTAAGCAGTTGCTAACACCCAGATCAATTAGTGAGCGTATATCGGCTGCAGTGTTCACTGAACAAATGCTTCCCGTCAGCCAATTACCTGCTTTAAGAATTATTCGCACTTGTATCGTTGAGTACTTTGAATTTCAGAGTGAATTAAAAATATTTAGCTTTGCACAAGAGAGACTTACCTGATACGGTAAATTACGTTACTTCACATCCTAAATTGACGCATATTTTAACAATAGCATATTGTTCGTTTTTAATATTATTATAGTAAATTTATTAGGTTTTCAGAATAAAAAATATATAATAACGTTAAGGTAGGAAGGTATGTAGTCAATCAACGCCGCACTGGAGCAACAAATCGGACTATTGGCGGCGGTCTGGGACCAATCCCGAAGGGAAAGATCCAAGGACAACACCTCGTAATTTTGAGCCACGGTCAGATGACGAGAAAGAAACCAGAGAGTTAAACCCCATTTTTAAAACTTCCACACCATGCTAACGTGAGAACATTTGAGGACACGACAGATTTAACTTGCATCATCCCCGTGTACACGACGGTCTCTGAGCAACGGATTAGCCACCCTTCGGTGGCTAATTTATTGTTCTTCCAACTCGGCTACCGAGGCCCTAATTACGTTAAGGAAATTTGTCCTAAATCAATGGAGTGAACATACGTAAAATATCAGTTAATAAAACAGTCAGAATGATGTATATTGTCATGGGGTACAACATTCGTAGTAACAGAAATACAATACTTGCAATCCCATATCAGGAATATACATTTTAAAGTGAACATATTTTAAATTAAAAAAAGTCTAGTTCTGATCATGCGACATAACATTTTACTACAGTATTCATAGCACTTCCATCTTTAAGTACCTTAACTTCTATACGTAGCTCTCATAAATGGACATATGAACAAAACGTATTACATCCTATTCTACTATTACATCTGAAATTATAGTAAAAATACCAGTCTCGATTTTGACTGCTTCTTCCGCTGCTGATAAAATTGCAATGCATCGCATGCTCAAGATGCTGGGAAGGATTCTCAGCGGATAGTGGAGGGATACCTTCACACGTATCTTTTATACGCATCACCATTCTAATAGCAAT
The DNA here is from genome assembly GCA_933210815.1 of Meta bourneti. NCBI lineage: Eukaryota > Metazoa > Arthropoda > Arachnida > Araneae > Tetragnathidae > Meta > Meta bourneti. The sequence goes on along the minus strand of OW119924.1, from coordinate 73,553,834 downwards.
ATCTACTGCATAAATCACCAAAATACAGTAAAAATGTAGTTTTAGAATTGTCTCAAGATTTACGTTTTATGATTTTTGAATTGTGAAGGTGTTTCAGGGGCTATATAATATAAAAATACTACGGTATGATGAATGTTTCAGGGATATATAATATACAAATGATAAGGTAAAGGTTTATACAAAAACCTTTACCTTATAATTTGCCATTCTTAATTTTTGCCGTAAGTGAGGTGGGGGCAAGTGCGCCCTCTTAATATGAAAAGTGTCTGTGATTAATGTGGGGGATGCTTAATAATAGAAATGCTTGAAGGAGTCTTATAGATTATTTTCAGCGCTAGAGCGCTTCGAATTTTGACCAGGAAGTTGAGCAAACCGAAGAAAGGTATGAATTAAATTATATGATCTTGCCATACTCTCAATACGACCTCGTTACAAGCAAGAAAAAGTCCATGGGATGAACTTGACCCTTCCGTTGAAGTTAGCGAGAGCCTATGAAATAGCATTGGAAAGTATATTTAAAAATTATATTAATTGGTATGTTTAAATAAATAAGAATGCAAACGCGGTATTAGGTTAAAAATATGAGATTGTGAAGTAAAAATATGAAATTTTTTCAAAACTGCTAGATTCAATAAGAACTTCGAAGATTTGGGTTCTCACTTGCCCATCTACACTAAAAATATTAACATCCCTGGACACGGAATGGATGCTTAACCCTCTTGGTGGTTGTCTCGACGAAGTCTCGTCATTAGAAAAACTGACTAAATCTCAATGGACGAGATACCCCGTCATCAGATTAAAACTGACCAGATTATATTCTCGTCATTATAAAAAAATTGGCAGCATCTTGATGACGAACTCGTCATTAGTGAAATTGGTCAGATCTTGATGGATGAGATGTATCGTCGAAACCACTTGGAGAGTTAAAATAACTGGTAATATTTGGGGTGAACATTAACGATTATTAACAACCAACAATAAATTATTAAGCACATTTCGAGTAGACTTTATAAACTGAAACAGTTGGTTTCTAATTTGGGAAATCATAAGTTTTATTGCGTTTGTGAATGAATTTTTCCCAAATAAACTTAAAACTAAAACTTCGTTGATTAGGTTTAGCGAAGTTGAAGAAATAATACTAAGAACCTATGTGAATATTTTTTGGATAACTGTAGGCTGACATCAAAGTGTTGAGCATTTGCAAAATGTACTATTTACTTATTGGAAATTTCCAATTTTTGCTGGAAAAGTTTAGTATTATATGGGATAAACTAATTATTTTTTATAACTGCAAATGATGTGGAAAGTTAAAAGTATTAACATCATGCTAATAGTGTTGAACTTTAGATCTACAGTGTTACTTCTAAATTATTTTACAATGTTTTGTGGTAAATTAGATCAATTTAGTAGAAAAGGTTTTGACGCTCGAGTATCAATATTTGTGTATCTATAGCGTTTTAGTAGGTATAGCATTTGTGTGTCAATATTTTATATTAGTCTGGAAATTGATGTAATCTTTTAAAAACTTCTTGCAACTGTACTCATTTCATGAAGCATTAGTGTTTTATTGTGCATAATGTTTGGTAGTGTGGATTCCTCAATTTCTCTTAGTTTAACAGGGCAACCACTATTATTCTGAACGGTTCTTTTTTATATCTTCTATATATTGTCAATAGTTCTCTTCTATACAATGTTTGGACTTGACATGAACTAGTTGATCAGTTTATTAAACGTCGAAATTTTCTAACTAGTGTTCGTCTTAATGTATGCTACCGAAAAACTAATATCCAATTTAGTGCAATCTTACTGATAATCTGATCATATGAAAAGCGCTAAGAGAGTCTTCATCTCCAGGTGAATTAAGAGCCGATTCGTGATTGCCAGCCTATCTTCCTATATAAGAGAGTAATCATTACACTAGTTTTATATAATTCATAACAATTCATTGAAATTGAACATGATGGCGCAAGTTACTTGGTCCTAATACTGCGAAGTAACTTTTTCAAGACTTGTATAGTATTATTTCCATGAATTACAGGAAATTTATTAATTTTCTTTATGGATGCGAATAATAAGAAAAGGTCTCGTCACTGACATAACTCTTCCTTCATTTTCGATCGAAGAGTAGGAAAATAATAAGCTTTTCGCAGAAGCATAGCAAAATCTCGTTCGCTGGAAGATTAGGAAAAATAATAAGTTTCCACAGAAGCAAAGTTTCTCACTTCTACTAGGGACATCATGTTTTATTATTTATAGTTCATACATACACAAGCATGCCCTCACAAATATTTATTTCTTCGGAAAAAGTATACTAGTATGCTATTATCTTCAGAATTTAAAGCGTGGAAACTTCTTTTCAACTTAATTCCAATCAAATTAAATTATTTTTACACTATTACTAAATTTTCAATTATTTTACGCGAAATTTTATGTTGACAACTGTACTCATGATTTAAGGCTACATAGTACCTTTTGCACAATTAGTTTTGTCTGCTTTTACAACAAAATGTTTTAGTGCACCTCATTTAAATAACAGAAACGCTGCAAAAGAAAAAGTATTTTTACATTGGCATAACATATCTCAATATTTTAAAATTCCTACTCACGCAAATTCTTTTTTTTTAATTATTTCTTTGTTTTCCTTGAAATGATTCCTGCTATTTAGTGCATGGTTTTTCATTCACTACTGTAATGAATTAATTTTATAAATAATTTATAATACACTATGAAACACAGTAATAACAGTCATAATATATATCAATTTTCAATACAAATAACTATCCTTCTAAATTATTTATTCCTTGCTCGAAGTTTACAAATATGTTAAGAAACAACTATAAAAAATTTCAATTTCTTTATTATTTACAAAAAACATTTAACAGATTGAATATATTGTAGTTATGAAAAACATAAAGTTAAGAAGAGGATTTGATTTAAAAGGTAGTTTCGGTTTCTCTCCTGACCCCCTTGATGAAAAAACTTAAATAACTCTCTAAATAGTGTAACTACAGCCATGACATTTTGCGCACATATTCCTTAAAGCTGAACCGGCGAGTTGTAGGAGGCACAGGTGGGATTCCACCCTGAGTGTATTTCTCTCTCCTGAGTTACTAAAACTTTCCTTGAGTGTGTATGTCATTACTTGAAGTTGTCTGGATTGTGTTTGGAGCAATTTAGTCTAACATGCCCCTTGCGCCATTAAACTAAACTAACCAACCATCTTTAAAGCTGTACGGAAATATAAAATAATAATAATACGATTTTTTGGTCATTTGTAAAGTACCCTTAAATAATTGAAAAGTTCGCATTTATAAATCATTTTTCATTTCCTTAGATATTTATTATTGGTGTTATACCTTCTGAAATTTATGCACCCTTAAATGCTATACATTAATATAATATACTTTAATTATAAAAATCGGTGCGTATGTGTCATAATTAAGATTGGTTGGCTGGTTGTTTTTAGGTTTTATGGCGTAAGAGCCTAATTTGGCCAAGCTGCGCCAAACATATGACAGACAACACAATGAGTTAGGAAGAAAAAGAAAAAAGCAGAAAGGTAGGTGAGGGTAAAAATGAAAAGGAGAAAAGATCACCTAGGGATTGAGATGGCCGTACACAACTAAAGAATTATGGGCCCTTGAGAGCCATAATTAAGAACCGTTTCGTTTATGTATCTCATTGCATATCCGGAGTTTTCTTAATTTCGGAGTTCGTATACAGATTTATCTAATATTGAAAAAAAAACCTAAATTCAGATTCCAAATTTGATTTTTCGGTAATTTGTCAAGACTTTCGCTCATTAGTTAAATTTTTAAAGTATTTTGATAAAATTTGATACAATTTTAATTAGATATAAATACATTCATTTGGAAATAATTTATATTTATATATATTTTATTATTAAAGTTTTCAAATATAGTTCAAATAAGTCGCTCTGACAAACGAACTAGCTGAATAATTTTACTTTCTAAAAAGCGAAACCACAACACGCATTAAAATTTATTCATTGTTTAACTGCTTTTTTTCATGATGCAATTCATACAATTTGTTTGAATGGAATTTGGTAAATTAGTTATGAATTGTTTATGGAGGTCTATCGTTAATTTCAGAATTAATTGGAAGTTACCAAGGTGGAGTATGACCATACCCAACATCAATGTAAAATAGGCAGTGATATTTTATTCTCTTAACCTTCCAAACGTCACGAGATTTCGGAGTAGTATACAATTGCTTTTACACTACAGCACGCATTATGACTAAATTATCATATCTATGGGTTAAAGGAATTCTAGGAAACATTCCATTGACCAAGAAGGTCAAAACTGGTTAGAAGACTTCTTGTTGCTGAACTCATATAAGCGTGTGAACCCCTCAGGTTAATATAAATTATTATCTATGTATGGAAGCATTTATTTTTCTAGAAGCTTCTGCAAAGCGTGTGGGTAGGTAGGTATGTAGTTTTAATTAACGTCACACTGAAGCAACACAACGGGCTATTTCAAAGCGTGTGGCAGCTTTTACGGTACAAGCATCTTACAAATCAATAATGTTTTGCAAAAGGTCGTATAACCCATATATGCAAAATTTTTACAGAAAAAACGAAATAAGTTTTTGCATCGTTGGTGTTTGTTCGCTGCTTTTAACCTGTGTGATTTGATATTCTTTCTGTTTAATCAATATTGAAAACACAACACTAAAGTTTATTAGTGGCTTACGACCTTTCCTGCCAAAACTTCATCGATATGCGCATTAAGGTCAAAAGACATGCTGAGATGGAGAAATGTCCTCTCAAAGCATCGCAACATCAATGGAATGTGCTGGATAGCCAATGCAATCGGAGTGGAGCAAAAATAGGTCACTAACAGCAGCTTCATGGAGACAAACAAAGGGATCCGGTGAATCTTGATAGCTGTAAAGATTAATGTTTCCCGCTGTCTGTACATAGCAACCGGTACTTTTATCTAGATCAAATGAATCTCCATACAAGTCCAGTATTTCTACCGCATATATCTCTTACTATTAGAAGGGTTATTTCGTGTGTGCAAACTCATTCCAAATCTGTCTAGACATTCTTTGGGGAAGATTTTAAATCACAAGCATGCCTGATATTTTAAAAGTTAAGCGCTTGCATACTTAGTTTAATAATTTTGATATCGCTCGTTCTTCATCTGCTACACATATAGTAAGGGGATTCAGCTTACAAATATTTTCGATCTAGCCGCACTCATTAATTTCATGGGGAAGACAAATAGACCACATGCATTATAATAATATATAATGGCGATAAATTACTTTGAAATGCAATTTATCCCCATTTTGGTGATGTTAGGAGTATAATCTCAATTGACCAATCACACATGATACATCGATTCTGAATTCAGTATTTGGAATTTGTATTGGTGAAGTGCTGAAATCGCATTAGAAAAACAAACCATATAATATCACGTTTGGAACACGTATAGATAACACGTTCCACTGCAGATACACTACTGCCAATACTTGCCAAGCTTGACAGAAAAAGCCTCTCCAGTATGTTGTTGCCTAACATGTAACCCTGTTTTTCCATGATCTCAGCAATCATTACATGTTATAGGAATGTGTAAATATCTAGTTCTCTATTTCTTCTCTCAAGATTTTTTAAAAAGAAGCAGATACATAAGACACATAAAATATGAAGATGAAAAGGAAGCGGCGTTTATCCGACTTTAAAATGGTGTCTTGTGTGGGGTCCGAAACAATGGTTAGAAAATTCATTTTACAGAATTACCTAAAATTTTATTTATTGCTGAGCAATTATATCAGATAACATTGTCATAGAATAATTTTTTGATTATTCTATTCCTACATATATCTAGACAATTCAGGTGATGTCTAGCTGATGTGCATGTGAACTAATGTACTATGCCAACAACGTTCTACATTTTTTTTATTTTTACACTCTCGACATGGTTACTGAGAAGATGAAAATCCAGTGATTAGGTTAAATTATATGTGTCAATAAACGAAAGCGCAATGAAATGTAATAATAAATACTAGAATATCTTCAGTACCTCATTAAAAATATGAAGTGTACAATCGTACGCAAAATGCTGAGTTATAAAAATTTCAACAACATCGTCTGTCACCAGTACTTGAGAAACAAGTGCACTCAAGTTTGTCTAAGGATATAAAATAAAAAATAGTCTAACTCTTGTCTACTAAATTATATTTCTTTCCGCTCTTTTAAGAAGTGGGCTGGTTAAGTAAGTAAATTAAAATCGATTGAATAAACAGATATGTTGTGACGATGAATTATTATTGAAAGAGATTGCATGCCATAGGTGCTTCTCATTAATGGATATTATCCGTGTACTCAGAGATAATGAGGCTTCATCCATCATTTAGCGATCTTGTTCAATCCCAGCTTAAGTTTGGTGAAACTACATCCAATGTGGGGATGGAGTTTGAGAATCCCCATCATTCACTCAACGAAGCTAACAATAACCTGTAGAGTCTGGTTTAGGTAACAAGCATATTATGCATTTTAAACTCAGACCATAAATCTTAGATTTTGACTTTATTCGCTGATTTATATTTAACTGGGGCCGCAATAAATAATATTATGAATCATATATTAGGTGAACGTTAAGTAGTAGAGTCACAATGGTTAGTATTCTGTATACTTTTCATTTACATAATTTTCTACATGTAATGTTTTGAAGGGAAAAATTTAGTTCAAAGGAAATTTAATGAAATTTCATATGCTTAAAATATTTTACTTTCTAGATATATATTTCGATCCCGATGTGTAAATTACCAATGCAATTTTTTCAAAACTTGGAAAGTGGCACGATTCATCTTTGCTTTGAAAACGTTTACTTCATTAGCCTTGGTAGAAATAGACAAATAAACTATAATGAAAATACTCCTAACTAAGCAATTTTTTAAGCATTAGAATTAAAGATTTCAGCTTATTTCTTTAAAATGTATTTTGATAATGGCTTTATGAATACAAAATAATGTGTTTTTTATTTTCTTATTTTACGTCTTTCATTATATACAAGTATAAATATAATCTTTTTAATTGCATACCTCATAACAATAATTTGATTGAGTTAATTTTGGGAGTTCTAAAAAATTATATTTTATTTAGGCCTGTTAGCTCAAAATTTGAATATTTTTATGACATCAGCTAGTTTATATTTAAATCAAATCTACATATGTATATTTTTATGTTTCATCATTGTATTATAAACCAAATACAGCTGCGCATATATAATAGGCTTACAAGTGAGACACACTAAGTCAAAGTGTGTTTCTCAAGAAGAAACACACTTTCTAAACATTCCTGTAAAGAAAAAATAACTTAGTGGACTTCATCAATCTAAAGATTATCACATTATGATCTAGAAAAATTTAAAACCTCATATTTTAAAATTTTGACAAAGTTCCATTCACTTGTAAGCCGATGTTGTGGTTTAATATGTATTTCAGTCCTACTGAAATCATATCACAACTGTCAGTCAAAATAAGGAATACATCAATCAGGTAATATTTATCAGCGCAATGATAGCTTATATTCCAGATAATTATTACTATTCTGACAACTTGGAATGAAATTGGAGCCGCTTGTCCTGTTTAAGACCTTGCGCCATAAAATCCATAAAATCTTGAAATGAAAGAAGTAGCAATAAACATTATCATAATGTTGATAAAACATAACAATTATAACTCCTAATTACGTTTCTTTATATTACATTTCTGCCTTCTTTCAGTTAGAATTCCGACTGGATAAATAAATCTTCAGGCAACATTTCATCAACGGAGAGACACATTTATAAAAGAAGCGACAAAGTTCAGTCTCCTCTAACAATAAATTAAACACAGTCCAGAAACAAATAACACATTTTCTCGTACGAACCAATAAATGAAGCTCATAAACTCGCAAGTATTTCCTACCACATATGTCTGAAAAAGATAAATAAAGCCTGGGACAAGCATAAGGAAGGAAGAGAAAAAATAACTGAATCATCTGCGGACCTAACCTCATGGATGATTGAAGAGCTTCGGGTCTTTCGTAGCTAGTAGCTTTCCCAACTCCTGATGAACGTTTTAAGCTTCAGAAAAGGTTAATGCGTCTTCCGTAATTGGCTTTTCCGTATGAATGGTCTTCTTTGCAATTAATTGCCGTCAGCGTAACTCAAGAAGGAGAAATCTAATTATTGATGTAATATGCATACCTCATCTAGTAAGCCTGGAAGAATAATCTTCCAGGTCTCATGCTTCCAGTGAAGTCTGGTGTGCGAGGAATCCTTTCCCCTAATATCTTTCTGCCGGAAGATATCGGAACGATTGCGTTGCATCGGTTCTGCTGGTTTTGGCAAGTTATGAGCTTGGGCCGTCTTTTCTCTCCCGGTGGCATCGTATTTGTTTTGAGTTATTCAGAGAGCGAGCGACTGAAGCGTAGCGGTCCGATTTCAATGCATTACGCGGTTTTGACTAACGAGTAATTAGACATTTCTTTAATTGGTTTGCGAATTTCTGAATTACGAGACTGGTGATTGGTGGGCAATCGGAGCAGCTCTCAACGGGAATGCGTTTTAAGCCCGGCTGAAGCTGAAATTAAGCTGAAAAATACATCAATTACATTTCTTAACGTTTGTTGCGCCACTCAGATATGTTTCATTCGTTTACCGAATGAGAACCAACGATCATATTGTGAGTTGTTAGAAGCAGAATTCCATGCTATATATGTTATGCATTTATTCTTTAGTCTTTCATTGTAGAGTTTTCACCTTTCGAATAAAGCATAGTATTGCAAAAATACAGTTCTTCAGAAATTGAGCAAAATAATAATTTAATTTCATAGCTAACGAAAAATCCTTGTAACTAGAAAAATATTCCCAATAGTTACAAGATCTTGGTATCGTTGAAAGCTAAGGGAGTTGGAAATATTCTGAAGCAATAACAAATCGATATTATGATCGATTCGTGTGATTTACAGTGTATACATACAACTTAAAACATTTAAATTTGCATAACGTATATTTTGTAAGGAAACAGGCATATCTAATACGAAAAGTAAAAGCGGAAAACCCATTGATAATGAAAGTGTAATTTTGTTTCTTGGTATCTGGCTACGCCAAAATTAATGTTTTATTTTCTAATTTTATAACGAATTATTTAATTTCACATGCGGAATGCAATTGTCAATAAAATCAATGTATTTACTTGAAAAAATTTATCAGGAATATCGTTTCAGTTTGATTGAACAACCTTTCACAATGATTTTGTAATTCGGAAATATCACAATCTTGGCGCAATAGTGGCTACTATAAGCCAATAAATATTGATAGGAAAACTGGCTGTAACGATAAGCTGTAGTTTGTAATTTGCGCAGCAAATTAACTTCAAGTGCATTCACATTCATCACAATTACATCACTCCCAAATTCAAAATTGACTTCTGCAACAGTCATCCCAATATCACCTTTTGCAGTTTTGTTTTGCACTGTAGTGTGATGAATGTGAAACGGATTATATGGATGGATAAAGCAAGCATGCATATTTCATCCAAAGAAAATTGTAAAAGCTATAAAAATGTTAAAATGGAGTTTAAGAAATTATTTTTCGTTCACTTATTTTTTTTCTATATTTGCATTTTTATGATAGAGGAAAGTGGGCTTTTTGATAATTTTAATTCAGTGTTTGATCAATTCAATCCGAACAACGCCGGATAATTCTTCTAATTAATATTCTAAGATTATATATGGAATGCACTGGTTTTATTCTCTTGTGAACTGTACTTCCTCGATTCTATGCAAATCCACTATTATAATTAGAAACAAAGTTCGAGACAAATCCTAGGTCGAATAATAAAGGGTGAAAGTTGAATAAGTATCGATCAAAAGATTTGTCCAAAAATAAAATTTCTTAGACGCCAAATGAATGGAATTCTGATCACAGACGAAAGGGGACTGAGTTTGCCTTTTAAATTCCTCGCAAATAGAATATATCAACGTTTGATAAACATTGGACGTCTTAAACAGCAACAGCTCTTTGGTATCTATTCTGGAATGGTAAATGTTTTGAGTCGAGAAAGAGAATACCAAATAAATCAAGGGAATGTTTGCGTAAATATATCATTTTGGATCCTTTATTCTTTTGTACTTTTTGCGAAACAAAATTTACTTCGTACACAAAAACTTATTTTAACTAACTGTGAATTAGGTCTAACTGAACATGAGTAACTCATAAAAGAATTTTCCTTTGTACGTGGAAATTATTTGATTAGATTAAATAAACAACTGTTATCTGTCGTTCTGAAAGAACAAATATTAAATTGAATTCTGTAGAAATATTCATAAATTCTTTTTTTATTTGATATAATTGAAAAATTAAGGTTAATTAAAAAAATATCGGTGCAAAAGTAGACAACAGTGTTTTATATATTATCTATAACATGCATATTATTCTTTTCTAGATTTTTGATTAAAAGAAGCGTGTTTATTTTAGCTGATGAATTTCATTGAATAAAAATAATTACTGCAACATACATTTCTTTACATGCAAAGCTTTATATTACCTAAGTAAATTTTGAACTTTGAGATTTTTTCATTTCAAAATAATTCGAATAATACGAAAGAATGTTTCCCTATGTGTGGGTTGACAATTCATTTTGAATTAGTCCTTTTATATGACGTAAATTGAAATGTATTATATTAGATACATACATATAATACCTACTTCTTTTTGGAGTTGATAAATCCTAATTATGAAACTCTTATCTCTGAAACATTTTCAATTACATAATGGATTGAGAAGGATAATAAAGTATAAAAGCATCTAAAACTCAGGTAAATCAAACCTTTTTCCCAAAGACTCTTTCTATCTCTAATAATATGAAAGTAAATTGAGATACGGTAATTGGGATATTAATTGTTTTTCATAAAATTATTAAATGTTTTTCTAACTAATTGCACTGTTAAATGGGTATGGATTAAAAATCAATATTTTCTAATTTATTTTGTCTTTTCAAAACTGTAAAATGTAAAATATCAATATAGTGGTTCAATTTTGACTAAATTTAGATATTATTGTTTTAATATTTATTTGTGGGATATTTATTTCGTTTATTATTATATCTTCTTAATGGGCTAATTTTTTTATTTCCTTTTAGAAATGAATCATATTTAGTTTACACTAATAGAAAAATACCTAATTTGAAACTATTTAAAGCAGAAGGAAAATATATTGTACAGACTGTTAAGCAAGATTTTATATTGATTAAGCGCATTAACATAGAAAGTTGCTAAGGAATTATATTTCAGTTAGTCAAATTATGTTTGAATTTTAAAGAAAAATGTAAGTCATCATGTTTAAGTTACATGCGAAACGAAGATTTATAACTTTTTAGTTTAAATTATAATCAAGCTATTGATTATTTTGAAAAGTACAAAACTTAATTTGCATAACTTAGGAAAAATAGTTAAATGACGACGAAAGAATAATTGTGGGGAAAATTTTGAATATACTATTTTTGCAAAGTAACATGATGCAAACAGGAAGCCATTTTCAATCCAACACATTGTTTCAATAATTTTTTTGTATAAAAAATAATGTTTGGATATTTCATGACTGAAATAAGAAATATATTCGTGCATGCATAAACTTTTATTTTTTTCTGCCTCTGTTCCTGATTTCATGAATTGGCCTAGTATTAGAAATCAAAGCACTTATTGTTTTAACAAAATTTAATTTTCTTGATGATATTTACGAGTACATCATTAAAAACGTTTAATATACATTGGAGTCATAGGACATAATCATGCGGAATCACCGATCACAAATAAAATTTTCTTAGATGCCGAAATGATGGAAATTTTACAGTTCATCATTCAAATGTTTGGTTTTACCTAGATGCTTTCCAGGCATAGAAAACCTTTGAAAAACATATATATATATATATATATATATATATATATAATAAAATGTATTATGGTGTTATAATTAATAAATAAATAAATTATGGTGTTTGGAGGGGTGTGTGAGCTACTTTTGGTGTACTGCCGCTCACTTGCAGAAAACACCATATTGTGTTGACTGGGTGAGGCTCCTCCCTGATGACGCCCTGATCCACCAACACTTCCATCATTTTTTTCAAAATTTTCTTAAATTTCTTGATTTTAAAATTTTTGGATTTCTCTTTGTTTTGGTTTGTAATTTTAAATTATATATATATATATATATATATATATATATATAGATCTGTGGATAACCTTAACCAATGAATGCCTGCTTTACACACCATGGCGATATATGATGGTAATGGTAATATACATGATGGTAAATAGCCCTTTTCGAAAGTGAAATAAAGGACTACACAACAGATCTGCTGGACGTATCACTCTTTTTGCAAACTACCTCGTACCACTAATTGAGAGAATCAGCTGCCATAGGTGATGGATCTACACATCATTTTTCCTGAAGCTATAGTGGTCCAGCTGCTGGACTGGACAATAAACAAATAACGGTAGAGCTAGTCGCACGCGAATGAGGTGATTATCCCCCTAATGCAGAAGCGGGTTTGGCAACTAAGCATGACATGCAGCCGCTTCGTGCCTGTGCATGCCCCTCAGAAACGCCATCACTCTAGACGCAACCGGTGATGTTCGATAGCTTTTCTCAGTACATTGTCAAGGGCCGCCCCATTGCAACTCCCAGTGTAATGGCTTGAGGAGACATCACTAACGACAGCCGTTCAACTCCAGTAGTGGTACGAGACATTTTGACAGCATAGCGATACGACCAACTGATTCTACGACATGTTTTACCTTTCATGTCAAGGGGCTATTTACCAGCGCGATAACGCTCCGCCACACACGGCTCGAATTTCCAAGGATTACTTACGTGGTGTTCATACCTTTACGTGTCCAGAGATATCCCACCTTCCCCATTGAACATGTCTGGGATACACTAGACCATCAATTCCCCCCTCTAAAAAAATATGGGATGTGGAGCAGCAGGTGCTTAATGCTAAGTACAATTTTCCACAGGAAAAAGTAATAGCTTTGTTTTCCTCTATGCCACGCCGTATATCGGTATACATCGCCACCGGGGAGAACCTTACTGTTATCTGCAGCAACAACTGCATAATGTTTGGTGTAATTTACCACACAATAGCCTAAGGAATCTATTTTAATCTATGTCAAGCAGTATATTGGCATGTTTAGCCACCAGAGGGTATTTATGACTTTCTAAATTATGACTTTTCTGACGTAATCTATGCGTATAAAAATGGATGTGTGCGTAGGCTCTCTATACAAATCTACACCGTTCGACCAATACACACCAAATTTGGAACATTTATATTTTGGAACCTTGAGAGCAAACTAGGCTACATATTAACCCTCGTTATCTTTAACCTGGGTGTGCAGAGGGGGCTAAAGCCAATTCGAAATCGCCATAGGAATGACATTGAGCTTTAAAGATTGCTGTACTCAGCTCAGTTTGTTTTACCACTATTGATCTAAAATCAAATTTTGCAATAAAATTGTTTTACCAGTATTGCTCGAAAATCATTTCTTTTCCCGAAACGTTATATTTAAACAATTTAAAATTCTAATTATGTTTAATCTGATTTTTTTTATTTCTTTCCACAATATAAATAATTTAGGAATATTGGAATGATGAAAAATTGATACTTAAAATACTTAATTTTACACAACTTGCATTTTGTAATGGAACCCAAAAACCAAAACAAAAAAACTCATTGATCATAAAAGCGTTATTTTGCAATTCGGTATCTCCCAAAGCCAGAATTAATGTTTTATTTTATAAATTAGTTTTGGAATTCCGTGTTTGTGTATTTGAGTTAAGACAAATGTTGCGGTTGTATTTGAGCATTTCTAAGTTTTGTAAATTTCTATCCTTTAGTAAATATATCATAATTGTCTATCTATATTTTTCAAGCGTCTTTTTCGAATTTCTCTATTTCAGAATATTCTCATAACGTCGAAATTCAACGCTTGCTCAGATCTTTCGTTTTGCAGAATTCGACATTTTTCAATGACCAGAATTTCCTTTCTGTTTGCATTTATGTGTTCCATTACTTTTCATATTACAGATATATTATTTAGGAGTTAAATTGTAATGAATTATTTTTATTTCCTGCCAAATACCACTAGACATGGGTAATTTCTTGGTTGTATATGTATATTTCGACAAACTTTCTTTAAATCTTTGGTTAAATACGTTAGAGTCTGTAGAATTCTGTTTCACAAAAATAAATGGAAACAATTTAAAGTAAGGTGTATAACTTCTTATTTTAAAATGACTGGTAAACTTAAAATAAACTTATTCTAAAATAAGATATGTTACGTAAATCAAAACGGGTAGCCAAACGTTGTAGTTCAAAGATATTTCTAAAATTTGACATACTTTCATTACAAGACGATTAAAATCAATTTAACTTACATTTGTTTTTCATCTTTCATGCGTGCTATTGAAAGCTTTACTCCATAGTTAACTAACTATACTTATCATTCCAAATAGGTAGTATAGTGGTTTCCATATAGAGACTGAGTCTCTCAATTGAAAAAAGTACCTTAAGGGTTAGATTTAAAACTAAATTTTTCTGTTGAAGGAAAGCGAGTTTTAAATAAGACTGCTGATCTTGGAATAATGTCATAGTAAGGAAGTATGTAAACTAGGTGTGTTGAAAAATATAATTTTTTTCTTAAGTGGCAGGTCGATGCTGTTTACTTGAAGTTGAAACTGTTCGTATACAACTTAGGTTCCTGTGAAACATTCATTGAAAGCAGTGATTTTGTAAAAAGTTTAACATGATGACATTTGTTTTAAAAACAAGCTCCGTTATTCCACGTGCTGCTGAATAGAATTTTCAAGAAAAAATATGTGCTTCAAAATAAATTAACCACGAATGCCGTAACAGTTTCATTTGCCATCCTCTCACAATGGTAATGTAATTCGAAAACATCGAATCCATGGTGCAAGGGTACCAAAAATAATAAATATTGGTTGAAAGACTTAGTGCAAGACTATACGCTGAAAGCCTCATTTTTACTGAAAATGAACTTAATTGGCATTCGTAATCACTCCAAAACTCAAAATCGACTTCTGAAAAAGTAATACCAGAAAAAGCTTTTGCATTTTTTGTTTTACTTTCACATTTATTTCTCATTTAATTTTTCACTTTCATTCATACTTTTTAAATTTTATTTCTAACTAGCAGAATTACCCTACCTAATCCCTGTTGAAATACGTATCTATAAATTGAAAAAGCGAACAGAATAATCAAATTTCTCTTTCGTAGAAAAATACTAACATTATTTTCGTGTCAGATAACGAATTTTTAACATATTTTTGACGTTTTTATAATTTCCATGAAGAGAAGGTAATATATTACCATTTTCCAAAAAAGATATGTCGAATTAACAGCATTTGAAAGAAAGAAAATCACAGTTGTCAACGAACCTTTAACAAGTATAAATTGCTTAAACAATAGCTTCAACACATAAAGCAGACAGAATTGACCTTCTGTCACTACAACAGAATTGTTAATATTTCAAAAGTCCTAATTCGGATTTTTCTAACATTAATTCTTTCAAAATCGACAAAAATTAAAATTTGTTTTGTTTAAACTTCATGCAGTTTCAAATTGAATTGTTTGTGGGGTTGTTGTTGCGTGTGATAAATACGAATTACAATTTATGAAAAAATAATACTTATTGAATTACCACCACAGAAATCAGAATTAAAAACTACAATCAGCGAAAAACAAAGTTTTTCTTGAAATATTAATTAATGATTGTCTTCTATCTTGTGATCTAGCATAGATGCCACAACTTGCAACTATAAATAGAACAAAATTTAAAAAGGCAAAATTTAAGGAAATAGAACATATGGGCGAAGTCGCTAAGATCTCAGAAGGGTCAATCACGAGGGCTTACTAATCAGTATGGATAATTGGCTGTCGATGCAAAAACTAGTGTTTTCAATCATGCTGGATAATCACTTTAATAAATGAATAATTTGTCTCGAATTAGGGATTAATGCTTTTGTCTACAACTATGTGACAGGCCTTCAATCCAAGAGATCGACAGAAATAACATAAAGCTGAGCGATCATGTGCCATCTATTTCATTTGAAGGTCGAATATACTTTGAATAAATTCGATTAGCTACCTGTCTTGGTTTTGAACAAAGCTTTTATGCTGTATGTTCTACTATTTTATAAAAATACACTGCTGGCCACCGTAAATGCAACACCCTGAAGGAAGCATGCAAATAATATGAAATTTACAACATGCATTAGCGGAGGTGAGATATGCAAATGATTAGAATTTCAGCGCAGACGCACATCACGCGCGCCTGTGGCGCCACTTCAAAGCGCTATTTAAGGCTTGGAGATTTCGACGATTTCAAGTACGGCAATTGTGTTTTTCTTGTGGTTTTTTTCAAAAAAACGATCAATTATGCCTCGTAGAAAACAGCGATCATCTTTTGATCAAGTATCCGAGTTCGACAGAGGAAGGATAGTGGCCTACCGAGATTGTGGATTATCTTGCAGGGAAATCGGTAGTCGTGTTGGACGAAACCAAACAACTGTAATGCGGATATGTGATCGTTGGATGCAGGAGGGTACGACGGACCGACGTGTACGATCGCATCCACCTCAGTGCACCACTTCACGT
Source organism: Meta bourneti (assembly GCA_933210815.1). Taxonomy (NCBI): domain Eukaryota; kingdom Metazoa; phylum Arthropoda; class Arachnida; order Araneae; family Tetragnathidae; genus Meta; species Meta bourneti. The sequence continues at coordinate 73,537,139 of OW119924.1, read as the reverse complement.
GATGACAGGCATATTGTGCGTATGGCAGTGACGGATCGCTCAGCCACATCACGAACCATAGCACAGCACATTCAGTCTGTACCGCATCATCCAGTGTCTGCGCGTACCATTCGACGCCGTTTACAGCAGAGTGGTCTGTCCGCAAGACGTCCATTGCTTCGTCTACCCTTGACGCATAACCACAGACGTTTCCACCGCCAATGGTGCGATGAAAGAAGGACGTGGACGGCAGAATGGAATGAAATTGTCTTTACTGACGAGTCACGCTTCTGTCTGCAACACCACGATGGTCGGATTCGAGTCTGGAGACACCGTGGAGAGAGGATGCTGAACAGTTGCTTTATGCACCGCCACACTGGTCCTGCACCGGGTATTATGGTATGGGGCGGTATTGGATATCACTCTCGCACTCCTCTAGTATGCATTGCCGGTATTTTAAACAGCCAGCGCTACATCTCCGAGGTGTTGGAGCCAGTTGTCCTTCCTTACCTTCAGGGCTTGCCCACAGCCATATTTCAACAGGATAATGCGCGACCACACGTGGCACGCATTGTCCAAGGGTTCTTCGTCAATCGCCAGATTGAATTGCTTCCCTGGCCAGCTCGCTCTCCGGATCTTTCGCCGATAGAAAACATGTGGTCCATGGTTGCTCAACGATTGACCCAGAATACATCCCCAGCTGCCACACCAGATCAACTTTGGCAACGTGTGGAAGCTGCTTGGTCTGCTGTACCCCAAGAACACATCCAAAGTCTCTTTGAATCAATGCCGAGGCGTGTGGCAGCGGTGATCTCCAACAATGGCGGCTACTCTGGCTACTGATTTTGGCAGGAACCACACTTCACAGAAGTCTATAAATTTAATCATTTGATACTTGGTCAACATGTTATCTACAAAATAAATTTTGTTGTGATATCTCTTGTCTTTCTTGGTGTTGCAATTTGGGTGGCCAGCAGTGTAGATTCTACGACCAGATGTGTGAAATTATGAATGTTTGAGGAAAGTTTATCGAAATGTACACATGCCGTTCAGAAAATGAACAAACGTCTTTAGCATTATGGACACAAAATAACTGTTTTCTACCTTGCTATTTTCTAAAACTAGCGGAATTACACGGCGTTGCTCGGGTTGAATTGTTTATAATTCAACCCGAATATTACTCAATATAATTCTTATGGAGATTTCGAATTGTTTTTAGCCCCCTGTACCATATCGATCATAAAACAAGACCACTTTCTATGCAAATAATTTTATATTATCATGGAAATTTACATTCCAATAATAAAGCTACAGTTTAATAATTTGCGGACGGGATACATAAACGATATGATACTGAGCGATTTTCAGCGCAACAGCACTCATCTGTGATTGCATCATACTCTAAGATTCTAAAAACTCCAAGAGAGAGAAAAAAACTCCACTTGAGAGGCGACTGCTATAGATGCTAACTCTGACGTCATCTGTACAGCCAGATCGGGAGAGAGCGCCCCCTAGTAAGTGCTCTGTCCAGGATGACGGGACATTACACCCCTCTACACACCCAAGACAAATAGAATGGGGTTAACATGTAGCCTACGTTACCCGCAGGGTTCCAAGGAATAAGTGTACCGAATTTGGTGTGGATTGGTCAAACTGTGTAGATTGGTATAGAGAACAGACAGATGCCAACTCTGCTTTATATGTAAGATTGAATGCTTGATTCCTTTTATATATTTCGTCCCAATAATTCAGAAATTATTTATATTTTTAAAAGGAAAAGTAAGTGCAATTTTTGGAATTTCAATTCCGCAAAATTAATTTATTTTCCCGTAATACAAGTAAAACAATCCAAGTAATCGCAATACTCAATATTCATTCCAGCTTCTCCAAAACTACCAAATTATGGTTGTACCAAGTACAGTTACTCAGATGTTTTAACGTGAAACTTTCTTAAATATGTAAGCAAAGAAAATTCCAATAATGTGTTTTCACTAAACTGATATAAGTTTTATAAAGTATATAATGTTTTGTTAGAATATATTGAATATATTTTGTTTCACTTGTACAAACAAATACAAAAAAGAGACATGAAACAGGAAGACAGACTGACGCAATAAAGTTTAGTAATTTAATGAATGTGGGTACTCATAATATGCAAAGTTTCATGAAAATATATCCCGTCGTTTGGAAATAGTGCGCGTATACACGTCAGGCAGATAAGAAACGCGGAAACCACTTATTTTGTATTAGAATGACCCAACACAAATATATAACATGAAATTGGGTGAAAACATTTGATGACAAACTCTCCATTCCTTTTTATATAGATTTACATTTTCAAAAAAAGATTATAATTGCAGAAAACTTACGCAACTAATTAGACACAGAATGCAGTTACCCTTTTAAATCAAAGTAATTTAGTTAAAATATGTTGTTTTATAAGCCTTGTTTTGATTTTTCAGTTTTAACCCCGATTGTAATTAAAATTGTCTTCAAAATTTCAATGATTTAATTTTAGCAGTAAATAGAAAGGAATTATCGGTTGAAAAACCAGATTTTAATCTTATTGCCCAGTTATTATACGATATTATATGTATTGTCAGTATCATCTGTGTGACTTTCTTCAGGTTACTCTGATTTAATTTCAAGTAATCCGGATAGCTTTTCAGAATTTAATTCGGAACAGGACAACTGAGCCATTTTCTGATAGTTCTCGCAACCGATTTCCAATTTCTTCATAACCTCTTCTGCGAGTCATCGCTTTTGTGTCTGATAAGTGAAAAAATCACTTATGAATAACATTGTGATATTTGTTAACATTATTGTGTTGATTGATTATTGTGTAACATTATTGTAATAATTGCTAACGATGCACAAACGTTGACATAAACATACTATTGAGATTGTCTCATTTCTTCCCTTGAAAGGGATGTTTATATTCAAGGTTAAATAAACTAATAAAAACCATTATTAAATTAACAAGATAGTTAGAAATATGCTTGTTTTGCTATTCTATGGTAATTGTTTTGGCGAGAAAAGGCTATTTAGACCAGATGCGCGGGAAATGTGCTTGGTGTCGAAAGATACTAGCTGTTATTCTAGATAAATTAAGTCGTAGATTTTTTTCAATAAATTGAGTTACCCCAAAACATTTCTGATGTATGCTCATCAAGTAAAATGATTAAAAATCACAAGAAATTATCAGTCTGACAAAAACGCGAACGGGAGAAAGCGACAAACAAACTTGGTTTCGAAATAACACCACATCTAATGGTAAAACTTTAATATCAAACTTAAGTGAAGCATTATAAATGTGATAAAAATACAGAGTGATGCAAAAAAACTATATTTACTAGTTTGAAACGAATCGATTGTGAAATGTAACACTATTCTCTGTTATGCTAAGGGCTTTAATTGTGTTTACTATGCAACCAATACAATTTCTCTTACAACGGTGAAATGACCTTCGTGCGGAAGATGCTAAATTGGCATCGAGGACTATCACAGACCTCATCTTCTCAGAGTATAGTACGAGTGAGAGATGAGTAACAAGGGACGCTGGCGTAATCACATCGTATATCTAAGCGCTTCTGTGTCCCATGGAGGTGCGTTCACGACTGCCATACAATACAGTGGTAACTAACCTTGGAGTAAATCAGATTAATAAATGTCCCTCAGAGAAGGAAATAATATACGGGTTGTGCATTCTGTTCATTAAATTAATTGCCATGTTTTTTGGAAGTATATTAGTAGAATAAATAACTCAAGTAAGGCAAATAAATGTTTTGTGCTGCTATTACAAGAAATTGTTTTAGAAATTCATGACAATTTTGGCTGAAATAAATAATGTGTGCTGGGATTACAAAAAATTTGTTTTCTAATTCCTCTTAATTTTGGCCCCTCCGATAGAAAAAGTCTTTATTGTGGACTATGTTAATAACAAAACTGTATTTTAAAAGCTCTATCTATCAAAAAATGAATTTATATTCATTAAAAAAATTTAACCATGTATGTAGAAAAGCAAAGTTTTCCTCAATTAATACTATATTCGGATGATGTAGTCGTGGTTCATTAAATTGAATGCGAGGTTTTTAATTAAATTGTAGAATAAATAACACAAATAAGTCAAAGAAATAAGTTTTTCTTTGATTCGAGAATCTTTTATTCAATTTTTGTTATTTTTGGCTCCTTTGATCGAAATTCTTTATTGTCAGCTGTTAAGTACAAAACGTAGTGTTTCTAAATCGCTAGTAATTTTTTTTAAATTCGTCCAGGATTCTGTAGATTTCAGTGTTTAGTGTTTTTTAAATGTAAAGTTTTGGTGCGCCCAATGTTTTTTTTCTATTCATTCACGGATATAGAAATGTAAAGTTTTTCTGTAGAGTTTCTTGTTTCGTTTTTAAATTTCAGAATCTCGAAATGTTAGAACTTTAAATAACATAATGAGGTTGTCCTTTATTGAACTAGCAAATTTAGCTCAATAGTAATTCTGTTTGCCTATTCCATTCCCCAAAATGACTTTTTAGTGTAGATAGTGCTATATTTTGCATTTTAAGAGGATAGTAGACTTTTAAAATCACTGAAATCAATAAAAAATCGGTTTTTAATGTTAATATTAAAAATTGATACCAAATTTTCTGTGGATAGCAAAACGAATTTTTCAACTACGATAATTTTCGACGGAGTTGCATGTCCAACATAAAACATCTAGTAAACAAGTATAGTAATCCTACCTGCATAAAAGCGTTTTTCTCCGATTGAATTTTTGACATTATTCTATTTGCAGAATGTTCCCTGCTTATCTGATTTAAATTGATTTACCGTTGTATATATCTAAGTGCTAAAGAGAAGTTCAGTATGCATATGAATTTTAAAATTTTGACTTAAAAGATTGCTTAACCCTCTTTTATGGTTTTGGTATTTTACAACATAAAATTTTATTTTCCTTAATAATTGAGTGTTACATTTACCAGAAGAGGTTAATTGGATCTAAATGCATACAAACTATTATACGAATTAAAATTTTGAAAACAGATGGTAAATTAATGCTCATAGGACCTACAGAGTTTGTTAATTTATGAATATTTTTGGCCACATTTTATGTAATAACTTCCGAATGATAAAATAATTTTGATCAAACTTTATTTTTCGGCTCTTTAGTAGAAACCAAACAGCTGTGCAAATTTCATAACAATCGGATAGCTGCAAATGCTTGTTTGTGCCCTTAATATGATTGCGTTAATATGCTTACAATTGCAATCTACTCATAAACAAATTTAGGCTAAAACGTATCAATCTACTCGCTAACACTCTATGAACTTCAATACATTTTTCTGAATAATTTGTACATTTTCTTAGGCAACCCAGTATTAAAGAACACTTGTACATTATAAAATTTTGATAAAACGTAATGTAAACAAAAGAGAGTAGTCGAAATTCATTTAGTTTACTCTAAAAGACCTCGAACGAGAATGTTTCCTTCACTTCATATTTTAGTGTATAATTAATTTACAGTATACATGCAGTTATTTCTACGTTGAAGGTAGCACTCGTAGATTATTTGACTTATTCTGTTTCAAGTCTTATATCCTTTCGTATCTCATCATCCAAACTTTTGAGTGAACTTCATCAAACATAGCTGAATATGCATATGTATACACCACTCCTCGGTGCATTTGGGTGAAATAATACGAAGAGTTTGATAAGCATGTAACGAATTCATTTTATTCTGGAATTTACTTTGTTTCATCTCGCAACACATTTCCAGCTTTGTATGATTTCTTCCCTCGAGAACTTCAGAATTTACATCTCGAACACTTGTTCTGTGTACGGTAGAAGTCAATTGGAAGGGAATTCTAGAATCTCGGTGTTCTGTTTCGTTCGTTCGAATAGTAGCATGGAACTACGTTACGGGGTTTACTTTCATCAAGTACACGAAATCTAAGACGCAAGTATCAACATGATGTGATTCACCTTCCTGTTTGATTTAATAAATCTCAGAAATTTTTTCAGTTGAATTCATTTCCACTGGGAACTAAATAGCTGTTGAAGTGCATTCACAAAAGTTATACATAGAATAATTTTTGTTGTAGGAGATAAACACAAAGTGAAATGACGCGTTGGCATTAAATCAGATAAACATTTTATATCAATGTCGTAAAACCTATTTTATATTAGAGTAAATGCGTTTTACTTATTATTCTTATCATATTTATGAGCAGACTCACTTCAATGTGTTTCTTAAAATGAGTTTTACGGTCTCAGAGTTCCAGAGATAGAGTTAACAAGGCCATGCAACATCGATGACTGCAAATTCAATAAGTGTTCCCAACTTTGATGCATCAAACGTGTAGCCTTTGAGTCTTTCCAAATGAATTACATTTTAGTTAAATTTTAAATTTACAAGAAAGTAACTATATTTGTTACCGTAAAACTTTGAATACTGAATTGAATGGTCCTTTTCATCTTTTAGGGTTATGAATTGGTAAATGTTCAAAATATATGACACATTTGTTTCAAACTTTTATAAAATACGTTTAGGGTTGTTGAGATCTACAGAAATACAATCTGTTAAAAAGCTAGAATGTCGATTCTAGCAATGTAAGCTTGGTTGAGTTCCAACTTTTTACAGCCGCTCTTTTTATTCACTTGTCCCAGAGGTCTTACTTAACGATAACTGGAAAATGGTCTTGAAGGGAAAATGACTTCTTCGCAAGTGATACCACTGCAAGTTTTTTACATTCTAAAGTAATATACTGCTTATAATTTTACAAGTTTTAACATTTTACCAAATATACTGCTTAATACTATTTTAGTTTCTAACAAATTAATTTTCCAAATTTCTTAGGTACTTTGTTTGCTAGTGTAATGGAACTATGAGATTTGAGCTGAAATTCATACCTTAAAAAGTTAAACAAAGGTTATGGAGCTCCTTACTTTCAGAAATTTTAGTTATTGAATTCAACATCTTTGTTAGTAATAAATACTATTGGCAAGACATTTCCCGTCATTCGTTTACCAATGGTTGAAATGTGTGTTTACCAATAAAAATTACCTGGTATTATTAATTGAATTAGTTAACTGTCGTTTAAAAAAGTGACAAGAGATCCGTTTCCTCATTCATAGGAAAATTCAATTACGTTTAAGTGTCTGAAAAATAATTTTGTAACACCATTTCGACATTTTTATAATTTTTACAGTTTACTTTGATCACAAATCACACATATACATTCATATAATCCATTTCAAATACAATGCATGTCTGATTCAATATAAAAATAAAAAAAGCGATACTAAGGAGAATACTACAAAAGTCAATTTTGTGTTTGAGTGTGAATTATAAGTGTTCCTTCATAAATTCGTTTCCTGAAAATGTGTCCTGTCCATAAATCAGATAGTAATATTGACAAGTCTACTGTCAAGATCATGCACTCACACTTACTAATATGCTTTGATTTGCGGTACTCTTGCCCTAGGAATGTCACATTTTCAAATTTTACCATCATTAACGGAGAGAAAACAAATTAATTTGTAGATATAGTCAGGACTAATTTTTTAAAATTCATTTATTTCTTGAAAAATCCAATTTTAAGACATGTGCAATAGCAAATAATTTGTTTTAGAATTAAATGTATTCAGTTGAGGCAAAGCACAGGTAACCGATGACCATTTTTCAGAAAAGAGTAGGTCAATGTTACAGTGTTTTTAAAATAGACACATTCTTTGTTTCAATAAATTCTAACAGGTGTTATAAATTGCTTAATTATTCCACACCTAATGTAGGCAATTTTAACATCCTTCCACTGCAACAAAGGATTTTTATTATTTCAAAAATACTCGTTTGAAGATTTTCCAATAGTAATATTATTTCAATATTAATTGATGGAAAAATAATTGCTTTTCCAGCAGAATTGGTGATTCAGTCTGAATTTGAACTACAATCACAATTCTCTATACATACATCATCTTCTCTAACATTGCCAGATTTATGTGTGGTAAGTAACATGGGTATTTACTGCCGTTTTAGCGTGAAATATGCATAAAAATGCAAACAGAGTGTTGTTTAATAATTAATTCACAAATTAAAATACGTTTTATAAATTACTTTAAATTGCATGAAAATCTATTTTTTTTATATTTGAACAAACATAGACATGTAGACATAAAACGGGAGGTTAGACTGACGCTGTGAGGTTCAGTCATTAAGTTACTGTGAGTATACAAAATTGATGATACTAAATTAAAATAAATTCAATCAGTTGGACATAGTGAGGGCAAGCATATGCAGTCTGAAAGACAAAGAGAAACAGAGATAGATGTGGGGAAATCACTGGGTTTGCATTGAAATGGCTCGAAACAGATAAATAACTTGAAATGGGCCGAAATTATTCAGTGTACAAACACTACATTTATATTTACATAACATGGTACGAAATAAAGTGACTTGTATATTGTTTTAAGGATTTTCTTTCCTTTGAATTCAAAATTTGAATCTTACTGCCTATTATATTAGTCTGTGAAAAAGAACTACACAAAATACCATACGGAATACCAAACAGCAGGAACTTCAATCAATTCTGCCTTAATAAAATGATTTATTCTTCTAGCGTTTGGCTTAAGCATTTTTTCAAAAATTCATGCCATTATCTTTCTTCTTTTTAAACGAATTTCGCGCTGTAGGTTGAAATAATTCAAGAAACATTCTTTTACGGCAAGATATAATGCTTTTTAAGGGCGCTTTATGCAGCTAACAATAATCAACGCTCCCCTATAAAAAGGAAATAGATAAAAATTAAATGGTTAAAGGAAATTTTATTTGTATGTAGTCTTGTTTTATAAGTAAGTATAATTTATTTTTATATTCCGTTGTAAAATAAATTTTATCGTTATTAAAATTCTCTAAAAGAATGAAACAACCAATTTACAGTGTTATTTGCAAATGCCAAAGCTCTAAATACTTTCTTCGCAGCGTGATTTCAATTTACATTATAAAGATTTACCTTGCCATTTTGTTGTTTAAAATACTCAATTGAAGAATCTGTTGTTTTATGTAACATAAAACTGAAATAAAATTATTCGGGCTAGTATTCGACTGAATATGATTTTATTTTTCAGAATATGAAATTTTTTTTTATAATCTGCTTGTAAAAGTTTTATAAACCACATAAAAATTGTAAAATTATTCATACGCATTTGGTTCAAATTTCAAATTTTGTTTCAAATGACTATAATCCTAATAAAATCGAATCAAATGTAATATTATATTGTTTTGTTGTTAATTACAGTGCATACCTGAATCACTGTGTACGAAAAATTTGAAGTCTGCTTTTTACATGGCATCAAATAGAAAGTCCATACTTTTTATCAATGCTATATTTAAGAATAATATTAGTTACACATTTTAAGATATTTATAATATGGAAAATTGTACAACTAAATTGAAAACATTTATGTAATCATTGGTGCATCTGATTATCACGATTATCTTCTGTCTCCGAATATAAATATTTTAATCTCGATTTACGGTTACCAAGAGGTGAACCTTGAAAATTCAGTCCTAGTAATCTTTAGAGGAATGACAATGTTATACAAGAAACAGATTTCTTGAACTGCTAAAATCAAATATTTAAAATTACTTTTTACATTTATAAAATAACTTGTGTTAATAAATATACTAGTGTATATCAATGTGTTTGATTATATTTTTATGAAGCAGCATATTTTATCACATCGTAAAGGTTAAAATAAAAAAAATCGTGTATTTTATATGTATCAAACAAAACAATTTGAGAAAGTGATTTGGCTTCCATACCACTTTCCATAGATTGGAATCGAATAGTTGATACAACAATTATACGCATAAGATTACATAATAGTCCTTTTTCCAAACACTTTATTTTGGAACAATGATTTATTAAATTCCAAATAGCAGTTGAAAATATTTTAACAATTCAATCTGATCAAAAAAGCTAATATTCGATACGAAAAATAGACATTTGCATCCAAAACTATGTTGAGTAAATACGAACTTTGATATTTTTACTAGGTTCATATTAATGTAGTATGTAGTACACTCGTTATTTCAAGCATTTTCCTTTTTATCAGGTTTGTATTCTTACTCTCAACTTTTATATAATACGTCAATGTCGGTTTGCTAAAGAGATCAATATTGTTGCCGGTTTGAAGACTGTTTACACACGATTCATCACTCTCAGAATTTAATTACTGTCTTATGTCGGAATACGCTATTCACTAACACTCTTGTTGAAATGACGGATGGGCTCAATACCGCCCAATATGTTTTTACACATCCTCACTATACTAGTATAATAATATGGAATTCCAGTATCTTAACCAATTATTTTTATTTTCTTCTTTATCTAACAGGGTTGTGTTAGTGTAAAAATATGTATAAATAGTTCCAGTGATTAGTTGAACATTGTTACAATAAGATTTATTGTGTGCCAGACATAGGCTTTTAGTTTTAAGTGTTTACATTTCACAATTGCGTTTTTAAGAGGTGTTATTTGCAAAGATTGTTTTCGTTCATCAGATTCTTTTCGAAATATTTGCCGTTAGTTTAACGTATAATTATTTTATGCTAATAATAACAATAACAATATATATACATATCACTAATAAGTTTAGAAGAAATGTTTCCTTTTTATCTTACTACTCACAATTTCATTAAGGTATATGTATACACTAGAAGAGAGAGATTTTGTTCTTAATTTCGACTTTAAAAATCTGGGTTTTTTTACAATAGGTCATTGGTTTATGCTTAAAATAATTTCAGTCTAAAAAATTGAAATTACGCTAATCATTAATTTTCAAATTTAGATATAATTAACTCATTAGCAGATTTTTAAATAGTGATATCTTAAATTATATTTTGTTCAGAAAGACAGTTCATGTTCGAAATTTTTCCTTTATTAATCTTCATGTTTTGACCCTCAATCAAGTTGATGGAAGGAATGAGTTTTTTTACAATTTTTTCATCAATGAAACATGAAAAAAATCAACTATAAATTCGTTTCTTATCTATTTTACTCTGATTTAGGTTCAAAACATCCACTGTATTACATAGATTATAATGATATAAAAATAATTATAAGAGCTCAATTAATTGTTGGGTAATCACTTTGTGAATAAAGCATCACATTGCAAAAACACAGTTCTTCAGAAATTGAGGTTAAAGTTTAGGTAACATGTTTGTGCATTTTGACAACTTGCAACTAGAAAAATATTCCGAATATTTACAAGATCTTGGTATGGTTTGAAAGCTAAGGAGTTGAAAAATATTTTGAAGCAATATAAAAATAATATTCTGATCTATTTTTTTGTTTTCTACTGTATATATATATCTAAATATAATTGAAATAAACATATAAGCATATGTATGTATGTGAGGTGTAATATAGCCCACCCAATTGATTCACCAGGGTAATGTAAAGTGGGTCATACGCCCTTGTAATGCTATAGTAAATAATGTTCAATTGATCGAGTATTAAAAAATTCGATAAACGTTAGAACACAGAGGATTTGTAAAAGATAATTTTTGATTTTCGAATAGTTTCTATCAAAATCACTACACTAAATGAGGTAATATATTTATCAATTTTGAAAACTACATTTAGAATACTTTAAAATACTATGCTGACAATGGAAAAAAAGTCAGTTTAATTTTTGGACAAAAAATTGAATTGAGTTGCAGTGGCAACTCAATTTTACATCGAGTTAGCCTATTTGTTAAGAAAGGAAGTAAAAGCAAAATAGAGCAGAATCCTTTCTATTAAAGATGTAAAATTAAAAACATGCACACTGTGCTCATTTATTAGCAGGTGTGGTTATTCCAAAAATTTATTGACAGGTTGGAAGTACAGTAATTATTCACAAAGAACATTTCTAGCAACTTTAATTAGGAGATCAACCCCTCAATGTGAATAGTGAAACAAAAAGCACGCTTTCACACATCACTTAAAATTAAGATAAGGGAAAACATCTGTCGCAAACTGCATTCCAAAACGGGTACTTAGACCATAACAAATCTCTAATTTGCCTACAATAAAAATTAATCAGCCGAAGGGATTCTCAGATATCAAGTCTGGACTGTAAACTTACGCCATAATCACTCCTTGGCCCGGTTAACAAACACTCCTTCCGACGCATAATTATTCCCACGAGGGGACCCCACAATGTTTCCGTGTCAGTTAAAATCTCTAGCTATAAATTCCGAAACAAGGCTTAATTTTCTAGAAGAGAGACCCGAAGTTAGTAATCTCTTAAATTGCAGTTGATACCTTAGAGTACAGATAATTACGTCATTAGAGAATGAGATGATCAATTAAAATATGATATCATTAATTGCCATGTTTGTGACGGCGGTAAATATTGGGAACTTCAAGCGCTAGTTAAAAATGGCTGATCCACAAGGCAACCAGGAGTGGATGTTTCAGTACAACGACCACTACTGCGCAATCGGAATCCCTTTTAACCAAGCCTATATCTATTCCTGGCATTTAATACGCCAGTTTCAAATCGTCGATTGGGGATGAAACGTTAATGGCTTTGCCAATTATGATTAGGAGTACAATCCATAATCACCACATGACGGCTAGGGTAATGGATTCTTGTTGTTCCACAAACGGTCGTTTGTCCAAGAAACGTGAGATCGCCGCGAGAACAAATTGTATTAGCGCGGCGATTGCAGTTCTGGGAATTGAATTTAAAATACTGTTTGCTCTCGGAGTATTGTTTCAGAAGATGCGTCCGGCCATACATTCCTACGGACTGGAATTAATGATGAAGCCGTTCTGCGGTAAGCATTGAGTAAGGTTTCAATTTTAGGATGGGGGATTTGCCATATTTAATTAAGAAAGGTTGAGCAATATGGGTACAATTCGTTCTTTAGAATAAATTGAAATTTAATGAAGTTATTGTACAGTGTAAGTTCTTTTTTTCAGGGCATAACTTGTAACTCCTTAGTTATAAAGACATTAACCATTTCAGGGTGTGGAACGTCTACGTTTTACCACATCTAAAAGGGTTAACCCTCTGATGGGTTTACTCGCACTTATTCGTTCTGTAGTATTTCGTGCATGACCTTTAACCAGTTCTGATCTTTTTGACCAATGAAATCTTTCAAACAATTTGTCAACCAATAGAAGTGGTTATTTAACATTATGTTGTTGGCAAGAAACAATACTACACTGCTAGGAAATCTCGTGATCTCAGAGGATTAAGGCTAAAAGACATTAATATTCTAGGTATATTAAGGCTAAGTATATAATCATACTCTTATGTTGTCGTGGGTTCTTGTATAACCTGATAAGTCTTCAACCACAGTTCTTTCCCACAAAAGTTTTTTTAATATGCTACCTGCAAAGGGTTGCAACTCTAACAGACTCACACGCAAACATCCGTTCTGTAACCTGCAGTCTTCGTTGCTTGATTTTTAACTATTTTTGACCTACTGGACTAATATAATATTTCCTGGGATTCTTTCAACCAGTAAATGATGTTATTCAGTCATGTGCGTTGTGAGGGAAAAGCAATTGTACACTACTCGGAAATTTCTTGATGATCAGAGGTTTAAGGCTAGAAAACGTTAATATTTTAGTTATATTAAGGCTAAATTTATAAATATCCTTTTGTAAGCTGTAAATCCTTTCATTTGTATTAGATTGGTGCTCTAAATAGGCAGTGGGATGGTACAGTGTACAGCAACCCGTAAAAATCTATATGATGATATAAGTCTTCAACCACAGTTTTTACTACAAAAGTTTTTCAATGTGCTACCTTCAAAGGATTACCACTCTGAGAGATTCACGCGCAAACATCCGTTCTGTTACTTGTAGTCTTCCCTACAAGACGCCTTCAAAGTTTTGACCTTCTGGACCAATAGGATCTTTCCTAGAATTCTTTCAACCAGTAGATGTGGACATTTAGTCATTATGTGTGGGTTTAGAAAAATCAATGCTACACTACCCTGAAATCTCATGACGATCAGACGATTAAGTATATAGTCAATGATAATTATATATAATTAATTAATTAAACATTTAAATAAGGAAAAATATGTTTTGAATTGCATGTTATTATACCGTTACTTCCCTAAAAGTTTCTTCTCTTTAACAATATTGTTCATCAGCTTTTCTTGAAAAGAATTCAAAAATCTAAACTATATCTGTAATGGCCCATGACTGCTTTATAATCGAAAATACCCACCATGTATTTAATATAAATCAGTTTGTTAGAATTAGTGATGTTTTAGAACCTTCAATAATTTAATTTCTGCTTTAAATCTAATTCGTGCAATTTTTGTTTCGGTATTTTGGAAACGCTTTACAGTAATTGGATAAATTGCCATAATTGTTTAGCAGAGTTCTGACGGAAGGTATGTAATTTTACCTGTAAACAAACATAAGCAAATTTTACTTCCGGTTACCAGTAACGGAAAACATGCAGAAAATAGACTACAACAAAAACACTAACACCATTATACATTCAGTTTTACAGAAAACGCCTGTCTTAGCCAGTGTTCATTACTTTTATCGGTTTCGAACATGAAAACTTTATTGTAAGGAGAACGGGTTCAAAAACAATAATTTATCTGGTATTAATTTTTAAATTATTTTACTACCTCAGGTACTAGATAAAATATTCTGAAAAACTCAGATTTTAACTTATTTTTAAAGAAATACATTAGACAGAAATAAAAGAGCTGCTAATTTAATTAATTTTATGCGTTCCCTATTAAAAGGATAGTATTACTTTATGGCGATGGTACGTACAATTACGATAAAATAATTTTAGTTATAGTTGTATATTCAAAGAATTTTACCATTGCTATTATTCATTTTGCAATCTACATGCTCTAATGTACTCCGAACACGTATAAAATAAGTTTTTTTTACCAATGTACAATGTTTTTTTTACCAAAAGTAATCTAGCTAAATATATATAGTAAAGGAGTAGTATATAATAATATTATTATTATGGAGTAGCATATAAGGAGTGCATCTAACATAACAAAGTGAAATTCTCGAATAGCAAAGGTCCGTTCTTACTCTGAATTCACCCCTTATTCCCAAAATGAAAATCTCCTTTCTAGACATAGATTATATTTCCCTTGCATACCGTTCTAACAATCAATGCAACAATGCCATTATCTTTCAACGATGTATATGGCATACATATACATGCATTTGAACTAGTATTATTTTGTTAATATTGGAGCACTTCATACTAATATTCTGCAAATAAATACAATAGATCCGGCATACAAATCTCAATACATCAAATTGATATAAATAGAGAAGGTTATAATGACTAATATCTCAAAAATCATATACTTTTTTAAATTACCTGTATATATCAAATGTCACATCTACAGATTAATTCATTTTTACGGATGGCAGCAAACAATACATGGAAACAATTCGATACAAAGTGATACTTCACTTCCACTCAAGCCTTTCTCAGTCACGATTAATTAACTTATGCAATGTTGTTTTCACTGTTATTTTGTCTAACAAATTCAAAAAACACGTTTTGGAAAAGGTTAAAGTAATTCTTAAACTTACATTATACGTGTCGTACTAGACGCTTTCAATTTACAAATCTTAAGCATTAAATTATTTTAAAGGTTATGGTTCACATGTAAAATTAAGATAAATTAAGTTTGGTGTCAATACATTTATATTGACACCCCCCCCCAAATAATACTACTACTTCTTAATTAATACTACTTCTTAAATTTCACATTTAGACTTCTCAAATCCATTGAATTACTTGGAGTAATAGGAGCTAACTATTTAATTCAGCTTGGAATAAATGTGAATAACTTCGGAATATATTCAATCTAATCAATTTTTGACTCTAAGGCAATATTTGTATATTTAAATTGCTAAAGAAAATAAGATATTTTCTTATGTTAATTCAGAGTAAGCAACACAAAAAGATTAATCTTAAAAAATGCATCTTAATCATTTTCAGAAAACATTACTAAGTTATACTCGAAATTAAATCTGTAGTGCTAAACGTTCTTTTTAGATTTTATGCAGAATGTAAGTTTAAAATTTAAATGTTCTGTGTTCGCGTGATCAGTTTGAAATTCCGTTTTCCATAATAGACATTACAAGAGAAAATTATGTTACAGTAACTTTTAATTCGTTCTTAAAATAAAAGTAGATATTAAAGATAGAAAGCCTTTAATGTTGCAGGTATTTTAAGTTGATGTTTTCTATCGAATTTCTAATACATGAAACTTTAAAAATTATATTATCAAATGCATTAGGAAACGGAAATTGAAAGAGTATACAACCTAGACCCAAATAAAAGTAATATAAAGGTTTCTATCAATGCATGTTTTAGTAGCAGTAAATCCCCAAATGAACTAATTTCTATTGCCAAGTATAAATATCAAAAAGGTTCTTAAATGTTCTGTTACCATTTCGTAAAAACAAGTTTCAATCAACTAAGTGACTGGAATGGAGAGTCCACCAGCGGGTTTTGAACCTGGAGCTCTTTTCTAATTGCTGAATAAGCTAAAATAGTTCGAGTATTCCTAGCGTGAGGTAACATTATAATTTCACTCAATGTCGTATAACTAAACACTTATGAAAGGCATTTTCTTTCAAGCTAAATGCAGGTGGCAGTAGTGTTTCTTCTCCAGAAACTGTTTTCTGTGCGTTTTCCAAAAGTGACGTGACTTGTCTTGCTTTTCAAACAGATTTCAACATTTCACAAATAAAAATTCCAACTTGAACTATGATAGTTGATTAGTAAACGCCAATTAGTGAAAACACCAAGCATTTCCGAAAGGCGATAAACTACATTTTGAGGTAACCTCCAATACGTATAATACGAGAGCACCATTTAAACTGACGCTAACATGAAAGGGATTTTCTGTGTACGGAAATTTTAATTCCTATACTTACTCGGGGATTTTACATCTCGTGACTCATCGCAGAATACGTACAGGAAACACATTCTACAACAAAAACACACCAGCGTCATCTACACTTAGCTTTGCTCTCTCATACAAAGCACCTCATAATGAAAGATTCCGAATTATATGTTTCATGGTGTACATTCAAGATTCCTTTACACACCCACAACATAACAATGGGTATACATGACATTGAGTGAGAATATATCCTTGTCTTTTTTAAAGATTCCTCTGCGCGTGCTAGAACTTAATTATAAACTTTAGCCTTAAAATGTAATAATTTATTTTATTCAGTAACAAGAAAACATTAGTGCACATATACGTAATGATAAATTGTTTAATCTAGGCATTTTGCAGTACGTTTTAAGATACTTTTTCATAAATAGCAAAGTACATAATTGCGATGGTTCAATTAATTAATAACAACAGTGTAACGAGGAATTTAAACTCAGGTATATATGTGGATTTAATGACCTTACCTTTCTTGAATCAGCATTCATGGATGGATAATTAGACGTAGCTAAATTAGAGAAGCGTTCGTGGACACAAAAGCATCCCAGCGTAAAAAGTAGACTATTAACTGCAAGTACTACACGTGCCAATCTTTTTGTTGCAGTTGGCAGTCTAATTATGCTCATTATTTATTTTTAATTTTTATGCGTAATAATTAATTTTTTTAACAAATGCCTTCACTGAAAGAGGCGCTGATGTTATCCAGTCTAGCATCAATAGTCTTGCTTAAAAATGAATAATAATTTCAAGAGTCCACCCTCTCTAATCGAATAAGAGATAAACTGTAGAGTGAGCGACTCGCCGTTCTGTTGGATTGTCTGAGTGAAAAGGGTGTTTACGGTATTGGTTTGTCGACCGGGTACAATTGTATTATGGTCCATTTACATCCCATTGACATCTTTCCTAGGCTATCATGTCCCTCTGTGGGGGTGCAGATGTCATGAGCACTGCCCGTCTGACTGTACTGATTTATTTATCATTTCTCTTTTCTCCAGTGACTGCGAGACTAGAGATCATTTGCATTCGCCGTAACAGCCTTATTTTTATTGAATTTTGTATTATTTGAAATTTTTTCTGTATCTCCTTCCTCTCTGCCTATAGACTCTTATCTATAGGTGTCTGATTTGAAATAAGAATTCACGTTTTGAAATCCGACGCTGTTCAAGAAAAAATATTCTTAACCTCTAATATTAAAAAAAAATAGTTATATGCATTGTTAACTGATGAGCATAAGTTTATAAAATAAACTTTAAATGGTAGTTTTATGGTGGAAAGGTCCATATTTAGCCTAGCCGGGTCATAAGGTATAAAAAGTTT
Source organism: Meta bourneti (assembly GCA_933210815.1). Lineage (NCBI taxonomy): Eukaryota > Metazoa > Arthropoda > Arachnida > Araneae > Tetragnathidae > Meta > Meta bourneti. The sequence continues at coordinate 73,518,880 of OW119924.1, read as the reverse complement.
AAACATAAAGTAAGAAAACTAATAAATATAAAATTCACACACACAGGAATCTAAGATTTAAACTGAAATAAGTCAGGTTATAAAGTCTATAGTTGGTAATACAGCCTAACGCTGTTGTGTACACAGGGGATGGTGGACTTTAAATCTGTTGTGGCCTAAACGTCCTCAGTGGTGTAGAAGTTTAGAGAGTGGGGTGCCAGCTCAGGTTTTGTTCTCGTCATCCAACCATGGTTCAAAATTACGAGGCGTTGTCATTGATCTTTCCCTTCGGGATTGATCACTGACCGTCCCCAATAGCTCATTGTGTTGCTCCAGTGCAACGTTGATTAACTATCTACCTGCCTATAGTTCATGAAATGGATATTTGAAGAATAAATTTCTATCGTAAAGATTGGCCAGTAGACCCTTTAGGGTTTGATTTGCGAATCGGGGTTCTCTATGGTAGTTAAAAGCTTGAAATTAAATAAAAATCTATCTGATATTAAAAAGACAATAAAAAGATTAGCACAATGGAGACTTTAAATGAAGTTGAACAAATTTAAACCCGTAAATATACGATTGAAGTCATTTTGCCTATGTCTGAGAGTACGTAGCAGATTCACGTCAGTTAATCGATCAAATACAATTCACATTTTTGACTGTGTGCGAAATAGTTTTCTTGTTTGGGGTTTGGTGGCGTCTCCGAAAACATATACTCGTAAAATAAAAATAGTTTGTGGTGAATAGATTTACCTGGCCCGCAGACCAGATACTACCCTCCGAATAGGTTTACCCAACACGCAGACTCGATACGACCCTTCAAATAGCCACTGGACCTGAAACAGGTACCAGATATTCCAAAAGGATACGCATTCAAATAATAAATGGTTTAAAAAATAGAAAAGGAAAGCGCAGCGTTGTTTTGCAAATAGCTGCATTGATATTTGCGCAGATTCTTATAAAAATGTTCTTGTCTATTACAGCATTGGTTTCAGCTTATGATTTCTCATTTGTTCTGTTAAGAATGATCCATTTTTTGCTGTACTTATTGTGTGAGTGTGTCGGATACGTTCAGTCACAGACACTTTCCTAAGCAGATTCTATTACAGTGCTAGACATAACATAGAACGAGCACACGTAACGCATCTAGGCAGAAAGTGCAAACACATTTCATGATCGGCTGATGCTGGAATTACAGCCGACTATTGGCAGAAGGTTCAATGGAGTCTGCTTTTCATGGCAATCAGGGCGAATAAAGGCTTGTACATAGTTGCAATGCGAGAGGCGATTTGCCCGGAGAATAGCAATGCGGCTGCCTTCTATTCATAGAAGGCAACGGGGCATTTTATCAGGGGACATCGGAAAGTAATGAAGAAGCAGCCAAGTGGCAGAACAAATTACCCCAACCAATGAACAAACGAAACGTTTTCTGAACACGTAATCGAATGTTATCGCGTGTTAATCGATTAAGTTAGGTTAGATGGAATAAGTACATTGGTATTCTAAAATACTCCTCAAGATGATAACAAAATAACCATATAAGTAAAAAAAGTGTTCTTTCTTCCATTTATATAGATTAATGTTTGTTATACTTTTCAGAACATATATTGGTGAGTTTCAAGGATAAAATCTTGAGTAAGCAGGGTTTAATTTTTATATATAGCCTAAATATATTAGAGGTGGGCAGTGGTAGACCGGTTGGAAGAGTAATGGATTACCAACAGGAGGGTTGACCCAAAGAACGTCGTGTACAGGGGTTGAACGTTAAATTTGTCATGGCCTTAAATGTCCTCACGTTGGAGTGGTGTGGAAGTTTGGAGAGTGGGGTGCCACTTCAGGTTTTGACCTCGTCATCTGACATTAGTTCAAGATTACGAGGTGTAGTCCTTGGAGATTTCCCTTCTGGTTTGATCAAGCACCGTCGCCAATAGCCCTTTGTGTTGCGTCCAGTGCGACGCTAATTCAACTACTTTAATACATTGTACAGTTTAAATGTTATAATTAATTGTTTATTAACGCTTTCACTCTAAAGCCCTCAGTCCCCTGTCGCATCATGTATGCTAAAATGCTAAAATATTATTCAATGGACTGTGTTTTCACTCACACAATAGTCTTTGAGTAATATTTTATCATGTTATCAGAGGTATCAGGGTATATAGGATACAGGATGTGACAGAGGGCGTATTCAAAATGTAAACGTATTATAGTTAAAACATTAATTAATAAAATACAACATTTAAAATTTATCCAATTACAACATTTAACTTATTCGTTTAGGCTAAATGCTAAAATATTTCTCAAAGAGTTGTTTTCATTAACTCACATAGTTCAATGAGTAATATTTTATCATTAATTTTTGAAAATCTTCATTAGCCCCCCTACAATTGGAGATCACAGTCAAAATTTCAAATCCTACTGTCGACAAATATTGACTTCACAGGCTTTAGCAAATATTCAAAACATTTATAATGTATGTAACTTAATAAAAATTAAGCATTGTAGTTATACTGGTTTTAAGAAAAAACAAAGATTATAAAGCTAACAGATATATTTTATTTTTGAAATATTAAGTCAATATTTGTCGACAATAGGATTTGAAATTATATATACTTTGCGATGATACATTTTATTTAAGATATCTCGCTAACTTTAGCTATATTTATTTTCAGAGTATATTTCAATTTTATAGATTTCAAATTGTAAATCTTAATAATGGCAAATACAAATATCAAGTAATGCATTTTAAATAGTATTTAGAATCCTAGTACTTTAAAAAAATTAAGCGATGATTGAAATTATTTTGCATAGTTTTCTTAAGTTTTCTCGCTATACTTTAAAATGTATTTAAAACTTTCAAAGTACTAAAATTTGTTTTTCATGTTCAGTTATTTCCTGCTTTATTCTAATTAAAAATTAGTTTTCCAAAATAATTTCACACTTTAAATAATAGAAGTGAAGGAGGAATTTATATTTGAAAATTGGACAAGTTTGGTAAGATTATGCTGGAATAAATACCACAATGCTTTCTGATTAGACCAGAAAACTTTACGAACTATGTATACATGTTTGAAATTACATGACTCCAATTACACGCAGTCTGAACTTAGAGGAGAAACAGTTCCTAATATAATTTTTAGAAAACTCGGGCGTTATTGTTGTTTACGGAATCAATTCTAGAATTCTGGAAATGTAGTAAATTAAAGAGTGCGTCTGCTTAAACTTATTTCTTTACGTTCACAAAAATATGACATTTTATTAAAAAATAATAGAACGACTTCACATAAGGTGAAAGATGAATTTTAATTTTTGAAAATATCGCTATCTTTCAATACTTGTAACATTTTAAGCATGATTTCAATTTGCGCATGATTTTGTTGAACATATGTTCGTTTTCTTGACATGTCAAGCATAGATATAAAAAGTATTCCAATGACATATTGTAGCTGTTATGCTCATTTATAATACTCTTTGGATTAGTTAATTAGATCTAAACGCAAACTTACCACACAGATCAGTAGTTTTACAAATGTCTTAAATAATTTCTTGCTTCATTTCTCCCAAAAAATATTTAAAATGTGATATCATTAGTTTAAGTTCACATGACAAGCTGTTGGAAATGGGACTTGTATTAGAAATTACTTTTCGTGGTACATTTTGTTCCTGCATATATTTATTAACAGTTAGTACAGTAAAATTTATTTCTTCACTTTTGAGGTGTATATTTTCGTTAACGGTTGTAATTAACGTAGAAAAAGTGAAAAAATTCATGACAGAAAAATGTACCATAAAAAGAGATGTCGCATATAGATTTTACCGAATAGTATTAATAAATGTGATCCATTTAACCGTAAATACATATATGAAACTAAAAACGTTATTACTGTATATTAAGTTTATTATGACATTTAGAAACATAATGTACATTCCCTATGGGATCTTGCAATAGTTTCTAATTAAAAATAGTATAATTAAAATTATTCTGATAAAAATTGCTGGAAGTAATTTCTTTTTATTTAAAAAATATTCATACACAAAATCTATGTCCAACTTCGAAAGAAATTTTTCGATACGTTTGTTATAAATATTTGATTTGCGTGTTTAAGGTCAATAATGTTTTGGGTTAAAAAACAATATATTTAGTTTCTCAGACATAAAAGGTCTAATATCAGACCATAAAATTTACTGAACGTACTTAGATACTCCTAAGTACCTAAGTGCGTTTCTAGATAGTTGTAGAATTTTATGCTTTGCATTTTTTTAAAAAGATACTACTTGAATGAATATTGTTCCTTAGATTTTGTACGTAATATTTTAATTCAAGCTAAGGATAATATACTTTTGTAAATTGTACTATTTCCTTTCACTTTTTTGGTATATGAATTCTTAATTGTGTGCTAGATACTGTATTTATTTAACCCATTTTAGGTGTATAAATTTTTTAAATATTTTTCATAAAGTTTAGGTGTTATAAATTTCTCTGTAGTTCCTATTATATAGAATGAATTTAACGGAATATTGTGAGTTCAAAAGTAATAATTTACCTAAATATATTATTTATTAAATCCCTTTAAAAATTATTTAAGGACTTACAAATTTTCTTATTTAAAACTCTTAATATGCATGATAAATACGTGATGTTTCATGTTTCTATTTGTATATATACGTACATAAGTTTTGCTTTTTTTATTCCGCTTGAACAGACGTGATAGTATGTCAAAGAATAAGGACGTAATAGAACTTTTTAATCACATCAAATAATTTTGATGATTTAAAGGGCACATATTTTTAATTTGTTTCAATGAACTTCATAACTAAAGTCAGAGGGTTACTTAATTACTGTTAGTTACCATAATATATTTAAATAATAGTCGAGAAATGCTTCAATTACTTATTACGATGTTGTAGCTTTATTTTGAGGTAAAAAATATACTATCAGTTGACACACAACTTTAAAACACCTGACTATTTACTGAAACATCTAAATTCACGATATTGTACTGTACACGAGAAATGGTGTTTCTTCTTTCACTTTTTGCATAAAAACTTAAAAGAAATGTTTTAAAACTAGTTTTTAAGGAGAAAATATCCTATTTCATTATCCCCATATACTTTTTTATACAACTTTCCCAAGTACATTTCTTAATTTTTAAAGTTAAGGATTACATTTCTTTTTAAATAAAATGTATATAAATGTACACCCTAAACATAATTTTATAAATGCACGCCCTAATCATGTTTACAGCATATACCTAATACATTGAAAGGACATCAACGCAAAACTACCTAATTGAGTCATATTCAACCCAGTTAAAATATTGTAATTCCTTAATTAATATACCTCTTCACTTACTACGGTCATAAATATTAAGAATTTGCAATCTACTGTCTTCAGTATTAGCATTAACAAATTAAAAGTACGGAAATTAATTTAATTTTGAGAGAAAACGGTAAAGGATTAATTACAAAACATCAGCTTTCTGTGTTGTAAGAACTTAATGTAGCTATCTATAACATACATTATTTAGCAGTTACAAACAAGCTTTTCTAGAAAATTTAATATTTTAATTTACAGGTATTCGCTCATAATTAATTCTATAGTGCATATCAGAGAGATGATGAATGTAATTGCCAAGGCAATGAATGAAAGAAGTAATTTTCTTGTCACAGTATTTATTATTTAGAACAAATGCGATTCATTTCACAGAACATGTGCTCAGATGATTCTATATTGTTTAGACGACAATAATTTAGAGTTACTTTTAAGAAATCTCATTTGTATTCAAAATTGTAAAGTAATTTTCTAACTTAACGGCAACAAATGTATTATTCTATAAAATGAAGGAAGTGAGAAACTTTTGGCAACAATGTTATTATCTGAATACAATTCACTCCTTAGCTTTGTTGCTGAAGATTATGCAAATGTGCTACATTTCTATACAAAGAAAGAACATGTTATAGGAGGTATAGGTTTAAAGAAGGATATGAGAGTGAATTTCATCGTAATAACATCAAGACGATGATTTTATTTGCTGTCAACCATTACATGAATAAAGCAATCCCTAGTTCAAAAACACTAGCACCATCTACATTTAGCTGTAGCGAAAAACCACTTGCAGGTACATCAAATATTTATATTCTGTCAGAGAAATGGATAGACAACGTCCAGATTGTTTTTGTATATTGCATCATATTTGTACAAATATATGCAGAGAAGGAAAGTATTAATCAGCTTAAAACATAACTTTTAAGGGGAAGCGCCTTTTAATGAAACAGTAATATAAAATTTTCTTCTATGTCACCGTCACTTTCTAAAACAGGGGCTTCAGAATCGACCATACAATTACCATACAAAGTAATTCAGAAATCAAATCTTAAATTGAACGTGGAGTTCAGGGGATGCGCACATTCGTACCTCTAACAGATAATTTAACTCCCACATTCGGATTCGCACATCCAACAGGTGCCTTATTTTCATAGGTGTGCCTAGATTGACTCAGGTACCTGCAACGACAGGAACACTAAGAGAATGAAGAAATTTTTAAGGACCAGAAGTGACGTCATAAAATTTTGGACGTAAATATCTCTAAAATGGCAAGTGAGTTTGAAAAACGGACAGCACTTTTTCAGGTTGGTTTTCGACAAGGAATCGCATGGTATGATTATTGTGGATTCGCGATTCTTATCACACTGTGTATAAATCATCGATTTAATCTTTTCAAAGTTTCTACCTGTGTTTGTGATGTTGCACATCTAAGTTTAAACACCGACAGTTCTTTTTGGTTTGTACTTCTTGCTTTTTCTGACGAATCTAAATGTCTAGATATTTGGATACTTTTCTGAAAAAACTTCATGATTAATATAATCTCTCTGGACACTTTTCTTATTGTATCTGCGTATCGTCGTACAGAAATATTTTAGACTTCCGACACAACAGTATCCTTCATTTTCTGAAACCATGTCATGCCTTAGCAACTTAATTTCCTAATCTTTACTTCCCTTTGGCGAATTCTCGAGTTTTTCACTTGGGTATTCTGAAATTCCTAGATAGATATATAGCCTAATTGCAAGCGCTTATTCACTTAGGACCGTATGTACGCACTCAATATAGTGATGCATTGTCATTGATTCATTTAACTAAAAAGACGAATGAACTGCAAAATATTTGACTGCGGAGATCGAAGGGTATTGGTGATGAAAATAGAATATAATATAGACAAATTGACAGCACAACACCAGGCTCATCTTTCTCATTAATGGTTATTTTTAATATTTCGGATTTTATTGGTATTAATTTCTAATAACACAGTAGAATCCAGTTCCAAGTTACTTTAATTCCAAACTAGCTTTTTGAAATTTATTAATTACATACAAAGCTACTAATACTATCACACAATACCGTGCTTAGTGTCGTGAGACACTACCAGTTTCGCTGAGTGTGATTGGAATGAATAGGGCATGCCACTGAAGTGGCACCGATCAAGAATTTTATGTCAACTTAAGCACATTTACGTAAGAATTTAGATCAAATTCAAAAATTATAGACACTAGCAGCTACACTTTCGATTTATTATTTATTTAGTTGAGACTGAGTTTTCCAGAGGTTTGCAGAGAAATATTGTATTTGGAGAAGGAAAAAGCATCGTAATGGTCGTCCAAGACTTTCTATCTTTAAGGAAATAAAATTTCGTTATTTCTGAATAAAGCGAACAGATTCAGCAGCTGTACTGATCTTCCTCATCAATGGTAGCAATCCACAGGTGCTGCAGCAAGCCCTAGTACTGTTAGACGTAGCTTACGCTAAGCTGGATTAAAAGACCGCCAACCAAGGAAAAACCATTATTAACTGCAGCAATGTATTTTAAACATATGAAATGGATCAAACGACACAAATAGTTGATGAATGGAAAACTGTTTTGTTTTCGAATGAAAATTATTTCAGCTTGTGTAGCAATGCTCCATTTCTTGTCCGCAGCACTGTAGATAAAGCAATGGTTCAATAATATTTGCAGAGAAAAACTAAAACATCTTGCTTTTTTCTTTTCTCTTTTGGAGTGCTAATAACTTGAATGGTGTTTTCAGCTGTCATTAAGGACAAAGAATGAGTGTAACGAAATAATAAAATCCCCAACTGTCTTTAAGGAGAAAACCAAACTCTAAGCATACGTAAAAAATTAATATTGATGCTTATGTTAACTTTTCAACAATAATTACAAAAACCTTTCAACAATAATTACTTAAAAACAATAATTCCTCGAATTTTGTACAGTTATTTTCTGACATAAACTGTATCGTGAATAAAAATAATTATCATTTATCAAAGGCGGAACAATTGCATCTTTCATATACTGTAGAAATTTTAATTATACGATTGCATAAGTAAAATTATAGTATACCTGTATTAATGTCTAGACAAAACGATGTAACCACAGATAAAACAATGCTAAGTAAAAATTAAAAGTTTGTTAAGCCTTTTCACACGCGTGTATAGTGTATAATATTTATATTTTCCAGATATTAGTTAATTTCCCAAACATACATTTGAATAAATTGGCATTTGCATTCTTATGAATTGTCATCTGTATAAATGGGGTATCAGCCGAATTTGTGTTACTTCTTAGAATTCGAGAACATAATACAAATAAAAGCCAGCTATAATCAGTCAAGTCTAATATCATATTTACCAGTTATTTGCTTATAACAGTTATTTATAAATCAAATATACCATAGTTTTAATTTTACAGAATTTATCTATAATACTTGTGTTCATGTAAAACCATAATTTCATATTATTTTTAGACTACTATCTGATTTGAAGCCATTGCAAATTATTTTTATTTGAAATCTTGAATTGAATACGTTATAGGGGTAGCGATTTCATGCAAGTTTGCTTCATGAATGGCACTAGTATGTCTTAAGAATGGTGAAAAAGTTTAAATTGTTTAAGATTTATTTCATTTCAGTGGTTTTTAATTTCGAACTTTGACAAGTGTATCCACAAATTATTTTAAATCATACCGACATAAATAATATTGAATATTATTTTTATCACAAAGTATAATGAATAAAATGTTTCAAAATTTTTTAAAGCTATTTAGGAGCAGATATGAGCGGAGATGGGTAAATACAATTATTTTCTTAGTAAATCTATCAAAATTACACATATAGTTTTGTCAGATTGTCCAAAATGTTAATTATATTTCTCGGTATGCCGCAGAATTTGAGTAATTATTTTATGTGCCATGCAATAAAAAAATTTGAAAATCGCTTACTTATGGTATGATATATAAGGATAAATATTTCTGTAATTTCTTCAGAAACCTAACTGAAGAGCAATCTTACATTTTGTATGTGTAATCTTACAGAATTAAGTGATATGAAAATGATACCACATCTATTCTAAAACCGAAAACTGACTCAGATACAGAAAGCAAAAAGAGACAAGATTTATTTCCTAGTTTCCCAGTTTACAAAATATATTTTCTTATATTATGCATTTGCTATTTAATTTCATGAAAATAGATGGAAAAATCTTAGTTTCCATTCTTTTTATATAATTCATTTGGGGAAAATATAGCTATCCATAGCGATTGCTGGTTTTTAGCTTTAGAATAAGTTTCTTTTTTATGGCTCTTCAATTTAAAAGGTATAGAAGATACCAAATACTTTAAATTTGTGCTATGTGGTGAATTACTCTATCAGAAAAGGCTTAAATATAGTTCAATAGGACAAGTCAATGAATATTGCTTAAACAGTAATTAAAATTTCAATGAGAAAGAAAAAATACAGCTTTGGTACAATGATTTTAATTTGTGCTCACACTTTATATCTATTCCTTTCTAGTAAATTCCAAGTGATTACACTTGCATTTTACTTAAATTCTACATTTACTAAATTTTATAAAACAACGACAAAAATGTGTATTTTAATTTAAAATTATAACAAAGTTCGAATCCAAATTTTCTTAAAGTGTAGAGGGAGCTTATTTGATAAGTGTCTTGAATCCTTGGTACGAATAAACGTAATATGATATCACTACCCATATCGTCGACTTAGCAGAAACACAATGGCTGACGTTTTTTCGGAAACTCTAGATGCTTATTTTCATAACGATGAGAAATACATTGTCCTATTATAATCTCTTGAAAATATTCTGTTTTCAAAATACTTATAATTTTTATTTTAAGACCCAAATACTAATAGTCCTAAAAATGAAATTAATTCATTAATTGACAAAAATAAAAATTTTACAGCTATACAGTAAACATTTTACAGCTATACAGTAAAAATTTTATTTTTGTCAGTTAACGAGTTTCTCCTCTAACCCGGCGGTATAACTTGCCATTAAATACATAAAATTGTTTTTATACACTAAAATAAAGAAGGTACTGGTACTGTGTTTTACAACATGTCTTACTTAGATTATTAGATGTAACTTGATGAAGGTGTTTACGTAAAATAAAGAAAAATGGTCTTTGTTTAATTTCTTCCAGTACATTTAGCGCTGTGTTAATTAATCCTTTTTCTTCAACCCACTAGAAAATAGCTCCACCTTAAAAAATACTGGCACGTGGCCTAAAAAAATCTCAAGACGCATCATGAAATAGCGACTACTCGAAGAAATGCAAGAATGAAGATTAATAGTCGCTGATTGAGAAAATATGTTGGAGAGATAGATAAAGAAATATATCATAAAAAAGCAATCTATTAAAGCGGAAAATTTCTTGAGTAAATGAAAAACCAAGCACATAAAAAAACTGCTGATCATGTAATCAGTTTGTTGTGGATGTACGCAATTAATCACCTTAATTTCAGTCTAGAAAATATTCATATTATTATTGGAGTTAAATACACATCCACTTATTTATAAATGCCACTAAAAGTGCTTTATGGAGGTCGGGGAAAACATTAATAGGGAGACAAAAGTAAGCAAATATTTCAAGAGTTTTTATTTATTGTGGAAATTCACTGTAATAAATAATTACTTCGAATTCAGTTCGTATCAAGCGATGAGAAATGCACTGAAAGTTATAAAGGAACGCAGGAACGCGCATCTCATTAGAATATTCATCTTATTATTGGAGTTAAAAAATACACAACTATTTATGCATAAATACCATTGCAAGGGCTTTATGGAGGTCAGTGAAAAAATTATAAGGGAAACAAAAACAAACAATTATTTCAAGTGCTTTCATTTATTGTGGACAGTAACAAGTTAACTCTAATTAATTATTACTTCCGATTCAGTTCATTTCATATGATGAGATATGCGTTGAAAGTTTAAATGTAACACTCATCTTGTAGGAAAATTCATTTTATTATCGAAGTGAAATACACAACCACTTATGTGTAGGTTACTGAGAGCGCTTTATGTAGGTCTGTGTAAAAATTAATAGGAATTCAAATGTTGTTTTAAGTGTTTTCATTTATTGTGACTATAACAAACTCATTGTAATTAATTATTTCTGATTCAGTTAGATCATGTGAAGAGAAATGCATTGGAAGTTTTAATGAAATATGCATCTTATTATAATATTCATATTATTATTGGAGTTGAATACAGAACCACATGTGCATTCGAACCACTAAAGTGCTTTATGGAGGTCGGTAGAAAATTAGTATAAAAACAAATGTTTCAAACATTTTCATTTATTTTGAACATGAATAAATTCACTGTAATTAAGAATTATTTCTGATTCAGTTCGTACCGTTTAAGGAGAAATGCATTGAAAATTTATTCATTGCCATATTGGAAAAATAAAAAATCATGTATTTCACGGAATATTTTTATTTACGTGTGGTGTTCTAGGTTAATAAAATTCTGCCTTTAAATATTGAACATGAATACATCTAGGTTTGATGCTTTTCTAAGATCATATATTTGTTTTGATATATTTTTAAACATGAAGGGAGGAATTGTAAGTGAGATAAAGTATTTTGTCTTGAACTTTCTATTGGCGACTTGCTAAAATTGTATTCGTAAAACAAAGAAAGCGACATAACATCTGGAAGAGGGACAAGGAAGCACATTCTACCACAGAAAGACATCGGAACCTACATTTAACTCTTGACAAGAAAACCCTCACAGAAAATTGAAAGTTGCTCCCAAACTACAGATATTTCCAAAATTTAATTAAGGTATTGCCTATAAATTAATTTTTCCTTTAACTAAACTTAAATTTTGAGGGCCACTGTACATGTTATCTTAGAATTCTTTTTAAATGTGAAAACAATATCACAATTGTCTTAGGCGAAAAAGTCATTATTCGCAAATTACAGGTAATTATTGATTGGATGAATTTTTCTATCATTATCATTATAAAAATAATTCGTTTCACTTTGTTTCCTATCCTATTATTATGAATGTATTTTAAGGGGGACAATTCAGTTCACTTCGTTAGTTCAGTATAAAGATTTCATCTGTACGTCATTATGAAGATTTCAATTTTTGAATTAAATTTGATGATAAAAAAGAAAATGTGTAGCATATATTTGAAAGAAAAACATACTCGCTTCTAAATATGTTATCTTTTGTATAAACGATGGAATAATTTAACGCAGATAAGTCACATAAATTTACGTCAAAGACCTTCATGAAAAAATATTTTAATAACTAAACAGCTTTGAAATCTCATAGGAAAAAATAGATATCGTGACTAAAAAGATATGCATGTTTTTGCCACGAAGCAGATGTTACCGTTAAAGCCATTTTCTGATAAGATGCATGGATGATTAAAATATAATTTAGAGAGCTAATTTATTCCAGCTTAATTATTTTTCTGTTTCAAAAGTATTACGCTGCAAAAAAACACAATTCGGAGCCATTAATATGCCACTTAAATATGTTTAAATGTTAATTGTACTGCTGTCAGAATAATGGAACGAATGAGCAGTTAAAATAAACCACAAGGGATTTTAAAAATTTAAATTGGAATTTTATGCTGAATTAATGCGGCAAAAATATTTTTATAGTATTTCATAATTAATGATTCAATAACCGTTTGGAATGAATGCCACAGAACGAAAGGACATGAATAGTAAAATTATTTCAAAGTAAAGTAAAATTGTTAATTCAAATTACTGTAAAGAAACCATCCATATTAATTTTGTCGTATTGCATATTTTAAACTAATTCTCATTTGTACAATCTCAATTTTTCTTTTAAACTGAGTTTAATTCATGTATATATATACATTTAAGTGAGGTATAAATTTACAATTTAATCGTCTGAAAGTCACAATATTTCCAAAGAATGTAATATTGCATTTACCCCACAGTATAAATAATGATTGAATAACCACGTCTATCTGTTGAAAGAATCCTGGTAAAGTTTTACTGGTCAGGATTGTCAAAAGATTAGACGTCATACAGGCAAGATGTCAGATTGCAGAATCGATGTATACCTCGATTAAATCGCATTCCCTCATATATGTCCACAAACGCCACTTGGATTTGCTAGATCGCGCTGTTCGACTGCTCGGCAGACAACCAGATTGCGACATCGTAATTTTAGAAGCTGACTTTGCACTGGTAACATGAAAATTTTATGGATGCTGAGATAAACAGAAATACGCCTAGCAGAGACCACCTTCTGTATCGTGAATGGCACCCTGACAACCGTATGCCGAATCCCCAAATACTCGCGCGTTTGCATCAGACTGTGTGAAACCGGAAAATTTCAAATGACCATGGAGAGACAAATCAAACCACTCATCCGTTACTTCCGGAACATCCCTATGCGAGTACGATACATCCCTATACAAGTACGATACATCCCTATACAAGTACGATACATCCCTATACCAGTACGATACATCCCTATACCAGTACGATACATCCCTATGCATGTACGCTCTGAAAGTTTGGAAACACCCTTTTTAACCATATGTGCACCTGTATAGCGTATAGCGAGATTTTCGAGTACTGTAGTATTTCTTTTTCGCCACAACATACATAATGACTCCATAGCCACATATCTTTCTCTGAAGTTTCATAGTGGAACAATAATTCTAAGAGGGTTAAAAGTTTATAAACCTTAACTAGTTAATTTACTTATCGTTTATCATCATTCTAGTTTCTTAAATTTATGCTGTGATAACATTAACTTTTGAGCAGCTTTGAAAAAGGTATATTGTTAGTTTAAAAGTTTTAAAACCTTAGAGAAGTTGATAATTCTTAAAAGTCTAAATCAAAAGAGTTTTCACTGAGATTGAATCGTAGATATTTTAAACTAAAAACTGTTGTTGAAACAGTTGATATATTGTAAATAAGTAATTAACAGAACTTTAATTTTCCCTTTCCACTATTCCATCCCTCAGTTAAGCAAAAAATCATTTATCACGGAAAACACATATGATTTTCTACACATACAATTTCATACTTGTATTTGAATATGACGTCAGTTGTCTTAATTTTCGGTATTGGTATTGGTGTTTCAATTAACGTCACACTGGAGCAACACAACCTTAATTTTCGGATACGATTTTAGTAGTTCACTAACAGGAACTCAAAAAGAATAAATTCTGAATTGATATATGGCAGTTGGTCAACGCAATTAGATTAAATTCTAAACGTTGCCAAAACACTGATCGACTACATTTTTAGGTACACCCATATGAATCATCGAGAAATAGAATTTTGAGGGCAGAAGTAAAATTGCTTACCGTCTGGTTTGCTTATTTACACTGATAATCTCTCATAAGTACAACGAAGGTTTCAACTTAGTTTACTACTTCTTTAAATATTTGTCTTAAAAATAGTTCTTTCTTTCTTATCCCATTAAATCTTTCTCCTCTAATTTTTCTTCCACACATCGTAAGTACTAATCAAGGGTGATACTGATTGTACACAAAGAGGCGAACCAACACCTCCAATTCCAAGATATACAAGAGTAATTGACAGCGTCACTCTCCTGCCGCGGAGAAAAGCGGAACTACAAATCAATGCCCTCTTCATTCAAGAAAAGAATGTGTTTTTTCCATCCGAATAGTTTGTTTCGCTAACATGATGTGTTTTAAACAATTATAAAATATATGGAATTCTTGAGATATTGCATTTTTCTTTCGTACTTGTAGAAAACAAGATTATTAGATTTGAAATAGGAAATTTAAAATTTTTATTTCTTGTAGTTCTTCTAATAAGGAAATTTTCATGTTGTATTATACTGTTTAAGCAATATTATATGATGGCATAAAGTACTTAATGTATATAAAGTTGAAAGTGAGATAACATTAATTTTTTTTAAGTGGTGTAAACAATTTAGATACAGAAATATAAAAGTATATGGTTAATTAAGTTTTTAAAATAGTGGGAGCGATTAAATAAGCTACAAATATGTTCTAAACTTTGTAATCATTAAAAGCTCAATTATAGAACAACATAAAGCGGTTTATGTAGATAAAGTTTAAAGTAAAATATTATTTTTGAATGATATGAATGATTAAATCAGCTAAAAATATATTCTAACTTTGTAATAATTAAATAAGCTAAAAATATTCTAACTTTGTAATAATTAAGTAAGCCAAAATATTCTAAATTTTGTACTAATTAAAAACATGATGACATAAGGCTTATTTAGATAGAGAAAGTTAAAAAAGTGGAAAGTCATTAATCTTTTTAAAATGCTGTGAATGCCCAAATTCACTAAAATTATTTTAAGCTAGATTTGTAATCAATATAATTTTACTGAAACGAATAGTCATAGTAAACATCAATATACTTTCTGTTGTAAAATTAATTTGTATTAGAAATGCAAAGAAGGAAAAAAATGTATCTCATTAGTTGTTACCAATTCAGATATTTAATGCATCTCTATGTATTATTCAAAAACTGGAAATGGTAGCTTTTCAAGAATCATTTCGAAACAAAAAGGATTAGAAAATATTCCATAGCTTTACACAGATTTGCGAAAGTTTTACCCTCCAAGTGGTTTCGACGAGATATCTCGTCCAAGATCGAGTCGATTTTGCTAATGACGAGATATCTCGTCGAGACAAAACTGTACTATTACTCCAAGGAGAAAAGAAGATTCAAGTAGGAAAAAATTGTCTGTTGTCCAGAACTGGCGACAGTTTGAAAAATGTTTTTGCATCAGGGCTGGCCGCTACAGGGCCTTTTTCGACACGAAGATAAACAACCAGGAGAGTTAAAAATCAATTACTTGGATTTACACCAATGAATTTAGTACTGAGTGATTTCCAGAATATAAAAGCAATTTGTATGCTATTTTTTAAGAAAAAACTGAATACCAAATAAATATAAACAGGCAGCAAATTTTATTCAATGGGAACAATATTTATTAAAAGTTAATAACTTAATTTTAATTACATTTTTGCAAGCGTTTGTGAATAAATAAAATATTTAGGTACACTGAAGTTTTAGAAATATACCTTATTTCGCTTCTTACTGCATTAAAACCAATAAAAATTTTAATTAAGAAAAAGTTTAAAAATTAATAATACTCCATTTATAATTGAACTCGTACATCGAATTTGTCAAATTTTTGAGTATTAATTCTTGCTAATACTTAAAAATATTGGATAAAATTCCGTACATTTTTTCAGTTGAATAATGTAAAGTTATTAAAATGATGTAATAAATAATTTGATTCAAATGTAAATTCCATGTTATAAAAGATTATGAACATAATTAGCATGTATAATAAATATAGCGAGACCAAGGAACACAATAAAAAATACAGATGACTACAGATATAGGTAACTAACACGCAGTATGTCTACTCGAATTTTGTAATCTAATTTCACACAATCAAACCATTTACTAAACAGATCATATTGCAGTTTTGTAGATAATTATGTAACAATACTAATCTTATAAAACGGGAATTCCAGTACCCATCAAGAAATATAAAATATTTTCATTACTTTAAGTACCATGATAAAACAATTTATAAAAACGTGGATGTTGATCCCTACAGTTTTGAAACTTAATGAATAAAACATCAGTAAAGTTATGGAGTTATATAGAAAAGATTTTCTGTGGAATTTCTTGAAAGGCGTATTTTATTCTAAACTCGTGATTTAAAACACAATATTTTTAGTAAACGTATCATTTAACGGAAGTTTTATTTTGCGTTCTAAATTCGAAAAATCAGTGGAATACAAATTTCAAAAATGGAAATGCACTTTATTTTTTGCTGCTACTCTTTCAAGCACTTGTGATAAAAACAGTGTTATAGTGGCATACAAGTGTTTGTGTGATATAAATGGGTAATTATAAAATCTATTGAACAGTTTAATATATTTATTCTAAATTAATGAATGCGTTATTACACTTGTGGGAAATTAGTTTCCTTAACAATTTTTTACATAACTTGCATGTTTACAATTCGAGATTAGTTTCATCGTCAATTTTTTATATAATACACATTTTTACAATTCGGGAAGATTAGTACAACAGTTCGATAAAATGTTCTGAATAAATTATGTATTTTAACCAAATTGAAAAACTAAAATATGAAAATTGATTTAAAAAACATTGAATTGTTACTAATTGATTGAACATTTTAATATTTTAAGTACACCGAAAACCAAGCTGTTCCCAATATTTTTATAAAATTTTAATGAAACTTGTCATACATAGAATAATAAATTATATTTGCTGAGATTTTTGGGGGCAAGGGCCATATTTGGCGCGCCAGACACAAGACGTACAATATCACTTAATAGACACACACAGTGAAAGTTTTACTGACACAGAAGCGAGAAATACACCCTTGGAGGAATCACACCTGATAGGAATAGTATCTGCGCCATCTATATCTCGCAGATTGCTAGCGCAATGGGCATACCTACTGAGCCACGACGTCTCCCATAGAATAATAGGAATAGTTACATATGAATGTAACATTAGGTATTGACTTCGAAATTCAAAGCACAAATTGGTTATTATTTCATATCCTAACTTTTTTAGGAGCCGCTGTAGCCCAGTTGGAAGTGCAACGGATTACCAACCGGAGATTGCTAATTCAATTGCAAGTTCAAAACTTGGTCCAGTCAAAGACCGTAGTGTACACGGGAGCTTGTGGACTTAAAATCTGTCGTGGCCTCAAATGTCCTCACGTTGGTGTGGTGTGAAAGTTTAGAGAGTGGGATATCAGCCCATGAGTTGTTCTCGTCATCTGACCTTGGTTTAAAATTACGAGGCGTTGTCCTTGGATCTTTCCGTTCGGGGATTGATCCCGGACCTTCACCAATAGTTGCACCAGTAAAGTTAACTACCTATTTCATCTTATTAAATCATAAATAACTTTTATTAATGTGTGAAAATATTTTAAGTGAAGTAACAAGAACAGTTTATTTCATATTATTCATAAATTATTAAGCTAGCAAAGTATTTAAACCAATATTTAATTGATCAATAAAGTTTATTTTAAAGTCTAATTTTTTTGCAGTATAAAACAAGCAACCAGTATGTTTAATATTGCGTAAAATTTAGTAAATTGGTGCATATTAAATACATTACTGATACTGTGTTTTAAAATCAAGATAAAATATTTTCACTAAACTAATTATACATCGAAAGAGTAATTGAATGAATTATCAATTTTGAAACGCATATTTTAATTTATCTGCTTAAGCAATAAATGTAATAACACGTCAGTATTTACACTGCTGGCCACCCAAATTGCAACACCAAGAAAGACAAGAGATATCACAACAAAATTTATTTTGTAGATAACATGTTGACCAAGTATCAAATGATTAAATTTATAGACTTCTGTGAAGTGTGGTTCCTGCCAAAATCAGTAGCCAGAGTAGCCGCCATTGTTGGAGATCACCGCTGCCACACGCCTCGGCATTGATTCAAAGAGACTTTGGATGTGTTCTTGGGGTACAGCAGACCAAGCAGCTTCCACACGTTGCCAAAGTTGATCTGGTGTGGCAGCTGGGGATGTATTCTGGGTCAATCGTTGAGCAACCATGGACCACATGTTTTCTATCGGCGAAAGATCCGGAGAGCGAGCTGGCCAGGGAAGCAATTCAATCTGGCGATTGACGAAGAACCCTTGGACAATGCGTGCCATGTGTGGTCGCGCATTATCCTGTTGAAATATGGCTGTGGGCAAGCCCTGAAGGTAAGGAAGGACAACTGGCTCCAACACCTCGGAGATGTAGCGCTGGCTGTTTAAAGTACCGGCAATGCGTACTAGAGGAGTGCGAGAGTGATATCCAATACCGCCCCATACCATAATACCCGGTGCAGGACCAGTGTGGCGGTGCATAACGCAGCTGTTCAGCATCCTCTCTCCACGGTGTCTCGACTCGAATCCGACCATCGTGGTGTTGCAGACAGAAGCGTGACTCGTCAGTAAAGACAATTTCATTCCATTCTGCCGTCCACATCCTTCTTTCATCGCACCATTGGTTGCGGAAACGTCTGTGGTTCTGCGTCAAGGGTAGACGAAGCAATGGACGTCTTGCGGACAGACCACTCTGCTGTAAACGGCGTCGAATGGTACGCGCAGACACTGGATGATGCGGTACAGACTGAATGTGCTGTGCTATGGTTCGTGATGTGGCTGAGCGATCCGTCACTGCCATACGCACAATATGCCTGTCATCACGTGAAGTGGTGCACTGAGGTGGATGCGATCGAACACGTCGGTCCGTCGTACCCTCCTGCAACCAACGATCACATATCCGCATTACAGTTGTTTGGTTTCGTCCAACACGACTACCGATTTCCCTGAAAGATAATCCACAATCTCGTTAGGCCACTATCCTTCCTCTGTCGAACTCGGATACTTGAACAAAAGATGATCGCTGTTTTCTACGAGGCATAATTGATCGTTTTTTTTTTTTGAAAAAACCACAAGAAAAACACAATTGCCGTACTTGAAATCGTCGAAATCTCCAAGCCTTAAATAGAGCTTTGAAGTGGCGCCACAGGCGCGCGTGATGTGCGTCTGCGCTGAAATTCTAATCATTTGCATATCTCACCTCCGCTAATGCATGTTGTAAATTTCATATTATTTGCATGCTTCCTTCAGGGTGTTGCATTTACGGTGGCCAGCAGTGTATTTCAATATCAGCATACTGACCATCAAAAAACAGGAAAATGAAAATGTTTCAAAAGTGTATTACATTTTAGAATGCATCATATTCTAGATAATGTTATTATATCAAAGCTAATAGAAGTTTGTTCTCTTAAATTTCGTACATTCAGGATATGAAAAAAGTTATTTTATCGGAAACTCTAACTGCGCATAACTTATAACTTAAAGTTGGTTCAAATATGTTTATTTCTAGGTATAGTTGTCTGATTTAAAATTTTGTTTCCGTTTGGAGCTATTTACACATCTAATATGTAACACCTACACGTCTGAACAGAACTGGTTCCTCTTACTGCAATGCTGGTCAAATGGTAGACTGCTTTGCACAATGGAATTTGGAACAACTGTCTCTCGGTTTGAATCCCTAATTAGGAATGAAGTTTTTATTAGATCGTAATGTGCACAAAACTTTTGGTTTCAGTTCAATTAGCCCTATTGTAGCAGAAACATACCCGTAGAGTGACAAATCAAACTATATCTACGACAGAATACTCTCTGACAGCATTCACTAATTTATACATATCTCTAATTCGTTATCCAACTTGTGTGCAGACTTTTTCATTGGCTAAACATTACCTATGAAGAGCTTCAAGTTACTCCAAACACAAAAATAAGGAAACACCAACGTATCGAGTTTTAGTAGATAGATCAAACTTCCAGCTTTATGTAAATTTAACATACTTCAATCAATCAAATATGTGTAGAGTATACTATATTAGATGCCATTGGTAGTCTACTATTTTAAAAGTGCATTTTATGTACACTGAGTTACGATCCCTTGTGAGGCCGAATAATATTGAGTGGGATTTACCTCGATACTAAGGACGGAAATATATTGTATAGTTAAAGCCATTGCTTACAGGGTAGTATTTCTAAGCAAATTATGATTTGCATCGAAATACTTCAATTTCTACGATTTATTGCAAACGTGATTTCTAATAGCTTTATTTCTTTCGTTGTCCTCTTTCATCGAAATACCTATTGTCATTGGATTGCAGATATTGTACAATACTAGGATATTTTGCAATACTGAGATAAGAATATTTTTCATGGAGATCGCTATGTTGTTTAGCCCACAATATACACTATTGTTTCTGAAAATCATCACACCATGAAAGAATCATGAATTAGAATGAAATTTATACAACATATTAACGATATTACTGTACACGAACTACTCGTATTAAATTTTAGGAACAAATACAATAATTGTAATCTTAAAAATCAGTATGTTGTGAAGCTACCATGAGTTCTAATAAGAGTTTCTTTTCTTTGTATCATAGAATCAAAGAGGTTTGGGATTTATTCATGACGAATTATTTGCTAGTTTGCTTCACAGATTCATTTGTACTGGATGATGAAGGACTTTTCCGGGGTAGTTGACGAGTGACCATATCCCAGACGAGAGAGAAACTTTTACAGCTCAGGAGGTGATAAAACACAACGAAACAAACATTTTTCACCATAGAATGTATTGTCGCAAGTGCAGCGGTTGGCCGCTAGAGAGCGCAGTCAAACGCTTGTATAAAAGCGTTACATTGGGGATGCGAGGCCTGCATCAGGTGTGGTGGTCGACATTTTGAACAGCTTCTGTAATTGTGCCTTTGCGTTGTACTTACCGACTGATGTTTGTATATGTCGTTTCATTTCCATGTGAAAAGTTTCTCATGTTTTGTACATATCGTTTCATTTCCATGTGAAAAGTTTCTCATGTTTTGTACATATCGTTTCATTTCCATGTGAAAAGTTTCTCATGTTTTGTACATGTCGTTTCATTTCCATGTGCAAAGTTTCTCATGTTTGTACATGTCATTTCTTTCTTACCCGTTGTTCCTTGTACTTACCTTTCATTTATGCAAATCTAATTGTATTATTTCGTTTTGTCAAGCAGTTATTGATGTTTATTTGACATTAAAGCGTTGTTTCTATATGTCATGCCTCTTCTCCTTTCCAACTTGCATCGGACCGTGTGTTTGTGCTGAAACGGAAAGCGCTCTCTAGCGGCCAACCGCTGCACCTGCGATCATACATTCTATGGTGAAAAGTGTTTGTTTCGTTGTGTTCTATCACACCCCCTGAAGCTTGTATTATTAGTTTAGATTCACCCTGTGTGTGTGCGTGCGCGTGCGCGTGTGCGTGTGTGTGTGTGTGTCCCAACTCCACTTTTGGTTGACATTTACTGTCTTACAAAGTGACACTGTCTTTCGCACGTCCCACTTAATTAACTGGTTGACTTGATGCGAACTCTCATACTTTTAAGAAATACGCCAGACGGCGCTGCTGACAAATTGCAGAGTGCGTTCTCCTTAACTATCCTAGTGGTTTCAACTAGATATATCATTCCTCGAAATCTGAACAATCTTGCTGATGACGAGATATTTCGACATTAAGATATTGCCTATTTTTTATGATGACGAGATCAGGATCTGGTCAATTTTCTCCTATTGATTGCGATCGTGATTTTCTCTTATGACGAAGTATCTCGACCGTCAAGTTCATAAGAAAGCTTAATGGGATACAACGAAAATTTCTGATCTCAATTACAGGCAGTTACAGAACAGCACCCACTTTGGCCCTTCAAACAATTGCGGGAATTCCACCACTACATCTTTCACTTCAAAAAGAAGCAGTGTGCGTCAAAATGAGAATGAGAATAAGTACAAAGCTTGGAAATGCAAATTATGACAAAGATGACTACGAGGAAAGGGCAATAGGTTGGTCTGTACATCCAGCTAAAACTCTTTCATATGACAGAATAAACCCAGCAGTGGGAGTACCTCACTCCGGCATAAGCTACTTCACCGATGGCTCCAAAATGGAAAATAGAGTGGGAAGTGCTTTTTGTTCTATGCAAGGAGGGCGTATAACCCAGCAATGGTTCACGAGAATGCAAGACAGCAACTCCGTTTTCCAGGCGGAACTGTATGGGATTTTAGCAGCCATAAAAGCGGCAGAAGCAAGAGCAGATAAAAATGTAAAGATCTGGTCAGACAGCCGAGCTGGTCTCCTGGCACTTAGAAATCCAAAAACGCCGAGTCCACTGGCACGAAGAATACAATGTTTATTAAATAACAACAAGGAAATTTGTCTAGGCTGGATTAAAGCCCATGCGGGCCATGAAGGAAACGAAGAAGCAGATAGGTTAGCAAAAGAGGCAACCACAACGGAGTGCATTGATGAAGGGGTGAAATGGCCCAGAAGTCATTGCAGGAGGGAAACCACTAGCTGGCTACTTGGTGCATGGCAGAAAGAATGGGATGAAGGAGAAACAGGTAGGATGGTACATGATGTGTTGCCTAGAGTGTCACTAAAATCGGCAAGTTGGACCAGGGAAGAGACACTCTTCTTCACAGGGCATGGTCCGTTCCCATCCTACCTAACGAGGTTTAAAAAAATCAGTTCAGAAAATTGCTCCTGTGGTGAAATCGGCACACCTCTACATTACATTACAGTCTGCCCCCTTACAGCATCATGGCATATGAGGACGCCTGCCGACCACCTTCAAATCGCATGGCTCAGGAACATTGCTACTACCAAGGGCTCGAGGATCAAAATTATTAACATGATGAGATTCATTGAGAATCATCAGGACTTGATCATCCAAAGAGACTGAAAAACCTACTTTTTTTCTTCTCTCATGTTGTATATATGTATATAGTGTAACTTAGTATAATATAGATGTAATTACTGTATAGATATAATAATGTATAAATGTAACGTGCTCTAAATTCTGGATAGACATGTCACCTCGGTGGCATGCTCTATTCATCCCAACCACATTTATTTAAACTGGTACAGTGTCTCACGACACTAGGCACGGGAATGTGAGTTGGTGTTAGTTAGTTAGTTAGACCGTCAAGTTCTGGTCTGACAAACACCAGGAGGGTGAATTGATAGGATATATGAGTATTCCAATTTTTAGCATAATGTATGTGTCTGTCCAAGTATAACCTTTATGTTTTTATGACGTAAAAGCTATTTTACTTAGATTTAATTAGAAGTCATAGATCGATAGTTTCACATTTACGACTTTTCGTTTACATTGCTTTGGAACGGAGAGAGGAACTCTATAATTGAGTGAATGCAAAGCTGGTTTTACGAAAAAGAAGCCGATTATGATTGGAATTAGGCCTAGAGGAACACCAAAAATTAGATGGATTGACTGTGTAGGTAAGGACTTCGGCATTACAAAACTAAGAACTCTTAAACTGTCGTAAATAATAGGTCAAGATGGAAGGAAATCATGGCCAAGGCACATTCTGGACTGTTGAGCAAGTGAAGAAAAAAAGTATTATTGTAAAATAGTAGCTACTCATCGTATAATGGAAGATCCAACAGTAAAACAGATTGATCTTTACTTGTACGAAAAACACAGAACGCAATTACCATAAGTTTAGAAATATTTTATTTTCAATATTAATTTAACTGCGCTAAAATAGCATAAAACACTGAAAACCTTACATTGGTAAGCCATAGATAAACTCTAATGATAGTGTATTCTCACGAAAACGAAGTTAAAATTATAAAGTTCGTCAAACATAAGTACTATTTCTACATACGTGAATTAAGAGATACGTTGTATTGTAACATGAAAATATACTTGTGAGGAGAGTTAAAAAAAACTACTTGTTACTATTTATGCGTTTAATGAAAGTTGTAAGATAAACAGGTGAACTGCCATGGTAAGTCCCTCTTCCATACTAAACAATAAGACTATACTGGTGAATTTTTTAAAATAAAAAAAATTTATAGAAATTCGCACTCATGTAAGGCGATACAAGATCCTTTTATATATGTTACCGTTAAAGTATGAAATCCGTTATTTCATAGCATACCTAGTTATTCCATGGAATAACTGATCGTGTCCGTTAAAGTGTAAAACTCTCTTGTATTTCATGGTTTAACTAGTTATTTCATAGAATAACGATCTGCAGCCCGTTAAAGTGTAAAATAATCTATATCATATATCGAAAACCGGAGGAATCGAAGAAGTACCGGATGTAGAAATATCGCTCCGGTCGGTTGCTACAGCTCAAAGTTTAGGTACTGGTCAGGGATTTAAAAAATGTTCGTGTAAAACCCAGTGTGTCAACAAAAAATGTTTTTGTTTTAGAAATAATGTTCTTTGTAATTCCAAGTGTCATTTTAGTAATCCTTGTTGTAACAAATGATTTTATGGTACGTTTCCATAAATACCATTTATACGCTGCATAAATTAGATAAATTGCTTCTTTTTCATTTTAATTGTCTATCATTAGTTTAATTTCATTTTAGATAAATTGTTTATTTTACACTTTAACTGTCTCTCATTAGTTATTTCATAGAATACCTAGTTATTTCATAGAATAACTAGTTAAAGTGTCAAATTAATAACATATTACACACTTTAACGGACACGATCAGTTATTCCATGGAATAACTAGGTATTCTATGAAATAACTGAATCATACATTTTAACGGTAACATATATATATCTAATTTTCAATTTTTATTTCTTATGCTTCTCAGAAAAATAGTTCTTCGTGAGAAAACGATAGTAATAACACGAATAAAACATACGTATTAATAAAGTTCTTTATACTTTATTACATCCCATTTATTCAAACAAACTTATTCATCAAAGCACTCGTATTTTTTATATTTCATTTCCCAAAATATTGAAATAAAGGAGCTCTTTAATGATACGGAATTCTCATTAGAGTACATAAAATAATTAATTTTTAACAATATGACTAAAACTAAGCAAGTGAGATAAAATTCTTACGACTTAAAAAAAAATTATCAACTAAGACAGATTGTATTTTCTTATTTCTTCGAGTATTTTTTCATTGCATTCTAATCAACATGTATTTCTTTGTTCGGTTAATGCTTATGTGAAAAAAATTGAATTGAATTTTTAAAAGTGCATTCATTTTAGGAATATAATTTAGCGATACATGATATACTCCATACAACTGATATTTTTAAATAATAATTAGCAATGTAAATAATTAGAACATGTATGATTAAATATGGATTCAACTTACTCTGGAATAAAATTGGATTTCTTAATTAAAGATTTTTGCAATATAAAGTTTTTGAACAAGTAATAAATGTATTTTGTAAGAGAAGTATAAGTATTGAATAAACGTATCTTGTATCTTGTATTTTTAGAAAAAAAGATTAGGAAAAGGTATTTTATGTCAAACAATGTGGATTTTAATTAGGTTTCTGCTAGTTTTTATGAGCCTAACAATATAAAGTTAAGAAATGTTAAATTTGCTCACGGAATTCATTGATCTTTATGATGACTGTTAATATCGACTATATGTATCATGAGAATTATCACTAAACAGTATCTCAAATGTTTTTAGAATCATGGAAACACTTCTGGACCTTAATCACATCGCTGTAAATGGGGCAACTAGCCTTGAATATCGAAATAATAAGAGAAGGCAACCCAATTCGATTCAGATTTATCTTTTTGTTGGTAAATTGCCACTTCTAAAATTATTTAAAATATTGGGCTTATAAATGAAAATATAAAGAAAGAATTGGTGATATACTTTTCCAGCAATTACAGAGGGGTTTTAAAGTCACTTTAACACACACATTTAAAAATTTATAATGTTATACTTAAAAATATTTAGTTTTTTGCAACTGAATATATTATTTGGAATACTTTCTATCAATTTCGGAAAATTGAATCTCATAAGTAGATGCATTCCATCATGACTACTATGAGCTCTCTGGGTAAGTACATTGGGACATCGATGTTCTAAATAAAATTCAATTACTTTGACACGTTGCCCGGTCGTGTATTTCTCCATAACAGATTAACAGCGTCTTATTTACAATAACCTGTTGCACAAACGGGACAAATTATTTGAAAATGTTAATACATTTTTTACATGATAAAGTGACTTATGGACCTCCTTGTACAATTAACGTTCTTGATTGTTTAGTTTCGTATCAAAAACTGCCCTGTAGTGTTCAGCCTCTGGTGCAAAATCCTTTTCCAAACTGTCACCAATTCTGGGAAAGGGACAAATTGTTTTCCCTACTTTGATATTCATTCCCCTTGGAGTAATAGTGCAGTTTTGTCTCAACGAGGTATCTCGTCCTTAGTAAAATTGACTAGATATTGGATGAGATATCTCGTCGAAACACTTGAAGGGTTAATCAAGTACATATTTCTAACATTTCCAAACATTAAGTGACTATTGATTGATGCGTAAAGCAAATACAATATCTAAGACAATTTCTGCGTACTAGCTTAAACCATTTACTTCCTTTTGAAGCTGGACTAGGCTAAGTTTGTTGAAATTCTTTAAACGCTTTGTTTTAAAGATTTTATTACCTTAATGAGTAAGGATTAAAGTATATGTGCCTCTTAGAATGATTAAGACCTGTGCCAATGAAATCATGTTCAAACGAACAAATAGGACTTTTGATGTAATTACAACTACCGTTTTGTATTTGGGCTGTTTTATAGTTTTTCAATATCACTCACTACTCTTCTATGTCCTAAGGCTTGCTAGAATTGGTAGTCGTAGTTAAGGAAGTAGGACTGCAATTAAAGACATTTGGCTGAATTTGGAAATAAACCTTTCTCCTTAACCCTCAGAGTCACAAAATTTCCTAGTTGTCCAATGCTTATTTTCCCTCATTACACTCATAATGATTAACTATCCAAAAGTATTGTTTGGTTGAAAGAACCCTAGAAATTGTTCTAGGAAATTATGAGTTACAAACTGGTAAGAAATAATGCAGAAAAAACTACAGATTGCTGAATTGATATATGCGCATGAAACTTTCAGAAAGTTAAAACGAATCATGCTGAGTTACGAGATACCTAGAGTATGATTTGAGATATCATGCTGTATTTAAAGTAAATTAACTAAATATACCAGAAAACACACTATTAAAAATATTATATACATTTAAATATGAGCTATCAGTTTTTTCAGCAATGTTCATAGAAATAAAAATTATATTTTCATAATTGAAATTTACTTGACCTTAAGTGGAAATGAACATTAGCATTTATTTACTTAACCTTTTGAAGGGCATTACATTAAAAAATAGTTTTTTGGAAAACCTAATGAGTGAAGACCTCTCATCGTATACAAATATATTCATTGCAGAATTTCTGTTTGGTATTCCTAATGGTTTTAAGGGTTGGTGAGCCCCTTTTTCATCGCCGCTCTAGAGTATTCCTAGACAGCAAATGAGGAAATATATATGCAGAGATGTCTGAATTGCTCTCACAATAATCATACCACAAGATCCTTTGTTAAAAATCAACCCGAAAAGATGCAAAAGGTGTCCCTTTTCGCATTGTACTTGGCATTCCGAAGAGAGTTAATTCCAAAGTTTTATGGCATCACTTCCGGTCATTCGAAAACAGCACTAAAACACACAAAAGACAATCCTTAGGCAACCCCTGAAGTGTGCGGTACCTGATAGTATATCGAGAAACCGGTAAATAAATAAGACACCAGTTGGATATGCAAATTCGAATGTGTTCCATGTTTTACCTGTTTTAAGTATGCGTGTGCTCTTCGCCGGTACATGTTCAATCGAAAAACGGACAAAGCTTTTTCGGATTGGTTTTGGACAAAGAATCAATAGGTATGATTTTTGTGAGGTCAATTATAACAATCCTGAGTAACCTTACCTTACATCCTTAACCCTCTGAGGGTTCCACACACATATATCCGTTTTGCAACCTGTAGGCTTCTCTGCATGATTTCCAACCAATTTTGACCTTGACCAATGGAAATATTTCCTAGGATTATTGCAACCAATCGGTGGGGTTCTATCATTATATGTGTTGTGGAATAACGACAATACAACACTACACGGAAATATTGTGAAACACATATATTTAATATGCCTACCCTTAACCATTCCAAGGAGTTGGGAAGCAAGACATCCCGCCCCCCTCAAAGTATTAATGCACTGATCTTGAGGGGCGTACTCTTTCGAAAGAATTCTTATTCATTCTCTGTAGACAGATAAATCAAATCCAAACTCTAGTCAGATATTTTCAAGTAGTTATTTCACCCGCATAACTATTTTATTATTTTATAGTTTTAGAAATTATAAACACGTCTAATTCCTTTGTCACTTTCTTTGAATTCCAGCAACGTAATAGCCAGAAGGTGGAAAAGCGAAGAGCCCATTTTCGGTAAATCGCTTTCTGAACAACAAATGCGAAAAGGATTGGAATTTTTCTTCATTCTGTAAGACGCTCACACAAGAAAGGATGTACACCATCGATTTTCACTTTAAGTTGCCCTGGTCGAAGAAATGACCAATTGTCCGGTTAGATGCTATTCCTTAGAAATTTAGCTACTACTCTTAAGTTACTTGTACAGTTCTAAAGGGCTTAAGGTAGAAATCAGTAATGGATTTTATTAAAATTGACTTGCTTGCTATAAAATGACTCGTTTACCATATATTCTCTATTAAATGTTTTTATAGTTACGATCTGTTAGCCAAAAATTTTGGAGATTTCTTTTTAATTCGACGTTTTGTAAGTTTTTAAAAGCTCGTGGTATAATTTATGGAAAGTTTTATGTAGGTCATAGAGTTTTATACTTTCCAAATCACAGATAAAAACGATGTTATAAATTGTATTGATGATGGTATGTTAAGAGTTCTTTGGAATGGTGAAACAATGAAACTGTTGTCCTAAACTTAGGCATAATAATTAAACATCCGAGACACGATATTTCCAAATAGTGTAGTATTGTTTTCACGCAGTACCCACATTTTGACTAAATAACTACATCTATTGGATGAAGGAATCCTAGGAGATTCAAAAAGTCAAGAAGTGCAAAACTAGTTAGAAGTCATGGGTTGACTGCAGGTAACAGGACTGATATATTTTCTTGTGAACCCCTCAGAGGATAACATGGGAAGCTTTGCGGTCAATAGAGTAACTTGTATGCTATGCACACTTAAATAAAATCATTAAATGAAGCAAGACTCGTAAAATAATCATTAAATTGAGGCAGGTGAGCTTTTATTAAAAAAATGTGTGGAAGCTCAAAATATATAGCAATCTTATTCTAATTTTTTCTTTCAATTTCTTTGAAAAAATGTTATTAACAATATAAAAAACTTGGTTAAAAAGAAGTTCTTTTTCGTTAAAATTATAACTTTCAGTTTCCATAAAACAATAGTTCACACACACAAATAATGCAATCTCTAGTCTAAAATTAAAACTAAATCTCGATTTAACGATAAATATTTTAGTTACATATTGTATAATTTTGAGAAAGAATCTCTCAGATCTGGTGAGTAAATTTCAATTAAATGTCTAGCGATGGAAATTTTTTGCAAAATATTGACTAATTAGACCAGGATTTACGGTTTAAAGTGGAATAAGAATCACTTCAACATCCATGCCAAGACAGGTTTTGAATTTATTTATGTGAAACCATATAGGAAATTTTTGAACGATTTAATAGATTATCAACCAAACGCTGAGTATTTTACTAGTTTTTACGGAATTCCTCATAGTAGATTTGTTGCTTTTAATTAAGAATTTAATCAGAAGCTGAGATTTTACGTTGAATGTTTAAAAAATTTGGAAAACCACAGCAACAGATACGGCTGAAATGTACCTAAAATTTTATCTCCAGGATTTTGGTAAGGGTTTTAATGCACTTGAAATATCGTTGAATGGTACAAGGGCACACTACAGATTCGCAACCTGTTAGAGGTACTTCAAGACTTAAAAAGACAATACTTGTTAGGCAAAATTTTATTGACAGTAAACAATTCAGTTATGAGCTGTCTATCCCCGATTACAGCCATATTTGCATCTAGCAGTTACCCAGAATCCTGCAGTATCTATGCTCCTCTTATCACTCTGAGTAGAACGATCCGTTTAATCTGGATCAATACCATTGACATTTTACTCTAACTCATTTCAGTTTACCCTTGTTTCCTTGTCTAATTCAATAGAGTCACATGTTCATTAGAGAACTGTAGCGTAATGTAAACATCCTAAGATGTGGAATGAATGCCCAAGGCCTAGTGACACATTGAGAAGAGACAAACCCTGTGGCCCATTCACACCATCAGAATCCGCATCAATCTGAATCCAGTAGAAGCTGACTGACGAACATTCGTAAGATTCGTTTCCATACTAAATAGCTTATTCGTCTTTAAACCCTTTAAGCAGCCTGAATCCGGGGCATCAATACACTCGTATCTAGGTTAGTCAGTTTTTACAAGGTTAAAGTTGACCATGATTCGAAAAAGCCGCTTCGGTAGTAAATAGCTCCTTCGTCAAAAAACTTTTCCACTGCTTGAATCAGGATATTTCGTTTCAGTACAGCCCTCGGGGGCATGTCGTCTTTAGGTGTGTAAAGGTATCACAACCACGAGATACTTGAGAGTGATCTTTCCTTCCTCTCATTTTTACACTCACCAACCGTTCTGCTTTTTTCTCTCTCATTTATTACCTTGCGTTTGTCGCAGCTTGTCCATCTTTGGACCTTGTGCCATAAAACCGAAATCAAATAACCGCTTTAGGACAATAGAATCATTGATTCGGGAAGACTTATTTTCGTGATTCAGAATAACGGTTCCGATGCTGAAATATTTCTAATTTGCTTTTCTGTACACAGGATTTTGAATTTTTTTCCATTATATCAATTCAAATACCGATATAAATATTCATCAGAGAAAGGTTCATTGGTTGGATTGGGTTTTATGGCTCAAGGGCAATATGTAACCATCTGCGTCAAACACAAGACAGACAATATCAAAGTAATGGACATACACGCACAAGGAAAGGTTTACTAACACAGAAGAGAGAAATGAGGTAAATACCCCCAGGGGGGAATCGAACCTGAAAGGAATGATGGTATGCCCACTGCACTAGCAACCTCCGCAGACAATTCGGAGGTTGCTAGTGCAGTGGGCATACCATTGAGTCGCGACAGGCCCCTCAGAGAAAGGATGACTAATGCATATTTTTTAGAATAAATGTGTTTCATTCTAAATTCTGAAAAAAATTTTTAAAAGAATGTGTTCTTTCATACAGTCTCCTCCAAACTTTTGTGTGAATCAGCTTCACCATAATTTGGCATTTGCAATATAAAACATTGCAAACCAGTCTCCTCGATTAATTTCGTGTGCGTATAGACTGCACTGGACATATCATTTACGGAACACCCGCTGCAAAGCAACTCATCTCCACATCAGAAAAAGATAAAAATTTAAAATAAATACTAACATAAGGGTGGGTCAATTTAATAAAAATGTCGATCTAGTGTGCAGAAGAAACTTAAATGCTAATGAGAACCATAAGCCCCGCCCAGCCGCAAGAGAG
Organism: Meta bourneti; assembly: GCA_933210815.1. Classification (NCBI taxonomy): domain Eukaryota; kingdom Metazoa; phylum Arthropoda; class Arachnida; order Araneae; family Tetragnathidae; genus Meta; species Meta bourneti. Next base: position 73,486,496 of record OW119924.1, on the reverse strand, counting down.
GTCACTCTCCCATATACTGACAGCGACTGAAGGTGCTTAGGGTTTAGGTCAAAACGTTGATACTGGACGAATCCCTAAACTACTGAACACTCGCACAGAAGAGGGTTAGCAAGGTAAAAATAAGAAAGGCAATTAAACAAGAAAAATCAGTTAACATATTAAAATATTAACTTTAAAAGTGATACAAATAGTGGTCCAATCTAGTCCGTAAATAGCCCTAATTATTAGCCTGCAGAAAAATCAAAGCAAATAGGGAAAATTAATCGGGGAATGAATAAATGGAATTGAAGTCATAGACTTCAGGGTCCAAACGGAACACTCCGTATCGGCGTTTAGACCTTTGCGGGATTCGTATGCGTATATCCCACATTTGTACTTTCGCGTTCGTATAAAATATAATAATGCATTTATTACATCTTCCGTTGTCTAAGGAGCAACAGAGGAAAGTGTTTTGATTCGGTAGGTAATTGAATTAACATCGTAGTGGACGGAATATTGGTGACTATCCGGGATAAATCCCGAAGGGAAAAGTCCGAGGACAACACCTCGCAATTTTGAACCACGGTCAGATCATGAGACAACATCTGAGCTGGCACCCCCACTCTCGAAACCTCCACATCACTTTCCTCATAACAAATCTGATCGGATCTTGGAAGACGAGATACCTCGTCATTAGAAGAACACTGACCCTATCGTGATCTCGATATAAAAAAATCTTCAATATCTTGATGACGATATATTTTGTCATCGGCAAAATCGGTCAGATCTTGATGAACAAGATGTCTCGTCAAAACACGGATGGATGCACCGCATTCACATGGAGATGTATGTCCACAATCGGTATCTAAGAGTTGCTAGATGTGGCTATTCGGAAAAGTGGTTGTTTCTCTGTTTGCATTATCGCTACTTTATAAGGGTAAAATTCACCATTAAAATGCATAAAGGTAAAATACATCATATCGCTAATACTGAGATGGCTGACATGTACCTTGGATATGGGTCGGTAAACGAAAACAAACTGGCCCGGTGAGATTATATAGTGAACGGTAATCCTACAGACATGCTGAATCATTCAATGTGGGAACCAGATTAGGGGTAAAAATGGAACCTTCCCAAGAAATTGGCATGATAGTGGTCGGAGATGATTGACTCGCATTATTTCCGTAAAAAATTGGATTGTGATTCCGGGAAGTCTAGATAGTGATTCCGGGAAGTCTAGATTGTGATTCGATCAATCATAATCTAGATACGTATACACAAGGTGTAGTGCTTTACCTTGTCTGGCTTGAATTACCGTTGATGGCCGAAACTTTGCGCACTACTGTGGAGTGCCAAAGTAAAATTACTACTAAATTTTTAAATTGTGAAAAGTAAAATGTTCACTTACTGTAAAATGTTCACTTACTAATTCCTGCATCTTAGTAGCACATCTCACTAGCGCTTGCAGACAACATGCTTAAGTGAATACAGTTTAATTTTGTGTTCCCTACATATACTTCACGGGCTGCCGTAGCCCGGTTGGAAGAGTAGCGTATTAGCAATCTGAATTTTGAGAGTTCTTAATTCGATCAAGCCACAGACCGTCGTGAATGTAGGGGCTGGTGTCAATTTCATCTGTCGTCGCCTCAACTGTCCTCCAATTGGCTTTTAGTGGTAGTTTGATTGGGGTGCTACCTCTGGTATTGACCTCGTCATGTGACGAGGATTACAAATTACATGTTGTCGTCTTCGGATTTTTACCTTCGGGATTGAAGATTCCCATCGCCCAAAGCCCTACGTGATGCTCCAGCGTGAAGTTAATTGAACTACCTACCAAATACTTTCCTACATCCTTAAAGGACAGGTAGTTGTTTTTAAACGCTCTGTTTATTCCGACATGTGTGCTTGATCTCAGGGATCCGCTTATAAATCGTCAAGTAATTGGCATAAACATAAAGAAATTGTGAGTGCGACAAAAGGCTGGAATACACCCAGGGTAAGTTGCAGGAATTGAACCTGCACCCTGCGTACAGGCACGAGACAAACCCATAGAAGCCCCAAGAGGCATAGCATACACCAGAAAACTACCTCTTGTAGATTCCACAAGCCTATTCGAAGCCTATTGGGTTCGCCGCAAAATGAAACATCTATCGTGAACCTCGTTCACAAGGACAGTTGAATTAACGTCGCACTGAAGCAACACAACGGGCCATTGACGACATTCAGGGATCAAACCCGAAGAATCACACAATTGACTTTAGTTACGATACCTGTTCCATAACGTCATTGTTCGTTAGTGAATATGCAGCTAAACGCTGGTATGCTTCTTTGATGAGTTTAGTTTTAGTTTATAGCCGAATTTTCATAGGTCCATTCTCTAGAGAATGCGAGTCCATTGCAATCAAAATAGAATTAAGGAAAGAGACAATTTGATGAAGTAATGAGATGTACTGGGGTTACGTTGAGTAAAGTCATAATGGTCTACACCCTGAACCGATGTGTCATTATTGCCAGAGACAGACTATTAGAACATAGTGTAAAAACTTTCAGAAGTAAGGCGTGGATGTTTATGGGCGATAATAACTTTTTAAGTCATATATCTCAAACGTGGAATGGTAAGGTATTTCAATATGAATAATATAGATTTCATTTGAATAAATAGTACAAGTCAAATTTGTACTTCGTACCATTCAAGATACTTGAAATCTGTATTATTCAAGAGAATTACTGATTGTCTTAACATACCTTTCGTAACTTAAGAAGTCTTAAAATTCGTTACAAGGTAAATGTGCCTTCAAATAACAGCACTCTGTCAAGCAAATCGCTAGCTCATATTTTTCAGTTTTTATAAAATATCTGTAGATTTTTAAACGTGTTTGCATTATCATGTTTAGTGTACTAGGATTTTCTCCTTTATCTTTCTGGGGATCGTAGTAGCCCAGTTGGAGGTAGGTAGTTAATTAACGCCGCACTGGAGCAACATAACGGCTGTTAGCAACGGTCGAAGATCAATCCCGAAAGGAAAGATTCGAGGACATCACATAATTTTGAATCACGGTCAGATGAGGGTAGCCCAGTTGAAAGAGCAACGGATTAGCAATTGGAGAGTTCGAAACTCGGTCCAACCAAAGACCGTTGTGTACATGGGCGATGGTGCGCGTTAAATTGTTCATGGCCTCAAATGTTCTCACGCTGGTGGGGTGTGGAAGTTTGGAGAGTAGGGTGCCATCTCAGGTGTGGTCCTCGTCATCTAACAGTGGTTCAAAATGACGAGGTGTTTTTCCTTGGATCTTTCCTTTCGGGATTGATCCACACCGTCATAAATAGCCTCTTGTGTTACACGTGTGACGTTAATTAATTACCTTTATCTTTGTGCTATTTGCAACTTTCAATACGTAAATACATAAGCTTACAAAGTTTTCTTTACGTCTATATAAGTGGAAAACTATTAGCGCTTTGGTATATTGATTATTATTGTGATCTTGAATTCCACAGAATAGCTTATCCCAGAGCATCATGTATAATGAATCACCATACCCACAAAACTCCAGGTGGCGTAACTATTATAAAGTCCGATACAGACACCCGAATTCCACACTCGATTGTTGAATTTAAATCGTTCAACGATCTCAAATGGAACAGGTTCAAAATGAGCACTCATCACATCCAACAGTTCCTGCAGCGTTAGTGCAGTTGGTTTGCTCGGGAGACATTAAGTTCTTCAGCAATCCTTAAGTATTAGGTACCACAACAGTCAAGCTGCTCGGCAAAGTTTGGGTACTTCAGTGTCATTCGCTATGAAATACTGCTGTAGCCGCTCTGTATAGTGAGCCCAAGTCTCCACTGCTCTATTGAATTCTAAAAATTTCAGAAAATGGACATTGTATAAGCATTGTAAGGTACCTTCTAGAGATGAGCAAATTCGTTGAATGCTCTTGACGAACGACGCACTACGTACTTGTATTAAATACGAGTCCCTGCCCTCGTCGCAATTGCTATTTTCGTAAATTGTAACTCATTTTAAAAATGATGTAGGTAGGTAATTCATTAATTACTACACTATAATTGCTATTAGAATTGCTAATTTGCGACTCTATGGTTTGCTAATTCTCGACTCTATGGTTGCTAATTCTCGACTCTATGGTTGCTAATTCTCGACTCTATGGTTGCTAATTCTCGACTCTATGGTTGTAAATTTGCGACACTACCACACGCGACCCGCAAAACATGTGGAAAAAAATTACTGCGTATACATTGCCTAAAACTCATTTTGTTTGTCCAGTTTCAAATATATTGATGGATAGGTAGTTGTTTAACGTCTCGCTGGAGCAACCCAACGGGCTATTGGCGATGGTCTGGGATCAATCCCGAAGGTTGAGATCCGAGGACGACAACGTCTCGTAATTTTGAACCATGGCCAGGTGACGAGAGAATCACCTGAACTGGCACCCCACTCTCCAAACTTCCACACCAACTGGAACCAACGTGAGGGCATTTGAAGACCAACAGATTTAACGTGCATGAGCTCCAATGTATACAACAGTCTTTGGGTGAACCTAGTTTTGAACTCGCAATCCTCATATTGCTAATCTGTTGCTCTTTCAAATGGGCTACAGTGGTTCTCATTTTGAAAGGAAATTATTTTTTAATTTAACACATAAGGTATACAGATCACACACGAACATACGAGTTGACGGCCAAGTGGATACTCAATTTTTGTGACTAATGTCGTTGACACTGTTTTGATTGGAAACTGATTCTTATTGTTCTACCAAAGGTCCAGTTAAAGAAAAACGTGACATTAAATTCACGTTTAATACAATTTTGACAGTCCCGGAATCGTACTCCACAGCAATTATATTCTTTTTTTGGAAGCCACAATCTATATAAATAAAAATGTAATGTCCGTTTGTTCCTAACGCAAAATCTCCCAAAGTTTTTCACCGATTGCCTTGGAATTTTGCCACAACGTTGCATTCAAATACGCGCATGTTTTAGTCTACTTAGCTATATATGTAAATAAAAATGTAACACCAGGAGGAACTGGTAAAACGTTCCTAATTAAATTGATTCTGGCCGCAATAAAATCCCAAAATCACATTGCCTTAGCACTTGCATCGTCCGGAATAGCTGCGACTTTGATACCAGGTGGAAGAACTGCTCATTCCGCTTTGAAATTGCCATTTGACATTGAATCCCCACGTGTAACATTTCCAAAGCATCCAGTATGGGAAAAGTATTGCAAAAATGCAAACTTATCGTTTGGGATGAATGCACAATGGCACACAAAAAATCGCTCGAGGCTCTTGATCGATCATTGCAAGATTTGCGTGGAAACATCAGACCATTTGGAAACGCATTAATATTGCTTGCAGGAGATTTCAGGCATACATTGCCTGTAATTCCTCTATCGACACCAGCGGACGAAATAAATGCTTGCCTGAAATACTCTACTTTGTGACGACACGTAAAGATGTTGAAATTAACTGCAAATATGCGTGTTCAGCTGCAAAACGATCGATCAGCTGAGATATTCTCACATCAATTGCTGGAAATTGGAAACGGAAAGGTTCCGGTTGATCTGACCTCAGGACGAATTTCATTGCCTCATAACTTCTACAATTTAGTGACGTCAAAAGAAGAATTGGTTGAAAAAGTATTTCCCAATATTCAAACCAATTATAAGAATCACGATTGGCTGAGTGAACGAGCTATTCTTGCCGCCAAGAACAAAGGCGTCTACGAACTTAACAGTATTATTCAGTCTAACATTCAAAGCGAGGCAGTCACATACAAGTCCGTCGACACTGTCGTGGAAGCAGATGAAGCAGTTAATTATCGAACAGAATTTTTAAATTCACTCGATCTGCCAGGGATGCCACCGCACGTACTGCAATTGAAAATCGGTGTGCCAATTATCATGTTGCGATATATCAACCAGCCAAAGCTTTGTAACGGCACGCGGCTTGCAATAAAAAAATTCATGAGCAATATCGTAGAGGCAACAATCTTAACAGGACCTTTCAAAGATGAAGATGTCCTCACTCCTTGCATTCCTATGACTCCAACTGGCATGCCATTTCAGTTCAAGAGATTGCAATTCCCAATTCGATTGGCGTTTGCAATCACGACAAACAAAGCTCAGGGCCAATCGTTGGAATTGTGCGGTTTAGATCTAGACACGGATTGCTTCTCACATGGACAATTATATATCTTATCAGACAATGGAACAACAAAAAACATTGTATACCCACAAGCATTGTGAAATAAAAAATATTGGAAATGTGTGCTTTCTTTTTTCTTTCTTTTCAAGTTAACCAGATGAGCCACAGCAATGCGTGGCCCGGTTCAGCTAGTATATTTATAAAAATATATTGATTTTTATCGTTATATGTTTAGTTTTCGTCTATTCGTTTCCATCTGCAAACACATTCAACGGAAAAACTAACACGTACATACGAAAACAAAACAATGGTAGCAATTGACTGATTAATCCAATAATCAAACTATAGAATATACCCCAAAACACGAAAGGACAGAGAAAGAATGAAATCTCCACACAAATATATGATTCTAAGATTGATAAAATTGTATAAGGGATTAGAATAATTCCTCATATTTTAAAATTTATATTTTTTATCTTTCCCTTCGGGATTGATCCCGCACCGTCGCCAATAGCCCGTTGTGTTGCTCCAGTGTGTCGCTAATTAATATTACCTACTTACTTACCTATCTTAAAATTAATATTCCCGCATACAATTAGTCAGCAAAAAGCATAATTAAATGTCTACTGAACACTTATTAAATAAAAATCGTAATACTTAACATTTAGAAAATTCTTGAAAATCTATTATTAAATACAAATCTGTCAACAGTCAGAATCGATACACATTCGAAATTTTGAATTTTGTAAATTCTTTGAAAAACTATCTCATCATACGAGAGATAAAACAACACAAGTGGAAAAATAATTATTTATATTAAAAAATAGAATTAAAATAATTTTGAAAATATGATTTATTTGATTATTTGCAAGTTATGTCGTTAATTTGCTTTAATTCTTTCGTGTCAGGGCAAAAGGGGTTTAGTCTGACTTTTGATGGGTTGAAAGGAGTGCACCATGAATTAAAAAATAATTTAATGTGATTAAAACCGAAACTAAATGAATCTAAGAACCTACATTGCAATTATTTGTATATGCTCCTTTTTTATCCTGAATATTTGAGAGAAAGAATAAATATTCAACTTAAGGTTAAGAGAATTAGCCATTTTGACTTAACCTAGCCCTTTGCTTAATAGCTTTTTGCTTTGGAAGAATTAAAAAGTGTTTTACCTGTATAGAAAATATTTTTAAATTTTTTAATGGAAGTCATAAAATAGTATTTTTCACCGGTACATATACTTCCCTTTGAAGCATGTATAGGGTCTTGCACTTAACTTATCTTTAGCAATAGATAAAATAATATTGTATTTATTTTTAAGGTTTAAAACCATTAAATCTTATCTCCACAATATTTCTTAACTGTAAATAAAAGGGAACTATATTGCTTATAATAATTTTAAAATATGTTTAATGGTAAATAATTACATTAAATCATTATAAAATTATTAAACATTTAATCAAATGAATGAAAACTACAAGCACACCTGCTTATTTTAGGCTTATTATAGAGATAATCGGAACTTTATCTTTTCATTTGAAACTTGCACATCATTCCGAGTAAAGTATTTCGATCCGTAAAGTATATAAAAATGCATTATAATTTGCATTTTTTAGAAGTTAAGTGAAGTAGTTATAACAAAGAACAAATGTTTCTGTTCGAATTTCAAGGGCAAAATTGACGAAAGGGACAACAGTTTGGAAATTTGGAGAATATTTGTTTTTATACGATGCTCTTGTTAGCCTGTAACTGATTCTTTTCAAAATTCTCTTTTAAATATTAGAATATTCTATTAGGTCTCGCACGTTTGTACGAGATTACCAGTATCGCTTAAGGAATCCTTAATTTTGTTTAGTGCTTTAGTTTCATATTAGACACTTTTACTAAGGTAGAGGAGTTTTCTGATTTCCGAAAGAATTGCACAATGGAAATATCCTGTTTCGTGTGATGTTAGAATAATATATTCGCTCTTATGCGTGTGTATATGACTACCAGTAATCGCTTAATGTATGCTTAATTTTCTTAGTGATATAGTTATAAGATAGTTTAACTAAGATAAGCGAGTGCTTACTTCCAAGATAATTTCTCAATGACAAGATACTAATTTGTGTGATGTTAGAATACTATTTTCGCTCTTAAACGTTTGTATAAAATTACCAGTTTTGTTTTATGCATCCTTAATTTTTCTTAGTCCTTTATCAAAAACTTTAACTAAATGATATAAAAACTTTTACGTACGTAGACGAACTTTGTTCCTTGAAATAAGTTATTTCAATAAAAAAATCATGAATAGACTAGACGAGAAAGAATAGATAATAGACAATATAAATCGATTATAGGCCACATTTCCTTGGGATTAAAACGGGACTGTGATTATGTAATATTCTATATTCATGAAAAAGTATGATGAAATAACATACTGAGCTCACTCACCCTTATTCTTCAGATACAGGACCTATACAAAAATGTATGTACCTCAAATGGAGTTCGTACTTCACCACGATTGTACCATGAATATATATATATATATATATATAATATATATATAGACCATCACCAAAAATCAAATGAGAGAACCCAAATAAAAACAAAAGCCAAATGCAAGTAAAAGTAAGAACCAAAAGGTGAAGCAAAATAACAACAAAAATATTGACCCTTTAGATGAATTAGACTCTATTCTTAGGGTACCTTTACTTATATATATATATATATATATATATATATATATATATATATATATATATATATATATATATATACGGTTTTTATTAACCCTTCTGAAGGTTGTCTTGGTGAGGTATCACGTCGTTATCAAAATTGACCAGATCTGGATGGACGTGATACCGCGTCATCAGAAAAAACTGACCAGATCTTGATATCATCATCAACAAAAACTTGGCAATATATTGATGACGATATATCTCGTCGGTCATGTTTTGACGGACGAGCTATCTCGGCGAAACCACTTAGAGGTGAAAACGACGATACGACCGGGAAAAATTAAAAAAAAAACAGTACTGTCCGGTTTAAAACGGAAAGCATAGCCAGCCTACATATAAACCTGTGTTTTTCACTCACTCAGACCAAAACATTTTACGCAACAAATGTTCATTCCTCTTTCAGATCAATATAAAAATAAAAACTGATGCTCACCTTTTTTTCGATGGTGGAATCGATATCTTCTATCTGATTTCCACATGTTTCATTCGAAGAAACCTTGATTGCGTCTTCCGCACTGGTCAGCTCCAGAACGACGATTTTCCCCGATTTCTCAATTTTGGAAAACTTTTAAGCTATCCAACCACAGAAAGAGCGTGCTCCTCCGGAGGGGAGAAAAACGAAAAATACAATACAAAAAAGTTATCTTGAATGATCTCGAGTGCACTTTTTCCTCAACGTTGCATACCGCCGGCAAAGCCGAGAGCAAAAACCTTCCAAAGCCTGCACATCCGTATGGTGGTTACCTCGAGTTTTAAATCTACAGGTTTCCCCCTTTTTCTAAGTTCGCGCGTGAGGCAACTACCGCCGCCTGATCAGTCCGTCGTCAGAGCTCCTGTAAGGTTGGCATAAGCGCCTGAGTCCGAACAGACGAGTTTCATCTGCTGGCGCCTACCGCGATACCTAATGAGTGTCGCGTGCTGCCATCTGTCGGGGACTCGCATCACGAAAATGACCTCGGCTGTAAGATCAAGTGAATGGAGCCCGGTCGAGGCTGTCTATAATTTATTATGTTCCTCTAACGGACTCACCGCCGCTGACTCTCCGATTCTTTGTCAGAAGGGAGAGTTATAAATGAAGGATTCCGTTTTCTCTGAGATTTGCAAATTTCTTTTGCAAAACAGAGTTCGTTTTTTAAAGGAGGGTTTTAGTTTGTGTAACATTTCAATCAGTTTAAATTATTTTTTCCTTTAAGAGTTGAGGGATGAAGTGACTAAAAGAATATACTTATTTCTTTACATGTTATTTATTCATAAGAACAGCAAAATACAAATAAATGTATTCTTTGCAAAGCAGAACAGGTTTTTTTATCATGCATGCATAAAATGTTTTAAAAGGTGCATTTTAAGTAATTTTTTTGTTTAGTCTAGTTAATGACTGGAAGGGAATAATTGGATACTTAAGAACCTTATGATTAATTTTGCTTTCGCAAATAAAAGTTCATTACTTTAAAAAAAATTATCACAACTTCATATTAAGTAATGAATAAATGTAATGCAAAATGTAATAAGATCTAAACTAGGATATTCATCATCCTGACAGTCATTACAGCTTTTTAGATCTGTCAGAGCTTTAATTTCTTTTTCATAAATATTACTTATACACTAAATTCCGAAAAGTATTGATTGAATTAGAAGTTCATTTAATTCCCTTTGTTTTGGTAAACTAACACATAATAGATTACTTTGCCTTGAAAACAATACAGAAAAGATAAATACCCGGAGAACAAATTATATTCATAATTTAAATTAAATGTTCTTACAATGACTATAATAAACACACACACACACACAAGCATTCGTTCATTCTATAAAAAATTACCCTATCTTTAAAATCTTTTTATGGTAACGAAATTTAGAAAAAAACAAATTATTTAGTAGTTTTCTGTTGCTTTTCCTAGTACATTTCCGGGCCGCGGTGGCCCGGTTGGAAGAGTAACGGACTTGCAACCGAAGGGTTGCGAGTTCGAATCCAGCCAAACACCGTCGTGTACAAAGGGGGCTGGTGCACGTTAAATCTGTCGTGGCCTCAAATGTCCTCACGTTGGCGTGGTGTGGAAGTTTGGAGAGTGGGGTGCCAGCTCAGGTGTTGCCTCGTCATCTGACCGTGGTTCAAAATTACGTGGTGTTGTCCTCGGATCTTTCCCTTTGGGATTGATCCCGGACCGTCACCAATAGCCCATTGTGTTGCTCCAGTGTGACGTTAATTGAAATCCCCCCCCTAGTACATTTCCATTGAAATTTATTTCATTTTCTATTTCTGGTAATTCGGAGTACATAATAGATTAAATAGTTTTGAAACTGTTATGAAAGCAATCATAATTTCACACGTGATACTAATTTTAATTTTAAAAGTAAAGCTCAGGTGTTAACCTCGACATGTGGCCCTGGCTGGTTCAAAACTACGAGATGTCCTCAAATCTCTCCCTTCGAGATTCATCTCATTCCATCACCAAAAGCCCATTGTGTGCTGCTGCAGGGAAGTAAATGCAGCCACCTACCTACCAAACAGAGTAGTGTATTTGAGGATTGGTGCACGTTAAATCTATCATGGTCTAAAATTTCTTCACGTTGGAGTGGTGTGGAATTTGGAGAGTGGGGTACCATATCAGGTTCTGACCTCGTCTGTTGATTCCTGACCGTCTCCAATAGCCCAATGTGTTGCTTCTGAGCGACGTAAATTCAACTACCTACCTACCTTTAATTTTCAAAATGACATTTTAATGAGGTGCCTATCTAAATGCGTTCTAATTATGAAACAATTTTCTTTTTTTCATACATCTACTTCAACAAGCTTCTTATTTCTTTACACATGTGAATTCTATTATGTGTATAACATAATATATCCCCTCAAGTAAATTCCATCATTAACGAAAAGTTATATGAATCTGACCACATCTTCGTGAACCCTTTTTCCAACCAGTGGACAGATCAACAGCACTTCATGCCTCTCACAAGGTAAAAAAAAACGTTAGAATTCTATAAAAATTTATCGAATGACTTGTAAATACCTGTGTCTGTATTTTTATTTATTATTAAAATACGTCCCCTTAGTTTAAGTTTCATTTTCTTTATAAAACAACTCCTCTGCTAGCATCCTTAAAACAAAGAAAAAGAAAACTCTTTCAAAAATGCTATTTTCTTCGGAACTTCGTAAATACCGCACTGTTTAACCTTTGCCTATATGCCACCTCGATTATTCAACGCCTGGGATTCAAAGTTGTCATGCCGTCCTCAGTATGTGATGAATCCCTCGCGGCATTGGATGCGATGGGAGAGAGAAAAGAGTGGAAGAATTTACGGGATTTATTTTAAGAGCCACCACGGCTCTCACTTTCAATTCATTCCAATTATTTTCTCTTGCAATTTCCAAAGAGCAATGGATGTAGAGACTAGCTTATTTACGGAATACATCCCAAAATAGAAACAGTAAATTCAGCATCGAATTTTCAACAAAGAGTATATGTTGATAGTATTTGACTGTTGCGGATGTCAGAGGCGAAGCTATTTATTTATAAATTTTCGGGACATATGAGGCTGATACCGCCCTTCTCTCTAAAATAAACTGAAGTAATTAAGGCGATGAGAAAGTACATTATTGAAATAATGAGGTTAGAGTATTCTAATAAGAACCATATTAAGTTGTTAATGAATGGATATTCACAGTATTAATTCTTGATTGCAGTTTTTTATTGGTTACATCTAAAAACTATTAAGAGAGGCGGAGCTTTGTTAATCAGCAAGAAAATCAGCTTGTCATGTTTGCTTTCCTGTCGTTTGTGGAAATATAATATAATTTAGATATTTTCCTCCTCTTTTCTGAGTAGTTATACGATTACTGGGGCTACATAAAAGAAAGGATCGATTTTTAAAAGCTGTAGTCCAAAGATATTGAGAGGATGATAGCATCCATTTCACACTCTCATCCAACACTTCAACAAGGGAAAAATTATGCTTAAAATTATAAAACATTTTTTCACGAAAATAAAATTTTTTTAGTGTATAATTGTGAAATGCTTCCCCCTTAGAGTTAGGGGTTGGTGTCGATGTAGATTCCCTCAGATAAGCCTCTGTTTGAAGCAAGCAGTAAAGTAAATACGTAGATAGTTAAGCCAGAATAAAATATTTTCAACAGTCTGGAATTTGATTTTTGTTGTCGTGTAGCAGGTGGGTGGAATACCATATTATAGATAACAATTAAAGTAAGTAATATTGTATAGATTTCCGCTTGAAATGCAGTGCAAATTAGATTTATTTCAGTTTCTTCGAATGCCCGGGAATGTTATTTGAAAAGACGATATATCTGCATCTCTTAAGAATGGTAATGCTTATATTTCAAGAATTTAACTGTATATTATAAGTATATTTACATTGAAAATGTGCTGTTTATAGCAATATTTTCAAACCACATCACTTGAAAATGAATCACTATGGAGTTGACCCCGTCGTTAATACTCGGTGAATGACTCCTTAAACAGGCAAGTTCCCTCGGACTTGAGTCCCATCCACAGTCCTTAGTTCAGTGGAATGTGAACACTACAAGTCTTGATGCTCCACAATGATACCCATGTACTTCAAACAACCCATCGAAACTCCGTAGTTTAATCACTACTCATACTGGCGGATCCCATTTCCAGCCATCTGACTTCCAATTTTGATAATAACTTTTCTGCATTTAATAAGCTACTTTAAATGAATATAAGCCCCTTCGGAGTCGTGAATTTTTACTACTGCAGATATTTACTAGTAGTTCATACTTTTGTATGTACAGAGTGTTAGAACTCAATTTTACATTGATTTTAATTTTTTATGAATATTATGTCACAAAAATACGAAAGTGGCCTGAAACTACAAAAAATGGTACATTTCTTTTGTCGTACTTTTGGTAGCTTTTCAGTTATTTCAGTTATGCATTTATTATCAAAAATTCTTAATAGAGTATTATCAGAAATTTGTGTTTCGATACATGTTGAGTCCTAGTTGTAAGTTAAAATTTGTAGTTTTTAAAAGGGTACAATAAGTGTTAAAGTAACTTAACTCTGAGTGCCATGAGATTTCCGAGTAGTGTAGTATTGGTATTACCCTGCAACACACTTAATGACTTAATAACCACACCTGTTGACCATACAAATCCATGGACTCTTTCAGCCCTTTCCTTATAATTCATTGAACAGATTGGTCCTTTAATATAAAAGTATCTTTGGGAAGATACTATATCGGTTCGTACCTTAGAATAGAATCCTTGGGAAGATATATACTATCAGTCGTTCCTTAGAATAGAATCCTTTGGAAAGATTCTGTTGACACTTTCCTGAAGCAATAATTCTTTGAAAGTTCTATAGGTTAAGAAGGTCAGAAGTGCTTACAAATCATGAATGGAAGACTGCAGGTTGTAAAATAGAATTATGCTTGTGAACACCTCAGATGATTAAAAAGTTTCTTACAATTTTTGATCCAGGAATACGTCTAAATCTGAGGGTAATAAGGCGACTTACGAAGATATCCTGTGAAAAAATTGGTTACAATTTAAATCGCTATAGGGTTGAAAATACGTGTCCCATAGTAATCCTGTTGGCATATTCATAATTAGCGTGGAGTCCAGTTTGCATACTGACCAATACATCGTGAGCTTGACTCTCTTCTCCCTTCCCGTGGCGGAAGAAACGATGCAATATTCTTAGGTGTGGCCATCGTTTGATTCAGTCTGTCGCGGCAACCGTGAGATCAACACTACAATGTTTGATATTGTTTTAAAGTTATTAATACGAGCCATTAAAATATATCAAGAAAAATTTGTAGTGGTTAGTACTGAACATTTAAAAAACTGTTTTCTTGTGAACTGGTGAGCACTCTTGACAAAATCTTGGTTTATCTGGACAATCGTGAAAGCAAAAGACAGCGTGGTATCGTTTTAAAGCTCCAGACGATATCTATTAAGATACTTAAAAACATATTGCCTTCGTTTAAACTAATGTTATTAAATTTGTTTTTGTGACAACAGATGAACATTTTCGATAATAAACTCTTTAAAACAACCGACTAGCTCATTTCAACTCTCCGATCTGAAAGTCATAATGCTACACTCCAAACTGACTGCTCAATCGGAACGTAGCTTATTTATTGGTCCAAATAATTTTCTAATTCCCATATATGCGTAATGTTTGAGTAAATATTTACTAATAATTACTGAATGTTATATATCACATGTTTGAAGTACATTAATTATTGATTCCCAAGTGTGTTTTGACATTCTGCGTATTGTTAATCGTGTAATTTATTATAAATGCCGCTATTCAATGCATACTTCCTTTAATACCAAAATATAGTCGATAAATTAATGACGATCACACTGAAAGCAATGACGAGTTTCTTCTTGTGTGCCTTTTAACAAGTATTTAAATTAACATATATTGAGCTCTGAACTCACAATTGTGTAATTCCTACATTTGTCAACGTGTTGTTTATACATAGGAAAAGAACTGCCAAACGAAAAGCGCATCGAATTCTTATTGAAGTCCACAATATTGAAAGAATTTGAGCTCCCTGTGTTAGAATCCAATTTATGTTTCAATGTTATCCACTTTCTCCCTGCGAGTATTTAAAACCGGTTTCCGTCGCAGGGACAGGCGAATCCCTTATCTCTAGAATCGGAGACTGAAACTGAATATTCAGATTGAATAAAATTTAAGTCAGCATTTGAATTGCTCTTCTCTATTTGTTAATAGAGAGCACAAAGTATTATTTGTATCAATTTTTCCTCAATGCCATAGTGACTTAGAACTTTAGAGGACTAATTTCAATAGAGGATAACAAGATTATATACGATTTCTTCCTTATAATATACAAGTCTTTATAAACTTCCTTTCTTCTGTTAAAAGAAAAAGAAACTCATTGCATTTGAAAAGTCTGGTTAATCTTAGCAGGAACTAATTTAATTTTATACACCAAAGAACAAGACTAGTTACACAGAGGCAGGTAATTTCTCATTATTAACCTCAAGAATTCAGCTTTAAAAATCATTTATTATCGACTTGATACTTACAAAATAAAACTTAATATGAAGACTGGTACTCCTAGCTAAAGTCTCAGTTCTGCAGGATCTATTGATAACTGTAGGAACCCTTTGTTTTCGTGTTCTTACTGGACGTAACTACCCGGAAAATCATGACTGCAGAGTTGGCTTGCCATACTCTCCAATTTGCCCTCTGTGTGGCCTTTCAGGCGAGACAGGAATCCACCTCAATTGTTCCCTATTAAATTCAATAGCCCTGTTCTTAGTGACATCACAGTGAATAATACGTCGACTTTTTAATAAAATATATGGAACATGCGCATGCAGCTTCATGCTATTTTTACCAGTCGCTCGGTTTGAAGATCCGTCACGTGGTTGTGGGAAAAGTCATAAATCCTAAATTACTGACTGGTTAGTGATTATCCGCAGTGATCAAAAACACTAATCTGCGCTTCTATAGCCAATCAGCTAAGTCAATTCTTAAGTCCACTAATTTACCCTTCAGCGATCTTACATCAGTCTATTTCGTTAGAAGATCGATGGAATAGTAGAAATGATAGAGTTCCATATTTTATTTCTGTTCCCAGACTTTGTTGGGCTGTTGGAGAGAGACTTATGGTTAAAAGGCTGGTGTTTGGCGTAGGATGAGAATGTAATTAAGAATAATATACTCGATCCTTAAACTGCAGGAGGGCATAAAAATATTCAACTTCAAGAATTCAGCTTTCTCGTATGCATTGAAAGCATGAATCTCACATGAAGTGCTTAAAGAAAAGAGCGAAGCAGGAAGAAAGCCTCGAGGGCGTGAATCTCGGGGCGAAAAGTGTTTTTCCAATCACTTCAGCTAGAGCAGATTCCGAAACAAGAATTTTCTGCATAAGCAAGTAAATCAGAACATCCAAAACCGTTGACGTCGAAAAACTAATCAATATCCGACTGAGAACGATGCCCAGGGAAAAAAGAATGATTCCGAGATGATGTAATTTTTTCCCTCTGAACTCTTCGATTGTTTTATTATGTAAATACATTGGCATCAGTTTAAAGAAGCAGACTCCACTGAAGAAAACAAGATTGGCAGGCACCTCGAAAGATGATAGGCCCGCATGATTCCGAATAAGGGCTGACTGTTTCAATATAAAAGTAGTAGGTAGCCCCTTGTGTCTATTCGGCTTAAGAAAACTACGTTCTAGAAATAAACTTACTCAAAATACTTCTTTCAATATGGTTATATGCTCAACTAAATCTAGGATTTCAAAGGATTGACACAAAATAAATGTCCTTATTTTAAATGCAGAAGAAACCTATTGAAGCAGCACTCGTTACACATTGATATTTTTGTTAACTTTAGTTTATGCTATTGCTGTTTTCTTAAAATAACAGTAGAAATTCATAAGTTCCATGCGTTTCCAATGTTTGAATTTCAAGAATTTCCGTACTTTTCATAACACATGTTGATGTATATCATTCTGCAGCAGTTGTTATGCTATTTCAGTTAATTATTGTAATATTTAAACTGAAATTTCTAATTATCGTTCAATCAAATTAAAAAATAAACTAAATACATTATAATCAAAGTTCTAGAGTAATAGACACACTTATTTTAATTATTTATTAAATAACATTTATAATCATATTGTAGCTTAAGAGATAAATATTGCGTATATCTGTATATGCTATTATTTAACAATTTTGGAGAGTACAAATGTGTTTTCTAATATACAGTTTGAAATAAGATCATATTAACCATTTCACGGAATTTAGTGTTTAATTTTCTTCAAAGAACTTCGCTTTGCTAAACTGGAAAAAACAATATAGTAAAAACTATAACAAACTGGAAATCTACTCTACTTTTTGTATCTCTCATAAGTAGAAGCTCATTAAATGTAACAAAATATTATTTAAGAGTACTTCCAAATTTTTAAAAATGTTTCAAGGTGATACATAGAGGATGATATTCTTAATTTTTCCCCTTAAAATGTAGTTCAGAGAGTAACTAGTATTTGCTATAAAACAAAGTAGATTTCCATTTAATAGTGCTATCTTCCCGGTTTTGAATTGTTATATGTTTATTATGTGTTTATTATCAAAGTTTCACTGTACTATATACTGAGTATCCAGGATTTCAATGTATAAATGAATACTTTGAAACATTACACAATAAGAAATATGAGACTAAATAAATAACTAGATATTTTGAAAGAAATGTTTTTGAAAAGTAAACTCGAATGTAAACATAGGTAAACTGATAAATAAAATTTGAGAAACTTCATAGGAATGAAATTTCATTTTTACATTTCCTAAAAGTGTTAGAGGAATTTATGGCAAAAATAAATTTAGATGACTTTAAAATGGAATATTTAACTAGAGTTTTCAAAATGTATTCAAAGCATTGATTTCCATCACGTGATACTGTGTTGATAAAGTTTGTTCGCATTTACATGGCTCCATTAACGATTTAAGTACTTTTATAAAGAAATAACCAAATACTAAATGCAAACTCTATCTAAAGTCCATCGACATTTTGCATCAAATATGAATATACTTACTATAAAATACACTAAAACAAAGATCGAATATTTTTAATTCTTTCATCTAAACTGGACTTTTCTAAATGATTTATAATACGTAATAAAAATATTAGTTTAGAATTTAAATTGTAGCATTTATTACAATATTTATTGAAACGATTAATTAAACCACTTAATTGAAAAAACGAAACATAAATAGGACCTTACACAAATATTATTTATATGTATCCTAACTAAATTTTTTTGCTGTTACTTTCATAGAAATGCAATAGTTCCTTGATAGTAATTAAACGAAAGTTTTGTAGAATATCAAATAATCTAGTTTACCTCTCTTTCGCCTATTAGGGTGCATCTATAATTGGTTTACAGATTTTCAACTAAACACAAATATACTTGTCCTTTTAAAAATATTCTATCCAATTTAACTATATACAAAATAAAAGTAATTAGCCATCTGAACTTGCTTCAGCAAATATTGAACTTTATTTTTAATTAAGCTCTCCCTCTCTTCACTTAAGCATTTATTAGTGTTCAGGGTTTTCTGCGGAACATAATCTGATTGCTTTTATAAACAAAGTTCATGATTCGTTACGATTCTTATTTGCTTAGCATTATTTGCCTAGAATTTAAAAATATCATTGACATGACTCCCCCACTAATGCGAATCTATCTATTGAAGATGTTACTCTAAAGCAACTCTTTTATCTGGAGTTGCAAACGCTCTATCGCGTGGGATTAATTTACAATTTATTTCCGTCTTAGTGCTCAGCAAATTAAATAATGGTTTTTAGTTTGCACATTTGGCAATCAATTTTCCCCCGACTCAATTGAGTTGTAATCTCAGTGCTTAATAAGTTTGTCTAAGCAAGTCTTTTCTTGTGATTTAGTTCAGAATAAGAGTTTTTCGATCCCATTTTGAGAATCTTAAGTTTACACGTGCTTGCAGGAATAATTTTTATTCGAAGTTTTATTCGAACAATTTGAATGCCATTTGTTATTCCACGAGTGGATCATTGGGGTTAATTAAATATTATACCTATTACATATGATTCTTTGTGTATGTATAAAAGGCTATACTTTTAAAATTGCATGTAATTTCATTTCAGCAACACTGATTCATAGACTTTCCAGCATTTTTGGTTCTATTTTATTGTTATTTATTTTCTTAATTTCTGAAAAACATTCAAGAAACAAGAAACTTCTAATAAATAGCAATCAAAGAGTTGGAATAATTTAATTTATTTATTGTAGCGTGCATTATGGTAATATATTTGCCGGGTAATATGTCTTATCGGTTGCTTGAAGCTATTAGTTTCTTCAAGACGGCACATAAATGCGGGCCAGCTTCACAAAATTCTTCAGGGACGTATGTCCCCCAAAATAAACGATGGAAATTATGTGACAGAGCTTTTCATGGTTCCCGGGATATAACTCTGAGACTTCCACGTTTTCACCAATCAATATTTAAAGGGTCATACGATCCATAAGCTGGCTTTGATAAAAAAAACATTATGGTATTATTTCTTATTACTATGCTTGAATCTACTATTAATATCCAACTAAAGCTAAGGTATTTCAAGTTTAACTGACAAATATGGAAAGCATAGGGATAAGCTACTGATGATTTATTATACATTGAAAACATTGGTTATGCTAGTTTGAAATTCCGTTGCATTACGACTGAAGAGAGCGCGATTATGCAACATATTCTATATCAATTTGATTTAAAATAGAAGAGAGAGAAGTGAGAAAAGTACTTCTATGCTGAGAACAACATGGAACAAACATTTAAGAGTATTACAAAGGATTGTTTAGTAACTGTAGCATAAAAGATTAAGGGTGTTTAGCAACAAATTTGAAATAAAAGGTTAATATAAAATCGTAATTCGTAATAATTCTTCTTAATTTTCGTGTAACGTTTTACATATTTTATTATCCATAGAACTCTCTCGTATTCTGCAAATCCTCGAAGTTCATTGAACACTAAACAATTTCTTTGCAAGCGTGACACAAGAGCATACTTTGACCTCAAACTAAGCCAAACTTTCTGAAAAGGAACCAAAATAATGGTTGAAACTAATGTGGAAGATCATAGCTTGAATACAAATTAAACCAATTTTGATTAAAATAGTATAAGATTACATGAGGTACACAAATAAACAACAGCAGTTTAATAAATAAAGTATGGTTTAATAATTCTACCGTAGGTCTTTTACTAGGTTTTATTGAAGTCAACTAATGAATTAATCTTTACTTAATATGTTAATATGCAACGAAGAAGGTGTTAGTGAACTACAGAGCTACGGCATACATCCAATTAGGAGTTCCAAACTTGTTTCAAGATACATCATCTCTCAAATCTGAAATATACAACACACAAAATACACTGCTGGCCACCGTAAATGCAACACCCTGAAGGAAGCATGCAAATAATATGAAATTTACAACATGCATTAGCGGAGGTGAGATATGCAAATGATAAGAATTTCAGCGCAGACGCACATCACGCGCGCCTGTGGCACCACTTCAAAGTGCTATTTAAGGCTTGGAGATTTCGACGATTTCAAGTACGGCAATTGTGTTTTTCTTGTGGTTTTTTCAAAAAAAACGATCAATTATGCCTCGTAGAAAACAGCGATCATCTTTTGATCAAGTATCCGAGTTCAACAGAGGAAGGATAGTGGCCTACCGAGATTGTGGATTATCTTTCAGGGAAATCGGTAGTCGTGTTGGACGAAACCAAACAACTGTAATGCGGATATGTGATCGTTGGATGCAGGAGGGTACGACGGACCGACGTGTTCGATCGCATCCACCTCAGTGCACTACTTCACGTGTTGACAGGCATATTGTGCGTATGGCAGTGACGGATCGCTCAGCCACATCACGAACCATAGCACAGCACATTCAGTCTGTACCGCATCATCCAGTGTCTGCGCGTACCATTCGACGCCGTTCACAGCAGAGTGGTCTGTCCGCAAGACGTCCATTGCTTCGTCTACCCTTGACGCAGAACCACAGACGTTTCCGCCGCCAATGGTGCGATGAAAGAAGGATGTGGACGGCAGAATGGAATGAAATTGTCTTTACTGACGAGTCACGCTTCTGTCTGCAACACCAAGATGGTCGGATTCGAGTCTGGAGACACCGTGGAGAGAGGATGCTGAACAGCTGCGTTATGCACCGCCACACTGGTCCTGCACCGGGTATTATGGTATGGGGCGGTATTGGATATCACTCTCGCACTCCTCTAGTACGCATTGCCGGTACTTTAAACAGCCAGCGCTACATCTCCGAGGTGTTGGAGCCAGTTGTTCTTCCTTACCTTCAGGGCTTGCCCACAGCCATATTTCAACAGGATAATGCGCGACCACACGTGGCACGCATTGTCCAAGGGTTCTTCGTCAATCGCCAGATTGAATTGCTTCCCTGGCCAGCTCGCTCTCCGGATCTTTCGCCGATAGAAAACATGTGGTCCATGGCTGCTCAACGGTTGACCCAGAATACATCCCCAGCTGCCACACCAGATCAACTTTGGCAACGTGTGGAAGCTGCTTGGTCTGCTGTACCCCAAGAACACATCCAAAGTCTCTTTGAATCAATGCCGAGGCGTGTGGCAGCGGTGATCTCCAACAATGGCGGCTACTCTGGGTACTGATTTTGGCAGGAACCACACTTCACAGAAGTCTATAAATTTAATCATTTGATACTTGGTCAACATGTTATCTGCAAAATAAATTTTGTTGTGATATCTATTGTCTTTCTTGGTGTTGCAATTTGGGTGGCCAGCAGTGTAGATTAAACTTACTTTAAAATCATACAATAATATCAAATCCTCGAAAGGACTAGTATATTAAAATAACATTCATACTATAAGATGCGAACTTCCAAGTGAACTTTCCGCCATACCTGTCACAAACGGAATATGTTCAAAACAAATTGTACGATAAGAGTTTGTAAAGATCTTATCCTAGAAAACATGCCCCACTAAGAATAGACTTTATGTCCATTTTGAACGAGTAACATCACATCGAAATTTGACTCTGAAGCTGGAATAACATACATGAAGTAAACCGACTCATCGACGATTCGACGATACTTCTGTTCATTCCAGAATTATGAGACTAATTATCGCTAAATGACTAAGGCGAACGATATACCAGTTACAATTAAAATTGAAGAGAAAAGACCATTTGGAGACAAAACATTCATATACTGTATGTTGAATGTTTTACATCTTCGACCGAACATTGTTAGTGATCAGAAATAAAGAGACGAAATACTAGGAATTCCTACATAAAGAATTTAAAAAAGTGCCATCAGTCTACAGTTTATGTTCATATTCCTTTAATACATGTGCCACAATCCTCATATTTAGCAACCTAATATCCTTGAAGTTGATATTGAGCATGTACATTGCCCAGAAAGTAATGGGCATACATATAATTCTCCTAAATGACCACATCTTCAGTAAATTTAGTCCCATCGAAGAAACACTTAGTTGATTAGATTACTTAATAAGCACTAAATTCAAACCATTCTTTTTCAATATTGCAATATTTGTATTTTATAGAGAAATCATATTTGATAATACATTTCTAAATAATTGCCTACGCAATTAAATGTTTTTCCTTTTCCTTTTTTTTATTCATAAAAAGAATAAAATATGTAATTACTCGCATTTATTTTTGTATCTGTTTAGAACAATGATATTTTAAAACGTTTAGCATTTCTCACTGTATTCATTTCAGAAATATGTTGTAATTACTTAGAAAATTCTTTAAAATAATTCTTAGTAAATCGTTAAAAGTTACACATCTCTAAATAGAGTAAGTAGAAACTTTGTCATGAGTTGAGAGGTTACGTTATTAAAAATATTATTACGAAATGGGATAAATTGATATTTGAATAATATAAACTGATTGTTTCCAAAAAACAGACCGTTCTCAGGAAACATTAAAAAGCGTTAGTTTGATAAATTGTCCATATGTTTTGTACAATGAAATCGAAGAACCACTGTTATTATATGTGCTTTCAAACACTTACAAAAGAAAAAACAGAATGATTCTCTAATGGACCGAATAATGATGAGGTGAAAAATGATTCGTGTTATAATACTAGAAGGTTACATCAAAGGCTGTCAAAAAAATAAATCTTTAAAGCTTTTCGAAAAGAAAAAGCCTTTACCCTCAAAGACTGACATTTAAGCCATCGAATAAATGCCGCAACACCAGGGAAGATCAAATAGTTGAAAAATTTAAATTGTTTGGTAAAAACCTACATTATAAATTTTTAAGTAGTAAGCCTTTTCTAATCTATTAAAGGGATGTCACCGAAAACCTTATTCTAATATCAATAACTGATATGAACATTCGCTATTGATTGAAGAACGTTTTGCTGAAGAAAAGATTTTTATGCTAAGAAATATGATAAAACATACATCTAAACAGCTATATAGTTTAGTAAGTTAATTTTTTTCACTACAAATGCCATGTATTCGTTAGGCATAATTCCACTATGCATTCTGCATGAATTCTCACAAGTTTTGACCTCCGTTACCAATAGAATCTTTCCTAGGAATCTTTCAACCAATATATACGGTTTTTTAGTGATTTTTTTGTCTTGGGGAAAAGCTGTACTATACACTCTACTAGGGCATTCGTGATATTCAGAGGGTTAAGATTGCAACAAAAATCGAATGCAACTAAAATGTGCTCAAGAATTGAGAATACGAATAATGAGCTATTTACGAATAATGAAATCATTGAAATTGAGTACAAACTACTATTTTTCAGTTTGTCTCGAAACACTAGATGAATAATCCCAAGGGTGATTTGTGGATTCATAAAATGAATACTTGGAACACAACGGTGTTAATAACAATCATTGAGTTACATGGAGATAATATAATGCAATAAGAAATAACGACGTAAGGTAAAATTAGTACGATAAAGTTAAAAATTTTGGCGGAGGGTAGACAAAAACCAAAATGCCTGTTACGAATAGAGATGTGACTCCTTTGAGATTTGCAGCAAGAGATGGCCCCATCTTTCTGATACAGCCCTTCAAAGGGATGGGGAAAAGTTTCGATTGCGATGTGATAAGTTTTGTTCTGGTTATATTTTTTTCGCAATTTTGATTCTCGTTCCATCTGTAGGAAATTTCACTACTAAACACCATGCATGTCTTGATAGTGAGTGCAGCAACGTTAACGAGAAAAAATGAGATGTTACAGAATACTTAATTTTTGTTTTATTACCAATTCAACACATAGTTTTTAGATAGATTAAAAGTAACTTGCTTAAACATATTTAGAAATGTGATGACAAAAAAAAATGTTACTTATTTAACTTTAACGGTTGTAGAATGAATTTCATTTGAGTTAACCTCGCCAATACCCCGTTGTGTTGCTTCAGTGTGACGTTAATTATTTACCTACCTCATTTAATTTGACTTAATTTTAAACTTTCTGTCACAGTGACGTCACTTGATCTTACAGACATAGTGACGTAAGTCCTCTTATTTTGTATTAGATTGCGTGACGTCATGATGACAATTCTCCCTTCTTGCCAGCTCTACCCTCAATAATATGTCATCTAGGTACTAGATAATTTGGAAGTATACTTCCTATATTAAACGTTCTTCTTTCCCTTCTACTCATAAAGTGTTTGTCCAATGAAAATTACATCAATTGGTCATATTGAATTGGTAAAAAATCTAATTTTCTTTCGAGGGCACACTTGGGATCATTGGAAAAAGCAAACACGGTACATTTTTCGGTAGATTCCTTACATAATTATGATACAATAGATCGGTTACGAAATAGAAGGTTCTACTTTTCCGTATATAATTATAATGACATTTCATATCGAATAAAAATTGCTTACCAGGTTTAAAACAACGCTGACATACCTTTTCAACGATATACCCCTGTCCTTTGCGAAAGGCCAACTCGCTTTCCCTGTACTTACACGATGCCTTATACTATCAATTATGCAAAGGTAGAATGTGTGCGCTGTTTGATGAGTTGCATTTACGTAGGATACTCACACATAAAAACATGTATATTAAAAGCAAATTGGAGCATTATTTCGCAAACAGCTACCTTGAAATCTCCAAATGTAGATTTTTATATACTTTCGTTTTTAATTTTTCAACGTCGTCATCAAAGACAACCAGTAACAACACTTAAGTCTTCGTCAAACTCAAGCACAAATCCTCAAACCACTTCTCACACACGCCAGTAAGTATCCATTTCAGTCACTAAGAGGCGTTGTCATCTCTCAAGACTAAAAAGCCCCGACACATGTTAAAATAAACAAATCGAGGAGATTACACACACGAAAATAGCACCAAATCCGTTTTTAATTGCTGCGCGTCCTGCTCCAACACTCATTAAAAATGGATTGGGACGCACCATCGCATCGACTTCCTCTTTGCCCAAGCTATCTTCAGGGACGCCAATGTCTGAGGCTTTTAAAAATAAATTTTTATTCCACGGTACTCCATGGAACACAACAAATCGCTCATCTCGGAGAATCGAGCG
Source organism: Meta bourneti (assembly GCA_933210815.1). NCBI lineage: Eukaryota > Metazoa > Arthropoda > Arachnida > Araneae > Tetragnathidae > Meta > Meta bourneti. The sequence continues at coordinate 73,460,553 of OW119924.1, read as the reverse complement.
GAAACGAGATGGACAGCTTGGTCTCGGAAATCTTGGGTTTCATGTCTAACTCAAAAGCTGTCGTAATTATGGTCTTTTTAGCAGTCTTCATTCTCTAGCTATTTTGGAACAGGATTAAAATTTTGACATAAGCCTTATAATGAGCAGGCAATTTTATCATTTCCGAAAGTGGATTTCCGATTTAGAAGCAAGAGTTGCTGTAACCTTAAAGGCTTTTGACAAAAATGCGTTTTTGTTCGTTTGTTTTGTACTAACTTCATTTTGAGAATGAAAAATTAAAATTTTTTATTTATATTTTTATATGCTGTCTTAGTTTCATAAAATGTAGTTCAGCATATACTTTGGAAATAATTTTTGAATTTTTTTTCTCAGGAAAATCCTGTAAATATTCAACCGTTAAAGGGCTACCAGTCCCAGGGCCTTTGTAGGTTTGTCCATTGCGCTAGCAACCTGTGTATTATATGTATCGCAGATTCTATTTATCTTTTCTGAGTAAGTAAAATTTGTCTTGTGAGTGCATGTCAATTACTTGGCCTTGTATGCCTCGTGTTTGGAGAGCTTGGCCGAATAAGGCAATGCGCCATAAAAAAATTCAACCCATCAACTGTTAGATTTAAATTAACGAACAGTAATAAATCGCTTATGATGTTTATATTTTTTTATTGTGTAATACGAATTACTACTTCGTAGTTAATATACAAAATTATAATATTTTTATATTTAACTAACATGATGTCATTGTATTATATACTTAGTTTACTTAATTTCATGCGCAAATCATTAATTATTTATTCAATTACATATGAAACTAAACTATACTTATAATTAATTAGAACTACCTCTTTACTACATTTATTTATGTTTCTACATTCTCTATGAAATTGTTACATTTCTTTGTTAAAAACTATTTTCTTATTAATTTTTGAATGTTTACTATTTAATTTTTGAATGTTTGCTATTTAATTTTTGAATGCGTTCTTATCAACTTTTGAATGTTTCCTTATTAAATTTTGAATGTCAATAGCAGAAATTACTGTTTTGTTCTATCATGTATGTTTTTTAGACTTTAATTTATTGTAGAGATACAAAAGATTAAAGCTATCCCACTAAATTAGAACAAGTTTGTTTCCCTATACGTAATCCAATGTCAATTATTTGTTTTTAGAAAAATAGACAAACTACTAGAAATGTTAACACGAAATGTTGTTTGTTTCTAAAACATTTTCCCTTGAATACCTTATAAAAATTCTAGGAACTACTAAATACCTTGATCCGATTTGTATTGGAATCAATATCTGAAGCATATTTGATGATAACTGACAGAAGGGTAAAACATTCCACGAAATCGTTCTAAAGTACTTTTCTTTTAACATTTCTAGTGATTCCGGTTCAGTGACCAATATATTATCGTAACTGCCTTCAAATTTATCTCTTACGGTATCTTTAAAATGAACGTGCTAGGGCATATACTTTATGCACACTAAACGTGCATTAGAGATATTATTGTTCCAATATATGTTTTTCTAGGAAACTGTATTCAATATTTTTAAGAAAGAAAATCAGGCGTGCTGTTCCCTCTGCACACGAAGAAAGAAAACTTGTTTTGAAATATGTCCATAGGGGAACGTATATTCAAAGTAGACAAAAATGAAATATACATTTCAGCTTCTGTAGACTTACGAATTTTCCCGAGAGAATGTGCTCTGAAAATGGGAAAGAATTTTTATCGGCTTTCGCATGTCATATTGCTATCTATTTTCTGAGCTAGTTTTTCAAGCATTTTGCTTTGCTCGTAAAAACCTTCCGCGAAATACAATTCGAATAACCATTTGATACTAAGTCAAAAATAGCGGTCCCTAAAACACGCATTCACTGAATGTTCTGTGCAATTTAAATTCCACACAAGTCAATCATTTGATTTTGGAGTTTTTGATATTAAAATTCATTAGAAGCCCAGTATTAATATATTTATTTCTAGCATTGATATACGTATTGAAATTGATAGTTTTCTTAACTGCAAAGGCAAAATTAAATGAAAAACTTTCAAAGTCACAAATCTGAGCTTCTCAAGATTTCTAAGTAGAGAATAATTGCTTTTATCTCACAGCACACAAAACGACTAAATTATCATATCGATTGGTTGAAAGATTTCTAAGAAATATTCTATTTATCAAGAAGGGTAAGAACTGGTTAGAAATTATGCAGGGAAGACTAAAAGTTATATTCCTGTGAAATCCCATCAGAGGGTTGAATATAGAAGAAATATGTAATCATTTGAAGTGCAGATGCTAATTATGGAAATATATGTGGAACAGGGAAATAAGTAGTAGAAAAGGACAAAAATATATTTATATTTTTGAGTGTTCTTTATTCAAAAGACCGTTAGAGCTATTTTCCTTTCTAAAAAGTTGCATGAGCTCCGCTTTTAATCTTTAGGTATTTCATTGAAAGGCGAAATAGCATCAGCATCACTAAAAAACGAAATAATTTGGCGGGTCTTTATAATATTGTATTTTTTTCGATTTCAATTTCTAATAAAACATAATTCACACTAATTTGAGTTCAAGCGTTTCTTAAATATTCGAATCTTGTCTACCGTATCTCGCTTGGGTAAAATGTACGAAGAGCAACAGACAAAAAGAAACAAAAATCACCATATTCACACATAAGTATATTCTATCATGGAATAGAAGAAAAGTAAATAGATAAAAATTGTTTAATGATTGAAAAATGTAAGAGGTATAACTGGAGATATTCATATTCCAATAATTTTTCTAATTCCAGAAATGGAACCAAGATTAATAGCATAAGTAAATTGATGCTTAAATACGACGAGTAATCATAAATAAATATGTTGAATACAATACTGAACCACTTTTTAGGTACTTTCACTTTTGTATCATATTTACATTTTACTGTAGAAACAAAAACTACATTTTGCCTACCCACATGAGACGAAAGCATTCAAATGGTTTTTAAAAAAAATTAAAAGATATGGGATGCTTGAAACAAAAATGTTAAACTTCGTCTCGTATTTAAAGAATCAAATTTGAAACTTACACTTATAACGATTAAATGTAATGCAAAAAAATCCTTTCATGTTCCTTCAACGTACAGTAAAACTAATAGAAAAACTCTAAATTTAACTTTATTATTTCAAACATTTTTAAAAAACATGACTGTAATAAAGATTATTGACAATTTTTTGCCGTTCTTGTAACAATTCTTCATTTTAAATTCAAAAGATTTCTAAAGAGATTGGAAAATTAAGATTCTAATGATAGAAAAAGATATGTTCCGCATATTTGTTTTTAAATGTCTGCAGAAAGGGCAACTTGAAGTATTTCATTTAAGTAAAAGAAATTATTCTCTCATTAATCTTTGGAGAAATGTAGATTTAACTTTTTATCAGGCAGATTAATTAAACTTTTACATTTAAAAAATATTCTTAGAAAGGATGTGTCAACTCTGTCAGCTGATTTTTACTTAGCTTTTAAAATAGTCCTAAAAAGATTTAGTAACATCGCACTGAGAATATTATTTTTAATCGTCCTTAATTTTGTAATGACACAAAGGAATGTGGGTACATATATAACATGGAACTATTATAATTGATTATTAAAAAAATTAGTTTTGTATCTCTTTTATCAAGTTGTTTGTTTTATCTAATTTTATTTTTTATTTTCTAGTTGTGTTAATATGTTGAGTAGAAACTCAAATTTCAATCTACTGAATGATTTTACTTTTAATAATTTGATTAATGATTTTATTTTCCATGCAGTTAAAAATTAAAAGTAATCGCATATCAGCGCTTATAAGCTTATTTCAATAGTTAACTGTTTTTAGCGAATAGATTTAAATTAGTTGTAATTAAATGTTTCTGACTGTAGAACCACCATAAAGTTCTCAATATGAAAAGCTGTACTTGAAAATTATTTTTTTACATTTAATATGAATGAAAGGTACAAATTTTAGTTAAAAGATAGTTTTTAAAATTACCAACAAGAACAATTTTATATTGCAAGAATATTAATGATTAACGGCCGTATTCATAAATCGCGGATCAACGATAATCCTCGGATTATCGAAGAAATTGCATTCACAATGCCTGATCCGAAGTTTAAATCGCCATTTCTGTGCTAAATTTTAATCCGGAATCGGCGGCTTATCTCCCTTTGATGGTTAACGCATGCGCAGTACTATTTTTTGCGGAGGAAGCGAGATAAATCGTCAACAAAACAATCTGGACGGCACACTTCATTCTGTGCTGAATTGCAGTATTCTTGCGGTGACACGCTTTGTACTAACCGTGTTTCAATCAGGACCAGAACTTGATGATATTTTGTACAAAATAAATATGCGCAGATGTTATTCGAACTATGTTCTGGCTCACCAGAGTATGACCCAATGAGTAGAAAGCGAACCGTAGAATACGAAAATAAGAAAACAGCAATAAGAACAAATATTCTGTTCTTGACATTAAAGTAAAAGAAATAAATAGTTACATACGATATTTTAAAAGAGAATGGCCATTTGTTGGACTTCTATGTATATCGTTGTTTCCACGTCGAAATATATATTTTTATATAAAAGTTGAAGTTCCATTTTATTTTTCACTAAACAACGACGCCTGCATTCTGACTAAGGATTCTCGAATATTCGGTATGTTAGCCGATCGAAGTAGCCCAGTTGGAAGAGCAACGGATTAGCAACCGGAGGGATGCGAGTTCAAACTCCGTCCAGCCAAAGACTGTGGTGTACTCGGGGGCAGGTGCAAGTTTAATCTGTTGTGGCCTCAAATGTCCTCACATTGGCGTGGTGTGGAAGTTTGGAGAGTGGGGTGCCAGCACAGGTGTTGTCTCGTCATCTGACCGTGGTCCAAAACTATGAGGCGTTGTCCTTGGATATTTCCCTTCGGGATTGATCCCAGACCGTCACCAATAGCCCGTTGCTGTGCTCCAGTGCGACGTTAATTAACTACCTACCTACCTAAGCATGGTTGGTGAGATTTGTACTGAATTTATATATATATAATTTATTTCGTTACATAAACTTTGTTGTTATTAGCTTTCGGAATCACCAGGAATACTTCGGAATATAGTTGATTAATGAACATACAGCTGTATTGACCTAGGCAGATGCAAATTCGTGGAGGAATAAAAATCCTTGTGTTGATTTAATATGAAATAAAGAAAAAATAACAATGCAAGTTGCTTCCCTTTGCACTAACGTGAATACGGAAGAGTATCCGTAAAAGCAAAAGTAATCAGTTTGCATTGATTTGTCAAGCGATTGCGTTTACCTTTTTTTGCACAACTTAAATTTTCATAAGAATTCTAATCTGATTTTAAATGCATTTACATTTCTCTAATTTTTGCTAAATAACCTATATTTCTAAACTTATTTTTCTCTTTTATTTAAAAATGTGTTATTATAACTATCCCATATGCATTATTTTAATCACAGTTTGGTATCAATTCTGTATGCGAAGTATTTTATCAGTATGAATACTTAGATTCAGGCGTCATAAGAAATGTAAACAATATCACGGGATCAAGAGGAAACCAGGTAATATCCAATCACAGCAAGCTTATCGCTTAAATTGGTGAATCACTTAAATTCTGGGATCGTTAGTACGGTTTTTGGATAACCCGTGATTTAACGACAGTCAAAATTAAATCATAAAGTTTAAATCTAACAAAAATATAAAATATTAATTTTATTTTTTTAATTGTTAATATGAGCTGCACTAGTTAAATTAGATAACATGTTTCGTCAGTGATCGTTGGATTTAAACGTTTGTGGCACACTTACCAATAATAGCACACTTCACATAGGAAAGTCATTGACACACTTATGAAAATACAGGACAAGACACAACACACACAGAAACTGACATTCGATATGCATCGTGTTTTTTTATTGCTCCTGGTCTAGCTGGAGGCTAGACCAAGTCCAACAAGTCATTTATCCTCAAAGAAATTTAATGTCATCAATATTCTGGAATAAGTCTAAAGAGCTGATTTTAATACAGGAAATAAATTGGCGTTATATTGTTGAAAGTCTGTCTATGTTAAAGTAAATATTTAATTCAATGATAATTACCGTTGATAACAAATTAGCGTTCTATTGTTGAAAGTCTATATTAAAATAAATATTTAATTATTCAGTAATAATTACTGTTTAATGCCATATGGTGTCTCGCCAAGTTACTGTTACACGTTCTGGATAACCGTTGTTGACGATTCGGAAGCACAAATAACTGCTGTTTTATTCGCATGTTATTTAAAATATGTAGAAACAACAATTTAATGTTATTAAAAACTTTTAATGGGAAGTCAGGGACAGAGGAAGTGAAAATAAAAATTTGCATGTACCTGGATTTATTATTTATTTCAGTCGTAAAATGTCCATACATAATTTTTACATGCAAAAGTAAGTTTAGCAAAAATACTTTTACTAGAAAATGGTTACTTGTTTGCATCTTATGACTTTTTGTGTGTAACAGCTGATATTGAAATTTTATTCTGCTACAAAAAGAGTAAGTTTGAAAATTTTCCCTATCGTATCTTTTCTTCTTTATTTAGTTAAGCTATCAATGATATTCAAAATGATTGATTGATTTATTATAATTTTTACTAAAAATTTATAAATCTTTATTTGACACTTAATGTGAGTCACAAAAACATGCATATTTCTTTGTAATAGAAAGATAATTTGATCAATTTTAGTACAATTCCATAGCTTCCTTCTGTGATATACACTAAATCAATATATAATACCAAAAGCACTCAAAAAGCTTTGCACATGCGCAGTAAACATTAAATTATATTGCAACGTGTGTCACGATGTAACTCCAATGTAACGTGATTCACGCTGTTCAATAAAGCAAACATTGTCCGTTTCGTTCAAAATATTAGAAAAACCTATAAACTAGCTTATATATTCAAAATAGGTGATTACTATTGCTTTATTTTACAATCAGATTTCAGTATATTTGGAAAATTGTCTTTAAATTAAAACTGCTCTTAAGAATGGCAAAACGGGTTTAGTTTTCAAAAGCATAGTAAGAATAAACAAATTGATAATTTTATTTGTGTTCAATGGTATGAATAAAAACTATTTTAGTGGGAAAAAAGCAAGCAAAAAGTGTCAATGAAGTACAGTACACTTGAACTCACTTCACACACCTCTAAGCTCACATCGATTCATTTTAGTATTATTATATGTAATAAGAGCTCCAGGCAATAGAACTTAACAGAACTTAGTACCCAATATTAAAGTAGCTCTGATTCGAGTTGACTTCACAGAAAACTACGTGCATCAAAATGAAATACAGAAAGTTCATTAATAATGAAAATCAGACAAGTTTGTTTACATCATTCTACTTTACATGTTAGCCTCTGGTAACAGAACATATGTAAAAGAAACTTATAGCTTAGTTACATAAAATATTTGAGGGTCAAAGGAAAACTTGGTAGATATTAACATCTGGTGGACCATCATCGCAATTTAAGAATCATTACATATCAGCTGCTGTTTTTGTCCAATATAAATATAATTTGATAAAAAGCAGGATATATTTTTTTCTATTCATATAGAAAGTGTCTATAGTAATAATCAGGTCAAATGAAGGTATAAGCAAATGACAACACATAGTTGCAAATACTGCAAGTTTTTTTAACACTGTTAATATTACATCTAAGGATAAATTTCTGGAAGAGCAAATCTTTAAAAATTGAGAAGTGAAATACAACCCCCTTTGGATAATGTTTTAAGACTGTATAGCTTATTCTAAATATTTACGAAGTTCACCACCTAATAAATACCAAGAAATGATTTCATAAAAAGCTTTCCAATGTCATATGACAAGCTGGACCTCAAATTGGGACTAGTATTTTCTTGAGTACCAGGGTAAATTTGAATCTTGTGAAACAAAAAAAGGAACCAAACTATGTTTTGAATAAGAACCCAATTAGAGTTAAAAAATACCTATCAGAACCCAATATTAGAAGCTAGTGAACCTATTTCCTTCAAAAATATTTAACCCAAAAGTACATGTAAGCTATAAAGCTCAATGACTTTTTACTTCATAGTTAAACGTAATTTGTAGAAAAAATAGAGCCCTGTTTTTCTTTATTGTTCAGAGCTTATAAGTGAATTTTTATGTGTTTATAATTTATGAAGATCATGATTGGTATCATATGGGTGAAATGTTTTCCAAAGTATTTACCTATGGATTAATTAAGTATTTTTCACATTTAATTATCGTTATGCAATTCTAAATATTTACTCAATTTTATTTTTTCTAGGTACCAAGAATTATTTTAATTACGCGCGTTATTTCACTTGAAATTATAGGGTATTGGTATTGGTATTTTTCAATTAACGTCACACTGGAGCAACACAATGGGCTATTGGTGACGGTCCGGGATCAATCCCAAAGGGAAAGATCCGAGGACAACACCACGTAATTTTGAACCACGGTCAGATGACGAGGCAACACCTGAGCTGGCACCCCACTCTCCAAACTTCCACACCACACAAACGTGAGGACATTTGAGGCATCATTTAACGTGCATTTAACGTGACATTTAACGTGCATCAGCCCCCTTTGTACACGACGGTGTTTGGCTGGATTCGAACTCGCAACCCTTCGGTTGCTAGTCCGTTACTCTTCCAATCGGGCCACCGCGGCCCTGAAATTATAGGGACGTTCTTATATTAAAAATCCTACATCACAATTTTCAATAGATTACTTAATTATGTCAAACATGATTGTACAGAATTTCGATATTTGTCATTGCATACTTCGAAAAATAAATATAGACTGTAGGGGAACATTTTTTGAAATTCATTTTCATTAGTAGCATATTTTGCTGGCTATCGTAAATAGAAATGCATAAAACTGGTGGTATTTTTTATGTTGAGCCATGCAGATAACTATAGAATTGAATGGTGGTACTAAATGACACATAGAATCAAATAAAGAAAACAAAATCGTTTAATACACTTGACATACATTAGCAGATTACAATTATAAGTTATTGACCTATTGATCCAAACGGAACTCAAAGAGTTTGAAAAGTTGATTTAAATCAGCGCTTAATTGCTCAACGCTATCAACTAACTGCTATATTCAATTATTCCCTTAAGATTTCTTGTCCCCTTGTAACCAGTAATTTTCACTTTTGTTTAGGTCGTAACTACTCTCAAACAGGAAAATGCAGTTTGAACCTCTTTCAGAGATATCTCTGCACCTAAAACTTTAAAAAAATGACAGGGAAAGCTCTGAGTAAACTTTAAACTACACATCAACTGTAGGTACAATGCTCGAATGCTTGATATGTATTTTAGATGTGGAAAAAAGGGCACTGTCATGTTTAAAAATGTCGGAATAGAATCACCAAACTTGTCTACAATTGAACATTTCAGAAGTCAACGAAAGATCGTAACGTATTTAAAGCATTCATTATACGATCCATATGGTAAAACCTATCTGCACATATATGAGAAATGTATCTCCAGAGCTTTTAGATAGATGTATGTTTCAAGCTATTAAAATGCATTTTTACGAAATTCGACAAGTCACATCAGTGTTGCAAAGATTATACTTCGGTGTACTGGAAGGTAAGATATATTTTAGTTGTTTGATAATTTCTTTGTTGTTTTGCCCCCTTGAGAGCTGTTTTAATTTTGACAACAATAGCTTCTTAAAAATGGTTGTTAAGAGACCCAAACGCGCGCGCGCGACTAAGAGGATACAGAGCATTGCGAAATGTTATTTGAAGTTCAAATAAATTTTCTCAAGCCAATTTCAAGTCAATGGATAGGGCAGTCCTTTTTAAGGGAAACGTTTCAAAGAATGATTCAAAATAATTTTGATATCGTCTTCCGACAGTGCCTTTCATTCACACGGAACTATCAGTTTCTTTTAATTTTTTCAATTGCATCAATACTGAAGTGATTAAATCCAATTATCTGAGGATAATCATGAGTGAAATAAATGTCCTTTCTTGAATCTCATGTAGTAAAAAATGATCATAGAGCGACAAACCAAACCACGCACTCTACCTCCGCGTTTTAGTTTTTTAGTGGAAACTTTTAAAATCCAAAAATCTACAACACAAAAATCTACCAAACACGTCCCTGGACAATTCAAATATACTTCTACTAGGAGATACACTTCTGAAACAACAGTCTGATACAAGATCAGAAAAACCTGATCTTACTCCCCAAAGATCATGTGATTGCAAACTTAATAATTGACCAATTTGACAATAGGCATTTTTATGCAGGACCACAGTTGCCTCCTTATTATTCGTCAAAAATTCTGGTTCACGCTGCCGAACGTGTAAATCCAACCCATCCTTTCCAAAACATTGGAATTGACTCTTTTGTGGACATGTTATTGCAGACTCGAAGCAGAGTATACAACATAACTCGAAGCAGAGTGTGAATCAAATCCAATATTTGTGTAATTATCTGTATGTGCACAAGGCCATACACTAGCACTCTGTTTCCGACCTTTTCACTCAAGCTCTTTTGGCGTGCCTCAAAAATTTGTAAGTTGAAGGACATTCCGTTCGATGTAAATTGGATAACGGAAAAATTTTGTAATATACTCTCCAACGAACTTAAAAAAACTTGTTCAGTCTTCTAGAAACTGAAGACGTTCAAAAATTTGCTTCTACTTAATCTAGTAATTAGCATTTCCTTCCCCTCTATCCTCCAAACTTTGGCGGCACTTGAGAATATGCTGTTAAGTCTGCAAAAACGTTGTTAGAGCCTGAAATTCTGCAGTTTGAACTTTGAGGAACTGATAATTTTTCTCAAGTAAATAGAGGCTATATTGAATTCTAGACCTCTAGTTCCAATATTCTCGGATCCATTAAACATTAAATATGGGACATTTTTTGATAGAGTCTCAATTGTTAGACATTACAGAATAAGTCAGAGTAACATCACCTTTACCCCGAGTGAACGGTGGAAACTCATTCAAATAGTGAGATCTCAACGTTAGGACAGCTGGTCTCGTGCCTACCTGAATTGACTCCAACGGAGACCTAAGTGATGGAATACTCCTTGCCATGGCTTGCAGGTTGGATCTCTGGTAGCAATTCAGGATCATCCTTTACCACCTTTAAAATGGCATTTAGGGCAAGTGTACCTATCCTGGAGCAGATGGCTATGTCCGTGTGGTCATCCTCAAGACTTCTGGGGAATTGATGAGGCCTGTCTCAAAGATGACTTGGCTACTGCTCAACCCGAAGGAAGTTCAGTCTCTGTTGTGTAGTCACTAGATGGCGCTAGTGTGATTTCATTTGGATGATCAGCCAATGACTGTTTAGATCCATATTAAAAGGAAACAAAGAAAAATGTTTATTGAAATCAGTCTCAAAATATGTTATTAAATCAAATAACTTTATCTGGCCAACATCGAATCAATTCGTATATTCAAATCTAAAAATGCAACTTTCATTGCTATGCAGTATTAATTCGGTGAGTCGAAATCTACTTATTATTAAGATATAAGTTCTCATGGTTGATTATTATTAAGATATAATCCATTTGTTAGAATTCTGTATTATTTACTAGTTTTATTTGTCAGTGTCAGTATTAGATCTATTGTCCTTCATAGTTCTGTCTTCCTTTTCGTCTCATGTCCTTTCTGTTATCCTATGTAATAAACTAGAGGTACATATGAATTATATTTGATTTATTTAAACTATCATTTTATTATATTCCATTATAAAAAGATTGTCGTGAATCTAATTGTGGTAAATTACCCTTAACAGGAGGCTGCTAGACTTTGAGCTCCTTATATGATGGTGATCACTGTCAGAAGATATATCACGATGTCTACGGGGCTGAGAATGAAAGCAAAGAGAGCCTGGGAAGATATTTACAATTAACGCTGAGACAGCAATATTCAAATTATAGGGTTCAAAGGCAGTGAGAAAGCAGAAACTAAAGGCGAAATTAATATAATACTAAGTGAATTACGCTGAAATAAAGGGGAAGGATTTTAAGCCTGACAAATTCTTGAAAGAATTGTGCAACATGCCTCAATCCCAGAATAAGAACGACCGCGGTAGCCCAGCTGGAAGAGCAACGGATTAGAAACCGAAGGGTTGCGAGTTCAAAGCTCGGTCCATCCACAGACCGCCTTGTACACGGGGGCTGGTGCACGTTAAATCTGCCCTGGCCTCAAATGTCCTCATGTTGGCGTGGTGTGGAAATTTGGAGAGTGGAGACCAGCTCAGGTGTTGACCTCGTCATCTGACTGTGGCTCAAAATTACGAGGCGTTGTCTTTGGACCTTTCCCTTCTGGATTCAGTCCGGACCGTCGTCAATAATCCGCTGTGTTGCTCCAGTGCGACGTTAATTAACTACCTACCTAGAATAAGAAAAGACAGATAAAAGAATATGCGTATATGGGATTTCTCAAAATCTCTTACAAAATGATCAAGATACAAATATATTAAAAATATTTCAATTAAAATCACAGTATAAAATATAAAATGTAAACAAATCAGCAAAATAATTAAAACCACATAAGGTTTTACATGATGAAAACATTAAACAATGGCGAGATTAATAATCACAATGTTCAATATGTAAAAGTGGCAATATTGTAAACTAAAAAATGCAATAGATTATATATAATAAAATAATAAGACTTTACTAATATTATATAAAGCAATACAAATTCATGAAATTTCAAAATTATCTAATGATACAAATATAAACAAAAGTAGTTTAGAGTGGTACCACTGTTTCAGTGTTATATTTGTAAAACTAATTTTAAAAACATAATTTTAACAAAAACACAATTCATATTTTCTCATACTTCAAAATGTTAACCATATCTTTCTACTTTTTGTTTTGCCACAATCAGCAAATTAAAATTTTAGTTAATGGAATAATTTCTGCAGGTTGTATTTCATGTGTCCATTTAAGTAAATAATTTCAGACTACTTCTTAGTAAGGGTGTTAAGTATCTCATAATTTAGCTTAAAAATCTTATTTAAAATAATGAATTTTGATATAAAATTTTATGTTATAAATCTTGTTAAAATGTTATTTGCATTAATTCAATTAAAAAGCTGATACAGTATTCATACATAAATGCACTCTAATTTGTGTACTGAGGTTTATTTATTTCAAACTTAGAATAATATTCAGGAATTATAATGAAGTATTTTACTATATATTTCCGCACTCCTTTAAATTAATTAAATTGCTCATTGAAAGTTAAGATTCGATTACTATATTAAATTAAGCCTCAGCGAAGTTCGTCATAAGATTAGATAACATTTCTGTAAAGATCTTGATATTGTTACAATTTCTTAAAAATTGACTTTTTTTAGGAAAAAAGTAAAAAAATTCGTTAAATTTCGAGTGAACTTTCCCTTCAGTATTTGATATATTTTTAAAAACAAAAATGCATGTTTTGTCTGTATCAATTTTCATTTCCAATGGGTTTTTCTGATAAATGCATAGATTGTGAAGATTACTTTATCGTTGTAAAAATAACTTATATTGCATTACTGAAATGTAACGTGTTTCTTTAAAAGGTTTGTGAAAGTGGAACACTGTTAACTTTCAGTGGAAATGCATCTTGTCATAGAAAGTAAATTGCGTACTTCCTTGAGACATCACTCAATGTACGTAGTCTTGGGAGAATTTCTTTCGGATTTAAAGCTTTGTAGGACTAGAAAAAATACAAATAATTTCTTCTATATTAAATCATTTTTTTTAATTTGAATTTTTTAACCATACACGAGTTTTCATTTAAAACTCTTATTTTACATCAGATATCTAAACTGTGGTGTAACTTAAAAATAGTTTCTAAGTAAAATAGCAATTTGTAATCCCAGTCAACCTAGTCACAAAAAAAATAAGCTTATTATGAATAAAAAGGTATTGAAACATAAATAACTTTTACGGTTACTAAGGCATTCTGAAACATAAAATTAGCATTAATATCTTCTATCATATTTCTTTCATTGGTTTTAGAATTGCAAAAAATTAATTTATGCCTTACTTCATTTTTTCTAAATTAACCAGATTTCACTTTTATGTGTCTGAAATACAGATTATATTAATAACTAAAATATTTTATTTTTAAGTAACAATTCCATCTGTAGATCCTATATTATCGGTGGCGTCATTAGATCCTTCATATGACAGACGTCGTTATTCTTAATTACAATCCCTGTTTGATTTATTTGTAAGAAACGGAATTCCACAAACATTATGTATTGAATCAATGACTTTTATGGAAAATCAGTCGAAATATACACATACCGCCAAGAAATGAACCCCTGTTAGCGATGTTTTGCACAATATAAATAATTCGCTATAAAATTAGAAAATGAAACATTAATTTTGGCATTGCCAGATACTAGTAGCAAAATAATATTTTATAATTAGTGTGTTTTTCTCGAATTTTTTTACATTAAATAGACTCGTTTCCTTTCAAAATGCAAGTTATTCAAAATTAGATGTTTGTAATTATATTAATCATTAGTTTGATGTTTATAAATTACAGATCATTTGGAAATAAATAAAAAATAAGTTTAAGCATAGGTATTTTTGAATTTAAATTCTATAAATACGATTTTTTTTGGAAACTGGATTATTTTTTGGATTTCCTGATACTCATGGGATGTATTTTAAAAGTGATGTATTACCATTTCATTCCTAATACCTTTTCGTTGACAGTTAAACGTATACTAATACATTTTTGATGTTCCTATAGGGAGTTGGTTTGTTGGTTGATTTGGGTTTCATGGCGGAAGGTCCAGAACTCATGGAAGGAGAAAAAAGGATACAAGTGATGGTACTGAGCATCACTACCTTATGTATCTTTAAGGATTTGGATGTACCATAAAAGTTCTATAACGATGGTGCGTTCTGGTACCTTGTGCAAAGTATGTATAGGATAGAAATGCTTGAGTTTGTTTTCACTCTGTAGGTCCCACAGCACTGGAACTCATGGTCACAGCACTTCTATGATACCATACAATACAAAGCTTACGTGTTCGGAACTGTTAGCTCTGATTTAACGATGCGGAACTTTAACAAAAACGAAACTACTAGATGCGATTTAACGAAACTACTAGAAAATGCATTTTTTCATGGGAAGCAAGAGAATGGGATGTAAAAATGTAAATGGAATAAGCCCGCTTACTTTGTGAAAGGGAGAGAGGCAGGAGTCACTTTTAAGAAAAAAAGCATTGGGTTTGTTCTCTACT
This sequence comes from Meta bourneti, assembly GCA_933210815.1. Classification (NCBI taxonomy): domain Eukaryota; kingdom Metazoa; phylum Arthropoda; class Arachnida; order Araneae; family Tetragnathidae; genus Meta; species Meta bourneti. Next base: position 73,445,290 of record OW119924.1, on the reverse strand, counting down.
TGTGTGAGGCTTAGCCAAAGAAATAAACACTTTTATTCTGTTATTTTGTTTTTGGTTAGGTTTCTCATATCTTATTTTTAGTAATGGCCTTTATAATATGTTACCGCTAAAGTACGGAAATCAGGTAATCTGCAGATTACCTAGGTAATGTGCTGATTAACTAGGCCGATCCGTTAAAATGCGAGAAATTGTTTCATTTCTCAAATTACTTAGGTAATGTGCATGTTACCGGCAAAGTTTGAAACGCCGGCATTGTATAGAATACCTAGGCATTTTATAGAATGCCCGGCGTTTTTAGGCCAAGTATGAAATATGAGAATTTTTATATACTTTCTTTAGGCATTGTATATAATACCTAGGAATTCTATAGAATGACAAATGCTATTTAGGCAAAGTATGAAAAAAGGTCATGATAAGGCTATTATTTAATAACCGTTCATTCCTCAAAAATACAAATGTTATTTTGAAAAATAATGGAAGAGTGCCATTAAAAAACTTTTGTTCAAAATACGTAAAAAAATTAAAGTTGTACAAAACAAAATGTATGCCTTTCTTATTAAAGAAAACAAAATAAAATATGAACCTACTTGTTGCACCAAGAAAGGAAATAATTTTATTTTGAATTGCACTTAATTTTACTTCTTATAAAAAGTAAAACACTCCTTGCCGCATGATATTCGAAACGAATCGGAGATGTATTTCATACATTGCCGGTTTGTCATTTGGCATTCTATAGAATGCCTAGGAAATGTGTGAAATGTTAATCGTTTCATAACATTGCCAGTCAGTTTTCGGAATTCTATAAAATTCCCAGGTATTCTATAGAATGACGGATTTCAAACTTTGCCGGTAACATTCACGTTACCTACTAGGCACTCGTTAAAGTGAAAATAAGATCTTTGCTCGAACAACAGCAACGTTTTTGCTCATTTCACACACCAATTCGGTGCGTGCTTCCATTCTTGGAGCTAAATTTACCTGCCTTAAAAAATCACGACCCAAATTAACGCACTAACAGGCAGAAACGAATTTGAAAAAGGAATTAGCTATACTGAGGACTCGCAGCCGAAACAAATTATGAGAAAGTGAAAACAGCCGGCGACAGCAAGACGCCGGCAACACGAGCTTTAAAAACGGAAGGAGAAAGGGAAGGAGGAGAGAAAGGAAAGAGAAACAAATTTTTGCACTTGAACAATTCGAAAGTCGATAATGTGCACATTACCTAGGTAAAAAGAGGAAAGCTCTTATTTTGTAGATGATTCCGCACTTTAACGGAACAAATCAGTTAATCTGCCGATTACCTAGGTAATGTGCACATTAACGACTTTCGAGCTTTAACGGTACCATATACATATATACATGAGAACCAAGAAACGTTCATTTTATTTCCAATGGATTCAGTATCAATATTACAATATTCATATTCATATTTTGATCAGAAATGCTTAAAAATGTTATTCTTTATCATATTTTAAATTGCATGATATTTTATTCATGAGTGATAAATAATACTTGAAAATCATAAGACATCCAGATTGACATCAGTGGTAATACAGTTTATTAGAGCTCTTTTGTTGAAAATTTATTGTATGGAACTCTAGGCATTATTTATTACAAAACAAGTTTTATACATTTCATGTATTTTGCATTTTAATTCAAAACGAAACGATGAAATATTTTCGTGAGAACTAAAAAATTGCAGATTATTTTGCAATTGTAAACTAATTACGCTATGTTTATGCGATAATTTAAAACATCTGGTACATTCTAATCTGGTAGTTCTGCAATATATATACACAACTGTTTGTGAAAATTGCAACCATATGAAAGAATCATGAGATAAAAAATGAACTGAAATTCCACGTATTACTTATAGTGGTTTAAATAAACGATCCAATTTACAGAGCAATAAAACCAAATAATGCCGAAAATCGATAACTTGTGCAGCCGCCACGCGAAACGATGACAGCCTGTACACGTCGTGGCATCGAATCATACAGATTCTGAATCCCATGCTGAGGAATGGCTTTTCAGATGGCCTCTATCTGATGCCAAAGTTCAGACGTACTCTCTGCCCGACGAAGTGGTACGAGCGATTCGCCTGTCCGATGTGTTTAATCCTAGACGTGCTCAATGGGCGACATATCCGGGGAACGTGTAGGCCATGAAAGAAGCGGAACCTTTCATGCACTGAATAAGGCTTGTACATTCCGAGCAACATGTGGACGGGCATTGCCTTGCTGAAATACAGCTCCGGGAATGCGTTGCAGAAGTGGTAGGACCTCGGGCTCCACAACTTCCCTGATGTAGCGCCCGATGTTCAGGGTCCCCACAATTTGGAGTAGGCGGGATATCGCCCATGATATCCATTAGTGCCCCAGACCATAACGCCAGGAGTTCGTCCAACATGACGCTGAAGAAGACACTCCGGGAGAAGGCGTTCACCTCTGTAGCGTCTGACGAGTACGCGTCCATCGTTATAGTCCAGATTGTAGCTTGACTCATCTGAAGGGACGAGACGTGTTGCCAATCGGTACGCCATTGGCTGTGTTGGTGATCCCATTGTAGCCGGAGCCGTCGGTGGTTCAACGTCAAGGGAATCCTGCGCAGGGGAATCTTTGAAAGTAGCCCATGGCGTAGAAGAAATCGACGAATCGTGGGCGCAGACAATGACACATCTGTTGACGTGCTCCAATGTTGTGCCAACGTACGAGAGGACGCTGTACGGTCCGTCACCACGATGCGGATGATGTGTCTGTCGTCCCTTGGTGACGTCATATTCCGTGGCCCACTGGGTTTCGACTTGTCCGGTTCTCCATGGTCCATCTCTTCCATACACGCATCACTGTTGTGGCATTAAGCCTCGTGCGAGTGGCGATTTCACGATACGAAAGTCCACCCTCATGGAGGCAGATCATGCGGCCCCGTTCGAATTCCGTTAGCTGCTCGTATGGCACTCTGCGTTTTTGGCGAGGCTTATTGACTTCTAATCAATCATTTACAGCAGTCAAACGACGATACATACATTTTAACGCACCTTTACAGTGCATTTTATACACGGCTCACTTGGAAGTTTAGAGGGTGTTTCTCAGTCCAGATATGCGTGATCGCTTTGCAATTGCAATCATTTGCATATCCTAACCTGTTTTGCATTTCCTGCAAGTTTCATTTAATTTGCATGATTCCTTCGTGGTGTTGCAATTTTCACCTAATATATATATTAAGTGATGAGTATCAATATTCAGATATATTCCAGTGGGAAACAAGTCACTAATCAATTTTAATGGGTGTACATTAACAACCCAATCCGGAGAACATAGATGTAGATAGAGCTCAAACCTCGGCCAATGGTTATAATGCAACCTGTCAATGGTAGAGGGGTCTCTCTCGCTAGAAATCTGTATTTCAATTAATATTTGGTACTGATAGGCCTTCTTGTTTTCCCCTTTAAAAGAGTGCGAATTTCTTACTACGTCTTCTGAAATGCTTCTATTTTAAAGAGTTAAGAATTTTACTGCACACAAATAAAATATTCACAGGTAGATTCTAAGCCGTATTTGTTAATATATTTCTATTTGTGCTTTAGATTCCGAAGAAAATTAAAATTTCGATCCACAAGTACATACGAAATATTTTAATCTGTATTTATGTGTATCATATTATGAATATTATCTATCTAACAAAAGAGCTATCTGGATTTTGTAACATGTGAAGCTAAAAGACTAATTAGTATTATATTCCCTTTTAATTTGATGTTCACTGTTGGCCATTGAAAACACCATGAAGGATTTCTACACCATAAAGGAAATATCCAATAGCCTCGAAATTTGCATGATGCTTAGACGATGGAAGAATATGCAAATGATTAGCACTGCAGTGTATACGCAAATCATAAGCACCAGTAATGCTCCCGGTATGTAGTATCAAAGGAAAAAACAGAGAGCCGTTTTTTTAAATATTGGAATTTTTTTTCTCGCTGATCCTGTAGCTTTTGTGTCTCATTGAAAAATATGGCAGTAATACGAACACGTTTCTGGGTTTGACAGGAGAATTATGGCTCATCGAGACTGCGGATTACCCTTCCGAGATCTCGGCGCTCGTGTTGGACGATGTCAAACCACAGTGATGTGAATAGGAAATCGGTGGTTGTAGAAGTGACGAACTGACCTTCGGAACGATTGTAGCAATCTCGTCATACCATAGAGAACAGACATCTTGTGTGCACGTCTATGACGGATCGCACAGCTACATTAAGAACCCTAGCACAAGAATTAGGGTGTGTTGCACAACAACCTGCATCCGCATGTAGAATTTTACATCTTCTGTAGCTGCAGGGAATTTTTTCAATGCATCCATTGCTGCGACTACATCTGACTCTACACCATAAAGGCCTGTGGTTGCAATGTTGCATAGAACGCCGCACATGGACAAACGAAAGGTATGACATCGTCTTAGCAGAAGAATCTCGATACTCTCTACAGCACCACGATGGTCGCATCCGAGTATAGCTGCACCGCTGCAACAGATACATGAATCTTGCATTATTCATCGTCATATAGGTCACTCACCTTTTGTCATTGTATGGGGTGCCATTGGATTCTATTCCAGTAACCATTTTAGGCCTACTACCCATTGTAGGTATACGGAACAGCAGCGTTATATTTCTGAAGTTCTGGAGCCTGTTGTCCTCCCCTATCTTCAGGGCTTTTCTTTCGGCCAGTTTTCCACAGGAAACTGAGCGATCGTACATGACATGCAACGTACAACAATTCTTAAATGTCCATTATATTTCACTTCTTCCATGGCCCACCTGTTGACCAGATTTGTGTCCCGTAGAATGCGTACGGTCAATGATAATACTTGATAGCAAAGTAGTTCATTTTTAAAATACAGATGTGTAAGTGCATTTGTTATAATTCGATACTTCCATCAGCAGGTTTTATTCGCAAGTAGAATAACTTAACCTTTTGATACATTGGTTACTAAACGACACAGAGGAGTTTTCGGATTGGGCTAGATTTGGAATTTTATTATTATTTATACCTTGAAGAGCCGCATTGCAGAGTTATATAAAGATGCACATGTTTTAGTTAATTATGAATCTTTTTGTTCAAGAGTTTCTTTCACGTGAAATATTAAACATATTTTTGAAAAGAAAAATAATTTTTCGTTACAAGCCTTCAAAAAAGTATGGGTTATTTATAAAATCACATGATTTTCGTAAGAAACGTATTTCACTTTATTTTATACTGCTTGCTATGTGACTTACTGTTAATTTTGAGAAAAATTTTTTTTACTTTGCGATACATTGACTATATTTGCCACTTTTTTTATCCATAGTATCAGAAAGTACACTCACTGCCAAAAGTTAAGCACGAAGCGGTAAAATGCGAAAAAATAGACAAGTACAGTTTTGATTGACACGAAATACGCCAGGAAAGTAGCAAATATGTTTATGCATGAAACAAAACCAGGAATTACATACAAAAATGAAAACAATATTGAATTTTCATAAATTGTAAGATGGAGTCATATTGGAGTCACTAACAAAATGATATTTAAATCCAAAACAAACAAACAAAACCGACATTAACCCTCCTGGCGGCGAGGCATCTCAAAGTTGTGTTCCCGAAAACGGCACCCCAAAAAAGCGAGTTCGCTTTAAAAGTGTCAGGGTTTGGACAAAGGGAGTGCTTTCCCCTTCTTCAGTCAATTGGTCTCAGCAGTGGTCTATTTAGACCGGACCATCAAAGAGAGCGATGACAGTGATAGATAGCAAAGCCACGGGCTACTTCCCAGAATACCCTAAGTATACACAGAATCTTCTCGAGGGTGCTTCTCAAATGCTTGTACAACGACTTTCAAATAGTGAAATAATTCAGGGGCCCAAGATACATTCGACTGATCCATACAAATTTTCTTATACGTGTTTGAAAAAACAAATATTTACTGTAACAATGGGAAACTTTGAAATTATAAATTTATATATTTTTCTTTTAATGAGTAATTTTCTACTAATTGTAAATAAGTTAAATTCTAGCATTGATTTTCTTCCCCACAAAAGTTTGCCTCCATTACACAGATTTACAGCATAATTTTTGTATAAATGAAGCGATGAAATTATTTATCGCAGTTGAGTTAGACATGAGAGACTTAAAGCAAAGCTAAACAAAAAATATTCAATACTTGCTTTGTTAATGTAAAATATCCTAAAGAGTAACCACAACGGATATTACCCCAAAGGTTTTCAGATTTTGGGTGTTCACATATCCGTGAAGAAATGAGTAGAATCAAAACCGTACACATATGGTAAACTGAGTTATTTTGCACCAATAACTTTTTAAAGAAATGAAGTATGGGACGTTTGGAATCTTCTTGATCACAATTTTGAACGATTATTTTTATTAACCCTCCTGGCGGCGAGGCATCTCAAAGTTGTGTTCCCGAAAACGGCACCCCAAAAAAGCGAGTTCCCTTTAAAAGTGTCAGGGTTTGGACAAAGGGAGTGCTTTCCCCTTCTTCAGTCAATTGGTCTCAGCAGTGGTCTATTTAGACCGGACCATCAAAGAGAGCGATGACAGTGATAGATAGCAAAGCCACGGGCTACTTCCCAGAATACCCTAAGTATACCTTCTCGAGGGTGCTTCTCAAATGCTTGTACAACGACTTTCAAATAGTGAAATAATTCAGGGGCCCAAGATACATTCGACTGATCCATACAAATTTTCTTATACGTGTTTGAAAAAACAAATATTTACTGTAACAATGGGAAACTTTGAAATTATAAATTTATATATTTTTCTTTTAATGAGTAATTTTCTACTAATTGTAAATAAGTTAAATTCTAGCATTGATTTTCTTCCCCACAAAAGTTTGCCTCCATTACACAGATTTACAGCATAATTTTTGTATAAATGAAGCGATGAAATTATTTATCGCAGTTGAGTTAGACATGAGAGACTTAAAGCAAAGCTAAACAAAAAATATTCAATACTTGCTTTGTTAATGTAAAATATCCTAAAGAGTAACCACAACGGATATTACCCCAAAGGTTTTCAGATTTTGGGTGTTCACATATCCGTGAAGAAATGAGTAGAATCAAAACCGTACACATATGGTAAACTGAGTTATTTTGCACCCATAACTTTTTAAAGAAATGAAGTATGGGACGTTTGGAATCTTCTTGATCACAATTTTGAACGATTATTTTTATTAAATTTTAATGGTCTAGTTATTTCAGACAATCCCTGAGAACCCCAATAGACTAAAATGGCATCCGGATAATTAACGAACCGTTAATTATCCGGGTATATAGGCGCAAGATACAGAATACAAAAATGGAGGAATTAAGTAAATCCCGAAACATTTGCGATTTGTTTCATATAAATGGTTGAAAATAATTTTATAAATCCATACAAATTATTTGAGTGATAATGGTTTGACGTAGCCCTCAACAGTTTTACATAAAAAAACCTAAATTTCAACCAGCATTTTCGAGGATCTGTGTCTCGTCATCTGACCGTGTTTCAAAATTACGTGGTGTTGTCCTTGGATCTTTCCCTTCGGGTTTGATCCTGGACCGTCGCTAATAGCCGTTGTCTTGCTCCAGTGCGACGTTAATTAAATACCTATCCACTGAAAATGAAGTGTTTCTCAACCGCCGGTCTCAGCCAATTACCTTGCCCTAGCATTAGTTATATCGGGTCGTAAGAGGTTATCCTGGGATTTGTCATTTTTGATATCTAAGGATTTTTTATGATGAAATATTTTATAGTGATAATATTCTGAGAATATTCGTGAATGGTGCCAAAATGTTCAGAATCAGAAAGCCTTAATAATATCTGTATAGATAACATCACTGACCAAGTAACAGTAAAGAAAATTTCTCCACTGAAAATGAAAATCAAAGGGGAAATGAATCATCTATCGGGGTCTCAAATCTGATAATACTAAATACTGTTTCTTCGCAAGTTCTCCTAGCAGTGTAAGTTTTCGTTTCGAAAATCGAGTGACGTGATTTTTTTTAAAGTAATAAGCCCTAAAGATTAAAATTTTAATATGAATAAGAGACAAGGGATTTCGTTTAACTTTGGTGTACAGAAGTCTCGTATGGAAGGTGTTTATAGCCCAACAAATATAAATATTTTGTGAACAGAATGAGATGAAAATCAGCGCAAATTATTTTAATTTTGGCCTGAAAAAATTTACAACGCGTTACAAGATTTCATTAGTTCAGTGATTGATAGCTAATTTCCTCCTCCATTTCCTTATAACCATGACATAATTAATAATTGTTTTTTAATGCATGCACTTTAAAAGAATTTTAAAGGTATTTACGAGTAAATTTGTTGAAACCGGACCCTCTTATAAAACACTATCTGAATTACCCGGCGTCGATCGAATTGTTTGTAACTCATCGTAATATTCAATAGTAGTCCTATGGGGATTTCGAATTGTTTTGAGATCTCTCTACAGACCCAGGACAAATCAAATGGAGTTAATATCTAGACTATGTTTCTCGCAGAGTTTTAAAGAATGAGTGTAGCAAATTCGATATGAGTTGATCAAACTGTCATAGTAAGGATAATCAATGGTAATTTCTATGGGGATTTCGAGGGCAGCGGTAGCCCAGTTCGAAGAGCAACGGATTAGAAAACAGAGGGTTGCGAGTTCGAAACTCGGTCCAGCCAAAGACCGTCGGATACACGAAGGCTGGTGCACGTTAAATCTGTCGTGGCCTCAAGTGTCCTCACGTTGGCGAAGTGTGGAAGTTTGGAGTGGGGTGCCGGCTCAAGTATTGTTCTTGACCGTGGTTCAAAATTATGAGGCGTTGTTCTGGGATCTTTCACTTCAGGATTGATCCCGGAACATCCCCCAATAGCCCGTTGTGTTGGGGGGACATTAATTAACATCCAGGGGGACATTAATTAACTACCTACCCATTTGGATTTCGAATTGTTTTTAGCCCCTTCTCCCGACCCAGGACAAATAGAACGGGATTAATATCCTGTATAACCTATGTTTCCCGCGGACATCCAAAAATTGAATGTACTAAATCTGGTGTGAATTCGTCTTCAAAATATTCAATGTTATTCCAATGGGGATTTTGAATTGTTTTTAGCCTTTCTCCAGACCTAAAGCAAAAGAACGTGTTAAATATGTAGTCTATATTTTCCACAGGATTCTAAGGAATGAATGTACCAAATTTGGTGTGAATTGGTATGACAGTGATCGTAAAATATTCAATGCTATTTCTAAGTGGATTTCAAATTTGTTTTGGCCCCTCTGCAGATCTAGGACCAATTGAACGGGGTTAATATATAGCCTACGTTGCCAGCAGGATTCTATAGAATGAATGTACCATATATTTGGTGTGAATTGTTCAGACAGTGATCGTAAAAATACTTAACGCTATTCCTATGGTGATTTCGAATTGTTTTACCTCTTCTCCACATCCAAGAAAAATAGAACGGGGGTTAATATGTAGCATACTTTACCCGTAGGGTTCTGAAGAATAAGTGTACCAAATTTGATGTGGATAGGTCAAACGGTGTAGATTTGTATAGAGGACAGAAAGACGCCAACTCAGCTTTGTATACAGATGTCTATCCCCTTGTTGCATTATGTGCGTTAAATATATTTTATTTCTTATCTGAAATGTTTATAATTAAATAGAATACTGCAGGTAAAATAAGAAAAGCTATGCAAATACGATGATTTGGGAAATTCAGATTAAAAAAATATTTAGTCGCACCTGCTAGTAGCATGGCGGTGTTAAAGAATTTTAAAGACAAGTACGAAAGGAAGTACGAACAAGTACGAAGTACATTTGCCAAGACTGGCAAATGTTAAGAATTTTAGGGCGGTAGGACGTCTCATTACCTTCAAATGGTAAAAGTTCGATATAGGTATGTCCTAGGCATATTAAGACTATATTCTCTCGTTTGATAGTGATATCTAGGAGGTGTTCTAGAAGTGACATACAAGAGCGCACCACCCCTTAAAAAACTAAATTATGTTTTGCGCAAATTACATTCATACGAGGCGAAAGGTCTTTACCCATAGTTTCTTTTTTTTGCAAAACATATTTTATTTAACATGATTTTCAAAGGGTTAATTATCCATTGTTAATTAATGTTTGTGAGAAAGAACCAAACTAGAGGTTTTGGAATTTTTTAATTCTTTATCGCATCGATGGCCCGCAGGTAGCCGGCTTCACCAAACCTATTAGAACTCCGTCAATTATCGCACTTCATTAAGTTTCCAATACGTAGAGAAATATTAAAATAAACAATTGTGCGTAATTTAAAATGTATGTCTTGTGATTTTGGCTGCAGCAAAAATCATACCTTTAATTTTTTTAATTTTTAATCTTTTTCCCCGAATTCATGTCCTTTCGCTTTTGTTTGGTAAATTTTAATCGTACTTCAAATGAAGCATTTAAAAATGTTTTCATCTCAAAAAGTAAAAGCAAAATAGCAGTGAGAATACATTTTCGAAAAGTGCGTGTCGGTTCCAAATTTCCAATTCAACTTCTTTTTCCCGAAGAACCCAAAAATAGACGCTTTCAAAGTGTAGCTTAACAAAGACAGGAATGCCGTCGTGATACTCAACGAACACGCCAAAGGCAATGACTTGAGGGAAGCATTTTAGGGATTGTCCGTTCCCATCAGGACCCCTCGCACAAAAGGTGTCCAGTCACGCCCTCTCGTTAGAGGTAACGGGTGGTAGAGGGGAAGGAAAAGTGACCGTTCAAAGATTCTCGGGGTTGACACTTAAGCTTACATTTTGGTTTACGAGATATCTCGGGGTTGACACTTAAACTGGCATTTTGGTTTACGAAATATCTCGGGGTGGCCGCCTGAAGGGTTAAATTTTAATGGTCTAGTTATTTCAGACAATCCCTGAGAACCCCAATAGACTAAAATGGCATCCGGATAATTAACGAATCGTTAATTATCCGGGTATACAGGCGCAAGATACAGAATACAAAAATGGAGGAATTAAGTAAATCCCGAAACATTTGCGATTTGTTTCATATAAATGGTTGAAAATAATTTTATAAATCCATACAAATTATTTGAGTGATAATGGTTTGACGTAGCCCTCAACAGTTTTACATAAAAAACACCTAAATTTCAACCAGCATTTTCGAGGATCTGTGTCTCGTCATCTGACCGTGTTTCAAAATTACGTGGTGTTGTCCTTGGATCTTTCCCTTCGGGTTTGATCCTGGACCGTCGCTAATAGCCGTTGTCTTGCTCCAGTGCGACGTTAATTAAATACCTATCCACTGAAAATGAAGTGTTTCTCAACCGCCGGTCTCAGCCAATTACCTTGCCCTAGCATTAGTTATATCGGGTCGTAAGAGGTTATCCTGGGATTTGTCATTTTTGATATCTAAGGATTTTTTATGATGAAATATTTTATAGTGATAATATTCTGAGAATATTCGTGAATGGTGCCAAAATGTTCAGAATCAGAAAGCCTTAATAATATCTGTATAGATAACATCACTGACCAAGTAACAGTAAAGAAAATTTCTCCACTGAAAATGAAAATCAAAGGGGAAATGAATCATCTATCGGGGTCTCAAATCTGATAATACTAAATACTGTTTCTTCGCAAGTTCTCCTAGCAGTGTAAGTTTTCGTTTCGAAAATCGAGTGACGTGATTTTTTTTAAAGTAATAAGCCCTAAAGATTAAAATTTTAATATGAATAAGAGACAAGGGATTTCGTTTAACTTTGGTGTACAGAAGTCTCGTATGGAAGGTGTTTATAGCCCAACAAATATAAATATTTTGTGAACAGAATGAGATGAAAATCAGCGCAAATTATTTTAATTTTGGCCTGAAAAAATTTACAACGCGTTACAAGATTTCATTAGTTCAGTGATTGATAGCTAATTTCCTCCTCCATTTCCTTATAACCATGACATAATTAATAGTTGTTTTTTAATGCATGCACTTTAAAAGAATTTTAAAGGTATTTACGAGTAAATTTGTTGAAACCGGACCCTCTTATAAAACACTATCTGAATTACCCGGCGTCGATCGAATTGTTTGTAACTCATCGTAATATTCAATAGTAGTCCTATGGGGATTTCGAATTGTTTTGAGATCTCTCTACAGACCCAGGACAAATCAAATGGAGTTAATATCTAGACTATGTTTCTCGCAGAGTTTTAAAGAATGAGTGTAGCAAATTCGATACGAGTTGATCAAACTGTCATAGTAAGGATAATCAATGGTAATTTCTATGGGGATTTCGAGGGCAGCGGTAGCCCAGTTCGAAGAGCAACGGATTAGAAAACAGAGGGTTGCGAGTTCGAAACTCGGTCCAGCCAAAGACCGTCGGATACACGAAGGCTGGTGCACGTTAAATCTGTCGTGGCCTCAAGTGTCCTCACGTTGGCGAAGTGTGGAAGTTTGGAGTGGGGTGCCGGCTCAAATATTGTTCTTGACCGTGGTTCAAAATTATGAGGCGTTGTTCTGGGATCTTTCACTTCAGGATTGATCCCGGAACATCCCCCAATAGCCCGTTGTGTTGGGGGGACATTAATTAACATCCAGGGGGACATTAATTAACTACCTACCCATTTGGATTTCGAATTGTTTTTAGCCCCTTCTCCCGACCCAGGACAAATAGAACGGGATTAATATCCTGTATAACCTATGTTTCCCGCAGACATCCAAAAATTGAATGTACTAAATCTGGTGTGAATTCGTCTTCAAAATATTCAATGTTATTCCAATGGGGATTTTGAATTGTTTTTAGCCTTTCTCCAGACCTAAAGCAAAAGAACGTGTTAAATATGTAGTCTATATTTTCCACAGGATTCTAAGGAATGAATGTACCAAATTTGGTGTGAATTGGTATGACAGTGATCGTAAAATATTCAATGTTATTTCTAAGTGGATTTCAAATTTGTTTTGGCCCCTCTGCAGATCTAGAACCAATTGAACGGGGTTAATATATAGCCTACGTTGCCAGCAGGATTCTATAGAATGAATGTACCATATATTTGGTGTGAATTGTTCAGACAGTGATCGTAAAAATACTTAACGCTATTCCTATGGTGATTTCGAATTGTTTTACCTCTTCTGCACATCCAAGAAAAATAGAACGGGGGTTAATATGTAGCATACTTTACCCGTAGGGTTCTGAAGAATAAGTGTACCAAATTTGGTGTGGATAGGTCAAACGGTGTAGATTTGTATAGAGGACAGAAAGACGCCAACTCAGCTTTGTATACAGATGTCTATCCCCTTGTTGCATTATGTGCGTTAAATATATTTTATTTCTTATCTGAAATGTTTATAATTAAATAGAATACTGCAGGTAAAATAAGAAAAGCTATGCAAATACGATGATTTGGAAAATTCAGATTTAAAAAAAATTTAGTCGCACCTGCTAGTAGCATGGCGGTGTTAAAGAATTTTAAAGACAAGTACGAAAGGAAGTACGAACAAGTACGAAGTACATTTGCCAAGACTGGCAAATGTTAAGAATTTTAGGGCGGTAGGACGTCTCATTACCTTCAAATGGTAAAAGTTCGATATAGGTACGTTCTAGGCATATTAAGACTATATTCTCTCGTTTGATAGTGATATCTAGGAGGTGTTCTAGAAGTGACATACAAGAGCGCACCACCCCTTAAAAAACTAAATTATGTTTTGCGCAAATTACATTCATACGAGGCGAAAGGTCTTTACCCATAGTTTCTTTTTTTGCAAAACATATTTTATTTAACATGATTTTCAAAGGGTTAATTATCCATTGTTAATTAATGTTTGTGAGAAAGAACCAAACTAGAGGTTTTGGAATTTTTTAATTCTTTATCGCATCGATGGCCCGCAGGTAGCCGGCTTCACCAAACCTATTAGAGCTCCGTCAATTATCGCACTTCATTAAGTTTCCAATACGTAGAGAAATATTAAAATAAACAATTGTGCGTAATTTAAAATGTATGTCTTGTGATTTTGGCTGCAGCAAAAATCATACCTTTAATTTTTTTTAATTTTCAATCTTTTTCCCTGAATTCATGTCCTTTCGCTTTTGTTTGGTAAATTTTAATCGTACTTCAAATGAAGCATTTAAAAATGTTTTCATCTCAAAAAGTAAAAGCAAAATAGCAGTGAGAATACATTTTCGAAAAGTGCGTGTCGGTTCCAAATTTCCAATTCAACTTCTTTTTCCCGAAGAACCCAAAAATAGACGCTTTCAAAGTGTAGCTTAACAAAGACAGGAATGCCGTCGTGATACTCAACGAACACGCCAAAGGCAGTGATTTGAGGGAAGCATTTTAGGGATTTTCCGTTCCCATCAGGACCCCTCGCACTAAAGGTCTAGAGCCACGCCCTCTCGTTAGAGGACACGGGTGGTAGAGGGGAAGGAAAAGTGACCGTTCAAAGATTCTCGGGGTTGACACTTAAGCTTACATTTTGGTTTACGAGATATCTCGGGGTTGACACTTAAACTGGCATTTTGGTTTACGAAATATCTCGGGGTGGCCGCCTGAAGGGTTAATAGGGTATGTGACCACCCATCATCCTCATACAAAGTTTACAGCGTGTGACCATGCTTTACATGAGGTGATCAACCACCCCAGAGTCAAGTAATCGCCATTCCTCCTGTACAGCAGTTTGCAATTCTGAGAGTGACTGAGGGTGGGAAGCGTGCAGACACAGCACGACCGAGGGCATCCCCAAGATTTCAATGGGTCGAGCGAGTACGCCGGCCAATCCATACGTGCAATCCCCTTACTCTCCAGGTAGTCATCGACGATGTTGGCTCGATGGGGACGCGCATTATCATCCATTAAAACGAAAGCAGGACCAACTGCAGCAGCGTACAATCTCACAGTGGGTTTCAGGACTTCATTCCGATACCGGACAGCCGTCACAGAACCCCGTCTATAGATATGCAGGTCGGTGCGATATCCCAACGAAATCCCTGCCCACACCATGATGCTTCCACCTCGGAATGCGTGATGCTCGATGATGTTCTGGGGCCGACTGCGTGTGCCTTGTTCTCTCCAGACCCTTACACGCTTGTCATCTGGCTCCAGGGCAAATCTCGACTCATCCGTGAACATAACGTTGGACCAATCAGTCCAATTCACATGTTACCGACACCAATTTAATCGTGCCCCACTTGATTGAACGGATAGAGGAACACAAACTCGTGGTACAAGGGCGTATAGTCCATTCACGTGTAGCTTTCGGCGAACGGTAGTGGCAAATATCGTCTTACCAATGGACGCTGCAACCATAGATGTCACACGTGTGGAGGTCGCTCTTCTATTCCGCTTGGCCAAAAGAACAATATATCGATCTTCCGCTGGGGCCGTAACCCCTGGGCGACAGACCACAGGTCTTCGGACAACTGTTTGGCTTCTTTGGAATTGTTTCCATAATCGTGAAATGACGGAATGATGAACGCCGAAGAAAAGAGCAACATCTGTGATTGATTGTCCTGCTTCAAGGAGTCCCACAGAACGCCAGCGCTCACTATCTGCCATTCGTCTTCTGGAAGCCATAGAAACACGTCTGTCTTGAAAACTAATCGTACGAAAGATCTAAACAATTTTTATCAATACTTACATGAAACTCCTCTAACCCTTCACAATGCTGGCTTCTTATACGACTGCCTTTTTTTGCATATTTCTCGACACGAAACCGTGATTGGCTGTTACAGAACATATTTGCATATTTCCATCTACTTCTGCAGCGAAATGCAGCCTCTCAAATTCAGATTGGCTTCCGGAAATTAACATTTTCCTCTCCGTGCTTTACTTTTGGCAGTGAGTGTATAACTTGGAAAATATTATTGTAATTGTAAAAGAAAGATTTATCAATATGCGTCAGAAAATTTTCAGCTAATTAGTGTGCTGGGAAAAGCTCCAAAGGGTTGCTCTAAATCATTCTATGAACAAGATGCAATGCAACCATCTATTTAATACTTTCAAGTTTTAATGATATAATTTCAAGTCAAATTAAATTTGTTATTAGCATTGGGAGGAAATGTAATAATTTTAAGGAGATAACGAATTTTATATTGCTCGAAGTTAATTATCATTAGTGTTTTAACTATTTCAAGGAAAATACTCAAATTTAATCATGCGTTTTTGAAAGCTGTCTAAAAATAACCTTCATTTGAAAGAATGGAATTTCATAAAAAAGAAATATCTCATTTAATATGCTCATGAACAAACATTATCTCATTGTTCGAAAATCTTAGTCATCACTAGCTAAAATAAAATGTGAAAAATAATTTAAATATTAATTAGGTTTTAGCATATTTTTTAGCAATGGTAGTTTATAATTTAATGTTCCATAATATTAGTTGCAATTTATCTTATAAATTGTGTAATGTATTTTAATTTAACAGGTTATTATATTTTAATTCAATACTTATGACTTGATGAATATTTTTACACTCTGTTATTTATCGTATTGTTTTACTTTAAAAATAAGCATTTTTATTTCCTGCCATAAATTAAAGTGAAACCTTCGTGCAATTCTTTGCATATAAATTATAATCGTAGATCACTGAAACGTGCCCTAAACTGTTTATGTCCCTGAGCTTAGACGTAATTCAAATGGGGATAAAATAAATCATAGCAGAACTCAACTTATAACGCGATCAACTAATAAAGAGTCGAAATAAATAAATAAAAACTCCACATACCTCACCCACTTACATCACTTTCCTACAGAAATGTATTCGCAGCGGAAAATCCATACCTCCTTGAGTATGCGTTTGGTGTTTGACCGAATTCCCATTCCCTTTCATACTTCGTTTCATCAGATAAGACCACAAAAGAATATAAATTGCCTCCAATCAAAAATTTAGAAACAGCGTTCTCCAAAACGCCACCGCAATAAATAGCGAAATCAAACTCGATTGAACCGAAAAAACTATTACATCTCTCTCTCTCTCTCGGCTGTGTCCGCTGCTGCAGACCGCAGAATATCATTGACCACATTTTCATCATCTTTTCCAATACATGAAACAGCCCCGGCTTTAATTAAACTTTCAGCGGAGGTAATAAAACGGCGGGAGAGGGAGAGTTACTATCATTACGCGGCGTAGGGCGATTAATATCAGAAAATCGATACGCCCCGTCACGATTCCTCTCTTGTCGATTGTACACCCCGGGATTTTAAAACCCCGGTTGATAAATACGGTGGCTTGTGAAGGTCACTCGATTTTAATATCATGACGTTCCTCTTTCTTTGGGAGGGTGGTATCAGAAGAAAAATACTGATCATGATTCTGAGAGTTTTCTTAAGCTGCTTGAGTAGTATTTATTCGATGGAATGGAGCTGTTGAAATTAGTGGTATTCATTTTATTGAGTGAGAATCATTATTACCGATAACCCTTAGCAGGGTACTATGCTGAAAGACTCATCATCTTATATGAATGTGTTTTGCAAGTAACGTAAATTTAATTCAGGGATTTGTAGGAGAGTGGCTCACAATGTAACTTCAATTAACCATTCAAGTGATTTCGACGAGATATCTTGTCTATTGAGATCCTATTAATTTCGCTAATGGCAAGATATCTCGTCAATCAATGTGTGGTCAATTTTACTAATGACGAATTATCTCGTCGAAAAAATTAGGAAAAACAAATTGTCCCTAGCCCAGAACTGGTGACAATTTCGAACAGGTTTTGTATCAGAAGCGGGACACTAAAGGTTAGTTTTCGACACAAATATAAACCACCAGTAGGATTAACCAAAATAAATCAGGTTCACGGTAGTCCAGTTGGAAGAGCAACGGATTAGCAACCGGAGGAATGCGAGTTCTAAACTCGGTCCAGCCAAAGATCGTCTTGTACACGGGGGCTGGTGCACATTAAATCTCTCGTGGTCTCATACGTCCTCACGTTGGTGTGGTGTGGAAGTTGGGAGAGTGGAGTGCCAGCTAAGGTGTTGTTCTAGTTATCTGACCGTGGTTCAAAATTACGAGGCGTTGTCCTTGGATCTTTGCCTTTTGGATTGATCCAGGACCCTTCACCAATAACCGTTGTGTTGCACCATCGCGACGTTAATTAACTACCCACCAAAAATAACCAACGATTGAGATTTGCTGCCCTGCTTGCTTCAAATACTTACTTCCTATGGTACTTGGCTTAGTACGAGTTCTTGCTGCTTCAGACAAAGCAAGTCGCACCTCTGTTTCCACACCGAATTTGTAGCTCTGGCGAACATCTTTTTGAGGTTTGTCTGCTTTATGTGGGGGTCGCCAAGTGGATTTGCTCACTGGGCTACAAAATGCGAGTTGTAGGCTGCACAGATTCGGTTCCTATTTGGATGTATTTCTCTTTTATGTGCCAGTAAAGCTCTCCTAGTGGGTATATGTCCATTTACTTTACGTTGTTTGGTGCAGTTTGCCCAAAGATGACTCTTGCGCTACAAAATCCATCCAACCAACATATTCAGGTTCTTGAGATTTTTTTCTTTCGAATGCTCGGTTCTGGACATCTCTTGACGTTTTGTGTTGATTAATGTTTTATATTAAATATTCGTCCTATAATTCACAGGGAATAATAAAGCGAACTCAAAATAGTTCAATTAGAAATTCCAGACGGAATAAGCTGTGCGAATTACGTGTCACCAGAACTCAGCGTTCGAGAGATTTTACTGCTTCAGACAAACAGATTTTCTGCTTTACGTACTTATTTATATACAGTAAGTCAAATTTGTAGTGGTGGCTAAGTTCCCACAAGCACTTTATGTTTCACTTTCCATCTAAAATACTAAACATTAGTGAGAGTTTTAATCTGTCGAATCTTTATATACCCATAATAATTATAGAACCAGATGTCCCACCACACACCTGAAAATGCTAGATATAGAAGGTCAGTGAAATAATTTACATAACCCTGTTATTGATCTGGATTGAACTTCAGAAACCGTTGATTCCCATTAAAAGTGTGCTCAGGTGTTGCCTCGTCATTTGACCGTGGTTCAAAATTATGTGGTGGTGTCCTCGGATCTTTCCCTTTGGGATTGATCCCGGACCGTCACTAATAGCCCATTGTGTTGCTCCAGTGTGACGTTAATTGAAATACCCCCATTAAAAGTGTAGATTACAGAGTGAATTTTCATAAAATAGTTTCAGGTTTCGCTGCGAATCCTACAACACAGTAATAGTACGTCTACACGCATTTGAAGCTTTGCAACTTTGTTTACCAATTTTGTTTACATTTTTCATAAAACTTATTTAAAACTTTTATATTGTTGAATGACGTGGAAATGAGATGTTTATTTAAAACAATAGTAATTGTAGTTCCATATATTTCTATATAATAACAGCATAGAAAGAAACAATCACTATTACAATTGTTTCGTAAATGTTTTTCCCACTAATATAAATCACAATACAGCATTTCAGGTATAATCTCCTATTTCATACGCTTTTTAATGATATGAAATCAAATTCATCATTTGATTGAATTGGTTGGTTGGGTTCTTGTAGTACAAGGGCCATAGTCAAGCTGCGCCAAACGAAAGACATTCAAAGTCAAGTATTAGACATAAGCATAAAAGGCAAGTTTTAAGGGACACAAGAGATTGAAATACACCCTGGCAAGAAACGAACCTGAGCCGCCATCAACTCACAGATTGCTAGAGTAATTTACAAAACCACCAAATCACTGTGGCCCCTTTGATTGAAATTAGAATGAATGTTTTCTTCAGTTCAATACTTATTTAGCCATGATTGAGTCTCAAATTCACTTGTGAGTAGTCTGTAACAGAACACTAAAAAGTACTACATTGCAACATACAGTAGTATCATTACAGATAATATCCACACACACACCATCAATAGTCGTATTGCTTCAAACTCGTCAAATACCAATTAATACCTTGCTAAGCTGTTGTACTGTGAGCAGTCCTCTTTGATTATTACATACATGTCATATTCATTACACAAAGCAAATATCCTGATTACATGCAGGTTGAATAGCCAAAAGCGCCTAAGCTTCATGCCTGCCATTCCTGTCTGGATTCATTCGGATATTGGTAACTGAAGAGGATCTTATAGGAGGAACTAATTCCATTGGATTATATCCGTTTTAGATTGTTGATCTATGGTTTGGTGCTTTAAATTGCAGACTGCTAACTGGATGCATAAAGCTTTAAACACTGGTTTCCATTGCTATAGTAAGAGTACTTTTAGAGACAAGGTGTTAATGTATAATTAAGGTAATGTGGGATGTCAGAATTGTATGAAAATAGCAGGAGCTTTAATGGAATAATTTAAATGAACAAATGGTAGTTAGATTTAGAATAGGATTCAGCTGATAATATTACTACAATGGCAACACATTGATCTGGTGAAGTGAGGTTTCGACTTAACATGAGCTAAAGGGCCGTTTCGCAGATTTAGACCGTTACCAAAACGAGGATCGCAAAACAATCTGCTGTAAAACACAGTTATCTAGTACAGTGTAAACCTTAAAAGGTCTACAAACTTTTATAAATCATTTAGATATAGATTTTATATATTTTTATAAACACTGCATATTCACAAAATACAAGTTTGCATATTCACATAAATGGTTGTCGGTTTACATGTTGGTTGGTGGTCAAGTAAAATGGTAGTTTTAGTACAATGATTCTAAGGACGTTTTTCTATTTTTGTGAAGCAAAACTTTTTTTAAATGCGATATATGATTTTTGGGTGTGACAGTATTCTTTTAACATCAAGTACTTGAGCTTTAACAGTACATAGGACGTTCTCCAAATCGGAACACTCGGAAATGAGTTTGAATCTGAATTGTCACTTTACACGAATCTAATTAAGTATCGTAAAGCAAAACGATATTGATTGATCGAAAAACTAAACAGTTCTAATTGCCCTACCAGCTGTCGAACTTTGTGCCATTTAACTCAACAAACTAACTGCCTGTTGTCTACGAGCCACAGCCAACTATGAACATACATCTGACATTGAGCAGCTTGAAGTGGCTTGTGGTGTTGAGTATTAGGCGCATGTTCAGTATAATTATTGCTAACATATGGATAAAAATTGTTCTGTTAGATCTTTGATCGAATTAAATTGAAATATTGGTCAGAATTATAGTAACATTCAAATTTAACAGTTCCTTACTAAATTTAAGTATCAATAAAACATTGACTGATTGACAGAAGTTTTCAAGTTCATGTGCATTTGTCAACAAGGCTGTATGGCTTTATCCACTGTTAGACTATACGAAAACCTTCCACTCCTATCCCCGATCTGATGACAATAATCTGATATATGTCATTCTATTGGGTCAAGTCATGTTCAACCACTGAAATCTGGTGTTATGATTTCACACGCTTTTATTCCGCATTAGATTACTATTTAAAAAATAATAATTTTGGGGAGAAGATATTAAGGTCTTTTCAAAAGGAAAAAAATAAAGGGCTCATCAGCCGAGAAGGAAAAATTGAAGTTGTTACTATGATAGGTTTGTTGGTTTAAAATTACATTTAATTTAAGTGACCTTCATTAAGGATACTTAAGTTGTAGGGATAAAAAAGAAAATTGAGTTGGTGTCACTGGTGTGTTGAAACTATTGAAGATGCCATCTCAGATACATATCACTTGTAATGGGAGGAAAAACTCAAGGATCATTTGGCGCTAGAATCGGCATTGTGCTTCCAGTGTCTGGGTGAGGGTGATTGTTATCCTGGACCATTGCATAATCAGCTTTTCTGGGGGGTCGAATTCTAGTATTTAAATTGCGTTTTGGTGATTTACGGATAGTTATGTCAGTTAATGGATGGATTAGAGAATATTTCTTGTACATGAATTGCATTGTTAGTGTGTTAGGGAATAGTATTAAAAAATCTGATGGATGGTTTTTCAAATATGGGTGGGAAAAGGATCAAGATTTAAGTCGTTATGGTGGACGGCATTTGAAATGGACCATGGAGCGTCGTTTACGTTTCGAAGCAGCTTATTTTGGAGAAGAGTCATATTGTTAATATGGGTTTTCGCTGCAAGACCTCCAGATTGAGGATGCGTAGGTAGTTAAGGGTCTTAAAATTTGTTTAAAAAGTAGGGGTTTAAAACTTAATGAGAGAGGGGGTTTTCGGCTTAGGAGGCAATAGATTAGGATCCAATTTGTTGATCCTATCAATTTTTCAGTAACTACTTAATATATACTAGTGGTCGCCCAGTGGTCGAAATTCGACCATAATTCATTTAATTTTTAAGTTTGAACGTTAATAAGGTTCTTTTGTCAAAGAGTATACATCTATATTCATTGCATATAATTTTTTTGAATTTTGTTCTATTACGTAAGCTGCGAGCATGTACAAATACGTCATAGGAAAAATGCGGTATAGCTTGGTTAAGCCATATCTAAAAAACAATAACGCGCTGTTTGACATTTTCTAGGGTTTTTTTATTGCTATACTGGCCACAGGTTTCGCCAAGGATACACAGTTAATTTGCCTATCGTTTTCAAATTATATAAAATTTAAATAAAAAATTAATCCAAAAATAAAATAAGGAATACGTGCTTCGTATTTTTTTTAATATATTTTTTATTGAAACAATAAAACCGTGTGGTTAAAAAAATAAATGTTGTCCATTGAACTTGAAATAGTTCGACAATGAATTTAATGATTCAAAACTTCTGTGTAGACGATGTTTTTTGTAAAAACTCTTTCATCGTTTGCTAAATGCCCTTGACCGTTATATTCGGAAATATAAAATCTCAAACCATCGAATGATCGAACTCTACTTGCTGCGACGTACAATTGACCATGTGTAAAAACTGGCTGCCTCAATAAAATTCCAATTTTTTCGAATGTTTGTCCTTGAGACTTATTTATTGTCATCGCAAATGCAGGTATAATTGGAAATTGAGTTCTTTGGAAGTTAAATGGTAAAATAGTTCCGGAATATGTTAAATTTATACGTGGAATCAAAATTCTCTTATTGCGTGCGGTTCCAGTTAAAACTTCGCAATCAATAGTATTACGATACATAAATTTGATGCGCATTCTTGTTCCATTGACTAATGCTTCCTTTGTATTTAAGTTTCTGATCAGCAAAACGATGCAATTAACTTTCAATACTAACTTATGTGGTGGCAAACCACTAATAGTCAAAGAATTCAAAAACTCTACTGGATAGTTATTGATGTCATTGTCATCATCACAAATTATTTTATCGTAGCTATGATATATTCTCTGTTCACCAGGTATTTGATTAAGTATATCAGTATTAATCAAAGTACAATCATCATTTTTAGGTGCTAAAATAACTGAGTTCAATATGTTATCTGAGAGTATGTTTTCGGAAATATTTCCATACACCTCATTAATAATATTATTTTCATCTCCTATTAATTGCTGAGGTATTTCAATAATATTTTCACCAAACTGAGGAAATTGTAGGGCTTCATCATTACCAATTTTTTTCAAGAATTCGACAAATTCTATTTCACTTGGTAAGGCTCTCATATTTTGAGTAAACGTAAGTTTATGAAAATAAACAAATTTATGCCAACTCATAACACAATTTTCAATTAAAGTTACACGTGATCCATGTGGGATAACTGGTACGATTTGCCGAAAATCACCGCACAGAAGTATCGTTTTCCCTCCAAATGTTTTATGTTTATCATTTTCATCGCATAGATCCCGCAATAATCTATCTATGATTTTCAACACTTGCAGTGGGCACATAGAAACTTCATCAATAATTATCAATGATGATGAATTTATGTAACGACCATAGCTACTATTTGCGGTAATATTCGCTACAGAATTTTCCAAAATGGGTATAGGCAATTTAAACACATTGTGTAAAGTTCTACCTCCAAGTAATAGAGTTGAAGCTATGCCACTGAACGCTGTTGCAATACAACGAAGATTAAGCGAATTTAATTTGTGAATGATTGCTGTTTGTGTGAATGTTTTGCCACAACCTGCATGAGCGGTTAAACAAAAAACATTAGATCCAGTATCATGATGCAAAACTTCACGAATCACATGATCAATGAGATTACGCTGTTCAATATTTGCAGTTTCATAATGCTCACAAAACAGGAACTCTTGTTCTATTGGATCAATAGTATTTGCTTCTTCTATTCTCTGCGAATATGTGGGAACTGGTAAACCAAGTATTTGACATGACAAATTATGAACATTCAAAATATCTTCAATTTCTAATAGAGCTCTATTAAAGGATGCTTCTTCGTTGTAAACTCTCAGAAAATCTTCACTAAGATATACTTTAAATTCATTCCATAACGCCAATGCATTGGCTGGCACATTTAATGCACAAATGTAACCAAATAAATTTCGCATTTGTTTTGGTGAATGTAATTCTTTTGCTTCATTTAAACATTCGCGCCATTCATTATCATTTGAAGCAATGCCGCGAGCATGGCACGCTTCAACAAAAGAAGTGTGTATAATTCCATTGTATGTTCTAACATCCTCAAATGATTTTGGACCACAGACATGTAATAAAAGCAATCGTAAATGGAAAAGTTCGATGTCTTTTGGTGATACTACATACATGCGTGCAATGATTTTATCACCTCCACGCCTTCTCTTCTTCCATTTGTTTTGGGAATCTTCCCACACATAATGCAGAGGAATTTCAATATATATATTCACGTGCTGATGGATCTGATCGATTCAATTCAAAAAATGCTAATAATTTTGTTTGTCTTACATTTTCAATTGCTTGACGTTCTTGCCCTTCTCGAAAGTAAACATTCTGTCTACTCGGTAAATGAATATCAAGTCTGATGATAACATGTGACTGAAAATGCATTGGTAATTTATAGATGCGCCATACAGCTTCAGTTGATCCAACATAACGACCTGTTAAAAAATTTGTAACTTCATCAATTTGTATTTCTTGACCTTGTTCATTTCGCCCTGAACCTAATTCAATAGATGCACTGTCATAGCCTTTATACACGTATTTATAAATGTATTTAACACTTTTAACTGTAGTGCATACTTCAACATTTATATGGCAGTTAAATTTGGCAAGTAAATAAGGATTGTATGGAACAACATAACGATTGTCAAGGCAACTACCGCGAACTTCTGCATGAATACCATTATCACGCCTCCTGTATAATGGATATCCATTTAATGAATCACATGTAAATTCATTAAATCGTTTTGGATAATCTTTTGTGCATTTTCCATCTCTCATACATACAGAATTTGGATTAAGTACACCGCATGGACCATGCATCATGTGTTTTACAACATATTCATGTAATGTAGGATGCGTTTGAATGTTAGGAATCTCCGCAGATACAACTTTATCAATATCGGTAGCGTTAACAATTTTATCTTGCTCATTTAAAGAGAGTAAAATGTGAGCATGAGGCAATCCTATCTTTTGAAACTCAATTGCATAAATGAGTGCTTCAACTTTACCGAAGATATTTTTTAGTGTAAGGCCCTCAATTAATGCTTTCAGTTTGGACTTGAATACACGCACAATAATATCAGGCCGAAAATTAGCAGACTCACCTACACCAATATTGCTAACTATTTCAGGCCAACTTGGATTGCAAGTCATTGTAATAAACAAAGAAGGCTTTCCTAAATGTTGTACAATTGACATTGCATCTAAATAATTTTGATACATATTTCTTGGAGATCCATTGAATGAAGATGGTAAAATTACTCTACGGCCAACATTACTGGCATTGATGTTCGATTCTAAATAATCTGTTAAATTGTTATAAGCTTCAGACCTAAGAATTGTTTGATTTTGTCGAATGAAATATAACCTTGTGCCTTCTATTCTCACATATATATCAACTATCCTCTGCAGAAATAATTTTTTTGAATAGTGCAACATGCTAAAATCTTCTCTAATTGCAATTCGATAGGCTGCATATTGAAGCATGGTTAATTTATTTCTGGGCGCTCTTGAATTAGATGTAGTTGGTACATTATGAGAAATATTGATATGCCACCCAGTATCACCATCTGGAAAAAGTAATGGATACGCTAAAGGGTCTAATGATGAATCCAAAACAGAGATATTTTTAATGGTACCATTAACTTTTGAAAATGAAATCATATTTCGTTTAAAAGGTGGCTCACCATTAACTGTACTAAATATTTCTGCTACATCAGTTTGAACTGCATCGTTGTAACGGCGTAGATCTAAATCACGATTTACTTTAATGAGCATACAAATTTCTTTATTTTAATTTTCAACTCTCTGACAATGATCTTTCATTGCAATGAATGACCGAACGAAAGGATTAATGCGTTCCAATTCAAGACAGATTTCGCGCATTATATTATTATTGCATGTTCGGTTAAAGTGTTCACGTAATCTATAATTGATAGCAGTGTCAACATCATAAAAATATAATTGCGCATAACATGGTGAGCGACCATATCCAGCAGTCATTGGACCTGATCTGTGATAAAAAACATCATGTATTTTGAAATGATACACTCCTTTCGTAACTGTATCCAAAATTTTAGCTTCTGAGCTAACCATAGCAAATGATGAATTGTATTTACGAATGTTTTCAAAATAATTTTTTGACTTACTTTTTATTGAAGGTTCATTTGAAGTAAGTCCATCATACAATGATTTAAAATATTCATTTTGACTTAAGGCCGGTAATATTGCTTTACCCTTATGACAAGATGAAGTGAATGCAGTCCTTTCACCTAAAGTGACTTCAGATTCGAAATGTTTTGCATTGCAAAACCTGCATTGTAAATCCATCAATCCACAATCAAAAGTATTAAAAGTTCTTGGAATGACATTCAGTGCGCATTTAAATGTATCTCTCAAAATAAATTCATCATTTTGTATACTATTTACACTATTTAAATTTGCATTTGGCCTATTATTATGTGTACGCGAATATATATCCCTTCTTCTTTGTCTCTCACTCCGACCCGTCAATGTTCTATGTCGAGGCATAATGGAAATAGGTGCGAATAACTGGATGTAAAAAAAAACATTTAATGACCAAGATTAGACAGAGTTTAATTTAAAAATAATAAAATGTACTCACTTTTTTGAAACCACCAATAATAAATAAGTGCGACTGTTGCCACAGGCTAATATGTATTTGACATTGACAGATTTAAATTATCCGCATTTTGTATTTCACTCCGAAGAGTTTTTTTTATAAATAATCTAAATAAACTCCCTCTTGGAGTGGATTTCACTGCGGGGGGATTAAATCAATTACAAATCATCCACTTCGCATTTACTCCGCTAAATTTTTTACAGTATATAAACGTAAACAATGAATGTTTTATTTTGCTTAATTTAATATATTTGTAACGCATATCTATATATATAAAATAGGATGTGTGTGTATGTATGTGTGTATATTTTCTATACAAATCTACGCCGTTTGACCAATCCACACCAAATTTGGTACACTTATACTTTAGAACACTGCGGTCAGCATAGGCTAACTCTTAACCCCCGTTCTATTGGCCCTAGGGGGCTAAAAACTATTCGAAATCGCCATCGAAATAACATTGAGCATAGATTGATTGCTTTAGACAGCTATGGTTGCTTTACCAGTGTTGATCGAAAAACAACTTTTTCCTAAACAAATTAAATTACAATATTTATGTTTGAATTGACTTTTTAGTTCTTCCCATGATGTAAATAAATTATAGATATTCATTGATGAAAAAAGAATATTTTAAAATACTTATTTTTACAAGGAAATTCAAGAAAAATTTTCAGGAGTTCAAGGATGATTTTCAAGGAAAGTTGGTGCATATATTTCTATATGAACGTAAACAATGAATGTTTTATTTTGTTTAATTTAATATATTTGTAACGCATATTATACATAAATTTTATCTTTTTGCACTCCTTCTCCATATGAACTTTAATTATGCCAAATCTCATAGTCCTCCGTGCGCGCAATGTGCTTCAAAAGGGGTACAAAGTTTTTTCTTCACGTATTAATATATAGAGAAAAATTTTCAGTTCAAGGATGATTTTCAAGGAAAGTTGGTGTATATATTTCTATATGAACGTTATGTTCTTTAATTTAATATATTTGTAACGCATATTATACATAAATTTTATCTTTCTGCACTCCTTCTCCATATGAACTTTAATTATGCCAAATCTCATACACCTCCGTGCGCGCAATGTGCTTAAAAAGGGGTACAAAGCTTTTTCTTCAAGTATTAATATATAGATGAACGGATGGACCACCGTTCTAATTGGAAGAGTATACTTCAACAAAAGAAGAGAGAGAAACTCAATGCTTACATTAATAATATATACGCATACATATATATATATATATATACATATATATATATATATATATATATATATATATATATATATATATATATATATATATATATATATATATATATATATTTATATATATATATATTCTTGTGCATTGGATTATTATAGTTTATTTTATCACTATTAAAATAAATTCATTTGTGTGCTTCTTACCATAAGATAAAATATTCAAGTATCTTTAGAAATTGCAGATAATACTATGGAGAACATTTTTTAAGAAACACGTTTTAAACAGGATGTGTTCCAGGTACTACATAACGTGTACTCGTAATTTTTATGATAGTACCTGTACCCTTATGCTGTTTACTAAGGTAGAATGTTACAGATTTTAAAGAACACCTAGTTTTTAATATTATACATAATTTTAAATATATGCTCCAATATATTTATTAAATAAATTCATAGTACATAATTTTAAGTTTTTAGAATTGCCTCAAAGAACCATTTTCAGACCTTCAGGAGAGATGTTCAACATGCTGTCTCGATAGCTTCCCATAATTGCGTGTTTGTGGTAGGTGTTGGATCCTGTGCACGAATGGCGCTTTCAATCATATCCCAGATATGCTCCAAGGGTTTCATGCCTGGCGATATATGTAGCCTAATCATATGCTGGAATTATCCAGAATGCTCCTCAAACCAATCGCGAACAAAATGGGCCCAGTGATATGAAGAATTATAATCCTGGAACGTTATTGGTGTAAGTGAAGTCCATAAAGGACTGCAAATGATCACCAAGCAGCTGAACAGCGATTTCCTGTCAATGACCGGTGTGATTTGACCAGAGGACCCAATTCATGCCAGATAACCATTCCCCACACCATTATGCAACCACCACCAGCTTGCACAATACCTTGTTGACAAGTTGGATGCAAAGCCTCATGGGGTTTGCGCCACATTCGAACTTGACCATCAGATCGTACCAACTAAAAACGTGACTCATCGGACCACGATACCTTCTTCCAGTCATCTAGGGTCCAGTGCATGTGCTCGCGAGTCCAGGTGCAGAGCTGAAGCTAGTGATGCGCTGGGAGTAAAGGCACTCGAGTGGGTCTTCTGCAGCCATACCCCATCAACGCCAAATTTCGCTGCACGGACCTAACAAACGCGCCTCTAGTGAGGGCCTCATTGACAACGTCAATTCGCAATCAGTTCACGCAGCGTCGTTTGTCTGTTAAACACGGACGCTTCTGCTCAGACGTCGACTTGTCAACCTCGTGGAAGGTAATTCCTTCCACCAGGTACTTTCAGTGCACCCTTGACATTGTGCAGCGAGGAATCCTAAAAGTCTCAACGACTTTCGAAATGCTAGGCCTCATGCGCCGTGTTCCAACTAGCATCCTACGTTCAAACCAGGTTAATTCTCTTCAGGCGTCATTATCACGCTATACAGGATATTCAAGAGCCCAAAGGACAGCACTGATGATCATTTGACTCTTTATTGACTCTTTATACCCTTTTAACGTGATGCGAACGCAACTTGTAAATTTGCATACTGCTATCCGTCTTTTGGCACACGTCATTGTAGGCTGCACTGCTACATATACTACCGTATTCTAAATTAATTTTTATATTGGTGGCTAATTTCTCTACTGCTTTCAGTACTACCAAATGTAGTGTACGAAATATATAATTTTTGACTCGAGAAGGTGTCAGATTTTGCACTTTAGATAAAAAAATACTTCAGACTTCATAATATTTTGGAATGAACTCTTCAGAATTGGATAAATAATAATATGATGAAGAAACCAATTAAAATTTATTGAATGTTTCAAAATATGTAACTAATATTCAGTATGTTTTCCATATATGTAAAAAGATGTTTATAGTGTACCTTAAATCACAAATACTTCAAATTCTTCTAATTATTCAGGAATGCAATAGTAAAAAGCTCAAAATTACACCAATTGAGCAATATGCAATTTTTAAAACTAAACCTTGAAAACTTGTAACATATTTCTGAAAGTAATCGAATTTATTCTTTGGAGTTTTTATTATTGATGACAAGAATATTTTTTACAGTTCAAAGTCACTAGATCAAATAAAAGGAATGGTAAGGAAAACATCGTTTCACCTATACCAATATAAGAGTGATATCTCATTTTAGGAAGTAAAAAGATATTTCTTCTTGCGCAAGCGTAGAAATGCGATTTGTTACCCTCAAGCAACCGCGATTGAAAACCCTCACTGAAAACATTTTATTTCTCTTTGCAAAAGCTTTCTTTTCTTTCATTTTTAAAAGATTTCGGTTTTTTTTATATTTTTCTCCTATCGGGTATCGTATATATCTTTTTGATTGAATTTGTTCGTATTATCAAATTTTTAGCATTCCTGCTTTATTGACCACCTCTCTCATACGGTAATCGTAAACTTTTGAAACATTAATAACGGATGTATTCGAAATCTCAACGAATGTATTTTAGAAAGTATTTAAATTAGAAATAATAAGGATTTCTGATTTAATATAAACAATTCAACGTTTTTCACTGCCATATTAACTAGTTTCTGCAGCTAAATCGCATGTAATGAAATGCTTTATTTATTATATTTGAAATCGTATTGTGAAAATAATAAAACATAATGTCGACTGTTTTAGCTTATAAATATAATTTTATTCACATAAATTAAAATCATTTTTAGTAAGTGTTAGTTGTGCAGTTAGTACTAAGTGTAGATTGTTTTGTCGAAATTAACATCTTGACTCTAGAGGTTAAGCATTTTTTGTGTTGTGTACATTCACAAGAAATGTGAGAAAGACCTTTATTGGAGCATGATTGAGTGTTATTTACAGTCACGTAAAAATAATTAACACTAAGAAGAATTTAATGCAAATTTGATGCAGCAATTTGAATATTTGCTGTCTCAAGGTATTACTAACTAGTCTCTACACTAATTGAAACAAAACAATGACCAGTTAAAAAACATAATCCTTAATTACTACTACCAAAACTAAATAGAAACATCTTATAATACAAAGATAACAGTACATCTGTATACTTCTCTAAACAATTTAATTAATACCAAAGTTCAAACAAATCTGTTCTACAAATAGAATCTTCGAGTTAAACAAAGCCAAAGTTATGGATGCGCCGAATCCCTCCCGAAAGCATAAAATGCCCCCTGTCTTATAAAATGTCAGACTATAAAGGAAAGGATCTAGATAACAGATTACACAGAAGCCAGCATTGAAATAACAATAAAACCATCTTTATTAGCTCGGCTATCTCATACCAAAAAAATGATCCATCGGGTTACAGGAGAAGTAAATAAGATGCTACCGCTGGAACTATTTATCCTTTGTTTGGGAACATTCATCTTCTACGTCACTTTCCTAAAAGACTGTTCTTGAGAAACCTGAAGAACTCAAATCCTTGGTGACTGGATAGACGTCGCTTTTACCTTAAAATTCCAGTCTCCGTTATCGCTAGCTGGGATAACTGCGCTTTTTCTTCTCTTCTGCCTTCGAGTTTCTTCTCAAATTGATATCAAATCCCCAATACGTCATGTGAAATCTGCCACTGCTAAGCTGGCACATTATTTTATCTCAGCTACGTCAAAATAAATATGTTGCTTTTAGCATCGGATTTTTATATATGACCCGGTGGCTGGCTATAACGCAAGAGTTTAGATGGTTTAAGCTCGTAGGAAAACTGTTTTTTCAATTCGTTGGTAAAAGCGAATACACGTTGCTAAAGGTGTATTTCAGAATATTTATTTGATACGTACAAAGTTTTTAAAGAAACCCAGGACACATTAGCTTTAGTCTGCAATCAGTTTGTCATAACCAAATTTTTGAGACACGATAAAAACAATAAGTTTGATTTGTCGTTCTCCAGTACTAAGCTGGTACATCATTTTATCATAGGTATACCAAAATAAATATGTTGCTTTTAGCATCGGATTTTTATATGATGGGTTGACTACAACGAAAGAGTTCAGACGGGCAAACTTAGAGAAAAACTGTTTTTCGTCAATTTGGTAAAGTGCATAAGCATTGCTAAAGTTATATTTCAGAATTTTTATTTGATAAATGCGAATGTTTTGAAAAACCACGAAGCATAAACTTTATTCTATTGATCAGCTTATAATAACCAAATTTTTATATATGATAAAGGCATAATTAAGCTTGGTTTGCTGCTCCCCTGTCTTTCTTTCTACGTTTAACTCCACGGAACGTATGGAGCGACTTAACCCTCAAGTGGTTTCGACGAGTTATCTCGTAAATAAAGATGGGACCAATTTTGCGAATGACGAGATATCTCGTCATCCGGATACTTTACTGATGACGAGAACAATATCTCGTCGTTTTTTCTAAGGACGATATATTTCAGTCGGGACAAAAATAGGTCCCGACTGAAATCGTTATAACGCTAAAAATACTTGCTAAACAGTGATCATGTTAGCATATCCGAAATCAGCATGAAGTTGATTCACATTTCTATTCAATATATCATGATCGTTACATCAATCTCCTCCAGCGCAATATATCAATCCCTTGTGCCGAGGCGTTTGACTCAGACTATTTAGGTAACCACAAGAGCAACAGGACTGTGTGTTGTATCGTTTTAAAGCTCTTGCCAAGATCTATTCAAATATTTGAAAAAAGCTTGCAGTGATTGGAAATGGACGTTTAGAAAACTATATTCTTGTCAACCGGTGAAAACTTCACAAATGTTACGCTTCATTTGTACAATCGTGAGCATAACAGAACTGAGCGGGACATCGTTTTAAGGCTCTTGATGAGATCTGTTAAAATATATCGAAAACACTGCAGTGGCTTAAATAAATTTTTCAAAATTTATTTTGAACCAAGTATTGAAATAATACTCGGTGAGCTCATTTCAACTTTCGGATCTGCTAGTCGTAATTCTACACTCCAAACTGAGGACTCAATTAAATCTGAACATTTAGACCGGGACCTAGGATTTAATGTGTATTTTAAACCATTGCTAATATTTATGCCGAGAGAGGGATTCCGTTGGTAGGTTGGGGGTTTTACGGCGCAAAGGCCATTTTTGGCTATGCTGCGCCAAATACAAAACCTACAATATAAAGGGAATTACACAAGACATACAATATCGAGGTAAGGACAGGAATCGAACTTGCGCCACCTACAACTCGAAGGTTGCTAGCGCAGTGGACATACCCACTGATCCACGACGGCCCCAACAGTGATTGGGAAAAACATGTCTCTTGCAACTTCATCCATTTCAACTAACTAGCTGTAGGGCCCCTCGTTGCGGAGGACAACGTGTTAGTAAATACCTCCTTATTGGATTTTTTACTCTTTTTTGCATTCCTTCTTATAGATTCACTGTTATATAATTCTATAAATTTATCATTATTATTATTCGGATTTAAAAGTTTTATGGTTTAATGTGTCACGGGATAACTGATTGTTAGTAAACGACATATTAGATTTTTCGCCGTCTCATTGCAAGTCTTCATGTAAATTTCCCAATTTCACCTTCTTCAGTCTTCTATTGGTAACTTGTTCCTTAGATTCATTGTGACGTCTTTCACGTAGTTTATATTTAGCTGAATTGCTTGTTATGGAAGGTTTTCTTTTTGGCATTGTCGTTAAAAAGAGTAATTACAACGCAAAAAAAACAATCGCTATAAAAAAGCAGCAGTAAACAATTTGAAATTCCAAATAACGATGGATTTAAGAGTTGAGTTGTACAGGTTTGCTGTAATGGATGTGAAATAATTATAAAAAATAATGCTTATTTAAAGAAGTAAAATATAAGGCTCGAAAAAGTAGCGTTATGAAATGTTTATTTAAAGCACTAAAATGTTAAGACAGGAAAAAGTACTGTATATTGCATTTTGAACATTTTCTACGTTTTTTTTTCTTGAATTTACACGAATATTTAAGTTAAGTATGACAAAAACATAATAAAAAAGATGGGACAAAAACCGCTACGGAAGCGTAACGAAATCAGCCAGTGACGTCACGGCACTCTGTCCAATCAGATAATTTTTTGAACATTTTATGTTAAAATTTAAATTTTTGAAAATTTAAAGGGGCTGAATAACTTTCCCAGTTTATTCTGCGTATTTTTGACACCTCTCTCAGATCTCTACGTACTGTGGTTTAGACGAAGATAGATTTCCAACAGACAAACTATCACGCATTAATAGTGCAGATAACTGCCTCGCGATACCATTTGCGTCTAAGTAAAGACAGTGATCCTGATACATATTCACACTATGAGATCTGTTTACCGTTAGAAGTTCATGTTATTTGCAAGTCCGCAGTAAATTTCAACCATCCTAGTGGTTTCCACAATGATATTTCGTCCATCAAGATCTGATCAATTTTCTAATGAGGATAGATCTCGTCATCAAGATATTGCCAATATTTTTATGATGACGAAATAAATATCTGGTCAGTGTTCTACTAATGATCGTGTTTCTCCTATTGACGAGATATCTCGTTCCTAAAGGTCTAGTCAGTTTTGCTAATGACGAGATACCTCGTCGAGACAAACACCATTAGGGTTAATAGCAAGTGGTGAAAAGGGTTGAAGCAATACGCCGCCTTTACAAAAAGTCGCATCAGTCGACTACAGAGCTCTTACATATTTCGTGGCATGTTTCATCCATTCTAAGGACATCCATACCATACCCTTCAGTTAAAATCATTTAGTTGAATTGACTGTTAAGATTCAGTAGTTAAGAAAAAAACTAGGATTCCATTCGAGATTAACTGTTTCATAACTATTCCACTTTAAAATCCAAATAATTAGACTTAACATAAACAATTCATTCATTTACAATACATGTCACATTTTGAAGGAATCAAAATTCAAAATAACTAATAATTCAACATCGAAGGATTTACGAAACTTACTTCACATCTCGAATATGTTCGTTTGTTATAAATGTTACAATTTAGGATATTGTGTTTTCATCCTTAGTTTCTGTAAAAATAATTTATGTAAGCTGTATGACACGTTTTCTTTTCTTTTAAGCAACAAAAACTAATAACTAAGATGTTAAAATAGATTAAATAAAAGGTTAGTTAATATTTCGGATTAACTTGAGAAATGCAAGCTTTTACATCATATCGCTTAAATAAGGAATACCGAAAATATTTGCTCTTTTCATCATAATATGCTGATGTACCTGTTTTATTACATCATAATTTCGCTTAAAATAATGACGTACCTAAAACATCTTTCCTAAATTATAGCACGCTCTTGTTCCTGATTTCTACGTCAAAATTTCGCTTAAGTAAGGAAATATCGAAAATATTTATTCGATAACCTGCTGACGAAATTGCTTTCTACGTCGTGATATCGTTTAAGAAGTACCGAAAGTCTTTTCATATCAGGGAACATTTATGCAACATACTCAAAATCTATTCAAATTCGGGTCGCGTGTGTGGAAAAGATATCTCTTTGACAACATCTGGGACGTTTAGGTCTTTGAGTTAGAAGCGCGCCCTCCTATCTCAAGTATTTCAACATCTCACATGACAGCACCCCATTCTTCTGGCCATTGCTAAATTACACCTCGGTATTTGTTCCAGAATAGGCGAACCAGCACGCCGATACTCGAACTGAAGTGAAAGGAGGAAAAAGAGAAAAGAAGAAAAATCTATTTCCAGCCACTGCATTGCCGGCATGCCAAAATAGTGATCGGCAGACTCTACCAATAGATCTTCATTAATCTTAGTTCCCGAAACCTGGCAACAGTACGATGACATGGGCTCCATCTAGTGAGAGAGGAGAGCGTTTTTCTTGTATCGCACGTGTCAGAGTATTAAGCTGTTATGTGACGCGATCGTAACTGATGGGTGAATGGAAGTTAAAGTTTGTACCCATGAGCTTAATTGTTAGTGTCACGGCTGTAGATCCCCTAATTTAATGGGCACAATTGTCAGATGATGTGAGATTGTACAGTGGTGTCAGTTTCTAATGGGACTCCAAAGTATTGACTAGAAATAAACTAATCTTCTTTAATTAGAAACGTAATGCTGTAGCATTTATAAATACACCAGTCCAGCTTTGTTTTAATATTCCAACTTTAAGCGGATAAAAAGCGTGCTTTTATTGTTATTTTCCTTTATTGCTTAGACATAGATGGAATTCAAGTATACCATTTGATTTCATTTGATAAATGGATGATATACTAGAATGGGCAGGGAATATATAGTCTTTTTACTATAAAACCACTTAAGTCGTTAAATCAAAAATTTCGGGAAATATAAAAAACTGGATACATAATTATAGACAGAAACGATGTATTAAAATTCGCTAATCGGCTTAATTTATGTAGACTTGGAATATTTTGAGACAAGTTTAGAAACCTATTTGTAACCAAATAATTTTAAAACCTGATAAGCAAACAAAATGGACTTAAGAGGATTTTATGGTAAAATGACGATGTACGCCATAATATAATTTCCAAGTCAACTGCTTTTTACTTCACGAATTTCTTAAGGAAGACAAACCAGAAAATCGAAAAGCTACTGGAACCATTCAGTGACTCATATATTGCGATTACGCTGATTCAATAGTCGTCTCTCTGCTACGATTGATCAATTTCATATTTTTCTATTTTCCCTTAGCGATGCGCTAATACTTACCTTATTATATAAGCTGATATTGGTTTTAAGTGTAACACATAATGCACAAAATTGAATACTTTGTTCAAAGTTGTGATCTAGAGTGTTACAAAGTTAGATAAATTATAAAGTACTTTCATATTAAAATATAATAGTTTCGTATACAAGGAATAAAAGATAGTACTTGACTGTTTATTCGAAAATAAAATAGTAATATAGTACTATCTCTCTAAATTCCTCAGTTTTAAAAATTTTAATGCTCGATTGGTAACCAAATAAGGCTCAAACAATATCGCCAAAGGATATATTTTTCTATGGCAAACTTCTAATGACTTATTAAATGCCCTTTTGAATTCAAGGTCATTCAATTTGACATTTGACCAACAATTACCGAAAATGGATATTCATGTTTTTTTTCTAAAAAATACATGTTAAAGGTACACTATTTATCTTTGCTTTCTGAAATTACGGTAGGACACTCATGGATTTTTAGTACAAAAATATTAGAAGAAAATTGCATGATCCCATATTGCAGTACCCATAACACCTGTATCTTTTGACCTGTTTGTTCAATCGAGATGAGAAAGGACATTTCGTAGCAGACTCCTATCCGATGATGTATTACATAATACTATGAATGACATTTCTTTTTTTAGGATCACTCAATTTGACATTTGATCTTTAATTCCAAAAACAATATGCTATTATGGTTTTCTAAAAACTATGTTAAAGGTACATTACTTAACTTTGTTTTTGAAAGTTTCAAGTCGGGACACGCATGGTTTATAGAGAAACAATATTAGAAATAAATACAATCAAACATAGTTTTCGAAAACTGCGCTTTCATTAGACAACTATAAACGGCTGAATTCGAAATTTCGCATTTGTGTGGAATGTGAATCAAACTCCAACTCGGTGAAAGGTTTCAGAAAGAAGCGTCATATTTACTCAAGATCTTCGGGGATGAGGGCTGTGTTTGGAATCAAAAAAATTCATTCTGTTTGTTCTCGTAGATAGTTCGTAATTCTGATTCTTGCTGTGACTCTCTAATTGGAAGTAATTTCAGTACTCCACAGGATATTAGAACATTTTTTACTGCAATCAAAATAAGGCAAGAATTGTTTAGTTAGTCAAACTCATACAGATATTTCTTATCTTTTAGAATAGCAGAATAAAATATAAAAAATATTTTTTGTAATTCATTTAAGGAAAACATTATAATATACCAAAAAATGAGAAAAGTTGCAAAATGGTAGACAAGAAACCAGAAATTACTTCGACAATCAAAATTAATGACAAATATAAAACAATGTTATTATTTTGGAAGTTATTACCAGTTGGTGAGATTGAAGTGGAATATGGCAAGTCTTCAACAAACACCTCAGCTGTTAGAATTGAACTGAGAGGCAAAGTACCCAAACCAAAACGTATTCAACAAGCCTTAAAAAGTTTTATTTGTTTTATCCTCTAGTAATACATCTGAAGAACAATGGATAGGAAATGATATAGCAGTTGAAAGAAAAATATAATGAAAGAAGAAAGTAAAAAATATATATACTGACAATCTTACTGAAGAGTTGGAGTATCCAAAGTATACAAAATAATTTGGTGCAACTGGATATGTTTCGAAAGACTAAGCAACTTATGAAGGAAAGGGAATAATGTCATCACCAAATTCTACATCATCAATGGAAGACTACCTCAAGAAACAGTTGACAATGTACAAGATTTCCATAACAATGAAGTTAACAAATGCAGGAAAAAATATTTTGTCTGTGAAAAAAGGGAAGGGTACAAGCACATGCTAAAAATAGACTTATAATTTAAAATAGGTGTATTTTTATTTAAATATATTTTTTAGCTGTGAGACCTAAAAATTGAATATTGGCTGGAGCAAGTAGAACTCATACTTTTGTATATTGCATCAAAATGTTAAGTTCAAGTTTATCGGAGGTAAAGTAGATGCAACAACCAATGATTACATTCCATCAGTTGTTTCTTATCGCCATTGTTTAGCATGAATTACATTCAATCTTCCATTGCCACAACAACGCCAACAACCGAGCAAATGTAAACAAATGTGAGAAGATTGAATTTCAATTTTATGGCGCAAGGGAGAGCAGATAAAAAATGTCAAATTGTAAGTAGTACTTATAGTAGTAATAGTACTTTTTCGTTAATTTATTAGGTGGATTTCTATTTTCATTTGACCCATTTGGATCAATACTTTCAGAAAGGAATGATAAATTGTGAACAGTTACAGATAAATAGTTTCAAAGGAAAAGGGTACCTTACCTTACTCTAAAAAATATTTTTTAGAAAAATAAAAATACACTCTTTGTAATTGTAGGTCAAATGTCAAATTGGATGACCTTGAAATTAAAAGGATCATTTCATAGGTCACATGTGATACGTCAATTAGAAGGGTTGTGCAATTTTCTACAACATAATTTCTCTGATTGGTCTGTTTCAGTCTGATTGGACAATTAGGTTTTTAGAGGAACAGGAGATTTATAGTGAGTATAAAATCTTGAAAAGTTGCCCATTTTTCAAAATTAAAATTCATACACATAAAAAAACTTTTCCAAGTAGAAAGCTTAAAATTTCCAGAATTCCTTATACATGGCTGGGCAACAAATTAGCTGAGTTTTAAAAAAATCATAAGGGGTCGGCTATTGAACAGTGCGGTTTGACATGGAATGGCCCATAAGTGGAATTTTTTTCAACGTAAATCCTTCAGATTATTCCCCTTTTGATAAGTCGTAATAAATAAAGTAGGTGAAAATTCTTCACAGAATATTTATTATCATAAGAAACATTCTTCGAAATTTTCAGAAATTAAAATTTAATCATTCATTCCACCATAGCAGTTCATTGGTTTTCTACCCATAATAATGCTCATTCACTTTTATGTTTTGTCAGCGTGAAATTTTGAGATCCTTTAACAAACATTTATAATTTCAATTACTTTATTCCCCATAATATTTGACGAAAGTAGGTCGAAATAAATTCAATAGTATGTAACCAATTTAAGTGACATTATCAAACTGTCGTGCATTATTATTCTAAGCTTTTAATGCAATCCAAGATCATGTCGGTAATTAGTCTCCTGATAACAGATATTGGGTCAGTGTATGGCCCCCTTCTTAAACCATTTTTAAACATAACTTTTTAATCTACATGGGGTTGACCATCATCAATCATGGGATAATTATACTCCAGATGAACCAAACATGCCTCTCTTAGACTACACTCAATCGCAAACCAAATATTTCCACCTTTAACAATCCAAAACTTCGCCATCTGAACATGGTTTGAAATTACGTGGTGTTTTCATGGATCTTTCCCCTCGGGTTTGAGCCCGGACAGTCGCCAATAGCCTGTTGTGTTGCTCCAGTACGACGTTAATTAAAAATACATCCATACTATGCCAATTCGAAACTTTTGAAGCATATCTGCCTCTCAATGTCACTCAGGGAGCTACAGGTGGGATTGTATCATTTGCCGATTCCAATTTCCAAGTATTTCTTGCTCAATTAAGGGCATAGTGAGGGGGCAGGGTAATGCTGGGGGGGACTGTCCTTCCAAAAATTACATCACAAAAGAAGGCAAATTTAAATGAAAACAAGATAAAAGCACCAATGGTTCACGGATTCCTCTCAATCAGATGTTTTTAAGTCATATTATTCTATTCCACATAGGAAGAAAGACACGGAAGGACAAAATCAGACCAACATTATGTACCTTATTTGTTGACACTTTCAAACTGTAGTCATCGATATACTAAACTTTTAATGTAACCCAAGATCATAAGGATAATCATTCCTGATAACTGATACCATTTCTGATAAGTGCATGACCCCTTGGCATTCTTTCACAAACATCCCAACAAAGGTCTATGACATTGACCACCTATCGATTAGGAACTTATTACATTCACGCAAATAACCAACCATTCCACTCCTTCTAAACCGACCCCAATCACAATTACAAAACTTTCACCTTTAACAAACCATTACTTTTGTAGCATATCTGCTTCTCATAATATATCACGGAAATAGGAGTAAATCAGTCCAATAGTATGAATCTTATTTTCTTGACACTTTCAAACTGTCGTCATTGATATCCAAAACTTTCAATGTAATCCAAGATCATAGAGGTAGCAGTCCTGATAACTGGCGCATGATAAGTACAGGCCCCTTGGCATTTTCGCACCAACTTCTCAACTTAAGCCAATGACGTTGACCACCTCTCAATCAAGAACTAATTACATTCACGCCAAATAATCAACCATTCTACGTCTAAACTGACTTCAATCCCAATCCCAATACTTTTACTTTTGACAATTCATTACTTTTGAAGCATATGTGCTCCTCAAAGTCACTCAGGAAGCTTCGCTCGGGGATTGTTTCAATCGCCGATCCCCTTTCCGAAGTATTCCGTGGGCAAATGTTTGCATAGTGAGGGGTCAGAAAGTGCGAGAGAGCAATCCCTCCAGTGTTACATCACGCAAGTAGGCAAATTTAATTAAAAGCAAGGCCTGTGATAAATGACGGAATCCGTTTCCCTGGAATCCGTCCGCTCCTGCGACATTAGTAACGCTGGAATAAAGCCCTGGACTGAGCTCACAGCAGCCAAGAAGCTGGTAATCAAATTTTATTAACTGGAACTGTTTACCTAGAGTATTTCACTTGAATCGTACCGAGAGAACTCGGATTGTATTACTTGCTTGTATTTGTGTTCTCTTACATGCTAGAATATTCGAGATGGGGAAGAAACTGTTTCTTTTCTTACGTTTCTTTGAAAATGCACAGGTACCAAGAACTTTTTGCTGAAGACCTTATTAACTATTAACGTCTATACGTTTGCTGTTAAAGAGGGTACTTTAATAACTATTATATTATTTAAGTACTGACATACTTAATTCATGTTTTTGTATTATGTCTACGTGTTTATCATGCATAAGTTAAATGCAAAATTATAATCGCATTTATTTATAATAAATCTCTTAATATTATTAAACTTAAAAATACTCATACACGTAAAAGGCACCTAAGCATAGTTTTTGTTCCGTTGGTTTATTTAAAACAATATCTCAACCCTCTGAGAGGTTCACACGCATATATCTGTTCTGCAACTTGTCTTTCCTGTTTGACTTTGAATCAGTTTTTGTCCTTATTGACCAATAGAATATTTCGTGGGACTCTTTCATCCAATAGATGTGGTTATTTAGGCATTATATGGGTTGTAGTGCAAAAGCAATAGTACTCTACTCCAAAATCTCGTGAAGCTCAGAGGGTTATAACAAAATATAAAAGCAAAACGTATGTACCAAAATGTGCCTGCAGTTATATTACTACATTTCATCAAAAATACTCAATTCTTGAGTTCAATTACAGTGTTTCTTTTACAAGATGATTTTATATTTCAATGAAATTTTCGTCTGAATATCAATAAAAGTCCCAAATGCGTTTTGATACCTATTTAGAACCTAATGAAAAATAAGAACATTGAAATAAAGCTTACACGCGAGTTTTAATTAAATTTAAATGAATTAATTTAAAGTTCACTCTTAATAGTATGTAAACTTACATCATCAGTATACACATATTGTCCCTCGCGTTAAAAATTTAAACTTAATAAATTAGGCACTGAAAATCAAGTATATCAGTGAAAATTTTAAAATCAATAGTTTGTTGTGTGTTTTTATAGTATGCTCATGCGGTACAGAAAAATGTGTTTCATACTTTTATCTGCTTTTTCGTTTAAAGTTACCTGTCAAAAATACTACTGAGCTAATCCACGAAATCAAGGATAGGGAAAGTAAAAAAATAAAATGTACATTTGCAAGATTTTTTTGTCATAAAATGTTTAAATACACTTTAATATGCAAAAATAGTTATAAACATTTTTTAAGTAAAAACATTGTTATTGCAACAATGTTTTTACTTTAAAAATGCTGTTTTTGCACATTATAACATTTTGGTTTTAAGTGTATAACAGACTGATTTAGAAATGTTATTCTGCTACAAAAATATTATGCTTGGTAATTTTTTTCACCCTTATATATTTTCTTATAATTTAGCTGTCATCAGTGATTTTTTTTAAATAATTGTTTGATTTATTAAAATTTCAACTAAAAAGGTATAAATCTTTGTTTAACAGGTAACGTGAGTCACGAAGGCACAAATTTTACTTTATAACACAAAAAGAATTTGGCCAATTTAAATATAATTTCATAACTTCCTTCT
The DNA here is from genome assembly GCA_933210815.1 of Meta bourneti. Lineage (NCBI taxonomy): Eukaryota > Metazoa > Arthropoda > Arachnida > Araneae > Tetragnathidae > Meta > Meta bourneti. Next base: position 73,402,142 of record OW119924.1, on the reverse strand, counting down.
GTGACAGGTGTGTGATAATCAATATATAATTCCAAATATGCTCAAAAGGCTATACACAAACACAATAAACATTGAAATATATTTTAACGTGAGTAACGCTAATGTAAAGTGAGTCATGTAGTTCAATTTTGCATATATTTTCTTTTTTATTTGGAGTATTCGTAAAAAAAACTATTTTATCTATCCGAAATTGTTGATTAACACCGATCTTATGTTACAATCAGCTTTCGGAAAAGAAGAAACCTTTATTCTAAATATCAATTGCTGCTCTGTTAACAATGCAAAAATGGATTAGGTTTTTAAACACATAGTAAAATTACGGAAATTGATAATTTGATGCATGCTCAATAATTTGAATAAAAACCGTTTTACCAAATAGTATCACTGGAAATTAAAATTTAAACTCATCTCACACATGTCTAAGCTCGCATCGATATATCTTGAGCATTATTATACATAAAAATGCTCCAGGCCATCAGTACCAAAATCAGAATTAGCTTGTAACACCAAATAGTAATTAACAGAACTTAATATTCTTTTTTTAAAGAAGCTGTAATTCAAATTGACTTAACAGAAAATTGCCTGTATCAATATGAAATATAGAAAGTATATTAGTAAAAAGCAGGTGAATATATTTACAGCTGTTATCTGGTATACTTTATCCTTCTGATAACAGAACATATAGAAGAAAATTGTTGTTTCACTTAGATAAAATATTTGAAGGTCTATCAAAAACTTGGTGCATATAAACATCGTGATGAATCTTCGTCACAATTTATGAATTGTTACTAATTAACTTCTATTTATGATCCAGCAGAAATGTAGTTTCACAAAAAGTAGTAACTGACTATACATTCGTTGCAAAAACTACAAGTTTTGTTAAGACTGTTAATGTTAGAACTGAGGACAAAGTTATGGAGACAGGACATGTTTAAATTAAAGAGAGAAATAAATCCTTAGTTGGCAAATACTTTAAAAATATAGCTTAGTACAAGTATTTATGAAGTCCATCAGCTAGTAGTGACCAAAATTTGATTTCACAAAAAAGCTTTCCAAAATCATTTCGCATGCTGGACCCCAAAGTGGGGACTAGTGTTTTGTAGAGTACCAAGGTATATTTTAAATGGTGAAACAAAAGCAGCATATGATATTACTGAAAAATATCAAGCTCAAATAAACAACTAGAAATATAAAAAGAAAAATTATATTTTTTAAAAGACAAACTTTTCGAAAAGTGGGGACATGCAAATGTTATTTCACCGGGAAATTCGCGATTCGTATTAGTTATAATAGTTAAGTTTTATTATATTAGGTACTTATTATATATTAATTATATTTGTTAAAATAGTTATTCGTATTTTAAATAAAAAATTAATTTAAAATCATAGTATATCTTCAAGCTACGTTATTTTATAAATTTAAGCTTATATAAATTGCAAAATATTGAAATAAAACACGAGGTTTGTAATGCAAGCTACAGAATTCATGTAACGTGAGTCACAAAATCGATGCAATCGTGAGTCACGGCGCTATTGTTCAATTACAACACTGATTATGTAGTCATTTTAATTGTAACGAGGCATAAATGTTTTATATTAAAGCATAAAAAATTTTTATCGTGAACCCTCTCCGTATTTGAAGTAGTTTGGAAAATGTTTAATTTTTAAATATGTATTTAAAGTTAATGTCGTTTTCACTGTAACGTAAGATACGTTACTGCTTTGTATCAAATATATAGTTAATATTAAAATATTTTTTTAAACCTTCTAATATTCAAATCTGCATGCATTTCGAAAATGGGTAACCAGAAAAGAAAAAAATCGACGAAAATGGAAAAATTACCACTCAATCGTGATTGAACAATCTCTCCAAACATAAGTTCAGTCACTTTCAATTGGCCCTACAACTTTTCATATTGAAAACACGGGATTAGAGGTAAAAGAAAATATTTTATTCTATGGAACAAAGAATTATATTTTAGGTTAATCTTAAAATAAAAAGATAACTATTAAACAATTGTTTACGTATTTTCAGATTTAACAATAGGCAAAATTGTACGTTGCGATATATCTCATTCTTATGGATTTCCTTCGATCTAACTAAATCAAGCAATTTGTTTCGAAATTTACAAAATAACTGAGCAACTCTCCTATAGAGTACAAACTATAAATCGATTTTACATTATTGGTGCTATCTATTTTTAGTTGTATACGTGTCTTTCTGTACAAATGCAGCCTCCATTTAGTGTCAAATTCAGTATCAAATGCATAGTAAGAATCAGCACTACAAATTGGTGATAAGAAACGTTTATGATAATAATCAACAGAGTTTCTCTCCATAAGTTGAGCAATAAATATGTAAATTATGTGTATGAAAACATTTGTATCTGTTTGAAACCCTAAACACCATTTACAGTTTCTGAATTTCTCTTAATGCGATACTTTTCAAGTTCTAAAAACATTTATATGAATGAAACAACAATTTCGTCTTTACAATATACTTCATTTGATAAGCATAGGCTGTTTTTTTATTTTAGAACTGCATATCTAAACATTTCGTACTTCAATTGTTATCAAGTTTTAACTACATTGAAAAACTCACATCTACAGTATCCATTTCTTATCATTTTAGTGGAAAACTAAGTTTTTGTCAAAAATATTACTTTGCTCTCTATGACTTTCACATAAAATATTTAAACGGTGCTGCCATTAAAATATTTCTATAACTCCTAGATTGAAAAATGCTTTTACAAAAATCTTAAATTGAAGAAGAAAAAGTAATGCATGTTTTAAAGATTTACCAAATATTGAAAAAGGGTCTCTAAAGTTCTCTACAATCACTTAAAGCGTTTTTGTAAGCAATATTAACTTTTCTCGTCAGTTTTCACAGAATAAGCAGCTTTTATCTGTAATTTATCTTTCTATGATATATTAGATTCAATTTATTTTGTTTCTGCGAGAATTCTAGTTCTCTCAGGAGTTAAATTACAATTTTATTGATAGAGAAGCCATAGCGTATCTCGTATGATTTTGGAATTTCAATTCAATGCATTTCAATATGGGAAATTCGTTTATAAGGTAAAGTATATCAAATGAGGTTCACAGAATTTCGCTATCAGATTAAACTAACGTTCCAGTGATTTTTATCACCATTTACTTTGCATCTATTTGGAAATTTATTTAGTTTATACCTAACCATTTATGTGCAGAATTTTTAGACATTTTATGGATTTTAGGAATCTCCAATAAGCCTATAAAATTTATTTTTCTACTATAATCTAAGTTTAAATTTTAAGGTTTCAAGCATTTCTCTTTTCCAATTTGTATTTCGAGAGGCCTCGAAGTATTTTCTTCCTAAATTGATGTGTCCTATTGAACTATGAATACATTTTAGACCTTTTACAATACTGGTGTTAATCTTTCTTAATTTAAGGAAGTTACTTGATTTGCTACAAACGTTTTCTGTTTATCTTAGTTTTAAGCTAATAAAGTATATCGTTAATACTTCAGATTCAAAAATAATATAAATGCAAATTGAAACTAACACAAGCATTCAATCTATGTTCTTACATGATTTATAGTTTATCTATCTTATTGAGGATCAGTAGTTTAATTGTCAAACTGCTATTTGCATATAACTTCTGTCTTATTATTCATAGAACAGTAGTTTATTCTTCGGACTGATATTTGTAACTAATTGCTATCTTTTTCATGGAACAGTAATTTAGTTTTCAAACGCCTAGGTGTATCTAACCCTTTACTTATTCATAGAATAATTTCTTCTTTGCACTTCTATAGGTATCTAATTTCTGTCTTATTCATAGAAGAGCAGCTAATTCGTCGGACTGCTATTTGTTTCTAACTTCTGTCTTACCCACTTTTAATAATCTTGAAATATTCTTCATATAATTCATAATAAAGGATATAATTGCTTACAAATGATATATAAGCAGTTTATACTTCATACTTTTATTTCTATATCTTGCACATTTTAGTAATATTGGAGAATTCAATCTAATTCATAACTTGTCTATGTGCATAAGCTATAGTCATGTATCATTAACAAGTTTCATTCACTGTAATGATCTATACAGCTTACTCAATGTCAAATATTACACCCATTCATTCCACATAACAATCTTAGAGTTGAAAACCATTTATTATTCAAAGATTACCTTTCAGTTCGGTGGACAGTAAATACGGCACATAATGAAGCCTTCGCTATTCCTAAAATTTCCAATTTCAAGTCACATTTCGATTCAACTACAATGCCTCTGAGCTATAAAGGATGATACAACATTCCATCTAATTCTGCTCTGCCGCTGACGTTAATACTATGCAATCCATTGTGACTGGAAATAAACAGGTTCTGCTGCGGTTTCCAATATCAATCGGCCTTAATTCTGAGACTCAAGATTTGACAACCTCAAAGGAAACGCAAACACATGGAATGCGATGGCATTATGTGTTCATTAAGAATGGGAATTGCAGGGGGATACAATTAGTGCTTTTCTTATTTCTTTCCTAATTCTAAGAATTTTGCGAACCACACTCGAAAGTCTTAGATTTCAAGTAATGTAATTTTAGTCATTACACAAAAAATGAAGTATTGTTTGTAAGTTAAGTAAACTGAGAATAACCAGTGTGATTTTTTTCTTTCAAAATAGAATAATTTAAATAAGAAAGGTATTTGATTATTTGTAGCAGTAAACATTAAAAAAAGTTTCCATTATAACAATTTCGATAGAAATAAAGTGTATCAAGGTATTGTTAGAATATTTTATCTTATTTTTAGTACCGTAAGCATCTCTGTAGTCAAAAATGCTGCTACTTACACAGATAGATTTTCACGAATTCGAAGTATCTTTAATTTTTAACTACTAAAAATGGGTATATTTTCATAGCATCTTCATATTGCACTGTACTTATGTGTGTGATGTACCATTAGTTGATATGATTTTAACTATGTTAATTTCAAAGCTCAAAATACCAGAATTTAGAGTTGATTTTTCAGGGACGAAAAATAGAAAATAAGTGGAAATAAAATTGGAAGTATTTAAAATCAAAGTTATCAAATTTAAATTAGCAAATATTTTATTAACCGAAGCAAAATGGATTAAATGCAGTAAATGAATTATCCATACTTTTTTAAAACTCACTAGTTTGTGTCACACTGGAGCAACACAGCGGACTATTGGAGACTTTCCGGGATCAGAGGAAAATATCATAGGACGACACCTCGTAATTTTGAACCACGGTCGGATGACGGGTTCAACACCTGAGCTGGAACCCCACTCTCCAAATTCGACACCACCCCAACATGAAGACATTTGAGCTCATGACAGATTTAACGTGTACCAACCCCACGTACTAGATGGACTTTGATTGGATCGAGTTTCTAACTCGCAACTCTATGGTTGCTTATCCACGACTCTACCAACTGGGTTATAATAATCATAAACTTAAGCAAAATAAACTTAAATTTATAATTTACATGCTTTTTACTTACTAGGAACAGTTATAGTTCATAAAAATATCAGTTGTATGTACAAATAACTAATGTTCCATAAGATATATTTTTTTGGTTTTCATTACTTCAGTTTCTTGTATTAAATTTATTTTGCGACAAAATCTCGTATTATATTTATGATTTTTCCAGTAATTCAGGAGCCTTTCGTTTAATTTTTCAATATCATTTCATTCGCCATCAACTTAGTTATAAATAGAAATTTATTAATAAATAGATATATCAATTAATATAATTTCGATTTCTTAGTTTTAAAAACAAGTTATACTGACAGATAATCACTTAAGTTTTTAACCAAGTATTTAGCAAATGGAAATGAAACAGCTTCTTGAGTTAAATTATTTGATAAAGATTATTAAGCTGCTTTTCAATTTCAAGATTATTATATAATATTTTCGTGCTTTATTTATTACAAAAGAGCACTTAATGACAAAAAGTATAACTACAAGTATTTACAAAATCCACGCATTGTACTTAAGTTATTAGCACTACATTTGCTATTCTATTTTCATTTCCTTTTCGTTAGACGGGATTCATTTAACCCTATGAGATGTTCGCATGCATATTCCAACTTGCACCTTGCATTTTTCTCTATGACTTCGAAACAATTTTGTCCATTATGATAAATCAATATAATCTTTCTGAAGGATTATATTTTAAGGAAAAAAGTAATAGAATAAATATTTCCAAAGGATTATATTCTAAGGAAAGGAGTACCATAATCTTACAGCATAATTCTATTATAAATAAATGAGACCAAAGGAATCTTTCCAAAGCATTCGCTTCTAAGGGAAGGAGCAATAAAATAATTCGAAATGATACTATTCTAAGGAACGGACAAATAAGGGCTGGAAAAAAAAGGCTGGAAAAATCTATAGATTATTTTACCCAATATATTATGTGGTTATTTAATCATGAAGGCCTTGTGGATTAAACGCAATTCTACATTGCACGAAAATTTCGTGACGCTCAGAGGGTTAAACTTCCAATCTGTATCAATATGGTATTTATTTTACACGAAATATTTTAGTATTTAAATCCTAAAGAAAGGAAGTCAACTCTTTTCTTACAGATAATTCTCTTTTTTAGAATTAACTTCAAAATCTCCTCAGGCAAACTTCAAAGAATTGTTTTATAGAATTCTAGAAATTGAATAAAAAATGTTTTTTTTTATCGTAAGACCCAGATCAACCTTTTCTAACCACAAATCTCTGTCGGGCAGAATTAAAATGTTTTTATTTTTATTTTGGGATAATGTCATATCACATATAAATAAACATGTACATCGATTATTTGATTTTCTAATGAAACATAATTTTCGACAAATATGTTAGGTGGCAAAATTCATTCTTATCGCTTACTAATACCTATTACTTCACGTAGGATTGTTAAACGGTTTCACAAAACCCTTTCATGGAATAAATTATAATTGATAAACTCGTACCTATATTAAAAAATGGATGTTGTAGCGCATCAGCCCCTTAACGTGTGTCTCAGCGATATGCGCCTTGATTGGCGATGGCGGACCACGTGACACACTCTCCGCGAAAGAGAATGAACCCTTTTTCTCTAGTTGTTTCCCAAGGCGAGCGTAGAACTGACGCGCTGAAGTTTTGTTCCCCCGAGATGTTACTTTTTATGTTTGTTTATTCTTGTAATTGTTTTGTCTTGTGCTTAGTGTTAATTAAAATTGCTCTTTTGGCCAATTCTTGCATTAGTCATTGGATTTCAGCTCTAAAATTTCTAATAATTACGCAAAATAAATTAAATGAAAGCTTTGAGCAGTTTCAATACCAATACCCCGATGTAATCATAATTATATGTGGACGATATTTAGTTGTATTGAATACACAAACGTGTTCACAGTCTGGAGATTTCTACAATTCTCAACATACTTCAATATTTACTATTCGCCTAATATTAATTTGAATTTAAAAAAATCGACCTTATTTGTGCTTTGTCTTTATTCGAAAAATTACAAATTACTTGTTCCTCTATTAAAAGTCTACTGAAATATCACTTCATCTTTTATTTCCTTTTTAAATTTGAAATTTCAAGGATTATATTTAATTACCACATTTTAAAAATTCTAGTAATACTCCGTGACAATATTATTTTAATTAAAATGTCTAATTACAAATTCAATTCTGAAATAATTAGAACTTTTTTCTCAATCAATGAATATCGAATGGCCAAAAATATCTCTCAAAATTACATTTAATGAGTTTTACATCCTGGAAACCATCAATCAAAGGAATTTATGAAGGTGGTTTTTGAGGTTATAAAGTTGTTTCAAAGAAGCATTCCCTTGTAACTGGGTAGATTTTATCCAATTCTTAAGTTACTAAACATCAATTTTAATAGCATTGGTACATCAACAAAAAATTGTAACAAACTGAAATAGTTAACTGATAATGGGGACTAATTAAAAAGTAATTCTAAATGCATTAATATTCAGAGTATAAATAAAACAATGAATGGGAGAGTTAAAATAGTAAAAAATTACTAAACAAAATTAATCAAGCTGTAAAGCAAACTAAAAATTTACCACTTATATTTTATACATTGTTTATTAAAATTTGTTAGTTCATGCTATGTTTTATAAACATGTTTGGCAGCGAAATATGCTTGTTTTTCTTGTTATCCTAAAAATAACATTTCACACAAAACTCGAGAAAAACTTATACATATATCATTATGAGTTAATAAATTTTAGGGTGCTGATACCAATTTAATATTAACATGAAAAGAGCGTTTTCTCAACCCACATAAACTGATTGAATAAAGACATTTTTATGGTTAAGAAGTATTGTTTTCAGAAGCTGTGCATTTTAATTGAAATTCAGAATCCTAACACCATATAAATATTCAAGCGGAAACGTTTGCATGTTTACCAATCAAAATAATTTTTATATGTTGCGTAAATATACATTTTAGTAATACTAATTTAAGTATTTAATCAACAAATCAGCTTACGAGTTGCCATAAAACCTATGGAAATGTCCATTTATTTCCAAAAATTATTTCTATTGTGTAGTTTCTGTAATAGGGTCAACTAGCTAGCAACTAACCTGACCAACCATAACTTATTAACCATTTTCTCATATTTCTCATTAAAACAAGCAAACTAGATTATTTCACTATAAATAAAATTTAGTCTTATATCCAATAAATTATTGGATCAATGGCAACCAATCTTGGTTTCACTAATTTGACATTTAATTGATAAAAAATAAAGTTAATTGTCAAATCATTGGGATCTCTGAAATCACATTATTGTGGACTCATTCTGGGGAGTGATGTCTAAATCTTAATTCATCTCAATTCTTTTTCTTATTTGAACTAAAATTTGGCCTAAAGGCAAATAAATATCTCCAATTTTGATTCTCTTAGTGAGTTTTTATATCTAAATTAAACTTAAATTTTAAAAATTGTGGTTAATCCACTGACAGAACAAAACTGTCAGTAATTGACCAAACTGGTCAATAACTGGATTCTTAAGCTAACTTTGTTTTAAATTTGAAATTATAGATGTTTCATGATGATTAATTGTTGGGCAATTGTTTGGGGTAAATTGAATAGAAAAAAAGAGCTTGAATACAGTATTTCACCAGGTAATCAAATATTGAAGATAAATGCAGAAGCAATTATCCTCAGTATTTGAGAAAAGTAAAGAGAAATTTTTAGCAAAGAAAGAATCTATACAGTACCCCAATTTACATTAAACCTTCTTCTGTTAGTCCTGAATTTTAATTCCAGATCATGTGCTATACTCTAGCGATTTCTACCGCAAAAGAAATGTTTGAAATGTAAAAGATATTTTTTCAATTAAGCTGCATCTAAAGGTGGTTATTATTTTGTGAAAGAAGGATAAAATGAGAAAACATTAAAAGAAGAAAAAGAATCTAGGCAGGTTATCTATAACCAAAGAGAAAATAATTTCAAACTGATAATGGGAAAAGAGAATACACTTCTGAAACTTTATTGGTCAGAGTATTGAATTTGTAAGAATTGTTAAGTTAGCTGGGAAACAAAACAAGTATAGTATAAAAGCATTTGCTATAAATATGATATTTGCTGTAAAACATGTATAAAGTGCATTTCAGAGACAACTTTTGCAATTTCCATTGGATAATCTTTGTCTGATAGCAATGAAAATGTCGATTTTATTTGTGTTTCGTTTTGGAGAAACTGATGGAATTTGAAGTGACTGACTAGTTCTGTTATAATTAATACAAAATAATTATTTTATATTATTGAAATACTTACTTGTTTAATATTATTTTGTAATATATTTCTCTAGTTCACTTGTTTAACATTAGTACAAACCATCATAATCATGTTTACTTGTCTAATAATCGATAGTTTGGTCTTTAAACAAGTTTTACTTAGAATATCATGTAAAAAATGTTCAGCCTAGCTAAATTAAAAGATATATTTATACAAATTATTTGTTACCTGGGAAATATTTCAGTGGAATTTAATTAATACAGAATCTTGCAGTTAAAATTAGAGAACTTTTCAATAAGCTGGTTTCTTACCATATTTAAAGAAATTAATGGGGCATAGCACCTTTGACTCTTAAAAATAGGTTTTGATGAATTTACAGTCTTTTATGTTCTGATTCTGGCAAACAAATCACATATACCCCTATCTCAGTTTCATCCTTTACAGATTAACTTTAATTCCATTTTAGTCAGAATGCGAATTTTCAGTAGTGCGTGCCATATAACCTTAAACTAATGAATGTAGACGCATGAAATTTTGTTGAATGCTTGTTTTTTGGAGTTTTATGGTGCAAGAGCCATATTTGGCTATGCCGCGCCAGACGCAAGATATACAATATCAAGTAATAGACATACGCACAGAATGAAAGTTTTACTGACACAGAAGAGATAAATACACCCAGAAAGGAGTGCACCTGGCAGGAATCGCACCTGTACCGCTTAAATCTCTAAGACGCATGAAATTTTGAATGAAATTATGCACTAGTTTAGAGCTTCGAAATGAAACCAAAACTTGACAAAAGTAAGAGTTTTATACAAAAATTTAAAAAAATGTTGGAGAAATTTTGCTAAAAATCAATTAAAGGAAATGTTTGATTGAAAATTGGTTATTTTATATTTTTGTGTTACATGGTTATATTTCTTGGTTTTAATTTAAAATATAAATGATTTGTTACTCATTTCAGTCATTAAACGGTAAAAAATGCATGAGTTGACTAAGAATATGTACCCAAATTGTCCTTGTAAATATTTTTCTTGTAGATTCAGTTTAATTGAATACAAATATTACTTAATTTTTAAATATTAACCTAATTTTCTTATATTGTGTAGTATACGGTGTATATAAACACTGTTTAAAGTTTCATTGTGATAGACAGTAAACTTCAGGAAATACAGTATATTGAAATAAGACTGTTTTCCTCCGGATTTCAATGATTAAAGTACTGTTTCTCCTTAAATGGGAGAAAAAAGTGAACTATCATATTCGAAATAGAATTAGTACATCAACTTAAAACAAAATGCAGCTAAAGGAAACTACTGAGCATGTAACACAGCTTTAAACATTGTAAACTTATCACAAGTAGGATTCCAAAAAGTTCGCATAAAATATAGAGGATATAAAAAAGTGTAGATAAAACCAGGAATGACGTCTGCAAAAAACACCCGAAAATAAATTGCATCATCATACCATGCTTACTTTGCGGAAAATTACATTTCCAAAGTATTCGTATTATGCAGGCTAACCGGAAGATTAACAGGTTTACCAGATAGGCTATTTTGATTATATTTTCGCTTAAGAAGATTAATGCAGTTGAAGTCTTATGTCCGATATTTTTTTATGTAGTCGACACGAAGTTTTGGCGATGAAGTATGAGATTATCCAAATAATCCTTTTTGCCCCAGATGGAATTATGTTCCTTTTTTATAATCCCATTTGTACTATAATATTTTAAAACTATTTTTAAGTGTCTTAGCTTATTTGTATAAGAGAATTCCTAATACATTGTTCCATACACTCTGTTGCTGTAAAAATAACGAGTAAAATATTTTGCATCTACTATAATGCGCTTTTCTTTTTAAAAGCTATGTTATTCATGGGTATTTACAAAACTCCCATTTTAAGTAAAAAAGGATGCACGAACAAACCTTTTATTTCTCAGCGTACGAGTAGTGAAAAATAAATGAAAACTTCGATTCATATTAAACCCTGCATGTACAGATTGTGCACTAAATGAAGTACAATTTTCGTTGAAACATAAATGTATTCTGTGTTACGTTAAGAAAGCAAAAAGTTAGTGACAAAATTTAAGAGTAGAGTAATTGGTGCAATTACAATTATTATTGATAAATAATATTTTCAACTAATTGACTTGAAAATTGTGGTCGCAATACCAATGTTCCCGAAAATCAAAAGCGCTGACGAATCTTCCTTATTCATCACTTTATGTTGAGTATATATTCACAAATTACTTTTTGTACTTATTTAGTACTGATCAAAATATGAACCTTATAACCATGATGACCGATTTATTAGAGGCATTTCCTGTCAAGCTAAATATAGGTAGAGGTAATGTTTCCTGCGCGCGCGTATTCTGAACATGATGTCTGTTTGTATGTTTTTCGAATACGATTTCAGCACTTCAACATTAAAAAATTCCAAAGTTATCTAGAACAGTCGATTGGTCAACACCACTTAGATTAAACGCTTTACATTGTCAAAATGGCGATAAATTACATTTTATAGTAACCCGATATGTATCATCTGAGAGCCATTTGGGTAGCAGAAATACAATCAATATTTTTCGTCCATTTTATTTATTCACATTTAAAATCCCTCTCATAAAATATAGTAGACCCAATAATGCACAATTCTCTGAAGTAGAATATACATTTCACACTGTATATTGAATTGACAAAACTTATAAAATATTCCATCCCTTCGCACTTTTATATCGAGTTATAAATACCTTTATGTTTCTTTCAAATACAAATGCAATGACAAAACAAACTCAAATATTAGCAGACCGTATTTATGACTAACAAAGTGAAAATTATAAAATTCCTGAATGTATTCCAAATTATATTTTTAATTTAATATGCGATAATTCATACACTTGAAACATTACTGGTACTCTACAATATTAACATTACTTTCCAAGTAAAAATTCAGAAGTATTGCCTTGGATAAAAATGACATTACATTAATAAAATATGTTAACATTGGATCTAAAAATAAGTCCTAGTTTTCATTCTGTACCTTAAGCAATATCATTGCTATTTATTTCCTTTAGTAAATAAGTAAATGCAGTCAGCGTGGATAACATAAAATAATAATTAATTCATGCAGTAGATAAAACACAAGATAAACTAATTTTTTTAATGTTATCGGCAAGAAAATTCCTTGTATCAATGATTTATTTGGTTAATTTGTGATACAACCGGCCTTCGTGGTGTAGTGATCATAGAGCTTGTCTACTACCTAGTAGATCGTGGGTTCGAATCCCGATTTCTAAGCGCATAGATGTTGATAGCTCTCCCTGTTAGGAGTAACGGTGGCTGCCACTGTGTGCTTAATCACGAACAGCCACCAATATGCCAGCGTAGAGCAAAAAGTCGAAGAGGTCGGGTTAAAAAAGTGCATGATATGAGAGGGATCAAGCAATTTTTACTCAGTCTATTTCGGTAATAGTGAGCTCAACAGGGCCTGTCGACGTCATCAGTTGAAATATACGAAAAACATTTCACTGATGAACTGAACACGTAATAAATTGTTTTATCGCTTTTAGTTATTTAATCGCTGCATACTTTCGGCAATATCTTTGTTTATATTAGAGGAACATAAAACAACTGTCCGTGGTATTTTAAAGCTCCACACCAGATCTATTCATATATAATGGATCTGGTGTAGAGCTTTAATTTATTTCTCATAGTTTTTACTAGCATTCAAATAATTTTAATTTTCAATCTGCAATTTATAGTCCTACTCTCTAAACTGACTCCGAACTGGGTTTATTTTTTGCTATTAATTTAATTTCCCCAAAAATGTAAGTTTTTATTAATTCATATTTTAATATTGACTCTAAAAATTATAACTTAATGTTAAGAAATTGAAATACTATATGTTTAAGGATATAGTAATTATAATTTTACTGGTAATCTTAAACACAATCATGGGATATAATACTACTGCTTTTAATGAAAATGTCATTAAATAGAAAAGGTTTCCCAACAGTAAAAAGACCTTCGAAACTTATTATACACTCATTGCCAAATGTTAAGCACGGAGAGGAAAATGTTAATTTCCGGAAACCAATCTGAATTGGAGAGGATGCATTTCGCTGCAGAGATAGATGGAAGTATGCAAATACGTTCTGTAACAGCCAATCACGGTTTCGTGTCGAGAAATATGCAAAAAAGGCAGTCGTACAAGAAGCCAGCATTGTGAAGGTTTAGAGGAGTTTCATGCAAGTGCTTATAAAAAGTGTTTAGAGCATTCGTACGATTAGTTTTCAAGACAGACGTGTTTCTATGGCTTCCAGAAGACGAATGGCAAATAGTGAGCGCTGGCGTTCTGTGGGACACCTTGAAGCAGGACAATCAATCACCGATGTTGCTCTTTTATTCGGTGTTCATCATTCCTTCATTTCACGATTATGGAAACAATTCCAAACAAGCCAAACAGTTGTCCGAAGATCTGTGGCCGGTGGCCCAAGGGTTACGACCCCCGCGGAAGATCGATATATTGCTGTTTTAGCCAAGCGGAATAGAAGAGCGACCTCCACACGTGTAACATCTATGTTTGCAGCGTCCATTGGTAAGGCGATATCTGCCACTACTGTTCGCCGAAGGCTACACATGAATGGACTGTACACCCGGGTACTACGAGTTTGTGTTCATCTATCCGTCCAATCCAGAGGGGCACGATTAAAGTGGTGTCGGCAATATATGAATTGGACTGTCTGATTGGGCCAACGCTATGTTCACGGATGAGCCGAGATTTGCCCTGGAGCAAGATGACAGTCGTATAAGGGTCTGGAGAGAATAAGGCACACGCAATCGGCCCCAGAACATCATCGAGCATCACGCATTCCAAGGTGGAAGCATCATAGTGTGGGCAGGGATTTCTTTGGGATATCGTACCGACCTGCATATCTATAGACGGGGTTCTGTGACGGCTGTCCGGTATCAGGATGAAGTCCTAGAACCCACTGTGAGATTGTACGCTGCATCAGTTGTTTTAATGGATGATAATGCGCGTCCCCATCGAGCCAACATCGTCGACGACTACCTGGAGAGTGAGGGGATTGCGCGTATGGATCGGCCGGCGTACTCGCCCGACCTTAATCCCATTGAAAATTTTTGGGATGCCCTCGGCCGTGCTGTGTCTGCATGTTTCCCACCCACAGTCACTCTCACAGTGTTGCAAACTGCTGTACAGGAGGAATGGCGATTACTTGACTCTGGGATGGTTGATCGCCTCATGGAAAGCATGGTCACACGCTGTAGACTTTGTATGAGAATGAGGGGTGGTCACATATCCTATTAATATCAGTTTTGTTTGTTTGTTTTGGATTTAAACATCATTTTGTTAATGACTCCTATATGACTTCATCTTATAATTAATGAAAATTCAGTATTGTTCCCATCTTTGTATATAATTCTTTGTTTTCTTTCATGCCTAAACATATTTGCTACTTTCCTGTCGCATTTCGTGTCAATCAAAACTACTTGGCAATTTTTTCGCAATTTACCGCTTCGTGCTTAACTTTTGACTGTGAGTTTATTTGTACTTTATTATGCACCGTGACAACTTCATTTATGAACATTCTTGAAAACGTACCCACAAGTATATATTAATTGTTAATTCAAAATTAATAGTGTTAATTGTTAGTTCAAAATTAATGTAAAAAGATATCAGTTATCCTATCCTAAATTATTTTTCACGGGTATTTTACGTTACATCATGCATTTTATCACTCTAAATTACTGCACCTTCAGAACATATCAATTTGTTTAACGAAATTACTGCTCAGTGTAACCTTTAAAGCTCATAGCTTCTAAATTAGTGTGCATATAGTAGATATATTTATATTACAAAAATATAAAATTAAATGATTAAAATAACTTAAATCTGTTTGATTTCTAATATTATCCTTAGGTCTTATTATAATGCTAATTAAATTGGAATATTTTAAAATATGCTTGAATGAAAAAAACAGTAACAATTGTTGAGAAAAATAAGTGCTCAATAAATCTGACACTATTAAAAGTTTAAACGAAAATTTAAAAAATAACCGAATTATTCTCAATGAGAAAGAGTGAATTTCAATTACTTTAAAAAAGTAAAATTGGCTTCAACACTGAAATCCTTCAAAAATTTGAAAACAATTGTATAAGAACGAACTTTGTGATTGCATTGCAACTCCAAACCTTTCTCAATTGCGAAGTAAATTATAATTAGAACATTTTCTCTAGTTTACATTTTTTTCTTTTATTTTTCAATGTATATAGTTAAAGTTGAGTTTAAACAGAAAACATGTTTACAACAGTATAAATTTGCCTTTGTCTAATGAATCTTTAATATATTGAAAATTCAGGAGCAAGAGTTTAAAAAAACCAGGTAGGCTTTGTAGGATTTCATAGAAAGCTCACACAGTTTTTTACCTCATATATCTAATTATAAACTTAAGTTTATTTAATATTTGATAATTTGAATCATTAGAAAAAGATAATGAATAATGTAATGCTTGGAATGCCAGACAGATTGAAACATTTAAATCATGCTATTGTTAAACGCGTTGTATAATTTAAATTAAGCGACTGTCAACTCGTTGAATCGTTAAATTTTTTGCTTATTTTTGTGAAGACATTTAACAATATGTATGCCTATCTCAAGGTATGCAGATTAAACATCTCGGTATTTAACGAAAGTTTTTATTTCCTGTTCAAACAAGATTAAGCTTTAAAAAGTGTTTGCATATTTATTTTATCCGTACATTTATTTTCTCGTATCACCTTAACCTGTTAGTTCTTTTGGTTCTCAAGTAGATTGCTTTTCTTTTCTCAATTTTTTTAAATCTAAATATTTCTTTTGATTTTAAATTTCTAAGAGGTTCACATCTCATATGAAAGATTATATCTCACATAAAAGATTCAAGTTCTAAACAAATGTCGATTGAGTCGATAGGATGGCCCCAAAATTAATCTAATGCTGGTGATCCGATCTCGGTCCTGATTTGGATTCTAACAATGAAAACGGATTGCACAATTTGGAGTTATTTATTTATAATGCAATTGACACAAGGAACTATAGGATCTTAGACATGTCAATAGATAGATATATACAATTTATTAGTATTCCAATAACAAAATTAAGTTCTATTACCACAAATAAAGATTTTTTCAGAACTAAGCAGTTATCTAGATTAGAATTATGAAAGTTAGCTAATTTAAATTGAACAATGCTGAAAAATTAACTATGAAAGATTTGTGTAGATACATTAGTTAAAATTTCTATTTAGTGTAAGATCATTACTGGCAACATATTTGAGAGTTGTGATGGAGTTGAAACTCAGATGGTGTTGATATATAAAAAGATGATATTGAATATTACTCTGTAATGCAACATAATGTTATTTCCGAAAAAACACAGAATATGAATTGCGGTGTTGTGAAGATATGTGACTGATAACGGTTGAGCGAACACAGCATGCGCAATGCTTAACATTTTCTTATTTATAACTTGAGAATAAAAATGCACAATTTCACTGAATTAATTAATTACGATTATAATACCGACAAATAGCAAATTACTTTTCAAGAGAAAGATCCAACATTTCACGCTATCTTTAGATATTTGTTTTCATTCTTAAATACACTGCATTTTCTATATTAATCTATATCTTCAATTCTATAATAATGTATACAATCTTTTATCTTAATTTAAATGTGCGTGAATATAATTTAGTGAATGAACACTAAAAAAATTCTTCCAAAATTCTTCGGATTTTGCAGGAATCCGAATACCTGCAAAAAAGTTCAAAAGTGTTCAAATATTGAACATTAAGTTTAATAAATTTTGAATATAATGCCTTCAAATTACAGGAAAGCATAAATTACAAAAATGTATTTAATTATGTTGTAAAACTCATGTCAAATAATAGATTAAAATAACTTATAACTCAAAATTACATACACGTAGTGTATGTTATTTTGTAAAGCAGACATTTTTATACCATACTAAGTTAAGTAAAAACTGGTTTTATCTAACATTAGGGGGATCTTGAGTGTTGAACAATTTTCCAGTCCAAGGGTTTGAAACTTTCCTAACTTCAAAGCCATGGAATGACTGCTTTTTAGGTTTATGTCTGTTATAACGCCGTCCAGATTCTTGAGTAAGCCTCTTTCCAGGAAATTGCACGGCTAATAACAAGTCGTGAATGAACAAGAAAACTAATTTCTGGAAGAAGCCCACACGTCGAGGGACAAAGTTTCAAGGACATGGGGTCATTCGCTTCATTAACTTTCTGGGGGATTAGGAAGCAGTGATTTTCTTCGGACGATATTTCACAGTTGACCCAATTAGCCAGGCACCTAATCAGGATACTCTTCGCAAGTCCGGAACCACGATTGACTACCATGTAAATACTGATGCCAAGAATATACACAGCCTTTGCAAAATTTCTTACTCATGGGTGGGTGTACTCATCATAACATTCTGGAGAGCAATGTAAACTGTCCATTTTAGAGATAGTAATAAAAGATTAAGATCACACCATCGAGATAAACGAATGATGAATAGATGTGCTATGATTTTCAAGTTTGAAATGTGTTTCATTGAAACATCGATCATTTTTAGAGAAGATTAGTACTAGAGACTGATTAGTTTTACGAGAGTACTAGGTATACTTGACAATAGTTTTATTAGAGTACTAGGTGTACTAGATACTAGTTTTATTAGAGTACTAGGAACTAGATATTCTGGAGACAGCTAGACGAATAAAAGCTTCACAAAAGAAGAGTGGGTCCACAATTCCTCATTAATACAACTCTAGAAGGAGGACCGATCTCCACTCAGTAAAAAAAAGCATAGTAATAAACCTACTACAGAATAAATTTGTATTTTGCTCTATTATTTCTAAAGATTGTGACACTAAGACAAAATCATCTGTTTAATAATAAAAACGGATCAGACAAATAAAGAATCAACATCAGAACGAGGATGAATGATAAGGGTTTTTGTTTGCATTATAGTAAGAACTTTTGAAGCAATGTTTTATTCCATTTTATTGGAAACATACAAAACACAAGAAATTATTGATAAATTATGCATTCAATTCTGTGCGAATACATAACAGTTACGACGGGTTTCGTCAGGTTCTCTTCTGTAGATTGTCGGCTGGAGTACTGAAGGCCTCCATGTGGTCAGGGTAACTGCCAATGTTTCTTCATATTCGAAATCCAGAGAATATGCATTCGGGCTAGTTATAGTGATGTTCAACACTTATTTCCATACAACATTACGAGTGTGAAGTTGATTCTCTGGTAGTAGTAAGAGTGGGGTGCTAGCACTAGTGTTGACCTCGTCATCTGGCCGTGGTTCAAAATTACGTGGTATTGTCCTCGGATGTTTCCTTTCGGGTTTGATTCCGAACCGTCACGGATAGCAGATTGTGTTGCTCCAGTGCGACCTTAATTAACAATCTACCTAACATCGGCCTTCAATGTAGATCTCCGCTTTATTCTAAATGATTCTGATCTTCAACTATCTTGATGAATGTGCAATCACGGCCTTTATGGGTATATTTGTAGAGATATTTCACACATATTTACTTACAACATCTCGACATTAATATGGTTCTTGTATATCTCCAAACGATAAGCGTTGTAAGAAACCACGTGACGGTTATCTCTTGTTACTCAGCCATTGATGTCCTTTCGGTATACTATATATTCATTCGAAAATTTACTGTAGCCATGGCCTAATTTGAAGTTGTAATTACATCAAAACTTTAAAGGCTTGTGGTACACCGAAATATCATACGATCGTACATTATACAACGAAAGGCTTGGGAAGCCGAGTCAGCACTTCTTGTACACGTTGCCATCTGGGTTCAGTTCTCCACAAGGATTATGAATCATCCACTTTAGCACCAGTTTTTGGAACTCGAGATCGTCGTTCTCCGGAATTTCAGCTGAGGCGGTCGAGTTCTTTTGAGTTATGTATCTTGTTTTTAGGACTTATGAACAGCAGTAGATGTAGTATATATGTGGGAGGCCCGCTTCTGGAATTCGATTGTGTATACGTAAGCGACCTTACCTAAGATCTTATTTTTGTCCAATTCTTTAATGACATCGTCCAATTTAAGCTTGGCAATTATTACTGTGAGATCAGGCTGGTCTTGAGTGAGCTGTTCTAGTATAACTCCATCTTCGGAGGTGATACTTGATGCTATGATTTTTGATCAATCGGAATTGCACGTCATGGTGATGAAGAAATCTGGTGATACAAGACGACGAACAGTAGTCATTGCATCTTCGAAATGTTCGGCGTAGTTTCTCATTTAGCCAAAGAACGATGGAGTTAGTATTATCTCCTCCCCACCGCCAATATAATCCTTCTTAGAGAGCTTGTTGATAAAGCGAGTAACTCCGGTATATTGATTAGCGAGAATCTTATTTTGGTTAGCCTTGATCCATAGGATATGATCGTGTACCACTTCAATGTAAGTATCGACGAGGTGCTGCAGAAAAAGTCAACCACCAAATTCAAGGTGTTGAAATTGGTTGGACATACTAGATCGGGACCATTATAGCTGTTTCCTGTGGAAGGTTCTTGGTCAGTCTGCGTTGAAAATATACTATTCAGTATTGAGAAAATTCAAGTCGCATTGTATTTTCCGAAATGCTTTATTTAATCTTGCAACCAGTTTCAAATTGAATCATTTGTATGGTTGTTGCGTATGAAAAGGAATTGCAATTTATTAAAAAAGTAAATATATATTAAATTTTAACCACAGTAAACAGAACGAAATTAAATTAAAGTCCGTGAGGAAAAAAGATGTTCTGAAGATATTAAATCGCGGGTACAGCTGGATCTAGTGCTCTGTCTGGTCGCAAAGCTCTTGGCGCACTTTTAGTAGCGAGTTATGGCCCCCCCCCCCGAGTGAAGGTAACCCATCTTAATTGTTTTTTCCCGCTTTTATGGCAACCTCGACAAGCGGAAAGTATAAATTTTCATTTTGAATATTCTAGAATTTTCCTTTCATTTCCGTTAATTTGTTCTTTGATTTCATTTGTTCTTTTAAGTTTTTTTCCAACAATAATTTTCCGTTTAATGTATGGAAGAATTCAAACGTTCAGTTTGGTTTTAGTCATGGTCCAGTCAGTCGCATCAGGATGTATTGTTTTTTTGCTATTTTCTTTTAAAAATCGTAAACTTTTTGTTTTTCAACATGCCTTCTTTATTTAATGTTATAGATAAATTGGTGTTGAGAAAATTATTATTTTCCGCTAAAGTTTATTACTTTCCGTTTAAAAAAATATTTTTTCTAGGATTTCTTTCTTTGGCGACATAAAAAATGCGCCAGAAAACGCGCCAAGAGGCGGGTGCTAGATATAGCTGTACCAAATCGTGATTCCTTTTTATCTCGTGATCTCGCATAATTGCCACAACTTTTAACTGAAAAGGGAATAAAACATAAAATTATAAAAACATATGCGAGCGAAAGAATCAGGAAGTAATATTACTGCACATGGCCAAAAAACACGAGTTTCCTTTTCGTTCAGAACGCACTACACCTTAAAGCACATTTTGCAATCCAGAGATTTTGTGTTTTGTATGAAAACCACGGATATAGTTTCAAATTCCAATGATGGTGTTACATGCCTATTGAATACAGCTTTGAACAAAACCAAGAAATTTTATCTAAAACATGTAAAAAAATTGAAATTTTAATATCATTTATCGTTTCGTAAGAAAAATCAATATCAATATTTTAAAATACGTTGAATAAATTTAATTAGTACAGGTCTTGGTTCAAAAGATTTTGTGTTGTATGTTTTATTTCTTTTCATAAAAAGAAATTCTATGACCACGTGAGATAAAACAAAAACGTTGGAGGAAAATCTGAGTGAAGCAAATTTCGACTGGAACTTAGCCGATATTGTAAGACTATAAATGGCCGGACTTTTAAAACATTAAAGTTCCTTGTTGTAGTGACAGAAGGTCAAGATTGCCTACTTTACGAGTTGAAGCTACATGTAAGCAACTTATATCAATTAAAAGTTTGTTGGAAACACATAGTTATTTTCTTTTTCGAAAAACACTGAAAAGAACTTGCCATTTTTTAAAAAATTGTAATCAGTTTCCTTTATTTTGTCTGTATTGAAGACATTCAATTTTAAAAGGAGTTCTCTTTTTTTACATTTGCCACTAAATAGAATTTTCTAGAAAAAATACTTTCTGTTTAAAAAAAATATTAATAGATTTCTTATCAAATCATTTTTATGCTTTCCTTAAAGATGGTGAAATTCGGAAATATCGCAAGCCTGGTTCAAGAGTGGCAATTAAAAAAATATTTGTAAGAAAATCTGAGTTAGAGTATTCGTCGTAGATTCGCCGTTTCTAAGAATTGCGTTACGTTACTTTTACAGGAGTTGAACTTAAGATGGGGCATTCCCAATCTCTCTCCAAACAAGGCCCCTCGAAATTGAATTTTGCAGTAGTCACCTTAGTATTTTGTTTTACATCATTGATGCGATGCACGTGAAATAAACATGCATACATCCGATTTGGGTCCAAATTAAATTATAGGAATTATACAAATGTCGAAAAGGTGTTATAGAGTTATTTTCCTGACACTTAAATTATGTTTTCAATTTTCTATGAAAGAGAACGTGATTATTCTCTGGTAACTGGTTCAACCTAGAATTTACCAATACAAATCGAGCGAGGTCGGGTAACTGCTAGCAGGATATAAGAAACACAAGGCCTAAGACTGTTTCGGTTAAATAACACGTATTTTAAATGTTGCCAGTAAAAAAATGCTGAGAAATTCTAGTTTAAAAAACCCTGACTTATTTTCAATTTTATAAGAAAAAAACTTCTACGTGTTACTATTATTTTCTAATAACACCACACTGAGTGATTTAAATAAGCCTGTTAATTATTTATTTAATATTCTGATGGTCATGCACGCATTATTTCACCACACAACCTGCGTCTGTATGACTTCTATCCAGTTTTAAACCGGTGAAATAGAATCTTTCCAAGCTTTTCAATCAATCAATGTATCTATTCAATGGTCATGTGCATTGCAGGGTGAAAGCAGTACTACACTGTTCGGTAATCCCACGACGATCAGAGGCATTAAACATCAATCTTGTAATGAAATAGACATAGCATGTGGTAGGAGTCGTCGTTTGATCTCAGATCGATTTGGGCCGATTGTCTATCAAAGAGCAAACTGGTGTTTTCAATGACCTATAATAGTATTAACCAGCAAATAGTAAGTTTTTAATTATGATTCGTACTTTATCCTAGTATCAGGTAACAAATATTCAAACGGAGCGATCCGAAATAATGACATGAAGCTTATAGCACATGCTCCATTTATTTCACCACAAAAATCGATGTCTTAAAATTCCTTCTCTATCTTATCCCTTGTAGATACTTTGTGGAAACCCAGATCAAGTTGTTTCTTCTGAAACTAGTAATTAATTCATACCAGTCTTCATTAGCTAGAGGATCTTAAAACGTCACATCCAGATGTTCGACGTGATGTGTCGTGTGATATGGATTACCAATTCCCCTTTTTTCCCTGAATCTATAAGCAGATTAAATGTTCATACTTGTTAAACCTCGGACGGATGAAGTATAGCCGTACTGAAGCGTGTAAGACGAATGGGACGAATGCGCGAGATTAATTTCGAACGGAAACTGTGATTAGGACCTTTATTTTGTCAGTTTGTATCGCTAAAATCTTCTGCTTAAGTACCTTTCGACACAATATGTCACTTCTTAAGCTACTTGATATTCATGTAACGGCTTTCTGCCATACTGATAAAAATACTGTTCTTAATTTTGTTTCTCCTATACTTAGAAAGTTTAAATTGGTGTTGTTAAATTGTCTATCAAAAAATATTATCAAGATATTTTATAATTTTTATTGTTCATTTATAAATAAGCATACAAGTGATTTCGATGAGGTATCTCGTCTATCAATACCTGACTAATAATGTCAAGGACGAGATATCTCGTTATCTAGTTCTTGTCAGTTTTTTGATGACAAGATCTAGATCTGGTCAGTTTTTTGCAGATTACGAGAAACGTCGTCTATCAGAATCTGGTCAGTTTGGGTTATGACGAGATACCTCAACGAGAGGATTACCAGGAGATTTTTAAAAACTAACAATTTAAAATAAACAGATTAATTATGAATAATTGAGGAGTGAGATACAAGTGCGCTATAAATTTAAATCCAAATAGCAAACGTACATGTGCAGAACTCTGATACTTTCGTCAACCCTCTGAGAAGCATGAGATTTTCGAGTAGTTGTATTGCGCTTTCACCCCACAACGCTCATGACTAAATAATAGGGAGGCCGAAAATCACTTTTTTTTAATTCATCTTATCCGAATGCGAAAAATTTGGCTAGAGTGTCGAAAGGTCTGACGAAATATTTCAGCAAAATCATCCAGCTGGACACCTGATGCCTTGAAAAAATATCGAAAATCTTAAAAAGTGGGTATTTTTGAAAAACAATTTTAAGATCGATATTTTAAAAGTTATGGTTAGTAATATTGTGAAACAGTTGGAGCATGAGATCAGTACCCTGTACAAAAAGTTCAGTAATATACAAAAATATATCTAGTCTTTTGGACACACTAGCCAAGTTTTTCCTACTAGAACTAAGTGAATTTTAAAAATGGTGTTTTTTGGCCCACCCTACTAAGTAACCACAGATATTCGTTGAAAGAATGCTAGGAAAGATTGGGTTGGTCAAGGTCAAAATTGGTTAGAAGTCAAGGGATAGGTTCTAGAACAGATATATGCGTATGAAACACTCAGGAGATTGGAGATGACTCTGAAGTTATCTTTAATCAAGATGTTTAAAAAAGAAAAAGATGAAAAGTTGTTTCAATCGCTTTGCAAAACATAATAGATAAAAGCACGAAGGGCTGCTTAAAGGACTACTAGAACATAATAAACATAACAAAAAAATAATAAGTAAAGCTAAAATATTTTGATTATGGGGAAAATAAGTCTTAAATATAATGTTTTAAAATTACCAATTTAAAATACTTGAACAGTCATAATTTTATGTAAGTAGTTCCAATTAATAAAAACTGGTGTTAATTATCACTCACCAAGACCTGAAATATGGATAAATAAATGTAATCTATACGTAATAGAGCCAACTGTTCACTGCTTAGGACGTTGATCAAGAATAATTAGAATATCTTCTTACTTAGGGATTTAAGCATATCTTGAATATAATTACGAAATTGATCTGCATGATTAACTGCTATGTTAACATAATTACACATTTTAAAGCACTTAAAATAATCATTCACTGATATTCAAATCACAGATAACTGGACTGTTTGCTTTGGTTAAATTTAGCCATTAGTTAATCCTATTTGCTCTTAAAATATTTACAGACGGTTGAGGTTACAGAGAACTGTTTTAAATTAATGTAATAATTTATACGTTAAGTAGATGGTTATCTATTTTGATAGACTGGCTGAAAAATAGCTGTACATTTATGTTATTAAATAGAAAATGAATTGTCAAGAACATAATTAATTCTATCATTAGAACTGGTTCAGAGTTCTAATTTCAATATACAAATGTACCCATCTCTTGATTTTTAAAGGTACTGGAATTAAATTGTTCATTTGAGAAATCATCCTCTCATCGCGTCCTGCATCTACTGTTTTAATGTATTCCATTTTAAGTTACATTTTACTTCACTGTCCTATTTATATTTTAGTCTAACTGTTCGTTGTTTGGATGACTGGTTGGGTTTTTACTGTGCAGCGGCCATACTTGGCCAAACTGTGCCAAACACAAGACAACGTCATGTAAAGGATAGTCAAGGGAACTTTTGTTGACTCAGAAGAGAGAAAATATACCCAGGGTAAGCTACAGGATAATCAGAGAATTTAATTAATCGATTAAACCTTGCTTATAAATATAATATCAATTGTGCAATGAGGTTTCTAAATTGTAAGTTTGGATAAATTGTATTTATCTGATCTATTAAGTTGATTTGTCGTCGTAAAATTTAGTACATAATCTAAATACATGAATAAATATTATTTTATAGTCAGTATAGATTTCCTGAAAATAACTACGAAACTGGCAAGAGAATGCTGACGACGTATGAATGCTCTATCCAAGTTTTTATAAATGTTTCCATGAAAATGAATGAGGCGATCAACTCTTACAAAAGTTGAAATACGTAGTAATTGTGAATCATGTCTTATTAATATATGTGTCAAATCAAACACTTTTTTATTTTGTAGGGACTCATTATGGAAACAAAACTTGTTTAAAACCACATGCTCGCCTCTTAAAAATTCTAAAGCATGATTTGTATGGCTGTCGAAATTCATAATATACTATCATAAAAACAGTATTGGTTTCAGTAATAAACATCATTAAGTTTGGCAAACACTAAAATTACAATCACTTCCTGACGAAACAGCTATGGTTTCTCACAGAATCAGACGAAATATAGTATTAGGATTCAATGATAATTTTATTTTTCCGGGATATTTTTACTCCCTTTTGAATGCAACATGTTTCATAATCATGTATTTAAGCAGAGCTCAAGGATCCCGAGATGTGCATAATCATCGAGCATTCCGATTCCCCACACGTCGGGACACCGCGCGTTTTCATTTTATTCGAATAAAATGTCTCCAAAGAAATACAATCATGAAACTGGGACGTGGACGGGATGCTAATGTCCCTAAATAATAGTGATTTTGAAAAAAACGCGGATAAAATATTACGCGACTGCGGGAATTGAAACAACCTCGGAATGTTTATAAAAGCTAGAAATTCCCTTCAAAGGGAATGGAGGAACTGCTTGAAATTTATCAGAGAGAAGAGAAGGAATTCGGATGTGAGTAGTGAGTTTAGACTTTGATTTTATGAGCGTGATGGTCTGGCTTAAGAAATTTATATATAAATATAATAAATTGTCTTGCTTAACTCTCATAATAAAAAAAGAATATCGTTTTGCTCAGAAATTACAGAACGTATATAAGATTGTAAACACCAGATAATCAACAGTGTATTGATTTATATATGTTGTTTACATATATCGTTATTACATATACATCATATATCATCATATAAGTCATATATCATATCATATCATATCAGTTCAGTTTCAATTACGTTGAAACGGAAAGCAATGGAGTTTAAGGAGGTTTTCAGACCTCAAATCTTTAAAAATTAGAGTTGCATTGTTTTGTCCTATTATATTTTAAGAGAAGATTTATTTACGCTTCAAAAATATCGACCTTTAATAAATTATTTTGCTAAGAGTAAAATTGTCTTGAAGTGGAAATAAACAAGCTTATCACACAACTGATTTAGGCTGAACCAAAATTGTTCCTAAATGCTCTCCCTTTTACATCAAAAGGCCTATTATCTCGTTTATCAATACAGATTTTCAAGCAACAAAAACATGCCAACGTGAAAGATCTGGATGTATTATTGGAAAAAAAAACACGTATCCCAGGATCCAAACCCAGACTTACAAGGGCACTTATACCGTAGCGAAATCAGCTAAGTGACATCTTAGTACACTGGAACTCCTCTGATTGCATTAAAATTATTGATAATACAGTTGTAAATACTGTAGCAGTGCTGTTTAAAATACTTTATCAATTCAGACCTTTATTCGGTTGCTCGTCGACTGAAGATCGAGAGACTGGAGACAGACATAGAGCAAAAGCAAGTGTTTTTCTTTGCCATTGGCATGACACAAATTTTGTTAAGAGACTAAAGCTAGACTTTGCTAAGAGAGAATAACGCTAAAATTTTGTCAAGTGAACTTAATCATTGCAAGGAAATGCAATTTAAAAATAATGAATCCGACAATATAGAAATGTTTATCTGATAAAAAATATAAATCCAGATAAGGTAAACCCCAACTTTAAAACATATCCCTGCTAAACAAATTTCAACATCATGGTGTAAGAATCCGACAAGAAATAGCTTCGAAGCTTTAGAAAATGTATTCGAAATATTTTTAAATAATTCTAGTCATTCTGTATATTTCTATGATATCTAGACCCAGGAAAAAATTCAGCAATACAGGTTTCGAAAACATATTCTAAACATATTCTCCAAATATTAGATTCTTCAAATAAATTTTCATGATAATATATTCTATGAAAAACCTATTACATCTCCCATATTATATCAAAGGAAGTTTAACGTCAATTGGATTGCATTAATTCTGCAGTTATTGTAATAGTCTCATGTCCAAATTTATCTTTACATACCCAAAAATAATGATATTCCATGAAATATCCAATCGATGTAATCCAGTTTTGCAGGGAATGTGTGAAAGACAAGCCTAATTAGCATTATCCAATCAAAAGTAATCAAACGGTTACTGATATGCAAATCAAGGCGTTACGTCATCCGACGGTGGATCAGGTTGTTTGCGCAAAGTGAATATCTGAGTGAATTTCTGCAATACAGCGTTTGATTTCAGAGTGTAAGGACTCAAAACGGTTTGTTATGGCTCCGAAGTATCATTTGGAAGAATCTGTGAAGTGGCGAATTATCAGCCGTTTAGAGGCAGGGTAGACAATCATGGAAGCAGCGAGATGTGTGAATATTTCAGGACAGACTGTCCCTACGCTATGGAAACAATTTCAGAACTGGAACTGTTGTAAGGAGGCCTGGACAAGGTCGTAAACGAATAACAACTCCTTCTCAAGATCGATATCTGGCAATAACTGCCCGTCGTAACAGAAAGTCTACTGCTCGGCAGTTAAGTTCAGAGGTTGCAGCCGCCACTGGAGCTGTTGTATCACGGCAAACTGTACACAGAATGCTTAATGAAATGAGGCTTTATGCCAGAAAACCAAGGATATGTGTTTCACTGTCTTCACAACAAAAGAGGGATCGCTTTAATTTGTGCAAAGAACATCAGAACTGGAGTGAACACCAATGGACCCATGTTCTCTTTACTGATAAGTCGAGGTTTAGTTTAACACCTGATTCTAAACATGTTTACATCTGGAGGGAGTCAGGAACGCAAAATCTTCCTTCGAACATTATGGACGTGACCGTTTCGGTAGTGCAGGTGTGATGGTA
This sequence comes from Meta bourneti, assembly GCA_933210815.1. NCBI lineage: Eukaryota > Metazoa > Arthropoda > Arachnida > Araneae > Tetragnathidae > Meta > Meta bourneti. Next base: position 73,373,257 of record OW119924.1, on the reverse strand, counting down.
TGGGGAGAAATAATGATCGATGGGCGTACGTCCCTACACGTTTTCAACAGCGGATCTGTGACCGGCCAGAGATATCGGAATGAGGTCTTAGAATCTTATGTAAGACTTTTCAGAGGTGCATATGGATCTGACTTTTTATTTATGGATGATAATGCTCGTCCACATCGAGCAAACCTCGTTGACGAATTCTTTGAAAGTGAAGACATTGAGTGGACACCGTGGCCAGCAAAATCTCCTGATCTGAACCCGATAGTGAACTTATGGGACTACCCTGGAAGAGCAATTGCACGGAGACATCCTCCTCCTAGAGATATAAATGCCTTGACGACCTCATTGCTGGAGGAGTGGAACTTAATTCCCCAAACTGTGGCTAACGTTCTTGCCAGCATTAAAACACGTTGTGATATGTATGTACACTTCAGGGAAGATCACATTCCATATTAAATTCATAAACCTTAATTTTTTCTGAGTTATTCTTTTTTTCTATACTTTCCTGTCACATATCATTTCCATTTTTATTGTTTCATGCTACGGTTTTATATCATATGCGGTGCTCTTAACTTTTTCCTTTGTATTTATGTGTTATGATGTTGTGTATCATTTCACACAAATTCATAAAATTATAGTTCACAGTTTCTGAGAAATCCGTGATTTTATGCATGTAAAGATAATTTTGGACATGAATGTGTAAGTTTAAGATGATTTCATGAGGTAAAAAATCTTAATATTCCTTTCGTCAAAATACTGGTACCACTTATATCACTGTTATCACTGATATCACTGGTTTCACAACATAGGGAGAGCACTGAAATGCAACTGCATTTCTGTGAGTTATAAAGGCTGAAAACTTCAGGGATTGCCTGTTAGCATTTATTAGCTTGGAATATTGACTAATATTCCCAGCTAATTTGCCTATGGTGACCATACCAGAAAAATCTCCCGAAGTACTTCATCCCGTCCTCCCACAGACACAACCTTACCCCGATGAGACAGACATGACTTGAAGGGAAGATCTCATGCACTTAGTATAGATCATAAAAATAATTGTATTGTATAATAAAGAAATACATTGTATTTTAATACATAGTTTGTAATTGCTACATATTTGAGCAATACACAATTTTCGCTTTCAAATAATTTGTTCAAAATAATAAGGTATCAGTAGACCCACGCAACATCTGCGCTAAAGTTTTGAAATTGCTTGTCTATTGACGGCATGAAGATACTAAAAATTAATCAAAACCGTAAGGCAACATTGATACTTCTTTACTGGTGTTAAATTATATTTCAAATCGCTGCATGCGAAAAAGTGCACATCTTATTCGTGTTACCACAATTAGTTTCTAAACATTCATCTCGATTATATCTCATTAAATTTTACAAAGCATCCGTTCGTTTTTTTTTACATATGAACCTATTTTCGCGTTCGCTGACATTTTATTTTCTGCGATGATTTCTATATTCTAGATTTCTCATTGCCTTTCATAAACAGACTGTTGAAAACTTTCATTCGAAGAGTGAACTCTTTCGTGTAGTTTTTGCAACATTTTGCAGCTCCATAGCTCAAATCAAACATATTTATGCTAAGCGAAAAAATTGGCTAATAAATCACTAAGCTGTTATATCTAATTTTTTTTATCCGTTGGTTGCCATCCGACAATAAACAAATAACGTCTATTTCAAAGCCAGTACATTAGTTAAACCTTTTGTGTACAGATTTATACGAAATGATAAAACAAATTAAAATAAAACAATTTTACTCAGTAAAAGCATTTGTTAATGATCGATATTTTTGAAACATAAATCCTCCCTTTAAATATAATAGGAATAAAAACAATTGCTGCATTGTTTTCCGTTTCAACCCAATTAAGTGTATTGATTCATATATTTTGTTTACAATCTTACATGTTCTGTAATTTCTGATTAAAAATATATTCTTTTATTCTCAATTCTGCAAATTTAATATTGCATTATGAAAGTTGAGCAAAACAATTTGCAAAATTAAGTAATATTACCAATATTAAGGTGATATTGTATATCACCTTAATATTGGTAATATTATTAATTTACCAATATTCTCCATTATTAATATAAATATTCTCCATTTTGAAATAATCCGTAGCTGTTTCTTACAATACGCATGCCTTACAATTCTATCATAAAGGAATAAAGGCCGTGGTAGCCGGTTGGAAAAGTACCGAATTGTCAATCGGAGGGTTGAAAATTCGAAATTCAATCCGACGAAAATCCATCATGTGCATGGGGGCTGGAGCACGTTAAATCTGTCCTGGCCTCAAATGTCCTCATTTTGGCGTGGTGTGGAATTTTGGAAAATGTGGTACCAGATCAGGTGTGACCTCTTCACCTTACCATAGTCCTCGGATCTTTCCCTTCGGGATTGATCACGGACCGTCTCCAATAGCCCGTTGTGTTGATTCAGTATGACGTTGATTCAAATACCTACCATAAAGCAATAAGAAAGTAATTAGGCTAAAAGAAGCTATCGGTACAAATAAATTGAAATGAGACAATCGGCATCGATTTCAATTGTTATTAAAATGGAGAACGTATAATGCTTTAAAAAGAAACAAAGGCTAATAAAATTCAAGTAGCAATCGAAAAGCTTCACGGAAAAAAACGATCATTCAATCTAAAATTCGCAATTTCCGTTCTTCAAGTAGAAACCATTATTTTTTTCTCGAAGTAAAAACAAAAATTCTCTAAGTTGATAATAAAAACTTTTTTTCGCTCATTTCTTTTAAATCTGCACCAGTTTCGTTTCGTTTAACAAGAAACGCAATTTTGATACGACTTAAGCGGAAATCACGTATTTGCTTGTGTTTGAAATTGAATATTGAGCAATGGAAGTGAAATAGATGAAATTTTTAAAACAGGAAGCAACGAAAGTTATCTATTTATCTATTTGTCGAATAGAGAGCATTAATGTGATATTGACAATTAATTTGAATTGTCACACTAAATACTGTTTATCGTTTTTCTCAGTAGATGGCTCTGCCAACGAATGACAATTTAAATCCTTATCTTGAATTATTAGTCTAGCTCTTTCGACCTCGGCCTATAAAAAACAGCTGTTGTCCAGGAAACATTTGCTGCAAAACCCTAAAGTGTATTCTGACAGTTCTTGGGATGCACATAATGAATTTTATTTTTACCATGATGTCTATTTAGATAACATCCGCAATTTTGTATGTTTTTTTAATTTGTTATTAACATCTTAAAAACATATTTAACATAATATCCACTCTACTAGAATTGTAATGATTTTTATGATAAAAATGGAACATTTATGACTTATGGTATATTCGAAGAGTAAAATCATAAATATTGAAACTACTAAAAGTTCTATAAAAAGAAGTAATGCAACGTACATAAAATTTATTGATACGATAAAGATCCTTAATTTTGGCACGATAACATTTCTAAGTGTCTATTTTGTTGTTGAAAACTGCGCAATTTCCAGTCTTGATGCTTTAATTTGTAAAATAATAAGATGTGACGCATCTAATAACGAATAAAATCAAATAATTGATTATTCAACTGTTAAATTAATATGTCAAACAAAACGTTTTGTGTTATGAATAAATTAATTGCTTGAAAGAAAATTGCACTTATTATTAAGATAATGCAATAAAGAGATCAATGGAGTTATAACCTATTTAGCTATAAGTAAATTAGTCACACTGTGTGTTTGTAATTTAATTTCCTCTTATGTTTCTTAATTAAATTACTCTTATCTCGAGTTAACCCCAATGGAATTCCATATACATCATCAAAGACTCCACACTAATGATTTGATAATTATATTAAAGAAGCATTATCAAATCGCAACACAGTGAACTAATGTAGCTTGTTACAAACATTTTCTCCCATTTATTTGTGCAAATTAAGGATTTTCTAGTTAAATCTTAGCTGTATAGAAACATATTTCTCTGAAACGGTTTTAAATGTAATACCAACCACACACACACAATATAAAACGCGGTAGCGTTAAAATGTTTCCTATATTCTAAAAAAAATAATCCAATTTCTAACATGATCTTTACACTTTATATATGGCTTTGAAAACTGATAATTTAAAATTAAACCGTACATGCATTACAATTTGTTGAAAGTAAAACATTTTTGAATGTTTCCTCTTTCTTTTTACTTATATACAGGGTGAGCCAAAAGTCACAAAGAGGTCTTAAAATTTAATAACTTTTTAATTAATTATTTTTATAATTTATTAGATATTTTGTAAAGACTTGAAGGATTTATCAGGAAAAATTTCCCGCCGAAAAGCGAACACAAATAGTGAAATTTTACTGTCTCAATCGGAGAATCAATCATTCTGACCCAATGAATACATCGTCGCCATTATGGTCTGGAAGATTCTCCAAGCGAATCAATGATTAGAGGTTTGATTGGTCGTTTTGAGAAATAGGGTTCAGTAAGCAATAACTCACGAATAGGCAGACCCATCTACGTTAGAAACAAGCCCACAGTTAAACATGTATGCTAGTGTTGCAGAAGATCCAAGCACATCAACTCCCGATTCAATCCTATGGAGCTATCTCAAAGACAAAGTGTATGTTGTGCGAAGCTATAAATAGACGTCGGTTAAAAGATTTTATTTTTCACATCAAATGTAAATTTCTTTCTCATAGATACTGTATAAGATTATACGGTATTGTAAATTTTAAGCAATGAATAAAGAATTATTAAATATTGAAATTCCTTTGGGTCTTTTGGCCTACCCTAATAAGTGTGGTTACGCTTAAGCATATACCAATATAAACAAAAAACTGATTATTTTATTTATAGTATTTAAAACAATGTTTAATTTTACATTTTTTCTGACTATGCGTTCAAATGTAATTTTAGGTACTGAAGATATGTATTGACGCTAAATATCAACTTACTTATTGTTGTAATTTTCAAATTTTAAATTTTCAAACTGTCAAAATACATATAATAATATAATATAAATTCTTTTCTAGGAATGAAAATTAATTTTTCAATATAACATTAAAATATTGTTTTAAATATTTCTTTTACAAATACAGAGAACCGAAGTCAAAATTAATGTCCATCCCTCACCAAAGGGGTGTTAATCTGAGATATTGCTTGACTTTTACTAAAAAAGATTTCCCAGTCGTACTTGAATTGCTATTTATTAACAAATATCGCTATGTGTGTGTGAGTCCCGAATTTCCATTTAAATCGTGTTTTTACTATAAAGCAAATATTTCTATACCAAAGATTCTCAATTTCCCGCATGATATTCACAGAAATAAAAAGGGAAATGGCAAAAAACAGCAGGGTTCAAAAGGAACATAACCCATAAGTGAAATAATACTTAGAGGCTGATAGTAATACCTTTTAACTGCCCATATCCTGAATGGTCTTGGACACACATTAATGATAATTAAATTACCTCTTTTATGGCTGCTTATAGCACCGTGGGTAACGTTTTATCTCAACAGAAAAGGCTCGTATGGTTAGATTCCTACAAAGATGAAGGATTGCGTTATATTTCATAGAAACATTATGTCGTGTAGAAAGACTGTTCGTTGAACTATTGCTAAGCATATCTGTCTTCTTTTACTTTTCTCTCAAATTATTGAATTACAAAGTAAGGATTTAGAGTTATGAATCTCTTGCTCCTACAAAGATGAAGGATTGTATTGTATTTTAAAGATATATTTTGCCATGTATAATGACAGCTTTGTTGCATTGTTGCTAGACATATCTGTCTTCTCTTGCTTTTCTTTCAAATGACTGGATTATAAAGTAAGGATCTTGATATATGAAGTGGTAAAATTGCAGGTAAAATTAACTAATTTGTATTTTTTCGTTGCATAACTTGTAATGTACTGGGAAAATATGCACTTTATGTGAAATAATATGGTGTAGTACTTCTTTATTAACATTATTATGTATTCAATCTCAATGTGAATAAAATAGTATCGTCTGCTGAATTCTTGATTAAAAGTCTATTACTGATTATGTATTGAAAGTAAAACAGCGTCACATCGTTGACTTACAAGTATAACGCACCAAGTTCAAATTTCAAGAGATGAGTTTTTTAGCTTTTTTTCTTATCAGAATATGGTAATCTTTAGCTTGGTGAAAAAGCACCATAAAAAGTTTTTCAGAATTAAAAACTCCTTTGATTGAAAATAATTTTAGAACTGGGTATTCGTAGAAATCCCTTTCGTATCAGAATCTCTAGGAAATAATTTAACAAATTGGTAAGATGTTCTTACTTTTTCTGTAAATATAGGCATCTTTCTACACACCCTTTTTCTGCATGTTAGTTAATTAAACTTAATTGTATTCCTTTTTTAGGTAAGTGGGATAACATAACTATGTGATATAATAGGGGAAATGAATATTAATTAGTTTAAAAATGAATTTGTTGAATATATATATATATATATATATATATATATGTAATTTAAACCACAATTTTAAGTAGTATTTTTGAAAAGAAAGTTTGTAATTTAGAACCCAAACAATAAAAATACTATGTAAAATGGAATCTCCAATTTAAAAGGATTGAATGGAGGAGAGATGCTAAGCTGAGCATATTCATTTAATTTCGTCAGAAAAGTGTTAACCGGTTTTAGTCAGAATAAGTTGTTTCGCTCAATTTGGAATAAAGTAAACTGATTCGCTATCCTAAAAGTGATAGAAATGCAAAGAAATATATATATGTTATAATATTGACACGTGCTAAATATTGTTGGAATATAGTTAATTCCTTGCAACTTTAAATCATAAATCGTTACTTTTTATATTTTTCTATGAATTCTAAAATCTTCTTTTCGAATTAAGGTTATCTAAATATGTTTTCTGACTTTTTGTTCTTGTAGGAATATTGCGGTGATTATTGTTGATACTAATCACAGCAATATTCATACAAGAGCAAAAAAAGCATTACAGTAACATTATTGCGGAAGAGAGATTTAAAAATTCATAGAAACGTCGCATGGATTTACAAATTTCTGCGCTAGCACAAAAAATCAGTAGAATCTAAACTTTCTAATCTGTCTTCTAAAATTTATGTTGACAAATAATTTTAAACTCATTCACCCTGAAGAGATACAAAGTTACAATAACATTTAATACATTTGACTAAAAGCTTACACATGTCGTGTCTATAAAGCTCCAACACTAATGTCCACTTTATTATTGTATTTGCACATGCTCATTTTCTTAAGTACGTTCGCACTTAATCCTTTTTCTTAAGTACTTTGGCACTACTTTGCTAAATTGAACATCTACGTGCGTGTGTGAGAAAGTTTCGCTATGGGAAAAGGAAGTTTTAAGAAAAGATGCCTATACGAGGTGTAAACAGATGAGGATCGATTAAGATATATGAGAAGCTACATAGTGTTTCTGCAATTTTCAAATTGAAGGTGAAAAAAAAATCGATTTCTTCAACGTGCTATTCGAAGACCTTGTGTGTGTGAATGAAATCCCAAGTTAAGATAGATAATCTATCATGAAAAATTTGAATATCCTCTCGATACCGTGAAGATTTCCGGTACCTAGCATTTGAATTCGGATTTTGTGTTTAATGAGGTAAGGTCCAAACAAAGAACAAGTGGCACCATACCAATATGTTGAATGGCTCAGTGGATTTATCCACTAGCAGCCTGCGAGCTGTTGGTGCCGCGAATTCGATTCCTATAACTACCCTGAGAGCGTCAACTACAGTGCACTCCGCTTTATCGAACCACTGGATAATGGGACCAGTCGCTTTTTTATTGGGATGTTTTCTTGTGAACAGAATCATTTTCTATTCAATACCATAGAAATCACATCGGTTAAATGGACCACCTTACGTCGGTTAAACGGACCAGTTGGAATACAACTTCTCAAACAAAACTGTTAAAAAAGATGTCCCGCCAATTGCCTTGGTGAACAAAGAATATAAAAAGATTCAAATTAACAGTGAACACTCAGAGAGCAAGAAAAGGAGTAAATAAAAAATTATTTCCGCTCTCACAGAAGACAAAAAATAACTCAAACAGTATTGCTTCTGACTCATGTGCTGCCTTATGCATTGGAATAAAAACAAGATAAATTTAAAAGCACAGAACATCAGGTGATAGAAGATAAAAATAACCAATGAGCATGAATCACATTTCGGAAATTTGCTTCGGAAATTTATTTTGCACTTTCGTCTTCCGAAAGGCAAGTGAAATTCAGCTCATATGGCGCGTAAAGATTTATCAGGAAAAGAAAAATTAGCATTGTTGCATCGAATCGATGAGTTTCCAGGATTCAGCCAACATCAGCTCTCAAATGCATTAGGTGTGTCGAAAACTACAATTTGCGGACTACTACAAAACAGACTTAAATCGAAGCGGACGACTCGGCTGCATCAAGAAAGCGCCAGACTCAAAAGATGACGTTCACCAAGCGCTGTTTAAATGGTTTCGTGAAGCAAGAAATCGCGACATTCCTTTAACTGGGCCCCTACTAAAATCAAAAGCAGAATATCTTGCTACACAACTTGGTAAACCGAACTTCACCGCTACTGAAGGATGGCTAACACGCTGGAAGAAAAGGCACGACATTTGCTTCAAAGTCGTACATGGTGAAAAAAAGGATGCCGATATTCGAGGAGCTGACAGTTGGATTACCACATTGTTGCCCGAAATTTTGGAACTGTGTGCACCTTCTGAGGTGTACAACTACGATGAAACTGCCCTTTATTATAGGGCAACTCCAAATGGGTCACTAACTTTCAGAACTGAATTATTGAGTGGATCGAAAAAAGCGATGGATCGTGTAACTGTTCTTGTCTGCGCTAACATGACTGGCTGTGATCGACGTCCTCTTTTAGTCATAGGAAAAAGTAAGAATCCTCGGTGTTTCTCAGGTGTGCGCCAGTTGCCGGTGGAATATCGAAGCAGTCGTAATGCATGGATGACATCGACAATTTTTGAGGATTGGCTGAAAAAAGCTGGGACAAGATACTCGAGGGAATAGGAAGAAAAATTGCTCTTGTAATGGACAATTGTTCCGCACACCCTAATGTAGCAACGAAGAATATACGTCTGATTTTTTTGCCGCCCAACACAACCTCAATCATTCAGCCAATATGGATCAGGGGGTTATCAAAAACTTGAAAACCCTCTATAGAAAGTTGGTTCTTAAAAAATAGTCTGTTACTTTGACTCAGAGAAAAGTGCTAAATTTAGCGCAATCGAGTTATCTTGTAAGATAAATCTCCTTTCGGCAATAGAAATAATTGCAGTTAGCTGGAAATCTGTGAAAGTCGAAACATTTGTTAATTGTTTTGCCAAAGCGGGATTCATCGCTCCATCTTCGTCATCAGCAGCAGACAACGCTTCCCCCAATTCCGCATTCTGTGAAATCGATGTTGGAATGAACAGCGAAGATTTCCAAGCTTTCGTCAATGTTGATACGTCTGTCCAGTGCCGCGACTCCCCTTCAGAAGAAGATATTGTTCAAGATATTATGGCCAATCGGTCAGAAGAAACACCTGAAACACATTCTGAATCAGAGGAAGAAGTCACCTGCAACGAAGCCCTTTCATGCTTAGAGAAATTGAACATTTTGGCAAAAAACAACGGCGATGATAGTGTCAAGAAAGCTGCTTACAAGCTACATTCTTTTGTATCATCAGTCAATAATGAGCGGCGTAAACAAACGATGATTACGAAATATTTTAACCAATAAAGGTAAGTTGTTTTTTATAACTTCCTTTATGATTTTGTTGTACTACTAATTAGTGTATTGTTTATACTATATGCAATTATATAACCGGTGAGCGTTATAGCCTTTCATAAAATATAATCGGACCAGTCGGTTAATGGGACCACTTTCATGTCGAACCAAAGTGGTCCGATAAAGCGGAGTGCACTGTATTACTATTCCTGTAATCACTTCTGTGGCAGTAACACTTTCCTTGTGTGTGTACATTTATTTGATTAAAATAAACATTGCTTGTCCAAAACTAGTCCTTGTGCCATTTAAAAAAGCATCCAATAAAGTATGTAGGAATTCATTTGAAAATTCCGAGAACTTCTAGTGTAAGAAATGCAATATTTGAGGATTCGATATGCGAGAGGGATTTTCATTGTATACAAACAATCCAGACAGAAAACGAAGATTTTACATCCATTACACAAATAATCTCGAATGATAAGCATCGGGGATACCTTAAAATGTATTTTATCACAGTTTTGGATTTAATTTAATTGACGTTGACCAATTAACTGTAAAATATCAATCCGGAATTCATTCTGTGGAATTTTTATTGGCGAAGAGCTGAAAACAAATTCGAAAAACAAGTAACGTCTCGCTCAGAATATGCACATGAAACATGTTCCGCAGCACAAACACTACCACCACCGACATTTAGCTTGACAGAAAAAAAAATATCTCGTATGTTTGTTCAAGATACAGATATTTTGTTATTTCACGCAATGGCGATCCGTAAAATGTTAAATTTCATGATAATGTGAATATACGATTTGATTAATGTGACATTATAAAGTATGATATACTAAGAATATTAAACACGTATTCATAATTATAACATTCGAACATTAAAATATTTACAATAATGAAGAACTGAAAACACACCTAAGGAAGAAGAAACCAAAGAAATCAAACAACCGACACAACTAGTCGACAATAAGGTAGCGAGCAAATTGTGATGCCATGTCTCAAGGTATTACATTATCAGCAAATAAGATATCATGTTATCACCTGAGTTGGTTCCTTGCTCTTGCAAGTATAGACTCTCCCAAAAGTCGGGAAAGAAATGTCGTAGATCTCTGTCAGCGATATTTGCTCTATCTCTTCTTTCTGGCGATGGGTAATACATCTGGGTTAGAGAGATATGTGTTTTCTCTTATCTCATTTCATTAGATTGGACTCTGTAACACTAAGCTACGCGCATTCTATGTAATCCTTCGGAGATAATGGTTTTGGTTCGGAAATTTCTTTCTTTTGTCCGTTAGGTTCATTGTTATCATGGACAGAGATTTTGCATATATATGGGATTATGGCTGTCCAATATCAGTTATAGCCAACACTACATGCTTTCACAATCTTTGTTAGGATGCTAATACATGTATTAATTTAGATTTAAGTATAGAATTTGGCACTGATATTTTAATTAAACCCGATAACATTTGACTCGCATTGCTTGGTCGAAAACAGCAGATACTTGCAGGTGTGACTTTGTGGGTTAAAATGAAGAATTCAATTTGAATGAAAGTTGGAATTTTTCTGACAAAATATGTTAAGTATGAAGCAATTTTTCTAACATTAAGAATGAAAGCAGTAATTGCTAATTAATTTAGATTACATTTGTATATGCGTCAGTCTTCATAATTTACATTCGTACTAGTGGCTCCATAGCTTGCTTATTACCACATGGCAAGTATCATAATCCACCCTATCATCAAAACGTTTGATAAATATTTTATTTAATAAAATGTATGAATTTATGAAATATAATTAGATAAATGTAAGGAGAAATATCAATTGCACATATTCAAGATACTGACCGTGGAGTTCTGACCATACACTGAAGTGCTAGAAAATTGGTATATCAGTGTAACGTCTTGGTTCACGGGTAGCTTAGACTGGTTACCATTCAAAAGTAGCCGTTTCTAGACTAATGCATTTTATTTACACTGTTTACAATTAGTCGGTAAAATGAATGAAGAGTTCATTTAAGAGTTCGATAGTTCGTTGGAAAGTCCAAAGTTTTATCGAGGCGCTTCTTATGGCTGCTGGCGAGCCTCTCACAAATTACGCGGAGGATTCTCCTTCACGGCTACAGGCGAGCCTTTCTCAATAAAATACTCAGATGAGTATAGAGTCCCAAGGCAGGATAAATCAGTCTTTTACAGATCGGATGAGCTCAATCTCCACTACTCGGGAGAGTAGATGGTGAGTAGTTGCACAAATTTCTCGGAGGAGTCTCGTGAGAAACTACTCACCCGGGTAGTGGAGATAGTTGAAAAAGTTGAAAACACGACTCGTCAGACTATGCTATTCGTTCCGAATCAAGTGTACAGTGGTGATGTTCTCGAGCCCAAGCGAGGCGCATAATTGTTTGTAGATTACTCATCAAGGGTAATTGGGCGTCGGTTTCTAAAGCCCATATATTGTAGGAAATATTGCACAATACACACGCTGTTGTTTGTTGAGGGCTCAGAAATGAATTCCGATGTTATTGAAGCAGTGTTGCATGCCTGTCACGTGAACGATTCTTGCCGCCAGCCACAGCTGGTAACGTTCAGACATAGTCTTTTTACGGTCACACTGCCTATGTTACAGGTTTTACCAGAATTCTGTAGTTACGGTACCTCCTTGAAATGGAAGTAAATCAAAATCCTAAACTTCTCGACATTCTCTACCCATTATGAGTTCCAACTATTAAACCACGTTGAAAATCACTTAAATTGTGACAACCTTCAATTGTCATGAAGGTAAGAGCAGAATCGTGGGATGCTTGAGTAGTCGCTGCCATACAAATTCAATCGAGGCTTTTTTGCATGCCATATAAGAGAAATCTATATAAATAAGAATGGAGTGTTTGTTTTTACATTGAATATTTTCGACCCATTTCTAGTTTTGTATCCGCTTTTGATGCAAAATCCGTTTCTTGCGCGTTTGGTGTCGGTCTGTCCATCTGTCTGTCTGTATGTGTGTGCCCATACTACGTCCAAACTTTTGAATATATTTTCATGAAACTTTGCACACTGTGAGTTCTAGCATTCATTTAGTGAATGAACTTAGTTGCGTAAGTTTGCCTGTCCGTCTTCCCGTTCTATGTTCAATTTTGTGGCTGTATGTTTGTACGAGTATCACATAATATTTGCTCAATTTATTTCAATTTAATGTTTAATATTTGATACACCGCATTTTAATATAGTGAATGCATTATTTAAATATTCTTTGCTTACATATTTAGGAAAATTACACGTTAAACATCTGAGTGACTATTAAATCAACCATAATTTGGTAGTTTTGGAGTATCTGGGAGGTATATTGATCATTGCAATTACTTGGATTGTTTTACCAGTGCTGCTGAAATATCAAATATTTTCCAAAACTATTTTTAGGGAATTTAAATTCTAATAGTATATTTATTTCGAGCCTTATTTTTCTTTACGAAGTATAAAAAAATTCTGAATATTTGAAACAGACGATAAAGAGAATGAAACTATACAGAAGAAAACGTTTTAAAATAGGACTGGTAGCTAATATGGCAACCTTGGTATTTTTTAGTCGTTTACTTTTTCAAATTAATGTCCGTTATATTCCAAGAATGTATTTTGTTGTGAAAAAATAGACAGATATATTCATTACTTCGAAGCTTTTTAAAATTCTGCATTAAGATGTATTTCTGGATTTTGAATTTGATGCTTTTTGTTCAATAACTGTAATGAAGGTAAATAATGGTTTAATTAGTTTAAAAAATATTTTTAATCATTGATATTGTATGATAATTTTGGAAAATGCTTTTGTTTATAAATGATATACAAGCCATTTATATGCATACTCTGAATTATTCTTTGTATTCTGGGTAACATTGGCACTCTAGAGACTTTTCCTTATTACTAAAAATTTAAATTCTACAAAAAGGTAAAATGTTAAATATCACATTTATTTACATTTGTGAAATTGGGTATTTAACAATTGTGTACTTTTATTAGAACGTGGTAGTTGTTTCATGTGATGAATAGGGGAATCACAATTTGTTAACCAAAACGGAAATTGGTTAACCAATCTAGCCCGAGTAACGCCGGGTTATGCTGCTAGTATAAATATTTTTGTATCTTTCAGAAACTAAGTGTTGATAAATTATAGGTACCGCTTATCTTTATTTTGAAATGCTAATTAAATTAGGGTTCTCCCCTTACATTCAGCTAAGTTTGTAATATTTGATCCTGACTCAGGAATTGAATACTGCTATAAGTTAATAAATTGAAACAATGTTTTCTAGTACTCTGGTATTAGTTTACATCCTGCATGAAAATAAATAGTTTAGCAACAAATATCAGATTTTAGGAAGGATATGTCAGGTAGCTTAATATTTAATCACTGGGTAGATGTATTTAGGAGGAATATGATAGAAAAAATAAAATCGAATAGCACTTTGATAAAAATGACAGTATTCTTTAGAAATTTTAGGTCGAATTACAATAAATGTTATTGCTTTTCCATCAACTGTTATAACCATTTGCTAATTTCATAATATTTGGTCCAACACCTCATACAGAGAGAGGCTATACACGTTCATGGAATTATTAGATTGAAACATTGTTTAATAATTCATCTTATGCTGCATCTTGTCAGTAAATCAAGCCCTGAATGGTCAAACACCAAACTCCAAAAACAATCCACTCCAACAGCTCTCAAGCGAAGATACACTCATATTTATTCAACGAAACATTTACGAGGGGCTCGAATAGAGAATGCATTATCGAATTGCACTTTGCCGAAAATGACAAAGTCGTTGGAATGCTATGGAAAATTTAAGTTGGATTTTGAGAAATGTGAGTTATTGGTTTTCTGTCAAAACACGGGACTTCAGAGTGACACATATTTTTATTTCTCCTGCGTACGACCGCCACGTCTCAGATAAATGTGATTGCAAGTAAATAACTCAAATATTTATCACAATTATTAAAAACTGCTTAGCATCGATTTGCTATCTTTCCCCTTTCGGAAAATTGTCCCGGGTAAAAAGAGAACGCAGGTTTTTGCCCCTTCCCCAATATTTCACCAACAGTGAGCATTTGGTTTTGTTTGCCGAACACCATTTTCTTGCTCTCTCACTAAAGTGCTCCTCGCAACAAAACTATTAAATTCATTTCCTTTAAAATACGGAGCTATCATAAATATCCTATTGTATGGGCGGCACATTTTGGACAGTTAATGCATCTTCGAGCAGTTAGAGGTAAAGAGTTATGGTTATATTAGAGCAGATATAGATTGTTATATATATACCAATAGGTAACTATATCAGCAATAACGACGAGTAGCCCAATACAATGATATTAATCGGGAGAGAGAAATATTTCCACATCTACAAGTATAAGGGGCAGTCAAATGAAAACGAGACAGATGGAAAAAAGTAAGTAAACTGTTCATTATTTCAAAAGTAATAGCCATAACTGTTAATACATTTATCCCACTGTGAGACAAGACGGTCAATGCCTTCATGGAAAAATGTTTGCGGTTGCCTACGGAACCATGATTGTACCCAGGCGTGCACCTCTTCGTCCGAAGCAAATCGACGGCCACGAATGTCTTTCTTCAGGGCTCCAAAAATATGGAAATCACATGGGGAGAGATCTGGACTGTATAAGGATGTGTAAGGGCTTCCCAGCGAAACTTCTGCAGCGTAGTCTTAACAACCTTGGCAACATGTGGGCGGGCATTATCCTGCAACAGAATGATGCCGTCCGTCAACATTCCTGGGCGTTTGGACTTGATGACGCGCTTCAATTTTTGCAGTTTCCACGAATGCCATGAATTTCACTTCCTGATCCTCCTTCCGCAGTCAAAAAACGCACTACAGCACGCTGTTCATCTTTCCCGGCCTCCATAGTGATGTCGGACGCACACACGACGCGCTGACCTCGCTTCGTGGCCGTCGATTTGCTTCGGACGAAGAGGTGCACGCCTGGGTACAATCATGGTTCCGTAGGCAACTGCAAACATTTTTGCATGAAGACATTGACCGTCCTGTTTCACAGTGGGATAAATGTATTAACAGTTATGGCTATTACTTTTGAAATAATAAACAGTTTACTTACTTTTTTTTCCATCTGTCTCGTTTTCATTTGACTGCCCCTTATATATTCCATTCCATATCTTATTCAAAACCATGTTCATGTACTTTTACATAAATATATTGAGACAAATATCAGTTTAATAATTCCTAAATTTTACAAATTTCAATTACAGAATTATTTCGGGACACCGTAGGTCAGTTGGTAGAGTCGTAGTTTAGCAACAGGAGGATTACGAGTTCGAGACTCAATCCAACCAGACTATGGTGTACGTGGGGCTGGTGCATTTTAAATATGTTGTGACCGCAAGTGTCCTCACGTTGGTGTGGCGGCGTAAAAGTCTGAAGCGGGTTGCCAGTTCAGGTGTTGACCTCGTCATCTAACCGTAGTTGAAAATTACGAAGTATCCTCGGATCTTTCCCTTCGGGATTGATCTCGGACTGTCACCAATAGTCCTCTGAGTTGCTCCAGTGCGATGTAATTTCAACTACCTCCCTGAGTTCAGCAGTAGACCTGTTGGACGAAGAGTAACGGATTAGCATCCGGAGGGTTGCGAGCTCGTTGTGTTGCTCCAATGCGACGTTTATTAATTACCATTACTATCAATTACCTACATACCAGAATTATTTCGTATACATCTCTAAACATGGTCAGATACATTGCTTTGAAAACATGAAATAAACTCTTTTTTTTTAAGTGCAAATTTTGATGCAGAAATTAGAACTGTCGTGCCAAGTGGCTGCAAACTAATCATACATATTATATAGGCTATATTATAGTTCAGTTATAGCATATTTTTGTGACAAACTGATGAATGATCCTTTCCCCGGCACTTACATTATCTACTTTGTCTCTCGGATAATTTGATTTTAGTATCCGCGGGTACTAACCACTTTGGGGTTCCTCCGTAGTTCAGTGGGTTCCCCCACTGCGTTAGTAACCTGAGAGCTGTAGGTAGTGCAAGTGATTCCTTTAACTTACCCTGGGTGCATTTCTCTCTACTGTGTCAGTAAAACTTTCATTGTGTATGTGTGTCTATTTCTTGACCTTTTCTGTCGTATATTTGGTGCAGCTTGGCCAACTATGTCCCTTGCCATGTAAAACCAAACCAGCCGAGCCGAATTATTTCATAGAAATACAAATTCATGAAATACAATATAAAAACTATCTATATTCAATATTTATTTAGGTTTGCTAGTTTAATAAAAACGAATTTATCTTCCACGTTTGAATTCGCACAAATACCAATAATGATTTAAGGATATAGGTAACGTTTTAAAATTGGCGCTGTAAAATGAATGCTTCCTGTGTCATATTGTTGAACTCGAAATTCTCACCACAAATTTCACTTCTATAAAGTATTCAGTTAATTTATCCTAAAAATTTCAGAAATAGAAAATTTTGTATTAAACATATTGAAATGTTAGTATGATTATGGTGAAGCCAATCACCACATCTCTCTCTACAGTGAAAAACAAAATATGCACCAACTTAATTATTTATTTAAAATCTGAATCACTTTTAAGACGACCCTTATCTTTTAACTTACGGTCCCACCAAGCCCTTGTCAAGAGATGCCTCATCGTTAGTGATATCCCAAGGTTTTTCTGCACCTGATTCATTCTCAGTCTTGATCCAGTCATTCAAGTATATTTACGCACCTGACAATGACATCAAGAAATGAGTATACTCGTTTCTTCTGCCAAATCGGCGATTGGAAAGTTTCTTCTCTTCTATAGGGCTGATTTCTGGCAGAATCTGAAAGAAATGTTTCAATAATTGTGATTTATGTCTAGAAGTTCAATAGGTAGGAATCCTGGCCATGAACGATACCGCATAATAAAATGTGAGTAAATTATTTTTTATGTTTGAATATATTCCTATGTGATTTCTTTAAGATTAGGCACCCCCTTTCTAACTCCCGATGATTTTTCTAATTAGTTGAAACTTCCAAAAGTTATTCATAGAAGGCATCTAAGGTTGTAACCTATACGAGATATTTAATGTACACAGTGAACAACACATATAATAATATTGATATGGTTGGTTGGTTGTTTTCGGGATTTATGATGACGCAAGGGCAATATTTTGCCAAACTGCGCTAAACACAAGACAGAACACACAATGAGGGAGCAAAAGAAAGCAAAAAGCAGAAAGGTAAGTGAGGGTAAATATTGCTATGGGTATAACTATATAATGATGTAAACCCCAGGATAATTATTATTAGTATAATAATTATCCTGGGGTTATCCCATTAATATAATAAGTAATGTTGTGTAATTATTATAAACCCTATAATTTACCCCGATAAACTGTAATTGTAATAACGATTATTGTAATTAATGTAATTGATGTTATAAGATGATTTTATACATATTTCATTTGTTATTTTCATGTTACATAATTGATAAAATTTTGTCGACTCGTATATTATGCTACCAATTACGAACCTTATAGTACCAACAAGTGTATTGTAATCCCACTTACTTTTCTTATAGTACCAACAAGTTTATTACACACCCTTATAATATTATTAATACAGCTTGATAATTACCCTGATGGAAGGGAATCAATATGCGAATAAATAATTATTAACCTATTAAATATTTATTAGAACAATTGCTATCACTGAATTCTTTTGCTACTGATTGATTAATAGATCTCACTAATTGAATAATTACTTTGATGTCGGATTTGTTTATACTTATTTGAAAAAGTAAGCGGTACGATCAGAGTATCCAACCTTTGGTAAAGTAAGTAAAACTGCCTTACATATTAAGTTCGAATCTGGTTCTCTTCAAAATAGACTTTTTCTGGGTTTACACACTTCGCCCAGTGATTCTTCTACTGGTGGAACATTTGTTTAACCCTCTGCATAGGTTGGGGCAGAATATCTTTTCCTTCTTTGGTTACTGCAGCCGGCCCAACAGCTTTACAGGTAACTCACTGAAACCGGCCGAAACGGCCTTTACAATGCTTTCCCCCAGGAGGAGAGGAAATATGTGTCGTCCCATTATCACCTAATGTGCCGTTTCTATTGTCGAGTCGTGGGTATGCTTAGAAGGGACAGATTCTTCCCGGGTAAACTGAAAGGGTGGCGGTGACTTTTTAAGTATATCTTTTCATTTACTCAACCTCTCATAGACTAGATGCTCGAAGATAAACAATTTGCGAGACTCCCCGACGATAACCATGACATCTTTGTCAACGGGGAGGAGATAAGGCTATTCATACGCGGGTCTCTTTGTAGCAAAGAAAATAGGGGATGGAAATCGTAATGGGCTTCGGCGATTCTTCAGGAGTTTGAGGTCTGAAAGAATCCCAGCCTTTCGTAACGAGGGGACTCGAAACTTTCGGCCGGTCCCCGTATCCAGAGGGTTAAGTCACGCTTTGGGATATACATCAGGTACTAAGTGTCAAATGTGTCTTCGTTTCTTATGCGTTAGGAAATCTTGCCAGTTGAGTTATCTTCAGCGTAAAAATCGACTCAAAGTCGATATTTTTTTATAGAATTCAGACCACCCATTCTACCAACAAAGGAATTCAGGACTCTCAAGGGGTGGCAGGGATGCATTTATTTAAAAAAAATACAATATTAATGCAAGGTGCATGGTTTTGGCAACAAGAACAAACACAATTTAAATACATACATGTGCATCTTGCAAAAAGACAAACCGACTCACCAAAGACAAAATGAAAATAACACGTTACAAACATCTTAAGACATACAGAAATGTTACATGACACGGAAACATCCATTTTTTGTTATCGAACTGTCTAGATCGCCATGAATCATTGGTTGGGATAGCCTGTTTAGGATCAATCACCAGTCTACAAGAATTTCCAGCTATGATTACAAATATCATATCGTAGAAACAAAACAAGTAACCAGAAGGAACCCACAGAGGGTATACTATATGAATTCCCTCCGTCTCAAAATCTAACTTAGTAAGTAATCACTACATCCCATCTGTCAATGCGGAAGCCTTCCGGATACACCTCACGCATTCTCCAAAGTGATTGTTGGTTATTCATTACATTATGAAGCTATTGTGGTTGATTAACGGAAGGTATGCTTAGAATGAATATCGTAGTGTAAATGTAATTGAATACTTATTGTTCCGGGATATCCTCCATCCCGCACGGACAGAGAGGATCTTTTTATTTAAAAAATTGTCAAAAGTTGCTTGGAAACATGTTTGAGAAACAGGAATATAGAACGAGTGTGTGGTCATATTTCGGTCAAAAATATTCTGAATGCGAATCGGCCCTACGCCGAAGAATATGTGTAAAGTATCCGTACGCTGATCTACGATCGCTTTCTTCTATGTAACATACAACTAACTGAGATATAACAGCAATAAGAGATATAATAAGTAATAAGTCTTGTGACAAGATCAAGACATAAGTAATATGTCTTGTTGACAATTTATCCTTAAAGAGCGTACTTGTGATTAACTACGCACTGGTTCTCGAAAAAAGACAAAATCCTTAGTTGTTCGGTGATCTTCGTAGACAAAATACCTTTCCGCTTACCAATGCATTGTGCAGCAAGAAGTGCATATATTCCAGCGTTATCAGTAGACTCAAATCACGATTTTTTTCATAAAATCAGGACCAACATTGGTGCGTCCCAGAATGTCTTATGAAACGTTCATTTTAGAGTGAAACCAAATATAACGAACACAATTTACATTTAAGTCTTGGTAGACTTCTTGTGTCTTGCTGGAGATGGAATAAGGTCAGAACTAAATGCAGAAATAATTCTGTACATTATAAATTATTTAATTAGATTGGAAAAAAATATGTACAGGTATTTACAGAAAATCGAAATGAAGTTCAGATAGTTCGAGAAAAAGTGCATCCTTCCTTTTTTCCTCTCAGGATGAAGAGTATTCGTTTTCTTTTGAAAAGAAAGTATTCTCATTCCAGCTGAAGGTCACTGGAGCTGACGGAAGAGATCGCCTGATTGGTGAGCGCGGCGTTGCTAAGCGCTGCGTTCGCGTTACTGGGACTCCTTGTCCTTTGACATATATAACTCTTGGGCCGCGGTGGCCCGGTTGGAAGAGTAACGGACTAGCAACCGAAGGGTTGCGAGTTCGAATCCAGCCAAACACCGTCGTGTACAAAGGGGGCTGGTGCACGTTAAATCTGTCGTGGCCTCAAATGTCCTCACTTTGGCGTGGTGTGGAAGTTTGGAGAGTGGGGTGCCAGCTCAGGTGTTGCCTCGTCATCTGACCGCGGTTCAAAATTACGTGGTGTTGTCCTCGGAC
Organism: Meta bourneti; assembly: GCA_933210815.1. Lineage (NCBI taxonomy): Eukaryota > Metazoa > Arthropoda > Arachnida > Araneae > Tetragnathidae > Meta > Meta bourneti. Next base: position 73,352,178 of record OW119924.1, on the reverse strand, counting down.
TTTCCCTCTGGGATTGATCCCGGACCGTCACCAATAGCCCGTTGTGTTGCTCCAGTGTGACGTTAATTGAAAATACCAAAAATACCAAATACCATATATAACTCTATTGTCTTCCTCTCAGTGAGTAAAAAGTTGCGCTTTTTAAAATATATATAAAAGGCCATGAAACAGCAGCACATCTCGGACTAGTTACTGCATGTGGTAATTACTGTATCACGTGCAATATGCTTTAAAGATGTACGGTACTCTCATCTACCTCTTATATAAGACGTTGAAAATGATCTCCTTGAACATCAATGCATATCTGTACACTTCGCAGCATATTTTGAAACATTCGTTGCAATTCATTGGCATCAATATTCCGTATAGCAACCCGAAAATTTTCCTTCATTTAGTCTGTTGTCTTGAGATTGTTGGATTGCAATTTTCCCTTTAAATTACCCCAAATGCAAAAATCACACGTCGACATGTCTGGCAAACGAAGAGGCCACAACCCTTTGTTCACAGTCCGTTCGTCAGTGTAAGCCTCATGGATATGAGTGAGAAAAATCGCCACGTTTGGAAGAGCACTCCGTCCTGCTGGAAGAAGCAATGTTCCAGTTCCTCAGACCGAGAGCTGGGAAAAAAATTCTTCAAAGATTTGTAGATACGCAAATATGCGGGCTACGTTTTCGAGGAGCATCCTATGTAACACATTCGCAGTAAGATCCTAGATTACACACATGTCAAAGTCCTGTCTCCAGGCTACTGCTAGTTCACGCATTAAAATAAGGTCTGAAACTTTTGGATCAGACGTCGCATATAAATAGTTAAACAAAATTTGCACGTAAACATTAAATATGTATACATGCGATCTTACATATAAATCTTGTCTTACATATAAAAATTGACCATACAGAAGTTTACTTTTGGTTGGTTGATTGGTTTGTAGCTCTACTTTCATTTTGTACAAAACGAGACCACCCAATCTACTGGATTAGGATACATTATTTTTACTTAGAAAAATTAAAATACTAAAGGTATCGGAAATATTTCGAAAATTCCGCGTTTTATCAGAATTAACATTTAACAATATTAAGTATACCACAAATTACAGAAAAGAATATTCAATATCGTTTTATGAAGAACCCTTAAGAAGGGCTGTCAGTTTATTGAGAAATTAAGTACGTTTTTATAAATAAATAATATGGTTGTGAGACTTGCTACCTTTGTGCACTATATATGCTTAATAAACATCCTACACACCGAAATTTTACCATCACATTTATGGATATAGTGCGACTAAAAATGATGACTCACTTGGATACCTTCCCTATAAACATTAAAAGGCATAAGTTTTCTTAAACCGAGACATTTACTTAAATAAATTCATTAGCAAACGAATTGTATACTTGCTAATGAATAGTACAATATATTGCATATTGCTAACGAATATAATACAATATATTCGTTAGTGGCAAAACTTAAGTCAATATATTTGAGCAAGGCATTACATAGAAGTCATCTGTAGATTTCACTTCTGATGTTAGCCTTCCAACTGGTTTCGAGGAAATATCTCGTTCGTCAAGATCTGACCAATTTTGCAAATGATGAGGTATCCTATCCATCAAGATCTGACAATTTTGCAAATGATGAGGTATCTTATCCATCAAGATCTGACAATTTTGCAAATGATGAGGTATCTTATCCATCAAGATCTGACAATTTATGACAATGACAAGATATCTAGTTATTACTATACTGCCTATTTTTTTAACGATGGCAAGGTCAAAACGTGGTCAGTTTTTATAATGACGAGGTATCTCATCCATCGCGATCTGGTCAGTTTTGTTAATGACAAGATACCTAGTCAAGACAGTCACCAGGAAGATTAAAGCAAACATCGTAAATCTAACTTTTCAGTTACTTAACTTCATAGAGGTTTAAATACAAATGGGACTATTAAAAACATTAAGTGGAACGTAACTTGGATATACGATAATAATATATAAACATCTTAGCCAAATAGTAATTAATTATAAAAAAGCTTCAAAAAATATAATATAACGATTTGGTATATTTGGTATTTTTTAATTAACGTCACACTGGAGCAACACAACGGGCTATTGGTGACGATCCGGGATCAATCCCAAAGGTAAAAGCCCGAGTACAAAACCACGTAATTTTGAACCACGGTCTGATGACGGGGCAACACCTGAGCTGGCACCCCACTCTCCAAACTTCCACATCATGCCACGAGAGGACATTTGAGCCCACGATAGATTGAACGTGCATCAGGCCCCTTTGTACAAGACGGTCTTTGACTGGATTCGAACTCGCAACCCTCTGGTTGCTTGTCCGTTACTCTCCCAATCGGGCTACTTCGGCCCACACTAATATAATGAAACGAAAATTGTTCCAATGGTCCTTTCACGTGTGCTTTTTTCGGTCCAGACGATGCTATACGTTTGATTTGTCTATGAGAGGCATTTCTGTCAACTAAATGTAGGTGGTAGGAATGTTTCTGTGGCGATATTTGTTTCCTGAATGTATACTGAACATGACGGTTAGTTGGCTTGTTTTCGAATATGATATTTCAGCACTTCGCCAATAAAAATTCCAAAGATAAATTCGAATTTATATGTAAGAGCTGCTTGGTCAACCTCAATTAGATTAAACTAGCAGCATTACCCGGTGATGCTAGGGTTGAATTGGTTAAATGTTGATTCTATTTAATAAAAATGCAAGCATCATTTAAGTATACAAAAATATTTTTTAATATTGCTTTAACTTTTTCATAGCTTCTACAATTTACTTCGGACGCAAATATGTATACATAATATATCCATCCATAGAATCGATTTCATATTCATCACTCTTGCTGTAAAACAATCTACAAAGACTTTTTATGAGATGACGTTTTCAGAAGTCGATTTTGAGTTTTGGGGTGATTACGAATGCCAATTTAGTTCATTTGCTGTAAAAATGAGGAACTTTCAGTGTAGTCTTGCATTCAGTTTTCAAATCTATATTTATTATTTGTGATACCCTTGCACCATGGATTCGATGTTTTCGAATTACATTACCATTGTGAGAGGATGGCAAATTAAACTGTTACGGCATTCGTGGTTAATTTACTTTGAAGCACACATTTTTTCTTGAAAATTCTATTCAGCCGCACGTGGAATAACTGAACTTGTTTATAAAACAAATGTCATCAGTGTAGACAAAGCAAACTCAAAATCGATTACACTCTTTACAAAATCACAGCTTTCAATGAATGTTTCACAGGTACCTAAGTTGTATACGAACAGTTTCAACTTCAAGTAAGCAATTTCGACCTTCTGCCACTAAAGACTAAAATTTCTATTTTTCAACAGTCCTAGTTTGCATACTTCCTTACTATGATATTATTCCAAGATCAGCAAAGACTTATTTAAAATTCGCTTTCCTCCAACAGAAAAATTTAGTTTACATCGAATCCTTAAGGTACTTTTTTCAATTGAGAGATTCAGTGTCTATATGGAAACCACGTACCTATTTAGAATGATAGATTTAGTTATTTAACTATGAAGTACAGCTTTCAATAATGCCCGTGAAACATAAAAAACAAATGTAAATTAATTTATTTGAATCGTCTTGTAATGAAAATATGTCAAAGTATAGAAATATCTTTGAACTACAACGTATGGCTACCCGTTTTGATTTAACGCAACTATCTTATTTTAACTTTACCAATCATTTTAAAATAAGAAGTTATACACCTTACTTAAAAAGGTTCCATTTATTTTTGATGAAACAGAATTCTACAAACTATAACGTATTTAACCAAAGACTCAAGGGAAGTTCGTAGAAATAGACATATACCACCAAGAAATTTCCCATGTCTAGTGGTATTTGGCAGAAAAAAAAATAATTCATTACAATTTTACTCCTAAATAATATATATGTGATATGGAAAGTATATATAATGGAACACATAAATACAAATAGAAACGAAATTCTGGTAATTGAAAAATGTCGAATTCTGAAAAACGCAAGATCTGAGCAAGTGTGTTGAATTTCGACGTCATGAGAATATTCTGAAATAAAGAAATTCGAAAAAGACGTTTGAAAATATTAATAGACAATAATGAATTATTTACAAAAAGAACACACATTTAAGAAACTTAGAAATGCTCATATATGACCGCAACATTTCTGTCAACTCAAATACACAAACACGGAATTCTAAATCTAATATATATATATATATATATATATATATATATATATATATATATATATATATATATATGTTACCGTTAAAATGTATGATTCAGTTATTTCATAGAATACCTAGTTATTTCATGAAATAAGTGATAATGTCAGTAAAAGTGTGTAATAAATTAATAATTCCACGCTTTAACTAGTTATTCTATGAAATAACTAATTATTCGATAAATTAACTAATGATGAACAGTTAAAGTGTGAAATAAACAATTTCACTGAATTATACAGAATACAAAATGTTATTGATACAAAGGCACAATAAAATCATTTTTTACAGCAGGGATTACTAAATTGGCATTTGGTATTGCAAAGAACATTATTTCTAAAACAAATGCATTTATTTTTTGTTGACACACTGCGTTTTACATGAACATGTTTTAAATCCCTGACCAGTACCTAAACTTTGAGCTGTAGCAACCGACCGGAGCGATTTCTCTATATCCGGTACTTCTTCGATCTTAATTAGTTTTTGTTCACAGACGCTGAACTGGGATCTGGATAGCTGTTTTATGCGGCCATTTCTTGTTCCCAATTGGAAAAAATCCTTCTTCGGTTATTTTCATAACAGCTAAAATAGATCTGGCGTCGCCTCTTCCTCTGTCTACTTCAGGTACTGGGATACGGGCTGTAAGCACCACAGAGGTTTCAGACTGAGATTTATCTGAAATTAATTTCATTTTAACTTGAATTTCCAAACATTCTTTAGCGTTTTCTCTTGCCCTCTGACCATTCAGTTCATTAAAACACAATTTGCAGATCTTCTGTACAACTGTCTTCCAAAACATAGTCTTTTAAACATGATATCTTGACAGACTCATTACATTTCGAACAAACTGCGTTTTCACTGCATTCTTGTGAACAAACTGTACATACTTTACCAATGGCATTATTTAACCTTGTTTTTTCAAACAACACCTCATTATCAGGTTAAGACGAAGTACTCATTGCAGTCAAAGCACCTCCTAATTTATCTTCGTTTTGCAGTGAACCAACAGTTGCACGACACACTAGACGCTCTACCAAACAAGTCCCCCAAGGTCTGGAAGAGGTCATAAATTCGGTAGGGGTTGCAGGTAAATGTATTTCTCGTTGATATTCTGAGAGTCTGGTGAAAAAAAAAATATTCGGCTACAGTAATCTCTACATATTAAGTTCAGCAAAGTATCGTTAATTACAAAAATAACTGACCAGTGGTTCTCACTTTACAGCCTTTTGAATTCGGAACTTTATTTACTCGGTTATTTTACACTTTAACGGAGTGTAGATCGTTATTCTATGAAATAACTAATTAAACGATAGAACGCAAGTGAGTTTTACACTTTAACTGGCTTGATCATGAAATAACTAGGTATCCTATGAAATAATAGATTTCATACTTTAACGATAACATACATAAATGGATGTGTTATGCCTATGTATGTATGTTCTCTATACAAATCTACACCTTTTGACCGATCCATACCAAATTTGGTACACTTATACTTCATACCCTGCGGATAACGTAGGCTACATATTAACACCCGTTCTATTTGTCCTAGGGGTGCAGAAGGGACTAAAAACAATTCGAAATTGTCATAGAAATAACATTGAGTATCAAACGATTGCGGTACTTTAGTTTTTCCCTTATTGATAGAAAAATAACTTTTCCAATAAAATTGTTTTATCAGTATTGATTGAAAAACAATTTTTTCCACTGTAAATTGAATTAATGTTTAATTTTTAAATTTGATTTAGAATTCTGTGTTTATGTATTTAAGTTTACAGTGAAATGTTGCAGGTCATTTGAGCATTTGGAAGTATTTTAAATGCGTTCTTTTTGAAAAAAAATAAGTATTGTCTTTATCAATATTGTTTAAAAGTCTTTTTTCGAATTGTTCTACTTCAGAACATATTCAGCCAGTTCAAATATGACCCGTTTCGATATATCTTTCTGTTTTCAGAATTCTGCATTTTTCAAGGATCGGAATTCCGTTTCTGCTTGTATTTATGTGTTCCAGTATTTTACATATACTGCAGATATATTACTTAGGAGTTAAATTTTCGTGATTTATTTATTTCCTGCAAAATGTTAGATATGGGTAATTTCTTGGCGGTATATTTATATTTCGACTAACTTCCCTTAAATCTTTAATTGAATACGTTATGGTGTGTAGAATGCTGTTTCAGAAAAATAAATAAAATATACAAAACAAAACAGTTTTAAGTAAGTAATTTCTTATTTTAAAATGACTGGTAAAGTAAAAAAAATCACTAAAATAAAATGGGTTACGTTAAATTAAAACGGGTAGTCATACATTGTACTTCAAATATATTTCAAAATTTTGACATAGATTTTCATTACAAGACAATTAAAATCAATTAAATTTACATTTGTTTTTCATGTTTCATGTTTGTAATTCAAAGCTGTACGTAGTCAAGTATCTACATCTATCATTCTAAATAGGTACGTGGTTTCCATTTAGAAACCGAATCTTTGAATTTAAAAAGAAGATTCGATTTAAAACTGACTGTCTGTTGCAGTGAAGGGGATTTTAAATAAGACTTTCCTGATCTTGAAATCTCACAGTTAGGAATTTTGAAAAGTTAAAATTTTTTGTCTTAAGTGACAGAAGGGCGAGGTTGCTTACTCTACAAATTGAAGCTGTTCTTACGAAAACTTAGATACTTGTGAAACGTTCGCTGAAAGCAGTGATTTTCGTTTTTAAAAATGCTGTAAAAACAACCTTCTGTTTTAGAAAAATTGTAATCGTTTAAGTTTCTTTTGTCTACGCTGATGACATTCATTTTTAACACGAGCTCTATTATTCCACGTGCTTCTGAATAGAATTTTCAAGAAAAAATGGGTTTTCATCGAAATAAATTAATCACGAATGCAGTAACAATTTAATTTACCATCCTCTCATACTGATGATGAAATTCAAAAACATCGCATACCAGGTGCAAGAATGCAACAAGTAAAACATATTCATGGGAAAACTAAGTACAAGTCTATAAGCTGAAAATTTGGCATTTTTACTCAAAATGAACATGCGGGGATATTTGCAATCACTCCAAAACTCAAAATCGACGTCTATAGTCGACGACCTCAGAAAAAAGCTTTTGTAGTTTATCTTACAGGAGAAGTGCGATGAATATGAAATGGATTATGTGGATGAATATATCATGTACACATATTTGCGTCCGAAGTAAAGTGTAGAAGCTATGAAAAAGTTAAAACGATGTTAAAAAATTATTTTCCGTACACTTAAATGATGCTTGCATTCTCTTATAAAAGAGAAGTTATCATTTTTTGATCAACATTTAATTAATTCAACCCGAGTAACGTCGGGTAATTCCGTTAGTTTATAAAATAAAACATTATTTCTGGCGTTGCCATATACTCAATTGCAAAATTACGCTTTTATGAACAATGAGGTTTTGTTTTGACTTTTCGCGTTCCATTACAAAATGTAAATTGTGTAAAATTAAGTATTTTGAGTATCCATTTTCCATCATTCAAATATTACTAAATTATTGACATCGTGGGAAGAAATAAAAAATCAGTCCAGACAATAATTATAATTTTAAATTGCTCAAACATAACATTTCGGAAAAAATTGTTTTTCGAGCAATACTGGTAAAACACTTTTATTATAAAATTTTATTTTTGGATCAACACTGGTAAAGCAAACTGAGTTGCGTACCGCAATTTTTATGTTCAATGTTTTCCCTATAGAAACTTCTAATTGATTTACCCCCACCTAGGTTAAAGAGAACGTGGTTAATATCGCTTGGGTTACTCGCAGGATTCTAAAGTATAAATGTAAAAATTTGGTGTGGATTGGTCAAACGGTGTAGATTTGTATAGAGAACATACATACACACATCCATTTTTGTATGTATAGATAGATTCCTAATGATTCCAAAACAGCGATCAACTGCATTTTAAGGTAACCTTCATATGCATCTTGCAATAGAATTTGGAGGGCACAAGTAAAATTTTCGCATACCGGTCTGGTATGTCTATTTACACTGAAAATCACTTTCATAGGTTTAAAATACAAATAATTCAAAGCGTTAAATAGAACATAACTTGTATTGTATATTAATGTTAAAAATCTTGGTCAAAGTAGCAGTTAATTATATAAGTTTATATAATGAAAAAAATATGAAAATAAAAATTGTCCCGATTATCATTCCACGTGCAATTCATTTTGATCCGGACGATGTTGGACGCTTGATTTACCTATAAAGCCATTATTTCGTTCTATTTTGTGAAGCTTTTATTTTCACTATTATATAAATAGACTGATTAACCCTCCAAGTGGTTTAGACGAGATATCTCGTCATCAAGGTACTGCCGATATTTTGTTTACGAGAACAAGATACGGTCGATTTTTTCTAAGGTCGAGATATATCATCCATCAAGATGTGATCAGTGTTGCTAATGACGAGATGCCTTGTCGAGACTACCAGTAGGAGTGTTAAAAGCATTTTCGAAGAAAACTCTTGTATAATTTGTTTGTATTTACGTACGCATTTGTACATCTGACGTCTCCAAAAACTTTCTAAGTGCTCCGCTATATACTCCCCATGTTACGAAGCAGCGAACTTGCAAATCGAACAAGCACACTTAGTTTCCCCAAATAGTACACCCAATCATGATCTGGGTCTGCTTTCATCCACTTTAGACCCACGCGCCATTTGAAAAAACGAAAGGACTGTTTCGCCGCTGTCATAAACTCCGATATTTGTTAAAATATCTTTGCCTTATTCGTCCCGTCCTACAAGTTCAAAAGCAGCCGAAACCAGGCATTGGTATAAGTACTCGAAAACTCACTGACGACGACTTTCTTGAAATAACTTTTTCTGGTCCTCGGTGGGCAATAAAGCGAGCTTAGTTTTCTGAAAATTCTTCGATTACTATGCTCCCACGCAGTTTAGGGACTGCTCCTTTTTTTTCTGGGAGCTATTTATCTCCCGCTCTAAGTAGGAATGGTATCCTCCGAGGGATAGAAAAGGTTTATTCTTGCAGTGGGTGTCCATTTTTTAACCACATTCGACAGAGAAGCAAACAGAACTGAACATTTTTGGATTCCCTTTTGATACTTAATCGTGGCGAAGTATAGTAATTCTGGTAAGAAATGTTGTTGCTGATAAAGAAACGCATACTCAGCGTTGGTATGTTTTACAGATGTGGTACATACACACATTTATTGACGCATAGGAGGGACGGAAAAATTGGATTGAATTGATTCGATAAAATACTGTTTGTGTGATATTTTATTTTAAAGTGCGTACACAGAATGTGTTTAGGAAGCTACCCATGCTGCTTGAATTCGTCAACAGAACTTAAAATCTACATTTTTATATAAATGTGAATTATTCATTATTATTGTCACTATTTATTAGAGTACTAGCGAAATTACCCGGCTTTACTCGGGTTGAATTAGTTAACTGAAAAAGTGACCAGAATAATAATTTTTCTCTTTCGTAGAAACATGCCAGCATCATTTAAGTATCAGGAAAATTGTTTTTTAACACCTTTTTGAAATGTTTCTTAATTTACTTTGGACTTAAATCTTAATTATATGAATATCGATCCATATAATACATTTCACATATATCGCGTCCCTGTTGTAAAATAGAATTACGAAAAGTGATGGGGTGAAAGTTGGAGATTATTATTGCCTCAATAAGTTCATTTCCGGTAAAGTTTGCCGTAACTTAATTCGTACATGTGCAATGACACAAGAACTTGTTTTAAAATTGTCTTCAGTACAGAGAAAGAAAGAATAACCAATTACCACTTTTAAAAAATGGCAAGTCGATTTAGTAGCATTTATTAGAAAGAAAATCACTGTATTTTCGTGGCCGTCGTGGCTCAGTGGGTATGTCCACTGCGCTAGCAACCTTCGAGTTGTAGGCGGCACAAGTTCAATTCCTGTCAGGTACATTCCTCCACGGTGCATTTCTCTCTTCTGTGTCAGTAAAACTTCCATTGTGTGGGTATGTCTATTACTTGATACTGTATATCTTATTTTTTTCCAAAAATTATTTTGAATTTAAATTATAATACTTTACTTTTAATGGGCTTCTTTTTTCTTTGCGAAATATAAATAACTTCCAAGTATTAAGGACAGATGATAGAAAGAGAATAACACGCATTTAATTTTGCGCTAGATATTGGCAGAAATTTATGATTTGAAGTACAATATTGCTAAAGACGCATGATCATTTCTGAACAGCTTGTGTGTATTTCGATCAACTTTCCTCAAAAGTCATTGGTTTAACACCCCGTGGCCATGGAATTGTCTTTCATGAAAATAATTGAAACATACAGCAGAAAACTTTCGAAGTCAAAACAGGTAATTCATCGAATTAAACCAAAGTATTTTTAAATTTTGACTAAGATTTACAAAACGATTAAACATTAAAACTTGCATTTCTTTCCCATTTTTACATAAAATTACCATCATTTTCATTTAAACAGGTATGTTGTTTCCACTCAAACCTAAATCTCGGAATTAAAAAGTGCAATTAAGTGTAGCACGTTCTGAGCGGAACGAAAACTCGTGTTAGTTGACCACGTGCAGATATGATTTTCGGAATTAATTTCGCATTTTTAAATTTTGTTCTGATTTTAGTTGTAGGTTGCGTAAACTATGCCAGATCATGAAATAAAAAATTGGTAGGTTCTGTCGGTGACACAAGTCGTAATTTTGACATGAATACTCAGGCCTAATGTTGGATTGTGGAATGAATGAAGCAGACATCAGGAGTTTAAGAGATTGCTTCTTGTGAATATTCAACAATAAATTTACAGTTTGAACGATTGAAGTGCAGTTTGTTATTAGCATCTGAAAGATATTGTTATTTATTAAAGGCCTGTAATTGTAGCGTAGTTCTATAGCTTTCGGATGACTCCATTTAGCAGTCCCCACTCCTATCAATTCAAGGTTACACTGGCTCAATGCTTGTCCAACACCGTAGAATTCCGACATATCGAGAACCCCCTTCCCGCGCTCAGTGCTCCTGCGCACTCGATTCAAAGGTCATGTCAGATACGCACATTCTTTGTCTACACGAAGCTACAGTTATCTTCTGGACGTTTCTTATAGTTCTGAAATCAGATGTAACCTTTTTTGTAACGCTCAACTTTTCACACATGCCTCCAGTACTGTTCCAATTTGAAAGATGTATTCACGTCAAAAAGAGTAATAAATTGATATCTTTACAACAATATTTTTTCGCCGTCTTTACTTAGTTTTATTTCGCTCTGATTTCTGTGGTTGTAAACTAAATAAATGTTTCTTATTTCTTTTTAATAAAATGTAATACCTCTTCATGGCACACAACTTCACAAAGTATTCGATTGAAAACTGCGTGCATGTTAGAGAAAATCAAATTTTAAATGGAGCTTTGCCTATATTGAAAGAATATTAATGTTAGGAACTGTCCGAACTAGGACTTTAGAAACATTAAAAATTATTTACTGTAAAATGACAGAAGGTCGAGGTTCCCTGCTTTATAAGTTGAAGTTATATTTAAACAACATATTACCCTTGTTAGAAGTTTGTGAACAGGAATGTCAATGTAGAAACACTCAATTTTTAGCGATATAGATACCTTCTCTATTCCATATGCACTGCTATTCAATGAAGATGAAACACAAACAAGTATTTGACTTACAACTATGAAATACATTTGAGCCATGGCACGTTATACAGAGTGTCCTAAAAGTTCCCGTACTGACGATTCGTGAATTTATTATACAAAAACAACAAACTTTAAAACAATTATTTTTATGCTAATGGTGAAAAGCATTTTTAACAAAACGTAGGAAAAACATTTGAACTCACATTTACAATAAATGTTCAAAATGTCCGCCCCTTTCTTGGAGGCAAAGTTGAAGTCGTTTGCGCATATTTTTAGAAACGCGTTTCAAGATGCTGGGAGTGATTTCTTGTATCCTTTGAGTAATGGCAATTTTCAGATCATCTATTGTTTGGGTATTATCTTCATGAACTTTGTTCTTTAAATATCCCCACAGAAAAAGTCAGGGATGCTCAGATCAAGAGAACGAGGTGGACAAAGATTTCTTGAGATGAGTCGATCGACAAAAAAATCTTGAAGCATGCCCATGGTTTCATAACTTGTATGGAAGGTTGCACCGTCTTGTTGGAACCAAGAATCTCATCATTCACTTCTAATAATGCAACAAATTGTTGGATAACGTCTCTGTATACAGTGCCATCAACAGTTGACTCGAAAAACAGAGGCCCAACAATCCTTTTGCGTGATACGGCACATCAAACGCCATTTTTTTGAGAATGTAACGGTTTTTGCATTAATGAATGGAGATTTGTCGTCGCCCAAATACGGGAGTTTTGTGCGTTCGCATAACCGCCTAAATGAAACCATCCCTCATCGGAGAAAAATGTTTTGTCCAAAATGTTGCGAATAAATCTCCGGAACCATCGGCAATAATAAAGCCGCTTCTCATTGTCCGGTGGCTTTAGCTCCTTACACGATAAGCACGAAAATGCAAAGCTTTTAAAGCCTTATGTGTCGATCCACGTGATGTTCCCATTTGTTGCGACAAACGCCTCACGGATTGATGAGGAGATTGCAATATCCTTCGTTGAGTTTCTTGCACAAAGTCTGGTGTAACGACTTTCGGTCTTTCACTCTTGTGTTTGTCTTCCACCAAAACTGTCTCACGAAATCGCCGAACGAGTTTATATAGCGTATCTTTACTCGTTATTTCATCATATGGATATTTATGTCGCCAAAATTATTTACATCTTTCATATGATTTGCATTCAAAATAAGCCTTAAGAAGTACAATTCTCTGAATGCGTGATGAACTCATTTTGCAATGAAGAACAAAATGACATGGAACTTTATTATCGCACAACCTGAACGAGAAGAAAACCAAAGGATAAAAATTGAAGAATCCATAAAATTATAAGTAGCCGATAAAATTCAATAATTAAAAAAATACACGATGTATATGATTTTTTGAATTTGGAGTACGGAAACTTTTAGGACACTGTATAATACCATTGATGAATGAATCAAACAGATGCAACTATTAAAATAATTTGAATTTTGTAACAAAACTTTTCCTCTCCTTAGCAATAATTCTAAAATTTTACTGGGAATATATTTATTGAGAAATTCTTATTTTATTTATTAATTTATTCTGATTGCCAAGCGCGCGAACCCAATTTCATAACATTAAATGTAAAGAACTCTTACATAACTTGAAATCATGAAATACTGTATATGTGATGTTCAGTGGGAGTGTAACAGAATTTTGAAGAATACTGAGAAATTCGTTGAGAGGTAAAACATTTAATTAACAATAACAATTAAGGACAGTTATAAACATATTCAAAACAAAACAAAGAAGGGATGGCCTTCTGCCATTCACGTCTCTCATAACATAACATTACAGGAAATAAACATATAGTACATGTACAGTAGTTAGAATTTTAAATATAAATCTTCAAGAACTCACACAACGCCACTATAAATTTTGATATTATACATCCTAGATATGTACGTTAATATATATTTAAAGTATTAAGAATTTTCTTGATGTTTGTCTACTCTATGGACTTTGGTTTCTGAAACAAATTTTACAGTATAAATCTCCAGAAAACATTTTGGTAGCATTTTCAAGAAACTTCCAAAATTAAATTGTGAAAAATTCAATCAAGAATTTCTGTTTCTTTGTCAATAACTCAAGCACAATTTGTAATCAATTTTTCTATCATATTACATTTCATGGTATCCATTGAGATGTATATTGTTTTCAAAATAAAGGAGCTATTCATTACCATGCTGCATGAATATGTGTTTATCAACATAAAATCATCCCATGTTGAATTACTCCTATTATCCTAGCGAATAGTTTAGGCTCATACCACTAAAGACTTTAATCTGATTTGTATCAAAGCTAAAATTATTCATTTCCTAAATCAATACGTTTAAACTATCTCTTCTGAATTAAATTGACATGTATTTTGATAAAATAAGGTAATCAAAATCAGGTACTTGTTTTAATCTTAATAGAAGATTAACCTATCCAACGGTGCCTAATTGAATTTATTTTATGAGGTAAAATGCTATTACCCTGACCGAATAAATAAAGTTAATTACTTATTCCCTTTGGTCTACAGAACTTGGTTCTGTTAGTCTATAATTACGGATCGACTCCAAATCCTGCCGCTCTATATATAATGCAGAATAGATCGACGTGATTTGGAATTACTTGCTTAAATCCAAGTATCCAAGGACAAAATATTAACAGCATATTTTAATCTCATTCTCAAGCCCTCATTCTCATACCTACTCACCATTCTCAAGACCATCTAGTTTTTATACTGTCACACTGTTATATACTGTGCCACAAGAGTGTCTTAATGACTTCCATCATGATTTAAATTTAAAACTGATTAGTACGATCACTAATAAGTTTTTGATATAGTAATAGGGGAAAGTCACCGAATATGTGACAGTTACCTAATATGAAATATCCTTGTATCTTTTCTGCCTGTTGGCTCCACCTGTTGAAAATGTCACGAGCTATTAGCTTCTGGGTAGGCTGAGCCACTAGTGTCATAACCACACACAAAGTAACCTCCTTCTGGCGTAAGTTCACATAAAACGTGGTTTTGTGATCTTCAAAGTTCTGTGGACCTCTTTTGAAAACCAAGTTTTGGATGCAAGGTAAGTTGTTTTTGAAAATCCAACTCATGGAATATAATCAGTTTTACTTGTAGTTTCTGATCCTTGTTTCAGTTCTTCTTTATTAGCACTTTTTGGGTGATTAATTTGCTTAGATTTTTGAAAGTATGACAGTGACTAATATGAGACACTTGAAGTAGCGAAATATGAGATATCTCATATCAGGGTCTCATTTTGTTTGTCTTGATATTACTGATGCGACTGTATTTTCTCCCGATACACCTTCATCCAGTTGACATGACCAACCATCGACCTCTTCTGGCCAACGTGCTCAATTTCATGAACCATTAGATGTTCCAGCAACATCCACATCGACTCAACCGTCAATCACTCCAGAACATGCTGCTCCATCTCAGGATATGCCAGAAACTGGACCGTCAGCAGTGGTGGTTAAACCTTCTTCGCGCGTTTTATCTATTTTTTTTAATAGAAGCATCAAGCTGACTCTATTCGTTCCATAGAAAAGGATAAAATGAAACCACTTTCATGGGATTTCCTCAAGAACGTATGCACTTTACATGAAATACCAAGCTGAAATTGGCCCAAATTTACTAGTTAATTTTAGATACTAAACTCCTATTACTTACTTATTTGTTTATTTTAGGCAGAAGAATACAATGCATTTGAGCAGCAATAGCTTTCACTGGCCTTATTAAAAGTTTTCAAAGTAAGCACTTTACGTAAATATCATAAGCAACAAAATGTTGTAAGAAAAAGTATATATCAATGAAAGAAATCCAAGGTAACTCCTTGTTTATTAATACAATTTGATAAGCTAATTTAGAAAATAATATACACTTATCACAATTTTTCAATACATGATTTTAATTATTCATATTCATCTACCTGTCTTCATCATACGCTGTTCATGTTATATAGTTGTTGTGATCGCGTGAAAGTGCTCTGTGGATTTAATTTTTACTATGCGATTGCAGATGCTACTAGTGTACTTGTAGACGTTGTTGTGTGTCTTGATATTATATTGATTAAGCACGCGTAAACTATGGTATAAGTGAATGTATTTGTAATTATGCAAATGTAAATTATAACCATGATATGGAATGTGATGAAAAAGTAAGTTGGAAGGAAAAAAAAGAATGGAAAAGGAATGTAATAAAAGAGGTGATCGAGTTTATTGTACTTTTGTATCGTCCTTAGTTTATTAATAAATGTCTAAATTTTTTTAACTACCTTCACACCAGCAGATTCACATAATTTAACATTGGAAGAGGCAGCTTTATAGGAAGAAGAATTAGAAGAAATGAAGATACATAATCAAGATGAGAAATTGAAGAAAAACCAAATGCTTATTTGTATCAGCTAAGGAGTTTGAATCCAAACAGATCAAAAGTAAATTTGATGAAGTCACTCATTTGGTGAAAAAGAACAGTCAAATGCCATATTTGAGGGTGACGAAGAATTTTGCAGTATAGAAAACGCTCCAATCGAAGAAACAAAGACGATTTCGCTCAAGAAATCTTTAGTCACAGCTCAGTTTAGTCTCACATAGGAGGAATAATTGAAAAAGACTTATTCAAATTCGCGACACTTTATACCTGATAGTATCCGTGTAACCATAGCATAATCGTTTGGGGTAAGTGCGATGCCAAAATACTATACATCCCCGCAGGTTATCGATGATCCTCCGGCGGGATTTGGTAAGCCTGATGTCTGTTCAGCCACTACGCAGAACATGCGGAATTTGAAAAAACATTTGGAAAGGACTATTTCCAACTTTAGTTTCATGCTATAGTGGCTCTTGATTTAGTTAATCATTCCAACGAAGCGAACAGAGAGAAAATAAATTTAGCGGGTGAATTATTTTTTATATAACTGTCAATGAGATGAAGAGTTAAAGGTATGAAAATCATGTAAATAGTAGGGCGACTTTATATGTATAGTATTATTTGATATTGTTCCGCTTTGTTAGACTACTCAATTTAGAAGAAATGGGTATGGTGTATGAATATCAACTTTTGCATATAAGGAGGTTTGTGTAGATATCAAGCTTTAATATTAGTCTGAGAAAATTTTATGCTGTCTTCTAGAATATTTTGAACTGTAGGTATTCCATTAAGCATTAGTGTATTTTTACTCATGGTTTTTTAATTGTGTGTATCTTAATTTCTCTTGATTTGATAGGGCAACCAACCCCCAATCTGAATTGTTTTTTCTGTACGACTCGACTGTTAGCATTTGGCACGAAGTAGCTGATTGTTAGTAAAATAGTTTTAAAAAAACTCAGTTTTCTTATTAAAGGCGGGGTGTAAGCGTGTTCAAGTGCTCCGTGAATTTAATTTTTACTATGCACGTGCTACTATTGTAGTTATAAACGTTTCTGTGTCTTGATATTATATTTATTAAGCACGTGCAAACTACGATATAAATGAAAGTATTTTTAACAATGCACGGGGAAACTGTAACCATGATATGGAATGTGATGAGACATTAATTTGGAAGAAAAATAATTGAGGATGAAGTGTAAAATAAGTTTCGATCCGTGTTCTTTGTAGTTCTTTATCGTCCTTAATTTATTAAAACTGTTAACATTGTTTCCTTCAAGTTTTCGTCTACAACTATTTAAATGAATCTCACTGCTTATCTGATCAGGTAGATTGTTTCGGTGCAATAACGCAAAGGTCATATTTGCTGCGTCAAACACATGATAGACAATATCAGGCAATGGACATACACACACCGGAAAAGTTTTCCTAATTCAGAAGAGAGGAGAGAAATACACTTAGGGAAGAATTGAAACTGCCCACCTACAACTCGCAGGGTGCTAGATCAGTAGAAATATCCACTAAACCACGACGCCCCCCACCCACAGTGACAGGTAATTAGAACATTTAAACCTTTATTTCACTTGGTATCCTTAATTTACGCACATTGTTCTGCACATTTGCAACTGCAATTCGTTTGGTTTAAATTTCTGGTCCTAGTTTCAATTTCGTGTCTTATTGAATCATTAACAAATAAATATAACAATTTCCACACCACCGAAACGCCATTTTCTCCATATCCTGACAACTTGCACTAAAAACCGAACAATCAATCTATGAACCCACATCCTGACTTTTATCCCATAACGGTATGATGGTTGGCAAATAAATTTCATTATTTTCCATCACATCTCAATATAAAACTATTATACTTAAGGAATTTAATATTTGATGCATGCAACTGCATGCGTCAAAAGTTCTATTCACGTCTCCAATAAGACGTTCAAAACAAAGTGAACAACAATTCTCGTACCCTTCTTTAAAAATGCACCACCCATCGGATTATTGGTTTTCTCCTCGCGATTTGCAAGGTATGCGCAATGTGATATGGGTATTCACGCTTCTCGCATTTTTAAAAGCTCAACGGTTACTGTAAAATAAAGCACCACATATCAACGACCATAAGCATGATTTTTTATAGATGACAGAATCGGCAAAGCTGCTTCCCCGCCACCTAGATTCAATTCTCTAAAGCGTCATATATATCGCCCTCGTAGGAATCGCGCGAACCCTTAGCGAAACGCATTTCAAAATCTCGTACAGCAAATTTTTCTCCGGAGAGCGAGAGAATATAACACGAGGAACAGGAAATAAAAAACGGTGGATGCAATGCAAAATAGAAATAACGCAAACAGCTAAAAAATGTGTCGAATCCGATGCTGCAGAAACATTTTCAATTTATAACTTTTTTCCTCTCTTCACACACGCGTTTTGTGGAAGTTTTGGATAAAAATCTGGCGAATATTAAATATATTTTTGAAATATGGAATGATCGAATCTCGAGTTTGTGGGAAATACATTTTGTATGTTTTTTGCAATTCTATGGAAGGAATTGTTTAAAATTTCATGTATGCTTGCAGCAGGTTTTCCACTGCTTTATGAGTGAAAAAATGTGTTTATTCGTGTAAATGTTTAGTGGAATTTACAGGAAAGTTTTATGTTCTATTTTGATTTAGGTGCATGAGATACCGAAGATGGTCCTCACGTTCAATAAATCTCATTTTTATTTCCTCATGCAAAACGTATAAACTCGTGATACCAAACAAAACCTTCATAAAACCTATTGTAAAAGTATCCGAAATATTAATAAAATTTAGTGAAGTGTGCTGGAAGAACCAGCTTTACTTAGTAAACGAATATGTGTCATAGAGGCGTACATATGTGAAAAATTAAGGGTAATCACCAGGAGGGTTAATTGTTATTTATTGATTAAAAATATATGCACAATATTAAAATTCTCTGTAACATCAGGAAAAATCTCTTGTGTAATAATTTATGTTCAATAACACTCTAAGCAGACATAATTCAAGCATTCAGTCCAATAACAGTCCATATTACCTATCATAAATTGCACAGTAGTAATATTATTGGGATAGATATTTATTGTTTCTGGATCAAAGGCATATTGATGATATGTTTTCAGAAAAGTGGTACTCACCAACTTGAGCTTCTGGAATGTGGACGCTGGAGTGTAGTTGATTCCTGACGCGATGTTCCAGGAACGATGCTCAGGTGATGCTTTAACATTGCTTCTTGATTCATCAATGAACATGTGTAATGCATGCCATACACTTCTCACGTTCTATCCCCGCTCCCCTAAAATTCCAAATCCCTTCCCTTGCCAGCGCCATACCCAATAAAACCCTGCTTCGTAATCAATTCTCTGACCAATGCTAGCAAGTCCACTCATCCCCAAAACCAATTATTGTGGTTGTTTGACCCTCCCTATTCCTTATAGGTCAATGATGTACAGTGAATCACAAAAGTATTCGTGCACTTAACGGGTTTTAATATTTTCATGAATTGTATGAGGATGCAGTAAAAATTGCAGTTTAAAATTTTACCATATGAAAGATCTGTGTTTTCTATTTCATCTTTCCATCAAAATAATTAAATAATTATTAAAAGGTTTTCTAAATTTGTATTTAAAATGTTCCCTAGCCAATGAAATCAGACACACAAAAATATTCAGACAAAAATGCAAATGTTAAACAACGTGAAAATCAATGTCATTTTATATTTTTTTCATTATTCATTCTTATTATATTCATCATTATAAAAATTCCTTATTAAAATAAACAAATCTAAGTTTTCATTTAAGTGATACATACGTCGAATATGGCAACCCCTATAACCAAGATCTGTCTTTTATTGTGCTCTTCACCCCCCTTAGGATTAATACAAATGTAGTTTAGACGAGGTATTTGTATTAATCCTACGCTGAAGAACACAATAAAAGACAGATCTTCGTTATAGGGGTTGCCATATTTGATGTATTTATCGCTTAAATGTAAACTTCGGTTTGTTTATTTTAATTACTAAAAGCCTTTATGCTCGTATAGGCATTTATATAGTCATAAATAGAACAAGCGAACTGCTATTACGGTTTACCAGTCATGAAAGAACATAGGAGATTACGGGGAAATATCGAAAATGTTGTGCAGCAGGGCGATATTTGCTCTCTTTCGGTTTCTCCTTTAGGGTTGTAATAAAAGAAAATTAAACGACCCTCCTTAACGATGTTCTCTAGCCATTTTATTCGTTAAAGAAGCTATGATGTGACATATTTTCAGTATCATAATATAATACAATAAAATCAATGTAATAAAGCATTCGATTCTATAATAAGTATTCCCCATAGTTTCAAGTTATACACAAAATTTTATTCAGCATTAATTTATTTTGAGATTAAATTGTAGAACTATATTTTTGTGGCTGAAAGATTCAATTTTTTGCATAACTATTTAAGATCCAGTTAATTATCCTCCTGTTATCCTCCAGTTAAATTATCCTGTATATTAATGTCCGCATCAGAGTTTACTAAATTGTACACCGCGAAGCACTACCGTACCGTGAGGTGTTAAATGTCCCGTCACCACAAAACAAAAAATCAGCACATTCCTTTCGTTCAGGCTTTTTTAAACTTTTGAATGATTCGAAACAATTCGCAGACAATATCATCAGATTATGGAACAAGAAAATATGAATAACTACTGTACACAAATGATAGAAAATAAGCGGATATATTTTGAATATGGGTAGAAGAGAAAAATAATTTTTCAACCAAAATGCTAGATCTAAGTAACTTGAATAATTTTTTCATTCCGTATTTTTCTTTTAGACATTTTCAGTTCCCGAAAAAAGTGTATCTTTAAGTTGTTCTCTCCAGTATTTTCAACTTAGAATTGCCCCTCTTACACTGATCTTTGAATAATGTATATTATTAAGTTTCCAGTCTCATTTCATTTCTAAAAGCTCATCATTTCAAAAGTGATATCATTTTGAAGGAGTTTCAATATTTTCTTGTGGGTAAAACGTTTCAGAAAGTAAATTTATGATGTTCCACATTAGTCCATTAAGAATATTTAAATCTTGTTAAGATTAAAAGGGCACCGATCAAACTTTAAGAAATGTAGTCCATATATCCAAAATATGTTATGCAATAAGGTAATTTGGAGGTCATTATTTAACTGCATTAGTTTAAGATTTGCAACCGGAATGTCAAGGATGCTTAATGTTATTTATATAATTTCAGGAGACTTAAAGGGAAATGTATGCATAGTGTTGACAAAATTATTATCCTCTTTCATACTTTCAACTCTTTAATGCAAGCTTAACCCTCTGAGGGGCTCACATGTATATATTCGTTCTACAATTTGCAGTCTTCCCTCTACAGGGGTTTCCTTCTAACAGGTTTTGAACTTTAACGATATAATCTTTCCTAGGATTCTTTCAACCAATAAATGCGGTTATTTAGTCAATATGTGTGTTGTGGGGTAAAACCAATCCTACAATACTAGGAAATCTCGTGATAATTAGAGGGTGAAATAAAAGACATATCTTATTTTTACTTTATCCAAAAATCTAATGGTTAAAACAATAGAAATTTAGAAATTCCCAACATATATAAAGCAGTGAATTTGGGGGTACAACTTCATTTCAAGATATCGAGTTTTATTATAAAGTATGTAAACTAAATGAAAATTCAAGAGTCGAAATATGTAAAAGTAGACTCAGATGGCATAGTTGGCAGTTATTGGTATCTTACCTTTTGTTTGGGTTCTGGAAAAGGGAGTACGATTCCGAAAACGGGGCTGAAAGTAACTTCTTTTAAATTGGTGTTGTTATGTTTATGTAGGTATTTATAATTGGAAGAAAAATATTAGTATAATATATAGTAATTTTTCCTTATGAAAATGCATTGGTATTCTTATAATGTAAAGAAATTGGAACTGCAATAATAATTAACTATGCATTTTATTCATTCCTTAGAACTGCTTCATGAAATTGTTAAAAGGATAATTGCTGTTAATCGCTGTTTCTCTAGACTGCGTAGTTATATAAGTCAGATCTGAATAGAAGAACCAAATTACTAATATACAAAATTTTAAATTAGATCTGTGCTCTCCTCTGCCTCAGAAACTTAGACAATGACCTGGAGTGCAGAAAATGCATGTATTGCAGACCTTTGAGAGAAAGATTCAAAAAACGTATTTAGTGGTATACAGAAAAACAGAGTGAAGCGAAGGTTTTATTTCGAGTTATACTATCTGCACAAAGAACCAGATATTGTAAAATGTATAAAAATAAGAGAATGAAATGGGCCGGGCATATCATTCGAATTCCCGATAAAATGAGTACAAAAATATCTCTGGCCATCAATTGAAGTTAGGCCTAGAGCAAGACCAAAGCTTAGACGGATTGGCTGTGTAGACAAGTATTTTGGCATTTTCAAAACTTTGAACATAACAATTTCCAATAACAGATCAATATGCAACAGAATTATCGAAACTACCAAGGCCTATTCTTGGCTGTCCAGCCAATGGAGAATAAATATTTGTTATGCGAATCTTTCCGTAACTTTTCGAAATCAAAACAAGAGTGTTACTTATTTCATAAGTAAAAATCTATTATCATTTTACTAAGTCATAAGGCACAAAAAATTTTGGACTGTATAAATTTAATACGGTGTATTATTATAACCGAATTCTTGAAACGAAGTTTGCATCCCACGTATCATTTTTTAAACTGTATCTGTGCTCTGATAGCGTAGACAATTAACCCAGTAAAGAATAATTGCGTAGCTGTTATTTCAAAAATTTCCAAAGCGCATTTTCCGTTACTTGATTGAATAATTTTAATCGCATTATCTGGGAACATTTCGAGTACAATTTATTGTGAAAAAATATTAGCAAGCCAGTGAGAGAAAAGGAAAATTTAACACAAATAGAAAGATTAAAAACTATAAAAAATATTTTAAGTATTTTAATAATCTGATTAAATGACTTTGTGTTGCCTTTTTAATTAGGTTTAAATAAATCCGTTTTTAATTTTAAAAACATATTTGAGGGAGAAAGTGCTTAAAATTCACAATTGATTACAATTAGGATAGGATGTCATTAACACACACACACTATTATTGCTCCAGCTGACTTTTCAAAAATTAATTGTTTCCTTATCTTGATTATATTTTTTGCTCAGTTAATAAGAACGAATTCTAAAAAAGGAATGTCTGGAATTTTAAGAGCTGGTTTTTGCATCTTTCCATGATTTTGTATAAAAATATTTATTTTTAATAAAAACCTCATATTACTTTAACTCAAAAGCATTTTCCGGGTTTCCCAAAATACATAAATTGGGAAGCACTTAACCCTGTGAGAGTTACGAGATTTTCGAGAAGTGCAGTGTTGCTTTTACCCCCCACTACACATACCTAAATAACCACATATATTGGTAGAAAGAATCTTGGTAAGACTATTGGTCAAGAAAGTTATATCTGTTCATCACATAAGCCTTACTAGGAAGACGGTACATTGCAAAGTAGAATTATGCTTTTGAATCCCTCAGAGGGATAAATCAATATTACCGGAACTGTTTTCTTTGAATGTTTTCTCGAATATTTATCATCATGCAATTTAGATTAAGTTGCGTGTAAGTTGTATTGGAATTGTAATTAGAGAAAAAACGGCACTTATCGAATAAATAACTTTTCTATTGAAGTCTATATTTTAAGACCTTCTCCTACAACAATGAAACATTCAAAGCAAAATGTTTTGGGGATATTTACATGTATCTACAAATCAATAGGCACAAACACATGTTTCAGTCTTCGTCTTCATTGATTTGGCATCATCCCAGTGTGGGACTTGGCCTCCTCTATGATTCTGTTCCATCCTGACACGTTATTGGCAATAGTTCTACAGTTCTTTGTTTTGAAAATGCAAAAGTTCTTGTCTACATAGTCTACGTTTCGGTATTTCTCAAGAACTGACTTCAGTAGGCCTGACCAGCCTGAAAAAATATGTTCTCATTTCATAAGGCACTGGAATGATATGCCTACCCCATCTCTTTCTTTGCACTTCCATATATTTAACACTATGTTTCTTTGTATAGATGGTGTAACTTGAAATTAAACGTTTTTCACGACACTCCATTTGTCTGTATACCATAAAATATGCTTCTTAAAATTTACATCTGAAAGGCATTTTTGACATTCAAGATCACAGTCCAAGTTTCTGATACTGTCTCTTTATTGAGTTTTTAATTTCTTGATTGCAAGGTGGTTTTTACTTTCTTTAAAGGAACATATTGCTCCAATGCTAAAAACTGTCATTTCCCAAAATGAATAACTTTAAAACGCTTGAAAACGCAATTACAAAATTGTCATCAATGCTATCTTGAACAGTTATTTTTTACCTCCGATGGCGGACGATAATTAAAAAAACTATCTGAAATCAAACAATAGAACAAATGAAAGTGAATGGCAAAAGAATAAAAAGCATATGGGTCCATTTGGTCCCTCGCTTCCAAGTATTTCTCCCACAATGGAGAAAGCGCTGGACATCTGATCAGGTGAGAAAGGTTCATATCCCCTGAAGACATCAGCATCCTTTTGAAAAAAGCATTGCTTATTATAGACATGTTGTGCAGGTGTTTAGCAAAACAGAATTCGCCTACGGCTCTCTAGAATAGTTATCCATGTGTAAATTAGGCTGCTGTTTCGTATTGGAATTACAATTATAAATAGAAACGGCATTAACACACTTTCAAATGAAGAGGTCTCAGCGAAAATGCACTTTAAAAATTCCTAGGCTAATTATAAAGAGGGGTTTTTTTGGGCAACACGCGATAGGTACTGTATCGTATCGCCATCCTTAAAATTTGTTCAAATGCATTCAACGGCTATTGAATGGAAATTTTAGCTGTTACTTCACCAAGTTGAAGAATATATTTCGTGTGTCTAAGGTAATAGACCTAAACATACGAAGCAAGAAGACTTGCTTCGTATGTTTAGGTCTATTTAACGAGAAGTATGATTTTATAGTAATAAAACGTTTGCATGCATCTAAAGATTAGTATTCACATTAACATTTTTAAATGTTTTAACGTTTTGATGAAAGGTGAAGGAGAGTGCAAGATCAAGTGCATTTTTAGTGTGTTTTGACAATCCTCTATTAACATATTCCATTACCCGCATATGCCCATTCACACACATTTATCCGTTCCGTAAGCTGCAGTCTTCCCGATTTGACTTCTAACTAGTTTTCACTTTCTTGGTCAGTGAGGCCAGCGTTAGCCCAGCTGGAAGAGCAACGGATTAGCAACCGGAGAATTGCGAGTTCGAAACTCGATCCAGCTGAGGACCGTCGTTTACAAGGGGCTGTTGCACGTTAAATCTGTCGTGGCATCAAATGTTCTCACGTTGGAGTGGTGTGGAAGTTTGGAGAGTGGAGTGCCAGCTCAAATGTTGACCTCGTCATCTTACAGTAGTTCAAAATTTCGAGGCGTTGTCTGGATCTTTCTGTTCGGTATTGATCCCATACCGCAGCCAATAGCCCATTGTGTTGTTCCAGTGTGACATTAATTAACTACCTACTTACCTACCTTCTTGGCCCGTGCAATCTTTAGAATCCTTTCAATCAATAGATGTGGTTATCTAGTCATTACATGAATTGTGGGTAAAAAGAAGTGCTGAAGTACTTGGAATTCTCGTGATGTGGGGTAAAGATTAAGTTGAATACATAAAGTGTCATCAAATCTGTTTTAAAATTTTAATTAAAATATCTTTAGAGCATATGAAACCTGAATCCAAAGATAACAACTAATCTTTCCAAAATCACTCGCTATTCGACACTTCTTGCAAAGATTATGAGCCAGCTTCCTCACAAAATAATAGACCTCAACCTCAGAAGTGAAGCAAAATTGGCAATATAGATTCCAATTATGGGCAAATAAACTGTATCTAAGCATACAATTTGCGATCCTATATTGTTCAACTGGAGAAAACCTGACAAACCTTATACAAAAGCACGAGGATAGTTTTCGAAATGAGAGATCTGTTTGCACTCTACGTATAATAGCTCATTATTAAAAGTTACCTTCTCATGCAATTCGAAAAGACATTTATCTAACATAAAAGAGGGTGTCTTCTTCGAGGCTTTTGTTTGCATATATTGACGAAGCTCTGTTCGCGTTTCATTACAATTATATTTGTGAAGTAAAGGAATTCACTCATCAAATGATTAAGTTTGCTATGTGTTTCTTCTCAAATTCATGCGTCTGCAGGTATTAGCAGTTAAGGTACACTTGCAGCCGAGCGCTCGCGAATATGTTCTAATTAAGTATTTGAGGAAGGAATTTTTAGAGATTGGTACACTGAAAGATAATCCGTCCAAAATGAAAGCAGCAAAACGTGATGCTTTTATTTGAAATTGTGTAAGGCAGAGAATTAGTTTCGGCTAACTCACATAATCACACTTTTTCTAACCCATCTCATGTTCCTGTGAAGATATACTCACCGTTAAGCATATTTTACTGAATTAGGAGGCTTGAATCATCGAGTACTTTACTGTATTGATCTTTATTTTTAAATTGAGAGAGGTGCTTTCAGAACTAACTCATTTTAATATTTTCAAAATTTTAATCTATTCCGGTCTTTATGCATTCATTTCAATACATATGTGCATAATTTTACCATCATTTGTCTTTACAGTGAATCATTGCATTGTTATATCCCCATATTACTTGTTGCTTTGCCCAATATTTTATATTTAACCCAGAGGAAGGAACACCTGAGATCGGCATACAAACGGATGATGAGTTATATCTTTCCCTACACGCCATGTGTATTAAAATACTGAATAAGGTACCTGATTGTCTGTCTAATTAAATTCAAACTAGCAAGCACATCATCTGTTCTAAACATTCTTCATTGCTTATATCTATTGATGGCAAAATGTTGTTACTTACATTTCATATCTTATTTCAATCCATTCTAATAAATGTATCATCCATATTCACAAGTAAATGGATTTCATACTTCTAAAGGAAATAAAATTATCCGAAAATGTATAAGAGCCTTTCGCATTATGTTACTGGAGAGAAATGCCATCTGAGATGTTGACCTCTTCATCTGACCGCAGTTCAAAATTATGAGATGCTGTGATTACGAGATCATAAAATGAAATATAAGTAGACCGAGCATGTGTTGAGAAGAGCTTCAAATAATGTGATCAACATGTCACGTGGTTTCTCCGCGAAAATTAAGCTTGGTTGATTGATTTGGCTTTGTATCGCCTCCCTTGGTGACAGCATTTTGTTATAAAAAGTTAGCAATGCGAATGTACTTATTACTGAATATTTCTTGAATTTGAGTTACATTTTAACGTTTATAGCTATTTGATATGTTATAAAATTAGATGTCGCTCTTGTAGAAGTCAGATTTAAGGCCCGTATATACGAAAATCGTACACGTAAGATAAATAAGTTGTAGTGAATAGATTGATCTCAGGCCCGGGGACAGTATAAAGCCCTCTGGAAGAGTTTAACTGGCCCCCAAGCCAAATACTCTTTCGAATATGTTTACCCATCTCCCAGACCACATAGAGACAACCAAATATATTTATCAGGCCCGCAGACCAGATAAGGCTCTCTGGAAAGGCAGCTCGCAATCCAGATACGGCTTTCGGAACAGATTTACCTAGCCCCCAATCCAGATACGGCCCTCCAAATATTTTCTCAGGCCAGCAGATTAGATGCCGGAAAGGTTTAACCGGCCAGTTGTCCGGATACGGCCCTCGGGACAGTTTTATGCAGCCCATAATCCAGGTACAGCTTTCCAAATATTTTTATCAGGCCCGGCCCACCAAAAATATTTAACCAGTCTGCAGTCCAGATACGGTCCCCTCACAGATTTACCAGGCCCGCAATCCAGATTGGCCCGGACATGTTTACCCCGCCCAGATACATTTTTTCTCTAACAATTGTATTAGATGTAGGTGAAATTTTGTAACACGAGTTGAAATAAATTGAAAAATAAATGTACATGTTTGGAAATGACTGCTCTAATATAAAATAGTGAAGGAGATAGGAAGGTTGCGTGCTCAAATCAAGACCGGGCCACTATTGAAAGATTTCATTTATATTATGGATCCTTAATTGTTTATGGGGTGCCAGCTCAGGTGTTGTTCTCGTTATCAGACAGTGGTACAAAATTACGAGGTGTTGTTCTCGTTATCGGACAGTGGTTCAAAATTACGAGGTGTTGTCCATGGTTCTTTCCCTTCGGGATTGATCCCGAACCAGCCTTCCAAATATTTTGCAATAGCCCATTGTGCTGCTCCAGTGTGACGTTAATTACCTACTACCTACTTTAATTGCTTATGTTTTCACAAACGAAAATTTATTTTAGGACTACGCAATTGTATATTAGAGTCATTAGTCATAAGTTGAAAGTTTTACGTCATTTGTTTTCCCACATAATCAAATTTTATTTTTAATTATTCTGTAAGGCAGTTAGTGATAGCTTATAGTTTTCAAGAGGAGATTGGTTCAATGTGGATTCATATAATGATAATATATGAATCAAAGCTGGTATAAATTTCTCGAAAAGTTGGAATAAGGAATTGATGCGCATTATATTCTTTTTTATTAATTTTCCTTTAGCTTGGATCACTCTAAAGTTACTCTCTCCAATTTCGTAAGCCTTTATATTTTTAAATCAGCAGATTTGTAGATCAGCAAGACCCCACCCACCCCTTTTTATTTCGTTGCAAAAGAAGGCTTTCCTGAAAGTCAGCTGCTACATAATCTGCACGTTTAATCCCCCCTAATTTTCAGTCAACAAACCCAGATATATATACAACCTACATCAGAAATATAATAAACTTTTTCTGAATATTACCCCGAATATATGACTTTTCTGAATTATATGTTGAAAAGTCATCATCATCATCACTCTTTGTATAAAGGTAATTTATATTTTTGACACATATTTATTTCTTGAGGAAGAAACGTCTAAAATATATGCGTCATCAAGAATAATGCAGTTGGAATTATCTGGTATCCTGCTTTCATTATGGCAAAGAAGTCGTAGATAAGTAGCTTTAAACTGCCTAGCTGTTTGATTGTTGTTGCATCTACCTTTATTTCTAATTCCACTAAAAGAAGTTCGATGTTGCTCTGAGAAAGCTTATAGGTTGTTAAAAATTCCATTAAAGTATATTTACTCCCACATAGATAGTATATAATCATTGTATACTTCTAATACATGTTTAAAATAATTCCCCAAACCCCCATATTACTATTGCTGCAAAGAATAGAATCACCATCAACTGAAATTTTAGGTCCTTTTATATCAGCATCAGCTTGATTTAAATAGTTGAAAAATAAATTTTCATTGGATGATTTAAAAGGAGATTTGATATCTTTTCTAAATAAATTTTTAGAATTAATGTTAGACAGGTTATTGCAAATTTACAGTTCGTGAAACACCTTGAAATTCACTAATAACAGAAGTAATCCAAAGAATCGGCAATACGCATACTTACAACTTGTGATACCAATTCTCCTTGCCATTCAATATGTCGCCTTCGCAACTTATTTGCTGCAAAAAGGCCATATTTTCTTGGTGCTCAACCAGATTAACTAGGTAATCCCAGTTAATATTTTGATTATTTTCATTGAAAATTAAACCTCTGGTCAAAGTATTCTTACCAACTTAAGCATGTGACATACATCTAATATGATACATATGTCTTGATTTGTTATGGGATGGTTAAAAGTATAATTTAGGTTTTCGGCACTAATGCAGGCCTTGAGATTATATCCAGGGGCTATATCACTACTTAGTCCATCAAAATTAATAATTATATAATAATTTCAATATCATGCAAACTACATAATGCCTATTTTATCAAATTAGCTTTTCGGAGAAATTTAATCTATAAGTTAAGAAGTAGTCAATATTAACATTACAAATCTCATTCAAGGAACTAACCATAAATGTCAATGTGTGCTTTCTTTGCATGAGGTACTTCATCATCATCATCAGGTGCACCAAAACCTACAAAGCCACAAAACTTTCCATTGTGTCATTCTATATGAGATATGATTGATATTTCATCTATTATTAAGCCACAAATTAGGCTTTTATTTCTTGTTGGTTCCTGAGCTTTAACAAGAACTGAAAATGCTTCTGCTGTATTTCCCAGAGAGCCATCGAAACCTTGGTACCACTTCATTAATATGGCAGAATGAAGCATAATTGTATGCTTTATTGTATGAGGATGCATACATAATTGTATGCTTTAGCAGAATAAAAGTTCAGCTTTAAAACAATTGCACACAATTGTGGTGGACATTTTCTCTTGCTTTTCACCTTGACCATTCTTCTAATAAACTTGACTGCAGATCCAGTGAGACAACGATAAAAATGTTCAATATTATATAATCAGTATGTATTATATAATAATAACAAAATTATAATTGTTATACATAAATAAGTTTATCTATAAACTATGTATTTATATATAAGTAAGAGTTAGTTTCCTATAAAGGCATTGAGGAAATTATTATGGATAACTTGCACAAATATTGTGATTAAAAGTGTTAAAAACAATATACAACCAAATATACTCATTTTTAATACCTTTTAAGCCGATACTGTATAATTAAAGATTTCTTCTTTATCTCACATAAAATTTCTTTTGACGATATGATTTGCATTTTCATTATCTTAGCCTTTATTTTTAAAGCTCGGATTTTCTTACGATAGGATCTCTAGCAATGGCCAAAACTTCCTTTGTCTGTTGTTGATGAATACCATTCTGTGAATAATCTCCCAAATAGAATTTTCTTTTTTCAACATTGCAGATGATTGGAAGATTGCTAATGCCTTATAAAAAAGAACTTAGACTCTAACAATGCAAAGAATGGAAAAGGAAGTGTTTTGATGATGTCTTATTCTTTATATTCTCAATTTAGAAGTAAATATATACTGTATTATTTGTTCATTGATGCATTGGAAACTGTACTAAACTACTAGCATGTAACTGAAAAAATACTATGTTGCCTGAAAGATGCAAAAATTGTGTTAATAATTTTTCACGTTAAAATGTACGAGATTTTGCACCCATTTTTTAACAGTACATTGAAGTATCCTCCAGCCATCAACGTGTTATCATTTCTTAAATTATTTTACCAACTCCGCTTGTAGTTTACTTTTCCTTGAATTTTCCTCAAATAATATTTTCCGTAATGATTTTACTATTCACCGTATTGGAAGGAAATATTCCAAAATGATCAGCATCTTGAATTACGTAGGTTGATTTTCAATTAAGCAGAAAATTTTGAATTAGGTAGATTTTTTTATTAGGAAACTAAAGTAAATCTGTACTTGGTCATTATTAGATATCTGGTTCATTATCCATCTTGGTTCGGAAGCTTTTATTCAGCTGTACGATTGTTCAGATTTTCCCCGATAAATTGAAAATTGAAGGTACTTCCGCTTGAAGTCAAGTATCCCCCTTAAGTTGATCTGCAGGAAAACATTATGTTTCGAAATATTTGGAATGCAATTTAGTGTATTTAGACGATTTAAAATTTTCTCTGAGATTTTTTCCCACAGCCTTCTTCTTTCTTTATCTTTAGAACTAATAAATTGAACAAAATAAAAAGTTTAAATGCATAAGTACTGAATAAATAGAAATTTAACAGGCACACATCTTTACAATTCCTTATTACAAATAAACATACATTATTTTACTGATAATGTTACTAATCGTAAGTACAAAATCATATTTACTGTTTGACCTTAAAATTTTCACAAATTTAATTCTTTTAAAAAGTAGGTTTTTCATTATAAAATAAATGTTTTTCTGAATTGAGGAGTATGTTTTATGTGTGCATAAGTTTCCACAAATACTTTGTTTCATTGTTCAGAGAAGAAATAAAAAAGCGTCCCCTTTATAGGTAAGAAAACAAAAGAGTGAAGGATTTAATTTCGCTGTGGAATGTGTTATTATCACCACCAAGCTTATTTATCGAGTTAAAGAACAAAATCAACATTGAAATGTTCACAGATATTGTTCGAATTAATCTAATTCAGTATGATTTATCTCAAGATAAAAGTATAGGAAGAAAGATAAAACTGGTTTAAAAGTTGAGATAAGAATTAAATGTTAATGTTAGTCTTATTTAAATAAAAAGAAAAAAATCAGGGTGCCAAGCAGATGTTTTTAGAAAAGGAACTTTTCCAGCTGCGCGCATTGTTTGAAACTAGTTCAAAAGAAGTTTAATTTCATTCTAAAATTTTTAGCTATTTCAATAAGCAGTATTGCATGCTTCATTAACCAGAATAAAAATTCCTCAAAACAGGTAGAGAGTATTTCAATTTCAGTCATAGCACTGTTTTTGTTTTTCACAAAAGATAATGGCAATTTGTTTTTCGCTTTTACAGTAAAAAGGTTCAAGGGAAATTATTTGAAAGAAAAGCTTTTTCATCAAATAGTCTTGTAATAAAATAATTTGCATATATTTTAAAACATCAACAAAAAGGTTCCCGTAAGCACATAAATGTGGTTCACATTTATAATAGGGTTCTACGAAATGCTTTAATTCCATTTTTAACAAATCGATTTGATTTAATATATTATTTCTTAAAGTTCCGAACTTTATCTTTTATTTCTTTATTTGAAATTATTATTATGTGATTCCGCAGATGGTTGAATACAAAACTATTTTGTTCATAAAGAAATAACAATTTAAGAGATGTACATAAGTTTTCATGTTATCACTTCATATTATTTTTTATTGTGTAGCTCACAACAGAACATAATGATCCTATTTGACGCCTAAACGTCATCGCCTGGACAGAAAACAATTTAAAATAAGTTTTAAAGTTCGTTTTATTATTTTCAATATTTCAGTCCCTTATAGGTGCACAGTTTATAATAGCAAACACACTTGGATATTATTTTAGATATACAGTGGATAAAAAACGTTTCCGGACGGAAATGAAAACGGAGTATAAATTAGTGTAATTTCTACAGAAATCTCACAAAAGATTCAGAAACTGTACAAAAAACGTATTTCACATTATAGAATGCTTTCGAAACAAAAATTCCTTAATTTTCTCAAATAGAAAGGAATTAATTAAAACTTTGAGTAAAACATACCAAATGAAAGGCAAAAACACTTTCCGAACGCACTAATCAAATTGATTAGAACGTACAGTATAACTATCCTGAATTAAGTTGTTATAACTATTTAAGTAATCATTCCAAACGATTTTCATACCAGTGGATCCTTTAAAATAGAAATTCCGAAAAATTTCGCGAGTTGGCGATAAAGTTGAGAAATGACGGTTTATCAATGAGGAAAATTGGAGAAATCAGAAAAAATCTAAATCTACGGTAAAAATCATTGAAAGATATAATGAGGTAGAAACTGGAAAATAGGAATCGATCTGGAAGACCTCAGAAATTGAGTCGTACACACAAGAGAAATATTCTGCAAAAGATTAGCAATAATTCACGAATTAGTGCACCACAACTTGCAACCTTGTTAATAACTGATTAAAAATCTTCAAATATAACCTCCGGCTATAAGAAAAGTAATTAGAAAAGCTGGCTATGATGGGCACGTAAGAAGCCATTCATTAGCAAACTTTGCAGAAGACATCGCCTTGAGTTTGCATGGAAGTAAGTCCTTTACTTTCTGGGATTCTGTACTTTTCAGGAATTAATCAAAATTTTGTCTCTATGGTTCAGATGGACGAGTTATGTCGTGGAGGAAACCAACCCAGCAAATGAAAATAAAAAGCATATGTAGAACTGCAAAATACGGCGGAAGAAGTGTAATTGTATGGGGTTGCATGGAGTTCTGGTGTAAATAATTTATGTTTTGGTGAAGGTAACATGGATAGCTATGTGTACCTATACGTTTTGAAACAAAATGTCCTTGCTGGAGCTACGAAGCTGTCTCTTGGAAGATCATTTATCTTCGAACAAGACAACGATTCAAACCACATCGCAACGTTCTGTAAAGAATGGTGCCTCTTTACCATGTGTCGCAGCAACTTTACACACCACCACTCTCCTGATTTAAACCCCATGGAACACTTATGGGAGAAATCGGCCGTGAACTGAAAAATTACGATACCAGCAACAAAGATAAACTGAAAATTGTCGTTATGGACGCTTGGAATAAAATTTCAGTCGTGCGTAAACTTCTGAGAGAGGTCATTAAAGCAAAAGCAGGTTTTCAACTGACCATTAAATAATGAAGCATGGGGAAATAACATTTAATGAAACCTTTTTCACCACACGAAGACTTTTTTTGCTTCATACTTGTCACAGTTTCGTGTTATTGTGAATTATGCGTTTAATTATAATTATACTTTTGTTTAAATTCAATAGAAGCTTTCTATGCAATTATGCTCATCTGTTTTTCCATTTTTTCTTCAATATTTAATTTCTGCAAATAATAAAGCGATTTATTTAAAATAGTAAGTGCGTACGGAAATGTATTCACTGTATATTGATTGTAAATCTAGGAAATCTTTTTTATAGAACGAGAAAGGTTCGGAGGTTGTATTTATGAATTCCAAAGTTAAAACATAATTTTATCAAACCAGTAAATATTGAAAAACGTTTAAAACAAATGTAAAGAACACTCAACTCTTTTACCTGTGAAATGTAGTGTTTCCAACTTTAATAAATTTGGATATACTTCCATATGCATAGCAAGATAGAACCATGTTGAACTTTCACTTTCATGCCTTTACTATCGAAGAATAATGGGAAAACTATATGCATTGAACAGAAGAGTCCAAGTATCACGTTACTACTAGTTTTGATCACATAATCATGGGCACATTAAAAAGTTACCATAGCTCACTCTACTTTTATATCTGATCTATGGCCGAGCTTTCCCTTCGAGATTGATCCAGGACCGTCATTCATAACCTTTTGGGTTGCCCCAGTGCGAGGTAAATTCAACTACCTACAGTGTACTCTTACTGATGTTAATTCTTATTTTCAATCAAATGGATGGCAAAAAGCACACTTCTGTAAAGTTATCCCAATTAGCTTCTAATCACACACTTTAATTGCATCTCATTCTCATGTTCAAAGGTTATTAGGAATTTTTTGACACTAATCCTACTTTCGCGCTAATACAACTTTTATGCTCTAATTTATGTATTCCACTTTTCTCATTGCTTCCTGTAATTAGAAAGCTAAAGAATTTCATTAGAATGGCGAGTTTTAGCAATATTATGCAATATTAGTAGTTTAGCAATATTATGCAGCTCTCTAGTACAAACAAATCAAGTAGATTTAAACTAAGCGGAAATTGGTGAATGAAACTCGTAGCGATTGATTTTATATAGTTCATATCCGTTGTTGCCGTTCGACAATAAACAAATAATGTAGATTTCTGTGCCATGTATGTTACTACGTAGGTATCTCCTCTTATTCCCATTCTGAAAGACTGAAGGGTCTGAAATTCGATTTTAATGTTCAAGGGCAGTTAAATATCAACTACTAGAAGGACATGAAGTCACACCTGAGGTAAAGGTTCGTAGAATTTTGTTCTATTCGAGTTCAAGTATGTGGTGACACGAAAAGGTGCGTGAGCTACCACTTATTCTTTGTTAGAAATCCCTAAAAACTAACATTCTATAAGGCTGAGGGGAACTAAAGTGCAAGAAAGCCTTTCTACTTGAGGATTGGAGCAGCACATACCCACTCGACCATTCTCGGGTTAAATAGAATTTTTTAAAAAGATCGCTCTAAATAATCTAAGTTGATGTTCTGTAATTATCAGGCCATCTTATCCTTATCTAAAATTCATTCAACAGAGTCTATAACATTAAGAATATTTAAAAGTTCAGAAACCTAATTGTGGCCGAAATTATTTATGCTTCATAAACTATAGTATTTTGGTTTTAATATTTCAGATCTTCTTTGACTATTTTTAAATGAATTGTGACTATGAAATATAAGTAATCCTTAAATTTATGGATATCTTGAAAGCATAAATATAATTACACGGGACAAACTTTGAGAGCATTTTATAGCAAGTAAGTTTATTTAAAATTACGATTGAAATATCACTTTAGACTACGATACAAATTACGAATACAACAGTTTAAATGTTTTGTAACAGTGCATATACGCAGCAGCGTCAAGAGCTCTCGAATTAAACAATACATTCTTATGACAGATAGTGGATGCGGTAAAATAAATTGGTCTGTGAAAATTATTTATTATTTTCAATCGCATAACATGTACAATTATATCCAAAATATTTTGAGAAACATATTTATAGCACGTAATCAAATATCTGTTGAAACAAAATTTTGAGTGGTATAAACTATGAGTACAAAGTAACTATGAGTATAAACTATGAGTAAACATTTGAAAGTACTTATAAAATCCTTATCGTATAATATTTTTGACTTTAAAAAAAATTTATTTCTTTTTTACTCATAAAGTCATTTAAAAATATTTCACTAATGTCTAAAATAATCTGTAATTAGTAAGTAATAACTAAAATAGTATTATTAATCAAAAGAAAAACTTCAATTATTTTCAGTTCAATCATCAAAAACCATTAAATATCTTGAGTTTTATAACCGTAAAACGTCAATCATTATTTGACAGAATTTTAGTTGGCACACGAAATATTATATTTTAAACATTTTCTTTGATAAATGTATTTATTCCCTTACTTTCCCCAAAATAATTCACAGTAGTCAATTAATTACTTTCTTTTCAGAAAATTATTTTTTGTGGTTGCCTTTTTCACTAAAAGCATTTTTAATTTTTTTTACCTAAAATAAAAGATAAGAACAAATGAAATAGTCTGGAAAACATAAAAATACACTTTGAATCAATTCAAAAATTGATTAAGTTGAATAAAAATAATTAGCAAATTTTAAAATGTATTGTTTTTGGCAAATTATATTCTCATTTCTGCAAGGAATACGTCTAGGAAAGTAAGAGCATTGAAGGTTTTCACACAAGAGCTATTTTCGATATTGTGCATTCGAATAGTTAAAAAACATCATGATATGTATATAGTTGATTAAATGTGTTATTCATGATCTTTCCACAAAGGTGTACAAAAGCGCAGGTGCATCTGAAAACGATTCCATCCAATCCGTTTCGATGAAAACCTCTTCCCATTTGAAAAGAAGCTTTTATTCACC
Source organism: Meta bourneti (assembly GCA_933210815.1). Taxonomy (NCBI): domain Eukaryota; kingdom Metazoa; phylum Arthropoda; class Arachnida; order Araneae; family Tetragnathidae; genus Meta; species Meta bourneti. The sequence continues at coordinate 73,314,693 of OW119924.1, read as the reverse complement.
AAGCAATTACTTTTAAAAGACGAAAAATGTTCTTAAAAAGTGCATTCAGTGGGAAAAGGCAGTTTGGTTTTCCTGCAAATACAACTTTCTAGTGTTACAAGTTGCCATAGTTTCTTTAAAAATCAAAGTATATTTTTACTAAACTTTGTAAGCCTATTTGTTTACGCTTTCACTACCGATATAGTTGTAATTAATGCTACGTTTTTTGTGTAACAATGGAAACAATTTAGGAAGCATTTTAATTTATTTGGTTGGTTTGAGTTACTGTGATCAATTTTCACTTACACTTCGGAAAATTTTAAGAAAATATTAGTATTTTTGATGCATTTAAATAAAATAGCTTTTAATGTAATCTGCATTGCTCTGAATGACATAATTTATTTAAAATTTTCTTTTTTTTTAACTGTTGTATTAATAAAAAAGTATTCCGACAATTTCTAACACTAATTTTTGCACTTACATCACCGGTAACATGAGAAGACTGCGAAGTATTTAACACAATAAATACGGCATCTTGGTTATGCTTGATATAGATAGTTTGAGTATATAATGTCAGTTTTGATAACAACTATCTATTGCTGATGGGGCGCGGTTGCTCATTTGGAAAAGTTGCGGATCTGCAACTGAACCAACCAAAGACCGTCGTGTACGTGGGAAGCTGGTGTACGTTATATCTGTCATGGACTCAAATGTCCTTACTTCTGTGTGGTGTGGAAGTTTGAAGAGTGGGTGCAACTTAGGTGTTAATCTCTTCATCTTGTCAAAATTACGAGGTATTGCCCTCAAATATTTTTCTTCGGTTTTGATCTTGGACAGTCGCCATTAGCCCGTTGTGCTGCGCCGGTTCACAAATTCAGTTACCAAGCTACTGATTTTTTATATAAATTGATAGATTAAAAACTTCGAATCAAAATATGTTCAAGCACTCATCTTGTAGAAATAGCTTCTGTATTAGTCCCTAACATGAGATTAGAACTAACAGTTATGTTCATAAACAAAGGGCCGCAAATTTCATTTAATCAATTAAGTTTGGTCTGTGTTACACAATTAACTAGCTTTAAAATTAGTTCAAACTAGCTGAGAATACAAATAGTTTTTCTAGTTTGATATATAAATATTCTCGATAAAAACTTTGGTTATACCAGGAAAGGTAATTTAATCTTAAATTACTAAAACATAATTTAACAAAGTCCATTTAAATTACACTTATTGTACAAATTTAATGGGTTTTTCATAACTTCAAAAATTTCATGAAAAACATATCACCCTTTCTCTAAAAAGGATTGAATGAATAGATTAAGGGAAAAATTAATATTCTTTATCAGTGTTAAACTGCTTCAAGCTTATGAAGACAATGTACTTTTATATATTTTGATGAATAAAACATTCGATAACAAATATGTTAATACCATTATTCAAATAGTTAAATTAATGGTGTATGTGATTAATTTCTTATAAATTGCTTCTTTGCATCATTTCTCCTCTTAAAATATCGGTTTTATTTAAATGTAAGAAACAACGCTTATCTCTTCTATTTGAACCCCTATAGCACCAAAAATGTCTGATATTCCTGTGTCTATCTTTAGCCTTGTATTCACATTCCACATGGTCTAATATTATTTTATTATCCTTATGACAAACATATTTCAGATTGAATTCTGCTTATATGTGATGACATCTGAAGAATGAGGAGAGGCAAATAATTACTTGTAGAATTTGTTTTTTGACATAATAACTAAGCTTGCATTAACGCATACAGATTTAAAGGTCCGTATCAAATGCATTTAAGAATTACAACATTTAAAAAATACTAGCGTTTTATATTTATGGAACGCCTGCAAATGCAAATGAACCGGTTATTACATAAAAGACATTACATTATTTCATTACTTGCTCGTCTTGGAAGAGCCGTAGGAATTGATAAAAATAAATGCCAGGAATTCTAACCCATTAGCATCAGACCGACTTATTCTGTTTGACATTAACCTTGCACAACTGAAGCTTTATTCCTATATAACCTAATTACGCACTCTCTTACACACTGGGCTTTTTACACAGGCTCCGTGTTTTTGGAACTAATCGCATTAACCGAGGAATGGGGAAAGATAAATTACGATATCTTTAAAAGTTAATTAAAAGGGGCAGAATAGCAGACCTGAGTCATGGGATGCATTTGTTGACTTAAGAATTGATAAAGCAAAAATGAAACGAAAGCAGTATATAATAGAAACAGCTTTGATATCTAATGCCATTCATGCATACATAAAACAAATAGTTTACAGCTGATATCCTTCTTAATGTTAGGGGCCCTCATGTCTCAGTGGGTATGCCCACGGCGCTAGCAACCTTCGAGTTGTAGGCGGCGCAGTTTCGATTCCTGTGAGGTGCATTCCTCCCTGGGTGTATTTCTCTCTTCTGTGTCAGTAAAGCTTTCATTGTGTCTGTCTATTACTTGATATTGTATGTCGTGTCTGGCGCAGCATGGTCAAATATGGCCCTTGGGCCATAAAATCCTAAAACCAACCAACCTTCTTAATGTTAATGAACAGACTAGTGAAAATTTTCAAATCATTTCCAGACAATTAATTTGGGGAAATTTTAACGTTAAAGTAGTAAGTTTGTCAGATATTATGAATAATTTAAGCTATTTTTCTACTATATCCATCAGTTAATAGATCTTTAATAAAGATTATGAGTAATCACTGTTCCTTATTTTTTAATTCAATACCTAAATTTTGATACACATTAAAAATTTATGTAATTTGGCATCAGGTTAAGACATCTCGTCTATATATTTAATGGCGTATAAAGAAACATTGCAATGTAAAAGGTCACTTATATGCACTGATTTTAGATTGGAAAACGTTTGTGATATCGAGTCTTTGAGGTGCGTTGTGTCATTTCTTAACTCTACTTCAAGAAAGAAGTTTGCAAAAATAAATTGAATATTAATATCAATTTTAATAGCTATATACATAAAACAAATCACAGGATATATTATTTGGACACTTCAGGGTTACCGATACGAGATCCAAAATTGGCATCAAATATCGCCAAATTAATTCAGATAGTGCTTAAAATTCTACAATTTCACTCAGGAGTGGGCCTAGTTCTGTCGCTTTTAGGGCCAAATTCAACTTCCTTCGATGAGTTTTGATCGAATTCAAAAACCCAACTCGACCTGTTTTTTTCGCTTTCGACTTGAGCTATGCATCTACCTCTCGAAGTCTTAAGGGTTACCACGACACGCCGACGATTGCTCATTTTGCTCTTACGTCAAATAATTTCTATTTGACCCATAACACCATCATCCCTTTGCAGTTTAATAGATGCAACATCATGCCCTTTATGCACATACACTACCTGACATTGAAAATGCAATACCCAGAAGGAGTGCACAGAACTGGATGAAATTTACAGGGTAGACGCAGCTCACCGAGATATGTAAATGATGCAAACTGCGCAGCTGTCCGCGCACGGCGAGTGAAAAACCAGGGAAGGAACCTGCAAAAGTGGTCAGTTTCGCGCCGCTCTGTTTGCCAGGTAAATCAAGTTGAAATTTGTTTTTGTCTCAGAGGAAACGTCTAGTAGCGGAGAATGCTAGGACGCCGCCAATCAAGACAGTTCCAGCAAACAGACGACTTCACGAGGGGTATGGTGATTGGCCTCAGAAGGGCAGGTTGGTCCATACGTCAAATCTCAGCAGATACCCACCTACACGCGTCCACGGTGCACCGGTTGTGGCACAGATGGTTGGACCAAGGGAATGTGGCACGTTTGAGGGGTTCCGGTGCAGCCAGAGTGACGTCAGAACGCGTGGGCCGACGCATCTGCCGGCAAGCATCGACGGCCCCGCAAGCCACGTCTGTCGCCCTTTTGCAGCATGTGCAACACAACCTTGATGCTCCCATATCGTCCAGGACCATTATCCGCCGATTGATAGCTGGAGGCCTGCACTCATGGCGCCCGGTGAGACGACTACCATTGACCCAACATGACCCAACAGCACGGACGTCTCCGTTTGCAATGGTGTCGGGATAGAGCCACGAGGACGACGGAATGGCACAGGGTGGTGTTCTCAGACGAGTCACGCTTCTGTTTTAGCAATGACAGTCGCCGTGTACGATTCTGGCGCCGAAGTCGTGACAGGGCCAATCCGGTCGCATCTGTGGAACGCCATACCGCGAGACAACGCGGTATAATGGTTTGGGGCGCCATCGCCTACGATAGCAGGTCACCTCTGGTCCGTATTCAGGGCACTATGACGGCCCAACGATACGTGGATGACGTGCTGCAGCCGGTGACACTACCTTTCCTTCAGGGTGTGCCCAATGCCATTTTGCAGCAGGATAACGTCCGGCCGCACACGGCACGCATCAGCCAACATGCCCTGCAAGGTACCCAGGTGCTTCCCTGGCCAGCTGTCTCCCCTGATCTCTCACCTATCGAACATTTATGGGACGTCATTGGACGTCGCTTGCATGCGTTGCCACCGGCACGTTCAGATGACGAACTCTGGCAAATGGTTGACAGGGAATGGGCAGCCATCCCTCAGGACACCATCCGCACGCTCATTGCGTCTGTACCTAGACGTCTTGCTGCCTGTATCGCCGCTCGCGGTGGTCCTTCAACCTACTGATCAGACGTTCTTGCTGCTCAGTGGCAAGGTGTTGCAATAAAGATCACTTATTGCTCGTTACTGTCTCTCTCTGTTTGCCAAATTTCATCATTTTCTGCCAACTCCTTCTTGGTGTTACATTTTCAATGTCAGGTAGTGTATTTATAAAGATATTTAACGCTCTTTACTAAAGCACACACTTCAACGTTAATATGAGCATTAAATTTCTTTAACAACCAAGGATTATATGGTACACAACCCATCTGTTATCTACATCATACTGACCAATTCTCACTGATTGTATGGATCTTCTTCTGTACACAGAGAACCCATTTATATTTTCTTCTGTTGCCTCATTGATCTCTTTGGGAAATTGTTTGCAGCATACACTGGAATCCTTCATACATGGAGAATTTTTATTTAATGTACCACAGAGGCCATGGATCATACTTTGAAACAATTTCAAATAACTTTGGATTGATATTAATTTCTGGTAACTGCACTAACACATTTACCGATATCGCCTTTTGTTCGAATCTTTGACCTTGAATCTAAGGTCAGTAATATATGCACGTGAGATAAACCACGCTTTTGAAATTCAATGACATATATACCGTAATAACATTTCCAAATATATTACGCTTTAAAATATCATCTGGTAACTCTGATAATTTAATGTTAAAGACTCGAACAATGATATCTGGCTTGTTTTCAGAACGCGTTTAAAATGTTGTATGGTATTCAATATTTCAGGCCACGTTGGATTGCAAGTAAATGTAATGAAAAGGTCTGGTCATCCAAATTTCCTATCCATAGATTGCATCTTGATAATTCTGCTGCATATAACGTGGGCTTCCTTGGAAAGGTGATGGCAATATCATCAGTTTGCCTGTACGCAGACTTTCACTTTGTGCGCGAGATTGTAATGCATCTAACAATCCTCTGTACTGCTCAACTCTTAAGTCTTTCTGGTTCATACGAATGTAGTTGAGGCGAGAACCTTCAGTTTTCACATATGCATCAGCAATATACTGTTGAAACAATTTCCCACTGTTGTGTAACAGGTTAAAAAACTGCACACAGAAAATCTATAAATATAATACTGCAGCTGAGTTACCCGCACCCGTTTTGCAGATCGCCTCTCTTCCAAGAGCTCCAATCCTTCAAACCAACCACATTTTCCTTATGGGAAAACAGATTAAAGCATAAGGTCAATGAGGTGTTTCAACGATGAAATAGTTTTGCAACCTGCATCATTTGGATAGATGTAAATATCTCAGTTTTCAGATAGTTCTCCATCATCTCCAACAAATATTGTAGCAACTTCTGTTCTAGAACTAGGAACACTGTATCTGCGCATATCTAATTCTGGATGTTCCATAAAAATCATTTTAACATTCATGGCAGGATTAAATTCTATCAACTGATGCATCCGTAAGTATGATTCGGCAAATGTGTTTACTTCCCGTAATAATGCATCCAGTTTGTCCATTACAGCTTGTAAACAGCCTGGGTTATTTTCAATACGGCAATAGACGGCCTCGCTAGAATCAAATATGCATAATTGACCATACCCAGGTTTATTGTGTTCATTTTCGTACAACGGAGAAACCATGAGGTAGATCTGACCATGAATGCGAAACCAATGTAGCCATCTTCCAGGAGGTGACATGATTTCAGCCCCCATTGATGCAAAAGCTAAGAAAACGTTGTATTCTCGGATATGTTGCCGATAGTTTTTGGCTTCAAACGAATTGCTAGACAATAAATCTTTCAACACTTAAAGAGTTTCTCAAAGTGGTAGCAAGCTCACTTTACCATCGTGGCAGAAATTCGTGTATTTTTTATTGGAATTTACTTCAAGCTTCCAATAATGTGCACAGCAAAAAGGACACACCTCCGACGTTTCCACAGTTATGTTCTTCAACGTTCAAAGTATGTGCATCTTTAGGAAGACGACTCGAGTGACGCCGAAGCCTAATTTCTTTCCCTGAAACTTTCGTTGCTGCGACGATTTCTGTCTTGGAGATTTCTAATAGCCCTTCGTTCTTCCGAAAGTTCAACGGTTTCATTGAAACGTCTCGCTCTCTTTCGAGAATTTCTAATAACATTCTGTAGCTCCATAATTGAAATAAAAATATGTGCAAAATTTGAATTCCCGCTACAGATAAAAACACTACTCTTAGTGAGTGTATCAGCAGGTTTTTTGTGGATGATGAAAATGTTTGTTCACACACGTGTTCATTACTAAATAGGCCAAAATGCATGAGTATGTAAGTTTTTAAACTTCACTTTGGCAGATTGTGTAAGTTTAAAAAAACTTTAAATGCACCAAAGTGCAGGGAATGCTTTGCGTCTTAGAACAATGAATGGCTAAGATGTTTGTAGGGTGGTATTAGTTGTCTGCAGTGAATCACACTTGCCAATTCCAACAAAATCGAAAATATTTGGGCAATAATCAAATCGAATATTGTTTTGGCTGAAACTACCACTGATGAAAACACTTAGAGTATCAGCTTATGGTGCAAAATAATTAATAAGACATTATGAAGACCTTGTGTTCATTTATATTGTATGCCACACAGGATTTAATAAGTTTAAAAGAGAAGAGTCAATATTGGTTATTGCTTTTAAAGTGTCAAATAATGATAAAATATTACATACATTTATTAATTAAAAATTTATGTAGCATTTGTATTAATAAAAATAAGATTTATAATTCAGATAAAAACTTGAAAATAGAAAGTTGATTAGGAAATACTCTAAAACATTCTTCTCGTGAGACTTTCAATTAACATTTCTAAGTAATGAAACGAACCTCAAATAGGTTTTTACTGGAATTATTAGCAGACATGCGCCAAAATTTATATTTAGGGTAATTTTGATACGTGAAATATTTTAATGACATTAAAAGTGGCTGTTCCTTTTCGAATTTTGGAAACATCTAAATATATATGAATACGGTCCTGATGCAAATACGAAAATGCACATAGATTCATAGTAAACATAATTTAGAGTTCATTGACATTTTTGTTTGATTGTATGACTCCAAGAACTGGAATAACAAGCTATGTTCGTATACCTTTTTACCGACTGTACCACATGTGTCACCATTCAAATGAATTATTGTGTATTTCTAGTCTTCATCGGTGTTACATTTTCTGTGAACAAGTGTAGTTACGAGATAAATAATAACAGTCAGCGGATGGTATAACGGATAGTTAAGCTTCCACTGAATTAATAGTTAAGAGCTGCTTTGTATGCAGTTATTATCGGAGTATACAAATCCAAACAACATACCAAATGTGCAACAACGGTCAGAAACAAATATATCCCTCGCTTCAGTTTGAGACGCAATGTTACCAAAGCCTGAAAACAGAGTTCAGGAAAACAAAAGATATCGCTCCCGGTAAATGCAAACCCAGAATAGAGTGGGCGAGCATGTGGCGATTGTGTTCACATGACTTCTCGGTGCAAAACAATCAGCATTATTGATCTCATATTAGATGTTTGCTAAACACTAACCACCTCCTGTTTTCAAATGCAAATGCTGTTACCGAAAGCCAGTCGAGTCTGCCGCTTTCCTGTCTTGAGCAAACTTTTGACTACACAGGAATCCTTTCTTCTCCTGAATTAATCAGATTGTCTCGGAACACATGCGAGACCTGGAGACTCCGAAAATACTCGTTTAAATGGAATGCTCACCAAACAATGTTTCGGGGAGATTTGTTAAGGTGGATGCGAATTACCATCCACTGTTTGCGAAGGATAAAGAATGCTTCCCCCTAGGATTACGGCGGCCTATATTTTCTTTGTCCTGACTCGAATTTTATCTAAGGGTTCGAGAGAATGGGGTGTGTATAGCCCATTACCTTTATTAGGAACAATTTGGTTTTGTTATAGGTAACTAGCATAAAAGGAAAGTAATCTAAGTTAGTTCAATATAGAAGTTCTCCTTCATCATGGACGAAAATTAGACTACTATACTTTCATTTCTTAGGTCGAAATACAATGTTGGCCATCGAAAATGCAACCGAATGGAGGACAAGAGCTATCACGGCCGTATTTATTATGCAAATAACATAAAGCATAAGGGTAACACGATTGGAATTACAGCTGCGTTCCACTTGTGAAATGCGAAGAAATCGCTATTTTGTATAGCCACCGAGGGCGGCAATAACTGCTGCTACACGTCTCGGCGTTAAAAGAAAGACTTTTGATGTATGTTTGGGGCAAGTCCATACTGCTTCCACACCTTGCCAAAGTTAATCTGGCGTTGCTACGAATGGTCTGTGGCGTGCCAGTAGTTAGGCGATTATCGACCACGCTTGTTCACGGCAACGGATCTGGTCAACGAACGGGCCATGTTGTACTTTGCACGACACGTGCGGTTGCGCATTGTTTTGTTGAAAACTTGTCACAGGCGAGCCCTGAAGATAACATGCACCAAAACTTCAGGGATGTATTGGCGGATGTTGCGTGCAAAGCGTTCTAGAGTAGAATCCAGTGGCGCTCCATACCATAACGTCAGGTGAAAGTCGATTTGACAGCGGTTTTTTTTTTAAGAAAATCACTGTTTCAACACAATTTCAAAATATAAGAAGCTTAAATATAGCTTTAACTCCATTAAACTAGGCAAATTTGATCTTCTGTCACTACGCAAAGAAATTTTATTATTTCAAATGTCCTAGTGCGGACTATTTTCTAACATTAATATTATTTCAATCTTGTCAAAACTAACTTAATATTTGCTTTACTCTTACTTGTATGTAGTTCAAAATCAAATAATTTGTACTGTTGTTGATACGTGTGATATATTACAGGAATTACTATTGATTTTAAATAATACTTAATTTATTTACAACCACAGAAAACAGCAAAATAAAACTAAAATCGGTAGAAGGAAACAAGTTGTTTTAATATATTAATTCGTGATTATTTTTTTATCTTGTGATCTCGCGTTGCCACAATTTGCAACTAGAAATTTTCCAAAATTTAAAAATGCGAAATTAATTCAGAGTGAAAAAAAAATAATATTACTGCACATAGTCAGCTAACATATAATTTCGTTTCGTTGAGCATGTGCTACACCTTAAAGCATTTTATTCAATATACAGATTCAGTTTTTAAAGGAAACCATGTACCTGTACAGAATGTTAATGATGGTTTTACTTGCCTAAGAGAGCAGCTTTCAATAAAACCAAGTAATTTTATTTGAAACACGGAAAATAAATACAAAAATTTTAAATAATTTAAAAAAGTCGTATTACTTACTAGTCTTGGTTCAAAAGGTTTTGTGCTGTTAGCTTTAATTCTTTTCATGAAACGGAATTCTTCTACCACGGGTGTTAAACCAAGGACTTCTGAGGAAAATTGGTCGAAATGTACGTACGCGCTCTCCTGAAAATTAACATACGTCTTTAACGGTATCGGACATAAAATATCTATCGTATCTAGTGCAAAATTGAATGTTTTATAAAATATTTAAAATTTTATGAAATTATATTAAATAAATGTGTGATATTTGAACGAACACACAAGATAAATCAGACATAAAACGGGAAAACAGATGGACAGATTGACGTTGTGAAGTTCAGTCACTAAATGAATGCTAGTACTCAAAGCATTGTAACGCGATGCATACATCGCGTTACAATGATACAATCGCGTCACTTTCACAATATGAATATAGGATGGCAAATGCCTATTTATGTATATACTTAGGGTAGAAAATTCGATTGTCACTATTTTGTGGTGCACTTCGCGTTCTGGTCTTCTAATCATATTCAAGGAACCCCACAAAATGTCATTTCTGAAGTAACATGACCTTATAACCCTTTCATTATTCCAAATGTGTGCTCTTTTAACAATGTCCTTATATAAATTAGATAATAGTAACGAAAAGAAAGGAAATAGTGTTTGCAGTATTGCAGATTTATAACGGAAACAGGAAACAGTTTTGCAGTATTGTTGATATATAACGAAAATTGGAAACAGTGTTTACAGTATTGTAGATAGTTACTAACTATTCATAATACTACAAACACTGTTTCCTATTTCTTTTACTCTGTGGAAACTTTAGCTTATGGAAATTACTTTTATTTTAAAATAGAAAAGTACATTCGTACAACTTTTCATTTCATACTAAAATCATCTATTTTGTCAGAATATTATTGGAGGATAAAATACTAGATAACAAATTTAAAATTTGAGCACCGGAAGAAAATATGCTGAATTATATATGAATATCTCAGAAAGAAGGTATAAAACAGTACTATATTTCAATGGGAAACATCAAATATTTTATTTAAAACTGCACATCTACTCAAAAGTAAATTTCGATTGGTAATAAAAGAGTCCTCTTCTTAAAACACCACTCTAGTATAATGGTAAATTATTTATGAGTATACATATGGAGCCAAAGGAACAAACATTACTTTTCTCGAAGTCATTCAAAATGACCGAGACTAATCTACCTATAAATAAAATGAAATTAAGGTAACATTCCTAGATGTATCTGGTACATAAAGATAAAGACTGTAGCTCTAGCTATTTTCCGAATGCTACACTACTTTATGCGTTTGATTAACGACGTTATCAATATAATGTATTATCCTTTCATATTGAGAAAGTTCAGAAGTCAAGAAGTGCATTCCCTTTAAACATATCTTACGTCGTAAATACATCATATTATTTATTAATATGTCGTACAATATTTAAAAATACATTACTGGCTTCTTTCAACTTCACTTAAACACTATTTACAATATCAATTACGTGAACTTTTAATGAGTTAACTTCTCTGCGGATTTCAGCTCACTAATTTATGAATATAAATAACAAAAAGTGATCCTTTGCCGATTGTGTAACACTAAGAGGCAGAAATGGACTATTTATTTTACGTTTCGTTAAGTTTCTTTGGAAGAAAATGTTTTATAATCTATATATAGGTTTCCAAGTTCAGTTTTATGACGAAGAGCATGCAGCACACTGATGTAACTCCTAGCGCGCAATGGAGTGCAAATCCATCACTTACGACCACCCGATCCCCTTTAGTAGTGGTACGAAGTCATTTGATAGCACAGCGATTCAATCGAGCAGATCATACAACCTGTTGTTTCACCTTTCATGCCACATTTCCTTAGGGCTATTTATCAGCAAGATAATGTATGGCCACACACGCTTCGCATCTCCCAGGAATTCCTCCATGGTGTTGAAACTCTCCCTTGATCAGCGATTCCTAGATCTGTCTCCCATTGCGCATGTTTGGCCGTCAGCTGTACCATCCCCAAAATATTAAAGATCAGGAGCAGCAGATGAAGAATGCTTGCTATAACTTGTCACAAGATAGCATAAGGACTCAGTTTGACTCCAGGTCGCGGCATGCATTGGAATGTATCGCCACTAGAGAGGGCTTTACAACTAATTTATGACATTTCTGGTGTAGAAATTCTACAGCAATAAAGAGTCCTAGATTTGGTATTGGGATCATTCATTTATACCTTCATATGCATCGCACAGGCTGTTTCATTCCGATTTAACACTGGCATCGAGATGTTTCTATTGTTTGACAGAGTGAATTTTATTAATGTGGTAAGAGAATTACATATCTAGGGTGTTTTGAGGTCTCCACTACACACTGTAAGTGAGAAGTTGACATAGCTTGAGGAAGCGGGAGACTTCATGGTAGTTGGAGTGACAGAGAGTAAATGTATTGTCTTCATATGGCTATACATTCTTGTCTAGGTTGGCACAGCTTGTCCATTTTTGTACCTTGCGCCACAAAACCTAAACCAATCATTATTTTCTAAGTTCCCAAAATGACTGTTACTGCCCCTTTCTGTGGGCGTTGGAAGAACTTCGAAAGGCAATGTTAGATCCAGCGGAAAAAGGGGGTTTGAGGAGAAAGATTGAGGCAATAATTTGTCACCTAAAAATGTTTTAAGCACAAACTTATCCATTTCACCGAAAATACACACTCTAATGAAGGATTCTCATTGATTCGTTTAACTAAAACCAATAAACCACTGTAGTTGACTTGAGATTTTAGGATGCTACTGCTGAAAATAGAGCCTAATCTAGACAAATTGGCAGCATGCTATGGCCATCCTTCTCATAAGTGGTTATTCTTATTTTACTGATTTGTTTGATATTAATGACTAATATTAGTGAGCAATCTATTGTGTTTTTATTGAATTTTATTTTCGTTACATTTGATAAACAGTTTATAATTTAAGTTTCAAGTTCTTTTACTTTCGAATTATCTCTTCGATACTGCAAAATTTCACACAGCTACATAGATATTTCGACGAAATTCGAAAATTACATAAAACACAGCTGTCTTCGAAAAGAGGGTGTTAAGCCAAAATATAATTGTAAATTTTGGTTTATGATAATTTCATGTAATGTTCTCGTTTTTATAGTAAATAATCAGTTTTTCATATAAAATCTAACCTTTTAATATTTATCACTTGTCATTTTCAACGAATGAAACTTTGTAATCGACCAGTTCATGCCATCCCAACACGATCTCTTAAAAGTTTGGGTTAGGTTAGGTTATAGGTAGTTACGAAGCACTTAAACAACGGGCTATTTTAAAAGATTGGGAAATTATGGCCTATTATTTTGCTGTCATGTTATGTTCGTGTTTGTACAGTAAATAATCAGTTTCTTACGGAAAATCTCACCTTATCAATATCGATCTCTCATTTCTGAATAACGAATCTTTGTAATCATCGGTTCGTGTAATCCAACCCGACCTCCTAATTTCGGCACCCGTCTATCGGAATACCTTTCCGATAGTCTCAAAACGGCTCGTCCTTTTCTGTTGCCTGTCTCATATTCTACGTGCATGTCAGCCATCTCAGCACTGGTGAAATGATACATGTTACCTGTACAGAAACAGAATATGAAATGATAGCCCAAACTGATCAAATGTGGTTTTGCCGAGCAACGACCTCTATGGATACAATCCTATGTGAATAAGCATACTTTTGTGTTTCCTAAGTCCCCTTTAAATTTGTAACTAGGTTTAAACCATGTGTGCATATTTCCGGTGTAGATTGAGAGTGATATGAGAAATCTTATTTGCATTTTTAAGAATGCTTCACACAGATGACAAACATGTTACGAAATTTCTTAAAAGAAAATATACAATAAATAAGCAACAGATGTAAGCGGAATTTCATTTTTTCGAGTTTCATTTATCTAATCCTTATATATACAAAACATACATTTTCAACTCACGTTTGTGGTCTATCAATCCACAGAAATATCCCAGAAAATTTTGCAAGTCCGATGCACCGCTGCGTAGCTTATGAATCTCGCTGAATTCTAATAGCGCCCCGTGTCACCAATAATGCCCCGAATAAGAGTTTCCCCAGATGCTAAGCTGTCTCTGCGGCTGACAACTGATTTGCATCCAATGATGCATTCATGGGTTTTGTCGAGTGTCTTCTTGCGATTGTGTCAACCACAGATGTGAAAAATGATTTCTTGGGGAATGTCTTCCCAACACTTTATACAGACTGACAGATAAGTATTTGTAAGCTCTTCGTCGTATTTTAGTAACAAATATTTGCATAAGCATCTTAGGATGGACGTATTGAAAACAATGTTTTACATTTCAGTGTTTGGGGTTTTAAGGATGCAGTGTTAAACCGAATGACTGAAATATTAAATTCATTCTTTCGCCTTTAATATAAAATGTTTTTACAAATTGAGTTATATTTATAGTTTAGATGTTTACTTACACTTTGCAGATTTCAATTGCACAAATAAAAAGTTTTACTGAAATTTAATGCAAGCGTTTCTGAATGAATTCATGTTATAAAATAAATTTCAACGTGAGTTGTAGCGGTTTCGTTGTCAACTCCCAAATTCTAATTGCTATTTTGGATCTGGAAATTGCACTTATATATGAAAATTTAATGCTCCCTCACTAAAATGCTTAACGCACAGTCGCGGGAAAAAAACGAACCACCCTCTTTATTTCTAGCACTATTCATATTAGAGCAAATTCAAAGATATCTTTCAATAGGGAATAACACCCTCTTCAAATCCAAATACACAAAATGCATTAGGGGCCGTCTCCATATCAAATTTTGCACAAACAACAAATTTTCCAATGGAAACACCCAACCTGTTTAGATGCCTTATATGAAATATGAATTTTCATGACTTTACTATCTTCACATCTGTAGACATTCAATGTTAAAGTTGTGAATTTCGGGGATAATTTCCACATTGAAAATGGCTATTCGTGGATCGAGATTACTTGTATTTAAAGCTACCCGAATTTCAAATATAAACACTATTTCAAACGTATTTGTTAGCACGTGCAAACGATCCGATAATTATATTTATTATGAAAGTGAAAACGATCCGAGAATTATTATATTTATTATACGAGCTGAAACGATAATATTGTGAATTGTAATTATAATTAAAATGTGATAAAAGAAGGATTTTGGAATTGAGAACAATTCGAAACGGAGAAAGGGTTGATCGATGTTCCGTATAATTTTGTACTGTCTTTAGAGTTCTTAATGAATGTTAATGTTTTAATTGACATTCATTAAGAACGTTCATCTCCATGTATGCAACCAAAAAGCCTACCTACGATTATTTCATACAATCGAACTGATATCTATCATCCAAAAAGTGAATAGAGTGAGTCATTCAACTGATCATTAATTAGTAGAGTTCATCTATACGACAGATAACTGGTAAAAGGCAATGTATTTTAGATTAACATAAATGACATTTTCAAACATTTTTTAAAAAATTAAGTATTCGTCAGGTTTGTCACACGGTTTTTAAACTTTTGGTTGTCCCCTAAAATCACTATAATGAGGAAAATTTAATGTAACGCAAAAACTAAGGATTGAAATGAGTTGAAATTTTGCAGGGTCATATTAGAAGTCCTTCTGAACCGAATTCCATCAAAATATAGTAAGGTTCCAATTCATAATGTTTTCAAACATTAATTTAATAGTTATTATTGCATAATAGAAACCATTGTTAAAATAAAATGTTAGGTAATTTGTTTGGAATGTTTAACAGTAACATGGTACAAAATATCAGCGCTATAGGAATGGTATTTAGGAAGCAATCCATAGAAGTCTGAGAAATTTATTTAACAATAGGGGCTCCAATCTTTCTGCACTCATAACTGCGAAACGGTTAGACCTACTGACATGGAATTTGGTATCTGAGTTTAAATGTTCATACAGCTTCGAAATTGTGTTTCAAAATAGGGGTTTCCATTGGAAATTATGAAGTTGGTGCTCAATTTAATATAAAGACGGCCCCTTATGCAGATTTTATGCATTTGAATTTATAGATGTTTGTTCCTGTCGAACGCCATCTTTGAATTTTCTCTACAGTTAAAATTGTTCGAATGAAGAGGGGTGTTTATTTCCCGCGACTGTGCATAGGACGTAAGCACATACACCGTAATATATCAATGTCAATCTCTGAAGAAGCTAGGTTATAAATGCACAACTATGGCTTATTGAGACGAAGTTTCAAAATGTTTGTTTGAAAAGTATTTTTTAATTTACAAGTATTTTGAATTTTTTTCACTTATGTTTTGGTTTTACGAATTTAAACTTAAAAAAAATATTATTGATGCGTACGACGTTTTGATGAAACTGCACATCAACCAGTGTCCGCACATACGATTAGACGTTATCTACAATATGCTTCAGCATAGGAACTTCAGCACATTCAGATCCGCATCTGGTGGTACCGTGGATTGTGGCCTGAATAATGCAGAGCCGTAAGATCTGATACCTAGTGTGATATAAAGGGTGTGGTTTTATTCCATTCCCTTTTTCACCTCTTACTGTGACCAGTACCATACACCAGTTCCATATCGAACCTAATGTTACATAACGAAGATGTTGGAGCATACAAGTGAAGCACTAACCTAATCTTCAATGCGTCTCCGGCGCTAATTATCAACTCAACATTGCATAAGCTCATGTGGGATGCATTAGTCAACGACTTCTGAACGTTCGTCATTTCCACAACTTCCTTGGATGTTTTGTATTTCTCATACATTGAGCACGTCTGATTCATGATCTCACGACGACGAAATCAGAGACCAACAGTTACCGGAAATGAACTTTGGTCGAAACTATATAGGCTGATATACCCAAAGTACATATCTGATACAATATGCTTAATCGAGTACAGCTGTTATTGGCCCATACTGTCAGAACAAAATATTATGCATTGCTCCCCAAGTCTAATCAAATTGTGTGTAGTTTGTTTCATCCTTGTACCATAACGTATGTATTCATAATTGTTATTTGATCTCTTTGGTATTGTATTTTAATAAACAGCAGTGTACAACAATCTAGAGTAAATATATAGATATCACATGGATATTTAAAAAACACTACCAGTTATAACTATATTGTTATAGCGTCCAGGTTTGTGAAAATTCACAAGTTAATATTATTAGGCAAAACTTTTATTTAAATCTACTTAATTTTTGGGAAGTACCGTTTTTTGTAATTTTTTTATATCCACTCTAACATATAGCACATAATTTGCCCTTTTTTTCAGACAATTCAAATAAACAAAATCTAAAATAAAGTTTTGAGTAAGGTTGAAATAACATTTCTAAAACTTTTTTAAGTAATGCCATTTAACCTCCATTAACTTCAACATTGCAAAATATTTGTTCGATTTTTTGTGGAATTAATTTCTAAGCATTTTAATTCCTAGATCTTTTCTCAGACCTTATACATCTTTAGATCTTTTTCAGAATCCGAATCTTAACTGTAGAAGCTCAAAACAAGTAATTTATATTATTAACTGATTATTAAGGTGTATGGTAACATACAATTTTTATGTAAAAGTCCAGAAAAAATTGTCATTGCAGGTTAATGAATTATTTTAGACTGGAGACTAAAGAGACTGGAATGTACATCGTATCTCTGTTATAAGACAATTTAATTCAGACTGCAAATCAAATGTTTAATTATAAGCTATAAAATGTTCAGAATCTATTTTAAAACTTTTAAGGACGTACCCTTATAATATACGCTTTCTTGACTTCCCGGTACTCAGAATATGAATAATGCACTCTTACTAAAGACAGCACGTGATAACAGAGTATACTAAATTATCTGAAGCACTGAAACATAATAAACGAGTCTTCTACATGCTCCGTTCAATTTGAACCGGAACAGGAAAAACTACACAATCATTACGAAAATATTTTAAATTAATGCTCCGGGTTGCGGGCTGCTGTTAAAATATACCCCTTACAACTGAATTGAAAAGAGAGAATTCATACCGGAGGCAACATTATAAAACTATTTCCCAAAATATTGCACCGGACCTTTCTCATTCGTCCTAATTCAAATAAACATTTCCGTGGGCTCGTGCGCGCACGGAAACGCTTCGGATTTTACCCTTCCCCGTATCCAAGCTCCCGAACTAATAAATTACCCACCGTGTTAAATCCGAAAGGCGTTCGGAATGTTAATTTCTAGTCTTGATTAATTAAAACTGCTTCGTCTTTTCACCATAACCGAATGCGCCGCTTGGATCCTTGCGCTGCGGCTTAGGCTGAAGTAATCGCTTGTTGCTGCAGTCTGTGAGGCAGGCGCAGCTGGATTGCAACGCAGAATGCATGCGAATGAGCAGAGCAGGTTTTGCAGAGGTGTTCAATTATAGCCAACACCTCAACGCGTTTCCTATTGGTTCTCTGGGGGTCTTTCTTTTCAATGTGCGGTTCCGATGTTGCAACCATGTTAATTGCTTCTAGAATAACAGCTGTTTCTTTGGTGAAGCTGTCTTGAACTCTGCGAAATAGCTATTGTCCTTTTTGGGGTTTGGTGGCACTCACAAAACACATACGCGTAAGGAAAATACGCATGCGCTAGATAAAGGTTGGTTTTATGGTGCAAGGGGTCACATTTTGCCAAGCTGTGATGAACTCAAGACAGTCAACGTTTAGTATAAATGAACATACACAAAGAAGGAGAGTTTTACTGACACAAAAGAGGGAAAATACACTTTTAGTGAACGTGTACATGATTAACATAAAACATGGGAATTGGGTGAGACTGTAGTAGGTAGGTAGACAGTTAATTAACGTCGCACTAAAGCAACACAACGGGCTATTGGCAACGGTCTGGGATTAATCCCGAAGGAAAAGATCCAAGCACAACGCCTCGTAATTTTGAACCATGGTCAGATAACGAGAACACATGAGATGGCACCCCACTCTCGAAACTTGCACACCACGTCAACATGAGGACATTTGAGGTCACGACAAATTTAACGTGAATCAGACCCGCTGTACATCAATGTCTTCGACTAGACCTAGTTTCGAACTGACCTAGTTTCGTGGCCCTGAGGAAAGCCGTGGGTTGCAGTACAATATTGGGGTTATTGATGTCTTATCAATTATATATACACAGAAAACAAATATGTAATTAGGTTTAAGCACACACATGTAACAATATATATTTACAAAGAATATAAATTATTATGTTATTTAAACAATAGAAATTGACATGGCTTGACATGAAACTATTAGATAGCATGCAAAGTGTATTTAAATTCAAAGCAAAGGCTCATGTGAAAATTATAACACTCAGTAGGTATAAAATTAATGTACAGTATAAAATCACTTGATTTTACAAACTATAAAATTAAGATTTTAGTCACTTCAGCATAATTAGAATCTTGTCTTAGATTCAAAAGTAATTATTATGCTTTGGGAAACCAAGTATTTAATTTTCCGAAAAAATAACTTTACGCATGAAACAAATGCATATATTTTTATACTAAAAGGAAATTCCCTAAAATTACAAAAGAATCACAACACTGAAGTTATACATGTTTAGTGTACTCGTATATTTCAAATGTATTTCGTTCTTTGTATATTTCAAATTTACGAGAAGCGCCATTGAATCTGGGAAGAGGGACATGAATTTAAAATTTTAAGTCCCGTTTCCTCGAGAATTACTGATAATTAACCATTCAACGTTTTGGACGTTAATTAAATTATAACATTAATAAAAAATCGTTGGAAAAGCATGTATCGAACTTGTACTTTAAATGAGTAATTATTGTCTGAGAAAATATAAATCACACACAGAACTTAAATTTTCAATAAATGTCTTTTGGTAAAATATATTCCTGTATTTTACTTTCTACAGATCTAACTACTGTTGACTTGACTGATTTTCATTTGATTATAGCAATCAGCTGCTATATTTAGTGAGCAATTACCATAAACAAAATTCCTAGTCCACTAAAAATGAAAATTCCGATATAATAAAAGATATTGAGGTTTTAAGTCAAACAGAATACAAAACATAACACATATATTTATATACATTTACACGTCAGCGTAGATCAAATTTCCTTTGATCGGAGCTTTAATTTAATTGTATTCCTTGAATTCTTGATTTTGCTAGAGAGAAAAAGTTATCAATTCTGGAAACGTTAGCTGGGTTAATGGTTCTATTCCTATTTAAAGATTATCTATCTGCACATAAAGTGGAAAAAGTAAGAGGCGGAATTGAAAAGTGTGTCACTCAGAAATTGATTTCCCTGGAAGCGACAGTTTATTGAAATTTCAATATAATTTGTGTTATTCTTTTAGTGTAAAGAAATAAGAGAAAGGGAAACTTATTAAAATAGTGAGATCTCTCAGTGAACAATACCTATTTTTTAAAGTATAAATTCAAACATAAGTGCGACACTTCGTTTTTAATTTTCCAGGAAAATGGAAAGTTAACTGCAAAGAAATATATTAAGAATGACGATTGAATATTTTGTGCAAAATGGAAACAGTGGTTATTTAATAAAAATCACTAGAGTTATAACACTATATGTAACATGCTAGAAATTTTTAAAAAAATTGGAATAGATTCAAATTTTGGAGAACTAGAGGGTAAGAAACTAGTTTTTCTTAAATTCTGTTAACAGGGTGATTCAAAATTTTCTGATGAAACTTTAAGGGGCTGTAGAGCATCAAAATAAGTAATATTTGTCAAAGAATATGTCCACAACTGATGCGCGTAGACGATAACACAGGAATAAATAATACAGGTCAGAAAAACGGAATATAATTTTTATTGAATTCATTTTACAGTAGTTCTCATGAGCGCACACTAAGAGTAATATATGCTTTACATTGCCGTATATTTTCAACGATACTGGGTAATCCGTGACCAGTTACAGTAGCGATAGAAACTCTTGTAACGAGATCCTCATAGGAGTTAATGAAAGTCTCATACACGAGGCTCTTCGGGAATCCCCACAGCAAGAAATGGAGTCATGATAAATCAGATATTCGTGGTGACAATGCGGAATTTCCAAATCAGCTAATCCCTTTTCTCCCAAAAGTGGGATGTAATAATTACGTGTTGGAATCGGTCTCAACCTCTGAGGACTTGAAATTATAGTGCCGCATGGTGTATATGAAAGTACAAAGTTATGTTAATCTTGTGTGTATATAAAAGATAGAAAAAATAGTGTAATAGACGAGACGTCTTGATTTTGAATGCATGTTATGTTTGTAAATACGAGTTGGTTTCAATAAAATTAATTTTTAATATCTCATAAACTTTAATGTCTTTTGGCTCAAATCGATCAAAGCCAACAATGGCTATGGGCCTTAACCTTAAGCTTAAACTAAACTGCTATCTCAAATCGAATTTTTCGGGCAACTCGCTGTTACTTGTAAAGCTGAAGTTTGAAACCTGAATTTGCCACTACCGGTATGATGGGGACTCAAGAAACGTCCATGTTTTCCTTCCCGAAATTGTCGGACTTCAACTATGCCACGTGGAAACGGACATGAAGGTATTGCTAATCGACCGTAACTGCTAGAAATTTATCACGAAAACAGAACCTATTATTGGAAGATGCTCCAGAACAAGAAAAAAGAAACCCGTTGGAGAAAGCAGAGAGCATACACGACTATCTACCAGGGAATAGATAGAAAATATCAAGTCTTGATTTCATATACTGACTGTAAGGAAGCTTGGGATATATTGTAGACCAGCATTCTAGAACTTTGAGCCAGCATCTAGAGCACCAGGCAGGTCTAGATCTAGGCAGGTCTTATGGACGAGTTCTTTTCAATCCGCTACCATCCGCAGGACGAATCCATTGGAATATTCTGCAAACTAGTGCAGGAGAAGCTTTTGCAAATCAAAGAAGGTGGATTTGAAATCCCAGACCTCTTAGTTTGCTTCCAATTATCAAGACACTTACCTCACGAATACGATAATCTGGTACAACTGCTATACAGGATGGATGACAATGAGTTCACGCTAGACAATTTGTCTAAACATTTGGTGACAGAATCCAGCGGAATGTAGCGGAAGGATGAAGGCAAAAACTTAAGTATCGTGGCCGATGCTTATGCTACCAGAAGCAAGTCACCTGGATACAAGGAGACATGGACGTCTACTCCTGATCATAGCAGATGCGTACTGGACCCAAAATTAATTCATTCAAGCCCAAGAAAGTTGAAGGTTGGTCGTATGGGGCCGTGACCATTTTGCAACTACTGCAAAATGTCGGGACATTTCGAATCGAAATGCTTTAAGAAATGCAATCAACAGAAACAGGAGGATTATTCTACATGGAGGACAATCCAAGAACTGATCCTCAAGTTGCCTATGCAGTTTCAAGTTTTCAAAATGAAAGACGGAATTTCTTATTGATTCTGCTGCAACTGCTCATTTCTGTAACGAACGCGATATGTTTACGACATTCAAATAACTGCAGCCACAGAAGATACTAGTCGGAGACAACGACAGCACCTCGGAAGTGTCAGGTACGGGTGATATTCAATTTACAGTTTTAGGTAGAAATAGAAATGTTGATGTAACTTTGAAAGGTGTGTTATATTCACCTAATATGAGAAGAAATTTAATAAGTGGTGCTCGTATTGACCTTGTGAGAAACCAATTTAAATGGAGAAATAAAATGATTATTTATAATAGTTATAATAAATATTTTTTTACTGTTCCCAGAATTGGGAAAATTGTATATCTTAAAAGGTTATCGCAATATTAAAAATTATGTATATGTAACTGGTTTAAATCTAGAAAAAGCCCACCGTAGGTTTTGTCATATTAACATGCCCTTAATTGAAAATATGAATAAAATTAATTGTGTAAAAGGAATTGAAAAACATAATTGTAAAAAATATAGATAAAAATTGTAAGATTTGTGCTATTGCTAAATCGACTAGAGTATCCTTAAAAAGAAACTATAAGTACGAAAGGAAAACTAAAATTATTTTGGAGTCCATATGGATTTGTGGGGTCCTGCTCCAGTTAACTCTCTAGGTGGAAACAAATACTTTTTATCTACTGATGATTTTTCGCGTAAGTTATTAATATTTGAAATAAAAATGAAGTTTTTGATTACTTTAAAAAATAGTACTTAGTTAAAGCTGAAAGACAGCTAAATATTAAGTTAAAATGTGTCCGAACTGACAATGGTTTAGAGTTTTGTCACAAAGAATTCAAAAAGTTTTAAAATAATCTTGAAATAAAAATCGAAAGAACTACTTATACCCGTGAACAAAATGGCATTGCAGAAAGGTTTAATGGAACAGCCATGGATAGTGTCAGAGCTAAGCTTCAGGACAGTGGTTTACAACCATGATTTTGGTCAGAAGAACTTTGAGCGTTTATTCATACTAAAAATAGATGCGAACACAAATTAGCTGAGGGTATATCACCTAACGAAATATAGACTGGTTTCAAACCATCAGCTAAACATTTTAGAATTTTTGGCTCTTTGGCATATGTTCATATTCCTAAAATACAGAAATAAATTACAACCCAGAGCAAAACTTGTTATTTTGATAGGATATGGTTTGAAAACTAAAGGTTACAGAATATACATTCCTAACGAGAAGAGAATAGTTGAAACTGTCCATATTCGTATCGACGAAAGTAAGAAAGCTGTTGTACTATTTGGTAAAAACTTGGAGTATGTTTCTTTTGATCTTAATTATGATACTCCTATTTATCAATCAAACGAAAATATAAAACTAAAATCAGAAAGTGAAACTCGAGTTTTAAAATCTAAAGGTTTAGTTAAAACTGAGAACTTGAAATCTCTTAACATTTCAAATTGGTGAAGAATAAAAAACCTATAAATAAAAGCAATAGGATATTGATGTATACTATTATTCTCCTGAAAACTTGAGAATGAGATCCTTAAATGATATTAAAAAGTATTGTATTAAAAATAATATTAGGTTTGATCCTGTAAATTTCAATTTTAAACCAGAGACTGAACATCCTAATAATGTGGATATTTCTAATGTGCCATCTACTTCTAATGATGAATCCACCTTTTCAGCCCAACAGCTATACAACATGTATGATCAGTGTTACAATGTCGAAATCCCCAAAAGTTATGAAGAAACGCAAACAAGTAAGGATACTGGAATGCTGCCATGAATGAAGAGATTCAAATAATGAAGGATACGCAAATACGGAAATTAGTAGACGCACCCCAAAATACAACCATAATTAGAAGTAAGTGAGTGTACAGCTTAAAAATGGACGAGAAAATATACCTAAAAGGTATAAAGCTCGTCTTGTTGCTCAAGGTTTCAAGTAAAAACCCGACATTGATTTTAAAGATATTTTTTCACCAGTTGTGAATTTTTCTATTGTTAAATTATTGTTTGTACTATTGATTTCTGTGTTGGGTTGGGAACAATGTCAAGTTGATGTGAAAAGTGCTTATTTGTATGGACGCCTTAAAGATACTATATATATGAGACAACCAAAAAGATTTGTGCTGAAAGGATCCGAAAGCAAAGTATGTCTTGGAAAAGGCTACATATGGTCTGCATCAAAGTGGCAGAGATGGAATTTGGAATTAGACGGTATTTTAACTAAATTAGGGTTTTCTCATTTAAATTGGTGTAATTGAGTCTACAAATTTAAAGATGTAATTTTAATTGTTTATGCAAATTATATGGTTTTGTTTTCAAAAAGAGAATTTGATTACTTCATTTGATAAATGAAGTAATCGATTTATTGGACAAAAATTAGATCTTACAGTCCTAGGTAAAACTAAATATTTGTTAGGCGTAAACTTTCAAGAGATTGAAAATTCAGTATATTTACATCAAATTACCTATATTAAAAAATTAATGTTAAAATTCAGAGATCTTAAAAGTTTTGTGAATTCACCTTTTAAAGTTGGTTATAACTTACCTGACAAGATTAAAGAGGAAGAAATAATCGAAAATCAATTAATGAGAACTTCCCTATCGTTCTTTAATAGGATGTTTATAATTTTTATCGGACAGATCCAGACCAGATATCGCATTTGCTGTCAACATAATGTCGCAATATTGGAATGGTTATACTTACAGACACTGGTCTTACGTTGCTGATATTATGAACTGTGTTTTTCTTACGATGGATTTTAAAATTAATCTTTCCAATGTAAAAGATTCTGATGCAAATTGGGGATGTAATCTCAGACATTCAAGCAGCGACTATTTAATTTATTTTGGTAACATTCCAATATATCATGGAAATCTAAACAAAAGTGCATAGCTCTTAGCTCAATGGAATCCGAATTTGTTTCACTAACCTATTGCATTAAAGAAGTTATTTGGTTTAGAATTAGAAATGAATTAAGTTTGTGCGATTACATAAGACCCCTAGATTATTGCGATAATCAATCTGCTATCTATTTTTCGAAAAATAGCCAAGAAAACTTTAAAACGAAACACACTGATATCAAGTACTTATTTATTTGTAAATTGATAAAGGATGAACAATTCAACTTAAATTATTTCATCGAAAAATAATTTGGCTGACTTTTTAACAAAGCCTTTATTGTTAAATAAATTTAAAAATATTAGAAAAATATTTTGTTAAACTTGAATCTATGTTAAATATATGTTGAATTATAATACATCTGCAGACGTTTTATAACCAATGGAGCCGCATGTTGGAATCGGCCTCAACTTCTTAGGACTTGAAATTATAGTACCGTATGGTGTATATGAAAGTAGAAAGTTATGTTAATCTTGTGTGTATATAAAAGATAGCAGAAGAAATAGTGTAATAGACGAGAGGTCTTGATTTTGAATGCATGTTATGTTTGTAAATACGAGTTGGTTTTAATAAAATTAATTTTTAATAATGTTTCGTAAACTTTAATGTCCTTTGGCCCCAATCGATCAAAGCCAACATTACGCACATCACTACTAAAATGTGCTGGCGCCTCATCGTATTCAAACTACATTCGACCGAGAACACACATAGGAATATCAATCTTTAGTTTTGTAACGTTTCTTCTAGAAATATACCACATAGCTGCCCGTTGAATCGAGGTGAAAGGAGATATGTCCCAATAAAAATGTCGCTGATTATACCAGCTTAAAGCTTAACAAAGAATCTTTGCTGGTAAGCATGTGGCCGTGTAGCGTGTGGATTGGCTTGATCATTGCGCACATTAAATCATTGCTATCACTCCTCAGTGTAAAAGAGGCTTCATCTGTAAAGAGCTCGTATGTTGGAAAATCTGGCTGTACTGCGTTCTGTTGAAGAAAGCAATAGGCAAATTCTACATGCTTGGGATAATCCTCGGTTTCAATGTCTGGTAAACAGAAGGGATGCAATTGCTGCTCGTACGAAGCCCTCCATACGATGGATTATTCAAACTAATACGAAGCGCAACAGCTCATGTGATTGTGCAGATATTTCTCTCAGCCTCGGGAAGAATGTCTTTCATTTATGGAGTGATCGAACTGCACGGCCATTGCCTATTGGGAAGCGGTCAAGGTGCAATAGTTGAGCAGCTCTTTCCTCTCCATTATCAGCCATACGTTAGATGCGTTTTAGCCATCTCGGAATGTGTGTATTACTATATCACATGCGAAATCCGTATTGCGAATGACGAAGTTTGAAAAGAACGATTTGCAAGGCCTCAAGCATCTAAGAGGAAAAATTGTGGACACATATTCTTAGACAAAAAATGCTTATTTTGACGAACCTTACCATCCTTTAACGCTTCTGGTCGTTGTCTCGACGAATATCTCGTCATTACAAAAATTGATCAGATCTCGATGGATTAGATAGCTAGTCCTTAGAAAAAACTGAAGAGATCTTGATCTTGACATCACATCAAGAAATTGGCAATAATCTGATTACACGATATGTTGACATCACATCAAGAAATTGGCAATAATCTGATTACACGATATGTTGACATCCGCAAAATCGATCAGATCTTTATTGACAAGATATCTCGTCAAAACCACTTGGAGGTTAAAGTTTGGAAATCACACTACATAATAGAAAGAAATTAATTACAAGGATAATTTAAAATTTCAATTGTATAGTGATAAATATTTTGCACACTGACCAAGTAATTTTAGTATTTTATAGACGAAGTGACTAAACATTGATGTCTTTGTGGAGTTTCTTAGTTGCAGGTACCTGGTTTTCTTGATATATAAATTTCCATTGTGCTTAACATTTGCTTGGTCGTTGACTTTGATTTTCTTGTATACCTTGAAAAGACCTGTTTTGTATACATACTTTATTTGGCCGAAAGGGTGCAATATATTCAAAGAAAAAGGTAATGAGGTGTTTTTGTTATTTCTTTCGTTAATAAACATTTATTATTTCTTTACTCACATCAATCTCGTTTACTTATGCAAAATAACATTAATCTGTACAACTTTTAAAACTGAAAAATTCTGCAGAATAATTCAAAATGAGAACATTAAAAACGTATAAGAATAAAACAAGCAACATTTAAAATTTTCACATGAAATGATTAATCTTTCGAGCATTTCATGATTTCCAATAACTTTATATTTTGCACCTCCATAATGTAATTTTTGATTAATTTATTCAGAATTGTATTTAAAATTTTCTTCATTTAAATTTGCAACTGAAAAATATCTATTTTGTGTACATAAATGGGAAAATAAATACCTTTAAATTAACCTAACATGAAAAGAGATATCAGAACTAAGTAGAATATTTACAATAACATTTTATTTTGGGTTTCAGATAAAAATAATCTTTATTATATACCATGAATCTAGCAGTTCACATTACATATCATTTTACAAAAATACTGAAAACTAATTAGTTTTAATATATGAGTAAATTGTTTTTTATTTAAACACTTTCATCGTTCTTGGAGCAAAAATATTTAAAATGTTTTTCACTTCCTCTTTTCAAAAAACTTAGCTCAGTTAATGAATTCCAAAAGAAATAAATATGTCCGTTTTCTTTTCAATCTTTCGAATCACGTGGTCTGCTAATTTCTCCCCAACATCCCTAGAATTCCCTGAACTGCATTTACTGATATTAAATTTTTTCCAGGTTGCTTATAGATGTATTTCGAATCAGAATACAACTCATTTTTCTCACAATAGTTCTAGACCAAATAACACTCGGGACTCGGACTACATTTAAAAATGCCAGTATATTTAAAATACATACCCAATATCTAAATAGTCATTTAAGTTTTAAGCATCTTTTAAGCCATGCAACATAGAACATGAAAAGAATATTGGCGCTGCTCGTTCTTAAACCATTTAAACGCGTTACCATTCAAATCTGAATAATTAACAACTAACAGAAAATATCTAGTTGATTCTGAAACAATTTTTACTGGTTTCTCAATTTAGCAATAATTGCCTACGGTGACTGGTATTGCGCGTGCTCAATTGCTCGCAGACGATTCAATTCCGATTATGACGGGTTCTGTCCTAGATGAGTGGACTTTTCTATAACCCTGACATGACATTTTAAATTCTCCCGCTATTTCGAAACAGATATCAATACCACATCACTGTAAGATATAAATTGGTGAAGTGTTAAGTGTTGCTTTCGCAAAGCGATTTCATTTTTGCAAGGCATAAAGATATCTGAAAAAAGAACATTTTGGGAGATGATAACGATCACATATCGAACATGAAATCTGCTTCGAAATTATTAAAAAATTCGAAGACACCAGTCAGTAAATAAACAATCCTGAATATACCAGCTAAGACTAAGATGCTAAGTCGAACAGAGATTTGAAGCAATCGAATCATAAGAAGCTTTCGAGTTTGGCATCTACCCACGTTCCTACTGAGGAAAATGGAGTCGTCCACGAGAATGCGCAATACAGATGATCGCTACAGTTAGCCATCCCTAAACTACGACACTAGTAGTACATATTAGTGATGTTACTAACAGTAATTTCACAGTAACAGTTCAACTGTGATTGCTACCGAAGAATATCTGATACCAAACTCATTGAGATTCCAAACTGTGACTGGAATCTCATTGGTTGACTGTTAAATAACTATTAGCACCCGTACTGCTTTTTACGTTGTTAGGGGTAGGTACACATATCGTAAGTGCACTAGTTGACATCTGATAGCCCTGATTTAGACTCACTAACTCATAAATTTTATCGTGGTACTTATTTTATGTTCATATATAATTCATTATTTTATAATTCAAATCAATTTACAGGTATTCATATGAAAAAATTTTATGTTTAATCTAAAATTAAAAAAAACAATACAATGAAAAAACAAATTTATAACAGCTCACGTGTTCACTATATAAAAATGTATAAATGAATAATTAGAAAAAGTTTAACACAGAAATAATTAATTTGCCGTTTATAAAATAGCACATTTTAAAAATAACGTATTTTCCTTTCGTATTTTCTTGCAACTATCGAGTTTCTTATTTATTTCTTAAGACTAAGCTTTTTGAAAAAAGCTTATCACCCTAATTCGCGGCACATTGATCAGAGGCGTAGCTAAAAGGGGAGGGAGCTTTGGCTGTAAAAAGGGGCACATATTCAGAAACATTAAAACCTTGTTTTCTTACAAAAATATTTTCCAAAAATGTTTTTTAATGTTTTATGGTTTCAGAACAGTTTTGTTAATGTTAGTTACTTATGTAGGAATCATTAAGCTTTTTTCATTATAGTTGTAAATTTATGTAGTATGGATAAACATTATACATAATGGATTCAAACAGGATCAAGCCTATTTAGATAAGAGCACGAATAGAGGGGAAATGTTTACAATGACAACTCTCCATTATGCTTCGGTTATCTAACCTGCCAGGTGTTCCTTCTCAGGGCTGAGCAATATGATAGCTAATAGAGAAGAAGCTAGTAAAGGAAGATCTTTATTATTTCAATCTGAAGAAGGAGGTCTTAAGTATTTCAATCATCCAAATATTCCTACAGTTCTTAATGGCCGCAGTAACGCAAACCTACATGTGCAATGATGGTACTCACTAGTAATAAATACATTGTAATGAATTTGATCTAAAAGGTATAGAACTGATTACTTTAGTCAAAATTAATCAAAAGCATTGTACTGATTCACGTTATTGAGATTGATCGATTAATTGTGCTTCCATCAGTACGGTTTGGTAGATTATTCAAACTCAATCTTCCCATTAGTACAATATCAGGAGTCGTAATTGAGTGCAGCTTCACTGACAGTAGTTTTCCTCAGTTTAAAGTTTAGTTTTCAAGATTATTACTTTTTCTTTCTCGATGGAAATGGTGAGCTTTACTTAAGTAATAACTTTAATTTTTCTTTAAGAAGTACATTTTTGTAAAATCTATTGGCAAATATCACTGACTAATAAACCTGATCACATGCCTAAATGTGATACGCCTCATTTTGTGAAATTTGGACACAAAATTGAACATATTTGGTTTTGCTATGTGATTAAAGAAACATGTGTATATATAATTTTGAGAGTAATAATATTAACAAACAACTCCATTCCTGTTTTTTCTGTTCCTTTATTTAACCAATATGCATTTATGATATTTTTGGAAATAGTTAATTGTAATCTAAATGGTTTAAATGAAAAATAATGATTAATCTAAAGAATCAATTTTATGAATTTTTTAAAAATTCGAGAATAAAGTTGTGTTTTAATTAGATTAAATTTTGAATAAAGCTATATCTGCAACCATAAAATTTGTTACGTATAAATTTTGAAGGAACTTATGTTTTTTTAGGGAACTTATGGTGAGATATTTATAATTCCTCGAATTTAGAAAACAACTAAAGCAATCGAAATAATTCTATAACATTTTGTACTATACAACATATAAGTATCATATGTAAAGATTTTAAAATAAATTAACAAGGTATAAGATTTGTATACTACACTGCTGGCCACCCAAATTGCAACACCAAGAAAGACAAGAGATATCACAACAAAATTTATTTTGTAGATAACATGTTGACCAAGTATCAAATGATTAAATTTATAGACTTCTGTGAAGTGTGGTTCCTGCCAAAATCAGTAGCCAGAGTAGCCGCCATTGTTGGAGATCACCGCTGCCACACGCCTCGGCATTGATTCAAAGAGACTTTGGATGTGTTCTTGGGGTACAGCAGACCAAGCAGCTTCCACACGTTGCCAAAGTTGATCTGGTGTGGCAGCTGGGGATGTATTCTGGGTCAATCGTTGAGCAACCATGGACCACATGTTTTCTATCGGCGAAAGATCCAGAGAGCGAGCTGGCCAGGGAAGCAATTCAATCTGGCCATTGACGAAGAACCCTTGGACAATGCGTGCCACGTGTGATCGCGCATTATCCTGTTGAAATATGGCTGTGGGCAAGCCCTGAAGGTAAGGAAGGACAACTGTCTCCAACACCTCGGAGATGTAGCGCTGGCTGTTTAAAGTACCGGCAATGCGTACTAGAGGAGTGCGAGAGTGATATCCAATACCGCCCCATACCATAATACCCGGTGCAGGACCAGTGTGGCGGTGCATAACGCAGCTGTTCAGCATCCTCTCTCCACGGTGTCTCCAGACTCGAATCCGACCATCGTGGTGTTGCAGACAGAAGCGTGACTCGTCAGTAAAGACAATTTCATTCCATTCTGCCGTCCACATCCTTCTTTCATCGCACCATTGGTGGCGGAAACGTCTGTGGTTCTGCGTCAAGGGTAGACGAAGCAATGGACGTCTTGCGGACAGACCACTCTGCTGTAAACGGCGTCGAATGGTACGCGCAGACACTGGATGATGCGGTACAGACTGAATGTGCTGTGCTATGGTTCGTGATGTGGCTGAGCGATCCGTCACTGCCATACGCACAATATGCCTGTCATCACGTGAAGTGGTGCACTGAGGTGGATGCGATCGAACACGTCGGTCCGTCGTACCCTCCTGCATCCAACGATCACATATCCGCATTACAGTTGTTTGGTTTCGTCCAACACGACTACCGATTTGCCTGAAAGATAATCCACAATCTCGGTAGGCCACTATCCTTCCTCTGTCGAACTCGAATACTTGATCAAAAGATGATCGCTGTTTTCTACGAGGCATAATTGATCGTTTTTTTTTTTGAAAAAACCACAAGAAAAACACAATTGCCGTACTTGAAATCGTCGAAATCTCCAAGCCTTAAATAGCGCTTTGAAGTGGCGCCACAGGCGCGCGTGATGTGCGTCTGCGCTGAAATTCTAATCATTTGCATATCTCACCTCCGCTAATGCATGTTGTAAATTTCATATTATTTGCATGCTTCCTTCAGGGTGTTGCATTTACGGTGGCCAGCAGTGTATTATTTTTACACAAGTTTTGCCACATGGACATTCTATCATTAAATTAGAATTGTATTATATAAATCATTCTGTTTCAGTCATAGAAAGTATTTTTGTATTGATTTTTCTTGAAAACATTTTGTATGTAGAAATGATACTTTAAACGTAATCAGCTATTACATATACACGCTTCACCATTTTGGAGAGAAAAAAATTCACTTTTTTAATTTGATTCTGGTTTTTCGTTTCATTTGTAGTATTTATAATCAGTATTAATGGTATGTATTGTTATTTACAGTTGTTTTAGTATTTCTTTCTTCCCCGAAGGATTATCTACCATGATTAGTGTTTTATCATTCATCGTCCACATTTTTCTGAGTTATTAAAGATAAAGCCATATTGTATCGTTTTGTTTACATGAATGATATTTTAATTAATTTACTTACTTATTTTAATTATGTTGAAAAGTTTCTTTATCTCAACAAGATAAAATTAATATTTCACTTTTTGTCCGTAATGTGTTACATGCTTAAACACCAGAAAAATTGTTCCATTAGCGCAATGCTAACTAAAAATTACACCAGACGTTTTTTTAAGATAAGAACTATAATAATAAAATGTTTTGGCCCAAGGGAAATTAATTTAGTCTCAAAGATTTTTACATTATGCTCTGCAGCAAAGCATTCTATTTACGAACATGGATTGCCGAGTAGAACAAACGATTCGATAACAAATTCGTTACGGAACTAAATGATATAAATACTGTCTAGCTTTTAATGTTCTCTACATACGTATTGCTTCAAAGTTGTAAATTGAGAGTTTCTTAATATAAACTGAATGCATAAAATAAGTTTCCACTAAACTATTAAAATAATTATGATGAAAATAATTATTATTCGAATTACTAAAATAATTATGGCATTGTTCTTTCAAAAGTCATTAAAAATTTGAATTTAGAAATGAGCTTTATGTGTAAACGATCTTTCAATAGAATAAATCTGATCTCACGATTGCATGTCTAATACTATGCTGAATTTCCCTTTTTTAAATTTAGAGTAGAAATAAGAATTTTAACACAGTAGACAAAGTTGGTTACTGTCCGCATATTTTGAAGTTGTGTGAAAGCAAATTCGTTTCAGCAAACGTAGTGTATCGAAATAGAAATTATATTAAATATAACTAAATCAAAATTAATTGTATTTGATAGTTGATATTAATAGGGCACTATTTAGGATATCTTCTACCTTTAATGTTTTAATATATTACTTTTTTGCATTTTTTATACATAAATTTTGTTTCGGGCGACGTCTCAATATCATTTGCCCCAGTCCAAACAAAATCTAGTTTCTCCTTTGACCCTGATGTATCATAAATCTACACTATTAATGTGTGATAGTTTGTTGGAAATCTATCTTCGTCTCAACCACAGCACAGAGATCTGAGAGAGGTGTCAAAATACGCAGAATAAACTGGGAAAGTTATACCGCACCTTTTAAAATTTTCAAATATTTAAATCTTAACATAAAATGTTCAAAAAATTACCTGATTGGACAGAGTGCCGTGAAGTCACTGGCTGATTCCGTTACGCTTTTGTAGAGGTTTTTGCCCCAACCTTTTAATTATGTTTTTTTTGTCAGACTTGACTTAAACATTCGTGTTAAATTCGAGAAAAAAAACGTAGAAAATGTTCAAAATTCAATATACAGTACTTTTTGTGTCTTACATTTTACTGCTTTAAATAAACATTTAATACACTACTTTTTCGAGCCTTATATTTTACTTCTTTAAATAAGCATTATTTTTTATAATTATTTCACATCCAATACCGCAATCCTGTTAAACTCAACTCGTATCCATCGTAATTTAGAATTTCAAATTGTTTACTGCTGCCTTTTTTATAGCGATTGTTTTTTGCGCTGTAATTACTCTTTTTAACAATGCCAAAAAGAAAACCTTCCATAGGAAGCAATTCAGCTAAATATAAACTACGTGAAAGACGCACAATGAATCTAAGGAACAAGCTACCAATAGAAGACTGGTCGGAACTGAACGTCAGGGTGAAATTGGGAAATTTACATGAAGACTTGCAATGAGACTGCGAAAAATCTAATATGTCGTTTACTAACAATCAGTTATCTCGTGACTCATTAAACCATAAAACTTTTAAATCGGAATAATAATAATGATAAATTTATAGAATTATATAACAGTGAATCTATAAGAAGGCATGCAAAAAAAGAGTAAAAGATCCAATAGGGAGGTATTTACTAACACGTTGTCCTCTGCAACGCGGGGCCATAAAGCTAGTATATATATAAATAGATATAAATATATATAAATTGATATTGATAAATTACATATTACAATGAACAAATTAAATTACAAACCATTTCGTTACGAAATGTGTGTATATCTTTACATATATTTCAGACGATTACAGTCTCATATCTTCACCAAAGCCCTCTTCCTACTCGTAGCCCAATTTGTAAAACGAATTTAACAGCTCTTCATTAGTAAAAAACATTCATATTGTTAATTATTGAAATTTTTAATATTGAAAAGTCATAAGGGGGACGGGCTATAAAGCCATACTGTCAAACCTTCAATAGAATCATGCAATAAAAATCTGCGCAATCAGAGTACGTTTATTTAGGCAGGCCTTGGAAAGACTCTTTCAATTCTCACCGACCTTTTTGGAGAAAGCAATTACTGCGGCCATATTTCAATTTCCAAGTCAAATTACTTTTTAATTTCGAAGTAATGTATGCACCAACCTGTCGAAAGCAATCCGCTTAAATTGATGAAAATGTGTATATATTGGAGCGTTTGCAATCCACTCATTTATTCTGCCGCATTGACTTTCAACTAGAACACCGCAGAAAAAGTAATCAACGTTACTGAAATTGATCCCATTTCACATAAAAGATTCAAGACATATCACTTGGAAGAGGCAGAAATGAGCCATTTTTTTCTATTCACAATCTTCTTCAAAAACGATTTAAATTAACTGTAAGGGGAAAAAAGGATCAAATTCAAATTAAATTTCATCTTCGTCAAGAATTCTGAGCGAAATCGCTGTATTAGCATTTGCCGAGTGAAAGGGAAAAAACTGAGTGGTGAATTATCTAAATTATATGGAGATAAAGAGGATTGAGAAATAAACTAAATATCTTTTGTTTGACTTCATATGGCGTTCGATAATTATCCTCTTAAATAGAGGCAAAATTTGTGCAATCAGCGCAGCCGTCTTCCGACTTTTGTTTTTCAAGTGGCAGACTTGGGTTAAATAAAAAATTCTGAAAAGTGATTGAGTTTTCATTGTTATTATTCTTTTGAATTCTGAAATACAAAATCAGAAGTGCTTTTTTAATTTAATATCATGCCGATCTGCATCATTTTCTATAATTTTAGAAAAGTAATGCAATAAATAACTAATTTAAATAACCATTTATTCCGTATACGTGAGTTGAATTTTATTTATCACCTGTTTTCAACAAACTTTTAACACATGCAAGTTGCTTAAATGTAATTTCAATAACTGAGGTAGGCAGCATTGATCTGCCAATAAGACAAATAATTTTAATATTGCAAAATTGCGAAATTTTTGTAAAAAAATCCTGTTAAGATTTTAAAATTCTTTAAAACAATTCCATTAGCTATCAGTCTTGGTTCAAAAGGTTTTGAGCTGTATGTCTTAATTCGTTTCGTAAAATAGAATTCTACAACCACCTGTTGATGAACTAAGGACTTTTGAGTAGCGTTGGTCAAAATATACGTATATAGATGAAGGATCACATTTCACCTTTATTCGGCTCACACTAAAAATAATCCTAGAACTGTCCATAGGGGTTTTAGAGATGTGTAACTTTTGTGTGTGTGTAAAACGTACACATTCAAGATAGTTTAATCAACTATAATACCACCGTGACCAATATAAAAATGTTATTACATTTGTGTTTAGATGAACCGCATGGAAATAAACTTAACCTTATCATACTATGTATTGCATAATAATGTTTCATAATTATAATAATAAAATTGTGCTTATAAATTTCAATGCTATGGTGTTATTTTTAATTCAATATAAAATAGTTTTTCGGCTCTAAAGAACTGTAAATACTCATATATTGTCGGCTAACAAGTGAAACACTATTTCAAAAACAGTTCAAAGAAAGCGAAGGGAAAATTTTTAGTCTTGTTTTACTCACTAAGTACGCTTCGCAAGCACAAATCTAGACTTCATAATATGACTTTGTATAGATATAATAAAAAGTGTATGTAAAATATGATTTTGTGGACTTCACTATTCAACAGATTACCACATTGTAGTTTAGAAAACTCATATTTGAATTAATATGCTTCACTTGCAATCCAACGATATAATATCTTTAAAAACTACATATTTCATTTTGAATATCAAGTACACTAATGATGCCATTCTATATTTCTATATTTAAAAGTAGCCCTGAAAACTAGAATAAAGACACTATGAAAGAAAAGCGTTGTTATTTTATTCGATTCATAAAGTACTTAACAAAATACGATTTAACCCTACAAATCCATCTCTAAGAACAACTTCAAAAACTAGAACTACAAAAGAAATCCAAATAAGAAAAGAGATACATGATCAGAGGTCGTTCATTTTAATGAACCGGAAGAAACCCTTTGAAGACAAAGAAAAGACAATGGTGACAAAAAAACGATGCAGAAAAAGTACTGCTGCAATTGACGTGTCATGGAATACATGTGGGAGTCCATTGTTTGATGATAACAGAACTAACTGAAACTGAATAATATCTGTACTCCAGTACTTCTGCCGACGATGATGGAGTTGTGCATCGATGAGAGCTTCCTATCGATTCCCTCTGCATCGATAGTACAGCGGCTGCGGTTGAAGCTTTGACATGGGAGGGCCTGAAGTTATTGTCAGGGCTTCTCAAAGCGTTTTGATTTATGAACTGCACGGCGTGATTTATACGGAATAGATCGTTTTCTGTCAAGACTCTCTCCTGAGGAGAGGGCTATAGGGATGCCACTGAGGGGGAGTATCAACTCTGCGGGATATTGGTCACTAAAAGGTTGCGTGAGCTTGTTTTCCACGCGAATGCGGCTCGGCCACTTGGTGAGCAGAAGTGGATATGGGTGCTTGATTCGTTAATCAGTCTTCCGCCAACTCTTTAACCGATATCCCGCCTTCATTCATTTGGGTGGAGATGGGCCGAGGGGAAATGCGCTCAATTCGCTTTGCAGACGTGAGAACCATTGCCATATGGGGTGGGCAGGATTGGTTAAGGTCCGATTTGACACATTCTGAATAAGAATTTCGGAGGAGTTCTAGCATGTCATCCAATCCGATATGAGTTATTTCAAACATTAACGTACTCCTTGATTTGATCGTAAGAATAAATGAGTGTGCCTATATGCAGAATAAGGTGAGATGATACGAACACAATTATTATCATTGAGAATCAAAAGAAAAGGTCAGTTGATTGGCAAGTCAGATCTTGAACGAAGAACCTCATTTGCCAGAGTTTCCTTTCTGTAATAATGAAATGATTCATTTCCTCTTTTCGTTATTGCTTTAATTCATTATTAAATTATTTTGCGCCTAAGTTATCAACAACCAAGTTGAGTGCCTTTGTTTTTCATTCCATTCGAAACCTAATACACTGGAATGTCCCGTTCTGTTACTCCAGTGCGACATTAATTCAACTTCCCCAACCCCTAATACATTGGTTTCAATAAATTTAAGAATTAGAAAATTTTAGCTAATTGAAAATCTAATTCATAGTCTAAAAATAGTTTCACAAGATTTATTTTTTATCGGAGAATTCGACGTTACGGGAATTTGATTAAAAATATTGTCTTACATCTTTGGGTATTAGGGTTACCACCTGGCAGCACGTATAGGTCTGTACCTAACTATCCACTTAAAGAAATATCAGTCAAAATAATAACTCTATAATTCATTGATGAGCGGGATTTCGATTCCCCCAAACGGAAACACCTCTGGAATCCCTTTGAAAATGTATATTTTTGTCAGTGAGACCTCCATTAGCCTTCATTCCAGATGAAAGCCGTACTTAACTGAACCGTTCTCAGACGGTGGCGTGAGCTCATAAGTAAGCACATTGTTGTTCTGTCTAGCATACATACCAGCTTTATCAAGCCTTGCAATTGTAATATAAGTATTTGGATTAGTTTTATTCTTATACATACAATAGACATGTAGGTAGTTGAAATAACTTCGCACTGGAGCAACACATAGGGCTAATGACGACGGTCCGGGGCAATACCGAAGGGAAAGATCCGATGAAAACACCTCGTAACTGTGAACCACTGTCTGATGATGAGATCACGGTTGAGCTGGAACCCCACTTTCCAAACTTCCATACCACGCCAACGAGAGAACGTTTAAGGCCACGACAGATTTAACGTGCAGCAGCCCCTAAATATCAGACGGTCTTTGGTTGGATCAAGTTTTGGACTCACAACCATCCGACTTCTAATCCATTACTCTTCCTATCGGGCTACCACGGCCCCAAAAATACAATATAACAACTATCATAGATTTAGACATTTTCAGGGCGACGTAATAATATTTAGAAAGCAGATTTGAATTATATTTTACTTCAATTTATCCATTAATGCTTTACGTGTATTTTCAACAAATATATATAAAGCAGAGATGGAATCTGTATGTTCGCTATACAAATGTACACCATTTGACCAATGCACATAAAATTTGATACACATTCCTTAGAACCCTACAGGTAACTTAGGCTACTTATTAGCCCCGTTCTATTTGTCCTAGGTGTGCAGAAGAAGCTAAAAGCAATTCAAAAGTCCCTTAGGAATAATATTAAGTTTTATTATAATTCTGTGCAAAGCTCAGATTATTTTACCAGTATTGCTAGAAAAACATTTTTTTAAATTATGTTTAAAGAATTTAAATTTCTATACCTATGTTTAAATTTATTTTTTATGTATTTTCCAGACTATCAATAATTTATAAATATTTTAATGATGATTCAAACGATTAAAAACATTTGAATTTGCATAACTTACATTTGGTAAGATAAACGAGTCGGGGTGCGTTCGCAAACGAGAACCAATCGCGCGGGTTGCTCGAGTTATTCTAACAGTCTTCCAAAAGTCAGCTTTTCTAGCATAAAAAATC
Organism: Meta bourneti; assembly: GCA_933210815.1. Taxonomy (NCBI): domain Eukaryota; kingdom Metazoa; phylum Arthropoda; class Arachnida; order Araneae; family Tetragnathidae; genus Meta; species Meta bourneti. The sequence continues at coordinate 73,275,303 of OW119924.1, read as the reverse complement.
TAGCCGTTCTATTAGCCAATGGAACCAGAAAAAAGTTCATTTAAAACGAACTGAGATTTCTCAGGGTTCTGTCGGATGAGAAGATGGCGCCCGAGGAGTTGAATGTTGTCATGCATTCCCAATTCACCTTGTTGGGAACACTGAAATCACTAACCATGAACGCAGAATTCAGTTGAATAATCAAAGTAAGTGCTTATATGTTTTTCTTTAAATTAGTTAATTAAATTACTATTCAGTTTAATATATATTTACGTATATTCTAAAAATGTAGCTTTGACGGTGGGTAGAGTACAAATTGCGAATTACTCCTAATTGTTATTTTAGTCATAATTTGTAAATAATATTTCATAGTACTTATTTCTATTGTAAGAAAGTATAGTATCTATTGTTCCCTTTCATTTATTGTTAAGAACAAAAGAGCGAAAAGGACAGTTTTAATTAACATATTTTGTACAGTAAGAATATTCTTTGTAAACTCAACATTTGTAGTAGGGTGTAAGAACCAGCCAGTAATTGACCAGTTTATGCAAATTTTTCATAAAAAGTCTCTCTAGAGCTAATTTTTTATTACATGTGGTAAATTCTACTTAGTATCTCGTAAAAAAGGTGATAAAATTAGCTATAGTACAATTTTTCCCTCGTGGTCTAGTATTTTTTGTATTGGATTCAGAATTGTCAAAAATCTGAGGCATCGTAGAGTATTAACCTTCAAATTTAAAATCACCTTAAAACTTGTTAAGTAATGAAATTAATTTTTATTTAAAAACGAATTAGAATAACTGAATTGTCAATGGCCATGTTATAATACAAACAGGTACTTACCGAAAAGATTCTCTATTGAACAGGAGTCAAAGAACTTACATAATTTGCTTTTCAACATTTATTGAAGTCCTTTTCCCACAAATTACTTTCTTGTGTAAGGAGCTTAGGACATCGAAAAGTCCTATGATACAGACCAAAACAACTTTTGAAGTCTTTCTGAATACAAATAACGACCGATTCACAATAATTTTTAATACATTTCCGCATTTTTTTCTTGCTACGGTCGTAGATAATTCCAAAAAGATTTATTCCCTTCATATTCTTCACCAAATACAATAATTTTTCCATATTGATTGCATGGCGAAACCAAAGTAAAGCATTTACGAGGAGACTAGAAAACGAATCGTTTTTAAATGCAATTTCAGGTAAAACGAAGGTCACGTGACGGATTATTTCTTGTTTGAAATCTTTTGTATGAGTTGAGTGTGTCCTATTTAATGCGAAAAGTCGACTGACAAAAAAGTGTCATTTCGTTATTCGGTATCTAACAACCCAAGAATTAATGTTCTCATTTTCTAATTTTGTTTAGAATTCTGAATAGATCTGTAGAAATGTAGAATTCTGAAAAATGAGAAAGATCTGAGGAAGCGTGTCGAATTTCGACGTCATGAGAATATTCTGGAATAGAAAAATTTGAAAAAGACGCTTGAAAAATATTGATAAACAATAATGAATTATTTACAAAAGTTAGAAATGCACAAATAATACAACCGCAACATTTGTGTCTTAACTCAAATAAACAAACACGGAATTCCAAATCTAATTTTTGAATAAAGCATTAATTCTGGGGTTGCCAGATACTCAATTGCAAAATTACGCTTTTATGATCAATGAGTTTGTTTTGTTTGGCTTTCCGCGTTTCGTTACAAATTGTAAATTGTGTAAAATTAAATATTTTAAATATCCATTTTTTATCATTCAAATATTCCTAAATTATTTATATTGTGGAAAGAAATAAAAAATCGTTCCAAATATAATTAAAATTTTAAATTGTTTAAATATAACATTTTGGAAAAAATTGTTTTTCGAGCAATACTGGTAAAACAATTTGATTTTCGATCCATACTGGAAAAACGAACTGAATTGCGTATCGCAATCATTTTATGCTCAATGTTTTTCCTGTGGCATTTTCGAATTGATTTAGCCCCCACCTAGGTTAAAGAGAACGGTGGTTAATATGTAGCTTTGGATACTCTGAGTGTTCGAAAGTATAAGTGTACCAAATTTGGTGTGGATTGGTCAAACGGTGTAGATTGGTATAGAGAACATACATGCACACACATCGATTTATATATATGTAGAGAGAGAGAGAAAGAATCTGCTTTTCCTAAAAAAGCAGATTCTTTCATTTTCCCAAAAATTCACATTTTCCATTATCATAATTTAGTTTCTGTTTGTTAAGCTGCTACTGCTGTATTTATGTGTTGTAAATAAATTATTAAGATGTTAGGTTTTAATGAATTATTTATTTTGTGCAAATTATAGCTAAAGACATGGCTGCTTTGTAGCCGGTATGTGTATAATTCGACCAACTTTCCATAAAATCATGGTTCAATATATAATGATTTTCAGATTTTCGTTTTTTAAATAAATCAAGTGTACAAAATAAAACTATTTAGAAAAGTTATTTTGCGGTAAGAGAAAGTCCTATATTGAAATAAGGAAAATATCGTTAAAATGAGACTGGTAATTTTACGTTGTAATCCGAAGATTTTTTTTGTATTTTGACGTAGGTGTTTTTATTACAAGACAATTAAAATCAGTTAAAATTATATTTGTTTTTCAATTTTCAAATTATATTATTGAATTGTATTGAAAGCTGTACTCCATAGTGAATCAGCAACATCTATCTTTTAAATAGATACGTGTTTTCCATTTAGAAACGGAATTAATTGACCAAAAACGTGTCCCAAATAATCAATTTAAAACTATATGCCAGTTGGAGTAAGCAAATTTTAAAAAAACTTTGCTTGAACATGGAGTATTATCACGGTTGTAAAATATTCTAACTAGGAGTTTTGAGAAGTTGAAAGTTTTCATCTTAAGTGACAAAAAGTCGAGTGACTTTACAAGAAGATACTCTTATGCAACTTTGCTATCTAAAACATTCGTTGAAAACATAGATTTCTTTTTGAAAAACCTTAAAATTGACACCCAGTTTTTTGAAAAATTCTAATCGATTAATTTTGTTTCTTCTGCACAGAAAAAAATCATTTTTAAAGAACGCTGTTATATATCTTGCTGAAAGGAATTTTCAAGCTGAATGTCTTCAAAATTGAAAAGAAGATAATCATGAATATTGTAATCATTGATATGAATAATGAATTTTAATATGATTTTTCACGCTTTCATAATAATGGTGAAAGGAAATATTGCATCCATGGTGCAAGAGTGCTACAAGTAAAAAAATATTGATAGGAAACCAGAATGCAATACTGCATTTTAAGCTTGTCATTGTTAAGGAAGGGAACAACAATCACTCCAAAACATAAAATCGACTTCTGTAGTAGTCTTATTACCACCTTTTATAGTTTAGTCTTCCACTAAAGTGTGATGTCTCTGAAATGATAGATGTATAATATAGATGGATAAAGCAAGCATACATATTTCGTCTAAAGTAAATTGTCAAAAAACTATAAAAATGTCGATATGGAGTTTAAAAAATTATTTACGCTCACTTAAGTTATGTTTACATTCTTCTATGATAGAGAAAAGTTATTATTCTTATTACTTTCAATCAACGTTTAACAAATTCAACCCAAGCAACGTCAGTTAATTCTTTTAGTTTTATATGAAATAAGGTATAAAGAGACTATATTTCAAAATTTATTAATCTTGTTTCCCAAAGTGTTTGTTACGTAAACACAGATAACTTTTTATGTAATGAAAAAATATAGTCCTATATGCTTTTTGATAGATTATAATATACGAATTTCAGTTTTGCTGATTCGCTCGATGCTTAAAGTTTCCATTACTTTATTTTTCACTGACGTATCTCTAATTTGTATTATTTTAGCAATATAAATGAAATTATATTGCTTAAAACTTAATTTTCAAATATTTTAATTAAATTGCCATATCCCATAAAATGCTAAAAACTGCCTATTTCAATTTGGAAAAATTTTACTGATACTTTAAATTCAGAGTCCACATTTTGTATCAAAACAATTGTATTTTTTTAATATTTTACAACTATCCCGAGTTATATACATCCATAATTATGCCGATTTGTTGCCATTATTAATCATATATTTTATCAATATTAATTTAATTTTTACATACCGCTTCCTATTTACAAACGACATAAGCAAGGAATAGTTTACCGTCTTAATAAATTTTAATCGCATATAACTATAATTTACTTACATTCTACGAAAAGAAAATCTTTAGAAATTTCACAACTTAAGTAATAATGATAAACTTATACAATTTCAAGAGTGATGTATCATTTATCTTCGTTGTTCATTTACCTAAGAGATAAATAATAATATAAAATTTGATCATTTTGCAAACGAATGACGGCAACTGGAATGGAAATTACAGACAATCATTTAAAGTGAATATTTGCATGCTACATTCTCTACCATCTGCACTTATCATTTCCAAAGTTTATAAATATGCTCAGTCTAGAGTTCGTCTAGACAAATTGCTCTCGAAAACTATTGGAAAGACTGAATATTCCGTATATCAATACCAACTTTGTTCGAATTGACGGTGGGTGGATAGTTTGTTTAACTTTAGTTGTGTGAGCGATAAAATTTAGACTGACACCATTCCTGAAACAATATTAATTTTGACGTGTCTAAACTAATTACTATTACTTGTTTTTCAAAAGGTTTTCCTGTTATAATCAGTACTTGGAAACTATGAGTGGTTTTTATGAAGATTAATACAACAGTCATTAGACTTTCGGCAAACGATTTTACTGAGACGGTTTTCAGTGTAAATAAACCAGGCGGTATGCGAAGATATCATTTCTACTCTGTAAATGCTCTTCTATAATACGTATGATGATTATCTTTAAAAGTATTTTATTGCCGCTTTACCTAAGTTTGGCATTTAATTTTAATTAGTGTTGACAAATCGTATATCAGTTCGGAATTTAGTATTTGGAATTTTTACTAGTAAAGTACTGAAATCGTATTAAAAAAACAAGCCGTCAACCATAGAGAAAATATAAAAGTAGAGTGAACAATGGTAACCTTTTTGTGACGAAAACTAGTAGTAACGTAGTTGTGCTAGTAAAACTAGTTGAACAAATATCATCTTCATGGTACCTTCAGCAATGTCACATCAGCAATATGTCTAACGAGACCTTCTAATGAAATAAACAGAGCATGTGGGTGAAGTCGCTGTCGTAAGATCTCATAGGTGTAAGGTTGCTGGGAATTGACTTCGTCCGATATGCTATTGAAGCGGAAACAAGTGTTTTCCATCACGCTTGTTAATTATTCTTACATTTGATTTCGTGTTCCTTCCAAAATCATGTAATCTTCAACCGGATGAGTGGCAGGTAAATGCTTTGACCACTATACCAGAGATGTGGCTCGAAAAGTGATCTAAGGGATGCATATCGCAAATTTGGCTTCGTGGTAATAAGGAAACTGAAGGTGTGCGTGATTCTAAACAGAATCCAATCGCATGTGTGAGTAAAATATGGCCAGCCGCAGGAACTCCTATCAGGGGTACTCACCAACATCCCTACGCTTACAAACTGGTATTCGGACATGGAATTACTGTGTGGTAAACAATCGCTATGGCACTATACCAGGTAGTCGGCTCTAGAAGTAATCTTAAGGAGTATCGCATACGCGACACTATGTCTATAAATGTGAAACTAAAAAATTACCATGGTAAGTCGAATTTTTTTCATTTCTTTCCCATTCCATTTTGTACTTTTAAAGTGTCGTTTATGTTTTAAAATACCGTACTCAACATGTTTCCCATCATGTAGTACCCCTGTCTAATGCAGTAGATTTTCAAGGAATGATATGTGATTACACCTTTCCTTTAATTTCCTGAACTCCTTTGGAAGTAAATGATTTCTAGACCATCTTAAGTTTACGAAACGAACTTCAAATGGCAAATTACTAAGATCTCTTACTTCAGGATTAATCGCGGACCGTCGCCAATAACCCATTGCGTTGCTCCAGTGAGACGTAAATTCAGAACAATCTACATTTCAAATGAAATTTGCACACGGAAGAATAAAAAGTATATCATTCAGTCAGTAGAGTAATTTTAACTACTCCTCTGACAGCAGTACATAAATCATCGACTATACTTACGAGAAATACGGGCTACAGTGATTGGTACTGCTGCCTGGGAAGGTAGACATACTCGATGTAACAATAAGGGTTAATGAGTAACCTCATAATTATAACACCACTTTTAAACATAATTACCTCATTCATAACGCCGTCTAACCACCATAACTCAGTTTATCAAGTCAAAAATGTATGAGATATTTTATTCAGTGTCTCAATTAAAACTTTCCTCCCTGCTCTCAATGATCCGCCATGACGTAAAATTAACTCCATCTGGTTACGACACACAGGGATAATTATTCACTGCTGCTGAATCCTGGTTGAGTATAACAAAGACCAGGTTATAAAAGAATATACGTTTTCTTCTTAACTCTCCTGACTTTATAAACTGAATAGCTCGTGATCAAATACAAGAAGGGAAAGTAAAAAATGAGCTTTCAATAAATCGCTTTTTGAGTCAATCTCATAATGGTGTAATAACAGAGCTCCTTCATTGAAAGAAGGAATATGCGCAGCAATACATCATATTTTAAATTGACTCGTGACAGCGCTATGAAAACATAGTACCTAAAGTGAGTTTATTATTGTTATCTTTATTAAAACCCCGAGGGGGAAAGTGGCGGGGATTCAACTCTTCTATCATTCACGCTTTAGGGTCGTCATTCGCGTTTGCGCTCACACAAAGCCACAAAAACACATTATTTAATAGAACCTTTTCTTGATACATTTTCTAATGGATTTAAGAGAATGTGTCCATTTCTTTACCTTGTATCATTTTTATCTGTGCTCAATAGCTTCTATTGACTGACTGATTGAGGGATCATTCAGCTTCTGCTTGATCTCAAAGATTCGCAGATCTATTCCTGCTAACTAATAGAAAATATAAAAGAAAGATACCACTAACAAAAATGTGAGGAACACATGTAGGGTAGCTTACGAAAATCAATACATACACGTATCCTATAGCATGCAGGTTACTTTCGTTAGAAGTTCCAGTGACAAACGAAAGCTTCATTGTTATTTCGTATTATGCTTAAAATATTTTCGTAATATCATGAAGATGAATCTACAACATTGGTGTAGTTGAATTTAGGTTCACTAGATCCTTCTTATAGAGTTTTCTTGAAGTTTCAAAGTTTTCTTAAAACTATTAAATCAACAATCAGTTCCAAGTTAAGTTAAAAAAATACTGCATTTATTTTATTTGAATGTACTGAGAAATTATTGTAAATTTTAAGCTAAAGTCAATTGAAACATATAATTGATAAATAGAGCGTAAATGACTAAAACTACTTAAATATTAATGGATAACATTCGATAGATATATTATTATTCTGTACCTTCGGATTCATGTAGGAACTTGAATTATAGTGTTCTTAAGTTTTTCAGACATGAAGAAATCATTGAAACTTGGAGGAATGAAATCAAAATTTCAAATAGTGTGCCTACAGAGCCCAGAATTAGTTTAATTATCTGGAAAGTGCACTGCATAAATTTTTAATTTAAAATAACACTTCAAAGCAGCACTTGAAATCTGATTGGGGCAATATTTTGGATGAAATGCAGCCAAACCTCTTTGATTATGCTATTTTCAATGATTCGTATCATTCATACACGTAAATATGAAAAAGAAATGGAAAATCGAAGTAAATTTTTATAATAAAAGATTAATATATAATACTCATTTTTAAAACTTACTTAATCCATGCATTTAAATTAATTTGTATTATCTCCACATCCCATTCACTTTACGTGGCTCAAAATTACGAGACGTTGTTCTCTGATCTTTCTCTTCGGGATTGATCCCATACCTTCACAAATAGCCCATTATTTTGCTCCAGTGCGACGCTTATTAACTACCTACCTACTCACCCATTCACCTCAACACGCTACCTTCAAACATCTTAAAATACATATCTTAGCAATAGCATCCAAACTCACTCCAACTAAAGTGCATGCCACCCGAGTCTCAGACAGCCTTTCCTATCAAACAAGAAATTATGGGACACCGCACGGGTCTGCAAAGACCCCTATCTCTGAAATATCAGGTGACGCGACGCATACTCAAAGAATAAAAAAGAAACATCTCTCATAATCATCAACCAGCCACGCGGGATATAAACCGCTTAACATCGTTACCACCACACACCTGTGATCGCCAACACCCTCCCCACTCACATCGTAAACAGCGACGGGGGCGGCGACCAAAGCCCCGGATTTATCTGGCTAATGAAAACTCTTGAGGAATAGATGGGCACTTTCAGTTCCTCCCTCTTCCCCAGACCTCGTTCCCGTGTCCGTGTCAGTCTCGGGGGAAGTCGGAGTCCGTTCTCGTAAAAGATGCCGCATGACGGATGTGAGGGATGAAGGGCAAACAAGAGAGAGTTGCTGAAGCACCTTTAAAATGTGCCAGTTTTCTTCCGTAAAGTGCAGGAAATAATTTGGCTTTGGCTTAGTTCGACTCTCTTCCTCGAGGGTGTATGCAAAGCAGTTGGGGGATGTGGTTAGGGAGTGAATTAGCGTGGTGTAGATGTTTTGAGTTTGACGTTTAGTTACACGTTAATTATGTGGTGTCCGCGTTGAAATGAGAAAAGGAAAATTTTATTTCTAAGATTCAAACCAAGACCAGCACGTAGTATCCACGCTGAAGTTTCTTAATTGCTAATATCCATTGATGGTCGGTGTGCTGCTCCAGTGCGACGTTAACTTAAATACCTACCTACCTATTGATGGTAGTGTTGTTACTCATAATGCATACCTTATTTAAATCCATTTGTAATAATTCAAGCATCGATATGCACATTTCAATCGATCGACCAATTGAAATAAAACTATTCAAAAATATAAAACAACATTTTGTTTACATTTTTCAAATGCGCTCTTATTGAAATTGATTCTTATTTCCAATGAAGTGCATTGTAAAAACTTTACACCTCAGTCATGGTAACGCAATGACCATCTGAAATTCAACTTCAATTGCATCTCATTCATTGTGTTCAAAGGTGATATTCAATACATTTTTACCTCTAAACCTATTTTCAGGTTGGCTTAAATTATCGTTTTTTCGGTGCTATCTTCTAGGTTTATCATTGCCTACTGGAATCAGACTGCTGAATAATTTCATTAGAACGGAGAGAGAGCTCTTCCGCGAAGTTCTGGCAATATTTTGTAGTCCCTAGCTCAAATTAAGCTTATTTGAATTTTGCTGCAAAATTCGCGAATTAATCTCCTACCGGTTGGTATTATATTGTTTATATTCGCTTGTACCATTTCTATATTGGTACCATTCACCAATATAGAAATAACACCAATATCTGTGCCACTTACGTTAGTGAAATATATTTATATGCATTGATGACAGCGCAGTTTTATTTCATTATTCATCGATTTATAAAAGAATTGTATCATAACGCTGTGATTCAGAGTCTCTTAACAGTGATTGATAATAAATCAAAACAAATGTATACTTAAACTGATGAGGCTCAGTGGGTTTGCCTATTGAGCTGGCATCCTGTTAGCTATAGGCGGCGCAGGTTTAATTTCAGTACCTTCCCTAGGTTTATATTCTCTTCTGTGTTAGTAATACCTTCCTTATGTGATTTTTCATTACTTTACGTTGTTTGTATAGTGTTTGGCACAGCTTGGCCAAATATGTAACTCTTGTGCCATAAAACTCAGTCAACCTACTAAAACTCAATTTATTACATCTGCAAATTTTTCAAATAAGGAAGTCAAGATTTTAAATGGAATTTCACAAATAGGGAGTTTTTTAATCTCCAATGTCTCAAAATTAGAGCCTTGATCCAGAGGATCTAAGCCTTTGTGGGCAATAAAATCCTGAACAAAAGTGTAACTGATCGGTTGGGTTTTATGGCGCAAGAACCACATTTGGCAAAAATGCGCCAAACACAAAACTGATAACGATACAAACAAGGAAATTTTACTGTCACAAAAGAGAGAAATACATCAAGGGAGTTACAGAAACTGAACTTGCGCCACCTAGAACTCACAAGTTGCTAGCCAGATAGCAAAATCACTGAGTGACAAGTATTCGACTGATATTATTATACGTAAAGAGAGCGGGTAAAACAAGTGTGCTAAGTCAAGTTAATAATATTTCTCTTACACTCCCGATAACGAGTTCATTCAATTAATCAATCTCGTAAATTTTTGCAAAGTAACATTTTAATCCATTGAATTTTTTAACTTTTACTATCCAAGACTGAACTGGCATTTAACTGATCACTTGATTTATTATCTGTGAAGGAGTCGATACAAGATTTCTCTCTCTAGACCCACCACTTCCCGGCTCGCCGTGTATGGCTTAGAGCCCTTTGCAGGGAAGTGGGGGAGACTACTGCCACCGAACACGAAAGAAGACAACGAACCACCCCGACCCAACGGTGGGAAGCACAGCCAGATCCTCACGTGTGGCCCCCAAGCACCAAAGGCACCACCATTTATTAATTAATTAAAAAATTTACAAAACGGACCAACAGTGTCAACAAAAAAAACGTAGAGACGACCGACGGACACGTCGGTTTACAGGGACGAGAGGAAATACATAAATATAACTTATTGAAATATAATAAAACACACTTTTTTTCACAAAATTAAAACACTAAATAGTTAAAACTTCTAAAATTTCAAAAATATTAAAACAATGCAGGTGAAAAAATGACAATGAGTTAAATAAGATGTAATAATGAAATTAATCAATTAAAAGTGTGAACCATGTAATGAAAAATACAAAACAATGATATATTTCCAGTTGTAGCGAATGTCCGCAAGTGCAGAGCGCCCCCTCGCGGTGCATAAAACGTAACTATTCAGTTGACAGCGAGAACTCATGACAGTAGGATGTTGTCCCCCGAGATCCCCCTTTGTAAATTTACACTTAGTTTCTTATTGTACATTTTGTAAATATTTGTGATCGTGTAGGTGTCTGAAATAAATGTGGTTTGTATTTAAACCTGGACTCGTGCTTCCCAAACACAAAGTCACACAGTATAATAATAAAATAAGGGTGCAAAACAATAAGTGAAACGAAATTTACAAATGAGATTTGAAATATGAAAATAGGAAAATTCTAAAAATTTAAAATAAAGTAAACCACAGTTGGAAAAAAGAGGAAACACGAGACGTAGCGGCACACCGAAGTGGAGGAGCCAAGGACAATCAGTCTGAGGAATGTGGGTCGGCCGCCACCTCCCCAGCCGCCAACACACAGGATCTTATCATTGACAAAGAGATGTTGTTCTTTAAGATCCCAGAGAGCCAAGCAGGTTTATTTATTTCTGTTGGCTCTCTAATATGATTTTTAATTGCGTGCGGGCAGCTGAAGAGGTAATGGCCGGCGTTGCCCAACATCCCACAAGTGCAGAGGTCAGTATCTTTGAGTTTAAATCTATGTATATATGCCATGAACGGGCCATTCCCTGTCAAATACCATACAAGGTAACGATCTGTGACGAGGGAGGCAGTACTCCGGAATGAACCCCTTCAACCGGAGACCAGACTCCGAGTTGGTATAGTGTTCCTACCAGTTGGTAATAATAGACTCTCCCAATTTCTTTTTTACATATGAGAGAGGGACAGGAACATTTAATCCCTCGCCACAGTTGGCAGCCAGCTTAGCATGTTGGTCAGCCAGCTCGTTCCCGGCGATTCCCACATGGGCCCGGACCCAATCCAGGCCAAATCGATACAAGATTTTCCAAGTCATTTTTAAATCAAATTAAACTAATTGTTTACCAGTTTACGTTTTAACCTTCTAGCTTTCACGATTGCCAAAGCGGCCCTTCATCCAGAGACACAGTCGTCAGTCGAGCTCCCCAAATACTAATTTGCTTTTCTTCTCCTCTACCAGTGAAGAGGGTAATCGGTCAACCCCACATCACAAAGGCCTCTTGAACATCCCTTTGTCATATGAAGAGTTAAATGATCATCATATCTTATGGGGTCGTTTTCTAACAAAGTACATCTGTTTGTCAGTCTGTGTATCGGATAACCTCTTGTGAGATTTTTGACATGAGCTTAAATATATAAAAGAACCAATGTTTCCGTTTGTGTAAATTACAGATTACTGGGAATCGAAGCCTGAGAGACTGATTGAGATTCTTAATTAAAAATTTGAGTTCGTGTGCATAAGTCAGCTCCTCTTATATACAAAGCCACTTCCTCCGACTGGTAGCTAGAAATACTCCAAGAAATGGTGGGAACATTAGCTTAGTAGTGATCGCATGGGGTATGCTCTAACCCAATACTCAAAAGAACAAAATTTTAAGAATGTATACAGTAAGAATAGGAGTATTTTGTTTGTAGCTGACTTTTATGTTTCCTATCATCTGAAAACCCAGTTTCAGCCCCCCTCGGTATTTTAGAATGGGAGACCACGGATTTCTAACAAATGGGTAGTAAATAACACACGTCTTTTCGTGTTGAACTTGATACTTAAATAGAGTGACATTGAAAGGACAGATAACTAATGTGTCTTGATGTCACCCAGGTATCTGATGTCCTATCCTGCACTACTTTTCGTGTGACGCATACTTGGCCTTCGCTGTCAACACAGAATTTGACTGCAGTACGCTTGTCGTTTCATGTAAAAACTAATTCTATGATATTTTTTGTGCCGACATATCTATAACAATAGCTGAAAAATATATATTGGTTAAAAGAATAGATCCGAAATTTAATTAAGATATAGAAATACGAATTCCCGATTTATTAGCGACAGTAGGATGATAGTCATAATGTGTGATATATTTCTAATAAACAAGTTTTGCTATCCCGTCGGCTTAATGTCCTCCCACCCAAAGTGTGATACAGCGAAGTATTGCTCTGTCCCCGCATTTAAAAGTGTACCTATCAATGGTTTTAGAGAAAGACATTGAAAAGTTCCCACAAACTATAAAGCCTCCATTTCAGGAATATAACTGGGCCGTGATTCTAGTGAAAGTTCATTTACATATGTGCCTAGATGTTTTGGATCTTCAATTGGAAAAGAAAACCATTACAAAAAATCACTCTGCTTTAAATTCTACCTTGGAAGAATTATTGGAAAATGATCATTCGTATTATATTGTATTATTTTTCTGATTTTCTTTCTTAAAGATTTCAAAGCAAAACATATATTTTTACTTCAAAAAAAGTATCACGAATTTTTTATACTATGCTTTAAGAATAAAGTAAATAATTACAAATTGTTACCGATAGCACAAGAGAAAAACAGAACCCATTTTATTCCCGTAGCAAAAGCTTTGAAATAAGACATTTGAGGAAAATAAATAAATGAAATTGCTCTTTTAAGACATTTATTGAAAAAATATTTACTTAAAACGTATTCGTAGAGAGAACAATGCGTTTGATCGAAAATTGAAAAATATTTTCCTAGTTCTTTTATAAATAGCTACACATTGTTTTAATTTTGCACTATACTTCAGAGAAAGAAAAAGGCTTTTACGTGTATAGATAAAGTTGTTTTTGTAATCGCAATTTCTTTTTATTCCTGTTTTCCTTACGATTTAAAAATATTATGTACTAGTTGCCAAACTTCAGCAAACCACGAACATGTCTACTTCCAAATTTCTCTTGAAAGTTGAAAAGATCTTTATGTACGAACTCCCTATCAAAATAAGCGGTTTTTTCGGAGCCGGTGTAGGATCTCCTGATTAGTTCGAAAATAAGTTGAAAAGGAGGTGGAAGAAATATTTGGTGATATATATAGTACAAATGATACTCGGGTGTTTTGGGATTTTGACGACCTGGTCTTCACACACGTACGGGTGTCACAGGGTAAAGTATCAATGCAATTTGAAGAATTTTAACGCAATCCCTCAATAAATGTAATTGCTCAGAATTATTTTCGTTTTGCCTCGAACCATTCTTAAAGTTTCCGAGACAAGAAATTGCCAAGTAATGACATTTATATTCTTAAAATACTGCTAGCTTACATTTCAAAAAGGTATAAAGGAAATAATAATGCGGCAAATTTTATGTAATTCAAGAGAAATCGAGAACTTACTAATCGCATGTTCCTCCAACCTGTGAAAACGTGACTGAGCACAATAGAGGGGATTGCCCATCTTGTGAAATCCCTTCTATTGAATTGAGGTATCCCAGTAATCTGTCCTCTCTTTCGGTTTACTTTCGCCTACCCTTTTGCTTTTTGTTCTTTTCCCTCTCCCTTGTTGTTGTCGTGTGTTAGGCACATCTTGTCGAAATATGTGCCATAATCCCAAAACCAACCAACCGTTCTCATTTTTGCTCGCCCATAGACTGCGTTATACTTTTAAATTCATCTTAATTGATTTTCAACAAAAAAGGGCTTTATGTTTAGTTTAACAGATAAGAGTTCTCCAAAAAAATATAATTACATTTACCCTCCATTTCCTTAAGTTTCAGCAATATAAGTCTAAAAATAGAGTAATAGACCCGCATTATGATGGAAATGGGAAAATTACTACACTTATAATGATTGAGTTTAACACCATGATTAGATTATAGGTTTTACAACAGAAAAATTAATCCTAACTCTAAAAGCACATCGAAAAACCAAACTCATACAGATTTATATAGCTTCGAAAATTAATTAAATATTACTACCTGCATGTTGTTCTCAGATTGAATGCATATACGGTAATTATAATTATCTGTGTTCTGGGAAGTTTACTAAGTTAAGGTTGGTAGGTAAGTATTTTAATTAACGTCGCACTGGAGCAACACAGTGGGCTATTTACTAAGTTAAAGAATTTATATATTCTTTTCGATGGTTAAAAATCAAATTATTAACAGTTCATGTTTTATATTGGTATACTTTAGTCTATTATATGAAATGTATTAAATCAAGCCTTAAGAGTCTTCCAGTTTTTGCAGTATAAAAATAAAGTTTTTAAAATATTGGAAATTTAGTTTTAATCCTATATAAATGAGACAGAAAGGGAAAGCATTTTCTCCAAATGAAATGGGTACAAAACAAAATCATTTTAGCACTTCAAGTAAAAACAATATTGTAATACAAGTCCCCGTGTCTAGTAAAAAATTACGTTACAATAAAATTTTTATACCCACATTTTCAAATGGCAATCTTTTGCATTTGGTTAATGTACAAAATATAATAATAAGAAATACTTTTCCAAATTTCAGCTGAAAGACAATTTCGTAAGTCCAAAAATTTATGATTTATAGATAAAGATCATGACGCTAAGACCATAGTTGACCAAGCTGCACCAGATACAAGACAGTCAATATCAAGTAATGGTCAAACACACGCAAGGAAAGTTTTAATGACACGGAAGAGAGAAATACGCCCAAGGAAGAATGGAACCTGACAGGAATTGAACCTATTACGTCTACAACTCTCAGGTAGTGAGCATACTCACTGAGTCATTACGGACCCTCGATTTAAGATGAAATGTAAAAATAAAACAAATTCTGATTGAGCAATATAATATGGACTATTGATTGCATCAAATGGGAAAGAGATTGTGTAATTAAAGAACATATTATTTTATCCCCAAAATATTACATAAATTAAGCACTTTCTTAAGCTAGCTGTAGAACCTTCCATTCAAGTGATAATAAATTATTCATTCCCAAACAAGCATATAATTTGTGTAACTTTTTTTCATTTAGCATTGCTTTTGTTTAAGATTTAACTGTTGCTGGATGTAATTTGAATATCTCCCCGGAAAATTCTATTCAATTAGAGAAAATATCAGGGTAGAAAGCACAACCTCTTTCCATCGAGTTACCCATAACTTGAGAACAAAACTAATGTTTATTCTTGAGATTAACTCCAGTTAGAAAGTAGAGTATTCATAAGTACGTGAAATGCATTTCTTTCGATTACACATTGCTTCGTTGAGTAAATCATGTCTGCAGAATGCCTTTTGGATCTGCTTATTGAATTA
The DNA here is from genome assembly GCA_933210815.1 of Meta bourneti. Taxonomy (NCBI): domain Eukaryota; kingdom Metazoa; phylum Arthropoda; class Arachnida; order Araneae; family Tetragnathidae; genus Meta; species Meta bourneti. The sequence goes on along the minus strand of OW119924.1, from coordinate 73,259,300 downwards.
ATCTGCTCACAAATAAAGAGTTTTTCTTAATTACTAAATTATAGCGTTTCAACACAATTTTCTGGTGATATATATCTAGTATTTCTTTGAGGTTTCAACGATGTTGTTTTGAAGCTTGGACACAATAAGTAAGAAATCTGTTTGCTTTAATGAAAACTGCTAATTCAATTAAGAAATTAATAGATGAACGAATAGTACGTAATTGGTTTTTAACAGTAACTTATCATGTGGAAGTATTCATTTTCAGTCCCTGAAAAGTTTATTAAAGCTTTGCAGGCTGAAAAGTATTTGCTTGGTTGGTAGTTGAGTTTACGTAGTACTGGAGCAATACAAATGTCTATTGAACATCAGGATCAAATAGATAAGTGTGTTAGAAAGTTGTATTTTATAGTGAATGGTAAAGGTTTTAAAGTTATATTTACGAAACTATCTTGCTTTTTCCATGTGCTATCTTGATCTTGTCGCAGTTGTTGCTGCTTATTCCGTCTGGTCTAGCCACCAGACAGACCAAGCCCAACCAGACACTCGTTCTTGAAAAAATTATTATTTGATCAGTATTCAGACATAAGTTTGAAAGGCTCATCCAATACAATACAGGATGCGATTTCTAGATTCGCATTCCTTCTTGCACTTAGGACAGAGAGGAAAAGATTTTGACCATTCAAAAAATTCGAGTTCCTAAGATGCCCATTTCGCAATTTAGAAAATGCTGTTTGAGTCGCTCTTTCTCCTTTGTCCCCAAAGATATACCTGGGATTTTCCAGGGTGCCAGCCATGATTGGGAGGAATTCGCAACATTGCGCTATTTTAAATTATTGTTTTGGGTAACTCTTACAAAGTAAGATAATCAGATACCGCAAGATCATCTAAAAAACTCTGTGGCCAGTCTGCAGCAATGTCATGTTATTGTAGTTCACACTGATCACTCATACATCTTCTACAGATAGAAGGTAACTGCACGTAATATGAAACACTCCAGTCTCTTTAGCTATTTATCAAAATCTATCGCAATGTTTTCAAAAAGTTTCTCTGTATTTGGAAGGCACCCATATTCTGTTTTGCGGGTCAGTCGATTATCCCTTTTTTTGATAGGGTCGCCTTGGTTCAATAGGTTTTCCAGGTGTCCTAGCAGCCTGCGAGTTGTTTACGGCGTAGTTCCCATTCCTTTAAATTACCCTGAGTGTATTTCTCTCTTGTGTCAATATAACTGCGTTTGTGTGTGTATGTCCATTACTTGAAGTTGCATGTCTTATGTTTGGCATAGCTTGGTCAAATAAGGCCCTTGCGCCATAAAAATCAACCAGCCGTATTTTTTATATAGAAGCATTTTTTCTATTTCGAAGTGCTTAAAATATTTTTTAAGCTTATTTAGGAAGTCAATTATTTAAGAGGAAATAAGTCAAATATATATTTCCATTGCGCATGATTTATCATAAAATAAACTTTTTGCGATTGTAGAATACTGGTTTTCCGCTAAATTTATTTTTCCTTGAAACGAATGTGTCTTTTCCGACGAAGCACATGTGTAAACAATACGGAAAACACAGACTGCTAGCGATGTGTAACATATTCTACATTGCGTGCATTATCCCTTTTATAAAACATATTTTTAAAATAAAATATTTTTTATGCTAGAGAAAGCATTTGCTATGAGGAATGAGTATATTTAGAAAATTGAAAATTAACATCAGTATTCTGCGTCAAAATTAGATTTATAAAGTTATGCGCAATATATCCAGGGAAAATTTCAAAAATTTACCCAGTGTCATCTGAACTTTTCTGGCAACATATGCATTGCCTTTTGATAATATGTTTACAACGTCGTAATTTAGTGAAGAATTAAAGATAACTTCAATTTTTATATAAAAATAGTTATATTTCAGAAGAAAATAAAGACGCACACACATATATTTAAAAGGTCATTCGATTATTAATTTTTTTAGAATTTGAGATTTTATATCCCGCCAGAGTTGATACAGAGTAGTTTCGGAGCTAACTAATCGTCTTATTTTACCAGTCTTTTGGTATTTAATTTAGAAAACGTTCAGGTGCTATACAGATCTACGTCGTTGAAAGCATGTAACTACCTGTTAAACTGCATTACATTATTGAAATATAATATGCTAGCAGAATTACCCGGCATTGCACGCTCGTCGTCTGACCGTGGTTCAAAATTACACGGTGTCCTTGGATCTTTCCATTTGGGTCTGATCCTGGACCGTCGCTACCAAATACCCGGCATTGCTCGGATTAAATTTACTGATTTAATTGCATTATCATGTAAACTTAAATCGAAATTCAAACAAAAATTATGATTACGCATCTTATTTTAACGTTAACTGTCTTATTTTAAAATAACCTCATTTTAGCGTTGCCCTCTTTTAGAGTAAGATATTACAGTCAAATTGTAAAAGGGGTTTTGTTTTTACACTTAATTTATTTAATAAAACCAATTCTAATCAAATCATTATGTATTGAAACAATTATTTTAATGGTAATTTACAATAACGCCAAAAAATGAACCCACGTCCTTAGCAATGTGTTGCACAAAATAAATATTCTATGTAAACAAAAATGGAGTGTTTGTTTTAGACCCATTTCAAGTTAGTTGTCCGTTAGGGGCCCTTCTGATGAAAAATCCGTCTCTTGCACGTTTGGTGTCTGTGTGTCTGTCCATCTATCTATATGTGTGTATGTGCCAGTACTATGTCCAAACGGTTGAATATATTTTCATGAAACTTGGCATACATTGAGTACTTACATTCATTCGGTGAACGTTTTTTCTTTAGTCTGTCTGTTTTCCCGTTTTATGTCTGATTTTGTGTTTGTACAAGTATCACATAGATTTTGTTCCATATGTTTTAACACATTGTGTATTATTTTATGCATAATATTTTAGTTTAGAGAATACAATATTTAAATTTTCTTTATTTGAATACTTAGATGAGTTGCATGCTAAAATATCAGAGAAGTATACTTGAATCAACCATAATTTGGTAGTTTTGGAGAAGCTGGAATGCACATTGAGCATTGCGATTACTTTAATAGTTTTACCAGTGCTGATGAGAAAGCAATTATTTTTCCAAAATGATTGTTAAGGAATTTTAACGCTGATACTTCATTTATTTTGAGCCTTATTTTTTTCTTTCCGAAATATCTATAAAAGATTTCTGAATTTTTTTTTGTATAGACGATATTTTGTAACTAACAGAAACGAAACAGACTCTTGTGTTCGTTGACCACGTGCAGAGAGATTTTTTGTTTTTTTCGCTCGGAATTAATTTGTATTGTTTCATTTTGTAATGTTCAGCTGTATGTTGTGGCAACTATACGAGATCACGAGATAAACAAAAGAATCAGGGATATCCGCAAAACCACTTTTTTCAGCCAACTTTTCGTTAGTTTCATTTCGCGTTTTCTGTTGTAGAATTTAATAAACATTTAGGTTTTAACAAACTTATTCCTTTTCATCGAGTGTATACATCACAACGTATTCAATTTAAGGAGGCATGTGAGTTAGAATAAAGCTCATTTTAGTAGAATTGTGCCGTTATTGGAATAATATTAATGTTAGAAAAATATCCGAACTTGGAGCTTTTGAAATATTAAAAATTCTTTATCATAGTAACGCAAGATTAAGGTCATTTATTTTACCAGTTTAAGCTATATTTAAGCAACTTATAAAAGTTTGTTGAAAGCAGTGATTTTCTTTTTACAACACGCTGTCAAATCGATTTACCCTTTTTAAAAAATGGCAATAGGTTACCTTTTCTTTTTGCTGAAGACATTCAATTTTAAAACAAATTCTTTTATTATTGCACATGTTGAAAATGGAATTTCCAGGAAAAAGTGTTCACTTAAAAAAATTTAGTGATGAATATCTTATCAAATAAATTTGTCTTCCTTCCCTTAAAGATGGCGAAATTCAAAAATCTCGTATGCATGGTGCATGATCATAAATAAAAAGAATATTGGTAGGTAAACTATGAGTACGAAAGTATTCGCCGTAGATTCGTTACTTTTACGAGTGGAATTACGGCAATTTTACAGGAAATTAAAGAAAGGACATTCCTAATCCCTCCCTAACAATCCTCAAAATAGTTTTTTGTAGTGAGTACCTTAGAGAGATCTTTCGCCATTTTTCAGTTTTGTCATACAGCAAGGGTACGATGTATGTGAAATGAATGACACAGATGGATATGTCTGTATAATATTTGTGTCCAACGTTGTAAAAGTTACAAAGATATCGAAAATGTGTTAAAAGTTATTTTCCTCACACTTAAATGATTTGGTATTTTTCTATGAAAGACAAAAGTAATTATATTTTCTGATCTCTTTTTCAATCTATAGTTGACCAATTCAACCCGGATAAGTTCGGGTAATTTTGCTAGTTAGTTAAATCGAAAATGGGAACTTTATTTTTGTGTTGCCAGATACCAAGAAGTAAAATAATGCTTTTACTATCGTCAGTGGGTTTTTCGCATTAAAAAGACTCGTTTCCATACAAAATGTAAGAATTCAAAATTAAATGTTTTTAAAAATTTCATATCATTAGTCAACTATTTATAAATTAGTGATACCGTGGAAAGTAATAAGAATTGAATTCAAACGTAAGTATTAGAATTTAAATTCTTTAATACAATTTTAGGAAAAATTGTTTTCCCAGCAATACTGGTAAAACAATCTGAGTTGCATACCACAGTGGAAAACACTCAATGTTATTCCTATAGGATTTCGAATTGTTTTTAGCTCCCTCTGCACACTTACGACGAATAGAACGATGTTAATATGTAACCTATATTACCTGCAGGGTTCTAAAGAATAAGTGTATCGAATTTGGTGTGTATTGGTTGAACTGTAAACTTGCATACGGAACATACAAACGCCAACTCTGCATTATATGTATGGATTACATAGTTTATTTGTATATTATTGTTTGTTGTACTTTTATTATTGTTTACTCATACGGAAGCTCAAGTTGCTCTTGTAGAAAGAAAAATCCAGAGACGAAGTGTGTTTGAACACAGATATATTTAATATTGAACGGAAAAATTATTTAACATTGTTAAATGCACTAAAATGGAATAAAATTTCACCATTTGAGATTTTAGAAACAAAAAAGGTTGAGTCGCTACGAATAAGAGCTAATTTGGTTAAGGAGTTTGGTTGTGTTTGTTGTTTTGAATGGTACAAGAGGTCAGATCTGGCCATGCTTGTTTGATGAAAAATGTCATTTGAAGCCATTTTAAAATGCCATATCAAATAAAACACCGAACCCTATCTAACCATAAGAAGTCTAAAGTAATGAAAAGTAAGTGTAAAAATGTAAAATGTATACTTATTTGTAATATTTTTGATTAAATATGTACGGGCCTTGATGTAAAATACGAATACTTCGTGTTTGTGACAAATTCGTTAATGTTCCATATAAGAAACCGTTTTTTTAAACCGTTCATTTTGACTTATTTTAGTTAAAATTAAAAGTTTTTCCTTAAATGTTTTATTTAAATGTTTTTATAAATTATCTTTCCGCATATAAAGTGAAGATAATTTTTGACATAATTCGCAATTTAATTCATGGGAATTCCTACTTACCTACCATTTCGCCATTTTTCAAATTCAAGTATTTCATATTACATTCCTTTACATTATTCTGCATTGAATCTCTGCACATAATTACAAATTTTAGTTCCCATTCTGTGAACATAAAAATACTTAATAAAATTCACAAGTTACTTAATAAGTTGTTAGATCTGTATATATTTGAATACATCGAGATTTTCTAATCTCTTCTGAATAGAGATGTCATTATGTCATTTCATTGGATTATTTTTCTGTCAATTTAGATTTGTATAGATTATCCTAAATTGGACAATTTATTCACAGATTACAAATAGGTTAATCCGTGTGTCAGATACTTTATTACTTTGATAAATTGTATCGGTAAGTTCAGAAACCACGTGAGCAATTTTTAAAATTTGAGAGAAACGGGCTCATCAGGGACTCATGCGGTTTCTGCTCATTTTTCATCCACGAACTAATTTTTTCATGGCTTTTTACTTATCAATTGAAGCCAAGGACAAATCTCATTTCTTCACACATTAAGTATCGACCTTAAACAAGCCCATTCATGCAGTAAATTCAGTTTTCAAAATTTTAGGATTCATGTGGTTTCTGAATTCACCGTTTCATTTCTTTTTGAAATATAAAAACCGAATAAGCGAAATATGATTTTCCTGTATTCATTTTAAGTCGCACATGAAATACTACTTTGTGGGGGCATGACAAGTCTGAAGTATGCTATAGAAAAACGAAAAGCTTGATTTTCGATGATAAGTTTGGTAGTATACATAAAGAGTAAACATATCAGAGTAAACATAATCTGATTAGCTTGGAGCACTAGATATTTCCAATTGAAAGGTTAGATCGCATTATTTTAGTAACCTATGCACAGTATCAGCACTTCATTGCACTTTTGTGCGTGGCCCCCTTTGAAATAATAACCTTGCGTCATGAAACCTCAATATTCAATCCAATCCAATCCTTCAAATTAATCCAATCCAATCCTTCAAATAAAAACATACCAAAAAGCTGTTTGACCGAGCAATACTATTTCTTGCAGAATTCTTATCTATTTTTAAAATTAACTTTCTTCTTAATTGTTTGTATTAAGGAGAAATGTGATATTCATATTTATTATTTATGTTAAACTTTTGAACGATGCGCTCATTTACATTAAGTCTTGAGATCCACGTATATTCTCTAGCTGTACATGAATTAATAGTATACGATTTTAAAATAAAGGTTTCACCGATAGTAAGCATATTTATTTATTTAAGCTTGTCTTTTGCGAAATCTAACACTTTTTCAGTCCATCAGGAAAGTTCAGCTAACTTTACATCAAACAGTTTCCACCATGTGTACCAAAAGTAATGGCGCTGAAAGATTCTTTGGAAAAAAATTTAAAGTCCGATAAAATACTGTAGGGAAACATCCGAATTGTTAGTAAAAAACTCACATAAGTAGTCAAAACCTCCGCAGCCCTTACCTCCAGAAAAAAAAGGAGTTCCTGCCCAAAATAAACCCGGCCAATCAATAGTATCCTGGAAGGAAAATGTTTAGGTAAGACAAGGACTTCAACTTAACGTTTCGTTTTTTGCTTCCCCCAAATTGCCTTCCCCTTCCGCCCTTTGCCTCCAAACCCTTAAGAAACGAAACAAAATCAATAGCCTCAGCTTCAAGCATGATACAAAGTCAAATACAAAGAAGCATCGGCTCGATAATCAATCAACAACGAAATGTTTACCGATGGCAGGGACTCTACGGGATGTTTCTGGAGTTTCCAAAGTAATTTGAAACCAGGGGGGCTAAAGTGATGGTCTCTCTGCGAAAAGACAATATAATTGAATAGAATCTCTGGGTAGATAAATACAATGGCTACACAAATTTCGGTTTGACTTTATTAGCCTGCACCATTAAAGTCCCATCGAACAACTGAACTGTAATTGCATTTCGAGGATGCTCCACAGGTGATTTTTCGGGACAAGGTATTTAAAGTTTTTTATACTCTGCGATGCAGATACTGTAATTTAATTTGCAAATCATTGTACGATACTTAAATAATAATAAAAATTGACTGGGATGACCTTATAGGTCTTTATCAAGAATATTGTATTGGAGAGGAGGTACTGAATAAAAATTTATTAAGGGCTTCCCTCTGCCACGTGTATGGGATAATCACACAAATATTTTAGCGTGAAAGATTAATTATTAGTCCAAGCACCTTTTTAATTAAAATAAAGTATTCTTAATTAAAAAAATAATTAAGAGATGTCCCGTACGTGACGGCTTGATATTAGTTCTTTTTGTATAGAAAAAATGACAGATATACCCTAAACATTTGGGATAAGCTTACTTGAAGAAAAAATAATTTAATTTAAAAAGAAGTATTTTGATAGATAAATAATATTAACAGATACAGCTATTTTCATGACTAAAAGCTGTACATTATTGTCCCATTTTTGACAGTGGAATACCCCTTTTGCGTAAAAAATGTCATTCTTTGGTGATAGGAATCTCAATTTGAAAATGTTTGGCCTTAGTAAGTATTTCAAATGCCTAACTTTTTAGCCCATTTCAAAAGCATTGTTTGGAGTTAGCAATTTAATTGAAAAATTTTAAATACGTGTATTAACAAATTTGTATCAGATATATATAATGTTTTTCTTCCATTTGTAAGTATGTATACGAGGTTTGTTCAAAAAATATCCGACCATAATTTTTCTTGCATAAACAAATGAAGCTAGGGAGGTGTGGTTTGGTGCACGTATATAGGCGATACTAATGCGCATGCTTGAATTTTTTCTGCTTGCAGAAGCTGTCAGTCGCCGGCAAACCACCAATGAGTGAGGAAGTGTAAGTGAGCGCTGTCGGATTTTCGTTTTTGACAAAATGACAGGAAACTTAAACAATGCTACTGCATAAAATTTTGTGTAAAAGCTTGGCGATTCCCAAGTGGAAACGATCCGCAAGATTCAACAGGCCTTCGGGGACGAAGCAATGGGCACCACACAGATAAAGGAGTGTTACAACCGCTTCAAAGATGGCCGCACGTCAGTGGAGAGTGAAGCAAGCTCTGGCAGGCCTGAACATCCAGTAATGAGATCGTTATTGACCAAGTGAGAACCCAGGTGATGCAAGATCGTCGAATCACGTTCAGAGAACTTGCAGACGAGACGAGCATCAGCAATGGATACGTTCATTCCATTTCGACTGAGGATTTGGGCTTCAGGAGAATCTCAGCGAAGTTCGTGGCAAAGGTGTAACGATCGAGCAGAAGCCTTCCGTTTGGAGGTCGCTCAGGACATTCTGGAGACTGAACAGTGATCCCAACTTCTTCAACACAGTGATCACTGGCGATGAGTTCTGGGTTTATGGGTGCGACCCAGAAACCAAGTTGCAGTCATCACAATGGAAGCATCCAACATTCCCGAGGCCAAAAAAAGCATGGCAGATCCGTAGCAATGTCAAAGTCATGCTGAACATCTTCTTTGACTTCAGTGGCGTGGTTCATCGCGAAGTACGCACCACACGTTACAACCATCACCAAGGAGTACTGCCAAGAGGTTTTTTGTCGCCTTCGTGACGCTGTGAGACGCAAATAGCCGGACCTGTGGGCAGCGGGCAATGGGCAGCTCCATCACGATAACGCACCCTCCCATTCACATTTGATACAGAGTTTCATGGACAAACACCTGTGCTTCGTCAGGCTCCCTAATTTCCCGGCATGGCTCCGTGTGATTTCTGTCTTTTCCCCAAGCTGAAAATGCCCATGAAAGGGACCAGATTTCAGTCCAGAGCATCATGCAGAATGCGACGGACCAGTTGCGCGCCATCTCAAAAGAGGCGTTTCAGCGCTGCTTCCGACAGTGGCAGAACCGTTGGAAGAAGTGTGTGGCAGCCCAAGGGGACTACTTTGAAGGAGATTAGTGTAAGAATTTTGTATCTGAATACGATTATTTTTTAAGAATAAAGGTCGGATATTTTTTGACCAAACCTAGTATTGCTTGCTTTTTCAATCTTTTGTCTAATTGTATACTGACGTCCTTTTCAAATTTCAGATAATTGGACATTGTTTTGATACTAGCTTTAAGGCCCATTAAAATAAGAATTACACCGGGCTCTAAAAATCATTTCTGCTATTCACGTACTTATCTTTTACGGATAATCACAAATAATGAGTGCGCATTGAAACATACCTTGATGTTCTTCATTGTTCAGGCACAGAAATACGGAAGTCCGTAATATTAAAAATACTCAGAGGATGTAAGTCCATCAACAAATCTCAGATTTACAAAATATATTTTAGTTTCAGTAATAATCTAGAAATTTAAAAATACCTCTCAATCTAAGTAATAATTTCACAAAACTCAGATTTGAATTAAACTCACGAAACTACATATCACTTAATAATTCTATGTGGAACTAAAAAATAAACAAATAACTAATCTTGCCAGGTATAGAAAATTACATATTTAGTAATAATTTAATTATAATATCTTGTGCAGTTCACACTATGCGTTTATAATCCATATCACTTACGCTTTCAACTATTTTATCATAAACATAATCGCTTGCATTACTCGCTTCCTTACATCTATATTAGGATTTAATATTTATTTATAGTGCGCGACTAATTTCTCTCGTAAGGGTATTTAAATATCACCTTAACCAATGTAGGAGCGAGGATACTTCAACCAATGATAGAGCTAATATGAATGAGACAAATGCGAGGCACTTAACTTTACGTTATTTGCCATCTGGTTTCCCAATACTTGCGTACTCTACTACTAAAAGTATTAAGCGGAGCGCACGTGTCTAAGTGTTGAACCGTCATAGGAGTCTGCTATCACATAAAGTACAGTCAGGAGAGTTATCAATATTACAATAAAATAAACGTGCAACACAGGCAGTCATGCCGTGCAGGAAAGGACACTAAGCAACTGAAGCCTTCGTTGGAATGTCTGGGACAACGTCACTGGAGGTAAGACGATATTCCCAAGATTTGTCCTTGGCACAATTGACAAGTCTTTCTTCAAGGCGGTGTTTGAACAACTCTTTTATCCAAAGTTTCGAAGTGTGAAAATACAGAGGGTTTAACGACTATTGGGTGATCTTGGTTTCCTTTTTGGGGAGGTAGTCCGCTCTTGTATTTCCAGGTACATCACAATGAGCTAAGACATATTGCAAAATCAACACATGCTAGCCTACCAAGGAGTTGTCTACACTGCATGACTCGTGGGAAATCTCTATCTGAATTTGAGACCACATAGCATTGCAGATTTAGAGTCAGATAAAATAACCACTTTTCGAAGGTTTTTCCCAGAAGCTAATTTAATACCACTCAAATTGATTCGAACTGTAATGGTATAACCCGTAGGGTGTAATGTGGTTGGCTTCTTCGTGGTGCACCTTGGAAAATGGTACAAGGTTAACATTTACGTATTACACAACACTTGGTTAGACAGATTGTATGAAAAATTGGGAGTGGGAAAATTATTTTCAATATTATTGCTGCATGGAAACAATTTTTTATCAAAAGTAAAGGATTAAGAAAATCAATCGACACAAATGTGCACAAAACCAAATTTATTTTAAAGAGTAAACTTTTAACATCAGTTAACATACGTTTCTGAAGAATGATTGCAAATACTGAACTTAAATGTTCTAATTATCCAATAAAAAATTAATGCTGATATTTCGACAACTAATTCTTATTCCATACCTAAAAATGCTTTTCTAATTTAGTTTTTAATCAAATGATACAATTTTTGTGCACTATATCACACATTTATTTTTAGTTGCTAAAGTCTCTCTTTAACTCTTTTCCCCTGAACACTTGGAATATTGGTAGAAAAACTTTGGCAATGATTAAAAACTGCATCACCACCGGCTTGACTTGGATTTACCTTGGGTAATCTGAATTAAGACTTATAATGTGGATTACCGTTAAGAGGATCAGTGTCATTACCACTGAATCACTTGTAGGCTTTCTATCACAATGAATAAATTATTTCACACAAAAAGTATTCAGCTTTACCCTTTACTTTCTTCACATCTTTTTCTAACCAAAATCCCAAAACACGCAACTAAAATTTTTTTGTGACACAGTTTTTGAAATGAAATTCCATAACAATAATTTCTATAAGATTTCCTTGCTGATTCAATTCATGTATAATTTCATCAGTGATTTTGTCATGCCGCAGTAGCTCAGTTAGTAGAGTCGTGGATTAACAAGTGGAGGGAAGTGAGTTTGAAACTCGATTCAACCAGATTTCCGTGTACTTGGGGACTTGAGCATGTTAAATCTGGGCATGGTCTCATACATATACTCTAAAGTGGAAAAGTTATGGGATACATCTATATTATCGTGTGGGGCCTATTTTTACTCGACGAAGTGCAGCAACTCAACATGCCATGGACTCAACTAGTTGATTGAAGTCGCCTGGAGAGATGTTCAGCCATACTGCTGCGATAACCGCCCATAATTGCATTGGTTTTGTAGGATCTGGATCTATTGCACAAATGGTTCTTTCGATCATAACCCAGATATGCTCCAGGGGGTTCATGTCTGGAGATTTAGGAAGTCAAATCATATGCTAGAATTGTCCAGAATGATCCTAAAACCAATCGCGAACAAAATAGGCACAGTGACACGGAACATTAACATTATGGAACATCCCATTGTTATTGGGATACGTATCCATAAAAGGCTGCAAATGGTCACCAAGCAGCTGAACATATCGATTTACTGTCAATTATCGGTTCAATATGAGCAGAGGGTCCAATTCATGCCAGGTAAATACTCCCGACACCATTATGGAACCACCATCATCTTGCACAATACCTTGTTGATAAGTTGGATCCATAGCATCATGGGGTTTGCACCATATTGATGGCGTAATGTTGGTATGTTTGCTTGTACGCATGTTTGCTTTAATGCTTCATACGGTCTGGAGCCTTTCAGTGTTGTGTTTGTCAGTTTGCTTTCAATCTACAACGTCTGTATGACGTGTTAATTTTTTGTGTGGAAATGGTAACCATGCTTTCCATTTATATGGTGTTTGGAGAGTGTATGATCATTATTTAGCATTTTGCTGCTCATGCGTAGGAAACACCATTTTGTATTGTCTGGGTCAGGCTCCTCCCCGATCGACCATCCATCAACAAAACATGCTTCCTTAAAATTACTTTCCTTTAGTTGAATTATCATTATCTTACTCACCATGTGGCTTTAGTGCACATTGTTATTATATATATATATATATATACATATATATATATATATATATATATATATATATATATATATATATATATATATATATATACAGGGTGTCCCAAAAAGGTTGTTCCGCAATTTATCTTTTTACCATTTGGAGATAGGTAGGCAATGTAAATTGCAAAAGTGCACCAAATAAGGTAAGTAATTAAGATATGTGAATAAAATTATCACGTGATACCAATTTAAGAGGATACAGTTTTTAATTTGTATACAACCCCTCTAGATAAAAATCCGAGATAGCAAAAATGTTCCTTACCTGTATCCCTATCGTTAGTAAAAACTATATTTCTGTAGATTGAATAGTAACGGAGATAAAGAGTTTCCATTTTAAGAGGACCGTATCTAATTTAGAACGATGGCCAAAAATGAAGAGCGAAGTTCTGCATTGCTGTAGATGGAAAACATTTTGAACATGCGTTATAAATTTCCTTTTATTTTTATTTAAACCATTTTTTCTACAATATTTTTATTGAAGATTACATTGGCTACTATTATTCAGTGCGATTTTCATCTGCAGTTGCAATACTACATTACTTTGCACAATGTTGCACTTTCTGACCGAAAAAAATGCTTTTTAGCATTGTGTATACGGTCCCTAATCTGACTGCTTGAACAGCTGTACACAAGCTGTATAAGTAAACTTTTTTGCGTCATTATGCCTCCGTTACTGTTCAACATACAGAAATGCAGTTTTCTGCTAACGATAGGGATGCAGGTAAGGAACATTTTTGCTATCTCGGAATTTTATCTAGAGGGGTTGTATACAAATTAAAAACTGTATCCGCTTAAATTGTTATAACGTGATAATTTTATTCACATATCTTAATTACTTACGTTATTTTTGCTGCACTTTTGCAATTTACATTGCCTACCTATCTCCAAATGGTAAAAAGATAAATTGCGGAACAACCTTTTTGGGACACCCTGTATATATATATATATACAGGGTTATATATATATATATATATATATATATATATATATATATATATATATATATCTGCAAATTGTTTATTGCTTATATATATATATATATATATATATATATATATATATATATATATATATATATATATATATATATATATATATATATATATATATATAAGCAATAAACAATTTGCAGACATTACAAAATATCTAAAAACTTTAGAAAAAAAATTTATTGGGAGTTTTAACTTTAAAACCTTAAAAAAATTTATTTTTTCTTTGAATGACAAAACTTGTCTTAAATTTAAAAATTTTTTCACAACACTAGACTCTCTTAATCCTCATTTTCTACTTTTACTACATGATATTTACAAAGCTCGTCTTTCTAAAATTAATATGAAAAAAACTATTAGTAATGATAATTTAATTTACATAAAAATAGGATTTTTAAGCACCCAATCTTTGATAAATTTAATTTCAATAAAATTATAAATAATTTAATGAATATTTTTGCCATAAAATTTCGTACTATAAAAAATGCTTTATATATGATATACCATTGGGTAGAAAAATATTTAATTATAATCCTTTTTGTAGTAAGGTTAATTTATATAGGGATAACTGTGAATGCTTTTGCAACGATATAAATTATAGGCTTTATTTAAATGATAGTCTAGGACATATTGCAACTGGCAATCTTGGAATTATTGATAAAGAACAATTAAGGGAATTAATGTATAAAGATACTAAATTCACACCTATTTATAATATTAAAAAAAGTTTTATACTTAAAAGTTTCCTTGAAGACATTGATATTTTTTTTTATTTTAACTTCCACTAAATTTAATACCCCAATTTACCTCTTCACAGAATGAAAATGGAAACTTTACAATGACTTTAAAATTTTTATAAATGAAAATCTCCCACTTTCTGGAAAAAACACTGATTACTATAAGGCAATAATGCTTACTATAAAAGACTTACAAAATAAATTCATAACACCGGTAGATAAAGCATCAGGTAACTATGCTATTATCTGTAAAAACTATACTTAAATTTGCTAGATACTGAGCTTAAAAATTCTGATACCTATAAGTTCTGCAAATCTACATATAATACTATTGTTAAACAAATTATTTCTTCAAATAAAAGATTAAAAATTTCTAATCATCACATTATTTTACCTTACATAACTATTGTACTTAAATTTCATAAAATCCTATGAAATTCCGATTTATTACCTGTGGTACAAATTCTTATATGATTAAACCCGGTATTTTACTTTCTAAATATCTGAAAATTATGCTTAATGCCATTATTGAAGAAGGTTTCACTTGGATTACTAGTGATAATAATAACGTTTTAAATTATATAAATAAAAATATTATTAATAATCTACTAACCTACGACTTTAAAGACCTATTTACTAGCATACCACTGGGCAAACTTAAAGATGTACTTGACTACTATTATCATGACTTTAAAAATCTGATTACTACTATTGATTTTGAGGATTGGGAATTTTTGGTAAACTTCTGTATCTATAATAATTTTATTTTTAAGGGTGAGCATTTATTTATTCAAGTTAAGGGTATACCCCAAGGTTCCAATTTTTCTTCCATTCTTGCTAATTTATTTCTTCATTATTATGAAAAAAATTTTTGCCTACAAATTAATTCTGCCTTTAGATTGATGATTTAATTGTTTTCAATGATACTAATTTTGCTAACCTTTGGAAATCGATTTACCCAGATGAATTATATTTATTAAAAACCAATTCAGATAATAATAAAGCCGTCTTTCTAGACTTGAATATATACACTTTAAATAATAAAACTGATATTATAATATTTATGATAGAGATGATTTTGAATTTCCGGTTTTTAAATTAATGTATTGGGATTCTAATATTTCTAAAAAAAATTATTATAATACAATTGCTGGTCAACTGATGCGTTTCAATAAAATTTGCAACTCTAAATCTAACTTTCTTTTACAATGTAATAATCTCATTAACACACTTCTTAATAATAAATACCCTCACTCTTTTTATAAGATTATTTTTGAAAGATTTAAGATTACTAATATTATTTAATAGCTTATTTTGGAAACTTTCCTGTTGACTTTCAATTTTATTAATTTTTTAAAACTGGATTTGAACACTATCTTTTCGATTTCCGATTCCGATGTTCCGGGTCGGAATTCCGAGTCGGGGTTCCGTATCGGAATTGCGGTTCCGATTTCTCATCTGTTGATTTTTCGGCGTTGTGAATGGCATTTGTTGGCGGTCCTCATGTAGTTTGCGGCGGGGTGTTGTCGAGCTTAGGTTAATCAATGTGGGTAAGTTTGTTTTCTCTTTTTAATTTTGTATTATACTTATCTTTGGTATGTGTCCTTGGTTGTCCCAGGTTTTGTTTTTCTAAGTTTTGTTTTTCTAATTTATATTTTCTAATTTTGCCTTTCTTCTTATGGTGTTTGGAGGGGTGTGTGGGCTACTTTTGGTGTCCAGATTTAATGGTGTAAAATGGTGTCCAGATTTAATGGTCCAGATTTAATTTTGGTGTGATTTTTGGTTGGCAGAATTAATTTGTAGGGAAAAAATTTCCCTACAAATTAATTCTGCTTTTATGTATATTGATGATTTGATTGTTTTTAATGATTGTAATTTTGCCAACCTATGGAAATCAATATACCCAGATGAATTATGTTCATTAAAAAATAATTCAGATAATAATAAAGCCATCTTCCTATAGACTTGAATGTATCTAGCTTAAATAATAAAACTGATATTAATATTTAGGATAGGAAGGAAGAACTAAACTAACAGTTTTCTTGATACTTTTTGAAAATAGCCATCCCAAGGTAATTAATAGGTATTAACAGGATCGCTATGAACGTCTTTATCTAGTGCTGAATAATTTTAGTGTTCGAGCTAGGCCTTGAGGAAAGTGTATTAAGTAGCAGGCTAAAACGGTAAATCAATGTCCAGGAAATTATATTATTTTCTCTATCACTTCTTTCACATTTGGGTCGCTGTGTCTCAGTGGGTTTCCCCTAGAGGAAATGTAACAGTAGAGTGACCTTTTATGTACTCATGATCATGTGACCAAAACTTGTATTAACGCGATCCTCTTCATCAGCAGGGTGGAAATGAACATTCATCATATGATAGATCCACAGGACAGAGGATACCCATCCATTGATTAATTATCTGATTGGTCCGCGTGACATAGTAGCAGATTTTGGTGATTCCACCATTTTTATCGCCACTCTTTGGAAATATGCATTCACACATTACCCTGCAATAAGATGTTATACCGCTGAACGAGGCGATAAGATGAAGAATCAGCCATCCAAGTTAATTTTTCACAAAGCAGTCACGTGATTACTAGTCGACATGTTGGTCACAATTTTAAAGCTTCTCTCATTATCAATGCTCAGTCTAGCTATATTTCATGCCTATGGTTCACCAACTGCGTTAACCTGCGAGTTGAAGGCGGCGCAGGTTAATTTCCTGTAACTTTTTCTAGGTGTATTTCTCTCTTCTGTAGCAGTAGAATGTCTCGTGTGTGTATGCCCATCTGTCTTCTGTATCGGTAAAACATGCCTTGTGTATGTGTACGCCCATTACTTGGCGTTTTTTCTTCGGTTTTCTGCAGCTTCGTCAAATATAGCCTTTGGGCCATAAAAACCCAACCTTCGATATTAAATTTTGATTATATATTGAAATCCATCAACTAGTAATTCCATTTGAGTTCACCAAGAACAAAAGATTTACTCATATCAAATTTTATTAGTGTGTGCTATAAATAGATTCTGATTTTAAATATTGTTTAAGAATTAAAAATAAGCTAAGGTGCAAATATTTTGAAATAATATAACACACACACATACAATGTAATATAAGTAGATACTTATAGGAAGTAGTAAATACCGAAGTGGAACTTTTCTGTCTGCTGCAAAGAGAAATAGCGTAGACGTGTTTGACGGGATGTAAAGTTAAGGATTCGTTTAATCTTTCTTTCAAGAGCGTATATCTTTCACTCACGCAAGTATGGAGCTGTCCTGTTCACTGTCTCAGGAAACAAGTCGAAGTGTTCCTTCGGAAAAAGTGCATGGTCTCTGCCCTGACAGGTGCCATCGTAAGTTAACAGAACTCGGGACACCTGTCAGCTTAAATGTCTTTTCTTGCTTGCCAATTTGACATCCGAGTTGTGATTTCTTGTCCGCCACCTTGTTCTCCTTGATTGTCATCTCCAAACTGTCACAGAGGTGACAGTTCGTGCTTTTTGATTATTAATGAGAATTTCCTTTGTCGTTTAATTATTCTGTACATCGCATCTTGAATAGTATGGACCTAAGAAAGGCGTCATTCTTGTTACGCATTTCTTTGCACTTAACACTAATGAAATAAAGTGGAATCAACCGATTGTGTGTAATTAAGTCAAATAAGCGGACCTCTTTATAGTTTAGCTTATTGCTTTCATCACGCAGCGAATACATTTACAACCAGCTAGAACTATTTTATGCTTTTTGACGGGGGGGGGGGTATTTCAATTAACGTCACACTGGAGCAACACAACGGGCTATTGGTGACGGTCCGGGATCAATCCCAAAGGGAAAGATCCGAGGACAGCACCACGTAATTTTGAACCACGGTCAGATGACGAGGCAACACCTGAGCTGGCACCCCACTCTCCAAACTTCCACACCACGCCAACGTGAGGACATTTGAGGCCACGACAGATTTAACGTGCACCAGCCCCCTTTGTACACGACGGTGTTTGGCTGGATTCGAACTCGCAACCCTTCGGTTGCCAGTCCGTTACTCTTCCAACCGGGCCACCGCGGCCCGCTTTTTGACGGTAATACGTCTTTAAATTTGGAACAGTTCGGGGGAGGACATGCACGAAAGGTCCAGCGTTAAAAAAAGCGTTACAATAGTATTGTTCAATGATTTCAGAACTAGAACACATCTAGAAGATATATATATATATATACATATATATATATATATATATATATACATATATATATATATATATATATATATACATATATATATCTTCTAGATGTTATATATATACATATATATATATATATATATATATATAATAAAAACAATCAAATTACAGAATATACAAAACATTAAAACGTAAAATAATAGAAATGCAGACCAGCAAAATGCCAAAAGATCAAAATTGGTTGAATTGCATGGAGTGAGGACTGGTTGAGTGGTGTCATTCGAAAGCTACACTGCTGGCCACACAAATTGCAACACAAAAAAAGACAAGAGATATCACAACAAAATTTATTTTGTAGATAACATGTTGACCAAGTATCAAATGATTAAATTTATAGACTTCTGTGAAGTGTGGTTCCTGCCAAAATCAGTAGCCAGAGTAGCCGCCATTGTTGGAGATCACCGCTGCCACACGCCTCGGCATTGATTCAAATAGACTTTGGATGCGTTCTTGGGGTACAGCAGACCAAGCAGCTTCCACACGTTGCCAAAGTTGATCTGGTGTGGCAGCTGGGGATGTATTCTGGGTCAATCGTTGAGCAACCATGGACCACATGTTTTCTATCGGCGAAAGATCCGGAGAGCGAGCTGGCCAGGGAAGCAATTCAATCTGGCGATTGACGAAGAACCCTTGGACAATGCGTGCCACGTGTGGTCGCGCATTATCCTGTTGAAATATGGCTGTGGGCAAACAATGAAGGTAAGGAAGGACAACTGGCTCCAACACCTCAGAGATGTAGCGCTGGCTGTTTAAAGTACCGGCAATGCGTACTAGAGGAGTGCGAGAGTGATATCCAATACCGCCCCATACCATAATACCCGGTTCAGGACCAGTGTGGCGGTGCATAACGCAGCTGTTCAGCATCCTCTCTCCACGGTGTCTCCAGACTCGAATCCGACCATCGTGGTGTTGCAGACAGAAGCGTGACTCGTCAGTAAAGACAATTTCATTCCATTCTGCCGTCCACATCCTTCTTTCATCGCACCATTGGCGGCGGAAACGTCTGTGATTCTGCGTCAAGGGTAGACGAAGCAATGGACGTCTTGCGGACAGACCACTCTGCTGTAAACGGCGTCGAATGGTACGCGCAGACACTGGATGATACGGTACAGACTGAATGTGCTGTGCTATGGTTCGTGATGTGGCTGAGCGATCCGTCACTGCCATACGCACAATATGCCTGTCATCACGTGAAGTGGTGCACTGAGGTGGATGCGATCGAACACGTCGGTCCGTCGTACCCTCCTGCATCCAACGTTCACATATCCGCATTACAGTTGTTTGGTTTCGTCCAACACGACTACCGATTTCCCTGAAAGATAATCCACAATCTCGGTAGGCCACTATCCTTCCTCTGTCGAACTCGGATACTTGATCAAAAGATGATCGCTGTTTTCTACGAGGCATAATTGATCGTTTTTTTTTAAAAAACCACAAGAAAAACACAATTGCCGTACTTGAAATCGTCGAAATCTCCAAGCCTTAAATAGCGCTTTGAAGTGGCGCCACAGGCGCGCGTGATGTGCGTCTGCGCTGAAATTCTAATCATTTGCATATCTCACTTCCGATAATGCATGTTGTAAATTTCATATTATTTGCATGCTTTCTTCAGGGTGTTGCATTTACGGTGGCCAGCAGTGTACAATCACCAGACCTTTTAATGACTTTCCTTCAATATTAATAACAAACTGAACTCTAATCATACAGACTGTAAATTAATTGTTGAATATTCACAATAAACAATAGTACAAACTCGTTACGTCTGCTTCATTCATTATGCAATCCAACATCCGGCTCGAATATTCATGTCAAAACTACGGTTTATGTCCTTAACAGAACCTACCAATTTCTTACTGAGAAAATACCAATAAATGTGTCACAATTTCTCTTAACCCTTTGAGCGTCAATGGATTTCCGAGAAAAGTATTGCTTTTTCCTATCAACACAAACGATGACTAAATAATTTATTGGTTGAAACGATCCTAAGAAATACTAATTTGTTAAAAAGGACAAAACTGGTTATAATTCATACAGGAAAGTCTGCAGACTGCAGAACGGATGTATTCGTGTGGACCCCTCAGAGGATTAAAATTCAAACCAATCAATCCTCTTAAGTTTCGGAATTAAAATGTAACAGATTTTTTTTATTTAATAGATGTCACTCTTTTTTTTTTTTTTTAGAAAACTGTGAACTCTGAAGAGTCTTACGAGCTCGAATCTCGCATGTGCTGATGTTGGATTGGCAACTTGAAATTTCCTGGTTTTTTCATGACAACTCGTAAATGAGGATAGCTTTCCCAAAGTCCTCTATGAAGACATGTTTTCCCTCACTTTGTATGTGGTAGCTCCTCCCATCGTACCACGGGGTAACCCAGAGACTACCCCACCTTCACGCCAATTAGTGCTTATGGATCGTATGTCCCTTTGGACATACGATCCATAAGTTGACGTTGAGAAAAAACTAATTCATAAAATAAATATTCGAATATGTGGGTATCTTTAATTCAGATTATTATTTTCCCAACTCTTGTACCAATCCGTCTCTTTACCTTTAACCATTTGAGATATTCATACACATATATTTATTTTGCATCTTCAGTATTTCCCTGCATGACCTAACTATTTTTGATTTTCTTGATAAATATAATCCTTCCTAGGATTCTTTCAACTAATGGATGTGGTTATTATGCCATTATGTAAGTTGTAGAGAAAAGCAATATTGCAACCAGCAAAACAACGTTGAAATCTACTTAGTCAACCACTGATTGAAACCTGAAATGTGCAAAAACATCTCAATTTCTGGTATCATATAGAACAATTAACAGAAACATGCAGACCACATCTCCATTCTTGGTTGTATTGCTTACACCAAATGTTGGGAACAGTATAATGATTTCTTCTGTATCTTCCAGTGCAATATTATCTAGGGAAACGTGCGTGTGTAATTGAAGCTAGAATAAATCATTAAACTGTCTATACTTACTACTTAATAAAACCATAGGGTAATTTAAGCAAATTCCTTCATTACATTATAAACATGAATACGCATATTTCTATTGGAGGGAATGGTCGATCTGTATATGAATACAATTAGTTTTTCTCTTTCATTTTGGGATCGCACTGGTGAAACATATAAAGAGCGCGACAATATTAAGTAACTTTATTAATCTGTTATCTCCAACATTAAATGTATGCAAATATTTGTATTTTTTCGTTCGTCAAAAGCTGCAAAATATGTATTGACGACGGTGATGAGAACCTTATTCTATTATAATTTCTTTTCTCAGAACCAAATTTTTAAGTTTGGGAACAAGAGGAAGTCATACAGGCTACATCCGGAGAATATGATAAATGAGGAATAAATTGGAAGCATAATTTGTGCAATTTTGCCATTTCAACAATCGATTTGTGGGACGGAACATTGTCTTGGAGAAAAAGGACTTTTTGTATGCCAATCTTGGTAGGTTTTGTTCCAGTTCTTACTTCAAAAGGACCAATGACATTCCATAATGGGATCTTGTTATTGTTTTTCTCTTCTCCAAGAAGTCGATTAGGATTCCTTAGGTAACCCAATCATCTCCAACTTAACAGCCGACAAAATGATCTTCGCCTTCTTCGGCGCAGAATCACCACTCTCTGTCCGCTGTAATGACTCCTGTTTAGACCCAGATGTGTAGAGGTGGACCCACATTTCATCCACAGTTACGAATCGGCGCAAAATTTCCTGTGGGTTGCGGTTAAATATCGTCAAAAACAGCGTTGAAATGTCCTTTCACGTGCATTTTGGCCGTCAACAATCCCGGTACCCATCGTGTACACAACTTTTTCATATGCAATTTTTCATGCAGGATATTAAGCAAGCGATTAGTTCATATGCCTACAGTCTCAGCAATATCGTACCCTTTCATTCGGCGGTCTTGCATAATGATACCAAGGAATTTTTAGCGATATTCGTTTCGATGACCTCAACTGGGTGTCTAAAGAGCTCTTCATCTTTAATGCATGTTCGGCCCACTGTAAAATATTTTATCGAGAAATAAACCATTTTAAATGTTGGTACAGATTACCCACCAACTTCATGCATTCTCATTCATCTGGGAGGCCATCCACTCCTTTAATTAAAAAGAAGTGGACGCCATTTCTTTAATTAATGTTTTATCACTGCACAGAATTAAGTTTTTCCCATTTTTGTGGTAGCTGCTGCGATGCTCGCTTCAAATATATGTAGAACGGGAATAAAGCGTCACTTCTAGCTTAAATTTGGCATGAGCTGGTTTGAAGAGTGATACTTGCCAGCCGTGACGTCACCAAATTAAGTATGGTGACATTTCGTAGAAATATTTACGAAACTTATCAAACAACTCTCGTAATGTACAGATCACTTAATGCCTTACCTTTAAAGCTTAGAAAAACATTATTTTTAAAATCCATTTCGTTCCATTTTGTTTTTGTATTTCAAATTTCTTTTTCAATCCAAGTCAATATTCGTAACTCATAACTCAGATCAGGTGATTCTGTACATTTTCATTAACTTCAAAAGATATTGTAATTTAGCTTTTCGTATTTATTTGTTAAATCTATTTGTCCGGAAATTATATCCAAACAACGTAAAACGTGGCCTGCACATCGAGGAGTGCACGTAATTAGTTTAGAAGAATAAAGCCTCAGTCGTGCAAGGTTAATGTCAAACAAAATAAGTCGTTCTGATGCTAATGGATTAGAATTCCCCATTTATTTATATTAATTCCTACAGATCTTCGATGGTCACCAAGTAAGGAATAATGGATATTGAATGGTTATACTAATATAATAATTGTTTTCTTTCGTTGCATTTATCTAAATTACAGAAAAACTGTTTTTAGCTTGTTCGAATGCTTATGACCAGCGACTCTGCATTTTAATATGTTAATGTATGCTTAGGTATTTTATCAAATATTTAAATGCTGTATGCATTTTTCAATTTTATTTTCAATAATATTCCACGTGAAAAAGTATTAAATGCATGACTGGTTGTCAATGAATATGAATATGTCTTCGAAATATTAATGAAATTATTAATTACATATATTGCAAATAATCATAGGATATACCATATCTATGGATATACGAAAGAGGAAAACCATATTACTTTTCTTATGGGATTGGATTGGATGTTGGAGTTTTATGACGCAAGGTCCAAAAGCAGACGAGCTGAGCTAACTTTTCTTAGGGGAGATTTAAACAGAGAATAAATTACAGTTATATTTACAACCATTGACTATTTACAATAGATCACATAGTTATTGACGGCAAATAATGAATCAATGAATAATAAGGCGTATATATGGTAAGTTTACTGACCTGTAACATTAAAAGAATCCTAGAGCTAATTTCTAATACGAACTAAAACTTCTGTTATAATCTATTTTTAATTTTAAAGCCTTTTGTATAAAGGTAGGCAGGTAATTGAATTTACATCGCCCTGTAGCAACACAGAGGGTTATTAGCAACGAACCGGGATAAATCCCGTATAAACAAAGATCCGAAGAAAACTCCTCCTAATTTTGAACCACGGTCAAATGACGAGGTCAACACCTGAGCTTGGCATCTGATTTGTCAAATCTTCCACTCAACGCCAACGTGAGGACATTTGTGGCCACAACGTATTTAACTTGTACCAGTCCCCACGTACCCGACCGTTTTTGGTTGGATTGTATTTCGAACTCGCAACCTTCCGGTTACTAATTCTTCGCGCCTTTACCAACTGGGCTATCACGGCCAGTCGTATGCATAGAGAAAACCTGTACTTTTCTCGAAAATATTATCAACCTTTTCCCTTATCCTTTGTTTAATTATTGCATTCCTTTTAATATTTAACATTACTTGAAAGATACAATCTGTTATTTTTAGTTATGGCTACATTTATGCATATGTCTACCTAAGATGCAGTTTAAAGTGTGTGTGTGTGTGAAACTTATTACTGTATTTGCAAATTAGTAATGATTGCAAACACATGTTTAGCTGTGTTGAGCATATTATTATTTTAGGTAATAGATATGGTAGGCATTTTAAAATTATTTATCAAAATTTATTTAGAGATTACAGTTTAATACCTTTCCATTAAAACTAATGTACTTAATGCATCTCAAAGATGGTAAGTAATCCATTATTTACAAACATGGAAGAGACGATTTTTCCAATAGTTGACATTAGATAAACTTACCTTAATGTTAATTCAAAGGAGGTGCAATTACTTCAAACTGATAGCTCTCTGAAAGGTGTTTACATAGTTAATAGGCTTATTTTCAGTAATAAGAAAGCGCTATATATGTAGCAAAAATATATTTTCAACTTAACAAATACACCAGGTATATGGAGGGTTCAGAGCACAAGTGAACCAAGTCCATCACCATCTTATTTCCAAAAATTGGCTCTCAAATGTTTTTCCATAATCAATTCTGAGGTGCACCGAAAAATCTGGCTCAAGTTTCTTTTATAAATCCCCCCCCCCAGATGATGTTAACCGAAACCCTCACCATATTCAAAAATTGCAATTATAATTCATTGCATGTCGTTTTCTGCAAAAAACATAAGCACATGAACTTGGTCTAGTGCTCAGAGAACATTCAGAACACAAGAGAACCAAGTCCAAAATTCATTGATGATGCAATCTTAAAGAAAAAACAGTTACGTTTGCGAACATAGTTGTATTGAGCAAAGTGAAAATAACTAATTCTTATAAAATATTAAAGTATCATCTTTAATGAAATTTGAACTATTGTAAAACTTCAAAGAACACTCGCAATATCTTCATTCTTCAATGTAAAATAGTTCATCTGTTTCCTCATCATCAACTGCACAATTTGTTCCAGCTGACTACCTAGTTGATGACTGAACAGGTAAATGTTTAAAATACTGGTGAAAGACGGGCAGAAGGGTAGAATAAAAGACAAGTCCATCATGTCTTTTTTTACTCATATTAACAACTCGTTGACTAGGATAGAGAGGTTCCTGCACGATGTTATTTAAATCGATGACACGTCTTCCTGGTGTTCTTTTCTCCAATGAAACAGTTTCAAAGGAGACCAAATCATTCAAAGAAGTTTTGAACTTAAAAGAGAGGAATGACCCTCTTTCGTATCTCATCCACCGGAAATTTAACCAGTTGACATATTTTCCAGTTACAGTTTTTTTCGATTGGTTACACAGCTTTCGAGATATTTAGTACTGAAAATCTCATCTCTTTCCATGACTGAAACTTGAAATCCTGGCTTCTTACGCTTTGACTCCCTCACTATTTTGATCCAATCTTCGGGCGAGTATATAAACTGTTGTTTCAGCTGTGTTTTTCAATTATACCAAAATCCCTATCGTTTGGCAGGCAAAATTGACCTCATACTAAAAACTTATGGTCAGTGGTTTTCACAGCCATGACATTATTGTGCACCAATTTCATAAAAGTTATTGCCATTTTAATATTACGATTCTGACCAGTACATGAGTCAGAGTATAAAATGATGTGTTCATGGGTTGATGCATGTGCTCGCAAATGTTTGACCAAGCATGACACTAAATCTTGGGAACCTTTGCCCCCTCACTTTCCTCCCACATAAACATAAATGGGGTATTCGAGTTGAATGAATGGATTCCGTAATTGTATACATACAAATTTCTCTTGTAGTATGCAGTTGATATGGTCAATATTGGGAAAGGAAACGCCTTTTGTATGTCAAAGGTTGCTGTGTAAGTGTTGGTAGAGGCTAGCGACTGATTTTGTCTAAGGGATGCTCTAGCTTGGTCTGCTTTTGCCAAGTGAATTTGTTTTTCGGTCTGTAAAACCTTTTTGCTATTTTCATTTTATTCACTGTTAATTTTCATTTCAAGTTGATCACAAATTCAACAGGTGTCTTTAGCTGGTGGTTTAAAATGCAAATTGAACTTCGAACTGAACACATTACAATAAAACTTTTCTTTGACAGGAATTTTGATCTCAGCCTTGCATTTCTCTACATACATTTCGTACATTTTGTGAATCGTCAGGTCAGGGTGTAGATATTTTTTTTGGATTATCTTTCTGGGTATAATGACTTTGAACTACTGGGAAGGACTTAATATGATCAATGTCATCTTTATCACTGATTTTATTAGAAGGGACTTTTTTTCCTTGACTGTCAGTAACGGCAAATATTTCTTTCGACAAGCATCTGTACAATATGCCCCAACTTATTTTTAATGTTTGTAAGAAGAATGTCTTGCAAACTTGGATAGATTGTTTCCCAGAGTGTAGAAAGTACTTGTACGAGGATTGCTTAGTTGATCCACTACCATCTCTAGGGCGAACCCTTGCAACTGGATGTGTTTGTAGACCTCGAAGAAACGTATTTTGGCTTGAATAATCATCCAACTTCCAGAACGACTCGAACATTTTTTGGCGATCGCCATCACATATTTTAGAGCTACAGTGAAGTTTACAATTACAAAAAATACCTGGAGAAAATTCTTTGGCAGGAACCATTTTGCCTTTAAGGTTTTTGTACTCGAGTCCTTTGTTTTGCTGATTTTTTCTGACATTTCTTTTCCACTGAGAAGGTTCCCGATTCCTTTTTCTTTCTCGTTGAGAGATATCATGTGGGGGAGTTTTGCTGGGAGAGGTCTGTTCATGTCCGTTGATCACAGGATGTCTCACTTCTATAATATCAAAACAGATCAAGAAACAAAAATGTTAGGTAGGTAGTTACTTAATTCATCATTTTGGTGAAGAAAATGTTTACGTGGAATGTACAAGTAGAGTGTGATTACTTACGTACCATTCGCGAATCTATTCAAGGAACAAGAAAACATACCCGAGTTAGAGTAATCTCGGTTGACTTCGTCAGCTGCTTCTTGTCTTAGGTTGGTAGTGTGCACTTCATCTGTTGGAGTGTTTATTTGACGACTCTCCACTAAAAGTAAATAAAAATATTAGTCATCATTATTATCACATTATTACGAAACAACTGAATGGCATTCGTTGTGAAAATGCATGTAAACAAACTTCTTACCTGAATTGCTATGGATTTGCAAGGAAAAGAAAGAAGTAAATTTGTTTTGTAGGCTGAAAGTAATGCATTTGAGATTGCTCTCTTGATTAAATCAAAGGCTTTTGATATTCTTTTTCGATTCAAATTCCCCAACATCAAATATATCATGTAATGGATGTAACTTAGTCAATAGACGACGAAAAACGTTTTCCATAGTAATTGATTTTACCCAACCACCTTATAAGTTACAAGACATTCTCTAGATATGCTGCTTCAATTTTCTCTTTGGACTTCGATATGACATTTTTACTTATAGGACTTGAAGGACATTACGTGTTCTAGATATTACGTGGGTTTCTTACAATATTGACATGCTTTTTATTTGCTTTCAAATCTGCTTCTTTAATCGATAAAAAACTTAAGGGAGTTATGCTACATATTCTTGCATATTTCTCATTGCACTAACGGATCATCATATGGAGGGTTCAGTGCACAAGTAAACCAAGTCCATTGTTTCACATCGTGGGGTTTTTCGGGCCAAATAGGTGTAAAAGTAATATCTTTCAGTGCTACAGTGTACCAAGTCCTTAGTTGATTCTAACGCCGCAGGATAGCAGCATGTATCAAGTCCTTGGCCTCAGTTTTTCATTCATTTCGGAGCGCAAGTGAACCAAGTCCATCTCCCGGACGGTAACATTACTCTGATAACCTCTCCAGCGAATGCACATCTTTGTTTGGTGATTCGGTTCGTTCCACTTCTAATCATTATCACCTTTATATTTCATTTATTTTTTTTAAACCCATAAGGAATACGATGGTTTCTGATGGCGATGATGACGATTATGTACCTTCCAACAATGCGTGCGAGGATTCGTCTACTGACTCTGATATAGAATAAATGCAATAAGTTCATACGTCACGCCAGATGTATTCGAAAGATATTGTGTTTGCTTTTAGTAGCCTGCAGAGAAAAACGAGTCAAATTTACAAGAAAGCGACTCTGTACATTATGGAGATTGAAAAATTGTTTCTCATACTTATAATACCGAAAAAATTTACATTTACTATTGACCATAAACCCCATGGTCACGTTTTCATTCTCAAGAGAATTTACTAGTACATTCAGCACAACGATTACTCTATTGCACATAATTCTGATGCAGATAAAGTAGAAATATAAGAAAAGTTGCCTTGTTATTTAATAAATGAACGACCAAAAGGGCAAATACATTAATAAGAGGTCTAGAGATCGTGGCAGAATGCACATAGGCTATGCTGGACTTTTTATGAATATCTTTTTGATTATCGTTGAGACATTAAAAATGGCCGGATTACAGATGAAATATCCTTTAACAATCATGAATATAACTAAGTCCAGCCAAAAGATTAGAGAAGATTTACGAAAAAATATTTTCAAGATTTGGGTTACCAGTAATCTTGGTCAGATCTTAGCAGACGTAGCAGGTCGTAGTTTACTCATCATGAACTCAAATTTCATGCGGAATTTTGGAAATCGCCATAAACTAATCGCCTCTTCATCAACCGGCAGCAAACAATCTATCTCAACGATATGCATAAAATTGTGTTAAAAAACTGGGTAGTTCTGGAAATGTGATTTTAAAACTGGCTAACCTTTTATCAAAATACAGGAAAACTCATGAAACAATTGGAGTAAGTGCAGCAGATTCGATGCAGAAAATAAAAATTTGAGCAAAACTGCATCTAGTTAGACTTTATGTAAAATTGGAGAGCATGAGTAATTGGGCTATGCACCAAAAGAGATATTTCGAGGTAGAGGAAATGGAACTGGTGTGTCGAGATATTACACGTCCAGTCCGCAGATCTGGAAAATTGCACAGTTCACTTGACATGATGGTTTGGAGAACTACTTTATATCAATTGAAGGTCGGCTATGGAAGACGTATTCGCCGACAGACAAAAATGTGTTCAATTCATTTCTACTGAAAATAATCCTTCAGATTTTCGTATCAGCACAAGTTTTGAAACTTGAAAAGGGTTCAATATTCCTTCTCAAATATATG
Organism: Meta bourneti; assembly: GCA_933210815.1. Taxonomy (NCBI): domain Eukaryota; kingdom Metazoa; phylum Arthropoda; class Arachnida; order Araneae; family Tetragnathidae; genus Meta; species Meta bourneti. The sequence goes on along the minus strand of OW119924.1, from coordinate 73,229,461 downwards.
CTAGACAAATACCTGGGAGTAGTTCAATATATAACAGGTACATGTCCTGTATCTTCTCTTCAGTTTTGCAAAAAGTATTCAGTCTTCCTGTGTAACATTCGTAATACAGGGGATATTCAAGCATCCTGATAAAAGAAACATGAAATCAAATGCTGGTGTAGGAAACACAAATGGAGCTCATTCTAAAATTTCTAATCATCATTCGAGTGGACAAAAAACAGATTAAGGGATACAGAATGCTAGAATTTGAAATCCTGTTAGACGTTTAAATATTAAGGAGTAACAAAATGTTGAAGAGGATTTTTATGAATGAAATAATTTAAAATGTAAAGCAGTTTTACACTTAGCTAAGTCTCTTGAATGTAAGCAAAACTAAAAATGTGTGCGTTCGGATTTTCTCAGTTCTTGTTATACGCTTTGTTGAACAATTCATGCAAACTCATGCTATATTACTTTCTGGTGGCATTTATTGCAAGTGATTTTTTTCTCACATATGTAACATTTGCAGTCCTTCATTCTTTAAATTTTATATGTCCATGCAAATGTTTTAATTGATTATGATTGGTTCGAAAACATATTTGAGATTAAATTTGGTTACGTGTTAAACGATCTTGTATCTCCTTTGCTTTTTTTATTGAAGCTTCCATAGGCAAGGCTAGCTCTAATCAATTATGAAGTTTCTTACTAGCTTTTCGTGATTGAATTAAACTCTTGAAGCCTCGTGTACAACTCGTACTCCTGCGATAAACTCTTGACTCTTGATATGGAAATATATCCCCCATAAATCCAAACATATGAGGAAAACTAAAATTAGTTTACTTACAACTTTTGAAAATTAGCTATACAATTTGCGTTTGATTCGCCTGCCCCTTGACCCCTTGAATTCCTTTGCTGAAACGATCTTATTCAACAACGGGTTCAGTTTTGTCTATATATTCTTGCAATAACTTTATCAACTCAGTGTGTGAAAGCTGTTTAGGTTCTTTTTCAGTTGTACGATTGCACAATAATTGCAACATTTTCCACTCAATATATGAAATAAGCGTTCTTGTTTCTTCGTTTACACCTCCATTTTATCATCCGTATCCTTGGATATAATTTTCTAAAAAAATGCTATGCCCAGGTTCGTCATTTCAATTTATTCAGAATAATTGAAGCACCGGAGTATTTTATGCAGTTCTGCTTAGTATCGTTGCCATTTACAATTTTTTTTTAATTTCACCTCTTATCTATTTTTATATCATTATCGATTCCAATTTGTCGCAGACAATTTAGTTGATAAAACGAGTTCATGACAAAGATATAATTATACAAAATTTATTTTATTACTAGCAGAATTATTCGACTATACTCGGGTTGAATTGGTAAAGTATAGATTGAGAAAGCGTTCAGAATAATCATTTCGAATCGCGATTAATCACAGAATAATCAGAAAAATTACCAAATTATTTGTGTTCGGAAAGAATTTTCCTCTCTGAACTCCTTTTCGACATTTTTATAATTCCTACAAATTTGGAGTCAAATTCTATGTATATCCATCCATGTAAGGTAAGGCGGGGTAACTGTGTACCAATTTTACATCAAAAATTTATTTTGAGTTTGGACATTTTTGCTAGTTATAAATTTCCTCTTTTGTACTATTGTAATACTACACTGCTAGCCACCCAAATTGCAACACCAAGAAACACAAGAGATATCACAACAAAATTTATTTTGTAGATAACATGTTGACCAAGTATCAAATGATTAAATTTATAGACTTCTGTGAAGTGTGGTTCCTGCCAAAATCAGTAGCCAGAGTAGCCGCCATTGTTGGAGATCACCGCTGCCACACGCCTCGGCATTGATTGAGACTTTGGACGTGTTCTTGGGGTACAGCAGACCAAGCAGCTTCCACACGTTGCCAAAGTTGATCTGGTGTGGCAGCTGGGGATGTATTCTGGGTCAATCGTTGAGCAACCATGGACCACATGTTTTCTATCGGCGAAAGATCCGGAGAGCGAGCTGGCCAGGGAAGCAATTCAATCTGGCGATTGACGAAGAACCCTTGGACAATGCGTGCCACGTGTGGTCGCGCATTATCCTGTTGAAATATGGCTGTGGGCAAGCCCTGAAGGTAAGGAAGGACAACTGGCTCCAACACCTCGGAAATGTAGCGCTGGCTGTTTAAAGTACCGGCAATGCGTACTAGAGGAGTGCGAGAGTGATATCCAATACTGCCCCATACCATAATACCCGGTGCAGGACCAGTGTGGCGGTGCATAACGCAGCTGTTCAGCATCCTCTCTCCACGGTGTCTCCAGACTCGAATCCGACCATCGTGGTGTTGCAGACAGAAGCGTGACTCGTCAGTAAAGACAATTTCATTCCATTCTGCCGTCCACATCCTTCTTTCATCGCACCATTGGCGGCGGAAACGTCTGTGATTCTGCGTCAAGGGTAGACGAAGCAATGGACGTCTTGCGGACAGACCACTCTGCTGTAAACGGCGTCGAATGGTACGCGCAGACACTGGATGATGCGGTACAGACTGAATGTGCTGTGCTATGGTTCGTGATGTGGCTGAGCGATCCGTCACTGCCATACGCACAATATGCCTGTCATCACGTGAAGTGGTGCACTGAGGTGGATGCGATCGAACACGTCGGTCCGTCGTACCCTCCTGCATCCAACGATCACATATCCGCATTACAGTTGTTTGGTTTCGTCCAACACGACTACCGATTTCCCTGAAAGATAATCCACAATCTCGGTAGGCCACTATCCTTCCTCTGTCGAACTCGGATACTTGATCAAAAGATGATCGCTGTTTTCTACGATGCATAATTGATCGTTTTTTTTTGAAAAACCACAAGAAAAACACAATTGCCGTACTTGAAATCGTCGAAATCTCCAAGCCTTAAATAGCGCTTTGAAGTGGCGCCACAGGCGCGCGTGATGTGCGTCTGCGCTGAAATTCTAATCATTTGCATATCTCACCTCCGCTAATGCATGTTGTAAATTTCATATTATTTGCATGCTTCCTTCAGGGTGTTGCATTTACGGTGGCCAGCAGTGTATATCAAAGTGCTCAGTAGATTTTAGCTTTTAAACTGATGTATAAAACGTCTTGAAACTAATCACTTGTCTAAGTGTAAAAATATTTAAAAATCTATAGTCACAGGTACCCAATTCCCCATAACGTCGGGGTAAGTGGGCACCGCCCACCTAAAATTTAGAAATAGTATTTAAATATATTTTTTTAGAATTTGGGATGTTTTTTGTTATTTAACAATATTTAAGTGCTAGTTTCATGGTTAGAAATTAAAATTTTTAATATTTGTGTTGTAAGTGAGAGGTATACTGACCTCAGAAGTAGACTGAGAGCGACTCAGATACTCCCATCTGACTTGCAATGAGGCAGTTATTAAATCTTATATAATTATCTTTAATTTATTGTGTGTGCGTGTACATAGGTATGTGTGTGAAAAAGCAGAAAATATAACTTTTGATTATAACTTAGGTAAATAACTATTTATTGAAAAAATGGGTTACAAACTCTAAAATTAACATATTAAGTTATTTCCAGAAATCGCTGGGAAGAGCAAATTGTTATATATCTTAGTTAAACTTCCTTAAATCACAATTAAATTTATTAACAAAATCTTTAAGAGAATTTTTCAAGCTAAGTTAAACAGCGAAACATTTAAAGTAACTTATATACATTTAAAAAAATACAAAGGGGGTACCCAAATGCCCCGTGTATCCAGGTACGCCGCCTTACTTTAATACGTTTCACATACATCGCACCCCTGTAGTATGAAATAACTAACAAATGACTAAGGTAACAACTGCAAATGTCGATTTTGAGATTTTTGTGGGAGCGGGAATAGAAATGCCGTTTCTAAAGTTCGTTTCCTGTAAAATTGCGGTAAATCAATTCGTAAAAATGCTAAATCTACTTCAAATACACTCGCACTCATAGTTTACTACGAATTTTTTTTACTTGTGTGACATTTGTATCAGAGATGTGGCATTTTCGAATTTCGCCATCTTTAAGTTAAGGATGATAAAGTAATTTGATAACATATTAATCACTATTTTTTAAGCAAATACAGTTTTTCCCGAAAATTCTATTTTGTGGCACGTGTAATTATAAAATGACTTGTTTTAAAATGGAATATCTTTAGTACAGGTAAAGCAAAGGCAAATTGACAGCGTTTATTTAGAAAATCAATGGTTTGAACAAAATTTTAGCAGATATAATAAGGCTTAATGTATGTGTAAATCTATATTGAACTCATAAAATAGACGACCTTGACTTTCTGTCCCTATGACAAAAAATATAGCAATAACATTCTTTCAATGCCAAATTCCATTTAAAATTTGTTTTAATCTAACATAGATGCATGCCACTTTAAGTTGAATTCTCTGTGGTGGTGTTGAGTGTAATGAATGGGAATTGCATTTATTAACAAATAAATGTTTTATAAATTTACAATAACAGAAAATAGAATTTAAAAAAACTAAAGTTTATAGAAAAAAGTTGTTCTGAAGATAATCGTAATTTAATTCCTGATTCTTTTTTATCTCATGATCTCGCATAGTTGCGAAAATGGACGAAAATTTGAAAATGCGAAATTAATTTCGTTAGAAAAAAAATCTGAAAATAACATCACAGCATGTGGTCAACGAACAAGAGTCGGTTTCATTGAACACGCGCTACACTTAAACACCTTTTTTTTAAAGTCAGAGATTGAGTTTTGAGTGGAAACCAAGTATCTGTTTGCAATGAGTATGGCGGTGTTACTTGTCTATTGAATGAAGTTTTCAATACACCACGTGATTTTATTTCAAAATGGAAAAGAAATGCAAGTTTTAATAAATTTAATCGTTTTGTGAAGGAAACCTATGTAAAAATTAAAATACTTAGAATTAATTCGATTAGCTGGAAATCTTAGTTCAAAAGGTGTTGTGACATGTTTTAATTCGTTTCACAAAAACACAATTCTACAACCATTCATGAACCCATGGACTCTCTTTTCAGGAAAGTTGATCGAAATGTGCTCAAACAATCAAGGAAAATATCACAAGTCATTAGTAATATTGAACATAAACTAATTTCGGCCTTGCTCTAGTGCTAAATTGAATATTTTCTTTTCTTTTTTCGTCTATCCCAAATATTCGGAAATTGTTTATATTTCGCAAAGAAAAAATATGCTTCAAAATAAATAAAGTATTATAGTTTATAAATTCTATAAAAATAATTCACGGTTTCATGTATCCAACCCTGTGGAAGTATGCGGTCATACACATGCATGCAGACAAACACCAAACTCGAAAACCACTGATATTTCATTAGAATGACCTAAAACGGATAAATAACTCGAAATGGAGCGAACATATTCAATTTACAAGCAAACATTCCATTTTTTTATTTACATGGATATTTACTTAAATTACAAAACAACATACAATAAACGAAACTGAACTCCGAGTAAGGTATATTTCTATTTTATTTGATATTCAGGAGATTTAAGTGTTATAAATAAGAGTTAAGCTATTTTACATTATCAGATATTAAATATTACATAAATATTTTTCAAGTTAGTTGCAGTTTAAGCAGCACTAGATTGTAACAGGCAATATAAATTATGTATTTCAAATTTCAGAAGGATGTGGTTTTGTAATATATATATAATATTGAAAGGAGTAATGTAGATTATCTAATTAAATTAATCATTTAAATAGAGTTTCAAGCAAATTATAGACTTCCAAAATGAGGCTTAATTATTTATATATTATCCGAATCCTTGTAAGATTATACCATTTTGCACATAATGCTAATTGATATACATTGTAATTTAAAGACTTCTACTAAAAAACTTTGAATCGGTAATTATTAAATTATTTTATCATTTAGTCGTAATGATTTCATTTTAAGTACAGTTCGAAACTCGATCCTACCAAAAACCGCAAAGTAAGTAGGAGCTGGTGCACCTTAAATCTGTCGTGGCCTCAAACACCCTCGCTTTAGACTGTTGTTTGGAGAGCGAGATGCCAGCTCAGGTGTGAATTCGTCATCTGACCGTGGTTCGAAATTACGAGGTGGAGTCCTCGGATCTTTACATTTGTGATTGGTCCCAAACCGTCGTTAATAGCCAGTTGTATTACTCCAGTGCTGTTACGTAAGTTCAACTACCTATCTACCTTTTTATTTAACTCATTTCCCTTTAAAACTAAGTGAAATATTTACCCTTCATACTTGGATATATATGTATATGCATCGAATTACCAATCATAAATAATTTTGATTCAAACTTTCATTAACACTCGACCAATTTCATCAAGAATATAAAAATTTCTATCTAAATTGATCAAAGAACTGATTTGACTTGTATGTTGATAATTTATAAATTCTCTTGAAAGTGCTCACATTCTAAAAGTTTGTGGAACAAAATTAATTTGACTAAGCCTGCAGGACATGCTTAATCACACAAGATGTTACTAATTAGCTTGATTGGAATGAGCGCAAAATTTTATATTCTCATTTAAATGTAAATACTTTAGTAAAGGCACATTACGATACTTCAGTAACTTAATCTAGACTCCATTGTTTGAAATTCCTAAATTAACATGATATTGACGGAATGACGCTATTTTGAAACAAAACGTTAATTTCCTACAACCAGTATCGTGAATAATTTCATTTTCACCATTGTGTTTCATAACATTTATACCTGAAGTTCCTTTGTGTTGGGGCATTAAAAGAATTCCGTTCACTGATGTATGATCAGGAATACATGGTTTTACGTTAGTGGTGATTGTGCGCCATGTCATTTCATATATATATATATATATATATATATATATATATATATATACAGAGAGAGAGACAGAGCTGTATATATCAAGAACAGGATACACAAAATTCCGGTAACTTAATATTTAATTTTAAGAGATGAAGCTGGTGAAATATATACATATGAAAGGGTTCTTATTACAGGTAAAAAGAATGATGAATGCCCGTCTGGCATCACAAACAGTTCCTGAGCACGTATTGCCCATTCGATAATCTTTCACGAACATCAGAGGAACGTCTTTCCTTGTTCGATTTCAGCCCGGACTCCCTTCGCGCGCGTTCGCACTTTTCGCAGCCCATCGGAGGTAGAGGGCGCTGGTGATGAGAAGTGGGGGAGGTTTGTAGTTTTCATCCCTACAGAATCGGCCGTCCTGCGCACAGACGTCCTCGGCTGGCAACTCCACAGCATCAAATGAATTGGTATATAGAAAGATGAATCTGAAAAATACAAAAAAAAGGAAAGAAAGTATCTACACTGCTGGCCACCCAAATTGCAACACCAAGAAAGACAAGAGATATCACAACAAAATTTATTTTGTAGATAACATGTTGACCAAGTATCAAATGATTAAATTTATAGACTTCTGTGAAGTGTGGTTCCTGCCAAAATCAGTAGCCAGAGTAGCCGCCATTGTTGGAGATCACCGCTGCCACACGCCTCGGCATTGATTCAAAGAGGCTTTGGATGTGTTCTTGGGGTACAGCAGACCAAGCAGCTTCCACACGTTGCCAAAGTTGATCTGGTGTGGCAGCTGGGGATGTATTCTGGGTCAATCGTTGAGCAACCATGGACCACATGTTTTCTATCGGTGAAAGATCCGGAGAGCGAGTTGGCCAGGGAAGCAATTCAATCTGGCGATTGACGAAGAACCCTTGGACAATGCGTGCCACGTGTGGTCGCGCATTATCCTGTTGAAATATGGCTGTGGGCAAGCCATGAACGTAAGGAAGGACAACTGGCTCCAACACCTCGGAGATGTAGCGCTGGCTGTTTAAAGTACCGGCAATGCGTACTAGAGGAGTGCGAGAGTGATATCCAATACCGTCCCATACCATAATACCCGGTGCAGGACCAGTGTGGCGGTGCATAACGCAGCTGTTCAGCATCCTCTCTCCACGGTGTCTCCAGACTCGAATCCGACCATCGTGGTGTTGCAGACAGAAGCGTGACTCGTCAGTAAAGACAATTTCATTCCATTCTGCCGTCCACATCCTTCTTTCATCGCACCATTGGCGGCGGAAACGTCTGTGGTTCTGCGTCAAGGGTAGACGAAGCAATGGACATCTTCCGGACAGACCACTCTGCTGTAAACGGCGTCGAATGGTACGCGCAGACACTGGATGATGCGGTACAGACTGAATGTGCTGTGCTATGGTTCGTGATGTGGCTGAGCGATCCGTCACTGCCATACGCACAATATGCCTGTCATCACGTGAAGTGGTGCACTGAGGTGGATGCGATCGAACACGTCGGTCCGCCGTACCCTCCTGCATCCAACGATCACATATCCGCATTACAGTTGTTTGGTTTCGTCCAACACGACTACCGATTTCCCTGAAAGATAATCCACAATCTCGGTAGGCCACTATCCTTCCTCTGTCGAACTCGGATACTTGATCAAAAGATGATCGCTGTTTTCTACGAGGCATAATTGATCGTTTTTTTTAAAAAAACCACAAGAAAAACACAATTGCAGTACTTGAAATCGTCGAAATCTCCAAGCCTTAGATAGCGCTTTGAAGTGGCGCCACAGGCGCGCGTGATGTGCGTCTGCGCTGAAATTCTAATCATTTGCATATCTCACCTCCGCTAATGCATGTTGTAAATTTCATATTATTTGCATGCTTCCTTCAGGGTGTTGCATTTACGGTGGCCAGCAGTGTAGTTCTTCACACTATGTGAATTCACTAGTGTAGGTCATTCGACCATAGCTTCATGTGGTCGGCAGCGGTAGATGTCTTGTTAGGCCCGTCATGGCATCCGACCTTTTCCACATCATACCGGTCGTTGAATTTGACAGACGTGACTCTGTAAGGACCGTAAAACTTGGCCCTCAGTTCTAGGCCTGTCCCATACTGAGTCCTTTGAATGGCAACTAAATCGTTCAGCTTGTAGAGGTAGGGTTCCTTTCTTCTCTTATTGAACTGTCTTCTATTTTCTTCTTGTAGCTGTAGGATATTTCTTTTAGCATCGTTTCTTATCTCATCACGTTTATACATTAGATGATTTAAATACTTTTCATTCAGTACTCCGTTGATTCTCACGTCTTTATTTTTCATTTTTGTTCCCAACATCAGTTCAAATGGGGTGTACTTGGTATTTCTTGACGTTGTACTGTTGATCACACGTTGTACATTGGACACATATCTGAACCATTTGGCCGGGTCTTCATGAGAAAGCTTTGCTAAAACAGGTATTAGTATCTTGTGCATTCGTTCAATCTGTCCATTTCCTCTGGGGATTCCAGTCGTGATTTTCACATGTTCTATTCCTTCGTCGGTGCAATAAGCTTCAAACTCGTTTGCAGTAAAGGCAGAACCTCTGTCGGTGATTATCCTGGCAGGATTTCCAAAAACCGTTTGCTGTAATTTTAATTTATCAATAGCTTCCTGTGAGGATGGAGATTTCACAGCGTAAAACCAGGTGAATTTCGTAAACGCATCCACGACAGTAAAAATGTGTTGATATCGTTTATTTGTAGAGGGAAGGGGTCCAATAAAATATATATGGTATGTACTTAGCGGAATGTTTTCTTTGGGTATAGGGTTCAAAAAGCCTTCACCCTTACCATTCTTTCTACTATACAAGATACACTCTACACAATTAGCTATTACACTTTCGACTTTGTTTCGCACATTAGGGATATAAAATTCTTGCCCTAGTATTGTTTCTGTCTTTGCAGTAGCAAAATGGCCGTTTTTATGCACTTTCCGTATAATTTCGTTTTGTAACGCTTCTGGTACCACTACTAGATCTCTTCCGTTTACAAATTTATACAAGATGTCGTTTTTGGTAAAGTAACCCTTTTCTTCACCCTTCTCAACCAAGGTTCTGATTAATTTTATCTGTTCGTCCCCATTTTGAGCAGATATTATTTTAGTTGTTAATTCGTCTTGTGCTCGTGTAACAACCAAAACGGCGTTACGACTAAGAGCGTCTACATGCCTCATGGAAGTTCCTGACCTGTGAACAATTTCCTAATCGAATTCTTCCAGGAATAAGGCCCAACGAGCTACTTTTGGCGCAAGTTCTTTCTTTGAAAGTGTTTTCTGGAAAGCAGCGCAGTCAGTTACAATTCTGAACTTTGAACCTAACAAATAGTTCCTAAATTTTTTTAAAGACTCAATCACTGCCAACGCTTCGAGCTCGTAACTGCAATATTTTTCCTGTTGGGGTGTTGTTTCTTTACTCATGTATTGTATCGGGTGTAAATTTCCATCATCGGTTTTCATTAACAGTACAGATCCGAATCCGAGACTACTTGCATCATTGCATCAGTATGCAATTCCAGAAGTACGCCCTGTTTAAAAATGTGTAAAACAGGTTTTTGAGACAAAATGTCCTTCAATTTGTTAAACGATAACAATTTTTGTGCTCCAATCGTGAATACCTTTTCCTTTCGTAGTAAGTCGCTTAATGGCCTAGCGATTAATGAGTATTGTGGGATGAATTTACGGAAATATCCCGTCAGTCCAAGAAATGATTGTACTTGTTTTACTGATTTAGGGATCGGAAAATTTTTTACAGCACTAGTTTTACTAGGGGAGGGTTGAATTGTACCATTTTCAATTACATATCCGAGAAATTCTATCTTTTTTTTTAAATTGGCACTTTTTGAAATTAAGCTCCAGGCCATTTGCTGCGGCGACTTTTAAAACGCGTTCCAGTTTCTTTAAGCCTTCTGCTTCGTCCTGTGAGGGAATAATAATGTCATCTAAATAAACTACAACCGTGTTGTCATGAATTAGTTCTCTGAAGACATTATTAACGAATCGCATAAATACATTTGGAGATGTACACAGACCAAATGGAGCTTTTACAAATTCATACTGCCCGTTATGAGTAACGAACGCAGTATATTTTCTGCTAGCCTTTTAGATTTCCACGTGGAAAAATCCGTTCTTTAGATCAAGTGAGGTGTAAACATTCGATGTCTCTAATTTATCAAGAACATCTTCTATTAAAGGGAGAGGGTATTTATCTTCAATGATTTTTTTATTTAGTTTTCTGTAGTCAATACAGAGCAGATGCGAGCCGTCTTTCTTTTTACACAGCACAACAGGTGCTGAATAATTAGAACAACTATTTTGAATAATTCCTTCCGATATCCAAGATTGAACTTGATCGTCAATTATTTTTTGCTCAGCGAAGCCAAAACGCCGTGGTCGTTCTGTTACCGGAAATTCATCATTTAGAATAATACTCATTTTGAAATCTGTTATTTTTGTTTTTCGCGGCTCGTAATTCTGAATATGCAATACTACTTGTCTGTGTTTATCACTAATAATGCTAGATAGATCAGTTTCGTTCAAATGGATTGCATCGCTAACACAAAATAAAAAATTTTCTCAAGGTCAGAGTTCGGAGCCATAACATGCTCACTGTGGGAATCATACGGGGGGGTCGAAACTTTAAACGCAGACGATATTCTTTCTTGAATGCAGGGAGGATTGGGGTTTGATTCAACGGTAGTGTGATCGGATTTCAATTCTGCATAGCTGACATGAAATGTATTTCTTATACCCTTAATTTCGACACCGTTTTCATTTAGGGAAATATTCAATTTGTTGAGTACATCAGTTCCGATAATAGCTTCAGAACACAGTTTTTTCAGCACATATATATCACTTTCTACAAAATAATTATCAAAATACACCTTAGAATGAAAAAATCCTAGCGGAGAAATATTTTCACTTCCAATTCCTGATAAAGATACATTATTAAAGGATAATTTTGGAGACCCAATTTTAATATAACATTCATAGCTTATCATGGACAATTCTGATCCAGTGTCTAATAGAGCATTTATTTTAAAATCTTGGATTACCACAGTTTTTTTTTATTTTACTTGTACGATTATTAGTACTAGTAATTAGAGTTTTATTTATATCTGTTTGGTCACAAGTAGAAACATGCCCGAACTTAAAACATTTTGAGCATTTCGGACCTTCTTTCTTATTTAAACATTCAGAGGCCTTGTGCCCGTATAAATTACAGTTAAAACAACGTATTCTTGCTCTATTTTCATGCTTGATACCATAATTGTACTTATATTTTGATTTGAAATCATTTGGTTGAGCACGAACGATTGACGCTGCTTTCTCATGATCCTTATTAAATGGCTTCTTATTGATATTTTCGCAATGTTTCGGTTTGTTTCTCTTTTGAAATTACGACGCGCAGTCTCATAATCATCCAATTTGTTTACTAGTTCCTCTATATTTTTAATTTTAGGCAACTCATCGATAAAGTGTTCACGTACTTCAGAGGGTATTTTCTGTTTCAGTTGGTCTGAAACCAAAAGTTGTTTTAAATCTTCGAAAGTTTTGACGTTTAATCCGGATGTCCATTCATCAAAGTAATTTTCCAATTCAAATGCAAAATCGCGCCAAGAGGCAGACGTTTCTTTTTTATGGACAACAAATTTTTGGCGGAATTGTTCAGGGCTTAACTTGAAACGTTTTAGAAGCAATGTTTTAACATGACTGTATTCATTAGCATCTGGATCGGGTTCTCGGACGACAATGTTGACAATTTCCAATGGAAGCAATGGGAGTAGATGTGTGACCCAATCTTCCTCGAGAATTTCAATACGACTTATCTGTCTCTCAAACAATGACAGATAGACACTAATATCGTTACCCATATCATAATGAGGCATTAATTTCAATAAGTTTTGCGTTTTCGGGACTGTTGAAGAAACAGGACTAACAGTCTTTATTTTCGCTTCTAGTTCTAATTTTTTTAATTCGAATTCTCGACTTTCTTGCTCCTGCCGAACAGCAGAGATTACTTCTAAGCGAATTTTCGCAAATTTTTCATCGTACTTATCATCTGTAGTTATTAATTCTACTATCTCAGGGATTTTAGCACCAAGTTGTACAGTTAATCATAATTCATCGGTGAGATTTAGGAGATCAGTCTTTCGTGCTCTTTGTAAGAATGTCATTTTTAAAGATTGTACTCACAAGATTGCTGTCCAGAAGATCAACGTTTACGTTCCAGGAGATATCCACTGTATCTACGTTTACGATTGTTGTCTAGAAGGTCAATGTTCCAGTTCCACAGAAGTTAGAGCACTGATTTCGGTTCTAATTCACCTGCTTTAATATTTTTTTACATCTACTTCACACCGGAATGTCCGTGTATCCCGGCCGAGCCCCCAAAATTGTAAGAACAGGGTACACAATATTCCGGTAAATTAATATTTAATTTTAAGAAGAGATGAAGCTGGTGAAATATATACATATGAAAGGGTTCTTATTACAGGTAAAAATAATGATGCATGCCCGTCTGGCATCACAAACAGTTCCTGAGCACGTATTGCCCATTCGATAATCTTTCACGAATATCAGAGGAACGTCTTTCCTTGTTCGATTTCAGCCCGGACTCCCTTCGCGCGCGTTCGCACTTTTCGCAGCCCATCAGAGGTAGAGGGCGCTGGTGATGAGAAGTGGGGAGGATTGTAGTTTTCATCCCTACATATATATATATATATATATATATATATATATATATATATATATATATATATATATATATATATATATATATATATTATTTTTTTTGGAGTATTAGAATCAGGCAAGGCTGGTGATGTCCTTACGTTTGGCAATGTTCGAGATTGAAAAGAAAAACCTAACCCTGGACTACCAAGTTGCTGCTATTGCTATATTACTGTTGCTAACAGCTTTATTAGTCCAAGGGGAAAACGAAATTCTAAGTAGGAAAAACAAATTGTCCCTTGCCTGGAACAGGTGACAATTTCAAACAGATTTTTGCATCAGGGGCTGGACACTATAGGATTGACGCGAAGATAAACAACCAGAAGGATTAAAATGTTTGACCTCAGTATGAAAATTTCTTTCATAGTCGACTGTTGTAAACTTGCCATTTTCAATATGTGGTTTCCGAAGCATTCATAAAATAATATACTTAAAAAATAATTTTTTTCCTTCAATTTTCCGCTTTCTTATCCGGAATATTTTTAAAAGAAGTTTTTGCCTCTACTTGTGGAATGTTATGAATTTCTGTGAGATTAAAATGGGCTGTAAAGTTTTTTGAAAGAGAAATGAAAAATAAAGTTGTTTATGAATAAGAGGGAGACTGATGTCATTTTAAATCTGTTTATATTGTAATTTGAACGAAACCAGGAGAGATTAATGTGAATTATTAGCACAAAATAGATTAAGAAAGATAGTTTATCATTTATGAAAATTAATGGCTTACAAGTGAACACAAGAAGTCAAAAGTATTTAATAGTTTTTGAGCTTCTGTAGACAAGAATATGGTGACTTTAGACTGATAAAGTTCACAATGTCCTTTTTCTTCGTATGAAGGTTCAATTTCGTCTCTAGAAATACATTGAGTTTAGCCCATTGAGAAGAATTTTTCAATTTGGTTTTCTCAGAAGTATGTTTTTCGAGGCGGTGATATATAATGTATAGAACGCAATACACACAAGTAGGACGAACTGCGCCAGGAACAAGACAGGAGAAGGCGGAGTTACCAATACATACCACAGTAGCAAATTTCAAATGGTGTGTTGCAGGAATAGCACTGGTGTGACTAACGGATGGTGCAACAGTTTAAATTGTGTGATTTATTTATTTCAAAAGTTAGGAGTTTAGTTATGAGCTTAGGAAAAGCGTACGAACAAATATTGTCAAGTACTATTCGTATTATTTTGTATTACAAAATACTACTAATAATTTTTTCAAAAAGATTTTTTTAATAGCCAATTTGGTGAAGAAAGTCTGATTATTGCGCTGAAACAGGAATGGCAAAATCTACCTCAAGATTAACTGAACAATCTTATGAAGAGCATAAGCAACCGATATCAATCGTGCATTGCAGTGAGGGGTAGGCATACACCTATTAAACTTTGACAGGGGAGCATTCGAAAAGTTATGTACATTTCGCTTCAGCTTCGGCAAAGACCAAAAATGGTACGATATGTTATTTTAGCATGTATTGCCGGTATATTTGTGTCAGTTTTTTTCTTTATGCAGTAAATCTCTGTGAAGTCTGCCTACACTTCTAATTATTATATTTATCCTCCTTTCAGAATTTGTTTTCTCTAAAAATATAGGGGGCCCTAATTTATGGACACCAGTGTACATAGAAAATATTATTTCTAAATTGAAATCTAGTGTCACAAGCATGTTTCCAAAACAAACCCAGCATTCCCATCCTCTAAACAACGATGTTCAAAGAAAAGCGACACAACAAAACACATGTTTAGAATTTAGTTTTCAAACTCTTATAGAAAAGAAGGGGAAAAATCGCGTCAATAACGAGTGTGCTCAGAAAAGAGTCCACAATATTCGAGAGGGAGCGTGATTGCTTTACGATGAAAGTCACGAGCTGTCACGATATCTGCGCGAGATCTGTAATTCTCCTTCTGCACGGATGACACGACCATCACTTCTAAAATTCAATTGAGAGCTCTTCTCTCTCTCCAATATGACGTCGATGATAAATTGGGCTCAAAGTTCCGGCAGGCGAGCGCTCAAGCGCTAGCTATTGATGTGGAAAGTCAAAAGTTTAGAAAGTACTCGCAGCTCTGGAGAGCTCTTGCCCTAGCTTATACAGGATTGGTTATATGTTCAAAACTTTTACTTCTAGAGCCGGATTGAGTTTAATTCCAATAAATTGAGCTGTAATTAACCCTACTGGTGGTTGTCTGTACGAGGTATCTGGTCATTAGCAAAATTGGTCAGAACTTGTTGGACGAGATATCTCGTCAAAACAACTTGGATGGTTTAAAAGATCGATTACAGATTAATATTACCGGAAAGAGCGTTGTAAGTGTAATGTACATATACGCATTTTTTCATAAGTTGAATTCAAAGTCACTGCAGGAGATCACTCGAGTGTTAGCTATTGATGTGTTAAGTCAAAAGTTTAGAAAGTACTCGTAGCTCTGGAGAGCTCTCTACTTAAATACTGGATTGATTTTGTACGAAACCTTTATTTCTAGAGTCGAGCTGGAGCTATTGTGTTTTAATTCCAATAAAGCTAGTTGTAATTAAAACGAAACCCAATGACGGATGAACATTGCCTGAAAAAAACGTTAGAATTATGTACATGTATGGTTTATTGAAAATACATTGGGAACCCTGCTTATCTGAGGTAATGTGGACCGAAGTCTCCTCGGTCATCCAAAAACGGAGGTAATGCGAACTTAGCAAAAAAAGTCAATACGAAATGCAGAAAACATTTACTGTACTACATGTTAGTACTGCTGTTAATTAAGGTAAGTATTAAGAATATTCTTTATTAGGATCTGCGTCCCAGTATGTATTCAATGTGATAATTTTAAAATAAATGTAGTCTGGATTTACGTACCTTTTAAACTGTCTGGAAAATAGTCTTTACCAGTCTTAGGTTTTGCAAGAGTAACACATACGCAAAGTGCATCATTTCGTCTTTCACATCAGTAAATTTTAAACTATAAATTACTTTTTCGTGTTCTTGATGAGCTTTATTCACATTTTTTGTAATATTTGTTTCATTTTCGTGTTGTTTATATTATGATTTCAATATGTAAGTCTGATGTTTTTAAATATATGTTTCTTCAATTTTATTTTGTCTTGACAGCTTATCCATTTTTGAATATTGCGCCCCAACCAACTATCTTCCCGCTAAACCAGACCTGTCAAGGGCAAAATGAGCACACCATCACTCGAAGCTTCAAAATTTATTTAATTTCAGTCGCAATTTAGACAGCAATGTTTCTCCAACCAATGATTTTTAACCTACTTGATAGTTATCTTGAGGAGATGTCGTGTCATTAGCAATACTGATCTTGATGGACGAGATATCTCATCATAAAAAATAAAACTGACTAGATCTTTATCTGGACACCATCAAAATTTCGGCAATATCTTGATGACATATATGAATATTCAATGTTAATTGTACATAAATAATTAATACTTTGCTATGAAATAATTCAAATTCTCCATTTCAAATTTTTACGGAAAACATTGCATTGAAGTTTTAAAAATCTTTTAAATCCGATGTAAAGATAAGAGGGTAAATTTATATTTCTTAAATTGCTGGTTAAAGGAGTAAAATGTATTTACTTGATTTATAAGGGTATAATTTATTCCAATAATTATGCATACCATTTGTAAGATGCAAACACTTTTAATACGCCTTTATCACGTCTCATACTATTTTAAGGAATTTTTGAACCAATTGTCGGATAACTAATGCTTTATTTCTGTTCAATTTTACTGAAGCTTTTTTAAAGTCTTTCTAATTAGATAAAGGGAAATTTGTATTAAAACAAGTGAAATTTTAAGAAAAATAGAGGTTTAGGAAATGGCTAATATAACCCATTGGTGTTCTCCTACCATTGAAGAGCTATCAAATAGAGAATAACTCTTATGAAGAAAGCGTGATTATTTATTAAAGGCTTTTATTTTACCAAACTTTGAAATTAGATGAAACTAAAATATGAGTATTTATACATTTCTTCTTGTTTAACTACACATGACTAAAATACTCTATTATAATATTTGTTCTCTGTGATAGGCATTTCTATTTTATTGATATGAAACACAGAATTGATCATCTTTCTTTAATTTCAGGTTCAAAAAGCACCACAAAGCATATTTCCCATGGAGATGGGCTTCAATCCCAATCAGTTGTTTCTTCATTGCATGAAAGCGTTTAACATAACACAGTTTCACTACAGCAGTAGGATATAATTGCTGAGATCTCGGAGGGAAAATTCAGAGAAATGTTTTTTTTGTAATGATACAATTTCTTGGTGTGTAAATCTGAATCGTAAAAGCATTCACAAAAGAAAGGGGACCAATTCTGGTAGAGATTTTAAAGTTCACAGAAGCTCTTGTCAATGACCATCCTACGGTAGAAAGGATTCTAAAAATGAAATTTGTCGCAGAAAAATAATCCTATATGAGTAGAGTAAGTTTGGTTGGTCATTTGAAATTCTGTGTCATTTTGTTTTCTACATTATGGGGTCCAAATGTTTAAATTAGACGAGTAAACAATTTTAAGCAATGGACTAGTGCTTATTGTACCGCGATCCGAAAAGCGCTTACATACATGTATAGTTCACTAATGTACATGGCACATAAATTGATATTGTGTTTATTATCGAATGGAAACTAGAGATATAAACAATACAAAATCGAACGCTGTGTAATACATTCGCCAATTCCGCTACTTAGAGTATGCTAGATTCGATTTAAGGATCTGCGTAATATTGCCAAAACTACATGACGAACTTACCACTCGAATGAAATTCTTCATAAGTCTGATTACAGGAAACAATAAGGAATCTGGAATATAGAAATCTGAACAGGAAAGAAAATGTGGGCAAACACAAAAATAGCTTTAGCATAAAAAAAATTCTAAATCGCCTTTAAACAAGGGAATGGGATGTAATTTATAATTAAAGATAATTCTGGAAACACGATTGAGAGGTAAACTTTTGGTCATGTATTTTTTAGGGAATATTAGTACCAGTACGAAGAAAGGCATTAAAAGCTGTTCCATACTTTTGGATAATCTTATTATGAAATGTGCAGTGCATATCTCTGCCTTTAATTCATTATGAATTGATTTAAATATTATATCGAATGTGAGTAACACATTGCCACCAATAGTCATAATTGAGGAACCTTAGCGCGCGCAGATGTTATGCGGTGGTCTTAGTAATGACACATAGACACTCGTATTTTAAATATACTCTCATTATTGTAATAAAAGTATTATTCCGGGTGATGATTGTGTAAAACTATTATACAAGGATTATATATATATAGAGAGAGAGAACTTATTTTCTGAAAGATTCTTTTTCAATTACTACCGCTATAAAATCACACTAATTGTTTACAATTAGTTGAGATGATACAAACATTCCAACTCAGGAGTGAACCAAATGATAATGCAAATTACACTCTAAAAAAGTGAAATCTCTATTTTTTTCCAGAAATTCTACTTAGGTGTTCGACTCTTAAGATTCCAGATAGCTTGTTCTGGTAATTAATTATGCATTCTCGAATCGAAATTCATAAATTATACATTTTGACTGAAACACGGGAAAGATACGATTGCGGCGTTCTAAAACCCATAAAAATTCTAATAACGCTCTCCTGTAAAAATGTTTATGTCAATATAAGAATTCAACCTCAGAATATCCGATATTTCTCATCCAATCAATTTGGGGTGCAGACACGAGGAAAATATGAAAAAAAAAATTATATATTTGAAGCTATGAATTATTCATAATTCATTTAATCATGGCTTAAAATATGCATCGATTCTTACATTCTTCTCAGCGAAATGTATATATTTTAAAAAGTTTTCCATTGTTGGAGTAGATGGCCCGTGCGTCCACTTTGGCTGAGAAGGCCTTGCGAAGATTACTCATTGTTATCTTGCTTGATTTTTTATTCTTTCCTCATTTGGGATGTGTGTATGTGTTATGAAAGATTGGTCGATGGGTGAATGGCTGCGCAACAGTGCCAAACGTGTTGCTTGGTGAATGAGAATAGCAGGTGAGAAATTCCTATAGCTATGGCCACCCTTGGAAGAGCTGGTTATTTTGAGACACACTAAACTATTTTTAGTTTTTTATTGTTTTGTGATTATATACATTTAAATAACACCTTGAAAAACGGATATGTTTTCAGAAACAGATTTAAAAACTCCTCAAAGGCATCCTAAGACTAGATATATCGATAGAAATATTAGTGAGTTACATATTAATACAAGGAGGTCTTATATATAATGTACATGTTTCGAACCTAGGTGATATATAGTTCTCCAAAAACAACTTCTGTATAAACCACTATAAAAAGCATATAGAAAGATTATTAATTGTTACTTTTTATGCTTTTTTCATTCTTCTCTCACTGGGTATTTGTACATGTGTGATCAAAGATTGATTACTTGATGAGTGGATATGCAACACTGCCAAACGTGTTGCTTGGTGAATAATAGGTATGAACTCCTTTCAAGCTATGATCACCCTTGGTAGAGTTGGTCCCTTCGAGATATTAAACTATTTTAGGTTTTGTAAGTAATAAAACTGTCTCGTGTTGATCAATATTCAACTAACACCTAGAGAAACGATTTTCGACGAGTGTGGGTCAAGATTGGTTGATTGATGGATTGGTTGATTTCAGTTTTATGGTGCAAGTGTCATATTTGGACATGCTGCGCCAGACACAAGACACAATATCAAGTAATAGACACACACACAATGAAAGTTTAACTGACCCAGAAGAGAGAAATACACCCGGGGAGGAATGCACCTGACGGGAATCGAACCTACGCCGTCTACAACTCAATGATGTGGCTCAAGAATGTCACTGCAGTGCCTTCCTGATAATGAAGCGGTTTAGATAGTATAAGATTTATTTCTATATCAACGGTTTAGTTTTGAACTTTTGTCTTGTGTATTCCCAAATTATTTCATGTACTACTCGGATAAATAATTTCCAGTATTATTTACCTAAGTATGCCAAAGTATCACAAATAAATTGTTGCGAAAAGATTTTTCAGGAAGTTACTTTGGAGAAAAAATCGTAGATAAATATTTTTAGTTTTATAAAATAACAAAAATTATAACTACATTTTTGTCAGATTGGTAAGAAATATATTCTTTTGGTGTGCCGTATAATTTTAGTTATTAGTTTATGTGTGACATGGATGGAAAAGGTTCAAAATCGCTGACCTATTGAAGCGTATAGATATTTTCAGATGCAGGTTTGCCTTACGATGCACTCGTCGAAGTACATCATAAGGCAAGATATCGAGAGATTAATAAGCTTTCTATTAATATAGTCAAGGTCTTACATATAATAAGCATGCATGTTGTGAACCTATATGGCACACAGTTCTTCTAAAACATTTTCTGTACTACCACAGGGACCACTAAATGGAATCAAACAGTAGATTATCAATAATACCTTCTATTTGCTTTTTTATTTCCTCATACGAAGGTGAATGGATGTTGGATTAAAAAAATAGGTATTTTGGTGAGTCGTTATGAAATGCGTTTCTTGAAGAAGGTTATGGAACCGCATGTGAAGTTTTACATTAACTTCGACTTGTGTTTGTACAAAAACAGTAGTCGTTTACAATAGCTCAATTGTGTGATTTTGGCATGTTATAGCGTTCACTTTTAAGCAATGATTGCCATAAATTGAGACAAAATAAGATTATTTACTATTATTAAAAGTTTTTAAATCCCTATCTCGACTTTATTTTTGTTACTTTCAATTCGATCGGATTGGAGATAAATATTGACAGTAGATCTTTGTCTTTGTAAAAGATACTCAAAGTCTTAAAGTATTTTTCGCTATCCATAGTTAAATACACAGGACAAAACATGAAAATACACTTTATGAATCCAATAATGCTTCAAACACTTCAATTTTCCATGTTGACTAGAATAAATATCCACTCCCAAAACAAGAGACAAAATTAAAGCATGCACTATAACTTTTACGTAATTGGATTAACCCTTGTCTCTCCAAATGGTAGTATTGCTGCCAAGAGTAAGCTAGCGTTCAAAGCATGCTCTAATATTCTTGGAGTGATAAGAGTTGGAATATAAAGCGAAATTTTATATTTTTATAAGTGCTTAAGGAATCACCTAAGGGAAATTGTTGGAAGAAAACATGTGTCAGAAATGGGTTAATTTTATAGATTTATAGATATATCAGGATTAAATAAATAACTCATTTTATGATTTATAAATCTGTGTGGAAGAATATTTCGCTGATTATTTGCTGAATATTCTTAATGACTGCAAGGGGAATAAAAAAGTAGGAATTAAACTTGCACATCGATGTTCCGGAAGAACAATGACGCAAGTAGAAAATACGGGTGTTTTGAGTTGATTGATTAACATAATTCAACCTTGCAATGGGACAAGGACAGAACTGTAGTATCATTCAGCTCCATTTAGCTAGCATTTAGAAGAATGATGCATGTGATGATAGTTGCGACTCAGATTTTACCTGAATGAGTGCAATTAAGAGTAGCATAAATATGCTATTATTAACCTTACTTTCATTACCTTAATAATTTCTCTCTTGAAGTTAATAATAATCGCTAACGGTACTCTTAGATTTCTTTTCCGAATAAATCAATGCATTTGGTCTTCCCAGACAGTGATATATGGATACGCAGAAAAAAAATTATTACAAATGCTTGATACGAGTTTGTGTATAAAATGTATCTATCTGAAATTTACATGCGTTAAATTTGTAATTACGCAAGTCAGTTAGTAAAATTATGATTATAATTAAAATATACAAAGGAGTATCAAAAAGTAAGGTGAATTTTTAATTGACAGAAAAACGCGTGCAGAGAGAGAGAGAGAGAGAGAAATATATGAAAATTTATTATGTTTGACAAATCGTATAGCACTATCATTCGACAAAGGAACCACAGTGGTCTAAGCATTTATTCCAACGTGGCACCAAATCATCCATGCCCTTTTCAAAGAAATCTTGCTCCAGGTTCCCTAACCAGGTAAGTGTAGCCTGTTGTGCCTCTTCCAGTGTATGGAAACGCTGCCCACGGAGTTGTTTCTTCAGGGGTCCAAACAAATGGTAATCCAAAATGGTAATACTGCTCACTGAACCATATGAGCTATTCAATGTATTTGCAATATCACTCACTCTTCTGTCTACACGAATCATGGCATCGACGACAGTCACATTCGTGTCGTTACACCACACATACATTTGTTTCTGCGACATAACACTCTCTCCATAGACTTCCAACAATTCTCGATGAATATTGCATGTTTTTTCCCCTTGGCCCATAAAAAATGAATGACACCGCGCACCTCCTCCTTGGAGTAATGCTCAAGTCGATGCGCCATCTTTAATTTGATCTAAGCACCAGACGGGTTGACATAAAAGTTTCTACAAGCCGTCACACTTCTATCACCTTGGTACTTGCAACAAATAAAAAAAATTAAGTAGCTACACAAAAAACTCTGAGTTTTAGAGACAAATTCACCTTACTTTTTGATATATCCTTGTGCAATAATTACTAGTCTGAAATTTATATGCGTTAAATTTGTAATTACGGAAATCGGTTAGTAAACTTATGTTAATAATTAAAATATTCAATAATTATTAATGCAATTAGCAATTAATCTTTAGTGTAATGCATTTCTAATTTAGTACGCTTTGATATGCTTTTGTATGCATATTGAAGCGTAAATGGATTTGACAGACTACGGACAAGCACTGCATTCAGTTTCTGATTGAAATATAACGTTTATTAATTCGAGACAGTAAATAATGATTGAGAATATTTTTTTAAAAATGACAAAACATTATTAAATAAAAATAGTAATACTTGGTTGCTTGATAAGGGGAAAGCAAAATGTGTCTAACATCGTTGGAACTGCATTAATTATCCAAGTATTGGGAAGCTTTTTCGAGGTTATGTTTGGCTTCCTATAGTTTTATTCTTGCAAGAACATGACTTGTCTCAATAATACATTAGTAAAGTTCGTGTTTCTAAGTGTCAATATATATTTTGCATAAAAGAGAAGCTATTAACAGGTTTCTAGGAAGAAATTTGAAACTTGTAAATTTTATGTTTCCCAAAAAACAAGAAGCACTTAAATCTTTTAAGTTTTTAGAATAATTCTATATTCTATGGATACAAAGGAGACACGCTTTCATTTTTAGTTGTGTTTTACATGAAAACGTGTTTCAGTATAAGAACAAATAATTAAACCGAGTAGTAATTGATCCCAGGAAAAGAGCACTGGGTATAAGCGAGAAAGTCTGAAGTTATTTTAATTTCTAGTTTCCTTAAGTTTTATGCTTCCGTTATTTTGCACTGAAATTATTCTAGCAAGAAACGGGGGCAAGTAGTGACTAATTATTCCGTAAAACAATTTGACAGGCATGAAATCATTTAAATCACATTTTAAGCTGTAGGCCATGATTAATTCCCTCTGGCCGCCTCACACATTTTTAAGTTCTTAACTATTATTAGTCAGAAAATATTCTAATCATAATAAGAATTCGTTCAACTGAAATCCAAAACTGTTTAGAATTGTTAAGGAAAATACGACCAGATGAAATATTTAACTCATTTTTCAACTTCCCTCCTTCGAAACTAATTTTTAATCGTAAACTTCTGCAGATATTCTTTTACTATTCCATGACACAAAGTTTTTAATAAAATATGACGTATTTTCAGTCTGAATTTAAAACACTTCGGTTTCGATTTATGCTCACATAAGTACTTTACTTAATCATCACTCCTGTAGTAAGAATTTAGAAGGGATCTACTAATTTTTCGTTTTTAAAATTAATATACACTGCTCAAAACAATTAAAGGATATTGTAAGTCTTATATAAAATAACGGTATAAACGAAATTTTTTTGTAAGAAATGGAAGAAGAGTCACAAATGCAAATTTTTCTCATTTTCAAACTTCGGAGTATGCAAATTGTGAGGTCACGTATTTTGTTTTGACGTCAAAAACGACGCTTTAGCGGCAGAGAATGAAATTTGGCTTTCAACTTAATGAAAGACAAAGCGGAAAAGAATGATCGACATTCAGTAAGTGCGTTGTTTCGATGAGTGCGATGTCTCAACGAAGTCATTTAACCGATTCAGAAGCTTGGAGAGTTGTTGGTCGGTTAGAGGGGGGCCAAACACAAGCCGAAGTAGCAGAAGCCACTGGAGTTTCACAAAGTGTGATTTCCAGGATCTGGAACCGTTTTTTGGAGACTGGAAATGCAGGCCGAAGACCAGGACAAGGTCATAGACGTGCAACAACGCCCAATGAAGATCGATATTTAACGCTAACGGCTCGGAGACACCGAAATATGAATGCCACTCTTCTTTAACAACACCTTCGCTCGGCTACTGCCACCACAGTTTCGACTCAAACTGTCCGTAACCGGCTCCACGCTGTAGGTCTGTATGCTCGCCGACCAATGGTATGTGTTACGTTAACAGCAGGGCACCGTCGCGCCCGCAGGGAGTGGGCAACAGAGCATGTGAACTGGAGCAGAAATGAATGGCGCAATATTCTTTTCTCTGACGAGTCCCGTTTTTCTGTTCATCCTGATAATAAGCGTATTTTCATCTGGAGGGAACGTGGCACTAGAAACAATCCTGCGTTCGTGCACGGAAGTGTCAGATTTTGCGGTGGGAGTGATGGTCTATGCTGGCATCTCCATTGATGGGCGCACCGATCTCCACATCATTCAAAATGGAGCTCTGACCGGTCGCCGATATAGGGATGAGATCCTCAGACCTATTGTAGTCCCTTACGCTGCAGCAATTGGAGACTTCATGTTAATGGACGACAATTGCAGGCCACATCGTGCTAACTTGGTGGATGATTTCCTTTTCGAGGAAGGAATCAGACAAATGGAATGGCCAGCGTGTTCTCCGGACATGAACCCAATAGAGCATGTTTGGGACAATCTAGGTAGACGAGTTGCTGGCCGCCCACCACCCCCACAAACTCTCCAAGAACTGGAAAGAGCTCTTCTGGAGGAGTGGGACAGAATACCCCAGCTCCTCATTAATAGCCTCATTGACTCCATGCCTCAAAGGTGTTCAACGTTGCTGGCCGTCCGGGGAAACCATACCCCCTACTAAAAGCGATTTTCTTTCAAGGAAACACCTTTTTTAATTCGTTTTTTCTCATATGCACAAATTGTGTTTTTTTCCTTTTGTACCCAAATGCTCAATAAAATGCAGTTTTTTTCTGCTAAGCATGTGTAATTTTTTTCTCATATAGCCTACCACGTCTGTTGATCATGTATCAATCATCTAAACAATTCCCCAGCCGCAAGATCCACCCACAACCTCAATATCCTTTAATTGTTTTGAGCAGTGTAAATATAAACGATTTTGCAAGTAGATTTTTATGATTTTTGAAAATTAAAATTAAAAATATATAAATCTTCTATTAATCTTTTCATTTTTATTATAAGTATTGCAAAAATATTCTAGAATTTCATAAATGAATGTGAGTTTGCAACACATTAGTTAGGCTTAAAAAATTCCAGGAGGTCGGATTGTTGACTGATTTCACATGGAATGACCCATATAAAACTATAATGTCCACAATCGTCTTTCACTTTATTCCAAATTATAATGAATTTGGTTAGTTGTAAAGTATAAAGCCAAGCGTCTGCATGATTTAAAGTATATCATGCCTTGAGGGATACTAAAGAGCAGTTCTTGAAATATGTGTGAGCTTCACTTTACGGAATTAACATGTTTTGAATCTAAGGAGAAAATTCTTTTCGCAGCAATTTACTTTCCCATCGCAAGTTCAAACTCCCTACGTTATCCAAACAGCGAAGTCTTAAAATAACATTTATAATAAAATATCTCAGAATAACAACATATTTGCCAGAATTTAATATTTCCGTTGAGAAACTTTTCGCTGGTATTCCAATACGATGACTCAATTTTCATCGTACTTGTGTGCCACGAGAGTGAATTATTGTTTAAGCATTTGAATTTGCAATCAGCTTAATACTGCAACTAGTAAAATTTTTAAGCGGAATAAATTTCCAACTTGTCACAGGATATATATATATATATATATATATAAATATAATTCAGGTAATGTATATATATATATATATATATATAATTCAGGTAATGTATATATATATACTACCTGACACTGAAAATGCAACACCGAGAAGGAGTTTGCAGAAGGTGATGAAATTTGGCAAGCAATGAGAGACAGCAACGAGCAATAAGTGATCTTTATTGCAACATTATATACCTTGCCACTGAGAGGCAAGAACGTCTGATCAGTAGGTTGTAGGACCACTGCGAGCGGCGATACAGGCAGCAACACGTCTAGGTACAGACGCAATGAGCGTGCGGATGGTGTCCTGAGGGATGGCTGCCCATACCCTGTCAACCATTTGCCAGAGTTCGTCTTCTGAACGTGCCGGTGGCAACGCATGCAAGCGACGTCCAATGACGTCCCAGAAATGTTCGATAGGTGAGAGATCAGGCGAGACAGCTGGCTAGGGAATCACCTGGGTACCTTTCAGGGCATGTTGGCTGATGCGTGCGGTGTGCGGCCGGGCGTTATCCTGCTGGAAAATGGCATTGGGCACCCCCTGAAGGAAATGTAGTGTCACCGGCTGCAGCACGTCATCCACGTATCGTTGGGCCGTCATAGTGCCCTAAATACGGACCAGAGTTGATCTGCTATCGTAGGCGATGGCGCCCCAAACTATTATACCGCGTTGTCTCGCGGTATGGCGTTCCACAGATGCGGCCGGATTGGCCCTGTCACCACGTCGGCGCCAGACTTGCACACGGCGACTGTCATTGCTAAAACAGAAGCGTGACTCGTCTGAGAACACCACCCTGTGCCATTCCGTCGTCCACGTGGCTCTATCCCGACGGCCCAGAAGTCATTGCAGGAGGGAAACCACTAGCTGGCTACTTGGTGTATGGCAGAAAGAATGGGATGAAGGAGAAACAGGTAGGATGGTACATGATGTGTTGCCTAGAGTGTCACTAAAATCGGCAAGTTGGACCAGGGAAGAGACACTCTTCTTCACAAGGCATGGTCCGTTTCCATCCTACCTAACGAGGTTTAAAAACATCAATTCAGAAAATTGCTCCTGTGGTGAAATTGGCACACCTCTACATTACAACACAGTCTGCCCCCTTACAGCATCATGGCATATGAGGACGCCTGCCGACCACCTTCAAATCGCATGGCTCAGGAACATTGCTAATACCAAAGGCTCGAGGATCAAAATTATTAACATGATGAGATTCATTGAGAATCATCAGGACTTGAACATCCAAAGAGACTGAAAAACCTATTTTTTTTCTTCTCTCATGTTGTATATATGTATATAGTGTAACTTAGTATAATATAGATTTAATTACTGTATAAATGTAATTACTGTATAGATGTAATAATGTATAAATGTAATGTGCTCTAAATTCTGGATAGACATGTCACCTCGGTGGCATGCTCTATTCATCCCAACCACATTTATTTAAACTGGTACAGTGTCTCACGACACTAGGCACGGGAATGTGTGTTGCTGTTAGTTAGGCTCTATCCCGACACCATTGCAAACGGAGACGTCTGTGCTATTGGGTCAATGGTAGTCGTCTCAACGAGCGCCATGAGTGCAGGCCGCCAGCGATCAATCGGCGGCTAATGGTCCTGGACGATATGGGAGCATCAAGGGTGTCCTGCACATGCTGCAAAAGGGAGACAGACATGGCTTCCGGGGCCGCCGATGCTTGCCGGCAAATGCGTCGGACCACGCGTGCTGACGTCACTCTGGCTGTACCGGAACCCCTCAAACGTGCCACATTCCCTTGGTCCAACCATCTGTGCCACAACCGGTGCACCGTGGGCGTGTGTAGGTGGGTATCTGCTGAGATTTCACGTATGGACCAACCTGCCCTTCTGAGGCCAATCACCATACCCCTCGTGAAGTCGTCTGTTTGCTGGAACTGTCTTGATTGGCGGCGTCCTGGCGTTCTCCGCTACTAGACGTTTCCTCTGAGACACAAAAACAAATTGCAACTTGATTTACGTGGCAAACAGAGCGGCGCGAAACTGACCACTTTTGCAGGTTCCTTCCCTGGTTTTTCACTCGCCGTGCGCGGGACAGCTGCGCAGTTTGCATCATTTACATATCTCGGTGAGCTGCGTCTACCCTGTAAATTTCATCCAGTTCTGCGCACTCCTTCTGGGTCTTGCATTTTCAATATCAGATAGTGTATACAGGGTGCAACGCAAAGTCCGTGCCCGGCCTTTATTTTCGCAACCGTTGGTCGTAGACATATACTTCCAATTACAAAAATGTTTCAAGTGAAGTAAAAATTCATGTTATGACATTTTGAAATTTAAAAAATCAATTTTGTAAAAATTACAAAATCTAACTCTTTATACAGTCCCCCGTTCCTTATAGTGATATTTAGTAAAAGTTTACACTCATCCTAACAAACGTAACACAAAAAGTTTCACTTCTGTGTGACAAAAATTGACCGAGATATTTAATTTCAAAGTTTGGGATTTTTTCAGATTTGTTTTGCCTTCATTGAGGGGTCGGTTAAAATATAACTTAGAATAATTCGAGATTGAAATCAGAGTGCAACGCCCATTTTACGGCGAAAGGGGGGTTCCCCGACCATAAACGATGGGTGCATGTATAGTAAAGTGGACATGCTCGATTCACTGAAAGTGGTCGCAGCGCCCCTAGTGGCGAAACACGGAAGTTTGGAAATCTAACTCCGAAACTAAGCAAGATAGACAAAAGATGTGAATTAGAAAGTTGAAGACCATCGTCGAATTATGTAGAATCTACACCCTGAAAATGAAAAATGAGCAAAAAGAACCGGATAAATGGCAGCAGAATGCAAACTACCATAGGGGCTATAACCCCCATGCTAATCATAATTATGCAAATAGGGTAGTACCGCAGCCACATGCTCGGGATAAAAGACGAGCCATCCAGTAGTGGGCAAACTAGTCCGCACTGAAATCATAATGGTGTGCTACACATCCGCGTAATATGCCGAAATGATAGTGATTTATGGCGAATGTCAACGAAATGCCAGAGCTGCTGCGAGGCTTTATGGCGAACGTTTTCTTATGGATCGACGTCCATCGCATCGAACTATAGCTACTGTACTTTGCCGTTTCAGAGAGACCGGCGGCTTCACACCACCACCCAGATCAGGCAGACTGACAAGATCGGGCATTCGAGTGACACCGGAGGAAGTGCTGGGATACGCCCTTGCAAATCCACAGCTAAGCACGGCGGAAATAAGCAAGGCATGTGGATACACGCGTCAACATATTTGGCGATTGTTACATGCGCATGGTGCGCATCCATACCGTCCGCTACTGCTGCAAGCATTGATGCCGGGTGACGACGCATGAAGATTTGACTTTTGTAATTTCCTGCTCAACACGTTGCACGACATTTCGTCGTTGTTTTCCGACATACTGTGGGCAGATGAGTCGCAATTCACACGGGATGGCATCGTCAACACCCACAATGTGCATTACTGGGCTCTGGACAACCCTCACATGGGACGCACAGCACGACACCAGGTACTCTGGTCAACGAATGTATGGTGCGGTTTATGGGGAACCCAGATTGTTGGACCCATCTTCTACGACAGGACCTTAACGGGCAATCGTTACCTGCACCTGTTACAAGATACGGTACGTGACTGGTATGAACAGCTGCCTCTCCGAGATGCATGTCGTGTGTGGTTCCAACATGATGGTGCCCCTCCGCATAAAGCAGCAAACGTTCGTGCGTATCTAGCCACCGAATTCGGCCAACAGATCATCGGATATGGTGGTCGGGTAGAATGGCCACCGCTTTCGCCGTAATTGACTCCCATGAACTTCTACCTCTGGGGTTACGTCAAGAAACAGATCTATGCGACCGAGCCAACCTCTCTGGATGATCTGAAACAGCGTATCAGCCTTGCTTGTCGCACAGTTACACCAGCTATGCTCCAACGCGTCCACGATTCAGTATTTTCACGCAATCAATTTTGCATTGCCACCCACCAATGGAAAACATTTTGAGCAGTATTTCCAGTAGATTTCTCCACTTTATGTGTTGTTTTCCGCTGTATGCTTGTCTGTAACTTGTGCGAGTTAGATTTCCAAACTTTCCACGTTTCGCCACTGGGGGCGCTGCGACCGCTTTCAGTGAATCGGGCATGTCTACTTTACTATACATGCACCCATCGTTTATGGTCGGGGAACCCCCCTTTCGCCGTAAAATAGGCGTTGCACTCTGATTTCAATCTCGAATTATTCTAAGTTATATATTAACCGACCCCTCAATGAAGGCAAAATAAATCTGAATAAATCCCAAATTTTGAAATTAAATATCTCGGTCAATTTTTGTCACACAGAAGTGAAACTTTTTGTGTTACGTTTGTTAGGGTGATTGTAAACTTTTACTAAATATCACTATAGGGAACGGGGGACTGTATAAAAAGTTAGATCTTGTAATTTTTACAAAATTGATTTTTTAAATTTCAAAATGTCATAACATAAATGTTTACCTCATTTGAAACATTTTTGTAATTGGAAGTATATGTCTACGACCAACGGTTGCGAAAATAAAGGCCGGGCACGGACTTTGAGTTGCACCCTGTATATATTCAATGTTACAAAACGGAATTAAATCCTCTTTTTGAATTCAATCCACGAAGGAAATATTTTGAAATCCACCATGAGTAAGGAAAGAAAAAATAAGCAGTCATGCTAAACCTAGAACAAATGCAATTTACAATACATATTGAATGCTTCAGACTTGCATAACCTGCTAGGTTTGCGAAGTCTTAGTATCAGGTACCTCTAAAAAGAGAAAACTGTTTTATGTAGGTTGTTTGGGTTTTAACGTGGTATACGTCTGCCGTTTCATTGCAGTACCGGGTCCTTCCGTAAACATCCATATTTCCCAAAAAAGTATACACCAGAATTCCTTCAATAATTTGAAACCTAGCAAACATAACTGAGTAGAAGAAAAGATCCAAATTGCTCTACAGAAATAGCGTTCAGTATAAGGTACCGCAATAGTGAGCGGCAAACGCGTCCGCAATATTTTACTGAAATAGGCCCTCGGCACGCGCGGTAGGTAGGCAACTGAATAAGCGTCGCACCGGACTATTGACGACGTTCTCGGACTAATCCTTAAGGAAAGATCCGTTGACAGCACA
Organism: Meta bourneti; assembly: GCA_933210815.1. NCBI lineage: Eukaryota > Metazoa > Arthropoda > Arachnida > Araneae > Tetragnathidae > Meta > Meta bourneti. Next base: position 73,197,651 of record OW119924.1, on the reverse strand, counting down.
GGCCGTGGTAGCCTGGTTGGATGAGTAACGGATTATCAACTGGAGGGTTGCGAGTTTGAATCCAACCAAAGACCGTCGTGTACAAAGGGGATTGGTGTACCTTAAATGTGTCGTGGCCTCAAATGTCCTCACGTTGGCGTTTGGTGGAAGTTCGGAGACTGGGGTTCCATCTCAGGTGTGACCTCGTCATATAACCGTGATTCAAAATTACATGTGGTCCTCGGATCTTTTCCTTCAAGTTTGATCCCGGATCATCGCCAATAACCCGTTGTTTTGCTCCACAGTGGGACGTAAATTAAATACCTACCTATCCAAAACAGTTGACCTCTACTGAAGGCATGGCCTTATGTTTGGCGTAAGTAAAGATGATACACATTTCATTCTGATAGCCACCGAACATCTACTAGATATGCCCTCAAAATTCTGCAATGAATGACAATACCAAATCTCGCACTCAAACCCTTTAATTTTTTTATTATTGCTTAAATCTACCAACGTTTCACAATCAAAAATATTAATGCATCCGCCTCGGATTTTATATATTTTCAACACGTCATTATAATTCAGTAAAAATCAAGAAAAGCTTTCCCTTATTTTTAGACCTTGCAATAGATCACAAACCTATTTTTAGACTACAAACTCACAATTAAACGTTAACGTAAAACTTTCAATCTTTTCGTGCAGGGCTGTTTTTACTGGTTTAATGATATCTAAAATATTAAGGGAACCTGGTACTTCTCGGAGGAGAAAAATGACAGAAATTGTCATGCCACGTAAACTGATGTAATATTATAAATTTTTAAGATACCTGTTTAATTCTTTTTATATCATACTTATTAAGTATTGAATGATATATTTACAGAAAAAAATTATATTTTTATGTATTATTATTTATTTTTTTAGCTCTATATTTTAAACAACTCAAAACCCAAAATTTTATAATAGTGCCATGCGCAGGTACACTTTTACAAAAAAGTACTGCATATAGAACTTTAAGATTTTGTACAGAGTTCATAAATACTTTAAAGGATACTAGTAACCTCAAATTAAATCAAAATTAAATTTATTTTGTAATTTGGAGCGAGTTTATTTTACATGGTCATAAAACATGTGTTTTTTACCTGCTAAAATGGTTCTAAAATTTTTTATGTTTTATTTTTCATTAAAATTTGAGGTTTACTGTGGCAATAAGGTATAGTTGGAATAGTATGCAAAATTTCAAGCTTGTAAATTGAGTACAATTTGAGAAAAGTGTACCTAAGTGTGGAAAAATCACATTTTGAGAAAATAGCATTTAAACATTTGGAAGGCAAATAACTTACTTTAGAAACCCTTTAGAATGCGCCTGGACCATATTCTGATATATTCAGACATTCTTCAAGCTCAAATTTATTTCCTTTTTTTGTTCTTGTTGGCTTTTCTTGCTTCTTTTGAGGCTTGTTTAGTTGCCCGGTTGGCTTCGCATATTCGTCTTTCATCAAGTTTCTTTAGAGCTTGAGACATATAATATCCAGGTTCTATGCCACAAGGTTTTTAAAACTTCCAACCGCTTTTGAGAGCCATCATTGAAACACAGGACAGCATCCATTACTCCAATTCTAAATGATTTTATGCCGTGAAAGGAGGTTTTCGGCAAACGGTCCCATATGCATCTATTAAAACTTTCATTGGGGTTTTGGGTTTTTCCATGGATGCATTTGGACAAAAGTTTAGGATCACTTAGAGCCCTAAATATTGGCTTCATGGAAAGCAGAACAGGTTCTGGCAAAGAATTAGTATGTGTATATTTACAATTTCCAGGTTTGTTAAATTTACACCAAGTGTCATCATCTGTAGGACATAAGCCATGTTGTGGATTCTCATCTGAGACAGCTTATGGAAATAGATAGCCCAAACAGCGTTGGACATTTCCTGAACAGAATTATTAGCATTAAGCCTTATGGCTAAACCATAGTACGCTTGTATCAAATTTACTTCTCGATCTGTTAGTCGCCCACGTCCCGAAATACTCTTGCCATCCGATAATTTTGTTTTCTTTAGATCCTGTCCCAGTTTTCTAAGCCGTGTACCCATTCTTTTCTGGACATGACCAACACATTCTAATTTTTCTATTGGGGTGTCTGTTCCATACACCTGACTGGCCACTACTTGATCATATGCTTTTGAATCTCCGTCTCCGAGGTAGTCCAAATATCGAACTTGACGTTCAGCTTCCGACCTTTGAAATATCTGCATAACTCCTGCAGCTTCCATGCCGCCACTTGTGCCCACATAATTCTTGTCGCAAATGTGTTCTTCTGATGGACTATTTCTACATTTGAAACAATTTTTTGTGAGACATTCAAAGTCCATGACTTTGCCAGTCTCTAGGGAAGTACAAACAGCAACACCTTTCAAAGATGTATGGCCTCTTTTCTGCCATGACCCATCAAATGCAGCTGCAATGTCACGATTCCCACCAGCTAACGTTACAGTTTCCTCAGTTGCAGCTTTCATGGAAGATTTTGAAATAGAATCCAAACTGTCGAAAATTCTTTCATGAAATGATGAAAAGCGTTGAGGTGGAGGAGGCAAATTCATCATCGCACAAAACACTTCTGCTGATTTATTTCCTTTACCAATGCATCGCATCCCATAAACAAGCCTAATGTTTACGTCGTACTGGTTCCTTGAAATTTTTGAACTCATCGAAGCCGCTGAATTCTTACATGCTATACATGTAAATGCAATGGAAACCGCAAGCCCTTTGTGTTGCGTGCCTTCAATTTCTGCAATCATGGTACCATCTTTATTGCAATGCTTCCACTTAGCACTTTGCTTCAGCAGATTAGACAAAATACTAATATCAATAATAATATTACCAGCACCATTTGTATTTAAATACTCATAGTGTGGAATACCGGATAGCTTTCGCTTGGAACTTGATGTTGGCGTTTCCAAAATTCGTTTCTTTTCAGAAGACGCTTCTGTTCCTTTCGATTCGTATATTGATTCCCTTTGAATTTTTACGACCGAAAGCTTTCCTACGTGCCATATCTTTTGTTTCAAAGAACGATTTCAAAATCCAAATTAAAAATCTGAAAAAATGCGTAGCAAAAGAAACAAAACTCCAAAGCTTATAAGAATTTGAGTAGCACAAAAATACAGCACGAGAACTACAAGCAAATTCAAAATAAACAACTTCTCTTCGCAGTTACAAGTACAGTTAATCACTGTTCAACAAGTCCACCAAAAATATTATAAAAAATAACTTAAAAAGTAGTTTATATAAATAAATTACTACGTTTATAAACTTTGACAGCTGTGAAGGTGGGCGTGGCACTTTTGTTTACTTTTGTTTTTTCCCTTTTTTAAGCCCTTTTAAATGTCTAAAACCATAAAACCCATATATCACTGGAATCAGAAGATCGTCCTCTATCGTTTAAAAGTAAAATTAAAAAATCGATTTTTTAAAGGATTTTTTGTACCAGGTTCTGAAATTATATACTAAAATTTTGTCGAATAAGTAGTACTGCGGGTATAATAAATTGTGATTTAATTCGTAAAAGCTTATAGTTCAAAGTATTGTTTAAAAAGGAGTAAGCTATTAAAGCAACAGGAAAATCTTGTTTAATCCACCGGGTTTCGTTTGTCATACTTGTAATGTGTGATCTGTAACGTCTATCACAGAAATTATAAATATTCAAAAACATTGGAATGTCAAAATGTCTACACTCCATCGTGTTATGTAGAAGTCAAGAACAAGTCTAATTTATCATCAAGGTTGATAAAACTTTTTTTAATTTTGAAATTTCAAACTTTTCCAAGGCATGTTTAAAGAGTCACCAGATGTGAGAAATTGGTAGTACAAAAGATCAGACTCCCGAACCAAATATTAAAATAAAAACTAAAAGAGCATTTGGGATGCACTATCATCACCATCAGGTGATCGTAATCGAAGTTTCTTTATTCTAAGCTCTTTGTTGGACCGTTTGGCGAAAGCCAGACTAGTAAGTCCCCAGACAAAACCATAGACGGAGCATGTGGATGTATCGACCTTCTAATGAAATAGACGGAGTATGTCCTCGCGGCTTCACGATAATTCTTGCAATCACTCAGTTTGAAGATCTGTCACGTGGTCGTAATTATTTGTATATTTAATTAACGTCACACTGGAGCAACACAAAGGGGTATTGGTAACGGTCCGGGATCAATCCGAAAGAGAGATATCCGAGGAAAACACGACGTAGTTTTGAACCACGGTCAGACGACGACCTGGTCGTAGGAAAAAAACATGAATCCTTATGAGGCCAAATTTTTGATTCGAATAAGTGATTACCCAGCGCGATCAAAGACACTTGTGTACGCATCGATAGCCAATCAGCTAAATCGATTCATAAGTACACGTGATTTACCCTTCTGAAATCTTACTACAGCAACTCCAGTAGCATGCTCCGTGTGCTTCATTAGAAGGTCGATGTGTGAGTGAAGTCACTAGTACCACGTAGACTTGGGAACTGGAATATTGGTTATCGAAGGCAAACCAGTATTTTCCTCACCCTCGTCAATTAATCCTAAGTTGCAATTCGTTCTGGTCTTCCAATAACCACATAACCTTCGTCCGGTGATGTTCAAAGCAATAGATTAGAATAAATAGCATGAAACTGCGTCTACATGCACCTTCTATTTCTTAAAGGGTCGATGTATAAAACGTGATTTGACGAGAACTTCAGGCGTTTCTGAATTCCTAACGTAAACTGGTTTGAAAACTGCTTTGAGAATTAAATCATTTCGTTAAAATCTACTTAGAAATCGGGGCCGCTTTGGGATGCCAGCTAAGGTGTTGCCTCGTCATCTGACCGTGGTTCAAAATTACATGGTGGTGTTCTCGGATTTTTCCCTTTGGGGGGGGGGTATTTCAATTAACGTCACACTGGAGCAACACAATGGGCTATTGGTGACTGTCCGGGATCAATCCCAAAGGGAAAGATCCGAGGACAACACCACGTAATTTTGAACCACGGTCAGATGACGAGGCAACACCTGAGCTGGCACCCCACTCTCCAAACTTCCACACCACGCCAACGTGAGGACATTTGAGGCCACGACAGATTTAACGTGCACCAGCCCCCTTTGTACACGACGGTGTTTGGCTGGATTCGAACTGGCAACCCTTCGGTTGCTAGTCCATTACTCTTCCAACCGGGCCACCGCGGCCCCTTTCCCTTTGGGATTGATCCCGAATCGTTACCAATATCCCGTTGTGTTGCTCCAGTATGAAGTTAATTAAAATACCTGCCTACTTAGAAATCGTTGAATAAACTTTAAATTGTAAATTAGAAGAGTTTATTTATAGAAGTGACACTAAAACTCTCTGTGGCCTTAACTAGGCAAAATAGCATCAACATTGGGTCCTTTTCAGAAAATAATATTCATTCAGAGAAATTCATTCTAATAAATTAATGTAGAAAAAACTATAGCGTTGTGCAACAGGAAATAGATTGAAAAGATAATTAATAATCAAGACTGCTCTTCCTTGGCTTCATGGGTTCGCCCACTATAAATGAGAGTTCCGGGAAATGTTTCGATTCATGCACTAACTCAGGGTATATTTCCCTAGTTTATATCACAGCTTTAATTGTGTGTATACCTTCACATGAACTCACATAGTCGTGTGTGGAAATTTGGAGAGTGGGATGCCAGCTCAGGCGTTGCCTCATCATCTGACCGTGATTCAAAATCACGTGGCGTCTCCGGATCTTTCCCTTTGGGATTGATCCCGGACCGTCACCAATAACACGTTAAGTTGCTCAAGTGTGACGTTAATTCAAGTACCTATCTTTAATTTACGGGGGCCTTAGTATCCCAGTTGGTATAATCGCGGATTAGAAGCTGGAGGGTTGCGAGTTCAAAACTCGATCTCGTAGTGGTTCGTGCACGTTAAATCTATCGTCGCCTCAAATGCCCTCCCGTTAGAGTGGTGTGTACATTTAGAGAGCGAGATGCCTGCTAAGGAATCGACATCATCATCTGGCCGTGATTCAAAATTACGAGGTGTATTCGGATCTATCACTTGGGGATTGATCTACACCGACGGCGATAGCCCGGTACTGCCTTCAACACTTTACTTGCCATAGATTAATGGTAGCTTTTCAGTGTAACTAAATATAAAAACTACTGAAAGCTATTTGGTATTTTTTTGATTAACGGGTTGCACTGGAGCAACGGAACGGGATATAGGCGAGGGTCCGGGATCAAACCAGAAGGTAAATACCCCACGACAACACCTCGTACTTTTGAACCATGGTCAGATGACGAGATCTCACCTGAGCTGGCACCCTGATATCCAAACTTCCACACCACGCCAACGTGATGACATTTAAGGCCACGATAGATTTAACGTGCACCAGCCCCTTTTGTGCACGACGGTCTTTGGTTGTATTCCAACTCGAAACCCTCAGGTTGCTAATCCGTTACTCTTCCAACCGGGCTACAGCGGCCCTATTAAGTACGGACTATTAGAAACATGAGTTTCCATATTAAATTGGTGATGCCAAGGCTGAGGATTCACTCACTGCCTTTAAAACGTGAGTTATAGGCGGCAAAGGATCTACTCCTATAATTTTCCCAGTATGTATTGCTCTCTTCTGTGTCACTAAAACATTGCTTGTCAGTGTATGTACATTGCTTGTCATTGTATGTCCATTGCTTGTCTGTGTATGTTCATTGCTTGATGTTGTCTGTCTTGCGCTTGGCACAGCTTGGCCCTTGCGTCATCAAAACCAAACCAATTGCCTAAACTCTAGTCTTTTGAACAGCACCAAACTAGGAAGGAATTAACGTCACACTGGAGCAACACAACGGGCTTTGGCGACGGTCCGGAATCAACCCTCGAAGGGAAAGATCGAGGACAATACCACGTGAATTTGAACCGCACCAAACAAGTAAACACGGAAATAAATTCCATCTCCCATTTCATTTATTATCACAAAAAGCAGGTTAATAAGTTTCAGCAAGCAAATACCAAATAGTTATTTAACGCAAGAGTGCTAACCTTGAAGAGAATCCCAATTCACGGTGCATCCAAATTAATTTGAACTCTAAAATCCAAATATTACACTACACTCGGGAGTTTTTGGCCTATTATCCTCCATCAAATAACACCTGATTATTCCCTTCCTCACGATGTATCTATAGTTTAACTTATGACTGTGGAAGTTAGTATACAACGCAAGGGAACCGCGTCCCAGGGAATTGCAGCATTGGAAATTCGGAGAGTGGAGGAATTGCACTTTCACACGCACCCGGCTCCTCGGATACCTCCTTTAATTCAGACGCGACTATCGGCTCCATTTGTTTCTGTAATGACGGGCTTAAGGCGTCACGTGGAGTCGGAAAGAGTTAGGACACGCCATTTGCATATTGTTATAAGCTCTGTTTCGGGAGATTTGTCTCTTTTGATTATGGATGTATTGCAGCTGCCAACTCGATGCCTCGTGTTTATTAGATCTTCGTTCCCTCACTGCCGAGAAGGGGAATTTGAGTGACTATTCATCAGTTTTTGAAACTGTTTTCGTTAGCTTATAGGATTCGTGAAGATTCTAACGGATAATTAAAAAGGGGTTATGCGTGCATTGGATCCGCCGTTGCATTTCCATAGGATGGAATGATAGAAATGCATCCACAAGTGCAATTACGTAAACTGAGTGCGTAAATTATTAATCAAGTTTTTTTTAATCAATTTGTTAGATGTTATTGTAAGTTGATAGTTTTGTTAAGCTCTAGGTTGAAGGGATTTTATACTTTTATATATGGAGGAATACTTATTTCGTTGAATTTCCAGGCAGTGAACTTAATCCGAGATTTATGCACCAATTTTTTAAAAATGCATAGAGATAATGGATGGAACACAGAAATAAACACCAAGATTTCTTTGCCACACCGATTTTTTAGGGATCGTTGTAGCCCAGTTTGTAGAGTCCAGGATTAGCAACCGTTGGTTTACATGTTCGAAACTCGGTCTTATCAAAGACCGCCCTGTACTGGGGGCTAGTACATGTTAAATCCATCGTCTCCTCGAATGTCCTCACGTTGGTGTGCATGTTTGGAAAGTAGGGTGGCAGCTTAGGTGTTGAACTCGTCATTTGACCTTGGTTCAAAATTTTTCTTATATATACGAGGTGTCATCCTCGGATCTTTCCCTTGGGGATTGATCCCGAACCGTTGCCAATGGCCCGTTGTGTTTCTCCAGTGCAACATTATATAATTACATTAACTCGAATTTTCCCCTTCAATATTAATCTTAGACGAACGCCAATAGCCCATTTTGTTGCTCCAGTGCGACGTAAATTCAACTACCTTTACCGAATTTATGAAGCCAGAATATTAAAAATATGAACTTCCATCAAAGTGAAACTGGGATAAGGTAGAAATTTAACCATTCTTTCTAAAATTCAGTTTCCAAAACGTAAGTTCAACAACCAAGCTGGAAAATGTGGAAGTCAATTTCAACCCCAGAACATTGATCATCTTTGAAACACAGTTAGATTCGTTTCACAATTTAAGTGATAAAGGATGGTTAGCGTCATGGATTGGGTACCCTAGATATATTCGGTTACTTCCTTTAATTCAGATGCTCCATTTATTTCTGGAATGGTGGGCTTAAGGCGTCACGCAGAGTAGGAAAGAGTTAGGACACGCCGTTTGCCATATTGATATAAGTTCTGTTTCTGGAGATTTGTCTGGTTTGATTATTTGTGTATTACAGCTGCCAACTTGGTGCCGTTTATTAGACATGCATACCTCACTGTTGAGGACGGGAATTTGATTGTCTATTCATGAAATTTGTAATATTGTTTTCGTTAACTTATAGCATTCGCGGATATTGCAAAGAATAATTATAAATAAAGGCTTATACTTCCATTCGATCCGTCGTAGAATTTCCATTTGATGGAATGAAAGATATCTAGTGCAATTACGGAAACTCTGATTGCATGAATTATTAATCAATTTTTTCCAATTAGTTAGATTTGTATCATACTATGAATTAACTTGCATTTAACTTTGTTTAAACTCGTTTCCAGTAATTTTATACTTGCTGATAGCGCTTATTTCGTCGAATTTCTACGCAGGGATTTTAATATGAGATGTATTTTTTGAAAATGCTCGAAGGTAATGGAAGCTTGAATCAATTTATAAATAAATTCATTAGCCAATTTATACAAAATAAGCAAAGAGTGCTGATGTACAATGCTTCTTAAAAAATAATGTATGATAGAAAAAATAACCAAATATAATTTTTTAAGCCCGAATTACTTTCCTTTAACCCTCTGTGTGTCACGAAATAGCTGATTTGTGTAGTGTTGCTTTTACCCCGCAACATATATAGAGACTAAATATTCACATCCCCTGGTTCTCCTGAGAAAATTATATTGGTCAGAAGGTCAAAACGTGTTAAAAGACATACAGGGACGACTGAAGGTCGCATAACGGATATATGTGTGAGAACCTCTCAGAAGCTAAAATATTTGTTTCATTATGTCTTGCTGCAGCAATTTCGATTTACAAACATTAAAGTAAAAGTAAGGATATTACTTTCTTCCGATAGCGTCTTTACTGATATATTAGTCATGGCGTTTTTCTACCACTAAGTATGTCCCGGTTTCGAATCCCGGTTTGAAAGCCCATAGATATTGCTGATTGTCCTTGTCAGAAGCAGAGGCGACTTCCTCACTGTGTGAATGCTCCTTCACAAATAGTCGTCAGTACCTTGTAGTGCCAAAGAGTTCAATGGTCGGACCTTAAAAAGAAAGAACTTATCTTGCTGTACACGATGTTTTGAAGCTTTAAAGGGAGGTAGTAAACAGAAAATGAAACTGTATATTCACATGGGCTATATATCCACAAGCGCTCGTCGGTTGTGCTGAAGTGTGCTATTCGGCAGCGTGGCAGTTAGCCAGTTTGCGCTATCGTTCCTTTAGACGTTGAATTCGTACATAACATATAATTTCTCGAATGGTAAAATGGTTGCCATGCACCTAGCATATAAGGTTGCTAGTAATACCCGTATATATTATACCCATATAAACTATTTGTAATATTATTTTGTATCACAAAGTATCAGAATTAATTTTTTTCTTAACATAAAAAACACAAAATGGTAGGTAACTACTACTATTTTTTGTAAATCCATCCAAATGATGTATATTTTTTGGTCAAATTGTTAAAAATATGATATATGTTTTTAATGTACTGTGGAAATTTAATAATTAGTTTATGTGACAAGAGATGAAAAGTACATCACCCATGTAAATACGGATTTGTTTAGTGTTCCATATCTCTAAGTTTGAATAGAAAATTTTCAATGAAGCCACCCTGTATATTATACTTAACTCTTTACTTAATTTTTTAAGTAATATTGGGAAGTGGGTTTGGAACACACACACATCAAATATACTCTAATTTCATTAGTCACGTATTTTCACTGTGAATTATATTCACTTTGTGAATGAAATAACTATAGTTTGTTTACCAAGGAATAAAATTGTTTTAAAGTTCCTTAAAAAGGTACCATTAATACATCTGAAATTAATTAATAACTGATAACTCCAACAAACAATGGCAAAATAGAGTCAACTAATATTTCCATCGAAGGAAATTAGTAAATGCATGAATTTTCAAATTATAAATGTTTTTCTGCACTGTTCCAAGTCGTTTGTGTGTAGAATTAGTTTTTACCAATTTCTTTGTGCAACCAATTGAATACCAACAATATTTTCAGTAATTCAAATTATATGTACTTGAAATAATATTGTAAATTTAGTAATATATTTTCTACTTCCCTTATACTTGACTACACAAATTAGTGTCTTTCAGCATACCAAACTAATAGTTCCTATTAAACAGTCTTAATGCTCACATTTATTCTACCGTGCATTCTATCAATTGACCTTGACTTGATGTATTGGATAGGACACACATTTATATCCTTATTCCATACAATGACGGTCTTCCACGACCTTGCACTTAAATGCCAACCACCAAGCGATTAGTTTAATAGGCCGTGCCATTCATAACTACAGCTATCAACCTCTCGCTATTACAGTGCCATCTAGTGTTCCCAGTTCAGAGGCGAGTGATTGCCTTTTCCCCTTTAACAATGCAAGATATCCTGGGCCATCCTTTCTCTACTTGATGAATGGTATCATCTATCTGTTTACGCAAAGAGCCGTACATCCCTGACAGAATACAAGATAGACGACCTTCTTTAAGCAGGGTAGCTGGTCTAACGGTCTTCTTGCATTAAGGAAAGTCTAGTGCATTGTAATTGTCCCCTGCTAAGTTGCTGACACGATGATGCGGGACTGAAGCAGTAGATACGGGAAAAGGTAAAAAATGCCAGACATTATACGGGACCATTATTTTAAAAGATGTGGTGCCATAGGGCGTGAAAAATGTGGTTATAATGATTTATATATAGAATAATCATTTTTCTCTTCTGGAATAAAACTTTTCTTGTTCAAATCTTTACTGCATATATATTGTATTATTGGCAGTAAAGTTTACAATATATGTTCTTCTTAAATGTTTTAACATTAAAGAAATATTTACAAAGTATTATAAAATGAAATAAGAATTTGAGCATAACATAAAAGTAATTTTGCGCTGATCAATATACTGCTGTATTTTTGTTTTTCAATTTATTTTAAACGTTTTAAATATTGTGTAAATATAATACGTCTCTAATTAATTAATAATATTTTTTATCTGATAAAATACCGATATTATTTATCAAAATTTTATAAGTAAATCTATCTATACAAATTTCTAAGCGATTATTCCCGATCAAATGTTTATGGTAAATATATTTAAACTTGTTTAATCAATCTTAGTAACTAAGCAAAGTGATAAATTCTTAGATTAACGTATATTGTATGTTGGCACGCACTGTATATGTTAAACTATTTATATTTCATTAAAATGCATATCCTCACGTAATGGTACGTGTTAAATTGCATCTACCTGCCTACCCACGCGCATCTCTCGCAAATTTATTTATACATTGTTATAAGTCGTGTGTGTTTTAATTCTTACAGATTTCTTTCAGCAAACAACAGGATACTCATAATAGCAACAATAATTATGCATATTTGTATGTGAAATAATGAATCTAGTAATCTTTCTACTTTTTATCGTGTACTTGACTACACAAATTAGTGCCTTACAATGTACTAAAATAACAGTTCCAATTTAAACGTTTTACTAATTTTACTATAACATTATATGCATATACGCTATATGAACAAAAGTATTTGGACACGGCAGAAATTGAGCAAATATGGTGTTGTTTTTCCTGGTTAGGACTCGGCCCATTGCTTTATGTACCTGGTACCATGAACGCTGGCATGTACCTCGACGTTCTGGATAATTCGGCCTTGCCTACGCTATGGCAATACTACGGCGATGATGGTTGTTTCTTCCAACAGGATCGAGCTCCATGTCATACTGCAAAACATGTGCTGGATTCGTTTCCTGAGAATGAGGTGAATTTGCTTGACTGGCCTGCTCAGAGCCCCGATCTCAATCCAATCGAGAACTTCTGGGACGAACTGGAGCGACGGGTACGACACCGCCACGCACGCCCATCTTCAGAACAATCTCTTCGCACAGCCTTACAAGAGACATGGTGGGCTATTCCTGCCCAGACTTACAGAGAACTTGTGGAAAGTATGCCTCTACGTGCTACAGCTGTAATACAAGCAAAAAGAGGACCTACCCGTTACTAAATAGAATAATAAAGCACTTTTTCTGAAAAACATGCAGTGTCCAAATACTTTTGTCCATATAGTACATGTTCTTTATGCTGGCCTTATTTGTGATAATATTTTGGAAAATGTAACTTATATATTGTATGCAATGTATTTTTATTTTTTTATGGAATGCATTAATGTTTCATCGAATTACTTTTTAAAGTTAAGCTTATTAATTATTATGAAGCGTCTAACTTTATTACCTCCTTTTGACATCTTTTTTAAATGTATTGTGAAAATTCTTAATTCCCATACTTTATTTCCATATTTTTACCTAATATAAGACACATGTAATTTTTTTCACTTTGCTCGTTCTTTTTCTCAAGCTGTCAAAAAACAAAAGATATTAACGAAATAAAACAAATAATTAATGCAAATATCGTACATGATTTTAGGATTCAAACTTCACTCTTGGGGTAAAATATTTAGGAAAATATTTATAACGTCATTTCTTTAATCTCGTGCGAAGTGCACTTCAAATAATCTCTTTCTGTTCAATGCAGCATATTAAGACACTTTCTGAAGTACCACGATAACACCACCAAAGCATGGTATAGTTTCGGATTCTAAATTTTAAAGAATTAGAAACAAATTCTAAAATAAGTTTCATATGATGGGATTATAAAACCTAAAAATTAAAAATTGACATAGGATCTTTCTCTAAATTTCATTTTTAAAAATACGTAGTCAAATAGTGTTTTCTAAAATGAGATAAATTGTAAACTCAAACAATTCTGAATTTCCTGTCACCATGAGTACACTATTTTAAATGCATTTTGTATGTTTGCATATTTTCATCTTCCAAAACCTTTATCCGAAGTACCTTTTTACTTTTTAAAGATACAGTAGAACTTTGTTCGATGGAATGTTGGTTAATTGAACGACCGGTTATTCGAACAGTGAATTATGTAGATGCATCGAGGGCCAATATACATGTATAGACTTGTTTCCCGATTACACTTCCAATTGTCATGGTCGTATGCTGTATATTCCAGCGATGATTTTGTTTTAAATTTAGAATACATCTGTAGTGTGTACATAATAAAATATTAACACAGAACACGATTTTCTATTTTCATCTGTGCATAATGTCTAATGTGCGATTATTTGAACAAACTGGTTTTATGAACACATATCTCCCAGCTAGTTCCGATAATTGGGATTCTACTACATTATAAATCTATGTAAGACTGTCAAAAGAAAAACTAATTTGAATACATGAATCATGGTTATATTTTAGAAGATATTTTTGAATAATTTCAAATCCATTGTATACTATATCCAAAGTTAAATTTTAAAATATTTCTGGAAATGTTTGAAAATCATGTGGATGGAACTAATGTGGGGTTGCAGCAAGTTTATAACTTAAAATTAAAATGACTTTTTAGTTCAATATTATTTCTTGTCATTATCTTGTTTTAATGAAACGTAAATTTGTACCAACTTTAAAACCAATTTATAATTAAACAATAATATTCACAAAATTTTATTTCTTATCCAAACTTAACTTTAATAAATCTGAATCAGAGACAGAAGAAATATTATTTGGCTGTGAATGAACTGGCAACTCTATAGTAAAAGTTGGGTACCAATGTTTTACAGATACGCTGAAAATGAACTGTTATAATCACTGAGGACATGCATTCAGGAATAGTCGGATATCAGCACATCCTAATAGATAGTAATAACATTAGGTTAGCCCCTCTCTGGGTTTAGTATGGTTCGTTAACTACTCATCTTCATGCGATATGCCATTGCTACATTAATGTCTTCAATTCTTCATGTTGTAAACTGTTATATGGGATACATGAATATAAAATCTCAATGATATACTTCCGTGCGTAGAATCTTTAAATATACAGTAGACATCAGTATCATGTGAAACAATGACGATCTCAATAATGTCATCATTACTTGATCTAGAAATTAAATACTTGCTATTTATTTGAAAACAAATTTATTGTTATCAATCGTTTCAGATAATTTTCAAGCAACTATATCATGATATTCTGTTTAGACAAAAACCAACTCTTTTTTCAGTGAGCGGTGATCATCCGAAGGTAGATATTTTTAATTCCAATTCGAGTACCGTATTTTTCAATTCCACCCATTTCAGTGCAAATTAGGTTGGAAATTACTAGTTAAATCACCAATGGTTTCGGAAACAAACAGTTGTATTTACTGAAGTAATTAAGTTGTATGTGAACGCAACACCCCCGTTGGATAACATAATGTACGAAGCACAAGCCATCTTAACTGCACATATGACCTTATACATTTCATTATTAACCGGAAAAAATGCATGTACAATCCAAGAGCAAATTGCGAAGCTGGTATTGCTAATGCTGAACAACTATTTATTATCCTTACAGAGTAATAAGACAGTTTCCAAGTATTCTAAGGGCATTCTCTACATACATAGTGACTTCAGCTAGTCGGAGCAGAGGGGCTGCGCTTTCAACTAAGACGAATGGTATCATTAAAGCAACATTTAACTGCAGGCTGAGTTGCTTTAATTGCCCAAGAGTAGAAAAATTCGAACTCCCGTTGTTTCATTCATGATCAAAATATTATTGCAGTTTTAAAAGCAAATATTCTGGTACAATTTGTTTCATTCAGATGATTTGCTCGGATATGTCAGTTTCCGAAAAATACTTGCATACAGAATACCTAAAAATTATATTTTTATATTTTAAGGTCAAAGTTTAATATGTAATAAAATTGTGAAAATACTTAAATGTGTGCATTTAATTTCTTCTTTACTTACTGTATGACTAAATGCGAGCAACGTAAAATTAACGCACCAGGAAGAAACAATGGACTTAGTTTGAGACCAAATTTAGATTACAGAATTTAAATTTGAAATATATACCTTCCGTGTCAGGGCAAAAGGACTAAAGTCAAAATGACTACTTTTCAGAATCTTACGTTGAAATGTCACTCTTTCCCACAAGTATTCATGAAGAAAAAGAGGCATGTATTGATACAAGTAATTGTAATTTATATTCGTAGATTCATTTAGCTTCGATTTTAAGCATATTATATTATTTTTAAAATAAGTATGCACTTGACTCTTTTGGATTCATCAAAAGTCATACTTTACGCCTTATGCCCCGACAGATACACTCATGTCCAAAAGTTAAGCAAAATTGATGTTTATGTGAATATTTCAGAAAATCTACATCGGAATGGAAGGAAACTCAGTATACGGTTATAATAGGGTTATAGAAGAAGAAAGCAATGCAAAAAAGGATAACAATGACTTTTATTATCCAAAAAAAGGGTTGAAAGAAAAAGGTTTACAATACGAGTGTCAACTTTAAGTGAAACATAATGATTAAAACAATGTGATGCTGAAGTTTAATATGATGTGTGGGAACCTCTGGTAGCCAAGCATGCTGCACAACGATTTCCCGTACTTTGGATGAGAGTATGGATGAGTTGTGTGCTTAAAGAATTCCAAGCTTCATGGGGAGCTTTAATTCCGGAACGGAGCTTGGTGGGTGGCGGAGGGCTGTAATATGACTCCCGAACATATCGCACACAAGTTCTATAGGATTCAGATCAGGACAGTTGGCAGGCCACTGTTGCGGTGAATATCTTCACTTTGAAGAAAGGCGTCGATCAGGGATGCACGGTAAGGCTTGTTATCATTCAAGAATATGAAACCAGGACCGTCAGCACCTCAAAATAGGCAAACGGTAGGCTTAAGGACTTCGTCTCTGTATATTTGACCGGTAACAGTTCCCGTGTGAAAGATGTGGAGGTCTGTACTGCCGTCCAGTATGAGGCCATGACACGCCCTAAAGGAAAACAATGTCTTTCCGTGATGTTTCCCTGGTGAAAACGCGTTCCACGTTCTCTCCAGATTGTGATACTACGAGAATCAGTTTGCAGACTAAATCTGGACTCGTCACTGAACATGTCCTGAACGTCACTGTCCCTTTTTGTTGTCGATTCCACTGCCGATGTTCCAAACTCCACTGTAAGAACGCGCGTTTCTGTGTAGACGTCAGGGGGATGCAAACAGCTGGGCGTCTGGCATAGAGACCAACGTGTGTGAGTCTCTTGTAAACAGTTGGTCTCGAAACTATGACTCCTGTGGCGGCTATCAGGGCTGAACCCAGTTGTCTCGCAGAACGGTTCGTCTGACGTCGAGCAGTTATCGCCAAATATAGGTCTTTCCGAGAGGTGGTTACCCTTGGTCGACCTGTTACTGGTCGTCGGGTGTCATCTCTAGTGGTTTGAAATCTCTGCCACAGTCTGGAGATCACACACTGAGGCACATTCAGAATTCGAGACGCTTCGGTTTGGGATCGACCGGATTTCAGCATTCCAAAAATTCGTCCC
Organism: Meta bourneti; assembly: GCA_933210815.1. NCBI lineage: Eukaryota > Metazoa > Arthropoda > Arachnida > Araneae > Tetragnathidae > Meta > Meta bourneti. Next base: position 73,180,513 of record OW119924.1, on the reverse strand, counting down.
TTCACAAACATGTCCAGTTGGCATTTTTGTGACATCCTTCTGCCTTATTGATTGTTAACAACGCTCCATACCACAGCAATTGCGAAATTTCTGTCTAAATTGGCCATGCCGCTCGATGCCGTTTTATACTCCTTCCGACGCGCGCCGGTGCTTTGCACATGTAGACGATAACTGAAATTTTTTGCACATGCATAGGGATTACCTTCGTTCCACAATTATCCACAAGTGAATTGGAACCATTGTATATATATATATATATATCCATGTTTACTCGATTTTTTCGCATTTTACGAATTATGTTTAACTTTGGGACATGAGTGTATATAAGCGTACGTGAGTTTGGAAGAAATGTGTATATATACTCTTAAAAATATTACCAGAAAGTCGTAGATGGTTCAATTCCTGTGATATTCTTGGATGTATTTCTCTCCTATGTGTCAGTAAAACTTTCCTTGTGTGTATGTCCATTATTTGACGTTGCCTTGTGTTTGTCGCAGTTTGGCCAAATATGGCCGTTGCTCCATAGAAACATACCTACCTACATAGATATTTTTATAATTTAGTATGTCATTATTTTATCAGTCTAATTGAAAAAGAATGGACATTTCCCCCCCTCTGAGGGGTTAATACTCATATACTATACGTCAAACATTCATTCTTTTAACCATCAGTCTTCCCTGCTTGGCTTCTTACAAATTTTGACCATTTTGTTCAATGTATTATTGCTAAAGATTCTTTCAACGAAATATTATGTTGCCAAAGATATGATCGATTGATCCCGGACCGTCACCAATAGCCCGTTGTGTTGCTCCAGTGTGACGTTAATTGAAACCCCCCCCCCAAAAAAAGGTATGATTACTTAGTCATTAAAAGTAATGTAGGGAAAATCCAATGATACACTACTTGGAAATCTTGTGACATTCGGAGGATTAAACCTATTTTGACAGACATTCAACCTCCTTGTTTGAGTTATCTTTTATTTACATCCTGAATAGAATGGGAGTATAAATTAATCGCCTTCAAATTAAACTTAAGTAACTCAAAACACATTTGCTTCAAAAACATTTGTCTATGCAAAACATTTAAATTTGGCAGCATCTCTTTCAACACAAGCGCCCTTTACTTTATAATCACATAACCTATTCAAAGGAATGCACATCTATTTGATGTTGTTGATTCGCCACTTATTAGTCATTCTGTAAAATTTTGTGGTAAAAGGATCCTCGTTATTGCATCAAAATACCCAATTTAGAAATTTATACAAAACTCAAAAGGCATTTTTAAGTCGATACTTTATTTAACGACTTCCATAAGCCCGCACAAATAGACAAAACATGAAGTATGGTTTTCCTTACACATTCATTGTAGTAGCTTTCTGCATAGAAGAATTAGATCCAAATGTTTTTCCGGCAGTTTTGTAAATGGGACGCTTCCTGCAACGGCTTTTCTAAACAGTTTCCTTTTGTTTTACACTTTCCCCTCGGGCCTCTTTTAGAATTTTCATCGGTTAGCTTTCGCAGTAATTCGTTTTTCTTTTGAAAGGGGGAAGCGCTGTTTTTTTATTGACTTCTTTTCGAGCACTTTAATTTTTTTCTGTCTTATCCTATTTGAAGTTGTTCCTGTTTCCCTTTTGAATTTAGTTCCGTCGAAAAGCCCCAGTGCACAGCACTCTCCCTCTCTGTATTTATGAATTTCTACGAACTCTTTTTAAGTGTTAATCATATTTTACTATCTTTTATCAAAATATAATAATTTTCCAAGCATCGTTTAAATGTAATTATTTTGATACGATGGCAATTTCACGAAGCATTGGACATACAGGTGAAAAGGAATTTGAAAATTAATTCGATTTTTCTTTAGTTCTTTTCTCGATAATTTGAAGCTTTTAGACTTAAATTTGGTAACACCTTTATACATTTATTTTTTCCGTACATGGCCTACTATTCTAAATGCAGAGGTAGGAAGATTTTTTACTGTAAACTTGGCTGTCTTTACAGTTAATTGTTTTGGATTAATTTATATGCATAATAGAAAGGTCAATTTAAGTAGAGGAAATTATATATAATTTTGTAACAGATATCAATAACTGTATTTATGGAATGACTTCGAAAATGCCTTCGAGTCACAAAAATGCTTTTTAAATTCTTTTAAAAAATTCTGCATTTAAAATTAAAACTTTCACCTGCCCTCTTACTTAGTATGAAGAATAAGAGTAAAATAAAAACGGTTATTTTAATTCATGCTTTTCCTTAAAAGATGCAACCCATTTAATTTTGTAACGTGAGTCACACATAATCTGTCACTAGGTTAAATGTTGCACATAAAGTATTGACTTTCATTTGTCGATTAAAATCTGATTTGATTTTGATAGATTTATTTTTATTAAAATATTCTTTTTCATATAATACAAATTATATTACTGCACCTACATCATCTACAGAAAGACAAAGAAAATGTAGAGGAAATTTAGAGCAGGAAGGAAAATATGTCGATTATAAAGAAAAGCACTGTCTTATACTATGAAAAAATACCGATGCAGAAGGGGAAAATTATCAATGAAAATGCCAGTAACTGTATAAAAGGATTTAAAATCAGAAGAAAGGAAAAGTTAGAAATAGAAAATCCACTGCCTGGAACAGAAAAATTTGACCTGACATGGTATTTTTGGAAACGAGATACAGAAAACAATCGTCAAAAGATAGAAGGTTCTGGGTCATATTCGGGTTTGTATCAACTTATTTCTGGTCTTATTCCGCAATTTCTGGAATATTGTTACTTAAGCGCCATCAAACTAAGGCATATCTATCTATGCATGATCTTGCAATTTCAAAAAATTTGGGAGGGGGAATCTGTACGTGATGCAAGTGGACTTTTCTGAAAACTACACTTGTATCTTTCAGGATGAGATCTAAACAGAAACAAGATTGGAAACAGAAACAAGTGAGCTTATTTACAGCTGCTATATTTGGGTTCCATCCATTCTGTAGAAATAGCATCCGATTATCATTCCAAAGATGTCACCCGGATCATTCCAAAGATGTCATCCAGATCATTCCAAAGAGGTCATTATTGCATACATCTATTTTTATTATAAAGTATTCCAACTTGTGTGCCAAATGTTGAAATTTTGTCTGACAATCCATATAGCTCAGTTACATAGCAGCCTCTCTTAACACACTGGAACAAAAGTACAAAGTATCCATCACATGGAAGTATTCCAACTTGTGTGCAAAATGTTGAAATTTTGTCTGACAATCCATATAGCTCAGTTACATAGCAGCCTCTCTTAACACACTGGAACAAAAGTACAAAGTATCCATCACGTGGAACTATTTTGCAACATCACATGCAGTGGGAAACGAGAAGTTTTCGACCAATTGAAAAAAGGAATGCACACGAATTCGTAGAAGCTGCTAAAAATGTAGTGAAGACAAGTGTTTTTGAAATTACAAGGGAAGAAATAGCAGAGGGAAATTCACATATTCAATTACAGTATATTTGTTCCAAAGTACTTATAATAGGAATAAAAAGATTCCATTCCATTAAAATATCAAATATATTATCAAAAGGGTATCTCCTACCAAATCACATATCCTGTATTGCCGGATAAGCTGTTATAAAATTGAAGCTAAACAATGAATTGAATTAAAATATGTAGTGATTGGACAGTATCCTAATGAAGCGAATAAGATCATCTAATTTTACAATAGTATTGAATTAACCACCATTATCGTAATGAAGTTGAAGTCATTGCTATGGTCCCAACTGGGAATTTTTTCATTGATTATTAACTGCAATTTATGTTTTGAAATTTCTTTACTTTTTGTTAGCTATTAAAAATATCCTGACTGCATATTGAATTGGATTTCTCATAGATCGATACGTTTTTAATGTAACGTCGAACAACACAATTTTGATCAAGATGATAATTTACTTTGTATTTTTAATGCACATAAATTTTGTTTATAGGGAATTAAATATTTTTTATTTAATTTTTTAATTGCAATTTTTTCATTTATATAGAAGTTAATTTTAGCAGATTAAAATTTCAAAAATGTTGTTAATAAGCATTCGGTTCTCAGAATTCACAAATGCAACGCGAGTCACATAAAAATATCAACTTATTTTATTAATTAATGTAATAATTTTATTTTTCCTAGATTTGCAATGATGTAGTACACTTAGTGAAGCATCCAAACTCCTTTTTGCCATTAATTTCTCTTAGAAGAGAAAAACTGTCCTTTTTGAAAGTCTAAAAAATTGATGTCCTTTTTTGCTACACGAGTCAGTCTGAAATGGTTGCCATTGTGGAAATTTAATGTAAAATTCTAAATTATGACACAGATGCTTGGAATACATCAATGAGTTTAAAAATAAATTTTTGTTTAGTAATCTTAATCCATTCTTTATTTACATGAAATTTAATTTTGAAAATTGATGTCTGATTGTAACGTGAGTCACGTGGAATTGCTCAAATGCATACTTTTTCATAAATCGTTTACTCCTAAATGTTTCACTTTGATCTTTCTCAAAAGGAATTAGATCGAGAATGTATATTGCATTAATAATGAGTCATTAAGAAAATTAATTTCGGCGATTTCGGTATACCATTATGAATCAGGTAATTCCTTCAACTGCAGATCTATTATAAAATATACACTCTGCAAAATTTCTCACTATGATTCTGATTTATAATTCTGGTGCTTTTTCCCATAGATTCTTGAACTCAGGACGGATTCATCGGTGTTTCGTTTGGCAAAATTAGATGACCTTATTTCCACATAAAATCTTTATAACTGCAAAGCGATCATTCATCCATTATATGTTTCCCATTCTGTACCATCCCGAGTGATATAAATCTAAATCATTCTATATGATATAGAAAAAGTTACACAGATGGTATTGTCAGCACCATCTGTGTAACTTTCTTCAAGTTCTGGTTTATTTTCGCGTAATCCGGATACTGTACTCGCGTATCCGGCCAGGAGAGCTCAGCACAACCAGATTCATTCTCACAACAGAGACCTTTTCGGCGAGTCATCGGTTTTGTGAGGGGTAAGTAAGAAAATTACTTGTGAATAGCATTGTAATCGGATTAATAAATGCTAACCGTGCACAGATTTAGACGTAAACACACGATTGAGGATAGGATAGGATGTTTGGGTTTTATGGAGCAAGGTTCAAAATCGGACAAGATGAGCATAGCAATTGAGACAGAGGTCGTTGGTAAATTTAGCTGTAGAACTTTTCAAAATTGAGTTACACAAATAAGATTTCTGCTGCGTGCTTATCAAGTAAAATGATTGAAAGTCACAAGAAATTGTCAAAATCCTACATAAAATGTGAAAGAGGGAAAGTGAGAAACTCGCTTCGGTTTCGAAATGACACCAACAGTCTTTCTAGTGTTAATCCTTTGAATGTCACGAGATTTCCGAGTAGGGGTTAGTAGTGCTTTTCCCCATTGACATCGACCTTATGAAATAGACAGATCAGGAGGGTGGAGTAGTTGTTGTAAGATCCCAGAAGAATAAGTCACGTTGGCTTACGAATCACGTTGGCATTCAAAGCGTAGACTAGTGTTTATAAACACAATGGATAACCACTTTAACCAATCAATTATTTGTCCCTCATTAGTTTGCCCCAAACCACGTGACAGAGCTTCAAACCGAGCTAACGGTTTCATTAGAAGGTCGATGCTTTTCCAACACAAACGTAATGACTAAATCTCATCTATTGGTTAAAATAATCCAAGAAAATATTCGATTAGTCAAGAAGGTAGGTAGGTATTTTAATTAATGTCGCTCTGGAGCAACACAACCGGCTATTGGCGACGGTCCGGGATCAAACCCAAAGGGAAAGTTCGAGGACAACACCAAGTAATTTTGAACCACGGTCAGATGACGAGGTCACACCTGATCTGGCACCCCCACTCTCCAAACTTCCACACCACGCCAACGTGAGGACATTTTAGGCCACGACATATTTAACGTGCATCAGTCCCATTGTACATGACGGCAATAAATCTTAGAATACAAAATCAGAGATACAGTAACCTCCTCGATAAATCAGGCTTCATGGGGATAAAAAAGCAGGATACATCGAGGTTTGTAAAAACTTACACATAAAAATTGAAAGGAGAAATAATGCATTAAATTAAATGTTTTAAAAGGAAAATTAAGTACAATTACAAGTTGAAAACAAAATAAAGATAGTTTTTTAATAACAACAATTTGTTGAAATATATTTAAAACAGAAATTTCATCTAATCCATGCTTATTAGATGCACCTAATTTTTTCCAATTCAAATGAGCCTTTTCATGGAGATGGGCAACTTATGTTTTCTAGCAAAGGGGCAAAACTACAGTCATGGAGGCGCCTAATAATAAATGTAAATATCTTAACTGTAGAACTGAATACAAAAGCTACATGTGAATTGTAAAATTAACAAGGTGTTCAACATCTTACTTTCCAAACATATATAATTTTCATCTATGTTTATAAAATCATAACTGTTTCCATTTGATTTCCAACCAGAATACTATATTCGTAAAATAATGTTTCTTATGATCGAAAGAGAAATGTCTAAGGTACCATGTGGTTGCCCCAAAATGTGTAATGGTTTTCAGATAAAAATGAAATTATCGAAAACGTAGTTATGGTCTTTCCGCAATGTTTTTCGATATTCAATAACTTAAGCACTAGAGTATACATTTCAATGCGATTTCCTTAGCAGCAAGTACTTTCTCGGGAAAAGGTTTCCATGTGTAAGATATAGCATAACATCTGGGAACTAAGCAGTAATGGTTTGGTAGTATTCCCAAACATTCACACACTCTACAACGAGTATTTCGACTACTATGTATATTAATTGTAAACATTTTAAAGAATTTGATGTGCTTCTGTAAAAATACTTAGACATCAATTAAGCTGGAAATTCTAATAACATCTAGAAATGGGAGAAATTCTTAAAGACTAAAGTTTTTCTATAGCGTTATAACTACAAAATATTAGATCAAGTTAAAACTATTTAAAAATTTCCGATACTGCTCAAACTCGCTGGTTAATATACGTAAAATAAAACTATATGATTTAAAATATATGCAATATATGATTTAAACTGTTAAAGCAGTTACCAGACAAGTTTGCAATCAAATAAACTTTAAGCAATTATAAAAATATATGTGGTATCTTTCTTTAAATTTCAAGAATGTATTTAACATATTTAAGATTTTTACCTGTATCCAAAAGATATTTATTTGAATCGAATGACGGAAGGGGTCGAATTTCTCAGTGAAAAAGGTTGAATCGATCATGCTTGACAAGTTGGTCATGCTTTACAAGTTGGTCATGCTTGATAAGCTGGTCATGCTTGACAAGCTGGTCATGCTTCTAAAATAGTTCCTTTTGACAGCATGGGAATATTTGTCTCAAGCACTCACTGTGTGTTCCACAACTTCTTTCTCCGCAGACACTTTCTAAAACAAATATTTAGAACAAAACAGCTTAAATTACATTTTAGTTCAGTTTGATTGAATCAAGTTGACAGATCGTATCGAATTTTAAACTAATATAATAATTACTTTGAAATTCAATGATTAATAATTACTTAGAAATTGAATGATTTGTTCTCCATGATAAATGTCCAAGTATTTAAGGTATTAAAATGCGTCGAGTTTGTTGTACAATTAATTGCATTTATACACGTATATTATTTATTGTTTGGATGGTTGCCGTTATTTTATTATAAGTTTCTGGTTGTTCATTGTCATTTAATAAGCTTTTGAGTTTAGATTTTCGACTTACTTTTAACTCTTTATGGCAATAATGTTTGAATATATCTGTGTTTTCAAATCAACTTTAATAAATGTATCTCATTACCGAAGGAAACTTTTAAAACACATGTAATTCCTTCGTATAAATCAATTGTAAAAAACAAAGCTAAAATTAAAGGACTCCAAAGTAAAGAATTGCTACATCGCGCATTTCACTTTCGAAGCTATTAGAAATACACATTTACTGCTGTAATTATGCACACAAATGTCACTTTCTACAACTTAATTCTAAGCAAGATTAATGAGCATTAACAAGCGATCGCCATGGAGTGTAAAAAAGAACTTTTCTCCTCCAAAGTAAACTTTCCCCAAAAAAATCTCTCCATCCTAAAGATTAAATCTCGGTGATAAATTGACTCATTTAAGAGTTATAAATTCTTAATAGTTAAATACACATAAAGAGAAATTGGGGAAAGGAAGATAAAAAAACATATTTGGGGTTCATAAAATATCAATGTAAACTGCTGTGTCAGGTCCATACATCAAAGTAAGTTTTCAAAAAAGGGTAGAAAAAAATAATCAGGATAAGTAGAAAAACTCGAAAGAACTTTTATGAAACTCCTTAGAGAGTAAACACTGGAGAAGTTTAGAATTATTATTCTTTTTGAACCATCATGCGTGTGTAAAAATAATCTGTCTTTATTTTTGTTTTGGCATAGAAACAGATTGTGGAATAAAAGTCGACACACTTATTGAAATACTATAGAGAATCCAGTTTACCCCCGTTGTAATACTGTGGTATAATATCGATATACTTCAATACTGTATATTGCTGTTTAGACTGCCTAAAGTGAATATAAATTTAAATGAAAAGTATATTTCTTTTTCTTCTTGAGTATAATATGATCCAATGATATAATATGTTTTCACAAATAATTCAGAAATTTATTAAATTTGTGCGCTATGGAGTCTAACATACAAGTATTACAGAATTTAATCATTCCTGTTGACACTGAAGCGTATGTTATCGTTATTACAAGCAGGTAAATGGAATTCGAAATATTTTTCCTCTCGTATCTTTCTGCCTCCCCCCCCAAAAAAAAATAGCTTCAGAAACAAAATATTTATTTTTCCGTGACTCAATTGGTACAAGCAAACCAGAAACAATAATCACAAAATTAGAATTATAAATTTAAATACTGGATTTCAGAAAGGTATTTCTATTTAAGTGTATTACATTTCATTTGATAAATCATTTTTACAAATAAATAAAAAAACTATGAATAAAATTTCATTCTCAGTGACAAAATGCCCAATGAGTCATTAAATTAATGTGATATCTTTGAGTGTCATAGCATAATGTAGTGAGAAATGGAAATCAAAAGCTTAGAGTATGCAAGCATTTCTGGAAGAACTATCTTTCTCTGAGACATTAAATAGTCAAACTTTCAAAAATAAACATTTACAGAAGCTCATATACGTGTAGTATAGCTTTACTTACATTGTACTTTTTACAAAAATTTTTCAGACATAACAATAAACTTTGAGTATAACTTATTGGTTCTGATTTGATAACAAATCTAACATCCGAGCCAAAAAGAGTTGACAGACAGACGTTGTTTCGGATACGTGTAAAAGGGGGAATAATCACATTCTTCAGTGTGATATTTTTCGCTCGATTTGGCATGCTCGTTGTAGAGTCCTATTTGAAGGGGTGAAATGGACAGCTAAAATCACTTGTTCCAATTATTCTACTCCAAATATGTAAAACTTTATAGAGCTCAATCGACTAAAAACTGTGTTCGGGGCCTTCCTTAAATCTGTAATTCTTTATTGCGTAACAAAAGTTTTCAAACGCCTGTTATAAAAGTATTCTGGTCAAAATATGAAATTTATATTTTGCAAAAAACTGCTTTTCTCACTAATAAAAGGCCCTAAAAACAAAAAAAAACGCATTATTTGGCTTATAAAGCTAATTTAAAGAATAACATGAAATAAAGCAAAAATAATTTGGATCATTATGTTATTTGTTGATTGTTGATATGCAAATTGAATTCTTTTTGCCAATTCAGGACCTATGAAAACAGAATAAATAAGTACAGATAGTTGGGAACAGAAACTAATAAAATTAACATTTTTATTTCTAAAAAACGTATCATATTAGACAAACACTTTCAAAAAGCAAGTTCTTTTCTGACAGGAAAAAACATGTCAACTAATGTAAACTTTAAATTTTACCAGCGAAAATGCTTGAATAGTTTAAATAGAACAGCATAGTAACGTGAAGCTTATATTATAAGCCATGATTACAATACATCATTTAAAATGTCTTTTTTATTTAAAAATAGAAACATATAAAACAACGTATCGAAAGCAACAAAGAAATGCTTTAAGATAACTGAAAACTTGAAAAATACCATATTACATAAAATCTTAAAAAATGCCAATAAAGAAGATTTTATCAAACACACTTGAAATCTTTTTAGCTATGTTATGTCTCTATGCATGGCAATCTGTTACTTCATATATAGTATGAAAATGTTTGAGAAGATAATCGCATGAGTTATTCGAAAAGGGTCCTGTAAAAGTTGACTAAAATTTCAAGAAACCAAACTACGACATAAACACTTTTCATTGTGATAGTCTTTATGAAGTAATATCTATTCAATAAAAATTAAACAACTGATATTGGTGGTAAGAAGTTGCAAAGGTTTCATTAAGCAAATTATGTGAATCGTCTTTAAAATCATAATAATTAAGAAAACTACATTTGGATTAGTGGCTTTTCAGTTCCAATTTAAAAACAAAATCAAGTAATTCCAAACATAATGAGTAACAGTTGACCTGGTACCCGAGTGGTTGACCCTCTGACTTTTGGTTTAGCAGGCTATAGGTTCTAATTTCAGTCTCAGCATAGATATTTCTAGTGGTTCGGGAATCCCTTAAAGTCGTATGTCCTGGTGTAATTAGTTCTCGTGTAGCAACAAATAGCCTAGGAGTGAAAAATTAAAAATAAATAGGGATTCTAAACCCTTCTTACGTCAAGGCGTTTCTTATCGATATGGAGTAAGAGTTATGAGAATCGTCATTCTGAACATTTTTCTAATACATTTGTATTTGGCCGTTCTTATTAATTTTCCATACATTCATAAAAAAATCGTTACAAATCGATCACGCGAAAACGAACTTAAGAGACAATCCTATAAGACTTGTATTTCCTGGAAATCAAAAAAGTGGGAGATTAAAAGTAAAATTACCATTTTTATTTTCTAATGAAATTCAGCATCAATTTTATGACACATACGGCAAATTAGTTAACTTCCAAAAAGTTATATCAATTTTAATTAATCACGTAATCTTGAAATCTAAAACGGACAGTTCTCGGTATGCGTTCTCAAAAGAAAATTTACCGACTACATCCTTTCGTGGTAAAGCATCACATTTTGTGAAAAGTTTTATTTGAAATCGGGGTAGAATGTCTTAAAAATATGTAATTCGATTAAATTTTCATCCTATTTGGCTGTAAAAAGAAAGTAACTGATCAGCAAAATATTCTAATTAAAAATATTCCTATCTTAACGAGATAAAAAACATCTTGGTATGTTTGCCATATGGAATATCCTCGCCAATTTCAGCCAAAATGTGTCCGCCAAAAACAATAAAGTTGGTGCATTGGAAAATATTTATTTTATGGAAACAAAATTTCATTGTTTCCATATATTACATGCCAATCTGGTGTACAATTTCCCGTAGATTTTTAATCTATCGAAATACTCACTCGACAATACTTTTAACGATATCAAAGATAGAAACTTGAATTAGGTTATCAAAAAATAAAATTAAACGCAAAACTCAATAATGATCTAGAGGGAGCTAAAATCAATTTCAGTCAGCTGATATCAGGTGCAAAAAGTACCCGCATGTGTCTGATTACTTCAGTATATTTCTGTATCCTTCAGAACGTGCGGTGCAATTACCGTCGCCCGATCACTCTTGTCTGTCGTAGGACTACGAAAGAAAACTAGATTTCACTAAAACTTCTGAATAACTGTAGCTAAACGAATATAAATGTGATTTCAAAGGAATGAAATACACTCATGTTTTCCAATGTTAATTTTAGAGGGAATTTGGCAAAAAGATAAACAACATACTTAATATATATTAAAAGTACTCATTATAAAGTTTTATTAGTAGACTGCATAAATATATACGTATATCGCAAATGTAAAATATAAAGGAGGGTTAATATTGAATTTGCACAAATATTTTCAACGCAAATAAAACAAACACGAATGTAATATTTATAGTTATATAATACGCATATAATATAAATTACATATATATTTACACATCACATCGTTATATTTATTTTAGAATCAACAATGTTAGGTATATCCACTGAGTTTTAATTCGAATGAATTTTCATCTTCGTGAAACTGAATTCATTACTTTGCTCAAATCAAACTATTTAAAAAAATCTGAAGTTGCCCAACCGTTCAAAGAGCACGTATAGTAATAGTTAGAATTAAAGGAAAATTCATTTTAATTTTCACATTAAGTGCATTTGGTTAGCATATTCATTTATGCTTTAGGATGTGTCATATGTTAGATGTTCTAATTTCATTCAAGTAGAATTTGAATTTTCAAGTGTTTAATTCTTTAAGCAAGATTTTGTTGACGTCAGTATGCTCTTAGGACAATAAATTTAACCAAACATGATCTCTATACGGCATTGAAAGATATGTTTAACAAAACATACTGTAAATATAGCCTTAGAAAGATATTTAACCAAACAAATTGTGTTGAAATTTAAAGCAAAATTATTCGCCACTTGTAGGATGTCATATATATATGACAACTAAAGCCAAATTCTTATCTAGGACTTATTAAAAGCGAGTTCTTTACATATATTTTCATGAACTTAACAACCAATTTTATCATTAAATATACTAACAGTTGAAACCAAATTTTGGGGATAAATTTTTAAGAGCTACAGCATTCCTTCTTATTACGTAAGAATTACGTAAGAACAGAACCATAGTCAATTCGAATCTGTTTTATTTCATTCGCATCAAAATAATGTACTACAATTTCAGTTTAAAAATTTCATCGGTATAGAGTCTATATACACTCGCTGCCAAAATTAGGCACGGAGAGGAATATGTTAATTTCCGGAAACCAATCTGAATTTGAGAGGCTGCATTTCGCTGCTGAGGTAGATGGAAGTATGCAAATATGTTCTGTAACATCCAATCACGGTTTCGTATCGAGAAATATGCAAAAAAGGCAGTAGTATTTGAAGCCAGCATTCTGAAGGGTTAGAGGAGTTTCATGTAAGTGCTGATGAAAAGTGTTTAGAACTTTCGTACGATTAGTTTTCGAGACAGACGTGTTTCTATGGCTTCCAGAAGACGAATGGCAGACAGTGAGTGCTGGCGTTCTGTGGGACGCCTTGAAGCAAGACAATCAATCACAGATGTTGCTCTTTTCTTCGGCGCTCATCATTCCGTCATTTCACGATTATGGAAACAATTCCAAACAATCCAAACAATTGTCCGAAGACCTGTGGCCGGTCACCCAAGGGTTACGACCCCCGCGGAAGATCGATATATTGCTGATTTAGCCAAGCGGAATCGAAAAGCGACCTCCACACGTGTGACATCTATGTTGCAGCGTCCATTGGTAAGACTATATCTGCCACTACTGTTCGCCGAAGGCTACACATGAATGGAATGTACACCCGGGTGATACGAGTTTGTGTTCCTCTATCCGTCCAATCCAGAGGGGCACGATTAAAATGGTGTCGGCAACATGTGAATTCGACTGTGTCTGATTGGGCCAACGTTATGTTCACGGATGAGTTGAGTTTTGCCCTGGAGCCAGATGACAAGCGTGTACGGGTCTGGAGAGAACAAGGCACACGTAATCGGCCCCAGAATATTATCGAGCATCACGCATTCCGAGGTGGAAGTATCATGGTGTGGGCAGGGATTTCGTTGGGATATCGCACCGACCTGCATATCTATAGACGGGGTTCTGTGACGGCTGTCTGGTATCAGGATGAAGTCCTAGAACCCACTGAGATTATACGCTGCAGCAGTTGGTCCTGCTTTCGTTTTAATGGATGATAATGCGCGCCCCCATCGAGCCAACATCGTCGACGATTACCTGGAGAGTGAGGGGATTGCCGGTATGGATTGACCGGCGTACTCGCCCGACATTAATCCCATTGAAAATCTTTGGGATGCCCTCGGCAGTGCTGTGTCTGCACGTTTCCCACCCTCAGTCACTCTCAGAGTTGCAAACTGCTCTACAGGAGGAATGGCGACTACTTGACTCTGGGGTGGTTGATCATCTCATGGAAAGCATGGTCACACGCTGTAAACTTTGTATGAGGATGAGGGGTGGTCACATACCGTATTAATGTCGGTTTTGTTTGTTTGTTTTGGATTTAAACATAATTTTGTTAGACTCCAATATGACTTGATCCTATAATTTATGAAAATTCAATATTTTTTTCATCTTTGTATGTAATTCTTTGTTTTGTTTCATACATAAACATATTTGCTACTTTCCTGCCGCATTTCGTGTCAATGAAAGCTGTCGATTTTTTCGCATTCTATCGCTTCGTGCTTAACTTTTGGCAGTGAGTGTATATACATTTCATTTACGTGCATGGAGCGATAATCAACATCGTTTGTATATTGAGGAATGGTATAACACAAACGGATACTAAAATTATAAAATCAATCAATATATATAAGAGATTTATTTGCCATTTTTGCCGTTTAGTTTTAATATGCTTTATTTGAGCTCTACAGCTTCATAATATTGCTAAAATTACAATCAAGAACTCGTTGTTCAAATGAAATTCTTCAGCAGTCTGATGACAGAAAGTCAATGAGGATTCTGAAAATTAGAATATAAGAGGAGAAAAGAGAATGTAACCGAGCACGAAAATACGTTTGGACATAAAAAAATACCAACTCGCAAGAGAATAAAATGCAATAGAAGTGGATGCTCGGAAGCTAACTGAATAAGAGTATGACTGAGTTTTGAACTTTTTACTGTGCGCTGCATTGGAAATAATAATTAACACCAGTAACTACATAAAATGCTGTTTTACACATATTTCAAAATTTTATGTTGTTTGGAGGTACGAAATGAAATTTATATTCTTATATTCATAAAATAATGGATGTAACTATGTATAATATATGAATACCGACACTGTCTCCAATGAATATAAAAACTACAAAGAAATAAAATAGAAATATATAATAAAATTATGAATACATAATTAAATATATTACGAAACTCCAGCGCAAATGCTATGAGCGGGTCCTCTAATCTTAAGAATTATCAATATCAACAACCAATATCGAATTTTTTAAATACGACCTTATATATATATATATATAATATCGAAATCATCATCGATATGCAGGAGTAATAGTTTGGGCAAAATGTTTACTCCACTTATATACATCACATGATGAAAAATAATTGAAAACTGAGCCCCCAATAACAAAATTCCCCGGTGGATTATACGACAAAAAGTATATACCATAGAAAAAAATAATTAATGCACTTAAGTACTTCACTGTAGGACTAACATCTTTCAAACATCAGTAAAAAAATCATATTTTTCGAAAAAGTAAGGATTAACCCCGTATTTTTCCCATCTTTTTCTTCTTACTGCAGTTTTTGTGCCTGGACAATTTAATTCCGGCTCTCATTTCTTACACAAATACATAGCATAAGAATTTTTTCGACTGCCCTAGGCAACAAAAGAAAAGTAGAAAATCCGAATTCAATTTGGAGAAAAATATTTACTCTTGCCTTTCATGTATAAATGTTTATAATCCCCGCCGACCCTAACTTTCAGCAAGGAATAAAAATAGTGACTTATCAAGTGCATGGATTGTTTTATTTAGTAGTTCTTTCTTGTAATGTAGTGGTGTTATTTAAAATGGATTAAAATAAAAATACGGCTCGTGGAATGAAGGTGTTTTTAAAAAGTTTTAACAAACAATAATTTTCTACATGTTTCACTTTTTATGATCCATTTCACTCAGGTTTTGAGCTTTTTAAGTTGATAAGTTTGAAAAAATCCTATGAATTAAAATAAATGAAGGGTGCTTAAAGAAATATTATTCAAACCAAAAGATGTCTGGGCTGATAAAAATCGTGCTCTGTACCAACCTAATTGATATTCAGTCTTTATTTTTCAATCAGCTGTAAGCAAGGAAGAATTTTTATAACAGTATTTATAACGATCGAATTATTGTTCAGTTCATAACATTCAATTATACAGTTTGTTTTGGGATTAAAATAGTAAAAACCGTGAGAGTATTAGGGCATTGTAATTAATATAAGTGTGCATAAGTATTTTTAAAATAGAATAGTATGAACTTAAAACGAAAATCTTGGTTTAGTATGTAGCATTAAACTAACACGATTTCGTATTTCAGTTTGACATGTTGCTTTGCACGAGTTTTGACATGTTGCTTTGCACGAGTTTTGACATGTTGCTTTGAATATTAATTTTTAATTACTAAAGCAAATTGTACTCAGTTTACATGTAAAGCACTAATTAAAAAAGTTGCACAAGCATTATTTTCTAAAATTTACTATACACCAGGCAAATGGTATTTTGGGGAACGATTAATTTATTTATTAGTAAAATATCTTGTATATGAGAGGGGCCGTCATGGCTCAGTGGCCCCTGCGTCATGCCCATTGCGCTAGCAACCTTCGAGTTGTAGGCTGCACAGGTGCATTCCTCCCTGGGTGTATTTCTCTCTTCTGGGTCAGTAAAAGCTTTCACTGTGTTTGTCAATTACTTGATATTGTATTGTGTTTAGCGCAGCATGGCCAAATATGGCCCTTGCACCAAAAAATCCCAATGCCAACCTTGTATATGAGAGGGATTTTAATTGAAGTCATACAAAACACCAGAAGACTAGAATTTTACTTCTGTTTTCCAATGCTCTCGGTATGGTATAAATAGTATCTAACATGGAGCAACGAAAGAATTTGTCACAAAAAGAATGTCTACGTAAAAGTTGCACTTGTTTAAAGAAAAACTAATTTAACAGCAAATTATTGAACATTACTTGACAAACAAGTTCTTAATATAAAAAGAGAAAATTAAAACAACAGGTATTTACAACCAAAAATATGCATTTATATTTAAGAAAGGATCTAAGCTAGTGATATTACTTTAACTTGTTCTGAAAGCATAACTTAATGCCACACATTCAAATTAATCTTCATTCTTGATTTGCACAAAATCAGAAACCCTGCATCCCAATTAAAGATACTCTGATAGCCGCAAGCCTTTGGTGGCTTTGTTAGTAAGATTTGAATATTCAGATAGAAATAGAACCAGTAATTATAGATATATTTCTCTATGTCCTCTACTTTCTACAATCGGATGGGAGCCCTCAAGGGTTTGAAGGTTGCATATTAAAGGTGTGAGATCATTCGTTTGTGAAATAACTAAGCCAAGGACTAACGATAATCTAGAAGTTCCAAGTGATGTATTCGTAATCAGTGCCAATTGTTTCACTGATGAGCATTCCATCTTAGCCGCAGTCGTCTTCAAGGAAAATAAAATCCTGATAACTAAAATATAGGCTAACATTTTGAGTTGCAGATGTCTTTGCAGAGTGATATTTTGTTCTTTGCATCATTGAATTACCTCATAGTAATTGCCTGTATTCATTAATGTTGTATTTTATTAATTTTACTGTGCAACTTTATTCTGGTGAAGAATTTGGATAAGATTTTTTTAATTTTGTAATCAATCTCAAATGAATGGCATAATCGACTAATTATAATTATTTGTCAATCTCTTCGCACCTTTTGCTTAGAATCATTGGACTATCTTGTAGTCATGTGTTACTTGTATTCACTATTCTTATTGTGTTTTATTAGTTTAACTATGATATTTAAATCTGGGAAAGAAATTTAGATGTCTGACTTCTCTGTGATTTTTTGTCAATCTCAAATGCTTGTTATGACTGACTAATTTAAATTGGATTGTGATATTGGCAAATGTAAAAAATTAAAATATGAAATAATTCTTTAACCATAAAATCCTTCTGTGCATAACGTATATTACGTGAATAATTATATTTGTAAAATGTAAATAATATTGTACATTAATATATACCTTATATTAACATTTTATACAATCAAGAAAATAATAATAATTAACCGTGAATAGTGTTAATATACTGTGATACAATTACAGAAATATGGATATTGTATTACAGATATACGTAGATCGGTGCTGAATTTCTCTTCAGTTTTAAATATTTTATTTACGATTATTTATTTTTTATGCATAATACCTTACTAATAGTTAAATATTTAAACTTTTTCGTAAAAATGTCATGAGTTATTACAGCTGACATAAAATTCACATAGATCGCATGGGGTTACTGCGAAGAATAAAATTGCTAAAAATATAATTATTATCAGAGACTTTTTAAAGTCAAATTTAAAATCAATCGCATCATTTTATGGGATGTTGGCTAACTCACACTAGTTGATAAATACAGTGACTGCCCTAATGTTATATAGAAATACAAAATAATGCATGATGGTTAAGAATTAAATAGTAATTTTCAAAAAGTTATATGCTGTTTTCTAAGTGGAATTTAGGTTTTTGACATTTCTAGTTAATAATTAGAAGAAAAGCATTGTATGAACCAAAGCTAAGAAAAAATAATTAAAACAATTCAAAAAGTTCAAAATTTTGAAACTACTTCGTGATTAAAATTCATTTCCAGAGTAAACCTGCAAAGTATATAAGTTTTCAACTAAAATCAATAAAATAAACAAACGCATCTTTAAAATTAATTCCTTTAAAAATAGATTGCATAGTTACATTCCTTTTATAAATTGCTTCCAGAAAAAAATTAATCAAATAAATAGTACAAGCAAGGAATGCAAAAAATTTAATTCAATAAATATATGCTAGTTTAAAATAAACACATTGAGAGCAATTGAAATGTCTGACGAAATGGATTAAATAAATAATGCAGCACATTAGATTCGAAGTGAAAAAATGCAAAAAATCTGCAATGCAAAATATAAATGTTTCATAATGAATATAAGAAAAATATTTGACTTTTGAGCTTATTTTTTACTTGTGTGTAGAAACTAAATAAAGCACGAAGAGCTCGTATTTATTTTAGTCTTTTCATTTGTAAGGTACTCCTTATTTAATAATTGAAATGTAAATTTTTTAATTTGCATGTTTTCCCACTTCAAATATTTTCAAACATTCCTTATAGAGTAGTTTTATTTGTACTAAGTACATTATCATTTATTTGAAAGTTGTGACGTAAATACGTCTTTAAAATTGGGACTGTACAGTGATGGCCATGCATAAAAAGTCTAGCTTTACAAAAAAGTGTAACAAAAAAAATTAGAAGGTTGCGTCGAGGACACAAACCGTAGTTTTGATGTGAACACAAGGGCCTGATGTTGGATTGTGGAATGAGTGAAGCAGTCTTAGTAAGTCTGAACGATTGTTTTATTGTGAACATTTAATTTGCCGTTTGAACGATTATAGTGCTGTCAATTAAAAATATTGTAGGAAAATTTATTGATTAAAGACTTGTGATTGTAGCTTAGTTTGATAACTTTCGAAGGACACCACTGACGCTTTCGTCACTCCACGCAATCCAAAAATGCACTGGCGCAAAGCACCATAGAATTTTGAAGCACTGAGTGCGGATCCCCTACCCGCACTCAGTGCTTTAAAAATTAGAAGGTTGCGTCGAGGACACAAACCGTAGTTTTGATGTGAACACAAGGGCCTGATGTTGGATTGTGGAATGAGTGAAGCAGTCTTAGTAAGTCTGAACGATTGTTTATTGTGAACATTTAATTTGCCGTTTGAACGATTATAGTGCTGTCAATTAAAAATATTGAAGGAAAATTTATTGATTAAAGACTTGTGATTGTAGCTTAGTTTGATAACTTTCGAAGGACACCACTGACGCTTTCGTCACTCCACGCAATCCAAAAATGCACTGGCGCAAAGCACCATAGAATTTTGAAGCACTGAGTGCGGATCCCCTACCCGCACTCAGTGCTTTAAAAATTAGAAGGTTGCGTCGAGGACACAAACCGTAGTTTTGATGTGAACACAAGGGCCTGATGTTGGATTGTGGAATGAGTGAAGCAGTCTTAGTAAGTCTGAACGATTGTTTATTGTGAACATTTAATTTGCCGTTTGAACGATTATAGTGCTGTCAATTAAAAATATTGAAGGAAAATTTATTGATTAAAGACTTGTGATTGTAGCTTAGTTTGATAACTTTCGAAGGACACCACTGACGCTTTCGTCACTCCACGCAATCCAAAAATGCACTGGCGCAAAGCACCATAGAATTTTGAAGCACTGAGTGCGGATCCCCTACCCGCACTCAGTGCTTCTGCGCACTCGGTTCGAAAGTCATGTCAGGCAAGGACATCCTTTGTCTACGCGACACTATATTCATCTTATGGATGTTTCTTCGAGCTCTGAAATCATGTGAATTTTTTTTTATTTATTTAAATTATACTCAATTATCACCGAATTCTCGAGCACGATTATTATTGTCCAATATTAATTGTAGTGAAATTTGGTAACTTTCGAATGACACAACTTACGCAGTCCTTATTCCGCGCAATCCAAAGTTATGCTGGCCCAAAGTTCGCCCGACACCAGAGAATTTCGATATATCGCGGACCCCTTCTCCGTGCTCAGTGCGCCTGCGCACTGCACGGGGAAATCCGTTGGTCATATCAGATACAGACAACCTTTGTCTACACGACGCTATATTTATCTTCTGAACATTTCTTCTAGTTCTGAAATCAAAAGACAAAAAACATTTGTTCAGCTTTCTTTATAATGCTCGACTTTTCATGTATGTCCCAGTGCTCTTCAGATTTTAAAGACGTATTCACGTTAAAAACGTTACAACTGTTTTATTTCAGAACTAAAACGAGCACCCAGAAGATAAATATAGCATCATGTAGACAAAGCATGTCCATACCTGATATGACCTTTTGGGCAAAGTGCGCAGGAGCATTGAGCATGGGTAGAGGCGTCCACAATATGTTGAAATGCTACGATGTTGGGCGAGCTTTAGGGTCTAATTCAACTTCCTTCAATGAATTTTGTTCGAATTCGAAAATCCTAATCGGAACTGTTTTTTTTTCACTTTCGATTTGAGCTATCCATCAACCCCCTGTGAATCGTTTGAGGTGGTTGGAGTTGCCACAATGCGAAGATAATTGCTCAATCCCCATAATTGCGAAGAATCGACCAATGAGAAACCAGATTACAGTCAGCTGGCTCCACAAGAAACGTGTTTGGTTTTACGACCAGCGGTAAGCAAGTTGGGGAGATAACCCTCTAAATGTATGTTTGCTGGATAGAAAAAAAGTTGGGGGAAGGGAAGAAAAAATGGCTCGATTTGAAGTATTCAGAGCCTAGTAGTCTCAATGCTGTTACAACTGAAATGTTTTTGATAAAGATTAGTCACACTTGAAACAAAAACATGAAACTTTTACTCGCATAAATATGAAAATAATACAATTGTAATGATTAAAAAATATTAATCTGTCAACCAAAAAATATTGTTCATTAAATTTGTTAGCAAAAACAATGCACCCAATCAGTGGATTGAGAAAAATCTGGAGCAATTATATTGTCCTAATATTCTTTTATGAACTAAGAGAATTGTGAAAAACAATTAATTTTCAATAACTGTTCAATGTGAATATATAACTCAACTTTATTAAAATATAAATATTTGTGATAAAAATTCAAATATCACTTTAACCGTTTTCCTGAGTCTCCATAGAAAATACATTTGTCCCATGCTTTAATAAGCTTTCCTTCGTATCGCAAAAATATATTAAGTTTGCCGATCTTTGAAATAAATTCTCCCAAAACACTATCGAAATCGTAACAAACGAGGAACACATCCTCGAATGATCTGCAAAACAACAACCATGTTTGAGCAACATAAAGATCAAGTAAAATATGATTTGGAAATTTTAACGTATCGAATAACTACAAAAAGTTTGCCGATCTATATATACGATACCTAAAATAAAATTTTCTAAATTCAAAAGACTCGCGAAATTGTAACTAACGAGGAATCGTAACTAACGATTAATGTGCAAAACATCAGTCATGTTTACTTTGTGTAAACACCCATCAAAATCCGACGGATTTGAAATTTTTATGTATCACAAGTATAAAACGTTTTCTGATCTACGCGATATCTGAAAAAAAATTCTCTAAAACTAAGACTTGCGAAATCATGACTAACGAGGAGCGCTCTCCGAATAATGTACAAAACATCAGCCGCTTCAACAAAGTAAACACTAAGCAAAATACGGCAGAATCAAAAATTCTAACGTATCGCACAAATATAAAAAGTTTGTCGATACCTGAAATAAAATTCACATCTTCAAATAATGTACAGCCGCAGAAAAAACGAACCACCCCTCTTCATTCGAGTAGCCAAACAAAATCCACCTAATATTTTATTTTAAAAATAGTTTAGTATGCAATAATAATTATTAAATTAATGTTTGAAAAAATTATGAATTTGAATCTTACTATATTTTGATGGGAATCGATTCAGAAGGACTTCTTATATGACCATGCAAAATTTCAGCTCATCCAAGTGGTAGTTTTTTGCGTTACGTTAAATTTTCCTCATTTTGGCGATTTTAGGGGGCAACCAAAAGTTTAAAAAACGTCTGACAAATCTGAGGATTGCTTAAATTCTTGAAAAACGGTTGGAAATTTCATTTATGTTTAATCTAAAATACATTGACTTTTACTAGTTATGTGTGGTATAGATGAACTCTACTAATCAATGATCAATTGAATGACTCACTCTTTTTACTTTTTGGATGATCGGAATATCAATTCGATTGTATTAAATAATTTTTTGTTGCATACATGGGGGAGACGAACGCTAATTAAAAAAAATAACATTTATTAAGATTACTAAATACGATACAAAATTATACAGAACATCAATCAACACTTTCTCCGTTTCGAATTGTTCTCAATTCCCTCCCCCAAATCCTTCTTTTATCAAATTTTAATCATAGTTACAATTCACAATATTATCATTTGGGAATTGGAGACACTCTCCGGGCCCACTCACCGTTAGGTTTAGAGTGTCATGGGTGGCCCGGAGGTGAAGGACTTCCGCCGCAGCACGAAAGAAGGCCAACGGGGCCCAACCCTCCCCGACCAGCATTTATTGAAATATAAACAAAGCATACAGTGCCAAACAGGGGCCATAAAATATACATGTATAAGGTTCGGAGGAGAAAGCAATAATAATATATAACAGTCCGTACACACACGGAAAAATATAATAAAATGAACTAATAAATATATTACAAATAATAATGACACAAAATAATACAAAACAAAATAATACAATGGACAGTAACAAAAGAACTCGTTGTGGTGTGCTGGATGTACCGCACAACTGGAACCGAACACCTAGGGTCCAGAAGCGCGGGCCATCCGGCAGAGACCAGAATAAATAATGAAAACGAGATAGTACAATAAATACATAATAAAATGAAAATAAAACATAAAATAAAATTACAAAACAGTTGTGCAAATAAGAAATATAGATACATATTAAAAGTTTACAAACAGTGTAAAAGTGCAATGAAAATACAAAAATGAAAGACAAGATGAAATAAATAAATGATGAATGAAAATGAAATGAAATGACTATGGGATAAATATGATGAATGAAATAAATATAATATGAGTGATAATGGATAAATACAAAATTGTAGATAAATAAGAATACGACAATTAAAAAGTGAAAAGTTAAAAATGGGGCGGAACCTAGTTCCTGCCCCCTACATAAAAAAGGAGGGGCAACACCGGGAGGTCCTAAAGTGCGAGGGACGTGGAGGGGCCGGCCACCATCTCCGCAGCCACCACCACACAGGCCTTAATACGTTTCATCGACCCAGAGTTTTTGATAACATTTTGTAGCCACAGCGGCTTATTCTCACTCGTGGGTCTAGTCATGTGGTGGGCCCGTGTGATGGGGCAATCAAAGAGAAAGTGGTCGGCGTCCCCCACTCCCCCGCAACTACAAGTATCGTCATTAATTACTTTAAATCTGTGCAGGTAAGCACTGAACGGACCATGACCGGTAAGGAACCATATAAGATGACGGTCCATGATGAGGGTATCAAAACCCACAGTGGGCATAAATTCTTTCAATCGAAGCCCCCTTTCCGAACAACGATGGTGTTCTTGCCATCTGTCGAGCAAAAAGTTTTTAATTTTTCTCTTTAAGAGACTAATTGGAAAGGGGACCTCGATTGGCTCACCATGGACCGCCGCCAGCTTGGCGTGCTTGTCGGCAAGCTCATTGCCGGCGAGCCCCGCATGAGCCCGAACCCAACTCAGGCCAAACAGGTTAGTATGACGGTTAATATGGGTTTTTATGGTGAAAAGGTATTTAGATCTATTAGAGGAAGGGCGTAAGGCCTGAATAGAACTAAGGCTGTCACTAAAAATATTTATTTTGTAGTTATGCTGAATTGCCCAGGCTATAGATTTATAAATAGCCGACAACTCCGACTGAAAGAAGGGAAAGGGACAATATTATCATTTGAGCTTGGTAACATAGTACTCGTAATATAACTCTCGAATCGTTTTCAATTGCATAATAAATATAATTCTGGGATCGTTTGCACGCGCTGACAAATACGTTTGAAAGAGTGTTCAAATTTGAAATTCCGGTAGCTATAACTACAGTTAATCTCGATCTTCGAATAGCTATTTTCAATGTGGAGATGATCCCTGAAATTGACAGAACTTTAATATTGAATATATCCGGATATAAAGACAGTAAAGACACGAAATTTCCTATTTAGACTAATTTAACGATGCGGAATCTGACAGAGGCATCAAAACAGGGTGTTTCAATTGAAAATTTAATTTTGTTGTTTGTGCAAAATTTTATATAAAGACGGCCCCTTATGCAATTTGTTTGGATTTGAATTTTTAGAGGACGTTATTCCCTATTGAATGATATCTTTGAATATTCTTTACTATGAATAGTGCTCGAAGTAAAGGGGTGGTTCGTTTTTTTTCCGCGACTCTACAAAACATCAGCCATGAACAACGTAAACACCAAGCAAAAGTCGAAGGGGGGGGGGAATTTCAATTAACGTCACACTGGAGCAACAAAATGGGCTATTGGATTCGTCTGGTGAAGAGACGGATTCGAATTCGAAGAAAAGCAAAAGCGCGGTGGTAGTATAATACCAATGTTGACAATTTGCTCCTCCCATTTTGAATTTCAAGACGAATCGTTCTAAAATTTTGGTAATTGAATTCGGTCCTTATGCCAGTGTAACGTTGGATTGCATGTAGTAAGGACTACGCTAATGGTGCCATTTGAAAGCTACAGAACTACGGTACAATTAATATTGGAGTAGAACAATTGCAATGAAACTGCACTTTAATCGTTCAAACAGTAAATTAATTGTTGAATATTAACAATAAAAAATCGTTCAAACATCCTATATCTGATCCATCATTCCACAATCCAACATCAGGCCCAAATATATTCGTCAAAACTGGTTTCTCTCTACATAACCTACCAATTTTTTAAATAATCTTTCGGTAGCAAATATTTTCAACAGTTGAATAGCAAGAATGATGCCCGGTAGTCTAGTGATAGCGCTTCGCGCTGCCACACTACAGGCCCGGAGTTCGATCCTCGGGCTGGGCAAGGTTGACTCAGCCTTTCATCCCTTTGAGGGTCGATAAATGAGTACCAAGCATGCTTGGGAACTAAACGCTGGGGATCCTCGCGTCAGGCCGACCACCTGACAGGGACAAAAAATTCCACTCGATACCCCAAGGCCTCCAAGGTCTCGTAAGCTGGATGGGCACCGCCGGCCATGGTTCTTCGAGTTTAGTTTTTTAGAATAGCAAGAATAAGAAAGCATAAGATACGTTTAATGCACAAATTTGTGACAGCAAAAAAATATTAGAACTAAGTATAAAAGCAACTTGAGAGAAGGTGTGTACAAAAACAATTTATTATAATTAGAATAAACAAGTAATAAATAAACAAACTCCATGCAAATAATGCCTGAAAAATAGCTTCACACTTCATCCTCATCTGTGTATAAATGATACAAACAATCTTATTTATTATTTTATAAGCTTTCGAATTTCACAACATTCTACAATAAAGTGTTCAATATATTTTTATTAACGTTTAACGTTGGAGCCGATGGTAACACGTTTTATCTCGTTCATGTTTTTTGAAGTGTTTATACAGAATAGAAAAACTTCTTATAATACGCATTACATCGATAGGCTAGTAAATTAGCAAAGTTGGATATTATTTTTTCTTAATTTTTGATCAATGGTCTTTGAGGAACCCGTTGTGTTGCTCAACATTGTGGCATCCGCGCTACACGACTTCAAAAGACTTAATTTGATACTAACTGCGGTTATGTGGATCTGAATCATGAAAGTAGATTGATAAAAACCACATGTAGGTGTCCTTACGAGAGTTTTAAATTAAATAAAGTTCACAATTGATCACGATAAGGAGTATCGTGAAGTATATATAATGTTTACAAGTATCTTATAATGTTTTAGAAGAAATGGCGTCAGAGAAAAAGGATCAAGATGTTAAAATTATACTGTTATTGTGGAATGAAGATGAAGCCAATCTAGACAACGAAATGGATATAGCTGAAAGTCATCAAATTGAATTTCTTGATATCAAGATAAGAGTCTGTCAAATTTAAATGTTCCTGGATTAGAAAATTCAAGTGTTTATGAAAATGTTGCAAAACAAAATTCAAGAAATTTTTAGCTTTCGAAACTTGAACTTAGAGATAATTTGATGTCAATTTGAAAGATTGGATGCTTTTTGGTTTCAGTTTTTAAATGTAGATAAAGAACTTGATGTCGGTACTATTGATAAGTTCCAGTACTTTATTCAAGCTACTGTGAAAAATTCCCTCACCAGGTAAATAATTGAGTTTCCTACCAACTGGCTATAATTATGCGAAGGCTGTGGAAAGTTTAAATCTAGGTTCGATGGTTCATTGGTTTGACATACTCAGTATCCATGTTTCCCAAGCTCTCTTGTTACAGAAAATGTGGAAAACTGGGATATCTTGGGGATATGGAAGTCAATTCTTCCTCAAAAGATGCATTTCTACTGGAGTATTACGATCTTTTCCTTTTATGAGAAGTACTGTTTCTAAATGGTTTCATTTTCATTGATACGGCGAGGAATCGATCAGCATTCAGTCTTTCTGAGAAGTCAGTCTTCATGTTTGTTGCGGCTGTGTTTGAGGGGATTGAGACCATTAACGATGAATCTATCTAACTTTTGGCTGCCAAATCAAGAGGAGATCCCATGAAATCTAATATTATTCCACTCGCAGATTTGTAACTGCAACGGTGAGGGCAAAAATGGTTACCTCAGTTCTAAAAGGACTTTAGTAGGAGAATGTGGAGTTACATTTTTGTATGAATTCTTCCACATTATTGACTTGAATACAGAGAGATCAACCATGGACTTTTTTGCCATCAATCGATTCCATGAAATAAGAAACCCTTCAAGGATGCTCAGCTTGACAGTTCCAGGCAGCTAGGTGGTGGAAGGTCTTGACTTCACGAATATCATACAGAGCGGTATTCTTAGACAGTAATCGACAATGATAAATTGAATCTGAATGAGAAGAAAAGAGAGAACGGACCCTCACTCACATAATCGAAGGCAAATTAAAGTACCTAGAAAGCTGGACTGGTAATTGCGACTTTTCCTATCTTTATTAAAAACTGTAAAACTTTATTCTATGTGGAGTTAGTTTTGATCAATTCAAGGAAAAAGGATTTTAAATATCGTTTCGTTAACATTTAGCGTTACGCCTATAGCAACACGTTTTTATCTCGTTCACGTTTTTCGAAAAAAATTCTCATATAAAGACTACAAAAACTTCTTATAATGAGCAGCTGCATCTATCGGTTAAGTACAGTTATTGTATTATTTTGTTTCGAACCTTGAGAAATCGTTGCGTTGTTCAACAATAAGAGCTATATGTATATATTTTGCACAGAGCTCAACATTCCTAACGAATGTGGAAATACGTTATCCGTAAGAAAAACAGTGATAATTTATTCATATACCATCTGTTGATCTTTAACCACTAGCTGACTCTAACAGCCACTCGTGATAAAATGTCTCATAAATATTTGAAAAAGGTGTTATTTTCTCCCTGTGTGTTGGCACCGAGCCCGAAAAAAGGATCACAAAGAACATGCTAACATTCAGCGACCCAAAGTTTCCTTTTTAAAACTGTTGCTGCAAAACTGAGGTGGTTTACATGACTGAATGCTTCTGGTATGGTAATTAGTGTGATATTAAAAACTCCCTTGTTACGCTTGCTGTAATTATATCATATATCAAGTAAGTGCATTTTTGTAGACTGGTAATTATTTAATATTTTAACTGTGGTACTTTACTTGAAATATTTTAGCTTTATCTTAAATTGTGCTAGCTAATACAAGTTCTCTTTATGTGCATTATATTAATTGTTTGAGGATATTTTTGATTAATAAATACACAAAATACAAATGTCAATTTAGAAAAGAAATAAGAAACTTAATAATAATAGGCATCACATTAAAAGTCTAAAACACATTTATATTTTATCAAATAAAGTCATGCAATGAAATAAAACAATATGCACTAGTGTGTACTTTTTAACTAATTCTATGTAAGTTTTACTGCGCAAGAAAAGAGAAATAATTTAATTCTTATATAGCTTAACAAACCTATACTTCAAGTGCCTTTTATTGCAGAATTGTGAAACAGTGAAAAAAAACGTAACTATCCGAACTCCAAATAACAGCGTGCCACTAGGATGGGCCGAAATTGTTTTTTTCAAAATCGCTTTTGCAATAGGGTCAAATACTTGCCTCTCACCTTTAATATATGTTTGTATTTTTAAATTTCTTTTAACTAACATCTCTAACCCTCTACCGAGCGTTTACTAATGATGAAATGGGCTCAAATTGGAAGGAAAGCAATTTGTAACACGATTGTATTAGAGAATGAAAAAGCATATGCAACACCTTGTCTACGTTAACAATGTTTTTCATATCCACAAAGATCAAAATAATTATATCAAACGTCAGGAACCATTTTGCTCGACCTTCAGAGATTTCTGCACACGCTCCAAGTTCAACTTATCCACTAGGAATCACTGTTGCAGCTGCAAACACTTGAACAACCAACGCCAGCCCCCCATCCCTATCCAAGTAAGCTTCTACTTTGTTTTACCAACGATCGCGGGCATTTAAAAATATTATTTGCTAGTTAAACACTAAAATGCCCAACATTCTGACAATAAATCCAGTATTCGTGAGGTATTAGAAGTTGCATTTAAAATATAGAAACATGTGGATAAAAGCTTCCATACCAATTGTCTGACGAATAAGAGTGTTACAAATGGTACGTAAGTTCAAATAGTTCTTTTAAGATATCTTAAAGTGAAACATAATACTAACGATGAAAAGAAAGTGAAAGTTCTTCAAGACCATCGAAGACCTTGTTTGGCATTGCGGTACGTAAATTTCTCCTATTTTCTGCATGTTCTTGTAAGATGATTCAAAAGGTACCACTTAAGGAACAACCAGAACTGACCATAGATCAATACGAAAAATGACAATATAGGTTCAATAGTTTTTGATGAAATGAATAAAGTTTGAGAAAGGAATAATGTTGGTTATGAAAAGGAAGAAAGAAGCATAGTGAGTTTGAAGCTTCAAAATGTATACCTGACTGCCGAAGTAGTGAAAAAAGTCCGAAGTGCTGCAAAAGTTACCAATATTATCCATTAGAGAGCCTAACCTTCGACATCAAAAACATTAGTACCTAAATATTCTAAAGCAACTAAGTTAATCGCAACAAAAGTAGCAACTAGTAAAAAAGATAAGTATGAATGAAATTATAACTGGTAGAATTAAGTTAAAGTGCTTAAATCACTTACTAGGGTTTGATCAATATTTCATTCGAGAGGACTTTTCGACGAATTGATTCTGAAGAAACTATTTGAACACTTAGATGGAGCATCTGAAAGTCCGAAAATATTCGAGAGCAATTCGGGAAAGCATAAGCCAAATGCAGAAACCTACTGTACAATCTGCGACAATTTCTTGCGATCAATCCGAGGTCGATCGACAAGATATAAGTTCAGATTAACGATTTTTAAACAAAATATGCAAAGCTACATCGCCTGAACAATGTTCTTCGAATTTAACTATTTCTCAGCCTGCAAAATTATCACAAACGCGATGGCTGACAATAGCAAATCGCATCCTAAGGTATTATATGTGAACGAATCGTCATTCAACCTAAAAATTATTTCAGAATTTGTTTTAGGATTTTATGCATTGATGTTGTACGTGATAAAGTACCATCCTTCCTGCAAAGATGGTGCGTTGAATGTTTTTAAAATTATATATGCATCCTCGTTATTTAAGTGACGAGCTACAAGCCGTTATTCACCCAGTCATTAAATAAAATGCATACGTCTTTCACCCCGAGAATATGCTCCTTACAATGATAAGTGATGAATGCCACCATATTCGTTAACTGCGACTAAGGAGAATTCTGAAAGCTAGATAAAGTGACAGAAGCAAAAATATTTTTTTAATTCTAAAATAAACATCGATACGATTTATTTCACCAAACTGAGCTCACCCCTTTCTTAACAAACGTTATAAATGATGAAGAATAATGTTGTATAAATTCCTCAGCTACACAAACTTTTCAGTTCCTTTGCTACCGTAGACACACATATGTTCAAAAGATGTGTAAAATTGGTGATAAAGTTATAAATGTCTATCAATGCACCAGGAGCATGGGATGGCTTCATTCGAGCTGCGATCAAAGCACGACAAAATTGTTCCAAAAATTTGATTGCATAAAACAGTATAAACTAGCTTAATTATATATCATATTTTATATCCAGTATCATCCATTAGTAGTAAAAGATACCTTAATTGAAAATGTTTTAATATTTGCAGCAAGTATTTAATTTTTTATAATATTGCAGAAACTACAAAATTTTTTTAAATTTTGCATCTGTGTCGTAAAATAAATACCGTACCTGTTCCGAAAATATTTTTATTACATTCATTGATTTGTTTTTATGTCAATAAGGATTTAAAAAATAATTGTAAGTTTTTGGATTTGTAACATTTTTATAGAACGATATAATTTTTCAGCTAAAATATAACGTCCTGTAGAGGGCTCAAGATGTTGAATAAAAACTTTATAAAATTTCGGCTTATATTTGAAAGTAAGAGGAAATCTATCAGAATAAATACACACTATGACACAAATTAGAGTATAGATTATTCTTTACCCTTGTTAAGTAATAGTAGTAGTAATAAATAATAGAGTAATGTTTTCCTGTATTAATGTTACTACGTTCGTATTATCCGAGTTTTGGGCTATCCGCGGTAAACGTACACATTACTTTGGATAATCAAGTATCTACTGTATTTATGAACATATTCAGATAAGGAAATAAAAGAAAATATGATTACAATACAAGTATAAAGATGAAAACCTTAGCCAAACTGAAGATCACAACAATACGAACTGCATAAAACTGTAATAAACATCAAATTAAACGAAAGGTTATTTATTTTTATACGATGATGCTATACGGTTTACTCTACCAAAATAGAAATACATCAGTTTAATCATGTTTTTTATTTTCTAAATTTGTAATTTTTGAAGATTTTTGGTTATTGTCTTAATATATATTTAATAAATTAACAAATTATTTAAATTCTATATCTTTCGGTTACTATCGTAAAAAGTTACGTGGGAACGAATTAAGTTTCCGTTTAAGGCAAATCTTTCCTAAGATGGAAGAGCTTGAATGTTCAACTTTTAATATTTTTTCAAGAAAAATAAACTGAAGTATTGGATTTTAGGTAATACACTCAAAGAAAAAATGAAGTTTTTCAAAAAGTGTAAAAATAAATATCTAGTCTCAAGCAAAATAGAACAAGAGTAGGACAAAATAGAACTGGAAAATAAATATTGTTTACCATTCGAGAATATATATTTCTCGCAAACAAAATAATATTAAATATTTATTTTTAAAATGACAAATTGAATACCTTAATTCTTATACGTTTTCATTGTGTACGAGTAATATATTGCTAAGGAACTACGAGGATGAGTCAATAACTATCCGAAATGAAGTTATAAGCTTTAATTTCGATCAAAATGGTATGATATAATTTCAATGATGTAATTTTTCATCATAGTTTCCTTACATTTCAACGTTAAATTACTTATTCCATCATTATACACTGCTGGCCACCGTAAATGCAACACCCTGAAGGAAGCATGCAAATAATATGAAATTTACAACATGCATTAGCGGAGGTGAGATATGCAAATGATTAGAATTTCAGCGCAGACGCACATCACGCGCGCCTGTGGCGCCACTTCAAAGCGCTATTTAAGGCTTGGAGATTTCGACGATTTCAAGTACGGCAATTGTGTTTTTCTTGTGGTTTTTTCAAAAAAAACGATCAATTATGCCTCGTAGAAAACAGCGATCATCTTTTGATCAAGTATCCGAGTTCGACAGAGGAAGGATAGTGGCCTACCGAGATTGTGAATTATCTTTCAGGGAAATCGGTAGTCGTGTTGGACGAAACCAAACAACTGTAATGCGGATATGTGATCGTTGGATGCAGGAGGGTACGACGGACCGACGTGTTCGATCGCATCCACCTCAGTGCACCACTTCACGTGATGACAGGCATATTGTGCGTATGGCAGTGACGGATCGCTCAGCCACATCACGAACCATAGCACAGCACATTCAGTCTGTACCGCATCATCCAGTGTCTGCGCGTACCATTCGACGCCGTTTACAGCAGAGTGGTCTGTCCGCAAGACGTCCATTGGTTCGTCTACCCTTGACGCAGAACCACAGACGTTTCCGCCGCTAATGGTGCGATGAAAGAAGGATGTGGACGGCAGAATGGAATGAAATTGTCTTTACTGACGAGTCACGCTTCTGTCTGCAACACCACGATGGTCGGATTCGAGTCTGGAGACACCGTGGAGAGAGGATGCTGAACAGCTGCGTTATGCACCGCCACACTGGTCCTGCACCGGGTATTATGGTATGGGGCGGTATTGGATATCACTCTCGCACTCCTCTAGTACGCATTGCCGGTACTTTAAACAGCCAGCGCTACATCTCCGAGGTGTTGGAGCCAGTTGTCCTTCCTTACCTTCAGGGCTTGCCCACAGCCATATTTCAACAGGATAATGCGCGACCACACGTGGCACGCATTGTCCAAGGGTTCTTCGTCAATCGCCAGATTGAATTGCTTCCCTGGCCAGCTCGCTCTCCGGATCTTTCGCCGATAGAAAACATGTGGTCCATGGTTGCTCAACGATTGACCCAGAATACATCCCCAGCTGCCACACCAGATCAACTTTGGCAACGTGTGGAAGCTGCTTGGTCTGCTGTACCCCAAGAACACATCCAAAGTCTCTTTGAATCAATGCCGAGGCGTGTGGCAGCGGTGATCACCAATAATGGCGGCTACACTGGCTACTGATTTTGGCAGGAACCACACTTCACAGAAGTCTATAAATTTAATCATTTGATACTTGGTCAACATGTTATCTACAAAATAAATTTTGTTGTGATATCTCTTGTCTTTCTTGGTGTTGCAATTTGGGTGGCCAGCAGTGTAGTTGCCACGGTAGCACATTTGGAACAGCATCGGATTAGCAACAAGAGGGCTGTAAGTTCGAAACTGTCCAGTCAAAGACCATCGTGTACGTGGGCTGATGCATGTCAAACCTGCCGTGGCCTCAAATGTCCTCACCTTGGCGTGGTGGGGAAGTCTGGAGAGTGGGGTGCCATCTCAGGTGTCGTTCTCGTCATCTGACAGTGGTTCAAAATTACGAGGTGTTGTCCTTGGTACTTTCCCTTTGAGATTGATCCCGGACCGTCGCCAATACCCTGTTGTGTTGCTCCAGTGCGAAGTTAATTAACTCCCTACCAACCATAATTGCACAAACTTTTTCGGCTGGAGGAAAGTTGAATTTACATCTCACTGGAACAACAGAACGAACTACTGGCAAAGGTCAATCCCAAAGGGAAACATCAGAGGACAACACCTCGTAGTTTTGAACAATGGTCGTTTGACGAGGTCAACACTTGAGCTTGGCAGTGGTTTTTGAACTTCACATTTATGCAACAATAAGACAGAAACGTCGTTTAGCAATAGACGAGAAAGCGACAATAGACGAGAAAGCGACAGACAGACAGGAACACTATCCCAACTGAGTTGCATACAATTGTTTTTTCATCCTACTCTATGATTTAAAATTATTATGTATCTAAATCTAAAATTTTGATTTTTATTCTACAGCATTTGTTATCCAAACGTAAACTAATTAGTTATCCACCTCTCAATGTTTAAATCCAACATTTTTCCATTTCCCCTGTCTTTTCTTTCAGGCTAAATATGTGGCCATAGGGTTTTTGTGATGGAACATACTTCCTATATGGTATTCCGAACGTAACGTCACTTAGCTTGTATTTCAAATACTATTTCCGAACGTTGCTACTAAAAATTACGCAGAAAGAATTTTGAAAATATATACACAATGCGTCAAATACGTTTTAAGACTCGTCCCAGAGCGCTGGTTGTAATAGCGCTGTGAGTGTAAATGCGCATGCGTCATAACGTCCATCGTCTGCTGGCACACTGCCAACAAGTTGTGCGCATTTCGTTAAGTAACTGAGAGAAGGCGAGCGTTCATTGCAGAAGTGAATTTTTTTCATGTTGATTTTTTAAGATGGAGCAAAGAGCTGTAATTAAATTTCACGCAAAACTTGGTAAAAGTGCTTCGGAAACATACCAATTCATGAAACAAGTTTACGGTGACTGTTGGTTTAAGTAGATCAAATATTTTTGTGTGGCACAAACGTTTTTTGGACGGAAGAGATACGGTACATGATCAGCGTAGTGGAAGACCAATTTCATCTAGGACACCTGAAGTTATTGAAAAAGTACGAAATTTCGTAACAAACGATCGCTGTGCGTCACTGAGAATGATGGAAGACTCTTTAAACATCAACAAAGAAACAATTCGAACCATCCTGCATGAAGATTTGGGCAAAACAAAAGTGTGTGCTAAATTTGTTCCTCACACTTTAACCACTGAACAAAAAGCAATGAGAAGTGCACATTGCAGACATCATTTCAGCCGCTGAAAACGATCCAAACTTCTTGAAGTCCACTGTTACAGGTGATGAAACCTGGTGTTTCCAATATGATCCTGAAACAAAGTGCGGAATGGAAGTCACAAATTCACCGCAAGGCAAAAAAACAAGAAAAGTTTCATCCAAAATCAAAACAATGCTCATTACATTCTTCGATAGTAAAGGTATTATCCACAAAGAATTTGTACCAACTGGACAAACAATTACAGGTCAATACTACTTAGCTGTTTTAAAGCATTTGATGGCCAGAATTCGTCCAGACTATAGGACTGAAAGCAGTTGGTGTTTGTTACACGACAATGCACCCAGTCACACCTCCCTTATTGTTCGTCGATTTTTGGCAAAAAATAATGTCTGTGTGTTGAACCATCCACCGTATTCACCTGATTTAGCACCCTGTGACTACTCCTTATTCCCAAAACTTAAAATGAAGTTAAAAGGGTGTTATTTTGAGGATATTTCGACCATACAAGAAGCTTCGACGCGTACTTTGCAGGCCTTCCACAAAGTGATTTACAACAGGCGTTCGATTAATTAATAAATCGCTGTAAAAAGTGCATTGAAGCCAGAGGGTCCTATTTTGAATAAAAAACCAAAACAAGTATTAATTTCTTGTTTCCATTTCTTTTTACAGACCCAGTCTTAAAACTTATTTGACGCACTGTGTAACTGCTTATTGGTCAGCTTAATTGGAAAAAATGCCAAACGTTAACAAATCGAAATAAACAACATTTTAAGATATCCCTGATATATATAAGGAGAGAGCATTTTCGTAACGGGAAGTAAAATCTCCGTTTTCCGTCTAATTTTGTCCTTCTCATATATTAATAATATACTCATACAACACGTCAAATTTCTCTCGTACGCTCTATGTTATTTCTGCCGATCATCTGTTTGATCTATCACGTGGTTGTGGGAAAAAGCATTAACCCTAATGTAGGGTAAATTATTGATTGGATAGTGATTATCCAGCGTGATTAAAAACACTAGTCTGCACTTCAATTGTCAATCGACGAAATCAATTCATAAGCCCACGTGACTTACCCAATTGGATCTTACGACAGCGTCTATTTCATACGTCTATTTTCAAATTTACGAATAGACTCGCGAAGTTTGCTTGTTAACTGATGTTGGCCATGTAGGTTCGGACGTGTTCCCAATACACGTACGAACCTACATGGCCAACATCAGTTAACTAGCAAATGTCGCGAGCCTCAGTTCGTAAATTTTTAAAGTAATAGAAAACTAATTTTTATATTTTTGTTAAAATAGTTTTAATTTTATGTAAAATTTATTGTTATTGTTAAAACAGTGAAAAAATGAATTGCAGAAAATCAACGACAATGATGATTATAGGTGGTTTGCTATGCTTGGATGACGATTCAAAAATTAGAAAACGGAGACGAGTATGGGCAAAAAATTGGCTTCAAGAAAGAAACAAATTTAGTCATATGTCATTAATGAACCCCATGATTTTTAAAATTATCTACGGATGAGTGAAGGAACATTTAAAGACCTACTGTAACGTGTCTCTCATATAGAATTCGGGGCCGCGGTGGCCCGGTTGGAAGAGTAACGGACTAGCAACCGAAGGGTTGCGAGTTCGAATCCAGCCAAACACCGTCGTGTACAAAGGGGGCTGGTGCACGTTAAATCTGTCGTGGCCTCAAATGTCCTCACGTTGGCGTAGTGTGGAAGTTTGGAGAGTGGGGTGCCAGCTCAGGTGTTGCCTCGTCATCTGACCGTGGTTCAAAATTACGTGGTGTTGTCCTCGGATCTTTCCCTTTGGGATTGATCCCGGACCGTCACCAATAGCCCGTTGTGTTGCTCCAGTGTGACGTTAATTGAAATAAATAAATAAATAACATATAGAATTCTGAAACAAAATACGATTATGATGGGTACTCGGCTCGTGTTGGAAGGGATCATCAAGCCGCACTCCGAGCCGAGCACGCCAACCACCAATTATGTTCATCGCACCCATAAACGCTCCAACATGTTGGCCGAGCCAGTTACGAACTCCTTTTACCAACATGCTCACCCAGCATATTCGAGTCTGTATGGGTCCTTTAGGAGCTTCATTTCGGAGAGCGTTGAAAAAAGTGTTATTAATATGTACGGCTGATCAGGAAAGTGTCAGAAAAGGTGTGTATTCCATAAGAATGAGAAATAGGGACTCTCTAAGGGAGAGGGAATACCGTATTGATGATCAAGACAATGAGGAAGATGCAGAGGACCTTAATAACGAAACTTCACAAATGATGTAAGTCTTTATTATTGCATATTCGATGTAAAAATACTTTAATTACAATATAACATTATTATATTTAACATACACAGCAAAAATGTAATCTATATACACTACCTGACATTGAAAATGCAACACCAAGAAGGAGATGGCAGAAAGTGATGAAATTTGGCAAACAGAGAGAGACAGCAACGAGCAATAAGTTATCTTTATTGCAACATTATACACCTTGGCACTGAGCAGCAACAACGTCTGATCAGTAGGTTGTAGGATAACCGCGAGCGGCGATACAGGCAGCAACACGTCTAGGTACAGACGCAATGAGCGTGCGGATGGTGTCCTGAGGGATGGCTGCCCATTCCCTGTCAACCATTTGCCAGAGTTCGTCTTCTGAACGTGCCGGTGGCAGCGCATTTAAGCGACGTCCAATGACGTCCCAGAAATGTTCGATAGGTGAGAGATCAGGCGAGACAGCTGGCTAGGGAATCACCTGGGTACCTTTCAGGGCATGTTGGCTGATGCGTGCCGTGTGCGGCCGGGCGTTATCCCGCTGGAAAATGGCATTGGGCACCCCCTGAAGGAAAGGTAGTGTCACCGACTGCAGCGCGTCATCCACGTATCGTTGGGCCATCATAGTGCCCTGAATACGGACCAGAGGTGATTTGTTATCGTAGGCGATGGCGCCCCAAACCATTATACCGCGTTGTCTCGCGGTATGGCGTTCCACAGATGCGGCCGGATCGGCCCTGTCACCACGTCGTCACCAGACTCGTACACGGCGACTGTCATTGCTAAAACAGAAGCGTGACTCGTCTGAGAACACCACCCTGTGCCACTCCGTCGTCCACGTGGCTCTATCCCGACACCATTGCAAACGGAGACGTCTGTGCTGTTGGGTCAATGGTAGTCGTCTCAACGGGCGCCATGAGTGCAGGCCGCCAGCTATCAATCGGCGGCTAATGGTCCTGGACGATATGGGAGCATCAAGGGTGTCCTGCACATGCTGCAAAAGAGCGACAGACGTGGCTTGCGGGGTCGCCGATGTTTGCCGGCAGATGCGTCGGTCCACGCGCGCTGACGTCACTCTTGCTGCACCGGAACCTCTCAAACGTGCCACATTCCCTTGGTCCAACCATCTGTGCCACAACCGGTGCACCGTGGACGCGTGTAGGTGGGTATCTGCTGAGATTTGACGTATGGACCAACATGCCCTTCTGAGGCCAATCACCATACCCCTCGTGAAGTCGTCTGTTTGCTGGAACTGTCTTGATTGGCGGCGTCCTGGCATTCTCCGCTACTATACGTTTCCTCTGAGACACAAAAACAAATTGCAACTTGATTTACCTGGCAAACAGAGCGGCGCGAAACTGACCACTTTTGCAGTTCCTTCCCTGATTTTTCACTCGCCGTGCGCGGGACAGCTGCGCAGTTTGCATCATTTACATATCTCGGTGAGCTGCGTCTACCCTGTAAATTTCATCCAGTTCTGCGCACTCCTTCTGGGTGTTGCATTTTCAATGTCAGGTAGTGTATTATATATATACATATAAATAAATGGATGTGTGTATATATATGTATGTTTTTGTTTGTATATATGTCCTCTATACAAATATACACCGCGTTTGATCAATCAACTCCAAATTTGGTACACATAAACTTTAGAACCCTGTGGGTAACGTAGGCTACATATTAACACCCGTTCTCTTTAACCTAGGTGTGCAGCGGAGGCTAAACGCAATTCGAAATTGCCATAAGAATAACATTGATCATAAAACGATTGCGGTACATAACTCAGTTTGTTTTACCAGTATTGATAGTAAATCAAATTTTCCGATAAAGTTTTTTACCAGTATTGTTCGAAAAACAATTTTTTCCAAAACATTGTTTTTAAACAATTTAAGATTATAATTACGTTTGGACTAATTTTTATTTCTTTCCATGTTAAATATGATGTGTTTGCCAAAACATTTCATTTAAACAATTTAAGATTATAATTATATTTGAATTGTTTTTTATTTCTTCCATAATATAAATAATTTATAAAAGTTTGTTTGATAAAAATGGATACATAAAATACTTAATTTTACACAACGTGCATTTTATAATGGAACACTAAAAGCTCAAACGAAAAACTCATTGATCATAAAAGCGTAATTTTGCTACTCTGTATCTGGCAAGGTCAGAATTAATGTTTTTTTTGTAATTTGATTTAGAATTCCGTGTTTAGTATTCGAGTTTACAACGAAATGTTGCGGTCGTATTTGAGCATTTCCAAGTACACTGCTGGCCACCGTAAATGCAACACCCTGAAGGAAGCATGCAAATAATATGAAATTTACAACATGCATTAGCGGAGGTGAGATATGCAAATGATTAGAATTTCAGCGCAGACGCACATCACGCGCGCCTGTGGCGCCACTTCAAAGCGCTATTTAAGGCTTGGAGATTTCGACGATTTCAAGTACGGCAATTGTGTTTTTCTTGTGGTTTTTTCAAAAAAACGATCAATTATGCCTCGTAGAAAACAGCGATCATCTTTTGATCAAGTATCCGAGTTCGACAGAGGAAGGATAGTGGCCTACCGAGATTGTGGATTATCTTTCAGGGAAATCGGTAGTCGTGTTGGACGAAACCAAACAACTGTAATGCGGATATGTGATCGTTGGATGCAGGAGGGTACGACGGACCGACGTGTTCGATCGCATCCACCTCAGTGCACCACTTCACGTGATGACAGGCATATTGTGCGTATGGCAGTGACGGATCGCTCAGCCACATCACGAACCATAGCACAGCACATTCAGTCTGTACCGCATCATCCAGTGTCTGCGCGTACCATTCGACGCCGTTTACAGCAGAGTGGTCTGTCCGCAAGACGTCCATTGGTTCGTCTACCCTTGACGCAGAACCACAGACGTTTCCGCCGCTAATGGTGCGATGAAAGAAGGATGTGGACGGCAGAATGGAATGAAATTGTCTTTACTGACGAGTCACGCTTCTGTCTGCAACACCACGATGGTCGGATTCGAGTCTGGAGACACCGTGGAGAGAGGATGCTGAACAGCTGCGTTATGCACCGCCACACTGGTCCTGCACCGGGTATTATGGTATGGGGCGGTATTGGATATCACTCTCGCACTCCTCTAGTACGCATTGCCGGTACTTTAAACAGCCAGCGCTACATCTCCGAGGTGTTGGAGCCAGTTGTCCTTCCTTACCTTCAGGGCTTGCCCACAGCCATATTTCAACAGGATAATGCGCGACCACACGTGGCACGCATTGTTCAAGGGTTCTTCGTCAATCGCCAGATTGAATTGCTTCCCTGGCCAGCTCGCTCTCCGGATCTTTCGCCGATAGAAAACATGTGGTCCATGGTTGCTCAACGATTGACCCAGAATACATCCCCAGCTGCCACACCAGATCAACTTTGGCAACGTGTGGAAGCTGCTTGGTCTGCTGTACCCCAAGAACACATCCAAAGTCTCTTTGAATCAATGCCGAGGCGTGTGGCAGCGGTGATCACCAATAATGGCGGCTACACTGGCTACTGATTTTGGCAGGAACCACACTTCACAGAAGTCTATAAATTTAATCATTTGATACTTGGTCAACATGTTATCTACAAAATAAATTTTGTTGTGATATCTCTTGTCTTTCTTGGTGTTGCAATTTGGGTGGCCAGCAGTGTAGTTGCCACGGTAGCACATTTGGAACAGCATCGGATTAGCAACAAGAGGGCTGTAAGTTCGAAACTGTCCAGTCAAAGACCATCGTGTACGTGGGCTGATGCATGTCAAACCTGCCGTGGCCTCAAATGTCCTCACCTTGGCGTGGTGGGGAAGTCTGGAGAGTGGGGTGCCATCTCAGGTGTCGTTCTCGTCATCTGACAGTGGTTCAAAATTACGAGGTGTTGTCCTTGGTACTTTCCCTTTGAGATTGATCCCGGACCGTCGCCAATACCCTGTTGTGTTGCTCCAGTGCGAAGTTAATTAACTCCCTACCAACCATAATTGCACAAACTTTTTCGGCTGGAGGAAAGTTGAATTTACATCTCACTGGAACAACAGAACGAACTACTGGCAAAGGTCAATCCCAAAGGGAAACATCAGAGGACAACACCTCGTAGTTTTGAACAATGGTCGTTTGACGAGGTCAACACTTGAGCTTGGCAGTGGTTTTTGAACTTCACATTTATGCAACAATAAGACAGAAACGTCGTTTAGCAATAGACGAGAAAGCGACAATAGACGAGAAAGCGACAGACAGACAGGAACACTATCCCAACTGAGTTGCATACAATTGTTTTTTCATCCTACTCTATGATTTAAAATTATTATGTATCTAAATCTAAAATTTTGATTTTTATTCTACAGCATTTGTTATCCAAACGTAAACTAATTAGTTATCCACCTCTCAATGTTTAAATCCAACATTTTTCCATTTCCCCTGTCTTTTCTTTCAGGCTAAATATGTGGCCATAGGGTTTTTGTGATGGAACATACTTCCTATATGGTATTCCGAACGTAACGTCACTTAGCTTGTATTTCAAATACTATTTCCGAACGTTGCTACTAAAAATTACGCAGAAAGAATTTTGAAAATATATACACAATGCGTCAAATACGTTTTAAGACTCGTCCCAGAGCGCTGGTTGTAATAGCGCTGTGAGTGTAAATGCGCATGCGTCATAACGTCCATCGTCTGCTGGCACACTGCCAACAAGTTGTGCGCATTTCGTTAAGTAACTGAGAGAAGGCGAGCGTTCATTGCAGAAGTGAATTTTTTTCATGTTGATTTTTTAAGATGGAGCAAAGAGCTGTAATTAAATTTCACGCAAAACTTGGTAAAAGTGCTTCGGAAACATACCAATTCATGAAACAAGTTTACGGTGACTGTTGGTTTAAGTAGATCAAATATTTTTGTGTGGCACAAACGTTTTTTGGACGGAAGAGATACGGTACATGATCAGCGTAGTGGAAGACCAATTTCATCTAGGACACCTGAAGTTATTGAAAAAGTACGAAATTTCGTAACAAACGATCGCTGTGCGTCACTGAGAATGATGGAAGACTCTTTAAACATCAACAAAGAAACAATTCGAACCATCCTGCATGAAGATTTGGGCAAAACAAAAGTGTGTGCTAAATTTGTTCCTCACACTTTAACCACTGAACAAAAAGCAATGAGAAGTGCACATTGCAGACATCATTTCAGCCGCTGAAAACGATCCAAACTTCTTGAAGTCCACTGTTACAGGTGATGAAACCTGGTGTTTCCAATATGATCCTGAAACAAAGTGCGGAATGGAAGTCACAAATTCACCGCAAGGCAAAAAAACAAGAAAAGTTT
The DNA here is from genome assembly GCA_933210815.1 of Meta bourneti. Lineage (NCBI taxonomy): Eukaryota > Metazoa > Arthropoda > Arachnida > Araneae > Tetragnathidae > Meta > Meta bourneti. The sequence continues at coordinate 73,137,739 of OW119924.1, read as the reverse complement.
CATCCAAAATCAAAACAATGCTCATTACATTCTTCGATAGTAAAGGTATTATCCACAAAGAATTTGTACCAACTGGACAAACAATTACAGGTCAATACTACTTAGCTGTTTTAAAGCATTTGATGGCCAGAATTCGTCCAGACTATAGGACTGAAAGCAGTTGGTGTTTGTTACACGACAATGCACCCAGTCACACCTCCCTTATTGTTCGTCGATTTTTGGCAAAAAATAATGTCTGTGTGTTGAACCATCCACCGTATTCACCTGATTTAGCACCCTGTGACTACTCCTTATTCCCAAAACTTAAAATGAAGTTAAAAGGGTGTTATTTTGAGGATATTTCGACCATACAAGAAGCTTCGACGCGTACTTTGCAGGCCTTCCACAAAGTGATTTACAACAGGCGTTCGATTAATTAATAAATCGCTGTAAAAAGTGCATTGAAGCCAGAGGGTCCTATTTTGAATAAAAAACCAAAACAAGTATTAATTTCTTGTTTCCATTTCTTTTTACAGACCCAGTCTTAAAACTTATTTGACGCACTGTGTAACTGCTTATTGGTCAGCTTAATTGGAAAAAATGCCAAACGTTAACAAATCGAAATAAACAACATTTTAAGATATCCCTGATATATATAAGGAGAGAGCATTTTCGTAACGGGAAGTAAAATCTCCGTTTTCCGTCTAATTTTGTCCTTCTCATATATTAATAATATACTCATACAACACGTCAAATTTCTCTCGTACGCTCTATGTTATTTCTGCCGATCATCTGTTTGATCTATCACGTGGTTGTGGGAAAAAGCATTAACCCTAATGTAGGGTAAATTATTGATTGGATAGTGATTATCCAGCGTGATTAAAAACACTAGTCTGCACTTCAATTGTCAATCGACGAAATCAATTCATAAGCCCACGTGACTTACCCAATTGGATCTTACGACAGCGTCTATTTCATACGTCTATTTTCAAATTTACGAATAGACTCGCGAAGTTTGCTTGTTAACTGATGTTGGCCATGTAGGTTCGGACGTGTTCCCAATACACGTACGAACCTACATGGCCAACATCAGTTAACTAGCAAATGTCGCGAGCCTCAGTTCGTAAATTTTTAAAGTAATAGAAAACTAATTTTTATATTTTTGTTAAAATAGTTTTAATTTTATGTAAAATTTATTGTTATTGTTAAAACAGTGAAAAAATGAATTGCAGAAAATCAACGACAATGATGATTATAGGTGGTTTGCTATGCTTGGATGACGATTCAAAAATTAGAAAACGGAGACGAGTATGGGCAAAAAATTGGCTTCAAGAAAGAAACAAATTTAGTCATATGTCATTAATGAACCCCATGATTTTTAAAATTATCTACGGATGAGTGAAGGAACATTTAAAGACCTACTGTAACGTGTCTCTCATATAGAATTCGGGGCCGCGGTGGCCCGGTTGGAAGAGTAACGGACTAGCAACCGAAGGGTTGCGAGTTCGAATCCAGCCAAACACCGTCGTGTACAAAGGGGGCTGGTGCACGTTAAATCTGTCGTGGCCTCAAATGTCCTCACGTTGGCGTAGTGTGGAAGTTTGGAGAGTGGGGTGCCAGCTCAGGTGTTGCCTCGTCATCTGACCGTGGTTCAAAATTACGTGGTGTTGTCCTCGGATCTTTCCCTTTGGGATTGATCCCGGACCGTCACCAATAGCCCGTTGTGTTGCTCCAGTGTGACGTTAATTGAAATAAATAAATAAATAACATATAGAATTCTGAAACAAAATACGATTATGATGGGTACTCGGCTCGTGTTGGAAGGGATCATCAAGCCGCACTCCGAGCCGAGCACGCCAACCACCAATTATGTTCATCGCACCCATAAACGCTCCAACATGTTGGCCGAGCCAGTTACGAACTCCTTTTACCAACATGCTCACCCAGCATATTCGAGTCTGTATGGGTCCTTTAGGAGCTTCATTTCGGAGAGCGTTGAAAAAAGTGTTATTAATATGTACGGCTGATCAGGAAAGTGTCAGAAAAGGTGTGTATTCCATAAGAATGAGAAATAGGGACTCTCTAAGGGAGAGGGAATACCGTATTGATGATCAAGACAATGAGGAAGATGCAGAGGACCTTAATAACGAAACTTCACAAATGATGTAAGTCTTTATTATTGCATATTCGATGTAAAAATACTTTAATTACAATATAACATTATTATATTTAACATACACAGCAAAAATGTAATCTATATACACTACCTGACATTGAAAATGCAACACCAAGAAGGAGATGGCAGAAAGTGATGAAATTTGGCAAACAGAGAGAGACAGCAACGAGCAATAAGTTATCTTTATTGCAACATTATACACCTTGGCACTGAGCAGCAACAACGTCTGATCAGTAGGTTGTAGGATAACCGCGAGCGGCGATACAGGCAGCAACACGTCTAGGTACAGACGCAATGAGCGTGCGGATGGTGTCCTGAGGGATGGCTGCCCATTCCCTGTCAACCATTTGCCAGAGTTCGTCTTCTGAACGTGCCGGTGGCAGCGCATTTAAGCGACGTCCAATGACGTCCCAGAAATGTTCGATAGGTGAGAGATCAGGCGAGACAGCTGGCTAGGGAATCACCTGGGTACCTTTCAGGGCATGTTGGCTGATGCGTGCCGTGTGCGGCCGGGCGTTATCCCGCTGGAAAATGGCATTGGGCACCCCCTGAAGGAAAGGTAGTGTCACCGACTGCAGCGCGTCATCCACGTATCGTTGGGCCATCATAGTGCCCTGAATACGGACCAGAGGTGATTTGTTATCGTAGGCGATGGCGCCCCAAACCATTATACCGCGTTGTCTCGCGGTATGGCGTTCCACAGATGCGGCCGGATCGGCCCTGTCACCACGTCGTCACCAGACTCGTACACGGCGACTGTCATTGCTAAAACAGAAGCGTGACTCGTCTGAGAACACCACCCTGTGCCACTCCGTCGTCCACGTGGCTCTATCCCGACACCATTGCAAACGGAGACGTCTGTGCTGTTGGGTCAATGGTAGTCGTCTCAACGGGCGCCATGAGTGCAGGCCGCCAGCTATCAATCGGCGGCTAATGGTCCTGGACGATATGGGAGCATCAAGGGTGTCCTGCACATGCTGCAAAAGAGCGACAGACGTGGCTTGCGGGGTCGCCGATGTTTGCCGGCAGATGCGTCGGTCCACGCGCGCTGACGTCACTCTTGCTGCACCGGAACCTCTCAAACGTGCCACATTCCCTTGGTCCAACCATCTGTGCCACAACCGGTGCACCGTGGACGCGTGTAGGTGGGTATCTGCTGAGATTTGACGTATGGACCAACATGCCCTTCTGAGGCCAATCACCATACCCCTCGTGAAGTCGTCTGTTTGCTGGAACTGTCTTGATTGGCGGCGTCCTGGCATTCTCCGCTACTATACGTTTCCTCTGAGACACAAAAACAAATTGCAACTTGATTTACCTGGCAAACAGAGCGGCGCGAAACTGACCACTTTTGCAGTTCCTTCCCTGATTTTTCACTCGCCGTGCGCGGGACAGCTGCGCAGTTTGCATCATTTACATATCTCGGTGAGCTGCGTCTACCCTGTAAATTTCATCCAGTTCTGCGCACTCCTTCTGGGTGTTGCATTTTCAATGTCAGGTAGTGTATTATATATATACATATAAATAAATGGATGTGTGTATATATATGTATGTTTTTGTTTGTATATATGTCCTCTATACAAATATACACCGCGTTTGATCAATCAACTCCAAATTTGGTACACATAAACTTTAGAACCCTGTGGGTAACGTAGGCTACATATTAACACCCGTTCTCTTTAACCTAGGTGTGCAGCGGAGGCTAAACGCAATTCGAAATTGCCATAAGAATAACATTGATCATAAAACGATTGCGGTACATAACTCAGTTTGTTTTACCAGTATTGATAGTAAATCAAATTTTCCGATAAAGTTTTTTACCAGTATTGTTCGAAAAACAATTTTTTCCAAAACATTGTTTTTAAACAATTTAAGATTATAATTACGTTTGGACTAATTTTTATTTCTTTCCATGTTAAATATGATGTGTTTGCCAAAACATTTCATTTAAACAATTTAAGATTATAATTATATTTGAATTGTTTTTTATTTCTTCCATAATATAAATAATTTATAAAAGTTTGTTTGATAAAAATGGATACATAAAATACTTAATTTTACACAACGTGCATTTTATAATGGAACACTAAAAGCTCAAACGAAAAACTCATTGATCATAAAAGCGTAATTTTGCTACTCTGTATCTGGCAAGGTCAGAATTAATGTTTTTTTTGTAATTTGATTTAGAATTCCGTGTTTAGTATTCGAGTTTACAACGAAATGTTGCGGTCGTATTTGAGCATTTCCAAGTACACTGCTGGCCACCGTAAATGCAACACCCTGAAGGAAGCATGCAAATAATATGAAATTTACAACATGCATTAGCGGAGGTGAGATATGCAAATGATTAGAATTTCAGCGCAGACGCACATCACGCGCGCCTGTGGCGCCACTTCAAAGCGCTATTTAAGGCTTGGAGATTTCGACGATTTCAAGTACGGCAATTGTGTTTTTCTTGTGGTTTTTTCAAAAAAACGATCAATTATGCCTCGTAGAAAACAGCGATCATCTTTTGATCAAGTATCCGAGTTCGACAGAGGAAGGATAGTGGCCTACCGAGATTGTGGATTATCTTTCAGGGAAATCGGTAGTCGTGTTGGACGAAACCAAACAACTGTAATGCGGATATGTGATCGTTGGATGCAGGAGGGTACGACGGACCGACGTGTTCGATCGCATCCACCTCAGTGCACAACTTCACGTGATGACAGGCATATTGTGCGTATGGCAGTGACGGATCGCTCAGCCACATCACGAACCATAGCACAGCACATTCAGTCTGTACCGCATCATCCAGTGTCTGCGCGTACCATTCGACTCCGTTTACAGCAGAGTGGTCTGTCCGTAAGACGTCCATTGGTTCGTCTACCCTTGACGCAGAACCACAGACGTTTCCGCCGCCAATGGTGCGATGAAAGAAGGATGTGGACGGCAGAATGGAATGAAATTGTCTTTACTGACGAGTCACGCTTCTGTCTGCAACACCACGATGGTCGGATTCGAGTCTGGAGACACCGTGGAGAGAGGATGCTGAACAGCTGCGTTATGCACCGCCACACTGGTCCTGCACCGGGTATTATGGTATGGGGTGGTATTGGATATCACTCTCGCACTCCTCTAGTACGCATTGCCGGTACTTTAAACAGCCAGCGCTACATCTCCGAGGTGTTGGAGCCAGTTGTCCTTCCTTACCTTCAGGGCTTGCCCACAGCCATATTTCAACAGGATAATGCGCGACCACACGTGGCACGCATTGTCCAAGAGTTCTTCGTCAATCGCCAGATTGAATTGCTTCCCTGGCCAGCTCGCTCTCCGGATCTTTCGCCGATAGAAAACATGTGGTCCATGGTTGCTCAACGATTGACCCAGAATACATCCCCAGCTGCCACACCAGATCAACTTTGGCAACGTGTGGAAGCTGCTTGGTCTGCTGTACCCCAAGAACACATCCAAAGTCTCTTTGAATCAATGCCGAGGCGTGTGGCAGCGGTGATCTCCAACAATGGCGGCTACTCTGGCTACTGATTTTGGCAGGAACCACACTTCACAGAAGTCTATAAATTTAATCATTTGATACTTGGTCAACATGTTATCTACAAAATAAATTTTGTTGTGATATATCTTGTCTTTCTTGGTGTTGCAATTTGGGTGGCCAGCAGTGTATTATAAATATGTTTTCTTTTGTAAATAAATCATTATTGTCTTAATCAATATTCTTCAAAATTCTTTTTTCGAATTGTTCTATTTCCAGATTATATTCATCAAATAAAATTTCTATGTTTGCTCATATCTTTCATTTTTCACAATTCTGCACTTTTTTTAATGACCGGAATTTCATTTCTGATTGTATTTATGTGTTCCAGTGTTTTACGTTCTTTTTTCAGAATTCTGCATTTTTTCAATGAGAAGAATTTCATTTCTGTTTGTATTTATATGTTCCAATGTGTTTTACATATTGTAGGTATATTATTTAGGAGTTAAATTTTAATGAATTATTTTATATTCTCCAAAATATCACTAGACATGGGTAATTTCTTGGCGATATATGTATATTTCGGCCAACTTTCCTTGAGTCGTTGGTTAAATACGTAATGGTTTGTAGAATTCTGTTTCATAAAAATAAATAAAATGTACAAAATAAAACCTTTTTAAATAAGGTGTAACTTCTCATTTTAAATGATCGGTATAAAGTTAAAATAAAATCATTTTGAAATAAGATAGGGTTACGTTAAATTAAAACTGGTAGCCATACGTTGTAGTTCAAAGATGTTTAAAAATTTTGATAGATTTCTACTACCAGAAGATTAAAATCAATTAAATTTATCTTTTTTTTCATGTTTCAAAAATATTATTGAAGGTTGTACTCCATAGCCAAGTAACTACATCTATCATTCTAAACAGATACGTGGTTTCCATTTAGAAACCGAATCTCTGAATCGAAAATGTGTCATAAAGATACGATTTAAAACTGAATGTCTATTGGAGCAAAGCGAATTTTAAATAATATTTTTCTGATCGTGGAATAACAGTTATAATAGCATAGTTATAATATCAGTTAAAAAGCATTTGATCTAGGACTGAAAATTTGAAATTTTTTGTTTTAAGTTACAGAAAAGGTTGAGGGTGTTTACTTTGCAAGTTGAAGCGATTCTTATACATCTCAGATGCCTGTGAAACATTTGTAGAAAGCAGTGATTTTCTTTTTTGGAAACGCTGTAAAATCGACCTTCTGTTTTTTGAAAAATTGTAATCGATTAAGCTTGTTTTGTCTACACTGATGACATTTGTTTTTAAAATAAGCTCCTGTATTCCATGTTTCTCTGAGTAGAATTTTGAAGAAAAAATATATTTACTTCAAAATAAAACAATCACGTGTACGGCAGCAATTTAATTTACCATCCCCTCATAATGATGAAATTCGAAAACATCTCATCCCTGCAAGACTATACGTCGGAAGTTCGTATTTTACTGAAAATGAACTTACTGAAAATGAATTCGTAATCACTCCAAAACTCAAAATCGACTTCTGTAGTAGTCATTTTAGTATAAACTTTTGTAGTTTGTCTTACAGCAGGAGTGCGATAAATGTGAAATGGATTATATGGATGGATACATCATATATACATATTTGTGTCCGAAGTAAATTGGAAAAGTTAAAACGATGTTAAATTTTTTTTCTATACAATTAAAATGTGCTTGCATTTTTATGTGAAGGAGAAGTGATTAGTCTGATCACTTTTCAATCAACACTTAACTAATTCAACTCGAACAACGCCGGTTAAGTCTGCTAGTATATTAATAACTAATAATGGTTAATCATTTGTTCTTGAAAGAGCACTTTGCCTTAATTATTATATTATTTGTAAATATCTCGAATCCATTCAGCTGGTATAATATTTTGTTCACGATTCTTTCTTATTGGTTGAAGGCACACTAGCTCCAATACTTGTTGCATTCATTCTCCTTCAGTAATCTGGCCTGTTGAAGTGCCCTCAAAGTCAACAGAACTGGGTGTTAAACAAGTTTTGTCTTTTTAAGTAAAACGTTATATAGGACACAACAAGCTAATAATATTTTGTCTACTGTGTCCAAGGTGTTCACCCGTAGTATTGTTTGTAATCGACTGGCAACAATTCCAAACACATTTTCTACTATTCGTCCTGCACGACACAGGCGATAGTTGAAAATCTTCTCATCATGAGAAATTCCTTTTTCAAGATAAGATTTCTTGAGATTTTCCTTTAGTGGAAAGGCCTCATCTCCTATGAATACAAAAGGTAGACATATGGTTTTGTCCTTTGCAAAGCTAGGTGGCGAAGGATTGTTTAACGTCGCGATTGTTTAACCAAATATCGCGAGCCTCTGTTCGTAAATTTTTAAAGTAATAGAAAACTAATTTTTATATTTTTGTATAAAAATAGTTTTAATCTTATGTAAAACTAAGTGTTATTATTAAAACAGTGAAAAAATGAATTGTATAAAATCAACGACGATGATGATTGTAGGTGGTTTGCTATGCTTGGATGACGATTCAAAAATTAGAAAACGGAGACGAGGGTGGGACAAAAACTGACTTCAAGAAAGAAACAAATTTAGTCATATGCCGTTAATAAAAGAGATCGCAGTTAATGAACCCCAGGATTTTTTAAATTATTTACGAATGAGTGAATAAACATTTAAAGACCTACTGCAACGTGTCTCTCATAGAATTTCCAAACAAAGTACTATTATGTTGGGTGCTCGGCTCCTGTCGGAAGGGATCGTCAAGCCGAACACCGAGCCGAGCACGCCCACCACCAACTATGTTCGTCGCACTCATAAACACTCAAGCATGTTGGCCCAACCGGTTACCAATTGCTTTTACCAACATCCTCGCCCAACATATTCGAGTGTGTATGAGGCGTTTAAGGCAACACCGTCTTATTTTTTCCAAAAATAATGTGTGTATTCCCCGGTATAAGGTTTTTATTCGGATATTTTGTTCAATGCCGAATGCATTGCTGTATGCATATTGCAATGACTGCAGTTTACTGTAGATTTGCGCAGTGAATACTTTGCAGCGAGTTCAATTGCAACTATACTGTTTATTATTGTGAAAATTCGAATGCTGAAAATGCATTTTAGAGTAAGAAATAGTGAAAAGAAAACTTATAGCATTAGTAAATAGTTTCATGTTATTTTTAGTTTACTCACTATTTCTAATAATAAGGACGTCCAGAATTTTTAAAAATAAGTATTGGTAGAAATAAATAATATAAGCGGAGAATTTTCTGAAATTGATGAAGGAGAATATTTTGAAAGGGAAGAATGATGTTCGTAAAAAGTGCCAAATAAGATACTGCCATGAACTTAAAGCCACTAAAATCTTCTCCCTGTGCAACAAAAATGTTTGCGGAAAGTGTTTAGGAGAGCAACCTTGCATCTGTGAAAAATGTGGAAATGAATCGAGATTTTAAAATCGCATACTCAAAGAAAAAAGAACTTACCAAATAAAAAATCAAAGTTCTCATCGTGCTTATGATTATCTTAATCAATCGATCGTACTGATGATTATTGAATTTTTTTGTTGTTTTATTTATAATTATTACATTATTATTTAAAGACCGTTTTGTTCATTATTTCAAGCACTAATTCCACTGTTGCTTGCATCCAAATGGAAAATGTGTCATTTTATTCGTTTGTTAAAAATAGGTATTTACAAGAGGTTGAGTAAATTTAGCGTTAAGAAAGTTTTCAAACTATGAATTTTAAAAGGGTAGATTATTTATACATTTTACTGAAATATTCACAGTTGATGGACATCAAAGTACATATTCAAAGAGAATTCATAGCAAAACATGGAGCGGAACCGAACAACTCTACTTTTACACTGTGTATTTCCTTACCAATTTAACATGACCATAAAAAATTTTGTAGCTGTATCGTGAACAAATAAAAATATTTGGTGATAAAAGTAATGTTTTGTCTATGCTTTCTGCAACTGAGTGGGGAAACATTTTTATGGCATATGTGATGACGCATTCTGATATTTCTCGTGTTGAGTAAGGCGCTAGTTTATTTTCTGACTCGTAAAGTTGTCGAGTGTATGAGATCTTATGATGAAAGAAATAGAATTTACTCAAGGGATTCTCGTAGAAAAATTTATATCATCACAGATAAGAGACACTCATAATAAAGAAAGAATTGAAGTCAGAAAAGTATGTGTTATTTGGATTATCTTACAAAATAAAACAGAAAATATTCATCTTCCAATTTATGCTGATCCTTCTCAACGTTCTGTCTACAATGTATTCAGTTGCAACTAGAAAAAATGAAACGAGGGTATTGTGTTTAATACAGGATTAAATTAATTCAGTTTATACTGTTCAACGCGTAATACCCGCATAAAAGAACGCATTCCTACCTGAGTGTAATTCTCTTTTCTGTGTCAGTAAAACTTTCATTGTATGTATACCCATTGCGTGACGTTTTCTGTCTTGTGTTGGCACATCTTGGCCTTATATGGCCATTGCACCATAATATTTCAAGCAACTAACTAATCCAATAGAACATCCACGAAGAACTATAATTAAATGTATGGTTTTCCGTACATGCATTTGTAATTTATTGATTTGAGAGGTGATACAAGTTCTTTATTGCAAGACCTACTACGCCTACGTTCATCATTTGCATATCAATATAATTCATCTCAAAACAGTTTTTCCAAGCAGTTTACATCCTTTCTTAATCAGAACTTTATCTTTACAAGTATACATCCACCATATTATTGAATTATACGAGCTTACTAAAACTTATCACAATAGAATATTTTATAAACCATATGTACGACTATTAATTAGTTACAAACATTTATACGGTTTATTATTTTAGCGTCAAAGACTGTTAATACGGAAGAAATTAGATATTAAAAAAAAATGCTTTTCTCTCTGAGGTTGTTATCCGAAGACATGGTCTGTCACTAATAATCATAATAGTCTGAAAGGAAATATACTCAAAATCGGGACTTAACTTGAAGCAATTATTTAGCACTTCTAGAGCAATTGACTTATTTCTTTTATTAAAAGATTAAAATAACCTCAAACAATACATAGCTTTAAGTCTAAAATTGTGTTTGTATTTAACATTTTATTAAATACCGCTAGCCACCAAACTGGTTTAGTGCTCATACCTTTTGTCTAACACCGAGTAGGTCCTAATTGCAAATCTCTGTTTATAAGCACATGGATGTCACTAATTGTCCCTGTTTAGGAGGAATGGCCGCTTACCCACTGAGAATTCTTCCAAAAATAGTCATCTATTTGTCTCTTGTAGCACCAAAGGCCGAAGAGGTCAGTGGTCAGACATCAGAAAAAAACGAGAAATAAATACCAACTCGTAATACGGAAGAAGATTCAAATGCATGCCTGAATGAGTGTCTTTTGGTTACAGCAAGCCAAAGCTGAAAGGAGGTTTTATTTGGAAAGGAATTTAAGTGGACTCTTGTATCCCTTTGCCTCCAAATTAGAGTGAACCCAACAGCAAAAATGAACTAAGTCTCTATTGTTTGAGCGGTAAAAACAGTTTGTTACATCGAGTATCTCTCACTGAATTTATCTCACATTTTTCGATTTTCCCCTCAATTTAAGTATTGTACAATAACATCTTCGAATTACACAAATGGTTGGGTTCGTTTTTTCCTTGCACAAGGACCATATTTGGCCAAGAGGCACCAAATACAAGACGGAAAACGTCCAACACACGCAAGGAAAGTTTTACTGAGGCAGAAGGGGGCCCAGGTAGCCCAGTTGATGGAGTCGCGAATTTGCAACGGGAGGGTTGCTAATGAATTTTGATTCAGACAAAGACCGTCATATACGTTGAGGCTGGTGCACGATAAATCTGTCGTAATTTCAAATGTTGTCACACTGGTGTGGTGTGGAAATTTGGAGAGAGGATTCCATCTCAGGTGTTGACCTCGTCACCAGACCGTGGGTCAAAATTACGAGGTGTTGTCCTCGGATATTTCCCTCCGGGATTAATCCTGGACCTGCACCAATAGCATGTTATGTTACTGCAGTGTTCAATTACTTGCTACCTCCCATTATGTTTCAACTATTTGATAATAGAATATTCTAACAACTTATTAATTTAACTAACCTATTCCTTCGTTTTCTTCTTTAAAAACTTTTTAAGAATCAATTTGTAAAAATGTTTTTCTATCGAATTCTGCACGATGTTTTCGTCTTCTTAGCAGAAAATATTACATCGATATAATTGTACTCTCCCTTATTGCTACACTGCTGGCCACCCAAATTGCAACACCAAGAAAGACAAGAGATATCACAACAAAATTTATTTTGTAGATAACATGTTGACCAAGTATCAAATGATTAAATTTATAGACTTCTGTGAAGTGTGGTTCCTGCCAAAATCAGTAGCCAGAGTAGCCGCCATTGTTGGAGATCACCGCTGCCACACGCCTCGACATTGATTCAAAGAGACTTTGGATGTGTTCTTGGGGTACAGCAGACCAAGCAGCTTCCACACGTTGCCAAAGTTGATCTGGTGTGGCAGCTGGGGATGTATTCTGGGTCAATCGTTGAGCAACCATGGACCACATGTTTTCTATCGGCGAAAGATCCGGAGAGCGGGCTGGCCAGGGAAGCAATTCAATCTGGCGATTGACGAAGAACTCTTGGACAATGCGTGCAACGTGTGGTCGCGCATTATCCTGTTGAAATATGGCTGTGGGCAAGCCCTGAAGGTAAGGAAGGACAACTGGCTCCAACACCTCGGAGATGTAGCGCTGGCTGTTTAAAGTACCGGCAATGCGTACTAGAGGAGTGCGAGAGTGATATCCAATACCGCCCCATACCATAATACCCGGTGCAGGACCAGTGTGGCGGTGCATAACGCAGCTGTTCAGCATCCTCTCTCCACGGTGTCTCCAGACTCGAATCCGACCATCGTGGTGTTGCAGACAGAAGCGTGACTCGTCAGTAAAGACAATTTCATTCCATTCTGCCGTCCACATCCTTCTTTCATCGCACCATTGGCGGCGGAAACGTCTGTGGTTCTGCGTCAAGGGTAGACGAAGCAATGGACGTCTTGCGGACAGACCACTCTGCTGTAAACGACGTCGAATGGTACGCGCAGACACTGGATGATGCGGTACAGACTGAATGTGCTGTGCTATGGTTCGTGATGTGGCTGAGCGATCCGTCACTGCCATACGGACAATATGCCTGTCATCACGTGAAGTGGTGCACTGAGGTGGATGCGATCGAACACGTCGGTCCGTCGTACCCTCCTGCTTCCAACGATCACATATCCGCATTACAGTTGTTTGGTTTCGTCCAACACGACTACCGATTTCCCTGAAAGATAATCCACAATCTCGGTAGGCCACTATCCTTCCTCTGTCGAACTCGGATACTTGATCAAAAGATGATCGCTGTTTTCTACGAGGCATAATTGATCGTTTTTTTTTTGAAAAATCCACAAGAAAAACACAATTGCCGTACTTGAAATCGTCGAAATCTCCAAGCCTTAAATAGCGCTTTGAAGTGGCGCCACAGGCGCGCGTGATGTGCGTCTGCGCTGAAATTCTAATCATTTGCATATCTCACCTCCGCTAATGCATGTTGTAAATTTCATATTATTTGCATGCTTCCTTCAGGGTGTTGCATTTACGGTGGCCAGCAGTGTACATCGATATAGAAGAATGAAATGCACCCAAGATAAATTACAGGGGCTGCTTTTGTAAGAAATATTAAGTTTCTTTGATAATGAGAATATCACCAAGCAATATCTCGAATTAAATGTTTCGTTGTTGAAGTTAGCATTTAGATACAAGTGAAATGTATAATATTCTTTGTTTAATACCTGCTCCAACTCACAATTTTACAAATTATCGGATGTTAAATTTTTTACTCATACGAATGTTCTATTAGAAAATGGATAAATTGCGCCCTTAACTATGGGCAAACACAGTGTTATCAGCTATCATAGTTGACTAGACTACTACCTTATTTTCTCCAATCTTACAAAATGTGGCTTAGACGCAGAAAAAAAGGCTTTCAATTTATTTTGTAACGCCGACCTAAAATATCTGTGAATAGTAATGTATGTATTTTCAGCTCAATAAGACAACCGCTTATCTGTTCTACTAAGATAGAAATTTGTCACTCGACTTCTACCCACTTACTCAGAGCCTTCAGGATCACCAACTACAAAATAAATCTGGATCTTCCAACCTAGTTCCAGTCTTCATATTAAGGTTCCATTTTATATTCATCTAAATCTGAATTCCCGACCTTACTACTATGCGGCAAAACCTTTCCCGACTCTTTTCTCATTCTTCACTTTGCTCTCAGTTTTTTCCACTCTTAATTTTTATACAAAACGCCTCGTCGCTCTCGTTTCTTTTTTACCACTCTTTAAGTCATTAATCGAACCAAACTTGGTTTTGTGAAACTAGCTTTAAAAAGCGAAATGGCGAAGAAAAGAATTAAACAAGGAAATGAGACTTTTTCTGGAATGAGGAGTCTTGGATGGGTGGGTGCAAAGGGCTTCAGCGGGGGTTGCCCACACCCCCGCTGAAAACTTTTTATCTCTTATTTGGCAAATGAATCGTGGAGCAACTGCAAGAACTTTTAAAACTATGGACGATTAGAAAACCTTGTGGTGATGCTTGTATTTTGTGTTTCATTCCATCGTTTATTCGTGGGTGGGTTTTTTTCTTTTGTTCCCAGGTTGTATTCTTTTTTACCGTGGCTAATGGTGGCTTTTTAATTTCTTTTTGTTTCGATCCGTCAGCGAAAGTTAATAGTAGAGATTTTATCTTGCTTTTTTTGTCCTTTAATGATCACAAAGTATATGTGAAAAACACGGGATATCTTCCCGTATCTTCTAGTTACAGACCAGCGATTTTCGACGTTTGGGAATTGCTGTTTGAATGACTAAATTTTTTGTGTTTCCTTTGGACGATTTTTGTACCCGATTTAAACTTCAAAGGCATAAGTCCGATATTCTCGTGTAATACCTGTTATCAAAATAATATATGAACTGTATGATACTAATAGTAAGTGTAGATAGTAAATTTATTGATTTGTTAACTATGTTTTTCCAATGCCAGCTTATGGATTTTTATCCTTCAAGCATTCTATTGGGGAATCTCAGTGTTAACACGCGGCACCATAAGAAATACTGCCACATCACAACTAGTGTGAACTGGTTGATACATGGCCTTCTGTCGGATTTTGGGTAAGCTGGTTCGTGTTTACGTATTGTCTTGAAGAGCCTAGGAAAGTTCGAACAACCAACCCTAGTGCGGCACATACGAGATGCGAACAAGTACCCAAGCACTTCAGTTTATCAGTTTCTTAAAAGATACGCCTTTAGCCACTCGGCCACTGATGAGGCGTTTGTAAACTATTGATTACAGGATGTTTTGAACCATATTAGCTATTAAAGAATGTATGCAATAGGATTACAATTTAATTTGGTAGTGTACTGTACAAAGAGTTAAGTCAAGAAATCAGTATTTGATTTTATTAATCTGTATGGAACTTTACTTTTATCCTTTATTTAATTATTGCTTTCATGACATCCTGTTGCGCTGCTAATCTTATTATCTATGCATAAACTATTTCTCCAAAGTAAATTAATATTCGTTCATAATTAGACAAATGCTGTCTTAAATCTTATTAACGTTCTAAGAGGGTTCACAAGCATTTACCTATTCTCCAAACTGCAATCTTTCCTGCACGACTTCTAACTAGATTTAACCCTCTTGACCAATATGCCCTTTCAGAGGATTCTTTCAGCCAATAGAATCGATAATTTAATCACTATGTGGGTTTTTCGAGAAAAACAATACAACACTAATTGGAAATCTTGAAAATCTTGACACTCAAATTTAAACGGAGAATAGTCATTAAGTTTTAATATAAATAAAAGTCAATTGAAACAAGATATATAGATGTAAGTCGAAATGTACTAATTCGCATTCGTAATAAAACGCAATTTTTTATATCGTGATGTAAGTAATTTAGAAACAAATTAAATTATTTTAATTAGAGTAATTAAAGTTACTGTGTCTACAACGCCAACTGATGCGATATAGTGTTTTAATAGAATTTTTTAAGATTACGAAAAACTGAGTAATTCATCATTACATGAACAGCCTACAGCTCGACGAATGTAAATACAGAAAAAAGAACATAAATTAAAATTAATTTTCTTAGCTATACAGCAGTATAATTTGCATGGTAATTGTTAACTTCATTTTCATAATAATCTTTTTTAGAACATTTGACATCTCATTTTCTTCAGTTGAAAAAATTAATTCTGAAGTATGAATGCAATTTTGTCTACCATAAATTACTTTATAGTGGATATTGTACTATAGGTTGTGCTGATAAAATGAGATTGAATGTTGTAAAGGAACGTCCCAAGGCAAGGAACAACTCGTAGCCTATACTCTTAAGAAAATGAGTTAGTATATAAATTCTGTATTACTTGAAACTCTAGAAAGTACAAAACAAAGCGTACTTTGGTAATGAATACTTACAGTAACAGGCAGAAGAAACAAATAGTATACAGTGCTTTAAATGACCTTTCACAACAGAAAAATTTGAACATTTGAATTTTCGAATTTGTGGAAAACTTGCATATTCTTAAAACTGGTCATTGAGGTATTCGGTACTACATTTCAGCGGAATGTTCCTGATCGTGATGATAATTCTTCGCAGTCATTTCGTAGCTCTTCACAGGATGTTCATTCTTTCAAGGAAACCATTTATTGGTGAATCCATTCAAATCCAAGCAAGGCTGTGCTTCTCACCATCTCCGAATCGAGTGATATTTTGCACACAAGCCCATTTTGGTCACCTTGAATCAACAAATTTTAAAATCTTGAGATTTTTTTCATTCATGATGCACGTCAGTATTCACGAAAGAGACGTCACAGAATAAACTTTATTTTTCTAAGCTTACATCACCTACTTAAAAATCGCATATCTCCTAAAGCATATAAGATCGCACACTTTTACTTTCTTCAGAAAAATTGCAAAACTTTAGAGCAAATATTCATACCAGTATCAATAGTAGAACTTAAATAGTATTGAAATTATGGATTTTTCAATTTGATTAAATTTAAATTCATCTTTCTCAAAAAAGCCATTTTTCAAAAATCTGATTATTTTTAACGAAGTTCCTAAATAAGTAAGCTATCTGAGTGTATGAGCACTTTTTACAATGTTTTGATAGTTAACCATAAATAAATTATTTTGCGTAATGACCCTGATCGGGAAACCCATAGCGATCAGAAGATAATTATATATCGTCAAAATCCTTTCGAAGTACGAATAATTCCTAAACGCATGTCAAATTCCCTGTAAAAGGACGAAAAGTTTCTTGAAATCCTTACATTTTTAGTAACGATTTTCTTTCAACTTCCAATAAGAAAGCCTTCCCTATTTGTTTTTTAAAAAAATTTCTCACTGATAACCGAATATTATGGGTAATAATTTAGAGTATTTACTGAATTTGAATAAATTATCAAGCACAATATTATAAATTAACTAGCAGAATTACCCAGCTTTACTCGCGTAGAATCGGTTAACTAGCTTCCGCTTTCATTAATTAAATGTAACTACTACCACACTCTGATAAAGCTACACAACTGTTAAATACACAATTTCACAAATGTAAATAAATGTCATTTAACATTTTACATTTTTGTACAATTTAAAATTTTATTAAGAAAGAAAAGTCTCTAGTTTTTGCCAATATTACCCAGCATGCATAGAATAGTTCAGAGTATGCATATAAAAGACTTATATGTCATTTAAAAGCAGAAGAATTATCATACAATGATTAAAAATGTTTTTAAAACTAATTAAACCACTTACTTTAATTAGTTATTTAACGAAAAACATCAAATTGAAAATCCAGAAATGCATCTTAACCCTCTGCATACGTAGGGACAAAATATCATTTCCTTCTTTGGTTACGGCAGCCGGCCCAGCGGCTTTACAGGCAGCTTACTGAAACCGGCCGAAACGGCATTTACAATGCTTTCCCCCAGGAGGAGAGGGAAAATGTGTCGTCCTATTATCACCTAATGGGACGGTTTCTATTGTCGGGTCGTGGGTATGCTTAGAAGGGACAGATTCTTCCCGGGTAAAATGAAAGGGCGGCGGTGACTTTTTAAATGTATCTCTTTTCATTAACTCAACCTCTCACAGACTAGATGCTCGAGGTTAAGCAATTTGTGAGGCTCCCCGTCGATAATTCTGACATCTTTGTCAACGGGGTGATAAAGCTATTCACGCACGGGTCTCAGCACAGAAAATAGGGGATGAAAATCATAATGGGTTTAGGCGGAGTTTGAGGTTGAAAAGGATGCGAGCCTATCGTAACGAGGGGACTTGAAACTTCCGGCCGATTGGGCCGGTCCCCGTATCCAGAGGGTTAAAACAGATTAAAAAAAAGCTTCGAACGAAAAGTAATGAATGTATCTGTTTTTTCATTACAAAATAGATTCTTGGAATATAACGAACACAAATTTTAAAAAGCAAACGAACAATATCAAGGTTGCTACATTATCTACCAGTTCTATTTTAAAACGTTTTGTTCTGTATAGTTTTATTCTCTTTACCGTCTATCAAAAATATTCAGAATTTTTTTTATCAGAATTTAAATTCCGTAAAAATAGCTTTTGGAAAAATAATTGATTTTCAGCAGCACTGGTAAGACAATCCAAGTAATTGCAATGCTCAATATAACTTCCAGCTACTACAAAACTACCAAATTATGGCTGATTTAAGTATAGTTCTCAAATGTTTTAGCATGGAACTTGTCTAAATACGTAATAAAAGGAATGTAAGATATTACATTCACTAATTTTTCATACAATGTAAAAAATAAAGAATATTGCATTAAAATATAGTGATTAAATTTAATGTGATACTTGTGCAAACACACAGACACAAAATCAGACAGAACGGGAAGACGGACAGATAGACTAACTCATTCAAGTTCAGTCACTAAATGAATGTAAGTACTCACGGTATGCAAAGTTTCATGAAAATATATTCAACTATTTGACGTAGCACGCGCACACACATTCATACTGACATCAAACTCACAAGAGACGGATTTTGTATCAGAAGGGCCCAAAACGGATAAAAAACTTGAAAATATTCAATGAACAAACGAACACTCCATTCCTATTTATATAGATTATGCACATATAATTTCAAAAATATCACTTTTGTTGCAACATCGCTTTAAAAGAAAATTAAAAAAATAAACTATATAATTATTATGATACAAAGGACAGAGTGATAAACTACATATTTAAAATACTATATCAATATTAATAAATTTCCATAACTATATTAAAACATATTTGGATAGTATATACAAAACGTGCTAACAGCAAAAAGTGTATCTATGAATCCTCATAAAACATTTCGAAAACTGTATAGGTAAGAAAAGTGTAAAACTCAGTATTGTTTAACGTAGCAGATAAAATAATGATATAAATTTCTATTTATTGAAAGCTAAAAGCAAAAGTTGCAAATTCGTATATTAGTTACGCTGATAAAATACGATGAGAGAAATTTGTTAAAATTCAGCGAGTGTTTTGTCCGTTCCTTCTGCCTCATAGAACTCAATGAAAGCATTCAATAGATCTTTCAATAAATGATCATTTCAAGGTTGAACTTTAAGAATACAATTCATAAATAACTTACTTTCAATCCTCTTCGATTCGTGAATTCGTGTTATATTCTCAGATCTTCCAACGGGTGTGAACTTGTTAGATATTTGAAAACTATTTTTAATGTTGCAGGAACATTTTCATGTACCATACACAATAATAGTACATTTAATTTATTTGTGTCTTCTGAATCCTTGAAATTGTTTTTTACATACTGTGTGGGTTTGTTTGAGATTAATTTCACAAAATCACAGAATGAATTACAACCATATGCATGAATGATGCGACATAAACTTATACCCAAAACCAAGAATGAAATAAAAGTAAATGAGTATGACTAAATCGATTTACGGGAATAAACTTTAATCAGACAAAGGTAATGATTGATACATTAAAGTTACTCCTTTTCTATATAAGTAATCTTCCCCCACATGAGCATCTGGGTAAATTCAACTGTTTAATAAAAAATAAACTATAGTCTTGAGACTTTTAGAATAGTATTTTATTTTATAATTTCTTATAGCAGATGTGTATTAATCACCAAGTGAAAATTTCCATACAAGGAAATTCCCAATGCAATATGCAATCAAAATGTTTCATAAAATGTTTTCCGTCGATAATTGGAAGTAGAATTTGACATATCTTTTTTATTTAACTATCAACTGCAGAGTTATAAAACAATCAAAAATCTTATATACCACACTATAGTGATATATGTACAAAAATAATGAATCGTGTTAAAATATTGCATCAAAAAAGTAATTGAGCTGCGAGCCGGGGAATTCGAGTGAGTACTTACTTTGATTGGATGAATATCGTTGGCTCCTCTTTGAGCGTGGGCAAGAGGTTGAAATTTAGACGATATTTTACGATGAAGGTTGTAAAAATCATCCTTTAAGAAACTGTATTAGTTTCTTAATACTATATAGGGGACTAAATTAACAACATTTCAACGATGGCTTTTTTGAAAAAAATCATGACCAAACTTTTGCAAGTTAAATGATGAATTGTTAAAAAAACTAAATTTTTAAAAATATTCTTGCTAATTATTACGGACTTACTATTACGGATTGCTAGTTATTATCTCTTGATAGTTTGATCAAGAGCTAATAGTTTAATCGTAGCAAAATTTTAAGTGCTACGTGACTTTATTGACGAGCAAAATTTAATATTTTTATGGCTATTCAAAGGGTCTTCTATCCACGAAAAAAAATTATTTTGCAAAAAATAAATGCGGCATACTTCAACATACACCATTGGCCATAATTTACTTAATTTTGAAAAAAATCGAAGATGGTAAGGCAAACATTTTATTTTTCATTGACTTAATTTGAATGGATTCACCCTCTTGAAGTACGTAAAATTCATGGTGAATGTGAAAATGTGCATTTCTTTCATTTAATGCACCACATTTTTCCTGCTCTTATTTCTTAAGTCACTGCCTATGTGCTTCTTCGTGTGTGTCGTATGGAATTGTCAAGAAAATTAAAAAAATTATGTAGACATTCGTCATTGAAAAACGAAGTTATATAATAGAAGATCCTCTTATGTGTTAATGTTGAATTGGCTTTAAGTTTGTAGCAGTACATATAAGGACAGTGTCCCCAACTTCAGTCTACCAAAACTTATTTCCTGGATGAAAATCGTCGATAGTATGAGTCTATTTAGACCACTGATGTACTTCCAAATGCGTAGTCATGCAATAGTGGACTGGCCTGTGTTCTTAAGCAGCCGAGTGTAAGGTGTCATGTGAAGATAATGTTTAGTGGTACAGAAGTGGGAAGCCATGATAGGAATAGAAGCAGTAGATGTTACCACAGAGCCTAAGACAGTTGTTGGAAATGATTAACATCGCATTGGCAATTCAACTGTTAGAAGGGCTTATTTAAGTAGTGAGCGCTTTAGTAATCATGTCCAGGTAACAAATTTAGCAAGCCACGTGGAACGCAATTAAACTTGTGAGTACAGCTTACAATACAATAAAATGATGTAATTTGAAACTCGAAAAACAAATGCAAGTCTTAAGTGATTTTAATTGCTCTTGTAATGGAAACCTACGCAAATTTAAAAAAGAAAATATTTAAGTTGCAAAGTATATGGTTACACGTATTATCTTAACAATTGCTGTTTTATTTTAAAATAACTGTATTTTAAAATATATTTAATTATATATATAATATATTTAAAATTTATTTGTAGCGATATTTTACAATACAATAAAATGATGTAATTTGAAACTCGAAAAACAAATGCAAGTCTTAAGTGATTTTAATTGCTCTTGTAATGGAAACCTACGCAAATTTAAAAAAGAAAATATTTAAGTTGCAAAGTATATGGTTACACGTATTATCTTAACAATTGCTGTTTTATTTTAAAATAACTGTATTTTAAAATAGCTCTTTTTGAAGAACCGTTCTAAAAGGTTTGCTATTTCAAAAGGTTTTTGTACGCTTTATCTTTACGAAACGGAAATCCTCAAATCATTATGTAGTAAATCGATAAATTTTTTGAAAGTTGGTTGAAATATACACATCCCACCAAGATATGCACATATATCTTAAGCGATATTTTGTAGAAAGTAAATAATTCGTTATAAAATTAGAAAATGAAACATTCATTTAGGCGTTAAATACCAAGTAGCAAAATGACACATTTATTATCAGTGGTTTTTTTCACTTGCGCGTTTCGCATTTATGAAAGGCTCACAAATCATACTAATACAACATTCATAATCGATTTTTTCAAGCAAATGCATTTTGTTCTTGAAAATTCCATTCCGCATGTGAAATAACAGCTTGTTTTAAAACTAAATGTCTTCAGAACAGACGAAACAAAGTTAATCGATTGCAAATTTTCGGAAAACGGAATGTCAATTTTACAGCATTTAAAAAAAGTAAAATCAATGTTTTCGACGAATATTAGAGTTTGCAAAGTAAATTCGTAACTTCAACTCGTAAAACAAACGATCTCGATCTTCTGTCGCATGACCGAAACTTTCCCGTAAAGCCTGGAATAGAGATCCTGAAACCCCAATATTTATTAGAACTACGTAATTAAACGATAATAAAATTGACAAATATTATTTTCTACCAATCACGGTCAAATTATCAAGGCACATTATTGTCAACATGGAGATTAAAACCCCTTCGGGTATATGTGTGAGAGAGAGAGAGAGAGAGAGCTCCGTTATACTTCAAAAACTAAAAAAAATTTTAAACTTTCAAAAATCCTAATTAGAGTATATTATAACCGTAATATTATTCCAAGATCAACAAAGTTTTATTTAAAATTCGCTTTACTCCAACTGGTCTGGAGTTTCAAATCGTTTCCTTATGGCACATTTTTTGACACAATTGCAGTATATATATGTAGAACACCGCAAGTCCAGGAATTTTGGTATCCAAAGAACTCTCGGACTCAATTTTTAACACAAACATATATTGAGACGGACGATTACATTGAACATAGAATATAGACATTAATTATTTCATCGTTTAACATTGTCGTCGTTAGTCCTACGTCGTACAGTCTAACACTGTCTGCTACTCTAGCGTTGGCCAGCAGCATCAGGTCTCGTGGCGGTAGGTTGGCGACTGAAGCGCCACTCACAGCGGGTGTCATAGGCCGGTACCACAACTCGGCCCTCCTGACCGGATGACGGTCCTCCGCATCCTAACGTCTAGAAGATTTAACAAACTGCAAAAGAAAGAAAACAAGCAGAAAATATCTATTCAAAAAAAAACTTTATAGTCTTATCGTCATAATTATTTTTCTAGGACGGCATCGTCGTTTTTTGGTCATCTCGTCGTTGATGTCGCCATAAACGTCGTCATTGGTGATGTTGCCATCCTCGTCGGAAATGAAGTCATCGTCGTTTTCATTATTATGGCCTATTCGTCGTTGTCATCTTTAAAATAAAGACCATGCCGTCCTCGTCTTCTTCAGAATTTCCGTCGTAAAACAAAAAAAAATAATCTTTAACACTTTTTCTGGACAAAATCGGGGTAAAAATTGCCTAATTTGGTATGTGAACATCATGATATTGTTTAAACTTGGTTCCAAGGCTTCATGTAATCGGCAGCTGTAGATGTAAAATTTGGACCTTCATGTTTTCCCACTTTTTCAACATCATAGCGATCTTTGGGTTTGACTTTTGTTATTTTATAGGGACCAAAATATTTAGGCTTCAATTTTAGTCCTGTCCCAAATTGAGTTCTTTGAATAGCTACAAGTTGTCCTTTGTATTTTCGCGATTCTTTTCTTTTCCGTTTGTAGGTCTTTTTGTTTTCCTCCTGAATTTTTAAAATGTTTTGCTTTGCTTCTTCCCTAAGTTCTTCTCCATTCTTCTTCTAAAATTTCTATTATTCTACGGTCTTTATTTTTCATCCGTACACCAGTCAATAGTTCAAAAGGTGTTACTTTAGTACTTCGTGCGATAGTACTGTTCATTACTCGTTGAACAACGTCAGTGTATTTAAACCATTTTGAAGGATCATTAGAGGATAATTTTGATAATACTGGTATTAGAGTTTCGTGCATTCTTTCAACTTGACCGTTTGCTCGCGGAATTCCAGCTGTAAGTAATAAATGTTGAATACCTTCGGCCTGGCAATATTCATCAAAATCTTTCGAGGTAAAAGCACTTCCACGATCACTGATAATTCTGGATGGGTTACCAAATGTTGCTTGTTGAACTTTCAGTTTGTCTATAGCGTCTTTGGCACTTGTCGACTTTACCGGGTAAATCCAAATACATTTTGAAAATGCATCCACTATAGTGAAAACATGTTGCTAATTTTTATTTGTAGATGGTAAAGGTCCGATGAAATCAATGTGATATGTACTTAAAGGTATATTCTCTTTCGGTATAGGATTTAAGAGTCCTCCTTTTCCTCGCTTCTTATTATACAAAATACAATCTATAACGCTTTTTTGCTGTATAGATTTTTCAATACTGTTATGTAATCGTCACCTTTTTGGGCAGCTGCTATTTTAGCTGTCACGTAATTTTCGGAATCTATCATCATAACGGGTTTTCTGCTCAAGGCGTCAACGTGTCGCATTTGCGTTCCAGACCTATGTTCTATTTCATAATCGAAATCTTCGAGAAACAGAGCCCATCTAGCAATTCTTGTACAAATATCTCTTTTGCTCATTGTCATTTTGAATGCATTGCAATCGGTAACAATTTTGAAATGAAGACCTAAAACATACGTTCTGAATTTTTTTAAAGCCTCAACAACCGCTAAAGATTCTAGTTCATAACTTGCAAATTTTTGTTGCTGATCCGTAGTTTTTCTGCTCGTAAAATACACTGGGTGGAACTGGTTATCGTTTAGGTCGCGCTGCATTAAAATAGCACCAAACCAAATTGGCTTGCGTCAGTGTGAATTTCAGTTTCGCTATCTAAATTGAAAATATTTAAAACTGGTTTTTCACAGAGTAATTGTTTCAGTGTGTTAAAAAAATTCCTTTCGTTTTCATCAAATTGAAATTTATTTTCTTTTTCAACAAATCGCTGAGGGGTTTGGCAATTAAAGCAAAATTGGGAATAAATTTTGGGAAATAGCTTGCTAGTCCAAAAAATGAATGAACCTCTTTGAGCATTTTCGGTTCAGGATAATTAATAACAGCTTTCGTTTTGTGCGGGGAAGGATAAATTTTTCCGTTTTCTATAATATGTCCCTATATTCAATTTTACTAAACAAGAATTGACTTTTCTTCCAATTTATATCTAATCCATAGTTTTGAGCAATTTCAAGTACTAACTTAAGACGTTTCAATGCCTCATTTTCATCATCTGCTAAAATTATAATATAGTCGATATAAGGCAATACAAAACCTTTATTAATTAAATCACGAAATATATCATTTATAAACCTTTGAAAAATTGCAGGTGAATTACATAATCCGAAAGGAGTACGTAAAAATTGATACTGTCCATTGTACGTTACGAATGATGTGTATGGTTTACTCTTTTCTGAAACCTTCACGTGAAAGAAACCATTTTTTAAGTCTAATGTGCTAAAAATCGGTGTACACTGAAGCTTATCTAAAATATCTTCAATCAGTGGCAAAGGATACCTATCTTTTATTATAATCTTGTTTAACTTTCTAAAATCGATACAAACACGCGGGGTACCATCTTTTTTTTAACCACTACAACTTGGCTAGAATATTCCGAAGAACAAGGTTCAATAATATTCGTATGTAACCATTCCTGGATTTGATCAACTGTTTTGCGTTTTGTAAACGGTAATCTTCGAGGTCTATGAAATACAGGTTCATCATGTTTGAGAACAATATTCATTTCAATATTTGATTTTTTGTTTTCAATCGGTTTATAATTTGACACTAAATTACTTATTTCATTTCCAACTGTTTTACACACATTACTACAAATATTTAATTCGTTACATGTGTCAGAAATGTTTATATTCAAAATTTCGAATTATCAGAGACCACATCAATTTTCGATTTGGTGACAGTTATACCATTTTTGCTTATCTTAACCTCTGCCTGATTCAAAACATCCATTCCTATTATAGCTTCGTAAGCCATTACACTATTAGATACTACACATATTTTAGAATCGAAAATCGCATTATCTATTTTTAACGAACTGTGAAAAAAACCTAATGGTTTGATTTTATTCTCTCCTATTCCAGACAAATTCTCTAGAATCAAAGTCAAAGCACTTCCTGTATCGAAAAGTGCTGTAATCGGCACATCGGAAATGGAAATTAGTTTATGCATAACCACCAAAGGGTGTGGAGAGCTCAAAGCAGACACATTGGCACCGCTGACTTGACGAAAACCATTTTTGTTATTGACACATTCGTTCGATTTATGACCAAACTGATCACAGCGAAAACATTTAAATCCTTTTTTCTTATTTGCCGCAATTGTAACAACGGATAGTTTTTGCAGATAAAAATTTATGACGGGTAGGCAGATGTTGCAATGAATCCTGACTTTTTCGAGCTTTGTTATTGTAACGAGTGGTTTCTTTAAAATTCTGATCCGATTTAATTTTAGCGTAGATTTTTAAGTTTTCTCTGAATTCTTTAATATTCTTACTTCCATATAAAATAGATTTATTGTTAGCAGAATCATTAATACCATTTATTTCATAATGCATCAACGAGGGAAAATTTATATTACCCCTTGTTAGCCAATTCTCGCATAACTAAAAAATATTCATCGAGTGATTCATTATCTCTCATTTTCCGATTCAATAACATTTCGTGAGATTCAGCAGAGTTAAAAATTGAACCAAATTCAGAATACGACGGAGCTACGAGTAGGACGTATCGTCGGACGGTGCGTTGTTGACGGGCAGTGAGCGCCGATGGAGTTTATAATGATGATGTTCGTGCTGTGCACTTATCAGAACATTGTTTAACTTCCATTGTCTTGGCCAAATTCATTGTAAATATTCATTAAACTTAATTATTCTTTAAAACGTTTCATTACCTATTGCCCACAAACCAGCACCCCATATATATATAATAAAAAAGTTGTGCCTAAAAGGAGATTAGAACGTTCACTCGGGATCTCGCACTCTCGTAGTTCAGAATGTTCACCAAGCATGTTTCTTGTGTCGATGTTATACTGTTAAAGTTTGAATAAATATATGTTTTATCATGAGACTGAATCATTCTACGAACACGCACACAACCTCACCTTAATGATGACCCAGACGTGAGTTCAAACTTCTGGCAGTTCCAGCAATTTCGTTTTGGCCAAGCAGGATGACCGATCCAAACGAAACAACTTCGGCGGTGAGAATACCTGTCTACAACCCAATGGACCCGTCACTATGGTTGCACATGGTAGAAGCAACTTTCGAATTGGCCACTCCAAAACCAATTACCTCTTCAAAAACGAAATTCAACCACGCGGTCGCTCACCTACCACCCGAAGTTGCCGCGATCGTCCAAGATGTCATCATCAAGCCATCCGACCAACCATACGGGACACTCCGAGAAGCGATCCTTACACGATGCGGCGAAACGAGGACCCAAGAAATTCGACGTTTACTCTCCGGTGAACAACTGGGAGATCGAAAGCCCAGTGAACTTCTTCGAGTGATGCAGCGACGCGCCGAGAATAACCACATCGAAGACAATTTTCTTTTGGAGCTATTCATGCAGCAAATGCCTCTCAACGTCCAAACCGTTCTCGCATCCATACTTCCTGTGCCTATTGAAAAGGCAGCTGAAGTAGCCGACAGTATCCTGGAGGTAACCACAACGCAAACGTCTGCATGTTCTACAACGGCACCAACTACTAGTGATAACGCGCTGCTCGAGGAAATCAAAAAGCTGAGACGTGAGGTAAACAACCTTCGCCGTACAAGAAGTTATTCCGGACAACACCGCAGCAATTCCAGACGACGTTATAAATCCCCTTCCGCCACTGCATCTGGAGTATGTTGGTATCATCAGAAATACAAGGTCGCAGCAAAGAAGTGCACTCCTCCATGTAGTTTTTCGGAAAACCACGAACAGCAGAAGTAGCGGCGACATACTTCCTGCCAACACCTTCTCGTCACCTTATCATGCGCGATCGGTCTACGGGTACATCCTACCTGATCGATACTGGATCCGACGCCTCTCTGATCCCGGCCAGCAGAGCTGACAGGAGACTACCAGTTCAACAGATATTCCAAGCCGCAAACGGTACCAAAATTAATGTTTACAAAAGAAAAACAGTTAAAATTAATTTTGGATTAAGACGAGATTTTTCATTTCCTTTTTATGTATGTGATGTATCCTGTAATATTATTGGAGCTGATTTCTTGCATAACTTTAGCTTAAAACCTGATTTAAGAAATCGTCAACTTACTGATTCCTGTACAAATTTAAAATCTAATGGTGTATTAAGCGAGTACAATATTTTTTCTGTAAAATCTTTTAATGACAATTCTATTTTTCTGAAATTGCTATCTGAATTTCAAAAATGTAACTAAACTACCTGATCCAAATCACCCTGTGAAGCATAACACTTTGCATTTCATTGAAACTAACGGTCCTCCTGTTGTATGTAAACCTCGCAGATTAGCACCCGATCGTTTAAAGATCGCCAAAAATGAAATACAGCACATGTTAGATTTAGGTCACATGAGACCTTCTAAAAGTAACTTTGCTTCACCCTTGCATCTAGTGCCTAAGAAAAATTCAACTGATTGGAGACGCGTTGGCGATTTTAGATTACTTAATGCTCAAACTGTAAAAGATAAATATTGCATACCAAATGTATCAGATTTCACAGCTGAATTGCATGGTTGCAAAATTTTTAGCCATATCGATCTTGTGAAAGCGTATGATCAGATACCTATTAATCCTGCAGACATTCACAAGACTGCAATTTGTTGTCCCTTTGGTACATTTGAGAGTACTCGCATGCAATTCGGTTTGTGCAACGCTAGTGCAACATTTCAAAGATTTATAGATGAGGTAACGCGTGATCTTCATGGTATATTTGCTTTTGTTGATGATATTCTAATTGCATCGTCAAACAGTGACGAACATCTCATTCATTTAAAATGTTTGTTTTCTAGATTAGACAAATATGGACTTTGTATCAATTTATCTAAATGTGAGTTTGGTCAACCATCCTTAGAATTTTTAGGTTTTCTTGTGTCTGAACATGGGTCTAAAACCACTACCAGATAGGGTAAAGGCTATTCAAAATTTTCCTCAACCTAATGCTTTGACCCAACTTAGACGTTTTTTAGGTCTATTTAATTTTTATAGAAGATTCGTTCCCAAAGCTGCTCATATTCTAGCCCCGCTAAATCATTGCTTGAGGGTATAAAGAAATCAACTCGCGTCCCTAAGAAAACGGAACCTCCACTCGAATGGAATGAGGTCACTAATCAAGCATTTCTAAAGGCAAAATCTGCACTTGTAGAAGCCAGTTTACTTAGGCACCCAATTCCTAATGCAAAATTGAGTTCGTGGACAGACGCATCAGATGTAGCTATAGGGAGCACTTTAATGCAATTTTCCAACAATTCATGGGAACCTATAGCATTTCTTTCTATGAAATTGGGTAAAAGTCAAAAGAAATGGTCTACATATGATCGTGAATTATTAGCCATATACTCCTCAATCAAAAAGTTTAGGCACATGCTAGAAGGTCGAATATTTACCATATTCACCGATCAAAAACCACTGATCTTTGCTTACAAACAAAAATCGGAAAAATGATCTCCACATCAATTGAGACATTTGGATTTTATCTCACAATTTTCAACCGACATTCAACACAAGTGGTGATAGCAATATCACCGCAGACACGTTGTCTCGCATTGAGATTGATAGTATTTCAAAAATTTCCACTTTGGATTATAAGCAATTAGCTGAAGAACAACTTCGCGATGAAGAATTGCAAAACTTACTTCAATCCAATTCACTAGAACTTAAAAAGCACTACTTTCCCCTAGAGGACATTGAATTGTACTGTGATTCAACAAACAATGGAGACAACAACCTTTTATACCTAAATCGTATAGAAGTGTAATATTTGAAAACTTGCATTTCTTTTCACATCCTGGCATATCAGCCACAACCAAATTAATATCTAGTCGTTTCGTTTGGCCTGGTATGATAAAAGACTTAAAAACTAGAGTTCGTAACTGTGACAAATGTCAGCAAGCTAAGGTATTCAGACATACGAAAGCTCCACTTGGCACATTTGCCCAACCGGACGCTCGTTTTTCTCATATACATATTGATTTCATCGGACCATTGCCAGCAACAGACGGAATGCGGTATTGTATGACGATTAAAGACAGATTCACAAGATGGTATGAAGTGATTCCCACAGCAGACATGTCGGCAGAGACCACTACTCGTGCACTTTTGCACAATTGGATCACCTGTCACAATCACCACCGACCA
The DNA here is from genome assembly GCA_933210815.1 of Meta bourneti. Classification (NCBI taxonomy): domain Eukaryota; kingdom Metazoa; phylum Arthropoda; class Arachnida; order Araneae; family Tetragnathidae; genus Meta; species Meta bourneti. The sequence continues at coordinate 73,107,465 of OW119924.1, read as the reverse complement.
AGGTCAAAATTTTGAGTCTCGTCTTTTCAGAGAATTAACAAACATCCTAGGATCACACAGAATCCATTCTTCCTCTTACCACCCACAATCAAATGGGATGATTGAGCGATTACATAGGCATTTAAAAGGCGCTCTTAGACCTCACGAAAACCCAAAATGGACAGACGTTTTACCAATCGTTTTACTAGGCTTACGATCAGCCGTTAAGAATGACCTAAATGCTACTAGCGCTCAGCTTGTGTATGGTACTACCTTGCGTTTACCATCCGATTTATTATCTAACGAATCATAAACAACCCATTACACTCAGTTATGTGTCCAATTTAATTTCAGTGATGCGTAAACTTAATCCAGTAACTTCACCATCACATGGCAATAGTCAAGTCTTTGTAAACAAGTCATTGAAAGATTGTTCTCATGTGTTTTTAAGAATCGACAAAATTCATCTTCTTTAACACATCCCTATTCAGGACCTCATCTGATTATAGATCGCAATGACAAGAATTTTGTGCTAGATCTGAATGGCAAAAAGACCACTGTCACAATTGATAGACTAAAACCTGCTTTCGAGCTCAATGATGACTTTAAATCTTCTAAAATGCCTGTAATACCACCACCTGTTAAAATCATTGAGAAAAGTAGCAATCCTGTTAAAAGTATCGTGACCAGATCTGGACGAAAGGTACACTTTCCTAAAAAGTTTTTTCAGTACATTGCATAAACATGTTCTATTGTACTCATAATTTTCTTTTTCAATTGTATTTGTCTTGTGTACTAACAATCGTTCCCTTGTCACTGGGGATACTCTGTAGTGATCTGGCAACACTGCTACCAGCAAGGTGACATCAGCAGTTGACGTCACTTTCCTCCACTGCTCTCACACTGTGTTAACCAATGAGAGGGCAGCGGAGGAATACGTTGTGCCTAAAAGGAGATTAGAATGTTCACTCGGGATCTCGCACTCTCGTAGTTCAAAATGTTCACCCAGCATGTTTCTTATTGTGTCGATGTTATACTGTTAAAGTTTGAATAAATATATGTTTTATGATGAGACTGAATCATTCTACGAACACGTACGCAACCATCTTTTATATATATATATATATATATATATATATATATATATATAATTTTTCTTTTTTGAGTAATACACATGTAAATAATTTTGAGTGTTATTTTGTTACAATATATCTTAAATTAATTGTTTTAGAACAATTTTTTAAAAGCATACTTTGAACAAAAAGGGTAGGTAATTATAATTATTTTTTGTAAATAAATCACAATCATACCTATTTATTGGTCTGATTGGCAATAAAATTGAATATATTTCTGGGTGTGCTGCATAACTTTAGTAATTAATAACTTGTAATTAGTTTGTGTGTGCCATGAGAAGGAAAAGATTAAAAATCGCCACTGGAGCATTTTATTTTTGTGATAATTTTGTTGAAACAAAATTTAGGACAGTTAACAGATCGTTTTCTACTAGTTCTACTTGTCAGAAAAATATTCCATTTTTTACATTCTTCAAACATTTTTTTCTTGTCTTGACTTTTGCAATCTGACTTTGAATTGTTTAACTATGGAAAAATAAAATGTTGCTTGTAATGTAGATTATTGAAATCTTTATAGCCAAATTTCAAAACAGAATAAAATATACAGTTTACCGACAGAATTTCAGTAAGATTTAATCACTGACCTTCAATTCTTTTTTTACTCTTGTTTTGTAACAAAATGGATCCTCTGAACTAAGTTGGAAGTCTTAAGTGTATTTAATTCCAAATAAAAATTAAAAGATACAAATCATTTCTATAGAAACTCCTCCGCTGAACTTTCAAAGGGATTAATAAATCTCTACTGAAGTTAACGATAGTTTTTAGGTAATAGAAAAAAAATCGTTTACTGAACTTCACTTTTCCTCTTTATGCATTCCCTTTGAGCTTTTCGAAAGAGCTTCCATTCACTGCCTTGTAAACATTATTACCTGCTGATCACACAGTTTTTAGAGAAAGCGATGTTACTTAGCAAATACTGTTTTAAGTCTGGCTGACGTTAAGCGAATCGCTTAGTTTTTACTTTTATTTGGAGAAACTTGAGAATCGATTGCAATCAGACTTCGTTTTAAAATTAATTCATTTATTGACACACTTCTAAAGAAACTTATGATTAATTTATTTTCTTCAGCGGTCACTTGACTGCCTTTTCCTTAACATTTCTAAAATGTTTACTTATATAATGAGTTTGGAATACGTTACTAGAGTCCTTTCTATAAGCACTCAGAACTTATTTATGTGATTACTTATTAATTTTATAAAAAGTAATGTTAAAAGTTACAGGTACTCTAGAAAAGTATTTAAATTTCAAATGCATTACCAAAAAATAATTTTTTCAATGCCAGTTTATAGGCGAATTCAAGCATTTGGTGAAAACGCGGAAGTCTCAGAATTAACCCAAGGCACCAGGGGAGGGGTGGTGCTGTCGTATTGCGCACACAGTGTGATCCTGAGAGGATATGCCTTTCTGGAGGATGATGGGAAAGCTGACCTGCATTTATGTATCATCTTGAAGAAACCAGGAAACTTCAAGCAACCAATCCGATTACGGCACATTCGAGATTCGAACTCGGGACCAAGCGCTTCAATCTACCAGTTCCTAAAGAGCGATGTCTATCGGCTTGATCACTGATGGGTCCAAATTAAAATGTAATTACAATTCGTTATAACTATTAAATTTTCCTTTTTTAAAAAGTATTGAAGGAGTGTTCATATTTGGGGGAGAATGTGCCACCAATTTGTACTGAAAGTCAAAACTCTATTTGTTATGATGTTTCACTATCGCAATGGTCGATGGATTTTAGGTACTTGCAGAGAAAATATAGCTGCGGCAGTATCCATCGCAATTACTTGATGAAAATATTTGCTTTAAATTATCAAAATGCGTTTTCTAAAGTCCCGTTACAGTCTACTTAGACGATGACATCAAAAGTTTTACAATTAAAATATTTGTCCTGAGCATTCTTCTCTCCTAAATATGAACACTCATCCACTCATTACTTTAAACTAAAATTTATTAAAGTATTTAAAAGAGTCATCCGACTTTGGATTGTTGGTTATATATACTTGAAGCCATAAGTGAGTATTAAATTTCTTTGAAAAGTAAATTAAAACTATCGAAAATTTTGAATCCAGCGGATAGTGTTATTATTTTTGAAAACATCGATAATTATGGAATATGATACACATGGATAGATTTATTTTCAAGTATCTCTTACATCCCTTAAAACAATATTAATTAATAGGTTTATGAATGAAATTTACTATCGGTGCATGAAAAAATAACAATGCAAATGTAAGAAATAATAAACAAATACTGAGTTTCGGTTAACAACGCAAATGGTAAGAAAATTAAAAAACTGTAGAACCTTGATTATCCGTGCTCCGATTACGAGCATCTGTTATCAGAGCCGAATTCGATACCTATTTCTAAGGTCCAAATACAGCTTTGAGTGCGATTGTGCATACTTTCTCCTTGACTGGTCTGGTATAGCGGCAGATGGTTGGAGTTTTATGACGCAAGTTCCAAATTTGGATAGGCTACAGCAAACACAAGACAAAATAATAAAAGCTCAATACAAATAGTTTCAAAAACACCAAATAAACAACCAGACCAACATGGAAAGCATGATAAAACATTTAAGTTAATGGCATGAAAACAAAGTAAACACTTCAAAATATAACAATAGTAAATATACACTATAAAAACATCGTCAGTATGAAAAAGTAAAATGCAGTTTAAAATGCATTGATGTGAAAAATGAAATGATGCAGTTTGCGTGTGTGAAGAGCCATGAAACAGAAGACAGTTAAGGACTTTTTCAATAGAGTTTAAAAGGTATATAACTCACATCCAGATTTATTGTAAAATTATCAAAATACATACTGTGACGCAAATCATTGTATATATTGTACTGAATTCTTGCTTTATAAAACTTTCAGAAGCAGTAGAAGTAACATGTAGTTCAGTAAATTTATTTTTGTATTTTGGATTGGCTGTTTTATGTTACTACGTCCATATTATCCGAGTTAATCAAATTACCTTGATTAATCAAGGTTCTACTTTTGTGATAAGAAAAGATTCACACAGATAAAAACTACTAAGATCACAGAGATTACAAAAGCAAAATTTTGGTGTACAAATAACTTTATTACAACATAGCCAGGACAAATGGTCCACATGTGATGTACAATAATAATGATATCACAAGTGTACAAATCATTGTACATGAGTAATTTTTTCGATATACTGGATATATATCATATGGTAAAACCGTCAATTTTATTCCGTATATATAAACAATATTCATTGCTATGAAACTTAATGTCTATTTAAATTTCAAAGATAAAATGCTACATAACACCAAAATGTACACAGAAATAAACGTTTTAAATGTACTGGTCTCTGAAAAAGTATTAAAATGAGCTTAAGCCATTTTTTTACTTTAGGCGCATTGCCCTTTGAGTGTTGGTTAGATACTTTATGAAATTTTTATAAACCTTTTAACTTGCATCTCGATGTTGACCTGAATGATATGCAGTAAAAGGTAAATTTTAAAAATTGCAAGCATATTTATACATCAAGATGGATTTACTCTTGTACGCATTGTTAAATTTAACTCGAAAGGAACATAGCGAGAGGTTAGTTCAAATAATATATTAATAAAAACAGTTGTAAATGATATTTTTGATTTAATCTACTGAAATCAAAATAGCACATTATTCTTATTTCTACATGTTATGATTGCTCATCTCGCACTCTGCCTTTTAAAACTACTCAATACAATCAATTCTTAAGCACATGTGAGCTTAAGATTTTTCTTTACATTTAGCCTTCTATAATTTAAAATATAAACTTTTACTACTTCTGTCCCAAAATAGGTGTCACATTTAACACTTGAGATAATTGTCAGATTTGTAAAAAATGGGAAGGTAAAACATGAAATTGTTAACTAAAAGTGATATTTAACTGTGTCGAACATTTCCAAATATCACATATTAAGACAGTGCTTCACTTATAATATAGCTTTAGGGTTCAATTAATATTATTTGCAAAATACGATTTTTATCTCTTAGTTTTTCTTCCTTAACGTGTACGATTTAGTAAGCATTCCTTCCAGATGATATTACTACGCTTTCCATAGATGTGTTTCTAATCTTAAGAAAATATTTTTCAACCTTTCCAGTTTTCCAGCTGGTGCGTTTCTAAAAAAGTTCATTTTTTCTAAATTTTTACCAGCCTTTTTTTACAAGAGTAAAATCGACCGAGTGGCATTTTTAGGTTCCCTTATACTGTCAAATAATATTGTCCTCTTTGGTACAATTCACGTTAAAATCGTAGTAAAACTATTAATATTTGAAGCAAAAAGGCGTATCTGACGTTGATTCTGACAACTTTAGGATTTATTAGGAATTTTTTCAAAGAACTAGTACAACGGATTTTATGTGCACGAGTGTTATTGTAGGTAAAACCAATTATCCAGTACTGATGAGCTTGGTAATTTTTATTCAATAATTGAAATATAATTATGAGGTACTGCCATCTATGGGCAAATATGCAAACCATTGCAAGTAATTGTATTAACACATTGATCTTAGTAAATTTGTCAATCAATTTATTTATATTTCAGTATATCTGTGCATTTTATTGAGGTAGTAACTCAATGCAAAAGTATTGCATCTTCTAAGATAAACTATATGGATCAGAGAAGTTCTCACGATCTCATTTAATGCCTTAATTATTATTCTATCATGTATATGGACTAATAGTCAATGTTATTTTAATAGCAATTTTTGCTTATAATTTTAAAAAAGTGATTCATAAGAACTGATATTCAGTAAATAGAGTAATATAAGACAATGCTGTTGAATTGAATTTTTTATATACCTGCGACATCTTAGAAATAGTTTTTGATAGAACAGTAAGTATGATTTTTATAGAAAAAAGAAACGCTTACAGAAAATCTTAGTTCCGTATTTTTGGTTCTAAGAGTGTAATACTAAAGCAAATACTAATAGCCTGTTTAAAACTTCTGTTTATGCTATGTTTAAAACTTCTGTTTATGCTATGTTTAAAACTTCTGTTTATGCTATGTTTAAAACTATGGAGCTGTTTTACTTTTAGTATTAAATAGCATTTTATCTCAGTCATGTGTAAAACAATATAATTTAACGAGTATTTGCAAGTATTATACATTTTCTTAAAATCAACAAGAAGATTTCACAGATATTCACTTCACTGGCAGATTTCTATAGTTTTGCTGAAAAGCAAAACCTTATTTTTATTATTTATCTTCCCAGCATACAAAAAACACTAGCGAAATTTCTATCGTCTTTCGATAATTTTCCGCATTCTCAAATTTCAGGGTCCAAAACCATGATCGAAAATCATCAAGACGTGTTACCTTTACATTTACCATAGAAGCAGCACAAAACAACAACTGTACCCATTTACAAAACATAAAGAAGCAACATTTATAACAACAACTAGCATATAGTTTACAAGGCCACATGCAGTTCACAATACAGTTAACAATTAATTACGATTATGTATTTAAATTTACTTCGAATCTTTTTCTGACCTTGGAACAACTAGTCCATTTATAACATCTATAAAACATCATAGAAAAAAAACTTCACAGCAATCACTTGAAAATGCCTCGTTATTTAAACTGTAAATATTTAAACAAACTTTTCTGACTTCACTTTAGTTCGAGTCTCAAATGTTAGGCACGAATACTCACGCCGCCGTTAAAATGTCTAGTTTTTTCTTCTCTAAAACAGAGGCACATTTTCTACATACTTTGTTTTTTATTAAATACATGAATGATCTACATTATCCATCGTGCTTCAACAACTACATCAAAGCCAGTGTAAGGCACTTGCAGTATTCTCTTACATCGCTTATAGTATACAGAATATAGCGAACTGTGACATGCTCTACATTTGAAGATGCAATCATTGGAGTAAAAATATATCGCTCAAAGTATGTTACAAACATGAAAATATGTACAAAATAAGAAATGTTGATGAAATATAAACTCAACTAAGTACATCGCTGAATTGTAACCAAAATCGACATTGAAAAATTTATAGTTCTTCCCAATGCTTTAATCGCAGAAATGTAAATGTATTAAATTGTGATTATAAGAACTAATAACTCTGCATGTTCTGCGACTGAAAGATAGTGTAATCGATACTTTTTCTTTAGGCTAAAATACTTATTTTACGGCAGACTTATATTAATCTTCTTTAAAGTTTGAATGGAGACTTGGATAAATTAAGTTTCTTTTATCACGATTTGCAAAATTTATATTTATCGTTATTTGATTAGAGCCCCTCTTTATAATAATTATGCAACGTAATATCAATTTAAACTTTGCACTTAAAATATTGACCATGAAGTTTCCTGTGTTTAAAAATAATATAATGTTAGTAGTACTGAATTATTAACATGAAAGTACCTTGAGTTAAACTCATTAACCTCCCACAAATGGCAAAATAAATGCAATCTGCATGCTTTGATAATAAATGTTAATTACGACTATTCCAAAGAAATTCAACACCACCAAATTCAAACAAAAGTAACAGCATTCTACGATCAACGCCTCATAGCTTAAATTATCGTATCAATTTCATTTCCACATTTCAATGATAATACCATACTTGTTACACTGATTTCACAACGTGCAAAAGGAGCTGTGTGATTTCACAACGTGCAAAAGGAGCTGTGTGATTAGTTTTTATTCCAGGTTTAGTGAAAAAATCACACACCACATAAGCTCTAATTATCTATATTTTGAAATATTTGTAAGACTTCCAAATCTAAAATAGCTACATCAGTCTTTGCAGCGCACATGTTAAGGAATCATAATGCAAATAGCTAAGAATGCGTTCAACTCAATAAATAATAAAATCATACCAAAAATCACAAAAAAATCTTATAGCTCTCAGCTTTGGACGGGCCATTTCAATGCTGCTAATCAGTAGGAATTAAGTTAAAATAAATCTGAAACGAATTTTCTTCTTTAAAACAAGAATTTAAGAATAAGAATTTCTTTACTACAAGAATTTAACTTTCAGAATTTTAATCGCATCTTTCCCTTCAGGATTGATTCCGGGCTGTCACCAATAGCCCTTTATGTTGCTCCAGTGCAAATTCAACTACCAATCAATTACAGAATTTGAAAATTGTTTATTACTTACCCTCTGAGAGGTCCACACACATAATTCTACTACATCCTGCGGTCTTCCTGCATCAATTCTACAATTCTGATTTTCTTGAATAATATAATTTCTCGGAGTAAAACTTTTTCAAATGATTCTATTCTAAGCAAAGAACCAATACAATCTTTCCAAAGGATTCCACTGTAAGGAAAGTTCTTCCTCCAACATAATATTTCCAAAGGATTTTATTCTGAGGAAAGAATCAATAGGATTTTTCTAAAGGATTCGACTCTAAGGTAAGGATCAATAGAATTTTTTGAATAATTCTATTATGAGAAAATGAGCATTATATTATATATATAATGAGTTGGTTTAAAGAATTCATGGATTCTTTCAACCAACATATGTGGTTATTTAGTCAGGCGTGTTGTGGGAGGATGCGCAGTACCACATATCTCAGATATCTTGTGACAGTCATAGGGGTTAATCATTAAACATGTGCTAGAATGCCACGCGTGTCTGCAGACGATTAAAATTTTGTATTAGTTGATAGTAATTTTGGCATCATTTCCATCCTGACACTCTGATTGATTGAGTACACATATATTCCGAATTGTGTGATTGATCACAAATCTCCACCCTGACACATTTAATAGATATATTTGCCAATTTTGTTTGATCTGTGAAGATATTTTTAGGATCACTTTATAAGAATGATTCAAGCTCAATTTGCATGCTCCATTTATGACTAGTATACATAAGTTCGGTGCATTCGTGAGTTTGTTAAATAATGTGTAATGACAGTTATTTGTCAGAGAGAGAGTTTAACACAGGAAACGACATGATAATATACGATATATATGAATTAATTTGAAGCAATAAATTCAACGAAACTTTAGTTTAAACCCATTTTCGAATATCTTTAAGTTAAGGAGTATAGTTACAAAATTTTAATGTAAGGAATGTATCATGAAACGTTGTAAATTCTTTAACGAGGAGTACACAAGGGGAAAACTAAATACCTGTTTTGCTAAGAAATCTCGTCCGCTTTAATTATAGTTGGTTTTTGATTATGATAGTCGAGACAAAATCGGTAATCACACTACTTTTTAATCAATACTGGTTCTAAACTATCTGTAATTTTTCAGCACCTTTGAAGTAGTTTTATTTTGGAAAAAAATTATATTAGGGAACGTGTGTTGAGCATCGTTTCATTATTTAAACATCAGAATTAATTTATTTATAGTTCCAACACTGTATATATAATTCGTTTTTTATTTACATATATACAGATTTAGTTTTTCTCCAAATATTACCTTTTAATGAAACAATCACTGAAACATTGATTTAAACACTAGATACAGTCATTGATTTAAACACTTAATACATAATTAATAAATGTGTATTGGTTGTACTCAATTTCAATGCTAACAATATCAATTCAATTTAATAACTTCGTGTGATCAAAGAAACTGATTTACAAATAAGCAAAAGCGAAATAAGGACGACGTTGTCTGAAATCCATAATTCCAAATAAAGGCTGAAAGTTTTTTATAGAATTTATATCTAATTAATAATTCGTGTAATTTAATTCAGACATTGTAATGAATTATTAAAAATATTTTTAACAGTTTGAATCAGTTTTAAATGTATCAGTCGAAACGTTTACAAACCAACCGCCAGATTTTAAAAATGCCTTTAAAATACAATTCATATTTTTGCTCTTAATTTAAAGATTAGTGTCAAATCTCAACATCAGTCAGATGTTTTTAAAGTTTTCAATTATTAAGCAATTCGTTATTTTGAATTAATGAAGTAATCCTTATTACACAGGTGATGGTAAAACGACAGATTTGTGTTACAAGACAAGCTTTTATATAATGGTTAATTAAAAATTTAAAAGTAAAATGATTGGCTAATTAAAAAACAAATTTATTAATAGCAGATTATGAGACTAATCAAGATTTAGCTGTCTTAAATTTTATCTACATAGATATCATTAATCTCACTTTTAAATGTGAGCAGAGAGTTTAAGATGATATTATTTAATTGAATTGAATTTGTCAACCTTACTTTGTTGATATCTGCAATTTTTAGATATGTATAAATTATTTCTAAAATTTAATTTTAGGATTTCAAACTCAGCCATTTTTAGGGTGTTTTGATTAGATGTAATAATTGTGTTTTGTAGAGAAATCCATTTCTTTTTAGTTCGTAAAAAGGAATCACGCAACTACGCAAAATATACAGGTGGTCGCACATGAAAGTAGTGCATATATTTATGTAAATACCCCCATTCTACTGTATTTGTAACATTTTCTGAGCATTACTAAATTAAAAATAGCACCTTTTGAAGTAAGCAAAATTCTTATGCACCTTTTTACCATTTGCATAGTAGCATTTATCCTCGTACTAATATCTGAGTGCGGAATAATTTCACCAACCATAAGGGACAATGTGACGACTGTAAAAAACGTCAGCTATATTTCACCTGTAAAAAACATCAAGCTTTTTTGAAAGATTAATTTTCCACCATTTTACCATCCTGTGCGACAGCATAAAATATTTTTAAACTTCAAAAGTCTGCCGTCGTTATTTATCGTAGATCAAAAATAGTTGTTAAACCATGAAGGAATTTGTGTTACGTGCTGGCAATTTTAATTCCAAAGAAATCCATGTGGTGACTGAATGGAAAAAATCAAGCAGAAAACAACTCATTAGAAAGAAATATAAATATTCTCGGACACAAAATCGAGGAAAAGATCTCTGAATTCCGGGAAAAATCTTTACGAGTTGAGTTGGTGCTACCTGGCTTTGATGTCTTTCTTAACTCTTGTGTTCTCGTACTCGTCTTTTCTTTGAATGTAGAAGCAGTCATTCAGAAATTCTTCCATTGTTCGATACATGTGGCGTCGAACATTGGACAGTGAGTGATCTTCGTCGGGGTATATCTGAAAAGAAAAGTAAACCGAGGACATGAAAAATATAACCGTTGCGATGAGTTCAAACAGAATTTGGAAAGCATTGTGATCTGTTTTATCGATTGTAATGGATAAATCACGATCGATATATATCATGAACTTTGACCTATGTCATTTCAAGGTAATGTTCTATTATTAAAATGGTGAGACCACAAACAGGAACTCAAATCAATAGAAGAAATTAAAATAGAAAGGTGGTATACTTTTTTGATAAAGGTGCATCACTTTGAAGTGCTAGTTAGATTTAAGCATTGTGATATATATTTTATCGATTGTAATAGATGTAACCGTCATCTTTGCTATGAACTTGGACCTTGGTAATTTCAAGGTCATATTCAAATATTGACAGGAAAAAAGCAGGAAATATCCACTAAAACCAAAAGCATAAATTATTTTATGCTGATTTTTTTCATTATTGTGTCCTGCGTATATTGTGTATTATTTTTTCATTCGTCTTGATTATAAGAATTGGGAAGGTTGTCAGAATGGGGAACAGGCCTCTACACCTGATTGAATTTCCAGAGCAAGAGGGACATTTATAACGAGGGACTTTAAGAGAGACTCTGGAGAGAGAAAGAATAGATAAGATTTCGAGGAGAGGACGGAGGTTACATCGGAAAAGACGAGGATTTCCTGACAGTGTTTGGAGTGGTGCGAACAACTACCTATAGGAGGTAAGACGAGAAAAACGGATAAATCCTTCTGTAATCTCCTCTTCCATGAATCGGTCAACCTGAATAGAATGAGGTATCTAAGATTCAAACTATCATATTCTTCGTCTCATATCTTATAAAAATATTGACTTTTACTGAATAAATGGTATCGTTCAATTGAAAACTGATGTCCTAGTTATCTTCAAAACAAAACGCAATATAAATGTTATCTGATCTTCAACGAACTCTGTTTCTGAAGCAGCGTAGAATCAATTTCCAACAAATAAAATAGAAATGAGCTCTACTTTTTTTGTGATAATGGTGTGTCACTTTGAAGTGCTAGGTTAACTTGGTGTACTTGGAATCAATACATAAATAGCTGAGTAAGCAAAGTCATGATTTTGAATTCATGCACCCACTCTGCTTGAAGATCGATTTTGTCACTTCTTAATTAAAGAGACAAAATGCTTATTATCAGATGTATGCGCACATATGATATTGTAAACCGATATCAATTACTGATATGAGAAGCGTTTGGATAATAGCATCAATTAATTTTGTATATTTTGTAACAATAAATACTGTTAATCTACCACGAGAACTGCTCTAGATACAGTCTTGGTAATGGTAGTCACTATAGGAACAGGGCTTGTATGTTTTGAGTGGTAATGAGTCGGATAAGTATTTTGGCAACGGTGGTTGGCTTGGTAACGAGACGATGGGTGATAGTAGTTTCTTTACCATTCGCCTTCCTTAAAAGCGTTTTTCCTTTCATGAAGCCTGTTGCAATCGTGTACATTCCGAATCCGGCAAATAAGTATTTGAGTTGCTTGCTTTTGAACGAGTTTAATCTTTGAATTAGGTGATAGATTGAATGTAAACAAAGCGATTTCGCAATTGACGTCTTTAGTGTGGTTTCTGACTCAAAGTTTGTCGTTCGGTACCGAAAGGAATGAGAACGATTTGGAGGGGATAAACGAACCACGTGATTGTCATTCATGCTTTTGCGTATGGTAGCCTCCTCCTAACGAGCTTCCATCTTTTAAAACTTGATTGGTCCCAGGTCGACTGACTTCTCGTCTGAATCACACTATATCTACTTACCTCACAACTGAGAAGCACGAAACACAACACGGGAGGATCGCCTTTTCACATCCGGGAAGCTCATTAACAGGCGTTTCTCTGCGAAAAACTCACAAGTGTATGGGGGTTGTGAGAGCTTTCTTGGAAACCTGACGAACACTAGCCAGATGCGGAAAGATCAACTGTCGCCAAGTACGCCAAGTTCTATAAGGAACATCATTGCTTCAAGAATTCCTTATAGAAAATGGACTACATTTGTTCTTACGACAACAGGCAGTCAGAAACCTTGTGTTTGGATCAGCTCTCTCATGAGACACACACCGTAATATGTGGGATGTATTTAAATTAAGAACATCATTGTTTCATTTAGTTAATATGGTCATGCTATTCTGAAGAATGCATTTTCGTCAAAGTTCACCATTATAGATTAAGTTTTTGAAAACTTTAATTTTCATTTAAAAATTTGATATTTGTCTCTTGTTTAAGATATCCATAGAAGCTCTCGCTAAAAAGAGTAAGTTCTTTCTAGATAACAAAATACCCCTCTATAAAGCCATCACTAGACCGACCCGATATTTCGTCACTAGCAAATTGGTCATATCTTGATGGACGAGATATCTCGTCGAAACCACATGGAGTGTTAATTATAAATTTAATTCAAAATTTTTAGAGTTGTTAATTATTTTAAGATACTCTTCTACTGATCTGGGAATAAACTTCTAGTAGCGGGTACACCGTAAGTGATATGTTCAGTCCGCATTCAAGTTCTCGCTGATTTAGTGTAGTTTAATTTAGTATGATCTTAAGGAAAACGGTTATAACAAATATTTGAAAGACAAAACATTTTTTTGCATTATTAATTGATATTTTTGTATGCCAAAATACTTTTTATTTTAGGGAAAATATTTATGATCTACGTAGCAATGTTCGTTTTGAGGGAACAAATCTCCATGTTGAAATGAAACCCAGGCAAAGAATGGCAAGCTTCGTTCAAAATAAGATATAAGATCATATTATATTAGTATATATGACAGCTTTTATTAATATAAATAAAGACGTTTGATGTGGTGACAATCTAGGTAGTCCTATAAAATTTTCTTAGACTAACTAAGCAATCAAATTCTCAAGCTCAGTCTTCAAACCACCCACGATCAATTTTTACGATACACCATGTCATATTGCTTTGTTGATTTACACCTCAACCTTAATGAACACAGAAATAATCTGGCTTCGGCGAGTTGGCATTTCACTTACGTGTTTTTGAACGAGTCTATTCTTCCAAAAACAAGACAGGTTGAACCTATGAAACATGCACCCACGTGGTTTTTGAATCTGAATTTATCATTTGATTACGGAAACAATAACAGTGATTACAATTGGGTGAAACCAATAATCATAAATCGAGGTCGTCATACATAATCTTGCGAGCGGCAGCCTTTCCATGGTGAGCTTGACCACATTTGTATAAATAAACTTTACCAAGGTCATCTGCCTCTTTACCAGAGCCACACTGTATTATATAACTAATCGATTTACATTCAAAAAGTGATAGATTGAAGAAAATTTATTCGCTGCGATTGGTGGAAACTAATGTCTATTGTGTAAACTGAGGGCTTTTCTGGATGTACATCAATCGGCATGTGTTGTCTCTAAGTACCTACCTGACCTTGTTTCAAAATTACGACGTGTTGTACTCGGATCTTTCCCTTAAGGATTGATCATGGACCGTCGCCAATAGCCCGTTGTGTTTGTTGCATCAGTGTGACGTAAATTCAACTACCTACCTATCTACCAAGCATCTACTTCCCATCTCATGCGTAAGGGGACTCATTATTCCCATATGAGAACATTTGGGCAACAAATGTAGCCAACAATTCGTTTTGTAGCTTACTTATTAGTTCTAACCAAGCACTACACAGGTTCTTTGGAATAAATAAGCCGTGGGACTCATCAATGGGCATTTCAGATTTCAAAAGCTGTCTCATTTGTCAGTCGTGATAAACATTCACTACTGCATTACGTGAATAGTTTGCAGTTTGCTGTTTCAGGAATGCCATATTTCCTTTTAGTTCTCGAAAATCGAACATTCCCTTTTATGCTTGTGGTATATGACGTTCATATGTGCACTGTTCGATTTGCTAGGAACGTATATCTGCAATGGAATGAAAGCATTGTTCAAGGTGTTTCAAAAATTCTTTTACAAACTTCAAGAGTACGTAGGCAAAATTAAAACGTATTTACTTTGGGGATGCGTTTGTTGATTCCTGAGCAACAATCAAGGCAATAGCATCTATCTTTCGCAGTTGCTCAGAACCAATTTCCAGGTGCCAAATTGCAATAAATTCTAAAAAGGTCATTGGCCGACATGTTATACTGTAATGGATCCTAAATCACTGCGGAGCTCATTGCAATGACGTGGTGGATGGCTTAGCTAAGGTCGGTTGTGAATTACCCCTGCATTAAAAAGTTGGTGGTGGTTACATTAAAAAGGATTTTAAATACAAAAATCAAGCATTCAGCTGTCTCGACATTTTAAAAAAATAACTAAATAGAAAGACTAGAACTTGTGAGGATTTCAGTTGCCTTAGGATCTACCGAGAGCTAAAGAAGTTTGTTTTCGTGCCCTCACTGGGAAATGGCTGTCAGTAAAATCATCGCTATCGAATTGTTTTGTCCGACACTCCAATTTGCTTTCAGTGTGACTTTTCAGGTATGACAGGAACCCACCTCAATACATACCTGATCTTAATGACACACGATGAATAATAATTCTGATAAAGTTCAATTTTTTATTTCAGTTTTAAGCCTACATTGGGCTGCCACTCAGAGCCTTGTAACGAAAAGAATGATACCTCTCTTAGGATAAAGGAATCCTTTGAGATGCATGCTTGCAAGCGCCATCTTGATTCACTAGATGCTGTTGGTGGTAGTTTGGGCTATTGTCATCTTTGATGCTGACATTATATGGATAACATGTATCATTTCACGAATAGTGATGTAGCTGGTATGCACATCACTATTCGTGAAATTATGTATGTATATTAATCAGGTAACGGAAACGGATGAAGACTGTGAACGGTATCCAGACAGACGTGGGCTGAATCACCAATAGTTTGCACCAGATTTCTGACCAACCAGACCAGTCCATTGAAGGTTGTCAACCTGTAAAATTAGGACTACTACAGATGCTAACATTCTTGCTGTCTTTCTTGCTTTCTTTTTACACTCAGAGTACACTCAAGCAGATGTGAGCGGTACTTCTGAATTTATATTCCTTTGGGAATGCTGTTTGTGTTCCCTAGCTCCCCTCAAAAATTGTACAAGTTTGGTTTCTTATGGTACAAGGGCCATACTTTACTAAGATGCGCCAATCAATATTTTTCTGTCAAGTAAATGGACATATACAAACACAATGAAAGTTTTGCTGACACAGAAAAGAGAAAGCACATATCTTAAAGCACATATCGAGCCATACTTTGAGAACCTAATGTAGATACACTTTTAATTAGCCATTAACGATATAACATACTTATACTCACAGGGCTACCTCATTACCGCTTCCTCAATTATCAGCAGTATCGTCCCTTTATCGGTGATTGCAAAGGGAGCTAGAGTACATAAGTCGATATAATTTGTATTGTACAGGTAAGGTTCCAAGTCACGTCCACGCATATTGTTAAAATTATCATTACATTGATCGATTATGCAGGTGGTGAGTCGAAATTAACTACGATGTTACTGTATAGATTATTATTTGAGTTACTTGATTAAAATGTTCTTTTATAAACACGTAAAGATTCAATTAATTTTTCAACTCCATAATTGCATAAATTTAATGGACAAATTATGCTTAGTATATTAACATTATGTATTCAAATTTAATTTTCTTTGTATTAGCCTTGTATTTTATTTAAAAATATCCTACAGCTTTGAATAAATGTTTAGAAAAGCTGTTATTTGGTCTTCTTTGGTATTGACTAACTTGTGTGGCGATATCTTAGTTTAATGTACGCTGTGAGAGAAACTGAGAAACAGATTTCCTGGTAACCTTTAAGGGGTGGAACAGGGGTGTCCAACCCATGACCCACAAGCAGTATGAGCTCAGAGACTTAACATATTGCTTTTAAAATGGGGGAAATGGGATGAACATCTGAAGAGGGGCGTTTTACATGTAAATTTTTCCCAAAACCTGATCACAAGATGTATCTATACGACCCCTTTCTCAACTAACTACTTCAAACCACAAAAGCTTCCCGAGATGCTTTTTCCGCATGAGATTCTCGACATCGGACACCTGTTTATGTGGTAAAGTAGGCGATCCTCTTTTTTACATGCTTGACTGCAGACCTCCAAGAAGGAGTGACAGTAAACGTCACTCGAAGTGTATCCAAGTAATAAATAAACCGCTTGGGTAAAGTTGTGTGGCAAACAACATTTAGCCCTCCACCCAAGATTAGAAAAACGGCTTAGGCATCAGAACCAGACAAGGTGTGTTGTCTCACTTAAGTCGAAGAACATGGTACCGTCATGATAATGAGACATATGCCTAGATAAAAATTTCACCTCTGAAGCCATGCAAGCTTAAGCCTTATCCAGAATATAAAATGGTAGGACGAACAGATAGAGAAAAAGCTCTGTTCGTCCCCGATTTAAAGACATCAATTAAGATCCACGTAAGGTTGACCACGACACCTACCGCAGGTCACACAAGAATGCAGAGAAGAGTTGCAAGTCTTTATGATCGGCTGGTAATCTCATAAGTTTAGTTTTCACACTCTGTGAAAAGCTAATTCCGTCCTAGTGTTATCATCGGGATCTCTGCCAAATCTCCTTAGGGCTTTCCTATAATTATAATGACTTCAGCTAGTTGGGGCGATGGGGCTACTCCCCCAATTCAGAAGAAGCATGCACCACTGGATAACTTGTAATGCTGTCCCACAAGATCTTAAACTTTTATTATTATTATTATATGATTTTTATCGAAATTTTTCATGACTTGAAGATCCTCTTTCCAGAGAAACTTATCCTTCGCTTCACAATCATGACTTATTCATATTATCGCTTTTTAGCAATACCTACATTTGTGAGCAACCCTTTTCAAGGATGAAGCACCCATGAAGACTTAAAATTGATTAACAATTTCTGACAAGCACATTGAGAACTCGCTAAGAATTACTACCACTTCCATTGATCCAAACATTGGTACTTTGGTTTCACAAAACAAGGTACATGAAATGTGCTAACCATATGTCTTTGCATAAGATAAAGAGTATTCTACAACTTTGGCATCGAAATTTTTCGACTTTCCAGATGATAATTTGAACTTCATTGTTTCACCACCACAGGAACTGCAAGTGCTCTCAATCGATAGCGTTTAGTTATGCGTGACATGTTGTAAACAGAATTTTAAAAGTGCAAATATAACAATCTGAAATACTCACTTGTGACTGAAACAATACTCCGTCATGGACAAGGGCTTTCATGAACATTAGAGACTGTTGTATATGGACTTTTTCTGTAAAAACAACGTTAGTTTATTCAGCATTTGTTGCCAAAAACATAACTGTCACTTACGTAGAAAAACAAGTAACCTGCATGTTATATAAAAGAAAATATAATTATTACAGACCATATCTAATTTTATACCTAGGATGGAAGTTTTATTTTATTTAATGAGTATGGAATATCTTTGATATTTACCTATTTTCTATGCAAAAGTTATATTGTAATTACATCACCTAACAAGTTTTAATTATTGCAATTATATTTAATTAGAACAACATCGATCACTTTGGTATACGAAGAAATATTGTTCAGAGTTTAGGGGAAGAGTTCATTGGTCAAAATACATCTATCCTTATATCCACATATTTATGCCCTAAAATTATTTGTGAGAGTAAACTCTGCTTAACATAAACTGAATGTAATCGTTTGAATTTAGTTTTATAGGAATTATATACTGTTCTATTTAATCTATTCGAAATATGACGACATGAAAAATCTTTCATTTATTGAGGAAATTACAACTTATCTTTTTACATCCGTGGAGACTTTCTTGTTACTTGCACCGTTGCATTACCTTTCATTATAAGCCAGTACTAAACGTATATATCTAGGAAAACTACACTTTTAGTCAAATGGCAAGAGACAAAATTGTGCTCCTTAATGTTTGGGCGAACAACATTCACTGAAGTGCCAGAAAAACTTGTACAGATGTGCTTATGCGAAAAACTTGTACATATGAGCCTTGTACATAGCAAAGCCACCTACACACATCATCGATTGCGTCTTCCAGTGCATATGTAAAGCGATGGACACCTTTGGAGCATCTAGAGCTATTTCCGCCGTTATAATGGAGATATCACGAAAAATGCGATTTTCAAAGCGTTTTAACAATTGGAGCGCTTGAGGTGGGTCGTAGTATTTTGTAGGTAGAGGAGAAGCATAATTTTTCATGTGTTTCCATTTCAGGTACAGGTAGAAAATATCTGTCTTCCTTTTTCTACCTAACTAAACCCACCAATCCTGTCACCTGCACATACATTACTATCTTATTCCATTCATTGGTGACTGGTGTTTATGTAATTTATCTGAAACTATTTATCTGTTTGTTATGCACTGAAATAAAGTCTGCATCTCAACCAGAGGAAGCCATCTATACATTTTAATTCATTTTTCATACCGTCGGTTTACAAGTGGAACACGATAAGTCAATAAACAAAGTTTCGGGAAAACAAAGGGAAAAATTTGTCTCATTAAGTGTGTTTATCAAGACGAAAGCTAACCTTCATGCAAAGAATAACTTTATGGCTCTTAACAGTTTACAGATTGTCACATTCTGGTCTATAAAAGCTAAGAAGCTCATATATGGAAAATTTTGACCTGTAATTTTTCACTTGCAAGCCGACTGTCAATAGATATTTTATGAATAAAACTTTCTTACTTGAGACTAAGGGTTGTAAGAATTTGTTAAATTCTGACCCAAATTGAGACAAAGTGTATACAAAATTTTCAAATTCTTAGAATGACTAGACAACAAAAAATTGCTCAATAAGCCTTTGATTTCTAACCGCTTATTGCTTAAAGAGCTCAGAAGCTTTTGTTAAGCAAAAACTAAATATAGCAATCGGACCGAGAAAGAGAAATACAACCCAAAACGTTTACTCTTTTATTACAAAAAGGAATCTGGTAAAAACGTTATATAATTTAATCCAAACCTTGAATTTAGAACACCACGCTAATTCTAATTTATACTTCAAAATCCGATACATGAAAAACGAGAAAAAAACTTAAAAATAAAATTCTTTACAACAGCACAGCTTTCGATTGAGATTAATTCCATCCTGCCATAAAGCGTTATGAAAATCTCAAAAGGCAGGTAAGAAACAAAAGCCCCACCCCGACACTGAAATATATAAAACATTCTTCCAAACCACTGGCAGGAGAATTATGCAATCCATTTCCGAATTCAGCTGACAAATGATAATGCTAGGCAGTTTGGAAGAAACAAAATGCAATTCAAGGCAGCCCCCCCGCACAATTTTTTATATTTATCTCGGTCTGACGCGATACATATGAAGTCAATAAATTTACGACTCCAAGCTGCCAAACTTAGAGGTACAACAATGCAGAAAAAAACGATTTCTTTTCTCAGGAAACAATTGCAAAATTCTTACCATCGGCTGTTCCGTGCACGAGAAGTAGCCTTTTTCCTTTGAAGAGGGCGGCTTTTTTAACCAGACTGGCTTTTTCGTAACCCATATAATTATCTTGAGGCTGAGTTGTGCCCATATATCTTTCGGAAAAACTAGAATCTAAGAATAAAAATAGTTGATTTCAGAAATCAGCAGTGAGGTGTATTATTTCCAAGAGTATTTTACATGAAGTGTTCCTCAATAGTACGTAATTTAGAAATCAGCAGAGCATGTCTAATAAAAAATCTTTTTTTTTTTCAAAATTCAACTAGAAAATAATTACTTTCTAGGATACCTTTGAAAGAAATATTTCAAAATAACAAAAAAATTAAAGCATTTTAAAAATATGTGTGTACGGTAAAAAGGTCGAGTATGTTTTATCCAGTTCAAAAGTTGCACATAAACATTAAAAAACGGCTCGTTTAGTGCAGTGGTTACTCACGTGAACTATAAATTGAGTTCTAAAGTGTTATGACTACTTCAACAAAAATTGAAAATATTTAAGTGACCCTGAATTTTCAAGTGTCTTTAATCAGTACTAAAATACTGCATACCATTTTAGAGACATTTCGGGAACACTTCTATGAACGTAGTGGGTTCCATAGTGAACACAAAATGTTACACTTACCATAATAAGACCAGCTAGTAACAGGAGCTACGGCTACAGCACATTTGAATACAGTTTTTTCTTTCACTAAAGATGATGCAGCTACGTAGCCTCCATAGAAAAATCCCCATATGGCTATATGGGAAGGATGTATGAATGCCAAATTTTCTCTCAGATACCTATTGAATGATGCATACTGTTTTACATCATACAATCAAATAAACATTGTGCGCAAAACATGCTTCATAATTATCTGAAAATACATGAACCAATTAAATGTATTATTTGCTGTAATTCATTGTAGACGTACCTAATTTTTACACTAAAATAACACTATACCACACATTCGTGTACTTTTATTATAGTGCATGCCTCTTTTTACTTCGAACTACTTCTTTGATTTACAAGAACTGGTTTATTTTAGATCTATTTCTCTTTTTTACTTTAAAATTTCGTTTAATTCAAAGGAAAAGATTCCAGTTACTTTTGGAATAGTTAATATTGGTAAACTCTTAGAAAACTATTAAACACTAATAGACATGTCTTAAGTGATACCATTGTTGATAAATAAAAACTTCTAACAGTAACATTTAAAATAGTTTCCTCTCATTTGGATTATATGATTTAAAATTTTATTGCTTGGACCGATCTCTCAATAGGTACATAATTTTTAAACTTCTTGAATCTATGTCCTAAATACCATCGTCATCACAATTGGATTATTCGCCAATGGAACTTGTTTAGTAAACCGCATTCGAACGTAAAATATTTTTTTGTAAATTTCTCTACCTGCTCTTACTTATGCCTAAACGTGTAATGACTTAAGCATATAATTACACTGGTATAGTATACTAAATTATTTACCCAACAGACAACAATTCGCTTACTTTGAAATTAATTTTCTTGTACTGATCCTATTTCAGTGGTGCACACACACAAAGACATTTAATACAATACTTATGAGCAAATCGTCTACTTAGAGCAGGAAATCATTAACTTGACCAAAAGGTTTTCGTTACTGTACAATGGATTAAAGATTAACAATACGATTTTAGGTAAAAAAGACAAGCATCTTGGTAGTTCTACGTATCTTTAAATCAGATTGCTAAATAACTATGTATTTCTCATCATGGAAATAAGAATTTCTGTCTCAAAAATGTCAGTTCTGCTTTAAGTTGACGAAATAAGAACTAATGATTACACTATTTCTTTAAAAATTAAGTTTAAGAAGCGCGAATTTCGAGGTCACTATAAAATCAACAAAAAATGCATATTTTATCAGGATACCTATTTAAAAAGCACTATTGCGCTTTAAAAAATTTGAAATATGTGTCCAAAGGGCTTTCAAAGTACAAGACTTCAAGGCTATGCTTTAAGCGAAAGGACGTTCATTTTAATGTTCAGAAAATAGGTGAACCCATATATAACAATAAATCACACTTTTAGTTAGAGTAACCAAAAACAACAGTATGGAGGATGAGAAACACGGAGGCATCTTTGCGGCAAATCTGATAAATTTTGATGGATAGAAGTAGTTTGGATGGCAAACAGCGCTGGGAGGAGGCGAAGGGGTATGATATAGGGAAATAAATCCACCGACCTCGTAACTTCTATTTGATCTTCCACTTCCACCGTTCCAAGCTTATAATAGACCTCATGCATCATCTTGTCTCCTTGGGAACCGCTGCCCCTTCCGTCTATCCATGCATAGATATGATTTCTTCGGCTTGCCAGATAACTACCCCAGTGCATTTTGAACTTGGAGGTCACCAGCTGAGACCCAGGAGATGCATCTCTGGAATAAAATAGACATTCTCATGCGTTTCAAGTACTTGTATGTAAAAGTTTCATTTATTTTTTAAAGAAATATCAACCTGTGCAAAAAATAGAGCAAACGCACACACCTTTCTATGCCTGCAACAAAGATATATAGATATACATATATAATTTGCGAATGGTGTAGTGCCGAATGAACCAAACAAACGAATAGAATGAAACTTGTTTGAAAAAATTTAGAATCTAATTGCGGTAACATAAATGAGGTGTGCTTGTTGCCATATGAAGGAAATATTATTTTTATTGGAATATTGCATTTTATAGGAATTTTATAGGATTTAACAGCGCAATAAAAGTAAACGAAAAATTTTATAGTTTTAAAGTTTTATTCCATTTAGACGAATGAGATTCTTTAATGTATAGTTGGAAACATGGTATATATGAATGGACATGAAGTATGAAATGTGAGTGACGACACTTTGCCATGAATATATATCAAGCCCGAAACGGCCCCAACTTGGAGCCAATTCAGTCGTATAATTTTCAGTTAAGAATGCAAGTATTCGCATTTCAAAAAACTATTTATTAACGATGATGAGATGAAATATATTATAGATGGAATATTTACAAAATTGAAAACCAACACGGTCTGTCTACTATATGGTAAAATTACGATGTTCTCCAGTTAGAATTAATTATATTCCCACTCTGCTTTGAGCGTTTCCGTCGTGACAAGAACGCATGGAACTCCAACTAGAACAGTGTCCATAACGCATGCAAATCCAACCCCTTAGAAATTCGCTCTCTTGGAATGTGAAAATGACTGAGCCTAGAAATATGGGAAAAGGCTTTTGCCTTCTCTGATATATATATATATATATATATATCATCGACGCATCAAGAAGGTGTTATCCGAATGGGACGAAATTGAGTATGCACATACCTTACGATAGAATATTCAAATGATTAACTTTTGGCGGCCATGACTGAATAGATGGAGCTGAAGCGCATTGCAACGGAGCATCCGTATCGTGTATAAAACAGAGGAGGACATTCCACTGTTAGGGCATTACTTCCATACGAATGTGATTCCATCGACTTACGTGGACTGTACCAATGCCTCGCAGAAGGTTCGCGAACAGTATGAGCAGATGCCACCATTTGAGAAAGGATGTGCAATTGGACTAAAGGAAGCAGGATGGTCAAATCGCAGGATCGCTCGACATTTCGGTCGGAGCGATGCTACCATTCGACGATGTTGGCAGGAATGGGTGAACCATGGCGTACAGAGCGTTAAGAAGGTAGAGGTCGACCAAGAGCGACGACAGAACGCGAGGACAGAAAGGTCGTCCTATCGGCAATCACAGCACTTGAAGCATCCTTATCAACGATCCGACGTGTAACCAGGACACCAGTGAGTGCAATGACCATTGATAGGCGAATCAGCGAACGGGGTCTGAGGTCACGGAGGCCATCGCGCCGACTGCCCCTCACCGTTGTGCTCCGCCAGGCTCGTTTGCAGTGGTGCCGGGTGCATTTGACCTGGAATCTCACGGACTGGAGCACAATTGTTTTCAACGATGAGTCTCGCTTCGAATTGAATCCCGCCTGTCGTCCGCCACACAGCCCGACATGGTTGGGATATGGTATGGGGTGCCATTTCATTTGATAGCCGGACCCCTTTGGTTGTCATCCGTGACACCCTTACAGCACGGCGGTTCGTCGACGAGATTCTACGCCCCGTTGTATTGTCCTTCCTTTCACGGACCCTTGGACCTACATTCCAACAGGATAATGCCCGGTCGCACCCGGCATGCATTTCTACAGATTGTCTTCGTGCTTCTCCAACACTTCCCTGGCCGGCGCGATGGCCAGATCTCTCCCCAATAGAGCTCGTTTGGGCTATGATGAGCAGACGTTTACGACCGTCCCTGAATCGCGCCGATCTAACTCGCCAATTGGAACGTGTATGGCAAGCAATCCCGCAGGAGGACATCCGCCAACTCTACGAGTCAATGCCCAGCCGGATAGCAGCTTTCATCAGGGCCAGAGGTGGGCGAACGCATTATTGATTTTTGTGCTCTTGTAGCTGTATTTCCTGAATAAAACATTCAATTCCTATGATACTGTTATTGTTTCATTTTCAATACATGTACATCACATCTACCGATTTTCAAACCATTCGGATATCTCCTTCATGGTGCGTCGATTGTCCCTATGGTCCCATATTTATCAGAACAAATTTCAGTCTAATTGAAATATATTTAGGTCTCCCGCATGGAGGCATAAATTTCAATTTTTCTTTCGAAAGCGTGAATTTTTCATATATCTTTTACGATGACAATAATGTGAGTTTTAGATTTCAAGTCGAAAAGCCTTTACTATAATCTATGATTTAAAAGCACAAACCAGATTAATGCTGTAGGGTAATATTTAGATCTCCCGCATTTGACCTAAACTTTTTTATTTTTTTACAAAATAAGCCATTAATATAAATTTAGGAAAAAAATATTTTCACCATATTAAGTTTCCATTTTGTGTTTGATTAAGATTGTAAAATGTCATTGCATTTTAAATATACGAGAGTCGTTATATGTAAAGGCAAACACTATGCAAAGAAACCGGAACATGTCGTTCCCGCGCGGTCTTGGTGCTAGGCCCGGTTCTGACGGGCCGGTGATCATCCACTTTTCCCCACACCCCCTAATTTTCTTTGTCAGTTGGCTTACAGTAGCCGTGGTATGCACATAGAATTTACTATTAATCAGGTGTTTGTAACGTGCTAAACGCCATGAGTAAAAAAGCTCATTCAACTAGAAAACCAACAAAAGTGGCGATAATCGGTCAGCCTGCAGATATTAATGATATCAGCGTTTTGCCGACTAAATTGGATGTGTTGCGATATTTTGAATGGGTGTGAAATCATTTGACATCAGAGGGATGTTATCAGCCAGAAAAAAAGGTAATTGCCATGCGAGTGGCTCGAATGCTCGAAAAAATATGGAAAAAGGCTTATATTCCTGTTTCTAGTGCAAACATAATTTTTACGATTCTAAAACTACACGAGCAATGTGAAAAAATAAAAAAAAAATTCAGGAGGTACAGGAAACATTCAAACAGCTATAAGGCATCTATAGAGCAGTTCAAGTCGAATATTCTAAATAGTGCTTTTCATATTTGTTCATGTAAATGTGATTTAATTAACTGCTAGTGCCCAGCTCCAAGAAAAGTTCCGCTAATAAAGCGTGATTTTCTCAGCGACCAACGGAATCTGACTTATGATTATTGGGGGTTGTGATAAAACAAAGAGTAAAAAACTCAAGAAAGGAAACGAAAGAAAATATAAATTTTTACAATCAGTTCTGAACGTAAGCCTACAACATTAGGAAAAACCAGAATTGGAAAATGAAAGTCAGCTTACTGTTAATGAGTCGCAATCTGAAAGTGACTCAATGTCACAAATATCAAGTGAAGAAAGTGAATATGATAAACAATTTTAAAACCAGGACAGAAAAAAGTTGCTACAATTTGAGTAAAACAAGAGCTACCACAAAACCTCACTTCATTTACCAGAGCATGTGACCACAGATCCATTTCTAGTAGAGCAGGAGCCGAATTGGCTAGTGTCCTTTTGCAGGATCTTAATGTAGTAACTAGTGAAAATCAGGCCGCGGTCATAGATAAAACGAAGATTTTTCGTGAAATGTTGAAATCTCGCTTTGCCATCAGAACAACTCGTACCTCAGAACTCATTACACTTTACATTGACGGACGAGAGGATGAAACAATATCAAAAAAGTTATCGGTGGTAAATCTGTCCGAAAAACTGAGCAAGAACACATATCTTTGGTTGAAGAACCAGATTCAAAATACGCTGGACGCAACTCCGGTAAGTGGAACTGGGAAAGAAATTGTATCATCAATACTACAGTTTTTGGGAAAAAATTGCATTGATGGAAGTAGCATTAAAGCTATTGGTTGGGATGGCACAGCAACAAATAGAGGAAACTCCAATGAAACTATTGCATTATTTGAAGAAGCCTTAAAACACCCATTACAAGCAGTGGTTTGTTTGCTTCATTTAAACGAATTGCCTCTTAGAAAAATGATGGTTACCCTCGATGGTCGAACTTCTGGATCTCATTCATTCAGTGGTCCAATTGGAAAACGTTTTATTAATTGCCAGGATTTACCAGTGGTGGGGTTCAATAAGATAGATACTGTTTTTCCAAAGGTTGATATCAAAGAGTTAAGCACCGACCAGAAGTATCTATGGGATATATCTCAGGCTATAATGACAGGTGAATGTCCTCAAGATTTAGGTTCTAGAAACATCTCTCATGCAAGATGGCTGACAATAGCAAATAGGATTTTGCGTGTATACATTGCATCAGATAATCCAAGTCCGCATCTAAAAAAGTTAGCTGAGTTTGTAATGAAGGTTTATGCTCCCTAATGGTTTACTATAAAATGTCACTCACAAATCATTCATGCATGCAAAAAAATTTTAAGTTAGTACAATGCAGCAAGTTCTTGGAGGCTGATCTAAAGGCTATTGTCCATTCAATTCTTCAAAGAAATGCTTTTATGGTTCACCCAGAATATGTTCTTTTGGGAATGTTGTTTGACCCACGGAAACAGAATACTTGAAAGCAAAAGGATACAAAAAGGTCGTCGAAACAATTAAAAAAAATAGTCTTTAAACTACCACAAGTGAATTTTGATGCACAAGATTACATTGATCAAATTGACGCAATCTATGTCTACACCCGTAAGGGAGCCACCACTCTTAACCAGCTTCAGCAATCAAGAGGTAGATTTAATTACCGAGACTTGAATTAGTGATAGGAAAGAATTTAAAATTCCTTCGCACACTCAAGCAGTTGAGAGAATTGTTAAGGAGATTACAGAAGCTTCGAAACACGTTTGTGTTTATAAGGAGCGAGATGGATTCATTAGGTCCAGATTGTTAGACCGAAAAATTCAAAACAAAAAGCCACTTCAAAACAACAGCTACTTCAACTACCAAGGATTGAACATTTGAACAAGTAAGTATTTTTATTCCGAAACAAATAGTTTCATTATTATTCTTAGGAAATTATTGAGTTCCGCTTTATTTTGATTATTTTCTAATAGCCTATAAATACATTTTCCAAAGATTGTCACTCATAACCAGCCTAATGAGAAGCTTTGGTTGCAGGTTGTCGTACAGAGCTTTCACGCCATGTATATTTTGGAGGTCTCAATATTTAAGAATATAGAGATGAAAAACTTTTAATACACATCATTTACGTTATATTACCTGACTGAAGGATTGAGTTTTGATTTGGGATTTCATATTTGGGTTGTAAATAGTTATTAAAAAATAAACCACTATGAAAATACCTATTTTTTCATTATTTAATTTCTTTCACAATTTAGGTACTGGGAATAAGGCATAATAATTTTAATATGAAGGTTAATAATTTATGTTCGTATTAAAAGCTGAACCTGTGTTAATCAAAACAATTTTTTGTCATGAAAGTTTATTTCAAGCAAATAAAGTAGATTTTTAATAATAGAGGAAGTACATCATTTTTTTAATGAGTAGTTATCGGCTAAATGCGGGAGATCTAAATGTTACACTACGGCATTAAAATTATTTTTATCTTTAAATCATAGATTAAAGCCAAGGTTTTTGACTTCAAAATAAAAATTCCAATTATTTTCATCGTAAAGAAAAATATTAAAAAATCACGTTTTTGAAAGAAAAATTGAAACTTTAGGCCTCATGCGAGAGACCTAAATATATTTCAATTAAACTGGAAATTTTTCTGGTGAATATGAGGCCCTAGGAACAACTTTTTATCAACTTGAAATTTTGAATTAAAAAAAGGGGTTTTTTATACACACTTATACTATATACTCTCATGTCTAAAATAAGCATAATTGTGATTTATGTGAATATTTTCGAAGATCTACATCAGAATGGAAGGAAACGTGGTATGCGGGTGTAATAGGGTTATAGAAGAAGAAAACAATGCAAAACAGGATTATAATGACTTTTATTATCAAAAGGGTTGAAAGAAAAAGCTTCACAATACGAGTGTCAACTTTAGTGAAACAGAATGATTAAAGCAATGTGATGCTGGAGTTTAATACGGTGTGTGAGAACCACGTAGCCACGCATGCTGCACAACGATTTCAAATAGGATGATGGGGGTATGGATGAGTTGTGTGCTCAAAGAGTTCCAAGCCTCACGGAGAGCAGTTTTCAATTCCAGATCTGAGCTTGGTGGGTGGCAGAGGGCTTCATATGTCTCCCGAGCATATCCCACACATCGTCTATAGGATTCAGATCAGGAGAGTTGGCAGGCCACTGCACGTGGTGGATATCTTCACTTCGAAGGAAGGCGTGGACCAGGGCGGCACGTTGAAGAGGTGCATTGTCATCCATGAATATGAAACCAGGACAAACAGCACCTCGAAACAGGTGAACGGTAGGCTCGAGGAATTCGTCTCTGTACCTTTGACCGATAACAGATCCCGTGTCAAAGATGTGGAGATTTGTGCGGCCGTCCAGCATGATGCATGCCATGCTCCCCCTGAAGGAAAACTGTCATTCCGTGATTTTTTCTGGGATGAAAACGCGTTGAAAGTTTTCTATAGATCGTGGTACGGCGAGAATCAGTTTGCAGACTAAACCTGGACTCGTCACTGAACATGACATTGCCCCACTGTTGTCGACTCCACTGCCGATGTTCTAAACTCCACTGTAAACACGCTCGTTTCTGTGTAGACCTCAGGGAAATGCAAACTGCTGGTCGCCTGGCATAGAGACCAACGTGCCTGAGTCTCCTGTAAACAGTTTGTTTCGAAACTAGGATTCCTGTGGCGGTTGTCAGAGCTGAACCCAGGCTACAATATTTATTTTAAAATTTTCTTTAAACATATATTCTTGATAAAATTTTTCTCAAAATAAACCAGTTACATAGAGTATTTACAATCTTTCGTTTACACTTTCTTGTACATGTACAAATTCTTAATCTGCACTGAAAATTAGATACTCGAAAATTTATACTAGATTCCAGTTAACGGTATGCATATAAGTATGAGTATATATTTAATCTTGATAATTCATTTCCATTTTTTCACGTGTTTCATTTAATCGCTTGAATTTTATTTCATTTCAGCAATTATTTCGTAAGTTCACTTAATCATTCAAAAGTAGTTTCGAAATAATGTAAAGTTATATTATTCGAAGTAGCAACATAAAGTTATATTAACAGCATAAAGAAATTAACATAAAGTATTCAGGTTATCGTACATCTTTAAACTCGATATTTTTAGGACTTAACAATGTATTAAATTTAATATAATCTTATCTCTATACAGATAATAGATTGTGACTATAAGTAAAATAGAATTTCTGTTCAATATATGGTAAAATATTTCAAGAAACATCTTTCGACATAGTTATCAATAAAATTACTTTCGATGAAAATTTTAACAAACAATTAGCTAAACTTGTGATGAAAGTTTCAGAAAAATTATCTATTTGTCTCTCTCTCTCTTCATTATCACATACTATATCATTCAATTTTGAAGAATGGAAAAAATCTGCATTATTAGCGTTTCATAATTTATACATATGCGTTTTCACAGTTCTATATAAATGAAATTTTAAATAATATGCTACTAACATATGTACACCTGAAAATTCAAGATACAGTTTTACTTCAAATATATATGTTAAAATTTTTTCTGCAACTCGAATGAAATTTGTCTTAATAATCTTAAGTTTTTAGCAACTAGTACTTGACTTAATTTCATTTTTACATCATTATCAATTTCGTAAGAATGATTTTACACGATTTTTTCTAAAATGTTTAGGTAAACATACCTTTTACCTCGTGATACTCCATTTCCTTTCGTTAAATAATTCTTTCTAATCATAGTGTCAGTCCCTTGAAAGCTTTTTCTAAATTCTCTTTTCTGTTTTTATCGCAATTCGAGTACAGTTTAAAAGCTTCAATCAACGATATGAAATCCCTGCCTCAGAACTTTTTTTCTAATGTGAATGTGTTCGATATCGACTGATGAGACACGCCTTGCGGATGATTTCTTTGATGACACAGAGTTCCTAGTGATTACTCAACGTTTCATGAATCATTAGATCAGATTAAAGAGGAATTTTTACCAGAGGCTACGGTTTTATTTAACTTACTCAAGGAGGAAGATCGAAGTGGAGTTTTCCAATTCAATAAAAAGAGAGAGAAGTCTGCATTAAAAAGAAATGCTTCTAAGAGAAAAAGAATATGGTGCAATTGGTATGAAATATTTCTGTAGAAATAACCAGAAATAAACTATTTTACTTTGTTGATGGTGTTCGAAGTAATCAACGAAGTTGCACTTGTTCATTTTGATACTAGGATGCAACTTTGAAGAAATGCTTTGAGGAAACAGATATTAGCAATACATAATAAACATCTTATCTACAAAATCCTATTTACAAAAGTGTCAGTTTCGACGGGGCCTCAAAAGGTATTGAGATCGATCGTGCAATCGAAAAATGAAGAACTTTAACTTTTATTTAGTTAAATACAACCACATTAGATGCATCCTATCATGCTGCACGCTCGGTGAGAGTCAGGTGGAAAGTCCTTGTTCTTGTTTTGTTCCCCAAAGAGAATTGATGCACTTTCATAGGTTAACCGCTGCACACTCCTTTCTATGTGTTAAACTCTATTGAAAACGATCTGGGAAATGCACTTTCGGGCTGAACGAGCAACCCTGGTAAGGAACTTTGGTGGGGTAGACGAGGCAGAGTTCACTCTATCACCTGACAGGGTAGACGATTCGGACGAAGGGTCTTCAGTAGAGCACGAGGCAGGCTTCCATATACACTCATGCTCATAAATTAAGGATATTTGAGAATCACTGGAAAAAAGTGCACCAGGGAGTGAAAGAATTTCTGATGGAATAGAACCACACATCTCTTCTGGAATAACGTGCGATTGTTTCAAGCTGAAGTAAGCCACCAGATGGCTCTAAAAGTACGTCATAAGTAGGTCGTTTAGAATGTTGCCGCAGATGGAAGTATCTCAGGAACTGGCAATCGCACAGTGTCACATCGAGGCTGTGGTAGCGGTTCCAAGAGGATGTTATCGTAAGTAGACGATGCAGTACAGGTCTACTTACTACTGCTACTGCCCTGGTTACAACGCCGCAAGACGACCGATATTTGGTAATAACTGCCAAAGGAAACAGGCAGAGTACAGCAGCATACCTGTACCGACAGCTGTCGGCATCCACATTACCACAATTTCGAGGCATACTGTGTACAGACGGTTGGGAGAGTATGGCCTATATGTCCTCAGGCCTGTCAGATGTGTTCCACTCATGGGAGCTCACTGTCGGTTAGCCTGGTGCAGAGAACATGTTAACTGAACAAGAGCACATGTGTTGTTTACTGACAAATCCAGGTTGTCCCTGCAATCTGACTCAAGTCATATCTTCATATGGAGAGCAAGCACTATATGAAGATATGACCAGGGATCAGTTGCAACCCAGAAAATGCCATTGAATACAACCGTTACGGTGGCACTGGACTTCTGGTTTGGGGTGGCATTATCCTGGTTTCTCGAACTAGTTCTTCATGTCCAAAGCGGAACCATGACAGGCCAGATTTGTAGGGATATCATTCTGTAACAACACGTTCGTCTGTTCAGGGGTGCAATGAGTGCAGATTTTCTCTTTATGGATGACAACGCCCGTCCTAACCGTGCAACCATCGACGAATGCCCTGGAGAAGAGGATATCACCCCTCTGGAATGGCCGGCTTTCTCTCTCGATTTGAAACCGATTGAGCATGCATGGGATATGCTCGGGTGACGTGTTGCAGCACGTCATCCACCTCCTAGGTCTATTCCAGAACTTCGCATAGCATTGATTCAAGAGTGAGATGGCCTACCCCAAGATCAGCTGGATAATTTGGTGCTCAGCATGACCAGATGTTATACTGACTGTCTTGCAGCACATGGCCAACATATAGACTATTAACCTTCATGTAAACAAATATACTGTTAGTTTTTCTACACGAGACATGTATTCTCCATTTGTTCCAGGGAGCATTTCCCTAATTTCATTGGGTACTGTGGTACATGTACCATTTTTGTATTAAACAGGCTTTATGTTTACAGCAATTTTGTTCTTCTTTTTAGGCTTAATTCGTACAAACTGTCATTGTCCTTAATTTATGAGCATGAATGTATATTAATAGATAGAGAGAGACACAGACACAATTTTGCTTAACAGCATCAGTTGAATAACCTTATCAGACCTGCTGGGTACGAGAAAAGGGAAATCGGAGGGCTGATAAAGTGGTTGCGTGAATGTGTCGCATCAGAGGAACACATGAGATATTGTCAGCAAGTCCGCAGACACAAGCACTGCACTTTTTCTATACCCTGGCATGGGCGTAGCACTCACTAATCTCTTGAGATCACGTGATTTGTGTACAAAGTTGGAGGGATAATCTTGGTCATTAACCCTATCGAAAAACTCACCAGGTAGCCTCAATGGTACTCCGAACCCAAGATCAGCTAGGGTACACTGCAGATCTTGTTTGAGTGCCGAACGTAGTACAAGTAAAATTCTTCAGAGGATCTCAATCAACGTTCCGTTGAGTGACATTTGGTTATATTTTTAAAAGGGCGATACCACTCTGCAATCAAGCAGTTTGCTTGAGGATGAAAGCTGTTGTATGTGTTTCGGGAACACCTAAGCAGTTGGATAACGAGCAAAACAAAGCAAACTCAAATTGTCTACCATGGTCCGTCGTGGTGGTAGAGGGTACACCATATCTGGTTATCCATCACGTAAAGAATGTTTCCGCAACTCTTGAATGTGTAATATCCTTCAATGTCTCAGGCTCGGACCATCGGCACACATTGTGAGGCAATACGTGAATCCGTTGGAGTTCGGTAAAAGATGAAATCGAGTTGTACTTGATCGAATCGGATTGAAGGTATGAGGAAATTGCCAACAGGAGCATTTTTGCTCCTATGAACCTTCAATTTCTGGCATGAAACACAATAATTGACCCGTATTACGAACACAGATAGTCATATGAAGAGACACACATGACCAAAAAATCGACTTATTAAATGGATAGAAAGCCAGGATGGGCAAATCGATGAACACTCCTCGAACGCGTCATAGTGGAATTCTTTCGGTATATAGGGAAGTGTTCCAGTGGACTAATCAGAGTAAAGGTCTACATCATAATTTGAAGAAAAAGCTTTCTTTTGAATGACAACGATTTACTGATTGCTACTAGCTTTGTCAATTCAGGGCCAGAATAAAAAGCTACAGTAATTGCAGAGTAATAAATAGTGGCTGGAAATGAAATGACTGAAATGCGAGTATCTATTATATTTCAAGAACTAGGAATGTGTCGAATGTAAGAAAAAATTTGAGACGAAAAATCTAAATGACGAATCTGTCTAGGGCAACATTTTACAGTTTTCTAACGAAAGGCGTAAATCACTGGCTTATAATCCAAGAATAGTGTAAGCTTACGAGCCTCGAGCATATGGAAAATTTTGTGGCAGAATAGGCTGCGAGGAGCTCTTGGTCATAGGCGTTATATTGAGTTTCATCGAGTGTCCTTCTGCATGAGGAAAAACCAAGAGGTTGAAGTTTATCACTTTTCATTTGGTGTAGAGTCTCCAATTAAAGTTGAACAGATGAAGATAGATAGTGCTAGAAGCGTAGCATCAACAAGTGCTTTTATACATTGTTTGAAAGCCGAGATCTCTGGTGGCGACCAATTGATCTTTCGATTATCTTGATTTTTACGAGAACCTTAAAGAAAATCATGCAAAAAGATTTGTTTATAAGCCGCTTGTGGAAAAAATCTGCGGTACAAATTTATAAGACCTAAAAATTTATCTAATTCAAAAATGGTCTCAGGCTCTTTGAAATCTACTACTGCTTGAAACTTGTTGGGAATGGGTTTAACACCTTGCGTTGTAATGATGTGTCTCAGAAATGCAACTTTGATACACCGAAAATACACTTCTTGACATTCAATTTCAGACCATACAGCTGAAGTCGCTGATTTCTCTGCCATAAATGGCCATGATGTTCTTCATTATTCGAATAACACAAAATTTCACCTATCTAAAAATAGTAGAAATTTAATTCTTTAAGCACCTCATGCATAAGCCTCATGAAGATTTAGGCCGTATTTACAAGGCCAAAACTCAGGCGAGTTTATTCAAACAAGCCCATAGAGTAGTAACCGCAGTTTTGGGTATAGCACTTTCAAGAATTGATGAATAAGGTGTGAATTGAATTAAGGCAACGTGTTGAGCTTCCTATAATCGCCAACAGGATGGATAGTGGAATCTTGTTAATAACGCAGTGAAGAGGGAAACTCAGAACCTCTTAGATGTTCGGATACCATTTACTTAAGTAGAAACTTGAAGTCAGCTCTCCCTACATCGTGACTCTTCGGATAAACGTCATGGTTTGGATGAATAGGTGGTCCACGATTGAGAATGTGGCGAGCCGTAGTGTGGGCAGCCACTTTGCCAATCAAAGATGAATTTGTCAAGTCCGGAACACAGATAGGAATTTATCATAGCTGGACGTAGCAAATGGTAGTAATTTCCACAAGAACAAGAGAACGCAAGAATGTTTGTGGATTAATGAGGCGTTTATGGTTGACTACAAAGTTGAAACGTTGCAATATGTCTGCACCACGAATAAGAGAACTGACATCAGCGATAAAAAATCATATAAAAAGTTTCCGAAGGTCTAAGTCCAGCGGTCGATGCGTCGTACCGTAAGGATGAATCCTGGTGTTGTTGTTGGTGGCATAGATGAAAAAATCTACTGTGGAGAGTTGGGGTTTGTTGTTAGACGGAGGTATGACGAAAATTTCTAAACCAGAGTCCACAAGAAATTTAAGAACGGTTTTCCTGTCCTAAACGAACAGTCTGCTGGAGATATTACGGACCTCTACCATCCCAGCTGTGGAAGAGTCGCTGCGTTTGCTGAGTAAGAACAGGGTTGGTTGCATTGTCGAGTCTTCTCTCTAAAAGGAACGTTAAGTTCTACGCGAAGTGTGAATGCTTGAGACCAACCCAACGTGCGACTTCGCGAGTAGTATTCTCAATTTGCCAGCGCCACCGGGAAAGATTCAGAGGAATCTCGAGGTTCGTTCCATGCTGCACATGGAGGAAGATAGCTCGATGTCAGCTACCCAATCTGTAATGTCTGCTAGCTTCTCAAAGGTTTCTGAAGAATCGATGTGTGTGGGTAGACGGTGTAACCACAAGTTTTTCAGAAAGTCATCGGACTATTGGCCAGCTGAGAGTTTTCACATCTTGGGGAGAATTTAGATAGCGCGATCGTCTCCGTTTTAGGTTGGTAAATAGTTACTTCACCTTCAAAGGTTCCGAAGTGGTAAACTCTTTCGTCTGATGATCCGTGACCGTCCGATATTTCTCGGTACTCGGTGGATTAAGGACTAGATCCGAAACTTGCTCTGGCGCCTCTGTTTAAACGTAGGAAACCAAAGCAGCGTATTTGGTTTCATCGCTCTAGTTGTTCCCTAAGCGTGAAGGCATGGTCGCACTACATTGTCTAAAGGCGGCTATTTGAACGGGGCAATCGGATGTCCGATGCTGCGTCAACAGAAGGTGGTGGAAGGCAGTCATCGCCTCAAAGCGAGGAAAAGTTATAGGTCACAATCTCGGGGAAACGTGGTAAGTAGTTGAATTTAAGTCGCACTAGGGGAGCAACACGGCGGGATATTGATGACGGTTCGCGATCAATCCCGAAGAAATAGATCCAAGAACAATACCTCTTAATTCTGAACCACTGTCAGATGACAAGGTCAACACCTGAACTGGAACCCCGCGAGGCCACAAGAGATTTAACATGCACTAGCCCTAGGGTATTCGACTGTCTTTGGTTGAATCGAGTTTGGAACTCGCAACCCTACGGTTGCAAATCCACGACTCTACCAACTGGGCTACTGCGGCGCGGAAACGAGGGGTGAGCGTGGTTCGATGGTTACCACCCTCGGCTAAATAAAGCAAAAACATAATTACGATTGTTTCAATCGTGCGTGTTACGTGAACAAAAGGTACATGTCAACATTGACGGGGTTCAAAAGGTATTGAGTCCGATCGTGTAGTTACAAAAAAAATTTGAAGCTTAAAATTTTTATTTATAGTTATACAACCTCGTTAGATACATTTAACCATGCAGCTCACTCAGTGAGTGTCAGATAGAAATTTCAGAGCGGAAAATGCTTGTTTTCTTCAAATTGCACATGATACAAATTGACGGCCATTCAGCACATGGCTGTACCTTGGGGTTGATGATCGCTAGTCTCAACTGATAATGTGTATAACATGATCGTATATTTGTAATTTTAATTCAGTATTACACTTTACATTCTTATATATCGAGGCAAAGGCTGACAAAAACCAAAGTTCAAAATTTCAATGTTAACTCTCTGAGCCTCACAAGATTCCTTTGAAATGCAGTACTTAACCGTTTTACTCACACGTACACACAACACACATAATGACTAAATAACCACATGTATTAGTTCAAAGAATCCTACTAAAGATTTTATCGACTGGATGATCTAAATTTGTTTGAAGTCATACAGGGAAGAATTGAGATTGTCAAACGAATATATGGGTGTGCGTTCCTCAGAGGGTTACAGCCATGCAAAAGGGGCTATAAAAATCAAAATAATTTGAATTATTTTGTAAAGTAATTGCATCGTGTATGCTGTTGTAGTAGAATTTATAAATTTAATACGTTAGGAAGGCTCGAACAACAGAATATATTTTACTCAAAAACTAATATTAAAACATAGTTTCGTGCAAAAGGGAAAATATAAATAATTTTAATAAAATACTTCTATTTTCGAAAAAATTAGAAGCTCAGATTTATTAGAATTTGATTTTTATACCACTCTGTATCGTAGTGACAGTCTATCTTGTAACCTTTGGAAAATATTTGTTTTAGAGGTTTTATCTTTTAAATGTTTATACGATTTTTTTACATTAATAATATTTGAGTTTGTATGACAGCTATTCACACTTATAAAAATAACTTTCTATTTCAAGGGGAAAATATTATAACTTATAATTTTTCAGGTACTTTTATTACAAGACTTTCATGTGATAATTAAAAGAACAGTTTGAAGAATTATCTCCCGAGTAATTATTTTTAAATTAAGTACCTTCGGTGTCCATACACACGTTTTAAACATTAGTCCAATTTGTTTCCTCTTATTTTATATATATATATATATATATATATATATATATTTCACTTAGATACTTCTTTAATAATCACGACAATGATTTGATTTATCTGATAGAGAAACATAATCTTTTCCTGCTTTTATGAAATTAAAGCAACAAAGAATACTGTTTGTTATTCCTACTCGATTCGTGGCATACATTTTACATTTGAAAATAAACAAAGCACCCTATATTTCAGGATAGAAAAGACGAGCTTCCATTATACGTATGGAATACATTCTGTTTGTGAAACGCTGTCTGAACACTGCGGGAATCTAAACTCTCTTGCAATATCATGATTGGATACGATTATATAATAATCATGACCGATGCAAACATTTGAATACAAACTCTTACATGGAAATATGTTTTTGTGCATATAAGTAAGGAAATAAGAAATCAATTTGCTTTGGGAAATAAAATGCAGGGTTATTACAAATGATTTATTGGATTTTTAAGTCCCATAGTTTCCAAGCTAAGTATCAACTTGTGAGTCGTTGGTTTGGCAGGTTTGATACCTCCCTGGGTGCATTTCTCTCAGCTGTGTCAGTAACATATTTCATTTGTCCATTACTTGACATTGTTTGTCCTATGTTTGACTCATCTTCACCAAATATGGACTTTGCGCCATAAAACTGAAAACAATCTACTACGGATATTACTTGTTTGTGCCAAATACGTAACGAAAGGGAATATCTCAAATTGTAAAATTCGCAAGTGAAGACTTCTTGGGACACACCAGACGATATATCATACCTCTATATGTTGCAATTGTGATTGATTCAGCAGCTAGAAGATGATTACGGAAATTGCATATTCCAGCAAGATAGGGCACCACTTCATTGTCACATTATAGTACACTGCTACCTGAAAGATAAACCACACCGGTGGATCGTCGATGTGGTGGGGATGACTTAGTGCATATCTATCGACTTTAAGACCTGTGATCTGTTTCCTTTCGGGCAACGCTAAGGTCTCCTCTTACGTGCCCAATTACCAGCAAAATTGGATGAGATCCGGGACCGAACCCCTCCGCTGCTTTAATAACCATCAACGGCGAAATGCTATAACGCTTGTGGGCTGAACTTGACTACCGCTTGGACGTGTGTCGTGTATCGAGAAGAGCACAAATTGAACATTTGTAGCGTTATGACTAAACCATAGGTAATCTCTAGGTCTTTTTTATGTAGCACGCATTGTATTATGTGTAACACTTTGCGAAATATAGTGTTTTGAAACCAGATAAATATTTGTAATATCCTCATAAGTAATTTTACCAAGTGAAACTAATAGTTTTCATCATTTTACTGGCGCAGCGTCTCCGTTATTGGACCTTGCGCCCTAAAATTCCATTCCGTCATTTAATTAAAAATCTTATTTTAATCCAAGAAACACCGTATTTCAAGGATGAAAATGTGAATTTTAAATGAACAAAAAAAATACTTACGCGAAAACAACTAGTGGATACAGCACTACTTCGTCTTCTTGAAGGCCCGGAGGTAAGAAGAGCCTAACTTGTGCTTCTAAAAAGAAAAAGGTTTCTTCCTTTGTAACATCGAACTAGGAAACTGCAGTTTCATAACTAACATGTGCTAAATGAAACTACTTACTGTGTCCATCTTTTAAAGGAACTTGGAAGGTCCGGATTTGTGGCAGTGCTTTTTTCTCTATCAGATCTCTCAGATCGTCATTTGTGTCCAATATATCTGAAACATGGAGTGAGAACGATTTAGAAATAAATACATACTTGTTTAAATTTTATGTATTTGCAAGGTTTAAACAATGCTTTTATTAAACAGTGCATACCTACATATTACATTTTAGGGTAAATTAATTTTTATACAGCGTATGAATGCTTTTTGAATGCGTATAAATTGATTTTTTATAGTATTTGAAAGTCTACCCTTTCCGATTTGACAAATGTAGGAAAAGGAAAAGATGCATCGTGTGACTAATCCATTATCTAGTTTGTTTTCATTGTCTCACTACAGTCATGCTACTCTGGGACTATTTAGACCGGGACTTAAGATGGATTCTGAACCACTTAAAATATTTCTGTATATACAGAATTCGAACCGCAGAGCGTGAAAAGTTATAGATAAGTGGTTATTATGGACATTTTGAGCAAAATATGTAAAAACACAATAGCGTTAATGTAGTTTATTCTGACTAAATTTTTAAATTTTCATACTATTATAAAACTAAAAATTCTTACATTCTGTGTTTCAGATTTGTTTATAAATAATTCAGTATGCGATCAAAACCTTAAGCAGAAAATAAAAGGGAAAACGAATTGAAGTTTACATTTGTCAGCTGAGTTGTTTTAATACATTATTTCTACGTAAAAGTCTGCTAGAATTTTACAGCAACCGCCATGTAATATAAAATTGATGAATTTCTAAGCAGCGCATCGTTCTCAAAATAAACTCGATCGGATGCAGAAATTTCTCCGGATAATAAATTAAATCAACGTCCTCAACAATTAGATTCCTTTTCATCAACGTATCCCTGAAGCCATATGCAAGTCTAGCGTGCATATAAAATTTCAATTTGAGAGTATAGTGCGCCCACCTTGAAATAAGACTTGACTCAGAGCCATGGTGAAGACAAACTTCATTCGTTCACGATGGCTCCGCTTGACTTCTACGTCACGATTTGATGAGAAGAAACAAGCAAGCGTCAACTGAACTTTAACGGAATAGGTACCATATTCATTATTTAGCGCTCTTTATGGCATTTTACTTGTTCTCGAAGAATTAGTATACACAGAAATCAGAATTTCAGTGTCCAGTATTTACATTTTTGTCGCTAAGATATCGTTGAAAGTTGGTATCGACAAAATGAGGTGGGATTACCCAGAAACGTCCACAAGTAATTCGCACAAGGATTCGGAAAAACATTGAATTCGTTTAATCTTCCAAGCCAGTTGCTGTATTTTTGAGAAAGGAAACGTTGGCAGGATTTTCTCATTTGCAATCTTAGAGGGATGTTCTATTTCTAACCGCCGTTAACCCATCATGGGCACACTATACTTGTGGAGAGAATTATGCATTGCTGTTATAGTCAGTTCATTAGCTTCTTCCAGATTATGATGTTTGGGAAACATTTTTGTTCAAATTTGCAAACACAGTTTAATAGTTTTTGGCTTACTACATTATAAGAAATGATTCAAATTATGTGGTCATGATGCAACTCTATATGTGTTTTTCTGTAAAGCTATATAGAATAGGCACAGGACGCTACTGATTTGGAAACCTCTTTCGAACTTGAAGTGTAACTTGGCATGTTACTCGAATGCAATTTCAGTGTGTCGTTTGTATTAAAAGTTAACACAGAACGTTGTCAAAAAGTAATAAATCAAATTTGATCTTAAACGGAAATGTTTTTCTTGACAGGTGTTTTTTTTGTTTACACTGAAAAATAGAAAAGAAACTCATGTCCTTGTGTTTTATCGCATAACCTTCAACAATTCAAACTTACTCAATACATTTCTGAAAATAAACAATATAAAAATGTCTTACTCCTATTCCTCAACAATTTTCAAGACGATGTTTTTTATGGCGCAAGGGGCAAATTTGACCATTCAAGACGAAGCTTTGAGGGAAATCTGGCCATAAAATTGATAGATTATAACGTAGTAAATCTCAATCAATTGTATTTTATTGGCACTTTTATATCCTGTCTTCCAATTATATCAATATTTGCTTTTACACGTCACCATTAGGAACGATGATGTGTTAGTTTATTATCTCCTTTCAAGCTATTAAGACCTGACTCAACTCTAAAAGCAATTTAAATTCAAGAAACCATATATGTATGATCAAAACTCGGGTTTCTCTTTCAGCGATGAAAATTTTATGGATTCTTACTCTTCAATAAAGCTATGATCTTACAAATTCTCCAACTCAAATTGACTGAGTGTTGGTGCGATTGTAGCCAGATAAGAAATATCGATTTTTCCTATAAATGGAAATGATGTAATTTAAAAAACCTATTTGCTTACAGTGCAACGGAGATTATTGCTCCACAAAACCAACAGCCGATGTAGCATTCTATGCCGCAATTTGGAAGATCTGAAAGCTTTACTTTTATTCGGCTTTAAGCTATGTTCTTTACCGAATCCTGCACTTCTAAGTTCTGCATGGGTAGTAAGGATATTAACTCACTCGGGAATTGTATCGGTTGGAAAATGAGTAATAAAAGGAACAAAGGATATGCTTCATAAAATTTTCAGGTTTTATGATTACTATATTTTAACAATAACTTCCGAGCATATTGTAGAAATATTTAAATAAGTATATATGTATGTAGTGCAAAATCTAAAAGGACTTTTACAAACTGCGAATACAGCAAAGGTTTACAGAGTGTGTGTTCCAAGTTTCTTAACTAATTTCAATCAGTATTTTGAAAATCAGAATGTTCCTTTCAAAATAAGGGTACCGGGCAAGTAGCCATGGATTACAGCTTTGATTCTTTATTCAGCAGGCTCCATATATGAATTCCGATTATAGAATAGGTTCACGGTTAACTTTAAGCCGAAAGAAGTGGTTTCATTTGCCCTCGTGTAGCATAAAAGGGGGTAGCACGACACATCAAATTTTAAAATAAAGTGTTATGCTTTTCTAGTGGGTGATATGTTGCCGATTTATATGAATCGAATGTGGAACCATTTAAAAATTATATAAAAATCAATCAATTTCTGCTAAATATGCATTTGAAGATAGGTAGGGAGCAAGGGAAAATCTTCAAAATTCATTCTGAACCAATTACTATCCTACAGATTTTAAAAAAATTATTGTTTACCACTCACTCCCAGACATTTTACTAATATATTTAGATTATTTATTTAAACTACCATTGACTTAATTAAAAAAAATACTTCCCAATACTACTTCAAGAGTGGGGCACCGCTTATTGGGGTAAGCGGACTGTTTTCTTGTTTGTAATATGTATATATTATGAGTGGGGCAAAAGTGTATCATTTCATTCATCCCCTTCTTTGGTTTGTGTAACTTCCCTGGCGAAATTCGAAGTGCTCTAGCTATAAAACGCCTTCAAGTATTTCCAGCTGGTAGCAACCCCTATTTTAATCACACACAAGTTTATGTTCAGTGGGTGTACTTACTCCCTAACGTACTTGTTTCACTTCAACCACTATTATTTTACCGTTTGTATTTATTTGAAAATGATGGACTATTTACCCTTTCATGCCCATTTCCGATCTTACCCAACAGAGATGATCTGTAAG
The DNA here is from genome assembly GCA_933210815.1 of Meta bourneti. Taxonomy (NCBI): domain Eukaryota; kingdom Metazoa; phylum Arthropoda; class Arachnida; order Araneae; family Tetragnathidae; genus Meta; species Meta bourneti. The sequence continues at coordinate 73,063,887 of OW119924.1, read as the reverse complement.
AACACAGAAACGCACTCAAATATTTATACGGCATCACTTACCGAACGTCTGGTTATAGATGGAACGCATCTCAACTCTTGGAATACCAGGCCCAAGACATTCTAAGATATAGTAATCCGAGTTTGGACTGAACGTGACGTCATAGTAGAGACACGTGTTGCCTTCTTCACAAGTTAAGCACTTGGTGAACGTTGCGGATCGGGCTTTCTTTCCTGACACTGAAAATAGATGGCGCTCTCCTGGACGGTTCTCCAATGTTGTTAAATAAAATCTGAAAGAAATGATATTCTGTAAATGAACAGAATAATATTCAACAGAACCTTTATACTCATTGGCTATGAGTATGTCCTATTGCCTATATGTTTCAGTCGTACATAATAATATGTCCTTAAATACTATAGAATTGTGGCAACACGGAGAACGAGTATGAGCGAGTGGAGCATGCTCAGGATTTCCAACCATGGGCAATGGTCCCGAGGTTGACGGTTTAAATTCTGACAGATAAAGCATTATGACTGACCTTAAAACTATATATAATCCTTTATATTTATCAACGTGTAAATAACCACTCATAGTGCGCTTTTGTTAATTAATTAAATTGTATTTGTGCTTTTTTTCTGACGTTTTTGACTGTGTCCTAATCCTCATAATTACAGATGGTCCAAGAGTGAGGAATGCAAAGGAATACGCGATCAAATGATAACCTAATCCAGATTAATCACAAAAGTAAAATTATTCTAAATAGTTGGAAAGAAAATTAATAAACGAGGAAAACAATACAAGTATATACAAATCAAGAAGAGGCGTGCGCTTTTGACAATCGCAAGCTTTGGGATTAATCTTTTTTCAATAATAGTTTGTTCCAAGGGTATTTTGGTAAATGTTATTTGTATTTATGCATAAAAGTATCACCAAAGTATCAAAGTTTACCCTAATACAATAATGGAAATCTTCAGGAACTGAAGGATGCCATTTCACTGAAAATTAATGGTTGGAGAACTTGTTTAGAACAAATCAGAAACATGCCTCCAAAATGAAGAGATAAATAAATAAAACATCAAATTCGTTTCCATCATGAGTATTAACCTTCAAGATTTCAAATCTGATCATATTTTCGTTTTGTAAATTTGTATTGTAATGAAATTTTGAGACTGCATAGTTGCCACTTTATTTTCTTTTTATTCTATTCTTTCAGAGTTATATTTCAATTTTCACATTCCTTTGACGAAATTATTCTCTATCCTATCTTACTCTATGATTTCTCAAGAAGGAAGATCCATGACCCTGTTTGACTTAAATTTGATTCTAAGCTTAGTGGTGACATAACAGTTATAAGCATAATTATATAATTATCATACTATGTTACCATTTCTCAATTACTTAAAATTTACTTAATTTTTATTTGTTCCATATAACACCACTAAACCAACCAAAACCTAAAGTTCACTCAAACAGTTAGGCTTTCATAACTTCCATCAGGAAATGTATTTGGAGAAATAATTTTAATGGTTATCTGTTTGGTAAATTCCAAAAGTACTGACAAGATATCTGATAAAAAAACAACCGTTTTGTTCAAAATTAAATCATTGTATTCTGAAAGCACTCATTCTCAGCATCGAAAGTTATTTATTTAAAGAAAGAAATTTGTTTACTCTGTAAATGGATGGTAGTACTCTGTTGTATTTCTATCCGATAGCGTAAGTAATGAATTGAGAGTGGATGGAATTAAATATTGATAATAACATAACTTGGAAGTTTATTATTGATAGCTGGAATTGGATTTACAGGTTTCTCTAACACCTTCTCGGTAATGGGAGGAGGGAATGGGGAATCATTCCATCTAAACAGTAGTGCTTTCTATATTCAGCTGTACAGAAATATCGTCTCATATTACAGCTAATAGATTTTATCTTTCTCTGCTTTCTAGCGTCTCTATTTGTATTTATATTTTAATGTATTCACTAAATAACTAAGATTCTACAGCTGAGAAATATTTTAGAAATGAAAAGAAAAAGTCTTTATTAATATTGTTTTTTACTTGCAACAATTTTTTTTTCCACATTTATGTCTAGCATTTACGTAGAGACTTATAATCTAAATCGATTACAAATGCACACAAATGTTGAAAAAGTGAACTCAAGCGTTTTATAAAAACTCTGAAAATGAGAGAGATTTCAAAGAACACTGAGAAAATGTATGGTATAGGTACATGTATATGCTTAGTTTATCAATTTCTGAAAAACAAGTCTTTAAAATAATTAAGTACAGTAACTGAAATAATGCTTACACTGTATTTGAAGCTTCATGGTAGGCAACAATTCTAGATGTATCATATCTGCCCTGAGTTAGGAAATCTACGTGCCTCGTCTGAAAAGTAATATATATTTGCATTCAGATTTAACATAAAGTATTCAAGGGTAAAATGTTTTCCAAGTGCTTCAGCATACACTTCATCATTTTGATCCATATTTAATTTCACGTTATACAGTTGAATGACATTTTCTGCTTTATTGAATTGTATTCATCTTTGTTTCCATTGCACATTATACTGCCGGATTACAAATAAAACATACTAAGTCAAGCACAGTTCTGAGAAAACGGAAGGGGAAAATTCAACTCACTGTGCTATACTCCGTTTTTCTCAAGAAATTTAACCTACACACAAAGACAAAATGACTTAGTGAACTTCGCACAATACTACAGATCAACACATTCTGATATGGAAAACTAAAAATTCATATACGAAAACTTTTACTTAGTGTGTTTTACTTGTAAGCCTACGATATTTCAACATTAAATTTCGATTTATGTTATTTTATATCAAATAATATCCCATATTCCTTGTTCAGGTACTTAGGTATTTCAATTAACGTCACACTAGAACAACACACGGGCTATTGTATTCCTTATTCATAGTTGATGGAGTCGTTTTGTTTTCACTTCTTATCAGACATGTCTACAATTACACCGTATGGAAGAAGCAAAATCAATAATCCGTTCACTTTGCGAACTGGCCAAATGACCACCGCATTAAGGACTTCCCTAAAATTCTTGACAATACAGTTGCAAATACTGTAGATTCTATTTTACAGGATCATTATAATAATTTTTCCTCGGTCTACCCAAAGGCCGTCGTGTTCACGGGGGCAGGTGTACGTTTAATCTGTCGAGGCATCAAACGTCCTCACGTTGGCGTGGTGTGGAAGTTTGGATAGAGAGATGCTAGCTCATATGTTGTTCTCGTCATCTGACCATGGTTCGAAATTTCGAGGCGTTGTCCTTGGATCTTTCCTTCGGGATTGATCCAGGAGCAGACGCCAATAGTCCGTTGTGTTGCTCCAGAGTGTGACGTTACTTAACTGCCTACCTACCTAACAAAAATTTCAGATTTTTGTTGTGTTGCTCATTTCCTGATGCCCAAGATGCTGGTGACGGTCATAGGATAAAAAATAACCATGCTGACAGCACATTTTTGATCCATTGATCCATTCTGACCTAGTATGACGAGCATATATTTTTACATTTGTTACATAATGTATTTGTCTACGTTGTTTTGTTATTACATCGTTAACACGTTTCGTTCTTAATGGGACACTTTTACGAGATTTTACATTCCAGCGCAAAATGTATTAATAAAAATTCATAAGATTCAACGCATATGATGTAAAATTAATTTCAATAAGACTGTATTAAAGAAGACTTCATTTCAAGACAGTTACAATTGCCTGCCCCATTTAGCTGTAAACCTAAACATAAATAGGGTATAAAATTGGTTCACAAAATTAAATTGAATCTTGGAAAAATGAAATTTCTTCTATGATGAGGCATATTGTGTAATTAACGACTACAATACATTATTGAGAAGTTGAAGGGCAGTTTAGGTACCTTAATAATTATAAAGCGGGATAAAATACAATCATTCATGATAGCCACATTATTTACGTTCATAGATTAAGAACTATTGCTTCAATGAACGAGTAAAAGAAGATTGGAATTTCAAGAACGATTTATAGATTCACTTTTTTTTTACTTTACGAGGTATACTTTATCGTTTAAATGTGGAAGGTTGGCTTATATGGTAGTATAGTTAAGTATTTTTAAATTGGGAGCAGGTGTTACCAGAGAAATTTCCGGAAGTTACGACTTAAGAGCTTTGACTTTTGTCTTTGGAAACCTAGTTTAGCTAGCTTCCTTGAAGTATCGCCCTTTTCCACTTTTTCTAATTAAATCTTGAAAGTTTCCGCTTGACAATAAACTGGAAATGGTTACCTAACGTCGTCGGCTGTATCTGGAGTTGTGCCGTGCTCAAGAGTCGTGGACTGGCATGTAATAGTGGCACGCAGCTGTAATTATTTGTGGAATGGTGTGCAGAGCCATCAAATACGACAGCTGGTCCCCTCTAGTAATAGTACGAAATAGTTTGACCGCACATCGATACGTCCAGCAGAGATAAGATCCTGCAGCGTGTTGTTTTGCCTTTCGTGTCATGTGTCCAAGGATCTATTTACCACCACGTTAGCGCAAGGTCATACACGGCTCGCTTTTCCCAGGAGTGTCTCCGTGGTGTTGAAACCCTTCTTTGACAAGAAAGGTCTTCATATCTGTCCCCCGCTAATCTTATTTATGAGATATCAGGCCATCAATTACACCCATCCCGGTATATAAGGGAATGTGAAGAAGCAGCTGCAGAATGCTTGTCATAATTTGCCACAAGATTGCAAAAGAATTTTATTTGATTCCATACCACGCCGTATATCGGTATGTATCCCCAAAAAAGCGGATTCTACAGCTCACTAATGTATAACCTTTCTTATATGATCATACGATAATAGTTTGGTTGGTTGGATTGAATTTTATGTCACAAGGACCATATTTGGCCAAATGCGACAAACTTCCTCAAGTAAATGAACATACATACACAAGGAAAGCTTTACTGACACAGAAGAGATATATATACCATGAGTAGGTAGGCAGTTGGTATACCATCGCACTGGAGCAACACAGCGGGCTATTCAAATTAAAATTGGGAGGAATCAAATCTGACAGGAATCGAACCTACACCACCTATAACTTGCAGGTTGCTAGGACAATAGGCAAACCCATTAAACCACGGAAACCCCTCTATAACAATAATATACTCTATATGTGATACTGCGATCATTTATTTATATCTTCATATACATCCCATATGATAATTTTCATTCCAATCGAAAACTAGTTCCGGGAGTTTCTATTTTTTGTTAGAAATAGTGTTCTCTCTAAGACAACATAGTTCTAATTTAACATTTCAAGCTATGAGAATAAGTACTTAACTACAATTCAATTTATGAGCTTAGTGAATTCGTAGCTGTTCCTTATGAATATTATTCATACGGAACATAAATTTTTCATTCAACAATCCTCTGCGCATCTTGTGAAATTAAATATACCTTACAGATACAGATGAATTAAAGTAAATTTCTAATAACGTATCCATACTGGTCTTCCTTATAATGGAAACTGAACAGTATGGAATTAAAAGCTACAAGAATGATTTGCATAATTAGCCACAGGATAGTGTTAGGGTTTTATTTAGCTCCATGCATTAACTTCACAAATATAAGTTACAGATGTAAGGACACATTAAAGTAAATTACTAATAACTAGGATTTATACTTTTCGTTATAGTGGAATCTAAACATGATGAACTACTATTGACTTAAATCTTACAATTAAACAATGCACAATAATTGGATTCGGTTCTGTGACATCCTATAACTTTGTGCAGGAACATACAGGATAACTTTCTTGTATATTCGATTGGATTCCGAATCCAATGATTTGAAAAGCGAGAGAACCCATCACAACATGTCAGCATTATTATTACAAAATGATTCAAAGCACAGCACCATGGTCTCATTCCTATGCCAATCTGATAGCCGATAATCCTCCTTCAGTCATTTTCATTGAATTTGAAATCTTCGAGTTAATTAAATTGGTACTTTTGATATGCGGCACCTTTCATATTTAACTCTAATTGCGCTAGCAGAATGGTTTCATGTTCTATTAAAGCCTTTGATTCTTGTCATCAAGTAAATGAAAGTACCTCCTGTATCGTACATTTTAATCAATTGTTCACTGGGTAGATGGGATGGTGTGAGAATCTAACCTCTTTCTCACAGCAAAGAGTCGTTTGTGGGTCCCCTGGGTGATTCCCAAGAACTCTATTCCAATTATCCCTCTGCTGCGTAGGCTGGAACAGTAAGCTGAGGTAGTAAAGGAACTTTTATTTCCATTAAAAGAAAGGATATTGCACGTTTTCCTATATATTTGTAGTTTAGCATTCCTATTAAAGTGTTTAGCTAGAATATATATATATATATATATATATATATATATATATATATATATATAACTACTGTTTGAAAATTGCAACACTATGAAAGAATCGTCAGAAATAAATGAAATTTATTCCACGTATTACTCATAGAGGTTGAAATAAACGATCAAATTTACAGAGCAATAAAACAAAATAATGCCGAAAATCAATGTCTTGTGCAGCCACCACAAGCAGCGATGAGAGCCTGTTCACGTCGTGGCATCGAATCATAGAGATTCTGAATATCATGCTGAGGAATGGCATTCCAGATGACCTCTATCTGATGCCAAAGTTCAGCGGTACTCTCTGCCTGACAGCGGTACGAGCGAGTGGCCATCCGATGTAATACCAGACATGCTCAATGGGCGACATATCCGAGGAACGTGCAGGCTATTGGATATCATGGCCGATCCCGCCTACTCCAAATTGTGGGGACCCTGAACAGCGGGCGCTACATCAGGGAAGAAGCGGAACCTGTCGAGCACTGAAGAAGGCTTGTACATTCCGAACTACATGCGGACGGGCATTGTCTTGCTGAAATACAGCTCTGGGTATGCGTTGCAGAAGGGATAGGCCCTCGGGCTCCACAACTTCCCTGATGTAGCGCCCGCTGTTCAGGGCCCCCACAATTTGGAGTAAGTGGGATCGGCCATGATATCCAATAGCGTCCCAGACCATAACGCCAGGCATTCGTCCAGTATGACGCTGAATAAGACACTCCGGGAGAAGGCGTTCACCTCTGTAGCGTCTGACGAGTACACGTCCATTGTTATAGTCAGATTGTAGAGGGACTCATCTGAGAAGACGACTTGTTGCCTATTGTCACGCCATTGACTGTGTTGGTGAGCCCATTGTAGCCGGAGGCTTCGGTGGTTCAGCGTCAAGGAAATCCTGCGCAGGGGAATCCTTGCACGTAGCCCATGGTGCATCAGACGTCAAAGAACCGTGGGGCAGACAATGACACACCTGTAGACGTGATCCAATGTTGCGCCAACTTAAGAGAGGACGCTGTACGGTCCGTCACCGCCATGTGGATGAGGTGTCTGTCGTCCCGTGGTGACGTCATATTGCGTGTCCCACTGTTGGGGTTTCGGCTTGTACGGTTCTCCATGGTCCGTCTCTTCGACACACGCATCACTGTTGTGACTTTACGCCACGTGCGAGTGGCGATTTCACGATACCAAAGTCACCCTCACGGAAAGCAGATCATGCGGCCCCGTTCGAACTCCGTTAGTTCCCTTTATGGCACTCTGCGTTTTTGGCGAGGCATATTGACTTCTAATCAATCATTTACAGCAGTCAAACGACGATACACACATTTTACGCACCTTTGCTGTGCTTTTTATACACAGCTCACTTGGATGTTTAGAGGGTGTTTCTCGTCCCACACATGTGTGATCGCTTTGTAATTATAACCATTTGCATATCCTAATAGTTTCGCTTAATTTGCATGATTCCTTCATGGTGTTGCAAACTTCACAAACAGTAGTGTATGTATACATATATATATATCTTTGTTTTGTATTTTTAATGAAATCAGAGAAGGGGTTGTTAGTATTCTACCACTGGGGTTATGAATTTGGTTTTCGTATTTGCATCTAAATCATTAGATTTTAAATTATAAGATCCCAAAGATTCTTTTAGAAGTTTGAGGTCTAACTAATAAGCGTGTAGCAAAGAATGGCCGTTCAGTGAAAAGTAAATCCAGGTGTTTTAAAATCCTTTCAAAGTAAGACTAGAACGATTTCGTAGGAGGCATTAGCCAATCTTCCATCCGCTATGAAAGCTAAGGATATAGAGTACATTAGTAATCCACAGGATAAAGAAGAAAGCGAAAGTTTAAGTTAACCGAATTATCTCTTATATCAAAACATGCAGTGGTATTGAGAAATGAAAGTGAATATTGAATAGCTTCACAAAGATCCACGAAAGGATTCTTTTTCATTCCGTCGAATTTAATTTATTTCAACAGACGGAATTACATTAACCCTTTGATTGATTACTCTCGTGAAAATTTACGAATCCAGGTCAATGCTGATACACATTAATTCAGTCGTGGGTCTAGGTTACAGTGAAATTTTTAGTTAAATTTTACCTTGTTTTTGAACAATTTAGTGAATTAGTACAAATAATTTTTGATGATCTAAAGACCAGTCGTATGTACTATTGAATTACAAGAGTTTTAAAACAAGCATGCTTACGTGACTTCTGAAATAACTCCATCGCGTTCGATAATTTACGCGAAGATGATACCGTCTGTTTTTATATAGGGTAGCACAAATTGAAGCATATGGAAAAAACACCAATTTAAATAACTTAATTTTCAAATTGAGCTTATTATAGTGAGTTTGGTTTTTAATTTATGAAACCTTGCATTGATGAAATTAAGCGGATCGTTCCTCAACACGATTGTTATTCAAATAATACTAAATAGTCCTAATGCAATTATTTTGAGAGAGATGTCAGTATATTGATAAAATTCGTAAGTCAGGGTTTTAAATTGATTAAAATTGAATAATTCGTTTCTCTGTATCAATTTTATTGAAAATGTGGACGACTAAAGTCCCTTAGAATCAGACAAGTATTTTGAAAATATACAAAATCAGTTTATTTAACAATGGGATAGTAGGCAGTGATCAAACATACACATCCTGCGACGCTAGGTGCAGACGAAAAAGTGATAGAGAAAGCTGGAATATGAACGGGAGTAGTTGAGGGATCATTTGAACCCTACACAGGATAGCAATAGATTAAAGTGAGGAAGTTAATAAAAATAGATATCATCGCGTTTGGTGACAACTGGGGATATCACTTTAACGTGCGTAGAGAGAAACCTTTATCTTATTTCATTTTAATGTACTCGTAAACTCCCCATAAACTATTTAAACCATTTCAACTTTAATGTAAACTACCCCATAAGCTCGGCGCAGCTTGTCCGCTTTTGGATCTTGCGCTATAAAAACCTAACATCCAATCCAACCCCCATAAGAATTTAAGCCACTTGCATTTTAAAGCAAACTTCATAAATATTTTGCTATGGATATTGACAATTTCAATTAAAGCAACATTTTAAATTACTTTGAAAAAAGAGATGAAATAATGAAAAAGGAAGTAGGTTACGAATTTTGTATTTACTACACTATTTTTATACTCAAAACAGTTTGCAGCTGTGTTGTTAGAACGCTGTTAACCACTATTTCTGTTTATCAACGCTACGATTGCTTAAAACTTAACTGAATCAATTGAATGATAAATCGTCCCATTGCATTCCTTTTCTATTACATAAACATATACACGGTTGCTTTCTACATGATGAAATAGAAAAATGGAGTGCACATAAAGTGACTTCCACTTTAAATAATGTACGAGTTCCGAAAATAGGGATTTCACCCGAATAATTTATGGTAGTGGATTTTGGGAAATGCATTTTTGTACGTCCAGAAACCTATACATAAATTTGTGTCTGGAGATTTGAAATGATTTTTTTTTCATAAAGGTAGAAATTCTTATTTATTTTGAATAACGGAATAAAATTCCAAAGATAAGCTGCTTTCCTCATATATAGCCCTCCTAATAGTTTGAGAAGTCAATTATTTCGTGTTATTTTGTTTGCCTTACAGTCACCTCAAGTCAAATTCTGTTAATTCAAACTCTTAGAGAATAAATGTGAAACTAATTTAATTTTATAACCTTCCATGTGGTTTAAATTCATGATTTATAGCCTTTTATATCATCGTCTTGAAAATTTAAATACATATTTTATTTGTTAACAACTTCACTGTAAAATAGTTTTAATGCAAATTCTGTTTTATTAAATTCCTTTTTAGCATCTGCAAACTAAAACGCATCAACAAACACGAACAATATTTTCTTTCTTGCATTATGTCCAGAACATGGAGGGTATCAATGTTTAACTTCACGGGTATAACTTTTGTAGAAATTAATTACTAAAATTTCAGACATCCAAATTAAACTTCTCTGAGGTAAAATTGTAATTATGATTCTCGCAACGTTGAAAGCTAAAATTTTGTTCATTTCACGAATCAAATTATATATAATTATATTTCAAAATATTGGCAATTTGTTTTAATTGGGATCGTTTAATTGTCAAAAATATCTTCTGAAATATCTTTCATTTACTTTTATTATTACTTTTAATAGTAAAAATAATTGCTTATTCTAAGCATCTAGTTAAATTATGCCAATTTAACTTTGAGTGAATATTTTTCCTACAAACATTAAAAATAAATGTATTATTACTAATTTTTTACACAGTTACTATGCTTATTTTATTCACAAAGAAAGAGCCTCAATATCTTCAATTTCAAATAAATGATTGCAATATCTAAAGAGAAGTTATTAAGGTCCAGTTTTTATAGATCATTAAATATTTGGTTAAAAGAAGAAAGATTTAATTGAGGAGTATGGCATTTTAACAACGCTGTAACTTATTTATGTTCTGACTTGGACAACAGGATACATTTTACTCTGAGATTCATAAAACATTTCTGTGGTTGTTTTACGCTGAAGAATCAATTATGAAATATTTTCACCTCTTGAAACACAAAAATGCATGGCACCAAAAGCTAGTTTCATAACTCTTTCTTAAACTACGCAATTTCTGCATACATTACGAGACTTCTCTTCTTTTCTTTGAGCAATTTAATCAGACGATTATAATCCCTTTGTAGGATACATGGTTTCAGTTCATATATCCTACTACACTTGGACTAGTGTTATTGATTTTGAATGCAGATGAAATTAAGTATGCAATGTTCTTGAAAAAGCTAAAGATTTTCAAAAAATATTAAAAAGTTTCAAGGGATTGTGATAATTAAATGAAAAATCAGGTCTTCTTAAGGTTTTTTAAGATCCGTGAGAAATCGACATTTCTCAAACACGTATTCGAATCTTTGTGAAGCTCATCTGAATACTAGAAAGAACAATTTTTTCAGAATTTCCATTTAAATTACAACTTACAACATTACCCTTATTTCAATACTTTTGTCAAAACCATTTCCCCATTTTTATCTGTTTCAGAGACCGATTTTAAAGCATTTTATTTATAAATGTGCAACAGGGGTTATGCTATTGAATACCAAAGCCAAACAGGCAGCAATAATGCAATTTATGCAATTAGACCGATTTTAAAGCATTTTATTTATAAATGTGCAACAGGGGTTATGCTATTGAATACCAAAGCCAAACAGGCAGAAAATAATGCAATTTATGTTTATGTTTTAATTATATGGAATCAAGTGTTCGAAAATTCATAATAAAATTATTTGAGACTGTAGGCATCTCATAGAAATAAAAATCTACGTCGAAATCTGAAGAACCATTTATGCCACCTTCAACCATTATGAACCATATTCCCAAAGCCCTGTTAAATTGTTTACCTAAAATTACAAGACAATTATCTAAAATCTAAAAACTACATTATTAGAATTGATGCAGAATAATCAGGTTTTACTTACGTCGTTATATGCCACAGCAACATGTTGGAAATGGCCAAATTGTCCTTCAGGTAGTGGAAGGCGAATATACCAGTTTTTACCATGCTGACCAAAAAAGATTGGACCCTGAAGATCAACCCAACCTTTTCTGCTCGGCGGACTCTGTTCATAAACCTGGAATCGAAACTTTTACATGTTTCTCAATTTATACAATTTAATTTAGTCTTAAGTTCCTCTATCTGAATGATCCCTTACTTTTTTGGAGAAAAAATAGTATTAAAAACACCTATATCGGTTTTTTTTGCATTGCGGAACATATTTTGTGACTTTTCACTATGTTGCTACAGGTCATTCATTTATAAAGTACATATAGTTAGATGATACCAAAAACGAATTCAAATATTTCGAGCTTACTACGGATGTAACACATAATAGATAATTATGTATAGTACATTATAGATAGTAATATACCCTGAATAAAACACATTATAAATAACTATTTATAAACGTTTTGATATTTCGCAAGCAATGCCTACATTTTGACAAAATATATGCGTAGAAAATTGTCATTTATAATAGAGGAAACGATTTAGAATAAACCATTTTTGTACCCAACAAGAATGTGATTTTGAGCTGTGAAGTGTTTGTAAAAAAATATTTTTAAATAACCATACAAAATACTATAAAAATTGGTAATTTTTAAGGTATTACATATAATTTCGAATAAACAATCCTTCAATTTTTTAGTAATTAAAATATATACAGTGGATTATACAAAAGTATTCGGTCATCTGACTTTTATAATTATTTTCATACATTTTATAAATATGAAGTTAAAATTACGATTTAAAATGCAACCACAAAATATATTTATTTCGAATTTAATTTCCAATCAGATTTTATCTTTTTCTGCATAGAATTTTGAACCAACGTGACAGTATAACCCAGAACGTAGTACTCTGCATAGAAAATTCTAATTGGTATATAAAAAATCAAAACGAGACAGAAAATTAGACTTCAATGTAAAGATTTGCATTGTATACTTATCTTATTTGTTTGAGGAAATTTGAAGAAATGACACATTTAGTGTCATAAAATAATAATTTATCTCTATAATACATATCTTCAAGCTTATGTTAATTTAATTTGGCCCAGTTTCACCAAGTACCTGGTTCAAGCAACGATATCTAGACTTAAAAGTGTAAGACAAAATGCAAAAACAAATTAGACGTATATTTCCGTACTTCTGTGTTGCATTTTTACTTTTTACACCGAATACTATGGTGTGCCTGATTTCATGGGTTACACTGCATATTAAATATTTTAGCTAACACGTTTAATACCTATTCTATTCTTTATATGGGAGACAAATCGAAGAAACCGCCGTTCAGGGTAGTTAAGTTTTAAACTGTATTTTACTACATCTTTCTAAAATACAAGAACACAGTTACAGACATGAGCTGGACGAATACTTTTATGACCCACTGTGAATTACTATTTTATTTTTGGCTTAGAAAAATAGGTGCTTGGAAATTATAAATTATATTCTTCGTAAGGAAGTTGTAAATTATCACTTTTTTAATGAACCATTCAGAAATTCTAAATTTCAGAACTTTGAGTGATAACTCTTAAGACTTATTGTTTCAAAAGTTACCTGTCAAATGTTATTTTCCAATTATTTTACTTCTGGACTACGTTAGAGCAAACAAGTAATATTCTGTTTTTACTTACCACTACGCAATACCATAATTCACCAGCACACTGTGTAACAACGCTAAAGTTCTGTGATCTTGCTAACCATATGACTGCTAAGCTTTGATTATCTATCCACTGAACTGATGTAAAGTAGTGATCCCTATGATAACAAAGAAAATTCAAAAGGCCCCTGAGAAAAATGTATGTTCAGCAATAATTTCTCTACAGCATTTGCTGTGTGCGGTAAGACATTTAATGGCTTTAAACATGCAGGATCTACACTAAGCTGAAAATAATAAAGGCATGGCTAAATATTATAACAAAAATAAAAAATAAGGAAGTCATGCACATAAAATTACATAGTCATAGAAGTTTAGTTCAGTTTTAAATTATTTGATTTTAAAATTTGTAATCGGGTCTTAAATCAGAACAGTTTAAAAAGTATAACAGTTTGGATTTCGTATATTAAAATATTTTTGTATGTTTTGAGTTTTCTCAATTACAATATAAATAAATATTTATATATATATATATATATATATTTAATTTGATCCTCAATGAAGTTTCTTTGTATTTCTCTAAATACCAAAAAGACAACATTGCTCCATGAAAAGTTCTGTTTCTACTCCCGCAACTCTATCTCTTTCAAAACATAATTACTTTAAAGTTACAATTTGTAAAATCACAAAATCTCTTCCTTTTTATATCGCTGCTATTGAATTGAGCATTTGAATGCGTTAAAATTATTTCTTGTAATTCTTGAGTACCGAGAAATTAAAGCGTTTCCCACCAAGACTTGAGAAATTTAATCGGGAAAGCAAAATCATTTAAACAATTATTTATTTGAGTACGTTTTCATCCTTTTGTCAAGGTAAATAGAATTTCAAAATTAATTAAGACATTTGTAGTTAAAACTATTCCTTGAATATATAACTTGGCAAAATAAAGAACCTACCAGAGAGTATACGCAACTATTGTCTGGGATCTAATTCTATATCACTTGCATTGAAATGAACCTGATTTCCATAACTAAATATACAAACTAAGCCATTATATTCCCCTTATTATTATTATGATATTGTTAATTCAGACGATTCAAGTACTCATTTAATTAGATTCTGGCAATGATGAAATAGGAAATACATGAAGAAAACAAACCACAAAAGAAAACAAAACTGAGCAACTAAAGCGTGTAGTGAGAGGTGTGATGAAAGCGAAGCTAAATGCTCGTGATCACAAACCACACATGCACTAACTGGTCTTGAACTTCACGAGGAGGCTTCACGTCTCTCTGAAGAACATTCAATGGATTTCGGACGTCTACCACCCAAAGGAATGTAGAAGGATTCTCTCCTCCAGGCTGAAAAAGAAAAGAGGCATCACGATTTGGTTCAGTAACTGATCCAGATACTACTTCAGTATCTGATTCAGGTTCAGTTCCTACGATTAGGTCGATAAACGGCTAAACCGTTTCGATTTATTCCGAATAAAGAAAAGGTTTTCGTACACACCGGCATTGACGGTGTCGATAACTAGTTCATTTTAGAGGTCAATCCAGAACTGGCGCCGCTGAGTAGTCATAACAGGAAATTGCAGGTGCAGGTAAGCAAGGCGCTCCAGTCACGAACAGAGCATGTAATGAGAACATTCCGGCTTCTGATTTCTCGAGTTCATAGCTGACTGAATTTGTAGGTGGGCGGCTGGACCTACAAATCTGCCGGACCGCGGTACGTGTGAAATCCTCCATTTCAATGAATTGTTTGCGGGGCCGGAGCTCGTACCGGCTCCGGTTTTGTCGATGTGTGTGAAACTAACCAAAGAAAGGGATTCCCTACACAAAAGAGCTGGTTGCAAATACGAGATGTTGTTAAACAGGTAGAACTTTAACTCTTCAAAGAGGTTCGACGAGATATCTTGTCCAACAAGATCTTGCCAATTTTGTTAATGACGAGATATCTCGTCATCAATATATTGCAGTTTTTTTTCTGATGATGAAGTATCTTGTCGATATAGGACTGGTCAGTTTTGCTAATGATGAGATTCCTCGCCAAGACAACTACCAAGGTGGTATAAAGAAAGAGTACCTGTATTAAATATTTAACTATACGTATCAGTAATTGCCCCAATGACACCGAGTTATATGTCACTTTTAATAAAAAGAAAACTTTAATAAAAACAAACAATAATAGTATTATTAAATACTATCGTGCGTTCAAGAACAATAGTATTATTCAATACCATTGTTCTTCAACGCAACTTCAACTTTTCCATCATAACATAAGCTTCTTTAAACCCTCAGAAATAAAAATTTTCGTACGATTGAGTAAGTATTTTTACCCTAGTTATAAGGGATATTAAAAATATTGCGTATTTATTAAAATCTAGTTCCACTTAATGTTTTACGAATGCATTTAACATCGGCTTTTGGCAGGAAACCATTACTGACCAAATATTTTTACTGTAGAACTGTTTATAAACTTAATTTTAATAAAAAAAATTATAAGCATTTTGATAGTATATCTTTTGAACAGATTACAATATGATAAAAAGCCTTTAGTATCTGACAAAATGTCAATTAATGAATTTCTGCTCTAAGCCAAGGATATATGCGATTTGTAAATTATAGGCACTGCATTATTTAGAGGGTTACTATCTTATTTAGAATTATGTGCTAGAAGGTTTTCTTTGAGCAATTCGAATACTAAAATCCCTACAGCTATTTAATTAAAACAATATAATATCAGAAAATATAGATGTAAGCTCTTCGTAAATTAATCTCTTGGGAGTTTGTCATAAACACGAAAGTTTACGAAATTCAATTTTGCATTTTATTAACGAAAATAATGAAAAAATATTAAACTAAGGAAATATTTTTGTTCTTATAATATTAAGATAAAAAATTTTAATAAGAATATTTAATTCATGGAATATTTTATTTATCGATTTTTAGAATAATAATACATTTCAATTACAGAGGGTGTTCGGACATTTTTTGAACGATTTTGATGAGCTGTAAAAACAATTGTTTGCTACGAAATAATTTTATTTTCACAGTAGTTAAATAGTTAAAGTATAACTTATCGTCTGCTAACTCAGAGTTTTATTTACTTTCAAAATGGCGCTTTTAAATAAGCAATGGATGGAAGGCTATGTTTCCTCTCTTTCCGAAGAGAATTATGCTTATTCAATTATTCAAAAACGCTGTAAAAGTCATGGTTTTTCGATATCTAAAGGTACGATAAGTAATATTATTAATAGGAAAGGACAAACGTAAAAGTGGAAAAATACTTCCAAAAAAGTATCCAAAAAAAATTCTGAAAATATTTGTAAGGTAAGATCTTTAATTTTAAAAGAGAATCCGCCAAGTCAAAGGACTATAGCAAAGTGAACGCGAGAACTTTCTCTAAGAGATTTATGATTGTTGCCGGTTTTGCATATAATGGAAAATTAAAAGTAAAAAGAGGGGGAAAATATAAAAATGAACTCCCACATATTACCAAGACCATATTTTATACCCAATATTCAAAAAAGAAATCTCCAGATGTTTCACCCATGGACTTTTGTGCTTTTGGACTTTTAAAAAGGGCATTATCGAAACGTCGACCGAAAACCATTCAAGAACTGGAAAACTGTGGAACAAGAATGGGACAAAATACCACTGTCTATACTACAAAATTCATTATTATCATGGAAATTAAGAAGTAGAAAGATAGTTAACAATAAGGGCTATCAACTGTCACATTTAAAACAAAAGAATTTCACGTAAAAAATTGAGCTTCAGTCCATTAAAATCGTTCAAAAAATGTCCGAAAAGCCTCTGTACGTTAACGCTTTTCCCAACACATTACAGAAATGTTATTCAACTTTTGGGTAGTTTCTCTTAATGCGTTACACTATATGCTAATTATTTTTATATATTGCTTAATCTTTCTTTGTTTTGTGTCCCGAATATTTCAAATAAAACGATTTATGAGATAAATTGAAAAACTTTATATATATAAATTTCTATAATAAATATAAATTTCTGATAACTATTTGAACTATGAAGATTATTTACGAATACTATGAATTAAGTTATGAATACTATGAAAAAAGCTCAAATAATACATTCCTTCCATTGATGGAAAAACTATACATCCCATTTTTGGATACATTTAAAGTGCATGCAATTTATACCCTTGAAACTAAGAGGTATAATTAATTTGACAAATTTTGATCCTATGAATACTCGCACATGGCAGCATGAATTTTACCACACTAATCATTCCATGGAATAAATATTTACCATCTTAGCAGATTTTCTCTCAATGTCTGAAAATCTTTTGAAACTGATGAACCAATCTCTTTAATGAATACTAAATAATTAAGGCTACGTAAAGATTGGTGACCAAAATTTGAGACGAAAGACTTAATTCCATTCGTCACTGACGCAGACTCAATCTGCGACACTTATTCCACAGATATATCTGTACTTAGCGTTAATTGGGATTTCAGGGAATTAGATTTCCACACATAATTTGAGCCCGGCTAATGAAGCGAGGGAATATAATTCACTGCCTTACCTTAGGATAGCGTAAGTGCATGAGCTCAGGATAAACTTGCGACTCGTTTTGATTAAGGCTGCCAAACCAGTTGTAGTAAAAAGTGCCTACTTTGGTGTCATTGATCGTTGCATAACACAGATAATTTCCGTCGGGGGCCCACCAGATGGCGCTATTGCTTTTCAGTATTTCTTCTAAAAGAAATAAAAACAAAAACATTTCATCAGAAAGGGATGGAGAGAAAATTAAATCCCATTACGGTAGAATTGTCGTCAAAAGAAACGTAAATATGTCTCAGGATTTGTAGAAGTTTTATTAGAAAATGTAAGTTATTAAAATAATGAATGAATAATTCATAATGCATCTAAGAAGGTGTTGCAGGTTGAATTTAAAAAATAAGAAACCTCTAACACATTTTATTACAATTTTTTATCAAATCCTTGAGATTCGAGTGTTTGGTTAAAAAGTAATTATTTTAGTGTCTGCTTTTTTATACGTATACGAAATGATATTTGCAAGGATACGGAACATTTAAAGTAAAACTCGATCAGCATTTATCAAATAGTTTTTAAAATCAAGAGAGAATCGTGAGCTAGCTCTCGTTCGTTTTCATATTGCTTTGTCTACCATCTTACAGTTTAAAACATAATTCAAAATACTATAACGTAACGATAAAAGTTTCAAAACGTAAACAAATATAATTAGTACGTACAAAGGTTGGGAATTATTACTATTTCTAGCTTTATATTAATTTCGGAAATAATGTAGGAATATAGTTAAGGATATTAATTCTTATTCCCGTAATTATTAATGTTCATTAACAGTAATAACTCTTACCTTCATACAACCAATCAGGAATGCCATTGAATATTACATGTTCAACGCCATTGTTGGAGAGAGGATAATGCGTTCCATTCACCTCGGCTATATAAAATAAATTATTTCCCTGCACATAAACCTAAATAAAAATGTAAAAATTAGTATATAATGACGACTATACAATCATTAAATTATGTATGCATTGAAATATTAATAAGTTGAAACGTTATGGGTTCATTTATTAAAAGTTTGTAGTGGTAAAGTAGAAATAAATGAAATTATTATTTTATTCATAACATACTTCGTTCGTATTAGATGCTTTAAACCAGTGGTGACTCCGTGATATTACAATCTCACGGGATCGATGAAAATTATATGGGACACATGAGATAGGGTATAACTCAATAGAGATACAAAACAAAGAGAAATTTAGGAATTTAAACTAAAGAGTACCAAGAAAATTAAAAAAAATGAAGAAGTGTTGGTGGATCAGGAAGTCATCAGGGAGGAGCCTCACCCAGTTTACACAATATGGTGTTTTCTGCGTGTGGGCGGCAGTTCACCAAAAGTAGCCCACACACCCCTCCAAACTCCATAAGCAGAAAGGCAAAATTAGAAAATCAAATCCGGGGACATCCAAGGACACACACCAAAGACAAGTACAATACAAAACTATAGAAGAGAATACAAACTTACCCACATTAATATACCTCAGCTCGACAACAACCCGCCGCAACCTACATGAGGACCGCCAGCAAATGCCATTCATAGCGCATAAAAATCACAGTTCAGAATTCGGAACTGGAATTCCGATTCCGCCTCGGAATTCCGAATCGGTTTATCGGAAACGGAAACCGAAAAGATAGTGTTCAAATCCTTTTAATAAATTAACAGTCCTATTATAATTAGTATATCAAATAGAATTGATAGTCAACAGGCAATTCTCCAAAATAAGCCATTATGGTTAATCATCAGTTGAATAATATTAAGTATTTTTAAATTTTTCAGAAATAATCTTTTAAAAAGAGTGAGAGTATTTATTATTAAGAAGTGTGTTAATGAGATTATTAAATTGCAAAAGAAAGTCACATTTATAAATTTTATTGAAACGTACTAGTTGACTAGCAATTGTATTATAATATATTCTTTTAGAAATATTTGAATTCCAATATATTAATTTGAAAACCGGAAATTCAAAATCATCTCTCTTTTAAATATTAATATCACTTTTATTATTTAAAGTGGATATATTCAAGTCTAGAAAGACGGCTTTATTATTACCTGAATTAGTTTTTAATAAATATAAGTCATCTGGGTACATCGATTTCCATAGGTTAGCAAAATTACTATCATTAAAAACAATTAAATCATCAATATATCTAAAGGCAGAATTAATTTTCAAGCAAAAATTTTTTTCATAATAATGTAGAAATAAATTTATTATTATTATTATTATCATTTATTTATTCAAGTTAAGGGTATACCCCAGGGTTCCAATTTTCATCCATTCTTACTTACAAATAATTTATTTCTAATTTATTTGTAAGTTTGTATTCTCTTCTAAAGTTTTGAATTTACTTGTCTTTGGTGTGTGTCCTTGGATGTCCCCGGTTTTGATTTTCTAATTTTGCCTTTCTGCTTATGGTGTTTGGAGGGGTGTATGGGCTACTTTTGGTAAACTATCGCCCACACGCAGAAAACACCATATTTTGTTGACTGGGTCAGGCTCCTCCCTGATGACGCCATGATTCACCAACACTTCTTTATTTTTTTCGAAATTTTCTTGGTATTCTTAAGTTTAAATTCCTAAATCTATCATTGTTTCGTTTTGTAATATTGAACTATATTGCTATCCATGCTATATCTGCAGCTTCAGCGCGCATACATGGACAGTTCTGCTTTCTGGCTTCTGTTTGACTATTTTCATACCCGGTATTTTGGCTTTTCAGCCATTTGGCATTTTGCTTGTCTGCATTTTTTACCTTTTGGCGTCTTGCTGGTCTGCATTTGTGTTACTCTACGTTTTATGTTTGCTTTTTAATATTTGGTAAGTTTGGTTATTATGTATATATATATATACTATATATATATACAAAATAGAGTCGAAAACGTTAAGACTTCACATTTAGGATTACTGAAGACAGTAAAAAGTTCTGAAACAGTAAAGCTAGAGACCTGAACCTAAGGAAACACTAAACATTCTAAAATCGCTCATTAGTTAAAATACATTACAATTAAGAGACTTAACTTGAAAAATTATAAAATTAATGCATCAGAATGTGTACTTTAACCTTACTGTGAACAATGAAATTGCTTCTTAGAAAGTAGCTCAGCAATGTTTGGTTTCATGTATGATAATTTCAATATCGAGGTACTCCCAACTTCAAGTCTATTACAAATCAATTAGTACTACAATCTCCTATTTTTTCTTGTTTTAGATTCTAAAATTCTAGATTTTCGAGCATAAAAGAATTGAAGAAAATAATGGAATATGGTTTTAGAAGTTATCTGTTTTGACTGGTGACATATTGTATGTTTTCCGCCACGAACCTCCAGAAAACCTTGTCCTTTAACCTCACTTTGGGAACCATTGCTTTTGACCAAATTATGAACCAAAGTTAAGTGAAGAGACTATTCTGCAATAAAAGGAATGTAAACATTGTAAGTACTTACGAGCTGATTATCTCTGGGGCCCCAAGCAGCAAACTGCAAAAAACCATCAGAATCTTCTGAAGAATGAAGTGAAGATATTCTCCTGAAAATACGTATAAGAATACATATGTATGAACTCGTAAATCTAAATGTATTCTCTCCAGAGCTCAAAAAATTAAATAAAGACCAAACACTCACAGGAAGAATTTAATAAGGATGTTTCAAATGCATTCTCAATACGATGCACACGTTGGTTTGGTGTGGAAATTTGAAGAGTGGGTTGGCAGCTTATATATAGATGCTGACCTTGTAATATATGGCCGTGATTCAAAATTACTAAGTTGTCCTTGGACCTTTCCCTTCGGGATTCATCCCGGACCGTCACCGATAGCACGTTGGAATGCTCTCCCCCCCTTGTGACGTAAATTCAAATACCAACCTACCCAATACGATCACTTGTAGAGTATGTGATTTAAAAAAGTACTAAAGGCTAAAAAAATTGTTGAGTACTGCATAATTAGGTTTTGCAGAAGTCTGAAAATTATATTTTGTATCTGGCTTGTTATACGTAGTATAATTTATATTCATTCATAAAGGGTTTGGATTGTGAGTTATTTATTGCTAAATAGTGATGTTGCCATGCCATAGTATCCGCAGTGTAATATTATGGAAATTCGTGTTTTATCTATTTAGCACTTAAATAGGCCTTGAATTTGATTGAGTCCGCTTTTCGCTTTGACACATAAAAATGAAAATTGTTCTTTTCATTAAAAAAATCTGAAATCTATTATTAAAATAGTGCAATAAATGGCCTTTAATTTAGAGTAAGACCAAGAGCCAAATAGATTCCCTGTGACTTATGAGATGGTCGCCAAAAAAAGATGAAGTTATCTATTGTATACTATTTATATTTATTGATATTTATTATTTATGTTATGTTTTATATTGTTACAAAAATAGAAAGGTAATAAAAATTAAATAAAGAATTTAATTTGATGCGTGATGAACTATGTGCATTGAACAATTGTTTTAATATTTGGTTCGATTTTTGTAGTATCCAAAGAATAATTGATTATAAATTTTCATTAGTCAAGTAGTTCCTATTTTTCGATTTGTTAATATTCATGACTAAAAACATTTTTTCACAGGTATATGTTTCCCAGAAACTTGCGCATTTTAATGCATTATCTGGCAATGAAATTTTGTGTGACTTGTTAAAGTTAAAATAACGCATGGTGAGGCGGGCCACCAGCAAATCAATGGAGGGCCGCATGAGACTCGCTGATGGTGGTCTGTGCATCCCTAGTGTAAATATTTTTAAAATTAGCTTTGTTATTCTAAGTTTACTACCTTTTAAACTAATTTTATTCCGGTGCTCGTTTTTCACTGCCATTCACTACTCGTATATTTATGACAAGTCTCAGTATTAAAATATCGTCAGCATATACATTTTTATGAGCTACTGTAAATATTTAAAGTAAAATATTAAAAGCGGAATAGTTCAACTGATATTTCGAAAAAGGAAAAACTACAAAATAAACAAATCGGAGACGTAACAATACAATCGGACTTCATGTTGTTCACGGATCACTTTTTGTTTGGGCGCCCAGACGGAGATTTCAAAGTTTTCGGTTCTAACAAGCGAAACAATGTTATTCTACAAAGTCAGCATTCTCAAAACTAAAACTCTAAATATACATAAACATGAATTTATAGTCATTGACTACTGTTAAAGGCACTTGTGCCCAATTTTTAAAAACACGGATGTAGAATTTTTGCTATATCATAATCGGAAGATATGTTTAACTATTTTTGCTATAACATAATCGGAAGATATGTTTAACTATGTGTAAAAATTTTATGAAGATTAATAATCATATCTGCTTACCTATTAGCAATATCATAAATCTTATACTTCGCTTTAAAGGAATATCGATAAAGCTGAAAAGAAATATCACTTTAGAGTGCAGAATGAAACTAAACATATACAAAAAAAATTTATGAGGTGCTAATTAATCCCCCAAGTGATTTCGACGAGATATAACCCCATGAAGATCCGACCAATCTTACAAATGACGAGATCTCGTCCTCAAGATATTGCCGATTTTTTTATGATGACGAGAATAAGATCTGGTCAGTTTTTCCCTAATGACGAGATATCTCGTTCATCAAGATCTGGATAGTTTTTTTAATGACGAGTCACCTCGTCGAGATAATCACCAGGATGTTTAATGGTCCATAACATAAAGAACAAATATTCATGCAAAATATTTATTTTGAGTAAATACCTTTATAACGTCGTGTAATAATAGCACATAATTGTGATCAGCTGAAATACTATACTTCTGTACATCATAATCTGCCTGAAATAAAAGAAAAACAATTCAAAATTGCTGAGAATGTTGTGTATAATTACCTCTATTCTGTCTTTTAAATATGAAAAATCCTATTGCCAAAATTAAACTAACTTAACAATGGTAAAAGAAAAGTCATTGAACTGGAGTGATTAAATAATAAAAAATAGATTTGATTATTTTATACTTACAAAAGTAGTATTTTCTAAAAGAACTTTTGTGGTTTTCGTGCGTAATGAATAAATTACAAGATGACCATCCTTATCTCGGTACTGGATTTGATCATCTGAAAAATAAAATTAAAAACTAAAAAAACATTCTACCTGACACTTCAAAGGAGCAAAATATCCAGAGACAAGACCGAAACGCAAATAATTTTCCAGACTTAAAACAAATAATAAGAATTAATGTCATCGACTAGAATATTTGCGATTTTGTAAATATTTTAGGTCATTTTTTAGAATAACCTATTTTCCGTACATCATCGATTATAGCGGTCATATTGTATGCCTCCCACCCAGTAGGACCCGAAATCGAATCCCGTTTTAAGAGCATGGTAATGGTTTATCATTGTTCCTGGTAAGAGTAATGGTGGCTCCTTCGCAAGTTTCTACCAGCTTGCCCCTTGTAGTGCCAAAAACCGAAGAGGTCGGACATTTAAATACTCCAGAAAAGTAAAAAAGTTTGTTCTCACTATTTTCACCATCCCGGGTGGGAATACGACTTTTTCTAAACACGTTAGTCATTTAGATTTTAAGAAATAAAATTTTTGTATTTTAATTCTATTAAAGTTCAATAACAATATTTGACTACGAATAGACATAAATAACTGTCGTCGATATCTATGATGTATTTTAAAAGGTGTACTCTGGCAGGCAGCAAAAGAGTACACTGAAGTGCCGCAGAAACTGGTATACCAGTCTAATACTTGGTAGGCCTCCCACCGGAGAGCGTAGAACTGCAGAAATACGACGTGGCATGAACTTCACGAAGTATTCTGTAGGCACTGAACAATAAACTTCCTGCAGATAGAGCCACAATTCTATTGTTTTCCGAGGTTTAGTATTTCTGTTTCCCTCAAAGCAAGGGTACATCAAGGGTACTCGAGTTGGACGTCAGGTCCTAAAGCTCATATATTCGAGGGAATGTAGCAAACTCCACACTCTGATGTTTGTTGAGGACCCAGCATTGAATTCCAATGTTATTCGAGGCAGTATTGCACGCCTATCGCGTGAAACGATTCTTGCAATCCTTCGCTGGTAACATTCAAGCAGTCTTTTTACAGTCATACTTCCTAAGCTACAGGTTTTACCAGAATTCTCGTAGTTATGGTACACCCATGAAATGGTATGTGAAAATCTGAAGTTCTCTACCTCCGAAATGTTATGACTAACCTCGAAAGCTCAAAACTATTAAATAACATTAAAAATCGTTTAAATCGTGAAAACTTGCAATTCTCATGGTAGAAATAGCTCTAAATGCCTCCACAGATGTCTATCGCTTTACATATGGGTGAATCCATTCAAATTCAGGCAATAAAAGTAAAATGTCCGCCTCATCACCATCGATTTTTTTTTAATTGAGTAAATGATGACCAATGGCGTATGTTAAACTATGCCATATTTATTTATTGAAAAATAATCTTTTAATGGAAATAAGACCCTTTAAATGGCGGTAAAAAATATTCCATTTTACTTATAAACTATTAGTGATAGACTTGTTTTGTTTTTTGTTAGTGATACTTCAATGTACTGTTCTTAATAATAATTAAAAATATCTTTTAAAATTAGATTAGCTTTTTAACTATTCGGCACAGAACTTGCTGAAGTTTGGTTAAGATTTAATAAAAAAGCCATCTTTAAAAATTTTGAGACTGTTTAAGTTCATTAGAATGTTGTTAATGTAGTACCCATATAGCTAATGCAGTTTCTCAAAGATTGATTTTTAAGAGCCTTCAACGTAAGATATCAACGAAATTTCAAACGCTAAAGCGCGCTCAACGAGTGGGGCCAACGGTATTCCTCCATTAGTAAATAAGCGCTCGAACCTCCCGAACCAGCAGCTCAAGCACCTTTCCGATGTGATATTTTAACATAATTAATTATTTCTATACATATATCAATAAAGTATATGGAACTAAGATCTTTGATTATCCTATAATTCTACTGTTAATAGTTTTCAAAAAGAAAACAGTCAAAAAATCTCTTCTAATCATTTACCGGGGAAATGTTTGGGCTGCATATTGCTTCAGGACTTTGTTTGCATTAAAATTTTCACTTGGTAATAATATAGCACCTGGTGCAACAAATTATAAAATGAAGTTGCAAAGTATACAATTCTGAGGTCTCTAGGAGTGTTGATTATTTCTATTCTAAAAACAGCTGCTTTTTTTATCCACCCAGCTGCTCAGATGTGAAATATTATTTACATAGTGAAAGAGTAGCTTTTTAATGTACTAATCATCATTACCTTTGTCTGATTAAAGCTTATTCCTATACATTCAAATTGTTTAGTACATAATACTCATTAACTCTTAATTCATTCTTGGACTTGGGTATAATTCATTCTGGGATTTTGTGAAATTAATCTCTGAAAATAAATCTATGTAGTAAATAAAAACAATTTCATGGATTCAAGAGGCAAATAAATTTAATTTTATCTTTTTATGGAGGAGACACATGAAATTTTTCCTGCAACATAAAAAAATAGTTGTGAAATAACTAACAAATTCACTCTTGGAAATTTTACAATGATGCGTTCATATGACAAAGTCGGCCTCTTGTCAAACACAAAAATCCGTTCTCTTAGTGTGGAATCCGTTCCATCCAATCCAAAAATCCGTTCTCTAAAAGTGACATGAGAGTGCCACTTTTCAAGAATCGAAGATGATTGAAAGTAAAAAGTAAATTTATTTATTTATGAAGCTGTATTTAGTCATGAATTGTATTCCTGAAGTTCAACATTGAAATAGTCATTTATTGAAGTATACGTCGAATGCTTTCTTGGAGTTTTATGTGGCAGAAAGGACAGATTAAACACTTTCACCGACTTTAACACATCTCTCAGTTTATTTTAATTAATATTTTGTTTAGCGTAACTAAGATTCAAATTAGCAACTTTTCTTATGGTTTTAAATAAATAAAAAATTATATCATTATTTTATCTACTTAGTTAAATATTACTAAGCTTCCACATTTTTCTGATCTATGCAGTTTTAGAGCTGTTTTATGAGGACTTATAGGGTACTACGTTTTGTGTGTTACTAGTTTTAATAGTGTTCAAAAGTTTTAATATTATAATAGGAATTTATTAATATTTTAAATATGTAGTTTATTACTCTGCCTCTTTTTATCAAAATAATTACAGTGTATTTTTTTAATTTGAATTTGTATTGAGATGAACAGCAAAATTATGATGTGTTTCTGAAATTCTGTGTACATGTTTAATATATTTTGTGATCGATAATTTATTCAAATTAAGTAAGTAGTGTAAGTTAAGTAAGTAGTTCATTATTTTTCTGATCGCGTTGGGTTTACCGATCAGGTTCATTACACAAAATAATTTATTTAAGCTTAACTATGCAAAAACTGCAAAAAGTGATCACACTCTCTGATAGCATATCTATATAAGAACTTAGAAAAAATAATGATTTTTTGAGAAAAAGGAATCTAAATTTGATCAAATTGAAAAAAATTAATAATTCCCAATACTATTTACATACTACTAATAAAATTAGTATCAATAGTTACTCTAAAGTCTTACATTTGTTTTGAAAAAAAATTGGATTACCTTAAATACTTTAGGAGATATGCGATTTTTAACTAGGTGACGTACGCTAAGAAAAATAAATTTTGATTTGTGACGTCGCTTTCGCAGACCTGTACCTCGAAGAAAATGTTTTTTTTCGAGATTATAAAAATATGTTGATTCAAGGTGGCGCAATATGTACCAATATGCAAAATATCATTTGATTCGAAGATGGCGAGGCGAACAGCCTTACCTGATTTGAATAGATTCATCCATATGCACTAACGACGTGCATAGATGGCGTTACTATGCGCTTTGCATACTCATCTGTACCAATTTTTCTGGAAGTTCAGTGTAAGTATACAATAATTATTCGTATAACATGTTGGAATTACCCTAACGGCTATTCCATTAATCATATTAAAAATTATTTATAACTAATGCACAAGAAAAGGAAACGATTTGTTTGCAATATTATCACCAAGCTAACAAACTTGCACCATTTTATTTCATCGTAGGAAATTAGAAAATTGTTTTAATATGTACCGTTATTTTCAGGATTTTTTCCAACTACATCCGAAGAGAAATGTATTTCCCTTTGCTTATTTTTTATTTTTTAAATGCATGTTTCTTTTACATTAATTGATATCGCTTGTTCTGAACAATGCGAAAGTAAAATGTGCCTAATTGATACCACACGTAAGCATAAAAAGTCTGATTTGGAATATGAGTACAACTTCAATGGTGCAAAATTGCGTACCTTATTTAATATTGTATGTAAAATTAAGTAACAAGTTACATGAACTTATTTGACCCAACATGTGGTTTAAAATTCCTGAAATAATACGTAATACCATGCAGCATTTTGCATAAGTTGTTTCGACTTACCTAGATTGCAACTTAATTTTACTTAACTTAATAGAACAAATATACCTCTTTTATTCTTACATTTTAGTGAAGTTTTAAACATATTTAGGTCGTAAACTAAAAGGGGGTGTATAAGTTGTGTTGACAAATTTGCTTCAGAGGACTTAAAAATATAGTTTCATTATAAGGTTGATTAGCATTGTTCGTTTCCGGTTTCTTTTAATGGAAAATTTAGTTTACTTCACTTATATGCTTTACTTTGTTGTTTACTGAGTGTGTACCTTCCTAATCTTTCTGGTGATTAAATTTGAATAGAGCTATTTACAGAGAATTGCTTATACATAAGCTAAACTGATAGTTTACTACAAAGCTTTCTAGAGTTCGGATGCCCATATAATGATTATATTCAATTCAAATGATCTGGTAAGAGAAATGATTCGGTATTTAGCATCCAGTTGCAAAACAAAAACACTCCTGAATATAATTGAATTTTTTGGCAGTAGCGAGGCTATTATAACAACTCTACTTTTCAAAAAATAATTCTATAGAAAATGGGCTATTAATATCTATTCATGGACTCATATGAATCTTCTCAGTTCAATACCTATTCAGGAAATCTATTTTCAAGAAATCAATACCAAATATTTTCAGAATTCGTTATGGATAAGTTACCAACCTCCCTTCACAATTAGAAAAAAATTAAAAAACGCATTTTTTAATTAAAATTACTATTTTCCAGTTTCATAGAAACAATCTTAAATCAAATGAAACAGATACCAACAGGAATATAATAAACTTCAATGAAGATAATTTTAAAAAATTCATATGTATAACAACGATTTATGCTTACTTAAATCTGCGACTTTAAAACCGACTTATTAATCATATTAGATTTAAAATTCTTAGCATTTTCTAATTGACTAAAGACATGTACAATGAAAGATTCAAAAAGAATTGTGGGGAATTTAATGAGGAACCTTAACAAATACTTCACAAAATCACTTAATGTTAACTCCACGTACTACTAATGTCTCACAATTCCTTAAACTTAAAAAATAATAATTTCCACTTAAGGTACAAACTCAAGTCGAAACTATAATAAATATTAATGCTTTCAGAGAATGTGCTGATAGAAACTCATGGGTACTTAATTAAACTCAATGTTCTTCGAAAACCGTAAAGAAATTAGAATAATTCTTCCTTTTAACTGCATCAACCATTGCGAAATTTCAGTTTTCTTTTTTTACTTACTTATCAGAACTGAAGTTCCAATTATAATCTAGGTTTTCCAAATGGCTCATTAAAGTAGACAGTTGAATGGACACATTTCATTTGTCTTGAGCAGTGTGAAAAAGCAACTATGTAGTGGAACAAAATTAATTTAAATATAGTGATTTGGAATTGATTCTTTACTGAACAGAAGAGTAGAAATTGGAAAGAAATGGGAAAAAATCGATTAATTATTTCATGTCTACGTAATTGCTATCCTGTTTCAATTTTAAGTTTCTGATTTAGTTGATCGATAACAGGAGAAGGAAAGAAAGAAATGGTCGTGAAGAAATTGATTTTCGAGATTGCCAAGTCTGAATGCCTCAATTAAGATAAGATAGCAATTTTAAACTTAATTAAATTTTTCGTATGCTGAATTCTTATTGTCTTTTTCATTTTCTTGTGTTGCAGCCGAAACATTTCCTCGAGTTTCAATAGAATAAGCTTCCTTGAAAATGTACCTATTTTAACGTCAAATTCGTGATCCATAAATAATCATGTGATGTCTACAATCTTCATAAATAGCTCTAGTTTGTTTTTTGCTTCATTTGTTTTTATAAAACTAGAGTATATTTTTTGTATAGTCATGAATTGGGCAATTTTTTCAATTTGTTTAGGTTTTCTTAATAGTTTTACGATTTAAAAAAGATAGGATGGTAAGGATTAAGTACACTTCAACGAGAACTTTAGAAGTTGTGAATATTAGTCAGGGATATATAGTGACACCCTTATTAAATATAGTGACTCAAAATTGAGTACACACCATAAAAGGATTTGTTAAAGCTCAAAATGCTCTAACAAATAATAATTTAAACTGGATTTTAATAGGATTACTTAATATGTATTGTGTTGAGGAAGCTGCTCACTTTAAGGGTTGATAAGACTATGATTGGCCATAACCTCGAGAAATATGACATTTTCTTTCTTAGCTAAGAACTGCGTTATGTTTTTGGAGGTGATGAAGGTGAGGATCAGAACCCTAAAATTGAACCACTTCCTCAGAACACTATATCTACTCTCTAGTATTAATGTGTTTCAGTTCTTCTATGGGATTGTATGCTGGCTGGAGAGGTCTAAAATTTAATTTTTATTAATGAAATCATGTAAAAGTGAAATATTTAACTCCATTAAAGAGCAATTAAAAACGATCAAAATTCAGATTCAGAATCAAATTTTTTGTGTCTATACATAACGTCTAAACAGATACAGAAGAGGTACAAAGAAAAAATAGAATAATAAAATTTTCTGTATCTTAAACAAAAACTTTTCACTCAACCATTATCTCGGGACTTGAATGGGCTTTAAAAAGTGTGATCCTAGTCGGAAAAAAGTGGTTAAAATCATGATATTCTGAGCAGAGGTAGTAAGAACGATACTATGACAAAAATTGGCGGAAATATTCAGAAAAACAACACAAGTTCTTGTTAATTCGGTACCCCACGCTATATGAGCTATTTTACGTACGAAAACATGTACTACAACAATTTATTTTACGCTTTTATTGTATTCCTGTACAAATTCCTGTACTCAATTTTGTGACAGAAAATGTTATAAATTTTACATTTAAAACTTATCTTCAAAAGTATCATTGATAATATAGAATTGTTTTCAGCTTAATATGTTTATAAATATTAACTTGAGAATTCCAATCATAATCAATTTCAAATTAGTATTCATTAGTGAGTTTTGGGCTTTTAAATATATATATTCATGGTGTATACTCAATTTTGGGAGCCACAGTAGAATGCTGTAGAAAAACCAAAGGAATTCGTAATAAATGCTGTAACTGCATACTGTAAAATTGCATATCAACTTTGTAAATAATCTATATTCTTAAAAAACATTATTTCTTTTTTCATCTGTCCATAAAACTGAAACAAATACAGTTTGCTTACTACAAGAGGCGATATCTCGACTCTTAGATTATATTACTCATAAAAAATTGATTTATTTTTAACAAGGTTTCAAAATACGTGAAGAATTAACAGATAACAATGCTCCGCGTTATTTAGTGTAACTAATATTCAAATTTTTAACTTAAGTAAGGATTCAATAGCAGCACAAATTGTACGATTTATTTTCATTTTATTTTATCATTTTATTTCAATTCTTTCATTGTTATTCAATAACAGCACAAAATATGCAATTTATTTTTAACACGATTAAAAAATACTTTAAATTTCTTTACAAGCTGTGCTTTTAATTTAAAGTCTTATCATATTTGTGAACAATTATTTTTTGGAGTTAATAAACAAGAGAAATGTGTTACTGATACCTTTTAAAATGCAATGTTCAAATAAACAAATTCAATGAGTTTTTTTAGTGTAAGAGGAAGTTATGTTTTGATTGTAAGTGCATTGAGTTATCTATTCATATAAATTATTTTGTTACTGTTTAATCTCAGTATAGGCTTTTATACATATTCATATTCCATATTCGTCATATGGGGTATCTGTACTTTCTGCGTGGGTCATTTTCTTTTATTTTTGCTTCAATGGAAAAGCAAGATCAAACAGTACGTATTAAGAATTCGGCAACGAATGGTGCCATGGGCATAGTCAGCGATATAAAATATTCAGTTCGTCAGAATACCTCATGTTTTTGAAATATGTTCCAATCTTTCTGATCGAAAAAATAGAAATGCGATGTGAATTCGTAAGAATTTTTCGAGTAGTTTATTTTTTTAAGATTAAATCTATGGTTTGAAGATACATTGACAGGTATTAATTCTAAAGACTGATACATGCAACGGGAACAACATATTTCTTTTTAAATCCGAATATTGAATCAATTATCTACGTATTTTGCACATTTAACGCCCAAGAATTTTTTAACCAATCGTTGAATAAGACAAGACACTCTGGAAGTGCTACAATGGGAAAATTCGTACAGTAATAGGTTTGTCTTGAAGTAAATTTATAAAACTAATGTAGATGTAGAAAGCAGATTCATACAGCGAATACATCAGAATAGAATGATTTAAAATAAATTTCTATCCAAACAGTAAATACCTAACTATTTAACTTATTTCAAGAACATTAAATCATTTTGAGATGTAATTTTAAAATTTGAACTACCTGAAAAAGAAGATTTAGGTGCAAAATATTATTATTACATTTTGTGTTTCATAAAAAATAAACTACTTGCTCGGTTTAAATTTTATTATAATATGCCAATTGTGATGTCAAAATGAATGATGTAACCATCTTACCTACATCAACTTCTTAAAAGCAACTCAAATAAAGGATTCAATTCTTATAGATTCAATATAATTCTCAATAATCTTCAATAGAATTCTTACTGATTCAATATAATTCTCAATAATCTTCAATAGAATTCTTACTGATTCAATATAATTCTCAATAATCTTCAATAGAATTCTTAATGATTCAAAATAATTCTCAATAATCTTCAATATAATTCGTATTAATTCAATATAATACTCAATAATTATTCAGTTCTTACAATGGAAATACTGTAGTAAATTACTAAATAGACTTGCTAATACTTAGCAAGGGAAGCACGCGTATAAGTATAATCTAACTGGTAACTATGTTCATTATACCCAGTTCATAAATCTCCAGCAATACATTTGTCTATTTCAGTACAAAATTTGTTCAAAACTTAGATAAAATTGTCTGGGTAAAGATACTTTTTTAGTTGTGTAATTCTTAGAATGGAAATACAACCAGAAGTATTTGTCCAATTCAGAATACAATTTGTGCTAAGCTTAGAAAAAAGTGTATGGAGAATATTTCTTCTTTTATTTGTGCAATTCTCTTACAATAAAAATGCCAACTGTAGCTTACTAAATTATCTTACTAAAACTTAAGCATTTATTCGGAAGAACACATGCAAATAGAATACTTATTTGTATAACATACTTATTTTGGAGGCACACGTGTAAATAGAATAGGACTGATGATTATGTTTCGTATACCCAGTCCATAAATATCCAGTAAACTATGTACAGTTGTGTCTAGTTCATTATGCAATTATCTCCTTTATCCTCGGTTTTTAAAAATTAAAGATAAAGAAATCAGAGGCTACAAATTATCTATTGAAATTCCTAGTATGCATTGAAAAAATATTTCAGAATAAACAATATTAACATTCAATTTAATTTTTCTCGCATTTATATTTTTCTCAACCTACTTAAAAGCATTTGATAAATTGAAATCACCAAGTACATAACTGTGATGTTCTTTTTATACCCGATAAATATTTGCTTGGATAAAATAATAAACTTTTATATTTATTAAAGTTCATGTGCACTTAATAATCGAAAGTATTTTTTATTTCTAAACATTTATAAAACAAAAGGACAAGGGAAAAGAAAACAATTTTAAACAAAACGAGTCTTGGTAACTGTTTTCAAATCAAAAGAAACACGAACAATAATTTATATTGTTTCCATTTTTAGCATCGAAAAAGTATAAATCATTCGTCATTTTTATTTATTTTGATGGTTTGGGTATCAAGCTATCACTCCAGTGATTTGATTAATACTTCACATGTCAAAAAACTTTTATTGATAGCCTCCCTTTAATGGATTTAGAAATTGAATGCATTTTTCCAACTTCGGTAAGTTGATGAAAGGATAAAATAACTCTGATTTTTTGAGAATTTTTATGTCATGACAATCTGTTAAGTTGAAGTTTAAAAATGTAAGTATGAAGATATTGTTATCCATTAGATGATTATTCATCTCAAAGCTTAATAAAGCTGGTCACAAAAAATGAATAAAATACTTTCTCCGTGGTCCTTACAAAGGAAAGATCATTAAAAATTATAGCAAACTGAAATTGAAAAAAGTTTATTTAATGCTTGTAGAAGAATTGAAAGTTTATTTAAATCTCCTAATACTATAAATTTACTTGATTAGAAATTTATTTAAATTTTATGCTTTAATTTTATGCTTTAAATTTTATGCTCCAGTGTAGCATAAATGTTAAGATATAAATTTAAATAAACAAAACTAATCGGTATAAAAATAGCTTTGAAACTGTTTACTTACATTATTGTGTAAAATGAACTATGATTAATTTAAATACAAATTAAGTACTAATTAGTTTAAGTATATTGAACCATAATATAGAAATAGAATAAATAAAGAGGAAAATAAATTAAAATCTTTAATATAGGGATGCAGAACATACGTTCCGCGAGCAGTCTATCCGGTTTAGTGAAGGCCTTACATCTATTGACTAGACTAGAGAAAATATTTAGGTTTTTTAATTTGAGCACTGTTTTTTATTATTATTATTATTATTATTTAAAAGCAAAAGGTTTATGCTTAGTTCCAAGAACACGCAGACAATGCTTTGCATAGTATGTCTGAGGAAGTCAAGTTTATTTTCTTAGCCCTCTTGGGAGTCATACACGCATTATTCCTAAATGAAACTTGCAATTTTCCCCGCATGGTCATGGACATGCAATAACATACCGTGCAGTAAATTCATTATACCAGTTTTAGACTTCTAACCAATATAATCCTTTCTAGGATTATCTCAACCAACAGATGCGTCTATTTAATCATTATGCTCGTCGTAGGGTAAAAGCAATAATATACTACTCGGAAATCTCGTGGCTCTTAGAAGAGTAGATTAGGGACAGGTGTTTCTTGGACCAGGTATGTACCAACCTCTAACTGAGGATCTCCAACGTTCATCGACATAAAATAAAAAATTAAAACTTTTTGCTTTATTACATATAAAATCCTAGAAAAGAGAAAGTTTGAAAAGTTCATAGTGACTCCTCAAAAAATGTCAAGCAACTTTGGAAGTGCATTTGCGAGAGAGTGAACTTTCCTAATTATAAACCAAAATAAGGGACTAATATTGAGGACTAATTTAAAAAAGAATATAAGGGATGTCTTGAAGATTTGTGGAATATGATTAAGTCTCGAAAAGGAGTCTTGTTGATGGAGACAATGTAACGAGTCACAACCACTTTTGTTTAATAAGTAATTCCCTCTAAAAACGTATTATTGTATCGTTAATTCCTTCCTCAATCAAAACTTACTCTTCTTCAAACTAATACATGAGGCTCATTTTCTTCACATTCTTCCAAACTCCTCTATAACCCTCCAGCGCGACGAAAATTCAACTGAGTCCTAAGCAAATGAAAGACATTCGCTTTTGAAATTTGAAAATTCAACTGAACGAAGCGACTAAAATTCAGCTGAGTCTGAAGCTCGACAGCACGAGAAGGCAGTCGAGTCACGACCATTCTATAGAGTAGGTGATAGGTTGGACCGTAAACAAATACTTCTACAATTGGCGTCTTTAGCACAGATTCTGATTCTTCGGCCCGAAAGTAATAGCAAGGAAAACGAGTTGGCTCGGGAATAACTATCGCCATTCATGCATTTAGTATCACAGTTCTTCTAACAAGCTTCCCCAATATTCAAAAATCTAAAAACCTCAAGGCCTTCTCGTCGGAGCTACCCTGTTCCGACTTTTCAAAATTCAGATCACAGTACTTATGAAGTTGTACATTTCACTTTAAATCGGTTTTATTCATGAACAAAACGACGTTGCACGACAGTAAAGCAACAAGGAATAATTTAGTACTGCCTGAAAATCCGTAATCACTACCTATTAGCAGTTAGTATTAACTACCTATTTGACAACTTACCTGAAATCCAGCTCCCGTTAAACCTTCGAGGTTTAAATCTTTCCTGCACGATGTCAGATAGATGTATCTTTTCACCCTTCAACCCATCTCCAGTATTTTCTGAAATAAAAATTTAAATTAAAAAAGTCACATTTAAAATTTAAAAACATGGATAATATGAAATGAAAAAAAATTAAATTTACTATATAAAACCATACATAATATATACTCAGCAATTTTTATTTTGAAAACTGATTCTGTAATATTCTTGAGAAGCTGGGATACATTTTCATATAACATTTCATATACATTTTCATATTTCGATATAAATGGTGATAGTGATTCAATATATAGTCAAATAAAATGCTTATATTACCTTGAGAGACCACATACCAGATTGCGGCAGTATGATTGATATCATTGATTCAACTTTTCTTTTCAGAAATTTTTAATTTCAAATCAATGTATAGCATGCAATAATTTTATTTTATGTTTCATGAGACCATTTGATTGGAAGTCCCACTATTGAGAAAAACGATGCATGGGTAAGGTATGGTTTTAAAGAGAAAACTCTTTGCTGTAATAGGTCCATCTTGGGACCATATAATTGAAACTCCCTCTATCGAGAGGAGACGAGGTGTGGTCATTGTATGGTTTTATAGAGAATAATAGGTAGAAATGCTTCTTGGAAGGTTACTTTTCTATACCTCTACATAATATATACAATAATATGTCCTATAATCTGTCTACTGATTATGAGCAGAAGCATGCAACATTTGTCTTGAGTACATACACCCTTTAACATACATCAATCA
This sequence comes from Meta bourneti, assembly GCA_933210815.1. NCBI lineage: Eukaryota > Metazoa > Arthropoda > Arachnida > Araneae > Tetragnathidae > Meta > Meta bourneti. The sequence continues at coordinate 73,026,696 of OW119924.1, read as the reverse complement.
CAAAACAGCATTCATTCCAACTCATTTGTAAAACATTCTGAGAAATTCGTAATAAATCTGGAAGTTTTTTATTCGAATTCCATTTAGCACTGGGTAAACAAACTCTCTTTCGTATCATGCCTCCAAATAAATTCCATGAAATCCAAAGACAGAAACAAAAGCGTCGAATCTGTTTTCACCCCATCTCTGAATAGGTTTTCGTTACTTGCTCATGATCAAACATGACTTTTTCTCCCCTCTACTGAAGTTTGTTTAATTAACTTGTAAAGCAATCTGGCTGTGACCATAGTGGACGGATAAAGGTAAAACAGAAGGGAAGTCAATGACGCTTATTTTACATCTCGCTTTGACGCTACCTTTTCAAAAATGTGTCATTAGAAGCAAGAGCGGAAAGTTGCAATCTATGCGTAACACCCTTATGATCTTAAATTCAAATAAATGCTTTTCCGAAAACTTGGAAAGCAACACAAATATTGATTTTACTGAAATAAGGGATTATCATGTTTAACTAGAGCCTGATTCAAAAATTGATATTAGCAAACTGATTCCATTCAAGTCACCGCCCCTCTTGTTTATTTTAAACATGCATATTCATCAAAAAATTAACAAACCCATTAAAGTTATGAGAAGGATAAATGAATAATAAAGATAAGCGTAACGAACCTAAATCCCTGTTCTTTGATAGCAAGAGGCAATACCCAACTCAATTTGGTTTCCATATTATAAGAATGTTTAAGTTATTTTATCTTTATGTCAAAACATTTCCTAAACAGCCATTGGCTTTTAAAAATTAAAAACAAATATTGGTTATGCTTGGTTTAGCAAGGTTATATATTTTCCATAAATTTTGAGAGTCCTTTATTTGATATTAGATATCTTTATTTCATGGTTTATATTTTCACATAATTTCACCTCAATTTAAAACTTTTTAGAAAAAAACTGCATCTTATATTTTTTCAGTATTTTTGTATTTCAAAATATAGAAACCGTACTCGAATTGATACTCTAAAGATTGCAAAGCCAAGATCTGTGATCTAAGGAAAAATGTTTATTTTAAAATTGTGATATGTTTAAGGAGTGGCATCTTAATGTACTCTAAATTAACCGTAATTGACTGTTAGATAAAATAATTGTTTTAAAGTATTCAGTCGTAACAATAAAATGAGCAATTTTTATTTCTGTAATTAAGTAGAGTAGAACCCCTTGATTATCCGAGCTTTGATTAACCGTATATCCGTGTTATCCGAGCCATATTCAATACCGAGTTTCTTTAAGCTTTAAATAAAGCTTCGAGCCCGAGTGTATGCAATTTGTCTTTGATTGATCTGGTTCGACGAGCAGATGGATGATTTGGGTTGTATGGCACGAGATTCAAAAATGGTGGAGACAAAATAAAATTGAATATATTTTAAAATCACAGCTAACAACTTGTCGAATATTAAAGCATGATTAAATATTTAAATAAACAAACACTTCAAAATTATGAATATTTGAATTTATTAAAAACATCTAATCAACATGAAAAAATAAAATGGTAGTTTAAAAGGCATTGTGAAAAATGACACGATGCAGTTCGTGTGTGTAAAAGTGCTGCGAAATGGAAGATCGCCGTTAAATGCTTTTTCAAAAGATCTCAAGAAGTGGTATACTCGCTTCCAAATTTATTGTAAGATTATCACAATAAATACCTACTGTGGCACAAACCCAAGCACAGATTATTATTCACCTTAGCTATATGAATCTTTCAGAAGTAGCAGTAACATGTAGAACAATACATTTTTTCAGCATTTCGTATATGCCTGCTCTGTGTTACTACGTCAGTATTACGTGTTTCTGGTTATCGGAGTTGGCCTCGCTCAACATTACCTCGGGTAATCCAGGTTCTGCTGTGTTTAGTTTATTAAACCTTATCCATCTGGAGCAAATTGTAAGATAACATTTAGAGTACACTTTCAGGTCATTAGATTCTCTGAGTTCTCACGAACAAGATTCGGACCGTTGGAAATGAAGGAAGCGCATCTCCTAATTAGCTTTTAAGGTAATTGCATTCCACACCACCAATTCACTGTATCACGCAATATTGCACTTGGAAGGTTTCTATTAGTACATAACTCGAGTTACTTGAATAGAATGAACTTTCATGTTAAAAGTACTATAACTGAATGAAGTATAACAATTGAAAGAGAGTTGAATTACAAAATAATATCCTCAAATATTGTCAGCATTTAAAGGCGTCACTTAAATGGTTCTACAACTCCACTGTAAAATTGCTGTTAGCTACATTTTTGGGGCATAATTCAATTTTTACGAACCCAAAACGCAAAATACTAATCTCGCCGTCTAGTCAGTCAAGAGGTCAAGGTGTTGGCTTCTGGATCAAAATGTCCCTGGTCCATTTGTTCCAAATTGTCCAGGGTAAGACATTGATGTTTGTCCGTCTGGAATGAACGTGTGGCCTCTCTATAAACATTTGTGCCAACAGTATAATACGCATGTGTGACTGGGAATCCACCTTGCGTGGTGCACAAGGTTAGAGCAAAGTTGTTCACAAATCTGCCCTTCTAGTGCCATAATGAGTAATGTTCAATTGGCCATACATTAGAAAAAACGAATCTGATAAGGTATCATTTATCGCATACATCAGCACCTGCCATTTTTGTTTTACTTGATACCCCGATAACTCTAAACGAAGTTGAAATTGAAACGTCTTTGTTTTGTTTGGTAAAGTTTTGATTTGTCACTCTTTTGTCAATCTTTTGCTACCCGAGGGCGTTAGAAATATTTGTAATTACAATACAGTAAAATCCACATATACCCATTTGAGTAATTCGGATTCCCTATAATTGAACTTAAGATTCGTAATATATCTATCTACTATATTAATGTGTGATAGTTTGTCAGTTGGAAATCTATCTTCGTCTCAACCACAGTACGTAGAGATTTGAGAGAGGTGTCAAAATACGCAGAATAAACAAACTGGGAAAGTTATTCCGCCTCTTTAAAATTTTCAAAAATTTAAATTTTAACATAAAATGTTCAAAAAATTACCTGATCGGACAGAGTGCCGTGACGTCACTGTCTGATTCCGTAACGATTCCGTAGCGGTTTTTGCCCCAACTTTTTTATTATGTTTTTTATCAGACTTGACTTAAATATTCGCGTTAAATTCGAGGAAAAAAACGTAGAAAATATTCAAAATTCAATATACAGTATTTTTTCGTGTCTTACATTTTACTGCTTTAAATAAACATTCAATACACTACTTTTTCGAGCCTTATACAGAGTGTCCTAAAAGTTCCCGTACTGACGATTCGTGAATTTATTATACAAAAGCAACAAACTTTAAAACAATTATTTTTTGCTAATGGTGAAAAGCCCTTTTAACATAACGTAGGAAAAAAATTTGAACTCACATTTATAATAAATGTTCAAAATGTTCGCCCCTTTCTTGGAGGCAAAGCTGAAGTCGTTTGCGCATATTTTTAGAAACGCGTTTCATGATGCTGGGAGTGACTTCTTGTATCCTTTGAGTAATGGCAATTTTCAGATCATCTATTGTTTGGGTATTATCTTCATAAACTTTGTTCTTTAAATATCCCCACAGAAAAAGTCAGGGATGCTCAGATCAGGGGAACGAGGTGGCCAAAGATTTCTTGAGATGAGCCGATCGACAAAAAAATCTTGAAGCATACCCATGGTTTCATAACTTGTATGGCAGGTTGCGCCGTCTTGTTGGAACCAAGAATGTCGTTCACTCACTTCTAATAATGCAACAAATTGTTGGATAAGTTCTCTGTATACAGTGCCATCAACAGTTGACTCGAAAAACAGAGGCCCAACAATCCTTTTGCGTGATACGGCACACCAAACGCCATTTTTTGAGAATGTAAAGGTTTTTGCATTAATGAATGGGTATTTGTCGTCGCCAAAATGCGGGATTTTTGCACGTTCACATAATCGCTTAAATGAAACCATGCCTCATCGGTAAAAAATGTTTTGTTCAAAATGTTGATGTTGTTGCGAATAAATCTCCGAAACCATCGGCAATAATAAAACCGCTTCTCATAGTCCGGTGGCTTTAGCTCCTGTAACATTTTTACGCAAGCACCAAAATGCAAAGCTTTTAAAGCCTTATGTGTCGATCCACGTGATGTGCCCAATTGTTGCTACAAACGCCTCACGGATTGATGAGGAGATTGCAATATCCTTCGTTGAGTTTCTTGCACAAAGTTTGGTGTAACGACTTTCGGTCTTTCACTCTTGTGTTTGTCTTCCACCAAAACTGTCTCACGAACTGTCGAACGAATTGATATAGCGTATATTTAGTCGGTATTGCATCATCTGGATATTTATGTGGCCAAAATTCTTTATATCTTTCATATGATTTACATTCAAAATAAGCCTCAAGCAGCGCAATTCTCTGAATGCGTGATTAACTCATTTTACAATGAAGAACAAAATGACATGGAACTTTATTATCGCACAACTTGAACAAGAAAACCAAACGATAAAAATTAAAGAATCCATAAAATTATAAACAGACGATAAAATTCAATAATTAAAAAAATCACGGTCAAATGATTTTTTTAAAGTTGGAGTACGGGAACTTTTAGGACACTGTTTTACTTCTTTACTTAAGTACTTACTACTTCTTTACTTATTTTACTTCTTTAACTAAGCATTATTGTTTATAGTTATTTCACATCCAATACAGCAAACCTGTGCAACTCAACTCTTAAATCTATCGCAATTTGTAATTTCAAATTGTTTACTGCTACCTTTTTTATAGCGATTGTTTTTTGCGTTGTAATTACTCTTTTTAAAGACAAATGTTACTTTTAAATGTTTTCGCTTTGTAAATAATTCATTATTGTCTATCAATCTTTTTCAAGCGTCTTTTTCGAATTTCTCTATTTCAGAATATTCTCATAACGTCGAAATTCAACTCTTGCTCAGATCTTTCGTTTTTCAGAATTCTACATTTTTCAATGACCACAATTTCGTTTCTGTTTGTATTTATGTGTTCCATTACTTTCCATATTACAGATATATTATTTAGGAGTTAAATTGTAATGAATTATTTTTATTTTCTGCCAAATACCACTAGGCATGGGTAATTTCTTGGTTGTATATGTATATTTCGACGAACTTTCCTTAAGTCTTTGGTTAAATACGTTATAGTTTGTAGAATTCTATTTCATAAAAATAAATGGAAACCTTTTTAAGTAAGGTGTATAACTTCTTATTTTAAATAACTGGTAAAGTTAAAATAAAGTTATTCTGAAACAAACTGGTTTATTTTAATATTTTTAATAATTTGTTTTAATTTTTGTAAACAATGATATGTTGAATCAAAACGGATATCCATACGTTGTAGTTCAAAGATATTTCTAAATTTTGACATATTTTCATTACAAGACGATTGAAATAAATTTAATTTACATTATTCTCATTTGTTTTTCATGGGTATTAATGAAAGCCGTACTCCATAGTCAAGTAACTACATCTATCATTTTAAATAGGTACGTGATTTCCATATAGAAATTGGGTCTCTCAATTGAAAAAGTACCTTAAGGATTCGATTTAAAACTAAATTTTTCTGTTGGAGGAAAGCGAATTTTAAATAAAACGTTACTGATCTTGGAATAATATAGTAAAGAAGAATGTAAACTAGGACTGTTGAAAATAGAAATTTTTTGTCTTAAGTGGCAGAAGGTCAAGGTTGCTTACTTGAAGTCGAAACTGTTCGTATACAACTTAAATACTTGTGAAACATTCATTGAAAGCAGTGATTTTGTAAAAAGTGTAATCGATTGAGTTTGCTTTGTCTACACTGATGACATTTGTCTTAAAAACAAGATCCGTTATTCCACGTGCAGCTGAATAGAATTTTCAAGAAAAAATGTGTGCTTCAAAATAAATTAACCACGAATGCCCGTAACAGTTTAATTTGAAATCCTCTCACAATGATAATATAATTCGAAAACATCAAATCCATGATGCAAGGGTACCACAAATAATAAATATTGATTGGAAAACAGTGCAAGACTACGCTGAAAGTTCCTCATTTTTACTGAAATTGAACTTAATTGGCATTCGTAATCACTCCACAACGCAAAATCGACTTCTGAAGAAGTCATCTCAGAAAAAGCTCCTGTAGTTTGTCTTACAGCGAGAGTGTAATGAATATGAAATGGATTGTATGGATGGATATATGGATTGATGGATATATTATGCATACATATTTGCGTCCGAAGTAAATTGTAGAAGCTATGAATATATATATATATATATATATATAGATATTACTAGAGCAATTATTTATTTTTTTGAAAACAACGATTTGGATTAATTAGCTTCTAACTAAACACTGGTAGATAAATTCGATTTCTTTATTCCCAGGTATTCCTGCAATATGTCTTTTGTTAGATTTCTTTTTTGAAAGTTTCTATAAATGCATTCATTTTGCCTCTTCCTGGACTTGTTTTTTTAACAAAATCTTTAAATGCACGTCTGTAATAATCGACACTCACTTAAACATATACGATCAAAAGTGTTTTTTATTCTACGCCCCGCCTCAGCCTTTTTGCCATGAGTCACTGACAGGCCAATGCAGTCTTGAAACAGAAATAAAATATGAAACCATCGATGATAATATTCACTGCGACGTTAGTAAGATCAGATCAACTATTAAGGTGGGTTTCTGTCATTTCAGAAATGCCATACAGTGGGAAAGTTGGAGATTCTGACTAAGTAATTCGAAAGAGATGATTTGCAGGTAGTCGTCTCCAGAGAGAACACGAAAACAAGCAACTCCTATTGCTCTCGGTAGATTCTGTGTCATTCTGTTCTAACAAGAAGTTCTGTAAATAATCGGGAATTGATATTTTTGATTTATAAACTTTTGATATTTTTGATTTATGATCCCTTTTACTGCATAGTGATAAACAAGTGTTTCCTTTAGCTTGTACTAATCATTGATAAAATTAACTTCTCCAAGAGTATTGTTCACATTATTTTTTCCAAGCCATGTAATTATTATAAGTAAATACGCATTTAAGCTTCAAATGTTAATTTTAGGACTAACACTTCTGCTCTTTCACATGCTGTTAGCTATGTCAAATACAATGCATTATTCGTATAAAAAGCATACATTCCATTGAATTCTAAACGAGCTGTATGAAGGAGTTGCCTTTTGAGACTGCAATCTATGCTTCAGAAATTAACCCTCATCTCCAGTAACTGTGATGAGACATTTAATTCAGCAATCTATTTAAGAGACAGATCATTCGCAATAATTGTTCCAATTAAATACATGTATCGGATACTTTAATTGCGAATGGATAAAACGCATTACTTCTTCAGACGAGAAACCAACTACATCTCTACCCGTGATTCAATTCACGGACTTGTGTTTTAAAAAAGACTCCAAAGTACCTCAGAACGGTTAATTCTGATTTATTGTATGTAATTAAAAGAACGCAGCCAGAAACTGATCCCATAAATAGGAGGAAACATGTCCCTTCGCTAGAGATTAAAAACCCTCATGGTTGTATTTTATCGGCTTTCGGAGCTTTACAGCATGAGAGGTTTAAAGTTAAGCTCACTATAGCTATTGCGTTGATTTATCGCTATTCTAAGAGCGCTTCTCTTTGAGAGGCTACGTATGTCTGATCGATTTTTCTGGCATTTTCAACCAGTTTTCTTGTAATTAAATTAGGTTTCCATTTAAAGCTCTGGTCTCGGTACACGAAGCTTTGGTCAGATTTTGATGTTACAGAATACAGCTTGAAAGATGTACTTTTATAAATTAAATGGATATGAATATACGTTTGTTTACTTTATAATCTTACTATCTATCTTCCGGATTAGGTTTAACAAGGCCATCCGCAAAACCGTACCAGTAAGATAAATATCTTATAGCGAATTATTTTATCAGGCTGATCAAATACAGCCCTCCGAATAGGTTTAAGCAGTCCGTAGACTAGACACAGCCTATATATATAGGCTGCTCAAACCTTTAAACCTATTCGGAGAGCTGTATCTGATCAGCCTTATTTTGCTACAACTTATTTATCTTGCTGATATGGTTTTTGTGGATTTGTAAGTGTAATAATAATGATACAAATACCCTGAGCTCTCATTACCCCTACACTGCAGAAGTAATGAGAGCAGGAACACAATATGTATAGTACAACAGTCTGTCATAGAGCTTGATAATATTCTGCAATCATAAATTAGGTTCCTATCAAAGGCATTATTACTAACAATACTTTAAAGTACTACATGTAATGTTATAGATCTCTCAATGCTTAAGTACTTATCAACTCGCATGTGCAGCCTTAGTAAACTTGCAGAATTCACTGTCAAGTAATGACAGATACTACCCAAGTTGAAACATTTCTTTTTAAAATATAATTAATTTGCAAATTTTTCACTAATGATATGAAATGATTGAAAACACTTAATTTTGTATAACTTACATTTTGCAAGGAAATGAGTATTTAATGCGATGCGCAAGCTTAAAACCCACTGATAATAAAAGTGTTAGTTTGCTACTTGATATCTGATAACGTCAAAATTATTGTTTAATTTTCTAATTATATAAGATAATATATATTTTGTGAAAAATTGCTAAAGATATTCATTCCTTGCGGGTATGTGTATACTTCTACCAACTTTCTATCAAAGTCACTAATTCAATGCACGTATTGATTTGTAGGATTCCATTACATGAAACTAAATCAAGGGTACAAATCAAAACCTTTTAAAATAGGACGGTAACATCTTACTTTAAAAAGAGGGTAACGCTCAAATAAAGTTATTTTTAAATAAGACTGTTTAAGTTAAAATAAGATGTATAACCATACGTTCGAATTCAAAGATTTTTAAAATTTTGACGTAGGTTTCCATTACAAAGCATTTAAAATCAGTAAACATTACATTTTTTCAAGTTCCAAATTATCTAGCATTAAAAACTTTACTCAAAAGTCAAGAAGAAACATCTATCATTTCAAATAGACACGTTGTTTCCATTTAAATACCGGATCTCTGAATTCACAAAACAATGTCACAAAGAATCTATGCAAAACTGCATACCAGCGAACTTTAAATAATACTTTGCTGATCTTGAAATAATATCACGGTTATAAAATATTCTAACTAGTACTTTGGAAAAGTTGAAAGTTTTGTCTTAAGTGACAGAAAATTGAGATTGTTTACTTTACGAGTTGAAGTTATTCTTATGAAACTTTAAAAAAGAAAATCAATGTTTTCAATGAATGTTTGAGATAACTCAAACATTCATTGAAAACATTGATTTTCTTTTTTAAAAACGCTGTAAAATTGACCTTTCGTTTTTTGAAAACCTAAATCGATTAACTTTGTTTCTACTGTACTGAAGACATTTAATTTTAAAATAAGCTGTTACTTTACATGTAGAATGGAATTTGTTTGAAAAAAATATATTTGCTAGAAAAGAAATTGATCATAAATATCGTATCAATATACGTCAGCCTTTCATAATGATGGTGGAATTCGGAAATATCGCATTCCTGTTGTAAGAATGCTATATGAAAAAAAATATTGATCGGAAAACGGGCTGCTATAATACGCCATATATTCGTCACTTTTAAAAGAAATGAGCACACTTAAAGGGCCTTCACAATCACTCCAAAACTCAAAATCGTCTTTTGTAATACTTAATTTACTACCATATTTTGTAGTTTTGTCTTAAACTGATGTCCGATGTATGTGAAATGGATTATATCGAGCAATAATACAAACGTACTTATTTCGCTGAAAGTAAATTGTAAAAGCCATAAAAATGTCAAAATAAAGTTTTGAAAAGTATTTTCCACTCAATTATTTTTTCAGTATTTGCATATTCTATGGTAGAGAAATTTTTTTGTTTCTATGATAAAGTGATTTTTTGGATATCGATCAACGCTTAAACCTATTCAACTTATCAATGCCGGGTAATTTTTTCTAGTGAAATTGTATTTTAAAACATTTTGGGTAAAAACTAATTCCTACTTCAAATTCCATGAAATATTGAAAATTGTAATTATCCGAAGAACAACTCTAAGAGAAATTGCAAAAGCAATCATATAATTGTACTCAATCAATAAAAAATCGTCATTCCATTCATTTCTCGCTATATTTACTTTTCTGAAATGAAAGTATCGCGAAATTTCAACATGAAAATAAGTATCTGAACTCGCAAATGAAAGGAAATAATAAAGCACAAATTGATATACTTGCATTTAATAAGTCGAGAATAGGCTTGAGAGTAAATGTAACAACTAAAAACATCTTTTTCAAAGCTTGAAAAATAACCGTTATTTTCAGATACCATAAAGGTTTAGATTAAATAAGTATATTCGTTACCTTCATAAACAAGTAATTGAGTGAATATATCCCTTCTTAAAATATAAATTTAATTTTGCATGCACTTACTGATCACTTACATAATTTCAATACAACTATAAGGCTTTCACTATATTTCTAAGCCATATTGCAAGGATTTTATATCCGATACCTACCAATGAGCCAAAAGTGGATTGTTTTAGCAATAAATGGGATTAATAACGGAATTCACGAATGCTGTCTTTGTGAAAATTCAAGTTTATGTTAAGTAGGTTAATTGCTTTTGTAATGGGAAACGCTGAATGAAATATCCTGTTGAGAATTCTTTCACCTAAGCCTTCTTTCTTGATGCGTATCTGTCTTTTGTTAGGCTAATTAACGCTACTCAGAAAGAATAATTATACTTAAAAAATTAATTACAACTAATTTAAATACCAGTGCCATTAACTGGGTTAAAATGTTTGTTTAATTTTTTAATACAAGCAAAGGGCTTAAATTAAGAAACCAAGAAAAATAATGTTTTCAGTTTAAGGAATGCACTAAAATGTTTGTGATTATTGCTCAAAAACTAATGTGTCAAATTGGCTTTAGAAATCTCAAAATCAATCAAAAATTACTAGAGTGGGGAATAAATTGGCACAAAAGTTTTATTTAATTTTATATGAATTTTTACAAAAATGAAACTAGAGGTTACACGAAAAATCTTCAAACAAGGTATTAGATATGGATAATGAAGATGGGAAAACGATCTCTAAGTTTTGAAAGATGTATCTAAATGGAAAGAAATTAAAATAATTTATGCTGGTAACTATATACATATATACATATTTAAATCATTATTCAGCATATAAATCTTTTAGAATTTAAAGTGACGTTAATAAAAGATGCATGTGTTATTATTTATAATACTGACGGAAATATCTTTCATTACATCTTTCAATTTTAATAAGATTATTTGTGCAACAGCACTTTTAAGCCGAATGTCAAGTGTGTGTATATCCTTTATAAGGTAGATGTATAAAATGTTTATTATATCAGATATTTTGATATACCAATTGTACTTATGAAATTATTTTGTAAGTGTATTTGTTTTTACAAAAGAAGCTCAAAACCTGAAGTGTATTTATTGGGTCAAGATTTTGACTCAGACAACTTTTGAATGAAGTTAGAAACACTAAAACTTAAACCAGTTCCAAAAGGGCCTAGCACTGTGACTTTTAAATGATCGCAGATAATGGTACATATGAGCAGAGAAAAGGTACATGATATGGAACACCTATTTTTAAAAGCTTACAAACAGCAGGGGAGTGGGTGTTCTTAAATGAACCATACACCAAATTATTAAAAAATTAATAAATATTGATATTTGAATAAATAGTTTATAACGCATGAAAAACTTTAAGATTGGCCTCTTAAAAAGAGTACAAATAGTCAGAATTGTCGATTTGAAAAAAAAAGCAAGATGAGAGATATGGAACGCCTAAAAAGTTGTCAAAAACACACAAAAAACCTGAATACTGAATTTATTTTTATTTCTTTCCAAAACACAGACATTTCCGAATATTTTAAAGATGATATAAAAAGAATTAAAAACATTTAATGTTTTGATTAAATGGATATAAGAAATGAAGTATATTGTAAGAAATGAGAAGCGCAGGAGAAAAACCTAAAGATAGTAAAAATTATGAAAAAACTGAAATTAGAGCTTTTGGAAAATTTTAGTTGTTTTCAGACACTTTGATTTTTATCTTTTTTCCGATGTCAGTAGGAGGTTTATTTTTGATAATATAGTTCATTGTTTTGTTTTGCAAAGTTCCATGTCACATTTTCATAAGGTAGTTAATATTATTATGTATTTTTATAATTTATAAGATGTTGTTAACTTATAGCGTCCCTTTTGCAACATAATCATTGTGTAATCTATTACTGTAAATTCAAGAACAATAGAGGAAAGACAGTACTTCTGTTGTAGCAAATGTACGTGCGAAATAACTAAATAATAATAATTTAATTTTGCTAACCGGTATCTAACAATGCTAGAATCATTGTTTCAATTATAATTCCATCTAGAGTTCTAAGTTTTTGGATCTTAGTTAAGACAACGAAATGCGTTCGTATTTGAATTTTCAAGTATTTGAGAATTTCACAATATGTGTTCTGTTTGTAAAAAACATTGTATTTATCAAACTTTATTTTGAGTACTTTTTAATTTAATTGTTTATTCGTGTCACGTAACTACATGTATAACAACGGGTGCGTGATTTTCATTCAGAAATCGAATCTCCCAATTGAGAAAAGTGCCATAAGGATTCAGTTCGAATTTAAAAGTAGGTCTAAAGAACATTTTTAGTGAAACGAAAATTTCACTAAAAATGGCCTTTTGTCGGTGTCGGAAGATTATTAATGATAGAAAATATTCGAATTACTACTGTAAAAAAATTCTACCACCGAACACTAGTGCCATCAACATTTAGCTTTCTAGTTAAATATATTAGTGATTAGTTAGTGCTATACGTTTAATTTGAAAACAAAGTCTTTATTGCTTCATGTACCGATAAATGGAATTTTCAAGAAGTATATTTGCTTGAAAAGAAATTAATCATTAGTATTGCAACAAATTAATTTCTCATCCATTCGTTAACGATGGTGAAATTTGGAACTATCTTATCCTGATGCAAGAGGTGCTGTAAGTCAAAATATTGATGAAAAACTGAGTACAAGATTATTCGCTGTATGTTCGTCATTTTAATCCGTTCAACACCGGCTAATATTCAGTTAGTAGTTTTAAAAAAGTTGCATATGGCATTTCTAAGAATTGAGAAGAAAAGCTATTATCTGTACGCTCGCAACAATTGATATAATAAGTAATTAATTTAAACTAAAAATTATTGAAAATAAAAATTGAATAAATTGGAAGCTTTGAAAGTTAAAAGAAAAATGATAAACTTGAAAAAACATAAAAACGAGCAAAAGGCCTCTAAACCTTAAGTCTAGGAAACGTAAACGCAGCAAATACATCTAAATAACACTCCTAAACAACACATGCAAGGTTAATATTTTTATTCATTCCCATTCAATTAGCTTAATTTCGTAAAAATTATTCACTTGATTCAGCAACACACAAGAACCGATATTAATCATAAACCTTTTTTATTCTCTATAATGAATACTATTTGCTCAACAATGAAAGCCAAAACCTGTGGCAAGGGCGACAGAGATGGATCAGCTTTAATTCAATTTACCCATGCCAAAGGTACGAAAATAAACAGTTCTTAACATTGATCCGCTACTCTCTCACCGATCGATCTGAGCTACATTAATAATTGTTCCCATTTCCCTTATTTTTTACTTCTCATTTCTTCTCTCATCCTTTTTTTTCTCTTTCTCTTTCACTTGCTGCTGTCTATATATCCTCTACCTCATTTCCTTTTTTTCTGTCCATCGCCTTTATTTCCTATCCGGTAATTTGAGCTGCGTCAATAGCAGGCTACGATTTTTTTGTTTTCTTCACCCCTTCTCTTCTTCCATTCCCGAAGTATCTCCTGTCTTGTTGGGAGAGCGCATCGATGGAATAGAAACTGTGAAAAATGACAGGTTTGTTGTGTAAACGATTTATTTATTTTTTGTATTTTGCTTTCTTTTATTCCCGTTCTCTTACTCTGAAGATCTCGTTACGTTCATTCGAGAGACGGGTCGCAGGGACAGAGAAATACGTAGAATCAAGAGAGAAGTGGTGCTTTTCTTGGTGATGGTGCTGTCTGAAATTCGGAATCGCCGCTTTCCGGAAAGTTCTTCGCCATCGGATTGAGATATTTATCGAGCAACACGTACATGAGTATAAAAATGTGGCCTCTCTCTCTAGTACATAACTGAACCTGTAAGTAATGGATCGTATGGTCTAAAGATGCAAATGGATCAGAAATCATAAACATATTTCTAGTCATGTAATGTTTGTTTGAATTCGGAAAATTTCACACCTTGAATTAAAACATTTCTTTCTTAACCACCTAACTGCTATTGTGTTCGTAACGTCCGTCTGCCACCCACTTAATCCGGGTTCGTATTCCGGTTTCAAAGTCCATGGATGTTCGTGATTATCCCTGACTCACACACTAGGTGCTCCCTCACAAACAGCCATCAGTTTATCCCTTGTAGTGCCGAAAGTAGAAAACCGTCACTGGTCAGGAGTAAGAAACAAAAGAAAAATATTGTTTTCTGATTAAGTGCTTTCAGAAGTGAATTTATTAGTTCTTACTTGATGTGTTTTCCTGAAATTTAATAGCAATGTCATTTATAAAACAATATCCTGCATAAATAAAACGAAAATAATTTTTTGGCATAATTATAGATATAATTAGTCATACCATGAAATATAAATTCGATAGGTATAGAAAGCAGTTCTCGGAGTATGAGTGGTATATTGTTCAGTGTTTGTGTACCAACCAGTAGGTCCCGGATTCGAATACTGGTTTGTAAGTGCATGCAAGTTGGTGATTATCCATGTTGGGAATAGCGGCTGCTTACCACCTCACATATAGCCGTCGGTTTGCCCCTTGTAGTGCGGAAAATCGAAGAGATTAGAGGTCGGGCATTAGGAAAATGAGTTCGTATTCATTATGATGGCTTTTACGAAATAATTTGTATGAATATAATTACTGTAATTAAGAGAATCAAATAATTAAGAGTTGCAAAAATGCGAATACGGATAGTTAAAGTTTGGAAGATTAAATTTATTATTCCGTCAGCTATAATTTTATGTACTCATGACTGATCCAGCATATGTACGCACATATACAAATATCTGTTTAGACAGTTTGCTCACTTATAAAGGCCAATAATATTCTATATCAGAATAATAACCATTTATAATTGATTTATAGATTTTGATGTTTTCACTGGTGGTGTTAATAATGGGTAAGCATTTGAACGGAACTATGCTAAAAAGTTGATGCTTAAAGACCTATAAGCTTAACAGAATACATTCTGAACTTAACAAGAATTAAACTATTGGGATATTTTAATGAGTTATTGTACCTCTTATTCTCAATTCTCACCGAGTACTCTTAGACAGAATATTAACCCTCCCTGTGGCTGCCTCGACGAGAACTATCTCCTGGTGGTTGTCGTCATTAGCAAAACTGACCGGATATTGATGGATGAGATATCTCATAATTAGAAGAAATTGACTGCATCTTGATCTCGTCACCATAAAAAATGTGCAATACCCTGAAAACGCGATATCTCGTCATTAACAGAATTGATCTTGATCTTGATAGACGAAATATCTCGTAGAAACCACTTGACGGGCTAAATGAGAATACATACCTAATAAGTCTTAATATACCTTGAATATTTATGAACCTGGCCTTAACCATTTCAAGGTGGAATGCCAACGTCTCTGAACAAGTCAAGTCTAAAAGTATCTACGCCATCAAATTTAAGGTCATTAAAAGTAAACTAAACGAATTATCCAGAGATATGAGAATGTTTGTCGCAAATCTAATTACAATGGGTTCTAGTGTATTGGTATTGTTATGAAATTATTGATAAAAATAAACATACAATTGTTGATTTTCGATTGTTAAAGATTCTGGAAGACTTAAAGAACAATAAAAAAAACTCTCCCAAACCCTGGTGAAGCCAAATTGTCAGAATTCTGGATAGACTCAGGAAAAGGCAGAGGCGGGCGGCCTTCTGACACGTCAATAGTCACGACTGTCTTGCTCTACATCTTCATCGCATTGAAGTTTTCACTGCCCCTGCTGCAGAATTTGTGACCTCAATGACGAAATGGACATGTCCCTTGTCTCCCGATGTTCTCTTAGCTGGGAGGCGAGACATATCACTTTCGGAACGCCCACTACAATGCAACTCATTTCCACATCAGAATTATAATTAATTTGTCTTAAAAGAATTGAGCATAAAAGAGGAAAAATATCAGTTCAAACATTTAGGCTTGATAGATATAGTGATCAGTTTGTCATAACTTAAATGCACCCGTCGAGTCACGAGGTCACCCTTCCAACAACTGACCGTGATCGAGGTGCTTCGGTTTTGGTGATTATTTTCAGGTCGAGGACGCTATATACTACTATGGGAGTTGCTTTAAGAGAATTGAGAATTAATGAAAGTAGGATAAAGTTATTGAGATTAAATTTAAAAATTCCAAGTTGCGATATACAAATTATGAAAGTAGTGGTATAATTAAGGGTCTTATCGTGTCTTTGCCCTGATTATTTGTGAGCAGGATTGGAATGGGAAGATATTTAGGGGAATTAATTTAAGGAATTCAAGTCATAGAATTCAGGGTCTACACGAAACACACCATAACGATGTTTTCGTCGATGTGGGGAAGTGTTAAAGTGTTGGTACAGAAGAGCACAACGTATCTTCTTCGAGACCTTGCTGGGAGGTGAGGATCCGTATGGGTTTCTACATCTTTGTCTTTCAATTTTAAAGTCTCGTTTTGTGTTCTTTGTATTTTGTGTGTGTACGTTTATCGTGGCTATTTGTTCTATTGTAACCTGCAATTGGAAATTAAAAAAAGTGTTTTGATAATCCCTCATGTAAGTTGCGGCTTTACTTGGAATATTGCTAGAATGTATTTTCAGTAAGTCGCTTACATAGAAAAATTAACGCCGCACTCCCGAAAGCAGGCGATAAATCACTTAATTCCTAAAAGGCGATATTTCTTCTTCTCTGATAGTTTCTTATGTTTACACTGAAAAACTCTCAATGCATTTTCTTTATGGGCTTGGAAGTTCAAATAAGACCACGCAAGGTAGCATTTATATATCATTGAAGCTTAACGCCATTGAACTAAAACATCCATTGGTGCAAACTGAAAAAAAAATTCTTTCTAAGCTACCTTTAAGCTATTATATTTAACGCTGATCTAAAGAAAAGCTGTTTACAGGAGGATAACCAACCGTAGATAACAGAATTACCAGAAAAAGGTTTACGTTTTGCACTAAATGGGTGAGGGATAATGAATCAGATTAAAAGGAAACATCAATCCCTTCTTAACAAATAAGAATTGTGAAATTTATTTCAAACTCAATTGAATCCTTTATTTTCAAAGGATGACGTGTCCATTTTTCAAAACCTGATTAATATGTGGGTTAACAATCCTACGTTTTTGTAGATGAAAAAAAAATAATTCCTAACATTTTTTCTTAAAATAATGATTTCATACGCAAATTAATAATTTCCAGTTTGTTACTTTGCTTCCCTATTTCAATGTTTAGGGGAATGATTCAATCACTAGTTGCGATGCAGATGAAAATTATAACAGCTAAACTTGGAGAATCAATGTTATTATTAATGGCTATCAAATGGTAATGGTAATTAATTAATGTCGCAGTGAATAACACAGCGGGCTATCAAAACACCTTACCCTTTTTTTACCAACTACCCACGTCAAGATTCTTCCATCGAAAAAATCTTTCACGCAAGTGACTTATGCCGTTCGTGATTTTACGTAGTGAATCAGAGCCCCATTTAAGCGACTTTTGTGAGACTTTTCCTATCTCGAGGGTATTCTGTACAATCAAGTTGACCTCAAGTATAGTCCGGCTCCCTATAGAAGGCATTCGACTAGTCTATTTTTCAAATAAGATGATAGGTTGGAATATAAACAAAGCATTTCCACAACTGGCGTAATTAGTGCAGATTCTGGTCCTGAGTTTATTGTTTGGTTCCATAAGTGGCAGTGGTAAGGAGGTTGGCGGAAAGAAAATCACCGATCGCTATCATGTTTTTGTATATGACAGCCAGTGTCCTAACGATTCCTTTCATACCTATTGAAAAATCGACTGGCACAAGGTCGGCCTCATTCTCGACGAAGCCGCACTTTATTGATGGCGGTCCAAGAAGGGTGACGCCAAATCTTGTGAGGTCTTTTTCATCTAAGAAATGTTGACTGAACACTGATATTGTTTACTGAACTCATGTCTAACAATATACAGTCCGTGAGGTGCAAGTGGGTGGTTCTCCATTTACTTAATATCATTTGATCCTGACCATATTTTGAAGGTCCGTGACGAACAAGTGTGAAACAATCTTTAGCATTCGTCTGACAGCGTAAATACTCCAATTGTAAATAAATTTAATACGCAATCCATATCGTTTATTAATTACCACAACAACTTTCATCCACATATCCGTAACTTACTAAATAGCTAAGCAATATTTGAAACTTAAATTTTAAATAAAAGCAACATAAAACAATAGAAACAACATAAATAACATTGTCGGCTACGTAATGGAAAGATATATTTTATGATCAAATAAAAAAAACAAGAGTCGCACAGAATGAAAATGCACTTAAAAATACAGAACTTGAAAGATCAATAAAATTTGAATTCCGTTACATTTTTTATCAAGCTTAACAGCTTTCATTTTCTCTTGTTTTGCTTGCCCAAGCAGTTAATTCTAATCAATCAATGGACTACAAAAACATGGTTGACCTCTGCTATGGATAACGATACAAAAGTAAAAATGTTTAAGTCAGTCTCACTAAAGCATAAAATTGCATTAATTCACATGAATACCCTAAATTGGAACAAGCGACTACACGCTTAACTTCCAATTCATTCTTTTCCATATTAAGGGACGGAAACAAAGAAGTGTTATTGCCAGTGCAGAAAAGTTGGGGACTGAAAATGGTTTCCTAAACAAATCGGAAACAGCGACGGTTATGGCATTCTGAACATGACAGGCTACTTAGCTCATTCTTTTCGACGCCAAAGGCATCATTTGTTTTACATTTTTACTGAAATATTTTGCCACACGCTGTTTGGGCATAAATCATATATTTTAAATAAAGACTGCGAGATGGCCCTGTGCTACTGTTGTAGCAACCATGGTGGGTCAATGTTTTCTTTTTAATTTTACTGAATGGAAATTTTTTCCCATTTCTATACGGTAAATGTATAGGGTTTTACGTGATGGTCTTTTTATGTATAACTCCACCATTTTAGTTTTCATTCTTATAATAGAATTTTCAACTTACCTTTGCTTTTGAATAATACACATTCGGACCACCTGTTTATGCTAACCCTCTGAGCGCCAGGAGATATTCGAGTAGTGTAGCGTTCCTTTAACCCGACAGCGCACATAAAGACTAAATAACTACATCTATTGGTTTATAGAATACCAGGATCCATTATATTAGTCAACAAAATCAAAACTGGTTAGAACACATACAGAGAAGACCGTAGGTTACAGAACGGATATGTGCTTATGAGTCCCCAGAGTTAAAATTGTTAAATTAAGGACCATTGGTTTTAAACTGAAAAAATATACTTACTTTTGTTGGTAATACATCATCTTAGAGATGAAAATAAATAGATAATATTTTAAATTCATTGTTAAGAAGGTGTGTAGATGTAATTCTGTTTCATCTTTATCATTTATATCAATATCTATTTAAAAACTCTCATGACTTGAGAATCTTCCGTATCTCTACAAAAACGATTCAACTGGTTTCAAGTTTGTTGTTTATATTTACATCTTCGTGTTCAATTTGTGGAACGCATAAAAAACAAAAGATGACCGAGATTACAAATCAAATCAAACCTTATTGGTTCACACTTTTAGACGCAATATTTCCCTGAAGTCCTCGTATTTAGTTAGTGCAGAGTTAGATTAATAATATTTTAGCGCCTCTCAGAAATGCAGAACTTTCTGTTAAACTATACAGTTCACAACAAGTTATTTATAAAAGCATAAGTATAAAACTTTATCTTATGAAAATTTAACCATGTGTGTCGCTGTGGTCCTGATAGGTGCTCTGTGACTTTTTCTCAATATTTTTCACTCTTACGCTTTGAAAAGAATAACTAAAAATGTGCTATTTACAAATTCAGATAATACATTTCTGGAGTTATTTGTTTTAAGTACTTCCTAAGATATGCTATGCTTTTAAAATTAATAATTAATGCGTTTGTAACTAGGAAAGATTTCGAGCACCTCAATCTCATTTGTTAACCCTCCAGGTGTCAAGCCCGAGATATCTCGGAAACCAAAATGCAAGCTTAAGTGTCAACCCCGGGAATCTTTAAACGGTCACTTTTCCTTCCACTCGACCACCCATGTCCTCTAATGAGGGGAGTGGCAGGAGACCTTTTGTGTGAGGGTCCGGATGGGAACGATCAATCCCTAAAAATGCTATCCCTCAAGTCACTGCCTTTGGTGTGTTCGCTGAGTATCACAACGGCATTCCTGTCTTTGTTGAGCTACAATTTGGAAGCGTCTATCTTCAGATTCTTCGAGATGATGACATATTCAGAACCCAATCATCAATGAATCGAAGTGATTAAACCCAAAATTGGCTCCTTACGTACTTGTCTTTAAAATTCTTTAACACCACCATGTTTCTAACAGGTGTGACTAATTTTTTTAAATGTAAATTTCCCAAATCATCATAATAGCTTTTCTTATTTAATAATTTCATCTGCCATATACTTGCATTTAAATATAAACATTTCAGAAAAGAAACAAAATACCTTTAACCACATAATGCAACAATGGGATAGACATCTATATATTTATATGAAGCTGAGTTGGCCTCTTTGTGTCTATACAACTCTACACCATCTGACCTAACCACACCAAATTTGGTACACTTATTCTTCAGAACACTGCGGGTAATGTAGGCTACATATTAACCCCCGTTCTATTTGTCGTGGATCTGCAGAGGGGCCAAAAAAATTGAAGTCCCATAGGAATAGCATTGAGTATTTTTACGATCAATGTCAGACTAATTGACATCAAATTTTGGACACTCATTCTTTAGATGCCTGCGAGAAACATAAGGTTATATTTTAACCTCAGTTCTATTCGTTCTAGATCTACAGATGGAGCTAAAATCATTTAGAAATCCAAATAGGAATAGCATTGAGTATCCTTATTTTCACTTTGACCAATTTACAACAAATTTCGCACACGCATTCTTTAGACTACTGCGGGCAACTGGGGCTATATATACCCCGTTCAATTTATCCTAGATCTTTAGACGGGTGCGGGTCGCGGTGGCTCGGTTGGAAGAGTAACGGATTAGTAACCGGAGGGTTGCGAGTTCGAATTCAGCCAAACACCGTCGTGTACAAAGGGTACTGGTGCATGTTAAATCTGTCGTGGCCACAAATATCCACACGTTGGCGAGGTGTGGAAGTTTGAAGAGTGGGGTGCCAGCTCAGGCGTTGCCTCGTCATCTGGTCGTGGTTCAAAATTACGTGGTGTCCTCGGATCTTTCCCTTTGGGATTGATCCCGGACCGTCACCAATAGCCCGTTTTGTTGCTCCAGTGTGACATTAATTAAAAACCTACCTACCTTTAGAGGGGTCTAAATATAGCTCGAAATTCCCATAAGAATAACATTGAGTATTTTACGATCACTGTCATATTCATTCTTTAGAATCCTGCTGTAAATATAGACTACTTATTTTACACGTTCTATTTGTCCTAGATCTGGAGAAGGGTTAAAAACAATTCAAAATCCTTATCGGAATAACATTTGAGTATTTTGACGATCATTGTCAGACGAATTCACACCAAATTTAGTACATTCAATGTTTGGAATCCTGCGGGAAACATAGGCTATATATTAACCCCGTTCTATTTGTCCTAGGTCGGGAGAAGAGGCTAAAACCAATTATTCGAAATCCAAATAGGTAGGTAGTTAATTAACGTCCCCCTGGAGTAACACAACAGTCTATTGGTGATGGTCCGGGATCAATCCCGAAGTGAAAGATCCCAGACAACGCCTCGTAATTTGAACCACGGCCAGATGACGAGAACAACACTTGAGCCGGCACCCCACTCTAAAAACTTCCAAACTACGCCAACGAGAGGACACTTGAGGCCTCGATAGATTTAACGTGCACCAGCCCTGGTGTATCCGACAGTCTTTGGCTGGACCTAGTTTCGAACTTGCAACCCTCCATTTGCTAATCCGTTGCTCTTTGAACTGGGCTACCTCTGCCCTCGAAATCCCCATAGGAAGGACATTGACTATCCTTGTTATCACTTTGACCAATTCACATCGAATTTATTACAATCATACTTTAAAACCCTGCGAGAAACAGGCTAAATATTAACTCCATTCGATTTTCCTGGGTTTGTAGAGAGATAACAAAACAATTCGAAATCCCCATAGGACTAATATTGAGTATTACGATGAGTTACAAACAATTCAACTCGAGCAATGCCGGGTAATTCAGTTTGTTTTATAAGAGGTTTCAGCAAATTTACTTGTAAATACCTTTACAATTTTTTTAAAATACGTGCATTATAAAACATAATTATTAATTATGTCATGGTCATAAAAAGTGTGTATACAATTATGTATGCGATGTGACATGTTACATTTAAATTAGTTATCAATCACTGGACTAATGAATTCTTGTAGCGTGTTGTAGTTTTTTCAGGCCAACATTAAAATAATTTGTGCTGATTTTCATATCTCATTCTGATCATCAAACATTTATATTTGTTGGGCCATAAACACCTTCCATACCAAACTTCTTTACACCAAATTTAAACGAAGTTCCTTGTCTCTTATATAAAAATTTTAATCTTTAGGCTTATTACTTAAAAAAATCACGTCACTCGATTTTCGAAACAAGAACTTACACTGCAATGAGAACTTGCGAAGAAACAGTATTCAGTGTTATCAAATTTGAGACCCCGATAGACTGCTTTGATCTTCACTTTTATTGGAAAAATTTTCTTCACAGTTCCTTGGTCGGTGATAATTGCTATACAGATATTTACATTTTGGTTTTGGGGGTTTTATGGCGCAAGGACCATATTTCACCATGCACAGATATTTAGGCGTTCCGATCCTGAACATTTCGGCACATTCACGAATATTATTTTGAGAATATTACCACTATAAAATAATTCATCATAAAAAATCCTTAGATATCAAAAAGACAAATCCCAGGATAACCTCTTACGATCCTATATAACTAATGCTAGGACAAGGTACTTGGCTGTGACCCGGCGGTTGAGAAACACTTCATTTTCAGTGGATAGGTATTTAATTAACGTCGCACAGGAGCAACACAACGGACCATTAGCGACAGTCTAGGATAAAAAACGAGGGGAAAGATCCAAGGAAAACACCACGTAATTTTGAAACACGCTCAAATGAAGAGGTCACACCTGAGCTGGCATCCCACTCTCCAAACTTCCCCACTTCGTTAACGTCTGGACACTTCAGGCCACCGACAAAATTAACTTGCACCAGCTCCCCTTTTACGCGACGGTCTTTGGTAGGATTCGGACTCGCAACTTTCAGCTGCTAATCCGTTACACTTCCAACCGGCTACTCATTTTCAATGGAAGACAAAATAAATTACACTGAGACCTTCGAAAAAACTGGTTGAAATTTAGGTTTTATTACGTAAAACTATTTGAGGCTACGTCGAACCATTATCACTCAAATCATATGTGTATGCATTTGATAAAATTATTTTCAAGCATTTATATGAAACAAATCGCAAATGTTTCGGGATTTACTCAATTCCTTCATTTTTGTTTTGTATTATGTATCTTGCGCCTATGAATCTTTGATTGTCTGGATGCCATTTTAGTCTATTGGAGTTCTCAGAGGTTTGTTTGAAATAACTAGAGCATAAAAATTGAACGAAAAATAATCGTTTGAAATCGTGATCAAGAAGAATCCAAACATCCCATTCTTCCGTTCTTTAAAAAGTTATTGGTGCAAAACAACTCAGTTTACCATATGTGGTACGGTTTTGTTTCTACGCATTTCTTCACTGATATGGGAACGCCCAAAATCTGGAACCTTTGGGGTAATATTATCCGTTGTGATTACTCTTTTTGATACTTTACATTAGCAAAGCAAGTATTGATTATTTTTTGTTTTTCTTTGCTTTAAGTCTCATGTCTAACTCAACTGCGATAAATAATTTCATCGCTTGATTTATATAAAAATCAGGCTGTAAATTTGTGTAATGGAGGCAAACTTTTGTGGGGAAGAAAATCAATGCTAGAAATTCTTATTTACTTAATACTTATTTACAATTAGAAGAAAACTAATTAAAAAACATATAAATTTATAATTTTAAAGTTTCCCATTGTTACAGTAAACATTTGTTTTTTCAAACACGTGAAAAAATATTTGTATGTCGAAAGTCGTCAATCCTTTCACTTTCATCCGGAAAGTTATTTTCTTTCTGTATTAAAAGAAAGTATGGATCAGTGGAATGTATCTTGATCCTCTGAAGTATCGCACTATTTAAAGTCATTCCATACGCATTTCCCTTGAGAAAATTCTATGTATATTTAGGGTATTCTGGAACCTGGGAATTATAACGTGGCTTTGCTATCTATCACTGACATCGCTCTCCTTTGATGATCCGGTCTAAATAGTCTACTGCTGTGGCCAAATGACTGAAGATGGGGAAAGCACTCCCTTTGTCCAAACCCTGACACTTTTAAAAGGAACTCACTTTTTTGGGGTGCCGTTGTCGACACAACTCTGAAATACCTCATCGCCAGGAGGATTAAAAACGATCCGCCCCATATGAAGAGTTAGTCATTGGTTCTGTCTACTCGGTATGAAACACATTATAAGAACAAAATCAGTAAAATCAGGGAAGAAATTAGTGGAAATAAATTCATAAAGTTCACAAATCTGAGAAACTTAATTGTTCAATTAATCATATATATTCCCTTATATAACCAATATAAGGGAATTACAGAAATATTGATTCGCAGAAAGTAAATCTAAAGCCTTAGTTATATAATAAAAAGTATTTAAATCATTAAATACATCTGTATTTATAGAGGTTTGTGAAATATCTCACAGTGAATTTTGATATTCAATACATCGTGCTCAGAAGAAATCGAATAACATTTAAAACGAGTTTCGTTGAAATCAGTTTACATAGCAACGCGAAAACAGACAACTGTTGTGCAAATCCCATATTCCATCGAATATTAAAAAAATCTCTTCCTCTTTAGTGGGAAGTAAGCGAATCTATTTTAATACCCTTAGAAAGGAGATCGAAATATGTTCGGCTTCAACATACTTCAGAAATGTCGCCAAATGATAAATCGAATTTGAAAAGGAACACTGAATCGCTTCTTCAGAATGCAATCGATTACTAGCTGCGACTTTTCGGAACAACTATTATACTTTCTACAACAAATGAGGGGGCTTTAGTAAATTGATTTCAACGACGACTGCTGGAAAGTCGTCAATCCTTTCACTTTCATCCGGAAAGTTATTTTCTTTCTGTATTAAAAGAAACACGTTTTTCACTTCAGAGTTTTTTACTTCAAGATTTTGACCTGGGAGCATTGTACCAAGTCTATGCTTCTGTAACAAAAAATAGCGTCACCTTATTACACAGAATAAAAAACGTTGGTAATCAGATTTATTTTCATCTTTCGTGTCCATACACGGTGTTTCGAAAATTCCTGTTTGTCCTGTTCCTAGTTCTACAAAAACTTGCAGTTTGACGGTAGTTGTACACTTACATACATTCTCTGACAGTAGTTCAGTAGTTGTACACTTACACATACTTTGACAGTAGTTGTACACTTAGGCAAAGCATTATACACGCCTGACATCATCGACGCATGGATTGTTGTATTCAATGGCCAACGAATGTGCTCTCAAACAACACCCTATATAAAATACAAGTTATGCTTGAGGACATATAGTCACCCGATTTCAAGAACTAAGTAACCTATTTTTTTGGTTTTTGAGATAAAGGGAAAATTAATTTACCACCAATCCCAATTTCGTTTTCATAAGCCAACGGGTACAGCTTAAGTGATAAAAAAAATTACCCAGTGCGTGCATTAAATTTCTGTATGATCTCATTTTTATTAATTTAAGTATAACTCAAAGAACACAATTTTTCGAGTTACCTATTTCTTGCCCTATTCAGATGACAATATATCCTCATTGCGAATACGATTTAATTTTTTTCCTGCCTACCTCTAATGTAAGTTTTTCAAAACACTAAATTTGAGCGTTTCTGGATTGTAAAAACATTTCGTTTGAAAATTAAATTAATTTCTAAAACAGATCTTCTATCACTGAACAACTAATCTTGATTATTAATATTGTCACTAATTGAGAACGAAATAGAAAAATAGATTTCCCCCTCCCGTCCTACAATCACACTTAATCTCGATTGAGATTTTGAACTGCTGAGTTTGGCCGAAATGTCGACAGAACTGGCTATTCTAAACGTTATGTTTAACTGCAAAGGTAATGGTAGCTATTTGCACTCGTAAAATAAGCTGAAAGTTTTATAAAAATACACATGAAAATCAAGTTATGTTACAGATTTTCAGCAAGGACCATAGAAAAGTTTAGGACCTTTATCGTTGAACGACAACTAAGCTCGCTTATTACTATTGTTACTAATTGAGATCCAAACAGAAAAATATATTTTTTCCTCCTGTCCTGCAATCATACTTAATCTCGATGGAGATTTCGAACTGGTGAGTTATGGCCGGGATATGTCGGTAGAACGAGCTATTCTAAACGCTATCTTTTTTAACGGCAGAGGCTATTTCGCTAATCACTTTCCTTTTATCATCCATTCTGCGTTGAATCTTTTTCTATCTCTGTTGTGTTCACCGTATTACAGTAAGTGATCTCGGACCATCGATTAGCTGTCGCCGACAGGGTATTCTTCTTGCGGCTTGCGACTTTTCTAATTTACCAGTTCCTGCTTTGCTGTCAGCCATTTTGACCAGATAGCGAAAGGGCTAGTCCATGATCGTGTCGTTTGAAATGACACGTTAAAAATGAAGTAGGGTGATACTGTGTGTAGTTTGCAGAACCTAGCTTTAAGCAGCTTTGCATAATAATTAATTTAATACTGGTATCGATGTTTTTCGTTGTTATCACGTTTATTGGGTGAGAAAGATCTTTCAAATTCTTGTTTTAATGGGTCTAATTAACAAATACGTCGATATACGACCATCAAGTTCTATCTCTACAAACCCATTTTTCTTTTAGAGGTAAATGTTTTCTATTTAGAAAAAATTCTAAATTTATTCCATTTCTATTTAGAATAAAATTCTAAGTATATTCTATTTCAAGGCCACAATAGCCCAGTTGGTAGAATCGCGGATTCACAAACGGAGGGTTGCAAGTTTGAAACTCAATCCAACGTAGGGTGCCAGCTGAGGTATTGACTTCGTCATCTGACCGTGGTACAAAATTGTGTGGTGTTGTCCTCGGATTTTTCCCTTCGGGATTGATCCCTGACCGTCGCTAATAGCCCGTTGTGTTGCTCCAGTAAGACGTAAATTCAACTACCAAGACACTATTGGATCTTTATTTGTAATAAAGTTATAGGTATATTCTATTTCTACCTATAACTTTTCAACCTATTATTCTATTAATTCTATTTCTACCTATAACTGAAATTCAAGTAAAACCAAGACAATTGCTACAGTGGCGCCTTAAAACTCAAAAGATATATGAAATGTAACATAGGTGCTACAGATGACGCAGTGGGAGAATATGCAATGATAATAGCTTAAATGCTCCATTGCATTTCTCTGAAATTCGGTTTGTTTTCAGTATCTTCAAAAGATATAATTAATGTAGCAAGCTTCTCGTGTTCTTGTTAAAAAACAGCTTTCATCTGTCCAAGAAATTGAAGTACAAAATATATCATTCTAATAAGTTTAAAAACATCGGTTCTTGGTGCTAAAATATCATCAAGAGACTATTTTCAGTTACATATTGCCATTGAGCTATAGTTAGGAATGTTTTGAATAAAGCTATGTGGTATTTGTATTAGGCATTTACGTTATCAAAGTCTGAATGCATTGTCTCTCGTTGGGAGAAAGTAGTACCCATTGTCAAGAAAAGAGGACACTCTGTATATTTAGTAAAAGTTTAGTATTTAAAAGTTTCAGTTAAAAGTTTAGTTATTATCATTTGACATATCTAAGCTGCAAGAAATTCGAATAGTGCCGAAAGTAAATATATATGAATATATGTTCAAGCAATCCGCAGTGGTTTTGACATCACTAGAGGGTACAGAACACGTTTAAAAGATAAAGAAGTAAAGTAAACTGTTAGGAAACACACTCGAAAGAAGGTTAAGATCAAAGGGAGGGTGCAACGAAATTTCTAAAACGTTCGTTCCTCGAAACTCTTAAGATCTACATTGATATAAATGCGACATTTTCTGATGATGCAGAGAAATTAATGAATATTCTGATATAGTAGAGTCGAGAAAATGTATATAAAGCTCGAAATATTAAATCTTTCAAAACCTATGACTAGATCAAAGGCATAAATTGTAATTTAAGGTTACATGAAAGTTTCCTCCTATGCAGAATCGTATGAATGCAAAAATTTTAGAAAAAGGCATTTAAAAACTAAGCTTTAAGTTTGACATTAGATTGAATTGAAATTTTTGTTATTTACTTGTATGGTTTTCAAAAAATGCGTTTTGATCATAACTCTAAAAACAAATTTCTAGTTTTATATGTAGAAAGACTCTAACTAAATGTTTCTGCTTGCTATGAAACTGACACAGCTACTGAAGCCTCAATTGTTTACAAATGAAGCCTCAATTGCCATGTAATGTAATCACAGTTGTGACAGTTTGCAACATGCAGAAGGATGCCATTAGTCTTTATAGACATAAAACACCTATAGATTACTATATAGATTAATATTTTAGTTATATAGTGGTATTGTAATTGTAGTACAATATTAGTGTCTTTAACTCATCAAAAACCATTGAAACGTGATGTTTTTAATTTTATGGTGTTTCTTACCATAACCATAAATGCGATTAACAAACAATGTAAATATTGGTTTCATAACATCTTACACAGAAAAAGAAAGCATTTCTGACAATCAATTACATTATTTAATTGTATTGAGATATTTAGAGTTTGTAACACATGCATTTGTAACACATGCATTTGTTTGTCTCGTACCTCATGAAAGTCAATAGATGATCATATTTCCTATAAAATATTATTTTAAGAAATAAAGAAGTTTTCGTACTGGTGACTTGAATGTCATTTAAAGGTAATTATTTTGTTGTGACATTTCACATTTGTAAACTTTCAATGAATTGATCAGAATGTGATTCCGAAGTTAAAATAAAGAATTATTACCTTAGTTGTGTTTCAAAAGGTAAACCCAAAGATACACATTTGTTGACTTCTGGAACGAAAATTATATTATTCTTGATTATAAATGTTTTGAGGTAAATTTTACCTTCCTACATTTTCCCCTTTCTGAAAGGAAGTATTATCACCTGTAAGGAACTCAAGTTTGGTCTGTTTTATAGCACTATGAAAGTGCATTCTGCACACGAGGGCTAGTTAAATAAAATCGTAAATCGCTGTTTATTTCAAATTTAAAAAACAAACAAAACCATTGTAAAGTTGTAGATCAAAATATACATTATAATGAAGAATTTTTCATTGAAAAGTGTCTGTCATTTGCATATACTTTCAAGCTGGCGAGTAAGAGTTTTATTATACGAACTACATCAACTAAATTCATTGCACATGTGTCAATGCCTTTTTAATGATAGAATATTTAAAAAGAATAAATGTATTTTAAGCAAAACAGTTTCATGTGATAGTTAACTGTTTTAAATGTACCTCATGTCTAAATGATGGACTTGAAAAGATCCAAGTTTGTTCGCTTGAACAATACTTTTAGTATTATAAAAATCCAAGACAATTTACATTCGAAAGTTTAATTTAAACAACATTTCCATATGGTGCCCAAAGAGCACAAAACAAATAAAATTTTCACTATCTGTAAAAGTCGATAGTTAAGCTTTTCAAACAGGAAATTCAACAAAACAGTCCTTCATAGGTCTGAAGGTTATTCAATCAATTCATTAATTTCTAATCGATAGTTCGAGTACATGCAATCTAACATCTAAAGGGAGGTCTCCCGGAAGAGAGGAGGCCCACGAAATATATCAACACGATGCTAATTTTTCAAGCCGGTAGTAAGAACGGGAAACTATATCGCGGAGTAATTACATGGGGCTTCTTTTTTTAACTAAGGATGTGTTGGTCATATGATTAATTACCTCTCACGCCTGTACTACACCTAAAGCGCTGATCATTTCGCTGTGTTAAGGAAGGCTTACTGCACCACAGAATTTCTGAACGAACTTTTCATGAAGTTGGTGGTTTGGAGTTTTGCAGAAAAGGCATATTTGAACCAAAGTAAATATGGGCATCAATTTGATCCTTGATATAACGTGATGTACAAAAAGCGACAGAATATTTCATTTCGTTCATTTGATGCGTGCATTTGATGTTTCAGTTTGTCACTCTACGGTCATTTTTTTATCCATGGGATATGCATTTCATGACAAAAATAGCAGTTAAAGTTGTTAACATTAAATTATATTTTCTATTTTGTTAAGATTTTTTGGTTCATAGGGAATCATGTATGTTTTTGGAATTTACTATGTTCGATTTCCCCATAAATATGTATTTTTAGAGTTTTCTTTACATTTTTTTCAAATCATTATCTGGATTATTAGAATTGGCTACCCATAAATTAACATTATACATAGAGTAATGTTACGCGAGGTGTACATTCCATGATAGATGCCAGCTAATGCCGTCGACAAAACCTTTTCTATTTCATTAAGATTCTACGTTTCATCATAAGCAATTGGGTTTTGGTTTTTGGCCTTTACTTTTACTCCTACAGACACATATTTGACGAATTTTTATGTACCTATTTAACTCTAAATCTTTTCTAGATAATTAGAAGTGACTACGCAGAAATTGAAATTTTGAATATACTATTTTAAGAGAAGATATAAATATGCCTATAAGAGATCATTTCAATGATAATCAAATAAAGTTGGTGTCTACGATTGGAATGTTCTGGGTTAGATAGTGCCCACTCACGAAACAAATTTGAAGATTCAAACCTAAAAAAATATTTCAAACCCGGGAAAGCCGTGCGATATCAGTGAAAATGAGTTCTGAAATTTACGATTTCCTCCTATGAATATCAATCTTTTTCAAGTTTTATAGCATATGTCGTTTTTATAAGAGTATGAAAGACCACTAGGTGTTTACTGAGTCATACAAGACGTCGGTGTTCGGATGCAATATGACACACTGAAAAGTAAGTAAACATTTCCACTCTTTTTTATATAAGTGGAAATCTGTGAATAAATATCTTATGTGACCAGAGAATTCGTGTTCTATGATTCAGAAAGATATATTATTATTAGATCAACAATTTTTTCATTTGGATAGCAGTACCGCTAGGCTTTTACGATGTCTTTTAGTCATATTTTTATTTTTGCTGATTTTGGTGCTTGTGATAAACAAATATGCTCATAACATTCATAAACAAATCTACACATATATACTTTGATTACAGAACGTTCTACAAACGTAACATGGTATGATTGCGAGTTAAAAGACAAAAATTCAACTAAAAACACTAGTTTTGGATTTAAATTGTAGTGTCCTTGCAAGTAGTTTTGACACAATTCCCCTCCTCAATCAGCTATTTAGTGAGGAATTAGGTTTACATCAAATTATACTGAATAATAGTTTTCATTTTTCAGGAGTTTTACGTTCAAGGAGACTTTTCTACTATTTGATGAGTAGTATTCAGATTCAGATAGATGGTATCTATTTTGAAACTCCACATGTCGCAGTAACATCAGACGAGAAACCAGTAGAAAACGAAAATAGCCGTATGTATAATTTGTCTGGGCATCAATTCACCAAGCTTTCATCTAAGGGAAATAAAAGATTTTATTGAAATCCGCAATCTTCAAGGTTATAATACTGTTCCTGGTAAAAAGAACATTTTTGGGAACACACATCACATCTTTTAAATGATTTATTATGTAATGCAATCCCCCGAGACAGCTTTATTCAAATTATGAGATATATCCATTGTATTGAAAATACTAAAACAGATCCTAACAACATAAAGTATAACTTGCTTCATCTCTACTATTATAAGAGGAAGTGCTTGTGGGTCTTTCTGATGTGCCCAGACGAATCTATAGCACTTACAGCCATGAAATTTAGCACATACGTAGTCCTAAAAGTGATTGAATGTCCTTCGAAGCCCAAATTTTAAAATTTAATTAAGAAAATCTTTTAATTAATATTTTGTGCTGCGCGCGTAGCCCCTCTTCCACTGTGACGTATCTGCACAGATCGATCTGACAAAGATACTTATCGCGCAATGAAGTATCTGCGCAGACCGATCTGACTTGCATGACGCGTATTCTAGAGTGTCCTAAAAGTTCCCGTACTGACGATTTGTGAATTTATTATACAAAAACAACAAACTTTAAAATAATTGCTTTTATGCTAATAGTGAAAAACACTTTTAACATAACGTAGGAAAAACATTTGAACTCACATTTATAATAAATGTCCAAAATGTCCGCCCCTTTCTTGGAGGCAAAGCTGAAGTCGTTTGCTCATATTTTTAGAAACGCGTTTCAAGATGCTGGGAGTGATTTCTTGTATCCTTTGAGTAATGGCAATTTTCAGATCATCTATTGTTTGGATATTATCTTCATAAACTGTTCTTTAAATATCCCCGCAGAAAAAGTCAGGGATACTCAGATCAGGGGAACGAGGTGGCCAAAAATTTCTTGAGATGAGTCGACGACAAAAAAATCTTGAAGCATGCCCATGGTTTCATAACTTGTATGGCAGGTTGCACCGTCTTGTTGGAACCAAGAATCTCGTTCATTCACTTCGAATAATGCAACAAATTGTTGGATGAGTTCTCTGTATACAGTGCCACCAACAGTTGACTGGAAAAACAGAAGCCCAACAATCCTTTTGCGTGATACGGCACACCAAACGCCAATTTTTTTGAGGATGTAAAGGTTTTTGCATTAATGAATGGGGAATTAAAGAACAAAGTTTATGAAGATAATCCCAAACAACAGATGATCTGAAAATTGCCATTACTCAAAGGATACAAGAATTCATTCTCAGCATCTTGAAACGCGTTTCTAAAAATATGCGAAAACGACTTCAGCTTTGCCTCCAAGAAAGGGGCGGACATTTTGAACATTTATTATAAATGTGAGTTCAAATTTTTTTCCTACGTTATGTTTAAAAGTTCTTTTCACTATTAGCATAAAAATAATTTCTTTAAAGTTTGTTGTTTTTGTAGAATAAATTCACGAATCGTCAGTACGGGAACTTTTAGGACACTCTGTAGCTTCTATTAATGTTTTGAAACCGCGGACCCATACAACGTATTGAAAGCGCTCTTGATTAACTTTGTTAATTTTTTGTATTGATACTTAAAGATTTAATCACATTTTTATTTCAGTAGTGGTTATTTCATAACTTACTTTTGAATTTGTATCATATATGCAATTTTGTTTATTACTGTTTCATTTGGTTTTGATTTCGCTGCCATTGTGATTCATTTAAGTTGTTTGTGAGGAGGAATCAGTGAGGTCTAAAGTTAAGACTTTTTTAAAGTCATGCGTTATATTTCAATATTTAATCACATTTTTATTTTAGTAGTGGTTATTTCATAAAAACTGAGAATCTTTACATCCTAGCTCCAAATGGAAGAACATTGAACATAGTGTATCATGAAGCTCTGAAAGCAAGAATCAGTGAGGTGGAAGGAATGAGGCGACATGTCCGTGTCATGTCGGGTGGTGGTGGTGGGGCTCATTCTTAAAATTATTGTTTTTTCTTCTTAAAATGTTTTCAGAATCAGTGAGGACATAACAAGAATGATGTCACGGGCAACGCTGTGTGGGTACTGCTAGTCTAATGTATTTGCTAAAGCAAAAACTATTTCAGAACAACAAGGAAGAGCAGTGTTTAAATTCCGATGAGTGCATGATACAATACTTTTTTGTGAATTGCATTGTCGACTCCCACACTAAACCACAAAACTAGAAAAATGTGGAACGAAATAAGAGTTTAGATAGTAAGACTGTTACTAGTATTTTTCTTCTGTATAATAAGTAAATTCTGTATAATTAATTCTGTATAATTTCTTTCTGTTGTAGAATGAAATATTTTATGTGTATCTAATTCATAAATTTGGGGCTTGTAGTCTGTATAGATATATACAAAACTATGCAATCATATCTTGTTCCATTTTTCATTTTACAAGCCAATACATACATATAGTTAACATTTATTTTGCCGTAGGAAAGAAAGGGCAGTACACCCGATTTTGCTCCCTTAAAAGGCTAGCGGTACCATATATTACGCGCTTTTGCAACATTATTTAAAATTCGAAACAAAAATCGTTTGTACTGCATTAATAACACCATAAGAACAATATACTAAAATGGAATTGAAATTCGAAAGAAAAATTAATTCCATCTTTTACCCGTGATAAAAAAAGAATTCCTCACTGTTGATGTCTAGCTTCCAGAAACTTTCAAATTTCTCGGGGCTCAAAAAACGATGATATACACTGTCCTGTATTGGACTTCAGGGAATTCTTGGGAGTGGATTGTAATTTATTATTTTGTGAAAATATTGGTAAAATTAGTTTGATTATTTTCACCCGATTCTCTCAAGTGTATATAACACTTTCCATCATTAAAATTTTAGATTTATCACTTTAGTACATGATATTCTACACACGTTTGAAAACGTCTACCAAACTTTTTTTATTTTTGCTAAACATTGTACTTTGTTGAATTTTTTGTTTTCTCCATTAAAATGGCACATTTTAACTTCCAATTGATTACTAATTAATTCCTAAAATATTTAAAAAATGCAATTATCCCGCCTATTATAAATCATAGTTATTTATATCCGTGATATTGTTCATGACACAACACATCTGTCTAAAAAATTCAAGAAACGAAGTAATTATCATTGAAATGTTAACAAAAGCATAAGTACAAGTCATAAACGTGAAAAATAAAATGTTCGCTAAACGTTTCCACACGCGTGTAGCTTTATCATTATTATAACAAAAGATCAGGAACAGAAAAATACAATTTAAAATTTTATAAAAAAATAGCCCTCAATGTTTTTACTTTCTCTAAATTATCAATAGAAACAGCACTGCGAACATTTTGTCACCCTACCGTTTTTTCTAAAAAATGACTGAAAGTTATCTTCGCCACGACAAATAGATATACAAAATTCAACAGCCAAAAACAGCAAAATAGCAGGGCCCGTGTTCAGCAATTTATAACAGTACCCCGTGTCAGGAATCTCATATACTTCATCGCCATAAGGTATTTCTTTTCACAGTTGGGAGATTTAAATCATAAAAGGAGTATGCGATTGCATCAAGGAAAGAGGAGGGAGTAGGTTGGCGATCAAAGTTTCGATTCCTTCGCCAGCGATTGGCGCCGGACGCACTGGCGCCGTTT
This sequence comes from Meta bourneti, assembly GCA_933210815.1. Lineage (NCBI taxonomy): Eukaryota > Metazoa > Arthropoda > Arachnida > Araneae > Tetragnathidae > Meta > Meta bourneti. Next base: position 72,990,949 of record OW119924.1, on the reverse strand, counting down.
CGGCGACAGGGCCTCTTTTCACAAGAGGAGATCATCAGATACCTTGTTTCAAAAACGGTGCCTCTTGGTCTTTTAAGGGGAAGGCACAGTGGAAAATCAATTTGTTTTAATATTGTTTCCGGCTTCTTATTGCCAGAAGAGGCAGACATATTCATATTTTACGGACTCGCGTAGCATAACATTTATTGTTCAACTTTCTCTATTACTCAACTGGAGAGCGTTCGAGGACTCACTGAAAATTGATAAATACGAAAGGAATAAAGCTTTGGTCATAAATACAGAAGACGGGCTGTGTGGTTAAGCCGTAGGAATATATGCAACGCGTTTCAAGTGCTTTCAATAAGATATATTTACAAAAAAAGTTTTATATTAGGTTACTTTCTCTGAAAAATACAAGTTTTTTGTAATTAAATACGAGTTGTTGGAACTTCACAACACAGCTGTATGTTTTGATATTGTTCCCTGCTTCTTATTACCAGAAGAGATAGATATATTCATATTTTGCGGACTCACATAACAGAACATTTTGTGTTCAACTTGACAACTCACTGAAAATAGTGACATGCGAGATAAAATAAGCCCTAAAACATAAATATAGGAAACGTGCTGTGTGGTTAAACTGTAGCAATGGGATATATATTTACAAAATAAATGTTTTACAGAAAATTATTTTCTCTGAAAAATACAAGGGTGTTTACAATTTAAAGTTGTTTAGAAGTGTGTAGAAAGAATTATTGATCCGACTTCAACCAGATTTTGTAGCAGCGGTAGAAGTGCAACGGATTAGGCAATCGTAGGGTTGCGAGTTCGAAACTCGGTCCAGCCAAAGACCGTTGTGTTCACGGAGCCTAGTGTACATTAAATCTGTAGTGGCCTGAAATGTACTCACGCTGGAGTAGTGTGGAAGTTTGGAGAGGGGTACCAGCTCAGGTATTGTCTTCATCATCTGACCGTGGTTCACAATTACGGGGCGTTGTCCTTAGTTCTTTCCCTTTAGGATTGATCCCGGACTGTAGCGAGTTGTGATGCTCCATTACGACGTTAATTAACTAACTACATCAACCAGTTATATTTGTTTATACTGTTTAGAATGCCGAGTTGTGATTTATTAAATCATTTCCTGAGAATAAACATTTTTTCTGGATTGCTAATTCTCAGATCTTTCCTCAAGAACACTAATTTGAGTCTCTCATTGAGTGAGCATTGGCATTACAAATTCTTTGATAAAGTTAACGAGCTATACTGAATCAGGTAATGCAAATACCATAACTTGTCACAAATCCAAGTTATAGAATTATATTTGCCCCACTATATGCACCCAAAAGTTTCACGTAATATGTGTTTTGAAGTAATATTAGTGCCGAATTACCCTAGTGGAGAAATTGTTTCAATTTGAGGGAAGCATACAAAACATATTTGGTGAAATTTGGTTCAATAGTTCTTATTAACTAAGCAACAACTCTGTATGGGAGAGATTTTCAGTTTGAAAACAAACAAACCACCCGAAGATGGGAATTTCACTTCCGACTACTCATTGAGGAATACGCACTGGAAGCACATCTTACACCAAAAAACTAGCAATACCAACATTAAAATTTTCATATAAAACATTGGATATGATTTTAATTTCATGTCTGTAATTTTCCGTAATACAGTTTACCAACATTGACGATGTTATCTTTATGAAAGGGATTTTCAGTCCAAACAAATTATCAGAAGACAAGGATATTACTATTACTTCCGATTACCTTTAACAAATACAGAAGACGTTCTGAAAGCACATCAATCATAAAACACTAGCGCCATCTACATGTATCTTTACAAGAGAAAAACTTCTCATTTTATTTTCGTTTCAGTAAAGTTAGTTCCAAGTCACCACTTTAGCAATGTCTACGATGTTACCTTTATAAAGGGATTTCAGTGTAAACAAACAAATTACCGGAAGACGTGAATTTTACTTTCTGTTACTCAGAAGGTACAGAAAGCATGTCTACTAGGAAAACATTAGCGCCATCTACATTTAGCTTCATAGAAAAAGTTTCTCGTATTGTGTGTTCATTGTAACAACTATAACACTCCATGAGGAACCTATAATTACATATTCTTTACAGGACACTTTCAGTTTTTCAATTAAATGCTAGAATAAACTGAGGAAAATTCAAACTAAAACTAATAAGTATAAATTATCTCACGTGCAGCAGCAACAAAAGAAAACAAGAACGAGAAAAATGTATTCTTCTTCTTAAGTTCTAATGCATGAAGCAAACAGTTTGGAAATTCATTCTTCACAATACTTCGCATTTCCACATTTCACATATTTTTCCCTCATTACTCGTTGTATTACTTGATAAGTGCAACAGATATTCCACAAGTAGTTTAAAAACAAATTATTTAATATTAAAAACTATTATTCAAAAAGAATTTGAAGTAAATTAAATTCATTATACCTAATTAAAGTTTTTTAGGTATTTGAATGAAATCCTTTTATATTGATAACAAATCCATTTCATTTATTATTTACATTTTCGTTTGTTACTCGTTGTATTATCTTATTAAAATTTTACTAACGCTACAACACTAGATATTTTTACATCACTAAGTTGAGTTTGATATTTTTTCTCTTCAACATTCTGTAATTATTTAATAAAAATCCTTTACAGTAGAAAATTTTGATTTATATGTATTTTCCAACGAATGTTTGTAACAAGGCGTTTTCATAAAACCCTTGAATAATTTAACACAAATTATACATGAAACAGAAAAATTATTAAAATTCTTTAGCTATCACTGAATAAAGTGCACAAAATATTTTGTTCACGAACTTTTTAAATATTCATGCATTTTCATTAGATATAAGTTACGTATTATAAAATGCGTTTCACGAACATAGTATTATATTTTCTTCATTCTAAACTAGAAATACTCGGTCCCTGATTTCTTCACAACTTAATGGGAATGTTGCTTTACTCAACAGTTCAGTTTTGTTACATTCATTTCTCGTCTGGAAGTAAGTTTTATATCATTATGAGTCAAGTACGATGAACTAAAACGTTTAGCAGAAAATATCTTTTAAATATGAGTAAGCTGAAAAACTGTTGTCTCTTTTTATCCATCTCATGCGAAGTTGTAAAAATGGTAATAAAAAGCATGCCCTTAATGACTTCGCTCAAAGCACCAAACGGAACTTTCTCTTAAATAGTCTTTTTAGAAAATATAAGGAAAAAAGTTAAATGGCAAAGTTTTCCTGCTATAAAGATGTCATTCGACATTTTAAAGGCGTTTAAATGAGATATGTAAAGTCGAGCCATTTGGATATTTTACGATTGGCTTTATTACCTCTAACTGGATCTAATTTGAAATCTTATGGCTTCGAAACGGTTTATTTTAAGTCATTAGTTTTTTTCGAAAGTGTACAGTTTGTTCTTTTCTTGGATCAGGGCTTTGAATTTCTCTATCTTGAATTTAAACTCAATATCTATATTTATGGCATCGTAAGTCGTTATTATGCATTTCCGGCAGTTACTTTTGAAAAGAGAAAGTTTCTTGAATTTCTCATTTAATAAGTCTTATTGTCTAAGTTACTAACATCAAATATCTTCTTTATTATGGCGATATAAACGTGTAATTAAAGTTCATATTTCAGTCATGAAAGCAAAATGTGCGAATTTGGAGCAGTTATTTGGTTTAGTTTGAAGTGCGTATATTATCCAACTAGTGAGTTTCATCTTGTGAATCGCGTTATTAGACTGTGTGAAGAGACAGAGATGAGAAAATCATGTGATAAATAGAAGAGAGGAACTAAGCTAAAGCATATTTCACCTAAAGTACCGTAGTTGAGACTTTCAACGTCTACTGCGCATGCACTAATTAAACATGTCAAAAAATTAAAATGGATTCAAAGGTGGTTTTAATGGTTCCTTAATAAAATAAGTGATGAGTGTATTGGAAGTCTTCAATTGCTGGTAATTAATATGCACAATCGATACCACTTTAAACACATTTTTCTATGGTTTACTGAACAACCAAATTGCTATCCTTAACAAATAGCCAGATCTGGCCCATGTGCCATGAAAACTCCAACCAACCCAACCCTTAACCCTCCAAGTGTTTCGTCGAGACATCTCGTCCATCGAAATTTGATCAATTTCGCTAACGACGAGACACTCGTCGTCAAGATATTGCCGATTTCTTGATGATGACGATATCAAGATTTGCTTAGTTTTGATGATGACCAGATACTTCTTCGAGACAACCACCAGGAGAGTTAATAAACATATTTATGAACTGCCCAGTTCAAAGAAGGTTTTGATTCTAATTCTTTGATATGATTCTGGTGTTTTCCTATTGCATGCTTATGTTTAAAAACAATTAGAGGAATTTATTTGTCACAGAATTGTTTTAAAAGGGCAAAAGGAGTTTTCATGGTTTTAAGCATTTCTTTTGCAATACGTGGACAAATATTAAAATAATCATACATTTGAATTTATTACATTTCAGACTAATTTTAATTTCCATTTTACTTATTGTTTTCCGTACATATATTCATTCCCATTATTCATTGTTTTGTTCATGTTTTTATATTCTTTCATTCATGTTCTTGTCCATATACTAATTCCTTTTATAGATATTCTTGTTTCCATGCACATCATGAAAACGTTTAACTCTCCTAGTAGTTTCGACGAGATATCTCGTCATCAAGATATATATTGCCGACTTTTTGTGATGACGAGATCAAGATCTGGTCAATTTTCTTCTAATGAAGTATCTCGTCCATAAAGATCTGGTCATTTTAGCTAGTGACGAGATACTACATCGAAACAACCACCAGGAGGGTTAATGTATTGATTGACAACATACCCTTCTATTGAATTTATTACAGATGCAAGAAGTATTGTTATACGTTTAAAGCCATTTTTCTTTCGTTTAATGCTTGAGCAACGATCTGCTGAGGTGAAAGCGTTTTAGTTTTACCCCTTGGAAATTTGCCAGGTACTCGTTTCAGAAAGTAGTGGTGTGTCTGTGTAAGTCCATAAAGCTCAACAAATAGTCCTATGAAAAATGAAACAAAAAACCTAATGGGTATACTTAATAACACGCTCGACAAAGTAGACGAAACCAAAACAGAAACGGACAGAACAAAAACAGAAATGAAAACAGAAGAGTGCCACTTTAGCGAAGATGAAATGAAATTAAGCTAAAGAAACTGGCATTAATAACACAATCAATATAAAACAAGAAAAACACATTCCTTAAAAACAACGCTTTTGTTTTGTGGCGTTTTCCGAAAAGAGATCAATGTGATATGAAATCTAAAGCAAAAGGGAAAAAGGGTTTCATGAAAAGTACCAATTGTTTTCGTGTTTCGACTAGACAGTGCAAGAAATTTCGTAACTCCTGTCGCATTAAATTATTTCTAATATACTTTTGTTTTCATGGTCGAGGTATGGGTGAAAGCATCTTCCATTTTTTCTTTTCTAACTTGAAATAAATGATCATTTTAGGAATGTGGTAATGATTTAAGATTAACCAATACATAAATTGCCAAAATTAGTGCATTTGTAGATGCAAGTTAACAATTATTCTTTTGCTTTAAAGAAAATTAGTATTTTGATAAATAAAAACTTTTGTCCTCGCAATTGATAGTTAAACGTATGACTAAAAACTGTATATTCTACATTTTTGTTGGAATATCTAAACATTGTCAACCTTACCCTAATTTATGGACTAATACGTCCTGTTCGAGTGCACCGCCTTGCATAGCAACTGCGCATGAAACCCTTTTGTAACTTGTCCCTAAGGTGACGCTCTATATATTTGTCTTTTACTGTGCCGTATATTCTTGTGATGTCTTTCAATAAACTGTTTGTCTATGTCCTGTTCTCAGCTTACTTCCACCAAAGATTTTTTAAATATAAATTTATGTTGCTGAATTTAACAATATATTTCAAATATTTCATTCTATACTATTCTAAGATCTTGTTAATGTAACTAACCTGTTCCTGTACGTTCTTTGAAAAACCTTTTCAGGTGTCAAGAATCAGTTTAGAAAACTGTTTTTTTAGTGGACTTAGTTGTTTAAATTTTTCAAAACAAAAACAATAAATAGCTATAATTCTACTTTCCCATTATTAGTTAACATAAAATATTTCTTTCTGATGATTCTGACTCATCAAATAGACTTATATAATTGCAGATTTTACTAAGGATTGTATTTCAAGTTAGACGTCATTTTAGTCTTTCAGCAAAAGCGTCATTTACTTTTTTAGTCATCCTGTATACATGAAATTAAATACATTTAAATATCTACAATCATATTTAGATTTTTTTAAATAGAGTATTAGATTAATATGAAGAGTGAGTTAGAAAATGTGTGAGCCATAAAAATATCGAATAACAAAAAAACCTCAAAAGTCACACGCACAAATTCTGTTTCAAATAAAATTATAAAAAATATCCCAATTACTTGTAATCTAGTGTGATGTAGAATAAAAAAAAATAAATAGGACTTCTTTTATAACTCATAATCAAGAAAAAGCCATGTTTCAACTATGTAACAACGTATGTATTAATTATTAAAGTCATTAATATTTTGAGTGCAAACAAATTTTAAAAAGTTTATAAGATGATAAACTGCAATAGTACAAAAAGGGATAATGGATTGATAAAATAACTTTTTTTGTGCGAAGAATTTATCAGTAACAAATTAAGTTTTGCATACCTTACATTTCTTTTATTTTAGTACTGTACGTTCTATATTTGATAAACATGTAACTAATTGGAAAATCTCCAGACAGAAATTAATTAGCTTCCCATACATAATATTAAAAATATGGTTTTAGTAAATTTTCGAACTCTCAGTTTCAAAATTGCTTAACGCACAGAAACATATGCTATGTGAGTAAAATTGCATGATTAATTAGCTAAATATGAATATCTATAAAAATAAAGGTCAGCGGTTTGTAATGCAGATACATAAAATAGCTTAGCTAGACCAAACCGAATTTTAAAGAGTTACTCAAAATTTTTCGTGTTGTGGATTTAGTTTTACTTAGAACTGAATTCGTTCAGTGATGTTATTATTAACTTCGAATTTTAAATATAAATTTTGGAATATTTTTCTGAATAGAAATAAAATCGCAAGCAACAATAACAATTAACTCGTTAATTAATCGTAACAATTTTGTTGCCATTGTTACGTGATTAAAACTTATTTTTTAAAAGAAGTTACTACAGACACAATAATTATAACTGCACTTTTTATGTTTGATATAAACATACATTGTAGGGCAAGTGCGTCTTAAAATTAACCCTTTTACAGGAATAAATTGTTTTAATTTGGTGATGTTTGAATCTTTTGCATAAACTATGATTAGAAAGTAGTCAAATATCCTCCACGCAGAACATAGAGCAAAATCTTAAATATAGGGTTAAAAAGTAATTATATAATCAGTAAACAAGAGTATTTATTTTTTAAGTTTTTCGAAGATATTGTTAAGTATTTAAAAAGTTCAAAATGTAACTATTAAAGATTAAAACGGGTGAAAAAATTGTCAATAGATATTTCGATGAAGCGAAACATCCACCATCATCAGGACAGAAATAAACACCGAGAGAAAGATGCGAGTTTAAATGTTATGCAAGAATGGTGTTAACCCCCACTATAAGCATATTTAAACTCACGCTTTTTTCTCTTAATGTTGAAGATCTGAGGATGGTGGACGTTTCACTCCACACACAAATAGCTATGAACCATTTTCCTTTCACCCTTTTTAATCTTTATTTGCCATTTTGAAGTTTTTTAATTTTTTAAGACCAATTTAATAAGATTTCACCTGTGTATCCACTAATGAAATAATTAGTTTTCAAAATTTATTTGTTCCTATTCCTACATTTGGAATTCAAATTATATTCACTTGAGATGTATAAACAATCTTTTAAATTAGATAAAAATAATTCCCCTTTGGAGTTTTTCTAATAAATTTATTTAAATTTTTATTAACGACTCTTTATGAAAAATTAAAATATCTAGATAAATCTATTCAAAATGAAAAATATCAACTAAAAACATTCCGGATTTTTCTACAGAGCTAAAATGTTACAGAATAGGATATACTATATTAGATTCTAATTGTATCTCAATAAAATAAATGGGATATAACGCAAATGATACAACAATACTTTCTTGAGTTTAAAAAATTAGACTAAATATATCTCGCTTCAATTTATCTATAAGTCAGTGATTAAGTTTGAAGAACATAATATAGTATATTTACATTCTAAAGGTCTCTATTGATTCATAAATTTATAAAATAAGTAGTCGGTTTTATGGTCAGGTTGCTGACTTCTGGATGGAAACGTTCCTAGATCGAATCCAGGGTAAAGTAATATTAGTCCTCCTAGAATGAAAGTGTGGCCTTTCTATAAACCGATTGTGCCTAGAATGTGTTAAGTGTAACGTGAACTCACCCTCCATGTTGCAACAGGTCAACGCTAAGTTGTTCACAAATCACCTCTTTTAGTGCGATAATGATTTTAATTGGCCGAGCATTAGCAAAATATATAAATAGAAATGCGAGAAATGATATTACAGTACGTATATTACTTCGGGGAAAATGTACTCAAATTTCACAAATATCACCTAACCGAATAAAAATATCCTTACAGAGAACGTTTCGAAGTTCAACAAATTTGAGCATTCATAATAATCAGCTTGCATAAAAATGTAAATGTCACCTTAAAAATTATGTTGATAAAAATAGTACAATCCCACAAGTAACTAAATTTCGTCCGGGATTATAGATAAACATTCAAAACGGTTGCTGATCTGTCACAGAGCTATACAATACTATAGAATGAATTTGTATATTACTTAATTTTTGGAAACTGCTTACAAATACAATCATACAGACAACTAACTATACCACACTGTTTTAGCAGTATTGCTTTAAAAACTATTTTTCCAAAAATTGTAATAAAGGAATTTAAATTATAATATTTATGTTTGAACTTATTTTTTTCAAAATATCAATAATTTATAAATATTTGATTAATCATTAAAATAATTAAAAGCATTTAATTTTGCATAACTACTTACTGTAAAAAAACGCATCTATTAAATGCAAAAAGAGCAAGCAGAAAGCCAAATAATCAAAGTATTATTTTGTTATTTGTTACGCCAAAATTACTGTTTCAATCACTAATTTTATAACGCATTATTTATTTTGTTCAAAATATTTATAAAAGCATGTGTTCATTTCGTGTGGTATGTGAATATTTCAACCAACTTTCCATAAAAGTCATTGATTCAATATTTTGGAATAATACCATATAATAATTTGTAGAGCATCGCGATCACCTATATGAATAATCTTCATTAGAAGGTCGATGTTGTAAAGTTCCGTTTCATGAAAATAAATCTAGCTTTCAAAACGAAACCTTTTAAAATAAGACTAATGTCTTACTTTCCAAAGATGGTAAAGCTCAAATAAATTATTTTAAAATAAGAAAGTTAACGTTAAAATAAGACAAGTAACCAACCATACGTTGTAATTCAAAGACATTTCTATATTTTGACGTGGGTTAACATTGCAAGGAAATTAAAACCAGTAAATTTTATATTTCTTTTCAAGTTTCAAATTATATTATTGTATTGTATTGAAAGCTGTTCTCAATAGCCAAGAAACAACTAAACAAGTGCGTAGTTTCCATTTAGACACCAGATCTCTGAATTGACAGAAAAAAGTGCCACAAAAAATCGATGTAAAACTGCATAACGGGGAATATATAAAAATCGAATTTTAAATAAAACTTCGCTGGTATTGGAATAATATCAGATTTGTAAAATACTCTAATATGGCTTGAAAAGTTGAAAGTTTATGTCTTATGTGACAGAAGGTCAAGGTTGTTTACTTTACGAGTAAAAGCTATCTTATGAAACTTTGCTATCTTAAACATTCGTTGAAACATTGATTTTCTGTTTTAAAACGCTGGAAATTTGATATCCGTTTTTAGAAAAATTGTAATCTATGAAATCTGTTTCGTCTTTACTGAAATCATTCAATTTTGAAACAAGTTGTTGCTTCATATGCGGAACAGAATATTCATGCAATGTATTTGCTCTTGAAAAGAAATTAATCATGAATATCGTATCAATACGATTTATCAAGCTTTCATAATAATGATGGAATTCGGAATTATAATATTCCTGATGCAGAGTAAAAAATATTGATTGGAAAAATTTCAATACGTACTACAAGTTTATCATCTTACAGGACATGAGCATGTGGGGCATTTACAATTACTCCAAAACTCAAAATCGACTTATGTAATTAGTTTATCACTTTCACTTTTGTAGTTTTGTCCTACACTATAGATCTATGTATGTCAAATGGATTATATGTATGGATAAATCAAGCATACTTACTACGTAGAAGCTATAAAATGTTAAAATGGGGGTTTAAAGAGTATTTTATGCTGCCTTTTTCATTTCTTCTACATTTGCATTTTTCTATGATAGGGAAAAGTGATTTTTCGGATTATTTTTAATCAACTTTAACCAATTCAACACTAGCAATTCCAGGTAATTCTGCCACTTGTCTATAAACATAAATTGAAATTAATCGTCACATTTTTCATATTGCTCTATGAGCTATTGAAAGAATTTTGTTTTAAAAATTGAAATAATAGAAAATACTACCAATTTTCCAACAATTACATTTACAACATAGTTTAGAAGACTTTAATATATATATATAAAACAGAGTACTGTCTCTCTATCTGTCAGTTCGTCGGTCAAAAAATGTAGGTATATAGAGAACAGACAAACTAACAGATAGAGAGACAGACAGATCACACTAAATTTGGTATACGTATTCTTTAGAACCCTACGAGTAACATAGGTTACATATTAATCCCCTTTCTATTTGTCCTAGGTGTGCAAAGGGGGCTAAAAACTATTCCAACACCCCATTGGAATGACAGAGTATTATTACGATTGCGGTTGGCATCTCAGATGTTTTTATTCATTATATAAAACTTAAAAATGCATAATTTGTTCATTATTTCAATTACTTACATATTTCAACTATAATTACATTATTATATTAAGCTTTGAAACAGCTAAATTATAGCTACTTGTTTTTAAAGATTTGATTACCTTTGGGGAAAAGGAGATTGGAAAGAGAAAAATGTGTCCTTTCCTGATAAAATGTGCAACATTTATCTGGCAGCTGCAATCCAATTTCACGGCTACAATGTGTTCACAATTGCAATAAGCGAATTCCTGAAGACACAAGCTAAAATTTGCAGAAAAATGTCAGCCCTCAATTCTTATTCTTTTAGAGTTTAGTGCTTGAAGAAGTTAGCCTAAACATTACATGGTATAAATGTTAGAATATCTTCCAAAAATCCTTTTGACAGATATAAAAGAGGAAAACAAATTGTATACGGTTTTCATTTTCCTAGACAGTCATATTTGTCGTACTGTAACTTCAACCAATAAGCAATCGTTAACATGAAAGAAGTTGGTCACACAAAGCACATAAAAGGCACACTGTTTTGACCTTCACTTTAAGAGTTTGAATCAGTTAATATAGCTAGGCAGAGTCAGTAATCTTCTCAGAGAAAAAAAAAAGCCAGAAACATTGCGCAAAAATGTTCCACCCCACACTTTCTTTTATTTTATTTGATCAATTCTGACCAGTAGCAATTGACCTGAGGGATGGGATTACCCCTTGAATTCCCAAGCGAGAAAACTGCATCCAAGAACAAAAACAAGCATTGTCTATTTTCCTAACAAGAAGTTACCTCTGGGAAGATAAAAAGGATTATTTCTTTATATTTTTCTCTTGTTTTTCTTTTTGTTTTACGGTGCTTTATCCCGCCGAAAGCACTTCCAACCGAGGATACGGAAATTTCAGCTCCGCCTGTATTCTTGGCTTGTTTAGCAACTGGTATTCGGAAAGGTTTTAAAGGGTCAAAGTCCTTAATCGCTCGTAGTTAGCCCCAATTTCGCGAAATAGGATGGCAAAAGCAGTGAGTAGTGCACTAACTCGCTCGTCAAAAACTGTAGAGAGCGTTGTTAGTAGATAGTTGTATGATAGATCCTTAAGAGACAGACGGTATGTAATCTGGAATCTCTGTGGCGTTTCAACCAACGTGCTTTCTTTTACGATTTAGAAATGTTGGTCCACAGATGAAAGAAGCGAAAGCAAATCAAAATTGTAGTTTCTTCCTTGTAGTAATCTATATTTTATTTTGGCGTGGTGTGAAAGTTTTTAGAGTGGAGTGCGAATTCGGGTGTGACATCATCTGAACGTGGTTCAAAATTGCGAGGTGTTGTCTTCGGATCTTTCCCTTCGGGAATGATCTCGGACAGTCAAAAATAGTCCATTGTATTGCTCCAGTGTGACGTTAATTCAACTACCTACCTACCTAATATATTTTGTTGAACTGATATTAGTTTCCTCAATTAGTTTTTTTTTTCATTTCCAATGACGGCTTACAATAGAATAGTCAAAAAGTAGATGCACATACAGACCATAACAACAATAACACAGAATACACAAAACACAGGACAATGCTTAGAAGATGAAGATAAAGTTTATAAACCCATAAGGGCCCTCTCCTTCTAGTATAGATCTTTTTACGATTGTACTCATTAGGTAAATGTAGAGCAACTACGAAAATAACAATGTGGCATTTTTCAAAGATGTAACGCAGTGCTATGATCACTAATTTTAAAACATCAATTATTATTTTTCAAAAGAATACAAAAATGTGTTCTCCAATTTCCTAGAAATAACCTAATTAGCTATCGCAACATAACGCTGCATATTGTTGCTGAAAAAATTGTTCTTTAATAAATTCGAATTGTTAAAATTATTAATTGATGGTTACAACGGTAGAATTAATTAATTCTGATGTCACGGTTTTTACCATACCATATCATTAAAAGCTCGAATTCAATTCCAAACACGAAAACTTGCATTCAACCAGAAAGAGCTATCTGAATATATACAATAACAATATTCATTAAAGTACGTATTTTTCGTTCTTATATTTTGTTTGGAATTCATATTCGAATACCATACTTCTATCAATTTACTCATCGCTTAGAAATATGTATCAATTTATCATTTAATTTAAGCCAACTATTTCTGTATCCAAATTTGCCCAAATGGTGATTCAGTTAACTTTTTTTGATAACTCTGCTGTTCCCTCTTCAAAGTTCTTTAAGTTCTTGTTATTTTTCTAACAAGTAACAATGTAGGATTTCACCTCAATATGGTCTTTGATGACAAAATTATTTTATGATTTTGATAAAACTCTGCAATTATATTATTGCAAAAATAGCATCTGATATGAATGCATATAAATAAATTTACTATATTTGGAAAAGTACAGTATCTCCGTGTTAAAAATTATGCCCATCACATAAATTTATGTTGATACTTTCAATTTAACGCAATATCTTCATCCTGGGAAGCGACCAGTTGGAAGATCTATGAAGCATAGGGAATATGTCTAGAACTTCATGGACTTTCCGTAAGAATACGATATATGATGCTGTGGCTTTCCTCATGACTTGTTTTCAACGGTTATACAGGAATGACAACATTTTTGACACAACTGGGGTTTGCAACTTCTCGTACTGATCGCTTTCAATTTTCCTTGCTTAGCCGGAAATATGCACCGGGAAGCCCTGAATAAATTCACCAGTATCTGCTTGTCTAAGCAAGGTGTGGAACAAGTCGACCATCTCTTAAGAACTATGTTTTTGACTTCGTGTGTTTCACTTTTAAACAGACGATTTACATTTATGTAAAGCTTCTGAAATTAAATGTGATCACTTGACTAGGGGAAATTTGCTATGACGATTTAAGCAATGGAAGAACAATGTTCATTTACTGCAATGTTCTGGCAAAATTAAGATGCGTTTTACGACTATTATTTAATTATCCAATATCCATCATAAAACTTTTAAATTAAGCATATAGATGCATTGATCAAATAAAAAAGGAATGTACTGTCCATTTCCAAAATTACAATATTTACATAAATAGCGTGCCACGGCTTTGCAAAATCAGCTGACCCGATTTAGTCCGAAACAACGCAGCAAGACAACTACACCCCTGCCTTTTAATAGCGTCTAGACGAAAAGAGAGCAACAAGAAAGATTTTTTTCCACATTAAGCAAATTGCATCTCTTTTTAACATTACTGTGTAAAAACTAGTCTACTTGAAGAAACATCATGACTAAGAGACGGTTGTACAGTTATTTTTATCACGATTTCTAGAATTTTTTACACAGAGTCCAACAGAATGTTTAAGTCAAATCAATGATCAATGAAAAAACTAGGATTTTTTCAGAACCTAATATATTCTTTTAACATTTATAAACAGAAACTTTTTTAATTGGACGTTCTCACTTGAATTGATAAATTTTCTATGAAAAGAGAAAAAAATAGAAGAGCAATTCTCGCTTATTGCAATACTTCTGGCCAATTGACCAGAGTCGCCATTTATCTTCATTTTGGTGAAGTTCGGCGTTTAACCTAATTGGCGTTGACCAATCAAACATCATTTTTCAATTCGGAATTCCTTTGAAAATTTTATAGAAGTGAAGAAATCTTATTAGCGAAACAAGTCAAGTAACATCATGTTCGATATATGTACAGGAAACATGTTCCTCGGCAGAAACATTGCCACCATCTACATTCAGCTTGACAGAAAATGCCTTTCATACAACATAAAACTTTTAAACTAAGCACATAGATTCATTGTTAAAATGAAACTAGGAATTCACGGTTCATTTCCAAAATTACAATATTTACCTAAAGAGCGTACCTCGGCTTTCAAAAATGAACTGACCCGATTTATTCCGAAAACAGCGAAGCAAGAGCACCTCCTCTCTCTTGGCAGCCCCATACAAAAAGAAAACAGAAAAAAACGCTACTTTCCACATTAAACAAATCGCATATCCCCTTTTAACGACATCATCGCGCAAAAAGGCGTATGCGAAATATCATTCGTGGTTTCATAAATGCGGGGAAATTTATGCGGCGAGAAAAAAGAGCTATACAAAATCGCGGCTTTTATGCTGGATAATTGAAGCCATTTTCAGCATTCCTGCTGAAAATTGACCACGAAAAAATCCGACAGCTTTAATACAAAACCACCATTCGGAATAATAGTCGAAAGGGATGGGGGTGGTCCAGGCACATAAAACGGGAAGGAGAGACTTCGCTTTTTTATGCTCGCACACCCTTAATTTACGGATCTATTGAAGCCGAAAATCGAAGCACTTTTTAACGAAGCGGTAAAATGGCTCGTTCGATTGACTTTATTTTTTGCTTAATTTTTATCCTCGGAGGGGAGATATTGGTTTATTTGCAAGAATTTATTTCGAAGCGAGCAGAGATTGGAAATTATTGAATGGCCATTCGCTATGCAAATTAATATGGGGATCGGTCTCCAATGCTGAAGTAATAATGGCGAAGGAAATAAAGATTTATAGAAAGGGAGAATGAAATTAAATGCTATTGAAGTCATTTTAAATACAGTTTTTCGGATAACATTGTATTTTAATATATCATACCCATATGTGCGTTAAAATTCTAGGGATGGTCATTAAGGATGTTTGAAGCATTCAGATTTTAAAATTACATTCGATGCCCTAACATTGCAATTTTCAATTTTCGTCTTATGGCACACATAAGCAAATTACTAAAATTCTGAGGTACACCAAAAAGTAATATATTTTTCCCGATCTGACTAAAAATAAGTATAATTTTGCTTTATTTACAAAAAAAAATTGTTATCGCCCACTGATTTTTCTCTCAAGGGATTTTTTTAAACTTTTGAAACATTTTACGATACTTTGCAATGAAAATAATATTTACAATTATTTGTACTGTTTACTTGAAATTATTGGCGTACAAACTTGCGAAAAATTAAAATGAAATAAATCTACAATTAAAACCATTGCATCATCCATAAGGCACATCAGTGTCATTCTTGTAGCACACCAATGTGCTACAAGAAAACCAGTGTGCTACATGGAAAATTGGTTGAAAATACTGCTCTAATACTATTTTACAAATTTTCAAAAGTCTCTCCCAGCTATCATAGAACAAATGAGTTAATTACCATTCAATTTTCTGAAGGAACAGACTTTAAGACATTCATTTTTACAAATCAAAGGGAGAAATGTCGCTGATTAAATATTTTACTGAGAGGCAGTTTTCTGTCACAAAACACACTAAATTCTCCAAGCCATTGTAAATATCAATTTGTTAGGGGGGTTGCTCGGCATCTAACCAACATAATGATGTGTGAAAGCATTTCGATCGAGTACGATATTCTAGAAAGTTTGGCCAGCTCTAGCAAAACCCATTTATTTAATAAATGACAGTCAAATCGACAGTTTTGCTTGTTGATTTCAATTCGTGAGTTTCCTTGCAATTACATCAAACACAGTTAAAAAACGCGATATACGTCATTTGATGTAAAAAAATCATACAGAAGTACTTTCGAAGGAGGGGATCATGTTTTATAAACCTAAGCTAGATAGAAATGGCTAAGAAATACGGAGTACCAAAGATTATATTGAATAGACTACAATTCGAGCGAAAGACAAGAAACACGGAGCACATAACGTAATCTTCTCAAAAATACTCTCGACTCGCAATGGTGAATTGCATGCATACTTTTATATTGGATGCACATTAAATACTTTGTTGATTAAATAGATTACTGTATTTAAAAATATTTTCATACATTCTTTTGGCGAAATTTCCATTTATGAACTTTTTCCTGGTTCTCAGAGATTCGTAAAAACTACAATATTTTAATCAAAGTATTAATAATTATCAAAGTATGTTTGAATGACGGTCCTGTTTAGACTTGGTTTGAACACAAAAGGTAGAAACAAGGAGAAAGGAATGGAGCACTGTGACTAAAAGGTGTTTTGTAGCGATATTGATGCTCGAGATATCTCGTCGAAACCACTTGTAGGGTTAAATGTGAAATTTGAGCCATTTGAAAAATTTAACCTGCATTTATCAATTAATAACACACATGCAATAAGGAAAAACATGAGTCCAAAATATGTTACTACTTATAATATTGTAGGATTTCATGTACTGACAAGAAATGACGCCGATGCCATCTATAGAAACGGTGGGCAATTGTGGCTCTCAGTCACATGCGGTTCTTCGTTGAGTCAAGTGCGGCTTTCATTGAAAATTGAAATAAGTTTTTTTCATTATTTCAGAACATTTTTTCACTGAAAAGTAACTAATATTTTGTTAGATGGATTTTATGCTGTGCTTATTTTTTGTCTATATATAGCAAAAAAAATAATGAAACATTGTTTTCGTTTTTATTTCCACATTTTCGCTCTCTTTAAAATTATTTTGTGGTGGATGCGCTTGAGTAAAAGGATGAGAGAGAGAAGCATTCAAAACAAAAAATGTGAATTTGAATTTCCTTAGTTCCTTTTAAGTAGTTTTTTGTGCAACTTTGTGGGTGGTCGTATAATTCAGTAATACACTCATACCTCGGTACTACGGACATTCCTTTAACGGATTTCGGAAGCAGCGGACAAAATCTGGAGCAGCCGACTCAATTTGAAAGTCCCGCGCGCTACGGATGGAGCTGTAGCAACACTGAACACGAGCTGCTGTTTCGAGAACTGACCACTAATTGGCAGGCGGTCACTTTGTTTATATCAGTGTAACAACACGTGTAGCTCATTGCTCCATTAGTCCGTAGTACCGAGGTATGAGTGCAGCTTTCCTGTTAGCTAAGTGTCCCATTTCGTGTTTTTTCAAAAAATCTGGTAAGAAGACTTTTATATTAAGCAATTTAAACTTATTAACGATGTGTAATTTTTCCGCGGCGTAGATTTATTTATTTATTTTGTTTCAATTTCAGACTTTGGAAATAAATTTACTCATTTTTTTGTTAATATGACCTCAGAAAACATCAAAAACGAAAATACAAACAAGAAAATAGAACTTTTCAAGAAGAATGGGTAGAAACTTTTGCTTTTATTGACAATAATGGAAAGACGTTGAGTCTTATTTGTCAAGTTACAATTGCAAACTACAAAGTAAGCAATTTACGTCGACATTACGAAGTAAGTCATACCCACTTTTCAACTCAATATCCACTTAATTCAAAATTGCGAACAGAGAAACTTAAGTCATTGCGATCAGGTCTTCATAAGCAAAAAGGACACTTGTCTTCTTTTATTCGCGAAGATGACAGAGCCAACGAAGCTAGTTTTTGATAGCTTAGAATAGCTCGTGCCAAACGTCCATGTGGAGAAGGAGAATTTATTAAAAGAAACTTGGAAGAAGTGGTTAAAGTTTTGGATCCAGATAATACAAAACTGCATAAATTGATCGCACAGGCTCCTATGTCACGCCGTAAAACTGAGCGTTGTATTGGTGAAATTAGTATTGATGAAAATAGTTTGATGCGTGATTTGAAAAATTGTACATCATTCAGTTTAGCTCTCGACGAGTCTACAGACATTCAGGATGTTCCACAATTGGCCGTTTTTGTCCGCTATGTATCTGCAGACGTAAATGTGAAGAAGGAAAAGTTAGAACTAGTAGCTCTTATCGAAACAACTCGCGGTATCTATGTCAGAAATGCGCTTGATGAAGTAATGAACAGGTTTGAATAGCCTCTAGATAAATAGATAAACTTGTAAGAGTTGCGACTGACGGAGCGCCTGCAATGATAGGGAAAAACCAAGGTCTCATTGATCTTTTAAACAACGATCCTGAAATTCCACGTTTTTTACCTCTTCACTGCATAATTCACCGAGAGCATCTCATAGCAAAGTACTTAAAATATGAAAATGTGTGGAAGATTGTTTTGAAGATTGTGAATTTAAATAGAACAAATCCAAAACACATCGTCAATTTAAGAACTTTTTAGAAGAGTTACAAGTAAATGACGAAACAGATGAATTGCTCAGTGATCTCTCCTTATGGTTTGTTAAAAGATGGCTGTCAACTTACAATGTTTTGAACCGTTTTGTGAATCTCGTAAATCCTATCATAACATTGTCATCTGACCGTGGTTCAAAATTACGTGGTGTTGTCCTCGGATATTTCCCTTTGGGATTGATCCCGGACCGTCACCAATAGCCCGTTGTGTTGCTCCAGTGTGACGTTAATTGAAATACCCCCCATCATAACATTTACAAAAGGAAAAAGAAAAAAATACCCAGAATTAGAAAATGAAACTTGGCTTTCTGACTTAATGTTCCTAAATGTATGAAACATTTGCACACAATTAATTTGGCTTTACAAGGCAAGGAAAAGATGATTATTGATTTGTCACAAACTGTATTTAGTTTTGAAGCTAAGCTTTGGATTTTTGTGTCCAAAATATTTAATCATTTTCCACGAGTGAAAGCAAATATAATTAATATCAAAGATGAAATGTCAGACGAATACAAAGTCAAATTGGTAGAATTGCAAGAGGATTTAAAACGTAGGTTTGAAGATTTGAAAAGTTTTAAGTCTACATTTGCATATTTTGTGAACCCATGTATTTGTGGTATTATTGAAGATGGTTTTCCAGCTTCTGAAATAATAGTTGTTGAAAAAGCGGCTGCGGAATTAGAGTTATTAGAGCTGAAAGAGGATCAGGCATTGCAAATGCAGCACAAATCTACTTCTATAATTGAATCTTGGAAACTCGTTCCAGAATCAAAATATTCACACTTAAAGAAAGCTGCTTGCCGTCTAATTCCAATTTTGGTACAACATATGGCTGTGAATCTTTGTACTCCACAATGAAGTTCGTGAAGTCGAAATATCGTTTACAGTTGAACAATCAGCATCTCACAGAATTACTGCGAACAGCTTTAACAAATTATACAACAAATTTCAAAGATTTAACTAGTGGTCTTCGTTAAATGTTATACTTTTTATTAATGCATTTTTATTATATTTTATTTTTATTATTTATTTTGAAATAATTATTTTGTATTTCCTTTCTCTTAATTATATTTTCTTAAGTATGTATACTTTACATAGCACTTAACCTTTATACTACGGGCAGTACAACAGTCGTACCGTGAGATTTTTTTCTTCCTAGAGTGGCTCGGTACAGATGCTGTATGGAAGATTTTGTCCCCCTTTTAAATGACCACTGACATCGATCACCATTTGAGAGCTGTCAGCGACTGGCTATTAAGAAGGGTCTGTTCTTTTGTTCGAAGCCCTACCCTGTCGACCATTCTGTGAAAGCTGGGAAACACAGAATGTCGCACCGGTGATATCTCTAGCATTCCAAACAATATGAAAGGAAAACGCGCTAGGTGGTCAGTCGTAAAAGTCATTCACAACTCTTTCACAAGTTCTGTAGGGGAAGGAAATCAAGAGAAATCTGCCGTTCGCAGACGCGGGTAACGAAATTTGGACGCCGTAGTCTAAAGGTTAAGACTTGTGTAGAATATGTCATCGTATTAAAGTAAATTAAATTTGATTTGTGTACTTAAATACTATGACGCGGCTCTTTATAATACATGAAAAACCGCCATGCAGCTCTCATTGACCTCATGCGTGCCCACCCCTGATCTATGGTTTGGTTGATTTGTTATGTAATATGTTTTAGCTGGAATACAGCTTTTTCCTCTTTCCGGTAAATGATGCTTATGAAGAATGTCGCTTGTATTTGTCTCGTCCTTTCTTGTCCCTTTGTGTATGCTTAACTACTCGTCAAATTTATGTGAAATTTGCGTTTGAACGAATGGATCGTTTTTTATTTACATTAGTGTTATAATAATAAAAACATTCTGATTCCATATAAACGTGGTAGCATCGTTGACTCACCCTCTTTAAGAAACACTGTTTTGAAGAGAGTGTCGACCTCAAATCAAGAGTTGCCTATTCATTATTATCAATATTTATTGCCCAATTTTCATATCTCGAAATAGGTTATCTGCAAATTAAATTATTACCCTAATGCATATTTACGTAATGATCTAAGTTATATTTTAAACGAGAAACATGTTTTTCATTAAAAAATTATAACTTTATCAAACTAACAACACTCATTATTTATTGTAGCGGTAGTCTTTTTTGGTATTGTATTAGATAAATCCCCAAAAATACCCAGTAGCATAGAACAATGTATTTTATGTTATCTTACTGGAATGTCTGCAGGCGAAATGTGCTCTTTTGTATGCTACATTAGAATTTCGAGACTGCACGCGACTCTTCATTTTGTTGCGTTTCTTAGCAATTCAAATTTGGGCGAAGCACGCATAATTCGATAATGCATAAAGTATTGAAAATCATTCTGATATATGAGCTTGTGAGTACAAAAACATAAGAAGTTGTGATGATAATAGCGGCTTAACTTGATGCTGATAACAAGTGTTGGTCGTAATCAACTACTTTTTTCGATCGATGTATAAGAAAACTGAAAATATAATCATGAGTAAAGTTAATCGTGATTGAAAAATTAATCATAATAACTATATAAATTAGTTATTCATCATTCAACTATCAGTTTTAATCACGAATACGTTCACTAAACTACTTTAGTAAAGGTATACAAAATTACTAAGTACTATATATTTTTTACACTCGGTTTGAGTGATTTTTTTCGAATCATAGAATTGGTTAAAAAGTAAGCTAATTCAAACAGCTAATTCCAATCTTTATTCAATTCATTTGTGTTGCGTTACACTAATTTGTTATTCTGTAAAATATAAATTAATACATAATTTCATTATATTACCCTCTTCTTCATTTTATTTAATTTTCCTCTTCAACGTGTGGGTAGGTATCATGTTTCAAAATTTCACAGGCACAGACTATTTCTACTAGATTCGGAATGTTGAATGGAGGCACAATTTTAATCATAATATTAGTCCTGATTATTTGATTAAAACTAAATCAATCATTAGTGAAGGACTAAAAATATTCAATCGTTACTCATTAGTTACTATTAATTGCTTAGTCATTAGTTATCAATCATTAGTCAGATTAACTTTGACCAGCACTGCAATAACGCAATCAACGTTTGTAATATGTATTAAGAATTAACATATAACTAAAATATTACACCCATTAGATTTACCACATTTCCCAAGTCATATTTAGAAATATTCTGTACTAAATTTTAATACCCCAACGAAGTTATATTCAGAAGTCACTAAACTAAATGCATTCTTTTATAAACACTAATTAATTATATCATTTACATTCGAAATAAAGATATTTAGTATTATATGTTCGAATACACCATAGATTACAACGCTGAAAAATGTAAGTTCTACACAGAAACTTACGAATTAATGCAGGAAATATTTAATGAAAATAAAAGTAACGAAGCAATAGACAAATTCCCATTAAGAGAGGTAGGTGTAGTTTCTGGGCTTTTGTTTACTTTTAGCAACGTAATTAGTTACGGCATCAGTATAATTACAGCTCTCCGAAATTAAAATATACCTCTTCAGCTTCGTGCCAGAACGCAGATGTTGGAGCTGCCTCTGATGAACGTAAAACAATTTCCGCTAAGTACGTACACTAAGTTCTGGGTGTATTTCTTATCAATCAAGAGAATTCTCATAAATCAATCACTTAAAATTTATTAAAAACGTAGGCAAAAAATTTAATTCCCGTCTGTTTCCAAAAACTGTATTTAAAATAATTCTTTGTACGCGTTTTGGAGTATTAGACAATAAATGTTTTCAATTCATTAACGAACAATGAATTTATTTTATAAGTAATATTTAAATTCTCATTACAAGTACTAATTACTTAAAAATGGTATCGAATAAATATGTGTGAAAAATTAATTGTATAAACTCCAGTTATATGTCGAACTTTGGAATTGAAAAAGAAAACCAGTTTCATCATCAGCTGTGAGAATTGCCACGTCAAAACTTAAACCTTCCATGAGGTGTGCTCTTAGTTGTTAGTGTCCGATTGTATTTGTGTATTTTATGTTTTAGTAATTGGATAGGTAGGTAGATAGAATTTTACGACCTGAGAATTTACGTCACACTGGTGCAGCACAATGGGCTATTGTGAATGATCCAGGACCAATTCCGATGCGAAAGATCCCAGGACAACATCTCGTAATTTTGAACCACGGTCAGATGAAGAGGTTAACACAAAATGACACAACCTCTCTCTCTAAACTTTCACACCACACCAGTGTGAAACATTTGAGACCACGAGATTTAGCGTGCACCAGCCCCTATATACACAATATTTGTTTGGATCGAGATTCAAACTTGCAACTCTCCGGTTGCAAATCCGCAACTCCGTCAACTGGGCTACCGGGACACTTCTGTAATTGGCTCATGTTTCTTCATTTACAATATTATTTTAACTACGGCAGAAATGCAATGAACAATATTATTTTACTTCCTTTGGTCAATCATGCAGTTGGTAAAGAAAAACTATTGAAAAAGGAATGTAGGTTTTGAATAAATCATTTTTTACCAATGTAGAAATCTTGACAGGAGTCAGCCTTTTTACAGATCACAGGTTTCCCTTACGAAACTCATGAAATGAATTTTATTATTTTACATAGCATTCACATAGTGTAATATAAAAGCGGTACTATAATTTCAACGGAGCAGCCTTAAGTAAGTTGAAGTTATTGTCAGTTTCTAAAGTGCGTGTATCATAACTTCGCAGTAGTTCGTAGCCTAATATGTTTTAAGTACTGCATTAAATTAATTCTTAAAAATATTTATGGAAAACTGAAAATATGTTTTAGAAAGTATTTAGATAGAGATGTAGAGGTGTTTGATGCATTAGAGGTGTTTAATGCATTAGAGGTGTTTAATGCATTAGAGGTGTTTAATGTATTTCTTACTTTACTTGCGTGTTTAGTTTATAAATAATGTACATTACAAGTATTTTTAGGAACAGCAACATTTGTGTTACATCACATTGCCTTCAATGAATTTCGAAATCAATGAAAGAAAAAACAACATTTGAACGATATTTGAAATAAACGTCTTTCTACAATATTTTACCATTCTCAGATATTATCCAGATGAACATCATACATAGATATTATTTGTTATTCATTTACATATAAATTCTCTACAATGTATATGTAAATGAATAAAGGATGGCTACTATAAAATTTATTTTAAAACACCTTTTGAAAATATTAGATTTGAAAAGAAACTGGCATATTTCCTAACAATCTGTCTATTAATATTCCATGACCATTACGAATTAATAAATATCGGATGTTGCTTCATACCTAAGAAAAAATAAACTTTTTAAATCAGTAAATAAATATAGCTTTTACCAAAATGAGATCAAATAGGTTGTCAGAATCATAAAAGGGTATTTATGCATTAATTTTAAGAGATACTGAATATTTATGGAAATAAACTTTCAAATAATCCATCCATTACTTTAAAGTTATCATTTATAACGAGTAATTTATAACGAGTCTGTAACGAGAGATTAAGAAAGTGTAAAAGGCAAGCTAGTTTAATGAAAATTGGAAACATAAAATAATAAGGCGTGTTCGTCTAAAGTAAAATAAACTCAACTGTAGCATTACAAATTGCAAATATTTTAATAAATATTTTTGACTCGTTAAAATTAGAAAATTTGCAGTTTGAAAATACATGAAAAATATAATTTAATGATTCAGAAATTTAGTGTTAAATTATTGCTTATAAAAACACAATTACAATTTCCCTATTTAAATTTTTTCTTTGGATTTCACATTAAGTACAATTTTTAAATAAATTGTCCATCTACTTATTATAATTTTCATCTGTTCAAATAATCATATAGAGGTATTTAGCAAAATATTCCATATAAGAATTCGGGGTTATTATCTTCATTTAATTTCTTTAAAGAGATGTGTTTGTTTTCATTGCATTGTCATGATTAAAGTACATCACGAGAGGCGGATATTGTTATTTGGGAATTATTAATTACAAGCGAGGATTTATTTTTGATTAAAAATTGCAAATAAAAAACTTTGAAAAGTTTTACAAATACAAATTTTATTTGATTCAGAGGTACTTGGGTGATGTTGAAAAATGTATACGAAATAAGAAATCCAAAGCTCAGCATAAAATAAAATTTCGTGATATCTAAAAAAGTTCAGGCTGGAAGCTAATATTTACGTTTGTAAGATATTCGGTTTCCAAAAGTTAACCTCGATTTGCATTTTTGAAGGAAATATTTGGAAATGTGTACTAACAGAATATAGAGGTTATCTTCCACCGAAAAATCTTTCAGAGTGTTATGTAATTAATTGTTGTACCAATCTATTTCTATTTTAATATTAAATTTATAATATTTAAATTTTTTCTCGTAATTTATAAGTTCTTTTATATGAATGGAAGAAATAGCTGAATTATGATAACTAGACTATTATATGTTAAGTAGGGTGTCTGGTTGATACAACTACGCTGGGTGGTTAAATACACCTGCAAAAAAACACCCTCATGTCATGTCTTTTATATGAATATGAAGTAATTGGCTTAATTATATGGCAACCAGACATTCTATTATTAAACTGAAGTTCCATCGAGATATATCTATATCTCTTGGATCAGGGGTCATGGAAACGAAGCAGCAAAGCATCTTACTAGACGTTCCCCTGGTAATGCATCGATCTGCTTACACATTCTTCCTCTCCCTGTATACTGTATATCACCTGGAAAGATGCCTCAATCTCATAAGCAACTGACAAGAGATATGGATAAATACTAAAGATCAGAGTTCTTTCTCAAAGTATGCGTGATACGCCTCATCTTCACACCAGAGCTCATCCACTACCACAAGGACCACCAGCCCTTTGAAATATTTAAATATAATTGAATATCCATAGCAGCAACTTCTGCATCTGTAGCATGAGAGCCGGACCCGGACAATTATATTACCACCTGACTATTACATCTCCACAGCAGGGTTGGTTGGTATGTTTAATGGTCCCACATCAGCAAATCACTATCACAGCATTATGACGCAGGGCGTGATGGTCGATCACCTCTTACTTTAACGAAAACCCTACAAATTAATCAATTTGGGTCCACCAAGGAGTTTGAATTGAAGCAATGGATTTAAATTCAGTCGTCTTTTATATATAGAGATCTTTGAAGACTCACTCGAGAATGAATTTTAAAAAATATTCCCTACTAGTAATCTTTTACGTTATTGGAATTGAAAATTTTTCTATCGGTATACTCTTTGTACGGTCGGTATCCCATGTTGGATTTGAGTTGAATTGAATAAAGTAAATGTCTGGAAGATACTATACTGAAGCAATACAGTTTAATTGGCATGCAAAAACAAGTAAATGATAGGACGTGATGGAAAGGCAAAAGACAAATTGAATGTGGAATGATCGTATGTACTCGCGGGTAGCAATATAAATAATCTTCACAAGCGGATTCGAGGACAGAAGTTCAGAGTGGATCATGTCCGGTGGGTTAGTAACGTACATTTTGAGCATACTGAATTGCACGTGTTACGGAATTAGAACATAAGACATGACTTTAAAGATAACAATAAACTCTGTTCAAATCCACAATAATAAATCACAGTAAATAAATTAAAACGTTCAATGTGAACTACCCACTAGTAACATTTTCGACCTCATGATACAGATCAAATTGCTAATATCATGTGAAAAAAATATTTTTATTTACTCGTGATCGTACATTTCGTACGAGAAAAATATAGAATACTTTAAAGATTGAATTTCTAAAATTCAGGCTTATAATCCTATAGACCTTCACCAAACAGAAATGCGCCCCTGCAATTTGAATTAAAACAATGAGGAAAACATTGGTAATAATTAAATAAAGATTGCAAATTGATCCTTCAGTATAAATATCTAATGTTAATACATAAATTCTTATTGTAATCAGAAATATTTACGAAACATTTCAAGCTTTCGGGCTTCCTTATTATATAAGAAATTGATTTTTGATTTTTTTTACTTATTTTGATCATCACTATCATATATTTAGTTTTAATCATTGGAAAACTTAAAGGCATAAGAAACATGAATTAAAATATACTAACACGAAGTCAAGAAGTAAAAACTATCCATTAATTGTGAGAAAAATAGACAACACGTTAAGGCTTAGTGAGAACGAAGTTTTTACTTTTTTGTAGTTAATCTCACAAATATCATTTATTTTGTTTTCTTTTTACAATCCTGTCAATTTTGCAACTAAAATATTCAGATAAGTTTTGTGATTTTATTTCAAAATCGGAACATTTTAGTTGTAATTATTCTCTCTTAGCTGATGGTCGCATTGAAGCTTGAGAATTTTAAATTTTTATCGTAATTTAGACAACAAACACTGAGAAAAAGGAAATAGGAAACACACGGACTGCATGTAAATAAATTGGCAATACTCCTTTATATACAACGTTAATTATTTTATAAACGCTAATTCAATTGAATGGAATGGGAATATCGATGAAACTAGTATTAGATGAAAATAATGAGGCTCTATCTGATAAAGCGTCACATTATTTTTATCCCATACCAGTTCCATCGATAAGATAGAGGAAACTAATTATTGACAAAACATTAAAGATTAGTGTCAAATTTTTAAAACTTTTGTAATCCGTTTTAAAATACTGCTTATAATTACATGCCAATCAAGTTTTAAAAAGATATTTAATCCTTTAAGATTTTAAGTATGTTAATTCTAATGAGTCTGTATTTCACAATGCCAAAACTGCGTCACCGGATGACATTCACTTAGATAAAGAAAAAATATATTAAATGCATTTTTCATTAACATAGATTCTAAAAAATAGGTTTTTCATGGTGTATATAATTTTATCGGTTCTCATGTTTTATTTATTATTTGAGTGTATGAAAATAAACTAATGAATGTTAGGTTCGCAGTATATATGAAAGGGGTTTTCAGTGTGAATAAAAAAACGAAACGGAATAAGATTTTACTTTCGATACCCAAATTATCTTTCATAATACATATCGGAGTTATCTTAAATATAGTTTATAGCATGTTTAATGTTTAATCTAATTGGCGTTGACCAATCAACTTTCAAAATTCATTCTTTGGAATTTTTATTGGTAAAGTGTTGAAATAGTATTCTAAAAACAAGCCAAGTGACGTCACCTTCGGAACAGGAAGCAAATATCAGTAATACTACAGCCTCCTACATTTAGCCTGAACGAAAATGCTTTTCACAAGTCCTGTTAAAATAAACATTTACTTATTCTCAAAGTTTTGATTCTTTTAACGAGATTGATTGTAACAATTGCAGCCACAATCCTCCACGATGAATTCAAATTCTCCCTCACCATTCATATTGCCTAATCTTTACTCTAAACGAACAAATAACATCCACAATTATAAAAAAAGGTTCTATCAATATTTAACATTCCTTTCAATCAATTATGATTTTCGATGACAGAAATTTCGTCCCTGTTATTCCCATTGAATGGAGAAAAATACATTTTAAAAGCCAGACCGCCGAACTTCTGTTGGAAACAATTTTGTAAGAATTCGTCGCTTTTGTCATAAAGGATTTGTCGCGAATCCTCTTTGTTAGAAGTCATTAGCACTTTCTTTGGCTTTCATTTCTCTTTTCTAAGAAAATCTCAGAAACGTCTCCGTCAGAATGTATCTGCGTTTGAATCCTCTCGCTTGTTATAAAGTAGCTTTATTTTTCCCCTTTTAAATATGCTTTAGAGTCTCTGTGCGAAATGCAATCATTACCACTTTTTATTTTTCTGCTCGCCAAACCCTCTTTTCAAAATCTGATCAATTTGGAAGATACGATGTTTCGGATAGCTGCAGACCAAGGACTTGTAAGAATTGTTTGTGAATGTTTTCAAATAATTGAAAACACTAGAAATTTGATTAAAGGGGAATTATTGTAACATTTTGCACTCGTATAGTGATGTAATAAAATGTTTATCGGGCTTTGTATTAGTTTATTTTCAAATAAATGAAAGGAGTTGAATTTTTTGTCTATTGATATGTTGTCTTCATAGGAAGAAAAATTCTTTGGTAAGACAATAAAATAGGATTGCGTCCGTACACAGAGATGAATAATTCAAGGAATTTCCCAATGAGTTTTGCACAACGAGCTTCAACAAGTTTTGACAGACACCACAAGGAAGAGTACAGATTGTGGATAGAGCACACCTCATATAAACAGAAATTCGGATGATATGGACATAGTAACAGAAAACAGTCTATACAAAATACAGAAAAAGTTACTGTATTACGTATTGGTAATACTAGTGAAATTGAAAGATTCATTAGGGAAGGATTAAGAATAATCTACTCTTGGATTCGAGTTATAGTATGCATTTATTGTGATAATTTTACAATAAATCTGGGATTTGAGTTAAGTACCTTTTAAATCTCTCTTGGAAATGTTTTAACGATCTTCAGTTCAGCAGTACTTTCTCGCCTTTGTGGGTAGAGTCCGCACATTTCTGCTCGAAGCTTCATTTTAAATTTTTAAAAACTAACTCAGTATCGAATTCAACTCAGATAGTATGGACATTCGGTTAATCGGAGATCGAGTAATTAAGGTTTTAAAAAAGAATAAGAAATTTAAAAATGCCGTTTGAAAGTTTTAATTGAACCCGCTGTTATAACTAGATTTTATGAAGTGAACAATAGTAAATTTCATGACAATCGTATTTACCATGCTTGAAGGAAAACTGATGGTTTAGCTACTTTTTTTGGAAGATTCATATGACGAAAAATATATAGCATAACATACTCTGTTTGCTGTCAAATAATTTAAATGTTTACATGCCAACTGCAAATACAAGTATATACCCAATAGTGTTAGATGCTATTATAAATTATCATTAATCTGTATGTTTATTAAGAATTTTCTGAAATTTCAAAACAAATTTGATGATGCGTTTAGGTATGAGAATTTTAAAGCTACATTTCATTTCATAAAAATTGTACTCACAAAGAACATCTATTGAAACTACACCAAATATATATTACTGATTAGAGTTGTAGTAGAGCATTTTAATACGAGTATTTTACATAATTTCAGTAGATAGTGGAATAGTAGAAATTGTAATAAACATTAAAAAGGGGATCGGGCAAAGTTTCTTTAGTATAGAACCCAGCAATCAATACCATAATAGATTCTGTTGAATTATTCATTCTTTGTGAGTCATAGATAACATATACGTTGTTCGTGTTTGAATAACTGCCCTATATCTGTTATCAGAAGCTACCAAATGATCTGAAATAATGTAATTGCACGTCTGAGACCATGATTAGCGCTAAACTGAAACATTTAACTTTCGTTAACCAATATCAAAATGACGAAGAATTCAGAACAACTTCAGAACATAGAACCCAGCAATCAATACCATAATAGATTCTGTTGAATTATTCATTCTTTATGAGTCATAGATAACATATACGTTGTTCGTGTTTGAATAACTGCCCTATATCTGTTATCAGAAGCTACCAAATGAACTGAAGTAATGTAATTGCACGTCTGAGACCATGATTAGCGCTAAACTAAAACATTTAACTTTCGTTAACCAATATCAAAATGACGAAGAATTCAGAACAACTTCACTTTCAGTGCAATTAAATATTTTATGCCGCTAGTGAAAAGGAATATTCCGCTATGGAATAAGTAGAACTTCGCGAGCGTAAATGATCTTTAGTTTAAAAAAATCATGTTTTTAATTAATCATTCTGCATTTTTGACTCAGTATTGTAGTTTTGACTTTTTTAATTCCAATAGAATAGCATAGGTAAAGCATTTAATAAGATAGCAATTTTTTCACTCACATGTAGCTAGCGATTCTTCATTATTCTGTTTTATAAGTTGGTCTTATATGTTTTGTGAATATGAGAATATATACAGGAATGTTACTGCACTTATAGCTGCGAGGGGGCTCGATAGTAAACAGAAGGGCTGCAGAACGTCGCCGACTGCGTCTGAAGTGTGACCGTGCTCAAGAGGATGGAGACGCCTGAAATGGCAGCATATCATGTTCAGTTATGCGAATCCCACTTCTGCCTTTATGCAGATAATCATCGCATTCGCCGTGTGGCGAAACCCAGCCAGCTCTACCAAACTCTTTTGCTGTATATCTGCACATCGCTGTTACTTTTGGTTTAATGGTGTGAAGAGGCCATGAAGTACGGCAGCCTAGCAAACAAGTAGATATCTTTTTGTCTCTTGCATAATGTAATTAGCAGTAATAAATACTTACCTTGTGTTTATGTATGTAAATCCTTCATATAATGATTGTGTTTTTGATCATTGCTTGACGTCTTCCGTCCTGTGTTTGGCACAGTTTGGAAAAATATGACATTTTACCATGAACAACAACTAACAACCAATCTTATACAATGAAAATAAGCTTTCAAACGACGCCTTTCTAAGAGATCTTGCTAAACAACTTATCGATGTTCAGAGAAGCATGATGATAAATGGTATACCAATATCTATAAGGGCAAAATAAATACAAGTTGTGAAGGAGAGTGAAATTTCTACAAACATATACCAATATCTATAAGGGCAAAATAAATACAAGTTGTGAAGGAGAGCGAAATTTCTACAAACATCAATATATAAGGTTAAACACGGTCGGGGACACATTGAGGGTTCAAAAAGGATCTCAAAATCCATTCAAGGTATGTGCATCATGCCTTGATTTCCTTTCAGGAACATGCAGTGAAAGCTGTTGTTAAGATAATTTATCGATATTATTGCATCTAATGGCATTTCAATCATCCTTTGATTTGCTTCCTTATTTTAAATGCCTTTATTTTCTTTGTCAGATTTACAAAAATGTGTTGGTTGGTAGTTGAATTTACATCGCAATGTAGCAGCTCAACAGGGTACTGTAGATAAAAAAATTTGGTATGAGATTATAATATTTGCTTGAATTTAGATTACAAACTTTGAAAGTGTGAGAAAGGTTGTAAAATTCTTTATATGTACTATAGTATTACAATTACATGAAATAAACGAATTGCAGAATGTTTTTTAGGGTCTACAGTTCAGAAAAGGAAGCATAGGTCGTATTTACTCATACAGATAAAACGTGATATTTTTAAAACAGGATGGGGAGATTAAAGCTTGAACTAGCTTCGAGCATGAGTGTGTGTATTTTGTCCAAAGCGACGAGAAAGTGCTGCGAAACAGAAGGTCGTTAAACTTTTCAAGAGATCGTAAGAAGTACGTGAATCACGTCCAAATTTATTGTAAAATCACATTGAATAGATACTGTGACACACATATGAGAGCATATTCTTAGTCCTTGTTTTACGAATCATTTACGTAGCAATAGTATATAGTAAAATGAAGAACAGTAATTTTCTTTCTGTATTTCGTATAGGCTATTTTGTATTACTTCCTCTAAGTTATCCGAATTTCTGGTTATCCGAGGTGGCTCCAATCCACGTTACCTTGGATAATCAAGGTTTTATTGTATTTCCTATAGTGTTGAACTAATATTTCGAGTCAGATTTTCATAAGTAATTCACTGGTAAACTAAAATTTCTAACCAAATAATTTTTCATGTAATAAAAAAGTTGAACTTAAGGGAATGGTAAGGGAAATCTACAAGGAATAGTCTAAAAATGGCTTGAAAAGGTTTGATGTTTTAGGTTCTTAGCGTCATATTTGACCAAGCTGTGCTAAACAGAATCAAGTAAAAGGACATACACACGTAAAAAATGCACTGTCTCAATAGATAAGTAGAGTCTAAAAAAAGTATCCGCAGCATTTTGTAAGACTCGAATAATACCATCTTAACTTAAAAACAGAGCTTCAAACAATCCCTTTCGAAAATCCCAACATGCAAGATATATCTGTACGTCCTTAATTCCTTTCGAAATCCAGAAGCAAAACAAACACAGCAGCAGATATTCTTCACAAATTCTACTCCCTCTTTCCTTCTGCAAAACTATTTCCCTGGACTTAAATAATTCAAAGCCATGGATAGAAGTATGTCAAGTATTGCACCCATCTAAATATAAAAGTTCGAAATAGCGCCAAAAGATAGATTTTATTGATTTATAACCCACATTGTTCGCCCTTTCCACGATTTTCCAAAGCTTTTCTCTTCGTCCAAGTGTGGGGCTCTTCCCATTCTTTTGCCGAGGTACACGTACCATTTACTTCTACGTCCTTGGGCCGACCCCCGATCCTTTTCCTTTCCCCACCCCTCATTCCGATCCCCTCTAGAAATCTTCTGACAGATTC
Organism: Meta bourneti; assembly: GCA_933210815.1. Taxonomy (NCBI): domain Eukaryota; kingdom Metazoa; phylum Arthropoda; class Arachnida; order Araneae; family Tetragnathidae; genus Meta; species Meta bourneti. The sequence goes on along the minus strand of OW119924.1, from coordinate 72,957,710 downwards.
TTACGTACGCTTCGAATATTTGAAAAATTCGAAATTGGATAACTATTTCATCTCGGTGAAATATCCCCTATGACGTTCGAAATTTTTTATTTACTTTATGATGGTCTCTCTTCTTGTTCAACAAAAAGAGGTCCTTTGGAAAATAAAGTATAAGATTCCATTATCGAAGGTATATACACATGGGTAGCTGACGGTATGAAAAGCAGAGCGGCTCCACTTATTTTTTCACACAATGGCCGACGTCGGAGTCTTACATTATTAAGCTTTTTTAACCTCAGCTCTTTTGGAAATTTTTTTCGGAAACTGAGTCCTTGAATATTTCGATATTGCTGTCATCAGCTGGTCTTCCATTGCAATTTTTCTATAAATTTAATCCAAGCATCTCTGTTAATCATCCTTCTGCGAAATTTTAGGAAGATAATGAGACACACACGCCTTCCTTAAAATAACAACTGCAAACAGTGTTCAGTATTTTAAATTGGGTTTTTAATTATTTTGACTAATTAGGGTGTATATTGTGTTTGATCTTGCTCGATCAATTGAGTAAACACGTAGGTTAAAGGCACATAATATGGAAGACGTGGTTTTGAAAGATTGCAAAAGTAGTGGAATGGATTTTTTGGAATGAATATAACGCCAAATCCGAAAAAGTTAAGTAAGGTGCATATATAAATAGATAATTTATTAAGCATTAAAAACTTTTAAGTTGCACTAAAAAAGTCAGAATTGTTTGGTGTTGATTTCAAAATTGGTATATTTAATATGGAACACCAAGCGAATTCACAAACACAACGCAAAACTGTTTTCATCAAAAATGTATCTATATTTAGTCAAAGTAAAACAAAGTTATGTTTTTTACACTTATTTTTAATTATTTCAGACTTTTTTACTTTGGAAATTATTTCGCATATTTTTATACGCCATTCTGAATACTTTAAAAGGTATTAGTCCCCCTTCTGACCTAAACCAAAACCTCTTATCCATGCCAATATTCACCCAGCTTTGCTTCTTAAAAGTAAGGCGTTCAGTGTGAAAGGGTTAAAAAAGCCTCAAAAATATTTTTAGCACCTCAAAATACAAAAATGCTTCTTCTTTGAGACAGATATTTGACTGACGTTCAGATCATAATATGTGTGCCTTCAAAAACAGAAGCATTTTAAATAAACACCCATGTATTTTGATAAATACCTTTTGAGATATATCGGTGTTCCGTACACGTGCTTCCCCATACACACTCATGTCCAAAAGTTAAGCATAATTCGTAAAATGAGAAAAAAGTGGAGTAAATATGGATAAAATGGTTCAAAATCACTCGTGGAGAATCGTGGGACGAAGGTAAAACATTGTCATATGCAAAACAGTTCAGTGGACGTCGACATGCGCAAAGCACCGGCGTACGTCGGAACGAGGATAAAACGGCCTCGAGCTGAATGTCCAGTTTAGACAGAAATTTCGCACCGTATTAAACTTCAGCATCACATTGTTTTAATCATTGCTTCACTAAAGTTGACTCTCATATTGTGAACCTTTTTCTTTCAACCCTTTTCTTTGGATAATAAAAGGCATTATCCTTGTTTTGCATTGTTTTCTTCTATAACCCTAATACACCCGCATACCACGTTTCCTTCCATTCCAATGTAGATTTTCTGGAATATTCACACAAACAGCAATCACGCTTAACTTTTGGACATGAGTGTATGCACTTACATTACTTGAGTCACATTTTCTTCCTTTTTTAGAGTGTTGTCTTAATTTTTCTTCTGCAGTAGGCTTATGGGATTTTTTCAGTCCATAACAAAGGTAACATATGGTGTCAAAACGGAATTTTGACAGCCTTTTCGCACACTAGAATGCGGAAATACGTGTAGCTTGTAGAATTTAAATATAGAGATTTGGTAAGTTAATTTTTGTATCTTTTATATTTTGTATAGCTTGGAGTTGTGTAATTATATTTCAAAGAGAATGTGTACAATTACATAAATATATTTATATTCCTTTAGCTGTTGCATGCTGTACTATAATTAAATAGTTTCCAAAGCTGATTTGTTAAAATTGTGTTTAGATACTTGTAGGCAGAACTGAATCTATTTTTATGATTTTACTTTAAAGCTTTATATTTTCGTCTACTTTATTTATAGATGCGTGCTGTGACCAAGTTGCCGATAGAAATAGGGTAAAAATACCATTTAATGCACTCTGAATATAAATATTTTCAATAAATCAGGGCACCTCTAAATTTAAGACCATTTCAAGGCATTTAAGGAAACTCAACTCCTTGCATGGGTTAGCATCTCTTCAGGTAAACTTATCGTATTGTAATAATAAATACTGTTTGTTAACTACTGAGCTGTTTAGTTCAGATGAATACAATTTAATAATTCAGATAGACAATTTAAGGAACGTATAATCAACGTCAGATCATTAAATTGAACACAATTAGAAAAATTAATTAAAGTAAATATTATGTTCCTTTTGGTACGGAAACAATAAATACTATTGATGACGTTCATTAGGTACGATAACAGATAATTAGTTGACGTGTCAAATTAATTCAATTTAACATCAGGAAACTTAATAATGTGTATAATTAACTTCTCAATATCATTATTGGGATTGAAAGCGAGAATCCTGGAAGATTCCTTATCGTATAAAAGAAACTTAGAACTCAATACGTTTTAAAAATTCATGTCAAGTGAAGTAGAGGTTGGTATGCTAAAAGTTATATGGTACCCCCCCCCCCCACAAAGACATTCTCTAAAATCGAATTCAATACACTGTGAAGCTTTAGCGTTGCTGATATTACATTAAAGCAGGATATCAATAGAAAATAAGAATGTATATCTTTAGATCCTCTTTGGTGGTTTCTCCAAGGCATTGAAGAAATGGGATCAGGCCCTCCTTATAAAAGATACTTAGACTGGACTAAAGCAAGGAAAGTAGGACGAAAATAAAACCAAAATCATACAAGAGTTAACGACAAGGCTTTGTCCACTATACGTGAGAAGGAAAATAAAATAAGAATAGCTATTTTGTCTGTATGCATCATACTGAGTAGTATTGGTCACATTTTATTGACCATAAAGGAGATCAAGATAATTCTCTTACTTGGAGTGAGCAGTAGAATGGCCAAGGCGATTATTGAACATATTCCTAGAATGACCAACAGTGATATGCCGATTCCCCTCCAATTATGGCTGTCCTCCACTTCTTCTTCATCTTCCTGCAACAAAAGAGGGATATCGTTAATATTATGGCACCGGAAATGGGTTTGCCTATTTGCTGTGCGTTTGAAATTGTTCAAGGTTTTATGGGCAAAGCAACACAAGTGAGCTGTTCAATGAAATATGCATTAATAGAACTCGAAAAATACTGTTGTAAAGAGATCTGCTGCTTAACTGGTATAGTGGTCATAGCACTTGTCTACCACCCAGTAGGTCACGGGTTTGAATCCCGGTTTGTAAGCATATGTATGTTAGTGATTATCCTTGTTAGAAGTAGCGGCAGCTCACCCATTGGGTGCTCCTTCACAAATAACCGTCAGTTTTCCTCTTGTAGTACCAAAAACCTCAGGTCAGTGGTCGGGCTTGGGAAAAATAAAGAGATCGGGTATTCACTTGTAAAGCAAACACTTGAGAACTGATATGCTAGTTCTCAACTTGGAATGATATCAAGCTCTTGGTAGTAATAAGAGCTTTCTGATCCATAGGTTGCCTATTTGTCCTTGAGCTCAGTTCAAAGGTTCATGTAAAAAGTGTCTTCGAAATTTTAAGGTAAGTAACAAATACTAAATAAGACTCAAAATAAAACGTTTATATATCCATCCTTACTTCCTTCCATTGGAATTACGTGCGTACAAGAACACTAACGTTTTGTCTTGTCTTTAGACATGCCCGTATAGTCCAACCTCTGGTGTCTCACAACATTGAAAATTAAACAATCTGTTAAAACTCCATTGAAAATGACGTAACAATGTTCTATTAGAAGGTACAAAGTCACAAACAGAACTTTTTCTATAACAAAAATAAAGCTTACATTGTAAACGGATTGATTTTCAGTCTTTCCTTCTTTTTTTTCTGTTTTTCCTCCGATTCCTACTTGGGTGAGTTGATATCTTCTGTGTCTGTAAAACTTTCCTTTAGTGTGTATCTTCACTTACTTGACGTTGTTTGGCACAACTTAGCCGATATGGTTATTGCTCCATAAAGCCCAACTAACCTTTATTTACCAACATAAACAAATACAGTATCCCAGGTAAACTTTAACGTTAGAAAATTAATTTACCTATACTATGGAAGGTGGACTGAAGGCTCTTTATATGAGAGGTTTTTCTGTTAAGCTAAATGCAATGGTGGTAGTGTATCTCAGGCGATACTTGTTTCCTGTACGTATTCTGAACTTGACGTTATTTGGCTTGTGTTTTGCATACTATTTAAGCCTGCCACTAATAAAAATTACAAAGAATATGTATCGAATTGATGTATGAAAGGTTCAACACCAGTTATATTAAGTGCCAAACCTCACCAAAATAGAGATGAGCAGCATTTTAAGGTACCCCCCGGTATGTTATCACGCGAGATAATTTGAGTAACAGGAGGCAAAATCGTCCTCCGTCTGGTTTGCTTTCTTACACTGAAAATCCCTCTCGTAGATTTCCTTCAAATCTACTCTGCTTTATTATTTATTTTGCAAGATCTTTCCATTATTTTTATACTGTTTTATACTAATATGAAAGAATTCTCTAATAAATGATTTAGTTATCTTGAATTATTTATTAGATTTCCTTTCGACAAATGAAAAATGTAACAGCATCTATTTAAAAAATTTGTCCTTATTTGTCACTGCAAGCACGTTCATTTTTATCTCTTGGCTTTATTGCAATTTTGATCATGAACTACCTTTTTTCCCAGGTACTTCGAGCATATATACGATAATTATTTTAGTGTATTTTCATCAGACAAGTCAGAATCTACTGAAACAACAGAACAGTCGGAAAAGAAAGTGAAATGAAAACACCGAAAAGGGAAAATAAAACGCGGAGGAAAGCGAATGAAAACTTGTCTGAATCCAATTCATTTCTTTCCGCCTCCATAGTGTATAAACAAGCCATTTCGGAAACTAGGAAAATATCGATTCTCATCTCTTCAATTATTCGTCCGACCAGTATCAGATTTAGCTGTTTACTTTAGAATCACGTACCCAGTCTCCAGAATTCGGGAAAAAAGTAATCAAAACAGAAAGAAAGGGGGGAAAGGGGAATAATCCTCACGCGCGTTGCAATGTCAGGAGACATCGAGCGCTACCATATAGGAAAAAGCCTTTTTATAACTTGCTCCCGTATTTTATATGTTAGTACTTCATAAAATCGTGAAACTTGATAGTTTTGTGGGGCTATAAAACCCCAGGGCAATGCTTCGTGGGAACTATTCCTCTTATTTATTCACTTATTTATTTCGTATGTTTCGCCGTTTTATTGTACGGTCGCAGCATGCCTCAGCGATGAAGGCAACCGACTATTAAGAAAATTGCTGAGCGCGAACTTCTAAGAACTTTCTTTTGCTTCTCGAAAATGGAATATAAAGTTCTGTAAAGATTGTTTCGAATTTTTTTCCCCCTCTTGGCATGTCTGTCGATACAATATTGAAATTCAGAGTCGCTGTAAGACATTTATTACAGCGTCTTTATTTTCGACAGTTTTGAAACATTTGCCAAAGTTATTGAGATGCAACGCTTGCAGGGATATTCGTTTCATTGGATTTTGATGAAACAATCTTTAATGAGTTCAAGAAATTAGTAAATTTTAAGCTTTATTAGCACTAAGATACGAGATTTCTGAGTAGTACAGTATTATTGCTTTTACTACACAACTCGTAAATTCAGTACACATACTATGATTAAATAACCGCATGGATTGGTTTAATTAATTGTATGAAATATTCTATTAATCAGGAAGGTCTATAGCAAAAGATCAAGCTGCAGCTTCTCGCCTGTTCAAGGTGTCAAAGATGATATTCGTATTTAATTTCTGTTCAAGGTGTCAAGATGTTATGGACCTGGTCGAGCATTTTTTTGACCAGGGATAAGAAACAACACATTTATTACGGTAATAAAGCGTCATATCGTTTATAGATTTATGAATACACCTATTTCAACAATAAGTTAACCCGATTTTGAAGGAGGTAAGATATTGCACACTCCCAATATGACATGAATAAAACTTTTCTCTTTATTCAACTTAAATTCTTTAGTATTATAACTATTTTCGCATTTAATTTCTTTTCAATTCCCCATTCCAACTTTCCCATTTGAATATCACTGCCTCAACGTAAATGTTTATTTATCCATTCCCCAATGAGGTTGGGTGGGTATGTTATGCCACAAGGGCCATATTTGACCAAGCACAAGACTGACAACGCCATGTAATGGATATACACACACTAGAAAAGTTTTACTGATACAGAAGATATAAATACATTCAGGGTACGTTACAGGAATCGAACCTGGGCTGCCTACAACTCACAGGTTGCTAGCGCAGTGGACTAACCCTCTGAGTCACGGCGGTCCTACCAAATAAGCTCCACTTGAGATTTCAAATCCATGCCACAAACACTTTCCCAGGCTCTCTTACACATATCGTGTAAGAACGTATTCTTTCTTGCCATGGCCAACCTCATGTGAGGAGCCCAGATACGAACTGCTTGTTTCAACCTTCTGATGGGTTCACATGCATATATTCGTTTTGAAACTTACTGTCTTTACATTATTTTCAATCACTTTTGATCTTCTTTATCTATAGCATCTTTTCTATGATTCTTTCAACCAATAGACGTTATATTATGTGTTGCGGGAAAAGTAATACTGAACTATTCGGAAATCTCGAGATGTTAGGAGGGAGTGGACCCATCATTCCAATGATCGAATAAAATACTAATTTCTTTAGGAAAATGATACATTTAAAATTTATTCGTGTCTCATGTCTTTAAACGTGATATATATTCAGGGATAGACCTGATGGCAGCATATCACTATAGATACTCAGTGATAACATTATGTCAGCCAATTCTGTGGGACTAATAGGGGCGAGATCACTCATCCATTACTACTAATACAGAATTCGTGAGTTACACCGTTGTTGCAGAAATGTCTTCAATTTTCATCAAAGCACGTCCTTCATAGATGAGCCATATGCTGTGGTGCTAGTACTCTATTTTGCGTATAATACGTACGTTATGAAGTTATATGTTCACGATTCATTATCAATGAATAAACGACGGAAAATTATTTTTTATTATAGGATTATCTAAATTGGCATATTCAAGTACATGATACACACAGTAGTTTCTCTATGTAGTCCTTAAAATATAAATCTTAAAATATTGGTTAAGTGAACCATTGAAACGACGTTACTCATTTTCTTCCATAATGTTATCGATGTTCATAAAACCTTTAGCAATACACCAAAGTAATGTACCAAAAATTATATTTCTTTTTACGAGATAAAATTAAAACAAACGGTTTGCTAAGCTAACCTTTAAGCGCTTAATTCATGTTGCCTTAAATTCGAAAAAAGAAAATACACATACTTTAATATAAATTAAAACAAATTATTGTATCCGCATTTATTATAACACTTTTATAAACGTATGATAGATAATTTATGCGATCTTAATTAGTCCATTGAAAAATTATTTAATATAAATTATGCAAAATAAGTTAGATAACGAAAAGAAAGTTTACAATTCTGAACTATCATATTTGACATCCGATGATACAAGTACTACCACCTACTGCTACAGCTGAATCCCATACTTTTTATATGATATATTTTTAGTGGTTCACAAAGTTAATCATTATATTCATTCTATAGATATTTAATATGACTTCATTATGTTGTTTAAAAAACTTCATGTCAACGGAAACTCATATTTCCATTATCTTTGTAACGTGTACGTGTAATAATACGTCTTCACATCTAGCACATCACTTGTAATCGTTTCTCGAAAAATGCTGACTTCCACTTATATGCCAATATATGAAGAAATCACGTTATTCTTGTCATTAACACCTCAGCTTAAATTGTTATCGATTATTAATAATATTGTCAATAAAGCAACAGATTTAAAGGAATCCGATATAAGCAAGTATCGGTAACCCAGCCCCTTTTTATTCTTTTCTCATTAAATTACGTTCGATTCAGTCAAGTGCATCAATCATTTTAATAAAAAATCTGCGATTTTTTTCCTTCATCCATGAATCATTCCGTTTTGTTTATTCTCCACGCCGAATTAAATATTACCCTTACTTTATGGTTTTTGTGTTGATAGTTTCTTCTTTTGTATTTGTATTAATTATTTAAAATACATCCGCACAATGTTGGGAAAGTTTCAAAGATGGCAGAATAAGCCCACATTTACATAAGTATATCGGATGAAGGCCATTATATAATTATGTCATTAATACTTAAATGTCATTATGTTGCACTGTCATTATGGTAAGATGTCCTTTCGCTTCTGTCATTATATCCTTAATTATGACCCTTTTATTGAAAGCAAGGTAAGTATATTTGATTATTCATGCTTGTTATCCACAGAGAAAACAAAAAACTTTTGTCTGCGACGAAATACAATGTTCACACATACAATTTTGTCACAAAAATATTATTAGAAAAAGGTAATAAATGATGTGTGGTAATTTTTTTTTAGTTTTTGGATAAAGAAATTTGTAGAAATGAATTGTTAGACACTTTCGAAATCAATTTATTATATTTTATTTGGGTTGACAGGTTTTTTGGAAAATATTCTACATTAATTTAGAAAATTACAGAAAGTAAATTAGAAAAACTTCTTGGTAGAAAGGATTTTTCTAATTTTATAGGACCCTATGTATTGAAAAAAGTTCTTAGTTATTTCTTAGTTTAGAAAGCGTTTCACAATATTTTATTTTGCATTTGAGTTTCATGTGTAAGTTTGAAATCATTATCAAACTGTAATTTAATTTAATTTAGTATAACATTTAGTCCAAATATATGATAGTTGAGTAAATATTTGGATACATAAAATTGCAATTAATTCTGAAACTGAATTTTACGAAAAAATCAGTGATGATCTACGGAAAGTTTCTTACAAAAATTTTGCAATTCTCATGATTACGTCATAGAAGCAATTAATATGGAATAACCCATGTAAATAATTTTGATTCAAAATGTTATTTTATGTAGTTTGTTGAACAGTGTCTTGTACAGAATACTAAGACAACAGAAGAAAACAAAACAATGTATTTGAAAACAAAATAGAACAGCACGTATGGCACATAACTTTGAACAAGCTCAGAGTAATAAATATAATTCCTTGAAGACACGACGGTTTCCATTAAACGTTCTTAGTCGTAATGTGTGTCACACTCCGTATATTTATTCGAATGGTATTCAAACGGACACTTTTCTAGTATACGGTATCGTAGATAAGGAAAAAAGTGTTATATGTAAGGATAAGCTCAAGATCATAATCCTAAAAGTCTTCGCATGGAGCAATAAATAAAAAGGATTAAAAATAGTAGCTACTGAGTTTTCGATACATGACTAGCTTTTCCCAATTTAATTTTTTGACATTATAATCCCTTACCGTTTGAATTACGTGAAGCTCGCATAATACTACTTTTTAAATACAGTTAACATACAGAAAATAATATTTTAAATATAAAATCTCTATTTCCTGAGACAAGTTTGAACTTGTCTCTTACTTTTAAGCGTTTTGATAAAATCCCGAGTTATATTATAAAAATCATTAGAATCATAACTAGCGATTTTAATGTAAGAATTATATGTATGGGACATTAAATGTCAAACCGTACAGTCCACAACACAACCCACTGTGACTTTTTAAAACTTCGTTAACTTGTTGCCAAGCCCCGCATATGAGAAATTATGGAAAATTTTATCTTCCCTTCTGGTAATAGATTTTAATTATACTGATTTTAAATTTCAAAGATTGGACAATTGTTCACGATTTTAGAATCGCCAACACGCCTGTATATCTGGATCTAATTGTCCAATCTTACTAAATTATGGCTTACTTTGTAGATAATTAGGGCTCACTTTGTATTGGATCTAATTGTTCAATCTTACTAAATTAGGGCTTACTTTGTCCGTATATCTGAATCTAATTGTTTAATCTTACTAAATTAGGGCTTACTTTGTAGATAATTGTACAACATTTCTAACTATGCATAATTTGCTTTTCTGAATGATATTTCTAGTTTTATGTCATTAAATTTTATTTTGACCTTGAATTACAAATAAAACGTTTGTATTATTATTTTTTAAATATATGTTAAATAAACGTTATTTATCTTTGCTTTTTTTTAAATTTCGATGTGGGATACGCACGGATTCATAATAAAAAACATTCGTATTTAGAATCATATAAACAAAACCCACCCACCCAAACTCCAAAATTCGAGTAATATCTTCGACCCGATTGTTCAATCGAGATGAAATAGCTCGAACAATCGAATAGAAATAGTATTTGTATTCCAAGCGAGATATCAAACACTAAAAATTCAACAATAATTGCTTTAGAAAACATAACATACCTTTTGTTTTCGAAATTGAAGGATAAAAGGTCAAGCTTAATGACCTTGAATTTATTTGGTCACTCACAGGATCATGCAATATATTATTAGAAAGGTTATGTACTTGTTACTTGTATACAAAATGAGCCCTATTTCATCTCGATTGAACAATCAGGTCAAAAGATACATATGTTTAGGGATTTTGTTTACGTGAATCCATTTGCTTCGAATATTTTTTCTATCAATCAATAAATAATTCATTCGGAAACTCAATCCTAAAGGTTTTGCAAAATTTTTGTTATTTGTTATAAAATGAATTCTAATTAACAAAGTAAACGATAATAGTTATGAACAAGGAAATAATATTTACAAATGATTCATTGGTAAAACAAGGGGTCGCCGTGGCTCAGTGGGTTTTCCCCTGCCCTAGCAGCCTGAAGGATAATATTGGGTGATTTCGATTTCTACGAGTACCCTAAATGTACCATGGGTAGGGGTACTCTTCTGTGTTTGCAAAACTTTCCTATGGTCCAAATGCCCTCAAAAATATCCCTTTATCCAATTTTGAGCAAACAGTCCAGTCAAGGTCTCCAAAAGAGTGAACTGCCTCTCCTTTCCGATTTCTAACGCAATCGGTCATGTTTACACAATTCCATTTTTTTCTCATGTAGTGACACAAGTTTCACAAGGTCTATTCTCCCTCGATAACGTATTTAAATTTGTTTTACAAAAGAATGCTCAACAAATTCTCATATAGTTGAGTTTGGCATTTTTCAGTTTTGTTCAGTTCTAAGGTCGAAATTGTATGTTAACATAAGGCTGACTAATTTTATACCGATCGACTGTCGGCACATTTACTGTACTTCCTAATCTAGTCCTGATTTGTGTTTTATATCCTATTTCCAAAAATGTGTTACACTATTTTCTTTTCTCGCTCTAGTTTAAATGTTACGTCAGTGTTAAATAGAAAAATCGTTCAAATGATATCAGGATTTTTTGTTTACGACAGAGAGAAAATTGATAGAGAGTGACCAATCTTATTCCTCCATAATTAAAGTAAAACATAATTTCTAAATAGCTGCTACAATATTCCAGTTTTATTAATATAACGGGAAGTAAATAAACATTTTGGGAAAGAATCAACACACAGCACGGTACCAACCCATCGTCAAATTCGCGACTAAAAGTTTCTTCGCCAAACGGCTATTTGAATAGACCTATGAGGGGTTACCACATTCAAAAATTCTTGACAATTGGTGACTGCACCGTCTTCTTGAGTCCAACCACTTTTGTTTGGTGAAAAACTTAATTGTTGCCAACAATTTGGATTTGTTGTTCCACTTCCTCCAAAAAAGCCTGTAACAATTCTAATTGTTTGATTTTGCTTCCAGCTTTGCATGACTATTTTGCTACACGAGGACAATACTGGTCTTATACCCTTCGAAATATTTGACTCGACTTCTGATGTCATGACTATGAGTTTACACGCATGTTAAACATTTTTTGAAGATATGAATGAATGTACAATTCAAGTCTCTCTCAATGATTTTATTCTAAAAAAAGTAGTTTCATTCATTTTCTTTTGTGATTATTTCAAAAGCACATCTTCTTTGCATTTGGTGCAGATAGTAAGATGTTTTGATCTTTGAAGTCTTTAAAATAAACGTTCTACTCTTTTTATAGTTTAATTGCTGCGCTTTGTGTTTATTAGCATCTTTTTAAAAGCGCTCTTCATGCAAACGCGTGCACTTAAAGAAAAGACTAAAAAAAGAAATAGGAATTTAAACAAATAACATCATTAAACAAGACTGCTACCCTTCAGACAGAAAGTTACTGAATGATTTTCTATAATTCTAAGGGACTTCCTATGACTTGATCCCTCTGAAGTTACAAAAAATACACTTTTTTCATTTCTAAAATGAGAAAATTAATTTGAATTAAATGCTGCTTTTGAATATCTTCGTCCTGATTCTTGCCTTCAAGAAAATATCCAGGAAATATTTTAAAACGGAACAAAAAGTGAAAAAATTCAGACTAGTAGAAAAAGAAAAAACTTTATAAGTATTCTTAGAAGCTTTTGAATAAATAATGAAGCGATTTAAGTGCAAATACTTTTTGACTTTTTTTGTTTCTTTTGTTAGCAAGCTCCGAAACACTTCTTTGTAGGTAACGGCGGACACTCAAACAAATCAATCTGACAATTATTGAAGCATTGGGAACTTTCTTTCCCCTCTCTCAAAAGTCTATTTTATTATTTTACTTTTATCCCCTTATTTCAAGTATCGGGAGGGAGCGAAGAAACAAAAACGAAGTGTGTAATGGGTCTTTTGCACAGAAGTAAAATATTGACTTATTCAGTTTTTCGGTCCACTTTCCACTGTTTCAAGGCAAATCCGTACACTAGAAATTGTTTCATTTCGGTTTAGAGTAGCAATTAGAGCTTTCGCGAGTAATTTCAGAAACTGTCACAATTTTTCGTCAGTTACCCATAAAAAGCTACTTTTATAGAAATAAATTGCGTGCCTTTGAAAAATAAAAGGGACTTGTTGGTGGCCAAATTTACTTGTTAAACGGAATATCTATTAGCTGCAAGAGTTGTTTTTTTGCTTTAGAATGATAAACGGGACTTTAAGTTCAAGCACTTACATACAGATTTAGAAAACAAAAAACTAAACCCTGGCAATTTTAAGAAGTGATTGTTTAAATTATTGTTATTGTTATAAATTAACACTCGCATTACGAGGTTTTCGGTACGCCTCGAACTACGGTGAGAGGTAATTTAGACCCCTTACTTGGAGTGGGAGGTATAACGCTCAATTTCTTGACGTTATTCAAAAAATTAACGCATATTTATTTAAATTATTCTTTAGACATTTTTTCATCCAACATGTAAAATTATTCTAAGTTTTCTAATAAAATTTTCAAAATAAATTAATAGTATATTGAAGATATTGAAAGCAAAAGGGACTTTATAACTTCAAAAAAGGAATAATTCAAAATTAATATATATATATATATATATATATATATATATATTTTAAATGCAATGTAATCAATAGTTATGTCTTTGACCGTTCACATTAGTTATCTTTTCATTTAAATTAATATTTTTAAAAGATAAATTATTCATTATATACTTACATTACTCTAAGTTACACTTCAACCAAATACTTAATTTTGTTACGATTTTTCCTGCATAAGGACCACATACTGATTTGTTACAATTTGCACAAATATTCACAGTTTTATTTCCCATGCATAGGCATATTTGACAGTTTCGCTTTCGGGTAGAGGAATCAGAAACATCAATAATGCCTATGCTTGGTCCTGGAAGTTGACTTGAAGGCACATTATTTTTCAAGGTTCTTCGGAAATATTCAAGATGAAATCTCGACGGCTAAAATTTGTACGACCAGTAGTTTTCTTGTAAATTATACAAGCATTTATTGCGGCTAAATCTAAAATATTAAAAAACTCTTGAACTGGCCATGTCTGGATGATGACTTTACGGAATACTTTCTGGACATCTAGTCCAATACATCTACTCCACACTTAGTAGCGTTGTAAAATTTCACGATTTTAGGTGTTCCTTTTTCGTTTCCTGAAATTTCCAAGGCATCAGCAAAACATTTTTGTTCTTTTTCATTTGATATGAGGTAAGAGGAATATAGTATCATGGGTCATCATCTAGTTCGAGTACAATTCACTTCGCTTTTTCTTCAGAGACAGGAATCTATTTCCTCGCACGATTTACAGTGCCCACACGACTTATCCCTTTACATTTCAATTTTTTTACCAACTTTACAGAAGTAAAGAAATTAATTGTCAGTGGTGACGTTTCTTTCCCTACTGTAAAAACTCAAACAGTAAACCGCGTGCTCATCACCAGCTTTTTCAGCATATACTGAGTGAATCGGCATCTTGCCTTAGTAGGGCCAACTGTTCATCAACGGTAAAATTCTCCCCTTTGTAGCACAATAAGCAGTTCTAAATACAAGTATTCCATCCGTCTGAAATCCCAAAGCAAATTTATCAGAGGTAAGTCTCTGCGACCTCGTTCATTTCAAGTCGAAGCATAAATACTTCATTATTTCCAGGAATCTGTCCCTAGTCATCGTTTCGCTGAAAAATTTCGGCCCCCAAGTTTTGTTCCATAAGCTTAAAACGGACAGTCCTTTGGCAGCCAATGCCCCACGTGCATATAAAAGTGAAATAAAAGCATCTAACTCGTCGAGAGATAAGCACCAATTAGAATTTCGTGTTTCGTGACGTGCCTTGGATTCAGTGCATTGTTGTACATGCCCCAATATTTTTTTCATTTATAAAGAGTCTCCAAGCACCACTTGGGTCCCCATCTATAATTTTTCTCATGGTACATGCAGTTGGTCCAGATTCTTTACGCAATACATTTTGCTGAGGACGTCATCCAGAAGAAATAGTCGAATGATCTATTTTCCAAACAGTTCCATCATTCATTGTTTCTTCACTATTCATTTGGAAATTGCTTTCTCACCCGTCCTCGAATGATTGTTCTTCCTTGGTTTCTCTCTAGTGCGATATTTTTATTCCTGTAACAAGGCAATGAAGTATTCTTTTGTTCGACATTGACCACGTTATTTAAATTTTCTATGTCCTGTACAGGATCTTGATCCAATGAATCGGATTAATTTACAGCAGCAACATTCATGTAATCTTTATCGGCTATATTCGAACTAATTCTTTCATGAGATTCGACATCTGGTGAAATTTCTGACCCAGATTCGTCGCTATACAAATCTTGCATCAATGTGAGAATTTCTTCATTTGTTAGACCTCTCCTACGAGGCATGATTATCAGAAGATTAAGTGCTTGCAACATTGTTAAAAATAGGCGTTAACTTTTGGACTACCTCAAGCAAATAGAGCCAGCTTTCGAACGAATTCCTTGTAAGAAAAATAGGGTAGTTCCCAAACAGGAGGGAGTGGTAACATGTATGCAGGACATATTTCTTTCAAGGCGCAAGTTTCCCACGCTCCGTTTTGTGAAATACTCATAAGCACTGACATACCAGACCTTTCCCCCACCTGAATGTCCACAGGTAGGAGAATAGTCAACAATAGCCAACGAAAGGCTATTTCTCGGTCATAGGACAACTCAAAAGAGGAATGTTTTGGGAGAGGTCAAAATGACCCCTTGCCGTAATTCTAGGTATACACAGTTATATCTGAAAAAATAATAGCTCAAAATGAATGAAACTTTTTGTGTATACTATCCACAAGTATTTAAGAAAAGTAAAAAACTATTAAAATGATAGGTGAAAAAATAAAATAGTTACATACAGTTAAAACTACTTTGAGGTCAAAATGACCCCTTCCGTAATTCTAGTGTTAAAAAGAATGTTAATATGCATATTTGAATTACTTATTGAACGATAAGGTATAAAATGGATGATTACGAGTAAATCAAAAAATAAAGAATTGCAGTATAGAACGGCAAATTTCAACTGTCAATTTTATTTTGTAAGGTACTTCAATTTTATTTTTGGTTGTAAAATTTCTTTCTTACCTGTTGGAATGAAGATCATCCTTCAGATCTTAGTAAAATTCTATTACCGGATGATTGCGTTCAATAATGATTACTAAAAAGTTTAGATTTTGTAGAGTATGATTTTACATTCTATCATCGCTTTGATGTTAATGTTGAAAGCTTTGATAGTTAGGGCTAATAGAACCATAAAACGCATCAGTTATATTGATCACCTGTTGCAATTTGTTTTTACTTCCAGGAAGGTAGTTTGTAGCACACAAGTTATATTCTTTGCTTCATTAACAATAAAGCTATTAATCCGTATGTATAATGTGTAATTTTCTGCTGCAATCTAAGCAATATTCCCTTCTGACTAATATACCGCAGGCTCTTACAAGGAAACACAAAAATCAAAGTTTTCAAGCAAGATTTTTTACTTTTTCTAAGCTAGAATGAAGTGATCTGTAGACTGTTGAAGTTGTCTAAATCATTTCTTCCTTGCATGAATCTTATATTTCTTCTTGGGAAACACATAAAGAAATGAATTAGTGTACATTATTTATTACAATTATATTAATAGGTTCCTATAGAAATATATATAATTATAATAATTTTGTAAATAACTGATAAATTGATGAAATACAAAGTGTAATAACTAATAAACAACCATTAAATTGAAAAAATTGCGATTTTCACATTGCTTGAAACTAAGAATTTTTCCCTTTCCTTTTAAACGAACTGTGCTATTTTACTAAGTTTCATTTCAAAACCGACAATACAATGCATTTTATCCTGCTTAACTATACTTCATATCTAGCTTAGTTCTTATATACAGTTTTTAATGCTGCAATACATACTATCCTTCTACCAGAGGGCCAAAAACAACTCCCTATTTTATGACTTGAATTTGGGAGCATTGCAGACCTACTTCCATGGCACCACACAAACGGCAAAAATAGCCTACGGTTGTGGCAAGAGTCCTACACTAAACCCTAAAAATGTACACAAGAAAATATGAAGGAACCTTTTCTATCAAAAACTAATAACTAGAAACTCAAGTAAACCTTGACTTGTTTACCGTAAAAACATACCAGATGTCCCAAGGGCAGAGGCTGTAGAAATAACTCGTCTTTTTTTCTGGTAACGATTGTTTAGCTAAACATCTCTACCCTCTAAAAATTGTGCAGAAAACCTTCTGCACCTGTGTATTAAATCTCAAAAATGGACACCACATGGAAATTTTTATTGCGCTTTCTAGTCGGAAACTCTGTGACATATACTGAAAGGCTAGAGCGAACTATAACTCTTATATTAGTTAATTATAAACAGCTAAACATTTCTCTTTCTTGTCTCTTATCAATTTTATGTATTGCGTGATTGTATTGTAGTTTCGATACTAACCTTTGTAATTGTGTATTTTGTTCTGCCTGCCATTATAAATTAAAAAAAAGATTTGAATCTACGAAACTTAATATCATTTCAGAGATGAATATACCTTAAATAAATTTCAAATATAAAAATGTTCTCAATGAGTTCCCGGTGTTTATTTTTTTTTGTCTAAGGTTTCTCCCAAGCACCTGTAACTCAAATTAAGCGAATAACGTTGCCACTAACGTGGGAAAATGCAATTTGAATAAACTATCACTTACCAGCGAACAACCGTCCAGTTTAAACAAATCGGGAAGCGATGTCTTACTCACAACACAGACCACTCCTTCTAATTAAAAACTAAAAAGTTGATTAAGGCGAACTTCGCATATGATGAGTGGGTTTTTCCAATCTCGGCATAAAGTGGTACGGGATAAAAGATTCAAAAGAAAATTAAGCAGCTTCAAGCAAACCCTCTTAGTGGAGTCACGATGGGAGAAAATGTATCTACGTAAATGAAAAAAATCGTTTTTCTCTAACTACGGCAATCCATCTTCGAAATTTGTCGCTCGTTTTTGTTCCAAAAGAAAATTCCGAGTTCCAATTCTGAGAATGAAGAAAGTAAGTTTTTTTAGCTACTGTACTTTTAAACAGTCATTCCAAAACGCTGGTATAATCTGTAACAGCTGTCAACGAGAAAAAATACGTGAAAAAGAATCTGAAAATCTAAAGAGTTCTCATTTTTTTAGCCCCTGGCTTTGACATCTAAGGTCCCTGAGCCAGTGTTTCGGTTTTGTCATCGGTTGATTTCCCCCTGTCACAGGAAACAGAATATAATTGGAGAAGGTGTTTTTTATTGCAAAGAATCGTTCGAGATAAAGAAAGTTCTTCCAAGAAGATTGCTCTCTGTTTTGATGAACATATTAAATTCAGGTCGTCATCAAGAAGACCAAAACCAGGTTCGGAAATCTTGCAGTTTTCTATTTATGTGCTTTCTCAATCACATTGTAGTAGATTATCTTTCTCTCTATATATTTATGCAATATATATTATGTTTGATGTAATTAAAAAAGCACGTGACTTGGTTGGCTTTACGCTCCCTAATCATGTGATAGATGACCAAGTCTTGGAAAATGGAAACAGAGTTTAACCCTCTGAAGAGTTCACGCTCATATATCCGTTCTGCAACCTTTAGTCTTCTTTGCGTGACTTCATACCAATTTCGGCCTTCTTGACCAATAGAATTCTTTCAACAGATGTGGTTATTGAGAAATTGCATGTATTGTGGGGCAAAAACAACATTCCACTACTCGAAAATCTCGTGACATTAAGAGGGTAAATACAGACAGCAGGATAATGAAAATCTAGATGTAAATTGCCATCTCAGTTGTATCAGGAGACACAAATTATAGTTAACTAGCAACCCACCTTGGCTTAGCACGGGCGCAAATTTAAATGTACGGCAGTAAGTTTTTTCAATTGAGGTCTTATATAATTTCATTTTAGACGACACTTTTTTCTTTAAAGACAGCAGTCGTTTTTCTTCTTGACACCAACACGAAAAAATTCCGTCTTACGTGACACGCAAAAGGGTCACGTAAAATTTTCCATGAGAAAAGCATTCACCACTTAGCTCAACTCCCAGCCACGTTAAGTGTCTTCAACTGCGTGTATATTTGCTTTACATGTCGGATGATGCAATATTTAAATTTAAGTTAAAAAGCTCATCAAACAGAAACATGCAGAGTCAACAGACGCATTAACTATGAGCGAGAGTCGTTTATAGTGCATACCACGAGAAGGCGGCCGACCTTGGGTCAGTTGATTTCTCATTAGTTGTAAAAGGTTGTCTTAGATAAGGGCTGCCATATTCAGAAGCTACAGAAATATGCACGGCGATCGCCATGGACGATTTATCTATCGCCAACTTTGAAACTGAACGATAAACTCGGTGCTAGAATCAACACTTGAGGGGGATTTGTATACGCGTTTCCATCAGTCCCCTTATTTAAATAAAACGGATTCGTAGGAGCCGGACTGTACCAATATAAAATTCAATATTGAAACACATAAGGACTAAATCCTATAATATCACGTGAGTCTTTGTCAAGCCGATAATATTGGTGTGAGTTCATGTCATAATATTATATCGTTTGTCCTTAATGTGATCAATTGGAACAGAAGTATCTTTAATAGGATAGTCTTGCGTATTGAGTACCCAGCATCCGTACCTAAACGCTACCTAACAAGTTTGGGGCTATCGAGAGATGTGTTACTTCACACCTTTTACAATCTGAATCTAATTACTGCTTGAAAAAGACTACTTTGTTGATAGAAACTATAATACTATAAATAGCACAGAACATCAACGCCCATTTTATATCTATCTAGAGAAATTTATCCTTTTTAAATATTTTGCCAATGACCTGCTAGCACGTTATTTTCTGACGCGTTAACATTCATCCGAAAACTGTTTTTGTTTCTGTAAAACTCCTATACTATCCAATTATAATTATAGTTTGTCCACAATTAAAGCATACCTTAAACTAATTGATTGTAATTAAGGGATGTCTAATTAGGGAAATTTTTGAGTGATTTTAGCCTCATTTTCCAGTCTTCAATTCTACTTATTCTCCGAGACGTATTGCAATTACTGCAAAAGCTATACAGTAGATGTGTCATAGAAATCAAATTAGATATATTATCATCTATTCCCTAAGTTAAGATTCGTATAGACAAAGAACAGAGATTTTTCTAGTGGCTTTTACCCATAGGATGTTGTTTGGAGCTAAAGAGTAAGGGATAGTAAGGACCATAAGAGTAATAACTTATATATGAAGTCGGGGGCAGGTAGTGCTAAAGCATATATGAATGTTATTCTTTAATGACAATAAGGGAGAGAATATTTTCGATAGAGCAGGTAAATAAATTATGGTTAAGAAAAAAAATATGAAACCTGTTGCTAAGTTTCCTATTTAAAAGTTTACAAGTCGTATTTTGTTATTACGGCAAATAATTAGTTCTTGTGATTAGTGTATAACCTAATTAAATATGCAAAACATACGAGATTATCATTTCAGGTAAGATATTTCTAATAGTAATCTTATGATCTGTGCATACATAGATTCCATCATATTTATATTTCAATTTAATGTAACAAAACCCTGTTGCTTCTATGCTCTTATTACGCCCTTATTACCCTAATTATCTGAGGTGGCCTCAGTTCACATTTTCTTGGATAATTAAGACTCTTCTTTCTTCTAAATTTTGTTTTCTATTAAACAGTATAAAAGGAAATAAAGACTAGATGTAAGAAGAATGTGTAGTTTTTTTTAATGCCAAATTTAGAGAATGAAGGGGTTCTGAAGGTAAAGCTCGTATAACGTCAATTGATCCATTCAGATCCATGTGTTCTTAAGATACTGACAGTTTTAAATTTTCTTTAAAACATTATACTTGAGATCACTTAATCTATTTTTGTTTACGAAGTCAAGAACTGCAAAGGAGTATATCATCCTTCGTAATTTTGAAGAGTGACTGAGAATTGAGAACGCTTGCACATTACTTACACTTCTAGAAGTTTGTTGGAAAATTACTAAGAAAAACTATTAATACTCTTGAGCTTTTATTTATTCTAGCCTTTCATCATGTGAAACAAGTAGACAAAACAACTTTTTAGGACGAAACAAAGTTCACGTGTATCCCTTTTTACTATGCGTCAGTAAGAAATGCTTAAAATAGGAAGGTTAATTACGAAACTTTACGTCGATCTCTTTCGGAATTTTCATTCTTACGGACATAAAACGACCAATTTTTGAGGTTGAAACTGAGGTATCTAAAAAATACTTTTTACCCTTTATTATGAACGATGTGGTAAAAAAGATACGAGAGCTGGAATTTATGGAATACAGAGGTTCATGAAACCTTTGTAGAAATGTGTCATTAAATGCATCTGAACATAATAAAAAAGGGGTGAAGAATGTTTAAACCGGCAAATTTTATCATACGATTTCTTCAAGCCCCGTAGCTGTTTCGACAAATGTTTAAATCTTTTATAAATGTGTGTGCGCGTGCGTGTGTGTGTGAAAATCGACCCAAAACATGAATTGCATTTTTTGGCTTATACATCTTGAGTCAAAGTTGGAAATTGAATTTTGAAAAGTACTTTAAGACGTTATTCGATATATTTTCTACTAGCACGAATGTTTTAGCAAATGACCAACATAAATTGCGTCAAAAACATTATTTTCAAGCCCAAATACTAATTCCTGTCAAAATGCCTCTATCCCATTCTCCTTTTCCCATAAGAGAAACTAAAAACATTTTTCTTTCATATATACGATATATTAAACCTACATAAGGTGGCTACTACCACTAATATGAATTAAGCAAAAACACAGCATAAACTGATTCTAAAACATTATTTCGCAACACAAGTATTTATGCATGCCAAAATACCAGTATCCTTTTCCCATAAAAAATTAAATCATTTAAATAAAAGCGCCACCATTTTTAAGAAAAGTATTTCTTTCATCTATAGGTTAGATTAAGCCTGATAAGCTAGCTACTTTATCATTCATGTAAGGCTTTCTAAAAATAACATTACAGTTCTCAACTGACTACATTTGCTTACTTTATCGGAAGGTACGGATGATGCAGAATTTTTGATGAGTTCGCAAGTTTCTATTTCGAGAAAAAGTTCCTTTCCCTCTGCTTTGCGTTTCAACTGAGAGCTAGTAGCTCTCCACCCCGAATTTAATTTAATAATTCACACGAAAAGGGGAGGGCGGGCTGTCATAGTTAAGTGGAAAGTCGATGTGGTAACTTCTGAGTGAAAATTGCATTTAGTTTCGGCAAATAAAGTATTGATCATGTATAGAATCTTAAGACGGGCTAAAACTTTAACGCATTCCCTTTTTAAAATTTAGAGGTGGAATACAAATTGTGTGCTATAAAAACTAAAACTAATGAAAAACTTTATAGAAAGTGCTTGTTTTATGTAAGATGTGTTCCTAAAGTACAGTTATGAACTAAAAAAAGAATAAATATGAAAAACACAAGAGGTATAATGTGAAAGGTGTAATATATGTAATTGTAGAACAATATATTAAAATCAAAGCATTTTGTAACAAGTGAACTTTCTCTTAACTCAAAAAGTAGATGCAGTAAAACCTTGATTATTAGGGATCCTTTTAACAGTGTCAGTACGGAGTGTTATTTGACCCGAATTTTATACCGAACTTTTTAAGCTTTACATAACTTCGAGCACTAGTGTCGCACTAGTAAGAGGCGAAAAAGTGCTGCGAAATGGAAAACCGTTAAAAACTTCAAGAAAATTCAAGAGTGTACGTAATCCACGTCCATATTTATTGTAAAATTATAATAAATACGTACTGTATTACAATTCGGAGAATATATTATTATTAATATCAGCTTTATGAACTTTTCAGTAGCCTTAGTAATAACATATAGTACAGTAAATTTTTATATGTTCCTTATAGGTTTTTCTGTGTTACTAAGTTCGCATTATTCGGGCTTTTGGTTTTCCAAATTGACTTTGGTCGCATTATCTCGGATAGTCACGGTTCTCCTGTATACTTATTCTACCAATGCATGAGCTACAGGTTTCCACGTTTTCATAAATCTCTGTGGTTATAGTACGACCAACCCAAGAAGGGACTTTGTCCGCCCTACTCCACGTGGTACTGAAAGATACAGTTATCTTACTTTAGAAAGTGTCAACTGAGCTGTAGAGGAATAGGCTGCTCTATCCGATCTTTAGCGAACTTTCTAGCACCCTATTCAGTCTCAAATAACAAGACTCTTGACGTAAATGGGTCTAGCGCAAAGCCGAAAATAAAATGCTGATGGTGTTTTCTAATTTGTAACTGTTGGAAGGTCTCTATAATCCGGATCAGACGAGTTGGCACTTGAGTAACTTTTGCACGAGTCTATTGCTTAACCCTCCAAATGTTTGGACGAGATATCTCGTCCAAATCTGGTCAATTTTTCTAATGACGAGATATCTGGTCGAGACAAAACTGCTCTATTACTCCAAGGGGAATGAAGATTCAAGTAAAAAAAAAATTCTCCCTTGCCCAGAACAGTTCAACTGGTGACAGTTTCAAACAGGTTTTTGAGCCAGAGGCTCAACCCATACTGAGGGGAAGTTTTAGACACGAAGATAAACCACCAAGATGGTTAAATTAAGAGTCAAGTTAAACGTAAACAATGCGTTTCTACATTTGGCATCATTAGTGTGGTTTTTGGCTTGGAGTTTATCTTTCGATTGCCGGAATACAACGAATTCCTTGCAACTTGTTACAGAGATCACAGCACAGTGGATTTTCCCACTGCTCTAGCAATCTACTAGTCACAGGCAACGCAGATATAATATAGTATAGTATAGCCCTTTTGTCATTAAACCCAACCCAATACCAACCTACTGCACTCGAGATGATACTTTTGCTAACAGATTTGGAATTCACTCTAGCCGCATACAACTATATACTAAGATGTCCATTTATTCCGTAATCTAGGATTTTGTACATCCGAAGCCATCATCGAACAAAGACACTCGCCATGAAACCATAATTTAAATGTACAACCTGATCAATTACTTGAGATAAATTGATCTACACAAGAAATCCGTTTGAAATTCTGTATATACACCAAGATTTCTATTTGCTTCATTTTCAGAAGATGGATTTTAATGAATCTCTTGCAACCTATTACAAGCGAGATGATAACTTTGCTAATAGATTTAGCATCCATTTAAACCTTATATGTACAACTATATTCTATGAAGTCCACTTGTTCCCAAATCGAGGAGGTCCATCCAAATCTATTGCTCCAACCTAGACACATTCGCCATGCAAACTTGGTTACAACCTACAACTCATTAACCACCTGAGATAAAACGGTCTACCAAAGAAATCCGTTTGAAATGCTAAAGATATACCAATATTTCTATTTGCTTCATTTTCGGATTAATTTCAATGGATACCTTGCAATTTGTTGCACGCAAGATGGTAATTTTGCTAATAGCGTGTATTCAAAACTTATACATACAGCTATTTACTATGAAATCAATTTTTTCCGAAATCGAGAATTTCGTCCATCTGAATCTATCGTTCCAACATAGACACATTTGCCAAGCAAACTTGTTTTGAACGTGTAGCTTCATCAATCGAATGAGATAAATTGACATACAAAAGTTATCCATTTGAAATTCTGGAAATTTGTCAATATTTCTATTTGCTTCATTTTCAGAAGATGTTTTATATTGCTTGAAAGTGAAAAAAGCAGTGAAGTAACGACGAATACTCAGAAAATATGTGCCTAATGTGGTCATTGCGTGACTGTTCCGTCTGTTGCATGGTGATTTTTGTTTCAGACTGAAATACATTCTTCAAAAGGAAACATGTGCTTGGATACAGTTTCCTCAAATATGCACGCTATACCTTAGAAAGATCAGGAGAGTCCTGGCAAGGAAAAATATTCATGCACTCAAAAAGAGTTATAAACTGTCTCAAAGATAACACTAATGTCTAGTCAAGCTAGTTTTAAGCAAGATATTTAAAAAAAATATACTATCTTGAAAACTTCCGGGTTGAATTTTAAATATCCAATAACACATTGTATAGTTATATTCCTAGTTATAAAAATAATTCCGTAAGCGAATACAAAAGAAATTGTTTTGCTATAACTTCAGATTTGTATGTATAGTAATTACTTTATCATGCGAATTTGGATATTTTCAAATATGTTTAGAATTTCTTTACTTACAGATTTAAAAATACATTATAAAATGTGGAAAACTTCAAAATTTAGCCACACATATTTTTGTTTGCTGATAAAAAATAAAATTGAAGCGAAACCTTTGCAGTTTTGCTAAAAAAGTTTTACCTAATTATGCAATGTTAAATAAGAATTCCCTGTAAAATAAAAAAGTCAATTGGTATAAGATGTTGAGTAAAAATGATGAAACTGTGTAATTTAATCACCGTAAATAAATTATATAAAAAAAGCATCATTCAACTTACTTTAAGAATAAGGAATTAATTTCAACTCCAATGCATCAGTTGGTAATTTGCTGTTTCACGCATTTTATTTACAACCTATATGGTAATGTTCAATGGTTACAGGATATCCTTATTTTTTAACAAAATAGTTTTTATTAGTTGCTAATTAAAGCTTCTGCGTTGCTAATTAAACAAACTTTATGTTGCAAATATGTAAAATTAAATAGTAAATGTTTAAGGGACTAGAAGCTGGGTAACAAAGTTTACATTTTTCCATAGTCTTCAAAACAGTGTATGGAATTACCATTGCAATAAAAATAAGGCCTGAAATAATTTAATTCATTTATTTTCTCTCTTGAAATTTGTCTTTCAGAGATAGAAATTATAATTGCTTTTAATTTCGTTCGGGCAAAAAGGAAATGAAGAGCTTATGGAAGGTTCACGAAAGTATGGATTTAAACCGAGTTGAGCTTGATTATATGCATTCCGATGTATATAGGACATTAATTCCAGGTCAAACAGCACAGAAAAGGGTAATTTTCGACCCCCAGCCTGTCCTATTTATTTTTCAAATTCAGATAAATTGCCATCCAGCCACATATAATCAATTATGGAAATTTTTAGCTGCCTACTAGCAATTATATACGTTACTGTTAGTGAAAATTGCAACACCATGAAGTAATCATTCAAATTAAACGAAACTTGAAGGAAATGCAAAACAGGTTAGGATATGCAAATGATTAGAGTTACAAAGCGATCACGTATGTGTGGGTCGAGAAACACCCTCTAAACTTCCAAGTGAGCCGTGTATAAAAAGCACAGTAAAGGTGCGTTAAAATGTGTGTATCGTCGTTTGACTGCTGTAAATGATTGATTAGAAGTCAATATGCCTCGCCAAAAACGCAGAGGGCCATACGAGCAACTAACGAAGTTCGAACGGGGCCGCATGATCAGCTTCCGTGAGGGTGGACTTTCGTATCGTGAAATCGCCTTTCGCACGTGGCGTAATGCCACAACAGTGATGCGTGTTGGAAGAGATGGACCATGGAGAACACGACAAGTCGAAACTCCGGCAGTGGGCCACACGATATGACGTCACCACGGGACGACAGATACCTCATCCGCATGGCGGTGGCGGACCGTACAGCGTCCTCACGTGCGTTGGCACAACATTGGAACGTCTACAGGTATGTCATTGTCTGCCCCCACGTTTCGTCGACGTCTGCTGCGCCATGGGCTACGTGCAAGGATTCCCTTGACGCTGAACCAACGACGCCTCCGGCTACAATGTGCTCACCAACACAGCCAATGGTGTACCGATTGGCAATAAGTCCAAGATCGGTATAGTCCAGATCGGTATCGGTATAGTCCAGATTGTAGCGGGACTCATCCACTCTCGGATGAGTCCCGCTACAATCTGGACTATAACGATGGACGCGCACTCGTCAGACGCTACAGAGGTGAACGTCTTCTCCCGGAGTGTCTTATTCAGCGTGATACTGGACGAACGCCTGGCGTTATGATCTCGGGCGCTATTAGATATCAAGGGAGATCCCGCCTACTCCAAATTATGCGACCCTGAACAGCGGGCGTTACAACAGGTAAGTTATGGAGCCTGAGGTCCTACTCCTGCAAAGCATTCCCGGAGCTGTATTTCAGCAAGACAATGCCCGTCCACATGTTGCTCGGAATGTACAAGCCTTCTTCAGTGCACGACAGTTTCCGCTTCTTCCATGGCCTGCAAGTTCCCCGATATGTCGCCCATTGCGCATGTCTGGGATTACATCGGACTCATATATATATATATATATATATATATATATATATATATATATATATATATATATATATATATATATATATATATATATATATATATATATATATATATATATATATATATATATATATATATATATATATTCGAACTAAATAGAATGATGTAATCAGGATTCATAAACACCTGTATCTTTTGACCTGTTTGATCAATCGAGATGAAAGAGGGCTTATTTTATAGAAAAAAGGTACAGCCTTTCTGATGATATATTACACGATACTATTAGTGAACTTTCTGATTTTAATATCACCCACTTCTTAAAATTCCAAACAAGTGCATGATTATTTTTTTAATATGTTAAGGGTACACTATTTAACTCTGTTTTCTGAAAGTATCAAGTGGTGACATGCATGGTTTCATAGAGAAACATTATTTCAAATAAATACAATTAAACATATCTATCGAAAACTACACTTCCACTTTATTACAATTATCAAATAGTGGCGAATATATATAATTGAGCTTCCTTATTTTCATTAAATATAAGATTTAGCCCTTTGTATTAGAAGATAAATATTACCTATTCAGTGCTACATCAATCTCCAGAACACGAATCAGGAAAAGTATCGAAAAAATTTTTCAAATGAAAATATAAATCCCCCAATTAAACAACAAAAAAGAGATGTAAGAAAAAGTATGTACTAACAATTTGAACTGTTTCTTCTACTGTTCCTTGCACCACAAAATTCAAATCCAATATTCTACCATGGGTTTTATTTGTTCGATTGTTGGTAATTTTGTAGTAATGGAAGATTGTATATAATATTTACTAAACAATGTCGCGATAGGTAACAATTGGAGACACATAATTACTGATAATTGCAGCTTTTTTAATTACGGTAAAGATTAGATATACAGATTAATACATTACACAGACACAGAGAATATGAGTTCCACTTCCTCCAGCCAATATGCAATTTTAGTTCTCAGCTCCGAAAACAGAATATTCATTTCTTATATCAGGATAATTATCTTTAAACATAAAATACATTTCTTTAGAATCGTTTAACATAAATCTCTTTTGAACGTGTAGGGCCGCGGTGGCCCGGTTGGAAGAGTAACGGACTAGCAACCGAAGGGTTGCGAGTTCGAATCCAGCCAAACACCGTCGTGTACAAAGGGGGCTGGTGCACGTTAAATCTGTCGTGGCCTCAAATGTCCTCACGTTGGTGTGGTGTGGAAGTTTGGAGAGTGGGGTGCCAGCTCAGGTGTTGCCTCGTCATCTGACCGTGGTTCAAAATTACGTGGTGTTGTCCTCGGATCTTTCCCTCTGGGATTGATCCCGGACCGTCACCAATAGCCCATTGTGTTGCTCCAGTGTGACGTTAATTGAAAATACCAAATACCAAATCTTTTGAACGTGTACCATTATCCTCCTTTTCACAGACAAAATCCTTTATTCTTAACTTCTGCTAACTTAGTTGTGATAGAAATCTTGTACAGTGTCAACTATCTCTTGTGGTAGTACATTTCCAGGTTGAGGATTTGGTGATGACTCAGTTCCACCAAATTCTATTTGTATTCTTAGGATACTCCTACTCGTTAGTAAGATAGTACCTATATTTTTTCACTTCTGATTTCATTTTTATAACATTTTTCTTTTATCTGTTGCATTATTTCTGATTCTTTCTGTTCTACATATGCATTACTAGATGATGAAACAAATAACATTTTGTTTTTTAAATGGTATTTAGTTTGAGCTTTGGGAACTTTGCCTCTTTCAATCTTTTATTTCTAAATGGTGCTTCAACTAATAATGTTGAACCTATACTAACCGATTGAACAGCATTAAATAGAAATTCTACATCTGTTCTAACAGCTTCAGTGCTTGTTGAAGGCTTGTCGTCTTCCATTTCAATCTCACTATCAGATAACTTGCAAAATAAAAATAACTTTTTCTACATTCGTCACAAATTTTGTTTTTCAAAGTAATTTATGTTTTCTTTTCCACCACCCATTTTAAAACCCCGTTCTCAATTTCTTTCTTACGATTTTTTCTTAAATGGCAATCAATTTTAATTCAACCACCAAAACAGTTAGGAAATTTATATAGGAGCAATGTTCAAAACTGAAAGGTAACTAGGATCTGCATACGTTCAACTAACTAAATGATACTTGCCTTATTTTTACCATACCAAAAAGTTTTCTAATATCCTGTTAAGTACTGAAATTAATTCCAATTATAACAAGCCACTGCAAGAATCAGAATTCTACACAAGCGTTGTACAAGAGAAAACAGAACAAAACGTTTTCGACACCACTACCACGGGAGGTCTTGGGGAAACTTGAAGATTCTTTCTGAAACCTTTCACAAAGTTTTTATTTTATCCGCATTCCATATAAATTCTTGTTCATCTAAATCATCCAGTGATTGATAATTGAAAGAGCAGTTTTTGGTAGATATGTTTTATGGTATTTATTTGTAATATTTTTCTCTATGAACCCAACTTGACAAGTGCAAGTCAAAAATATGATATTTCCAAGCTTTTCCCTTGTAAGTTACGGTTCTGATATGCTGCGATATAGTACCTACCTAATTCTTCACTACACTAGATGACAGATCAATCACTCAACCATCTGTTGAGTGAGAGTGCGAGCTGTAACTGTATTTTAGGTGGGTGATGTACAAGGCGTTTTGAGCAGCACGACCTGGGTAGCGCTATCTCTTGGGTGAATACATTTCTACAGCTCCTGTCACATGGGGTGGCTCTGCTAATCAAGTCACGAGCCTCGGTCGTCCATCCACTACTCAACCGCAATTTAAAAGTGACGTCATCTTCCCAATCTATGGTTTTCTTAGGTGAGTGACACACGAGACCCCTTAAGAAGCGTGATCCGGGTAAACCTTTTTTTCGTGATAGGAAAGAAAGATAGTTTGAACCGTTCGGAGCGCGACACCTAGGTCACGATCCAAATCGCTAAGAAAAGAAGAGGTGCAAATTCGGGTCGCACTTCATAAATCATTCCTTGTGTCAAAATCCGTAGACTTTGAGTGAGACGTATGTAAAGCAATGCTACTTCGTCTACACAAAAGTATCTAGGTTACACTGCTGTATGTACTTCTATGTGGTTAGTTTTTTCAGTGGTAGCTAGGTTAACCACAATACTTAACCTCCAGAATTTAGCAGTAGCTGAATTCCATAGATGTTACCTCTAGTTGATAGATTGCCAATTGTGCATCAAGATCACGGGTGTGCTTCAATATGCTTGGTCATGCAATGGATGATTGTGGTTGTTTGATTGTCCTGTGTTGTCTATAGCACCGAGTGTGACTGCATCCTACAGTTTGTTGAAATGAGGATGAGCGATAACGAATAGTGAATCTGTGATTGGAGGGTTGTATTCTGTTATCGAAGAGTTTCAGACAGTTGTTGGATGTGATATACATTGTATTGGCAATTCAACTACTCATCGTGAATCAACCATCGAAAAATGCGCAGATTGAAGAGAACATCATCTGATTTTTTTAGCACTCATGTTCACATCACGTCTACCAGTCACTAATTTTGTAAGACGTGTGAAAAACAGTGCAACTTTGTATACTATAAATTACTTTATGGTGTAGATGGATCGCACTACTGTATATAATACTATATTTTAAGTTAATTTTGATAGTGGTGACTAAAATTACCACAGTTTTATGGCATAAGATTCCTTTAACAATCGTCAATTCTACAGACAAAATTTGAATACACTGCCTTTTTAACTATCACGGTAGCATAGTTAAGTGTATCTGGATGATTACCTGTACTCAACTAACATCCTCCGCAAATTTTTCAAGAGTGATTATAGAAATTTATTAAATTAAACTAATTAACTTGGTAAAGTTCATTTGAAATGATGTGATGTGACAATTGAAAAATTCAAAGTTTTAAATTTTTTGCAGCTCGAAAGGAAGAGACAATTGTGTGTATGTGACTAAACTAAAAAGTTCACGATAACAAAAAAATCTGTTCTTACGTTATGCTTGTCACTTTCTTTCCTCCAGAACTAGTTCCTGTCGGAAAAAGAGCTTAGAATATTTTCGCCTTTAAATAAAACATCAAAATTCCATTCGCATTCCTTACAAGCACGCAAAATTTTCAGGTTCGGTGCGTTTAAAACACCTCCCTTTTACGACGTTTCCTAGAAAGCCCATAAAATTTGGGAAAATTCCGAATTTATTTTTAGTATGGCCCTCGCTCTCCCTCTCTCCGGAAGGTGGCGCTGCGCGGACGGAAGATTTTTATGACGTCACAAAATCAAGCGGCACACACTTCTTTGCATTGGAAAGGGAAGTAAAATGTTATGTGGTTTATACTACAAGATTAAATTGAATTGCGAAGCTCTTTTAAAATGGTAATTTTATACTCTTTTGGAAATGTTTTCGAAGTTTATTGCGCTTTTAAATTCTAAAGCTTCCTCTGCGTCCATATGTTTTTTAGCGGAATGTTTTTCAAATAATTCATCCTCTACTTCTGATAGTTGGAAAACTCGATCTTTTCTTTCAGTCTTTAGGGAACACTGCACTAAAATCTACGGCTCGTTACTTCAATTTTAATACTTTCTCAAGCAAATAAGAATTGTGTTAAGATAACAAAGCTTGACTTGTAATATGTTTGTTCCGTTACTGTAATTACAACCAGCGTTTAGGCCAGCATCATTTTTAAATATAATTTACATATTTTCCAATCATTTAGTTAAAGATTTCACAGACATAGAGGCTATCATGTACAAATTCACTGTTAATGTCCAGAATCGAAAGCATAACTGTATTCTTGAACTAGTTGTTTATTTTAGACGGTATTTGAACGTGCTTGGCCTTCTGGTTCGCTCATCCATTGCTCAAATTTAATCTGAAATTTTAAGAAAATCACACCATACCCAAACCTGCTTCCATGACATGTGTGTGCCATTAGGTTCATTGACCTCTACAAGCTAGAGAATATTTTTTCACATAGGAAGAAAAACACAATTCTTCAATGTTTAACTGTGGTTTCTTTAAGCAGACTTGCTTAAAAGGTTGTTGAACAATATGACTGATAGATATCTCCTCAAGTGGCCAGGATATACCATTTGTATACAGTTTATTGCATAATTTGTTTCTGGATATGTTTACTGATAATTAATGAATTTTGCTGGTTTTCACTACCAATACTTTAGGACCTAAAACAGTTGTACACTATACCACCTTTACTTTTAAAATTTAAACTTAAAAAGATAACATTTCTACTTTAATTTTATTCATTTTCATAGGGCTTCAGCAAACACAACTTAAAAACATTCTTCTGCTTATAAGTGAAACACTACGTCAAAATTTTGAAAATATGAATTTTTTTTAGTTTTTCTAGACGAGAATATTCTTAACTTTACACTAGAAAAGTTCACTAAGACATGTTCCTTTTCTATGGAGGATAGATTCCTTTTTGAGAAACACCATTACAGCCGTATTCACAGGTCTAATTAATCCCCGGATCATCAAATCCGCGGGTCAGGGTTAACCGATTACCTAAGAACCGTATTCACGTACCACGAATTTAGTAATCCATCGATTGAAGCGAAAAAATCACTGTAATTGGCTACTACGTCTCCTCATTCGATCATGTGATGTTGTTTACATCTTACGACTCTCGAAACTAAAACATTCCATACTAGCCAAATACTTCACCGGTAGAATTGATTCCAAACATTTATTTTAATAAAATACAAACGCGATAGTTTTGATTACACATTTTAAATCGAATTTTAGAATAAAAAGTGTCATGTGAAGGTATTTAATTTCAGATTAGACTATTATAAACATTTAATTTGATCGAAAAAGAATTATACTTGATCTCTTGGCAAATGAATGTAATCCGATTACTCTTAGTCTTCTAAATATTGGTGGGTTGGTGCAAAGTGAAGTAACATATACCTTTACATTTTTTCTTTTATTCATAATATATCAACAAAAGCTTTTTTTATTTTGCTACGAATTTGCACCTGCTGTGATCAATACAGCTGCACGTTTACGAATCAAATATATTCCGAACTATATTCCTAACGATTTCGAAAGCTGATAACATCAGCTAAGATTTGTCACACGAATAAAATTTTATAAATTCTGTACCAATCTCAGATACCATACCTTGAAAATTCTTTGTTAGAATACTGTAGTTTATCACAGAATGAAGTATGTCGTTCATTTTGTTTTATTGTTGACTTGCTTTACTTTCCAGCACAAAAATTCAGTACTGCACTTGCGTAAACCATCAAACAAATGTGAAACATAGGAATTCAGAGAATCAAAATTTAGTTCCGAAACGGCGGTTACTACAAATCAAGCGTTGTTACGGTTTCTTTGATAACGGGGGATAATCGTTGATCAGCGGCTTAATTCACTTGTGAATATGGCCGGTAGTGTGTTTCGTTTGAAAGCCAACAGTTTTTTCTGTACCGGTTTTACCAAAAGATCAATAAATAAGTAGGTAGGTATTTAATTAACGTCGCACTGGAGCAAAACAACGGGCTATTGATCAATAAATAGATCCTCTAATTTTCATTTACACTTAATGTGTTCATTTTGATGTCATTTCTATAAATATATTTCTGCTTGTTTTGTTATCGAAAGGATTTTCCGAAAGAATCTGATGAGTGTTAAGTGAAAATAATTCAATAATTCGTACTGAATTGAAGGCTATCTGTATTACAGTGACCATTAGTAATCAATAAATGAATGGACTATTTGAACACCAAACTATTATTATCTGAATAAATCTGCGCAGTTCGTCCCTCTTGACCTGCACTCTTCATTCAGAGAACCTCGCAAAACAAAAGTAGTCAGACACAGCTTACACCCAATATCGATTGAAAACAAATGGCGGAACGATGGCGAGAGAATTTACAATGACAAGCTTATGCGAGCCCACACTAATTGAAATTCTAATCGCAAGTGCTACAGCGCGCGCGCGTCGTAAGAACAAAAAGATTCCATTAGAACGTCATGTCTCGCGCAAAATCACGCCCGGGCATTTTCGCAATTCCGATCACCCAAGTCCCAGTGACGTCACGAATAGTTGCGGTTACGGGTAACAATGGCGAAATGACACCATCGACTCGTTCTTCAAACAAGCACAGCAATTCCGAATTCGCACTCCGAATACGAGGGAGGGAGAACTTGTCAAAGTACCCGGACAGTTAACTTAATTAAAAAGCAGGAATGACTAATGGTTATTACTTGGCAATTACGATATAGTTTCGGTGGATGGCAGCTAGGCAGAGAGCCCGGCGACAGTAATTAATTTAATCCATTTTCGGATTCGGAATGATTTTTAACTTCCATCTGACTAGTAGTCTCTGAAATCGGGAGGTTTGTTTTAGTGTCAGATCTCATTAATTCGTTTTTGGACTGAGCTCTGACTGTCAGAAATGAAAAAAGTTATTCACTCAGTTCCTAGTTTCGATTTCAACTTGTCTTTGGAACTAACGTAGAGTTATCCCATTTGAGTGACAGGATTTGAATTCTACATTATTTCTATTCTGTTCGAGTTGGGGTGTTAAAATTAGACAGACCCTGATTAATGGAAAATTAATTGAGATATTACTAACTTCAATAACGTATACATATTCGTCACCTTTATTGCGCAAATCGGCGTTCAGTTGCAAATTGGATAAAATCAGTAGAATTTTTTATTAGAGGAAATGATATAAATGTAGACAACGCTAGGATTGTTCTATTTAGTTTAAAATTCCTGAATTGTGTTTTGTCCCCAAAATGCCCACTCGACTTCATACATTTTGCGATTGTCCTCTAACAATTGTAGAATTGTCTTTGGATCGATGTGCAAGGATAAGTGTATTCTGATAAACATCAATGTGTTCATTATTGGAAGAAAAATCTGACTTGTATATGTTATCTCAAATACTATTATGAGAAATTTTCATACAAAATTTTTCACACAAACTACATCTCTAATACTATTCTAAATAGAATTAAAAGCTCGAGCATATTACTGGGAGATACCAGATACAATTTTTCAAAATTGCATAGCTTCCATTAGTTTAATAATATTATCGTTTACGCCTTTATTCACTGTTTCGATGCAAAGTGTCATCTGTATTGCTTGTATTTTATCATAAATATTATCGCTTACATACACACAACCAATAGATGTGGTTATTTAGTCATTAGGGGTGTTGTGGGGGTAAAATCAATACTGCACTACTTTGAAATCTCGTGATGCTCAGAAGAGGTAAACAAGGTAAACACTGCTTTAAAAGCTTTAAATATTTAACGTATAGAAGTTGGTAGAAATGGTCAGTTTAGCAAAGTTTGATTAAAGGGAATTCGATTCTGTAATTAACACAAAAGTAGTTTTAATTCTAAGCATAGTAAACCAATTCTAATCAATTTAACCAAAATTGCGTCCTTAGCCGACTATAACACATCCATACTGATTCCAAGTAATTTTTTTATGCTAAAGGAGCTCTAGCAATTTAGAAACACCCACATGATATAAATACCGGCGCCATATCAACCCAATTTTAGCTCATCCATATAATAACACTAATTCCAATAAATCTTTTTTAAACTAAAGGAACCTAACATTTCAGAAATCCCGACATAACAAAAATAATTCTGCAATATTAACCCTGCATAGCATGTCCATATTAACACCAATTACAATAAATATTTTTTTTGAAACTGAGGGTGCACTAGCATTTTAGAAATGCAATATTAACCCACCATAAATAATAAATTTTCGTCACTGACCGTGGTTTAAAATTATTAGGTGTCCTAAGATTCTTCCCTTCGAGATTAATCCCAGACAGTCACCAATAGCCCGTTGCTTCAGTGCGACATAAATTAAATTACCCATCTCCAATATTTTTTTCAGCTGAAGGAGCACTAACATTCTAGAAATGCCGACATAAGATAAATAGCACCGCGATATTTCCATACTCTCTCTCTCAGAAGCGGAAATCTATTTCGAAATCCTCCGAGTGTTTATCAAATAATTTACTTTGTAAAATATACATATCTTTTTCTTCGTTCCAATTTCGAATGGAAGACTTCTCAGAGTTAGAAATAGAAACCGTAACTGCGATGCGCCGTCAACATTTATGTGACATTTAACCTTTTTTCTCATCTATTGGTTGATGTTCCTCTCGGTCTTCCAGAACTGACATAAAAATCGAGTATAAATCCCCGTTTTCGTCCACCGACGGAGCCAAATTGACGTAAATAACTTCGCTACAAGGTTATTCCGGTCAAAAAACAGACAACGCCCGTTACGACGGT
The DNA here is from genome assembly GCA_933210815.1 of Meta bourneti. Taxonomy (NCBI): domain Eukaryota; kingdom Metazoa; phylum Arthropoda; class Arachnida; order Araneae; family Tetragnathidae; genus Meta; species Meta bourneti. The sequence goes on along the minus strand of OW119924.1, from coordinate 72,921,150 downwards.
ATGTTGTGAGGAGAAGTGGGTGACGGTTCCCTCTTTGCCACTTTGACTGTTTACTTTTGAAAGAAACTTTTTGTCAAAATTTTTTAGATTGTCAAATTGAAGTGACTGTCTACTTCAAGGAAATAAATCATATCCAAGATCTTTTGCGAATTTCTCTGTAACGCATAGAGGAATTAAGAATCGGAAAACGTTAGCGTTGATTCTTTTGATCATATGAAGGACACGATGTTAAAAACTATTTTTCTAAAATACCTTATTTGATGAAAAATATCGCTTTAATAATGAATTTTGTTTATAACACACTGAGTATGCGGCTCAAAATTTTTAGTATTATTGGTTTTTATCACTCCAAATGGTTCCGACGAGGTATCTCGTCTATCAAGATCTGATCAATTTTGCTAATGACGAGATGTATCGTCATCAGGGTATAGCCAATTTTTTGACGATGGCGAGATCAAGATCACGTCAGTTTTTTCTAACCTGTCCTAATTTTAACCCCATCCAAATCATTAGTGACTGGGATAATATTGCAGCAAATGCAGCAATTGTATTTACCTTCTTGAATGTCAGCTTTGTAACATGAAATACATTGGCCAAACTTCTAACTCCTTAAATATCCGCATCAATTTACACAGATCCAACATCAAAAATTACAGTAAAACTCAATCCTTTAATGCTGAATTTAACCATTTTCAAATTCACTCCTTCACAAATGTTAAAATCTCCATTTAAATATTTGTCCTGACATCAACAAAAGACTCGAACTTGAAAACTTCTATATTACTGTCTTGCCATATGGACTCAATGATGCTTTTAATGGCACACACATCAATCCTTCAAACTGCAACACATCCCAAATCTTTCACACCACTGAAACTAAAACTAAACGTGGCTGTAGAGGTGGTAGAAAAAGAAATAAAGATAGAAGTAAAACCTGTCATTCTACACCCTGTAAAAATCTCATAATAGATCTGGAAGATTTGGGAATTACACTTCAACACATCTTTTAATTGGAAAACGGTTAAAAAATACATTTTCTCCTAAATAAAAAGGGTCTTGAATTCCTTAATATGCTTTACACTTTTGTTTTCAAAAGTACTCAATTTAAAATCCTAATCTATGACCTTTTTCATTCTCGCATTCCTTCCTTAAACTTCAATAAGAATCCTGACCCTCTCTACTTTACTATTAAATTTCAAAACCCTACTTATGATAATTTCAAATTCTCCTCAGTTCTTCATCAACTGCTTCATCTATTCCCCATTAAAAATGTCAATATTTTCAAAAGTTTCAAATATCACCCCACACATGGTCGATTGAATTTTAATTACAACAGATTTCGTAACTCCACCAATCATTTCCGAGACTCCTCCATCTGTAACTGTGAAGATAAAAACTACTCCAATTCTGTCGATCCCCACCATAAACACATAATCACTGGTAACCTCGATATTGTCAAAAATGCATCACTTAGACAACTCATGTCAAAAGGTACTAAATTTCGACCTCTGCTTAAAATTAAAGAATTCTTAGCACTCAAATCTTTTCTTAACGACATAGACCTCTTCTGCCTCAAAATTTCAAACAAATTTTCTTTACCCTTAGATTTTTTTCACTGAATGGAAATGGTGCTTTCACCATTTTTTTAAAAAATTCATCGCTTCTACTTCTTTTAAAACTAACTAGCACTTTCGATTTTGCAGAAATTAAAAATTCAACTAAAAACCTACAATCTCTTTTTATTATTGCTCCAATTGACAAAGCCAACAGCAATTTCGGTTTCTTCTGCAAAAAACTTTATCTTAACCTACTTGATTCTGAACTTAAAAATTCCATCACTTACAGAAAACCACATGCTACTCATGATATTATTGTTAAAAAAATCATTGCATTCAACAAAATTCTTAAGCTTAAGAAATACAATATACTCTTCCCCTACATTATCATCACTCCTAAATTTCACAAAAAAAACCCACAGCTTTTAGATTCATCACTTGTGGCACTAACCAAAATTACATGCATAAACCAGGCAAAATCTTTCTTAAATTTTTAAAAATCATTCTTAAAGCTATCACGTTGAAAGAAAACTGTTGGATCATTAACAATAACACTCCAGTTCTTAATTTTCTTTCATCTAATAACAATATCTCACAAATTGACTCCTTCGATTTTAAAGACCTCTTCACCAGCATCCCCGCTCCATAACCTTTTAGATATTCTTAACACTTACTGCACTGAATTTAACCTTCTTAATATTTCTCAGCAATATTGGAATAGCCTTATCAATCTTTGTGTCCTCAATAATTTTATCTTTAATGGTGAACATCTTTTCCAACAAGTACAAGGAATACCACAAGGTACCACTTTCTCCAGTATTCCAGCTAACCTCTACCTCCATTTCTATGAAAGATCACACACTTCTAAATTTGTTTACTCCTATCGCTACATAGATGATTTAATAATTTTTAACTAACCAGAGCTCACGGACTTTTGGAAAAATATTTATCCCACTGAACTCATCCTCAAAAAAACAAATAGCTGATCTTTATCTACTAACTTCCTTGCATTCATATTGATGTCAGTTCTAAATCTGCAACCGATATCTATGACAAAAGAAATGACTTTCAATTTAATATTAACAAACTTGTTCCCTGGGACTCTAATATATCTTTCAGCATCTACAGAAACCTTATCTATAACCAAATCTATAGAATTCATCATATTTGCAGGGACCAAACTACAATTGATAATCAGCTCAAAACTCTTAAAACCACCCTATTAAATAACAACTTCCCAACAATTTTCTAAAAAAAGTTTTTTCTTAAAGATTGGTTTTTACCTTTACTTTCTTTCCTTTCTTCACAACCAGATGGAGCCAAAAAACAAAACACAACTTTATATTTATTTTTTTCATTTTTGCCCTCTTTTTCCCTTCAATTTCATCACTGCCACAATCTTTTCTTCTTGCCTCAATCTTATTTTCTTGTTAAAATTTACCTTTCTTCCCTCCCTTTTACTTGCACAAATTTTTCATGTTATCTCCAAACCACCCTCTTGATCTTTTTAAAATCCGTTATTCTACATAGGACGGATCTGGCAATGTTCTGCTCTCCTGGCTTGCGCGGCAACATTCGGTAAGGCAATACTTTGGCTGTTCTTTTGATTGCTAACCTTGGTAACAGGTACTATTTTTATGATTTTTTTCTCTCTGGTAGTATTTTGAGTTTTCATGGAGTAATGTGTGTTGATCTCTTCGGCCTGGCCTCACATAAGTACAGAAAAAACTCAAAGCATCTCATTTTTAAGTGAAAACATGGCTTTGCTCCTCTTGAAAAAGTAAGCAGGCTCACTCAACGTTTACATATTTTATTTCATTTTGTTTCTCGGGGAATTCTATTCTTAGGGTAGCTTTACTTATTATTTCCCTTTATTTATTCTCTGCGGCTTTCAGCGCTGTTCATCTAAAGGGTCAATATTATTGTCAATACTATTATTGTTATTTTTGCTCCACTTTTCTATTCTTGTAATTACTTGCATTTTGTTTTTATTTGGTTTCTCTTTTTTGATTTGTGGTGATGGTCTCTCTCTCTCTTCCTATATATATATATACATATATATATATATATATATATATATATATATATATATATATATATATATATATATATATATATATATATATATATATATATATATATATATATATATATATATATATATATATATATATATATATATATATATATATATATATACAGGGTGATTCTACGGTCATGGGACAAACTTCAGGGGGTGATAGAACACAACGAGGCAAACCTTTTCCCCATAGATTTTATAGCCGCTAGAGAGCGCAGTCAAACGCTTGTATAAAAGCCCATAGAATGTCTGTTTGGTGAGTCTAAACTAATACGACAAACTTCAGGGGGTGATAAAACACAACGAAACAAACACTTTTCACCATAGATTGTATGGTCGCTAGAGGGCGCTTTCCATTTCGGCACAAACACACAGTCCGACGCAAGTTGGAAAGAAGAGGCATGAAATATGGAAACAACACCTTAATGTCAAATAAACATCAATAACTACTTGACAAAACGAAATAATACAATTAGATTTGCATAAATTAAAGATAAGTACAAGGAACAACGGGTAAAAAAGAAATGACATGTACAAAACATGAGAAACTTTTCACATGGAAATGAAACGACATGTACAAACATCAGACGGTAAGTACAACGCAAATGCACAATTACAGAAGCTGTTCGAAATGTCGACCACCACACCTGATGCAGGCCTCGAATCGCCGACGTAACGCTTTTATACAACCGTTTGACTGCGCTTTCTAGTGGCCAACCGCTGCACTTGCGACCATATATTCGATGGGGAAAAGTGTTATATATATGTATATATATATATATATATGTTACAAAACCAAACAAAGAGAAATTTAGGAATTTGAACTTAAGAATAACAAGAACATTTCTAAAAATTAAAGACTTTACGTTTTAATATTTTGTATGTTTGATTTTTAATATATTGTAAGTTTGATTGTTTATTATATATATGTGTGTGCGTGCGCGCGTGTGCGTGTGAGTGTGTGTATACAGGGTGTCCCAAAAAGGTTGTTCCGCAATTTATCTTTTTACCATTTGGAGATAGGTAGGCAATGTAAATTGCAAAAGTGCACCAAATAAGGTAAGTAATTAAGATATGTGAATAAAATTATCACGTGATAACAATTTTAGCGGATACAGTTTTTAATTTGTATACAACCCCTCTAGATAAAAATCCGAGATAGCAAAAATGTTCCTTTCCTGTATCCCCTATCGTTAGTGAAAAACCATATTTCTGTAGGTTGAATAGTAACGGAGATACAAGAGTTTCCATCTTAAGGGGACCGAATCTAATATAGAACGGAAACTGATCCATGGCCAAAAATGAAGAGCTAAGTTCTGCATTGCTGCAGATGGAAAACATTCTGAACATACGTTGTAAATTTCCTTTCATTTTTATTTAAACCATTTTTCTACAATATTTTTATTAAAGATTACATTGTCTACTATTATTCATTGCGATTTTCATCTGCAGTTTTAATACTACATTACTTTGCACAATGTTGCACTTTTTGACCGAAAAAAAATGCTTTATAGCATTGTGTATACGGTCCCTTATCTGACTGCTTGAACAGCTGTGCACAAGCGGAATAAGTCAACTTTTTTGTGTCATTATGCCTCCGTTACTGTTCAACCTACAGAAATGCAATTTTCTGCTAACGATAGGGATGCAGGTAAGGAACATTTTTGCTATCTCGGATTTTTATCTAGAGGGGTTGTATACAAATTAAAAACTGTATCCGCTTAAATTTTTATCACGTGATAATTTTATTCACATATCTTAATTACTTACCTTATTTGGTGTACTTTTGCAATTTACATTGCCTACCTATCTCCAAATGGTAAAAAGATAAATTGCGGAACAACCTTTTTCGGAATTGTTTTTGCAAAATGGGTGATAGTATCCATCCAGACGAGCAATAATTACCATGGAACATAGGGTCGCATTCCATTCTGAGAGGCAGAAAAGTGTAAAGTCGAAACGCGTCGAGCATGAACAAGTCATCGCCTCTGACGTCAGCGCACTTTTCCAGCACGGTCCGGCACTTCTTGAATGCTACATATCCCGCACAATGGATCGGACGTGGCGGACCTGTGGCTTGGCCTCCTCGCTCACCGGACCTCACCCCACTGGACTCTTTCTTCTGGGGGCACATGAAATCTTTAGTGTACCAGACGCCTGTGGACTCTGCTGAAGATCTCATAGCGAGAATCGGTGTTGCCGCAGACAAAATTAACGCAACACCAGGAATCTTCGAGAGGGTGCGCCAGTCATTCCTTCGCCGGTGTGAACTGTGCAACGACACGCGTGGCCGTCACTTTGAGCACTTGCTGTGAGTTTTTCTCTGATCAATAAATCAGATTGTGCAACTTTTGGTATCGTTCATTCGCTTTCCCAACACTGTTGTAAGTTCATGTTGAAATTCTAATTTTACTCTTTTCTGCCTCTCAGAGTGAAATGCGACCCTATGTTCCATGGTAATTATTGCTCGTCTGGTTGGGTACTATCACAACTCTTATTTTGTAAAAACAATTTAGACTCACCCTGTATATCCACATGACCCAGATGGTTTTTCTGCGTGTGGGCAGCGGTACGTCAAAAGTTGCCCTCCCCAGACACCGTAATGAATAAAAGTTAAAAAAGGTGAATAGTAAGGCAAATTTGGCAAAAAAGTCATGCATGAGTTAAAATTAGAATATCAAAAGACACCAGATTTAAAAACCATAGATTAAAGCAAATACAAATACAATAGAATAATATCAAACCCAAACTGGACCGTAAACACTGCAAATAGGAACAAAGATGGACTAGATGGAATAGATTACCCATATCAGCAACAACAGCAACAGTCAGAACAGCCAGCTACACTCTATACGAAGATCGCCATCAAATGCCACGTAACGCCCCAAAAAATTTTAAAGCTACGAGACACCAGTTATGATTCATATATTTCATAAATTAGTAGTGTGTTGAATAGCCGAGGGGTGAGAGTGTTCAATTACATAATAAAATAGTGTTCGATTGTTGCATTAAAATTAATAGTCAAATACATAATAGATAATGTTCGATTCCTGCTAATGAGAATTGATAGTGTTCAATTTATGCTTTTAGGAATTGGTAGTCAGCCAGTACGTCTCCCTAAACAAACAGTCATTAGGGTTAATCATTTGTTAAATAATTTTTAGTATTGTTCAATCTTTCTAGAATAATTCTGTTAAATGGGGAAGGGTATTTATTATTAAGGGTGATTGATGAGATTATTACATAGAAATAATTAATTAGATTTTGAATTACAAATTTCGTTGAAACGCAGTAGGTGACTAGCAATGTATTATAATAATTTTTTAGAAATATTTGAGTCCCAATAAATCAATTTAATAACCGGAAATTTAAAATCATCCCTTTTGTCATAAATGTTAATATAAATTTTATTGTTCATGATAGATAATTTTCAAATCTAAGAAATCTGGTTGTTGTGATAATTTGTTTATAAGTACAATTCTTCTGATATTGATATATATATTGATTTCCATAAGTTAGTAGAATTACTGTCATTAAAAACAATTAAATCGTCTAAAATCTAGAATCGTCTATATATCTGAAAGCAGAATTTATTTGTAGGCAAAAAAAATTTTCAAAATAGTATAAAAATAAATTGGCAAGAATGGAAGAAAAGTTAGATCCTTGGGGTATACCTTTAATTTGAGTGTATATGTGTACACCTTTATAAATGAAATTATTGAATATACAGTAATTAACCAGAAACTCCCATTCTTCAAATTAAATGTTAATTAAATTTTTAAAATCATGATAATAATAATTTAATACATCTTTCAGTTTTCTAAGTGGTAAACTGGCAAATAGGTCTTTAAAATCGTAGGTTAGAATATTATTAACATTATTATTTATGTAATTTAGAACATTGTTATTATCATTAATGATTCAGGTGTAACCTTCAATTATGGTGTAGAGAATCATTTTTAAATATTTACTAAGTAAGATGCCGAGTTTAATCATGTAAATATTTGTACAAGTAATAAATTGAAATTTAATTGGATTTTTAGGAAATTTAGGAAAAATGGTAATGTACGGTAGAATAATATGATGATTAGAAATTTCTATTCTTTTATTTAAAGATATGATTTTTTAATAATTATATTATATATAGATCTACAAAACTTGTAAGTATCAGAACTTTTAAGCTCGGTATCTAGTAGATTTATATACAGTATTTTTGTAATTAATAGCATAATTATCTGATCCTTTGTCTACTAGTGTAATGATGAATTTATTTTGTAAGTCTTTAATAGCTTGGGTGAAGAGGTAAATAGGGGTATTAAATTTAGTGGAAGACATAATATAGAAATTATCAATGTATTCAAGGAAACGTTTAAAACTTCTTTTATATTATAGAGGTCTGAATTCAATGCGTTTATACATTAATTCCCTTAATTTTCCATTATAAATAATTACAAGGTTACCAGATACAAAATCGTTTAAATATGACCTATAATTTATGTTATAGCACAATCATTCACAGTTATCCATGTATAAATTAACATTACTACAAAAATGCTGTAATTCAATATTTTTCTGCCCAAAGGTATATCGCATTTAAAGCCTTTTTTATACAATGAAATTTATATAATATGTTCATATTATATTTTTTTATAATATGAACTTGTCTTAAGTCTATTACCCAAATATTAATCCATTTAATCCACAAAGATAGCTTTATTAACTCTCAATAAAAATCAAAGAAATGCAAAATAGTAACGAAACTAGAAAGCTAAAATACTGGGAATAAGCATTAATCAAACAGAACTCTTCATGTCTATGTGCTAAAGCCACAAGAAAGTATAGTGAGATAATAATAATTCAACCAAAGGAAATTTTAAGGAATATTTTAAAGAAAATGGTGGTTCGGTGGATCAAGGCGTCATCAGGGTGGATCCCGACCCAGACAACACGAAATTGAAATGCAAGTAACATTTCTAATATTTCTTAAAAACGATATGAAACCGTACTACAAGATATAAACTGCAATTCAATGCAATTACATTCTGTAGGATTTGCACAGTCGTGGGGAAAGAAACGAACCACCCCTCCTCATTCAAGAAATTGTAACAGTAGAGAAAATTCAAATAAGACGTTTGACAGGAACTAACGTCTTCTATAAATTCAAATGCATAAAATTTGCATAAAGGGAAGTCTTTATATTGAATTGAGCACCAGTTTCATAATTTCCAATAGAAACCCCCTATTTCGACACACAATTTCGAATCTATATCAAAATTTAACTTCAGATACCCAATTTCATGTCATTAGGACTTACCATTTCGAAGTTATGAGTACAGAAATATTGGAGCTCCCATTGGAGCATGTTAAAGTGGTTTCTTAGACTTCTATGGATATCTTCTTGAATAATATTTCTATAGCGCTGATATTTTGCTCCATATTACTATTGAATAACCCAAACAAAATCCACCTAATATTTTATATTATAAATAGTTTTTAGTATGCAATAACAATTATTAAATTAATGTTTGAAAAAATTATGAATTGGAACCTTACTATATTTTGAAGGGAATCGATTCAGAGAGACTTCTAATATGACGATGCAAAATTTCAACTAATTCTCCTTCAGCCATTTTTGTGTTACATTAAATTTTCCTCATTATTGCTATTTTGGGAGCAACCAAAAGTTTAAAAAACGTCTGACAAACCTCGGATGATAATTCTCAGATCGTTTCCACTTGCATAATAAATATAATAATGTAATTCTCCAATCGTTTTCACTTGCATAATAAATATAATAATTCTCGGATTGTTTGCACGAGCTGACAAATACGTTTGAAATACATCGACCTTAAAATGAAATAGACGGAGCACGTGTCTGCAGCTTCATGTTATTTCTTCGTTGCTCGGTTTGAAGATGTCACGTGGCTTTGGGTAAAAGAATAAATCCTAAATAATTGATTGTTTAAAGTGATTATCCACCGTGATCAAAGAACTAGTCTGCCCTTCGACTGATAATCGGCTAAGGCGTTTCGTAAGTCCACTCCCTTCAGAGATCTTACGACAGCGACTCCGTCTATATGCTCCGTCTATTTCATTAGAAGGTCGATGTTGAAATAGTGTTCAAGTTTGAAATTCGGGTAACCATAACTACAATTAATCTTGATATTGAATATATCCGGATATAAAGATAGTAGAGTCATGGAATTTCATATTTAGACTAATTTAACTGTGCCGAATCTGATTAAGGCATCAAAACATGGTGTTTCCTATAGAAATTTTGTTTTTGTTCAAAATATTATGTGAAGACTTCCCTTTATGCATTTCGTTTTCATTTGAATTTGTAGAGGACGTTATTCCCTATTGAATATCTTTGAATTTGCTCTACTATGAATAGTGCTCGAAATGAAGGAATGGTTCTTTTTTCCGCGACTGTACATATTATTGTAATCACAAAAGAGTAATGAATTCAATTTTCCAAATAAATGCAGTAGCATGTGTAATAACATATTAAAATTTTAGGGAGATTTTACTGATTGCATGGGTAATTCCTCACATTAATTCATCTTAACGTTCCAGATCGATTATTCGCAACACGAATCTCTAAAATACATATAATAAATTAAAAAACATCTTCAGTCATAATAATGAATGATACGGAATTTAAAGAAACTTTCTTAAACACCAAAATACGTAACTCTCAATTCTACAGGAGCTGAAAGCGTAAAAATACTAGATATAAAACAGCATATTTTATAATGGTACACATAAAATAGAAACTTTAAAAACTATTCTTACTGACTTTCTATTAATTTTTTAAACAAACTAGAAACATTTCTTTAAGGTAAACTAAACAATATTGTTACAATACAGCCTTTATAAAAAACCGTGACCTCCATATTCATGAAAAATATGATCATGTGCAAAATACCTTATAAGTACTCCATAAAATACACTATAATTTTTTAATTCTTCCTAGTACAAATATTGAATTTCATAATTAAGAGTATTTAAAACATAGACACATCTTACACGTTATATGTCACTAATAAAGGTAAGTAAAAAAGGAATTGAAAAAATATATTTATCTTTCCATTAATTTTTTAATAACTTCCAATTTTTCTTGCACTCTTTTCCAGTTTCTATCTTTAGAAAAAGTAAAAAGTAATAAATTGAAACTTTAATAAACTGTTCTAATTATTATACAAAAGCAAGAGTAAGCTTTAGTATCAGTATCTAAGTAATAAGAAAAACTATCACTTAAGATTTTTTTTCATATTTGAAACATCCTGCATTTTACCACTATTATGGTTAGCCTTTGAGGAAATTTAATTCCAAGTTTCATATCATGAATGGATTCCAGCTGTAGTTGAATTAGGTTCATTAATAAGCATGAATAGGAAATAAATGAAAATAAAAAAATAGCATGATTTTGAATGAAAATTAAATCAATATAAATTAATATATCTTAAAAGAACAAAAATGAATGAGGGACAATTTATAAATATGGTTGTACATTACACTGTTGATTTTAATGTTGAATGACACAGCTATCACTTAATCAATTTGTTCGATTGAATGATGGAATGAATATATTATTAAAACTAACTCAAATCTGTACTCAGAATAGATGTTCAACTTGAAATGGTTAATCATTTTAGTTTTTAAAACATTCTGTATGATACTGCATGCCCATATTTCCAAAATTAGAAACGTAAATGATTCTATATAGCAAATCTTCCATGATTTTTCTAACTTGGTTTCAACAATTTTAGCAAAGAAGTGTGAGAGAGTGTGAGGTTGACTATCAAAAAGTACTTCATGGTGGAATGTAATATAGGTTGCACTTCTACATGTATTCAATATTTTAAATATTTCATGGTTGCTTAGTTCACTAAAATACTCTCCCTTCAGTGCGTGCCCCCGTGGGAAGAGAAGACTGAGTGGCAACGAAGTGTAAAGCGATGATAAAAGAGAAGCAGCATCTGTTATAACAGGGCTTCCAACAGTTGCTGGAAGTAGTAATTCAGCTACTCATTTGATTCTAGTTTAGGAGGTTCATTACATGTCTGAGACACCAATTTAGCAAAGCGGGTTCATGCAGCTTTTGAACCGTGCGACTTCCAAAGGGCTCATTTCTTGGTCGAATAATATCACAATCTGGTGATGCTGATTAGCCTACAAGTTCCCCTGATTTCACATTGCCGGATTTTTTTTTCTGCATGACATATTCTTCCCTCGTGTTAAACTACTTGTGCTGTAAGCCTTCTGTGACTAGATTTCACAAACAAAGAAATTTTTCAACATTGCTTGATATCGTTCTTAATTAACAACATTTCCATTAGCATCTTCGAAAAAAAGATAAAATTATGCTCCTGTCCAAATTGCACACCAAACCAATTGCTCAATGAGGATAAAGAAGTCGTTCAAGAATTAACCTTGGATTTTGAGATCCCAATAATGGTTGTTCTATTTGTTTGATATCCACAAATGTCGAAATGAGACCGACTAACAAATCACGTGGTCGAAAGAGTACATATTTACAGAACGACAAGAGGCAGTCATTTAACCAATGTCATATTTCACAAACTCTCATTAATTTAGTAAACAATACGTACAAAAGATTAGTAACAACAATGTTTATTCAAAACTTATTCACAAACAAAATGATGCTCTTACAGTTGATTTCTAAATTAGTGTTAAAAAGTGTCTCGGGTAAGGTCTGTCATGCGCAGAAGACAACGAATTATGTGGGTGATCACCATAGATGATTCGTCTCTCGCCAACTTTTAAATCGAAAGATAAACTCGGTACCAGATTCAGCACTAAAGACGCGAATTAAGGAAGTGATTTGTTAACGTTTCCACCAGTTCTTGTGGGAGCCGGAATATAATAAGAGGTACGAAAGGGAAAAAATTGAATAACACTGCTTTTCATCATACATGGTTAATCTTCAAATAACGCAAGGAAAAACTATCCCTAAAGTTTCATGTTGAAGTTTGCTGAAAATAGAAATTATCACTATGTATATTTCAATTTTTTTTATTTCTCTGTATAGTTCAGCTAACTACAGAAATCCACATATTTCCAGAAAATGATAGAGCTACAAAATACATATTACTGTTGATTTTAAAGCCATCTAACTGTAATGGGCTTTGAGCAAACCCAAAATTCTTTATTACCATTGTTATACAGAAATTTATCAAGTTTAAAATATCTTTCAAGTTATTAACTCTTTTATGAAAGTTTGTGTTGTTTTTTTAAATTCAAGTGATCCTGATTCTTTTCCATTCAAGACATACAACGTAAAACTTGATGAAATATAAAATATATCGTATTTGGCGATAAATATATCTGTGGGGTTTGTTGGATCTCATTTTTATTGCACAATTACAAAAATATTTTTCAACCTTCTGAGTGTCACGAAATTTTCAAATAGAGTAGTATTGCTTTTTCCATATCACACATATAATGACTAAATAACTATATATTGGTTGAAAGAATCCCAAGATATATTGGTTAATCCGGTCGAAACTGGTTAGAAATCCAAGATGAAATACCGAAGTTTAAAACAGATATATGCAAATAAACTTCTCGAAGGGATTAAGTCACGAAAACGTTGTACATTACTAAAGTTGTTACACAACTGTAAATTAAATATACTGGGATTCTAAGATTACATATGAAGGTTTTAAATTTCTGTGTCAAAAGTAGATGAAGCATATGATCTATATTTGTTAGAGAAAGATATAAATAAAATATACATAACAAAAAATTTATTTAAATGCGTAGAGAATTACAAGTCATTTCACTTCATTATTGAAACGCAAAAATACAGCTTCAACTATAATTATAAACAAAATTAATTTGGAGTGTGGGGTACCACAGCTCAGGTGTTAACCTCATCATCTGACCGTGGTTCAAAATTATGAGGTGCCATCCTCGAATCTTTCATTTTCAGATTGACCCTGGACAGTCGCCAAAAGCCTTTTTTGTTGCTCCAATACGACGCAAATTCAACTACCTACTACCTATCGTGAACAGCATTGAATGTTATTTAAATAATACACTTCTTAGTTTAATATATTCCAAGCAGAATTTATTTTTGTTCAATCTATTTAATTTTAATTGTGTTACCTAACATTCTATTATCTGAAATAATGTGTACTGTTTAGACGGAAGGACAGAAAATAAGCTATTTGTTGATCGTTCGAATTTGCCTTTCGTTGTTACTAGAATGATCTACAATGAGATTAGATAGATAATCAATGCCGATGGCAACATGTCGGGTATATGAATCTTGTTCACACATCGTATATGAAACAGTAAAAGGAATTTATTTTACAGATTAATTTAATTACAATAGTGAAAAATTTTAAACTTTTCTTGAGCTTTTCTTTGATCAAATATTAAATGTCCAATAACAGAAACTTGATGTAGTGTCCATTTTTAAAGTCAGATCTGAAATCAACACTCAAACATAAATTAAAAACATCTAAATTTGTTTATTTTAGAAAAACTTTGTAGACCAATGTTATGAATGATTAAAAATTAAATTATTATTTATTTAACAAGGGTTTTAATAAATAATTTCTGTATAACATCAGTAAGAGTGGTCAAAAAATAAGTAATAAAGACGTGATAAGTATTGAGTACATATCGTCAATTAGAGCAGAAACTCATTAAATTGATTTTAAATTTATAGCTGTTTAAGGACAAAGTATTAGTTTCTAGTTCAAAAAGTAAAGCAATTTGTCTGTGTTATACATATGTTAACCAGATTACAAAAAGACAATACATTTCTCATTACCATGAAAATAATCATTCAGTGTCTCCAAAAAAATTTCAGTTAATTAATGAGTTTCTGCTCTAAGTAATTTTGAAATGATATTTGTATTTGATATAAATAAGTAAAATAAAGTTTAATATTAAAAGGTAACACATACATATTAACTAATGATTTTTAAAACAATAGTCTCAGTACGTTAAAAAATAGTGTTTTGTTTAAAATATTAGCATTGCATGTAAATATCGATTTATTACTGTAATCTCTCTTTAGATTGGGAAACCTGCCTTAAAATATGTATGTTGATTCATTATATCTCCATTTTTCCCGCACAACTGTAGAAGGTGTTTTATAGGGTTCGAAAAACGTTACACACAAACATTAACACACTTGTTTACTCTCCAGCTGGTTAATAAAATGATATCAGAAAAATAAAATCAAACACCACTAATTTAAAAAACTCTGACATAAGAGTAGATTCAATAATGTCGTAAGACGAAAGGGTGGTGCTAAGCCTTAAAAGAAAAAAAGGCACCAAGTATCTCTCCTTTCCGCTCAGTAAACTCTCTCCCACGAGAATCTGTCAAACCTTCATTGATGTCACGATAGATTTAATATCACGCACCAGTTCGCGCATGCGCGTCAAGCCGCTTGTCACAAATTGTGCCGTTACATAACATTCCACCCCAGTACTCCAAATAAACGTAGTTCTCGTATAGAAAGATAAAAAAAAGCGAAAACATGCATAAAGGCGAAAAAATCACCCTTCAAGGAAATAAGAAAAGGGATTGGGTCGCGGGAGAACTTAATATATTAGTTGTAGTTGCTCCTCTTGCGCGACAAAGTATTAAATTCCTTGCCCTGGTATTCTATCTCTGAGGAGGGAGAAGACCAGGATCCTAATGTTGAAGAAATCCCATTAATCTTTCGGTCGACAATCTGGCAACAAGTTGGCAGATCGCTGCAGGCCACCTCCAGTTTTTGAGACTGTGGTGCGTTTTAAATTGTGGCCAATTACTCTTGAGGGGAAAAGTCAAATTTCTGCTTGGGAACGTATGGATTTTTTGCCTGTGGGACTGGAATAAAAAAAATTGGCAACACCTCTATTATTCATATGAAGCTTCCTTTTGCTTAAAATATCTTTAAATTCATAAGACTTAGAAATGTAGGGAACGAAACATTCGTGCGATTAAATTCCTTTCTCCAGACGGTTTTCATAGACTGTTTTTGTCTCTATTGAATGGAAACCAATTATTAAATTCGTTTCCAATGCTGAGAAATACACAGAGAAAGTGTATTAATTTCAGAGTCGTATTTTTGAACTAAAAGCAGTGTGTATGTCGTGTTTCATTTCCAAATTCTGATAGAGATAGGGACAATGACATATATTTACTATGATGGTGAAAAGGGTTATACGACACTTTGCACGCTGCATATCTAGTTCATATCATCGTCTGAGTTCGTAGAAAACCTCCTCTGACCAGAGAAAATATTCTAAGAGCTCAGACGATAGTGCTTGAAAGCAATGTTGGTGTTTGCCTCTTGAACTTTGCTCAAAGTAGAAGGTCTGTTCGTTCAGTTGCTGCAATTCCAAAACATTAGAAAATAACGTACGCATTGAAAGAACGCACTGAGCACATTCACATTCTACGGGCCACGATTTTTAACGAATTCCATAGAGAATTGAACGCCTGTTATGTAATTATGACATTCCCCTCGCATTAGTTTACCTGTGTGTAAAATTGGTTGGTTGGATTTTAATGACACAAGGGCTAAACCTAGCCGCCCAGAGCTGAACCAAACACAGATTGAACTATAGAAAGTTTAAATACTTTAAATACAGCAAAGGAGAAAAAAAAGAATGATCAGGAAAAAATGAGGGTGAAACTGAAGGGAGAACACATCACTTGGGTTTCTTTTTGGGTTGGATCGTAAAATATCAGAATGGTGTAAGATAGCAGTAGTGATAAGTCCACACTTGAATGTCTTGACGAATGGAGAAATCAGTCTACACAAGCACCTGTCTTTCACCTTCCAAATGAAGATGAACTGTGGACACTAGATAATATCATCGATCATTACAACAGGATCGGTAATTACTAAAGACTCAATGTCACTTCGTGTCTCCAAATGTATTTTCATACATGACAGCCTTATGACCTAATAATCGGTCAGAATAAGTTAATACAGTTGTCAACATGATATCAGACTTTGTTAATAAAGTAAAACTGTACAGCCATAATTTCATCGTTTAGTTTTAAGGTTTACCTTATTTTGAGTATTCCATCGAAGTGTGGTATTTTTCTGACAAAAGAATTTTTTCTAGAAGGAAAACGTATTTCTTATATAGTTGCTTATATACACTCTATAACATAAAAACCGACGCAAGAAGAAGGAGTTATCCGAATGGGACGAAATTGCGTGTGCACATACCTTACGATAGAATATGCAAATGATTAACTTTTGGCGGCCAATGACTGAATAGGTGGAGCTCCAGCGCATTGCAACGGAGCATCCGAAGCGTGTATAAAACAGAGGACATTCCAATGCTAGGGCATAACTTCATGCGGATGTGGTTCCGTGGACTTACATGGACTGTACCAATGCCTCGCAGACGGGTTCGCAAACAGTATGAGCAAATGTCATCATTTGAGAGAGGACGTGCAATTGGACTAAAGGAAGCAGGATGGTCAAATCGCAGGATCGCTCGACATTTGGGTCAGAGCGATGGTACCATTCGACGATGTTAGCAGGTATGGGTGAACCATGTCCGTACAGAGCGTCAAGAAGGTAGCGGTCGATCAAGAGCGACGACAGAACGCGAGGACAGAGTGATCGTCCGATCAGCGATCACAACACCTGATGCGTCCTTATCAATGATCCGACGTGTAATCGGGACACCAGTGAGTGCAATGACCATTGATAGGCGAATCCGCGAACGGGGGCTGAGGCCACGGAGGTCATTACGCCGACTGCCCCTCACCATTGCACACCACCAGGCGCGTTTGCAGTTGTACCGAGTGCATTCGACCTGGAACCTCACGGACTGGAGCAGAATTGTTTTCAGCGATGAGTCCCGTTTCAAATTGAGCCACGATGACCAGCGAAGACGTGTCTGGAGACGTCAAGGAGAGTGGTGAGATACTCACCTGACTGTCGTCCGCCACACAGCCCGACAACCAGGAGTTATGGTATGGGGTGCCATTTCATTTGATAGCCGGACCCCTTTTGTTGTCACCCGTGACACCCTTACAGCACGGCGGTACGTCGACTAGATTCTACGCCCCGTTGTGTTGCACTTCCTTTCACGGACCCCTGGACTTACATTCCAACAGGATAATGCCCGGCCGCACACGGCACGCCTTTCTGCAGATTGTCTTCCTGCTTCTCCAACACTTCCCTGGCCGGCGCGATCGACAGATCTCTCCTCAATAGAGCACGTTTGAGCTCTGATGAGCAGACGTTTACGACCGTCCCTGGATCGTGCCGATCTAACTCGCCAATTGGAACGTGTATGGCAAGCAATCCCACATGGGACATCCATTTTCATATTTACAGAAAAAATTTCATTTGTTAACATTTCAGTCATTTTTCAAGAAGTGTATTTTCCAGTTAGTCAAGAGTATAACTATCTACCATGATAAAGAATCAATAACTCAATAACTGTTAATTTCTAGGAGAGAAAATAAATAAAATATTGACTTAACGAAGTATTTTGGAACTTCGCTTAATATTTTTTCTTCCGATAGTATTCACATATGTCCCTTTACTCCCTATGAATTTAAATTATCATCAGAATGCAATCTAGAATTTGTAATGGTTTTAATGAACCTTTATCTTCAACTGTCCTATTCTATTCTTTTAAAATTATACATTATTTTTATTAGTTCGTTCAATGCGTTTGAGATAATTGGTAACGAGCGAGGAAAAATAATTCAAATAATGATAAATTTTCTTTCTCATATGATCATCTATTCCTAACGATTTGTCTAATATGGTAATTTGGAAAATAGGTTGTGATAATTAGTTATTTATTTTATTTAATTTTTCTGCATTATGCTACAAAAGCTCTCGTTGCTTATTTTACAAAATAAAATAGCTATTTCATATTTTTTGCGTTGTTCATAGAAATTCATAAATGAAAGACTACAGACATTCTTTTGACTCTAGCACCTGCACTAATTTTGTTCCATATTTGTAAATAGATTTATTTTGCTGCTAGTGACGTATTATTCAATATTATTTAAAATATATTGAAATTCAATATATTAATATTACACATTTCATGATTCTTTGACAAAGATTCTGAAAAATGAAAACATGCTCTAGAATTTTTCAACAGATTAAACAGAAACAAAAGGATTTCATTTAGCAAAATATTTTTTTCAGAAAACTATAAGTTACTAAGTAAAGTTAAAAACAAAACAATTGCAGTACAAACTGCATTAGATTAATCTAAAATCTATTTCATACAGAAATACGAAATAAAATAATTTACAAATTCAAATCAAATATTACTTTCATATTGAAAAAATTGATTAAGAACTATGGATTGCATAGTTTGCAGATCAATAAAAGGAATCTACATGGTTTATTTAAAACTTCCGTAAGATTTATATTTAACGTTTCACCATTCTTATATGTATAAATAAAACTAACAAATTAATGCCTCTGCTTTAGTTGCTTGCCAAAATCAGACTGAAAGCTTTCAGCAAACAAATCGATAGTAAATAGTTTTCATAGTATTTTAGAGTTGACTGAATTTCGAGGGCTTTAATATCACAATGGTTCATTCATAGTCAAATGTTATTCAAGAGAAGTGTCATTAACGTAGATGAATTATTAGTTACAATTATTAATCCTAATAATAGTTGTCAGTAACAGGCATCAATAGATCAAATTGAGCTTAAATATAATACAAGACATAGAATTGGTGAGGAAAATCAGTTCAGTTATGGTACGAAAACCTGGATGAGTACCTTTAGTAACCCGAATTATCATTTTAAATCAAAATATGTCTGAAAATTATTTTACTCCGTGGTACATTTCTATGTATCTTAAGAGTATTTTTATGTTAATCCTAGCAAAGTTCTTAAATAAAATATTACGGTCATTTGGATTCAAATCATAGAATTGAAGGGCTCTGGGCAATGTAGAGATAAGCCGCAGAAATATGTTCCATAAGGAAAATAATTTAAAACAAAATAGTTAAGAGGATCAAACAATTTCTGATTGTTTGAATGAGTGCGTGAAATTTTAAAGTTTAAGAAAACATGACCTTTTGAAGAGCATGAATCATTATAATTTCGGAATTTTTTAAAACTTAAAAATTGCTAGCCTGAAAAGTTAAAAAGTGGATAATTATTATGCCGCCCAAAGCCCCTTTCAAGTGTGCTTACAATTCTCTGCAAGCTCATTTCGGCTACAATTTATTTTGTCTGCTTATCTCTTTCCGGATTGTAAAAGGGACCAGCAAATGCGAAATGTGTTTTGTCTACATTATTAACAGTGTACATACATGCACAAAGTGGTTTTAATTAAACAATAGGTGCTTAGATCTCTGTCAAGAAGGAATTATAGGACCAAATTCAACCTAATTGGAACTGTGATTTTCTGACATCAGGTAGGTATTTTAATTTACGTCACACTGGAGCATTCTGACATTAACGTTTTGAATTCTTAAAGCTTTTTCTGAGAACAAATCATTTTTCTGAAAATAAAACCTCAATTTGAGATGGTAATGATATCAGAGGGCCTATTTTCTAAAACTAGTATGCGTCAGAATTCCTTGAGTGCAACACTGCATTTTCATTTTTTATAGATTTTAACTAGTAACTATAGAGCATAACTAGTAATGCCTGATTAGGTAATATAAGCACATGATTTGTCGCTTATTCGAATGGAAAGAACACTATTTAAGCCCTTTTATACACAAAGGTGGAAGACTTGGAGCGTCCTCAACAATAAATAACATTTTAGCTATCCTAAATTCTCCTCGATGGGAAGCGGTTCCCAAGTCTAGACTACTGCCTTCGGGATCATCTTCACTGAATAGGACTTACTGATTCCCCAGACTGTAATTTGTGCAACCGAGAAAAGCCTATTTCTGGTGACCATTTGGATGAGCATCCTGAACTGGTGGTTTTTAATTATACTGTGAAAAAGTATTATTACATGTGGATCAATGACCTAGCAGCCCAAAACCGGCATTCGTCTACATTTCCCCAAAGGTTTCATTACATGCATAAAATGGATATTGCATTAACGTTATATCCGGTATTATCAAATTAGGTCAATGGCAAAATTTCGTTTAAATTAGAGCAAAATTTGGCATACATAGAATAGATTTGCCTTAGTGCCAGTTTTACCGTAGCGAGAAGGTATGATTTGGTCACGTTGTGGTCGATTTTGCAACTCGAGGGTTAATTAAACCAGAGGTCCCTAAACTTTTAACGGGAAGAAACGGATACAAACCAAATTTTGTTGAATTTTAATCGAAATTTAAGTCTTTCTACACCGAGTACCGACCATCTCATCTTGAATTGTAACTCCCGTTCATATTTCTCTTTTGTCTAACGAATTTTAACGTTAATTCTTGCTTGATATTTTGTTTCTCAGAGAGTTAAAACAATTACTTCCAAATTAAAACCTATTCATGGTGTTACCTTTTATGATCCATAAGGTCTTAGATTAAGGATATGTCAATAGCCATTTGAAATACGACATACTATAACGTAAACATCCACTACATTTCTCGAATCGAAAAGAGTTTATTTAAGCTAGACGACAATCTACTACTTTATTTTTTTAAAATACCACCTAGTTATATTTTTAAACGTCGCAGATCTGTTTGCATTCGTTCTCCCTACGCCAAGCAAAAAAGACGCGTTTTCCAGTCAACAAGTTTTGTATTTCAGATGATAACCGATGCTAGGACTGCACAGGACTGTATTTACTTAAATACGCCAGTCGACGAGAGGTACAGAAAAATAGCAGATAGAGTTGGGCTCAGTTCCGAATCATTTCTCGTTAGAAAAAATCAATCGCAAAAAGAAGGAAAGCACCAACCGTGGCAGAAGCAACGCTTAATCCATGCAATTTCTCTCCGTCCCAGAGCGAGAAAACACGCGACTTTTCTCAAGGCTTCTCGGATCTCATTAATCTTAGTCGTGGAAATCTGCTAGCAACTGCACCAGGGAAAGGAGGGATTGAGTTCTTTTACTACTACAAGTAATAGGAAGAGCACTTCATTGAGATGGATGACTATTACACGAACATCTGACTAGTGGAGATCGCCCGAGAACGATATCAATGAAAATCTTGGGTCACGGACATTTGTTTTTTGTGGGGGCACTTCCAGTTAAACGTATTGTTATTTACAAAATATAAAAAATATATTATGGTTGTTAACTTTATGTGATGATGTAAAAAAGTTTGAATATAAATTATAGTGGTCATTTTAAAACAGAATTACATTGACTGCATTATTGTTGCTGATTTGGAAAAATGGCGATATCCTACATTAATGTTTTCATTCAATGATTTTTATAGTTTGAAAGGAGTTTTCTATCAAGCTAAATATAAGTGGCGATAGTGTTTTTGTGACGAAATGTATTTCCTGTACGTATTCCTAACGTGACATCACTTGAGCTGTTTTTCGAACACGATTTCATCACTTTGCCAAACAAATTCAGAAGAAAGATTGGTCAAAGGCCAATTAGATTAAACACCAAACGTCGCAAAATCTGCGATAAACTAAATTTTAATGGAACCCCGATATATATCATGCTAGATCATTTGGGTAACTGAAGTAAAATCTTCGCCTTCTGTCTGTTTTGTTTGTTGAACACTGTCGAACACTGAAAATACCTCTTGAAATTAATTCTCATAACTTTTGACATTTAGACTTCGAGACATCCATCACTTTTTTATTGACTATAGTTTGACATTTCTTACCTTAGACGCAGTTGATTGACATTTTGCAATGCAATTCATACCTAACATTTGTTATTACTTTCTACCATTTATGATACCTTTGAATAGGGAACATGTGAAAAGTATAATGTGTGATGTTTCAAACGAAACTGTATGTATAATTTCTATTGTCAGAAACTAATATGCATTTAACAATTTAATGAAATGATCATGCTGGGTGTTACATGAATGAGAGTCAAATAGAACGTTAGAATATGGACCTAGAATTTGAATTTAAGTATGAAGACATCACCAGCGCGCGATATGCATTTAAAGATGATCTAAAAATTACCTAACGGCAGAAGAAAAAATATGTCAATACATTTGAGAAAGATAACGATTGTGAATTAATGACATCAGTTTTTTATCTTTAAGGGAACTTAATGTGTGTAATATAAGTCTTAATTTGATACAAAGTAAAATAAGCTTAGGGAAAATACTTTTCAAAACACCTACTCAATCAGACACAAATTAAAGTTCTTACTCAAATAGATAGAGATATAGCATGTTTTTGAAAATCTAAGTTTAGAATGTCTGAATTACAAACCCTTGTTTTAACTTTACAAATGGCTACTCAATAACAAATAGAGGTTGAAGAGTATAATAACCATTTGCGAAAACTCGGTTATATCGCATAGAAGTGAATGCATTTGAAATCATGGGAATTACACTTTGTATTTTTGTCGACATTATGTGCATTTTTGATCAAAATATATGTATTTTTAATCAATGCAACATACAATTATTTGTCTACTTCCCTAATAAAATTGTGGAATATATCCTAATATGCTATATTTATAACAAAAGATTATCGGAAAGGAAACCAAATGTGAACATGAGTGTAGAATTTCTGTAAGAATAAAACAACAGTGGCCAACAATTTTTCAAAATATTCGTAATGTGTCGCTTAAATTTGTATAAAATTGTTTCTTGACGTTCAGTTTTGACAAATAATGTAATAGCACTATATTTTATACTTTCTCAGAATGAATTGTTATCTTCACACTTACTAGTTGGATCATGTACAAGCATAAAATCATATTTTATTTCATAAGAAACACATGGTAATAGCACTTTATCACAAATGACAACACGGGATTACATACGTATTATAGTTATATTAAAGCATATCTGACTACTAAACGAAAGTTTTGTTCTAACCATTCAAAAGTATAATCTACAAGCTTCAAAATGTTAGTCGTTACCACAACTCACTGCCATGTTCTTAATAAGGCTTTTCCGTTTTTCCCACGAGAAAATATGACATGTGTCAAGTAATTTTTTATTTAAATTAAACTCAGTTTCTAGGAGAGATCAGATTTACTAGTTTATCAATAACATTATTTTAAATTGGCTATAACTGCTTCACTCGATCGAAAAGCTGGTTTTACCAATGTGATGTTGGGAGCAATCTTCTGAGGATGACATTTGAATGATGAAACAATTTTGTTTTAGCGATTTTGTTTTCAAAGGAACATTGTCTTTTAGTGATAAACAAAATAGGTTTAGAATTTGGTTTGTAGCTCTACAGTCATTCTTGCTACACGAGGGCTAATTAGACCGACACAAAAGAAGCTTGAGCCACAAAATTAGGTTAACAATGTGAAGGAAGCTATGAAATCAATTATTTGTTCAGCAGAAGTCTTTTTGGATCATTCTATTTTATGTTTCTCCTGATACATTTACATTAAATGTAATTGTAATTTTCTAAATTTGATGCATACCGTTTATTCTACTAGAATACATTAATGATTCCATGAGTTTCAATATAGCCACTATTCGTGAAAATTGCAACACCATGAAAGTATTATACGATTAAAATAATATTTATAAAATACATTGCTGTGCATAAACTATCAACTTCTCATAACAATTATAACCTGAAAAAATAGGTATGTTTTGAGGCCTACGAGAGTTGCAATTAGAGCCTCGTGGCATCGAATCAGAACTAATTTGACTGTCTTCCGATGGAATTGCTTGCCAGGGAGCTTGTATGTGACTCTACATTCTGATTGTTGGACCACATTGACAGGCTAGTTGATGAGTGACCATATCCCAGATATGCTCCATAGGTCAACATGTGGTCGTGCATCGTCCTTCTGGAATATAGTGTAAGGAGTGCTCTGAAGAAAGAGTAACACCTTCTGCCTTTACAACTTCTATCATGTAGCGTTTGTTGTTTTGTACAGTTTTTTTGTCTTTTGTATGTTTTTTGTCTTTTGTATGTTTGTTTTGTCTTGACGTTGTTTGTCGTGCTTGGAGCAGCTTGGCCATAGTCCAGCCCCACCAACCAGAGAGCACTACTGGGGCCCAGGAATGCGCAGTCCCTCTGTAATTTTAATAATTCGCATTACGTACCCTCAGCATATCCTCTAAGTTTCAAATTATTGCCATCACACCTCCACGATGTTACAATTCTCACAAACAATAGTGTATATGTGAGCATATTTTATTTACTGAGTTCCAAACTTTTTCGACTCAATTTAAGGCTAAATAAATGAGAAGCACATCCATCATAATCTTTTTTGCTCTGTCTCATACAGGACGAAAACAGTTTAGATTTTACCTTAATGCAGGGTATTTTATTTCTCACTCCCCTTTGAAAAACACTCTCTGTAATACCACGTATTATTGACCACTCGGTGGACATGAGTGCTTTCTAAGCCTCCATTTCATCTTAGGGCTCCAGAAGCGCGATAAGTAAGTATTTCTGTGTCAAGAAACTTCATACCTTTATCCCAAGATATATACTTAAGGGATTATTCGTCCTTCCGATAAAAGACATACTGTTTTTAGTCTGAGTTCTTTTCGATGCATAACATTTTTCTTGAGTTTTCCATGAGAGTGTATTGGTATCTTCATTGGTATCTTCTTAAATATTTTAGAAAAGACAGAAACGATATTACAATAGAACCTCGATTATCTGAGGGAATGTGGACCAAGGATACATCAGATAACAAGAAACTCGGATAATACACAGACGTAGCTACACAAAACTTTCTATACGAAATACAGAAAACAATTTAATGCACTACATACTACTACTACTACTGAAAGACTCAAAGCAAGGATTTAGAATAATCTATACTCGGAATTTTGTCAGAGTTTATATTTATCATGATAATTTTACAATAAATATGACGTGAGTTATGTACCTGCGAGTTAAGTCTGCTCTTAAAAGTTTTCTATTTTGCAGCACTTTCACAGACGCAAACTGCGTCTTTTCATCTCTCAGATCAATACATTTTAAACTACATTTTACAGCTTTATCTTGATGAGATATTTTTAAAATGTTTACTATTTTCATGTTTGAAGTGTATTTTTTATGTTGTTAAATTAAATGTTTTATAATTTTAATGTTGGTCTGGTTATCAATCTGATATTTTTCAATCCATTTTACTTGAATTTTGTTTTGTCTTGCGTTTAGCGCAGCCTGTCGATATTTGGATCTTGCACCATTGAACAAAAACCAACTATCATCCCCCAAAAAAAACAGATTAATCAAGGACAAGGACGCACACTATACTCGAAACTAAGAAAATTTCGTCATCAAATTTAATCGGATAACATGGATACTCAGTTAATCGGAGCTCGGATAACCAAGGCTATACTATATAGGAAAGAAAAATACTTTCCTCAAGATTAATCCCCATTTAATTTGTAGAGTCGAAAGAAAACACATGTAGAACTTTTATTGAGTCATATCAATAATTAAAAGACACAAAGTGTTATGTCCTGCTGCCAATAATTTGAAAGAAATTTAATTGTTGCGATACATTTCTCCAGAAAACTGGATCAACCTCTCAAAAGGGAGCTTTAGTAAAATATTGTTCTCTTAATCAAACTAAAGCAAACAAATTCAGCAAATATATTCATAATGCACATAGACAATGTTATACGAAAAATTTCAAGACTTATGAACAATCTCACCATATAAAAGGTAAAACTTGCGATGACAGCAATCACTTTTTATTCTCTCTCTATCATGGTTACAGTTAAATGAAATATTTAAATACTTTGACGGGGAAATTGCTCGTGCACAATGCATAAATATTAAATTATGACACCGATGTATGTAAGGAAACAAGTAATGCAAGTAGTAATATGTATGACAAAATAGCAGAAAGCTCAAGCGATATTTATACAGAACTTATGTGAAAACGCCGCACAGGATACTATAATTAAATTATTAATAAGTATGCAATTTTCTACATCTGGCAACGCCAGTAATATATTTCATTTTTTGTTCCATTTAGAATTCTTAATTAAAGTAGTTTCGAGCAGTGAGTTTAATTTAGTTATTGAGCTCTCTATTAATGAGATTTTGTGAGATTATTAATGAGAATGCGATGCACTTTTGAGTTGTGAGATTTATTAATTGACCAATTGTTCTGAGTATTTCAAGTTTTAAATATTCAGGAACAATGAAGGAAACCAGGGGTACGTTTCAATGTGTTCATTGTTTGCGGTTACTCCGTGAACAATAATAAGCATTTTAATAGCAATAAGTGATTTCTTGAGTATGTTATATTCGTTACTACAACGGACATTTGAAATGGAATAAGATGTAATCATTCTAATGGAGATATGATATTAAATTCAATGAAAAACTCGAATTAATTTTACGAATGCCTTTTAACCCTTTGTATATGTACTCGGATGTCACCGAGTTTATAGGATGTACAGTCACCGGATGTACAGCAGTTTATTTTAATGGCAATGGTAATTAATTAACGTCGTACTGGAGCATTACAAGGGTTTATTGGCGACGGTATGGGATCAATACCAAAGGAAAGATCCAAGAGCAACAACACATAATTTTGAACCACGGTCACATGACTAGGTTAGCACCTGAGCTGGCACCCTACTCTCAAACTTCCACACCACGCCAGACTTAAGAATATTTCAGACAACGACAGATTTAACTTGCACCAGCCTCCGTGTACATGATGTTCTTTGGTTGGACCGAGTTTCGAACTCGCAACCCTCCGATAGCTAAACCGTTACTCTCCCAACCGGGCTATCACGGCCCCTTAATTTTAATGTTCCAAAAGCAAGGAATTTATACATAAAAGCATTCCTCAAATTTGTAAATAATTTTATTGAGACAAAATTTATTCTAGAAACAGAATCACGCGAAGTTATAAATTTATAATGGTAGGTTCGTCACTATTAAATTCCATTTTTTCCTGAACAATATCATCAAATTTTAACGTGTGGACTGTGCACCATTTTTAAATGTATGCTGCACAAGCAAAGATTTTGAGACTGGTCTTAAAACTCAAAGCTCGTTCATTGTCCTCAAGTGTGTCGAAAAAGGTCTTAAAAAACTATAAAATGTGTTTAAAGTAGCTGAAAGTTTTCATCATTTTAAGATTGTGTTAAAAAGAATCAGGTATGCTTATCATGCGTGTTGTGTGCAGGTTTTAATCATGACTACATACAATTACACAATCAATTTCGAATCCCCTATATATATATATATATATATATATATATATATATATATATATATATATATATATATATATATATACAGCATCTCCATATAAATAAAAAAGAAAAGAAAAAATGAATGAAAAACTATTTTACAGATCAATTGTTTACTTTAATGACTTTGTCAACACACACTTCCACCAAATGAAAAGTCAATTTTCACATTGTAGCCGATAAATCTAAAAACACTCCAAGCATCCATAATTTTTATATCATACCCTCAAAAAAGAAATGATCCTTTTGAAGAATGAATTGATATTTTCATTTTAGTACACGAAAACAGAATATCCCGCTTTCTCTTATAAAACTAAGATACTTTTCACAATTCTTTCTCGGAGAAACCAGTTTAATTAATTCTCGTATTTCCTTATCTCGTATTTTTGTCAATTTTCTCACTGACACGAAACTATTCGCTCAAACGTTATTTTATTTTATTCAGAACATTCAGAATTTCTTTAGTAGGATTTATTTCTGTTGTAACAGTTTCATAGTAACAAGTACAATTTAAAGAATAAGAAAGTACTTGTATTATTGATGTCAAAATCAAAGTTTATAAAATTGTCTTTTGCGAACACAGCTGTCGAGTGTGAATATACGAAATCGAAATTCAAATTAACATATTACATTTAAGGAACATATTTTTATATTACATACAGAAATATGTCATTTCTAAAAACAGAAATTGCAGAATGCTTAACATTCAACGTTCAGTAATTTATAAATGCAAAATCTCCGAAGACAAAAACAGCCATTATTTCATCCAACTAAACAATAATAAAGCCAGAACATATTTGTATTACTAAATACTTGTAAGTGAATTTACTTTCAAGTAAATATAAATCTTTTAGATTTCTTTTCTCTCAACAGTATAACTGTTCAAATTTGCAAATAAATTACAGAATGCCCGTTCAAAATCACATTTGAACGGTAACATGCTCTTCAAATCTCTGAATTCAAAAGGATAACGTGAAAGTTAATTCGAAATCATTGTAGCTCATTTCAAGTATTGCTAGTACCTATTTTAGAAATGAAAACCGTTTGTTCAAAATCATAGTAATAAAAGTCTACAAAACAAATCTAGTTCTCAAAATTACCATTGAACATTGACAGAATTATTGTCAAGATTAAAATAATATAGAGATATAAAACAATAATAAAATTATGTGAAAAAATTACAGTTGACATTTTCTATATGTACAAAATTTTACAATAAATCGAAATGCAAGCACATAAAGCATTTGTCTTGTTACTGCTCATCAAATTAAACAACAGACTTCTGGTTTAGTGAATATCATCAAGTTCATTCGATAATAAAGGAACGAAAAGTAAAACTATACCTTGTTTCATTAATCTCAGGTAATCCAGAAAAATCTTACTTAAAGACCTCATTACCTGCGAAACAATTAGAATCAAAGAGTAGAAGAGAAAGGGAAAAAGTACAAAGCAATTGATCGTTCTTTTGTGTGGCTTACCTTCTTTCTTGTCATTTGTTAAACACTTAAGATTCCTACCGTTGCATAAATCCGGATACAGCATTTTAATCCTCTTTTGACACAAAGTAACAACAGTTTATGAATCCAAACTGACGCATCGATTTACTCTCAACAAATAAGGTTATTGAGGATTACTTTTCCACAATGTGGTATTATCTAAAACTGGGCCGATTCGATGAGTCCAAGCTGCGGCCTGGCTTAAAACCTGGCTCCTAACAAGATGTTCTGTCCTTATAAGATCTGAAATATATATATATATATATATATATTCAAAACCTTGAATAAGGGGCCGTCTTCATATCAAATTTTGATTTGAAGTTAATCAAGAACTGTTCACTTATTGCTTGACTAAAAGAAGATTACAAAGAACCTTAACTCTCCTGGTGGTTGTCTCGATAAGGTATCTCTTCATTAGCACAATTGACCAGATCTTGACGGACGAGAAATTTGGGAAGAATGATAATCATTATTTACTGTTTAATTTCACGGTCAACTTCAATTTTAACAGTTATTGCTAAATGTTAAACATGTTCATTTTCTGTTATTTTTAGTGACTATTAATAAGCTTTCCATAATAATAGATAGGCAAGTAAGCAATAACCGTTAAGACTGTTATCGTAAAAACATAGTTTTGCTTAGCTCTACTATGAGATTGATCACTGTTCAACTGTGCCACACATGATAGGTAGAAGACATGTACAGATTGCATAAATGATGTTTCCAAGCATTTTTCAAAAATTTACACATTCCTCAGATTTGTCATAATCTTTTCAACTTTTGATGCCCCTAAAATCACCGTATTGACGAAAATTTAAGTGTAGCGCAAAAACTATCCAGAGGAAAAAGCTGAAATTTGTATGGTAATATTAAATTTTTCTAAATCGATTTCTGTCAAAATATATCACGGTTCTTACTCATAAGTTTTTTCGAATATTAATTTAATAATTAATATTGGAAACTAAAAATTATTTAAAAACTGAAACATCATGTATATTTTGTTTGGATATCTTAATAGCAATATGGGGGCTACAAAATATCAGCCCTATAGGAATTTTATTTAGGAAGATATTCATATAGTCTGGGGAACTGATTTAACATTAGGAGCTCCAAACTTTCTGTATTAGTGAATGGCATAAAACTTGGTATCTGAAGTTAAATTATGATATAGATTCGAAGTTCTGTGTCAAAATAGGAGTTGCTATTGGAAATTATGAAGTTGGTGCTTAATTTAATATGAATACGGCCGCTTATACACATTTTTTGCATGGCAATTCATGGAAGACGTTATTCCCTGTCGAAGGCCATCTTTGAATTTGCTCTGCTGTTAAAATCGTTTGAATTAAGGATTTATTTGTTTTTCTTTCCGCGACTGTACCTTGTGTTCGGAGATAAGTATTATTTCATTGCTCATCAAGCAACGAAAT